>JAQOWZ010000016.1:5105517-9905517 GCA_035578165.1 Stenolophus ochropezus | reverse complement strand
AGTGCATTTTGTTTTGTAACAAATAAATGCGATGAAACTAATTGCAAATTTGTAATACACTTCTTGTGATGTTTTTGGAATGTAAAACATCACCACGTTTTTTTAACAAAGTGTGAGGTTGCTAAATGTGATGTCAAATTCTTGGCGAGTTTCAGTGTCGTAATAGGGGTTGTTACGACGACAATACGTCCCTGTTTCGTGTTTATTACATTAATTTAGTAAATGAACATTGTTGGCAGTAAATCTCGTTGAATCTAACCATTAAGTAATAAAGCTCAGTACGCTGAGAGGAGTTAGTAAAAAGCCTCGTTAATCTACAAGTAAAACGCTGCTACGAATGAAATTCCAATGCTGTCATATCATCATTAACTAATATTCCCGCAAACTATTCCTGGAATATGTGGGAAGTTCTTCCCACGTTCACTCTAACAAAATTTCTCCACAAACAACCGACAAAAGTAGATGGAAACTCTTTTGTTTGCAACAAAACAAAAAGCTACCTACTAAGAAACTAATTACCTTCCATTTACAATCCTAATTATTAATTTATCTACTTTTATAATCATTCACAAATCATTATTAGTACTGTACTCCAAATAATAATAACGCCCTATTCGGTATAAATATATTATTGCCAAAATTTTCTATAAAGCAGAGTGGTACAACATAATTAATAAACTTTGCATTTCTACACAGTTACAACAACAGAAAGATAAAGAAGTAAAATAACGAGATGAGATTTTTGAAAAAAAAAATCTAGGAAAGACTAGAAGAAATATGATAAGGTATGAAATGTACAAAGATCAGTTAAATGTAATACCAATCGAGATGACTCTACAACAGGGTCAACTAAGGTGGATGGGACGTGTACAAAGAATAGACCAACATAGGCTAATAAAAAGAATATTTGAAGCGAGAGAATCCGGAAAAAAAGAGATAGGCTTAGAAAATCATGGAGGGATGAAATAAGAAAGGCAGCAGAGAGTAGAAGGGGAAGATGTACCAAGACTGGAAAAGGACAGAAAACAGTGGAGAGACATAGGGAAGAAACTTCTCTAAATGCGTTCTACTCCGATAACACCACACTGAAAGATAGAAATCTTCAAGGATTAAGTAAAAAAGTAATGTCATATATTTGTTATTGGTCAATATGTAACTAAAACTATAAATTTAGTAATCTCGTGTTCGCGTTCTTGCGGTCATCTAGTGTCATGTTATGCATCATCGTTATTATTAATTCAATTCTAAACATTTCCCTTCCCTCCCGTTACAGTATATTCGGAGGAAATGATTGTCCGAAATGTTTTGTAAAGTAGATGTGTGTGTCATAAAAAATGAAGTTGGGGTATAAATAAGAGAAGCACTTGTGAGAGACGTCATTACATTTATCAAAGAATAAAACAATCCGTTCTTATTAACCTTGTTTAAAAGTTTTCTTGTTTCCAAGTTGGTATAAAATAGTTCTTTCTTAAAGTTGTTGACAGGTTAAACTACATTATTAATGCGCGTACATACACCGGACTCGGCACCTAATTTCAAGTTTTTCTATACGTTTTAAAGCGATCTATTATACATGAGGCTGTTGATACACCCCTGATACACAACCAGTAGCGGAACTAGATGGAAAATGTTAGGTGGGCCACGCGGTGGACACTGTAAAATCTTGGTGGGCCGTGCCATTGTTATATACCGAGTGTCTACTTTATTTCCTGAACATAGGATATTCAATGTTACTGTTTTCATTTCCAGATATAACTTTATTACCTATTAATTTTAGAACAAATTGTGAGACATGTATTTGTTTAGAACTAAAAACTGCATCCAATGAGGCAAAAAGAATTGGCCAAATGCCATTATATATTTAAAAAATAATAAATTATTTTTACAATATTCAAGCAATTTTCAGTAGGTTTCATGGAAACTGAACGACAGGTTTAAATTTTTTTGAAGTTGGAGCGAAATAATCTGTAATATTACCTTTACTCATTTTAACTAGCACTAATGATCAAAATTCACATAAACAGCATGATCTGACAGACACGAAAACTACATGTGCACTAATCTGTTGTAGATGTAGTGGCAGATATGAAGACGGTCAGTTGACATCAATTACCTATAAATCAAATCGGCATGCTTTGTCAAAGCGCGCGGCAATGACTATCACAAGTTTCTACGTAAAAGAGCGCAATTCTTTGGTTATACAAGCATTACCACCGTGCAGACACAATAATACCAATTAAATATTTCACGACAAAAATTACGCCGTCTTTTTCTTTTTACAATTTTTTAATAGCATTACTGTAATAATGGTATTATAAATTTGATTGATGCCTGCATTGTTTACGGGTGGGCCCGAGGGTGGGCCATCACTTTTTAAGGTGGGCACCGGCCCACCCTGGCCCACCTATAGTTCCGCCACTGTACACAACCAAAGTTCTCGGCCGAAATGCAGGCTGAATTATTCAAACTAATAGATACCACCCCATTTGTTGGTATTTTTATTGCTCGCACATTCACGGTCCTTTACTTATTCATCTTAGATTCATATTCATGGCGCTTCGGGTCCGCTACGAGCGGACATCAGAATGTATAATTGTAGACGAACTATTCTATTTTTCACACGCGCTTCCAACGCGGAATTTTTTTATTTATATAAGGCAATGTAAAATTTTAATTAAACAGTGAAAAATTACATGTACCGTAAATGAAAACCGGCACATGAATACAAAGTCAATAAAATGTGAAATAATAATGAACTGCTGGAGGCACTGAGGTTGCTTCTCTTCTTGATATTAAATAATGTTGTAGTCCTTCCACAACGGCGGAGAATTAATGTCGATTGACCAACTCTAAATAAGAAGCTTTAGTATTTGGAGGATTTCCATCTTGTTTGTAGTTTCTTCTGAGGACTATGAATGATTCTGTTAACAAGACGTTACCATTTTTTTCATAAAAATAAAGTTATATGGCCACATGCCTATCTACAATCTATTTCCCGCAGTTTATCCTTACGTCATTAATTGTAATTTGTAACCAAGTGATTCAAATCGTTGAAGGGAACGGGGGATTGATGACATCATCTTGTCGGGTGAAATCGTGTGATTCCCGAAATAAATAAATGTCAAAACTGACAGTATTTTATAAAAATATAAAAATTCATGAAAAACAAAAGAGTTGTAGATTAAACTAACACAAATACCAACTCACAAAGAAAGTTCACTAGATTTCAAAACGTGATTCAGAACTGCTTAGAATCCAAACCTTAACTTAATGTTCTAGAATCAACTTGAATAGTGTTGGAATAACTTAGAACCAGTTGAGACTTTTGTTTGTTTATCCTAACTTATAAAATCAGTAAATAAAAACAGTTGTCAGGAAATCACCGTACCTTTTATTTTATTTGAAAAAGAAATAGAAGATAAGTTCTTCTCAAATACGTTTGAAATAATGATATCCTTATTAATTGATTATATTGTGACACTATCATTCGCATATAATTTATTGTTTTGCCTAATCTCAAGAATATTATTTAATAATTCTCCATCATTATCACCTTCGCTTGAAAATACCTAGACAACAGAAAAATCGATCACTATTTCCATTAGGAATTTAATTTGATAAAAAAACATAAATTCTTGGAACACTGAACTAGTAGTCTAGAATTTTGAAATCAGCTTTCTGGAATGATAAGATAGCTTTCCCCAAAAAATAAAATTTAGTTAGAACAGAACCCTAGTTCACATATTTGTTTGTAAATTTAGAAAACGAGGTGAGAGAGTAAATTGTTGCCTCTCCCTTAGTGTTTGTAATGGAAATAGTAGTTCAGCTTTAGTCGAGGCTTCAGTCGTATATCAGAAGCAAACAGTTTGGTCATAAAATTATTTCAGGCATCTAGAATGCACTTCAGGTCAAGACTAAGACTAGCTCTAGAAGTGGCTGAATCTCTTTGCGAAAAGATTTACACAGTTTTCAGTTTAATATATTTCTTTGTACAATCCCGGTTTCGCTTAATAATCACAACTTTGTAAGGGCCGATTTTTCGCTTGTAGTTAAAATTTCGGTTACCCTAATCATATGTTAATAGAAAAGGGTTGCAACGAAATAGTAAATAACATACTTTTAATGTAACCGACACTTTAACCAGAGGTGAAAAAGTCAGTCCTAAATGTAAAGAAACTTTATTGTCCATTTGCACCATTATAGTTTAACTCTAACGCTTACCACAGCCGAGTTTAGGTGAAACAAAAAAAAAAAATATTTTTAACAGCACAGAATTTTTTACGTGGGAATAAACGATATTTTTCTAAATGAAATTTTAAGTTAAACACACAAGTCACCGATAATGAAGCCAAAGTTTCAATCAAAGTCAAACAAATCAAAATAAATAACTAACAAAGTACATAAATAGAATATACGAATTTAACTTTTCTCGCCTTCACGGAAGCAAATTCTTCAATAATTGAAAGTAAAATTGGTTAACCGGTGCGGGGCCATTGAATATCTTAAATAAATAAGATTTTGTCAATTTAAGTTTGCTGGAAGATATTTCTGCTGTTGCAGTGATCACTATTAAATTTTCAAATATTAGAAAAATCTTCCTATTTTCCGCTTCTTTACCATTTAACGTTCACAATAAATGTAATATAAATAAAAATTTTAAAAAACTCAATGTTACATTACGCCCCAGCTGGTAGTAGGCAGCAACTTTGTTGTATCCTGTGAGCACCAATCAAGCAGTACCGATTTTATTGAGTTTTCTGAGCGATTAGACTGATTAGTTTAGAATTATTATAATCGGTATTGTCTTCAAAGACCAAAAGAGTTTTCGACGATTTGTATAATAGAAATCAAACATACATTCTTACAGTCGTTTACAACTTAAAGTGAAAGGCATCCTCGAATCGTGTAAATGTCTATTTACAGGAATTTGTAATACATTTTTTTAAATTTAATTTTTAATGATTTTTGCGTCTTATTATTGTGGCAACCACCCCTCCCCTCTTCCCTTGCAGGGCATTTTCCATATACTTACAAATTATGTGTATATTTTATACAAATCGTCTAAAAAATGACAAATAGTTGACACCATAAAATAATTTCACGTAATTAAACAGCGGTTTAAATATTAAACTTCAGTGATGCAAATGGCCATAAGTTAATCAAAGTTACGTATGCGCTTCCACTAGTGTTCCTGTGAGTTTAACATTGTGTACGCTGAACTTATTCCAATGGTAGACGACGTCTATTGAAGAACAGAACACCTTAATTAGTCAGAAATATTGTGGATACACCTGAGCGACTATAGTATTCAGTTATCATTTGACAGATTGCGCTTATTATGCCGCGATTATTAATTTTGTTATTTGATTCTTACACATATTTTAATAATGTACTTATATTATTTTGTGATTAAGAATATTTTTATTTGAAATTTTTGATGGTTCTGCAGCTCTGCAGCATAAGGATAAACCACCATTCATTCTCTAAAGCTAATAACGGTGATGATAAGTATCTGATTTATGGAGTCCTTCATTGTAGCGACCATGGGTTGTCGCATAGATGAAAGACGAGATCGCGAATAGTGATGTAGAAGTAACAATCCGAAGTAATTTGCGGAGAGAACAGGCAGCCGCGGACAATCAGAGTAGAACGGCGGTAGTGTTGATGGTTTTTCAATAAGCTTGACACAATAATTGGAGGCGGCCGGGAAGAATACGTAGTAGCAGTGGCTTTGTGACTACAAACGTGTCTGTGTGCAATAGATTCCGGCCTGACAAGCTTTGTTCTTTCGCTAATTTCAGTCTGCGAGGAACAATAGACCTGGATTAGTACAAACTGTTGGCAATATGGTTAGAATTAATTGAATAACCTCATCCTCTCGCCAGCCCGGCCTCCAAGTGGAAATTATCAAAGACACCGAAATGTACATTTCGGTCGCGGAATATCTATTATGTCCTAATGAGCACCAACACACAACCGCCGTTTTACAAAAGCCCTACATTTATCAACGCAGGACACTAGCCCGCACTCTTTTTACACTTTGATAAGGAAATCACCCTTGTTCTACTGATAACGCCATCCGTCCCTGCAAATAATAATACCACATACTTTATTCTTCAAACACCTCACTTATTATCTTTACTTCCTTGCATTTTTTCATCTCCTTGTCTGTTTTTTGCAAACATTTTTTTAAACTTCCTTTTAACGAAGTAAAGAAAGTATTGTAATCACGAAAAATGTCGGTTTTCAGATTTCGGTTTACAACGAAAATATTCACTTTTGACTATACCTGAATCCATTTTGACTTTCATAAAATATTTAGATGTATAATCTTAACGTTTTGTATATGAGACTGCTATATTATCTAGTTGTGCACCTTCTTTTTCATTGCAATTGGCAGTGCAAAAAGGACACTTTGCTTTGAAGGGTTTTTATATTTTTCATGTAACGCAAAACCGGTTAGCCGTAAAAGGTTGAGAATTTTTTTGTGGGACTGTTATAACATCTAATTGTGCATCTGTCTTTTTTATTGTAATCGGTAGTATCGAACGGGTACTTTGTCCGATGGGTTTTTTGAATTTGTCTCAACAATTAGCATTAAAGTATAGAGGTTTTATATTTAATCTACATCAGATTTTTATGGAAAAGAAACAAGAATTACAAAGAATTGCTAAATGTAACCAACATTACACAGGTATATGATGTTAGAAGGAATAAACGACTGTTGTAGATGGGAAGTAAAGAATAAGCAGGATTGCAGTCAAAAATTTAAAATATAGGTAACTTTGGTGACAGCTTGTCTTCTGAATGACGATTAATATTGCAAATATTTTTTGTTATATATGTAGGTATATTAATTTTTCATTTTATTAATTAAATAAAATAGGACCTTTTTATATGGCTGTATAGAAGAAAAAAAGCTTTATTCAAAGTTATCACAACCTACTATAAGGTCCATATAAAAAATTAAAGTTGACACCGATAATTTGAAAACGCAATAATTTTTTTTTGTGAACCCCCTAAATTTATTATAAAAAAGTGTCTGAAGAAAGTGCACACCAAAATCACAATCTTTTCATTTTGCAAGTTAGCAAAAATTAAAAACCGTAAAAATTACATTTTCGTTGAAATCTAGTAAGCTATGCATTTTTTTTATAAAAACAAACACAAAGTTAAAATGGTCCCTTAATGTGGCAACTTTGGTCTCATTTAACCGACCTCGGATCTCTTACCGTTCTCGAGAAATCCATGCTTAACAAGTTATTTGAGACATCCTGTAGGTGTATTTATTTATTTTACATTTTCACTGATGAAGCTATAAGCGGCAGCGAAATGTTGACTAGGTATGTTATTAAAATATTTTTAACTGCAGTCCTGTTTTTTTTTCCCATTACAAATATGTGTTTAAATCTATGCGGCAACAAATATACCAAATGCATAAGCTCTAGGGGATTTGTATCGAAGGCCGCATTGGAAGTTGCCGGAGAAACACGTGTTTGTGCGAATGAAGCAACAGCAGGGCATTAAAAATTCGCAGAGGGAGGCGTTGAATAATTGACCGTACGGTGTACGTCGCCCGCTGGCAAATAATTGGCTGGTTGTTGGGCGAATCTGGCGGCTTACAATTCCTATTTAAATTCTGTCGAACGTAGCTTTAACTTGGGCTACAAATAAATTAAACGGAGACGTCTGGTGGAATCGCAGGTGTACTTTACAATATCCGTTTTTGCTGGGAGGAAACACGCTGTAAAGTTTGTTAACATCGGGCATAATCCGCCATCCATTGCCGTTCGGGCCGCGGAATACACATAAATTCATTTCGCAAAGCCACCATATTTCATTTGACGACCAAACATATCGCAAATCCAGGTGCGGTAGCGTGCTAGCTAACGCAAATGCACCTTTCTGTTCCGCCGACTGTTCGCCTAGGATTAGTTACTTTCGTATGTAAATATACGGCGCTAATAGATCCGTCAATACTTCCGATAATGTCGTTCTTTTCCGCCCTGATGTTGTGTCGTTTCTTTTGGCATGATTCGCGCAATTGTTTCATCCGGAGCTCTCGAGAACGACAGCCTGGAATGAACAGTACTACACTACTAAGCTTCCGTCTAAAATCAAGGTTTTATCGGATTTAGAACAAAGGATTTGTAAGGAACCACCCTGCACGTAAATATTAAATCGGACGGGAAAGCAGTTATCTTTTAAGCCGAGCGAAATTAAATAAAATCATACCACACCGAAACTGTGTCCCTTTCAAAGAGGACACACCGGCAACAGAAATTTGTTCTGCACTTAATAATAATTAATCTTTGATCAGTATGATTCAATCAAGAATAGAAGTACATGCGAGAACTTACTTTTAAATTTATAAGGTAATGATTCACTTTAATTTAAAACTTGCATTATCTTTATATGTAACAAACTTATAATATTACAACGTTTCGACAGCGAAGAGCGAAAGATCTGCTGTAGTTATCAGGTGAACTGATACTATTGACAATTCCTTATCATACGACATGATATCTAATGTTAAGGTGGTGATTTTTAGTGATGGATGTTTGGTCAGATCCAATGGATGTGTTGAGTGCCCTAGGTGTCTGGGTCCAATTGTTAGGCTGGGGTCTGTTATGATATTTTTCCTCCAAATTAGTCGAATTTCTACACTCGGCTGGCTGAACACTGTTTTTTACTTCCTTGAACGAAGTAAAGGTGGTATTGTAATCGCGAAAAAAATCGGTTTTCTGTTTTCAACGGAAATATACGTTTTAACTATCCTTGGATTCATTTTGATTAGTTTAAGCGTGACGTCTGTACGTAAGTACGTACGTAAATATCTCGTATAACACAATGATTATTAGCCGTAAAATTTTGAAATTTTGTATATGGGACTACTATAACATCTAGTTGTGCTTCTCCCTTTCTTATTGCAATCGGCACTGCCAAAAGGGCACTTTGCTCGTTGTATATATATTTTAATTTTTCGTATATCTCAAAATTACTCGTAGAATATTGAAATTTTATTTATAGAATTGCTATAACACCCAGTTTTTATTCCAGTCGGAATCATTAAAAAGAGTACTTTACTTTTGGCAAAAACTAAATGAAAATAATTTATTTGGCTTTTAATTTTTATAGAAAGCATTTGTTAATAAATTGACATTGACAACTGTCAGAATATATTTCGAAAACCATATCGATTTTTTTGCAAGTTTTTCAGCGATTAAATAATTTTGTGTAATACAATAAGGAACGATCTTACTTTTAAGCGAAATAAGTTTAACTTAAGTGCAGCAAAAATGTAAATAACTTAGCGTATAAGGAACTCATGTGGTGTCCAGATCAGATTTTTGTTCTTCTGTGTTTTGGTGGCTTCTTTGAAATATCCTTCTTTCTTGAGTTATCCTTCGGGCGTTCCATTGGATACGGTGATGGTGTTACCAAGCATGGTCTGCAAGTTCGAATTTTGATGTTTCTCCTCTTTCAGTGTGTCGTCTGTGTTTATTAATTCTCATATCCAATGGTCGTTTTGTTTTTCTGAATTCACAATCTACTTGGTAGATTTCTGTGTTAGTTTTGATGTCTATTCTAGATTTGTTGGTGATATGATGTTCTTGATTGTGATTGTTTGAAATCTGGTTAATATGTTGAATTTGTTGGAGATCCTTCTGATTTTTTCGGAGATTCCTTTGTATAAGGGATATATATATATCATTTATTTCTCTTTCATCGTGTATATTTACCTGTCTGCTTTTGCTTTATAGATAAATTATAAGCTTGTTACAAGTAAAGACCATGCAAGTTCAAAATAAACTCGTTTTAAATCAAATACATGGGAGAAAATAGAATTAGGTCACACCGCATGTCGTCCAGTTCTTCGCAGGCTGCATAGAATGCAGTAACAGGCACCAGTAATCACTAATTCATCTGCGTTACTATTTCACGCATCAGTGAACGTGGCAATAATAAGCGTTTAAATAACCCTGCGCTTCGATTTCCCATACAGGTGAGCGGGGATATGTACATATTTACAAAATTTGATGATGAGAGTCGATATTATAATTTGCATCGTGGTCTATCGAACAACGCGGTCCCTCCGGCATTAAGTTTTGTTGATTCTCGCGTTGTTTGACGCACATGTAGATTTAAAATAAACCGAAATAATTGGACAAGTTCATAGAGAATTACAAACAGCCTCATGCATATTAAAATAAATTCATGAGCTTTGTTTTTCTTTCCTTATTTTAACCTGAATCCGAAGCTATTAACTATTCATAAACGGTCGGCAAATGGGACTTTAGTTGCCTCTCATTATATCTTCAACTTCCTTTAAATTCCATTGATTTCCATTTTTCTTCAGCACCTCCACCATTTCTCTCAATAATTATAACCTAATTCAGCGCATCATCATCATTAGCTCCACTTTCTTGCAAGAAACTGGACTTCCAGTTTGGTATTATTTTAGATGTTTATATTAAAAATATGACTGTTGGGTATGCCAAATTTATTTTACTGATAACGATATATTTATTTCGTATAGTTATTTATTAATATTTGGTAGTAAATGGGAATATTATAGGTTTTATTTTATAAAAAGAATAGGGAATGTTTTGTATATATTGTTAAGTGAACGTATTAGAAGTGTTTGTTGCAAGTGTTTTATTTTATAGTGTTATGTTTTTGGTTTATTATATTTTAAATTATTATTTTCTGTTATAATGATTGGATTCGCCTGATTATAATAACAAGCTCTTTTTTCAAATTTATTTTTAAAATATATTATTTGTAAATTTATTATGTGTTTAGTGGAATGTATATTTTGTATAACACAAATAATAAATATTAAATCGAATCTGATATGTAAAATCATATTTTCGTCATATCCTGTTTCTCTAATAATTTTTGGTAAAAATGTTTTCAAACCAAGCATGTTATGAATCATATCAGGCCTTAGATTTTATAAAAATCCTCACTTAACTATCCTAGGTTTGTTAATAGGTATAACATGCCTTATAACCTCAGAAATTAGGTAAGAAAATGAGGTGAATAACCCCAAAAATAGCGGTAACTACGGAATTAAAACAAAAATTAACAAATTTTGATCAGTTTCTCTGTCAAGTTATGTTGTGTTAGTTTACTTTTATTATTATTTATTATTTGTATTACTGTTGAAGTGAACAATATGACTTAATTTAATTTAGAATGAAAAAAACAAAATAATATTGCTATATTTTTAAGCATACGTTGACAGATAAACCGTAACACTTGTGAATTTTTGTTACAGTTCCATTCCTACCTCTATTTTTAGCGTCTACTTTAACTCAGCCTGCTGAAACCAGTGCACATTCCCGAGCAGATTTAACTGCTGTGGATGGTGCTTTTGTTTTAGTGGGTCAGGAATTAGAGAATTTAGAAATGTTTGCTTTAATTCTAGGTCTGCTGAAACCAGAGCACTTTCTGGAGCAAATTCAGTTGCTCTGGTTTTAGTGGATCAGGAATTAGAGTGTTTTGAAGTGTTTACTTTAATATTGACCTACTGAAACCAGAGCACATTCTAGAGGAGTTTTGGTTGCTTTGGATAGTGCTCCGGTTTCAAATGGTCAAGAATTAGAACATTCTAAAATGTTTGCTCTAATTTTAAGTCTGCTGAAAATAGAGCACATTCAGTAGTTTAATAATTAATCAAGTTCTGTTTACAGTGAACCGAAAATTAGAACAAGTATTCAGAATACTCTGATTCTTGGCCTTCTTAAACCAAAGCTAATTCTGGAACACTGATGCTCTAGATTTTGCTGTGGTTTCTATAGTTTACTAATTAAACCAAATAATTTAAAATATTCTGATTCTTGATCTATTGAAACTAAGGCAAATTCTAAACCTATAAATTGAGTTAATTTACTCATGGATACCAATAACTTACAGGTTTTTAGTTTCCCTTTATCCCTTTCAGGTATTTCCTTTTTCTTGAAATTTTGTTTTGATTTTTGTCATTATAAGAAATTTTTCCCCAAAGAAATTTTGAAAAGTTGTCCTCCGAGTTTTTTACTAGACGTCACTTCTTGAACACTTTCTATAGTCCTGTTGATTATTTTAGCGTACACCACGAGCCCCACGCAAATTTTGCAGTGAATAATTGTTAAATTGGCAATTAATGGCGTGGGAATTAAAAGTGGATAGGTATCTGGTATCTGCGTAATGATTGTGTGTAATTTGCAGTGTTTAAAACTCATGAATGAGTCGATGCTAGCGGTGTCGGGTAATTGGAACAATAAGTTAAGTAGCCTCGAGACATGGCGTTAAAAGCACATCAGTGTGCAATTTCCAGTTGATTAGCAATGTATTCATTAGCACTCGCATTCGCGTTGGCGTTGAAAAACACTGCAGGTGCAGTCCGCTACCGTTAGCGCACTGACAACTCAAAATTGTCCACATCGATGAAAACATTAGCCGTGAATAAGGCTGAAATGTGACCTTTCAATCGCATAAATGTCACGCACAAAAACACCGCAAACGCCCCCGCTAAATCATTCACACTCAGTAGAAAAACAAATACACATGGCAAATATTACAGTTAAGCAAATTGCTTCTAACAATAACACAATACTTCATACCAGAAATATATATGCATATAATATAAGTTTAAATACATGTTACCAATGCTTTTCACATATAATTAGATTTATGGCTGAAATATATGTTGCTACATGAGTAGGTGTGTAATATTGATCACATTTCTAACGAGCAAAAATACTTTTTTCTTCAAACGTCATAAAAGTGACATCTTCTGTGACGTGATTGACAAGGTTGAAGTTTAATTTCTACCCCGCCGTAATATAATTTTTTATTCTAGCCGCCGTTAATTAATAATAATTAATAATTAGTCTTCGCCGCTGTATGTAGAATCAGTCAATAAGAAGTAACTTGTGCAATAGAAATCTGTAATATCGCCCTAAATGTCACTATAAAAACTAGATAACCTATGAATAAAGTTACTAAAAATTATGAATAACTGACAGGTAACCTACATATTAAACGTCAAATAGTAATTAATTTTTTTTAATTTCTACGTTTGAAGAAAAAATAGAATGTGTTATTCAGAGTAAAAGTGTCTTTGTGTGCCTCGCATGCAATTGTCCGACTCGCTTCGCTCGTCGTGCAAACTTCCATACTCGCCACACAAAGTATCACTTTTGCTCTTAATAACACAATATACTATTATTAATGTAACGAAGACGACGAAGTTATTTATTTACTTTAAATAATAACGAATGTTGTTTATAATTTTGAATAACATTTGCCAAAAGGTAGATTTTTTCGCTGCCACCAGGTTATTTTTAAAGTTAAATTAAACAAAACTAATTTAGATATTAAATGCAGATGAAGATGCAAGGTAATTCAAATTCCAGTACAACTTAACAAGTACTTGAGGCCTTTGTTTTCATGACATGTTTTACTTGCATTTTAGTGATGCAGGTTGCCACCCTAGTCTTTGCAAGGTCAGCACACACCGAGCCATTGTAACCCATCTAATTGAACGTGGGCTATGTTGCTTATCTACACGATCAGACAAGACACTCCACGACCACACAACCGTACTGGCTGACTATTTACTAGGTACACCAGTAATAAAACTTTAATTTCTTGTAGATACGTAAGTACATATGACATTTTTTACTTGAAATAAGCTAACTAACAAACTGTTATAGTTTGATACATTCGTTATTAATACTGGATAGTGTCATACTAAATACACATACACAAAAAGAGCTACTTGTTGACGACTAATTAACTAATAGTGGTTGGGTTTGTGTTGTAAAAGACAATGCATGTATACATGTAAGTGGGCACATAAATTTCTAACAAACACAATGTTTGTTAACATCTAGTTGTTGCTTTTTCCTCTTTACTTCATTCTATAGAGAATACTTATTTATTAACGGTTTATTGACTAATAGCTGTTTTAGCGTGTGTACTGAAATACTGTGATTAAATATTTGTAAATCATTTGGGTACAGGTGAAATTGAGTAGTTAATGTAATCTGTTCCATGACTATTTTACTGGCATTTTGATGTAATCTAAATAAGTCTGTCGTTTACTGACACCATTTTTCTGTATTTTAAACCAACACATTATGAGCAACTACGGACATTGGTGATTCTTAACTGAGCGGAGTGTAAGATCTAAGGTTAAAATTTCAGCTTCACCAACCTTTATCCAAATAAAAATACCGCTGTTCCTGAGTGATTCGGAAGCCACTAAAAGCTGAAGTCCCTTACAGAGGCTGTAGGACGGAAACCTACACCACTAAAATGGCAGTAAAACATGTCGTGAAACAAGTACTTAAAAACTTGACATATCTGAGGTATGTTGTGCCACAGCTAAATAAATGAATAATTAATAACTTTTTAAAAAGACTGACAACTTTAGAAAGGAAAAATCTCAAGTAAAACAAACATTATCTATGACATAGTACCTCAAAATACTGAGGTATTTGTTTTGTGATAAGTTTTACTTGCTTTTAAATGCTTTAGTATGCTGCTGTTTACTGTCGATTCTACATCACAGCACCATTTTTAATTGGTTAATAAATATCGAAGCTAAGAATCGAACACTAGACTACACATAGTAATTATTTCGAGACCGAATGATCTTTTGCTGTTTGCAGTATATGCAGTCACATGAGCTTAAATAGAGGTGTGTAATGCTGTTTAAATTTCTAAGTGGGAAGATACTTGCAATAAATGAGCAGAGGAGTAGGCAGGATTGGAGATTTGTAGACGCTCAGCATTTTAGAAAATACTATCTATGCTAAACATATATTGGACCTATAATAAGCAAACAAAATTAAGTGATAAAAAATTATTTTAGTACTATTACCATACAACAAACAATAAATAATAAAAACTACATAAATGTTTAATATCGTTGGTTCTATAGAAATAAAAACATTTTAAAATCAAATATCAAAAATAATTATTTATGGTACAAGTGTCTTACATTACAAATAAGTCACGTGAGAAATATTTAGCTCACAAGGACGATAGGCCGACTGGGGTATTTTTCTTAAGTGACTTAGGCAATTAACACACGTGTGCCATACAACATTTTATTTAATCATTGATATAAAATACATAAGTTTTTTGACACTTGACATTTTAAAATGACATTTATTAAAAAAAAATACAGTAGAGATGGTTTTATAACGTAGTTACTATGACACGAACCAACAAACAGTGAGTTATAATTTCTAACCAACATGTGTTTTATGACCTACTTTATTTATCTAAAAACATCATAGTTGTAGGGTCATAATTACACGGTGCTGGATAAAAAATAATATTTAAAAAATAGCCTTAATAAATGAAATGGTTAATTAAAATTGATTTCATTAACTCTTCATATTTCATTATAAAAATCACGAATGAAGTACATGTCTTTCTTGTCCGGCAGAATTCCTCAGATACTCGTATGATTTAATTCGCTTTAGTCATCTATTGATAAAATATGTACTTAACTGTCACATGATTATTTTTTTACAAACGCTTTTAGTTTCCAAACTTTTGCAGGCGCTCATGGCATTTTGGTGGCTTTCGAGCGCCTGCAAAAAGGAGGATCCAGGTATTTTCTATTTATGAAGACGGAAGAAACGTGTAGGTTATGATGAAGCTGTGTGAGCAGTATGTTTAGTGCGTGTGTAACAGCATTAGCTAGTCGAGTAGGCGATTAACAGCCGTGAATTCGGTTACGGAATCTAATATATCATTCGGGAGCGGACACCATATTTAGTAGTCACCCTCCTGCTGTGTAGTGTATGTCAGTGCGCGCGTTAGTCAGCCGACCGTTCTGCGGTGAGGTGAAGGATGTTATGTCCGAGGCCATTAACTGTGCTGGACCGAGCTCCTCCTAGTTGTTCTATATTCGGGAGCTACGGCCTCGCCCGCCGGCAAATCTCCAACACCCTAACTACGATTTACAGCGCCCGCATCTACACTGCTACAATTATTATTTCTAATATCCGCGGCCCCCACGGGGTTTTTAAGCTTCGCAATGACAAGTGCCTCCGGATCGCTTAATTGAAATCTGTTGGGCTTCGAGGGACACAAGTTACACAGTCTGAACATCATTGTTATTGCCTCTAAACTCCAGTCCTACATGAAACATTCACACAAAAACTCTCGCACGTTAGATGCAAACCTCTTCCTCCAAAGATACAATATAATAATAATATGATAGGACAATCATTCTGGAAATCACTTGATCTTAGCAGGCTTCATTTCTTCAACCGATTTCAACTCCACATGAGTCTTCTTCAAAAAGACTTCCAAATTGATTTCTAGTCAAGAAAATTTTCTAATATTCTAATTTTAAGTACACATTTTTATACTTAAATTGATTATCAAGCAGCGGTGACACACTTGGTTATCGCGTTCCGACTTGAACTGAGTTACGTTTCAGGTCTGAGATTCGATCTACAAGGTGTAGGTCCTTATAGAGGCTTTAGTTTGACAACCTTTTTCTCAATTTCACCTGCGGCCGAAACTTTCCCAGTTTGGAGCGTCCTATCAAACCGTATTATTAAATTTAGCAAGCTGTAAGATTTTTTTCAGTTCAGTTCAAGTATCTGTACATTAAATATTATGTTGTTTCTTTAATAATCAAAAGTAAGTTTTATCACCACTTTCTTGCTTGTAATTATAAAATACAGATCTTTTTGTTTTGTTTTTTTATTGCACAAAATTGATTTCAGAAATGCTCTTTTGAATTACGTAATTGCAGATACAAAAAATCCTTTTTTTCCAAACGTCGTAAAAGCAACGTGATTCTCAAGGACGAAGTTTAATTTCTACGGTGGAGAAGAAATTTTTACTTTTACACCGCCGGAGTAAAAGTAAAATAAATAAGTATCCGTAGCAACTACGTAGAATCAGTGAATAAGGAAAAAGTAATACTTTTACTCTTAATAACACAATATACTATTTTTGAAAACTGTCATGAGAAGTTAATATTTAGTTGACGTCTATCAACACGCAAAATGATGTTTTTTGGCTACAGAATGCAAAAGTCTTTCACATCCAGCAATTTTTTTGATGAAATAAAGGGTCTCAATTTAATCAAATCTGTCATTTTGGTATCTTCGTTGCTTTCTGACACATTTTAATAGTATTGAACAATGACATATTGAAATATTTCACTTGAAAATTGATATAAATTAAAACATTCGTTTGATTTCAGCTGCCAATGAAGTACAAACTGTCAAACTATATTTGATTTAATAAAATTTTCTTTTTGAATTTTTACTAATTTTGGAACATTATTTTCAAAAAAATATTGTTTGATACTAGATTGCGAAGTACTTTTGGATTCTCTAATGCAAAAGTGACATTTAGCAATCTAGAATAAAAAATAACTATTATAGAACTTAAAATAAAAGTTTAAAAAGAGCCGAAATATCTACCTCCTTTCAATTTAGCTAATTACTTTATTTAGTTCATAAAACAAAGAATTTCCAACATTATCCATAATGCAAATAACACCTTATTTTTTCATGTAGCGTGTTTGTGTGCTTTAATTTTTAATAATATTCATTTTTAATTACACAAAAAGGTAACTTAACGAGACTCTGAATACCGTTGGGGCACATTTTCTAACATTTCTGATGAATGATCACTTTAGACGTCGACACTCGCACCCCTAAAATAGTGATATAATTGTTATTGAAACAGATATTTGCAGATATTAATTAATGAAAGAACTACAAATTTAAGTTAAAGGATTAATAAATATCAGGGCATGTAACCGAAAAAAATACTGGTTAACGGTTAACCCTTATAGTGAACGTTATAATAATAACGGTTTTAGTTTGAAAACCGGTTTTTGAAAATTAGAAACCGGTTTAAACCGGTTAATATATCGGTAAAAAAAATAATTAAATTAATTAAAAGAAATTAATTATAAAAATTTGATAAAAAAAATTACAGAATAATTAATATAAAAAAATAATAAAAAAATACCATCTGAGAAAAATATAACAATTAAAAAAAAGCAAATTAATTAATGAATATTCACAAAAATTCCCGTAATATCTTCAGAAAAACGCAGGTCACTTTTCAATTTTAAACTTGCCTGTGTTGACAAAGGCCGTATATATTTGGGACTTTTTAAGTAACCTTAACGGCCAAAGAAACTACCTACATTTATGACTCTCCAATAAAATGTTAATTGTAAAACCTGTCATGACTCATGTTCAAATACAAATAGAAAACACAGATATAAAAAAAATATTAAAATTTTTTGCCGCTAAATGATATTAAAATAAAGGTTAAAGTTCGCTAAAACCGGTTTATTTTTTTTCTTGGTTAACGGTTACCGGTATTTTCAGCCTGAAAAATATCGGTTAAAATTACGGTTAAAGTTCGCAATTTTCGTTGAAAATATCGGTTAAAATGTGTCTTATAAAAAAAACAGAGATATCCATTAAAAAAAATTTAAAAAAGCTTTTAGTTTAGTACTTACTTTAAAGTCAAATGTAGACGATGTCTCTGTTTCAAACTTGGAAAAGTAAGAAACGAGCTTTTTCCAAAGCTTCTACTTTTAAGCTCACATAATTCTGTATAATGTTCATACCCATTATTGGGATAACAGTCTTCACAAATAAACCCTCCTTTTTTAAGGGGAGTGCAAGTTGAACCACTCTTACAAATATCTCTTTGACATGCGTCTTTAGTTAAAGTTATGTCACAATTTGAACCGGTAAAACCAGCAGTACAAACACAGGAATAACCACCTACTTTCCGAAAACAAGTTAAACCTTGTTGAACTATCTAGAACATTGTTAAACCCTGTAGAACTGTCTCATCTTACTCCCAATTATCTTGGAACAGTGTTGAACCTAGTACATTTATGTTACACCCTAAACAAGTGCCTTAACTTTGTCCCAAACAATTTGGAACAAAGTGAAACATAGTGCAAGTCTCTCTACTTATTTCAGAACACTTGGAACATCTTTCTGCCTTCTAAAACTTTCTTTTTAAGTCTTCCTAGTAATTTCCAATAATAGACATACATGAAAAGTTACAATTTATTGTTTTTCACTCTAAAATTTTTCATATACAGCCAAAAAAATTTTAAAATGCCCATTTTTGGGTCCAAAATTTTGATTTTTGGAATTAGTCTAACTTGATAGTCGTCGATGCGCTGATTTCAAATTTTCAAACCGAATTCAATTATCTCTTTCCATTCCTGAGATATTTGCTCTCAAAGTTGCACCACAAAAAAGGGTGTTTTTTGACCATATCTCTAAAATGGGTAGAGATACATTCTCAACGATTATACCAGTCGATTCTACGCGGAAAGTTACATAAAGAAATGTTGTCTCCTCATATACGTTCTTTGGAACGATTTGGTGAAAAATGAGAAAAACGAAAAAACCGGAATTTCAGTTTTTCGCTCGGAAACTTTTTGTCTCCAAAATTTTTTATATTCTGGACTTAAGTAAAGAAGAATGTGCTGATTCCAAATTTTCAAACCGATTTCAATTATCTCCTACTGTTCTCGAGATATTTGAGTTCAAAGTTGGACCTGAAAAATTCAGTTTTTCAGGAATAGTCCTGAAATGGGTTGAGATACGACCTCAGCGACCTCACCATTCGATTCTACGGACAAAATTACATTTTTGTACCAATTTTCAGATTTATATTCTAATGGATACAATTTTTACAGCGAAAAAACGAAAATGGCCAAAAATCGGAAAAAATCGTAAGGGGTTCATTAGGCGATTTTTCAATTTTTGCGATTTTCGTTTTTTCGCTCTAAAAATTGTATCCGCCTGAATAAATATCTGAAAATTGGTATACTTATGTAATTTTGCCCGCAGAATCGATTGGTGAGGTCGCCGAGGTCGTATCTCGACCCATTTCAGGACTATTCCTGAAAAACAATTTTTTTCAGGTCTGACTTTGAACGCAAATATCTCCAGAACGGTAAGAGATAATTGAAATCGGTTTGAAAATTTGGAATCAGCGCGTCTGTATTTACTTAAGTCTAGAAAATGAAAAGATTTGGTGACAAAAAGTTCTCAAACGAAAAACTGAAATTCCGGTTTTTTTCGTTTTTCTCATTTTTCACAAAATCGTTCCAAAGATCGTATATGCGGAGAAAACATTTCTTTATGTAACTTTGCCTGTAGAATCCACTGGTATAGTCGTTGAGATTGTGTCCCTACCCGTTTTAGAGTTATATCCAAAAAACCCACTTTTTTGAGGTGCAACTTTGAGGTCAAATATCTCAGGAACGGAAAGAGATAATTGAATTCGGTTTGAAAATTTGAAACCAGCGCATCGGCGACTATCAATTTGGAATTATTTCAAAAATCAAAATTTTGGACCTAGAAATGGGTCTTTTTGGATTTTTTTAGCTGTATATGAAAAATTTTAGAGTGAAAAACTATAAATTGTAAGTTTTAATATATAACTATTATTGGAAATTACTAGGAAGACTTAAAAAGACAGTTGTAGAAGGCAGAAAGATGTTCCAAGTGTTCTAGAGTAAGTAGAAACAGTTGCACTATGTTTCACTTTGTTCCAAATTGTTTGGGATTGTAGTTTGAGGTGGAGTGTTGACTTTGATATTTTCTTCAATATAATTACTATTTCATAATTTTTAGTAACTTTATTCTTAGGTTATCTAGTTTTTATAGTGACATTTAGGGCGATATTACAGATTTCTATTGTACAAGTAACTTCTTATTGACTGATTTTATATACGGCGTCGAAGAAATTAAACGGCGGCTAGAATAAAAAATTATATTACGGCGGCATAGAAATTAAACTTCAACCTTGTCAATCACGTCACAGAAGATGTCACTTTTATGACATTTGAAGAAAAAGATATTTTGTGTTGATCTATTATTAATTATTTAACAAAACTACAAGCAGTACTTCCCGTATTTAACAATTTCAGGCCTAGTGAACAATGAGCATTTGCTGAAAAAATGAGAGGATTGTGTAATGAAACAATTGAAGCCTGAGCATGTCGTGTTTATCTGGCGGTAAGGATGCACCGTTTACGGGACTTGTTGTTGATTAAAAACCAATCAAATCAACATAAAAACTCGATAACCGCTCGGCACGAACCGCCGTATCGCGGATCTCGTATCGTACCGTAACTAACGTTAACGTTACGGGACGGGACGCCGTATCGACCCGCCGTCTGTTCCCGCTATTTGTACTACCTAATTGATATTTCTACGCAATTTCCTATCTTCAACTCAAAGCGACGATCTTTTTCATTTTTTACCTACTTAAACATATCTTTAACAATCCTTTAACGGAACTCCTTATTGCTGATTAAACTTTCAAAGGATCACAGGACTAGATGTTCAAAGGACATTGTACTATCAAGCTTACTTAAAATATTATCTATATAAAATATTTTTGTCGGTAGAAATGTGACCAGCATTAATAATATTATTCTGTAATATTACAGGACTAGATGTTCAAAGGACATTGTACTATCAAGATTATACTTAAAATAATATCTATATAAAATATTTTTCTCGTTAAAAATATGACCAGTAGTAATAATATTATTCTGTACTGGCAAATATTCTGTCAATTTTGGAAGGCTTTCTACACTGACCGGTTTCGAGCAAACATGGGTATGCTTCAGATAGTGAAAATCAAATATAAAATTATTTTTACATTTAAAAAAATGGTGAAATGTGTTCAATTCTTGTAGTCTCTTGGTGAAGTTATTTTAGCAGTAAACCAGTTGTAAAAAATCATTACAATCAACACGAGTGACGATTTTCAAAATCAACAAACAATTATAAGTAAATACAAGAATGGTATTTGGATTGATTTCTCTAAATATGTATGTATACATTATTTTCCAAATAATTAATTGTCTTAATATTGACGGATGTTATTTAAGCAATTCCTATTTAATCGTGTAATTTCTTTCTTGTTAATATTTTAATTTTAGAAGTTTTAAGCAACAATTAAAAACAGTAAAATTTATATTTTCGTTCATATGTAGTAGTTCATATTTTAAAAAACAAAGAAACCGTTAAAATGGTTCCTTAATGCGGCAAATTTGATCTAATTTAACCGACCTCGTAACTCTTACCGTTCTTGTGATCTCTAAGCTTAACAAGTTATGTGGGACAACCTGTATACGCTTTCGCTCGTGTTGCAAATATCGTTCTCAGGAGTAATAGCACACATTGCTTATTGAATAATATATGATTTTTAATTGATTAAGAATTTCTTTTAGAATATCAAATGGACCAAAATCCACAACCTTAAAAACCGTATTTAATCTTGTGCGAAATGAATGAAAAATAAACCTCTTTATATATAGTGCAGAAATTCAATACTAGAATGACAAGCGAAGTAGAAAACATTTCAAAAGCAATTACACTGCTCATATCGTGTAATCTGTGTAGTGAAAAGTGATATATTTACTCGTTATCTACAAACACATCATGGATGTGATAGTTGTGGCAGTACTGTAAACAATTCTCATTCAAGTTGAGTAAAATCAAAGCGTTTTCATCACTTAACATGCCTAGTGGTTTTGCGGTTAGCTTTGAATCACTGCGTGGTTCACTATTAGGGTTTGAATCATTTCAAAACATTTGCAACTCGCAAATCATTCAAATACAATAGTTTTTATGAAGAAAAGAACTTTGATTACAACAAAAGTTAATAATTTCTCTAATTATTTATTTATATAAATTGACATTACCAAATACATTATTTTCAGTGTTCTACTTTGAGCATCATTCCATTCATGTACGCATTGTGTGTATAAGTGATATATAATTTTCGTTATTTATTAAAATATCCGGATTATCCGAAATTATTTCCTGTATAATTTGGGAAAATAGAACACATATTCAATACAATTCAATCATAAATTTAATTGTGTTTCATACAATTTCAGCTACAGCTTGTTTACAGTTTACAGTATTAATTACGGACGGTAAAAATGTTAAAATACTTGTTGAATTCATTTGTCACAACGATCAACTATTTTTCATTCCTATAATGCACTTGTTTAGATATTTTAAGACCAAAAAATGTCCTGTTTTAATCTTTCGAAGTAAGACAAAAAAAAATTAATTTAATGATGTGGCCAAGACAAGACTTCCTGCCTTCGAATTTATTATATTACACATATTTTTAATTTTCTAAATTTTTTAGTGAAAAATCAATGTTTGTGTAACTGATGGATTACTACAGAATTAAAAATTCACATTTTCAATTATATTTTTTTATTTCTTTTGGTTCCCAAGCTATTCCAATTAAATTTGAACTTTAAATATCAAAAGTTTTAAAAATAAAATTGTGTTTAGGCATTTAAAACATTTTAAAAATTCAAATATAGGTTATATTCTGAGACATTTACTCTAAAAGTAGCCTCAACATTAAGACACTATGTCAACGATTTTACCAATAGAATTGAATAAAGAAGTTACTTAAAAATATTTTCTCCGCAAATATGATCCGGTGCGAAATGAGAAAATCGAAAAAACAGAAATTTCAGTTTTTTGTCCAAGAAATTTTTTGTTGTAAGTATCAATGTTCTGTATCTCTATCAAAAAAATATTTAGAGAACTGCAAAAAATAGTTAAATTCATTTTGAAAATTTTAAATCAGCGCATCGATAATTTATGTGCATAAAATGGAAAATGGAATCAAGTTTCTCGCGATAAATACAAAAATCTGTTTTTTTTTTATTTTCTCATTCATCGAATCGTTCTGTAGAACATAAGTGGAGAAAATTTTTTTTTCTACCTCTCGTAGAATCGAATAGTAACATCATTCACATTGTAACTACTTTTGAGATGTACTGAAAATACACACTATTGTTAGTAGCTACATTGTACGCAAATATTTCTAGAAAGAAAGATGATAATTATATTCTATTTGAAAATATGAAATTAGTGTATCAAGATGTATAAAAAACCATAAATACAAAATGTAATTTTACAAAATTATTTGTTTTCAGGGAAAAATAAGTTGAAGTGAACAGTAGCAAATATAGTAGATATAACAGTCTTGCCAAAATAAATTTTATTTTATTAAACCTAAACAAATCAGAAGTTAATACGACATTACCTGTTGTTATATATTAAATTTACTGTTTTTATACATTTATTTTATTTACAGCAAACACCCATCAGTTAGCGACAAAATATAAAATTGTTTGTAGACTTATAAATTGAAACGTGAGAAACACATTTGAAAATCTATACCTGATATATTCCTTCGAGTATATATATATTAATTTTTATTTGTTTTCCAGATGAAGACGTGGCAGCATACAGTAAGTTTCCATTATCTCCCACATATAATAAAATAATCTGAAATCGTTTTGCGGTTTATACGTTTTAAAATTTCGCTTTAAAAGCCGGCATCCTGGATTGAGTTCCGTGCACGAGGCACAGCGTCTTGTACTCGCTGTAACGAACCCGGGAAGAACTCGATTTGCCTTGCCTCGCGGGACAACGTGTGTTACACATATTCAATTTCAAGACGCGATCATCCCCCAGTCAATATTTGCCGCACATGCACCAAAACATTGGCTTTTTACTCACACAGACTTTAATCGAGTAATTAGTTAGTGCAAATACGACGAACGAGAATTCAAATGTGTTTACAAATTAAACATATCGCAATTACTATTAATGTCTTTCCTTGTACAGAACGTAAGTTTGAGTCTAATTATTTACAATCTATTTCATACATAAATTTTTTTTGTGGTGCACTCCCTAACCCCTAACGTTATAAATTATTACACAACAATGAATAATAATAATGTTTATTTATTTAATAATCTACTCCCAATATCAACAAAAATCTGATGTGCCCAAAATGAGGCGTATACATTTTATCCTTGACACATGTTATATTGCTCGACTTTGTATCTTTCAAACATTCAATTTTGCACACCTTTTTAGTGTACACTTTTAATTCGCGAAAAAATTATCTTACACACATTTTATTTTGCGCACATTTCATCAATCACACATATTATCTTTGCCAACGGTTCATCTTTAAAAAATTGTAATTATACCTTTCATTCATTTTATAGCCCATGCAATTAACATACTTATAATTAGATCAAATATTCAGTGACAAATTTTTTGGAAGATAATATGTGTAAAAGATAAAATGTGTGAAACATAAAATGAGTGAAAGATAAAATGTGTGGATAATAAAATGATTTAGAAGAAAAAATGTGTGTAAGATAACTTTTTTCGCGGATTAAAAGTGTGTACGATAAAAAGTATGCAAAATTGAATGTATACAAGATACAATGTCGAGCAATATAACATGTATAAAAAATAAATTGTACACACCCCGCCAAAATATAACCTTATACCTACCAGCTAAGGTTCTTTTAGACTAGTCTATATATGGGACAATATGTAGTACAAGAAATGGTACAATATCTTGTAGCAAAAATTATTAGATATTGACGAAGTTTTGTATGATACTAATGCAATTTCTTTTACAATATATTGACACTGATTCTGTGCATTTTTCTTGAATATGTCAATATGACAAGCAAAATTAACCATAAATTCATTTACATTTAAATGTGCAATACCTACAACTTTACCAGTAATAAAACTAAGTTTTCTATAATCACACTACATACAATAAAAACAAACAAAAGCTACAAACGCGCGAGATCTCAAATTTCATATATGCCCATACTCACAGTCTAATTGACTGACAGATTGTATGAAAAATAGAACCTGTTCTGTTTTTTCAAAACATGCATTTGCGATCGTGTACAATATTTCAACCAATTTGTTGTTTGATACTATCCAATTTTAATTTAACAAAAAATGGTGCAAGATTTGTACAATTTATAGGCTAGTCTAAAACAGCCTTTAATTTATATTTAATATTTATCAAAAGAGGAATAAATGAGATTCTCCACAATTTAAAAAAAAAATTATATGAAACGTTATCTAACTTGAAAGCGAGGGGTAGTTTCAAAAAGACTTAATTCTTATTTTTTTAAGCCGTAACTTTTTTTTAAATATTTTGTGACGTATATGTTAAGGCAATTCGGTTATCAATCAGTGAGATTCGATAAAAATTTCAATTATATAAATTGATCTATTTTAACTGTTATAAAAAGGAATAATACCTGTTTCTTACATGAAAACATGCATAAATAATAAGCATTTCAATAAAATAATCTATATATGATTAGTTACGCATTTTATAGTCCGAGTTTTAACATCTAGTGGCATGATTTTGGAACAATAATGTTCCATATAGACATTTATCAGTCACAGATATTTGAATTATGCACCATATACTTCCCACCAAAAATGATCCGTGATCCACGTTAAGCTAAAGTGTCTGGTAGATAACATCTTGTGAATACCATTTTCGGCATAAATATATTATTACCGATATCTGCGTTAATAGTATATTAAGTAACAAGAGTTGAAAGATGCATATTACGCACGAAGAGAAAATGTTACACACAAGACCTGAATTAGGTACTATACTTTTTCTACGATCATTATGTGATCGTCTTTCGATCACACATTACACTGAAATAATTGACACATCAGTAGTAAAAAGCGACTTCAGCCAACTATAGAACATTAAATCAACTATATCAAAATTTCAACTTCTAAATACCTACTATGATAAATCAAATAAAAATTCGTTTTAACAAAAATAAAAACCACTCGTGTACAGGCATAAAAACTAATGCAACTGTTGTAAACAAAAAAAATTGTTAAAGAGGATAATAAAAAATATACTGTTAAAAATCGGTGGAAACCGGTCAGAGCAGAAATGAAGCCTTGGTAATATTAACTGAATTTCATAAATTATTGTCCTGTCCTATTTATTCATCGCCTAATCAAGAAAATCCTCTAATCATCTAAATAATAAATTGACACTAAATTTACATCCTAATAAATCAATACTCTGCATAACATTTATTTATTGTACTGCTAACAACATATCATTTTAAAAATTAGAACAGATGCTGTGATATTTAAAACAAAAATACGTAGTAGCAAAATTATTTAAAAATATAGTACAATTTTTTATTGTAATAAACCATTTACAACAAAATTTGCAAATATCTGAAAAATGATTGTATTTTTATTATTATTATTGTGGTGGTATAATATTATTTTCTATTTATTACTTTTTGAGTTAAAATTGTTATTAGTGAATTAAAAAGAATATCATATTCACATCCTTCCGTTTCAATAAAAATAATTTTGAAAAATAACTGCACCGATGTTTTAATTCTATATTAGACAAGCCAATAAATAAATTTGTTATAATGCTATTTATTGTAAATGTATACGCAAGGAAAGGAAAATTGTAATTATTTTTTACTTTTTTTTGTTCCTTTTATCATATATATCAGAGAGTATTTTTTTTATGAAATGTTTTTATGTCATATATTTTTTCTTACATATTACTTCAAATAATCCTACAATCTTTATTAATTCGTTTTGGATAAGATGTTATTAACATTCCTGGTGAAGGAGGGCACAAAGAATTAAGTTTGCCCAGGGCGCAAAATTGCCTAGATACGGCACTGAAATGAACAATATCACATCGAAACAGAATGGCAATTAGATATTCTGCAGGTTATACAATAATGACTATAGTAGTACTCGTAGAAGAACTTTAACACACTCAGCAATGGGTATCCATAAGTGACATACAAATTTGTTTTAAATATCTGAAACATATGTTGCCATATGAGTTTAAATATACATGTGTAATGCTGGTCACATTTCATCATGTATTATAATGTACAGTGTATGCGGAACATAATACTTTAACATGGAATTTCAAAAAATTGCGGATACTCTGTCTCCTGACATAACTGCAACAGTACAAAGTTATTTAAAATTAAATTCTACATCAGATAAGTTCATAATTGATGCAATAACACGTCTGCAGTACGAGATTTATTAAATATAAAATGTTACATTTTCGTTTAAAATCAGATAGCCATGGAAATAAAAGAAAATATCTATGTGTCAGTTGTGACAGTTAAAGATCTGTCATTATAAATAATGTAATTTAATATTAATTATTGAATTATGTTTTAGTCTAAAATTAGTTTTAAAAATGGATATGTCGTCCATAAATATATTAAAAATTTGTTTTATTTGATGAACTTATCTTACTTTGTATTTCATATTTTTTAAAATCATATTTGTAATATTGGTTTATTGTTAAAGAAAAAGAATATAAAGCAACTTAATAGATATTTATTTAATAAGTACGGGAACAAAGGTGGTTATTAACGCATGCGAAAATTAGAAAACGAGACGAAGACGAATTCTGTAAGAGCAGAAGTTAAATATCCAACTAGTTTCCTTACATGTTTCATGCAATATTATTCTACTTTGAATGAGTACAAAAATGTATTTGAAATTATGAATTTTTGACGTTTTGATGACGTTTGCACAATAAACAAAAAAGACAATACCAAAGATTGCTTAATTTTGTGCGTTACTAAGTTACTACAACTAAATTGATTATTGGTAAACGACACAAATAAAATTGTCACGTATATTTTTTGAATTGTAATATACGAGTCTCTGCGAATCTAATAAAAGTAATGATTGTAATATTTACATTTGTAAAGATAATAAAAACTAAATATTCTATTATCGTTGCAGTTAATATTTCTATATATGCCTATTTTCAACTTTGCTATTGCTACTAGGAAAATAAAGAATCTCTTATTAAACGGATGTAGAATACTAATATTAAAATACAGACAATAAGAATTATAATTAGAGCTACCTCTCTAAACTAACAGGTAGATTTATTTCCATAGCTGTTTCATTTTTAACGAAAATATTACATTTTATATTTTAATATATCTCGTACTGCAGTTGCAACAATTATGATCTTATCTAACGTAGACTTTAATTTTTAACAACTTTGTACTGTGGTAGTTTTGCTCTAAATTTAACAGGAGAGAGAATATCCGCAATTTTTTGAAAACCCATGTTAAAGTCCTATGTTCCGCATTTCATTGCACAGCCTGTATACAGTTTTAATGATAAAAATTAGTAATTGATTTTTAATGTCACCCCTTTGAAACTGTGACTGGATAATGGCTTAACATTACCATATTTTGTTTATAATTTATAAGATGATAGAAGATGTTTCGAAACTCTTCTGTAAAATGCACGTATTGTTATAGAGTAATAGCAGCGATAAAATAGTGTTGTTTAATGTTGTAGTAAAGTTTTAAGTATCTTGGGTGTAAAATTATGAAGTAAATAAAAGAATAAAGAGCTGACATGTTTACCCGGGGCGCGATTGTTTTTCGATACGTCAGGTAACGTGATCCTGTGTAAACAGCGTCGGCGGCTTTTTCCGCAAGTTTTCTTAATGACTGCAAGCAAAGTTCTAGGCCGGAGCCGAATCTCCGAATTACTTTAATTACGCTGTTTGCCGGCGTAATCTCGCCGGGGGCTGTTCTGCTATCGATTTCGCATCGATTTCCCTGCCTAATCTTTCAATTCTTTACTGCCTCATTTCCCTGCTAAAGCTCACTCCAACGCCCGCAAGACATGTTTAGGACACCCCCAATCATAATAATAACCGACCGTAAGCGATCCTTTTCTTCTCGCTCCAACACGGACTCCAGATTTAGAACTGCTTCAAACAAATAAATACACACAGAATATTTTATTTACCATTCTGCTTACAATAAACAAATAAAATAATTCCTGATACATTACACCATTTCTATTTGTAATTTCGATAGAAACAAGCCCATTTCACATCTGTTAATTGTAAATTAGAAAACAACAAATTTAATTTGAAATAATCATAAGTAATATAATAAGAGCCAAGAATTTATTGGAAAAATTTACGAATAGTTGTTGCGTAGTAACAGACAAACGAGTGTCAAAAATGACATTTAAGTGATTTAAGTCATTTTTGACCCGAGTTGTCGTTACTTCGCAGGAATTACGAGTAAATTTTACGTATTAAATTCTTAGCTCGAATTATATTTGCTTGATTATTTCACGAACGACAAAGAATACAGGTAAATAAACACATTCTTGTTCTGTTTATATTCTCTGAAACACTTTGATCAATTTTGGTATTAATTTCATCGATAGAAATGTCTCCGAATCTCATTCTCAATCAATTTCTTCACGTATTTTTTGACGTTCCTAACGTAAAAATTTTCATATCAGCAAAATGTAACCATGACGACGCTAGTGTGATTTTATCAAATTTTTTCACTAAAATACGGCGCAACCTCATCAAATGAAGCATTCTGATTAGGTGAAGATGACATGTGTGAAATAATCAATAATAATAATCTGTAATGGGTATATAACCAATGTTTTTTTTCCATTTTATGATGATATAAAAATAAAAATACCCGTATTTTTTAAATCGTTTAATTGTTAGTAGTTCCAGAGAAAAACAATAATAAAGTTTTGAAGAGGGGATATGTGACGTCACGCAGCAAAATTATATAGAGAATTCGAATACATTCGATAAAAATCTTCTATCACAAAATAATCTACATTTGGCAGGTTACACAAGTTCCATTTTTAAAACGATATATGTAAACACTAAAAAGCCTTCGAAAATCATATGACATGAACAATGTTGATAGCTGACATGTTAATGCCAACCAAATTTACACCAAAACAATCTGCTGTGTAATATCAAAATATTTCTTTTATTCTATGAATTGCCTGTATTGATATCTTATACATTGTTTCATTAATAGTTACGACTAATTTATCATTAACAACCTTTATTCGATATAATAATGTAAAAAAATAGGTTTATTAAATTTCCATTTTTAGAATTGCAAACTGTCAGAGATATTGTTAGTGACAATAGTTAATTTTCAGGTTTTATCCTTTTTTCCTTTGAATTCGAAAGTGGTCATATAGCCCATTCGGAAGTATGTAATATAGTTATTTCTGAATTACATTTGGAATTGGAATACATTTTACGCGTTCTGAAACACAATTGGAAATATTGTGATATAGAAAATTTTAGATTTTTGAATTTATGATAAAGGAGCCTAGTATCTAAATTAATAGTATTTTGCATTATTAGTAAGATAACAGCTTTTACTGATGATAGCAGGAAATGACTAGCAGGCTGAGCCGTTCACCTCTTTAAAGCAGTTAAACTGATACCTTTCAATTATTGTACAACAGTTTATTTTTTATTAATTTGCAAATAAAATTAAAATGAAAACCTAATCCAGACAATTATTAATGTTTTGTCAATAATTTGTGTGACAATATCAAAAGACAACTTTTAATAATGAAAACATTACAACTTATAAAAGGATAATACTTTATTAACATTCAGTCGATCAAATCATTCCTGCAATGCAACTAATAACTTGTAATAGTATTTTACAGTATTAGTGAGGTAAAATGGATTTTACTCATGATAAGAGGAAATGATTGGCAAGCTGTTTCGAAAAAAATATTGTACAATTTCTTGCGTGAACTTGGTACCCGGAATAGTTTTATTGTACTCATCCATTTTACTCATCCGGGAATCAATCGTTCTCACAGTTGATATGTAAAAAACTATTACATAGTATTTGGCAGTTTTACAGGTAATTTTCGTGGTAAATAAACAGTTCAAATAAAAAACGGTTTAGAAATAAGTAGCAAATAAAATATTTGTTATTATTTATTAAATTCAATGTTGATAATAAAGTATTTATTATGATTGAGATTTATGAAAATTTCAGCGGTTTTCTTTGAAGTAGTGCGTGCAAAATAATGCCCCAGTATGCGACAATTAGTATTTGCATAATTCCAGAATATATAGCGCGTTAATGTTCATGTCAACAAACTAGTCGAACCGCTGAATTCCCTGTAATTTGTAGGCAAAAAAAACGCGTTATCCAGTGTCACAATTACTCAAAAATAGATTAGGTTAACAAATTGATTTGCCAAAATGAGTTAGCGAATTTGTATCGAAATTGCATCGGCTAATGCAATTATTTTTTCCCAACAAATAATACATTAACTAAACTGAATTTCCCGATGGCCTGAAAAAATATTTGTGCCGGATGGCGATTTGAACGCTGCTCCTCCGCTAATAGAATTTATTCATGTATTCCCGTGGAAATTTCAAACACTATGTAATTTTCTCAGATCAATAGCGAACGTATGTTGCCGATTACAGCGGCCATGTTTTATTAACGCTTTCTTTCAGCCGCGATTAAATTAATGATCGGGGTAAACGTGCGATAATAGCATTACCCACAAAAAAATTTTCAATAAGATATAAATTTTGTTTTCACATTAACATCCAAGGTTTAATAAAGTTTACACATTCGCAAGATTGATGTATGCTATGAAAACTTCATCAAATTTTTCACTTTTAATTTGCCATCACCGAACGCAAGAGGGTTTTCATGTTTTTTTATTTTTATATATTAATTTTCAAGTAATAATATTTATAATGCCAGTAGTAAACGATAAATAAATTATTAAAGTTTTCATGAAATTCGTATCATCAGCACAATAGACGAAATACAAACATAAGTAGCGATATATTTTAGTGTACGTAAGTGTAAGATAAACTGCACCCTAACCGGGGATTGGAAAAATTTTAATTATTTATTTATAAATAAACATTTTATTTATATTTCAGCAGAAACCAAGGGCTCAGAAAACTAGTAGATTTAAGTCTGTTCTTTCCGTCGATTTATACATAAAATTAAATTTTACGTTTTAATTTGCGGATGAAAAGAGTCACTATTTTGGGGTTTATAACTTTTCGTCCTGAAACATTTTCCTACGCCAGACAGGTTTGCATAAAAACCTGATTTTTTTAAATCAAAAGAAATATATTTTTTAATTTTAAATCGGATTTTTATTATTTAAACCAGATTTTTTTTATTTGTTTTTTAACATATAGTATATTTTCAAATGTATTTCACAAAGAAGCACATATTATGAAAAAAATACATATTGTAAAGAATAAGTAAAAATTTAAAGAAACAATAAAAAATCTACAAAAAAATTTGTTTGTAACGATACCGCTTCTAATGTCGAAATTGTGACCATTTGTTTGAAAGTTCACATATGGTTTATTTTAAACTTTTATCGGTTATAGCGACTTCCAAATATAGCGACGAAATTTGTGGGATTTTTTCGATGTCTTTATAACCGGATCGTACTATAAGATATATCAAAGAAAATTTAACAAAAAATCACACATTAGTGTAAAAAAAATCTGTGTTCTCAATTTTAAATAATATACCACTAAAGCCATTTTAACAACGGTGTTACACAAATTTAGTAGTTCTTGAAAGTATTTCCACACGTTAACATTACCCACCCGATTTTCCCCTAATTTTCGTAAATTTGGAATGTTAAATAACAATTTCAAAACAAGTGATTGTATATGTGTATACTACTAAGATGGGGAATAATAAATAACAAACTAGTAAATAAAAAAATTGTACTTTTTTAATACTGGATTGAATTATATTTGAATTCTTAAATTTGAAAAATTCTTATTTTCAAAGTTAAATTGTTGTTTGTTGATCTGTGTCACTTATTGATTTGTTTCATTAGTGACTGCCACACAGACATCTGTCAGATTGTGTCAGAAGTTCTGAATGAATATACATATTAATAAAGTCTACGGTCTACACCTCATCTAACAAACTCAGACGCGACTAAAATAAGTACTTTTGATACATAAATTACTTATATCGAACAGTAGTGGTAAATGAGATAAGTACTTGATGATTTATTTTCAGTGAGAAAATCAATTATTATTAACAAGTGTGTAAAATGTTACATTACACAGGAAACTTAGTCAGTTTTAAAATATAATAACATAAGTATTCTTTAAAAATCCATTTTTTATTTCCTTGTTCAAAGTAAAGGTATTATTGTAATCGCGAAAAAATTCGGTTTTTAGGTTTCAATGGAAATATCCATTATGACCATCCCTGAATCAATTTTGACTAGTATCTCGCATAACTCAAAAATGGTTAGCGGTAGAAATGTCGAAATTTTGTATATAACCTCTTGTTGTGCTTTTTATTGTAATCGGCAGTGTCAAAATCAAAAGGGCACTTTGCTCCTAGTGTTTTTAAAACTTTTTTGCATAACTCAAAAACGATTAGTTGAAATTTTGTTTATGGAATTGCTATAACATCTCGAAGTCGAATCTAACCAGCATATGCATAGCAAATGAGACCTCATTACTTTGAACTTGAACTGTTGAAACATCTCTATTTATGCATCTCCATTTTCTGTTTCAATTTTCCTTTACAAAAGCGTATTTTACTTTCGGCAAAAACTTAATCAAAATAATAATTTAGTTGGCTTCTAATATTTGTAGGAAACATTTGATTTCTTGTTAATAATTTGATATTAATTACTGTCAAAATATATTCCTTAGAAATAAGTGCGAAATAAATGAAAAAAAAAAAAGTTTTTGAACGATCAAAATTATTTTTATACGAGTAAGTGATTAAATTAATAAACAAGCATTATGTTACCAAAGATGCAAGTAAGTATATGTCTGTAACCTAGCATAGCTTACCAGAAAAATGTGCATAATGATGTTCTGTTTTCGACACTGTCATGTATTTGATAATATAACGAAATAATTATTATTAGTTTAAAATGAATATGCAGAAGTGCAAAAAATAGTGTATATACCACAAGGACTAAAGTGCCTTTAATCTCTTAAGTGATTATTTCCCTTGTCTACGGCATGTGAAATAAACCTCACTCTCAGGATTAAATCATTCTCTTTAGTCCCTCAGTCTATAATATACTATTTTGTACTTCTGGGAGTAAAACCCTACTTTTATCTTAATGTTCGAAGACTGAACTAGCAATTTAAATCCCTGAGGAATTAAATATGAATTTAATTCCTGGGTGATTAAATTAATAAACAAAGCATTATGTTACCACAGAAATAAGTAGATTAATGTATGTAACCTAGCCTAGCTTACCAGAAAAACATGCATAATAATGTTTTATTTTCAAATTTGTCATATATTTTACAGCTATATAAAAATAACCAAATAATAATTATTATATTATACGGAAGAGCAAAAAATAGTTTATATACCACAGCACTAAAGTGCCTTTATTCACTCAAGTGATTTTTTTTTCACGGTTCGTGAAATAAAACTCACTCTCTGGATTAAATCATGTACTTTAGTGCCTCAGTGCATAATATATTATTATGTGCAATAAGAGTGATAAGTATTTTAATAAAATTGATACATTTCGAAAGGAAGTTCGAAGATATAAAACGAATGGAAGCTAAAAAATGATTAGCCATAGAATGATCACACTTTCAAACGACTTAAATTCAAATGAAATGATGAAAAAAGTGTATAATTTAGCGTACAAGTATGTCATGTGGTGTCCAGATGTAATTTAGGTTATTTTTCCCAAAACGTCTATTTTTATATATTTGCATTAATTTCATAAAGCAAACAGCTGCTGTTAAATAAACATAGAATTATCACAGGAGTGTTATTACACATTCAAGAGAATTTACCCCCTAAACATCTAACTCTTGAAAAATGACTTATTTCACTCACTTTCTAATATAATGTACTATTATATGTTTGACGTACGAAAAGAGTAAATTTATGTAATAAAATATTTATCCCATTTCGAAATGTTTTGTCACAGGCGATGAAATGATGAAATGATGTGGATATTTAAATTGACAGACACTAAATTTTGAAAGGGATAAATAAAATATACTTTGATAAAACAGATATCGAAAAGAATGTTGTGTGAAGAACAGCATTGAGTATTTAGTTGTGAAAGGAGTGTAGTGGCTTATGTAAATATTTTCCGTACGCGGCAATCCAATTTAGCAATCCATGTAAAAGTGGAAATCCCTCGTCAATTTCCGGCGATTTCCTGCACCTTGCAGTGAGTGTACTGACAGACATTTCATTTTGCGCCACAATGCAAACTCCGCGCAAATATACTTCATTACCTAGTTTTACACGTCCGTCATCGTGTCAGCCTGAAATTCGTTTACAGGCACATGGCACATGCCACGAGTACAGCATCGGTACAGTTACAGGCCTGTCTACTTGCATCGATTGCCCAAGTTTTCATAAAATGTTCAAAAACACTCGTAAATAATCAGATGGATTACGTCCGGGTTTATAAAGCCGAATTATGGTGGAGGCGCCGGGACATATTTATTCGAAACGAAACACTTTCAAGGCTTTTCTTAACTCCCTTTAGACATTGCTTTCTATAGCAGTATTCAAATGTAATTCGTTAAAATTGCCATTAAAAACTTAGCAATACAATGTGATCAAAATTAGAGGTTTCATTACATCAAATATACAAATAAAATTTCCATTCATCCTAATTAGCCCTAAGGGTTAAAACACCGGAATATTTACCAAATGATTCTAATTCGATATGTAATTATTAAATTCATTTTCATGGCAAAATGACGTTACATAATAATAATTAACACGCCTTTTTGCTTTTTGATATATGCGTTACTGGGCCGATTTTTTATCGTTTGTCAAAGTTCCTGTTAACTGGCAAATATATTATTTTTTTACAGTTTTTTGGAAATCCATTATAGATTGAATGACTAAACAGGTTTCTTTTTACTTTTATAAGTAACAGGAAGATGTACGTTTAGCAAATTCATAATAATTAACTAACATAATATTTTACCAGGGTTGCATTGATTTAAATCACTTTAATTTTTTTTAATCATTGATTTAAATCACCTGTTCTGCAATTAATATTTAAAATATAAGATTTACGTAAATGGAGGGAAAAAGCGTGTGGATAATGTTATCATGTTGATACTTTCAAAAACTACTAAATATGTTTCAGTTCGTCGATAAAATTACTATACTGGTAATACCGAAATATTGAATTTATAATGAAGAAAATTTTTGCACTAATATAACCAGTTTGTTGCTATAAGCGGTATCGTTATAAATAGATTTTACTAGTTTTTTTATTGTTTCTTTAAATTTTTACTTATTTTTTATAATAGCTGTTTTTATAATAAATGCTATTTTGTGACACACGTTTTTGAAATTATAATATATCTTAAAAAAAAAACTGGTTTAAATAAAAAAAATACGATTTAAATAAAAAGATCTATTTTTTCTTTAATTGGATTTTTATGACAAGAGTCTGAAATAAAATATTTAATTTTTTAAAATTGAAATGTTTTCTAAACATATAATTTATTATGATATAAGACCGGTTTTCCAATCTCTTATCAAAGTTCCTGGTAACTACCAAACAGATTTATTTTACCGGGCAGCTAATGAAAATACAGTTTTCAATATGAATTTATCTAGCTGGTAAGAAACAGTCAGATTTAATTGGCAACCGTAAAGTTGGTATAATAATTATATGTAAACAACTGCCATTTTAAACACATTTTGAATGATTGACTAAGAAATAACGTTGTTGGACATTTCAGATTTGTGGACTTGGATTATATAAAAAGTAATTTTAATTTTCAAAAATTGTTTTACTGATACATTTTGTATTAAATTCACTGCAGTATTCTTACTAAATCTAAATTGGTTAAAAAAATCATGGTATCTCCAAAAATTAAGTTTATTTGGTAGACGTCTAACAATGTGAAGTTAAACAAACTTGTACAGAATTCTATGTTCTACAAGATTTATAATATCTAATAAAGTGCGATGCATAAGAAGCGAGCAAAAAATTAACTTCCATGACCTTTGATCTTTGATATCTTGATTTGCTAACGTGATCTCATTGCCAAATTTTCAATCCGTCTTTATAATGTGAAAACAAAGGTCTGTGCAAAAATTCAGCTTATTCAGATTTATTCCGCAGGATTGTCATTATTTCACTGGACTATTTCTGAAATTCATAAGCCTCAAAACGTCATCTGTTGACAATAATAGTTTATTGAACAATTAAAATATTTCTGAATTAAAATAATGTAATAAATATTACATATTAGATATATGTATTTAATATGTACTAAATTTCAAATAGGATATGAAAAGCGGAATAACTAAATATCCTGAAAACTTTGAAAACAAGGATGAATCCAGGAAATCCAGCTCAAAGTTCAAACAATCTGAATATTACTTTTTTTGTTTTAATAATCAAATCTCTAGTACGAAACAAAGGTTAGAAATGCTGATTTATGTTAGAGAATAATTTTGGGTCAAGGAAGAATAGAATAACTATTTAGAATGCTGCATTACGACAATATTAAAATGTAAATCCGCTGTTGGCAAAAATGTTCATAATGCGGCAGAGGAGTTTTACATAATTAATTTACGACGCGAAGTGGGCCGAGTGCAGTAATTGCGGACAATAAGACAAATTCCAGATTGAATGGGCTCCGAAACGGTTATTTCTCAAACTTTTCCACTATAAAATCTTTTACAGGGTAGTTTTTTGAAGTTTAGAAGTTTCTATATGTGGCTATAACAAATTTTCTCATCTGGAATCGTTGGGTTTTATTGTGTGTGATAACTGTTTGGGAGAATCAAACATTTAAAGCGTTTTTGTATTGATTGTGACTTGAGGTAACTTGCTATGATTATGGAGTACGAGTTGAATTGATTCCGAAACCGTCTGGTTTGTTACTTTTTATTTATTACGTTTGATACTCCAGACCAGGTTTAATTCGAATCTAATTACTCCACTTCTTGTACCCGGCTTGCATATTCAGATGCCCGCGAATACTAATTAATAATCGATATCATACGTTTTGTTTATTGCTCTACAACTATAATATGTAACAGATGATCTTCTCAAGGGAATAGTATATTTCGTATCTAGTAGGAAAACTTATATATTCCCAGATGGTAGTAATATCAATAAACTTATTTGTGAAACAATTAAATCCTGTACATCTTCTAAAGAATGCTTAAGAAGCCGAAATCGATAAAGTAATCAATAAACTTCTTTGTGAAACTTACATCAAGTATGTTATTTATTTAGTTATTTGTATCACAAATCTAGAAACTTAACTTTTGCGAGAGCGAGCTTTTAAGCGAGGCCTGCAAAATTATGCGGGACCTCTCAAAAGAATTTCTGGACCTGTGATACACATGAGTTTTTGCGCCGATGACATTTTTAATTTATTAAAGAAATATTATTACTACTTAAAATTTTATGCAGTATAGGAGGATGAAGACATTATTCCGTAGGCTAGCAAATTGCTTTCCGGTTCGAAAACAAAAAAGAAAGGTGTCAGTTTTCGTCTGACTACTATAGAAAATTATTTATTTCCATTTAATACAACATTTCTCATAAGAAACAATTGCCCATAACTTTGATTAGCTGATGGAAATAACAATTTCCGTCTTGACCAAAAACAATCATATATTTAAGGAATATTATGTCCATTCCTTTGAAAGGAATTACAAATAGCTATTTATTAAATATCTTCTTCTATATTTTATGCGTCAAATGTTATTTTCTTCTAATCCTTCACTAATTTTCCATATAATTCATAGTTAAATTTACCCTGGACGGGTAGCGGTAACTCACTTTAGCTTTAGCGTTAGCTCCGATTTGAACTGGCCTAGTTTTTGCTAGTTAGAAATGTGGCCAACATTACACACCTGTATTTGAACTTATGTGGTAGCATATATTATGAACAGCGGTGGCCCACTGTCTAACGTGCTCCGAGTGTGAGGTTTGAGATTAGATTCCCATCGTCACCAACTATTAACCATATAAAAAATACAGAGTGGTTTGAAACCCACTATAAGCTGTAGACATACTGCTTCACCAAAATACAAATAAAAAATTGTTATGGAACAGGTGTAGTTCACTTCCTAATATCATTTGCGGTTTCTTCTACGGTTGTAGCGCCAATGATAATGAAGTGAATGTTTTATTATCTGTTGAAATCTCGCGGCACCCTTTCGGGTGTAAAAAATTATGTATGAATTTAAAACGTATCTTCTTCTATGTTTTATAGTGAAGGCACTAAATGGTAATTTCTTCTAATCCTTCACTAACTTTCCATATATTTTAGAGTTAAATTTACCCGAGACCTACAGTTCATGTAGTTGAAATTCTCTCACATAATTTTTTCGTTGTTGGAAAGTTCAGCCATAAATATTAATTAAAAACACCTACAGTACTTTTACCCATTTATTTCAAAATCCATTACTACTAATTTATGATAAACACTGCACTGTGTAAATCTAATTCACAATCTGTTCCTACAAAATAGGTTAGAACGAATCGGTAACCATTTGTGATCAATCTATGCAAATATTCAATTTCGTCTCGCTCGTATGCATAACGGAACAATATTCTCAGAACCCTTAACTGCTTTATGGAACAGGAACTATCTACATCACTCCAGTATATATTAACTTGCATTTCGTGATACAGGGCTATCAATTTTTACGTAATTGACTTCTAAGGTTTTTTTTCTGTTGTACAAATATCAATTTTAGTTTGGTCAACTGATATAGGTGCTACAAAAAGATAATCTTGTATTATACCTTACTTCTACTAGGGGGAATGATTTAATACAATACAAAGTAAAATATTTTAAAAAAATACATAAACATTATTCTACAGAGCTAAAAATAAAATATAATAATTATTATTATTAATTTTAAGGTTAGAGGATTCTATTATTATATTTTATAGTTACATAACCTTAGACTCTTTAATTTTATATTATACTACAGAGCTAAAGTTAACCACATCTGCTATTAAAAAATACGTGAAGACCATAGGCGTGCGTGTAATTAAAAATCATGACAATGGTTTCTAATTTTAAAGAGCCAAATATATTATTATTTTATCATACTTAGAAGGTAAAAATGATTATAAAATTAAAAATAAATTACAAATAATTACTACTCAGTATATTTTAAAATGCATCCCTGCAAATGTAAGTAAAAATAATATGTCGTGATATCATGAAGCTAATTTAATTTTTTAAATAAAATTAAACTTAGTTTAAAGATCGTGCCTGGCAGGATTAGTATAATGCATGCATTAAATGTTTGATTTTACATATAAAAGTACTTAATTTTTTTATGTTAGGTAGTAAAGATATTTAACCAACATATTACAATGATACATAAAATTTTTACGAAAGTAATAAAAATAAATGTTTTACAACCCTTAAACGATAAAACATTAGAGTTGTGCAAAAAACAAATTTAAGTAAATATAATTAACACTTATTGTAATAGTATTTTAGTTAAATTAAAATGTCTAGACCTACAGTAAAGTTATCCGGGTTTAATAAATTTCGCATTTGAAATTTCTGTGGATAATAAATAACGAAAAGATGTAGTGGTTGTCAGTGCGAAGTTGAAGAGAAAAAACCGTTATTGATAGTGAGGATAACTGTTTAATAAATAGCCCCGTGCAAGAAAGGCTGCGCAAAAATAGAAAATTCAATTATCTGTGTATAAAAGTGCAGGGCGCGCGCTATAAATTCCGCGACGCGGGCTTGTAGGATCAGTTGTTGGAGTGGATTTTATGGCCCTTGTGAATGATAAATTTTTATAAACGATTTGCCCTGGCGTCTAGTTGTAACCAGACAACTAAATGAATTGTAATAGATAGTGGGACAAGGATTCCACGAAATTAAGAATTATTATTTACTACAAAAATATAATAAAAAATCTGATATGGACAACACATGACTTGCTTGTTCGTTATATTATACACATTTTTGCTGTACTTCTTTTTCTTGAAAGTGAAATGGATCATCTTTTGAACATTTTATTATAATTTTTATCAGTATTACTTATTGCATTACATAAAATTATTTTTTAGGCGGCTGGTACATAAATTGTTGTTTTTCGTATCTGCTGGCAACCTTAAAGTATCAATTTTTATTTGACATCTGTCAAAATCAAAATTTTTGGCCGCTTGTTTGTTCATTATTGATTTACATAGTTCATATTAATGTGATTAATTATTTTAGAATATAATAACAAATGTAAGTAAAATTTTAACTATTCCTATACAAATATTAATGAAAAAGTAATGAATTTGCGAGTAAAAATAGCGGCCGTAAAGTAAATGCGGCCGTAAGGTAAATGCGGCCGTAAAGTAAATGCGGCCGTAAAGTAAATTTTGACAGATGTCAAAAATTGAATTTGAATGAAAATTCATAATTTCTTGTTGTAATCGCCTAAAAAATGTTGTGTGCACCTCGGCTAAAAGTTCTTTTTGGGCCTCATCTGATTTGTAGCCTCGGCTTTGCCTCGGCTGCAAATTTCGGTTTCGGCCCAAAAAGATTACTTTTAGAACCTTGATACACAAATAACTATTAATTGCTCAAAAAAATAAATACGGTTTTCATTTATTTCGTATATATTTCTCACGAAATATATTCTATTCTGACTTTCTGACAGTTGTCAATGTCTATTTATTATCAAATGTTTCCTACAAAAATTAAAAGCCAACTAAATTATTATTTTTATTAAGTCCAAAAGTAAACTGCCAACTGCCCTTTAAAAAGGCCGATTGGAACAAAAATTAGAGGTGCATAACTAGATGTACTAACAATAAAAATAAAATTTCAATATTCTATGGCTAATTGTTTTTGACTTATGCGAGATAAATACGCATATGCTTACAGACGTCATGCCAAAATTAGTCAAAATGGATTCAGCGATGGTCAAAATGGATATTTTCGTTGAAACTTCAAACCGAAATTTTTCGTGATTACAATAATTCATTTACTTTGTATTAGGAAGTAAATAGGAAAAAAAAGAAAAAAAATTGAAGTGGAGAGCATTTAATTTTCTTGTATACATATTAAATTATACATATTTCTGTTTCTCTTCGTTTAAACTATTTCATTTAAAAGTGAGCTACAATCCTCCAACCAGTTTTTGAGTTACGCGAGATACATACTCGCATAGGTACGAAATGGATATTTCCGTTGAAACCTGAAAACCGATTTTTTTTTTCGCGATTATAATATTTCCTTTAGTATGTACGAGAAAGTAAAGAAATCTATTGGTTTTAAAGAGATATATTAGAAGTTACTTGGTAAAACATTGACCAATACGATATAATAAATAAACTCGGTTTTCTTGAGTTAATGTTCACGACATTAATCGTAATGCTGCTATGTTTAAATACACCAGGTTAATTCTGTTATGAATATTTTATGTTATCTCAAAACCAATATAATAGAAAACATAATACGAACAGAAATATTTTACAATGATACTCATAGATAGCTCACCAAAATTTGTTATAAATGATGAAAATTTAAATTATACCTTTTATAAATATAATTTTATTTTTGTTAATTTTTTAATGTAATAGCAATGTTACTCTTATTTTATTTTCAAATATATATATTTATATTTTAAATTACGTTAACGGGTAAACAGGGCACCAAAATTTATTTCGGTCGGGACGCTCGAAACCCTAGATCCGGCGCTGATCGTAACCATGTGTTTCAAATCGCCAAAAGGAAAAGTGGGATTGATGACATCTTGCCGGGTGAAGTCGAGTGATTTCCGAAATAAACAAATGTCACACTGACTATACAAATATAATAATGGATGAAATATACCGAGTTGTAGATTAAACTAACGAAACTATCAACACACAATGAAGCACAAATTATCGACGCCAAAGTTTCTTTAATAAATAACAGGAATGACATATATTTTTTTTTTTTAATATTTGAAAATATCCGTTGCACTACATTTTCTATCTCATTTTTGTCATTGGTTAGTCACTGAGTGGTCACAGATAGCATATGTACCCCTTTGTAACATGTCCGATAATGAGATAGCGAATAAAAATCTTATCTATGTCATGCGTATACGATAGAGATGTAAGATAAAAGTTTAATAATTCTTGCAGCAGAAATTGATGACGTGAGGATCAACTGCGGGAAATATAGTGTCATGAGACAGTGAGTAAAAGTGTCATCATTGCCATGTGTATACGACAAAGATGGTAGATAAAAGTTTAATAATTCATGCAGCAAAAATTGATGACGTGAGAATTAACTCATGTAAACAGACCGTTCAGTTTATCCTCACATACTCAATCGTAACCATGTGATTCAAATCGCCTTATTGCCAAGGGGATAATGACATCATCTCGGATAAGATCGTGTGATATCCGAAGTAAACACATGTCAAAACTGACAGTAGTATAATATAACTTATACCATATTTTTTTTATTTATCAAATAATAAAAATTTATTTAGCAATAATAAATCAAGGAAATAATTACGTTACAAGTATAATAATGTATGAAGTATACAAAAAGGGTTGTAGATTAAACTAGCGATACTACCAACACACAATGAAAACATAAATTGTCGACACCAAATAACCGTAATGAATGATAGGCTGATGACAAGATTGACATAAATATTCAAAATTTTAAAATATTCGTTACCGCAGGTAACACGTACGATAATGAGATAGCGAAAAAAGTGCAATCTATGCCATGCGTATTCGACAAAGATGCTAGATAAATGTAAATAAATTCGTGTCCGACAGAAACACGATTTTCAGCCGAAATCGAAACTTAACCGAATATTCGGCTCCTCTTCTAGTTTCGGCTGAAACCGTGACCGACACCAAAACTTGTGTAGTTAAGTTAAAATTTAGTTAAATTATTATTAAACATGGAAATTGAGTGGTTTTCTTAACTTAAATTTATTAGAAAATCACTTTATTTTTGTAGAGATAATGATTCGTATTCCGAGCTCATTTTTATAATAAAATAGCTTTTAGGAAGCCTTATTTTACATTAAACAAATGAGACCAAACGTTACTTTTAACAGAAGCTCTCAAAAGTGAGTTCGGAATATAGGCTACTATATTTACTAAAGAAATGAAGTAAATAATTTAGTTATCGATCACCACCTCGCAAATGTCACAAATAATTACAGACAATTAAGTAGTCGTTTCAAGAAGTATTTGTTATTAACTAAAATTAACAGGTTGTTTTATAATATATGCTATGTTTTTAAAATAACGTTACTTTTTTTTCTTAATTGTTCAATAAATCGTTGTCTTAATTCTACAAATTAAATTAATTGCACGTGGCACATTTGTACTAACAGCCTCAGAATAACGATTATAAAATAATAATAATATATTCGAGTGGATGAAAAATTAAATAACGTACAAAACAGAATTATTAATAAATAAAAAAAAATAGGCTAGTGAAACCGTTCGGAACCAACCAGAACGTGCCAAACACGATACGAATACTAGTTTAGGCTGAGCTGAAATTTTGGCCGAAAACGAAACTAAAATTTTTAGCCGAAACCGAAAACAAAAAATAATTCTTGCAATAGAAATTGATAACGTGAGGATCAAGTCTATAGTTCTACCTGTTTCCAATTATTTGAAAATCGAAAATAATTTTCCACCGGTAGAATGAACTTACTTGAATAATTATAAAGTGTCGAATAAAAATAATAGTTTGTTTTAGCAAAACAGGTTCAAATCTGTAGACATGAGGAAATAATAACGCTACCAAATGTTGCATTCTCATTAATATTTCTCTTTATAATTACTAATTACATTTCAACCGTGTATATTAACATTAACAGCATAACAGCATTGTGTATCACACATACAAAATGAGTATAAATATATTATGAGCCCGTGTAGTGTAATAGTACATATTCAATCTCTACCCTTTTTACTGAAAATGTTTTTAAATTTTAAAATGCTCTCGAGACTGCATAATGTCCTTATCATGGAAATATTGTTAGCTAAATATGAGAGACGCTTAAATATGAAGTAAAACATTTATTTTGTGCTAGTGCAATTACGGGTAATTGCGTAGGATTGCACACATTTTTTGATGGATTAAAATTGCACCAAACAAAAGGAGAATCACATAATTTAACTCTTTGTTAAAATACATAATTTTGCAACACATAGAAAATTATATGCATAAAATTGAAAATATGACTATTGTTTACACATATATATATATTTTTGTATTTCTTTACATTTTATAATTTTAATCCGCTGTGCGTTTGCATTTCTAGGCTGCTGCACCATAATTTCACAAAAAAACATTTTATTTTAAAAGAAAACTTATATTATATAATTTAAGATATACATTCTGTTTCCTGCAGTTGATTTTTACGTTATCAATTTCTTTTACAAAAATTATTAAATGTTTATCTTGCATCTCTTTTGTTGCTTTTGTTTGGTTTCATTATGATATGCAATAATAAAATGTAAAATAATAATAATAATAAATAATTGGTGAAGAATTTATAATCGGAATTTTGAATATTATAATTACTTTTTCATTCAAATACTGCTAAAATTAATTACAAATGTATTTATATCATTGATATTATTAATAGAAATACTACGCAGAATACGCCTACAAAATATCATTTAAACGATATGGAAATCAATTTATTACAATTTTACAAATTATTTATTAATTAAGATAAAATATTTTTAGTTATAAAAGTAAGGGCCAGTTTTTCCACCTCTGGTTAAAGTGCCGGTTACCTTAACCATCGATTGACAGAAAAATATCGCATCGAAATAGTAAATAACGTGAATTTTTGACAACTTACATTTTTCTGTTAACCGATGGATAAGGTAACCGGCACTTTAACCAGAAATGGAAAAACCGGCCGTTAATCATTTTAGCAGAGCCTTAATATTTGAACTTGTACGAAAAGACTTTTATTTATTTACAATTTAGTGAAATTGATAAAATTTCTTTGGATGGAGCATAATTCTAAAGAAACTTTATTATATCATTCGGGCACAATAGTATTTTTTTGATTTAAATAAGATTTTTTTGATTTAATTTACATTTTTTAAAAAGGTATATTATAATTTCAAAAACGTGTTTCATAAAATAGAATTTATTATGAAAATATGTATTGTAAGGAAGAAATAAAATTTTAAAGAAATAATAAAAGAAATAGTAAAATCCGTTTATAACGATACCTCTTATAGAGACAAATTGGTTCTAGCGACGAAATTTATGTGTTCCCTTCATGTAGTCATAACCGGATTTTACTGTAACACATTTCAAAGTAAATTTAACAAAAAATTACACATTAGTGCAAACATTTTCTGCGTTATAAATTGAAAATTATAGACCAGTATAATGTCGTTTTATAGACGAAGTGAAACAGATTTAATAGTTCTTGAAAATATTGCTACATTGTACCATTACCCACACGCTTTTTTCCCCATTTACGTAAATCTGAAATATTAAATAACAATTGCAGAGCAAGTGATTTAAATCAATGCAACCCTGATTTTTTTATTTGCTTAATGTTTAGTGACGCTGGGAATCGAACCCGAGACCGTACACTCCGCTCAATTCGAGACGGACCGCTCAAACCAAGAGACCTACCATTGCTCGTGGTTCATGATTTTAGTTTTATGTTTTTTGAGAGATACGAAAATGAAACAATTTTAAGAATTAATTATTCATTCAATGTATGATGTGAAATTAAATTGAGAGACAGGCAAGACTGGAATATTTTTAATAATATTTCAGACTAATAGATTCTGTCTGAAAGTTACGTGTTATATTTCTTAACGTTGAGTCGTAGAAATATTGAAATTTATTTTTATCTTAGAGCGATACCGATGGCTGCGTGATTTTCTCAAAGAAAACTATTTCTCGCACACGAATTTTAATATAGGAGCACAAATATTGAGTTTCAAATAAGAGTTTACAGAAAAGTTAAATTGCAGACTTACTTGTGGCTTTATTATACTTTGTTTTAGTTTTTGTTTTACTACTTCTGCACTGATATTGTTTCTTAAGGTAAAAACCATATTTTAAACAGCGTATAACATGAATTTCAATTTTATTGTGAAAAATAATTGACGAGACTCTAAAAAAATTCATATTATTGATGTGAATTTATAATGGCGCCTTTTGATATGTTTTAAGTTTTTAAGAAGAAAGTCTTAGAATGTTTAGTCGATGTGAAAGCAACTTCCCGAGAAAATTTAAATTGGAAGATTTCCTTTGTGACATTACAGAAGTTGGACAAATAAGTCTCGCATTTCGTAAATGATTTACAATTTACAAGATTTTATAATAAATTCACCCTCTCACAAGTTTGTGTAACTAATATCTTACTAAGTTTGAGATTTCTGAATTATGAATCAACTACACAAGTTTCACTTCTCTATAAATTAAGATGGAAATCTTATTAAATGTCAAACGTGAAACAAATATAAATGTTTGTGTTTCAATAAATTTAGCGACGTAAAATTAAACTGGAATATGAAAAATTTGCTGCAGTATTGCATTGCCGACGGCCTGGAATTGAAAACAGCAAAGCTGGCAGATCCTCGCATTAAGATAATGAATAATTATGAAGGGGCGAACCTTTCTCTACGGAAAATATTTGCTCGGCCCTTTGCACCTGTAGCTTCCTAGCACCGTACACCGCAATTATTCTACTAACCTTTATACCCAAAAACCGGTACAGCACGTATTCATATCTTATCTCATTATAATATTTCTAACAGTGATTTTGTACTTATCTAGATACCAACACAACAAAATGTATGTTATCATAACAACGACATATTTTGAAGCATTGTCTTTGTCTGAAGTATAGATACCAATGATGGTATCTCACTTGCTATCACTTTTGGAAATAACCTCGAAAAAGTATGTGAAAATAGACAATCTGTGATGCGCTGCCTTTGTCTGAGATGTACGTCTATCTACCGTGTTCACTCGCAATCACATTTTTTTTAAATTCTGTCATTATAATAACTTCACAAAAGTTCATCATAATATTTGTTCCATTGGCGATATTAAATTAAATAGAAGAAGACGTGATTTTCGACTTGGAAATTGGGAAAAAGTTTAAGTTATCTTGTTATCTACGAAAGGAATTATATTTAAGAATACTATTTTCAGCGGTTTTGTACCTTTTGACATAACCTTGAAAAAATGCGATAAATTGAAAATTCTGTCATTATAATAACTTTATATTTTAATATTGACAGCGACATCGTCTGTAAATGCCATGTGATCGGGGATATAATAAAGTCCATCATAATATTTGTTCCATAGGCCTGGACCTAATACGGAGCCCTGTGGGACATATGTTCTTTGATAATACGTAACACTACTATTCTCAAAATTTCCATTATCTTATGGGTATCTCATGGACATATAGACATCTTACAAAAACACTTAAGTAAATCTTTCCTGGGAATAAACACATCCTATAATATATTTTATAATTTTCCTGTGAAATGATAGCAGTGAATCATTCACTTGTGATGTTTTAAATATCAATTATTTTCTAACCATTGTCTCTAATTATTATATTGCATCAATTCAGTCAAAACACGCAATAAAACCATGAAATTCATTAATAAAACAATGCGGGACCTGTCATGAAATTGAGTGATACTAGACATACGGTTTGCTTCATGCTGATCGGTTAGTCACTAGTGATAGTAAGAGAGACAACAAGGTACTAATATACACACTGCAGAAAGAGATGGCACAAAAATATGTTACACATATTGGAAAACATTGGTATCTAGATAAGTATAAAATCACGAATGTCTCATCATTTTTGTCTGTGGTATTAATGTATGTTTTATTTTTTCTGAAATTCTACCGTCTACAAATCAATAATACATATTTTCATGCCATTTGTGTATATTGTTTTGTAGGACGTAGGTACGACATCATTTGCTCAAACGTCACAAATCACAATAATTTAATCCACTCTTGCGGCTAAAATGTAAACTGATGTAGTTTACATTTTCTTGTTTGCAGGTAATTTTAATTAGGTATATTTCATGTATACAAACCTGTAGTTATAGTTATATACCAGTAATTCACTGTGACCGCTATGTAATTTTAGGTTAGTGTACTCTGACGTTTAACTTTATATTTGATCTTTGCATCATATATGTATGTATCCGTGTCAGATATATTTTTACATGTGTTCGTGATTCATGGCGTCACAAAAATTCGAAGCGGAATATCTATAATGAAAATTATGGTACGAAAGGTATTATATGTTGGGATATTCTATATTGCAATAAGCATAGTCGCAGATTCCATTCAAATGAAAAAGGTATAATTTTCTTTATGTATACCATACTGTAGCGATTGCAAGTTCACGTCGTGGGCAATGGTCGCATGTATATAACAGACAGGTTGAGACACGTTTAATCACTCTTCTATTCTACTACCGCAACGAAATTGCCAGAATATTCGCGAGTTTAATTGCTCGGGTATAGCATAAATAGTTGGTGATATAAATATCGTGAAAATAAATATTGCGTAGTATTAAGTGTTTAAATAAATATTCTTAGTGTTTTAAGTCTTTTTTTAAAAATTATTACTCTTCAACTATATTATATTTATTTATTAATAGTGTTACTTATTTTTATTATCTTTTTATAATTTATTATGCGTTCATTAAACTTAATTATATAAATATTCGTATGTCAATTAGTTTTTTAAACTTCACCCACCCAGATAAAGAAACATTACAATACCATTTTGTTACTACAATATTGTATATAGTTTTGGCTGGCACCTCCACCATTTTTGGTGACAATAGACAGTCACATAGAACTTTGAACTTGAACGATAAGTTACAGGTTGTGCTTGATGAATGATGAAACACACAAGCGTAGCCAGGGAGGGTGTTTTAGGGGTTAAAACCTTCCTCCTCCCAGCGAACTAATTAATTCAGAGACTAGACGTTTGATGTTCAATTTATTTTTGGACAACAATATATTCTTTTACAAAAAAATTCATTTTGTTGTGTTATTTTGCTAAAAGATAAATAGCGACATTTTTAGGAATTACGGGAAACTTAGAAAATGGAGAAATTATTTAAGGAATACCACAGATGATATACGGCTAAATTCTAATTGGACTGGCCCTACTAAATATTCATAGGGGTATTGTTGTAGCTGCTGAATATATTTTATTATATTACATTCAACATCTAAGGTAGGAGTTTAAAATGCAAAAAAAATGTTTTAATTGGAGTGTATTTTAAATATTATTTTTTAAATTTTAACAATTTTTTCGATGACTCAAATTACTTGTATTATATTTTGTTTCCAATTTCTATGTTAAAAAAATAAATATTATTTATATACTTCTGCAAAGAGAATAATATTTTTTATTTTTTATCTAAACCCCCTCCAAACGAAAATCCTGGCTACGCTTACAAGGAAACATGTTAAAATTAAGAATATCGATGGATAATAGTTTGCCTCATAATTAATTAACTAGAACTTAATAATAAAAGGATGAAACAAAATTTATGACTCTAAAAATGTCATATTTTCTGAGGTGGAATAAATATTATTTAGAATCTTTCTTTCGAATTGAAATAAATTGCTTGTTACAAAAACAATAAACAATTGTAGTAAAATACACATACACTTAAAAAAAATCATATATCAATAACAATTCCATTAAAATAAATGAATATAAGTATATTATAGAATTTTAACTCAATATCTAGAAGCTTTACAGAAAATAGTTACTAATATTATATTATTGCTCTCAAAAAGTTCTATCGCTGATTAAATTTAATGTAGGTACTTATTTCTGTTACACCCTGTATTTGCTTACAAATCATTATGGTTTACAAGTAAATTCAACTTATTAATTATATATTTAAAATTAATTTTTAGGAGTTCGGAAATTTCCTCTTGATGTAAATATTTAAGCCGAGTTTAAAATTTCTTTTAATCCTGCTCATTCTTGTGGAGTAACCAAATGTGTATTTTATTAACTAAATTTTTATTCCACTCAGATATAGATAAAGAACATTACATTTATACCTAAATTCGGATGCTATTGCTTGGGTTACATGATATTTTTTTTTTCTAAAACAGGATCTCATGTACCACAACTAATTCATTATTAAAATGTTGTGTGTAATGTTTGCACTTTCATCATAAATTTATTACTCTTTAATTAAATTAAAGAGAGATCTCTACATCCTCATGCACACAAACAATTTTTATTATATTAAATATTTATTTAAGTAGTTGTGCTTATGAGAAGTACAGTTCGTGTCTCACAGAGTCATAATCTTTACCATTTCTCACATAAAAATGGTTCATGTGGTGCACTCTTCACACCAGTTAGACATTTGGTAGTCAGTTTTTCACAGTATAAATATATCATTGCTAATACCTCCGATAAAGCAGCTTGGAATAACCAACAATGGATAATACGAGTAAGCCGATATATGTAAGGTATACACGTGATCATTTTAAATGGATCACCAATGCTATATCGAGAACTATAAGACCTATAAAGAAGATTAAATGGGCAAACAAGTTCTATTTTACAAGACAAATTTAAAGAACATATTTTTCAACCAGTGGTTCTCAAACTATGGGAACCAACTTTGTTATTTTAAATGAGAATACATAAATTATATATTTGCTTATTCAATACTGAATTTCGTTCTGAATTAGGAATTTATAGGAATAAAAGTTTATTTAATTTTTGTAAATATTTATTTATTATAATTAAATATTAAAATAAAAATTAAAAACAGTTTATTTTCATTCTTTATACTTTTATTCAATTCTCTTTGTCATAGCACTCTAATTCTGCGTAAAAAAATACATGTATTCGGTTTTTCATTCATGGGACTATTATTAATGTCATATTTTAATCAAAATAATATAAAACGTTGTATCTCTTTTCGCCAAAAAACAAAATCGCCATGTGAGGGTATGATAATATTATATCATTGTTATATATCAGAATTAAATTTTTTATCAGAAATAACCACCTGTATATTTAAGAGTTTTTATTTATAGTTTGTTTATTTTTTTAATATGAAATTACGTCAGAAAATAAAGTACCCTTATTTCTTAAATCTCTTTATTATTTTTTGTACCATTATGCAAAGTAATTCGTAGTAAAAAATCTCTAAGGTCATATATTCTAAAAATTTAAATATTTTTTCTTAGGTACTATAAATAATAAAGAGATTTTAAAAAATAAGGGTAATTTATTGTCGCCTCTAGATTCATATTAAAATTAATATAATCACAAAGTGTCTCGTATTTGTAATGAAATGTAATGTATGATAGATGCCATAGTTAATTGTTTGTTCATAAACAAATTTAATATAATCGAAGTGTCACTGTCACTGTCAAATATATATGGAACGTCACATACTGATTCTCACATAATAATAATGGAATTTGTGACTGCACAGACCAAGTTGGTTTCTAAAATTCAAAATATTTACATGACAAGGAATTTGAATTGTTCTTTGAATGCTAAATACTTAAGTAATCAAAATTAAAATTTATTGTTTGATTTTTTTCATTTTGGAATCATTACTTATTTATACGCCCTCAAATGCGAGTGTAATATAGCTCTTATCGCCCGCGGGCGTGTAAAGTTGCTAAGCAATAGTTACTCAAACAAATTGACTCGAATTCCGAGCTTACGTTTATAATAAAATCACGATTTTAACGCTCGCTTTTACATCAAAATATTATGTAAAAAAGAGCGTTAAAATAACTAGCTCACTTTTATAATGATATCGTGATTTTGACGCTCGCTTTAACATGAGATTATGATGTAAAAATGGGAGTTAAAATCGCGATTTTATTATAAAAGTGAGCTGGGAATACGGGCCATTAAATTTGTGGTTAATGAATAAATGTCAAACAATACAATAAATGTTAATTTTGATTAAGTATTTAGCATTCAAAGAACTTTTCACATAAATCTTTTGAAGTTTTAAAAACCAATTTGGTCCGTGCAGCCTCAAATAATATTTGCATTGCGGACCAATCAAATAACTACCAGGCCGGCACTGTATAGAAGGTTTTATAACGTAGGTACTATGATACGAAGCAACAAACAGTGACTTATAATTATGGCCTGGGTCAGTGATGGTTAGATTTTTAATGAAGCGATGTCGATGGAAACAGGTACACAGTTCGTTAATGCGTTCACGATGCAGACTAAATATTTGCCATCTATTCCAAATATGTGAAAACGTGTTCATCGATTTCGCTTCTAAATTTAGTGCAGCCTAATTATTATTAGTTTACAGAGATAATTTAATATGAAATCCGATGGAAGTTGATAATTAAACATAAATACAAACAGAGTATAATAACGAGAGAAATGAAATTTTTACCGGGCTAGGATTTACATACATCGATTTGTAGCAGTTTGGCGTAATTCAGCGAGGGTGGCGTGACAGCGAAATGGGTCAGAAATGCAAATGCACGCTTGCACCTGCCATTTTTACCTTGACAAGCCGCTGTGTCGAACAGTCGGCCGCGTCAAATATCTGTATCAATATACCGGCATCCGCCAGTGCAGTCTGCCAACAACAAATGGTGGAGGCGAAAGCTGCATATTTATATTACTTCCCCTTACATACGTAAATGCACTTGAAAATCGTATATTTTAAAATCCCTGCCATCCGATTTTAACGATGATGTCTTCTTTTTTAAACATTTTAAACTTTTGTTACACTAGGTCAGTGTTTTCCAAAGTGACGTACGCGTACCCTTAGTGCAGTGGTTCTCAAATTTTTTTATGTGAAGGCACCCCAAATCGATTATGTAAAATTTTCTGCACTTTCCCAGTCTTGTCTTGATAATCTACACAAGACAAGACAAGAGTCTAGAAAGTCTAGATCTAAACTGCAATACTAGTAGGTAAGCAAAAAATTTTTAAAAAAATGTGTACCAAAGCAAATATAGAAGAGAAAATACTAGTAATAGTTCATTACGCTTAATATATGGATAATGTTAGATTTAATTTCAAAGATGAATGTATTCATATAGATCTGTCAGTACCTATGTATAAGCTGTGAATCTGTTTAGTCGTACTTGAAAACTAATTAATACAATACAAATCAAAACTAAAATAAGAAAGTCTGTTTTTACGGGACTTTGTAATTTTTTATTTAATAATTTTTTAATAACCGCTATATTTTATTGTGAAACGTTGATGATAAAATGAATTGAAGATTGTTTTAGGTTTTCAGACAAGCAGAAACTTCCATAAAGAATAATATTTTCCCAAAGATTACAAATAAAAAATTTATTTATCCTTTAAATAAGAGAAATTACGTTACATTCCCATAGTCTAAGAAATATTACTTACAGTCGGTTTTTCCACCTCTGGTTAAAGTTTCAGTTACCTTAACCATCAGTATCGCATCGAAAAACTGATATAAGTTGTCAGATATATATGTTATTTACTATTTCGATGCGATATGTTTCTATTAACCGATAGTTAAAGTAACCGGCACTTTAACCAAGAGTGGAAAAACTGGACATTAGTCTGTGACATTACTAAATACATATTAGTAAGTAAATTTTTACTGCAATTTACAATGTTTTAAAACATATATACAAAAGGGGTACACATGCGTCGGAAGTTTGGGAAACACTGCACTAAATAGAGTTGATAAGCAATAGCAGAAATTGTGGAGACATTTTGACTATACTTTATATTTTCATTTCCTCCTATTACTTACATAGAGTAGATAAAGGATTCGTAGTAAATTTTGTATATTTCTAAATCCTTTAAATTCAAATTTAATACTTTTACAATGATGGCTGTATCACTACCGATCATATATTTTAAATATAAAATCATGGAAATTTATATTTAATATTTTGATACACTGGAAAGATTTTATTAGAAATATCTTTAAAATGGTGGAAGCGCTCCGAACCATGTTTCATGTTTCATTACCTCCCACAACCTACGTAATGGAAGTACAGGAATCATGTTCTTACAATCTGGTTTTAATATTTTTAGAATAATGCTTGTGTATACTGTGTATGTAAATTTGCATATTCTTCTTTATATCAGTAATTTATCAAAAATATGTATTTCAACTTAAAGGATAGAAAGGGTATAGAGGCGCCTCAATTATACTTATATTTTCATTACTTCCCAGTACTGACATGAAGTAGATAAAGGAATTCTATTAAAAATCTTACATTTTAAGCTCCTTTAAACACTTTTCTCAAGATATCTGTGTCTCTAGCTATCATAAAATATCATGAAAATTTGATTACCTTCTATTATTTAAGTAGGGGCTGTGGTTCAAGTCTACAATCCTATTTTATTTTTTTTATTAGGATGTCTGCTTATATATGTGAAAATATGTACGAATACATTCTTTAATTGAATTTCTATGAAATATAAATTTTTGGTGTTTTATATTGAATTATTCTGTTATACACTTTCAAATTCCGAAAATTATCTATCTGAGTAGATTTGTAGAAGCTGCTTATTTTTAATTATAATACTATTAAAAATAATTAATATTATGTTAAGTGTAAAATATGTGTTCAAATTTCAACGTCACTATCTAGTAACCAAAAAAAATACAGGTATGTACGAGAGGAAAAACTGTAAGATGCAGTTGTTGACATCATATACCAGGGGTGGCGAACCTTTTTATTTTTTAATTTTCAAATTTTTTATTTCTGGCGTGCCAGGTCACATTTTTAATTAAAAAACATTAATCAGAAGCATTCATTAGAATATCCACCAGCCACCACTAAATTTCCATTACTAAACTACATTTTTATAAATATAATTTGTAACTTAAAAACAAATAAATTGTAGAATACAGTGTTTAAAAATTGTAAATATTACTACACACAAATACAATAAAGATTTTTTTTCTTGGAGAAAGGACCTGCATTTGATATTTCATTGGCAGCAATGTATATTTGCATGTCGCATTTAAAATGACATAAGGAATGAATTTGACAGAAGTATTAAATATTAATATTGTAAGAAATTAAAAATAAATGTATGAATGATACAAGTGTTACATTACAAATAAGCCATGGGAGAAATGTTCAGCTCACGAGGTCGTTAGACCGAGTGGTACATTTTTAACACACGTTTGCCATACAACATTTTATCCAACACTTTTTAATCACTGATATAAAAAATATAAAATTATTTTGGCAGTAGACGTTTTAAAATGACATTTCATAAAAAATAGAATAGTAAAGGTTTTTTAACGTAGTTACTATTATATGAACCAACAAACATGTGTTTTGTGACCTACTTTATTTATCAAAAAACACCATCCTTATAATGTTATAATTACACGGTGTTGGATAAATAACAAAGCAACCAACTAACAAAGAAGTAAGTATAATAACGAACATCTCAATAATATTTACAATAAATTTTTAAAAAGTCATCCATTACTTGCTAAGCAATGACTCAATCTGCTACAATACTGTTGCATTACGTACAATATTTAGCAATTGTAATATTTTGAGAAATACCTACTTTGAATTTCAAAACATTTAGTTGATGTAAATTGATTGATGATTTCCCCCCGTATTACCAATATAAAGAATCTAGATGTATAAGATCAAGTAACAGACCATTTTACTATTTTATCATTTCGTCTGTCATTAACGATTTTTAAAATTATTGTTGCACCTAGTACAGGTCCATCACAAAATTTTATAACCCAAATTCGTTTCGTATGTTTCATTTTAAATGAGACATAGCTGTCAATCAAATATCAAATCATAACCATGGATTTGATAAATTCCATAAAAAATACTCACGGTATGTTTTTTAAAATGCAAAAAAATATTGTCCTAATGTGGTTGTATTACCAGACATAACCACCAGGCATTCTAATTGATGTGGAGAGTACATCGCAGGGAAATAAATAAAGAGTTTTTGAAAATGTTGAAGAAAATAAATTGAGGTTGTATTTGAAGAAATAATAGTTGAGAGATGAGAGAATTTTGTGTAGATTAGATTAGTATAATAGGAAGCTTGAGAGTGCAGTTTGCAGCGACGAAAGGACGTCGGGCGTTCTTTACGCCGTGTGAATGCGCGGCGCTACACAATGTAGAGTACACAGCCACGTATGTAGAGATAATGTATGAGCCGAGCTCGTGGCTAAACTTTTTGACGTGCTGCTATCCAGCACCAAAGTTTAATTAAAAATGTTCAAGTTTTAAGTAAATTATTTCAATGATATATTTTTATTTTGTTGCAGTGACAAACTGACAAGTGTAATGGGAGGAGGCTTTGAAATTTATCTATCTAATTATGTAAATGAATTTATTTAGCAGCTTATTGAGGCAAAGGATAAATCATGGAAGTGGACCGCTTTATATGGATTTAATGTGGAAAATAATTAGTCTTGCACTCTATCTTATGAGAATGTGAAACTTTCTACTTTTATTTCTCCTGTTCAAGTTTTGTATCTTAACGATGCTAACTTTTAACTCATGTCTACATAGTTTTTATAAGCGACAAACTTTTAAAATAAACATGCAAATATCACTATGTGTGTTCCGGCACTTTTTACCTTTGTTTTATTCGTACTAGTGTACCATCACCACATGTATAAATATATCATTTTTATCCTTCTCTAAGAGGAAGAAAATCTGTCTTAAAATTTTGTCTGGTTTTACAGGGGTTAAAATAGTGACAATAATTTATCATAAGTAATGTAATAAGAGCCATTCATTTATTGGTAAAATTTACTATTAGTTCAAACAATCGAGTGTCAAAAATGACATAACATGATTTAAGAATCATTTGAATCCGAGATGTCATTACGTCGCAGGAATTATAAGTAAATTTTCCTATTATATTTACAGCTTGAATTATATTTGCTTGATTATTCCACACATTTTTACCAATCATAATTCTTTATTTGCAATATAAAAAAATATATATAACCAAAGTAGCAAATTCAGGATTAAATATTGTTGATTTTAAAAATTTATGTTTGAACTGCTCTCATTCGTGAAATAATCAAGTAAATATAATTCGAGCTATGAATTTACCCGATAAGATTTACTCATAATTCCTGCGAAGTAATGACAACTAGGGTCAAAAATTATTCTTAAATCACCCCAGCTTCGCTGTCTTGATTTAAATGTGATTTTTGACACTCGATGTCTGTACTACGCAACAACTATTCCTAATTATTACACTGCTACATTCATGACTGTTAAGACCGATTTTTTCTTCTCTAGTTATAATGCCGGTTACCTCATACCTTGGTTAATATAAAAATACTGCATTGAAAACCTGACGTAAATTGACAAAAATATACATTCTGATTACGATACTTCTGCATTAACCGATGGTTAAGGTAACAATCAATTTAACCAGAGGTGAAAAAAAAACGATTCCTATTATGTTACTTAAGACTATTTCACGAATGATAATTATTCAAACAAAAAAAAATTTAAAATAAAACAAAATGTAATCATGACGGTTCTACTGTGGTTTTTAAAAATATTTCATTGAAAAACTGCCTGTGTTTATGATACTTATAACTACCCTAAGTATGTTAAAAACTATTACGGTACTGTACATATTTTCATAAGTTTTTACTTATGTCATTTAAATGAATTTAAAATATTTGCACACTCTCAAAATTTTTTGTACTAAATTTAAAATCTTTAAATATAACCTTGTTTTAATATAATTCTATTGAACATTTGAGATTGACATATCATAAGTGATACATGACAGGATATTTCATTTGAAATTTTTTAATGACAACTGAAATTTTTATTTTACTTTCTTATGGCCGTTTGCACCAACATAACTTAAATTTTAAGCTTGCGTTAAATAGAAAATATCGAATCGAAATAAAATGTCAAATGCATGATTTAACATTGCTGTCAAAAATTCGATTAGATTTTTTTTGTTTAAGTCTAGCTTAAAATTTAAGCCTTGTTGGTGCAAATGGGCATTAATAATTTTCAAAGTAACAAAATTAAATCTCTTATTTAAATTGAAAAATGTGATACAATATAAAATAATATGTTGTAGATCACATGTCTATTAAATGATTTTCACGATTTTCATTTCGAATTTCCTGACTCTGCTCTTTCGTCACCTCGTCTGGAAACATCTTATTCATACTGTAAAAACAAATTTACAGGACTAACATAAATGACTATTTTCATAGTGATTAAGCTATGGTGTTAAAGAGTAAAGTTGAAACAGGACCTGAAGAACCTAAGGTATTTCTTTCGTTTTACTTGCATTATAGTGCAATGAGTTGTCCTCCTACAGATTCTGTACGGGAACTGCAGCGTATAGTGGATTCTGATCCAGTCGGATACAGCAGTATTTTAATTTGAATAATAATAAATCGAGTTGCAGTGTAAGTACCAAGTGCACCACAAATTACTCAATAATTAATATTTCATTGATTACCTTAATTGGAGTAGCCGTTTAAATGGTTAAAAACTAAATTTTATCCGAAAAGCGTTGGAAGTAGCAATTACTGGGTGTAGGGTATATGGCAAAAATACTTCAATGTTATGAACAAGATGTTAAGAATAAAAGGCTTAGGTGAATTTGGAAAGTTTTCCGTCAGCCAAGTCCATTCTACTCGAGTGTCTTAAAGGATTCCTTCTAATTTACTTTAAAGGAAAACTTGTATACAGATGTCAAGAGTGGCGCAAGTTTTATAAGAGCTACCTATTATAAATGTACGCGAAAATGGAACAACTACGATTACTATTATTAAAGAAGGACAATAAATTACGCGACAAAAAGGTGAAATATTACTTGCAACACAAAATAAAATATTGCACGAATTATTTCTCCATAGTATATCTTTAAATTACAGCAACGATTCTTAGAATTGTGAACTATTAGTTGTTGAGTATTCAAGCTGTGTTTCTCATGAGAATGTCGCGCCAATTGTACAGAATATACTATGAATATAGAAGCCACAAAAATCTGGAATATTTCATGCATGTTATAACTTCAAGAACGATTTAACCTATTTCATTTCGCCAAGAAAATGTATACGTAAATTTATATATGAGAAAAGATGCTACAGTTCAAACGAAATACTCGTGCCATATAAGAAGATTTCAAAATGAATTTGTATGAAATACAACGTACGAATGGTACTGTATGTATAATTCTATGACAACGTTTCTTTTTCAAATGTGAATCAACTATTGTGGCCTTTCAAACGCAAACAAAACAAAAAATGTATTAAAAAGTACAAAAAAGCAAATATTAATTGAGATTGGTTAGTTAAATAAAACAATATTTAAATTGGAGATAAAAATATTGCGATTTAAACAATAAAATTGGATATACAAATATATTTTATTTATTAAAAATATATTCATTAAAGATATGCTAGACACATTAAGATAATTTAAATATTTATCTTTGCTTTCATGTATACAATAAAATTATATCTATAATTAAAATGCTTTGAAGAAAATTTACAAACACAAATTCTTGATAAAAACAAAGCAGAGACAACATTTTTGAAACGAAATATCTTTTGAAAACGTATTTTGTGTTTATAACAAATGAAAATAAAAATATGAGATTACAAATAAAAACAGATACTTTTACTTTACACATATAATTTTTAAAAGAAATATGTTAATTCTATATTTTGTAGTTGCGAAAATTTTATGAAAAAAATATGCTAATTTTATATATACTTCGAGTTAAAAATATAAAGATAACAAATCATCTTGTTTTATCTTAGAAATTTACAATAATTTAATAAGAATACAATACATTTAATTTAAAATACTGACAACAAAAATATTTAAAGAATAACTATGACTATAGTATATTGTACAACAAGCATGGAATAGTACTCATTTCAAACAAGTGTGAAATGGACATTCCAAGTATAGTACACTATTTTTCTACGATCACGATATTATTTCCTAATTCATTATTTTAGTAATAAAGATGTCTTGATGTCACGACTTACCAATTAGCTACAAAACAACAATTAAACAATACGATTTTTGACAGAACTGTGTGATATAAATTTATACGTTAACGTTGTCTATGGTTACCGTGGGAAATGAAAATGTGTTAATAATATACTATGCATCCGTAGCAATAACATACACCAAGCAAATATCTTAATGGGGACTATTAAGTTATAAAAACATAATTATTCAAAATATTTTCTTGTTTCCTTACACAAATACAACATATACTTTTAATTATTAAAAAAAAAGATATGTATTATAAGAAAAATATAAACTATTACTTTAAAATAATATAAAATTTTAACGGCAAAAATTTCAAAATTAAAATATTATTTCGCAAATTGTAAATTATAAATAATACATGTTTTCATTTTAAAAAAATATCAGTATATGTATATTTCTCTTATAAAATTGGTACAGAAAAACTATAAAATTATATTTCACTTAATTAAATGTTCAAATAATTTGTATTTTGAAGTACTTTTCCTTATATTTTCCTTTAAATTATTGCTAGTAGTTAATATCTTTTAGATTAGAAAATATTAATTTACCATGCTAAGACAATACATTTTTAAAATGTTAATATTCTGCTTTAATCTATAAATAATAAAAATTTCGAAACATCTTTTTCGCATCCTTGTAAAATAATTGTAGGTACTTAATATCCTTACAAATGAAGTAAAGAAAAATGTAGAATTATGACAATAAAACAACTGGCATGCTAGTACTTCTCGTACTAGTACGACAGAGTGAAAATGTACTGTTAATATTCTGCTTCAATTTAAATGAATATTTTATACTATCTTTTACTAATCTTTAAAAATTAGTTGTTAACTATCATCCTTAAAAATGAAGTGAGGAAACATATGCAACATAGTGCACCATCAACTGTCATGCTAGTAGTAAGAGTATGCGGGATGTGGACAGAGTGAAATACTCACAGTAAGTGAATATTTTAAACCATCTTTTACTTATCTTTAAAAATTAGTTGTTAACTAACATCCTTAAAAATGAAGTGAAGAAACATATGCAATAGAGATTCAACAGCAACTGTCATGCTAGTAGTAAGAGAGTGCGGGATGTGGACAGAGTGAAATACTCACAGTAAGTGGTGTTTATCCCGCTGTATCCAACCCGCGCCAGCCACGCGCACTCCCGCCGCCGCGGCCGCCGAACATGCACTGGCGTCCGCGGACGCTGCCAGCGTCGCGACGCCGCGCGCACGCTCACTCACTTCGCGGGGAAGAAGTAGATACGGGCGAGGATACTACTCATTAGGAATGTAGCTAGTTGGAATATATGCGAGTCATTAGTAGGGTTTTAAAAAAGTACTACCAATAGTAATGATGGGTAAATTTCCGGAATTTATTTTTGTGGAATATTCTGTAGTAATGTATTAAGTGCACTGAAAATGACCGAAAATTCTGCTTGAAAGTATGTGTTGCCTAGAAACTGGATGAGCTTGTTTTGATAGAAATTTAATAAACGATCGAAGTTTCTTACAGGCAACATGTTTTAAATGCCGAATTAATGCACAATAGTATATTATACACCAAGGTTGAGAAAACTATCATTACTGACCTAGCGCCAAGTTGTGCATTTAAGGTGTTGGACAATAATAGTCTTCTCAACCATGCTACATATCTTATTTTTTTCACTTCTAGCATTTAATTCCCAATCATACTAAAAAAAATGTATTGACAATAACAAACAATCTGACATAAACATTAAGTTGTTTTGTATTATTCACAAAAATACAACAGACTGTCTTTGTTTTTATATTTGACGTTTCAGTTTGTCAACCTCACTTTTTATTTTTTATTTGGTTTTATTTTATGAACTTATTTAGATGGCCTATTTAAATTGTGATTCCATATACTTTACACTTTTCTTGGATTTGGAGTATCTTTAAAAAGTGACAGTTTTAATTAATAGACCATGGTTAATAATAATTTATTATTGACCTAGGTGATCATGGTTACCAATTAAGCAGTACTGAAAAACAATTTCTCATGTCAAATAAAGGGTTTCTAGGCCAATAGTAAAAAGTAGTCATTTGTGTCACTAGTCCAGAAACTAATCTTTTACGAGAGCGACTTTATTTTGACAGGCCGAGCCAAAAACGAAGCTTGCAAATAATGCGAGATCTCGCAAAAGAATTTCTAGGCGTGTGATACACAAGTTTTTTGCGTCGTTGATACTTTTAATTTATTGAAGAAATATTATTACTCCTTAAAATTTTATACATTATAGGTTTTTATGTCAGAAACATTCTCGGTTCACATGGATATTTTAACAATTCATTAGTTTTATTCAAAAAATTTAGTGACATTTGTTCTAAACTAAAAAATAAAACGAATGTTAATTTATATTTTTAAACAATTAACGTAATCATAATCATGCAAGACGAGTATAACATGAATAATAAATCAAAAAGAGTTGTTTTAATTAACGTTATATATTTCCAATAAAATTTTAATTTTAACAGAATGTAATGCTAAAATATTTAAGTTGGCATCACTACATTTTGCCGGCCTAGGAAAAATATATTTGTTTGACTATTTCCCGACCAATCTGTCAAACCAACTTTATTTATAAATCTGTTTCACATCTGTTTATGTATATTAAAAACCCTAGGGGACATAAACTAACCCTAATAAAAATTTATTGTAAATATCTTTGTTCCTCATTTCATTTTTATAGAAAGATAATTTAATTTTATACAAGTTAGCATTAAAAAGTAAGTAATTCAGTTTTTTCCTATCTCGTAACTGTTTATAAATAATTACTGAAAAATCAGAAGTTCAGTTAAACAATATACTTATAAAACTATATACCGTTTGAGAACTATCTCTCCTGTGAGAGGAAAGTGTAACAAACATAACACTACCTATCCTATAATTTGATATACACTGAAATTTGGTATACATTATAATTATAATTATTTAACAGAGTAAAATAGTAGTAAAATCACAAATAATCGGCGCATGCTCAATATACATGAACTCTATTTCGGTGCAAGCATATATTTGTCTGTTTTGTAGGTAGGTATATATTAGTTAAACACGTTTACAATTTTGACTGTCATTTGGAATTCTAAATGTTAATGTCAAATGAGAACAATTGTCGCTAAAAACTTTCAACTACTTTGCAATTTTTGGTGTAAATATGATCTGATTGGCACAATTATTTTAAATCATTGGTTACTACATTGTGAAGAAAATAGTCATCAGAAATATTTCCGGAAATGTTCCCGATTAGGAGAAACTCAGGGAATTTTCATGTTATTGCTCTTTAGTCCCAGAGGTAGATAGTTTTTTTTTATAGAAATTAAGTATGGACATTTGATGTATAATTTAGCTAGGTGCAACAACATCTTGGAGATGAATAAAATGCGAAAAAATATACTTAACAATTTGATACGACTTAAGTTAGACAAAAAAAAAATTGAATTTATTGCTACACATCGCCAGTATCAACTACATCAGCAAAACAATTAAAATTAAATTTCTCATTGTCGGGAATATTCTCTTATAAATTCTCTTTCCCGGGAATTTTCCCAAGAGGAATATTTTCATGTCCCATCACTACCTGTAGTAAGTTTGTACTTTATTTATGACTGTATTCATAGTCAATACTTACTCAAGTTCATTTCGACTATTTCACGTAGCATTACTCCAGTCTTACCCATATTTAAATACGTAACTTGTTTTATAGTTGAAACTTTGTAAATTTTCAACTAAGTAATAATCTCAAGGTAGAAATTTGGAGAAAAACCGAGATTATTATTGAATTTTACATTTAAAAATGGAAGGTCTTTTGTAAAATTTCAGTCATTTAATAAAATCCATTAAAACACTGTCATATATTTGTGATTTTTATTAAATGACAGTCGATAAAACCAATCCTACATTCATTTTTAAAATTGAATATTGAAGGTTGGTAGAAGCTTGACTTGAGTGGGAACACGTGTGAATTAATACTTACACCAAAAATTGCGACTATGAAACAATTTTTCGCACTTAAAGCATACTCAAGTATCAAGTATGAGTCAAGGCGAAGTACAGACTATAAATACAGGCATTAGTGTTGCCGCGAGACAAGAAAAATTGTGTTTCTCGTCTTGTCTAGTCTAGTCTAGTCTAGTCTATCAGTACATGTTTTGATTTTATCAATGTTTACTGGAAGATCTAAGGGAACATAAAAAATTGGAGAAATAGTATATTGTGTATCTAGTAGGAAAAGTGATATATTCCCGGACGGTAGTGGAATGGCCATAGGCGAAGTCAGCAACACCAGGAATTCTGGAAGTCACTTTTCCTATGTGGTACACATACAATTTTTTTTTCGTTTGAATTATATTTAATAATAATAAAATAAATACGATTGTATTATTATTTACGGAAAATAATGGACTGCGTACTGTACGAAAAGAACGTAACTTACGAAGAACTGGGTTACCGTGTCACATTTACAAATATCTATAATTTTGTGAAATTTGCAGCCTTAGTAAAAAAAGAATTATATATATGATGTATTTATTTATTAATAAATAGAAAATAAATAATATTAACGTTAGTGACTTTTTGTTGTTGAATAACATTTGCTAAATCTTCAGTTGAAGATTGATATTTCCTGCAATTAAAGCTCTAGCAAATGCTACTAACTTGTAGTAGGTTTCAAATTATTTAACGACGAAATTAAGGTCTCAAAAAAGTAAGAGGAAGAAAACACGAAGACTATCCGTAAAAAATAAGTGTACCGCTTTCATAGGTTTAAGTTCATTTATATTTGCACCGCCGATTTTTAGAAACGTTAAAAATGTTCCAACGGTTTCGAATCCTCTACCGGTAGGAAGCACTTACTACCCTTAATATTTAAATAACTGTTAATGCAATACAAAGTTGTAAAAATTTATGTAAATCGTCTAAAACCATCTTTTGAAGTAGAATGTAATATTCAAAAAATTTCAATGAATGATAAATAATAATGTATTTCATATAAATGGTGGAGGGGCCTTGAATCGAAATATCTCAATGCCTATATTAGATGTAATTAGTATTTTAATTAGTTTGTTATAGTTTAATGGCTACTTAAAAGTACTAGTTACAATGTTATGAGTTGTAGTAATGTAATTATTATTTATAAGACAAGCAAACAAATAATTCTCGCAATGCAGAACTACCGTTAATTGTAAATGCATCACACCAAAAATTTAATTAACGACAACATTCGAAAATAGGTTAAACGTTATTTATTTACCGATTAAAATAATGCGAATTAGCTAGGATATTTCACAGCGAATACATAATGCAATATTAAATGCAAATTGTAACACAGAACGTAGCATCAAAATTTATACATAATTTAATGCTTATGAGCTTTTCCGGCCTGCTTTGTTAAATGACTTCGCATGCTGATTCCCAGTATTTGCATAGGTAAGTCGGGAAATAATTGCCGGAAAAACGGGATTCTGGAGAAGATAGAGATACTCAGGATCTCTCCGGCAATTGGGTTATGTACACTATGCTGTCGCGTCTATCAATCTTGTGTAGTACACGCACTTTGACGCACTACTTTAAAAGCATTTTCAAATACGCCCCCGCATCGCGAAATGGGACTATCGATACCAATGGAAAAATCCTCTAAGAAAAGTCACCACTAATAAATTATACTTCTACCATCCTTCCTTTGACATTTCTATATTACCACACTACTCTAAAAATGTTTTGTTTTCAAATCCTGATATGATGTGATACAAAAGCGGTTAAAAGTTAAAACCCACATCAAAAAAGATTTTTTTAGGCGGCTGGTACATAAATTGTTGTTTTTCGTATCTGCTGGCAACCTTAAAGTATCAATTTTTATTTGACATCTGTCAAAGGCAAAATTTTTGGCCGCTAGTTTGTTCATTATTGATTTACATAGTTCATATTAATGTGATTAATTATTTTAGAATATAATAACAAATGTAAGTAAAATTTTAACTATTCCTTTACAAATATTAATGAAAAAGTAATGAATTTGCGAGTAAAAATAGCGGCCGTAAAGTAAATGCGGCCGTAAGGTAAATGCGGCCGTAAAGTAAATGCGGCCTTAAAGTAAATTTTGACAGATGTCAAATATTGATTTTGAATGAAAATTCATAATTTCTTGTTGTAATCGCCTAAAAAATGTTGTGTGCACCTCGGCTAAAAGTTCTTTTTGGGCCTCATCTGATTTGTAGCCTCGGCTTTGCCTCGGCTGCAAACTTCGGTTTCGGCCCAAAAAGATTACTTTTAGAACCTTGATGCACAAATAACTATTATTTATTTATTTAAATCTTTATTTACAACTGGTTAGGAAAATGAATCAACAAACAAATGTGACAAATTAAAATAGCGTGCGAGAAATAACTCCCATTGGAGTTGCCAAATTTAGATGGATAGTTCTTTTCAATCTTTTTATTTCTGAAAAATTATGTAAAAAGTTTTAGTGATAAATTATTAATATGTTTATGTAAGCTGTACGTACAATACACCGGCCGCACATATAAAGAATTTTTGATTTATCGAAATTACGTTAACTTTTTACAAATAATAAATAATTTTATCGGATGTAACGACAGATATAAAAAAAATTTCTTTGTATTTTTTAATAATAAAATATTTAAAACTGTAATTTAATATAAATCATAATATTTGGGTATTATTCGGGAAATATATTAAGTAATAAAATTTACAAGACAAATTACTATCTATTATATGTATATTTATTTTCGTATCAATTAGGTTTAAATGCAAACGAACAAACGATATTGTTTCTTTTTTTGTTAATCCATAATATTATAAATTTATTCATAATTTGAAAATCAGGGAAAAAAGTGTACGAACCAACTTGTTATAATATAATGTTGACAAAAATAAATAATAAAACTACAATATTACAAACAGAAACTAACATTCATAAGATTCCAAGTAACAAGGACCGACACCAAATTGCGGCATAATAAAAACTGTTTATCTAATAAACATAAAAGAGAACGAAAGCAGGATACGAATTTAAAATGTAATAAAATGTCATCGAACAATGCACTCTGTCTAAATTAAAATAAAAGATAAATCATTTATTCATTGCAAGTATTGTTTTGTAGGTAGTACACCAACAAATAAAATAGGATATATGCTATATGTAATGTTATCATAACAAGAAAATAAAAGTAGTAAAATTATTTTATATTTTTTGCCACCCCTCAAAGTCTACCCCCCAACATCCCCGTTTGGGAGGGCTCTAAGGAAGGGATATATTTTGTTAAAAAAGGACAATTATTGTTTTTCATTTTTTACTAATTACCTTATTACATAGATAACGTATCCGTTCGAATATTTTATTAAAAATTAGAGAACATATAAAGTACCTATAAGGAATTCAGTTTTGAGTTTTAGTTATTTTTTATACAAGACGATAAAATAATATTTTATCGACAAGCGGAAATTGTTAATTCACGAGCGATATAATCGCGAGTGAATTATTTTTCGCGAGTAGATAATTTAATTTTATCGTCTTGTATAAAATTCGATTTTTTTCTATAGCAGGTTTTGAAGAGAAAAGAATTAGAAAAATTAAATTAATATGTAAGAACAATTTTAAAATGTCAGTAGTGTGCGTTGTTATGGAAATGTATTTCTAATAAACAAAAGTTAAAGTACTTTATCTACCCTTGCTGTTAAAGTGTTACTTTATCTATCCTTGCGGTTAAAGTACTACTTTATCCACTATTTTGAGTTGATAAAATTCCATTTTAACATCTGCTATAGAAAAAAATAAATTTGTACATTATACCTATTGTTGGGTGTATGACCCATGAAAAATAAATAACAGAAAAACCAAGTTTAAGATTTCTTCGATGTAAAAATCCAATACGAAAGAATGATAGAATAATTATAAATATTGTAGAACAGCCCGAAGTCTGAAAATATTGTTGTATATTGATGACAGAGTGCCGGAGCGAGGGTATGCATTATAAATCCAGCATCATTTATATCTGGATGAAGTAGGTCGAACGTGCTGTAGCAGCTTTTAAATACCTGAAATTAATTAGCACCGGGGCGGATTGCACCTGCTGGTAACAAATAACCCGACGTGTCTACATCTCTGCCGCAAGCCTCAGCTCGTTACGGAATGACCGCTAACTTTTACATCACAACTACTCCCTCTATTTATTACGGCCTCATCAAAACTTTACAACCCAGCACTCGCAAGCTGAATGCTTAGATCATGCAGTTACTTGTTCTACTGCAACTGTACTGCTATTTTTATCGTTAAATTAGTTACTACTACTAGTACTTGTGACATAGTTTATATTTGTGACAAAAGATAATTAATGTCTGTAAGGATATTGAAACACTTGTACAAAATGTAAACATGTATAAGTTATCTTATTTACAATTAACTAATTCAGAATTGCATTTGAAATAAAATTCGTGTTCTTTTGTTTTAAACACGATTATTTTATTTTATGAACATAACTATAACTAAATAGGTGAAAGAAAAACAGAGGTAGAGTTTTTTGTGATTAGGGATGGATTCGTCTTGAAACTTCGATAAAATAACAAAAGTTCGATTCGAAACTTGATTCGGAAATGAGTCAAGTTGCGAGTTAAATAAATCAAGCAGAACTATTTTTGTCATTAAAAAAAATCAATAATTATTATAGTCTTAAAAATGAAAATGGTTGCAAAATTATTTCTTTGCTAGATTTAGTTTCATTGTTTTCGCAATATTAATCCTGCTCGAGAGAATGCTTCTCAGAAGAAGAACTGGAAATCATTTCCATGAGATAATTTACATGTTGCCAAATTTAATTAGTAGCATGAGTATTATGCGGAGGGATCGACAATTATTATTTTAGTATTTCTCTATACTTCAGAGCGATCGCATAGGTATGTGTAGTTTTTTTTATAGTGCCCTAGTGCAAATAAATTTGAGGTGAGTTGAGTTACCTTGTATGGATGTGAGTTGAATTATCATGGATGATATGAGTTGAGTTAGTGAGTGAGATATTGTATTGAGTCTATGAGAGTGTTTGATGCAGAACCGTGGTTGGCTGCCGACGGAGCAGCGAGCAGCTTTGGGCCGTAGTGACCCTAGCCAGGTTGCCAACGAGAGGTTGAAGCAGCTTTGTGCTGTAGTCGCCCTGACCAGGCTGTCCACGAGATACGATTGTGTGTGAGACTGTGCGAGTGTTTGAGTAATTCCTCACTGAGCTTTGTGCTTAGTTATTTTACATTTTCTAGGATCAAAGACGAGCACGAAATAGGAGCCATCAGGACCCTAGCTGCACTACAGTATGTAATCGAATATATTGTAATATTTACGGGCTTAATTAAATAGGTTGAAAATAACTACAATCTACTATTTTTTTCAATCAAACAGTTTTCCATCATTTATCATCGTTTATAACAATATAAGCCCTTGATTACTAAGATTATTGTATAGTTGTAATTCATGTCTTATAACTTGTATAATAACCCGAAAAAAATTGACTCTCGCGCAGAAGAACTTGACTCGACCAGATAAATTATTAACTTTACTTTATACTCGATTCGAAATAAAATTGTTAAGCTTGACTCGAACCTTGATTCCTATTCAAATCAAGCTTCGAGTCGAATCAAATAAGAAAAGATTTAAATCATCAAGGAATTAATGGTATCATCTTGTTGGATAAAATAGTTTGTTTTCCGGAGTAAATAAATGTCAAAACCGACAGCATTATATACAAATATAATAATGTATGAAATGTACAAAAATAATTGTGAATTAATCTAACGAAACTACCACCATACATTGAAGCACAAATTTTCGACGCCAAAATCACCTTTGTCAATGACACGAATGACAAGTAACATACTTACTCAAATTTGAAATATTTCAAAATATAAATTACCATGGTTACACTACTATTTCTATTTCATTTTTTGTTGTTATTGCAGTAACACGTACGATATTGAGATAGCTAAAAAAAAGTCTGATGTATACCATGTGTACACGACAAAGATGATGTTTTAGGTTTTAGTGAACAGAAGAGTACGATCAACGGATCAACCACTCTCTAGCTAAGGAAACGTTGTCAAATGAACAAGCTTATAAAATATAAATTATATATTTATAAACAGTGATTATCTTATTTTATAATCTTTCGGAAAACCCCATTGCAAATTATAATGTAGGTACACTTTATAAATTCTTGTTTCTTCTTCATATGGCACAACATTCCTAAGTTGAACAGAGTCTCAAATTAGAGTTTCACCAAATCAAGCAGCTTGAATTTATTGTGAATTGCTTGACTTTTGAAAATCAAGCTTTTCTTAAATTCACTACTTATTTACTTAATAAATAGATCATATTTCATTTTGTATATTTCAAATTCACCTCTCGAACTATAATGAATTGAGAGGGAAATGGAAAATAAATGATGTGATGTGACCAAGAGGTGTTCGAGTTACCTGAGGATATTTCATTACATTGCAGTTATTAGTTACGTACTCCATTTCTAGGAACGTGACTAAGGCGTGGGATTACTTAAACAACAAGAGTATTGCAAACTTTGCAATTTTGACTCCAAAAATTGCTACGGACCCTTAAAATTATGAGTTTGTTTAGAAATAGGTTGTAAAAATAAAAAGACATAAATGATATTATTAAATACTTTTTTTATTATTTTCAAACATCTGTATCGTCAGCTTTTGTTGAAAGACAGTGTTCTAGTTTGTAGTGCTGCTCTAACTACATCGAAAACCCTCAATAGATTAAACACTGCAAATAGTTTATTTGTATTTTCTTTCTTTTATATTATTTCCTGTTCATAAGTTGCAGATTATAATTATTTATGATTTTGTTTTGTAAATAAATCTCATTGTACTTGATTCGACTTGATATTCGGACTTGAGTTGATGTAATGTGCTATTAGCTAGCTTGAATAATGAAATTATGCCGTAAAACTGTACCTCAGCCTATAGCCTCTGCAAGTGTTCGACAATATAGAATAGTTATATACAGAAGCAACACTCCAAGTCGGTACCTTTAATGACACCATATTTCATTCTATGCATGACCTTGGAGCATTATGGACCTTTAAATTTGTTGGTTGATTTACGCTCGAAATTTAAATTTGTACCTAAATGGTAAAATAATTTTTGGAATGTAAAAATATTAAAATTATAAATTTATCAATATAATAAAAGCAAATTAGATTAAATAAATAGGTACATTTATTTTGTAAACATTTTTATTAAACAAAATGCCTGTTTTTACAAGGTCATTAATAAATTAATTTTCTATTTCTTTCTTTTTATTTAGATCTAAAATTCATATTGATATAGGTACATATTTTATAAAATGAAATATTCTTGGTCTTACATATAATTTTCTTAATAATTTAGTGGGGAATTTTACGAGTTGAAACCTATTTTTAACTTAACTTGTGTACACCTCTAATACAAATAAATTTTTCAATATTTTTATAGAAATTATTTTATAAACAAATTACGTAATTATAAAAATATTCGTGTTGTTTTTAAATTTACAAACACACAATTGTCCAGATTATAATCTTTTAAATTTATATATTTATTGGTATCTAATTTAAAATTTTGTTGACAAATCGTCTCAGAAGTTTTACATTGGTGTGTTTTTAAACAAATGTTTAACAAGTAACTTTGAAACAACCAGAATCATCATATACATGGACTTCGATAAAGTGTGGAAAGCTGATACAGCTTGTTCCACTTCACAGTATGATAATATTTTTTATAATTATTTTTCTTTTATCAAAGTGTTAACATATTTGTTGCTTGTTAGAAATCGATTTCTGAATGTTCATATTTTTATTATTGTCCCCTTACTGAAAATTTTCTAGGCGCATTAATGATTGATAAACAAAGAAACTCGAGCCACGACGATGTGACGAAACTATCCAATTTTAAAGTATGAGCCCTTTAAATTTTCATTTCTCTGTCTTAGGGCCGGTTTTTCTATCTGCAGTTATAGTGCCAGTTACCTTAACCATCGGTTAATAGAAAAATATCGCATCGGAAAAGTTAATAAAGTATATTTTTGACAACTTACGTCAGTCTTTTTATTTCTGTTAACCGATGGTTAAGGTAACCGGCACTTTAACCAGAGATGGAAAAACTGGCCCTTACTGTCACTTCTATATATAACTGTTCCTACAGTTTATAGTGGGTTCCGATCCACTCGGACACAGTGGTATTTATTTTTGATTAAAAATTGGAATGGTGGGATTTGAACCTCAGACCTCACAGTGCACTCAGCGAGTCGGAGCGCACTAACCAAGTGAGCCACCGCTGCCTGTATAAATATATCTTCTTGAAAATATTGGTGGAAGTGCTGTATTTAATTAATAAAAATGTATAACTTCTTCTATTACAACAGCGGAAGTTGGTGGAGGAGCCTATATTAAATTAATAAAAATCTATATTACTTTGTGGTAAGGTCCAAGTAATTTATTTGAAAAATGTAATTGCACAGCAGTATCAACTCGGGGAGTTTTACAGAGGGTAAAAGAGACCCCGGATAAAAATTACCAGCGCCGCGAAATGACATCGGAAGATTTGTGTCTGAAACAAAGGTTTTATTTGCAACGCCTCACAAAAAAATTGGAAAAGAGAAATGTAGAAAATTACATGGTAATTGCATTTCATAACAGATTATTTTATTATTTTGAAATTTAATAAAAGCTAGAAACTTTTCCAATTCAAACAATATCAGCATCCAGTGGTGTGACGCCTGTTCGCCTCATCCACAACGGCTGAAATTACAATGAGAAGAGAAACGTTCATTTGAATTTCAAATTATTTTATTTGATATGTTTCTGGCTTTCTTTCAAAACTCCGCCGGATCCGGATTGCATTACGGACACAAGTTTGCACCTTCCAATTTACAACTGTCACTCCCGCCCTTAATTATACCTACACAACCCCAATCACCACCTAATTACCTCCCGCAAAAAACAATCCTGTTTATTCTTTCTCTACACACACTCTCTATGCTCCAACTCCAACTTATTCAAGTCAGGGATCTGGAGTTGGATTCCTGTTTAATAAATAAATATACAGGGTGTTTCCATACCTCGGGAAAACAATAAGAGTATGTACTACACGATATACTGATCACAGAACAAAAGATTGTTTTTTACCTCCCGCCTACCAATATAAGACAAGGGAGGTATTGTTTTTGGTCAAATTTCTCGAGTGTGTGTTACCAACATATGAGAACGAATTAAGGTCCCTAGAATATGATTTTACTATTTTTATCGTGATGTCTGTATGTCCTTGGGTGTGTGTGTGCAATAACTCCAATATGATACATGTAAAAAATATAACATTTGGTACTTGAGAGTTATATTCAAATATGATGAACTGATTAGATTTTGACTACAATTGATTAACCGGAAGTAATACTTTACTTCAAGTTTTCAACCGTTTTTCCTAAAAAATTCCTCTAAATACCATTTTATTATTAAGTATAAAGATTTTTAAAATTGTACCGATCTGCATAATTACGTTTATATACATATAACTTCTAGCTGAACAGAAAGAAAATAAAAAATATAATAATTTTACATATCGTTCAGGCTAAGGAATTTCTATAAATAAAGTAAGTTTAAAAGATAGAATAAGTAAATATAAAGTAGTTTTATTGTAACATTAAAAAAGGTGGAAGAAATATATTTGCATGCGTGAATCAAGGTAATTTCGGTTCCAATTTTAATAACGTCAAAAATAGCAGTTTTTTTTGATCATACATATTTTATGAAGGAAATTTTAGGTATGAAATGAATAAAAAATATTTTGAGGTGCAACAACAATCTATTTATAAAATTAAAAATTAAATGTACTGAAAAACTTATATAGAACTTATATAGAATATATTACTACAATGGCGGCAGGTTGGACACATCAGATTTTTAAATTCGCAAAAAAAAAATCATTGTATTTAACGTGAACATTTTTTTACCACTGGTTGGTAGCTATTCTCAATAATTTTATTTTTAATCTGCTAATATACTAGAAATTGTATACATAGCGCCTAATAAATGTCTGATGTTGTGTAATTAATAATGTAATCTGGCAATATCTACATACATACATACTTTCGTCAACATTATTGTTTCTTTGGTGGTTTACTATTTTCATTGTGTAGTGCAGTGCAGTGTAGCAAGAAATGGGGATTATTTTGAACAATACTTGCAACCGATAATTAGATCGGGGATATCAAATGTATGCAGTCGTATGTAAGTATTTGTTGTTATCTTTATAAATATTCCTTTAAATACAGGTATATGAAATTTAATATTATTGTGTATTCAGAACAATTATCTCTAAATGAAATGGGTATTATGTAAAGTAATTTTGATAATTAATTTTTATTATGCTTTAAATAAAATACGCTAAACCAGTGGTACTAAAAAAACTTCATTTTAAATAAACCAACCTTATTTTTGCAAATTTTATAAAGAATTATTTTTGTTCTCTGATCAGTATGTCGTTTAGTATATACCCTTAAATATACCTTAAATGAAAACACCATGTATATCGTGTGTCCCAAGGAAAACAGTTTTTGGTAAATAAAAACTGTCCGGCTAACAACTAAGGTACCGTATTGCACAGGTCAATATTATATTATGTGTTAATATTATAATTCAATGATATTTACAAAAAAGGATAACAATTTTTCGCTACGTGTTTATATTGCTGTACGGCGCGCAGTTTGACAGATTTCATTTTGTGGTCGTTGGGATAGAACAGTGGCCTGAGGAAACCAGTGTTCGCGGTTCGATTCCAACTTCCATTTATAAAAAAAAATTATTGAAATGAATGAGAAATAAATAATTCAGTAAAGAAAGGTAAAAATATTGCTGTTAAATCCCAAAGTCGTAAACAAATAACCAAATACAAATGGTTACATCCGAGTTCAAAATGAAACCAAAATTTTGGATATCTTGCTGAGAACATTAAACGTAACGTTTGAGATAAACTCTGAAGTACAAGTATTTATATTGCTACGTCTGTTTCAATGAATCATTTGATAAAATAATTCCAATTTTAATAGTCGGTGGATGGAATTGACCGTCAATTTGAAGTTCTAATTATCACGCGACACATGTATATTAATTTGATAGTTAATAATTAATTCATAATTAAATATATCATTCAAATGCAATGAGGCCATTTGTGGTTCAACAAGCTATTGTTAGTATATGATAATCAATTAAATGTATTACACATTTTATTTCTTACTTTACTCAATAGTTGTTGAAGGAAACGTCTGCATGAAGTACCGCATTGTTAGATTTCTCTATCATACTTGAAAACTGTTCGTTCCAATTTCTTAAGAACTAAAAGTTTTCTTTGAAATAAATTCGTCTAAAAGACGGTACATCAAATCGGTCGATGGACGACTTAAAAATTTTTGTTGCTTATCACATAATGCGAACACCTCAGATATTAAAAATATAGAAGAATAAATAGGTGGTATTTGATCGAACAGTATGAAAATAAATAGGTTATTCCACCATTTATTGTTTATTGTTACGATCGTTTGATGATGTCCGAAAGCTTGAACCGATCGTAACAATAAATAGTAGAATATAAATGTGTTTATTTTTGTACATATATACCTATTTATTTGGTAATATTTACTAGAACCATAACAATCCTTTATATTTGAGAATTCTTGTGGAAATTTTATTCTTTTCAGACAATATATTAATGAAAATTACAATTAGCATACCTGTGAATATTATAATCTGTCCATCTTTAATATAAAATTCTGAATCTGAAACGAACGTTCTTTGTAAAAATTAAACCAAATTTCATTTTCCTCGAAAAACATTACCGGAATTAATATGTATTGCTCTGCGCTCTGGTTTAAGCAGGTCAAGAATCTGACAGACCATTTTAATACTTGCTCTGATTTTTGGTTCATTGAAACACAATACAGAGTTTCATTACTCCAGAATGTACTATGGTTTCAGCAATGCAAGAAATCGAACAAACACTTTAGAATGCTCTAAATCTTGACTTATTGAAACCAGGACACAATCAAGAGCACAAAAAGCTGCTCCTGAATGTACTCTTATTTTAGCAGATCTGGAATTAGAATAAACACTTAAGAATGCCCTAATTCTTGACCCACTGAAAGTAGATCACAATCCAAAGAAGGCAAATCTGCTCCCGGATGCACTCTGGATTCAGTAGAACGTAGAATTAGAGCAAATAATTTTAAATAAACTAAATCTAAACGCTTTAGAATGCTCTAATTCTTGATCCATTAAAACTGGATTGCTCGAGCAGTAAAATCTGCTAGACCTAGAATTAGAACAAACGCTTTAAAATACCCTAATTCTTGACCCACAGAAATCAGTGCTCAATCCAGAGCAGCCAAATCTATTCTAGAATGTGCTCTGGTTTAACAGGCCAAGAATTAGAGCACATGCTGAAGCGTGCTCCAATTCCCGGCCGGCTGAACTAGACCACTTTAAGGCCCACTACCTCCCCGGCGCTCCGCAGAGCGGGACTGAGTTTTAGCGCCTGAGGAACCCCCGTATATTTTGAGTCGTACATTATTATCGGTCATATGGATTCCTATTTGATGATATTCAATCCGTAACTGTAGCTCTACTAATGGAAATTTTAAAATGAAAATTTGTATGCATACACTGGAAATATTTTGAAAGGGTGTAACTCACACTCACTTTAGGATAGTAGTCAGTTACTTAAAATAGAAGGAGGTACCACAGTTTTTTAAAATAAAAACAATTCAGTGCTTTATTACAAATTACAACGTTACCTATTATTAACCCAAGTAAATAAAAATGTTGTTGTTTCCGAATGGTTTAGAACCCACTATAAGATGTTCCTTCAAAGACTGTAGTATAATTAAAATTCAAGTTAAATATTAACCTTGTGGCTTCTTACAAAGATCAATTAATATAAAATTAATTAATATAAAATCATCTCATGAAAGTGAGCCAAGGTAGGCAGAAATAACTCTGCTTCTGCCAGTGATGTCTGTTCCCAAAGTCAGAAAAGACGGTATATTCGAGCAAATTAGATAATTTGGAATCATTCGTTAAGCTTCGCTTTAAACTTTTTATTATTTCAATTGGAATCAAAAAAACAAGATAATGTGTGGAAGTACTACAGGCTGTATTTTCCCTTTATTAAAAAAAGAAACAGAAAAACTTATTTTCAAAAAGATAAATAAAGTAGTTTTTTGTTCATTTAAGGCAAAATTTTCCACATCTGGTTAAAGAGTCGGTTATCTGGTTAATGGAAAAATATCGCATCGAAATAGCAAATAACGTAAATTTTGACAACGTACATCAGTTTTTTGATGCGATATTTTTCTATTAAGTAACAGATGATTAAGGTAACCAGCACTACCCAAAAATGAAAAAATCAGCCCTAAAAAATAAAGTTGAAGTTTTCGTTTATTTCTTCTGCTTACCCAAATTTGAAAACCACCGTGTCACTGTTAAAATGCAAGCAAAATTTTATCCTTGAAGCCTTGTTAAATATAGGAATGTAGTGCCACAGATGAATCTTTATATGAGTGAAGTTTTTGGTAGGCGTGCGATGAATAGAAACCGCATGATATATTTATCGAGTAGGAGTATGAGACGGTGAAAATTTAAGGATTTGGTGTAAAATTGATAATCTCTTAGACGTGCGCAGGAGTGTGATGTAGAATTGATAAAGTAGCACTAGCGATACACATGTAAAATGGACTTACAAAGGAATCGCACATAGGGTATCCGCTTTTATAAAAAGAATCAATAACATCAGACATTTATTTGATAGGAGACAAACGATACACCTTCCAGGGAGGAGTTTCATCTGATCTTTTCCATAACGGGAATTCAGCACTCTGGTATCGGCGAGACAGTGACAGACAATGATTTGTGTGAATGCGAAAGCAGAGTAAAAAGAAACCGAACCGAGCGAGAAAAATGATCCTTTCTGATGAGATGGGCGCGGAAATCAGCTTACCTGCGCGACAACTAATTACCTGCTTTTCACTCGCCCTCACGAGCTATATCTGCTTTATTTACTCTAATAAAGATCATCTTCCGCAACCTCTCCATGACTTAGCTTAAAACTACTACGAGATAATTGGCGGGATAAGGATTATACTACTACTTACTACATCCTTTTTTATTTTCCCCATTATTTTATACAATCGTTAAATATCAAGTGCTTGCTGTTCCAATTTCGAATAAACCCTGAATTCAAAAGTTTTGTTTCCATCATTAAATACAAATCAATTTTTATCGAATTTTGAAACCACAATCGATGTTATAGTGCTTAAAATAAAATTGTAGAAATATTTAGAGACTTATTACTTACTGTTGGGTATACATTATCACAGATTTTCATAATAATGTATTTAGAACATTAACATCGTTTTCCAGATCATATCCCACAGGCATTTTAACTGTAATGGAAAGAATACCATAGGCAAATGTTCATGAATCTGTTTATCTACTGCTATACGAATATATTCCTAAAACTACAATTTTTTCGGTTAATTGCAGTAGTCTTATTTCAGGCCAGTGAAATGTGACTCATAATTCACTCTTCTTGGCCAATCACAGTACCAGAAATCATTTATTCACGTATATTTTAAATCGATCCATAGCACATCATGCTGCGGATCGCCCTTCCTACGATTGTCTGGCAGCTTGACGGTATAGTCATTTATCATAGTGTATTTTTTATGTTGTCATTTTTTAAAATATTTATGCGTTTTTCGAATTTACAAGAGTAGTAAAAGTAAAGTATTATATTCGGAATTATGGTCATTATTCACTCAGGTGATTTGCAAACTTATATAATAATATTCTATTATATTTTTACATTAATTTAAACATATATTTAATAGTGTTCATATTTACAACAATTATACTAACTATAGATATTGAATTAATAATATATTTACGTACTTTCAATCAAAACTATATATTAAATAGGGCGTTATGTAAACGTCTATTTTCGGACATTTTATCTAGTGTGGAGCGAGCATACACCCCCACTTAAAAGTGTAGTGACTTTAACTTTTAACTCTGTTACGTTCACTTCACATGATTTAAAGTCAATACAGGTAAACTGCACTTATCTGTTGTTATTAAATAAGGATAGAAAAATTTGCTGAAGTCTTTAGATCTTCACATCAGTTTCTGAAATCTTTTGTAACTCGGTATTATGTTTTGTGTAATTGTTTTGTTGTGTGAAAAAGGACAATGAAATCTAAGGAAAATATGTTAATAACACAAGTTTTTCAAGAAATTATAATATAGGTAATATTTAAATAGTTCATTTAATTTATTACTAAAATGATTAATTAATTAATCTTATTTTGAATATACTTATAGAACGAATGATACCTTCATAATTTTTGTATGTATGAGAATTAACAATAATTATACGAAAAAGATAAAGAAGATAACGATAATCAAGAATATAATTTTTAGAAGTCTACGTAGCGTAATATATATTTTTTACTCCCAACTGTATATTGACAACATTCCTTCCTACAATATTGTACGGATATGTATATTGTTAATAACGAACTTCTATTTTAATATTCACAAAAATAAAGAAGACTGTTTTTGTTTTTATATTTAACGTTTCAGTTTGTCAACTTCACTTTTGATTTTTAATTTGGTTTTATTTGATTTATTTATTTAATTAAGACGGCGTATATTAAATTGTGAATCCATTCTTTACACTTTCCTAGAGTTAATTGATTCAAACAATATTTGGATTTGGAATCTTGAGTTTCTTTAAAAAGTGACAGTTTATATTATCGACCTTGGTTAATATTAATTTAATATTGATCTAGGTTACTATGGATACCAAGTAAGCAGTAGGTAATGAAAAACAATTATTTTAGTAACTTTATTCTTAGGTTATCTAGTTTTATAGTGACATTGAGGACGATATTTCAGGTTTCCATTGTATAAGTTATTTCTTATTCGTTGATTCTACATAGTTTCTGTAGATACTTGTTTATTTTTCGGCGTAGAAGTAGCTATATTCCTACTTCAGCGGCGGAGAAATATTATTTTTACTTTGTGAATCAAGTTACAACAGATGTCTCATTTATGACGTTTGAAGAAAAATTATTTTAAAACCTCGAGAAATTTCGGCGAAGTGATTGAAATTCGAGAATGTCGATTTTATTTTCTCGTCTCGAAGCTTTGTTTTTAAAATCGTTCTCATCTTGCCCGAGACGAAATATTCGAGAGGAAACAAGCGAGATTCGAGAAATATTTCCAATTACCCGAATCAGTATTCATGAATTAATTGAACTGGTAGAATATTTTAATTTGGGAAATTACCTTTACCGTGAAAAAATAACAGCGATTAGCATGTTTGTTGGAATGCAAGATAGCAGCAAACGGATTGAAATTCCGGGATGTCCTAAAAATCCGTTGGGCGTTGGGGCATTTGCTGCGTTGTGAAATAATGTACAGGGCAGGCTGGCGGGTAGTAAAGGGCTTATTAAGCTTATCGGGAAGTGCGCTACAAATATTTGCTCGCCTATTTGTGGATATCGGGCAACTTGTGCGTGAAATCGTTCCCGATCAACAACAAGTGCCTACGAGACTTAATAACAACCGCCATCCACTGCCATACGGCGCAACCATTCCCAACTTATTTCTTTATAATTTACACGCATTGCGGTCGGGGATAAAGTTATTAACTCTGTACGACTCTCGTAAATATACATAAATGTAAACTGTCATCTCTTTTACCCATTCTTCAATATATGTATAATTAATTCGGTAATAATGATAATACCACGAACAAATTTTGAACTTGACCACATTGTAACAATATTAATTATAAACATAAATACATCATTCGCGGTTTATTACTCATTGCTGCCAGAACCGTCACGAGGGGTGGGCCACGGTGGTCACTGGCCTACCCTGAAAGCAGCTGTGACCACCCAGATGCCCACCCAACTGACAATTTTGAATTAAATGAAAAGGGGAATCTGAGTGATCTGATATATCAGAAGGCATTAACTATCGGTAATGAGTCAAACAAAGAAATTGTAATGGAAGTAATGTACATTCATATTTACCATTCCTAGCGTTATAATTGAAATTATATTTTGGTTTAGTGACAATAAAAATATTTTAATGAGTAAAAGTTCATTTAATCCTCAATATAAAGCATGTTTAAATTATAACAATATTATACTTTTGGCTGAATATTACAAAACTCATTTATATAAAAAGTAATACAAAACTAGCTAAAATTTTACCAAAAACATTTAAAAAATGCGAGGACTACTTTTAAGTTAAAATAGAAAATATAATTCATTGTTAATAGTTATTTATAATATAAGTGTTAAAAGTTACATTTTATGAGCTAGTGGGAAAGTTTGTGAAACGAGGCGAAGCCGAGATTAACATGCGCATGCGCTTTAGATTAGGATAGAGGATAGATATAACTCTTCAGCAGCATTCTCTTTGTATTTCACAATCACTGTTTCAGCTCAGGTAGAATGAGTTTCATATTATATATTTATTTTTGAAAATTTTATTTTTTTTTGATATTTCAGAGAGATGTTTATATTTTTACCTCTATTTTCCCCTGTATATGAATCTTTATCAAATTTTTTCAACTGTAATGCAATTACATACTAATCATAATCTTATTATAAAAACTGAGCTCAAATTTTATTTTATGTTTTTCATCTACTTTACCTTATCCATAGTTTTTGGTTTTTATTTACATAGATCTTGAAAAGATTTTGTTATCTTGTTTTAAATACTTAATATATTAGTTTATCAAGATTGCCGTGAATTTTTTAATATAACAATTTTCTAGAATTATAGAAATCTGTTGTATATATTATCATTACATTTATTGATTTATTTAGTAAACCTTCTTAAACTGAATTGAATACTTTCAATTTTAATTGAAACTGTACTTACCTGATAACGTAGGGTAGAAAAAAAAATTATATTATATTATATTATATCTAAAACTAAACAGTTATTCTAGTTTTCAAAAAAGATTAAGAATGTCTTGCCTTGTCTTGACGTTTCAAGACAAGACTTTTGCCAGTGTAGAGATAATGATAATCGAGACAACACAAGACAATAATCTAGAAAGTCTAGATCTAGATGATAACAGTAGTAACAGCTAGAGGAAAATCTAGTACCTGATATACGGGACAAATTTATAAATTTTATTTGTTCCACTAATTATATTAATAAACAACTTTTATAAGAGACAAAAGTAACCAAAGTCGCTCCCTTTGATTTGAATACTGCCGTGATAGAAGCAGACAATAAAATATTAATAATGGAGACAGACACAGATACTTTGTAGTAAAATTGCAGTGTAATGTTATAAAAACAATAAAGTTTTACCTACGTGTTGTATTACCACGCCATAATGGGTTTGACTGAATTAAACACGATATTCCAACAATAACAAAATTATATAAATTTAATAATAACCAACCGCAATCAAAAATATTTATATAATTCAAACCACTACAAACTGCAACGCATATTACGACTATATTAACGCTAAATTCTCATTTCCTAATTTACAACCAATGTTATAACCTTTTTAAACAAATCTACAATTACTTAGGTTCCTATTCACAAAAGATACAATGGTTAAACTATTTACAATGTACACCAAGATCTGAGAATCTTAATTACAATAAAACAACTATTTGGCAATATCTCTCAGAAATAATAAGGTGGATCTGATACTCAGTCAAGAGATTTCGAATTCTAGAGTCATTGGCACTTTTTTGGAACACAGACTCTTTCCTCTACTACGAAAAGACTCAAACCATAGTGCAGATAAATACGCAGAAGCGACACACTCCCTCTTGGCATCTTTAATGTAAAAAAAGCTATGTAATTAAATAATTTTTCTATTATATAGATTTTTAAAAATAATTTTGCAAAAATATATTATAAAATATTTATTTAAATCAATGTGTTATCAATAGAAAATATGAAATATCTTAAAAACGATTGTTTTAGTTTAATTGAAATTTTTTTTTATTATGACTATGTAATATTCTCTTCTCTCTATTACTTTCTAACTTAAAATTCCTGCACTGACGCTATATTATTAAAGCCAATAACTATGTTCAGTATAATGCTAGTTTTATAAATAAAATTCACGCGATCGCCATCTTCTGAGACATAACTTTTTAGAAAAATCGAGATATTCGATAGTAAGCTGCGTGTAGTTACTGCTTACTGATATCACAAAAACTCTTAATTACGACGAAATAATTAATAATTTGGATATGCAAAAGCAAGATAAGTTAATTTATAATTATTATGTATAATTCTTTTAATAAAATATCTTATTTATTGATTATATTGATTCATGGGAGCCGGTTACATGGGGGCATGAGGGCACCTGTCCCCAAGGAAATATTTTATTGTGGCAATACCCCCAAGGAGACATTTCCCTTAACGTACCATAGTTCTTATAATTTTAAAGATTTTTTGTACCTCCTTCTTTTTTTGTAATTGACTATTACCCTAAAATGGATATTAGATACACCCTTTAAAATGTTACCAGTGAAATCCTCGCATCAAAGTACCTATGTATACAAATTTTCATTTTGAAATTCATATTAGTGCAGCTACAATAACAGATTGAATATTAACCAATAGGAATCTACATGATCGGTAATAATGCGTGTCTGAGGATATACCAGGGATCCTGAAACACTAGCACTCAGCCCCGTTGGGCGGGGCGCCGGAGAGGCAGTGGACCTTCGGGCCTTTTTCCCATTAGGTGGTCTGGCTAGACCGCCTTCCAGGGAATCTCATGCCTTGAAGATGGTCTAGTTCAGTCGGCCGGGAATTGGAATACGCTTCGGCATATCCTCTAATTCTTGACCTGCTAGAAACAGAGCACATTCTGGAGCAGATTTGGCTGCTCTGGATTATGATCTGGTTTCAATGGATCAGGAATTAGAGCACTTAGAAGTGTTTGCTCTAATTCTAGGTCTGCTAAAATCAGAACACATTCTGGAGCAGTTTTCGCTGCTCTGAATTGTGATCTGGTTTCAGTGGGTCAGGAATTAGAGCACTTAGAAGTGTTTGCTCTAATTCTAGGTTTGTTGAAATCAGAACACATTCTGGAGCAGATTTAGCTGCTCTGAATTGTGCTCTGGTTTCAGTGTATCAGGAATTACGGCACTCAGATATGTTTGTTCTAATTCTTGGTGTGCTGAAATCGGAGCACTTTCTGAAGTAGATTTAATTGCTCTGGATTGTGCTCTGATTACAGTGTATCAGGAATTAGAGCATTTGAAATCTTTTTATTTCATTTTTTTCCTACTGAGAACAGATACCATTCTGGAGTAGATTTGGCCTGAGCACAAAATAAAATTAATTAAATATTTTCCATTGAAAATAAAGTTCTTTAGTCTCCATTCCTTTCTTTTTGGTAGCAATTTTATATTTTGATTTTGGTAATAATTAAATTTTGTCCCCTAGGCGCACGTAATATAATTGTATAAGTATTTTCTTTGTTCATTTTTAGATAATTTTCTATTTATCTTACATTTTTAAATGATTTTATTTATATAATATACATATCTATGATTCATGTTATAAATATTTAGAATTATTTATTTTATATAATATATTTTTTGTTATTATATTTAGTCTATCATATTTTTTCAGACAATCCTACAATTCTTCTTAATATTTTTTTTTTGATAAGTTAATATTAATATCCAGGGCAATGGAGGGGTTCAAAGAATTAAAGTTTGCCAAGGGCGCAAAATTGCCAAGATAGGGCACTGCACACGATATATATCTTGAGAATAAATTAAAACAAATGTTTTTTCTGAAATTCATTACTAATTTTTCTTGACCCCCACCCCCTTGTATTTATTCTTGATACGCTACTGGTAGTGGCGCTTGCAGTAAAATTTGTTTTGGTTTTGTATTCCGGTGTGTATGTTACGCCGGGTCAAGGCCCGGGAAATTCACTTCTTGCTCAGTGAGTCGGTCAGTGCGAGTTGCGTAAGCGACACATATGTGCCAGTGTCATGGTCCATTGCATATGTATGGCAGTGATATAGCCAACATATGCGAAAAACCACCAATCGCTAAATGGGATAGCTTTGAAGATTTCAGCAAATATTGACAACCCCGAAACTCACCAATATTGCAAAACTTGTTTTAGTTTTACAATTAATACGAAACATATCTGCAAGATGCATAGGATTTTTATTCCTGAATATTTCCCTCCAAAAATTTTACCAATCAAGTTACAATATTTTTTGGATTTCGACTAATGAAAATCGAATATCAATGAATATTTTGCATACATATACTCGGGTATATTAGACGTTTATTAAGTGTTTTTATGTCATAAGACATTTATATGACAGTTTAGAGTTTAAAATGTTTAAAATATTTATAACAATATTTTTTTTACAGGGTGATTCTGCACGACTGTCAACATGAAAACTTTTATTAGGTGAGTCATTTTCAGTAAAAAGGTTATATTAAGGTACGTCCGTAAACTTTTCATTACAGAGTTTGTCCTTTGAAAGTGCACCTTATCAGACACATTTCTAATAACTCTTTATATATAAACGTAATTAAGCAGATCGGTAGAAAATTAAAAAAATCTTTATATTTATTAATAACGTAATTTGCAAAAAAATGGCATTTAAAGGTATCTTCTAGAAAAAACGGTTTAAAGCTTCAAGTAAAGTTCTATCAATTGTAGTCAAAATCTAATCAGTTCATCATATTTGAACATAAGTCTTAAATACAAAATATTATATTTTTTACATATGTTGTATTGGAGTTATCGTGGACGAAAAATCCTCACCGACACACACACACATAGACACACAAACACGGACCCTAATTCATGCTCATATGTTGACAACTTCACTCGAGAAATTTGACCAAAACAATACTTCACTTATCTATATATTGATAGAGGTAAAATAAACCGTAAAACTTATTATACAGAATAAGTCAATCATGATTGCAGATTTTGATATTGGCATTTATACCAAACATAATTTTCTAGGCATTTTAACTGGAGTGTAGAGTACTACATAGTACAATTATTATTAACAAAATACTTGGTAAAGAATTTTATTCTAAGATTAACTCGTGTTATTGAATGAACATTATTTCTATGCAGAGTAATTTTTATTCGCGAACAAGTGTACACCGAAGAAGCAAGTGCAAAAGATACAGAAGAGTATGTACATACAAAAAGAATAAACTAGAAATGAGACAGTCATGTTTTAATCCTAAGATGTCCTGAAGTATGGTCTACCAAAGATGACCCCAAAGTCCATGTCCATGGCCCCATAGTCCATGACCCCACAGACCATGAGCTCCGGGTATGACTACTCCTGCTGAAGAAGGTCCTGCGATGATTGTGCCTGACGGACCGGCTACCACAGCACCTGGTGCTACTACTGGGTGGCCTCCCCATACCTAAAACAAAAGCAAATTTAGTGTTTCTTGTGTTAACCTATCCTGACATAAACTTTATCGTCCTTGTTTATCTATCACATATTTTTCAAATTTTTTCTAAACAAAGTTGAACCTTAATAATTATCACCCAGATTCATAAAAGGGATTAGCCACTAGTCAAGATTAGTTGTACCCCTTGTTAACATCCTCATATGTCAAACTAACTACACTCCCAATTCATAAAAAGGATTTAGTTCCGAAGGTATCTTCACTAAATTGTTAGAATATTTGTAGATGATTATCAATATTTCTAAATAATACAGAGGAAGATTTTTCATGATATTTGACAACATAGAATAAAAATATTTTGATTACGGATACACAAGACATTCAGTGAAGTATGGATATAATCATTTTTTTAACACTTTTTTCTTAAATTTGAATTACATGGAATAGAAACGTTAAAGTTAATCTTTTTTTATTTGATAATGTAACAATTAATAATTTACTAATTTAATTCAAAATGATTTGATTTTTATTATATCCAGTGGAAGATATAGATGAATGTTAAAAATCAGAAAAAAATATTACATTATTATAAAACAGATTAACTTTAAAGTTTCTGTTCCATGTAATACGTATTTGCTAAAAAAATATTTAAAAAAATGATTATTACCATACTTTAATGAATGCTTTGCGTATGCCTGTAATCAAAGTATTTTACTGCTCGGTTATCTTATATCGCCACAATGCCACAAATCTTCTGAATCATTTAGAAATATTGCTAATTTCACCAAACTAGCACTGGATTAGTTTGACATTTTTGGATGTTAATCTGTGTTAATGTGTAATATTTTTTTATGAATCTTGCTGTATAATTATTGGGTCTTAAACGTAATAAAATCTTGTTTATTCACCAAAATTCTCATATTTAAGCCAAAAATTTTTGATTTTTATAATAAACTGTATTGATACACTTGAACGCGCCAATTCAATACAATCTCCGACATACATTTTATCTCCAAATTTTTCATATTTTAATAATGAAAGATCGTTGAAGTCGCATCTATACTCATTCGAGAGCTATTCTCAAAAAAAAAAATATTTTCTTGAGCTAACTTTGAAGGTAAATATATCGACAACTGTAATGAAATAAATGAATTTTGTTCGAAATTTTGAAATTAGTCCATCGATTAATTCTAAAAAATTAAAAATTTTGGAGCAAGTATTTTCTTGTAAAAAGTTAAAATATAGGATTTCTTATTTCTCATTTTTCATCGACTTGTTACAAATAAGTACACTACATGTAATGAAAATTATCTTTATCTAACTTATATCGACAAATTAAATGATAAAGTTGTTGAGATTGTATATTTATCCATTTTTGGAATATACTCAAAAGAATACTTTTTTTGTGGTGCAACTGTTTTTCAAATTCCATTTTAAATTATGGAATTATTGCTCGTATTTGTATGTAATATAAATTATTAAACACGGAATGTTGAAATATTTAGAATATTTGTGTAAAAAATGCAACAATTATCGATTTCAGCTAAAAATAAATTGAGGTAGAACATCAACGATATTAATAATTAATTCTTGTGATTTTAATGGTCCAGTTTAAAAAAAAACCGTTGACACAATTTTTTTTAAATGGGTATATATAAATAAATTACTATAATAAGACATTTAACAATGTAAAATATTAATTACCATTCAAGTATTAATTATTTTTATATATGCTTGACTTTAGAAAAGATTGTTTCAATGGAAACATCCATTTTGACCATCACTGAATTAATTCAAAAGTGAATTTACTTTTGGCAGAAACTTAATAAAAAAAAATAATTTAGTTGGCTTTTAATTTTTGTGGTAAACATTTGATAAAAAATTAATTTTGAAAACTGTCAGAATATATTTCATGAGAAATATGTACGAATGAAAACAGTATCTCTTTCTTTGCAAGTTCTTAAGCGATTAAAATAATTTTGGTAAAATTCGAATTTATGGCTAAACCTGAAGTTTATCATATTGAAAGAAGTTTTTATTAGATGTAGAAATATTCAAATAATTTTAAGTTTTATTGTTATAACATAAAAATTTAACAAATTTAATAATTATTGATACTTTATATAACACCAATTACCACCATAATTTAGTGTAATACAATAAGGAATAGCGATAAATATGTTAATAAATTTTTTAAAAGATGATCCATTTCGAAGTGAATGACGATTAGCTATAGAAAGATGTCACTTTGAAGTAAACTAAATTTAAATACAGTTCAGAAAAATATGTATATAATTTAGCGTACAAGGAAGTCATATCCACAATTTTTTTTTATTAATGTATCTGTCAATTGTATTCATTATTTCAAATTGTTCAGCGTTCACTTATCAACATAAACAAAGCTTAGAAATTAGAGTATTCTATTAGCAAAACGTCGATTAATTCGTAATCATCCCGAATCACTCCCCCAGCCAACTTACCAAAGATGGCTTAGCGTTGACAGCTACCAGGGCGGCAACAAAAACAAGGAGGGCCTAGAAAAACAGCTCGATTAGTCTCCGGCGTATACCTACCTCGCTACACACTCACCAGGACCTTCATGGCAGAGCGGAGTATCGCGGAAAGAGTGGAGATGTGCATGAGACGCTGGAAATGCCTGCGTTTTTATATCCTCAAAATCTGATCTTGATCTGGCCTTCGAGGGAAGAGTCACGTGGAGATCGTAAACAGAGGGGGATTGTGTACATTCCGCAAACTTGGAAAACGCAACTCACCTAGAATCATTACTCACCTTACACTCATTTAATCATTCTACACGGGCAGAGGTGTCTCACTTAGTTAGGAAAAAAATGATTGTGTATGTTTCACAAATGTGGAAAAATCTCAACCCACATAGAATCATTACCAACCTTACATTCGGAATCATTACTCACCTTACACTCATTTAATCATTCACTGAAAATACTACACGGGCAGAGGTGTCTCATTTAGTTAGGAAAAAGAGGAGGATTGTGTATATTCCACAAACATGGCAAAATCTCAACCCACCTAGAATCATTACCCACCTTACGTTTATTTAAAATATTATTAATCATTCACTAAAATTAGTACACGGGCGGAGGTGTCTTACTTAGTTAGGAAAAAGAGGAGGATTGTGTATATTCCGCAAACATGGAAAAGTCAACTCACGTGGGATCATTACTCACCTTACACTCATTTAATCATTCACTAAAAACGGGCGGTGGTGTCTCACTTAGTTTAGGAAAAGAGGAGAATTGTGTATATTCCACAAAGATGACAAAATCTCAACCCACCTAGAATCATTACCCACCCTACATTTATTTAATCACTCACTAAAATTACTACCCGGGCAGAGGTGTCTCACTTAGTTAGGAAAAAGAGGAGGATTGTGTATATTCCACAAACATAAAAATCTCAACTCTCGTGAAATTTACTCACCTTAAACTCATTTAATCATTCGCTAAAATACTACACGGGCAGAGGTGTCTCACTACTTAGTTAGGAAAAAGAGGAGAATTGTATATATTCCACAAACATGGAAACATCTCAACTCACCTAGAATCATTACCCACCTTACACACATTTAATCATTCACTAAAATTAGTACACGGGCAGAGGTGTCTCATTTAGTTAGGAAATGTACGTAATCGTAAACAGAGGGGGATTGAGTGTTTCCACAAATATGGAAGAATCAAGAATTATTACTGATCTTACTCTCATTTATTCATTGAATAAAATTAGTTGAGTTTCATCCTTTCATCAAGTGATGTAGCTTGATATTTTTAAGAATTACTTGACGCCGGGGTGCCACAACAAAATGCTGCCCCCTAAAGTTTTTTTTTTATATGTCATAAAATAAGGTAAAATATAAAAGATAAAATAGTTCTTGCTGAAAGAAGTATTTTATATAAACATGAATCTACTTGCTTCTCAAAAAAACCTTTTTAATAATAAAATAGGTGAAACTATAATTATATACAAGTTACTATTTTTGAGTATTATTCAGAAAATATACTAAATCATAATTTATAAGAAAAGGTAATGAACCTAGTATTTCTAAATTTATTTTCATATCAATCAGATTTAAGATAAGTAGTTATTAGTCGAATGTAATTAACATTGACTTTTTGATGAAACTTAAAATACAAATTCTGTAGCTATTAATTACAATGTATATAAATTTTTAAATAACCAGAGATATTTGCGAAATTGAAACGAGACTACTAGTAAAAATGAAACATGTATTCTTACGAGAAAAATGAACTTCGGTTCACCTAAATTAATTTTTCTAACAAAAATATTAACAAAATCTGCCGATTTTTTTTTTGAATAAATCAGTTATTGATTACAATTATATTATTTTTTAAATATGGTGTTGCCGTACTAATTACGACAAAAAATTAATTAAAAAGAAAATTGGCAGAGGTTATTTGCGTACGCATGAATGGGATATATGAATATTAAAAAGTACCTATTCTATTAGAATTTATTTTATTATTACTATCTTTATTGTACAGATTATTAATTTTCATTCTACAAAAAAGAAAATGTGCATATTTTTTGGGCTTTTATATCAATTTTAAAAAAATTATCATCAGCTGTCAGTGGTTGCACTGATCTCCACACATAAGAGACCAATGGCTGGTCACGCATGTATATACGTGTATACGACTACGTACGTTAAAGGGAAGTCGAATTATGAATGTTTTTGACTAACAAAGTAGGGTAAATACGATGTTGTTTCGTAGCTAGACCAAAATATTATAAAATTATACTTAATTCAAAAATCAACGTTCAAGCGTTGCTTAGTTAAAATTTGCTAAATAGTGTACGTCCCAACTTGCTATAATAAAATATGTGGACGAAAATATAAAAATACAAAATTACAATATTACGAACAGAAAAAAACATTGAAAAAATTCTAGTAACTATTCCAGTGAATGATATTACAGAAAACTAAATTGTGAGTTGCGATACAAAGGACCGATATTAAATTGCGGCACAGTAAAAACAGTTCAACTAATAAACATAAAATAAAACGAACAGAGGGTACGAATTTGAAATGATAATAAGAACTGTATTGAACAATACACTTTTCTGTCTAAATTAAAATAAAAAGAATAAATTATTTATTCTTTGCAGGAATTGTTTCACACCATTAAATAAAATTAAATAAACTTTATGTGAAATGTTAAGAATAAAATTAAAATAGTAAAATTATTTTATATTATTTGCCCATCAAATCTGCAGCCGGGGTTCTGAGAACCACTAACACCTCCGCTTGGAACGGCCCTGATGTGAAGTGAACAAGAGACTGATCAGCTATTCGACCTACCTAAAGATATTTCATTACATTATAGTTAACAGTTACATACTCCATTTCTAAGAACAAAAGACGTGATGTTACCTAAACTGGAGTACTGTAGAAACTTAATCAGCGGCAATAGGAAAATAAATTAAGAAAATTGTGGACGTCTGCGGTTCGATTCCCATCGTCGCCAACTATTAACAAAATAAAAAATCCCTTTTGTTCGAATGATTCACTATAAGCTGTAGGACTCTTTCAGTAGCTGTAGGCTGATAAATTTTTCCACTAAAATGTAAGTAAAAATTGTCATGGAACAGGTGAAATTTATTTCTCATTTTACTTGCCCAAACTCTCCAAGGGTTGCAGCGTCAATAATGATGATTGATTATGATGAAAATTAGTACAAATGTAGAAACTTAATCGGCCAGAATAGGAAAATAAAGAGCTGATTTGTTTGTTTGAAAATAATTATAATATTTACTTGCTTGAAACGTGACTAGCAATACACACATGTATTTAAACTCATGTGGCAACATATATTCTAGGTATAATTCTTAAGTAGTATTAGGAAAATATACCTAATTGATTTAAACAATATCAATTAGATAGGGAAGAAAACTAGATCAGAAATGTAGAACAATAATTTCGTAAGTAAAAATCTAAAATCATTACATCAATCAGACATTAATACATTGATTAAAATTATTACCTACTATTGTAGAAACGTAGCCAGAATTGCACACGTTTATTTACACTCCAGTGGCATACATTTCAGACACAATAGGGAAATGAAACTAGTTTGTTTGAAATAATTACAAATTTTACATGTTCAAAATGTGACCAGCATTACACACATGTATTTAGACTCATATGGGAACATATTCCAGGCATAATTCTTAAGTGGCCCAGATTGTCGAATTAAGGAATTCGTAGGAACCTGCTCCACAATTTTTCAAGCTGAGATTTATGCAATAAATTTCTATGCTCACCTAAATCTAGAGAAAGATCTAGCCGAATCAACAACCAATATAATGTCAGACAGCCAGGAAACTTTAAAGACACTAAATGCCTTCACTTGCAAATGAAAGCTAGTCTGGAAATGCAGGGAAACCCTTCAATTGCTATCTAAGGCAAGCGTCACCCTATAGTGGGTACCAGTGCACGAGGGAATTCTAGAAAACAAGAAAGCTGATGAACTTGCAAAAAAGGGGCTAAACTTTTATACTACGGACCAGAATCTTCATGTAGTCTTCCACTTTAAGATGGTCAAAAACTGAGAGGAATCTGCCTTATTCTCATTTTGGAAAAACACTCCAGGGCTCAATCAAGCAAGAAAATCCATTTCTTCAGCTAAAACAAACGCCAAGGTGCTACTGGCTCTCAGCAAAAAGGACTTTAGAATAATGACAGGAATGCTCACCGGCCATTGTCCTTTAAAATATCATTTGTACAAAGTTGGTAAACTGAAAATGACATCTGTCGACTCTGCTAAGAGGACGAAGAATCGTCAGACATATACTGTGTGAATGCCCTGCCGTAACCACCCAGAGACTCAATCAACTAGGTAAAAGATATCTTACGGCAGATGAGATCAAGAACGTGACTCCTGGAGCTACTAATAGATCTTCTAGGTTCCAGTGTCAAAAGCGATAAAATGCTTAAACCCTCCTTTACAATACAATAAATGGATTTAAATAATGTGGAGCAAATAGTACAAAATTAAAGCAAAGATGATGTAGAACAATAATTATATAAGGAATTAGATAAAATGAAAGAATTCTAGGACAAATAATTACAGAAATTATCGGAAAAAGTAATGTACATTCTAAGAAATATAAGTAGGTATAGTTGGAAACTATACATTTATTAGAAATTTTTAAAAAATGTTGCACATTCTACTGTAAACATAATTTGAAAAGTGACAAACGTTAAAACTACGTGTTTACTCACACGTAATTGATTTGAACAGCTCGACAAAAGAGTCTTGTGTGGTGCACTCTCCAAGCCAGTGCTAGCCTAGAATATTATGTCTATTAAACGTTCTCTACAGCCTAAATATAATTCAGCCGACTGTCTAATATTGCTGTATAGATCTAGATATTCTAGACTCTTGTCTTGTCTAGATTATCAAGACCATACTGGTAAAAGTCTTATCTTGAATTTTCAAGACAGACAAGACTTTCTTATTTGAGAAAATAAGAGAAAAATTCTAGAAACTTTTCAAGACTCTAGATTAATTTTTAAGTTTTCGAAATATAAATATATCATGCGAAGCTTGTTCCATTCGAGCTGAAACAGTGATTGTAAAAACGGAAAAAAACGCTGCCGAAGAATTATCTGTCCTTATCGAAAGCGTATGCGCAGGTTCATAAGTCTTCAATACTAGGATCTTGATATCTAGACAAGACTTTATAATCAAGTCGAAACTTGTCTAGACAGCAACCCTTGACTTCAACAGCCAGTAATTGGTAATAAGTTGTAAATAATATATTTTTCTTATAATATATTCTGGTTTAGAAATAGTACTTTATATTGTTAAAATTTTAAACGAGGATGTAGTTAATTTGTAGTATTATATTTCTTGTTAGGTAAAAAGTGACCAACATAACACATATGTATTTAAACTCATGTGGCAACCTACATTTCAGACATAATTCTTATTTAATTTCACGACATGTCTAGTTGATTGATATATGTTTGTTAGAAATGTGACCAGCATTACATACGAGTATTTATTCTCATGTGGCAACATATATTCTTACCGTATAACTTATTACCTATTAGAAAAATTTCTATAGTGTTCCTTATTATAATTTTTATTACTTTTTCTTTATAACGTCGGCTATAATCTAAAATAATCTTTATAAAAAGTCCGCTGCAGTTTTGCTAAGCTATCTAATTATAGTTTATTACCTCTACATCATTTATAATGAATTATAAGAAAGTTGCTGCTTTATGAAGATATTTTTATAAATTTTATTATATACTTGTATGAATAATTAAGACTTAGCAACTTTATGTTGAGGTACTTGTAAGTTTTAACACACTCAGTTGAAATTATGAACAAGAGTTATTACCGCACATCGTGCAAAGTTTAAGAATCAAATTATTCCCACACGGGGGGAATATCAGTACAGTATCCTCACTCCAAAATTGGTATATACCGGGAGTATTTTTTAACGTTGTTTAACGAAACATGGGATATATCATAGCAATGGTTACGACTTGATATTTGATTAATAGCAATGTATACTTGCTTGTCTCATTTAAAATGAAACATGGGGAACGAATTTGACACTTGCTTTTTGGGGTATAAAATTTTCTAACAATCCTATCTCATGTGCAACAACATAAGAATAATTAATAACTTTAGAGGAAATGGTAGTATAGTAGAACAGTATTGCTAGATCACTCGATCTTACACATCTTGATTCTTTTTATTAGTGACGTTTTTAGTAGGGGAAATCTTCAAAATTTAGATTAATTAAAAGTTCAAATTCATAACATTTCTCAAAATATTACAGTTGGCAAATTTCATCTTATATAATACAAAAGTTTTGTAGCAGCTTAATGGATAGATTTTAGAAAATTAATTGTAATTATTGTTTCATTGGTCGTTACAATATACTTACTTGGTTTGTAATTTATTTATTAGTTCTTTATTTCGTAAGTTCTGGCAATATTAAAATTTAATACTTCTGTCAAATTCATTCCCCATGTTTCATTTAAATAAGACAATGAAATACATTGCTGTCAATCAAATATCAACTCGTAACCATGTTGTACATTAAAAAAATACTCACGGTATTTATTAACTGTTGGTGTTTTTCATGGAATTCAAAATATGTTCTATATAGAAATATAAATGAAAATATTTATATTGTAAAAATTTGTTTTAAGTAACAATATTAATTGTAACAATTGTTTATTATTACATTTCAATATTCAATATTCCCTGTGAACATTGATATACAGGGTGATTTATAACGAGTGTATCAATTATCAAAATTTAATAGTTCGTTAGAGAGATTATTTCTAATAAAAATGTCACATGAATATAGGTTTTATTGTAACTGTTTACTTATCTATAAGAAATTAAAGATTTATGAGTGGCAAGTAAATGTACGTACTTATGAACGTTACCGCAGAAAAACAATATATTACAATCGAGAGGCTTAATATTATTTTATATGTTACAACAAATTTTTAAAATAAGCTGAATACAGATATGACACCGACGAATTAAGTCAATATTATTACGAGTTAGATTTAAAGCTGCCATGATTCTTTCGTTTCTTTCCACCAACTGTTCACGAGTGTTTATTTTCACACTGTATACTGTATAGTGTGTGCAAGCTGTTTCAAATGTTCTTTAAGATAATAATCCAACGGATTTAAATCTGCAGACCTTGTTGGCCATGCAACAGGATCTGCATTTTCAATACATCTATCTATATCCTGTTCAAGTTAAGATAAGAGTAGATGTTGCGTCGAATTAAGCCAGTTGCACACATACACGAAATTTAGATGGGTGTACAATGGGGAAGTTTAACGTATTTTATTTATTTTTTTATTTTATCAAGATTGCCCTCAAAAGTGATATTCTACATTTTATTTCACCCAAAGATGCCTAGATTTCTCGAAAAATTAAATTTTATACAAAAATGACGTCAGTGTGTCTCGCGGAGAACGTATCGTCTATCTGAACGAGCGCGCGCTGGGTTCCCATGGCAACAGAAAAGCGTGTGGTGTAATGCCTCAAAATACAACCTACGTTCAAAAGTCAGGTCTCACCATCCCGTCTGCGCAAGCGCATAACTCACTTGTGATGTCAGTGTGGCTCGAAGATAAATCATTAATTATAAATAATTGGCAACATAATTTTAACTTTCAATTACATTTTAAGTTATAATTATTCATATACTCACGACTAAAAGATATTTCACATGTAATTTCAACCACTCTAAACTTCCCCATTAAACGATTGACGCAGTACTTCTTGCAATTAGTTTTCCTGGCGCATTTTTATGAAATTTCTCACAGAACTCACTCATTTTGATAATAATGTCAAAAATTTAACAAAAAACTGTTATTTTTTTGTTAATTAAAATTTTTCGTGTGTAAACTTGGTTTATATTTTAAGACCTTACAGAAGCAGAATCTTAGTCCCGTACCAACATTCACTTTTAACTTAACCTAAATGAGGTGGTGCACTATTACGTTCCAGCTACATTTTATTTATTTATTTACAAATGGGAGAACCAACAGCTCAAATGAGACCAAATAAAGGTTCTTCTCGCTTATTATATAAACCGACTAATAAACATTCAAGGTAGGAGTCAGAAAAGAAAAAACTTAACTTAGCGAAGTTCTAACATATTTTTAAAGTTATTTAAAGATAACTTAAATAAATCTAAATCGTGGAACTGATAATTGTAAACATACATGATTCTACTTATACATGAAAATTTATAATTATTCGTGTTACTAAATGGTAACATGAAGAAATGACAAGATCTTGTGCATTTAGAAGGAACATGTGTGTAAGATGTAAGAAAAACGTCAGAAACAGTTTGTGCGTATAGTTATCAGAGATTTCGTATTTATCTAGATGCCAATATGCAATTTATGTCTTTAAAACATACTGTTTCCAATATATGCAGCATACTTTTTTGCGCTATCTCTTTCTACAGTATGAATATTAGTATCTTGTTGCCTCTCTTGCTATTACTAGTGACTAATCAATCAGCATGAAGCAAATAGTACGTCTATTATCACTCAAGTTCATGACAATGTCCGTTTATTTCAACCTAACCTAACTGTTTTGTTAATACTTTTCGGAGTTTTATAGCATGTTTTGACTGAATTGAAGCAAAATAACAATTAGAGACAATGGATAGAAAATTTTTGATGTTTGACACTGGTAAATTTACTGTGCCACTAATAAAACTTTAATTTCTTTTAAATAAGTAACTAGATGATACTGACCACGTTAACAACCTTTTAAAGTTTGATATACTCGTTATAAATCACACTGTATATTATTAATTTCTGAGCGCTCCAATTTATAAAATGATGGTGTTATTCAAGGATTTAAAATAGGTCCCATATAGATATACAAAAACATTTTTGTGATGTTTGTATCCCTCTTAAATTATCGTGCTGATAAATACACGTAGAACATGAATGTAAAAATTTGTTTTATGTAACAATATCTATTGTAACTGTTAATTTTGAAATTGTATCAGTACGGATCTGTGGGAAAGAGTTATACTGCACCCATCCACATAGTAACCTTGACTGTCCATGCTCTAGTTCCCACCTATGTTCAGAATGCAGTTGCAACTGCATTTTACTATATGCGTCTAGGATATAGGCTAGGTCTAACCTTGCACCTGAATTTACAGTCACTGCTTACAATGCATTATTTATACCGGTGGGTGAATTCATCAATAAAGATTAACTGTTGACATAAAAATAATTTATTGTGTTCTATGCGTCATAAACAATGCAAAAAATTTATTTCATAACTCAAACAGGGCAACTGGGCTACGGATACAAAAAATAACACCACAACCATTTAAATTTATTCGAATGATTTGAAATAGGAATATAATTAATTTTTGATTTTTTTATATTTAAAAAAATCTGATGTGGACACCACATGACTTCTTTATACGCTTAAATTATAGGTACACATTTTTTGCGACACTTCATTTAAACCTATTTTGAAAGTGAGATTATTCTACGGCTAATTATTTTCAACTTCCATTCATTTCATATCTTCGGACTTACCTTCGAAATGGATCATCTTTTGAAAATTTTATTAAAATATTTATTACTATTACTATTCCTTATTTTATTACACAAAATTATTTTAATCTCTCAAAAACTTGTATAGAAAAAATATTTCTTACATATATCTTAGGAATATATTCTGACAGTTGTCAATGTAATTTTATTAACAAAATATCAAATATTTTTAACAAGTTTTTGCCAAAAATAAATTACCCTTTTGAAAAGAACAATTGGAATCAAAAATGGTGGTGTATAACTAGATATTATAGTAATTACAAAAACAAAATTTCAATATTCCACGACTAATCGTTTTTGAGTTACGCGCAGAATGCCCTTTTGGCACTGCCGATTGCAAAAAAAAGGAAAAGTGCATAACTAGATATTATAGCAGTTCTATATACAAAATTTCAACATTCTATAGCTATTAAAAATGAAATCAGGGATGTTCAAAATGGATATTTCCATTGAAACCTGAAAACCGAAATTTTCGCGATTACAATACTAAGTAACCCTGGTAGATTGTATATTATTCTTTTATTTGTATAACAAAAAAATATCATCATTTCCTATTAGCTTTATTTAAATATATGTATTTCCTGTTCCTATATTTGTGTTCTTGTTTGTGTTAATTTGTTTCTTAGTTTGTGTTCGTTTAATCCTAAAAATATAACACTTCCTTTACTTTGTATAAGTAAGTAAAAATAGTATGTGTACTTTTTATTTATTCATACAACGTTCAATTTCCCTAAGAAACATTTTTGAAAATATTATACCTTGAATTTATCTCTCTTGACTAAGGATAATTCATTATGGTATATGGCAACCGAGTAGCAATTGAAAACGTGCATAACAAGTTGGCATTTATGTGAACATTGCCTAGACAAAATGTGTAAATAATTCGAGAACCAGTGTGCATAAAATGTAAACAAAAATATTGTTCGAACTGCTGTTTCGCCATCTAGCGGTATTTCAACTAACTAGACAACAAAACGTCATTCTGCGACGCCATTATCAAACCGCTTCAGAGCGATGGAAACTATAATTGTAATTTACAATTTAACACAAAACATATTTTTCACTACGGAATTAATTATTTACTTCCTTGTATGAAATAAAGAAAGTATTGTAATCGTAATATTGGTTTTCAGGTTTCAAGGGATGTATCCATTTTGACCATCCTTGAATCCATGTTGGGCACTTTGTTCGAAGGATGTTTTGAATTTTACGCATAACTCAAAAACGATTAGTCGTAGAATATTGAAATTTTGTATATAGGACTGATTGGAGGATCGTATTTTACTTTCAAATGAAAAAAATGTAAATGAAATGCAGCACAGTATGTTTATAATTTAATAGGCGTACAAGGAAGTCATGTGGTGTCCGCATCAGATTTTTATTACTAGTGCATCTAATTTCTAATATTATTAATATAACCAAATATGTAGAATTTTATATAGGTACATTGGTAAAATATACTATTCAATATTCATTTGTACGAATAGGCCCTTTACCAATTACCACTACGAGTAATAATTATCAATAAACAGGTAACATAGGTACTTGCGTCACTGTTCCACCTAGAAATGTTGTGCCCTAGTTGATTTTAGGACCATTACGGTTGTTTCCATGTTTGTCCAATTTTATTATGAAATTCACTGTGAAAATTGAGTGATGATTATTATTCTCATATTTCGATTAACATTTAAATGCAATAAATAGGATGTCATTTATGTTATAATATGCATTAATAGGTGGAAATTGCAAAAAACAATGACCTATATTAAGTTCGGCAGACACATATAGTTGGTTTTCATTAATAATAATAAATGATTGATATCAGATTATTTTAATCCTTTTCATAATATTTATTTACAATGAATGTGTATTATAGGCTTGTATTGCCATTTATAATTTGTTTTAATTTTAACACAATTTAACCTTTTAAGCTGGGTTATTTTAAAGCAATTTATTAAACAAATAATTGTTGTTGTTTTTTTGTTATTACAATCCCTTTTAAAACGAATAATATGAAAATATTTTATAATTGCTCTTCGTTATGTTACCACATGAATTTCAATACATGTTTGTATTGTAGGTCACATTAGCTGTTTAAGAACAGTCATTACTATGGGAAACAATATAGGTATGAATATTTAAAATTTATATTGTCTATGTATAGAAATAATTATCTAGGAATTAATCACAAATTAAATGTAATTTGAACTATTAAAACGGAATGTTAAGGGAATAATATTTTTAATAGTAACCTACAGATTTAAATGATTTTAAACATATCTATTTCTTATAGGTCATGTAAGATTTTTTTAGATTAAAGTTTTAGAGATTTGGTAAATCTCTGTTCAATTAATCCTCATGATTACCACGAATTTCAATAGATAGGAGTATAAACTAAAACAATTACTTTGTTCCGCCGATAAAATTTTGCCATTATGATAAATTTACGAAGATGCCAAATTTGCCAAATTTTTGACATTTTTGGATAAAATCGTGAACATTTTCTGAAAGAAATGAGGTTGGTAGATTTTATTAATTTGGTGTATAGAAAAAAAAAGGTATGATAAATAAAGATATAGAGCAAAACTACAACAGTCCAAAGTTGTTCAAAATTAAATACTACATAAGATAAGATTATAATTCAGTTAACAGCACGTCTGCAATAAAAGTAAAAGATTTATTAAATATAAAAGGTACCACTTTCGTTAAAAATCAGACAGCCATAGAAAAAAAATATTTGTGACAGTTTTCACAGTTAATGACATAATATCACAGATAATTTTATATTTTTGTAATATTGATATATTCTTTAAGAAAAAGAATCTAAATTAAATTTAAATAAGATAAAATAAAGTCCATAAGCATTATAATGATCATAAGAACTGCCATACAAATATTTTCCATTACTGTCTGATTTTGAACGAAATGTTACACTGTATATTTAATTAATAATGAATTGCAGATGTGCTATTAAATCAGTTATTTGTACTGTTGTAGTTTTGCTTTAAATATATATCAGGAGAGAGAGTATCCGCAATATTTGAAATTCCATGTTAAAGTCCTATGTTCCGCGTTTCGTTGGACACACACTGAATATAGCCTTACCGATACCTATGATAAAACAATTTTACACATCCAATACTGAATATACGCAATGTGTAATTTGTTTATTTACTAGTAATTAGGGGCGTCGTTGGGATTTTAAATTAGGGTGGAGGCTCATTTTCAGGTTTTTCAATTTTACGAAAATATTTATATAAAAAATAGTTTAATTACAAAATAGAGGGGGCGGAAATTCAAAAGGGGAAACGAAAAAGTTTAACGACGCCACTGCTCAGTGGTATAACTAGGAAATTCCAAAGGCGAGTTATTTTTAGTAAAAAGGCGCCATAATAATTTCATAATTTTAATGTGAACTATAAAATCTTAATATATAGGTGTTCATTTTACTTGTGTACTATTGCTATCTCGGAAACCGTAAAAGCTACCAAGTCGGTTAAATTAGCAAACAATATCTATTTAAAGACTATATCAATAGAATAAAATTATTTTTTTCTAACCAGTGGTTCTTAAATTTTGGGATGAACTTTTTTATTTTAAATTTGACCAAATATTTCTTATTTGCTTATTCTGTACAGAATTTTATTCTAAAGTCAGTGACAATATTTACATACCCTTGGATAACATGAACAGAAAATGCGTATTGGATTTTATCAGTTTTTATATAGTGGGCAATATAAAATGAACTTATACAATAGTAATAGAAATACAATTATTTAACTAAAATGAAGTAAAAAATATATGATTAAAAGATAAAGTAAGTTAAAAAAAATATTAGAATGAGAACGACGGTTCATTGTATCAATATTTTTTTTAATGAATTTAATGAAAAATATTAATAAACATAATAAAATGATTGAAAAGGCGTCTAAATTTTGAAAACCTTGACAGGTGTGCGTACCCAACTAATCCCCTCTTATTTACGCTACTGCCAATGCTAGTAATTGAGTTGAGATATTCTGAAATATAAATAGAGAAGGAATAAAACAATGGCAAATATTAAAAAACATAATTTATTTAGAAGAATGTACAAAAGAAAGAAAAAAAATCAATTCCAGAAGATCACACTAATCACCAACATCTTAGTGCAAGACGAGTCCATGTCCAGCGAGGTGGTGTTCCAGCCTGTAGCTGCCATCATCATGCAGCAGCTCATTGCCGGAGGGAGCGTACTGTCCCTCGAGTCCAGACCCGGCTCTGGCGACGATAGCGGCGCCATGGCCCAGCACTCCGGGCAGGGGCACGGCAGCCACGCTCACGCCCTCGATGTGGTGCTCGCCGCGGTAGGAGCCGTCGTCGGAGAGGCGCTCCAGGCCGCTGGGCACGTACTGGCCTTCCAGACCGGAGCCGATGAGGCCGACTTGGCCTTCAAGGCCGGAGCCGATCAGGCCGACTTGGCCTTCCAAGCCGGAGCCGATGAGGCCGACTTGGCCTTCGAGGCCGGAGCCAGGGAGGGCGCGGAGGCCGATTAAGCCGGCCTGGGAGGCGGCGAGCACTACGGCGAAGGTGACCACGGACTACAAAAATAAACATATGATAACATCTATTTGCAACCATTACATAGCACATTCAGTTTTTTTTTCTATGACCATTAGGATATTTGCTTGTTGTATGTTTGTTATTAGTACGGGTACATAGTATATTGTAAACACATTTTCATAGACAACGTTAAGGAATAAATTCATATCTCATAGTTCGGTCAAAAATCGTATTGTTTAATTTTTGTTTTGCAGCTAGTTGCTAGGAAGAAGTGAAATGGAGACATCTTTATTATTAAAAGATAAATAAATTAGAAAATAATATCGTGATCTTAACAAAAGTGTAGTGTACAACTCGCTTGGAATGTCCATTTCAGAAATGAGTACCATTCCATACATGTTATACATATACAATATAATAAGTTAAGTTAAGTATAACCAAATATTTTTAAGTCGGCCATCCTCACTTAATACAACGGCTCTGGCTTCATCTTCAATTCTTATTTTCAAATTTGTATTCTAAGTGATGCATAAAATATTTATATTCACAGATCAATAGTTTTAACAGACCAAAATAAAAACAAATAAACGTTAAACAGATTTCTCAAAATTTGATTTAAAAATAATTGAATAATAATATCATAATATGTCAATCAAATTAATACAATTTGAATTTATATTACAATCCAAATATACAGGATGGTGACTCGAAAATCCGAACATACGAATTTAATATGTAAAATCGTATTTTCGTAATGTCCTGCTTCTCTAAGTATTTTAAGTAAAAATGCTTCAAATAACAGTTGTAGAGAAAGAAATTTTCCATCTGAATCAATAAGCAAAATTAATTTTACATGCCTTGTAAGCTCATAATTTAGGTATGAAAATAAGAGAAAAATAACAAAAGTTTAACGGTTTATCTAGCATGTAAGCTGTTTATTATTAATATTATTTATAATTACTGTTTTATCAATTAAAAATATTGCACGATACAATTTTCAGAGGTTTGCTTCTTTTCATTTGAATTATTAAACTGGTGCGTTATTGTATTGATAATTAATTGTGATTGTATTTGTATTAATTGCATTAAAACTGCAATACTTATAAAATACTTAACTATTCAATAAAAAATTGATAGTTCATATTTTGCAGCAGTAATAAATAAATTTTGAAATTATTTATTGCAATTTAAATTCAGTAAAATAAATAATTGATATACTTAAAATTATACATGCATAATTTTATTACTAAAATTAGTACTTATTAAATTATGTAAAAGTAAAAAATATGAAACAAAAATTTCATTATTACCGAAATCTACGATTACATATTAAGCAATAAAACTGGGGCATGGAATAAATATGTTTGTGTTACAAAAATTTTCAAAATATTTTATTACTTCCTCTATTCGGTAATAAATTGTCTAAACTTAAAAATTTGGTATTTTATTATAATATATTAACACAAATACTTATAACATTTTCTAAAAAAAATATGATTCCAAATTTAAGACATAAGTAAGTAATGAATTAAGTAAGGTATAATATATCACTTAAATAAGCCACTTCCTTAAATGGCTAATCAGCCACACCCAAAACCTCCAAAAAAATTGTTATTGAAAATTCGTCACCACACCCAACTTAAAAATGTGCTCATATGATGCAATCCATAGTCGGATTGTAGTAGTGAACTCACCAGGGCGTTCATGTTGCTGGCTTGTGATTCTGCGAACTACTTGCTCTTTCTACGCTACCCTGACTTTTATACTCGGCGCTGTCCTTGTTACTCCGCCCCATCCTCCGTGGCAATGACATTGGGCAGCCGAATTCTTCGCGGCCTTGCGACCGGACTTTCAAATGTCGCGCCGCGGCCGACAGCCTTGTTGGCTACCGGGTCCCAGGCCCATAGACGCACGAGGAAATTTTCATTAGGAAGTCAATATTGCGATAATGCGTTGTTCCAAATTTTATCGGTGATCATTGACGTACGGAATTCTTAATTTCATAAAGAAATGGACTACAGAAATTTTATTATTGTTTATATCATTTTCACCCAATCAAGGAAATTTTCATTAGGAAGTTAATAATACGTTGTTCCAAATTACATCGGTGATCATTGACGTACGGAATTCTGATAAGGAAATAGACTACAGACATTTTATTATTGTTTATTTTATACATATCATTTTCACCTAAACAAGGATATTTTCATTAGGAAGATAATAATGCGTTGTTCCAAATTATATCGGTGATCATTGACGTACGGAATTGTGATAAGGAAATGGACTACAGCCATTTTATTATTGTTTATTTTATAAATATCATTTTCACACAATCAAGGAAATTTTCATTAGGAAGTCAACATAATGTGTTGTTCCAAATTATATTGGTGATCTTTGACGTACGGAATTCTGATAAGGAAATAATAGGTTTTGAGTTTCATAAAGAAATGGACTACAAAAATTTTATTATTGTTTATTTTACACATATCATTTTCACCCAATTAAGGAAATTTTCAGTAGGAAGTCAACATAATGCGTTGTTCCAAATGATATGGGTGATCATTGACGTATTGAATTCTGATAAGGAAATAAGAGGTTTTGAGTTTCATAAAGAAATGGACTACAGAAATTTTATAATTGTTTATTTTACACATATCATTTTCACTCAATTAAGGAATTTTTCATTAGGAAGTCAACATACTGCGTTGTTCCAAATTATATCGGTGATCATTGACATACGAAATTTTGATACGGAAATAACAAAGTTGTTTTAAATTTCATAAAGAAATGGGCTGCAAAGTTTTTATTTATTGCTTATTTTACACATATTATTTTCACCCAAACAACTTATTTAATCGAGGAAGGCAGTATTACAGCGATTATTTTTTGTAATACCATAGTAAGATCGTCATGGTTAGGTTTTTGTTCATATAGAAAAATTATGTTTAAACTGTCGTTATTGGAGAAATAGTCAAGCAAATATTTATTTATTTAATTGACACTGACCAACAGACAGGGGACCTACAGCTTATTCAGAACCAATCGGACAAAGCGGTATTTATTTTTGGTTACAGGTTTATCGTCACTGGGATTTGAACTCCGCTTAGCGAGTTGAAGCGCGCTAACCAAATTAGCAACCACTACCTGTAATTATTATTGTAGCTACGATTTAATCAGTAAAATTTTCTCATAATCCCTGCGAAGTAATAATATCTCCGGCCAAAAATGACCCATTATATTACACATAATCTATCATCCAATTAAATTAACAATATTTTGGCGAATTGAACTAATCACATTCAAATTACTATGATAATTATTACTTGTGCTAATTGATGGTAATATCAGGAATAATTGATATAAAGTGTATCAAAATTTTTGAGATGTCTTGTAATTAATTGAAAAATATATATATTTCCAGAAATTTTCATGCCGAATACCAGTCTTGTACTGTCGCATTCGTTTCTATTTTCAAAGTAACAAGCAGTCATGTCCATGAAGGTAGTACCAGTAAAATTTTAGTCTAGCAAGTACATATGAAAATACTATTGCCCAATTTTCTATAAATTTGAATCAACAATGAAATGAAATGTAATTACTTTCCCAAACCTAAACAGAAGAAAAAATAATTAAATTTACCGTAGAAGTAACAATTCAAATCTCGCTTAGTGAAAAATTTTCATTAGTGATATTCGTCGAAAATGATCCTTGCGGTACATTCTCAGTTTCAATTACAATTAAGTAAAGATAATTTAGTTGTTAATTAACATTAAAAACAATAATTCAAATCATACTGAGGTAAAAATAATCTTCAAAGATTTCCCTCATAAAAAAATCTTGAAATGACGTATAGTAAACGCTCTTTATGTTATCCGGTATCTTAAACGTCTTATTAGAGAGCTCTGTTTTCAGTAGGAAACAATATTTTTCTAAGACCACTACGGAAAGTAGCACTTTTCTCACACTATATATAAAGCTTGAAACTTGCGTATTTTCCATAATCGTAGGTTAAAGTGTGAGAAATAATTTCTTCCAGTACTTGCGTGAATGTACTTTTTGTGAGTTTATGTGGGCCATATTGTTTTTTATGTCGAATAGCTTTCGTGCATGTATTTTTAATTCTGTAGCTTTCAGCAGTGTAGAATCATTTATTTCCCACCTTGTGTGAATACAACACTCGACTTCGTCTCGTGTCGAAACTTTTACATCTCATGGGAAATAGATGACTTTCTGTACTTGTTGTACAATATATTTTTACAATATAAATGTAAAATAGATCTTACAGATCCACTAATGGGGTAAAAAGCTGTGATTGATATATTTATTTATAACAAAATGTGAAACAAATGCGCATCCAAATATTAACTGTGACAATCTAGATTAACTATTTTCATAAAATATAATTTATTTGTCAATTATTGTATTGGTATGACTAGCATGTGGGTTATGAATTTAAACTCATGTGGCAACATACATTTCTGGCACGAATCTTAAATAATATAATAATTAAACCAGATGATGAATAGTATTGTAAACATTAAACGTTAAAAATTAAAAACTGTTTGATGACAATGTGATCTGATTTAAAAGTATTATAATATTTTTGATACAAATGTGACCAGCATTACATACGTGTTTTCAAACAATGTGACAACATAATTACAGAAAAAGTTAAAAGGAAAAGTGTTTATATTACGACTGTGGAAAAAACCTTGGACGCCCATGTGTTATAGTAGATTCTTGCGTCAGAAACAACACCTGACATATAGGTGACATATGCATAATAATTCTTTTAAATATCAATTAATTCTTTTTGTTCCGGGTTCCCCAAACAATGCTCCAATTCAGAATGCTTTACGAAGCAGATATAACAAATGCAGTTATTAAACAAATGATTTGTGCAGAAAAAATGAAGCACTCAGGCTAATAATGAGAAGAAATGCAGGCGCGTCGCATTAGAATTAGTTAATTCCAGCGGTAATGTAAACATAACAGATGGTGTTCATATTTAGAGGAGAGAAGAGAAATGAAATAAAAAAGACAACCGTGAACGTTTATCTTTATCAAGTAAGTTTTAGGAAACAAAATTACTCCTGAAAACTTAATTCATTACTCTGCAAAAACATCCATAAAACTTTCCATTTGTTATCTTATTATTACACAAAGGAAGAGCTGTAACGAGGAGTTCTCATTACACTCATTGTTCAGCTCAAACATAGGTAGAACATACTTTGCATTTACAAAACAGGAATAACTTACACAATTTGCACACTGCAACAATAACCAACTGCATAAGTCTGCCATTCTTCAATCATAAACGCACTTCTATACAAAATAAAATTACTTATTTCCTTCTTACCTTTAATTGGGTCTTTATTTATTATTGATCCCTTTGCTATTAAAAATTCTCTGGATATTATTTTTAAACTTTTAATGGAGTGGTAAATAGCAATAGCATCTGCAACATACAGCTTATAGTGGGTTTCGGACCAATTCAGAATCAGCTATATTTATATTTGGTTATAATCTGACCCAGTGCCGTAGCTAGCAATTTTGGCGCCCGGTGCAATATCTTAACATGGGGTAGTAAAGTATGCAAGAAGTGATTAAAAATTACTAAAATTTTAATAATAAACAATTATTTATTTTTTCATAAAACCATATAAAATAAATTAAAGTTTTTATATAAAGATTATAGATTACTGAACATAAAAATGTACATATTGCATTCAGTGGCGGCTCGTCCTTAAGTGCTGCAGAACCACCAAAAATTTTAAATAAAAATGCGCGTTATTAAATAATCGTATAAATATATTATTAAAACATATGTAAAAATCAAATAACAAAATTACTTCTTTATATTTTTAAATGAAAATTTAATTCTTTTGATTAATATTTTATTTCCTTTTTGTTTGATGCAGCACATTCACAAATTTGTAGCATGAGCCGCCACTGTTTGTTAGTATTTTCCGGATATATCTATTTATAGTTTTGATATGTTGCGAATGAAATATTCTGAATTTTGATTAGAATCCTTTTCAGAATGAATATCCCAATCCAACATAGAAGCTAGGCCACAAGTTTTAGTTCAATTTGTTATCTCTTTCTTATATGAATTAATATTAAATTATTACAATTTTTTCATTATCTTTAATTTTCAAGCTGGTTCATATATTTTCCTATATCGTATTCGTCTGCTTCAGAGGGTAAATTAACAGTGAATGTGATTCATTTTAGCTCTGCAGAATAATCTTTGTGTAATTTTTTTTTTTTATTTTAACTAGTTTCATAATCGTTACAATTACTGCTTTAAATATTTTCGTAGATCCATTATTAAACAGTAAAGGTAAAGTTGTTACAAATGAAATGAGCCAGTGTAAATTTTAAGGACAAGTACTATTAGTGAATATCAAAAACACGACAGTTCCTATATAAAATTTTGTAAATTATAAAACAGAATCAATTTCAATAATATGGAAAAATGTATTCTACGCTAAAAAGATAATTAAGTAAAACTAGAGTAGTGTATTTCCAGGGGGGTGGGGGGATTAGGCGCCCCTCCTGGCCTCTCTTTCGCTGCGCCCATGATGTCCTGGCAAATCGAAGGATATGTATGAAAATTAATATAATTACTTTACTGCCGAAGGGCGTAAAGTAAAAGTTTCCTCCATGGTAACCAAATTGTAAATAAACAATTACGATATAGTTGTGCGTAAACAATTAAAGTATTTACGTAGAGTAAATTTTTGTCTGGTAAGAATTATTGTAAATATGTAGATAAAATCTAAATAAAATGAAAATTGTGTTAAGTATAACAGGATTTATTAGCAGTGGTAGAAGTTCTATGCAGTTCGTGTTAATTTAATAAATATTATTCCATGAATTGATGCGGGTATGTAGACGTGAGGCAGTTTGTAGAAGGCTTTATATACGATTTTAATTAGCAGTTGAGCTTAGTTCGCCCACAAAGTCCAGTTGCACTCATTACGCTTTCTATAAATAGCACAAAAGAGTTACACAGTTCCCACATAAATGTCATATCAGCATACGAAATACCTGCGGCGTTTTCATAAGAAACAAAACGGGCTTTGCGGAAAAATTCATAATTTATTACGTTACTACACACCCAGATTGCAACAATAAAACTTTCATGCTAACTACTCTTAATAACTATTCTGTTTACTAGAAAATATTGCCTTCCGTAATTGGATCAATGCTTACTTAGTTTCTTAATCATTGTGACATTACTATACTTCGTTTTTAAACTATAGACAGCACTAGACGAAGTCACATGTACACCGCTAGAAGTTACCAAAAAAAATCACTAGATTTATTTGACGGGAGAAATGAAGTGTCAAAATGAAGGTCACGTCAGAATTTATATTTTCCAGGCTATATTTTCATCAACCAAAACTATGATAGATAAACTACTTACACAGCGTTAGTGAAATACTAATAGTTCTGAAAAGAACTGGTTTTATTCGTGAAATGTCACAAAAAGAGCAATGAACCGAAAAACACGTGCAAATTCAACAATTGATTTGACAACTTCCGAGAGTTTGACGTTTCAATTACGTTTGAAAAGGTTAGCCTGAAATTTCGTCTGGTTAAATGCGGCTTCAAGAAATGGCGCAACAGCCAATCACAGGCTTTGATTTTCTCACTAGGATTCCTAGTTACTGTCTATAGTTTAAAAACAGAGTTTAACCCTTCAAAACTGTAGCACAGAATAGGTTTATACAGAAGCAACAGAGAAACGAAAATTAGAGATAGATGGGGAAAGTCAACAAATGTAAAGGACTCATTGTTTAAAATCGGAAAGTTTCCTCACATCTTAGTGAGAGATAGGGGAAGTCAACAAATTTAAAGGTCTACAAAATTTTCCAAGGTCATAGAACTGAATAGGGTAACATGAAAGGTACTGACACGGAGTGTCGCTTCTGTATGTAATTATTCTGTGACTGTAGTATTTTTAGTATCAAAGTCACTTATACTGAAAGTATCATAATCAATAATTCCTTGAAAATTCCTCGGAACAATTTAAATTTATTTTGAAAATTACTTGTTAGAAATATGACCAGTGGCGGCGCTAGGGGTGGGCGTGATTGGCCGAGAGCCCAACCAAAATTCTTCTCGTCCATGCAGTAGCCCAACCTAAATTAATGTGAGGGTTAAATAGAAGTATAGTAATCTGACAAAAGTTAAAAATAAAATACGGTATACGACATATGTAGGAATAATCGTCTAATTTCTATTACTTGTGATTTAATTGTTTACTGGTATGTATAAAGCCTGTATTTTATTTTGTCACCTCTTATTATATACCAATACAAGTATATTGAAAGTATTCAGTAATTTGAATCTATCTTGTTCTATACTTTTTTAATTTAGAATAATTAATTCCTTTAGTCAAGCATTACGGTTCTGATTCAGTCTCAATTAAAAACGAATTAAAATTATTGACAAAAACTAGTAAGAGGTATGAAGTAAACCACAAAACTAAAAAAAAAAACTTGAACTGATCTTGCATTTCTTTTATGAACTTAGTTTAGTCTTTCAAGAAATTCATTACTTGTATAATACAGCAACGACAGTACCGTCTACTAGTATAAGTTGTGAGAGATCTTTTAGAGGTTTAAAAAGGTTATTTAAGAATAACAATATCCCAACATAGATTTACTGATCTAGGAATATTGTTTGTTGTAAAAAATATAAATTTTGAAATACTTATTGATTCTTTCACTACTAAACATAATAACAGAAAAATAATACTTTTATAATAATATTTTATGTTATTGTTATTTATTGTTGAGAATTAAATTAAAAGAATTAAAGTAAAATCACTAACCACCACCTTAATTATAGTATATACAGGCTATGCAAAAAATTGCAGATACTCTCTCTCCTGATAAATTTAGAGCAAAAACATAAGAGCACAAATATGTTAAAAATTAAATACTACTTTAAATAAGATCATAATTGATACAAGAGTACGTCTGCATCAATTATTAATTTTTGTTATAGTCCATAATTTGTTTACAATTGGATATTTCGTCCGTAAATATAATAAAAATTTGTTTTATTTGATGTACTTATTTTACTTTTTATTTAATACTTTTTAGTATATTTTTGCAATATTAATATATAATTTAAGAAAAGGAAATAAGTTCAATTTAAATAATACAGACAATAAGAAGTATAACTAGTGATATTTCACGGAACTGTCACACAGTTTTTTGTTTTATTTTTGTTTGGTTTCTAACAAAAATATTACATTTTATATTTAATTTATTTCTTACTGCAAGCGTGCTGTTCTATCAATTACGATCTTCTCTGATGTAGAATTCAATTTTGAACAACTTTGTACTGTTGTAGTTTTGCTCTACATCTGTCAGGAGAGAGAGTATCCGAAGATTCTTAAAATCCCATGTTAAAGTCCTATGTTCCGCATTTCGTTGCCCTCACTGTATATCGCCCAATTATAAAATACTGAAAGTAACCAACATCACATATTTGTTTTCAAAGGCATGTGGCAGAATATATTTCAAATATAAGTCTTAAATAGTTTGCCAACAACATTCAATCGATTTTAAGTACCTGTTACAGTGTGTGCTACAATAAATACATTCTATTTGTCATCGGTTTTAATTCAATTTAAAAAGGTAAAATTAACGGAATTGATATTTTTGGACAATTTTAAAATTATCGCTGGAAATCTATAGAATCCTTTAAACTAGATATAAATAGAAAAAAAATTTTGTTATATATTTTAAAATGACATTTTTGAACTAGCTAATACCTATAATATATTCAATATTATTGGCAATTTTGTTCTTATTACAAATAATTAACGATATTTTAAATTCAATAATGAAATAATTTTGTTAGCTAACAAAACATAAACTATTTCTGACATTAAAACATCAGCAAGCACAACCTTACGAAGTCAGACAGCATCTACAGCTTGCATTGAGTTTTGATGATCTAAATCACTTGAACATAGTGATATTTTATTTGGTTAATAAACGATACTGGGATTTGAACTCCAGACCTTACGCTACATGCAGCTTGAGTTATTGTTAACCGATTGAGCAATCAATATCTATTGTAATATTGTCTCGTTACAAATGTGACCAGCATTACACATGGTGTTCCAACTCATGTGGCAACATAACTTACTTACTTAATCCAGCAGCTTTTGGTGTCTTTCAGTGTCAGGATTGTTAAGTTGATGTTATTCTTTTCGGATTATTTTTCAATATTTTCATTCGTTTCTGCTCTCAGTGGTTTTTTTTAATATTCCTTCGATTCACTCTTCGGTCCTCAACGGCGAGTTTTACATTTTGTTCCTATGTTCTGACAGGTTTACCTATGTTTTTCTTCCAGTTGGTCTTGCTTCGTAAATGTGTTTTGTTATTCTGTCTTAATCTTAATTATCCTTCGTCTATTTTGTGGAAAGAATGGAGTATTATTTAAAATAATAATTATTAACAGAGGCACAACATTTGTAGATAGAACAGGGCTTCAAGTACCTAAGATACTTGTTTCGCAATAAGTTTTATTTGCTCGTCAACGTACAGTCTCTCCAAATCCTGCAGCCATTGTATAGAATTTCGAACCACTCGGACACAGTGGTAATTTTATTTGGATGAAGATTGGCGAATCTGGAATTTAAATACCAGATATCATAATCTGCTTAATTCGAGATAGAGCTCGCTAATCAAATGAGCTTCCGCTGCTCGTTTACTGTAAGAAATTAAGAACTAGAAACTAAGGGAAGAATTTTGAAGAAAAGAAGAGAGAATAAAATAGGAAATCAAAAATCAGTTAAGGATTGTAAAATTGGATTAATAACTGACACAGAAAATAAAACACTGTTTGGCATGGTTTAATTTAGCACAGAAAATATAGAAATTTGTTTGAAGGTTTTATAAATGTCAGCGTTTCACATCTGCTTTCATTTTGTTTTCTAGTCAGCCTTTTCTTTATCGTACAAAAATGACTTATTTTCTACTAAACTGATTAATTTTCTCCCTTAAACTCGGCGTCATGCAATAGAAACATGTTATTCCAATCCCTTTCGTAGATTTTTTTTTGTATTACCACGAAGTATATCCCATCGTGCTGAATAAACTGTACATATTATGTTTTGTGCTCTGTGTTTCTTATAAATGGATACATTAATGTCATCGTATTGCAACGAGCTGAATTTTCTAGACTATTTTTATTGGGGAGTTTATTCCACCTCTTGGTGTTCGTGGAGTCAATAACAGCATATTGAACGTAATAGCTCTCATATTGATGATAACATGAAAATGAAAGATGCAGATAAACCAAGAAAACTAATGCCTTTGAGCAATCATTCAATCAATTACTTGCAGCCATTGGAGGTGGAATGGGATTTAAAAACTCAAACAGTTGGTAGATTTGAAATAAACATGCTTCCTTTGCCATCCACTGAAATAGACGAAAGACAAGAACCTCCTCCTCAGAGATAACAGAAACAATAGAGATCAAGACAGATCAAGACGTGGCAGTAGAAATGATAGATGTGACCGAAATATATGGTCTGATCGTGAACGACACGACCGAAATAGAAATGATCGAGACGAAAAGAAACCGGATCATTCAACAGCAATAGACAAACCTCCTTGGGACATAACACCGCTATTCCCTAACAGCGATCCTCACAAGAATCCAGATCGAATGGGTTAAAAAGATTGCATGAAACCACCCGCCATGTACCGAGTTGGCCATCCCGAGCAATGTCCCATAGAGGAGTTCAACCCCAGAATGAAGCATGCAGAGTTCGTCATTGATCAAGGGCTGTTCCGGAACGAAACAGGCTTAAGACGGGAGCATTGTTTCGTCGTAACGAGCATGATTCACTGCCGATGACTCATCGCGGCTGACGTGTCTAGTCACGTAATTTCAGTCGAGTTGAAGTCAGTCAGATCAGTTGATCAGTCCAGTGGAGAATACCGACATGTGAAATACAAATAAATTTTGATAACTTGTGAAAATAAATATTGTATATTCTGTGTACTATGTCACAATAGAAAATCACCTCAAGTAGTGAATTCAAGAAAAGCTTGAATTTCAAGTCAAGTCAAGTAATTTGTGCACTATGTCAATATAGAAAATCAAGTCAAGTAGTAAATTCAAGAAAAGCTTGATTTTCAAGTCAAATCAAGTAATCCATAAAAACATTAAGCTATTTGCCTTGAAATTCTCGTAACGTTACAGGAATAAAAAGGTGTATAAAGAATAGATAGATATTGAAAATAATGCTTAATTTATTACGCCAAGACAAGGTACAAAGTATTCTTAATACAGTTCAGAGATTTGATGTTCGGCTCTGTAGCTGCCATCATCGTACAAGTTCTCGAGTCCAGAGGGCACGTACTGTCCTTCATGGGCGAGGATGCCATGAGCCAGGGGGAGACCCAGGGGCAGAGCGCGAGCCACGGGGAGGGGGGCGACCAGGGGCAGGGCGTGGGCGGAGTACCCGTGGGCGACGCTAGCAGCCACGACGCCTCCGGCCTCGCTGGACACGATCTGGGAACCGTCGGGACCCAGCACGGCGGCGTGGGAACCAGGTCCTTGCAGGATGCCGCAGGAGGCGACGGCCAGGCAGGCGGAGAGGGCGATCAACTGGAAGGAAATAGAAAGATTACTGAAGAAGACACTCGATTTGTTTCATTCTTGCTGGTGCTAATAAATGTGTTTTATTTGTATTCTAGTGATGCAGGTTGTGCGACCACACAACTATCCTCGCTAATGTATAATAAAAATAAATTAATTATAATAAATAATGAAAAAAAATGCGAAACTTGTCACTGCAGGGTTTTTGCCACATTAAAATATATTCAGTCTTAAGTACATTATGGTGTTATATTAAAGTCATTCAATCATTAAAAATTTCACCAGTCATTCTGAATGTCAATTTTTTTTTTAAATTAATTTCTTGGTACACATTTCGTATAGATTTATGTATGTTATTCATTTCCTTTATTATTATCTATATATATTTTTGCACTTCCGTGAGTAAAAGTCTACTTTATTCTTCATTTTCGAAGACTAAAGTAGCACTAATCCTTGGGTGTTATGTTATGTTACCACAGAAACAAGTAAGTAATATAATAACTAGCGTAGCATACCAGAAAAATGTGTACACTTCTGTACTTTTCCTATTACTTTTGCAAAGTAGTTGCAATAGCAACAAGAAAGCTCGCTACTATTTTTAATGTTTACTCCGACAGATTTGAGAACGGAATAGATTTAGGCATGATTTTAAATCTGTAACAATGTATTCGGCTGCATTAATTAATTCAAGGTTTTCCGACAAATATTGACATTGGGTTTTGGCAATATAAAATATTTATTATACCATTATTTGTTTGTTTAGTAATTATTTGATATATGCGGAAAATTAAAAATTTATCGTGAGTCACAATAAAAATTTACGCGAGCCACATGTGGTTAGCCATTTTTTTATACTTTAGTATCAAGCATATTTGGAGCCATGCATCAAAAATTTAAATTATATTAAGTTATATGCTACATAAATGTTATGATGGTCACATTTCTAACTTTTCTTGACGTATAAAAAAATAATAGTTTGTGCAAATGCAAATAATATATTTGAAGAACAAGCTGTTATTATTATTGTGCTATTAAAATAAAATTTTATATAGGTAAGGGATGTTTAGATTGTTAATTGGGTACATGTAAACATAGTATGCTGACAATGTGATGTAAATAGCATATTCAGAATATTGTATAGGCTTATTTGTTGGGGTTAAAGAACATGCAATTAATTAGTAATCAAACATATTACAACAGTTAAAAATGCATGAATCCAATAAATGTTACATACACGTATTTGATCTCTAGTGGCAATATATAATTCAGTCATACATATATAATAAACTAAATGTTACACATATCTATTAAAATTCATGCAGAAAATATATTCCAACAGAAAATGAAAAGAAATGAAAGGAGACAAAACAATTATTTGTAAAAATAATGGGACATTAAAGATCTGCTTTCATCGTCACCGAAATGTCGCAGCGCGTAATAACATTTTAATTTGAAGTTTGAAAGAATAAAACGTTTCTAATCCGAACAATTTCCCGACGATTAAAAGCGTATAAATTTCCCTGGCTCATTGAGCAATAAAATTGAAGGAATAGAATAATAATAATTCTAGCGACGACAGTTTAATGTGTTAGTAGTGCGGTTCTTACCAAGGCGTTCATTTTGAGTGAATCGATAAGCTTCGGAGACTTATGATGCAGAATTCGGCTCGAGGGAGCCTTTTATTCGCTTGTCGCGGCCTTGTCGCCCATCTGGCCCGCTACAAAGTTTTTTCGGACAGTGTTTTTGTTCGGGACACTCCTTACACATGCTCAAACACACCTCGAGATTAGGAAGTCAACGGAATTCATTATCTCCCAATAAAATATAGAGCAGTTTTGTTTCCTGAGTACTTGCTCCCATGGGCGCCCATAAGGGGGGGCAAGAGGGGGCACTTGCCCTCCCCTGGCTTTTCGCAAATTTATTATTTAATTCTTTCACCACTGTTATGTTCTATAAGAAATTTATTAATGTTTGCTATATCTTAGGGCTTAGCATTTTTGTGTGTGGGACAAATAATTCTGTTAGTATTTTTGTTTAGTTATTTTAACTGTCATTAAAAAATAGAGAAATCTGAGACAATTAACTACAATAAACTTCATTTTATTGAAGAGGTTCATAATTAAATTTCTGAGGAATTTTCGAAAGATGGAATGAATTTGAAAATTGCCATATAAACCTATCCAAAAAATTACATTATGTCTGTTTATTATTATTTCTTTTTTTTGAACATTTCTATTTTTTTACTAGTAAATATAGGATATCTTTGCAGTCTATCTCTATAACAGAAAAGTTTCCCTTGAATGGACAATATCACATGAGAATATAATATCAAATGAACTATTCAACAATGCTATAAAAATTTCGATTAGTATTTTTTGTTAAGTGTTGCTTAAAATTTAAGCCTTGTTAGTACAATTGGACATAAAAATATATATCTTTCTTATTGTTTTTTTTTTTTGCCCCCCTTTGAAAAATATTTTATGGGCGCCCATGCTTGCTCCGCAGCAGATAACAAAAGGTTTGCCAACTGTCATCCAATCGGGGTTTGTAAAAGTATTTTCTTTTAGTTGTTTTATCAATGTTTAACAGTTTCATTTTCGACAGGTTAATGACTCTATTCGGAAAAAATATGTAAGTCTTACAGATCTGTAAATCTATAAATAATGAATAAAATCGCAACGTAAGTAGTCAATCCTATGTGTACAATTTTATATTAATCAACAAAAATAGATGCACTTTTGTCAGGTTTTTATAGATTTACAGATCTGTTTGCAGATTTGTTTAGAATTGGCCCATAAGGATTAGATGTTTGTTTTCTTTTTATTATTCTTTTTAATGATCAGAGAATTTCCTGAATGATCCATGAGTAGAATAGGACAATAATTATTGGAATTCAGTCAATGTTTCGAAGAGTTTATTTCTTCTCCGATCGGTTTCGACCCCATGTGGGTTTTTGTCACAAAATGAAAGTCAAAAATAAAAATGTGTCAGTGTGTAACAAAAAGTGAACCATGAAAAATTCAAGTAAATTGTTTTATTTTAATGTGGGGTGAAAAACGTGTAGAAATAAAGCCTTCGAAACATTGACTGAATTCCAGTAATTATTCTTGCAGTTTTTAAAAAAAAAACATTGTATCTTTGTCTTATTGATTTAAATATATATAATATATGACAGCATTTTTTTATACCGGGTGTAGAAATGGAAAGTGGCGCATAGCGATTTCAATGTTATTTTTTTTTCGACTGCTGTATCTCTTTACCTAATCATTTTAGCGCAAAAAGCGTAAGAGTATAAGTTGTTCTGAAATTAAAAAGGCATCCTATAAAGTCAACTTACTTCCATAATTATTCATATTTAACGATTTATTAATTAAATAAAATTTAAGGTTTTTTAGAAAAAAAATAAGACTGCCTTGATAAATAAAACAAATTTTGAAAATTAGTCATAGTGACATGATTACTGAATAGATCAGTAATTCAGTATAGTTTTATGAAGCTACTGAAGAGTACTATTCCCAAAACTACCCCAACCCAAAGTTAATAATTAAATTATTAACGTAAGGATACTTTTATGTTCTATTACTAACAATTTTAATTATTTTTATCTATCTCTCTTGGGATAGATATGCTATTTTTTATGAAATTTTTAATGATTTTTAATTTGCCGACAACCTCAATAATATACAATTATGACGAGATAATTTTTACTTACTTATTTCCGTATTACTTTTAATTATTAATTAAAAGCGAAATCAAAGGTAAATAGAATAGGTTTTAGTTTCGTAGAAGCAATGTGAGGCCCTCTCACATGTCACATGTGGCTACCCTCGTTGCGGGCGTGTGCTTCCCGTAATTTAAGTATAATTTAAAGTTAATGTATAATTTTAATGGTTATATTTAAGATAGTTGTATAATTTCGCTGTCCTGACAACCATTTTTTTTTGTTGTCAAATGTCCTTTTTGTTAAAATAGTTAATGTGTGAAATTATTATTATTGATTGTTTGTCAATTATTTATCTAAAAATACAACAATAAGTTTATGTATGGTGCTGGTGCACTCTTTACAACATAATATAAGAACCATAAGTATTGTTAATCAAAATGTCTTTCAAAATATTAAAAAAAGTTACGATGTTATTTTAAATTTATTATTTCTTATTGAACAAATGTTCCAGACTATAAAACTTGTAGTCTACTTTCTAGTGCAGTTAAAAATACCCTTGACACATTATACAAATCTTACCTTTATAAAAATATTTTAGTATTACTGAAATATATGTAAAATATATTGCATATACAGTATATATTAATACACGTATGCAATCAGCATATTTTCATTTTTTATTAATTATTACAATTATTTAAACATATGTACCTTAAATATTATGGAGCTAACATTTATTTATTACTAACATTCTATAAATTTTATTTAGTACCTAATATTTAAACTGCCTCAAGTAATAAACATAAACAAATGTCAGTGGAATCAATAAGTTATCGTGTTGTTTGTTTACAGGTATTTGTTGAATTTTTACCTGAATTCTGATTGAAAAATGTTAATAATAATATAATTTTTTTAATAATACTTTATTTAATATAATTAAAGACTTGCAAAACAGCGTGCAGATGGCGCCAGGTATTATAAACCAAGTATGACATTTGTGATAATATGGCGGAGATGTTTTTTCGTGTCTAGACATTTGTTGAGTTTTATCCTAAATTTTGTTTCTAAAAATTGTTAACGAGTGCAAATGTGTTATAAAATTATTGTTTGTGAGTTGTTTATTAGTGTTAATCATTTGTTTGAGCAATTTACATTAGTTTTACATTTTTGTGAGTGATTGAAAATTGGCCGAGGGAAAACATACTGGAAACTTATTGTAAGTGTTATATATTTAATATTAAATGATAATTGTATATTTTAATTGTTATTATGACTATTTATTATTGAGCATGTTTAGTTTTGTGAAAAATTTTCGGACCCTTTTTCCACTTTTACAAAAACAGTACCTGCATATGTTATATACAGAGTGTTCATTTTAAATGAGCCACCATTGCTATCTCGAGAACTATAAGAGCTACGAGGTCGGTTAAATTAGCAAACAATTTCTATTTTACAACTCTATTAACATGAGATAAACAAAATTTTTATTAAACCAGTGGTTCTCAAAATACGGGTCCCAACTTTTTTATTTTAAATGTGAACCTATATTTTTTATTTGCTTATTCAATAGAGAATTTTATTCTGAATTCAATGATATAATATTATCATACCGTAACATAACGATTTTTTTGAGAAAAATGCATCTGAAGTTTTATATTAATTTGATTAAAATATGACAATAATAAGAGTGCCATGACGGAAAAAACGGAATACAAGTCATTTTTTAACATGCAATTAGAGTGCCTTGACAGAAAGAATACACTTTTATTCACTTCTTTCTGTCAAGGCACTCTAATTGCAGGTTATAAAATGACTTGTATTCCTTTTTTTCTAGTCATGGCACTCTTATTATTGTCATATTTTAATCAAATTAATATAAAACTTTAGATGCATTTTTCTCAAAAAAATCGTTATGTTACGGTATGATAATATTATATCATTGAATTCAGAATAAAATTCTCTATTGAATAAGCAAATAAAAAATATAGGTTCACATTTAAAATAAAAAAGTTGGGACCTGTATTTTGAGAAACACTGGTTTAATAAAAATTTTGTTTATCTCATGTTAATAGTGTTGTAAAATAGAAATTGTTTGCTAATTTAACCGACCTCGTAGCTCTTATAGTTCTCGAGATAGCAATGGTGGACCATTTAAAATGAACAGCCTGTATTTACTATACAGGGTGAACACGAACCTAATGTCATAAATTTAAGGGTATATAGTATTTAATGTGTAGGTTACGAAACAGAAAGAATTTTTTGAAAATTCGAAAAATGAAAATTCGTCTTTTTTTAGCAATACTTTTTTTTACTGCTGTTTTAATTATTATTTCATTAAAAATATGGTTAACAAAAGTACATTCAAAATTAGTTATATAAGATTCTAATTAATTAAATAGAATTTCTGACGACCGTAATTGTGTAATAAATAAAATATTAAAGTATTATTCTTGAAAGTATTGATGTAGGTCATTTTGGCAGTGTTCTTGTTCTTAAAAAAATGTATTCTAATTCTGAGTTAGTGGATATGTTGTTAATTTATGGTGAAGTGAGACAAAACGCGGTATTAGCAGCAGAATTGTATGCTGAACGGTATCCTCGAAAACGCCACCTTGATCGCAGGATGTTTATCACTGTGACACAACGTCTTCGCGACACGGGAAATTTAAAAAGGAATTCTGGACGTGATGGCGGCGGTCGCAGATTACGCCACGACATGGAGGATGAAGTCCTAGACCTATTGCATGCCGACCCAACAATTAGTACCAGAGAAATATCTCGTGTTGTGGGAGAAATATCTCAGGCGACTGTTGTAAACATTTTCATAAAAATTATTATCATCCATATCATTTTCAACGAGTCCAAGGATTAATGCCTGCTGATCACCACGCTAGAATGACATTTTGTCAATAAATTCTTGGACAAAATGCTACAAATGTGAATTTTACTTCTTCAATATTATTTAGTGCTGAAGCAATTTTCACACGTGCCGGTGTTTATAATTTCCACAATTCGCATTGTTGGGCCCAAGGAAATCCACATGTTGTTGTGAGAAATAGTTTGCAACATAAATTTTCTTTAAATGTTTGGGCTGAAATCTTAAATGGTAATTTACTTGACCCGTAAATACTCCCCCACGCATTAAATGGTAACCAGTATTTGAATTTTTTGAAAAATATCCTTCCAGTATTATTGGAAGATATTCCATTAAATGTTCGTCAAAATTCTTGGTTTCAGCATGATGGTACTCCTCCTCATTTTGCGAGAAATGAGAATTTAAATAATATCTACGAAAACAGGTGGATTGGCCGTGGAGGTCCTGTGCAGTGGCCACTAAGATCACCTGATCTAAATCCTTCTATCTATGGGGTCATTTAAAGTTTAAGTTTTAGTTTATGATAATCAAAGCCCGACAGAAAATATTGAAGAACTGAAGACACGGATCTAAAATAGTGTATAAATTATTCGACAACAAAATCATATGCACTAGGCATGTAGTGTGTCACTAATTCAACGTAGTGCACTGTGTGTGGCTGTGAGAGGTGATAATTTTGAACAATATTTATGAATTTTTGTATTTATTCTTTGTTTTGATACAAGAAAATGTAAGTTACTAGTATTATTACTATTTATTAGTTTAGTATTTAATCCTTTCTGTTTTTCTTTGTTCTTTTTTTTTAATGAAAATAAGCCAGTGACATGTTAATATTTATCGTTTTTTGGGGCAATGAACTCTCAAAATAAATATTAATAAAAATAATGAAGTTTTGATTACCCTTCAATATTACGTAAATTAGTTTTAAGTATTTAATTATATTTTTATTTATAAAATAATATGTGTTGCCAGTAATCCAGTGGTACCAAAAATGTGAGCTTCATGAAAACTACCCTTAAATAGGCGAATTTTCAAAAAATTCTTTCTGTTTCGTAATCTACACAATAAATACTATATACCCTTAAATTTATGACATTAGGTTCGTGGTCACCCTGTATATGTTTATTAATTAAGTTTATGGGAACGCTGGCGACTGTTTTGAAGTTGATAATGTTTAAAGAAATTACTCGGAATTGCAGTGAAACATCTTTTATTGAATTAAACCGATATGCCGTTCATTTAATAACCACCTTTGATGTTGAATAGCCCTGAAGATAGTCATTATATAACTAAAAAAATATCAAAACATCACTTGTAATGTTCGTTGTTTGTTTTTATTTGCCAAAAATTTTAGTAACTGGTTATAAATTAACCACTGAGGTACAAAATAAGCCCAAATAAAAGAATTAATTTAAGTTACATTTTACGAAAAGAAGTGTCAACTCTAGCAATAGCGATATAACTAAAAATGTACTGATTTAATAAAAAAAAAGTGATCCCTAAATTTAGAATATTATATGAAGGTGTAGGCAATGTTAAATGAATAGTCTACATAGAGAAAAGTTTTTTAAAATGATTTTAAAAAAATATTCGAATTGTTTTTCAAATTTTGATTTTTCATTAAAAACAAAAAAAAAATATATTTTAATGAAAAATCATAATTTTAAAGACAGTTCAATGTTAAGAATATTATTTTCAAAAAAATTTCTCTAAAACTATACGAAAGACACTTTTCTGTAGGTAGACTATTCTCTTAATAGGAATAGATGAATGTACTCGTATATGTTAGATGTACAATAGGTAAAGTTCAAATATAGGGGTGGTGGGAGACAGCAATGATAAATGATATTATAGTTAAAGTGCACTTGTGTAAAACTTAAGCACAGGGTGTAATTATAAAGGCTTTATTAATAGGATAATGAACGCAGCGGAAGTTGTTTGACACAAATTGCTTTCAGATTAAGTGTTAAAGGCCCGGTAATCCCCCATTTTATCCTGTGATCTTCTGTCAAACAATAATTTATTCGTGTTTGCATATAATTAATAATTATCCAAATATACGTTTCTCTTTTCATTTGTGAATTTTGACAATGCAATATATGAAGCGTATATTATTTTAATTTATCATTTTTTACTTAATCTGGCGCATTTATTAATTTCAGCGGATTAGCAAATCAATATTAATAAATTACATGTTAAAATGATTAATTCTATTTGCTTTATAAATAAACTGTCAAGATCATGTTACAATTACAAGGATAAATAACGTAATTTTACGTGAAATCAACCAACGTAATACTTAATTGTGGCAGTGCACCGTGAAATACATAATAAAAGGAAGTAATCAGCCAAGTTCTATACGCAAACGCATTTTTTTTTATTGATATTATCTACATGCATTAATAAAAATTTATATTTTCCTTTGTATAGGTTTAGTCATTTTTCTGTGTTATTTATTATTATTAAATATTTCACGAATATAAATTACGCATAAATGACGAGCATGTATGTTTGTAATAATTACTCTTGATGATTTAAAGTAAAGTAAAAGTTAGTACAGTTACAATAACCGTTTCAGAATAAAGATATTACCATTGTTAATTAAATATAATACTCACTGCTAGGTATGAATTAGAATAGGGCAATCAATTTCAGGAATGCAATAAATTTTGGAAGGTTTTATTATTGTTTCGACTGGTTCTTTGTTCTTGGAATTTGTTTGCATTACACATGTATAATAATATTTTACACTTCCAAGAGTAAAAACCTAATTTACTCTTCATTTTCGAAGACTAAAGTAGCATTTTTAATTCCTGAGGATAAGTAAGGTAAGTTCGGTTTCGGTTTTAGTAACTTCAAAAATAGCTGTTTTTTTGGTCATACAAATTTTATGAAGGAAATTTTAGATTATGAAATGAATTTAAAATATTCGGAACTGCAATAACAAACTAATTTTAAAACTAAAAGTTGAATGTACTGAAAAATTTATGTAGAATATATTAATACAGAGGCGGGAGGTAATGTGTTGGACACATCAGATTTTTTACTTATGAAAATATGTAGAACAATAAACTTGCATAAGTATAAATAGAATAATAAAAATATTATAACTAAATAATTTTAACTCAAATAAAAACGAATCTCTATAAATACTTTTTATTCACACTGTCAATATAAAACAATAAAATATCATAATAATAATTAAAACATAAATTACAAATAAAATTAAAACTAGATTCGAATAAATGTGGTATAACAAATATGATAATTACGAATAAAACAATTTATGAATAGATGCCATACATATTAACACAATTTTATATTTGATTTTTATTTCCTGAAGAAGGCCCAAGTGGCGTCGAAACTGATCGGAGCAGAAATAATGTCCGCAAAAATTGACTTCATTCCAGAAATTTATTGCCCTGTTATATTCAAGTAATCAAGAAAATCTTCTAATCGGTAATGATATATTTATACAGCAGCAGACTTATAGCTGATGTGGCGACTGTACCACAGAGTTCATTTAATGCGGTTTATAGATTAGAGTGAATTTGAATCAACTGTCTTTATTGTTATAAAATTATTCAAGAATTGTGCCTGAAATATATGTTGCCACGTGAGTGTAAAACCGTACGTGTAATGCTGGTCACATTTTACAGTTTTGCTATTTTATTGAACTTCATCTGTAAGGCAATATAGTGGACAGGAAGGTTGAAGGTTATTTTTGTGAGTTATAATTGATAAAGAATTTAGGTTTTAAGGTTATAAAAATAGTTTTGAAAAGATAAATAAAAAATATTATTATTAAACAAAATTTAATCATTATAATGCTACTGTAATTTTATCAATTTTTTTCCTATGTAATATCATAAGTGGTTAATTTTTGCTGGAAAATTTTGTGATTGTTATGAGAGCTGATATTTTGTTAGAATGATGTGGATCGCAAGTAAGGAATAATACACCGTTTAGATTTGACGAACTTAGTATATATTCTTATCGTATATTGTCTTGACAAAGATTCTTATATTGGTAAAACAGGTTTCTGCATGAGAATTGTTGACATTCAATATAATAGTGTATTTATTGTCTAATAAATGGCGCTACAGTCAGCGGGAACAGCGAATTTGAATTTAGTCTTAACAGATTTTTGATCAATGTCATAAGATAAATGAGCAACAGGCTCAAATAAAACAATCGGAAAATTTGTCAAGATAAATTTTAACCACGAATGATATTCGGATGACTATTTCTAAATAAAAATAAGTAAACAAAAACCAACTTATAAACAATATGTTTCTAAGCACTCACTCTTAAAATGTATTTTTTTTTTCTCTTAACAAGACTCACTTGTAGAATGAAGCATCTTATTGGTTTAAAGGGTGCAAAATTAAATCTTGATAACTACGTACAATCTTGAATTTGGATTGGATTATTAATTTATGAGTGAAATAGTCAGAAAAAAAACTGTCTACTTCCATCAAATGAAGCATTCTATGCAGAATAATCCATATTAAGTTTTTAACAAGACGACAAGAAAAGATTTGTGTAATATACAGTTAAGCATGAGGGAATACAGTTAACATTTGGATGGGATGGAAAATTTGAGAAAAGGAACATATAAAATTAAACAATTAAAAAATATAAAGTGTATATTTTATTGAGAGTTGAGACAGTAACATGTGAATGAATAAACAAATATCTACAATGATTTAATGATTAATGGAGAGCCAAATGGTGTTCGAGTCTGTAGCTTCCATCATCATGAAGATGCTCCAGTCCACTTGGTACATACTGTCCTTCGATACCAGATCCGATAATTCCAACCTGTCCTTCGATACCAGATCCAACAAGTCCAACTTGTCCTTCCAGTCCACTTCCAACTAACCCACCTCCAAGTCCCAGTCCAAGTCCATGTCCCAGACCGAGTCCAACCCCATGACCGACAACTCCTCCAACGGCGACAGCGGGAGCGATGCCCACACCACCCAGACCCAGACCGTGACCCACGCCGACAGCTCCTCCAGCAGTACCAGCGGTGATGACGCTGCCGTCGGGACCGGCCACCACGTTGTGAGAGCCGGGGCCGGCGATGCCGCCGATGCCGATCACGGAGGCGGAGGCCACGGAGATGAGGGCCAGGGAGGCAATGAGGAAGGCGTTCATGGTGATGTGAATATGTGGTGGATAGTGTAAAGGGTTTATATAGTAGAGGATGGCCTTCAATCATAGGTGTGGTAAAGAAAGTATGCTAAATTCATAATTATTAAAATGCAAGGTGAAGGCATGTAAAAATGCATATTGAGAATATATACATATCATTCAATAATTACAATATTAAAAATGTGTGAAAAAATGCATTCATGTTTCCTGGGTGGTGATAGAGTACTCTGAAGCACTTACCACCTCAACTATAATATACAAAAGTTCTGGAAAACATCCTACTTTATAAATATGATAATATCAGTATTGATATCTTCTGAGTCACAGATCAAGTAGTACGAATAATAAATCTATTGAAAATTATTTTTGTAAGACCATTAACATATTTACTTGTTGTATGTTTGTTATTGCTACGGATATGTAATAGAATATTGTGAACACCTTTCCATTTTTCACGTTAACCACAGACAACGTTAAGCTTTAAATTTATATCCCAATTCTGTCAAAAATCGTTTTGTTTAAGTTTTGTTTTGTAGCTAGTTGCTAGGAAGTAGTGACATGAAGACATCTTTATTGTTAAAATAATAAATTAGGAGATAATATCGTGGTCGTAGAAAAAGTATAGTGTATTACTCGCTAGAAATGTTCATTTCATACTTATATGAAATGAGTACCATTCCATGTTTGTTGTACAGTATACTACTGTCATTAATTATTTTTTTAATATTTGCTTCTTGTTGTCAGTATTTAAATCAAATGTATTGTATTCTGGTTAAAATATTGTAAGTTTTTATGATAAAAACAAGATACTTTGATATATTTATATCATCTCGAAGTATATCAAAAAAATTAGCAAATTTCATCTTAAAATTTTTGCCTCCACAAATTATAGAATTTACATATTTCTTTCAAAAATTATATGTGTAAAGTAAAAGTTAGTATCTGTTTTTATTTGTTATCTCATATTTTTATTTTCATTTGTTATAAACACAAAATACGTTTTCAAAAGATATTTCGTTTCAAAAATGTTGTCTCTGCTTTGTTTTTATTAAGAATTAGTGTTTGTAAATTTCCTTCAAAGCATTTTAATTATAGATATAATTTTATTGTATACATGGAAGCAAAGATAAATATTTAAATTATCTTAATGTGTTTAGCATATATTTAATGAATATATTTTTTATAGTATATTATAAATAAAATAAATTATGGCCGGTAGTACCATTTTTACTTACACATCGAAATAAACTGTCAAATGAACTATTTAACATTGCTATCAAAAATTCGATTTTTTTTTTTTGTTTGTGTCGCTTAAAATTTAAGCCTTGCTTTTACAACTGGGCATTAGGATCGTGGTCGTAGAAGAATCATAGTGTACACCACGCTTAGAATATCCATTTCATGCTTGTTGTACAATATACTATTTATACATTATTTTTGTTGAACATTTTCCACACCAGTACAAATACCCAAAATGTCTTCAGTAAAATATGTTAAGTATTCTTGAAATTAGTAATAAATTAGATGGGACATATACAGTAATAAATAATAAACCGCTATAAAATATTTCATTTATTTATTGTCATATGGAAAATACCATGTCACCATAAATAATCAAACGCGACTTTTAATTGTATGTCGTGACTGAAATATTATTCGTATTACTAACTAAATCTATTTATATAAGGACTTAGTAGAGTCAATGATAATTTTTTTTTTATTGGAATGGAAAACAAGACCAAAATGAAAATTCAGCATTCTTTACGCTTAATATTGTAGAAAGAATTAAGTATTAAAATAAAATGCAGTACTGGGATGTCATAATATAAAAATAAAAAATAAAATGTGTAGCACCTTATGAGATAAAAAAAATAAAAAAATAACGAATGTCAAAAACCATGCGCACATTGAATGATAAAAACAGTTCTTTCATTCCATAAGTGCACAAGGTGTTCAATATTTTTTTATTATGACATTATAAACATTTTATGCAATTGACCAATCACCAACTGATAATGACTCAAGTGGGATCGAAACCAATCGAGGTAGATTAAAATTTTTAAAGTAAATTCACTGCATCTGAGTACTGCATTTTGTTTCCTTTTGGTTCCTCATTCAAGCCAATCAAATAAAAATGAATACAGTTACAATTTGGGTTAGTTGTCTCTTCTAAATATTCTCCATTCACCAAGTAAAAAGGATTTTGTATTTAAGGTACTGTTCTTCAAAGAAATGTTATGTTATATACTGATATAGATGCTAATTATTTCTCGTATATGATTAATGTATAATATCAACTAAGAAAAATTAGAGATATATTTTTGGATGGTTAACCGCCACAATAATAATTTCGAAGTAAATACTTGTAAAAGAGACTACAGAATATTTAATTTTTTTGTTTGTTACTCTCTAGTAACATGTAATTTATTTGAACTGTTTATTTACCAAGGAAACTAACATTTACAACATACTAACCTGTAAAAATATCTCTCAGTTTTACTGGTTAGTAGTTGCGTTGTTCCTTTACAGAAAAATGTATTTTTTCCCTGTTATACAAATTTTTTACATAACATTAGTATCTGTTTGAATTTTAATTTTGTAAACAAGTGTATAACAAACTAACTGTTGTACAATATATGCGAGGTAATAGTTTTTATTACTTCTAGGTGACAAGCTTGCCTAAACGGCACGCCAGTCATTTCCTCCTATCATCAGTAAAAACCTTTTTACCTCGCTAATATTGTAAAATACTATTAAATGCTCTATTTATTTATTTTTATTTTTTATTTAAAAAAATATAAATATTTAGTTCCTATTTATTTACATACATCAAAAACCAGTTATGTTTTTTTCTTAAACCATAATAATATGAAATGTATGACATTGTTCGTGTAAATAGGTGAAAAAATGTTTTCGCTGTGTAATTAGCATATAGCGCGTATAACGAAGTCCCGTTACGTCGGTACAAGCGTGGTTTATTGTACCGCTGTCGTATGAATGCGCGATCCAAGGTCTAGTTTTTGTTCCGTGGGCGAGGCAGGAATTTGAATATTTTTATAGCGGACATTACAGTAATTGTTTTTATTACTGAGTAATTCCATTACTAGGAGCCAAACAAGGTAAATGTCGAATGAACTTTTACACAACTTTGCAAATAAATAATGCAACATGAATTATACAATGGAAACTAAACGTAGGGATATGAATATTTTAGTTTTATCTAGATGAGCGTTTTAAATGTTTCATGTTAAATTACATACGAAGCAAATAAAAGATAAAACATGAGGAACATAAACAAACTAAATTAAATTTGTCCAATGTACGTGATTTTTGTAACTCGAAATCCGCGTTCGTTGGGTTGGATATTTAATTTGTCCCTTTTACGTTAACGTTTCACCTTACTACGGAATTTACATAAGGGATGTCGTCGCACTCCAAACACACCAACAAAATAACTTGCATCATTCATCTTTATTATATTTTTAATAATAAATTAATGCCTTCTCATGTTTCAAAGTCAAATTTAAAAGTTGGTGGCAGCGCCAGACTTCATTTCAACATCAAATATTTTATTATTAACGCGCACCTTTGTTTAACAAACAGCAGTTTATTTGTCGCAATAATATTTATTTAAAAATATTAACCCTTTTTTTCATTACAGATGGACCAGGAACTACACCAAAGGAGAGGGTGCGTAAATATTTTATTATAATTAATAAAAATAATAACTAATAATTTTATACTATTGCAAATGTTATTAAATTAAAAGTTTTTTTTGAATATTTATTTTATATCTTAATAAGAAATGCAGAATAAAGTAAAGACGAAAATAAAAAATAATTGAAATTGTGAAATGAAAGTCACTATTAAAATAGGAAATCCTTTTCTTTTTCAAATATATGATTGTAAATAGTTTCTGTGCTAGTACACCTCAGATTAATTATTTAATTATATAATTTGTCTGTGACTAAACTATTAAATAATAAATATAAATTTGAAATATCTTTTAAAAAAATTGAAGAATATATATTTTATTAGCTTATACAATGAAAAAAAATACCAATTACAAATAATATTTTAGTTATTTTTTATTTTTGACAATCATTCATTTTCTAAGGTCATACGCAGTAAAATAATAATGCTTAATAAAACTAATATGTCGCCACATAGTACGTACATGATTTCTTTTGAAATATTTACTACAAACTTTAAAATGTGAAGACTGTAACTTACGATTGACCTATTTTTCTTGTCAAAATTATTATGGTTACAGTACTTCCCTTTTTAAATGTGTTGTTGAAACGTACAAATAATTAAATGAAGGTCTAACGTAAAAATATTAAAAAACATGAATTGAGTGAATTTGAGTCAGATAATGTTACATTGAAAATATAAATTTTGATCATATTTCTATTGTTATTTGTCTTACAAAATAAATAACTCATAACAACATTTAGTGCCATTATGAAACTATGAAACTATTATGCCTAGTTGCAACAAGCTTAAACACATAAACAAAAAAATGCTAATTGAAATTTTGACAGCTATGATACTCAAATTAGTGTACTACTTACGTAATAGCGCAATGATGTAGATAATAGTAGCGTATATTACAAGTCCAGTAAATGTGTTTTTACGGTACGAATAAGATATTTCCGGTCGCGCCGAGTCAGAAATTTTGAAATAAGTACTGTGAAAATCATTTTACGGACGCATGACGTATATTTTATTTCATACTTTATCACATTTTTCAATTTAAATCTTTGAAAACTATTACAAAAGCAAAATAAAAATCTTAGTTGTCATTGAAAAATTTAAGATGAAATACGCTGTCATCTGTCACTTAGTACATATCAATTTCAAACGTTCAATAGAGTTATATTAAAACAAGATCTGATTTAAAAAAGTAAAACTTAGTACTACAAATTATAACAATTTACAAATATCATTTAAAGGACGTAGAAAAAGTAGAAATTTATGAAAATATATACCGTACCGTAAAGAATATTAATACCGTAAAGTTTTATTTACCGGACTGAAATCAGAATAATTAAAATTATTTTAAACATGAAATAAACTATTTCACGTTTTTCTTTTCCGCCTGCTAAATATCAGTAAAAATATTATTAGATTTTACTGTGAAACCTTATCTCGGATCGAATAGGTATGTGTTAATTTAAGCGTATTGAAAAAAGAAGCGAGTTTATTAAAGCAAATTTTTGTTTTCCTTATTCCAATTCTCGTTCGCGATCACCTGAGCTGTTTGTATTTTTATCTATGCCCCGCCATGTCCCGGGAGAAGGAATGAACTGAAGTTCATTTGCAAATCCTGATATATCGCCGGGGGTCGCGCCGACTATTTTCATTTTCACTTGGAGGAAGTGACGCCCCGGGAAATTATCCTATTGTGGCTTCGTCCTGGCACTCCAGCCACAATGTCTGCTTTCTTTTACAAGTGTTTGCAAAGCGAAAAAATGCCCGAGATGCAACAGAGATACCGCTTCGACGTTCCAGAGCTGCATTGTTGAATTATATTCCCGACAGTTTCATTATATTAAAAAACTTAATAATCTTTATAGTCAGCTAGAACAACTACTTCATAGGAGGAAAAATGATAAAAAGTACTTGTATTTGTTTCTCAAGTAACGTACATATCTCAAAAGTTTTCGGAAAAAAGTTAAAGTTTATAATTGTTATTAACTTATAATAATTATCTCATTTAAAAATAAACACGTTATTATTTATCATAAATTAAAATGGGATGTGACCAAATTTTGATTTTTACATGTATGATACTAGACAAAAAAATAAAATATGTACCGGAATATATTGATTCATTATTCGTTATTTCAAAGCAAGACAAGGCAAGAAATTATCTTTCACAAGAAATGTGCAAGAACAGCAAAATTTTCATCAATTCTTGTACTCTCGCATTTTTTGACCAATTTTAAATCTAGATTTATTATAAGAATTTATCTATAAATTTATAAAAGTAGAAAAGTATGTAAGTAATAAAAAAAAATTACATTTTTTTAAAAATAAATAATTATTCTTCGAAAATCATGTAACCAAAAGTTAGACATAAAAAGCTTTCTTATAAACTGGGATGTTTTGAAAAAGCTTTTCTGCTTGTACACACGTCGCTGTTGTTCTAAAATGTACGTATAGTATGTGCAGATATATGATTTTGGTTTTTATAATATTTATTTATTAATAATACAAGTGTGATACAAGATTATTTATATGTTCAATGTCATTTGCGAATATTAACATGCAAGACAAGAAATATGGAAGAAAATGATGATCAAGACAAGATTTTTATTTACAAGCGTAATGAAACACAAGATATTTCTTGTCTTGCTTTTCGAGACAAGAAAATGTTCTTGAGGTGAGACCCATTGACGAATTTTGATGTCTTCTAAGCAGAAAAGTATATAATGGAAGTTTGGTAGCTCAAAATTAGGAACAGCTAAGATGTAAAGTTTACCTGAAAATCTGAGAAGTTGACGTTAGTGCTATTCAAAGAGTAATGGAACATGTAAGAACCAAATTAGGTGCCATAGAAGAGTACAGGTCCTTATGGGTTATCTCAATATTAATTGTAATAAAGAATACTTAAGAATAACGTTTTATTGTTGAAATGTGGAAAAAATAAAAAGTTAAATATAAATTTTATCTTTATTTTTTCCCGAAAATTTTTGAGACATACTTAAGTTATAATCCAGTTTATATTTATGGCTGTACATATAATTAAAATCAAATAGTGCGCTATATTATTTTTTATACAAAATTGTATATACGAGAATTCAGTTTTGAAAATTGCAAATAAAATATTTGCAGACATCAAACGAATATGTATTATATATATTTTAATTATTATACATCATTCATTTAGGTTGTAAAAAATAGTAAACTAATTCGGTTTTTAATTAATCTGCCCGCATGAATAAATCCGTAGTGTAATTACAGGAAAAAAGCGATACTAATTACCAATACTAATAAAGGAAACTATTAATTTCAGCAGGAACTGAAAGATGAAAGCTGAATATTAGTTGGCAATTCATTCATTATTGATTTACCTTTCAGCCCTGAAATTTATACACACAATAGTGATAACCTCGTTTTTAAACCGTATCCGCTGTTTTACACATTTTAAAATTGAAATTAATTACTACAATATATCAGCGAAAAATATATTTGAAAATAAATATTTGGATTATCATTGCTTATTTCCATAGTTAATATAAAACTCATTTATAAAGAAACCTTTCCCTACATTTTTTTTATATAAAATATGAATTTTGAAGAAACACAATCTTCGTACAAAAACTAAAAAAGACTGGGGCAAAAAGGGTGCTGAATAATTATTTTTTTTATTTATAAACTGCCAACGTTGGTTTCATTGAATGATTTGAAAAGACTGAAATGTGAGATCTGGTTTTTAATTTCCAGCATCGTCATTTAGTAAACAAAAAAAAATATAGCTATTTTTCAGTGATTCGAAACCCGTAATAAGCTGTAGGATCCATGATATAATGTAGGCTGTGGTACTAACAAAACATAACACGTACTTTTTACTTTAGACCCTTGAGGAAATCTAGCTGTACCATATTATTTCCAGATGAAGTAAACATAGTTTAAATTTTAAGTACTGGATATTAATCCTATTTTCAGAAAGGGATCTATAGTGGATTCTGATACGAATTTCGCATATGGTCGATTTCACAATTCAAATACATTACAAAGAATCTATTTTTAGCCAAATAAACAGATATGCCAATTAAGCGAACTAATAATAAATTCTAAAATAAAATATGTAATACGTAAATAATTAGGTACCTATTTTAATACTTTATTAAAACAAGCTATAGAAAATATGTATTTTATAAATAATGCAGAAAAAATAATACATAGGTACCTACATGATAAATTATAAATATTACCGTTTAAAATTTAAAATGTGCAAAAATACATCAAGTGTTATCTGCCTTTCGTTATGCAACACGCTACTGTATGTACACTTTATTTCCCACAGTTGATCTTCACGAGGAATTTATGACATCATCTTGTCGGGTGAAATCGTGAGATTTCCGAAGTAAATAAATGTCAAAACAGTCGAAAATTGTAAAAACCTATCACTAGCCAATCAAGGGCCTGAGAACAGCGAAACAAGATTGCACAACTAATGTAATACAAGAAATGTAACTTCACAGGAAATAAACAATTGTAGCAATTGTCCATAATGTTTTCTCAAAATCCTAAAATAAATGGAGCTGAGATTCTGGGATTTTGAGAAAACAATATGGATAATTTTTACAGTAGTTATTTCCCTGTGTAGTTACATTTCTCGTGATAAATCTGTAATATTTAATAAGTTTTAGTTTTTGTTTAAGTCAGTTGGTTGATAAATGTAATGTAACATGTACGAGTGTTTGTTTTATCTATGTTTGACGAAATATTTCTGTAAAATAATTTACATGATTAACTTGATAATATTTTAATACCATTTATGTAAGTCTATTACATGATTTGAATATATGTCGGTATATTTGATTGTATGTTTTGTATGTTATTAGCACCCTGATGAAGAATTTACAGTCGAAACTTTGGTGTATTAGTAGATTTTATTAAATGACTGGAACTCCAAAAAAGGCGTCTTTTATTAACATTCAGTCGATAAAACCAATCCTACAAAAATCTTAAAATTTATCAAAAATTGATAATTTTTTTTGCTACTCTCTTAATTAAGCGATGATGTTGCAATTAAATTAGGTGTCAGATTTTTAGTTTGGTTTCCGTTCTTGAGATTTGGCCCAAAAATGCGTCGGCCCCAATTACCCAGTGGCCCATTTAAACGTAATGAATTGTAGATTGAAGAAATTATTGTTAATTTCTATCTGGTTAAGAAAATTACTCAAAAGATCAGTGATGACTAAATGAACTGATAGAGGAGCATTGTGTGATAGAAGAATTGGGAGAATGATAAAAAAAATATATGTGAGACAGTTATAAAGAAAGGCCACGAGAAAAGTCTGAAAATAGCTGAGATGAGAATGTTATAAGGTAAAACAAGAAGGGATTGAAATAATATAAGAGAAATTTTTGAAGTGGTGGACGTATCCAGTAACATTGATTTCGTAAAAAGAAGAAATGTAGACTATATTGGAAGTAGGTAGAGGAAAAACATCGCAGAAAACTTAAGGAAGACAGAACTCTGGAAGAAGATGCATTGGACAGGAATGATTAAAAGAGTAGAGTAAGAAGGAATGTTGTGCAATAGAAGAAATTGAAGATAGCTAAAAGGATAGATATTAAAGCGATTGTAATAAAATTACACATATAAAGGGAAATAAAACAATATATGAGGTATGCTATGTGTTTATTTATCTATTTGCACATCGATTATATACAACAGTGAGTGATTATATTACATATGAGTCCTTTTTATCCGCCTTACCATCCATGTCCCCATCCATGACCCCACCCGCCATGTCCCCACGCGACAGCAGAAGGAGCAACCAGGGCAGCTCCACCATGTCCCCATCCGCCCAGACCAAGTCCCCAGCCTCCGTGTCCGACCACGGCGCCGGGAGCGACGGCAGCGGAGACGACGCCTCCAGCGAGGGGCGCGGCGGCGAGAGCGCCAGCCTGGCCGGCGCCGGACACCACGGAGCCGTCAGGGCCGTGCACGGTGGCGCCGGCAGCCGGGCCGTGGAGGACGGCACCGGGATTAGCGGGACCAACGAGGGTGGCGCCCCAGTGGGAGGCGGTGCAGGAGGCTACGGCCACGAACAAGATGAAGAGAGACTGGAAGGAGAAACATATAGAAATTAGTTTGTCAATAATTCTTCTACAGACATTCTAGAGCCAGGATGAAGACACTAAAAGACTAGAAAAAGCAATAGATAAATTAGAAGAGGAGTGTTGTGCGAAAGAAGAATTGGAAGAAGGATGAAAGAAGATACATTTGAAGCAGTTGTAAAGAAAGTCCATGAGAAGATATTGAAATTAGCTTAGATGAGAATGCAAAGTTTAAAATAAGAAGGGATTTGGATGATGTTTGAAGTGATACACAGAAAGGTATAGAAAAGATGATTGCAATGATTTGGGAATGAGAAGAGTAAAGACTGTGTTGGTAACAGGTAAAAGAATTAAGTCGTAGAAGACTTACAGGGAGAAGAAGCACTGGACAGGAATAACTGAAGAGAAGAGTAATAAACAGTGAACCCAAATGAAGAAATGTTAAAGAATAAAAAAAGGTAAAAGGCTGAGAAGAGAAAAATAGTTGTGGAAATTTATATTGATTTTTATTCAGATAAGGATATTACTTAGAATGCTGGATGCATGAATGGATAAACTGACAGAGAAGTGTTGTGTGATAGAAGAATTAGGAGTAAGATAAAAGAAAATATATTTAAAGTAGTTGTAATGCAAGTCTACGATAAAAAGTTGAATGTAGCTTACATAATAAAGTTTAAAACAAGAAAGGAATTTGTATGATGGTAGAAGTGATTCAGTTATTCAGAGAGGTATAGAAAAGGTTATTGCAATGAGTGAATGAAAAGAGATGACGACTATGTAGGAAGCATGTAGAAGAAATAAGATGTAAAAGAACTGTGAATGAATAAAGAAATGATAAAGAAGAAGAAAAGACAAAAGACTTAGAAAAGAAAAAAAAATATGGAAATTAATATTAATTTTTAAAATAAAAAAATAGTAATGCGAAAAGATGTAGAATATATTGGAAGCAGGTAGAGAAATTACATCGCGGAAAACTTGAGGAAGAAAGAACTCTGTAAGAGGACGAATTGGCAGGGATGAAAGAGTAAGAAATAGAAAACCAAAATAAGGAAAAGCTAAAGAAGAAAGACAAAAGGCCAACAAAAAGAAAATAGTTATGGTAATTAATATGAACTGGAAGATGAACTGATAGAGGAATGTTGCGCATTGGAAGGAATGGAAGAAAGGTAAAAGGAAAGATATTAAGGCGGTTGTAATGAAATTCTACAAGAAGAGGCTGAAAGTAGTTGATGTGAGAATACTACAGAATAAAACAAGAAGAGATAGAATTCGCAATTAGTGTCTAGAAAGGCACAGGAATGAAAACTATATTGGTTTAGAAATGAGAAGGAATGAAGACTATGTTAGAATTAGGTTGAAGGATTTTGTGGAAGATTTGAGGGATGAAGAAGTATGAAGAGAAATGAATGGAAAAAAGAGAAGGAAGAGCCAGTTAAAATAAAAAAGGGAATAGCTGAAGAAGAAAAAGAAGATGATAACAGATTGGGAAAAGAAAAATAATTATGGAAATTAATATAGCCTTACATCTTCTGAAAAATAAAATAAATAATTGATTGTTCCAAAGTCTGATGAAATTTAAACCTCAGATCCCATACTACACGCATTTCGACTCAAATAAGTTAACAAAATGATCCATCTCTAATTGAAGAATAAATTAGAACAACAAAAATTTCTATGAAGCAAACATTTGTCTTCTCCTACATGCTTTACTGATTTGATATATGAATTGTTTTTAACAAAAAGCAGTTATATTTAATTGAAAAGTGTAGGTTTTTGCATTATTCTAAAGTTTAATTAGCTATTTATTCATACAAACAGTTAAATATGCATAAATGCATTTAATCTATGTATCAACGCTACAAATTTCTGTATTGTTCTTGAATAATTGTTTCTTTCTTCTTACCAGAGGGTTCATTGTTGCTGTTCAGTTGGAAACTGTGCCTCTGTACCACTCGCCCTTCATTATATATCATTATCGTGTCCTTCAACTTCAAATCACATGCAGATACACAACAAATTATCATAGTGATAGTCTTGCCAATGCAGTAGTTTTTCCACTGTCATAAATTCCTTATTTTGTTTTGGTATTTACCCAACCCCTGTAATTACAAATAATCACATGCGTAACGGTAAACGGCGGAAATAAAGAGAATTGTGGTTGAAGTTGACCCTGTGTAATTTCGGAAAGGGACAGTCACTAAGAAAATCTTACGCAAGTAATCAAATTGTTAAATCATGAATTTGATCCCATATATGGCTAACTTTTACCAATTTCAATTTTATTTCTACACATTTCATACTATTAATTATGTTTGTCAATTAAGAATAAGTTGTATTAAATATAAGAATAAATTATTTCTAGATTATATTTATGTTTTCAAATCATATTAAGGTAAATTGTTTTTCTCATTTTGATCCAGAGATGTGAAGAACATTTTAAAGCAAAATATATGCTTTAAACGACTAGAGAACATTTAAATATACCGTGAGTTTATTTTAACGTAAAACATAGGATTTGCCATATTTATGGTTACGACTTCACATTTGATTGACAGCAATGTATCAAAGCGTTCTCTTTAAAATGAAACATATGTTGTCAAATTCACGTAATTATTAACTGTCACGTTGTGATTTATATTTAAATATCATATTTCCACGTCGTTGGAATGGACGTGGTGGATACATGACTGGCCTGCTAGATCTCCTGATCTCACAGATTTTTTTGAACTGGGGAACATTGAAAACGAAATTTTTAATGGCAATGTAATAAACTATTGTCTGTGGCAATATGTATAATAATTAAATAATTAAAATATAAAATTTAAAACTACCCAAGTTATTAATATTATAAATGAGTTTTATTATTGTTTAACCTCAATATTTTACCTGCTACGTTTAATTTGAAATTAAACACTCTGATATATTGCTGTCATTCAATTGTCATGTTGTAACAATAACTAAAACAAATTCCATGTTTTACGTTAAAATAAACTCACGGTGTACGTACAAATATTTTAATACAGGCAGCGGTGGCTCATTTTGTTATCGCGCTCTGACTCGAATTGAGTGGAGTGTGAGATCTGTTTAAATCGTAGCTTTATTAATCTTTATTAAAAAACCCATAGATTGGAATTCGGAATCCACTATAAGTTGTAGGTCCCTTGCAGAGGCTGTAGGCTGACAACCTATACCACTAAAATGCAAGTAAAACGTCTCACTAAAGAAACACTTCAGGTACTTGAAGTTCACGGGGGCAAGAATTAGTGCACTTTCTTAATCTACTTTATTAAAGCATTTGTAACAAATGAAGTAATCCGAGTACTTTATTATTCTTTCTATATAAAAAACAAAAAAGTGATGCAGTCTCTATTACTAAAAACTATGAAATGATCTCTGAAAATGCCCTCGTTGGTATAAACATCATTACCGATTTTAGCGATAAAGCACACAACCAGCAACAATGGATAACAAACAATTTTCGCAAAAAATCAAGTTTGTCCAGGGCGCAAAATTGTTTTGATACGGTACGGTCAGAAATTGCTTTAGTTTTGTTAGAAAACTTAAAATCTCATATAACACTGTCCATGTGTAATGTAGATTAAGAACTATTCAAAGACCCAAGGATATTTATTACAAAAATAAGTAAAATATGTAATTATTATTTCTATAACTTATCCTGGCTTAAACCTTCGCTATAGTATTTCATAAAATATTGGTAGTAAATAGTCTCACTCCAAGTTTCAAACTAGTGACAGTTAAGGGGCTATTGCACCGAGCAAAAAAAGTGTAAAAACGCATAATTTTCTGGAACGTCCTGTTCAAATTTGAATAAATATTTTTAACTGCAACTAAAGCAGGAAGCTAGTTAAAGGTTCAATAAAGTGCGGTACGGAGAGATTTTTAAATTTTTTTTATTTATGAACAATTATATTTACATCCAAAAATAGGTCATTTTTAAAATGTTATTATTCAAAATGTATACAAATAATTGATATTTTCTCTTCGTAGCGCACTTTTCCCATCCTTTATTTATCATCCTACCAAATTTCTTTACTGAATGTGCAGCGGTGCTTGCACAGGAAGTTCTAGAAAATTATGCTTTTTTCAATAATTTAAGCTCTATACACTAGCGCCACTCTGGTTGTGAGCGCTGCTGAACTAACTGTGGATATAAGGGCTACTCCCCTTGTATTATTCTAAGAATTTTATTTTACTGTTTAGCAAGGGGTGATATTAATATTGTTTGGGACTACGGCATGAAACTACAAAAATGTACCTTTAGAAAAGATAAGTTTCTGTACAAAACTATTGAAATTGGATTTAAAAAAAATTAAATGTAATTGTAAGGACAATGAATGTTAATTAAAAGGATCTAGAAAGATATTTTTCTGTATTTTATATTTTTCATAAACAATGTTACTAACATCCAAAAATTGGTCATTTTTAAAACATATATAGTTATTCAAAAGCTACACAAATACCTAACTGATATTTTCTCTTCGTGAACCTAAGTAGTTTCTTCCTAAAAATGGTGTTATTTCTTAAACCTTGTTATTCAAAAACTACATATATACCTATATTTATGATAAATTTTCTGCCAAATTTCACCAGTTTTGCTGGTTTCATTTAGATTGTATTCTAGCACTACTTTATTTGTGAACTGCAGTAATTCCTGATAAAGGCCAGTCAAATAGTACAGTAGAAATCGCTAAAATCGCAAACTAACGGCTAGTTCTGATTTTTTAATATATGTTGTTAGGACCAGTACCAGCAGTGTATATCCAAATTTGCAGCTTCGAAAGACCTGTGCCAACTTCGGAGCATTCGAAAAACTGCAAAATTTTCGCAATTGTTTCGGTATTTTCACTATATCTCCCAAACTATGCTTTTTTCATGAAACATCTTATTTATGTTTTTGAAGTAGATTAAATTTGCTACAATTTAGGTCCAGAACAGGCTCTGAAAGCTCAATAGTTACCAAGATACAACCCTCCACAAATTGGCAATTTCTTCCAAAAAAGTTTAAGATTTGGTCGATTTTTGACCCCGAATAATTATTTTATGCGTAACGTTTCAGGGAGAGTTTTCCTTTCAAATTACCGTCAAACCATTGTGAGGTCTCAACACAGCAAATTAGCGCAAAATGCAGTTTTCTCATTTTTTGGATTTTTTAACATTATGAGGAAACTATCAGGTCTACAGACGTTGTTCTATGTTTAAATTAAAGCTAATTACATTCGCTACAACAACTCTCCCTGAAACTTTACCCGTCAAATGAGTATTTTACCCGATTTCGGGATCAAAAATTGATCAAATCTTAAAACTTCACTTTTTTAGAAAAAAATTGCCAATTTTTGGAGGGCTGTATCTTGGTAACTATTGGGCCTATAGAGCTGGTTCTAGCCTTAAATTGTCTCAAATTTAATCTACTTTAAAAACATTAAATAAGATGTTTCATGAAAAAAAGCTTAGTTTAGGAGATATAGTGAAAATACTGAAACAAGTGCGAAAATTTCGCGGTTTTTCGAGGGCTACGAAGTTGGCACAGGTCTTTCGAAGTTGCAAACTTGGATGTACACTACTGGAAGTAACAACATTAAAAAATCAAAACTAGCCGTTAGTTTGCGAATTTAATGTACTATTATGACTGGGCTAGGAGGAGATTTTAATAATTTGTTTTCCCTCCGATTAAAAGGGGTATTTGATTCTACATTTCTAGTCTTGTTTATGCTCTTTATACGACTAATCGTGATTATTATAGCCGCTCTTGAGTATTTCGTTGTTTCATATTTTTTTTTCGTTTGTTTATTTTTGTTGTTTGTAAAAATATTATTGTTACTGTTTTTATTGTTGTTTTTGTTATTTTTGGTATAGGTGTTATACCTTTCACTGAATTTACTTATTATTTGAATCATTGGTAAGAACAAAAAATTAAAATAAAAATTATTATCTAACTATTATTTTATTGTGAATATATTATTATTCTAGTAACTTCTTTAACAAAACAATGGGAAAAAAGTGCAATGACAAACGTTTAAAATTGTCTTCTAAGAGGAAAAGAACTAAAAATCGCTGTAAAGTATACTTTCAAATAAACGATTAATACCAGTAACATCTACAAAACCTAGTCAGCAAAATTTTGAGCACGAAACCTTATCACCTCTTGTGTCTCCGAAAAAAAGTTGCAGAAAGAAGTTATTTGCGACAGAGAACAACACTGAAAATCATTCAATTTCAGTTACTACGGAAGAAGTACATAACAACATTTTAAATGAACCTATTTCATTATCTTCTGGTACATCCATGAATAACAGTATTGACGGCCGAAGAATTGTTTACATTTCACATTTTTTTAGGAATTAAAAAGATTTGAACTTGTTCAGGTACGGAATAGAATTTTTTTATTGAAAGTCGGCAAGTAAATTTACTGTCAAATGTGAAATTTGTTTAGAAACAAAAAAAATCTGTACTGAAGATAAATCAGATTGTTTAGACATAAACAAATCAATGATTTTTGGGAAATGAAAATGTTTCCCAAACTTTAACAATTTTATTTGAAGGCCTTTCAGCAGAAATTATCGATCCACGATTTACAAGAGGTCAAGTAATAAGAAATTTTATTAAACAATAATTTTGGTATATTTCTGTTCAGTTGTTTTTATTTACTCCAGATTATCAATATTCGTGAATAAACATTATCATTACTAGTATTATTATTATCCTCTGTCGATATGTATTACCATTATTGTAAAGTTTTGTAATAATTAGTTATGTATAATTTTATATTTAATTAGTAGATGATTATTTCATACTGAAACAATACCAAAACGACTTGTTGCTGGTGGAACATTAAAATTCTAGGTAATAATAATGTATTCGTATACAATGAATATTATTGGTTGCTAATAACAAGTAAGGGTGAAGATGAACCCTCCCACTTGAAGCACGTGTTGCTACCCCCTGCATACCGACCCCGCGCACACAATTTTGTATCTGAGCGCTATACGCTCTTAACCTATTCTTATTTATGATGGATATAAATTTAAGTTGCTTTGTTATCTTAAAGAGGGGAGTTTAAACATTTTATTTCGATCCTTTGATATTCCATAAGACAAACTATGTACTACTACTATTCAGTGGCGTAGCTAGTATGTAGTATACTTGTTGTTAGGGGGCAAGAAATGATAAAAAAAGGAGCTAGACAGTAGTTTTTATTTTCATATTTCCTTCTTTCTGTTTATACTGTATAATGATGATGTAGCTACATGTTAATTGTGACCACTAAAAATTTTAAAAATTAATAGAATTTTTTTCACAAAATAATATTGTATTTATCTATCTATATTTATAATTGTGAGAGTTGCTCTTTTCGAAAGCTTTTTTTAAATCTTTTATCTCTGGATTTTTTTCCACACATGATAATTCCTTTTATTAGTTATTTTATATTTTATAATCTCAAACAGTAGGATAGGCACTTAGATATATATTATTTATGACTGTGTATACAAATGAAGAAAATATAAAATTATAAAAACGAGTAAAAATTAAACTGCTCTTACAATGTAAAATTAACTAATTACGTTATTAGATAATTTTTTGTGCTCTTTAGGGCATTATCGTTAATTTAGGCAAAGATTCTTGAAACCGTGCGATAGAATTCAGAAGCCGATGTATCGGAGATTTGCGGTTTGCAACTGTGATTATTTATATTTGTGGTATTGGTTGCTATTATTTCCAAATAGCAAAAGTACACACTTTCTTCGCCAGCTAGAGTACCCGAGAAGTAACGTCTGATTAATACTGTTGTTGGTAGGCCCGGATTTAAGGGTGGGCAGAGAGGGCCACCACCAAGTTAACAATTTTTTCAACAATTTACATTACTGGAAAATAAGAAACCTGGAAAACATCTAAATGTATGAACTTGTAACTTTACTAATGTACAACGGAATGACTTATTTTTTAATAGAAGGAAATAATAATGTCTTTAGTCGAGAATTATTTATGTATAACTTAATAATAAAAAAAATGCAGTATCCTTTTCCATACATAGAAGTCATCTTGTTTTCATGATAACATATTGCACCGCAGAAAGATCATTCTCAAAATTAACAATATTAAAAAATAGGCTGAGAACTGTTGTGATCGAACAATGCCTAAAATATCATCTAATACTTCTGAGCGTCAATAATGATATTACCATGAATATATAAAATATTTTATAAAGAAGAAAGCAAGAAAGCCAAAACTAAATATAATGTTTATCAATACAGACTTGGTTTTATTAGACTGTGGATAATTAATAATTAAGAAAAAAATTAATTTAAACATTGAATATAGTACTAATACAACAACGTTTCGACTATACATCAGTCTTCATCAGGCTGTTAAATTATTCGAATATTTGTTAAATTAACAAGTTATTAAAATAAATCATAAAATATAGATTTTCAAATTTTATCCCATGTTGAAAAAGTGCCTCCACCAAACTTTAGCCCAGAGACACCACCAACATAAATCCGGCCCTGGTTTTTGCTATAAATATAAATATATCATTACTGATATCTACGATAAAGCAAATTGTTAAACTAAGCAATATTTCATTAAATTAAATAGACTAACTAAAGATAAGATATTTTTAAACGGTACTCCATCCAGTTATTATCTGTGTTCGCTCCAGTTTGACACTTATCGCATACCAGCATATATGTTTCCTCGGTTGAGTGAGTCTTGTCATTGAAAAATGAGTTTACGAATGCTGCTTGAGATTTTTGATCCTAGTTTATTATTTATCAGTCCAGAATGATAAGTATTTGCAACGGTACGCTTAGTGCATAAATTTATTAGTTACCGGGCGATAAAATCTTACAGGAATCTGGGAGAAAAATGGCTGGCATTTAAATATTGGATAATAAAAATCGCAAGTGTAATAACAGTGTTTATTGTTCCGTATCACCACGCCCGAGTTGTCCGCAATGAATAAATACAAGCCGCACGCCTCCAACCCATGACTCGCGCATTCACAGTTGTCTCACTCTATAAGACACTTACGTTTTCCTAGCTTCAACAGTGTAACACCAAAATATTACCTGGTAATAATGTATGTTACATAAATATGTACCAGGTTTTATGCGTTATTCTTTAGATTCTATTTCAGCACCTTCACCTATGATTAAAAAATTATTCACAGTCTTTTCTTTCTTCTTTATTTTGTTATTAGGCACCTCATGTTTACTGGTATTTTATTTTGCGTTAGAAAAATAATACTTTAAAAATGTATATAATGGCTCGTATTCCGAGCTTACTTTTGTAATAAAAACGCTTTTAGAAAGCCTGATTTTACATTATAATCTTATGAAGCTAAACATCACTTTTAAATAAATTGGATGCATTCCATTATTTTATTTTATTTTTATTTTCCTACAAGTTCCTCAATCAAGAAGCTTCCATTACTGTAGTAATATGTACGTTATCTAAAATTATTGTATAGTTTCCATCAATTTTTAAAAATTAAATTATCGATTGTAATACCAGTACAGGTTTGATTCGGTTGGGTATTTTTTATTTAAATGATTTATATATTAATATGAACATGGGGTCATTTCACATTTTTTGTTTTATTTTTTTCCTGAAAGTCTACCGTTTACAATATATGTAAATAATATTTTCACGTCATTTGGGTACATTGTATTGTAGATATAATTTTTTGAAATTAGACTTCGATTTCAAATCTCAACAGGACGCCATTTGCCAATACCTCACGAATCAGAATGATCAGCTCACTCTTGCGGACAAAATGTAAACTTCGTTCACCATGCTTTACCTAAATATATAAATATTTTACACTCTCATGTAATTTCAATTATATTTTACGCTTACAAACCTGTAATTCTACATTAATATAAACAAAACAAAAACCTGCGTACTTTTCCTGTGACAACTACATAAATTTTAGGTTACTTTACATCACAAAGTATAAAAATATACTTCCTGCGTTACACTGACGTTCAACTTGTAGCGCCTCGGTGTAGTGTATGTGTGAGAGTATCTTTGTGTGAGTTTTTGATTCGTGACGTCACGAAATTCGCAGCGCGAATACCTTATAACAAAGTTATGAATGAAAAGTATTATATTTCGGCGTACATTATATTGCAATATGTATAGTAAGTGTCGCAGGTTCCATATATGTACTCGTAAAAAAAATCGTAACATTTTTTTTTAAATGACCCCATTGATTGTTACGACAAAATGACGAGAGCATAGCTTGAGTTATTTAGACAGGACAAATCTGTGGAACAAATTGCCATCAAGAAAGCAAGTATGAATATTTATAAATAAAAATATTTTCCGCGGTAAAAATCAAACCTCAAGTGGTATTTGTCAAGGTAATTCAACAATTAAATACTCGTAGCATTTGAACCAATAGGGTTGTTTCTGCTTTTCTGATTTTTTTATATGTTAATCTATATTTAAAAATATGACATACGTATTTTTTTATTTTGCAAAAAAATACTGCATATAGCCACAAAAAATTCACAAAGTTACAAAAATATACTCTCGCGAGAAACAGTAGTATAAAGTGACGTCACGCTCACTGCTTAGAAAGAGAAGTCTGGAATGAGTGAAACATGCATAGTGATAATACCTGGCGTATTTCGTTTCTTTCTGAAGCGGCGTCAAACACAAACATTCGAATGATGTACGAAAAGACATACGTTCTTCACAACTACTTGTTTACGACTGTTGTGCGCATGCGTTAGTCGTACGGCTTTCGTCAGCAAAATAGCGTTCGTTTTGAACACAGTGAATTTTTAATTGATAATTAGTAATATTAAAATGTCAATAATTTAACATTTTTCTATTTTATTATATTCTATTCGCAACTAAAATTAAGATGCAACATGTTTTTTTAAAAAAGCAGGATAGTGAAACAGGCCTATTATGCAGTGTTACACTGAATTGAAAATAATTTTTTGTATTCTTGGAATAAAATCTTTTGATTTTCGTCATCTAAGCAACGTCGGGAATCTCAATTTCCCATGTCTCCTCCAGATTAGTGTGCGAGAAATTTTGGAAAAAACACTCCTACTTCTAAAGCATTTATTAAAAAATCGAATGATTTACAACACTCGCTTTCGCTACTGTTGATAGCACACATTACATGTTCATTGAATAATAACTATTGTATTAAATATTTGATCTAATTGAAGTATTAAAGAGTGACCACCTGGCTAGCATTAAATTTGTATATACGTATTTATATATATATATATATATATATATATATATATATATAATTTACATAACGTAACCAGCTTTAAAGTTTTGTATTTCAACTCATATGGCAACATAAAAGTGAGCAATTCTTAAACAGTTGTACATTTGATATGTATTCCGTTGGGACCGTAAATAGAAGAGAGTAATAACCCTATAGATTGCCCCGAATTCGTAGTTGAATACACATGAACATTAGCGCATAATAGTGAGTGCAGAATGCACTTTCCTGCCCTTCTCACTTTCATCGAATTGCGATAATTAGCCTACTTATCACTGGGAATTAGTGCGATGACGTCCGCCGAATTATTTATCACTTAATGTGCCTAACAGACTACCATTATGTCTCTTTGTCCCCATTACGCACACGTCATGTGAACGTTTGTTTTTCGCTGACGAATGGCCGTGACTTTGGCTGCAAGGTTGGCGCTCCTGTAGGCTTTTTTCACTTCTAATTTGCTTTAAATTGGTACCTGTTTTACACAAACAAACAAAAAATTTAATCGAATTCATAAATTAAATTTTATTAAAAACCGTATCATTTAATAAAACACGAAATTTATTACCGAAATAATTTATTTTACACAAGAAACGTAACTATTTATTTTCCAAGTAAATGTGTTATAACAGTGGCGTAACTACGGGGAGCACACGCCTGCAATGCGGGGGGGGGGGGGGGGCTCACATGTGAGGGGGTCTCACTTTGCTTCTATAAAACTAAACAAAAATAAATAGGTGAATAAGAAGTAACGACACTATGTTGGCATCATTGATATTTCATTAATAATTAAAAGTAATACGGAAATAAGTAAATTTATTTCTTGAAAATTGTATTATTGATGTTGGATTTACGTTGTGTTTGAGTAAGTCAATTATACTCATTTTATTTTTTGACACGTGTCACACATATCCAATGAGTTCAAAAAGTACATTTTCAAGCTCAGCAATCTTTCGGCAAATTAAAAATCTTTCACAATTACAAACTATATAACAGGTCCCAAATGAGATAGATTAAAATATTTAGCATTGTTAGTGACAGAACATGAAAGTGTCCATACGTTAAATTTGAAAGTGTTGATTGCTGATTTTGCATATTTAAAAAAAATATAAGTAGTGTCACAAAGAATTTAATTATTAACTTCGGATAGAGGTGAAATTTTGGGGATACTTTGTAAAATTCAATAATACACTGATCTATGCAGTGACAATAGTGCCAATAGGTAAGTAAAAATTCTACAGCATTTCAAGTCTTACCAGTTTATCAAAGTAATATTTTTGAATCATGTAGAATTTCGATGTGTTGCATGTTTAGTACTTTTAAATAATTTTAATATTACTTATAACATATTCCTTCTAAAAATATGGTTTCTACATGCTTCTAATTTCATTTTTTTTGTTTACCTTTATAATATTTTTACAGTCTAACTGTATTTTTTATTTTAAATTAATTTGACAGCTCTAAAATTCCAATGATGATATTTATGAAAAGATAAGGAATATAAAGAACTGAATACTCGCAAAAAAAAACAGATTAAAAATAGTTACAGAAATATTTTTTTATATTGAGTCAGTCGAATTCGGAGCTACCACTTATAAATTATTCTAAAGAGCGCCACCACTCCAGGCTTAAAACAAATCTGCATTAAAACTGTAGAAAATTTAATAAATTCCTATCTACCTTTATATTTTTTTCCGAAAAGGTGGGAGTCTCAAGTATATTCTTGCGGGTGGCTGTGAATTCTAGTTACGCCACTGTGTAATAAGTTACGATATATTTATTTTTCCACGACCACTAATGTAAATAGCCATTATTGTACAACTTACAGGTTATCTAAGTGTCACATTACGGAAGGCCGTGTGCAGTGCCGTAACTAGGGCGTAGCAAAGGTGGCGCACGCCACAGGCTCAAAGTTCTTATATAGTTTAAGTCATTTATAAAGTAATTTTTTAAATTTTGACAAATAATTATCTGCAAATAGCTGTAACAGTTTTACCAGTTATTACAGCCTGTTGTGAAAGCTGTTTCAAAAATTTGAAATCTGTTAAATTTTCCCTCTTCTCATCTATTAGACAAGAACGAGGACAAGAAAGACTGATAAATATGACTATCATATCAATTGAAGAAGACATAGCCAACAAATTAAATTGCAGTGATGTTATTTTATTAACGTTGCAATTTTTACACGATTTCGGCTTCGTCCATATCTTTTGGAATAATCCTGTCATTGTTCTCTCTATACCTTTATATAATTCGAGAAACCAACGTATGGGACATGTCAAACTTCGGTCCGTCTACAGTGAGTCAGTGACATTACTGTTTTAATAAAATTTCTAGTTTTGCGTTGTTAAAAAATAAACAGTCAAAAATGTTAATCTATAGGATCAGAATAGTCGGCCCGTAAGTATTTTTTTAGTAAAAACAAACAAAGTAAAACAAAGCCATGCAAATGAGATTTCATATACCCTAGCTAAGCAAACATCATATACAAGGTCATTTAAAAATAAAATTATAAATTAACTAACTACTTATCCAGTCGAATAAAACTAATTCTATATTGATAAACATAAAATTTAGTTTGATAATAATTCTCTTAAATTATAATTGTTGATGCTTAGAAATATTATATGATGTTTAAGGTGTTGTTTGATCAAAACAGTTCTCAGCCTATTTTTTAATATTGAAAGTTTGAGGATGATCTTTCTGCGAGGCAATTTGTTATCATAAAAACAAGATAAATTCTCAAGATGACTTCCACATTTGGAAAAGGGTCTTGCACTTTTTTGTCTATTATTAACTTATTCATAAATAGTTCTTGACTAAAGACACTATTATTTTCTTCTATTAAAAATGTACATTAGTAAAGTTACAAGTACATAAATGTTGGTGTTCTCCAGGTTGGATCTTTCTTATTTTCCAGTGTGGGTTGACAAAATTTTGACTTGGTGGGGGCCCTTGAGCTAAACCCTAGTAATATTTCATTTTTTCAAATAAAAAAGTCGTAATCTTAGAGGGGGTAGTTATCCCCATTACCTTCTTCCTTTTATCCACGCCTGGAAGGAAAAATTATTTTCATTTGATAAGTCCTATTGTTAATAGATCTTAGATCAGTATCTTTTTTTTTATGGTGGACCGGTAAAACCAGAAAAGATTATACACGTACCAGTAAAAATAAAATCTGACTTATAATCATATTTTTGTTACCATTATATGAATTATTTAATCTTAAATCTTTTCTCATTTTTTCTAAATGTTAATTTATTTTGTGGTCTCATTTGTTGAGGGACAGCTAGAATTCTATCGAGGACCGGGCAGTCTAGAAACCCTGTCTTAGATTATGTTGAATGTTGATAATCATTTAAGTCATTAGAAAAAATATTTAAAAAACATATAATAAAGAAGGACAATTTTATTGAAAGAAGGGCAAAATAAGATCCAAATTTTGAGGACAGAACTTTCTTCAACGGGCAGAGTACTTTGAAGGAGAAGTTTGGTATAGATATATCATTTCTTATATTTACGGTAGAACAGACTTGCACACACAACAATGCCTTCAATAATTATTTTTTATTTTGATATACATTTGATACAATAGTTACAGAAAATTACAAACACAGAATTAACCTGCATAATATTTAATTAATATGCTGCATATATATTTAATGGTATTAAATTTTTAATTAATAATTTACCAATAAAACTTTACTCTATATGAGATTTAAAATATAAATTGAATTTGTTTTTGATGGTATATATTAAATATGTATGTTCTATGTTTTAATAATTATTACGTAGCTCGTTTATAAGCGCTTCCACCGTTTTTGTCAAACAGAATTTTAACATTGTTATTTATCTCTTGATATTTAACATTGAAAATAAAAGTTTGTATATTTTCACTTGCATTTATTAATTCGTCAATAATCTCTGTAAGGTGGAAAGGAAAGGAAACGAAAAATACTGGACTCATTTTTGTATATGATTTATTATTTACAAAAATAATTTACATATGGTCGTGAATTCACATGTACTGTACAAATGCCATGACAATTGATGAGGTCAGTAAGTCCATTGATCCTAGAACAGATCTGCAAGTATTTACCATCCATGAGCAAGACCGATTAAATATAAAAGTTTGTATATTTTCACTTGCATTTTATTAATTAATCGTCAACAGTCTACAGGATAGAAAGGAAAGGAAATGAAAAGACTGGAATCATTTTCGTATATGATTTATTACTTACAAAAATAATTTACATATGGTCGTGAATTCACATGTACTGTACAAATGCCATGACAATTGATGAGGTCAGTAAGTCCATTGATCCTAGAACAGATCTGCTGTATTTACCATCCACGAGCAAGACCGATTAAAGATAAAAGTTTCTATATTTTCAATTGCATTTTATTAATTATTCAACAGTCTGCAAGGTAGAAAGTTAAGGAAATGAAAAATACTGGAATCATTTTTGTATATGATTTATTATTTACAAAAATAATTTAAATATGGTCGTGAATTCACATGTACTGTACAAATGCCATGACAATTGATGAGGTCAGTAAGTCCATTGATCCTAGAACAGATCTGCAAGTATTTACCATCCATGAGTAAGACCGATTAAAGATAAAAGTTTGTATATTTTCACTTGCATTTTATTAATTATTCATCAACAGTCTCAAGGTGGAAAGGAAAGGAAATGAAAAATACTGGAATCATTTTTGTATATGATTTATTATTTACAAAAATAATTTAAATATGGTCGTGAATTCACATGTACTGTACAAATGCAATGACAATTGATGAGGTCAGTAAGTCCCTTGATTTTAGAACAGATCTACAAGTATTTACCAACCACGAGCAAGACCGATTAAAGATAAAAGTTTGTGTATTTTCACTTGCATTTTATTAATTATTCGTCAACAGTCTCTTCAAGGTAGAAAGGAAAAAAATGAAAAATACTGGGATCATTTTCGTATATGATTTATTATTTACAAAAATAATTTACATATGGTCGTGAATTCACATGTACTGTACAAATGCCATGACAATTGATGAGGTCAGTAAGTCCATTGATCCTAGAACAGATCTGCTGTATTTACCATCCATGAGCAAGACCGATTCCATGACCCAGTCCAAGACCAAGACCGAGACCAGGGCCGGCGATGATGCCTCCATGTCCCAGACCTCCCAGGCCGAGTCCTCCGATGCCGATGCCTCCAAGACCCAGACCCAGACCGGCACCTCCGATCACTCCCAGACCTCCGTGACCTGAGAAATAGCGAAGAAATAAGAAAAAAGAAATAAAAATGTGTCAAAGTGGTTTACAAAAGCAAATTGTAGAAATTTGTATGGTAATTATTTAAAGGATGTATATGATACTTTAATTTTCCTAATCAAAAAGTACTTGAGATAAATATTCATTGTTACAAATGAATTAAATTTAATATTTAAAACAGTGAACTTTATTAATTTCGCATTTCATATACCGGAGAAAATTAAATTTAAAATTTAAATTTTTCTTGAAATGCAATTACAAATGAATGCATATAATAGACACAATTTTGTGAAAAGCAAGAAACAAATCAACTAAATTCTAGTTTTCGCATTTTTGGCTTGATAGAAAAGGAGTAATAGTGTATTAGATGAGGGCACGGATCGTGATTATTTTAAACATGATCTTACTTACGTTTATGCGTACACAAAATTTGAAATTCAAGTTATTTATTTATTTTGTATTGATTTGATTTTTTTTCGTAATATTTACTACTAAAAATTTATGTTAATTTATTGAAAGTAAGAATATAGATCTTATAATTTTTATATTAAAAAACTAAGGTATTGAGAAATAATAGTTATTTATACAACTAGTGTGTAAAGTAAGAGTTTTAAGTCGAGTGCTATTTAATGCATGATATAAAAAACTGTAAGGTGTAAGGTGACTTTACTTGCAATTTAGTTACAAGTTGTCTCATATACCTTATATCGTTGCAATATGTTCAACAAAAGCAAATTTAGAGAAATAATTTCTGATGAAATATTCTTTACTGGTCAGTGATTAATAGGGCAAAAATATTGGAGAAAGACAGTCAGAATTTGAAATTCTTTATTTCGTCTCCGACTGTTTTCGACTCGACATTTGTCTTCCTCAGGGAATGAAACTCATTACTGAAATATAATGATAATAAAGAATTTCTCCCTACCTCCAAGACCGGGTCCATCAAGAGCGACAGCACCTCCACGAGTGCGGACATCTCCAGCGGGTCCAGACAGTTGAGCACCAGCACCATGTCCACCAAGACCGTTGTCAGTGCGTACGCTACCAGCAGGTCCAGCCACAACAGCTCCGTTCACACCCACGGACACGCTGCCGGAGGGGATGTGTGCGGCAGGGTTCAGGGCGATGGGGGCCAGACCCAGGTGACCGGCGGAGGCCACGGCTACGGCTACCAGGAAGACGGCGACGGACTAGGAAAAGAGAAAATAGTCTCAATTGCGGAACCATTATCTTATTTTATCATTAATATTTCTGTGTGGAATAGAGGCTCAAGTAGCTGAGGTACTTGTTTAGTGACAAGTTTTACTTGTATTTTAGTGATGCATATTGATAGCCTACAGTCTCTACAAGGTCAGCACACAACGAGTCGTTGTGCAGTAACCCATCCAATTGGACACAAAACTGTATTGGCCAACTAATTCGATCATATAAGTGTACTAGATACTGAAGAAAGTCTAAATTTCGGTAAAAACTATAAGGACAATATTCATTCTCAAACTAGAGAGGAAAGATCTTTTTACCACCCGAGCTCGATTTGACTCACGAGCGTAGTGAGTCCAGCGTTCGAGTGAGAGTGGAAAAGTGCTTTCCTTTCGTGTTATATAGACACAATATTTTTTTCACGACATGTTTCAAACTAGATTTATTCGGACAAAAAGGCACAGAAACATGATAAGCTAGAAATTTTGGTTATGTAAACTTTGACGTTTAGCAATGCAATGGATAAACCAATTCAAGTTTGTTATCAAATTGTGAAATTATGTGAATAAAAAAAGAACAAGACATAATTGCAATATTTGTGAGAAATACGCAACTTTGAAGCTTAATATAGTGTGAGAAAAGTGCCACTTTCCATAGTAGTCATTAAAAAAATAATTTTGCTCAATATTTCGCGAGAAGAAATTAGAGCTTTCTATGCATGTTGTGAAAATAATCTCTCTTATATTCCGTGGAAATAGGTATGTAATTTTTGATTACATGTAGAAATGATTCTATGATTGCGAAAGAATTAATAATTTAAATACAAATATGCATTAAACTCGACAAAAATTAAAATTTTATGCATTGGAAGTTAATGCCAAATAAAAAATTTATGGTATGTGCTTGAAATTGTTTATGGATTGAGTTGCGAAGTTGGATTGTGAATTAGGTTCTATTTTTGTAATGTAAAATTCATATAATGTTTCATACAGTTAAAATAACCTATTAAAAATACACCTACTATCGACATATGAAATAAATTGAATCGCAAAAATTTTTAAATTCCATTCCAGCAAGGTCCATTTGTAAAAAAATTAATTTAAAATATATCACACAGTTGTTTTCCCAATAATGGGAATCTAATTTATTGTTTATTTTAATAATTATTATTTACAAAAATTAAATAAGCAGTTTTGTAAGCTTTAAAAACTAAAGGATTTTCGATGACATATTTTAATAATCATTATTTTGCAAAACTCGTATTTTATGAATATCATTCTGAACAAACCCGGAAGTTTCTAGAACCTTGACCTAAGATAACATCCGGGAATATTTTTTTCAAAATTTAAGAATAAATTTATTTGTTTACCAGAGTATTCAGTTTAATAATTATTATTTACAAGAATAAAATAAGCAGTTTTGTAAGCTTTAAAAATTACAGGATTTTTAGTTCGATGACATATTTTAATAATTATTATTTTTTAATACTCATATTATATAAATATCCTTCTGAACAGCCCCGGAAGTTAGAGTCTTGACCTAAGACAACTTCCGGGAAAGTTTTTTTCAAAAAGTAAGAATAAGTTTAAATGTTTACCAGAGTGTTCATGATGGCTGTTGATTCTGTTCTGGAATGAACTGATAATGTTCGTTTGTGCACCCTGGTTTATATACTCTACCGGCCGGTACAATGTCCTTCGCTCCTGCGAACGTTGCACCAGGACAATGTCGTTGCATTTTTCCTCTTTCACACTCACTTCACTTTCATTTTCAAGCTTACGACAATTCCGCACAATTTTCGTCATCTAATTTCGATCGTAAAAGCTTCAAATAATTTATTTAATATAACATTGATTTTCTATTAGAGTTATCAACCTATATAAATATCTGTAATGAACTCATTCGAATACATGCCATTGATTTATTTGTGCAGTATTACTTTTACATCTTTATTTGAAAACAATTGAACCGTATTTTTGTTATATAGAACAATTGAATAAATGCAACAGCTGAATTCAATATAGCAATTATTTCCATTTGTTATATTACTTCAAATAATAAAATAATCCAAATATCATAACACAAATTACAGGCATTACTTTCGGACAATGATACCATATTTACTTATTGTTTGCACTACTAAAATGCAAATGAAATTGTTTTGAATCATATTATGACCATGTTTTTTTTTCACCTAAATAAGGTAGATATATGAATCGTACTAAAAGTTTTTGATATATACACAAAATTTCTACATTTTAATTTTAACATTTTTACAGTATCTATGAATCTAAGAATGTGGGGATCTTATATACTTTCTACCACAATTTCTAACAAAAATTTAGATAAAACATTTTATTATACAAGGATGGAATTAAAAAGGATATTCACAGGCATCCATGTCTTTACGGGATTTAAACTCACAACATTTCAATTACAAAGCCTAAACGTTAAACTTTAACTAACTTGTGTTGAATAATTATGTTTCTTTTTTTTCGATCGGACGAAAACTGACCTTTCCGGTATGTTTTTGAACCGGAAAATGTATTATTCCTAGGCTATGAAAAAAACATTTCGGGAATAGTTTTTTTCTATTCACTACTGTATATTGGTAACATTTCTGCGTGCTATTATGTCCAGGTATATCCACACCATGTGCGGATATGAAATTCACTGCCCACATCAAATCCTGGCCAAATCTATCAAGTAATTATTAATACATATAATTTTTATTTTTATTCTCAATGCATGAAATAAATAAAATAAAAACATAAATAATTGTAATTAAATCTGAAATAATTTTATAAAAAATTATTTAATCTTCAAAAGAGTAATTATTTTTCTCTATTTTTACTTTACATTGGTAACATTGATTGATAAACATCAAAAAATAACTGACTACCCTAATTTGTTTGTGACGAAAACGTCTAGTTTTGTTGTAAGTGATTATGTGGAATTTGGTCGAAGAAAAAATAGAAAACAACTCTTATTGCACAATAGACAAAGCATACCGTATAGTACGCAGTCCATTGTTTTCCATAAATAAAAATGCAGTCATAATTATTTCATTATTATTAAATATAACTCGATCGAAAAAAAAAAACATAGTGTGAGTACCATGTAGGAAAAGTAACTTTCCGGACACATTAATATATATCACTTTTTCTACTAGATACACAATATAGTATTTAAAAAAAAACTTTATTTATTAATATCTCATTAGATATATAGATGTACACCGAAATGCGATTTAGCACAAATGAGCCTTTATATTTATGAAATGTACATGTTGAAACCGTTACAATCGTATTTAATTTCTCGTCAGAACAAAAAAGAGTGTTTGTATAAGGTTAGTAAATAGTAGCTGTCACTGAAATTCGTATGCTTGAAACTACATATTACAGAAATTAATAATGCCTAATAAAATTTAATATAAAAGTGAACAAAAGTTGACACGTAAAATATGATTTTTTTTTGGTCTTTATTCCAAGAAAGAGCTTGGGCTTTTTATGAAATTGATTCAATAATATAACTGGATGCTTTTCTAATTAGAGTTTTTTTGACATTGCATGGTTTCTTTAATTTTTGTTAATTTTTTTATGATAGGTATAAAGCACCTAGGTAACATTATTTTTCATATGTTTTTAATTTGAAGTGCATATTTACATTTTTTTTGCACATATCGTGCATATTTTGATGATTTTTTAATACATATTTTGACACTTTTTCAGTGCATAGAATCCGCTCCTAAATCAATCTTTCTTTGCCCGTCTTTTTATTAATTTTAATTTTGAGAATGATCTTTCTGCGATGCGATTTGTTATTACGGAAACAAACAAAATAAATACTCAAGATGACTTCCACATTTGAAAAGACATGCTGCACTTTTTTTCCACGATTAAATTATACATACGGTAGTATTCCCGACTAACGAAACTATTGTATTCTTCTATTTAAAATTTTGGTATTTTTCAAGGTGGCTCGTTTTTATTTTGTAATATTTTATATTGTTGATAAAAATTTTAAATTGGTGGGGACTCCTAGGCTGTAACCCAGTCTGCCCACCCTTAAATCTGGACCTGAGTTCTCGATTATTTTTTTGGTATTTAAAATTTGCTTGTTCACTTTTTAATCTGCGCCTAAATTCTCGATTTTTTTTGTTGGTATTTAAAATTTGCTAATTAATTATATAAAAATGGCAGTGGGAAAACGTATTTTGTGTTTACAAGTGCTGTAGAAGCAAAGTGATCTGTTCGAGTTTCTATTTTGAGCGCTCATCCGGTTCGATGCGGAGTCTAAGAAAGAGATTTGTTGGCTGTGGCATGACGGATGGAAGAGAAATAATTTGGACAGAAGGCAAACATTATTTGATAGGTAATATCGGATTTTGCATGCACGCGAATGCAACCATCAATAACATCACGTCGCTCGTAAGCTTCTATTTTCTCCACGGTCGTTCCTATTGAAATATAGCGGGCATACATTCTTCCATAATGATACGATTCTTCAGCCGAGCAGCGCAGCCAGATTTCATTAGCTGGCATTATTGTTTCACTCCAGTATCAAATTACAGTGACAGAATCCAGCGTGAGCGAGAGGTCGGAATCATATTCAGCTACAAACTTTCATTAATATATATGCCTCTACACCATACTTCCACAGTTCTTATTTCTCTCAAACAAACCTCTTTTTGGCACATTTCTTACTTTTACATCGACAATTATATTCCCTTATACCACGAAGATTCTGTTATATATTTTGGATTTATCGATTGCAAACCAATTTCCTTTAAAGTACCAAGTACCTTACTTCTTTGGAGAAACCTCTTTTCTTCCATTTTCAGTTTCTAGTCGTAAATTCTTTTTCTCTATTTTGAAATCCCTTATTTTATATTTAATTGTTTTTAAATTTTAATGTTTTGATCGTATAAAAACGGCATTGAATGTGACTTTCTTGATTTCCAAAATCATTCTTAATCTGTAGGAAGCACTTACTGCCCTTAATTCTTAGCTACTGTAAACAGTATCGTAGTAAGGGTGGTGTGACCGATGTGGTAGCACCAGGTGTCAAATAGACCTGGAGCCAGTGACTTTTTCAGATAATTTGCTTCGGGAGGCATTTCTGAAAACCAGGGAAGCAAAAGTTAATGAACTCGTACCCGTGAATCTAGTAGGCATGTCAAATGTGACACGCCAACACATTTTTGGTGACACGTGTCGTTTTTGCGCAGAAAAGACGGTCCGTGGACAGTCTTCGCTTTTTCTTCTGTGTACTTTTATAAGATCTTATTTTCATCGGTAAAAATTATGAAACCGACTGACTAAGAAACTTAGTTGCATTTGCTTGAGCTTAAATTGCACGAAATACCAATCATTAACAGAAAATTTAGCAAATGCTATTCAACAACAATAAGTCCCTAATGAAAAAATTATTTTGCTTCGTTTTATTAATAAATAAATCAATCGAAAATATCACTCTTTTTTACTAAGGCTATAAATATCATAAAATTATAAATATTTCTAGATATGACACACTCGTTAAGTTAAAGTTCTTTTCGAATTTTGACAAATCGAGCTCAAATTACTGCAATACACCGAGGAAATAAAGTGTATTTCATAAGAGTATATTTTGATTTTTTTAATAGTTCTTATTTATTTCTTTATTTTCTTATAAAATCAAGCAAAAATCAAATCATTACTTCATATGTCTAAGAACAACTAAAAAAATTACAGCATTAAAATTAGATGCTACAGAATTTGGTTTGGAAATAGAAAATTTTAAATTTCAGGCAAATTCATTATTAGAAAATTTAGAACTGGCTTCTTCTTTTGGTTTCTAACTAACTTCGTATTGTCTACAAGTTGATAATTCAGATATAAATATTTCTCTTTGAATAGCCCTCACTTTATCCGTTACTGTTGCTCTGGGTGAATTTCAAATAATAATAAAAATAAATTAACGCAGCTAATTTCACAAATAAAACGTTAAATATTTGATCATTTTTATCTCAATTCCAAACCTACCGCTATTTTTGGGTGATTTTCATACCTAATATCTGAGCTTATAAGACAAGTAAAATTATTTTTTCTCATTGAGTCAGATGTAAAATTTTATAATCTACAGTTGGAATTTGAAGCTATTTGACTGCATATTATTAAATTTCTGTGTTCGTGTACCATATTGTATATGTCTCAAATATGAAACATAAAACGTAAATCAGGTATGCATCATATATGCAGCATATGTGCCACAAGTTTAAAAAATAATAATAAGTTAAGTCAATTTTTAATAGCTACTTACAATGGTTTAAATTATTTTTGTAACATTACATAAAAAGTTATGTTGGTAGTACATATATACTGTAAAATACCAAATATTAATACGTATAATACGTATAATTTTTTCTACATCCCAAATCGACATTTCGAAACAATGCACAGACATAAAATACTTAATATAATACACCAATTTTTTTTCTTGGTGCCAGCGGCCAAAATTATATTTTATAATTACTATAATAATTAAAGATAAATTCCGTATAGAAATCAAAAACTAAAAATTAATTGAAGGATATATCTAGACTTAAATTGTATTTGTCTGGAAATTATATAAATTATACAAAAACAATCTATAAATTTTAGTGATGAGTGATATTGCACGAAATGTGATTTAGTCACTGATAGTAAAGATTATTATTTAAATAAAAAAAATTCACGGATTCTAGATTATTGTTTTATTTTTATTTTAATTCTAAGTTGTATTTCTTAATATAATCTACATCTACACATAAAAAAGATATTTGTGATGTAAAAATGTACTGTTCAAACATGTAAACTAAACAGCAGAAATTTATGAAGAATTATTGAAGACGAAACGAAGTGAAAGGAATTGGGAGTTAAATGGAATGTTTAGAAATTACAATACAACCCTTAATTTTTGGATTTTATAAAGTATACCCATTATTTTTAAAATTAAGAATGCGCAAAATACTTTATACGAGTTACCGTAACTAATAATAAAAATAAATTTTGTAAGAATTTCAATTAATTAAGATTGTATTTACTAGTATGTAAGTTTTTTATTAAAACAAGTGTCATATGTTCATAGCAATTCAAAAATATTTCTAGAATTTATTATTGTTTACAATCGATAAAATCATTGTACATTACACCTACTGTAACTGTAATTAGAGCAAAGACTTATTCAATATGAATAAAAAACTAGTAGCGGTATGCATTGAAAGTAATCATAAATTAAAAGGTATTTATATAAAATATATTGTACAGTTTCAAGCAATAGGATATCTATATAAATTATCATATTATATAGTTTATAAAAAATTTAAACGTATTATTTATTAATTTATAAATAAAATTGTCAAATTTTTTATCAATAATAAATTAGAAATCTATTGAATGTACATATAGTAAAAGAAATTTATACAGGCACGCCCAACAATGTGAAATAATTCTTAATGACATTTTTATGTTTATAAATTGTTAAAATGTTAAATGAGCGAAACATTCGGTATAATTTAATTATTAATACTCAAATATTTGGTAAATGGTGTAAAGAAAAATTTATATGCATTGCAAAAACTATTTTCACTTCTGTAATTTATTGTATAAATTTGAATTTTACTGAATTTATTTACAAAATAATTACATTACAATTACTAAACTGTATCAATGACAAATCAATTAATATTAACAAGGACATTAAAAATGCTACGTGTACGTTTAATTTATTTATTGTACAAAGGGAATAAATTACAATATTTACAAAAATGTACAACTGGGCAGGAATTAGGTGGGGTAGATTCGTCAGTCATTTGTTTACCATCCGTGTCCGTGACCTCCGGCAAGCAAGCTTCCGCCGGAAACGAGTCCGCCACCTCCGATCAGAGAACCTCCGGATACGAGACCTCCTCCGGAAACCAGACCACCTCCAGAGACGAGACTTCCGCCGGATTGGAGACCACCTCCGGAAACAAGGCTGCCACCGGAAACCAGTCCACCGCCAGAAACGAGAGATCCACCAGAGCGGAGACCACCACCGGAAACCAAACCGCCTCCGGAAACCAGAGATCCACCGGATACCAAACCACCTCCGGAAACAAGAGATCCACCAGAGCGAAGACCACCACCGGAAACCAGAGATCCTCCGGATACCAAACCACCTCCGGAAACGAGAGATCCACCGGAAGTCAATCCACCTCCGGAAACGAGAGATCCACCGGAAACCAATCCACCTCCGGAAACTAAACCGCCTCCGGAAACGAGGCTACCGCCAGAGCGCAGTCCTCCCCCGGAAACCAGACCTCCTCCAGAGATGAGACTTCCGCCGGAATGGAGACCTCCACCGGAAATGAGTCCTCCTCCGGAGATGATGGTTCCGCCAAGACCCAGTCCAAGACCGGAGGCAGAGACGCGGGCAACAGCCACGCACAGAATGGCAACAATCTACAAACATAACAATGAGAAACAGACCTGGGGGACTTCATCAAGAGTACTTACGAAGCGGTTCATTTTGAGATACGGAGAGAATGGTATAGGGAATGGAGCATACCCTCAACTTATATACTTACCGCGCCCTGACCTTCAATAAACAAAAATTGTGAAATATACTTTTACTCACATTACCAAGTATCAGCATTTCTGGTATAGGAATAACCTTTGTTAGATCTTTGTTATGCACCAATAACAAATAGAAATATTTATTTTTTAACAAGTTATAAATAAACAAATACAAATACAACTAATACTTAAATTGAAATTGTGTTTATTCATATATTTATTTACTTCAAATAAAATAATGCAAATATACAATCACTACATACTCTCATCACATTTTTTATAATGGAGTCAATAGTCTAGTGGGTGGAGTGACCTGCTATTAAAAGACACCTGTACCTTCGTATTAATAATTTTATTCTCTCCACATCAGTGACAAGTGCCTGAAAAGTGCCATGTCATAAACCGTCATTTTTTATTATTTGTTTTTGACAACAGAAGTTAATAATTTCACTTATGTTTGTAGGTATATAAAATAATAATAGCTATTTATAAGTAGGAAAACAAAGTTAGTTATTTAACGCATGTGAAAATTATAGCACGAGATGAAGTCGAGTTTGGTAAGAGCAAAAGAATGCAATATGTTTTCTACTTCCGTTCGAATAAGTACCAAAATGTGTTTGAAATTGTGAATTTTTTATATTTTGATAAAATTTTAAAAATAAAATAATTGTCAATACTAAGGACTACTTAATTTTGTAATAAGTAAGTAATAAGAACTAAATATTGTATTTTTGTATATATTAATGTTTCTATATATGCATATTCTTTAATTTAATTTACTGAAATTAGGGAAATTAAGAGTCTTGTTTTTGGTTTTTTACGGGTTGGGATATTTCTTAGAACTTGAGTTCGTTCGAATCCCATCTAGTTATATTCTTTACCATCTATTTCTCACATTGAAATTAAACATGTGGTACACGTTTCACGTCAACTTGTATACCTGTGACGTAATATCTACAAAATTTTCTTTACGGTATAAATACATTATTATCGATATCTACGATAAAGTATTTATTCATTAACGTGTTCTATTTTAATCTTCGCAGCGTATCCTTTAACTGCTAAATAATAATTAATAATTACCCTCATTATTAAATAACAATTCTCCTAATTACCCTCCTACAAAAAGTACTCCTCACGTTAATTTCCATTTAATTGCGATCCCAAAAAACGTTAATTAATTACTATTTCTTATCTAGGGCATATTAATAGATGTGTATCGCATATTAATAATTATTCTACATCATGCAATATTAAAAATATTGCATTATCCTTACAAACTTTCACTGTCCTTCCTTCCATATCTTTTCCTTGTTTTATTATTCAGAGAAATGATTTCGGTAATTTATTTTTATAAATAAATAACAATCTCTATGTATCAAGGTTAATTTTTTATATAGTCTAAATTATAATTAATGACAATAGAAAAAAGAAAGTTGAAGATTTTGTACCTTGAAAATGAAAATAAAAATACATAAATTATTAATTATTTTGACTTTGACCATATAAGTATACAATTTGGTGGCAGCGGAAGTTTCAGCAAAAAACTAAAAGCCTACTTTACTCTTTATTTTTGCAGATTGTAATAGCACTTTTATTTCCTGAGGGACTAAATATTAATTTAAGCTCTGCCTTATTAAATTAATAAACAAGAATTATCTTACCACAGAAACAAGTAGGTATATGTATGTAACCCATCCTAGCTTACCAGAAAAATGTGCATAATGATGTTCTCAAAGCTGTCATATATTTGACAATTATATAAATATAACTAAATAATTATTATTTTAAAATTTGTATTCGGAAGTAGCAAATATAGTGTATATACAACAGGACAAAAGTAAAATTCAGAGCAACCAAAACTGCTCCAAAACGTCCTCTGGTTTTAGCAGATTTAGAATTAGAGCAAACACTTTTGAGTGGTCTAATTCTTGGAAAACCAGAGTACAATTCAGAGCCAAAGCTGCTCCAGATTGTGTTCTGGTATCAGCAGGCCAAGAATTAGCGTGCTCATGGGCGCCCATAAAATATTTTTCAAGAGGGGGCAAAATAAAAAAAAAACAAAAAATGCTAATCGAAATTTTGATAGCAATGTTGAATATTTCATTTGACATTCTATTCCGATGTGATATGGTCAATTTAAGAAAAACTTAAATATTATAGAGATAAACTGCAAACATATATTTACTAGTAAAGAAATAGAAATGTTCAAAAAAAAAAATAAATAAACAGACATAAAGTAAAGATTCTATTTTTTTGATTGGTTTGTAAGGAAATTTTCAAATTCCTTCCACCTTTCAAAAATTTCAAAAGTTTATTGTAGTTAATTGTCTCAGACATCTCTACTTTCTAATGACACTTAAAATAACCACAAATACTAACGGAATAATTTATCTCACACATAAAAAATTTACGCCCTAAAGTACAACAAACATTAATAAATTTCTTATATAACAAAAAAATGCCGAAATAATTAAGTAATGTGCCGTCTTTTTAAAATTTGCGAAAAGCCAGGGGAGGGCAAGTGCCCCATCTTGCCCCCCCTTATGGGCGCCCATGAGCGTGCTCTAATTCCCTGGCGACTGAACTAGATCTAGAACTAGGGCATGAGATGCTCTGGAACGCTCTCTAGCCAGACCACCAAGCGGGGTGGAAACCCGAAGACCCACTATTGCTCCGGCGCCCCGCAGAGAAGAACTGTGGGCTAGCATCTCAGGATCCACGGTATATCCGGAGACACGCATTGAAACCGATCATTTAGATTCCTATTGGTTGATATTCAATCTGTAATTGTGGTTGTACTAGAGGGAATTTTAAAATGAATTTTTTTTTAATAGGTACTATGATGCGGTAATACACTGGTAATATTTTTAAGAATGTAACTCACACCTATTTTCGGGTAGTAGTCAGTTACTTAAAAATAATTCTTTAAAATAATAACTATTCAGGTCTTTACTACTACTGTAAAAAATATCTGCGCTAAGGAAAATGTCTCTCCTTGAGAGCATTACCCCATTGAAAAATTTTTTTGGGGGCATGAGCCCCGCTGCTTCCTTATAGTTGGCACCCATAGCGTGAAATGAATCGAAGGACAGTGAATATGCAGTAGATAATATTTATTTCACAGTAGCGGTTTTTTATGGATTTATTTTTAATAAATAAAAGCAATTATTATTCACAAATGAGTAGAATGCTTAAAATTATTCATTTGCTACTATTTCTATATTCTGTAAGATAAAACATCGTATATTACATGAGAGTAAAAGTGTTTTAAAATATTAACAATAAATTATATTTATGTATTGTTTCATTATATAGTACAAATAATTCAGAATTACTGCTCAAAATATCGGTATACAGTGATGAAATGATAGTTTTATATCAGGTGCATAAACATATACATACATCATACAGAGATCAAAAGTTTTTAAAATTTATTATGATTTACAAACATTATGCTCATTTGCGGTATGGTAGATGGAACACGGCCTTAAGAAGCTACGCATTTTAAGGATTAAATTTGTAATATAATATATGGTGAAAGTGTTTAAGGGTGAATATAATAAAAGCTTACTGGCACCATATTGTTCTTTGTGTTCGTGCATGTATTTTTGTTCTGTAACGTATAGCAGTGTAGTCATAGAAAAAATATAGTATACCGCTCGTTCAGAATCATCTATTTCCCCCTTGTTGTTGTATAAAGCTTCTGTTTATTAATATAATAAAATGCTTGTCTGAAGTCGATGAAAAACATATGTAGAGTAATGCGATGCTCATATTAATTTTCCATAATTTGTCTTATCAAAAGGTTTGATCAGTTATACTTCTTTTAGAATAAAAGCTGCATTGACATTTTTTTAAGATAAGAGAAGAGTTATAAGTCTATAAATTATTGGTATAAGTTAAATCTCATGTTTTATATATGGTACATATTAATCCTGTTTTTCGCTTTTCAGGTATTGTTTCCAATTTTTTTCCAAAAAAACAAAACATATATAATTTTAAGTAAATTTTAATTTGTAAATAGGTACATATATTCTTACCGTTGTATGATAATCAATTTTAACAAATAAGAAATAAACGTGAATAGCTCCAAATATCTGTTTGTGAGTAATTTGATTATTTCATTTTCACATATTTTAATAATATATTTATATGATTAATTAATAATGGGTATTTTTATTTTAAATTTTTGGTGGTTCTGCAGCTCTGCAGCACTAACTACGAGCCGCCACTGGGATGTAGGTTCCAATATAATATTTACTTGAGGTTCTTAAGGGTACAAACAAATAAACAATAAAAAACATATCTCTACTTGATCATTTTATTTACACATGAAATATACATCGCATTATTTACAACCAATGAACCTACTCTAATATTTCTCGTAGTTGTATCCCTTTCCCTTACCAGCCATGATGTCCCCATCCATGTCCCCAGCCGCCATGGCCCCATCCAAGTCCAAGTCCGTGGCCGCCCCAGCCTCCCAGACCGAGTCCGACTCCGTGTCCGACTCCGACGACGCCGGCGCCCCAGCCGAGTCCACCGTGGCCTCCCAGGCCGGGGCCGGCCAGCGCCGCGGCGCCTCCGTGGGTGCGGACGTCTCCGGCGGGGCCGGACAGGCGGGCGCCGGCTCCGTGGCCGCCCAGGCCGTTGTCGGTGGCTACGCTTCCTGCGGGGAAGAAGAAGAAGATGTTAATGTGTAATAAATTATTGGCTTAGTTGACATGTGAATGAAATAAAAATAGAAAAGGGTGAAGAAAATAGTTGTGCTATTATTAAAAATCAAACTCAAAATTATTTCAGTGGCGGATTTGAGGCTATTATCCTCACGGCAAAAAAAGATATTCATTTTTTTTACCATATAGTTGTGTTCTAATTTTCTTGTATAACATAATAAACTTATTGCAGATAAAACTAATATATCTATTATATCATGCTATAATAATAATTATATAATACTATACTATTATGGTTTACTAGGTATAATAATTATTACCATACATAGTGTATTCAAAAACAAAAATATAAGTAAAATATTCGTGTTACTGTGTGATACAGTTACAGTTACTATACTAATATAGTATTTAAGAAGTACAATATAGAAGCAGTGTTTAAAACAAAACATATTGTGTATTGTACCATACTGTATAATAATTGAGACTGCACAGCGCAGTATATACTACAGTGACGCTTACGGCTTTCACGGGGGTTACATTAATCGTAGTTTTATGGAACTTAATTCTTTGTATGTGCAGCCATGGAAACTATAATAAACATGGAAAATATATATTGACACAGTGGGGTTTAGCTCATTCTCTACCAGAATTCGAAAGTAAGTAAATAAGATTTTGTTTATATTTAAATAATTATAACTGTTTATGTAAAAAGGATACTATAACCTCAAAAAAAAAATTCTTTAATATTTATTTTATAAATTATCAAGAGATAGAGAGAATTAAAATATGATTTTCTTTTAGAGCACGGAATTGGTAATATTAAGACATTGAAGTTAATCAACAATGCTCAATTAAAAGAGTTATTACCTAAAATATCGGACCAGATTAAATTCGAAAAAGGTAAAGAAAAATTTATTGTAATGAATTTTACACCATTTACTGAAGAAAACTTTATTACACCTGTCGAACTGTCCCAAACAAGTGAAGATTTCTGTACAATGCCAGCGTCGTCATCATCGACGACTATTTCTTTATATTCATCGCTACAGTCGTCAAATGATTCTTTCGTGGAAGGTAAATAGGTAATATTAAAAAAAAACTATTCAATATTATTTTCAATCATCTAGAAAACGTTACGAGTAATAATAATTTAAAAAGATTGGTAGATGGAGATGTGGATTTTATATCTATAGATAGGAACATTTTTTTATTTTATAACGATGTTAACGTTAAGATGTAACACTTGAAAATGGCAATTAGAACTCTCTCTTGAAAAAAACAACTTTTCTTAGTTAAAATTTTTGATTTATAGCCCTAGCTCCTAGTTATTGGAATTTTTTGTTTTGAAAACCACTTTGAAATGAAATTGTAAATACAAATATTTTAGAGAGACGAAAACAAATGCTGAAAGTTTTTGTATTTTTTAAATATTCTCTGAAATAAGGGAGTAATGACGATTTTTCGAAAAAAAAAAATAAAACACCAATAACCATTAAATGAGTTCTAACTGCCGTTTTCGGGTGTTACAACCATGTTTTATATATATATATATATATATATATATATATATATATATATATATATATATATTCTATGTACTTTTTTATAAGAATAATCGTTTTGTTTTTAAAGGACTAATATATGTATTTTTTTATACCGACATAATATGTAAGTTTATAATATTTTTATATTAAAAAAAAATTGAAATTTAAGTTTGTTTTACTTTTATCCCTCATTATTTTATACTATAATTATAGTAAAAACTACAGGTAGGTAGGATAATTAAAACAACAGTATACTGTATGTAATACCATTAAAAACCATTGTAATAATACTGTCCCAGTATGGTACATACAACAATTTTCGCTCTGTATCTGTAACTATACTTTTTGTTGAGAGAAATACTAAATATCTATGGTTACTATTACAATACAGATGATACTATATTAGTATGGTATTTCATACAATTAAATATGTTTGTCACGTATATGACATTACAGTATGGTATATTATAACAGAATTCTGTTATTATTAGCAATACATTTTTTCCCGTGCTTATTGTCCTATCACTAGACAAGTATGTTATTTGAATTTCAAGAAGAATAATAAATAAATCTGGAGTGCAATTGCGTCTCCTACACGTATTCAACTAGACTTGTCAAGAACAAGAACTATTTGCCGAAATATTATTATGGAAACACAAATGGTTAGCTTATAGTAAATCTTATATTCCCGTCACTTCAATTGAAGTTCTGAAACAATGTGATGCTGATATTTATTTTTTGGAAAATAAATTATTAACAATAACAAGTATAGCAATGAATGAATGTAGTTTTTCTACGTTTAGAAAATTAAAACTCTTTTTTAAGGAGTTGGATCCGAAGAAAATTTTGACCCGAGTGAATTATTTACAAAAAAATAATGCAGGAAAGATTTATAAAAATTGCGACATGTGTCAGACTATATCTTTACGAAAAATATGTAATGCTTTTTCCACGCCAGGTAAAATATCCAAAATGGGACGTTAAGTAAACATCCCTCACACTGTTAATTTACCATTGCCGATATCTGCGATAAAACAGATCTGACACACCCAACAATCGGTATTTCGTTGTAAGTGTTATATTTATTTATTTTCATAAATATGCTACAATCTTTTTGTATTAACGCTGCCACCAATTTTTTGCTAACATTTAATTTGAAAAACAGTATATTTTTAGAAAATAAATATAACATCATGACTTATTCCTATTTCTAGGTACATAGAGCGTTTTATAAAAATTATTAATAGAGATATATTTATACGTTACAAAGCCACACTGTTATGATAATGGAGGTATCGTAATCAAAATGATTTTGACATTTTGAGATTTTATCAAATGTCGACAAATTAAGGTTTTTACAATACATTTTGACTAATTTTAATGTTATGTCTGTCAGACTATTTATCTAACAATCTAGATATATGTGGACATGTATAGAACAAATTTAGGTGAATAGATTTTAATAAAACTTTATATTTGAACATAAAAATATATTGACATAAAAATGAGTGATGGAATTTGCAGGAAAATAAAAGACGGTACTGCAATCTAGACATTGACTAATCAACTCCAGAAGATGACTCAAATGGGGCCGAAACCAGACGAGATAGATTAATTTTTTTAAATAAATTTGGTTGCATCCCAGTACCGTATATTATTTTCCTATAAAATATGAGATATCAATGTTTTGTAATCCTAAAACAAGTACGTTTTTTGGTCATTTTAGTCAAAAAATGTTTGATAGTTGATATTTCTTCTACTTCAATTTATCTTTTTAAATAAATTAAAATGAAATTATTGAATTTTGACAACTTTTAAATGAAATTAAAATGATGATTATCATTTAGAATATGAAAAAATATTGATAAACTAAGAAGAAATCTTACCGGCGGGTCCAGCAACAACAGCTCCATTAGCGCCAACGGAAACACTTCCGGAGGCAGCGTGTCCCCATCCACCATGTCCGCCCCAGAGGCCGACGTGACTAGCGGAGGCAGCGGCCACCAGGACAGCGAACACTACGACGAAGGCGTTCATGATTGTCTGTGCAGAGAATCTGATGCCTGCTGGAACAAACTCTAGGGATTTATACCTAGCCGAGACCTTGAAGTCACGTTGCTGCTGCACCAAGCTCGAGCTCCCTAATGAGGGAAGTGAGTACTTTTACTTTTCGGGGACTCCGCCTAGAACACACCCTGGGAACAATTCCTCCGGCGGTTCTGCAAAAAATGTTCAACAAACAGAAAGGATAAAATGCAATTCATACTTTGATATTTATAATGGTACTATTGTTACAGTTTATACGTAAGTCATGAAATCTATAAGATCGAGAATCGCTATTAGGCAATTTTTACTACGGTGTCTAGATTATAGATTTAACTTCCTAAACACTAGAAAGGAAAAGATAATCAATGTTTTTTGAAAAACAGTGATGTTTCTTCAGCGAGTGCCAATAGATGATGCATTTTTTTATGGTGATGTATGAATTTTAATTCAATTTAGAAAATAATAGACAGAATAAAAATAAAGTTAAGGAAAGGATAATAATAGTTATTTCAAGTGACTTAGGTAATTAACACACGTGTGCCATACAACATTTTATCCAACACATTTTAATCTTTGATATAAAATACATATAAGATTTTTGACAGATGGAATTTCGAAATGACATTTAGGAACAAAATAGTGTAGAGAAGGTTTTATAACGTAGTTACTATGATACGAACCAAAAAACAGTGAGCTAATATATTTAGCTCACTAGTGACTTATAACCTACTTTATTTATCTAAAAACAGCATACTTATATCATCGTTATAATTACACGGTGTTGGATAAATATTTTTTTTAATGTTGTATAGTTTATGGTGATCAATAAACATGAATCAAAATTTAAAAAGAATCAATAAACAAAATAAAATGTTGATGAGTAACTTCTCGAACACTAAAAGAAATGAATAATAAATATGTTTTGGAAGAAATGAATAAGAGTTTTTTAACTCTAATAAGTTTTTACCCCATATGAGCCTTCTACAGGCAGTGAAAATCTTGAATGCATGATTTATGGTAATGTATGAATTTTAATAATAATTTAAAGTAAGATGATTCTATGGCTATTCGTTCATAAATTTCTAGTCACTCCATATCTTCGAATTTCCCTTCGAAATGACTCATCATGTCCATTTTGTAACAAGAAATCAAAAGTTTCCTACAAAATTTAAAAGCCAACTGAATTATTATTTTTATTAAGTATTAATGTGAAAAATTCAAAAATACACAACGAGCAAAGTGCTCTTTTGGCACTACCGATTGCAATAAAAAAGGGAGGTACATAACTACATATCATAGCAGTCCTATATACAAAATTTCAAAATTTTTCGGCTAATCATTTTTGAGTTACGCGAGATACGTTCGTACGTACAGACGTCATACCAAAACTAGTCAAAATGAATTTAGGGATAGTCAAAATGGATATTTCCGTTGAAATCTATTTTTTTTTTGCTTCATACAAGAAAACAAAAACAATAGGCAGAATAAATATATTGATGAAGAACAAGCTTGCAACAAGAAGTCATCTCAAAATAATACAAAATATGTAACATATGTAAAAAAATAAGTGAGAAAAAAGAATGAGGAAGACACAGATGAATAGAATTGGAGAAATAGTCAAAGACAAACAAAAAAAATATGCATGAAAGATTTTCTCGCTGAGGATTTTTTTTGCATCTTATAAATTAAAACAACACGATTATTAAATTTATAGCTACTATCTTTGAAGATATCATAATTAAGTACATAATTTATGTACGAAAAAATAAAAATTCAGATTTCTTTTTTTAAACAAAACTTGAATGCCTCCGGCTAGATTTTTAATGAATGGATCATAACTAAACAAGAAGAAAACATTTGAAATGGATAATCAATTGGAAAATTAATGAAAAAAATTGTACATAAAAGTCCTATGTTTCGTATACAAATTATATTCTAAATCATCTCCAAGAATAGCAGCTATAAATTTGGGAATTTATTTTAAATTATAAAATGGAAAAAAAAATGTCCCGCTAGGATCTCAGTGAGGAAAAATCTTCTCTTGTAAGAAATGTAAGTGGAAGAAATGATTAAAAGTAGACACAAAAACTTGTTTGCATCTAATAGTCTTCATCGAATCTATTATAGCAATTATTTATTAAAATTTATATTTGTATTTAATTTTGTAATAGAATTGTTTTATATCATATGTACTTTCACTAGAGTTAATAGACATTTATACATATATTGAGCTGGCATTGTTATTGAAATTTTATATTAAATTGTTTATCATCCATTTCATTAAAATAACTCAAGTAATGTACTCTTAACACAAGCTGGAGTGCACTGAAGGTGACGTTTGATAAACGAATTCTATTGTATAAATATATTATTACCAACATCTATGATTAAGCAAATCTTGTACACCTAGATTTGGGTACAAAACCTTTTGTGATCAATTTATTTAAAATTTATTTGATTGCATTTCATTTGACATTTTATAAGCAATGTTTTGGTAGCGTGCGAAATTGAAATGTCCTTTTTGAAGCCGTCAGTTAAGCCTTGACAAAATTATGAAGCTCCCATGGTGAATTGTGGCTGAGCGTCGCTTGTAATTCATTGGGTAATGTGACCCAATCTCCCTTCTAATTTTACTAATCCTCCATGAATGCAAAGCCGATACAACGTGATATACTCCTGTTCGATACCACAGGGAGATCAATGCAAGGTTAATTGTCTTGATATATGACAAATGGACTTTATTTACATAAAATACTTTCATTACGAGAAAAAATATTAGTTTGCATAGTAACAATAAAAACGGAAATGAACTGCAGAAAAAACAAACATTTAATGATTTGTAAATGCAAATAGCATTACTGCATGTAATGCTCCGTTATTGTATGCACTTGTACTGTTGACATTTTACTACAATAACGCTAATATAATTCGTACCTGGCACTTAGTGTTCTTATTATTTAATAAAACAATACAAATTTAAAATTGAATCATTCAAATTATTATAAAAATATAGCAATCATCATTTCAGCCGTTCGAACATCAATAGATTCATGATGACCAATACAACGATAGATGTCACTATTTTTACTCCCTTGTACGAAGTGAAAGAGGTATTGTAATCGCGAAAAATTTCGGTTTTCAGATTTCAACGGAAATATCCATTTTGTCTATCCTTGAATCCATTTTGACATTTCGGAGTGACGCCGTAAATTTTTGAAATTTTCTATATGGGACTGCTATAACATGTAGTTGTGCATCACCCTTATTACAATCGGCCAAACGGAAACTTTGCTCTTTGCTCAAAGTGTTTTTTTCTTATTGTTCGTAAAACTTACTAAAAATAATAATTTATTTGGCTTTTAATTTTTGTAGGAAATATTTGATTTCTTGTTAAATAAATATACATTAATACATTGACTGTCAGAATATATTTCGTTTTTGAACTATTAATATAATTTTGTGTATGTAACGCAATTATATTGTTGAAGGAAAGTTCGAAGATATGAAACGAATGGAAGTTGAAGAATGATGACGATTAGCCGTAGATGATCTCACTTTCATGTGAAATAAGTTTAAACTTTCTTTTATTTCTCTTTTGTTTTTTTAATTTGTTTGTCTGGCAGTAGTAGTTTGATACCATTTAATAATTCAAGCAGCGTGTAAAATTAATTGGAGCCGACCAGATCATTTATCATAATAAAGACTTAAACCATTGTCGATGTCCTGTGATGTCATCTATCTTTAGCAATTTCATTAGTGGCCAGATTTTAAAAAGACAATCGCGCGTCCACATTTATTAGAACTTACAGAAGAGCGACATGCATACGGCCTGGCAGTGTCAAAATATTACTATATCTTCTTGATTTTGTTACCAAGAATAAATATCATTTATGCCTACATAATTAAATTTTTTCCATGCATAATATAGGTATACAAATATGAAAATTATTTTATTATATGTTATTTTCATATTCATAATTTTTTTATTCATATACATACATACAAATTTGTATAAAAGGTATTATAGGTATACGAATATGAAAATAACCAATATCCTGTACAACTAACAGTTTATTCACCACAGGCGAAATCATATCACAACAGAGGTCACTTTAAAAGTTGATATTTCGCTCACCACATATTTTTCAGTCGCGTTTTCACTGCTATGCTTATTTCACTTTGTCTTTCAGAACAAAAAATAAAAAAATTGTTACGGAACCTATCAGTAGCTATAAGAATATGGCTAAACTTAAACATATAGATAGATACAGCTATTAGCATACGTAGGATAGTTATGAGTATCACAACCTCCGCAGATTGTCATCTAAAGCCTGGTATGATTCATAACATTCTTGGTTTGTTAAATAGTTTACCGATTTCATATTATTAATAAATATTATTTTATAAAATTTTCTTGTCAATTACTTTTTTGTGATCAAGTCTGTGTGGGTTGATATAACAACTATACAAATCCAATTGTCCCACGTTATTTTGACAAATACGGTAATATTATTTTTCAACGACCTCTATGGAAAGTGGCACTTTTGTCAAACTATAAAAAGTTTGAAGGTTGCGTATTTCCCACAATCGTGATGAGAGAAATTATTTCTCACAGTATTGGCCAACACTGCGCATATGCAGTGTGGGAAGTATTACTTCTCACAGTAATTACCAACACTGCGCATGCGCGAAAGTACTCTTTATGAGGTAACCTGCGCCATATTTTTTTTTGCTTTTGTGCATGTATTTTTGTTCTGCAACGTTTAGAATGGTGGTCGTAGAAAAAGTATAGTATGTGCAGAATCATCTATTTCTCACCTTGGGTGATTCCAGCATTCGACTACGTCTCGTGTCGAAATTTTTACACCTCATGGGAAATAGATGACTTTCTCCACTTGTAGCACAGTATACTACCATATTGTCTTGCCAAAATTATATAGGATAAAATTGTGACTTAATTACCCTGCTTACTTTTGTTTATGAAAACAAAGACTTAATATCCTGAAACTAGTAAACAATTTGAAAATAAAAAAATGAAATTTATTAGATCGCAGGTTACTAAAAATTTTTCTAACATGAATTTATCGCCTCCTTATGAAAACTATTTTACTAGAAACTTTTACTGAAGTGTTTTATGTTTTCGCCTTCTATTGATCTGTAGTATTACCGATGAAAAAATAAATAAGAAGAAAGTAAACACTCTGTAATAATTTAATAAAATAATACAAACTGATTACGACTAGAAAACTTATACGCGATTATAATAAGCACATATTTGACCTTGATACGTAAATAATGATTTTATCTTCATTATTATTTGTCATAGCACAAAACGGTGAGCTATATTCAAGTACATTAATTAAAACATTTATAATTTGTAATAATAGACCACACATTATTACCGCAATTATTTTTCATATATGGGAACAATAAAAACTACTCTACCTTGGCATTACATACGCATATATGCGTGCAGCAAAATACAAAATCCTGTTGCACACATATTTAATAATACTATATTTATGTAAAACAAAATATTTCATAACTAAATATTGCAGTTATTTTATTGAAAATATCAATAAACACAAAAAAATGGTAGAGTTTATTAATTAGTCAATATTTTACTCATATATTATTTTTGTTACAAATATAGTGCCGTTATTAATCCAATATGTCGACATGTTGGATTAGTAATTAAGTTTTTATACATTTAACTGTTCTTTGATATATTGATATATTTTGTTAAAATAAAATTTGTAGTGTTAACTTTGTAACCTAGATCTGAAAATGGTCTTAATAAAGGACCGAAACGTTGTCTAAATAAATAAATAATACAAAGCTGAATTCTCCAATAATCTACCCTCTTTATTGCAATGGGCTATATGACCACTATCGAATTGAAACAAAAAGTATAAAAACTAAAAATTAACCATTGTGTTTACCAATAATAAAGACAAAAACTATATATTATCTTATAATTTCACTGAAATTAGCACTTGAAATTAAAATTTATGCAATGGTGCTGTATATCTGCCGTCACCTAGGAAAATGAAGTACAGTTTACTATGCTAAAAGTGAAAATTTAATGAACCTAATTTTATTACTTAATGATATCGAATAAATGTATTTAATGATAAATTAATCATAATTTTTAATAAAACAATGTATAAGATATCAACATAGGCAATTCATAAAATAAAATAAAAATATTTTGATATTTTACAACAAATTGTTTTGGTGTAAGTTTGGTTGACATTGTAATGTCAACTGTCAACAATATCAATATCATATTATATCCGAAGGCTGTTTAGTGTTTATAAATATCCTTTAAAAAATGAAACCTGGGTAATCTGCCAAATGTACATTATTCTATAATAGATGACTATTGAATGAATTCAAATTCTCTATGTAATTCTCCTGTGACGTCACATATCCCCTCTACAAATTTTTTTTTTCTCCGGAGCTATCAACAATGAAGCCGTTTAAAAAAATACGTGTATTTTTTTACAGAACCATAAAATGGAAGAAAAAAATATGGTCATATACCCCATTCTCAGCTTAATAAAATTACAAAATTAAAAAATAGAACAGGTTATTTATGTCATAAAAAACCTAAACTGACATGATGGCACTTTATAAATCAGCTAGTGTCCGAAAGGTTCAGTAATGGCTGTTTACGAAATAAATATTTCAGGAAAATAAATTGGCACAACCCATAATAGGTATGTGTAAACAATTATTTAAAAAAAAAATAAAAAAAATCAGCCTGATAAATATCAAGTTCAAAACTGCATTTAGCATAACTAATTACCTATTAATATAAAGCAAATTTATGCATAACTGAGTAGATATTATTTAAACACTTTCGATTTTTATTGGAGTATATGTATAGGTGTCCTTAGGCTGCAACATGCAGTTTACCGTTATATCACTTTCAACGACTGCAATTATAATCAGAGCATTAAATGACAATGCGGAATTTAATCCCGGATTTGTGGGGGAGTTTATTGTTTAAAAATATGTAACATATACTTGTCGCTAACACATGCCATGAAAAAAGAGAATACCATACATCATATTCTTAACATTGTTTATATTTTAGTTCCATTATTTAAAAACAAAATAATAAATATTCAGGTAAATAATTCTAGATTATTCTTAACACATATGTTGAAAATCGTAGATCGATATCTGTTTTGGTTTATAATTTATTTATATGCAAAATTGAACCTAATCAAGGTAACCTATCATTTTTCATTCAATGCGTTTATTCAAAATTTTCAAAGGGAATTCAATTACATATTAGCTTTGAATGTTTAAGCATAAAATTAGGTTTTTTAGGTATAACCCTAAATGGGTTGAGATACGACTTCAGCGACCATATGATTCTACGGGCAAAAATACATATGTGAGTGCACCAAATTTTCATATTTTTTAACTACTGATACGAATTCTGTAAGTAAATGTCCAAAAATCTTAGCATCTTAGGGTTCTTTCGGATTTTATCCAATTTCAAACTTTTCTTAGGCATAATTTAGCTTTTAGAATGAAGTCGTAGCTCTGCTCATTTTACGATTTTACTTAAAGAACCTAATTTTTAAGTGCATAACTTATAAGGTACATATCTCGAGAACGGGATAAAAAAAAATATGTTTTAAACATTTTATAATATAAATAATTGTAAAAAATAAAGATTCTTAAATCATAGACGAAGAAGAAGGGAGGGGTGTTTTGTGGGTTAATGACCCCCCCCCCCTCCAGCGACCTAATTAATTCAAAGACTAGACCTTTAATGCTTAATTTTTGGACAACACTATAATATGAAAATATCGATGTCTATTACAAAAAGTATCGTACTGTAGTGACATTTTGCTAAAAGATATGTAATGTAGCGGCTGCGTAGCGACATTTTTAAGAAGAAGACTTGGGAGACTGAAAATTTATTTAAAGAATACCATGGGTATACTACTAAATCTTCGTAAGTAGGTATATTGTTGTCACTGCTGAAGATATTTTATTATATTTCATTAAACATTAGCTTAAATTTAATTTATGAATGAGGTTGTTTTTAATTTGTTATTTTTTAAATTTTGGCTATTTTTATTACAATAAAAAAAGTAAATATCTTTACTATATATTAATTTTTCAATTACTCAAAGTATTATATTTTATTTTCTATTTCTATGTAAAACAAATTATATACTTATAAACTTATATAATTATAAACATCTGCAAGAAGAAATAAATTTTTAATTTTTTATCTAAAACCCAAACAGACTCTAGAAACTCTGAGTGAGAAACATTTTTTAGAATATTTTAGAAGAAATTGAATTGAAGTATAGACATTCTTTTCTTAATTATCTCAATATAATTTTAATCAAGCTTGTGGTGATTTTTTTTTATAAAATTGTAATCAAGAAGATTTGTTATTTATTTTTACTTTATTCCCTTTTACATTTTATTCCCTCCTTTTATGCCCTAGGGTAAAAAGTAGTCTAGTATGTGTCATTTATCAATCATATAAAATATCCAAAAATTTATGACCCTTCTTACACCCTTCTACATTTTTTTCTTCCGGAAATTAGGAATGGGCGGGTATAAATATTTCCATAGTCATATTTGTGGTTGTAAACTGTATATTTACATGAACATGAACACAATACAGGGTATTATATACAAATGAGTTGCCATATATACATCATAGTAATAGTCGTCTTCTTGCGCCTTACCATCCGTGTCCCCAGTCTCCACGCCATTGACCATCATCACCATCCCAGCCATTGTCGCCTCTCCATTGGCCATCATCTTCACCGTCCCAGCCTCCATGGCCGCCCCAGCCGCCAGCACCAGCGCCAACTCCCCAGGCTCCGCCGCCCCAGGCACCATCACCCCAGCCGCCGTGGCCATTGCCGGGGCCGGTCAGCTGGACAGCGCCGCCACGGGTGCGGACGTCTCCGGCGGGGCCGGACAGGCGGGCGCCGGCTCCGTGGCCGCCCAGGCCGTTGTCGGTGGCTACGCTTCCTGGGGGAGAGAGAAGGTGAGAAAAAAAGAAAGCAGTGGAATTAGAGAAAGAAATGAAGCAGCAAAGATGAGAAAAAAAGAAAGAAAAGGAAAAGAAAAAGAATTAAAAAGAAAAAGAAAGAAATGGAATCAGTGAAACAAGAAAAGGGAAAGTGTCTAAGAAAGAAAAGTAATCAGAGAAATAGAAGAAAGAAATAAATCAGAGACAGGAAAGAAACCAAAGGAACCATTGAAAGAAATCAGAGCAAGAAAAGGAATCAGAGAAAGAAAAGAAATCAGAAAAAACAAAAGAAAGTAAAGGAATCAGAAAAGAAGAAAGAAATGAAATCAGAGACAGAAATAATCAGAGAAAAGAAAGAAAGAATAGGAATCGAAGATTTTAAAAAAACAATCAGAGATAGAAAAGAAAGAAAAGGAATCACAGACAGAAATCTTAGAAATCTTAGAAAGAAAAGAAATCAGAGAAAAAAAGAAATCAGAGAAAAAAGAAATCAGAGAAAACAAAAGAAAGTAAAGGAATCGAAAAAAAGAAGTGAAATCAGAGAAAGAAGATAAAGAAAAGGGACCACAGAAAGATATCGTATAAAGAAGATAAAGAGGAGTCAGAGATAAAAATAATCAGAGAAAAAAAGAAAGAAAAGGAATCGGAGATCTTAGAAAAACAATCAAAGATAGAAAAGAAAGAAGAGGAATCACAGACAGAAATCTTAGAAAGAAAAGAAAAAGAAATCAGAGAAAACAAATTAAAGTAAAGGAATCGAAACAAAAGAAATGAAATCAGAAACAGAAGATAACGTAAAGAAAATAAAGAAAAGGAATCAGAGTCAGAAAAACCATGAAAAGTAATCAGAGAAAGAAAAGAAAAAAAGGATTATTGAAAGAAAAGAAAACCAAAGAAAGAACAATAGCCTACCTGCAGGTCCAGCGACGACAGCGCCGTTGGGACCGACTCCCACACTTCCGGAGGGAATGTGGGCAGCGGGGTTAAGAGCTACGGCGATGGGGGCCACAATGCCACCATGTCCTCCGATCCAGGAGGCAGAGGCAGTAGCCACGCACGCGACTAAAAGGACTACCTACAGGACAAAAATAATCTTAACAATGTAGGTACTACGTCACAAATATATTTATACCATAGAAGACGTTTACCAAACGTCACCTACGGATGTTTATGGGTATAAGATCTGCTTATAATAAGTAATTTAACAGATTTTATCTTTTACTACCTTTAAGTACCGTTAAAAAAATATAGCTTTAACTTAATTAACTGTTTCCAGTATAACAAAACTTTTAAATATAAATTGTTTGAAGTATAGTTGATCGAAATTATTAAAATCTTAAAATCGTACTTATTAGGTAATTATTATCTTTATGTGTGATTTTTAGTAAGATGTAAAGTTAATGTTAAAGAGATAGAAGTTTAACTGAAGTACAATTTTTTTATCCTGGATGATAAATAAAATCGGATTTTATGTCTTCTAAATCGTACTTATTTAACTTAAAATTTATGTTCGATTTTTAGACATCATTAATGAAACAGCATAATTAAAAGTAAGGAAGAAATTTTCCAATGACAATAAATGAAAAATCTAAATAGATATAAATATTTTATTAATATTTATAAAGGTTTTAATAATTAAAAGAAATAAAGTTAATTGATGTAGTGAACTAGGCAAGTAGAGTACTTACAAATCCGTTCATGTTGTAGACTGAAACAGACTATGCCTTAGTGACCGAACCCCAGGCTTAAATACTCCTGCAATGTCCTTCTAGTACCTTGCCCCTTGCTAGGTAACCACTTTTACTCTTAACAGCCTTACGCAAATTTTTGTTGATATGCAGTAATTGTAACACTTCCTATACCTTTGACATATTGACTTTTATTTTTAACAAAGAACTTTCGGAAATAAAGAAATATACCATCTGGGATTATTGCCTATATTTGAGTGTGGCTAGTTTAAAAACATTTTGATAATTTTTAAACATATTTGGGATCTTTCCCAACTTCACTTTGTTTCAAACATCAAATATAATAAATACAATGTATTAATTTCCAAATTGACGAATTGAAGAATCTTCTGCAAATATAGTGGCTCACAAATGCCTTACAATGCTTTAAATCACTTCACAAACTTTCAAACTTGCCTAACCACAATATGTGGGATCTGGCATTCATGCATGGATAAGCAAGTAAAAATTATATTTCCAGAATTAAAAAAATAGTGTTCTATTCATATATTTTTTTTTTTTATATTTAGACAATTAATCTCATATTTTAATCTACATTTTCAATTTTTAAAAAGGTATGACACGACAAATAACTAACATAAAATGTAAATTAAAAATCTGATGTGCCCAACAGTTTACATCTCGCTACTATAGTAATATATTTTATATAAGTTTTTCATTACATTAAATTTGTAGTTTTATAATTAGTATATTATTGCACTTCAAAATATATTTAATTCATTTCATACCTAAAATTTTACAATACAACTACTTCATATTTACATATTTTATTATTTAAACTTATACTTACGTCAAGTTTGACATCATATTTCAAATTTTGTGAACATAGAATAACTCATCTATTTTATAGAAATTCTTCAGCCTAAACGATATGTAAAATTAATATAATTTATATATTTTTTCCGTTTAGATAGAAGTTATATAAAATCGTTATTATGCAGATCGGTAGAAAATTAAAAAATCTTTATATTTGATAATAACACAATTTGCGAGAAAATTATATTTATAGGTATTTTTTAGGAAAAAACGGTTTAAAGCTTCAAGTAAACTACTACTTCCGGTTAAACAATTGTAGTCAACATCGAATTAGTTTATCATATTTGAATATAACTCTTAAATACAAAATATTATATTTTTATATGTATCATATTGGAGTTATTGTGGACGAAAAATCGTCAGACACACACTCAGACACAGACATACACATACACGGACATACAGACATCACGGTAAAAATAGTAAACTCATATTTTAGGAATCCTAATTCCTGCTCATATGTTAAAAAATCATACTCGAGAAATTTGACCAAAAACAATACCACCTTTATCTGTATATTGACAGGCGGCAGGTAAAAAGAATTATATAATATAGAGCATTATAAGCTGTGGGCTGATAACCTAGACCACTAGATGCAAGTAAAACTTGTCACGAAACGAGTATCTTGACTTGACGCTAATTATATCTAGGAAGATAATATCCATATTGGCGAGTGCTTATCTGCTTTTGTTTTTTTTTTTTTAATATGAAACAAATTACAAAAACTTTGAACAGAAATATGTATTATTTATTTTTTATGAGCGAAATACAATAAAAAATTAATAAGCCAAAATATTTATTAGGCAATATATCGCAGAATTAAATCATTTCTCAACCACTTTCAAATTCTATTTGTAATGACAATATTCAATGTTATGAAAGGAAAAGTGCATTAATATATACGGTACATATATAATTTATTTAATTTTTTGTTGTGGTTTTCACAACGTGTATTTGAATCCTGCTGCTGTAAAAATTGTTTCCTATTTCCTGCATAAAAATAGGCCTACACAAAAGTTAAAGTACTTAGAAGATGACGTCCTTGTGACATAAATATATGTCATCATCGACATCTGTTATAAAACAGATTGCCACACCCAGCAATGGGTAATAAACAAATGGTATTTATTTTACAAAACTTAACCTAAGACAAGTAAAAATTCAGTAGGAGTGTTTTAAAAATATTTATATCCTTGAAATAGTTTTGAAATCTATAATTACGTCATTCATCAAAACTTAAAAAATGTGATACATTTTTTATTGAAAATTGTTTATGTCAAAGATTTTCTTTGTTTACTATCATAAAGATAAAAAGACGGAACCAAGCTATGTCCTTGGTCTGTCTATGACACGGTATTTTATTTAATGGGCATACCGTTCTATAACACTATGATATACAGTTCATTTAATATAGTAGCAGAATAGTTAGCGCGCTTACGTTTATAACTGTGAGTGGGGGTCAAATTTTTGTCGACAATTTTGTCACAAAACTTTTATATCTTTTATTTAAAATAAATACAGACGATTCTGCTTAATTTAACCATCATTGATACTAATTCATTTTGGCTTTATTAAGCGGCTACCCCAATTAAAGTAATAATAAATTCTAAGATACAGGGTGTCCTAAATAACTTCTTACGCATGAGGATCTTGAGATCGGTAAAAGATACGAGGTCGGTTGAATTAGACCAAAGTTGATGCATTAAGGGACCATTTTTTGTCCTGAAAAAAATGCACAGTTTACTAGATTGAACGAAATTGTAAATTGTATGGGTTTTAATTTTTGCTCATACCTTCCAAAATTAAAAGATTAAATTATTTTGGTGCACATGTACTTGAGACACTTTTTTTATATTTAGGTATGTCAGCTTTATCTGAAATATCGGTAATGTTCAGTGGCGCGCAGTTAATATGAATTATATTACTTACTCTTATTTATATTATTTAAATTTTTTGTTACGAAAATATGAGTATTTGAAAATTGAAAGTTAGTATGAATTTCTTGAAAAATGTTCGAGCTACAAAAATTTTGAAGACTCCCGTCAATTCCTTATAAAATGTGTCTGTAGAATGTGCAATCTAGAAACTTGTATGAATTGAAACAAGAAAGTTATAAGTGAAAAAATATATCAAAATCAGTTTTTGCTCCTATCTAATGTTCTATGCATTTTTTGGGAAAACAAAAACATCACTGAAATGGCCAACTAATGATTATCTCTTAAAACAGACATTCTGTATATAAAAAATTTAATTGGCCACGTTTACCTTTTGTTACAATTGACAAAGAGATATATATTTAGGTTCTATACGATATGATAAACTTACATAAAATTTGTTTTTTCTTAATTTTATGAGAATAATTTTTTTTCAAAAAAAATTGTAAATTTTTGAAAATATTTCAATGCTTAATACATTACACACATTCATCCTAGAATGAGTGAACATTCCTTACAAACTACCACCGCACGCCACTGATAATGATGTATTTATTCCATGCAGGACATTTATTAGACGTTTCGCTGTCGTGGAGAGTGCACCACGGAGAACATTTTCATACGGGAAATAGACTCGAAATTAATTTCTCAGATCTACATCCTATTGCTATTCTACCCACTAAGGTACTAAACCAATTTTTGTTATGATTAATTTATATGTATGCGTATTAGAAATGATGCATTATATCGTATTGAGTTACAGATACAAGGTAATATTTTTGGCAATAGTTACAGCGCATGCCAAGCCATTATAGTGCAGCTATCTATGAAGTATCTATGTTATGAGCTTTCCCAGAACATTGTTTATGTTTATACTCAATTTTATTATTCAAATTTGCTGCATTCAATTAATGATTCATTCCGATCTGGCAATACTAAATCAATGCAAATAATCACCAAAACACTGAATTATTAATAATTTGTTAATTAAATTTATGTATTATTGGTTTAAGTTTGCTCATAATTAATGAAAAAGTCATTTTCCATATTAATTTCCATAGTATTTAGTTGATTATAACTGTATTTATAAAATTGCATAATCATATTTGTTTTTATATAAACTAATTTTTATAAGTAAAGACCTTGCTCAAGAAAAAACTAAACTGTTACAATTTTCTCATAATTATAATAACAAATTATAATCTTTTACATATCTTTTTCTAAAAATACTTTCAACTATATTATTTACCCTACAATCATTCTGAGTACTCTTTTGAAAAAAATTGAAGAAATTATTTACCAAAGGTATGTACCGAAATTGGTGTTGGTGCCAAAAATATTTAAAATAGATAGTCGATCTCAGAATTCGGGGAGGATAATTTGATGTCAAAAATATAAAAAATTGTAATTTTTTATTAATAATTTCTGTTTATTAATATTATATTATCTTAGATATAACATTTTTTCCGTTTAATAAGAGACTATATTTTACTAATTTCAGTTTGGTTATTAATTCCATTGTTTCACTTTTGAAGTAATAGGATCGTTATTTCACTTCAAATCATATTGAAAAGTAGGCATCTGTAGAAACATCCAGGGCCGATTTTATGTTGGTGGGGGCCTCTAGTCAAATTATAGCGGAGGCTCTTTTTCAACTTGGAATATTTTATGATTTTTTTTTATAAATTGTTAATTTAACAAATACTGAATTATTTTTAATACCACTTATCACCCTGATGATGAGTGACGAAACCTTGGTAGATTAGTAGATTTTATTAAACGATTGCCATTCCAAAAGTGTTTTCCTAATTACTAATTACATAAAATTTAATTTTGCCACTTTTTTTTTGCCGTCTTCTTTGTAAAATATTCTATATTTTCATATAATATTACTCTTAAAATATCATTGTTGATGCTCAGAACTATAAAATGATGTTTTAGGCGTTTTTCGATCATAATCGTTCTCAGCCTAGGTATTTTTTAATATTGTTAATTTTGAGAATGATCTATCTGCGGTTGGTACAATTTGTTATTATGAAAACAAGGAAAATTTTCAAGATGACTTCCTAGTTTGGAAAAGGCTCCAGTATAATATTTTTCTGTTATTAAATTATTCATAAATACTTCTCGACTAAAGACACTATTATTTTCTTCTATTAACAATTAAGACATTCCATTGTACATTAGTACATAAATTTTGGTGTTTTACAGGTTAGTTCTTTCTTATTTTCCGATAATGTAAATTGTTCACAAAATTTAGAAAATAGGCATATATAGGAATAAAGAGCTACAAAAAAATATTTAGTTCTTATTATCTTTACAAATGTTAGTAACTTACTTATTATATTTATTTTATATAGTGTATCTGTTTATAACCAACTTGTTGTAGCAACTAAATAACGCACAAAATTAAGTAGTCCTTGGTATTGTCTTTTTTGTTAATTTGAAAATATCATCAAAATATAAAAATTTATAATTTCAAATAAATTCGTTTATCCAAACGAATGTAGAAAAATATAGTATGAAACTCATAAGGAAATTAAATAATTATTTAACTTCTAGTTCTACAAAACTCGCCTTTGTCTAATTTTTTAATTTTTACATGCATTAGAATTAGAAAAAATATTGTACGAAACAAGCAAGTAAACTGAATTGTTATTTAAGTTTCGATCTTGCAAAATTCACCTGCGACTCGTTTTGTAATTTTCGGATGCGTTAAATAACCACCCTTGTTTCCTTACTTATTACATAAGTAGCTATTTCTGTATTATTATATTCCGAAAAATGCAAGTAAAGTAAACAAATGATATTTTTTGTCTACCCTACTACAATATTAATTTGTCAGCAGAGTTCCATAGAGCTTTTCCTCAGAGCTTTATTAAGCTCTGATACCACATGATGAAGCTCATAAGCTTCTTCATCCTTTATATCATTCTGGTGTTTGATATAATACGTAATCTTTTTTATTTTTACACTGTAACAATTTTTAACCTACAAATAATTCAGAGCTTAAATGCTGCGGGGGAAATATTCAACAATGTAATTAACAAAATTTTATGTACATTATAAATAAATTATAAATTAAATAATTTATTAATGATGTACACCAATAGTAATTGTTCTACTGACCACTGTTCAGTTCATGTGCATAATTTATAATATGTTCCGGTAATATACATAAAATTACAATGCGCAAAGTTTTATTATCTCTGGGACGGAATTAAATTCACAAAAGGTTTCATTTTACTCGTTAATAACGTTTAGCAACTGTCACCAAAAATTCAACTCCTATGTAACGAAGTTATTTAAACTATTATTAACAATAATTATTATTATTTCTATACATTCTTATAACTAAAACAATGATCCTTTAGAATTTACACATAAAATTAGATTTTGTACACATACTTATATAGCATAATATCTATAATCATAATAGTATATTGTGCAACAAGTGCAGAGTTTCTATTTCCCACCTGGTGTGAAAGTTTCGGTACGAGACGAACTCGCGTGCAGGAATCACACAAGGTGGGAAAGAGGTGATTCTGCACGAATGGCACACTACTTTTTCTACATGCGCAGTGTTGGTAAATACTATGAGAAATAATTCCTCATACTGTAACCCACGATTGTAGGAAATAGACAACTTTGAATCTTAATATAGTGTGCGAAAGGTGCTACTTTCCATAGTGGTCGTAGAAAGAAATAGTTATTTACATATCAAGTGTAGGAATGCAATTTCAAGCAAGAGGTTTGTACATTAATTTTGTACGAAAAATGCAAAATCAATAAGTACCTTTTATTTTTGTACAAATATTTTTATTTATTATATACACACATTGTTCTGTAGTTATTTGTTTCAGCCCTAACAAGTGCTTCAATCTGTCAAAATTACAGCAGTTGTTGCCAACATTGTACATCAAAGGCACTAAATTTACTTTTTCTAATGAAATTTCGTTCAATAACCCACTATTTTTTTTAGTGAAATTGAAACATTTCTTATGATTTTTTTTTTAATTTTTAGTCATTTTGGAAGAGAATTTGGGAAGCTAGGTTTAGGTGAAAGAAAACATAATAAATTTGATTAAATTTTTAGTGTTCCAATCTTCAAAATGCTGGCCAAATTTTCTGCGTTAAATATTTACTACGTGAAAATGAATTGTTGTTTTATTTGTGAATCTTTGCCAAGCAGTCAGAAATAAATAAAACTCAATTTAAGACGCACTTAGAAAGAGTTTCATGTTGAAGTACCGTTTGTTGTTGGAGCAAACTGTGATATTTTGTCAGTTTAGCACCCTGGTTATATACCTAAGTGCAACCTTCGTTTTATGGGCACTTGCGTAAAATAAATGTCGCTTTTACTAACCTTAATCAATACGGCAATTGTAGCGCCAGATTTCACAAACACAGAGCCAGCTCATTGGTAAATTACCGTATGAAATATGGAACAAAAAATGGAGCAATAAATTAAGAGGAAACAGGGAATTATTCATCATTTACATATGGATTAATTGGTAATTAATTTGTCGAAATATATTTTACCTCCCACTCCAATTAACAAACAATTTGTAAAAATTTTATAAATTATTTTTAAGCCCTTTAAATGTTATAGCGTAGGCGTAGTTTATCTATAATTCATAATAATATGACAATGATACAAATTCATAATACAATAATTTTTTGAGATATGAATGAATGGCAGTGACGTAACTAAGGGAAGTACATACCTTCAGTGTGGGTAGGCCACTTCTATATAATGCATTGCATTATATTGTATGTAAACGAAGGGTTAAGCGTTTTATTGCTTTTGTTACCGCGACGTAGAAGATCTATTGTGACGCAGTCCTTACTTAGTTTTCCGGAAACATTTCCAGTTTTCTAATGCAGCCAACTATGGCTCCAGGAGTCAAGTTCTAGATCTCATTTATTGTAAGATATCTTTTACCTAGTTAATTGAGTCTCTCAGTAAGTGTTCCGACGATTCTTCGTCCTTATCATAGATAGAGTCGACAGATATCATGTTCAGCTTTACCAATTTTCCACAAATAGTACTTTAAAAGACAATGGCCAGTAAGGATTCCTGTCATTATTCTAAAGTCCTATTTTGCTTAGAGCTAGTAGCTCCTTGGCGTTTGTAGTAGCTGGAGATTCTTCTCAATTTTTGACTACCTTTGTATATTGGCTTTGTGGAAGACGACATGTAGGATCCGATCCGTAATATGAAAGTTTATCCCCTTTTCTGCAAGTTCATCAGCTTTCTCGTTTTCTAGGAATACTTCGGTGCCTTAATATCCACCGTAGGGTAACGTGGATTGTCTTATATTATAGCAATTGGAGGGTCTCCTTGCAGTTTCAGACTAGCTTTGATTTAAACATGATAGCCTTTACTGACTTTAAAGCTGTCTGACTGTCAATATTGAATGTAACTCCTTTTAGACCTTTCTAAGTGATGTAATGTACCTAATCCACATTAAATAACAAATAATTGGAAAAACAATACGACAAGGAATTATATTTAAACCTCTGATGAGCGGATAAAATGACTGAAATAATTCGGATTACCAGAATTCTAATCCTGCTTGTTACAATTATTACCCATAAAAATAGTCCCTGTAGTGCACATCGTACGTCAAATATAGTGCCCGTGAGATGACATTTAGTAAATACTCTCCTCATATTTAGTGCTAAAATTCTAATTATATCCCATATAAAACGGCTCTTGCGGCAGACTCTTCACTTCAGCAAGAATGGCCAAAATGGTATCTGGTAAAAGCTTTCTACAATCTTGTTCAAATCTCGAATAAAAGGTAATTGGATTTAACTGCATTTTATAGAGACAAAAACTACAGAAGTATTGTTTTACCTCTTGAGTATAAAGTGCTATTAAGGTGTTAATCAATTAACCTCTGATAATATGATTTTTTACAAGAAATGATAAATTTATTAAATGTATTATAAAATACGTCAAAAGTAAAGCAGATTAAATTATCAGAATTAGAAATGGATATGTATTTAAAAAATCAAATTTTAATATTATTTAAAGATTACGAAATAAATGTCAAAACCTTAGTATTACTACAAAATAAATTTTATAATTTTATTAATAATTTAGCACTAAATTTCTTAGATAATTCTATTGAAATAATCAGATTGAGAAGGACGAAAACTCTATATTTGACATCTAAATTATAAAGTGCCAAATAAACAAATATAAAACTAAAAAAACAAATAGAAGTTATTTCTCGCAAGCTATATACCTATGATTTCATCACATTTGCTTGTTGTTTTTTTTTAACCAATTATAAATGCGGATTTAAATAAATAAAATAAATAATACGTTTATAGTAATTATTAGTGGTTAAAATGCACATATACATGTTTTTGTTTGTGAAGTAATCCCAAATTAATTTAGTGGAAATTATTTTTATTCCTTGTAATTTTCATTTACAAAATTAATTTCCCATGCATACATTAATATTTAAAAATGAAATAATTGCGAGCACATAAATAGTAAACATTTTTTTAATAAAGTGTACCGCAGGACTACATTAATTAACAATTCGGGTTTTGATTCCATTCGCCACGGCCAAGTTAATGCGCATTGTTAAAATGCTTTCCGTGTACATTTTTCCAAACTCAAGTGTAAATAAAATTACATTGATTAACACTGATTTACCCGGAAAATAATAACTCATAACTGCGAGCTAATGCGAAAATAAACTAGGAAAATAAAATACAATATTTATTTGCGCAGAACAAATAAACATTGTTATAAATTATAGACGGTCGGTACATATTTACCACATACATAATACAATAAAATACAAAGGGAACAGTTATGTGCCATTTTTCAAACTGATTTGTTTTGGTCTTGTCACATTTTTTACTCAATCATATCGTTATTTTATGATAAAGAAAAAATTTGCGTGATTGAAATGTGACTATCATTACTCACATATATTTAAACTCATGTGGCAACATGTTATGTCTATGGTTTTATTCATAAATAGGTTTTTTTTTTACATTTTTAGTAAGTAACAAAAATTACTCATCGATCACGGAATTGGTATTTTTGCGATTTCAGATTATTGAAGATTGAGACGTTCATAACTATTTAATTGTATCTCATATATAATATTTAAATAAATTTATTTATTTATTTTGGAAATGTAAATTCAATATTGTTTAAAGAGATGTGACAATATACATACACGTATACTAGGATAAAATGTGTTGTAAGGAAGACAGAGAAACCAAAGAAATTATTATAAAATGCAGTGTTTATTTGACAAACAAGTAAAGATATAAATAACGGTAGCTACATATATACAGAGTGCAGTTGGGTTGGTGTGAGGCCCTTACCAGGCGGCGAGTCCATGTCCCCAAGCGGGGGCGGCGAGTCCATGTCCCCAGGCGGGGGCGGCCAGAGCCAGGGGAGCAGCCCAGGCACGGGCAGCGAGGGGGGCAGCGAGGGGGGCAGCGACAGCGAGGGGAGCGGCGCCCCAGGCGTGGGCACCAGGAGCAGCCAGGCGAGCCAGGCCTCCAGCAGTGCCGACCTCTCCTCCAGGGCCGGACAGGCGGGCAGCGGCGCCGTGGCCAGAGAGGCCGTTGTCGGTGGCGACGCTGCCAGCGGGGCCGGCGATCACGGCGCCGTTAGCGCCCACGGACACGGAGCCGGAGGGGATGTGGGCGGCGGCGTTCAGCGCCAGGGGGGCCCAAGAGGCGGAGGCGCAAGCGGCCAGGCACAGGACGGCGACCTACAGGGGGGGACAAACAATCAAATACACACACACACACACACACACAAAGTCAAATAAAGTCAACCAAGGAATAGAACGATTTATATTCGGATGGATAATCGACACAACACGCAAAATATTAATGCATAAAATAGATATAAATATGTGATGAGGGACCAATTAATACCTATATGGGTAATATTGTAGTTTTCTTAAAAGTTTAAAATAAAATTTGCCGAAAATAAAACCAAATAGTAATGTGAAAGATATAAAGTAAAAGAAGAATAAGCGATGCCCCAATATATGAGGGATATTTGACACTGTTTATTCAAAGAATAATTATAATTTAAGCAACTAATCCACTGCGTACGATAGTTATTATACTCGTATGTTAAATAATTTGAGAATATAATGTTGAAGAATATTGTTAAATAAACTGTGAGGGTTAAGAGACTTAAGAAAAGCTGGGAGAAAAACTTAACAACTTACGAAGGAGTTCATGATTGTGTTGAAGGATTGTCGACTGGTAGAAGACTATGCTCCTGTGACGAACTGCAGAATTTTTATACTGATTTTTGGCAAGGTCGATTGGGCCAACTTTTACTAATATACCGGCTCGAACACTTATTGACGGAAGCAATCTAACGTGCTACACATTGTTGAAGACAAATGGGTACGGATATTGATACATGATGTATTACTCGACTATTTTTCATCAGATATTTTGCCCTTCATGAATATAGACACCCATCGTTTCCCTATAACGACATTTATATTTTTTTATTTTTCATTATCTCAGTGACATTTATTCTGGAAAAAAAACTTAATCCACATAAAAACAACTCCTATAGTGCTTTTTAATTACAATTCATTGTTGTAGTGGCATTAAAACATATATAAATTAAAATTACTTAAATTGCTCACATAAAACAACATCTGTGGTGCACTCTCATCTTTAGGTACAGTGCCTAACAGATGACGTCCAATAAATGTTTTCTACAGTGTAATAATTATATCATTCACAATTTTGCACGATCAATTTTTTTTGCCTAATTATTGTGTCTGTTTTCATGACAGTAAGTTGTTTTTACTGTTTGCTAAGTCAGTCAATACGCTAAGTATCGACATACCGGCCATTGAACGGTAAGTAAATTTATATTTATTTTAATTGCACAGATATGATTTAGTACATTCATTCATTGCTATTAAATTCAAAGTACAATTACTAATACCCCAAATATTGCTAACGAATTATTTTCACAGGTATATCTTACACAAAAACACATCCACAAACGAAAAGGCTTTGAAAAATTGCCAAATGGAACAAATATATGAAAAATATTACAGAAACGGATTTTCATTTTTCACGAAAATTTTAATATACCTCTTTTTGGATACTACTTTTCTTACCGGACTTAATTTTGAATGTGTAAAAAATATGAGAGTAGATCATATATAAACAAGCCTTTGGCCAAAAAACATTGGTATATTTTGTGAAAAAAATTCAAATTAAATTTTTCCAAACTTTCTAGATAATTCTCCATCTTGTATTTCTTCCTCTTTTTGACGAATAGACAAATTTTTAATGCCGCTACCGTAGAAAGTTGGGGAATGAACATCAAATCATTTCTACACGAAATGTTGCACCTTCTCGTTTCTTAGGTCGAACGGTTAACTTCGTAGATTCACCCAAACATACAGAATGGTGTTAAGTTTGAGCTGTACGGTGGATGTTCTATAACAGCTCAGAGCATGCTGGCACATTTTTGTTGCGATAGTGCTGAGATGTTGGGTCTTGCGTTGTCATGGAGATGTAACATACTTTTGATGCGGCGCTTTTTTGCTAAAGCCATGAATGAGAGAAACTTTAAAATAAGTTGTGCAACTGCGGAATGTACTTATTTCTTGTTCATAGGGAAGCAGTACTGCTCGCATGCATAATTTTGTTATTAATAATACTAGAAATAACACCTATTATAATATAAACATTTTAAGAAAAATTCCACGGAAGCATTTTTGTAAAATTCATTTATACTTTTAGGGTACACAGCCACTTGAAAAAACAACAATCATGAGGTGGAATCCCGTAGCGCGTGCGAATTGTTTATTTTGTACATTCTTTCATTCACATAGGGATTAAGACAAATGAGATGGAATATTCAAAATATTCTAGAAGACTCTACGATCACGTGCTTGGATCATGGACCACCTCCGAAACGCAATAGTCCTGAAGGGGTGAAGAGGGATATATTCATATAAAACTCGAGTTAAAAGTTACGCTCGAGGAGTCAGATCCAGGATTCCACTCAAGATTGGCTTGTCCGAGGTGAGACCATCCCTTGTCCTCTGAAACCGCTGTCATGACGTAGCTGTGGCACTGTCACGGCACCATGATAAGCACTCCTACACACTATATCGTCTCTGACGCAGCTGTTGCTCTGTCACGGCACCAAGACGACCTAGTGCAGTCTCGAAACCGCTGTCATGACGTAGCTGTGGCTCTGGCACGGCACCAAGACGACCTAGTACATAGTCTAAAACCGTCCCCGAATCTGAATCTAATACTATTAAATTCCCAACAATTTCGTATCGATTCGGACAAGCTAGGTATGTGTTTGCTATATTTCTATCTAAATGTTAATTATGGTTGTCACAATGATATAATATTTTTACTAAATATGACTGATCTAATATTAGTTGTCTAACAATTGAAATTTTCGAGACTATGTGCTTTGCACAAACTCTCAGGCTCAAGAATGTGCCGTATCAGCACGAATGCTGGTTTATCCACGTTCACTTGGGTATAAATAAATAATGCACAACTATGATACGGCACCGGTACCATGAAGACATGCGGCTACTCAGTAGCAATTGCATTGGACTCGCCAGCTCAGCTGGGTGTCTACCCCAATATTGGCCCTCAGGCAATGCCGAGCGCCCCCAGAAACAAAAGATATTAAAACAACGATATACCGGCTCTGCAATGAACAATAAAACCCGTAGGTTTTTAAGGTGAATGCCGGAGAGCGTAATATTCCACAGCACTCTACGAAATTCTTAATTACAAGAAATGCATAAGATCAGATATTTTTTCTGTCTTTTGACGATGAAGGGTTACTTATTTAAATAAACACAACGTAGGGTAAGTTAAACCTTCCACTAGACGATCAATGGCTAAAATATCATTGTATGTACGAAAGAGGGAGTACGTACTATTACAATAGCGATAGCAACCTATAGAGTGAGGTGCACTAGACGCACCAACGTTATGAATCGCTCCCATTTGACCATCGTTTAGTGCCAAAAAAGTTTCACAACCCTCACGCCGCCAACAGGCATGCAATTTAAAAAGTCTTATTCATATTTTATCCTTCCTTATTATAAGCATTACCTGGGGTAAGGAATCCTGATCTCAGACATTAAGTGTAATCATCACTTTGTTCCTGTTCTAAAGAATTGTCTTTAACCGGGAAAATGTCCTTACTATTGTCAATACTAAATATTCTATTTTTTGGAAATGTGACCAGCTGTTACTTGTATTTTAAAGGAATATAGCAACCTTAATTGCAATTCTTTATTGAAATTATATACTTTTTTGTGGGAAATGTAATCAGCTTTACTCCGTAATGTAAAAGTCTTGTGCCCATAAACATGTATAGAAAGATAAAAATATTATGTAAGGAAGGTAGAGAAACAAGAGAAATTACTATATAATGCAGTGTTTATTTGAGAAACAAGTAAACATATAAATAACGGTTCCTACATATATACACAGTGCAGTTGGGTTGGTGTGAGGCCCTTACCAGGCGGCGAGTCCATGTCCCCAAGCGGGGGCGGCGAGTCCATGTCCCCAGGCGGGGGCGGCCAGAGCCAGGGGAGCAGCCCAGGCACGGGCAGCGAGGGGGGCAGCGAGGGGGGCAGCGACAGCGAGGGGAGCGGCGCCCCAGGCGTGGGCACCAGGAGCAGCCAGGCGAGCCAGGCCTCCAGCAGTGCCGACCTCTCCTCCAGGTCCGGACAGGCGGGCAGCGGCGCCGTGGCCAGAGAGGCCGTTGTCGGTGGCGACGCTGCCAGCGGGGCCGGCGATCACGGCGCCGTTAGCGCCCACGGACACGGAGCCGGAGGGGATGTGGGCGGCGGCGTTCAGCGCCAGGGGGGCCCAAGAGGCGGAGGCGCAAGCGGCCAGGAGGAGGACGGCGACCTACAGAGGGGGACAAACAATCAAATACACTCACACACACACACACACACAATATCAGATACAGTAAATCAACGAACAGAACGATTCAAATGAATAATCAACATATAATTTTCTAAAATAAATATACATATGTGATGAGAAAACAATTAATATCTATATGGGTAATATTATTGATTTTTTAAACAAATTAAAATAAAATATCCCGAGAATAAAACCAAATAGTAATGTCAAATATATAAAGTAAAAGAAGAATAAGCGATGCCCCAATATACGAAGGGTATTTGATATTGCAATAATTCAAAGAATAATTATAATTTAAGGACTAATCAACTGCATGTGACAGGTATTGTACTCGTATGGTTAATAATTTAAAAATTTAATGTCGAACCATTTGTAGGATAATGTTAGATAAATTGAAAGTGTTAAAGAGACTTGAAGAAAGCCAGGAAAAAATTTCTGCAACTTACGAAGGAGTTCATGATTGTAGTAAAGGATTGTCGACTGGTAGAAGACTATGCTCCTGTGACGAACTGCAGAATTTTTATACTGATTTTTGGCAAGGTCGTTTGGGCCAACTTTTACTAATATACCGGCTCGAGCATATGGGGACGGAAGCAATCGAACGTGCTACACATTGTTAAAGACAAATGGGTACGGATATTAATACGTGATGTATTACTCGACTATTTTTCATCAGATATTTTGTCCTTTATGAATATAGACACCCATGGTTTCCCTATAACGACTAATTTATATTTTTTTACTTTTCATTATCTCAGTGACATTTATTCTGGAAAAAACAACTTAATGCACATAAAAACAACTCCTATAGTGCTTTTTATTTACAATTCATTGTTGTAATAGCATAAAAAATATATAAATTAAAATTACTTAAATTGCTTACGTAAAACAACATCTGTGGTGCACTCTCATCTCTAGGTACAGTACCTAACATATGACGTCCAGTGAATGTTTTCTACAGTGTAATAATTATATCATTCACAATTTTGCACGATTAATCTTTTTTTACCTAATTACTCTCTGTTTTGATGACAGTAAGTTGCTTTTCCTGTTTGCAAAGCCCAACAATATACTAAGTATCATCACACCGGTCATTGAACGGTAAGTCAATTTATATTTATTTTAATTGCACAGATATGATTTAGTACATTCATTCATTGCTATTAAAATTCAAAGTACAGTTACTAATAACTCAAGTATTGCTAAATAATGGTACCGAACGATTTATTTTCGCAGGTATATCCTACACAAAAACACAACCACAAACGAAACGGCCAAATGGAACGAATATTTGAAAAATACCATAGAAACTGATTTTCGTTTTTCACGAAAATTTTAATATACCTCTTTTTGGATACTACTTTTTTTTACCGATGTTAAGAGATATTTAATTTTGATTGTGTAAAAAATATGATACTTGATCATATGTAAACAAGCCTTTGGCCAAAAAACATTGATATATTTTGTGAAAAAAATTCAAATTAAATATTTCCAAATTTTTTTGATAATCCTCCATCTTATATTTCTTTACAAGCAATTTTTTAATGCTGCTACCGTAAAAAGTTAGGGAACGTACATCAAATCATTTCTACACGAAATGTTGCACCTTCTCGTTTCTTAGGTTGAACGGTCCACTTCCTAAATTCACCCAAACATACAGAATGGTGTTAAGTCTGTGGATGTTCTATAACAGCTCAGAGCATGCTGGCATATTTTTGTTAGTGCTGAGATGTTGGGTCTTGCGTTGTCATGGAAATGTAACATACTTTTGATGCCGCGCTTTAAAATAAGTTGTGCAACTGCGGAATGTACTTATTTCTTGTTCATAGTGAAGCAGTACTGCTCGCATGCATAATTTTGTTATTAATAATACTAGAAATAACACCTATGATAATATAAACATTTTAATAAAAATTCCACGGAAGCATTTTTGTAAAATTCATTTATAATTTTAGGGTACGCAGCCACTTGAAAAAACAACAATCATGAGGTGGAATCCCGTAGCACGTGCGAATTGTTTATTTTATACATTCTTTCATTCACATAGGGATTAAGGCAAAGAAGTTATCGTGCAGCCAAATGAGATGGAATATTCAAAATATTCTAGAAGACTCTACGATCATGTGCTTGGATCATGGACCACCTCCGAAACACAATAGTCCTGAAGGAGTGAAGAGGGATATTTTCATATAAAACTCGAGTTAAAAGTTACGCTCGAGGAGTCAGATCCAGGACTCCACTCATGCATGGCTTGTCCGAGGTGAGACCATCCCTTGTCCTCTGAAACCGCTGTCATGACGCAGCTGTGGTACTGTCACGGCACCATGATAAGCATTCCTTCACACTTTATCGTCTCTGACGCAACCGTGGCTCTGTCACGGCACCAAGACGACCTAGTGCACACTCTAAAACCGTCTGCGAATCAGAATCTAATACTATTAAATTCCGAACAACGTCGTGGCGACTCGGACAAGCTATGTATGTGTTTGCTATATTTCTATCTAAATGTTAATTATGGTGAGGGTAAAAAGTATTGGAATTCATTCAGTTGAAAAAGGTTTTATTTCTTCTCCCACCGGTTTCAACCCCGCATGGGTCTTCTTCAGGGAGTGAAAGTCAGTTTATAAATATAAACCATGTATAATTAATTATGTTTGTCACAATGATATAATATTTTTATTAAATATGACTGATCTAATATTGGTTGTCTAACAATTGAAATTTACGAGGCTTTGTGCTCTGCACAAACTCTCATGCTCAAGAATGTACCGTATAAGTACGAGCGCTGGTTTATCCAGGTTCACGTGGGCATAAATAAACTACAAAACCATGGTACGGTACCGGCACCATTAAGGCATGCGGCTACTCAGTAGCAATTGCATTAGACTCGCGAGCTCAGCTGGGTGTCTACCCCAATATTGGCCCTCCGGCAGTGCCGAGCGCCCCCAGGACGGCTTTGCAATAAACAATAAAACCCACGCGAACCAATACGACACATTTACAACTGTCAATGACTTCCAATATAAGTTTGGTCGCAATAACCTCATTCTACCATAAATGATTATAATAAATTATTGGGACAACTCTTCCTGAATTGAATACAATCTTTTTATATAATTGTTAGGTATATTGTCAAATTGTCTCTCTACCTGACGATCTGGCTGTCGTTTTCGTCAGGTTTTTAAGGTGGTTGCCGGAGAGCGTAATATTCCACAGCACTCTAGGAAATTCTTAATTACAATAAATGCATGAGATCAGATATTTTGTCTGTCTTTTGGAGTAAATATCATTCTTTTCTCCACTCTTAACAGCTATTCTGTATTACGACGATGAAGGGTTACTTAGTTAAATAAACACAACGTAGGGTAAGTTAAACCTTTCACTAGACGATCAATGACTAAAATATAATTGTATGTACGGAAGAGGGGATACGTACTGTTACAATAGTGATAGCAACCTATAGAATGAAGCGCACTGGATGCACCAACGTTAGGAATCGCTCCCGCTTGACCATCCTGTAGTGCCAACAAAGTTTCACAAACCTCATGCCGCCAACAGGCACGCAATTTAGAAAACCATATTCATATTTTATCCTTCCTTAGTATAAGCATTATCTGGAAAGAATCCTGATCTCAGACATTAGGTGGAATCATTAATTCCTTCCTCTTCTAAAGAATTGTCTTTGACCGGGAAAATGTCCTTACTAATGTTAATACTTAATATACTATTTTTTGGAAATGTGACCAGCTATTACTTGTATTTTGAAGGAATATGGCAACCTTAATTGCTATTCTTTATTGATTATTTATTTATATTATATTATAATATAATATTTTGTGGGAAATGTAATCAGCTTTACTCCATAATGAAAAAGTCTTGTGCCCATATACATATATACAAGGATAAAAATATTATATAAGGAAGTTAGAGAAACGAGAGAAATTACTATATAATGCAGTGTTTATTTGAGAAACAAGTAAACATATAAATAACGGTGCCTACATATATACACAGTGCAGTTGGGTTGGTGTGAGGCCCTTACCAGGCGGCGAGTCCATGTCCCCAAGCGGGGGCGGCGAGTCCATGTCCCCAGGCGGGGGCGGCCAGAGCCAGGGGAGCAGCCCAGGCACGGGCAGCGAGGGGGGCAGCGATGGGGGCAGCGACAGCGAGGGGAGCGGCGCCCCAGGCGGGGGCCCCAGGAGCAGCCAGGCGAGCCAGGCCTCCAGCAGTGCCGACCTCTCCTCCAGGTCCGGACAGGCGGGCAGCGGCGCCGTGGCCAGAGAGGCCGTTGTCGGTGGCGACGCTGCCAGCGGGGCCGGCGATCACGGCGCCGTTAGCGCCCACGGACACGGAGCCGGAGGGGATGTGGGCGGCGGCGTTCAGCGCCAGGGGGGCCCAAGAGGCGGAGGCGCAAGCGGCCAGGAGGAGGACGGCGACCTACAGAGGGGGACAAACAATCAAATACACACCCACACACTACATCAGATACAGTAAACCAACGAACAGAACGGTACATATTCGGATGGATAATCAACACAACACACGAAATATTAAGGCTATTCAGTAACTCATTGGTTAATCTATTTTCATTGGATAAAAAATTTAACCCCTGGTTAAAAATTAATTATTTAATTATAGTCGTATGTTTAATAATTTGAAACTATAATTTTGAACCCTTTGAAGAATGGTGTTAGATAAATTGTAAGGGTTAAAAGATTTAAGAAAAGAGTGGAGAAAACTTTGCAACTTACGAAGGAGTTCATGATTGTACTGAAGGATTGTCGACTGGTAGAAGACTATGCTCCTGTGACGAACTACAGAATTTTTATAGTGATTTTGGGCAAGGTCGATTGGACCAACTTTTACTGATATACCGGCTGGAACACTTGGAGACGGAAGCAATCCAACGTGCTACACATTGCTCATATGGGTTTCATCAGATAATATGCTCTGTATGGATATACACACCCATAGTTTTTTTATAGCAATTTATATATTTTTTTACAACTCATTAATTCAGTGACGTTTTTTTATTGAATGTCAAAATGTACTTAATTAATCCACATAAAAACAACTATTATAGTGCACTCTCTACAACACATAGTGTGTCCGGATAGTCACGGTAAATACCTGCTACGGTATAAATATATACTTGCCTCACCTGTAATTGTTATAAATTAATATATTTTTTTACAATTCATTTTTGCCGTAGCATTAAATAAAAAAAAATAGAAATGAAAATTACTCTAAATACCCTCATTTAGCAATACCTGTGGTGCTCTTTTCTCACTAGGTACAGTGCATAAAAGGTGACGAGCAGTAAGTGTTCTCTATTCTATAAATATTTCATTATCAATATCTGCTATAAAGCTCACCTCTTACACATCCAAAAATGGGTAATAAGTTGTAAAAAATCATTTCTTTTATAAAATAATATAAAAAATACTTCTAAATAAACAACAACTAACCAAAAAATATTAGTACAAAAATATACTATTTGGTGTATTTCAAGACTTTATTTTTTCTAAAAATAATAAATATTAAAATACAAGTAATTCAATATGATTTAAAAATCTTTTGGGATTTAATTCTTAAAAAAATACTGGGTGTTTTATAAAATAGAACATATGACTGGTAGTTATACAAATAGTTCAATAGCGATTAAAATATTCCGCAAAATCTGCACCTTTTTCCTAGCATAAAACAAGTGATGATTATTTTATTTACAAACGGATTAAATTCAAACAAAATAATAAAACCATGTGTTGGTTGAGTTTATTTTCTGTTAATGTGTTGTGCAAAAATAAACAGCAATTATTATTTATTCGAAAAATAAAAGAATACGAATTCACAGTAAAAATTTTACAGCCGAGGGTGTTAACGTAGAAATGCGTGCAATAAAAAGTTATGAACATAGATGTGTAAATTTACATGTAACATATTGTGCAATATTTTGCACTGTATACTATTTTAAGTCCGTCGAAACAAAGTATAAAATCTATTCATGATACTATATTGCACATTCATATGTTTCCATATTATTATGTGTCTCCACAGATGGAGTTAGACCTGGGAATTAATATCCGGAATCGACAAAAACTAATTTTTGTATGAGTGGGTTTTTATCCGTGGTATCTTACCATTTTCTTTACAGATTCCCCGGTCGATAATTTATATTCGAAATCAGTAATTTGTAAACAAAAACTTGAAAACCCAACATCTGAACGTAAAGCCTGAAAGATATGTTACCACATGAATTTGAATACTTATGTGCAGTGGCAGCTCTAGACTTTGTACATTACAGGGCGTTTAATAGAGTACATAAATTTAAAAAAATAGAAATGAGCATAGCCCACCAATCGGTTCCACGGGCAAAATTGTATAAGTGTGCTAATTTTCAGATTTTTATTCCAACGGTTACAATTTTTAGAACGAAAAAACTGAAAATAACTTAAATCGAAAAAAGCAAGATTACATTTTTCTCGATTTTTGATGAATTTCGTTTTTTCGCCAAGGTCGTATTTCGACTCATTTGAGGGCTGTGCCTGAAAAACCTCTTTTTTGCGTCTAACGGAAATATCTGGAGAACGGTTGTTCCGAAATTTGTCGCATCAATATTTACTTAAATCCAGAAGATAAAAAAAAAATTGGAGAAAATGTTCTCGAGCACACTCTGACCGATACTAAATTCTAGAGCCGCTAGCAGCGACCCTTTAATACCTGTGAACAACTCATCTTGAACATCCTAGAACCTTTTGGACTCTAGAATATTCCCGAACAACAGCGGCGTTGCTCCTATCCCACTTGACCTTTAACACGATTACCTGCTCAGACAGAGCAGCCGGGATGACACATCTGCTGTGAGTCTCGCTCGTTATAATATTAAAAATTAGGTTACGTGTGCTAGAACTTCAATGAAACAAATATAAATGTTTTCAAAATTGTTGCTCTTTAAATGGTTAATAAAAATTACTACACTATTATTATTTACTTATTATCTACTAGACAGGTAAACAAATTGAATGTAAATGTTGCCTATCAACGCTTACTTACTTTTCTCGCACTAGTGCTTGAAAAGTACTTTTAAACAATAGTGTGTGAAATGTTACTCTTTGCAAACCCTAATGCCCGGTTTTAGGAAGAAAAATATAATAAAATTAATGTGCAATTTGAGACAAAAATATGATAAAAATATCTGAAGGTGCAAAACTTATTACAATATAATTAAAGAGCAGTTTTTAAACTGTGTTCCTTTGCGATTGTCGTGCTTATAAAAATAATAATGTAAATGCAAAATTTGTTATTTTTATGTTATAACGATGTACAAACTTAATTAACTCATTTTGCATATTTCAATGAAATTTCATTTGCTTTTTGCAACTTTTAATTACAAAAACATTTGTTACATTATTAATCATGCAATATAAACAAAACTGCATATGTATGTGCAAATATGCAGTTTTTGTAGTATTGGCATAGGAATATCACAAACACTACTTTTGACCTATAGAAGATACGCTCGTCAACATGATTTTTCGGGTTAATTTTCCGGATGAAATTTAGTTTGTTTGGCTTGGTTCGAGTGCTGCAGTTTCGGTATTGCTTTTTGGGTTCTTACCTACAAACTAAATGTATTTTAAGGGTAGTTTACGATATAGTAGACATTTCGTACGAACTATGGATTAAGCAGTGCCAGTGTTTTAAAACTCTTATTGCAATGATCTTGAACTTGGAGCCTTGAAGATGGAATAGCGCGGCATCTACAAAAAGGAGAGAAATATGAAATATACTGAAACATAATTTTCAGCAGAAACCGTAACCGAATATTCAGTCCTCTTTAAGTTTCGCCCGAAAACGTAACCGAAACCGAAACTTGAGTCAAAATATTATTTAATTTTTTTTATAGATAAAAAATTTGGGTTTTTTTTATATCTATTACCGTATTTTTCGATTATAAAATTAAATCAAAGACTTCAATTTATTGGAAAATCACTTTATTTTTAGATACTATCTTTACTTTATTTATCTATCATCACCTCACAAAATATCACAAATAATCACAATCAAATAAGTAGTCTTTTCAAGAAGTATTTGTTACTAACAGGTTCTTTTCAAATTAATACTGTTCTCTTAAAATAACGTTACTTTTTTTTCTTAATTCTACAATAAGTCTTCGTATTAATTCTACATATTAAATAACGAGTTCTTACCTCATCTTGCATTTGGCACCTTTGTACTAACAGCCTAAGAATAACGATAATAATGTAATGATTATGTCTTCGAAAGGAAGAAAACTGAAATACCGTACAAAACAAAACTATTAATTATCAAACACAAAAAGGCAAGTGAAATCGAACGAACACGAAAATATCAGATTAGACACGAACAATAGTTTTGGTCAAATCGAGACTGCAGCCGATACCAGCATTTTTGGTCGATACTGGCCGATACCGAAAACGAAACCGAAACTTCAGTCAGACACTAATTATTACCAATTGCTGGGTGTGTCAGTTTATTTTAAAAATATGGTTTTATTGATATTTTTATGTTGTTTATAGATATGGTTTATCGAGTAAGTCGTCAAATATAGGCGGTGTATCATTTTACATCGGATTAAAAGTACAAAATAATAAATGTTTCGACCTTAGAGGAAACTAAATATGTTACATTTTGGTTCTTCTTTATATGCCCCAATGACATGTGTAATAAATTCTATTATACCGCTTCTGGTAGTCTGCCTTTAGTGTCTTTAAGATTTAACATTCTGTACAATACACATAAGTACATACTAACATAATAATACAATTAGCCAGTTTTGTGATGCTCATAAAAAAAAGTTATTAAATTACAAAAACTTATTTGAACAATTGCTATATTTGGTCTATAATAGCGTAGTTCTGTATAGCGATCAGGTAAATTGTTATTAGTCTTGATATAACAAAATTGTCAAACTCTTTAAACTAATAGTGACATTAGTGACAAACGTTACACTCTTTTGGTAGCTCTTCTCTTATTTCCAGCACCACAATAATTTTATAATACATTACCAGCTAATTTATTACAGAAGAATAGTCTATATGAGATATCGGCTGTGGTGTTCTTTTTACAGCAGTATAAAGTGTATATTCGATACTTAATAATATTGTGTTGATATTTTCATAATATTTGAAGTAAATATATTTAAGTAAAGCTTGCATAAAACGAGGTTGTTCTTTTATGCAACAATACTATAGGTAGGTATATAAGGTATTTTATTAATGAAATTTCAATATATAACTCCTCATGTTTCCGAAAATTTAAGTACTGGATATTGTTACTATATAGCAGTACTTTCAAGAACTACCAAATCTGTCTACCTCCATCGATATTAACATTACTGACGTATTAATTTGAATTTGCTTGTAAAAAATTTTTGCAATCATGTGTTTTTTTATTTAATTTACTTTAAAATCTGATACAGTAAAATCTGATTATAATGATAATGAAGGAACCCAAAAAAGTTCGTCGTTATAGACTATAGCCAAAAGCCGCTATAACTAATGGAAGTAGAATAACATTAAAGTATATAGGCTTTCAAACAAGTAGTCACAATTTTGATGTTATAACCGATTTGTCGGTATCGTTATAAACTAATTTTACTGTATTTTTTTGTTTCTTTCAATTTTTAATTATTCTGCTCATTTTTTTGTTTGAAATTGTAATTATTTGTGTATAAAGGTCGTAAAAGTGATTTTTTTTTTGACTGAATTCGAAGTTTGCAGTAGAGGCAAAACCGAGACCACAAATCAGATGAAGCCAAAAAAGAACTTTTAGACGAGGTGCATACACAATTTTTTAGACGATTATAACAAAAAATTATAAATTTTATTGAAAATCTATTTTTGACTTCGGCATAGTTTACTTTACGGCTTTTATTGTCACTCGCAAATGTAATATTTATTAATTAATTTATGCAAAGAAATAGTTAAAATTTGTCTTATACTGGTTATTATGTTATACAATAATTAGTCTCATTAATATAAACTATCTAAATTAATAATGATCAAAAATTTAGATTTTGGTAGATGTCAAATAAAAATTGATACTTTATGGTTGCCAGCAGATACGTAAAACAACTATTTATGTAATAGCGGCCTAGAAACATTTTTTTATGAAACACATTTTTGAAAAATACTACAACTAGTAAAGAAAAATCCGTTTTTTGCTTTATATAAAAATATACACTTTATTTATCTACATATACACATATAAGTTACAACCACATTCCATTAATTACCATCCATGTCCAGCCAGACCATTTCCCCATCCTCCTACAACTCCCAGACCTCCAACTCCCAGGCCTCCAACTCCAAGCCCACCAACTCCCAGACCAACGGGGCCAACTCCGACGAGTCCATGACCGATAGCGGGAACCACAGCTGGGGCAACAACACCGTGAGCTACAGCTGGGGCGATGACGGCAGCGGAGGCAGAGGGTCCGACGATGGTAGCGCTAGCACGGGGGCCTACGATGGTGGCGTGGGCAGCAGGGCCGACAACAGCGGCGCCGACGGCGGGGACGATAGGGGCGGCGACTGCCACGGGGGCGGCGACTGCTACGGGGGCAGCTACGGCCACTCCTAGGAAATGTTGGTTTTAAGATCATCTTTGTACAAAACAAAAAATTTCTTTTAACTTTTATTAGTTAAATGGGGTTTTCTAAGAGAACATATTTTAAAGAAAATTATATTGTAAAAATAAATTTGAGTTAAATTGAGTGTAATGATTTAAAAATTATTACAAAATGTTAATATTTATAAAAAAAAATATAAAAAAATAGGGGGCGTACCCCTGAGACTGCCTGTGACTTAATAATCCGAACGAATCACGAAGTCTAACTTCAACTACCACCTCTACTTTCTGTCTTACAAATAACATTAGTAATCTATCTCTAAGCTATCGTTCGGGTATTGACGTCAGGATAAATCTTTATTAATTTATTTCTCGTGTATTATTATGTATTTTAAAAATAAAAAAAATATCTGCCTATTTTTTTTTTTATTTGAAGAATAATATATAAAAAATCAAAAAATTGTTGAATTTTGAAAAAAAAGTCTCTATGAACGACGTACCTTATGAAAAATATGTGTTCTATTTCTCGAAATCGCAATAGTGTACTAGATACTTAAATTGACTATTCTTTACTTTGGACCAAAAACATTTTATTCATTGGCTGGATTTTAAATCCAGACATTAGAATAACAAAAATATAGAATTGACCTGAGATATACTCTCTGTGTAATCTGTACTTTGTAAAATGGATTACTAGAATGACCAATAATGAACTGTTTAACTGTACTTGAGGGTCGTATTCGAATATTCGCTCATAATTTTTCATGCGTTAAGGTTTTAATATAAAATTAAAATAAAAAATTCAATATAAGCAGTTTCCTTAACAATCTGAGAAGTACTGCTTTTCTAAACTGTTATGTTTTCACATTTTAATATTATAATAGTTTAAGAAATACCGATAACTGTTTTTTTCGAACGCATAATTCAGTTCTTACCATCATTGAGTAATCTGGTAATTGCATAAAAATAACGAGGAAATTTCTCATAAGCAGGAGTATATATAAATTTCAATATAAACTAATGCGGCAATTATAAGTACACATGTACCAAAAACAAATCCGGACGAATCTAAATTTTCCAGGTCAATTCTCTAGATAGGCAAAGCATAAGCACTAATAAACTTAGCAGCTTGTAAAGAAGATCTATTTTCTTTTACTCTAAGTTAATAATTAATGGTTTTCGCTAATGTTGTCATGATCACCCAAATTTAAAAGTCAAATAAATGTTTCTAGATTAAATTATACTAATATGCTTAGTACAATTTGGCATCTGATTAGTGAGTCACGTTTTCGAAAACCTTTTTGATCCCAAACTATTACCAGATATTTTTAATGCTAGACCAAAATTTCTTTTTCTTCTATCGGACGAAATCTTACACGTTTCCGGTATGTTTTCGAACCGGAAAATGCATTATTATTATATTAGTGTAGTTCCTAGGCTACGAAAAATTACAGTTTTTGTTTATTGAATATAAACTGATCAGAAAAAAAAATGTATGTGTACCATACAGGAAAAGTGACTTTTCGAACTTCTGGTGTTACTGGCTTCCTCTTCGGCTCTTCCCGCAATTTCTACCACCGTCCGAAAATATATCACTTTTCCTACTAGATACACAATATACTATTTTCTTAAATTGTTCTAAGAAGTCATGTACAATTGATTTATATTAACACAAAAATAATTAATTTTTTCTTCGTCATTTGAATAAACGAATAAACCAAATTTTTTATAAACAACACACACTACACTTCAAAGTAGAAATCGCGTCTGATAAACCAAATCATCTATTAGTAATTTTGAAAAAGAAAGCAGCTTTTAAATACCCAATATATTCTAAAGAAATATTTATATTATTCTTTTACTTAAATCTTGATCATCTCATCTGCATTATTGACTACAAAATTTATAATAAGGCAAATAGGCAATTCAGATAGATAACAGTTCACTGAATCTCATCACCACCTGAATTATAAATTTATATCTGCTTATTAATTTTATCAGCACAATTAGACTTTCATCTATATATGCTTTCTTGCAACCTCTAACCAATTTCCACCTACCTCCATGTCCAATACCGGGTCCATCGATAGCAACAGCTCCTCCACGAGTGCGGATATCTCCAGCGGGTCCAGACAGCTGAGCACCAGCACCATGTCCACCAAGACCGTTGTCGGTGCGTACGCTACCAGCAGGTCCAGCCACAACAGCGCCGTTCACACCCACGGACACGCTGCCGGAGGGGATGTGTGCGGCGGGGTTCAGGGGGGCAGCTACGGCGATGGGGGCCAGACCCAGGTGGCCGGCGGAGGCTACGGCTACGGCTACGCAGAAGACGGCGACGGACTGCAAGAAGATAGAAAAGTTTAGTAAAGAAATAGAAAAGGGAGGTGTTGAGGTAGAGAAAAGACTAGAAAAGGGAGGAAGAAGGCAAGAAAGAGAAAAAGAAATAGGGGAGAAGGAAAGAAAAGAAGTAGAGGGGAACAGAAAAGAAAAAGATTGGATATTTAAAAGAGGATAAGGTAGAGAAGAAGAAATTCAGGAAAAAATTAAAAATAAGAATTTTAGAAAAAAGGAATGGAGAAGAAAATAAGTAAAATGACAAGCCAGAGAAAAAGAATAAAAAAACAAATAAACAATGTTACAGTTGTGTAGAAAGAGGAAAGAAAATTAAATTTGTTTATATTCACAGAAGAACGCGGAAAACATAAGAAGAATTTGAAGGAAAACTAATGTTGTTATTATACAGATATAGAAAATGAAAAGTAGTAGAAATGCGAAGTAAATAGAAGACAAAATTTAATTTGTTTGTATTCACAGAAAAGCGCAGAAAATGAAAAAAGAAGAATTTAAAGATAAAGAAAACTAATGTTAAGATTAGGTCTAAATAAAAAATGAAAGATTATAAGAAATATAAGTAAATGAAAGAGAAAATTAAATATGTTTATATTCACAGAAAACACTGAAAATTAAAGAAGAAGAATTTAAAGGAAAAGAAAACAAATTTTAAGAACATATAGATATAGAAAATAAAAGATAGCAAATTAATAGAAACAGGGTTAAGAAAAATTGAGGAAATAATTTTGAGAACAGTCCTAAGAAAAATAGTAAACTTAGGTGTTAAAAGTATTAATATTTAAATACAGTGAGTAGTGTACTTTGATTGGCAGGCACTTATACTGAACAGAAGAGTGTATTTTAATTCTAGCGTTTATAGGAATGTCAATTTAAATTTTATTTTGTTTTATCGGTTAATAATTTTCTTTTAATAATTGCACATAGATCATATAGTTAATTAATTCTATTAATTTTAGGTTAATTTATAAGTTTTTAATTTAGTTATGGTTTTTAGAGAAATTAGCTACCACCTAAAAATGATAGCAAAGACCCTGCCAAGTATTAAGTAGATAGAGAATCACTATTCTATTAATTTTAGATCATTAAAATTTTTGGATTTTGTTAAGGGCTCTAAGAATAGAAGTTAAAAAATAATAATATAGGTAGACATTCACACTGAAGTAGAAAGTGCACCACAGTTTTATTATTTTTTAAACATTATTACAACTTTTGAATTTTGTTATAGTTTAAGGTCAGACAACACTAAATTAGAAAAGTAGAAAGTAAGAAAAAGAAATAGAGCTATCCTTTACTTACGAAAGCGTTCATGTTGTCCAGACAATTACTGACTGCTTGCTGTCAACAAGCACGTGTCTCTTTATATACTTCACACACGGCCTTCGCTGTTAAAAATTTCAAATACTTTTACCGCTGCAAAAATTGCAGAAAAACGACACGTATCCGGAAAATGAGCCACGTAACGGCCTAGGATTGGAGACATTGTAGGCTGCACCCGATAGAGTGACGGAGTGACTAACCCTCATACGTGATTTCGTAATCGCGTTATGTTGCATTTCCTTTTGCAAAGTCAGTGTCAACTGCAACTGCAACTGCAATCGCCACAACGAGAAACATTGCAGCGCACTAATTAATATCTCATACATTTACATCTACATTTTAATGTAGATCACATACGAATATACATTTTTATGACAACTTACTCAAAAAATTATAATTTCTAATTTAAGATTTATGAAATTTTAATTATCATTGATTCTACATTCCTGCAATAAAAGTATTCCAAGTAATGCAAATACTATTTATTTACTTTTAATTGCGTTTTAATTCTACCCTAGATTCGCATCTCAAATTGAACAAATATGAGTAAATATTCGAAAATTCTCATTTTTTGGGTCATGTTTTTTTTGTTTTTATTTTATTAGTCTATAGCCCGGTTGCATAAAACGTGATTAAATAATTAAATGGTTAACTTGACATTAAATTTTTGAGAGGGATGTATTTTTAATACGTTACCATGATAAAAACGTCAAGTTTTATTTTCAAAGGGAAGTTATTTTTTCTCAAAAATGAATAGTGCAGGGGTGGCTAAGCTCTTAATTAGTCCGAACCGATTTTGAAAATTTGTAATTATTCAAGTGTCGTAACCAAATATATAAAAGGGTTATATTTTAAATAAATGAAGAAACATTAATTACATTTGAAATAAAAACATGAAACATTAAATATTATTAATAAAAATTTAATTTAATAAATAAAAGTATCCGCATCGTGCAAGTAGTGGCATCGAGGAGCTCTACCTCTGAAAACGGCTCGAAATGTGGAAAAAAATTGCACGCACTGTCTTAAAGTTAAAACGTCGCAACGAACAAAACACGAGTGAAGGGTGCCATTTTGTAATACTTGAACAAAAACCATTATAAAATTAAGATATTATTTTAAAATTACAATTCTATTATTATTTTTCTTCAAAATAATTGTAAATGAACAATCGTTGTTTCTAAAAGTAAAATTTAATTTTCTAACATAGTTTGACACTGTGTAAAAATTAAAACACACTTAAAAAATTACAAAAAAATATTAAATTTGCTATATAATTCTTTGTTTGTGAATTTTTCAACATGGCCATGTCAACTAAGTACATATTTTGGTCTTAGAATGAGAGACAGATATGAGTAACAAGGAAAACAACGCTACACTCTGTTCTGCATAACATCAATTTCAATTTTTCTTATTCTGATGTTGACATCGCTCTGATATACATCACTCTCTGTCATTTTTTTTTAAATATTAATTAAAATGCATGTATCCGAGAAATGACAAGCCGACCTGTTCTAATAAAGGATGAATGGTTTCTTCCCGCATATTAAAAATCAACATCAGTTTACTTTATTTATTATTAAATAATTATAAACTTTTACCGCTATTTCGCTGTGATGTATCAGTGTATAACAACAAAAAACCAAGAAGCAAATCTGATAAATTAAATAATAACGTGCGAGAAATAACTCCCATTGGAGTTCTTTCAGCTTTATGTTGTTTTTACTTCATAATTTAGATGCCAAATCTAGAGGTTTAATTCTTTTCAACCTTCTTATTTTTGAGGAATTGTCTAATAAATTTAGTGCTAAATTATTATTATTAATATAACGTATAACATGGCGCAGAAAATTTGACGTTTCATTTGTAAACACACAAAAACATTTCGTTTTTGTCGAAATAAATCTTGGTAATTACTTAGAATCTTGAATTTGGATTTGTTTAAAAAAATAGTGAAATAGTCAATAAAACTTTTAATTTTTTAATGACCCCTCAGTGAAACAAAACCATCAATATCTTATCAAATTAATACACCCAGCACTGGGTACGACTCTACGAGTGATTTATTTCAATTCTAAATATTGTAGATAAAATATAATAATTTATTATTTATTTCCATTATAAGAAAACAAATACCTATCTTTATATTTACGTCGTATAACAATAGTTTACAAAGTTTTTTTGAGTACCTATTAGAACTAAGTTATTAGTTGCGTAATTGTTTCAGTGAGTTGATTGAAAAACAATGGAATTTATGGAATGCGTTATAGTTCTTGCATGGTGTACATATCTCATTAATACTATGTACTTTGATATAAATATCAAATGAGATAAAAATAATACGTACGTAGGAATTAACTTTTTCTTACTTTTTGTTCATATCAATTAAAACTAGTTCCAATTTTAAAAATGTACAATATTATTATAAATATTTCATAGAATATTAAATTATTAAAATTTATTTCATTTTTTATGACATTACAACTACGCATATTTTATCAAATTTCCTACATGTACCAATCACTACATTTTTTGCAGTTTCTGTTTTGCAATTTACTAAGAGTTATTTTTTAAAAATATGTAGCTACCTTGAATATAATTTTTATTGGCCCATAAGATTTAAAACATAATAATAAATAAAAATATTTGTATATTATTTAAAGTACTATTAAATTCAGAAAGTACTGTATAATACCTGGTTGCCATTTATAATATAGTAGTAAGTGTACTGCAATTAAATACAGAAATCATTTTCAATTAATTTTGTTTTTCGTTTATGTGATGAATGAAAAAATACAAAATATGTATTTAAATAATCTCTCATTTAGTAGGTTAAAGTAGCGAGTGCTCCACAATTTTACTAATTTTATATAGATAATGTTAGTTCACATTCCATCAATTATTTTTATCATTCTAATTTATAATAGAAATAGTTAATAGTAAGACATTTTAATAAAAACGAATTAATTGTCATGCACTCTCCACATCAGCTGCAATATCTGCTAATATGTAGTAAACACACTTCATGTGTACATACAGTACATAATTATTACTAATATACCGTTTGTTCCAGAAAATTGTTGTCGTTCGTAGACATTTAACAAGGGAAACGATTTTTAGTAAATAAAAATTATCCGGTTATACTGTCACCATATTGTACAGGAGTCACAGTACAATACCACATGTATTCCTATATTTTATTGAAAACACATTACATCATTTTAATAGCATAATTTAATGAAATTTACATAAAAGAATGAAATTTGAAAATTAATGGTTACAGGGTTAGAACAACGATCAACAGAAATGGAGGTCATAAGTTGAATTCCATCTATAGAAATTTATTTTAATAATTATGCATTCAATAAAATGATTTGTTAATAACGTTTTTAATTAATCCTGTTGTTGTCCTGTTATTTGTAAATAAATTTATTTACTGCATCTCTTCTTTATATCTTTATAATTTGGTTAATTTCCGAGTTGCATAAAAGGCGATTTAAAAAAATAATAAAAAAAATCCGATATTTTTTATCTAAATCGGATTTCTTAAATTTAAATAAGATTTTTTAAATTTATTTAAAAAAATAAGTATAGTATAATTACAAAAACGTCGAAATTGTGACCACTTGCTTGAAAGCCCACATATACTAATGGTTTTTTGTTTATTTTGGGATTCCTTCGATATCCTTATAACCGGATTTTACTGTAACACATTTTTAAGTAAATTTAACAAAAAATCACACTCTGATACAAAAAAATTCTGCATTGTAAATTCAAAATAATATATCAGTAAAGTCGTTTACCAAGGAAGTTAAACAAATTTAGTTGTTCTTGAAACTATTTCCACATGGTAACATTACTGACATACTTTTTCCCCCATTTTTTAAAATCCGGAATGTTAAATAACAATTGCAGAACAAGTGATTTAAATCAACGTTTTTTTTTTAAATCTTTATGTTGTAAATCACTGTTACATTTTAATTATTTCTCATTAATAAATAATTATATTATGTTGAGATGGCAGGTTGAAATAAAAATACAGGAACACTCTAAGTAATGTTATATAAACACAATTTATTCAGAAGAGTATAATGGAAGGCAAAAAACACGTAAACAGAATGTGAAAATAATAATTGACACACTAATCGGTATAAACAATACAACGGATAACATGATAAGAAAACAGTAACAAAAGACGATAAAAGATAAACGAAAAAACAAACATATTAACATGTGTCAAATTCACAAAATGAGATACCTAAAACTATTTCTACATATTAAAATATCTGGTGTGTCTAACACAATACCTCCCGCCACTGCAGTAATATATTCTATATAAGTTTTTCAATACATTTAATTTGTAGTTTTAAAATTACTTTGTTATTGCAGTGCAGAATATTTTTAATTCATTTCATACCTAAAATTTCCTTCATAAATTTTGTATGACCAATATGACAGCTATTTTTGACGTTACTAAAATCGGAACTGAACTTACTTTGATTCACGCATGCAAATATATTCCTAATATATTTCTTCCATCTTTTAAAATTTTACAATAAAATGACTTCATTTTTACTTATTTTATCTTTTACACTTACTTACATCAAATTTGACATCATATGTCAAATTTTGTGAACATATGAATAACTCATCTGTTTTATCGAAATTCCTTAGCCTGAACGATATGTAAAATTATTATAATTTATATATTTTTTTCTATCTAGCTAGAAGTTATATATACACGTAATTATGCAGATCGGTTGAAAATTAAAAAATCTTTGTATTTTTAATAACGAAATTTGCGAAAATATGGTATTTAGAGGTATTTTTTAGGAACAACGGTTGAAAGCTTCAAGTAAAGTACTATTTCCGCTTAACCAATTGTAGTCAAAATCTAATCAGTTCATCATATTAGAATAGAACTCTTAAATACCAAATATTATATTTTTCACATGTATCGTATTTGAGTTATCGTGGACGAAAAATCGTCACAGACAAACACACACACACAGACATACAGACATCACGCTAAAAATAGTAAAATCGTATTCTAGGGACCCTAATTCGTGCTCATATGTTGAAAACCCACACTCGAGAAATCTGACCAAAAACAATACCTCCCTTATCTATATATTGATAGGCGGGAGGTAAAAAGAAACTCCCACACTCGAAATCGAACTGAAGACCACCAGTTCCGTAGGTAGGGGTGGATTTTGGCCTACGCTAAAGAGGCAATAGCCTAGTGCCCAAAAATTTTAGGGCCCGGATTCGAACTTTTATATTTGTATTCATTTTTAATTTTATTAAAAAAAAAATATTTATTTATAATGGATTCTTAATAATATTTCTGTTGGTATTATTCAATAGTGTTGGTATTATTCAATAGATATATACAAAACGTAATAAACTGCTACTAAATATCTTAATTACTGTGATAGTTATATCATGTTGTATCTTATAAATATACAGATGAAGACTAGTAGTTAGTCAGTTGATGTATAGGCATCATACCAAGTAAAATAAAAAATAAAAGGTTTAAAAGACCTTTTTTTATAACCCTTCCAACAATTTCAAAATAAGTTCCGAAACATTTTATTTCTGTATAATGTAAGTAGAAGTGCAACTTACTTTTTACCTCCGGCCTATCAATATATAGATAAGGGAGGTATTGTTTTTGGTCAGATTTCTCGAGTGTGGGTTTTCAACATATGAGCACGAATTAGGGTCCCTAGAATACGATTTTACTATTTTTAGCGTGATGTCTGTATGTCTGTGTGTGTGTGTGTGTGTGTGTGTGTGTGTGTGTGTGTGTGTGTCTGTGTGTGTGTGTGTGTCTGTGACGATTTTTCGTCCACGATAATTCCAATACCATACATGTAAAAAATATAATATTTCGTATTTAAGAGTTCTATTCTAATATGATGAACTGATTAGATTTTGACTACAATTGGTTAACCGGAAGTAGTACTTTACTTGAAGCTTTAAACCGTTTTTCCTAAAAAATATCTCTAAATACCATATTTTCGCAAATTTCGTTATTATAAATACAAAGATCTTTTAATTTTCTACCGATCTGCATAATTACGTTTATATATGACTTCTAGCTAGATAGAAAAAAAAATATATAAATTATAATAATTTTACATATCGTTTAGGGTGAGGAATTTCGATAAAACAGATGAGTTATTCATATGTTCACAAAATTTGACATATGATGTCAAATTTGAAGTAAGTGTAAAAGATAAAATAAGTAAAAAATGAAGTAATTTTAATGTAAAATTTAAAAAGATGGAAGAAATATATTAGGAATGTATTTGCATGCATGAATCAAAGTAAGTTCAGTTCCGGTTTTAGTTATGTCAAAAATAGCTGTCATATTGGTCATACAAAATTTATGAAGGAAATTTTAGGTATGAAATGAATTAAAAATATTCAGAACTGCAATAACAAACTAATTTTAAAACAACAAATTAAATGTATTGAAAAACTTATATAGAATATATTAATACAGTGGCGGGAGGTATTGTGTTGGACACACCAGATTTTTTATAATAAATTTACGGAGGATATCGCGTACCGTTTTGAATAGACTTTTTTTACTATTCAACTAAATAAAAAAGTCTTATTTTAGTTTAATATATAATATGAAAAAGTAAGAAAAACTTTTTGCTATCAAAATTATCACTGGATCGTAGTTAGCTAAGAAAACAAAAATTAAAACTAGAGTTTATTGTATAATAGTAATGTATTGGGCTAGAACTAAACAATATGTTCAGAAATAAATATTTAATTGAAAACGATTAGCGAATTGTTACCAATGCATTTTTGAAAACTATTGTTTTCAATAATATTATGAAATCGACTACTGACTTGGCAACGATAGGTGATAAAAAGTTTGGAGAACCCTCGTAAATTTATTAAAAAAAATTGTGTAAACAAGGCGCACGCCATTATCTGTTAATTTTTTTTTTTCATTTTGAAAATAATGGACAAAAATTAAAAACCGTAAAATTTACATTTTCATTCATTTTTAGTAAACTATGCATTTAAAAAAAAAAGACATCGTTAAAATGTTTCATTCTGTACAATACATATGTCTATATTAAATATATTTCATGTTTTACTTAGGGTCCGAAATATATATTTTTGCCTAGGGTCCAAAAAAGTTTAAATCCGTTCCTTGTCCGTACGTCGTTGTTCTAAATCTATCCATTTGTTTGCAATTAAAATTAAGCAATCTGTATTAAATAAACTGTAGGAAGCCATATAGTGTTGTCCTGTGCAATATGGTGACCTAGTTATAAGCCGGATAGTTTTAAATACCAATGTAAACACTTCTGGGACACACAGTATGTGATAAGATATGTTTGCACACCCACTTATAGGTCATAAGCATAAAAATAGCCTTCCGTGTTTTATTATTTAGCTGTATAGCTATTATAAACGACTTGACATTGAACTTGAAATAACTGTAACAAATAGTAAAAGAAAGTTGAACTATTACACACACCTCAAAAAAAGTTAATAGTATCTGTAGCATTCATAATTTTTATAGCATTACTATCATAGTAAAAGTTGTATTCATCTCTTTATGAATGAAGATTCTTCTGTGTCTACAGTGACTCATCTTGTCGTCTTGATCTTCAATCTCTTAAGATGTTATCCTTGAACTTCAAATGCTAGTATTTAAATATGTAACGGTCATTCACTTAATGATATGCAGCATAATATTTCTTCATTTCATAATACAAATATATTAAAATCAATTATTAGAACATTTTTACCTCCCGCCTATCAATATATAGATAAGGGAGGTATTGTTTTTGGTCAGATTTCTCGAGTATGAGTTTTCAACATATAAGCACGAATTAGGGTCCCTACAATACGATTTTACTATTTTTAACGTGATGTCTGTATGTCCGTGTGTGTGCGTGTGTGTGTGCCTGTGTGTCTGTGACGATTTTTCGTCCACGATAACTCCAATACGAGACATGTAAAAAATATAATATTTGGTATTTGAGACTTATATTTAAATATGATGAACTGATTAGATTTTGACTACAATTGGTTAAGCGGAAGTAGTACTTTACATGAAGCTTTAAACCGTTTTTCCTAAAAAATACCTCTAAAACCATTTTTTCACAAATTACGTTATTATTAAATATAAAGATTTTTTAATTTTCTACCGATCTGCATAATTACGTTTATATATAACTTCTAGCTGGATAGAAAAAAATATATAAATTATAATAATTTTACATATCGTATAGGCTGAGGAATTTCGATAAAACAGATGAGTTATTCATATGTTCACAAAATTTGACATATGATGTCAAATTTGATGTAAGTAAGTGTAAAAGATAAAATAATTAAAAATGAAGTAATTTTATTGTAAAATTTAAAAAAATGGAAGAAATATATTAGGAATATATTTACATGAGTGCATCAAAGTAAGTTCGGTTCCAGTTTTAGTAACGTCAAAAATAGCTGTCATATTGGTCATACAAATTTTATGAAGAAAATTTTAGGTATGAAATGAATTAAAAATATTCTGAACTGCAAGAACAAACTAATATTAAAACTACAAATTAAATGTATTGAAAAACTTATGTAGAATATATTACTACAGTGGCGGGAGGTATTGTGTTGGACACATCAGATTTTTTACTCTTGCAAAACGCTAATTCAATTCGCACGAATTCACAAACACAAATCGAAATCGCATTAACCTAACAACACGCTATAGAACTTTCATAACTTTAAGTAGTTATTAGTTATTACCAATTCACAACCTCAAGATCTTATATGCATTCCTGCAAAATTACTCCGAAATAGTAACATCGTAAAGAAAAACATCAAGGTTGTTTTTTAAGACAATGAATGAACTTTATGGTAGTGAATGCAAAAGTAAATAAAAGACTAAGATACACTTGGATGATTAATATTTTGTAATTAATTTTTGGAAATTGACTAGGATTTTATTCTGGTTTTAATGTGGGAAAATTACAAATTGATCTATAAAAAGTGTGAGAAAAAGAAGTTAATTAATTTTAATTTTTGTTACAGACCGAACATCCTGTAGCCATTAAATTCTGAAAATTCAACAAGGGTGAGTGTTGTTTTCATTAATATTAACAGAATTACCAATCTTTATTAAAAATAATAATTTAAATGTTCTTTTTTTAAAGTTATTTTATGCATACAAATAATATAGTTTTTTCACTACTAACCTAGACACCCAACATTATTTACCTTTATTTGACCTATAAGTAATTACTTTTCACTACCGTTTACTTGGTAGCCATAGTAACCTAGGCACCTAGGTCAATAATTAATTATTATTAAATAGTTAGTCTCCAAATACAAATATTATTTTACACATTAAATCAAGAAAATAATAATAATCTATATTTCTATATGACAATATAATATAGAAATTCCGACAATCTGAGATCAAAATTTACTTAAACTTTATAATAAAAGTAGTTAATAAAAATGGCATTTTAATAAAAAGTAACTGGGTGCAATTGACTATGTTCGAATTCTGTTAAAATAAAAATTCTTAACTAACTATTTCTCACATAAATTGGTTCTGTGGTACACTCTTCACTTTAGTTCAAATTCCAGAAAGTGATGTCTGGTAAATCTTTAATGAAGCACATTGCCACACCCAGCTAGGTAATAAGTAATGAATGATTTTACTATGCATGTATTCTGCCGTTGGGTATATATGGTGTTATTAAATTATACATGAATCAAATGTAGTAATAAATAACAAGATGAACAGTATAATCAAAGAAAAGATCATAGATGAAATCATTACTTGTAACATAATAATTATATATTATTACTGCAACAAAGTAAAATTATTCACAATGTATTTCCCACATATAATTACCTCTATGGTGTACTCTTTACACCAGCTGGAGTACCCCGGAGGTTCCCGATCATGTATATTTAATTGTTTTCAATGAGGTACAATTCATAGTCGTCGTCGATTTATTATGCTAAATATATTGTGATTTGTATTAAAGATTAGTTCAACCGTATAACTAATGAAATAACTACACACCTAAATATTGATTTTCTTTACAAAATTTATATTTAATGAAAGTTCTGAATTTATTATACATTAAATCGCTTTTGGAGTAAATAAAGATATTTTGAAAGCTGAAATGATTTTTCTGAAGAACATGATGAACAGCTATAAATTAAATGATATTATAGAAGTTTAGGTACTTAATTTAGGTACCTACATTTGATTTGATAATTATTATAAATTTTATAAAATTACACTAATTCTGCAACTTGAAAGATCATTCTTTGCTATTAAGAAAATAAAAAACTTAATGAGAACTACTATGACTCAAAATAGCATTACTAATTTGGCAGTAAGTATTAAATATTGAAAATGGGCTTTCAGAAAAATTAATTTTAGAATTTTTTTTTATTTTATAAATCAATTTTTTCTTTAATTTTAAGGTAAGTACTTAAGCATCCTTAATTTTTTAAGATTATCTTCGGCTATGGTACACTGATCACACTAGCTTTATTTGCGATAGAACAGAGCTGGTAAATCCAAAATAGGTAATAAAAAAGAAGTAATTATAAACTGAGATGCAATTTATTAACATTGATAAATATAATACTGACATATAATACAAGAACAAAACATCGTTATAACAAATAACGGTCGTTCATCTACCATCCATGTCCATGTCCATATCCGCCATAACCTCCGCCATAACCTCCAACAATGCCTCCAGCAGCCGGTCCCCAGGCTCCTACACCTGGCGCAGCAACCACAGGAGCTCCATACCCATAGGCCCCATGTCCCCCATCAGCCAGGTACGTGGTATCATCATGTCCAGTTCCGGGCCCAGACACCACGGTGTGTCCCCCTCTGGTGGCGATCTGTCCACTGGGTCCATTCACCTGGGTAGCGGCGCCGTGTCCGGAGAGACCGTTGTCGGTCTTGATGCTACCTGCAGGGCCGGCGACGACGGCGCCGTCGTGGGACGCGGAGACTGAGCCGGAGGGGATGTGGGCTGCTGGGTTGGGGGCGTAGCCTCCGTGGGCTATCGCGCCGGAGTAGCCACCTCCGTAGCCACCGCCGAGAGCTCCGCCGAGACCACCGGCGTAACCGCCATAGCCACCGCCAAGGCCGCCGTCGTAGGCTCCAGAGTAGCCTCCGTAGCCACCCAAGTGGCTAGCGGATGATGCGGCGATGATGGCGAAAAGGGTGACTGCCTATAAAAAAACAAGTTTATTAGTTGCAAGCTTAAATAAATATATAAATCAATATAGTTTATTATCCATAGTTTGATTTGCGTTAACAATTGCTTTATTGTTATAACGAAAACGGTTTTTAAAAATATCTGATATTATTAAGCTGTTTTTGTTGTAAACTTGGTACTTCTAATAATAACACCAAATATTTTAAAATGGTATTTAATACAATTTGGAACTAAACCAAATAAAAATGCTAATTTAAAAGAATATTAAAATTTTATAAGTCTTAACGTAGAGATTTGAATTCACAATATTATACATGAATTATGACAGTTTTAAATGTCCAACTTGAATCCACCGAGTTACCATATTTTACATAAATTCCTAGATTACACGTAACTAATTTTTGTAATTTAAATTTTTGAGTTTCTTATAAAATAAGTGACGCAACTCATGGAACAATGTACCTTCTTATAAAACTCGAATAATAATATACTTTTATACCATTTAGATTGTTTTTCTAAATATTATATAATATCGTAGTTCTTAAACCATTTTTTGAAAATTTGGTCCCATAAATTTTTACTAAAAATTTTGTTATCTATAACAAAAACTTATTCAAATCCTGATTTTTTACAAAAATTTAAAGAATAAATATTATATACCTATTTATTATTCACAACATATGACAATAACAAAATATTGTTGCATTGTTTTTCGACATAAATTCAATAAATTTATTGCTCTAAGTACAATGAAACATTCGAATTTAAATATTGTAGTTTTTTTTGTATAAAAACTTTAAAATTTGAAAACCACAGTTTTTAAAAAAAAAAAAATTTTCTAAAAACAGTAATTAATTAACAAAGAAATATTTTAGAAAACAATAATTTTGTAATCCCAAACTTAAACAAAAAAATGATAATCCATTTTTGATTGCTTTGTTAAATAGTTTGAAGAGATCATTTGACATTTGATTTCGATGTGATATTGTCCTTTTAAGGAAAACTTAAAATTTGAGTATTTTTTTTAAAATGTTAACCAATTTTTCTAACAATAAAATCGTAATATTTTTACTAAATTTTAGTTTATTCTAAAACACTTGCACAAATTTATCACAATTTGTAATACTTACTTTTTTTTACAAATTTTTACAAAGTTTTTATAATAGTAATTCTAAATCAAAATATTTTTGGAAACAATTTTCATGTAAAACGTATAAACAATTTTGTAAACAATGTATCTAAATTTGTTTGTAACACTAGTAAACTTTTTTATATTTTTCTATCCTACCGTACTTACTAAGGCGTTCATAGTGATGCTTCTACAGTTGCGGGAGACTGCGATGGGTGGTCAGACAACGCCCCACGTTTTATACTTTACCGTGCGGCCTTGCCGACCGAATCTCTCTGCATCGGACCAGATCACTTTTACTTTCGTTACCGCCGCCATAACCTTAAATCGCTGTTGTTTACACGCGGTGCATAGAGCCATCATAATCCTAGCTTTCTACCAAATACTACACCGAGCAAATCATTACGTTGTTAGCTTTGACATATGAAGGTTGGCTTATATAAGACGAATCTTAAAAATGTAACAGGAATTGCTCTGGTATGGTATTCTAATTTTTTAATCTGGATCGTGAATCTGAATTATGAAATTTTTACAATTAAAAGTATGAACCATAAATTTCAGACATTACAATTAATAATATATTTTTCGTATCATAATTTATTATTTACAACAATTACAATATTACAAATGTTGCACATATATTAAATATTGTATTTTTTTTTTCTTATTTTAATATATCACTCAAAACTTATTACCCATGACTTACGTGTACCAATTTGCTTTTTCTTAGATTTCTGTAAAGATATATTTATATTGCACAAAAATGTTTCCTATATATCATCTCCTGGGTACTGAAAGTAGAGTGGAAAGTACACTTCACCATTGCATATACATAGTAACTACAGTGAAATTTGCTTAATTGTATATGAGTATAGATATATTAGTTCTTTGATGCTTCTATTTCTCATTTTTCAACAAAGGATTTGCATTTTTCTGTATCTTAACATTATCATTCAAATGATTTTTATTTCCTTGTACGAAACAGGGCTGGCAAAACTCTTGATTTATTTAAAAAATCAAAAATCATTGACATTTTTGATTTCATTACATTTTTAAAAATATCTATAATGGTACTGCACTTTTTAATTTTTTTAAAAGCAATATCAATATTTTACTTCATAAACGAAAACGAAAAAGCATGGAAATTGGACTTATTATTCAAATATTATAAATCAAAATTCGAAATGATGCTTGCGAATGAAACAAGGAAAAGTAACAAAGAATTTTTACTTTTTGTTATATATTTAAATACTGACTTTTTTTCTGTTATATGACAATTAAAGTTATAAAATATCATTTAATTTTAAAATATTATTGTTTATAGAACATATTTTGGTTGTTTTTAATAGTTTTGCAAATAAATATATTTTTATTATTATTATTTTTTATCTTTGATAATCATTTAATTTAAATCAGGCCAACCCTGGTCCGAAGTAAAGGAATTGCAAAAAAAAAATTGGTTCTCAGATTTCAACAGAAATATCCATTTTAATCATCCATTGATCCTTTGTGACTAAGTTCGGCGTAGCGTCCGTATGTACGTATGTACCTACATATTATTAGCCATAGAATATTGAAATTTTATATATGTGGTTGCTGAATCATCTAATTATACATCTCCATTTTTGGTTCTAATCCGCCTTTTCAAAAGGGCAGTTTACTAAAATAATCATTTAGTTGGCTTTTAATTTTAGTCGGAAAAATTTGATATTGACAACAGTCAGAATATATTTCGTGAGAAATATATTCGAAATGAATGAAAACCATATCATTCTTTTCAAGTTTTTGAATAATTAAAATAATTATGTGTAATGCAATAAGGAAGAGTGATAAACATTTTAATAAAAATTTAGGAAAGATTATGCATTTCGAAGGGAAGTTCTTCAGTATGAAATGAATGGAAATTGAAGAACGATTCAGTTTCAAAAGAAATAAATTTGAATGAAGTGCAGCAATATAATTTAACGTACAAGAAAGTCACGTGGTGTTTACATCAGATTTTTTCTATTTGCTGATATAATGTATTGTGTAAATTATGATATTACTTTTTTGTTATGTTACTTGTTTTATGTCCCATTGAACTTGTAATGTAAAAATATATGAAATATGGCAGTACTGATATGTAAATTTAAACATACGGATTGAAAACTTGTTTATAAATACATGAAATAATTGTGTTATGCTCTAATAAATACCAAAAAATATCGATACGAATAATAATCCAATAAAATCAAAACAAATTTAGAAGTTGATTGTAAGCTATAGGAGCTGTTAATTAATTTATTGACCATAGATTATTGTAAATGTCATTCATATATTTTTAAGAATCAAGCAAAGATATAATAGATATTGAATTGGTAATAGTGTATCATATAAAATTTTTATTAACCGTTAATATATGGATGGATGACCGTGTTACCCAAAAAATAGGAACTAATTAATAATACAACTAAATTATTTAGTAAATAAAAATATATTATAATTGCAAATTTATATAAAAAATTTGACAATAAAAAAATATCTCTTATTTTAATAAATGAAAGGTAATGATTACCATTAATATATGTGCGAAAATGACTTTAATTACAAAAATTCTTAATTAAGTAAAAAACACCACATACTTGAAATTTTTTTCTCATCTATTGTGATTTCACTTACGCATGTGGTGTTGAAACCTAAACACTATTTACTAACAAGTTTTTCAGAGTAAATACGTTTGACATTGAATTAAGTAGCATAACATGCCGAGGTATTGCACCGGTCATTTTTTGATAATTTATGAAGTGTGACCGCTAGATTGCTTTGTTGTTCTAGTTTAGAACTTTAAATTTACTTTGAATTATTTAGTGATAGATTTACTAAATATACAGTACACAATTTAAACTTAACTGTGACAAATAAATTGAGTGGAATGGAATATTACTAGAACATATATGACTTTATTTATCTTTTAATATGCTTTTTATTATTAAAGTAGCTATAATTTGTAATTAATATATTAGTGAATATTCATTAGTAATATAATAAAAGCCATGAATTTATTGAAAAAAATACGAATAGTTGTTTCGTAGTAACAAACAAATCAGTGTCAAAAATGACATTCGGATCACAAAAACGAAGCTGCAGTGATTTAAGAGTAATTTTTGACCCGAGTTGTCGTTACTTCGCAGGAATTATGAGTAAATTTTGTCAATTAAATTCATAGCTCAACTTATATTTACTTGATTATATCACGAAGGACAACAGTTCAAACATAACATTTTTGTTCAAACGACGATAATTTTTGGAATTTAGCCAAATTTATTTTTTCAGTCTCGACCGTTTCGACCCCTCATGGGTCTTCTTTATTTTTGATATCAACAAAATGTAACCATAATTATGATACTGTGGTTTTATCAAATTTCTTCTCTGTAAAACTACCTATGATCATCAAATGAAGTGTTCTGATTGGGTTAAAATGACTTGTGTGGAATAATCAACAAAACCTTTTGTTCTTATAGTTCAAGAAAATTTAATTAATTTAGTACACCATACAACCAAATAAAATTTAACATTTACTGTCTTAATAAAAAACAGTACTAATAGAATATAATTGAGTGTATTTACGAGCATTACTAATTTATTAGATTGTCCAGAACCTTGGTAATTCATGTATAAAAGTGAGCTGTTTTGAGACTGATTCGTATTACAAACTGTGTCTTGTAGATTAGAAGATGATCTACGAAAAATCTTTGCTATTATAGTTGGTTAGAACTAAATTTATTTTTAGTAATAAATTAACCAAAAGTCCAATTGGCATTTTATCATTAACTGGATCAATATAAATGAGATATTAATGAAATATAATTGATTTAGAATAATTTAAGTTTCATTAAATTTACTGCAACCTTGGAAAACAATATAAATATCAAACTTAATTGTAACGGTAGAAGAATTCATAGTTGGCAATTGCTGAATCATATTTTATAGAATAATACAAGCACTTTTTTATTATTATCTATACATTTTAATAAATATTTGTGGATCCTGCTGACCGAAAATAAACTGTCACATGATATATTTTATAATTGACACATTTTAAACTACTTTATTCCCTAGGGAATGAAGTAAATGAGTTATATTTCAAAATATAAATGATAAATCTCTTTGACTTTTATAAAAAAATAAATATATTATACACTAAAGTTTAGAAGACTGTCAACATTGACCTATCGCTAAGTTGTGTCCCAAAGTGCGAAGCAATCGAGGGACATAAGACGTTGGTCAATAATAGTCTTCCCAACCGTGATATATTTTTCACTACTAGCATTTCAATCCCAATCCTACATAAAAAAATATATTGACAATAATAAAAATTTTGACATGTATATTTACTTGTGTCTTCACAAAAATTAAGTAGGCTGTCTTTTTTATTATATTTGACGTTTCAGTTTGTCAACCTAACTTTAGTTTTTTAATTTGGTTTTATTTGATCTACTTATTTGAATTACATGGGAAATTTAAATTGTGAATCCATACTATACACTCTTCTTGAGTTAAATCAATATTTGGATTTGGAGACTTGAGATTCTTTAAAAAGATCCAGTTTTAATTATCGACCATGGTTAATAATAATTTATTATTAACCTAGGTGACCATGGTTACCAAGTAAGCGGTATTGAAAAATTTCTCATGTCAAATAAAGGTTAATAATAGAGGGTGTCTAGGCTAGTAGTGACAAAAATTTTACAAACTACTTCCGGAATAAACTTCGTTAATCCCTCAACTAAACTGTCCTCAGCTCCACCTCGGCCATTAATTACACACTTGGAAATAAAACTTTACTTTATTCCTTTGATGGCCGGTTGCACCAATATTAGTTAAACTTCAAGTTTCCCTTAAATCGACAATTATACATAGCGGAATAAAATGTCAAATGAACTATACAATATTGCTTTCAAAATTTTGATTCTAATTTTTTTTCTTTAAGTGTTGCTTCAAATTTATACTTTGTTGGGCCAACTAGGTCTAATACATAAATAACTATTATTCCTATTATTTCTATAATATATCAATAGTAGATTATTAAATATTTTAAGAATTTAAAAATGTTTAAAAATGGTATTTCACAAAATAGCATTTATTTTGAAAAAAAAATTATACATATACGTCGAAATACGCTAACGTTATTTTTCTTTTATCAATTATAGCGGCTTCTGATTCTAGCGACGAAATTTATGTGTTCCCTTAGATGTCGTTATAACCTGAATTTACTGTAACATATTTTAAAGTAAACTTAACATAAAATCACACATTGGTGCAAAAATTTTGTGCGTTATAAATTGAAAATAATATATCTGTATAGTCTTTTTATCAACGAAGGGAAACAGATTTAGTATTTCTTGAAAGGATTGCTACATGGTAATATTCCATACATGCTTTTTCCCCTTTTACATAAATCTGAAATGTTATAATAACAAGTGATTCAAATCAATGAATTTTTTCAAAAAATCAATACAATCCTGTCCAGATTACATATTATTTATTCCATTTGACTAAATCACAGACAACATGTAGTGAATAGAGTTATCCACTTGCCGAGATAAAAGTAATTTTAGTGATCTGATCTGATCCAACCATCACACGGAATAACATACATATTTTTATAATAAATGTCGGTAAACCATGTATTTTATATTGAGTTATTAATTACACTTTCAAAGCATAATTGGTCAAGGAGTTATTTTATCTTGTAATATTTAATGTTTTGTGTAGGTTAAGTGTTCTAATAAAAAGAAAATATTGAATTGCAATAAAGTTTATTTTATGAAATGATAAATAATACTTTTCATATTACAAAATATACAGTGAGTATATACAGCGAACACAGTCAGTGACTAAACCTATGGCAATGACACAAGCAGCGGAGGTAGTAGTTCTTCGTAGGGTTTACCAGCCATGTCCATGTCCTCCAACGAGTCCGTGTCCAGCCCATCCAGCGCCAGCCCATCCGGCACCAGGTCCCCAGGCGACGGGAGCGGCGACAGCGACAGGAGCGGCGACAGCGAGTCCCAAACCACCATGTCCTCCCAGACCAGGTCCAGCCAGACGAGCGTGTCCTCCCTGGGTGGCGACATCTCCAGCGGGGCCAGACAGCTGAGCTCCGGCACCGTGTCCTCCCAGACCGTTGTCGGTGCGTACGCTACCAGCAGGTCCGGCGATCACAGCTCCGTTCACTCCGACGGACACGCTACCAGAGGGGATGTGGGCAGCGGGGTTGGGGGCGGCAATGGCGATGGGAGCAATGGCGGCTCCATGGCCCAGGCCTCCCAGACCTCCCCAGCCGCCCAGGCCGCCCAGACCGCCCCAGCCGCCGCCCAGACCCAGACCCAGGTGACCGGCCTGGGCTCCGCACACCGCCACGGCGAGGACTACCACGACCTGAAACACACACTTAGAATAGGGGAACTAATATAATTGCAGTATACGTACAAAGGTGTTCATGTTGACTCAGTGAAGTTTGACTAAACTGTGATACCTACAATTAGAACACCCTGGGTTTTATACTAATAACTACGCGACCTTCGTAATGCACTTTGCCGCACTTTTACGATTCTAGATCACTTTTACTTTCATTTAAATTTTCAGTAGTAATTGTTACATTTCCTACATTTCAATGCAACATACAGTTCACATCCCTAGTGGGGTGTTTCTTTGTTCTAGAACAATATTAACATTAAGAATTTCTTTTTAAAAATACAATTTTATAAACTTGTCCTAATCGTGATAAATAATGTAAATGTAAATGTAAATGTAAGCACATTTTTTTTTATTTCTGGCTCAATCTGGAACGCCTGATCACCCATATTCTAGCATGATTAATTAATTACCAATAAAATCGTTGTTCATTTAGATAAACATAAATTTTCGCTCTAGAACATTAAATAACAATAGAGAGTTCAAAAGCTTTTACATAGTTTACAAACTCGTTAAATCAATAACGAAATTATTTTTAAAATGGTTCAAATCCAGTACAAAACAAGAACTATTCGAAATCCGCTAAAAGCTGTAAATCCTTTACACAACCCATACACGGGACAGAGGTTAATGAAAAGCTATTGATTCGGATTCCACGAAACTTCTATTCAACATTTATTTAAATTAAAATAACTTTAAATATCTGTAGAGTACTTTATAGTACACGCATGTGAATTGCATCTAAGTCCGGTTGATCGCTAGGTTAATTTATTCCAACAAAGAACGTTACTATAATTTATTCTGACCGTGACGAAAATGATCGTATACAACGCTGATATTGAACTATATGTTTAGCATGTCAACGTCTTATTGTTTGTTTCCTAAATGAATTCCTTGATGGATGCCGCTAGAAAAGTGCTGAGACTTATGTGGGTGTGGCACTACAATTAATAATAAAAATGAAATGGGAAATGATCTTGTTACATAATTGAGTAACAGTGCAGTGATAGATCCGGACAATAGTAAAAGTGACAGTGGCGTTCGCACTGCACTTGAAGGGTCAGAAGGCCAATCCAACATATATAAACGCCAGAATATCCAAAGCTTGTATCACAGTTTAGTCAAACTTCACTGAGTCAACATGAACACCTTCGTACGTATACCACATTTAATTAGTTCCCCTATTCTAAGTGTGTGTTTCAGGTCGTGGTAGTCCTCGCCGTGGCGGTGTGCGGAGCCCAGGCCGGTCACTTGGGTCTGGGTCTGGGCGGCGGCTGGGGCGGTCTGGGCGGCCTGGGCGGCTGGGGAGGTCTGGGAGGCCTGGGCCATGGCGCCGCTATCGCTCCCATCGCCATTGCCGCCCCCAACCCTGCTGCGCACATCCCCTCTGGTAGCGTGTCCGTCGGAGTGAACGGAGCTGTGATCGCCGGACCTGCTGGTAGCGTACGCACCGACAACGGACTTGGTGGACACGGTGCCGGAGCTCAGCTGTCTGGCCCCGCTGGAGATGTCGCCACCCAGGGAGGACACGCTCGCCTGGCTGGACCTGGTCTGGGAGGACATGGTGGTTTGGGACTCGCTGTGGCCGCTCCCGTCGCTGTCGCCGCTCCCGTCGCCTGGGGACCTGGTGCCGGATGGGCTGGCGCTGGATGGGCTGGACATGGACTCGTTGGAGGACATGGACATGGCTGGTAAACCCTATGAAGAACTAAACGACCTCCCACCTCTACGACCCTATCTCTTTGTACATACATAGATTTAGTTATTTATACTTGCAATGTGTTCATATTATCGATAATAAACATCATATAAAAAAACTTATTGTTTATGACCGCTCCCAACTCGTGATGGTAATTCTTTGTTTGGTTTCCAGAAAAGTGATTTAACAATGTTGACCACTCCTTGCTTATAAAAACTGTTATAAAAACTAGATTGAAGCATGAGTTAGCATATAGCTCGCTGATTTTTTGAACCTTTAACTTATCTACAATTACCGGGGCATATTTAATGCTTGAACTATTTACTGTTTATGGAACGACCACACCTACGCTTCAATTTTAACAAAATGCACGTATTGAAACCCCCGGGCTAGAAATTCACTTTCAAATTCCTCATTGTTGAATTCTACTGACCGCCGAATAAATAGGTATATGTGTCTAGTTAAATAGTTCATTGTTGATAAATTAATATATTGTTGTTACACAATCGACGATCTGTGAACCGTGGAGAATGCAGTAGTACTTGTCATGCTTAAGTAAGACAAGATACCGACCGATTGTTAAGTTGTTTATAACTGGTATAAATCACTGACATGCCCTGGAATTAGATATTGTTCACGCCAAATCATTTTCACTTACAAATTGTTTTCACAATTCCTAAATGAATTTCGGCAAGATTCATCTCCTTACAAAACTTTTCACTTAAATGGAAATTGAAAAATGTTCTTGTAATAAAACAAGACAAAAATAATAAAATGTATTTTTTAACCTTTATCCTTTGAGAACTCTGCACTTTTGTTAAACAATTTGTTTCAACAATTAGAATAGCATGACTTCATAATTATAAATATACTGAATGCTCTATTTTAAATTACATCATGGAATATTTCTGGAAATATGAATCGAATCAAAATTTAATGGTTTGGAAGGAGGCATCCGATTCTGCCAAAGTTTGGCCCCCTGATCCCATTTAATATGAAGAATATTTTTATATTACTGTACTGATAAATGGCACTGCAATCGACATTTTTTTTATACAAGAACGACAGAATTGGTGCTTTTCGAGAATTACATGAAGGATTTTTTTGTTATTATTGGATATCCTCTCCAAACCATTAAATTTTAATTAGGGTCATTTTTTGATTCGATACATATTTAAATGGGAAGTCTGGTATCCAGTATATGACATTTACAGCTTATTATCACTCATCACTGGATGTGCTAATCTGCTTTATCACTTACGGCAATAATTATATACTTATACCGAAAAGACGTTGTGAGATTTCATAATTTCGGTTGGTATCAGTTGAACTTGTTATGATATCAATTACACATATCAACTACAAACTAGTAATCTTTATTTATGATTAATACATATTTAAACAAATATAGAGCACTACAATGATCTAAAAATGTGTTAAATTCATTACAAATTTTATCTTTAGTAATAGGTGAAATCCCAAAAATAATTTTTATGTCAATTTTTACTTGAATAATAGTGGTACAGCATATTCAATGAATGTACAACTTATAGTGTATTCTAAACAAGTCGGTACAGCGATTTAGATAGATACACTACAATTTAAATTCAAATTAGTGTAATTTCTCGTTAAGTTCATTTTTTTGACATATGAATCTCTAACAATAAAAATGTATACACACATGTACTATATAGATTCTAGATATATTCACAATTCCGAGGACCTGATTTATGTTAAAGGTTGACCTAATATTAGGTTAATAAGTTTCACATGAGCTATATTATACTTAGTGATGCCATCTACATCTAGACTTTCTAGACTCTTGTCTTGTCCTGTCTAGATTATCAAGATAAGACTGACAAAAGTATTGTCATGAAATTTCAAGACAAGACAAGACTTTCTTATTCTAGATCTAGACGAAAAATTGTGAACAATTTACAAGAATATAGAGTAATTAAAAAAAATCATTTTCGAAATATAAATACAGTGGCTCACAAAATTATTCGTACACCTAAGTTTTATATTTAAAAAGTGAAAAATGGAGTACTTTCAAAAAAATATTGATGTATTATTGACTGGATCAGATTCTCTTATTTTCCAGAAACAAAATGCAATAGCCAATTATGAAAAAAATATTATTTTTCTTATGTTAATTAAATAAAAACAAAATGTGTATAAGAACTAGGTACACAAAATTATTCGTACACTTATGAAATCTTGCATATAACGAGTCAATATTTATATTTATAAACATGAAACATCTGTGATTGCATAATTATCATTTGTCTGAGTATTTTGTATAAGATTTTTTTTAAAAATAGTTCACAAAAATAAGAAATTATGGTAGTTGAAAGGCGAATTTGCTTGAAATTACTTTGCCAGTGTAAATCTTTAAGGGCAGTTGACAAAATTAAACGAAGATCGCACTAAATGTTGAGAACCATATAAGTAAATATAAAAATGAGAACCAGTAGAAAAATATTCACAGTGGAGGCCTTAAATTATTTTTAAGTCATCAGAATAAACTATATATTGAGCGTTAATTGAAATCAAACCCTAGAAATCCCCTGAATATATTAATATTAAGAATAACTAATTTTTTTGAGGGTCTATTGGAACATAGACTATTCAAAGAACTTTAAGAAATTTTGGATCTAATGGTCTTATAGTAAAAAGTGGCCCCTATAATTCCAAACAAAATAAAATAAAGAGACTCGCATTTGGAAATAGTACATTAGCACGGATTGTGTTTTTGGAAATTGATAATTTTGCGGATTTGAGTGGAATATCAAATCTTTTGATTGGAGAAATCCAAATTCTGAGCTTAATAACTGCAATTTATGTAGTACAGTGAAACACGGCGGCAGGATCATATTAGTTTGGGGATATGTAGGAGCTAGTTATGACTATATGGCCATTAAAATCAAAATGTCTTAGAGTTCTTCGAATAGTCTATGTTTCAATATATCCTCCAAATATTTCAGATATATTTTTTGTTAATTTATTCAGGAGTTTTTAGTATTTAATTTCATTTAATGCTCAATAACTCGTTCATTTTGCTGATTAAAAATTTTCTTACGGTCCCCACGGCAAATATTTTTCAACTACTCCTCATTTTTATATTTACTTCTAATGTTCTTAACAATTGAGAACAATATTCATACAATTTTGACAACCTCCCTTAAAGATTTATACTGGCAAAGTCATTTCACATAGATTCGTCTTTCAACTACCATAATTTCTTGTTTTTGCGACCCATTTTTGAAAAAACCTTTTACAAAATACTCAAACAAATGATAATTATGTAATCACAGATGTATTATACTTATAACTATTAATATTGACTCGTTATATGTAAGATTTCATAAGTGTACGAATAATTTTGTGTACCTGTTTTTTGTATGCATTTTGTTTTTATTTAATTTACATAAGAAAAATAATATTTTTTTCATAATTGGCTATTGCATTTTATTACTGGAATATGAGAGAATATGATCCCGTCAGTAATATATCAATATTATTTTTAAAAGTACTCTATTTATCACTTTTTAAATAGAAAACTTAGGTGTACGAATAATTCTGTGAGCCACTGTATATGCGAAGCTTGTTCCATTCGAGCTGAAGCAGTGATTGTAAAATAGAAGAAGAACGCTGCCGAAGAATTATCTATCCTTGCATATGTGCAGGTTAATGTGGAAACTTGAAACAATATAGTCTTGATATCTAGAAAAACGTTTTAATCTAGACTTAGATTTAGTCAAGTCTTGTCTAGACGGCAACACTAATTATTCTCCGTATTTCCGAACTTACTTATCTTAGTAAGTTTTATAATAAAAGAGGTATTTTTTTAAATATTTATTTTGATCGGATAAATTGACACTTGTCTAATGTTCGCCATACAATTCCATTTGAGATACCAACGTGTCAATTGCAATTTGACGTTTGAAAGATTTCGTTAGCGAGGATTAAAATTTGTACATCAATCATGTTTAAAATTCATCGGAACCAAAACTTCCATGTTGCTAACTATAATAAAACTCGTAGGTTTATTGTTTTTTAAAAGATTATTTATTCTTGCGTATTACATTGAAATTATGTTACATAAGATTCATTAAATGAATTGTAATTAAGTTATATTATATATGTTGTTAATAAGGGTTACGTGGACCGTAGTTTACTTGGGAGGTAATATAATTCTTACAGGCATTACTAAATGAGTTGTAGTGGAATAAAGTGGTGTGAACAAGTTTTGTGTATTATTGCTACACCTCTTGTAATATATTTATATCTTTTAGAAGACAGAATGAGGAGTGACGAATGACAACGAGTAATTCATAACAACTGTATTTATACTCTATAACTGGAAAGGGTTTGGTTCCATATGATAAAGCGAAGTCAAAACAGAATTTACTATACATAACGAATTATGGTATTCATAACTTGCTCTTTAAGAGTTCGCGAATCACCAGTATCTTGAGTACCTGTTATTAAATTAGTGAATTGGAGATAGAGAACAATGCCTATTTGGAAATCGTTCTTGCAACAGCCAAATTATGATGCACTTCCCACAACTAATAACCAATTAAGTAGTGACATTGAACAATTAAATAATAACGAAGTACAACAATAAATAAATTAAAAAATCTGATGTGTCCAACACAATACCTCCCGCCATTGTCGAAATATATTCTATATAAGTTTTTCAGTACATTTAACTTGTAGTTTTAAAATTAGTTTGTTATTGCAGTTGAGAATACTTTTAATTCATTTCATACCTAAAATTTCCTTCATAAAATTTGTATGACCAATATGACAGCTATTTTTGACGTTACTAAAACTGGAACCGAACTTACCTTAATTCATGCATGCAAATACATTTCTTATATATTTCTTCGACCAATTTTAATTTTAGAACAAAACTGCTTCATATTTACTTATTTTCTCTTTTAAACTAACTTACATTTTATTTGACATCCATATGTCAAATTTTGTGAACATATGAATAACTCATCTGTTTTATCGAATTTCCTCAGCCTAAACGATATATAAAATTATTATAATTTATATATTTTTATCTATCTAGCTAGAAGTTATATATAAACCAAATTATGCAGATCGGTAGAAAATTAAAAAGTCTTTATATTTAATAATAACTTAATTTGTGAAAAAATGGTATTAGAGGTATTTTTTTGGAAAAACTGTTTAAAGCTTCAAGTAAAGTACTACTTCCAGTTAACCAATTGTTGTCAAAATCTAATCAGTTCATCATATTTGAATATAAGTCTTAAATACCAAATATTATATTTTTTATATGTATCGTATTGGAGTTATCGTGGACGAAAAATCGTCACAGACACACACACAGACACACATACACACACACACACGGATATACAGACATCACGGTAAAAATAGTAAAATTGTATTCTAGGGACCCTAATTCGTGCTCATATGTTGAAAACTCACACTCGAGAAATCTGACCAAAAACAATACCTCCCTTATCTATATTGATAGGCGGGAGGTAAAAACAAATGAAATTTGTTAGATATTTTTTCTTAATTAATGTATGTATCTTCTTTTGAAAAAAAATAATAATCCATTTTATTATAAACCTGATAGTAAGGTGTTTTAACATTTTTTGCCTTCCTTTGACTTGTATTAAAAAATAAAAAAAATCTGGTGTGTCCAACACAATACCTCCCGCCACTGTAGTAATATATTCTATATAAGTTTTTCAATACATTTAATTTGTTGTTTTAAAATGAGTTTGTTATTGCAGTTCAGAATATTATTCATTTCATACCTAAAATTTCCTTCATAAATTTTGAATGACCAATATGACAGCTATTTTTGACGTTACTAAAACCGGAACTGAACTTACTTCGATTCACGCATGCAAATACATTCCTAATATATTTCTTCCATCTTTTTAAATTTTACAATAAAATTACTTCATTTTTTACTTATTTTATCTTTTACACTTACTTACATCAAATTTGACATTATATGTCAAATTTTGTGAACATATGAATAACTCCTCTGTTTTATCGAAATTCCTCAGCCTAAACGATATGTAAAATTATTATAATTTATATATTTTTTTTCTATCTAGCTAGAAGTCATATATAAACATAATTATACAGATCGGTAGATAATTAAAAAATCTTTGTATTTATAATAACGAAATTTGCGAAAATATGGTATTTAGAGTTAATTTTTAGGAAAAACGGTTTAAAGCTTCAAGTAAAGTACTACTTCCGGTTAACCAATTGTAGTCAAAATCTAATCAGTTCATCATATTAGAATAGAACTCTTAAATACGAAATATTATATTTTTTACATGTATCGTATTGGAGTTATCGTGGACGAAAAATCGTCACAGACACACACACACACAGACACACACACACACACACAGACATACAGACATCACGCTAAAAATAGTAAAATCGTATTCTAGGGACCCTAATTCGTGCTCATATGTTGAAAACCCACACTCGAGAAATCTGACCAAAAACAATACCTCCCTTATCTATATATTGATAGGCGGGAGGTAAAAAGATCGTAAACAGCTTGTATATAGAGATATGTTTTTGTGGTGTTTTTGTTGAAGCAAATTTAAGACCAGTTAATACCAGGATGAGTGACTGTTTAAAATATGATGTTCTGTTATTGATTAGGTGTACACGGGTCTGTCAGTTGTGCATATGACAAAATAAACAACAAATATTATGCTTGAATATATATTTATTAATTCAACATGTTGATATAAAAATTATTTAATATAAATATTTATGTACAGGTATCAATCCGTAGTCATTTCCCATTTACCAGCCGCCATGATGTCCAATCAATCCATGTCCCAATCCCCCATGTCCAACGAGTCCATGAGAAATGCCATGGTGTCCAGCGACAATAGCAACAGGCTGCACGTGTTGCACTACTGGCACGTGGTGCACTACTGGCACGACGGGAGCAACAACCACTCCATGTCCATGACCTCCCCATCCACCATGTCCGTGTCCAATTCCAGGTCCGTCCAGCTCAGCGTGTCCTCCGTGAGTGCGGACATCCCCAGCTGGACCGGAGAGGCGGGCGCCCGCTCCGTGGCCGTGGAGGCCGTTGTCGGTGTGGATGCTGCCAGCGGGCCCGGCGATCACCGCACCGTCGTGGGACACGGAGACTGAGCCGGAGGGCACGTGGTGGTGCACCGGGATGATGTGGCTGCAGGAGGCGCTCACGGCCAGAAGGAGGACGGCGAGCTGTGGGGATGGTGGCGTGAGTAAATTATGTTTTTAATGCAAGAGTAGCTAATTTTCATATAGAGGTGTCCCAAATAATTTGTTAAGCATGGGGATCTCGAGAACATAAGAGATACGAGGTAGGTTAAATTAAACAAAAAAAAATGCATACGTTACTAGATATGAAGGAAAATATAAATTTTATGGTATTTAATTATTACTCATAACTTCCAAAATGAAAAGATTAGGTGATTTTGGTGTGAACCTTCTTCAAACACTTTTTTATAATAAATTTAGGGAGGTTCTCAAAATATTCAAAATGAAAATTTTTATAAAAAAAATACATTAGTTTCTATTAGCTATATCCAAAGCTAATAATATCATTACTAATTAGTTTCTATTTTTATGAAATATATTTTAATAAATTTCTAATATATAATAAAACTAAAACTAAAAAAAATTTAGTTCAAATTATGTATACATATAAAAAATAAATAAATAATTGCATATTGTAATTATTATAAACAGCATATTGCAATTAAACGTGTTATAATTATCTTGTTAAACTTCAACTGTCTATTCACTAAATTATAATTTACGATATTATTTTGCAAAGATATCTAAAAATATCCAATAATCATAAATTATTTATCACTTCTTCAAAATTAGTAGTTGTGAAATTTTGTATGTATATATTTTTATTGGGTAATAATTTTTGATAAACTTTAAAACCCAAGGAAGGGGGCAAGTAACCATCCCTCCTTGTCACGGCGGCAAGGGGGAAGGGGGGGCTGCGGGTGCTAATGTGGGCACAACAACAAATGGTCAAAATTATAACAACTATAAATTTTCCTCAGTTAACAAAAGATGAATTTTATCTAGTTCTATTTCAATAGATATATAATAGTTGTAAAATAAAATATTATTTGTATTTTTTGTGCAGTGTTTTTAGAGCATTCGATTGACTTTTTAACTCGGCAAGCCTCGTCAGTCGTCAAAAATATCATATGTTAAAAACGCAAACTTTGCGCACTTAGTTATTTTTGTATTAAGATCGTTAAGTTGTTTTTAGTACGTGAGAATGTTACTTTTTTGAGAAAACTTCCGAGTCAATATTTTTCTACAACAATTTATCCAGAAATTATAATTAAAATCAAGAAAAAAAGGAATAAAATTTTGCTGGTATCTTACGAAAATAACAGTTACTTTCATAACTAAAGAAAAATAAAAGTTGTTTATAAATATTAAATTGTTAATTTGCAAAAAGTTTTTCAAAATCGCAAAAAAATGTCATTATTTTTTCACGTTTTATCAAAGCAACACCTATTTAGTCGTGAAATTACAGCGACATTTTGAACTAGTAAAAATTGTCATTGTAATTCGAAATGATGATAGATTATGAGTAAAATAGCCAGTATAATATATAAAAGAGAAATAGAAGTAGTGATATTCTCTTTTACAGACCACAAGCGTGTAATAAACCGCGCTATAGTTGGAAATTCGACGTCGCAAACACACGCACTTTTTCAAATTTTAATATATTATTAAAAATATTGAAAATTTTATAATTATTTTTATTTGATTATACTGTTTAATCCAAAAAATAATTTTCTATGTTAAATTTATTAAATATATTGAAAATTTTATAATTTTTATTTGATTATGCTGTTTATTCCAAAAAATAATTTTCAATGTTAAAATCATTAAAAATTGTTCTCTCGGAAAAATTCATTGGGCGGCTACGTTGCGTACTAATAATACTCGTACTGACAAACAAATAAACAAGGAAATAAAAGTAATTCGAAACCTACTTTTTATAGTTTTGCAATAATCATAACAATCAAATTTAAATTAAAGAAAAAGTGAAATATTAATATACTCGAAGATAATAATGTTCTGATAATTGTGTATAATTATAATTCTATATAGTTAACTGCTCCAATATTCCCACAATTACAATCTTATTGTTAGTAATATATGACTATTCCGATTGCATATACGCGTAAGGAAATCTATAATTATCTTAAGGTCGCGCTCAACAACTTAACTTTTTATCAATTTTTGTCAATCAAGGCTACGAAACAAAGAGATTGTTAATAATAAATTACAGTTGTCTAACAATTATTTGTGCTATACTTACAAAGGCGTTCATGTTGGTTGTTGCTACTGTGCTGGAGACAAGTGTATGAAGCCGAAATTGCCGTGCGGGTGTTATATACTTAGTTTACGTCCTTCATTTTACCTCAAAACCCTTAAAAAACACACTATCACTTCATGCAACATTAAAATCCCAATAATTAGCTTTCCCATTTCTAATTGTGACCTTTGATTTGCGCTAATGAGCAATTAAATATGTAATTACATTTGTAGAATTTCATTATTCATAAGGGTGCCGGAGTTTAAAAAATCCTATTTCATAATTTGTTCATATTTATGAGCAAGTATTTGCATAATAAGTAGAATTTGTTTTTTATTTAATTCCTTGTTTTACTTTATAATATAAATTTTTGATCATATAGTTTTGCTCTCATTAGAAAATATTATGTATTGCCCAAGAACACATTTCCCTTAGTGCTAGATTTTTTTTACGTTAGTAATAAGCCCTGCATTGTTATTATTAAAGAATAATTATACCTTTTTCATTTTTCTAATATCTGACTACTACCCTAAAGTGGGTGCGAATTACAACTTTAAAAACATTACCAGTGAATTCCTCGTGTGAAAGTACGTATGTATACAAATTTTCATTTTTATATTTCCAGTAGTACAGCCACAATTACAGATTGAATATCAGCCAATAGGAATCCTTATGACAGATGATAATGCGCGTCTCAGGATATATCGGAGATTCTCAGACTCTAGCACACAGTCCCGCTCTACGGGGCGCCGGGGAGGCAGCAGGCCTTTGGACTTTTTCCCCGCTTGGTGGTTTGGCTAGACCGCCTTCCAGGGCATCTGATGCTCTGAAGTTGATCTAAATCAGCCGGCCGGAAATTGATGTACACTTCAGGGTGTACTCTAATTCTTGGTATGCTGAAACCAGATCACATTTTGGAGCAGATTTAGCTGCTCTGGATTGTGCTCTGATTTCAGTGGTTCAGAAATTTGAGTACTCATAAGTGTTCGCTTTAATTCCATCTGCTGAAATCAGAGCACATTCCGGAGCAGATTTTTATATCATTTTTATATTGATATTGTTTTATACTTTTTTCAAATGACTAATATAATTAACAAGTATGCCATGAAAAACAATTTTCTGGTTGGTATTGAAACCCGGGACTCCTAGTATACTTTATTTATTTATTAAAATTCATCAGATATTCAATCCACAGAACTTATAGAACAGTAGAGCAATGAACAGTTTTATTGATAGTATAAAATGATGTTGAATAAACGAACAATCCGTTTATTGACACAAGGAAAACAATCGTAAGGACTCGGTGGGATCTAAAAACAAATTATTCCCTAGATACATAATATTTCAAAATTTTCTCTAGAAAATTTACAGTATGAAAATTTAAATGTTATTTATTATGACATTGAAGCATTTTACACACGGCCGAAATTACTCCAAGTCAACGACCAATATCAAGATTTATTGTGCAAATATAACCATTTCTAGGAAACTGCAATCGCCTTTCCTTAAATTTCTCAATTGTAAAACTTTCTTGCAGTTCTAAGTAAAATTGAACGATGAAGCATATTTTTCTTTGTCTGAAAAGTAACATTTAGCCAAACGTTATTACAATATTACAGGCAATATCATGTATGTAAACTTATTCATTGTTTTTCTTACTTCATTGATATTTTCTTATTATCAGTACCCAGTTAGTACAGAGTGAATGTACCTACGTATAAAGATGATAGAGATACAATTTTGATTAATAATTTTTCGTTTTTTGTAGTGAGATTTATACCGTAATTCTATTGTTTTTGTGTGTTGTTCAACAGTTAACTATTGCAACGGTACCTGCCTCCTCCGTACACATATTAGCCATTGATCGTCTCGTGGAAGGTTTAACTTACACGTTATGTTTATTTAAAAAAGTAACCTTTTATCGTCGTAATACAGAGTAGCTGTTAAAAGTGGAGGAATCGGGATAAAATAAAAGAATAATATTCATTCCAAAATGCAACAAATATATAGTCTTATGCATTTATTTGTAATGAAAGAAAATCGTAAAGTGCTGTGGAAAATCAAGCTCTCCGTTATTCACCTTATATACCTGAGGGAAACCGCAGCCAAAACCCCAGGCAGAGAGAAAAAAAGAATAAATTGATAATTATATAAAAATTCCATTCTATTCATAAAGGTCGAATTTTTTGGCCTCTTGAAGTGTAAACATAACAGTCAATAACTTAAGTTATTAAAATAATTATAAATAAAAAATAATAATAAAGAGTGTTTACAAGAACGCTACCCACCGCAATCTTCCAACATCAATATCATCTAAAAGCCTATTCTGAAATATCTGAAGACTAATACAAAACTAGAATATACTAAGATATATTTAAAAGCGACTACATACAAAATATGAATATAATTTCTTAGAATTAATCTTGAGACAGCTGCCACACCCAAAAATATTCCTCGTCTTATTTAATTTGCGGAGAAGTTCTGTTTGATGAGCATTTAAAATTTGGTACCTAGTCGCTCACATTTCCGTAATTTGAAAGTGTAATAAATCTTATCCTGACATTGTGATGCATTATTCATGAGCTGACAGTGACACTGCAAATGCAAAGATCAATTCCGCAAAAAACAACCAACATTTCTATAAATATACGCGTAACTGTACAACTAGTTCCATTCTGCCTAGACGAATAGTACAGAATACATCATTAAAATGAGCAGAGCAATGACTCATACTTACATTATTTTTATTTTAACCAGATCACCTTCAAAGCAAAACTTGATTCTTAACGTATTCTAGAAATTTCTACAACATTCCAAAAAAAGAAATTATCGATTCATTTTTAAAATCAATCTCGGTTTATTACTAATTACTAGGTGTGTCATTCTGTATTCTCGGAGATATCAGTAATGATATTTATAATGAAACGGACCTTTGCCAGATGTCATCGACTAGGTACTTTAGTATTTACGACTTATTGCTATATGTGTCAATCTGCTTTATCAAAGATTGTTGATTTAAAAAATCTGATGTGGACATCACATGACTTCCTTGTAAAGCTAAATTATACACACTTTTTGCTGCAATTTAGTTAAACTTATTTCAGTATTTCTTATTGCACTACACAAAATTATTTTAATCGCTCAAATCTCGCAAAGAAGGATATATTGTATTAATTTATTTCATACTTATATCTCGGGAATATATTCTGACAGTTGTAAATATCATGTATGTATATATTTTTAAAATTAATTTGTAAAAATTATTACCGTTAATATCAGTGTTTAATATACATAATTATATATTAAAAATAAATAAAAATTTTTAAATATTATAATAAATTTACATACAAGTAAAACAGTTAAATGGGAACTGGTAATTTATAAATTTCTGATTACGACGTATTTAAAAAAAAAATTAAATAAAAATCGTTAAAAAAAAGTCTACAAAAATTAAAAGCCAATTAAATTATTATTTTTATTAAGTTTCTACCAAAAGTAAAGGGTGTTTTTGAAACGGCTAGGTATTGAAACATTATACGACTAATTGTTTTTGAGTTGTGAAAATTTCAAAAATACACTACGAGGAAAGTACCCTTTGACACTGCCGATTGCAATAAAAAAGGGAGGTACACAACTAAATGTTATAGCAGTGTCATATACAGAATTTCAAAATTTTACGACTAATCATTTTTGAGTTACGCGAGATATGTACGTAGATACATGCGTAAGTACAGACATCACGCTGAAACTATTAAAAATTAATTCAAGGATGGTCAAAATCTATATTTCCGTAGTAATCTAACAACCGATTTTTTTTGCAATTACAATACTTCCTTTACTTCATACAAGGAAGTAAAAAGGTAATTAATTTTTTAAAACAAATCAACCTGAAATGATTGCGTTGAACAATGGGATGGGTAACCGCTTATATAGTAAATTTTTATGAAAACAACATTATTGTGGCTCAATTTTCCTAGATGGAACAAAGCATCAAATACTTGAGGAACTTGTTTCGTGACTTGTTTTACTTTCTAGTTATGTGGGTTATCAGCTTACAGTCTCTGCAAATTATCTACAGCTTATAGTGAGTTCGAAACCATTTGGACTCAGAGCCGGCCAAAAGGGGGGTGCAAGGACCTACAAAATTTTAATTAAAAAATAACTATAACTAAAGTACAAATTAATTAATTAATTAAAATTAATTATTTAAAAAAAATAATGTACTATACAGTGTGAGCAACGAATCGCGGAATATAGAACTTTAACGTGGGATTTCAAAAAATTGCGGATACTCTCCCTTCTGATAGATTTAGAACAAAACTAGAAAAGTACAAACTTGTTCAAAATTAAATTCTACATCAGATAAGATCATTACTAATACAACAACAGGTCTGCAGAACAAGATATATTAAATATAAAATGTAACATATTCGTTAAAATCAGACAGCCATGGAATTAAAAGAAAATATGTATGTGACAGTTGTGACAATTAATCACATATCATTAAGGAAATTTTAAATTTTTGTAATACTGGTATGTTATTTAAGAAAAAGAATCGAAATTCAACTTAATAGTATATTACGTACCGTAAACTGTAAGTGACAGTTTTTAGGTCGAGAATGTTTTTTGGGAAGTCGAGACCCGAAGGGTCGAGATTTTCTAAACATTCGAGAACAAGAAAAATAGGTTTCAAAGTTAACGTCTGTCAGATTAATGTCAAAAATAAAAGTTGAATTGCAATTGAGAGTAAGAGTGCCATGAATGTTTATAATGATGTAGAAACTAAATACTAGGAATGACGAAACCTGAAAATTTTGGTACCCGGGTACCCGATATGAATACCCGGGTAGTACCGGATACCCGATAATTACCCGTTACCCGATAATTATCCGATACCCGATAATTACCCGATACCCGATAATAACCTGATACCCTTAAAATATCCCTTATTCTTTCATGTTCATCTTTTTAATACAAATTTTTATTATTTGCATATTAATTTATTAAATGAACAAAAAAATATTATTTTCTGATATGGAAATTAAAATGTTATTTTTTATAATATACGAGTATATCAGCAATATAAAATTACAAAATTAAAGAAGTACAATTGATTTAATTACTTAGGAATATCTCATATTTCTATTCGCAAATATCAGCATGGATGATGAATGTGCACTCAATCTTGATCTTCGTTTTGTTACAATATTTCCGGCAGCTGAAAACTGTCTTTAACTGGCAACAACAGATTTTAGGTATCGGGTAGATTTCGGGTAACGGGTAATAAACGGGTAACGGGTACATTTCGGGTAATCGGGTACTATTGTTGATACCCGGGTACATTATAATCGGGTAGGTTCCGGGTACCCGGGTGCCCATCGTCATTCCTACTAAATACTTACCATCCACCATGAATTGTAAGTAACACACTTACTGTCCACCGTGCACAGGAAGTGTTTACTATAACCGTGGAAACCAAATCTGCAATAAAAGTTCCACTTACTGTGATTAAATTTTGTTATTAATGGGTAATTTACTGTGCAGGTATTGCAAAAATAATATTAAATACACACAATTAGAATTAAAATGAGTAATACTTCACTGTCACTGTCACATAGATATTTTCTTTCATTTCCATGGCTGTCTGATTTTTAACGAAAATGTTACATTTTATCCCATGTTAAAGACCTATCTTCCCCGTTATGTTGCACACATTGCATAAAAAACAACAATGCGGCATTTAAAAAAACTAAAAATATTTCACTTATTCCAAAACTATTAACGTACCTTGGGAAAAAGTGTTAACAAGAAAAAAAAGGTTTGGGAATTTCAAAAAATTTCCAGAAAAAAACTAATTACAAGGGAAAAGATAATGGATGATAAATTAATACGAATTTAAATACAACTTTTTTAATGTAATAATTTATATTGTTATAGTTTAATAGTTGACAAAATGGAAAAATATAATGCCAAAGAATGTAATTATTTTAGTATTATTGACGAAATAATTTTTTAAGAATTACATATTTGCATATATATTTATATATTGTTTTTATTTACATAACAATAATTTATTCTTGTTTTTTTACGTGGTTTGTAATAAAAAAATGAATAATTTTTATGTACGAAACAATTTTCTTTTCTATATGATCTATATTTAAGTAATTTTTGGTACGAAAGCGATTTTTTTTTCATAACTGTTGGTAACGCTGGAATATGTACCTCATATCTCATACTTATTTAAGTTCTAAAAGTTTGAAATTGTAATTAACATATGCGAGATTATGAAGATATGTATAAGTTTAATTAGTCAGAAGAATTACTGGCATATGAGCAATGCAAAAAAGGTCTAATGGATGAAGAAAAAAAAACAATTTGAGTGTAAAAGTATTTATTATAAAGTGAGTATATACAGGTATGTAAAAATAAATATCAATCATCCATCCAACAAATTGCTCTTTTACAAGAGGTGTCCAGTTGCACTTCCAAGTAATCCATGTCCAGAAACCACAGGAGCGGCTACCACAGCAGGTGCTGCCACCACAGGAGCAGCTGCAAGTACAGGGGCAGCTGCCACATTGCTCACAACAGTTTCATGTCCACTGATGGCTTGGTAGCCCGACCTAGATATGTAGGAAGAGCGAACCTCAGCTGGAACTGCAACTGCAACTGGTGCTACTGCAACTGGGGCTACTGCAACTGGAGCGTGGGCCACTGCAACTGGCGCGGGGGCAACTGCAACTGCTTCAGCAGCTACTACTGGAGCGGCAGCTACTACTGGAGCAGCTGCTACTACAGGGGCAGCAACTACAGGGGCAGATGCACTGGCTGCAACTGCACCAGTATCAGCTGCAGCTGATATCACGCTGCCGTCTGGACCGACAACACTAGCACTAGCAGCAGGGCCTCGGAGAACTGCAGCTGATTCTACTACGCCTACAGTAAGGCTAGGGGCAGCTGAAGTAGCGCCCAACAGGGCAACGAAACACAGGGCGAGAAGTGACTGAAAAATAAATATAAGACAAGTTAATACACATTAAATAAGCAGACATTCATACGCATACCATTTTTGTAACTTCCGAAAGTAACATTATTTTACATTATTAGCAACGTAAAACAGTTTTTACTGCTGATAGGAGGAAATGACTGGCGGGCCTGTTACCTCCTGGAAGCAGTACAACTGTTTACCTTGCATATATTATACAATAGTTTATTTGTTATTAACTTGTAAATAAGTTTAAAATTATAACTAAATTCTGACAGTTAATAATATTGACAGTAACAAAACACAACTTTCAATAGGTAAACAATGCAATTACTAATTTGTAAAATTTTTACAGGTTAGTAGCTTGCAAAGATTAGTTTCACCCGTGAATAAATATAAAATAAATACATTTACACAATTATTTATAAAATATTTATATTAATGAAAACGTCACATTTATGATTTAAAATGTAAAGTGCACAACTTCATAATAATACTTAAGTCATTTTGATATCTCAAACTCTTACCGAAAAGCTTCCTCTTTTATATTAAAAATACCCAAAACTAAACAGTAACAAAATTTATACTTGCATTTGGTTTGTTTCCATTTATTATAAAAAATATAGTTTCGTCCTTTCGAACATCATCAAAAGGTATAATGCTAAAATGAACGAAATGATATCATAATATTTTTGTAGTAAAAAAGGTTAAACCAAGTGCAAGTGTTGTATATTTACTTTCGCAGTTTATAACATCCAAATTTGTCAGCAAATTTTCATCATGCATTCACTCATCCACACTCCAAACTTTTTCCTTTCGGTGCTTATCTCTCATTCACTCCCCTTGTCCCCAATTTCACACTTACGTTCATGTTAAAGTGAGTAGATTTGTGAATTGAGAACGGCGAGAAGCCTTTCTTCTTTCTTTATATACTTACACGTCGTCCTTCATCGCTCGCGTTGACATATCGTTTCCGCCTTTGTCATTACTTCACTTGCACACCCTTTCCACGTGAGAATCCAGTATGTGTGCAATTCTTCTACGCGTTGCACAACATTAGAAAAAGGCAAATATGCAGCTATGCGCAAAAAAGGATATGAAATGTAAACAACAATTTAATCATTTGGGATTGGCGCCGTATCCAACAATAGGTGCCAGGATACTGTCACCAATATGGACTCATCTCAAAAATATGAGACTATAAATTTTTATAAAAACAATCATAAATCTGCAATAGGCTTTAAAACTTTTAATTTGATATAATTCTCAAAAAGACAGGCATTACGTTTGTGTGGTTGTGAAGATTCGTTTGTACATGTTGTTTGGATTTGGATGGGTTACAGCACAACGACTCGATGTTTGTTGACCTTGCAGAGACTGTAGGTTGACAATGTACATCATTAAAATGTAAGTAAAACTTGTGGCGAAAGAAGTATCTTGATACTTGAAGTCCTGTTCCACATAGGAAGATGAAGATAATTATCGAAAAAATAGGTCTCTTAAAATATCATGCAGTACTCTGGAATAGGCTGTAATCCATTGAAAGAATTGAAGAATCTCATAGAGATACTAAATCACCCGTAACCAGTGATTGAGTGATCTATTGACAGTAGAACGAAATCACAATCCAAAGCCTCCCGCTTTGTAGAACTATGTTTTTGGGTATGGAACAATGGCGTATATAAAGGTGGAGGCCCATATAATTGATTCCAACTATTCGTTAATTGAAACAAATTAATTTAATACCTGGAAGTATAAATGGCAAAATATTGAAAATAAATCAAAAATTGCATTAGCAGCACTGAAAGATTTCTACAAAGAAATAAAATAGAACAATGACCTACAAGCTTAATTCTCTTATTTTTACTTAGAGATGTAATTAGAGATATCAACATAGATGTAGAGCTGTAACTACATAGAGACTCAAGTAACTAGGTAAAATGAGTTCAAGAACTAGACTTCTGGAACTATAATTGGCTTCATCAGAAAACTGGAACTGTTTCCGAAATACTAAGTAAGATCTGTGTTGTGTTACAATAGATCTTCTAGGTCGCGGTGACAAATGCGATACAGCGCTTAAACCATCTACATACAATACAATACAACAGAAGTAGAGGAAATTATAAATATTTTTGCCAGAAAAAAAAGGAAATTTGATTTTAAACTTAAACCATTTTAAATATGTTGAATTTGACTTATTTAAATCGGTTTAAGATCTAATCATGTTTTGTGAATTTATGAATGTGGCTTATATATATATAGGTATATATATATATATATATATATATATATATAAATCATACCCATTTTATATATAACACATTTAATTAAAACTTTTACAAGACGTATCTTAGGTACTAGAATCCCTGTTGCATCTAGAAAATTTGTGGTACAGAAAGTTTTAAAAACCTGTAAAGTATAGCGTGTTTTTTCCTCTGGTTGTCGACAGCAGAGGACGATGATAATATAGTTGTCCTGATTTTAATTTGCATTTTTTGCTGCGCGGCCAATATAGGATGATTTATGTGGAAAGAAATGCATCGGATGATTTATTAAAATTATCGACAAGCTGTAAACATTGTAGGTTGCAGTGCGGGTCATAATGTGATTTCATTGTCAGAGTAATGCGCGCGACTTCTGCCCGCGTCAAGATATCAATGGAGCCGGTGATTAAACATTCATACACCAATCAATAACAACGCGAGAGGAGGCACGGGCCATATGTACGCGTGCATTATGCAATTAAGAATAAATTATGTACTGCTAGCTTGTCACTGGCGTAAAAACACACAGATCAAATGCATTGTGCACCCATCACACTCTCATTTCATATTCTTTCATAATTGCATCCAAATGCAGTATTCATGATGCACATTATTTAATCACTACATAAAAAACTATAATTTTCTCGCTGCCACCAAATTTTTCGCAGTATATTTTATTCCAAATTAAAATTGACATTCACAACGTGTCATCATCTTTAGAGTTCAACTACTAATAACTTTAGTAAAAAAGTATCATTATTATATTGCGCAGCCACCATTTTTGACACACTTTATTACAAATATTAATTGACATCGTGCATCATTTTTAACGCGACACTTCTAGAAGGAATAGGACATGATATATGACAAAATTATGTTTCATAATAATATTTAATTATTTAATTTCTGCTTTCTGAAAATTATTTCATTGTTATTCATATCACATAACGTTGTCGACAATTTTTTGCTAACATATTCTACCTCAAATTAAAATTGTAATTGACAGGCCTTCGTCATTTTTATTTGTATTAATTATTAATATCTACAATTATTTCATTTTTCAAATTCAATCAAATTTTTTTTATTTAAATAAATACTTATTGTTAATATCTTTAATAAATAAAATAAAATTCGAGAGATTATTCTCGGGAATAATCTCTGCAGCTTTTGTTTTTGTTGACAAATGTCAAACACATAAATAAAATAAGCGAAAAAGATCGATTTTTAATTTGTTGGTCTAAGGGCCGGTACTTTTGCTTCTGATTAAAAAACTGATTAGATAATCTACTGTTAAATTAATCACATCTTTTAATCATGATTAAATAGAAGTGAGTACTTCTTGACAAATTTTTTAATTGATTAACTAACCAACGATTAACTCGAATTGGCAATACAATAAAAATATCCCTAAATTTGCAAGAACTTATAACAAACGTACGCTTTTGATTATTTCTATAATGTAGAAGAAGACAAAAAACAATTTTAATGTGCAAACGTAAATCAAAGTTACTACCTGTCAGTTGAATTTGTTTATTTGTTTCTGTCAAATGCAAAAATATTGAAAATGGATAAGAAACGCGATAGAGGTACGAACTATACTACAACAGAAGTAGATTTTCTAATGAAATGAATATTAGACGAAATACATGTAATAGAGAACAAAAAATCAGATGCAGCAAGTGCCAAAGATAAAAATGAGGCATGGAAAAGGATATCTGACATTTGAAGTTGAGATAAAGCATCCAAATCATGAACTCTATAAATAATTATGATTACAATATTGTCAACGATTAAATAATTACTTTATAATTTTTGAACCTTTTTGAATTAATTCTTAGTAAGGGTTCTATGGCAGGTAAAATTTTATGCATCACTGTATTCTTCATCAGTGCATGTTTCTATATAATTTGGACGATCTCTTATTGTATACTATCTTATATTATATATAAATGAAAATATATCTTCGTCATCGTCATCAAATAAATTATCTAATTCTTCAAGATTCATATTTGTTAGATGAATTGTCAAATTCTCAGTTATAGGTTACGGATAACGGCTGATTATTTATTTAACAGACTAGAATCGTGCTGTTAAATTTAATCAGTCATAAGAGTTTTTAATCAATTGTTAAATATTAATCGGTACGAAAAGTACTGAAAATGGTTGTTTAAATTTAATCGGTCGTTATTTTAGCTTAATCAGGAGCAAAAGTACCGGCCCTAAAACTAATCTAATTAAATATAGCTCAAGATTTCGATAAATTAGAATATTTTCTGACGTTCTTTAAACTAATGAAATGTTTCTTTGTTTGTCATATGTCTGGTTTTTTAACGATCATATCATTGTTGTAGTAAGAATAAGTCTCTAGAATTATTTATTATTTTATTTTGGTTGACATATTTCAGATAATTGTCTACATATAAGTATGAGCGAAAAGGACAGGTTTTAAATTTGTGTACCAAAATGTAATCTAATTAAAAAGAACTCGAATCGCTAGTTATTTTTCTAAAATTGTTGCTATTTCGCAATGGCTCGCTCCTCAAGCCTTATGGGTTTTTGAAAAATATGTCCAATTATTTTCAATTTATTATCACCCTTTCGTAATATTATTAAGGGTAATGCAACAAATGGTGTGCTTTTATCGATAATATTTTCCAAAGATTGGGATTAATATGACTGGCATTTTCTAAATATGATTGTTATTAAGCGAATCACGAGTACACGAGTTATATTTCGGAAGAGACAACGATACTAAAAAAACTTACTAAATTGTCTCTATACACTTTCTTTTACTGGTGTTGGGGTATTATACTAACCGCAGTGGTAATCAGTTCATCTGAGCAATTTCCCCAGAAGACAAATTTCACTAGTTGGTGACAGTTTTTTCTCAACTGTCAAATTTTTTTTTTGTTTATATGTCATATTTACATTGGTACTAGTGTATTGCAAATAACAAATTAATTTAGTGACAGTTGACCATTAAAGTTTAACGCTACTCTGTAGTATTAGGTTCAGTTTAATTTTTTGTTTTCATTGCACGGATTCTTAACCGAAGGTTACGGTGACGTTTGTGAATTTTAACTTAAACCCAACTCCTTTTACGGTTTAAGAAGTGGAATAACCTCTTTTCAGTAGAAATGTATTGAATTTTTTTTATACTTCTATATAGATACAGTATTGTAAAACGAAATGTAATAATAATTTATTGTTAAAAATGTTGTAATTATGTAATTATTATAAAAAGGTATTGAACAATAGATGTAATTCAAGATAAGTGGTATTTGACGTCGAATATGATGAATTGTTTGATTTTTATTTTTATTCCGAAAAGAATTTATGAATGAGGTATCCCGTTTCATGAGCTAAGTGAACATGATGTCTTCATTAGATTCCCTTTAAGACAAGCAACTTTTGAATTTATTGTCACATATTGAACCACATTTGGGATTTCCATATTGAGTTTTATGTTTGTTTAGATTTATAATATATTTTTATTGTCAATAGCTGATATTAGTGAAATTCATATTTCAAAAGTTTCTAGAATCGTAGTACATGTAGGCGAAGTAATAGCACGCTTGTATTTGGAGTATGTAAAATTACCTTCAACTCCGGAAGAGATTTTTTTAATCTAAAGATTACAAAATTATATATTTTATATATTGAATAATATTTTAAGTTATGTATTGTTAAGTATTCTGAAATATAAAAATATTACATATATATTTAGATTGACCACACCACACACAACCTAATCTCAAGTGCAATGTAAGTTAAAATTAACTTAAAGTTAACTTAAACTGAAGATTAACTAAATTTTATTTTTAACTTACAGTGGTGCAAATGGCCATTATTAGTATAATATTTTCAAGCGTTATGATTTACTTATTTTCATAAGAATTGTATTCTCACTGAAAATATTTGCAAATCCAAAATATTTCCAAAGAGTAAAGGACAACAATTTATAAAATGCAAACAACTTTATTGCGAAAATAAATACAAATACAAAACATCTAACTCGAGTGAGGTATTAATCTATTACCAAGCGTGAGCCACGGCAAGGGGGGAAGCTACATGGGCAGCATAGGGGGCGGCGAGCACCTGGGGGGCAGCGAGCACCTGGGGAGCAGCGAGCACCTGGGGAGCAGCCAACACCTGGGGAGCCAGGAGTCCGTGGGACACCACAGAGCGGGCAGCGACCACAGAGGGTCCAGCTACAACAGCTGGGGCAGCATGAGCCACAACGGGGGCAGCAGCCAGCACATTCCTGGAGGTGGCAATAGTGCCACTAGGTCCAGCAACAACAGTGCTCTCAGCAGCAGGCACGGCAGCTACAGAAGCCACGGAGGCTACAGCAGGGGCAGCGACAACCTCCACGCTACGGGCCTCAACAACGGGGGCAGCGACCTCAACGGATTCGACTACAGCGGGGGCGGCGACTACAGCGGGGGCGGCGACGACAGCGGGGGCAGCGACAACGGGGACGGATTCAACAGGGCCTTGGACTACAGCGGAGGAAGAGGGACCAACCACGTCAGCGTTCACAGAGTCGGAAGCTACAGCGCCACCATCAGCAGCAGAGGTGATCACGCTGCCGTCAGGACCGGCTACCACAGTGCGGCTTCCTGGACCCTGGGAGATTGAACCAGCTCCTGAAAGGACACAACATTATATTTCCTAATTGAGAAGATAAACATAATATGTAAGTATATTCGATTCCATTTAATTGAGCCAATTTGTTAATGGCCAAAGACATTATTACTGTTTTGCCAACATAATTTAAGACAAAAATTATTTATAAAAATAATGTAACTATAAAACAGAGAGAGTGGAAATCCAAACAGCCCCCCCAAAAAAGTCTAATTATCGCAACTGGTTAAGTGGGGTGAACGCCACTATCTATAAATCATCCTGTAATTGGGACTTAAGTCAAGTTGGATTGATTATAAATAAAATAAAAAATAAATAAATAACAGTGTCAAGTTCAATTTTCATTAAAAAGTACTCTAATTGTAGCCCTAAGGTAATTAGGTAAAAACCAGTCATTGAACTGTACATACATCAGACAGGTGTATAAACATTACAATAATTTGGTTTTAAAGGAGGCAATTTTAATGTAATTGCATTGAAGCAAGAATTAGAGTATTTCTTTGTTGAAGAGTAGTAAAATTACGGTGACTGGTTTTTACTGAGGATGGTTTTGATCTAATTACATTAGGACAAAATTTAGAGTACTTCTTAGTGAGTGAGCACCCACTTCCATGGTAGTAAACATCACGGTAGCTGGTTTTTACAGAGGATAAATTTGAACTTTGAATTAGTGTATTGTACAATGACTGAGCGTCCCTCTTACAGGAACTACAATGATTAGTTTTTCCAAAGAGTGATTTTAATCTATTTACATTAGGGCAAGATTTAGAGTACTTCATTTTGAGTGAATACTTTTTTTACAAGTAGTAAACATTACATTTTAAGAGGGGAAGAGAATTCTTTACTGTTTTATTTTAATGTTTATTATTAGTTAATTAAACAGCCGCTTAATTGGACCAAAATTGATTAGTCCCAACGTGTTCCAATTAAGCCGAATGGAGTATATATATTTTGAGCCGACTACGAACGCTCTTACTATTAATGATAGAAATTATAAAAGCACAAAAACAGCAAATCTTATTACGTTTCAAAAGGTCTTTGATTCCTATATTACATGTGTAACCACAATAATGCTACAAGTAAAATTTCACTTGCAGAATTGCTATGCAATTAATAATTGCATTATTACACGCTATAAAAACCTTGGCTTTAATATTGCATCATATAATGATGATAAACAAAAGATTAACATATATGAATAAATATATCATCATTTAAATATGTCACAACATTCCCATAAGGAACAAGACTTGTATTACGATAATAATATTTTAAGATTTGAAAAATTATCACATTATTATACAAAAAACAAGCAAAGTGTAAACAATTGAACTTAATATGAGATCTATAAACAAGTCTCAGATGCTGTTTAATGACAATTACTCAAGTAAAATTCAACTAATAATATCCAGAGAATTTCCAAAATTAAGACCAAAAAGTAAATTATAACAGTAAATATAAATAAAATATTGATGTATCCTAACAAAATTCAAGTAAAAATGTCCTGAAATAACAGCAAAATTAATAATCGAAAAAATTTAATAAAAATTGTTGTGCGTACAATGACCAGTTCAAAACAAATGAATAAAATTAATTTTTGTAAAGTTTTTTTAAAATAATATACAATAGTATATGTAAATTAATAGATATTAATAAACTGAGAAATGATTTTGTAAAATAAATAACAGTGCGAAGAAACATATTTGAATTTAATTAAATGTAATATATTAGATATTTATATAGAAATTATTAATTTGCACCATTGTGCGGCGAATAAATTCTCAAAGTTCAAATAAATAATAATCTTGTTACGTTTATAATAAAAAAAAACACGTTAAGTGCTATGACACACCGGTGTCTGTAACCTGTGTCTGTCCGCTTTTGCCAAATCAGACACCGATGTCTTTATTACTTTATTTTTTTTTTAAGAATTTTGTTCCACTGCACAGACTTTGTCTACAAAGATCGTGTCAATTTTATATTAGAGTATCTGCTAGTCTCTGTTCGCATTGAGACATAGAAAATTTTTAACATTTTTATATTTTTATTATTATATTATAGTTCAAACAACAATTAAGGGCGGTAGGTCAATTTTGATCATAATTGTATTAATATATTTACAGATACTATTCCGAAATACATGAATTAAAAAATGATTTTTTGTTACTTTTCGTCTTTTTGTCCGTAGAACTCAACGAGTTAATGTAATGTTTAATTAGTTCTAAATTTTGGACATATTATTCCTCAAACGTTATTTTAACCTAATCAGAATACTTCATTTAATGGAAGTGGACAGTTTTTTATTGGAAAATTTTGATAAAAGCACAGTAGCATTATTGTAGTTACATTTTGTTGATTTGAAAAATTTTGTATTTAAATTGTTGTCATTCGTAAAATAATGAAGCAAATATAATTCGAGCAATGAATTCATACTGTAAAATTTACTCATAATTCCTGCAAACTAACGACATCTCGGGTCAATAATGATTATTAAATCACTTGTTTGTCTACCATAACTATTCGTAAATTTAACTGATAGAATTATGGCTCTCATTACACTACGTATGAAAATTATTTTTTTGAGTTGTTATCATTCGTGAAATAATCAAGCAAATATAATTCGAGCTATGAATTTATGCGGTAAAATTTACTCATAATTCCTGCAAACTAATGACATCTTGCGTCAATAATATTATTAAATCATTCGTTTGTTTGTTAAGAACTATTCATAATTTTCACTAATAAATGTATTGCTCTGATTATACTTATGGAAAATATTGTACGCCGCCATAGACAAAATGAGAACTCGGCGCCTATGGTACTAAGTGACGTAATGCCTTACCGACAACAACGGGAGCGGCAAGAGGAACCACCACTCCAGAGGGTGCGGCGTTAGCCAAGGCGACGGCCAGGCACAATACTCCCACCTAGAACAAACAAAGGTAACTATCCCCCGCCGAAGAAGCACTAGCACTACTCACAAAGGCGTTCATGTTGGTTCACTAGTCGTTCTCTGCAAACGAATGATTTTCGGTTCGCCTTCCTCGGCTTTTATACCTCGTGGACGTCCTTCAGCCACTGTGTCCTCTGCGTGGCTTCCATTGCCGAAAAATCAAACTCATTTGCATCAGACAGACCCACCTAATTCAAATCAGGAATTTAAAGATCATATTTACATACTACAATAGATAAATAGACTAATTGCAAAAAAACTAAACCTTCAACGACATTTATTAATTTAATTAAGTGAAATGTGCAAAGAAAATGCTTAATTAAATGTGGATTACTTGTGTACACATGTACGGGAATATGATGAAAATTAAACATGTGTTGATTATTTCATATAAACTTTTTACGCATTCAAATTAATTAGCTCATTTACATTTTTCTGAATATTTTATTAAGTGTAACAGGAAAACAAACATTGGAAATAACTATAAATTTTATAAATTCCTTTACATTGTAATATATTTATTAGATCGGAAAACCATAAACTAATGCAATACATTTATAAGGTTAAATCATACTAGTATTCAAACGACGTAAATAAAATATTTCCAAATTTACTTCAATAAGAAATCTGTACTTCAACCGTTAATTTAAATAGCTATACTTCCCTATTTTGGACATCTTTTTATAATGAAAGATGCGCTTTTGTTATTGTTTTATTTTTATTAAATTAGCAATGACATCTGAAAAATTAGAACTAAAAACTCTCTGGTTAAATACCGATTACATGAAATACAGGTTAATAGAAAAATATAGTATTGAAAAATTGGCATAGTGTTTTTCAAAGTAAATAAATTGAATTGCTACGTACAATATTAATTTGCTAAGTAGATTTTATGCGTATATATCCAAGATAATGCAACGTGTAGTAATATAACATTCTAAGTATGTTCATACTTTTTGCGAAGTAGAAAAATTCGACGCTCAGTAGAAGTAACACTGTATATTAATGAAATTTTTTATTTTAAACAATTTTGGTCTACATAACGAATATTTTTTTCGAGTGGTTAAATTGGAAATAACTATTTTTAAAAGAAAGTAAAGAATGATATAGAAATTTAACATAACCTAACCTAACCAAACCTATCCAATCCTTATCTAACCAAACTTAACCTAATCATACCAAAACTAACCTAACATAACCCAACCTAAACTAACCAATAGTAAAAGAAATAAAAAGAAACAAAAGCTTTTATTTTGCCAAATTAACAAACTTTGCAAAATAAATCCTTTTATTTATGAAAAATATCATAAACGTAGGTAAAATTTTTTTACATGGCATTTATTTATTCAACTGTGCATATATTATTATAATCCTAGCGTCTATATTTTACTGTGCATTCTATACATAAAACTATTACCTATTATTTATAGTAAAAAAATTTTACTGAGAGAAATTAGATTCGGTAAAACATAGAGTAATAGAGTAATATATAGGGAGCGAATTAATTACTTTGACAAATATGTAAATTCATAGTTATAGAATTATTTATTAAGATTGAATATTTTTACTTAGCTTATCTAATTTTAAAATAGCAATAATTTTTTATACTTGACAATGTAACTAAAAAAAATTTAATACTGTACGAATAAATTTTTGCGCTTTTCTATTACTACTCGATGATTAAGGTAGCCGGCACTTTAACCAGACTTGAAAAATCGGTCCTTAATATAAACTGTTACTACTTTTTTTTCATAACCATTTTGTTCTGAATTTGACATGAAAAATTTGTTTTTTTATATCTTATTTTTTTTAGTAAATTAAAAATAAAATTTGTGGGTGTGTATAACTGTTGTGGAAAAAGCACTAATATTTAAATTGAGCTTAAATTGAAAGTTACCCCGCAATATAGTTTTTTAACTTCTCTTCAAGTAAATGTAAATTAATTGAGAGTTTCCGAGTAGGTACTTTTGAAATGAAATTTATTATGAGTAAGGACCATTAAGAAAAATTATTTTGCTCTCATTTACAAGTGAGGCTGTTTCTTTTTGTCAGAGCATTCCTGTTGCCGTTTGATAAATATATCACTTTATTTTCTTTATTACTTTTTTATTTTTATTTTCAATAATCAACAGTGAATTCAGATCGTTTTTAAACAAAAAGTTCAAGACGAAATACTTACGAAATGTTTATCTAAAGACACTATTATTTATAATATATTAAAAGGAAAACGAGTATATTTAAATATATAATATATAACAATAAAACTAGAAGAATTCTTTATACTAGTTTTTCTGTGTTAGGAGTGAACTTATATATGACTAACCGAATAAAAAACTCAATTATTTCAACAAAAACTGATCTATTTATTCTCGAACATACGATATAAACATTCAAGAATATGAAGGACAAATGTTGGTTTTTAATTTATCAACTTAAATTGTAACATCAAAGCCAGTCTGGAACTGTAGGGATACCCTTCAATTGCTATCCAAGGGAAACCACGTCACCCTATGGTGGGTACCAGGGACCAGGACACGAGGGAATCCTTTTTTCTGTTTTTTTACAAAGCCACTATAAGAAGATGGTCAAAAACTGGAAGAATTCTTTTACATGCTTATTTTGGAAAAACACTCCAGGTCTCAGTTAAGCAAGAAAATTCATTTCTCCAACTACGAGAAACGCCAAGGAGCTACTAGCTCTCAGCGAAAAGGATCTAAGAATAATAGCGGGAGTCCTCACCGGCCATTGTCTTTTAAAATACTATTTGTAAGAATTTGGAAAAGCTGGAGTTGTCATCTGTCGACTCTATGAAGAGGACGAAGAATCTTTGGAACACATACTGTGTATACTAAGGCATAATCAAACAGAGACTCAATCAACGATGTAAGACGTATCTTACAGCAGATGAGATCAAGAACTTGATTCGTGGAGCTATAATAGATTTTCTAGGTCACGGTGACAAGAGCGATAAAATGCGTAACCCTCCTTTACATACAGTACAATATAATACAAATTTCAAAATGCATCTATTTGTGGTTTTATCAACTGTTTTCACTTAAAAATAATACCTGTGGTAAACTCTTTACATCAGCAACAGTCTGGTAGACAAATCATTTTAGAGCTCAAAAAGAAACCGTTTTACATTATAATAAATCTATTACATTACTATTATACATGCGCAAAATAAAAATAACTTACAATATTTTGCAGAACTGTGAATCTTCTTAAGAAATTCCAGAATTTACTTTACTCGAATGGTATTTTAATTTTTCGCATAATTCATAAACGATTAGCCGTAGAATTTTAAATGTACATCTGTAGTAGTACTGTTTTTCAAATTAATTAGAGGCAAATAGCGTATAGCGGTTGTATCATTAGGAATATTTTTCTTTGAAATAACTACTAATCTCTAGATTTTCCAGGCAATTCATTCTTAATCTTGTTGCTAGCAACTAAGCATGCCATTGGTACAAAATCACTGCTTTCAAACTCATTATAAAACTGTTGCAAAGACCACTTTCTTTCGGCAAATCGTGCCAAAACTGAAATGGAACTTTTCACAAGAAAGAGAAAAATTGCACATCAAATATCTAGGAGATACAATTGACAACAAATTGAATTTTATCTCCCTCACTAAGTAAACCGGTACCGAAACAATTACTTTCGACAAATTTTCAGCTAGTTGGAACTCTAGATCTAACTGTAAACAGACGGTATATTTTAGCTTTAATCGAACTCTCAAACTGGCTAATACCTAATAAGGTTTTCGAGGAATGATCTCAAACTGCTTATTGAAGTATTTACAGGGCATGGTCGTTTCAACAAACACATGTATCGTATAAAAATCTCAAACACTTCACTTTATAGAGGATGTAATATGGACAATGAAACAGTAGAGTATATTCTTCAGGAATACCCCGCTTTATCGTTAAAAAAAGGTCACGTTCAGTACAACCTTACTAGCTTGCTAGCCTTTTTCCATAGCGTAGAATGACTGCAAAATAGCTAGAGAGCTGTGCACCCGGAGACCATATGTGAGGCCTCACTGCACATAGAGTTTCTCTACCCTCCATCTCAAATCTAAAATTTGGTACAAAATTCAACGGGAGGTCCCTTCTCTTATTGGTTGGTTAAACTATGAAAGAAAACGAATCTTCGCTTAGGTCCTTTTCTATGTGCAACAAATATAGTTATGTATATATTGACGCGAGACAGTGCATTGCAAACTGGTACTGTCCCGCACAATCGTAAACCGTAATTATTATTACTCGTAATACCTATAATTATTCCAAACACGTAATTTTTTCCCAATTAGAATGCTTCATTTGATGGCTATATAGGTAGTTTTTCAGTGAAGAAATTTTATAAAACCACTATATCATAGTCATGCTTACATTTTATTGATATAAAAATTTTATGTTTGAACTGTTGTCATTCGTGAAATTAATTGGTAAAATTTATTCATACTTCCTGCGAAGTAACGACAACTCAGACCAAAAATGACATTTTTGACACTCCTTTGCAACAACTATTCGTATTTTTTTCCAATAAATTCATGGTTCTTATTATATTACTTATGATAAAAAATTAGTATATGCAATAAAGACTAATAAGGCATGGATATTATATTTATATTACTTATGATAAAAAATTAGTATATCCAATAAAGCCTAATAAGGCATGGGAATTATATTTATCAAACTAATTTAAGTAATGTAAAAGAAAGTCAGTGCTATTTTAATAAAATGATATATTTATTCATGAAGATACAATACAGATACTATATTCTATATACACAATCACTCATTCATCTACCATCCGTGTCCCAATCCAAGCCCAAGACCAAGCCCCAGTCCAACGGGGGCAACTCCCACAACTCCCAGGGGGGCGGTGAGAGCAACAGCTCCAGGAGCTACAGCGGCGGAGACAACTCCCCCAGGTTGAGGACCGGCGATAACACCTCCGGCTTGTCCCTGGGCTGCGATGAGGCTGCCGTCAGGTCCGGCCACGGTGGCGCCGGCAGCCGGGCCTTGGAGGACGGCGCCGGGGTTGCCGGGGCCCACTAGCGTCGCGGCGCCGCCCAGCAGCAGGGAGGGGGCTGCTGCGCAGGTGGCGATGATGGCGAACAGGGCGAAGATCTGCAAGAGGAAGAATTATAGGTCAACTTCTAGTAGTCAGTAACATTGGTAGCAGTGATGTCAACCGAAAATGTTCTTTGGAAAATGTTCTCAAGAAGATTTACTATAAAATTTCTTTGGAGAATGTTATCGATCAATGTCAAAACACTAGGGATTCTCATAATTCTAAACTTACATTTATTTATTTATTTTATTTATACTGCCCAACAGACCGAAGTCCAATTAGAGGACAGGGGACCTATAGCTAGTAGTGTTCGGAACACACTTTAGCGTTTTATCGCTTTTATAACTGCGAGCTAGAAGATCTAAGGTGACCCAGTCCTTACTTAGTTTTCCGGAAACAGCGGTATTTATTTTTGGTTATAGATTTATCACCACTGGGATTTGAACCCAAGATCTCATACTCCGCTCAGCGAGTCTTAGCGCGCTAACCAACTAAGCCTCATCTGGCCGTTAAAGATCAATTTGTTGTTATTGTTACATGTTGAGTCTGTCGGTTTTTTCTGAGAAAGTGTTATTACTAAATCATTATTATAGCGATTCTAAATTCAATATCAAAAGTGTAGAAAATGATTAAATTTCTTGTTATAAATAACTTTTACTTACTTACTTTTAAATTAATAAAAATTCCTGGATGTCAGTACAATTATTTATTTCTAATTTCGGACTATTCTTTTTTGACGTAGAGGTCTAATTTTGATTTTTTTTTAACTTCAAATAATCAGTCAAAAAGCCTATCATTCAATTTAAATTAATAATTTATATTTGCAAATTCTAGAAATATTTTTTTATTTGAATTTTAATAAAATTTTATTTGAATAAACATAGGTACATAATAGCATTCTAAGCAAATAATATGTATGAAGTAGCAAATAATAACAATTTACAAATATTAAATAATGATTTCAAGTACAATATCTACCGGAAAGAAAATTTTCGAAAATTTTAAATCACTAGCAGAGGTTGAAATTAAGAAAAAACCTCACAGTTCATGACAATTTTAATTGCATTTTGGTTGAACAGGTTGACAGTCTATAGTTTCTACATAGAATCTACAGCTTATAGTTCGAGGCGGAGCATGTGCTAACCACGTGAGTCACCGCTGCCTGTTCTTCAACTATTAATATAATTTATAGCTGAATTAATTGAATAGTCTTGTAATATTTACAAGAAGGGTGTGGTAGTTTCGTGTAATAATAAAGTTAATAATAAATATTTTAGCGGTGTTGTTCCATCCTACGCTCGTTATACACCTCGTGTTTGTTACAAGAAAATTCTAAACCAGTTATTATGTATTGGCGTGTAATTAAAAATGCGGTTTCAAGGTCCATATCAATCAAAATTTGTCTGAAGATTTTCCCGGTGAAATGAGGAAGTAAAGATCAAGTCACGCTTTTCTACTGGGGTGACATTAATCCAAAAAAATCATAAATGAATAAATCATATTCATTTCTTTTATTAACCTTCGAAGTCATAATAACACAATCATTTCATTGATCAAAAGAAATTTCTTCATGCACTATTAAAATGACGTCAAACATTTTTTCTTGTTTGTTTTCAAAGTAGTACAACAATTACTTGTGTGCCTTTAATTTAATTTTAATCAAGCAAAATGCATTGAATATTAAAATGGGTACTCGTTAAAAACAGTGGCTCATATTCCAAGCTCACTTTTGTGAGTGATATTGTTAGAAGTGACGTTTGGCTTCATAAGATTGTAATATAAAATCAGCAACACGACTATTATGTTTCCTCCATAATTTTTTTTCACTATTTTTCTACTTGCACGTAATGTATCCAGCAAAAAAAGTTAATATTAAGATGGGTAACCGTTAGAAAACTCTTGCAAGGTGTATATTTTTCCAAACAAATATTCTTCAAGAATTTTCTAAAACTATATCAAGCAAAGATAAAAGCAGTTTATATTAGGATAGATAACCATAATTCGCTATTATGTTTTTCTCTGTGTAGAGTGAAGCAAGAAAACTAAATTTTCTTCACTATTTTTCTAATATAATTAAATGCACATACTGTATCAAGCAAAAAAAGTTAATATTAAGATGGGTAACCGTTAGAAAACACTTTCAAGTTTTATGTTTTTCCGAACAAATGTCCTTCAAGAATTTCCTAATATGGTATCAAGCGACATAAAAGCAGTTTATATTAGAATGGATAACCATAATCTGCTATTATGTTTTTCTCTGGGTACAGTAAAGCAAGAAAACTAAATTTTCTTTATTATATTTCTAATATAATTATATGCAGGTACTGTATCAAGCAAAAATAAGCAGTTTATATTAACATGGGTAACCGTCAGAAAACTCTATCAAGTATTATATTTAAAAAAAAATATTCTTCAAGAATTTTCTAATATTGTATCAAGCAAAACTAAAAACAGTTTATATTAGAATGGATAACCACAATCCGCTATTATGTTTTTCTCTGTGTAAAGTGAAGCAAGAAAACTAAATTTTCTTCACTATTTTTCATACTTGCACATACTCTATCATGTAAGACAAGCAGTTAATATTAAGATGGGTAACCGTTAGAAAACTTTCAAGTTTTACGTTTTTCCAAACAAATGTCCTTCAAGAATTTCCTAATATTGTATCAAGCAAAGATAAAAGCAGTTTATATTAGGATGGATAATCATAATCCGCTATTATGTTTTACTCTATATAGAGTGAATCAAGAAAACTGCAGTTAGTATGTAGATGAATAATCGCTTATTATTTTTTTTTTCAAATAACTTTTTTTTTGTGGTAAAGTTTTTTTAAGTGTTATTTTTCTTTTACTTACCATGGAGTTCATTTTGGTATAGTGTTCAATTACTTCTTACAAGAACTGATATGATGTCGAAGAACTCTACCGTTTATATACAAACATATCGACCTTACTATCCCTTGAGTCTTATAGTCGCAAAACTTATTGTAATTACATCATTGCTGCATATTCACGTACGCCTTTATGACACACCTTACATTACCATAGGCCTACTACAACATTTCTTTATTACTTCCTAGCAAACTTGGAAAAAGAGAAGATTCTGGATTCTTCATTCTAGAACCTTCGAAGATGATTTAATATAAGCAATTGTTACAGAATGCAAAATAACAACATTGAACTTGCCACGTGATCTTGTTTTCTTATAGTGGAATAGTAAATAGTAAATTATTTAAATTTAAGTAGGCAAAAAATTATTTGTTTATCCAATTTGCAAGTGTAATTCAAAAATATGTAATTCTTCTTAAGCATAATATTGTGGGTTCGAATCTCGCGCAATGTCAATATTTATCATATTATTCATTCAACTGCATTATTAATGGTGAGCTAAAATTAAATTAAAATAGTAAACTACAAAGTATATTGCAAATCTAATGTCGTTAAAGAAATATATATTTGATTTTGACATATATTATAAAGTGTGATTTTGATGTTTCGAAACGTCACTCTTTTCATAATCAGTTATGAAAATAGTTATTTAAGCTAAAAGGAATGTAAATACATTATAACATTCGAGGAGATACAAACTGATGTGGAATATATTTTTCGCGCCACCATTAGTAATTGATTTCAAATAAAATAATTTTAAAGTATTTGAAAATGTGGGCAACTTGATAGCTTAGATATATTTATTCATTACTTTTTATAGTTTTTTTTTCTTGCTAGACGACCAAATAAATATGACATTGGTATGATTTTCATAATAGGGTCCCGAACCATTGTCAAAATATTACCATTTTGCAGAAGAATATGAAATTATATAACAATTAATAAGTATTAGTGATAATATATAATATATAATATTACAAGAAATTAAATTTTTTGCTATGTACTGTCATGTCATCTATCTTTAACAATTTCATTGGTTGCCTGATTTTAAAAAACGACGAGTATCTGTATTTGATTCAACAAAGTCACTTAAAATCACTATCTAAACTAACTAACTAACTAAAATGATTTATGGATTTAAATATTTTGGAGGGAAATGGAAAAGGGAAAACTTATATTTAATTAACCATTTTGTTCTTAATCATCTCTAAATAATAATTTATATTCAAATGGTATGATACATCGTGCCATATTTCGTACCATTCTTAAGGAATCTTTACCTGTCGCTGCAATTGTCCTTAAGTTATTAAATACATTATAATAAATCAAAGTAATTGCAACGACAATCTGTTTTAATCTAAAAATATACTCTTTATGTCAACCTACTGCAATTCTGATGCAATTTTATGCAGAATTAATCCTTCCAGGAGTATATAAACCTGGGTGGTTGTTTCTCCAACCACCAGTTTCTCACAGTAGCAACTACCAACTACCAATCTCAACATGAAGTCCCTGGTAGGATAAGAAACGAGTAATGGTAAGATGGTTAGTAATTGTGGATTTTGGTTACAGAGCTTTGCTGTTCTTCTCGTTCTCGTCGCTGTAGCCTCTGCCTATCCTAGTGGCATTGGTTTGGCTCCCATTGGAATCGGTAAGTCAAACTTTTACTTGAAAATTTACTTAACATTAAAAATTTGATGTGAACACCACATGACTTCTTTGTACGCCTATTATAATGTACATATTTTGTTGTTGTACTTCATTTAAACTTATTTTGGGTAAAATATCTTTTTGGCACTACTGGTAGCAATGAAAAGAGAAATACACAACTGCATTTTATAGCTGTTCCATAGACAAATTTTTCATCATTTTTATGTTATGCGAAATGAGGAAGTTTAGCGATTTTTTTTTTATTTTTTAATATTGTCTTCAAAAGTGATATTCTACCTTTTATTTCACTCAAAGACACCTAGATTTTTCAAAAAATGAAATTTTATTCAAGAATTACGTCAAAAAGTTAGGTCTCACCATCCCTTCTAGGCAAGCGCATAACTCTCTTTTGACATCACAAAAGGTCGATGATAAATCATTAATTATAAATAAATGGAAACATAATTTTATTTTCAATTACATATAAATTTATAATTATTCATATACTTAAAATTAAAAAATACTTCACATTCAAAAAGCCCTTCGAGCAAAGTGCCCTTTGGAAATACCGATTGCAATAAAAAAAAAGGTGCAAAACTAAATGTTATAGCCATCACATGGAAACCAGTCAAAATGGATTCAGGGATGGTCAAAATGAATATTTCCGTTGAAATCCAAAAACCGAAATTATTCATAATTACATTACTTCCTTTACTACGTAATAGGAAAGTAAAAATGGTGACTACAAAACTTGCGATGAAATTATAAATAAAAACAAAAAATAGAACTTTGTTTAACTTATTACTTATAATTTTTGTGTTACCTAACTCTAGAAAGTATTAATAAACTTTCTTAAAACTATTTTCAATTATGTGTGAACAAACAAGAAATAAAGTGCATTATTTATTATGCATTATAACAATAAATATTCACAACATTATCAAGGAAAGATAACATTTATTTGAATTTATAACTAACGCTTTGTATTAATATGGTATTGAACTATTTTTAAACCATGGGAGTGGTACATATTTTCTGATTTAAAAATTATAACATTTACATAAACTGTTACTTATATGTAAATAGGACATAATTTTTTCAAAAAACCAACATACATGCCATTTTATCAAAAAATATAAAAAAAATGTTTACACTGTGAAAAATATACGGAAATTATTTCTTTATAGAAGGCCAACTAAAAATTTTAAGGTTTTTTTGTTGTGTATTATTTTTTAGAAATTTTTATATTCAAGTTTTTTAAATAGAAAAATACTCGAAAGATAACATTTGTATTTTAATTTAGATAAAATACTGGACATAAAACGTGTGAGTTTATAATGTCCAAAAAAAATTAAACTTCCTAATAAATTTATTTAAGTGTTCAAAACTTTAAAAAAAGTAGTTTTACTACTTAGTTTATTTTAGTACATTCTTATAAATTATACACGTTTATCTATTTAAAATATACGATACTATTAATGAGGCCATTGGTATTTAACTTTTCTTAATATTTTATCAGTATTAGTAAAAAAAAAATGGAAATATGAATATAAAACTTATTATCTTGTATTATTGATGAAAAATAATCTTTTTATTAAATATTTCTTGAATTTATTCATAATTTATGACGATATTTTGATATATTTTATATATATCAGACTTCAAGTTTCACGTTACAAAAATACAAAAATTATAATTTTCTTATTGGAATACATAAAACTTAAAGAAAAATTCATATTTCTATATATCAGAATAAATATATCGATACTAGATATATTGAAAACTAAAATATCGATACATAATAACGATATTCCAAACTAAAACTATCGATATTATCGATATATCGTATATCGATACCTATCTCTATTGAAATGTCTCACGTATGAAAACCTTTTCTTCCTAAAATTTTGCAACATTTTTCACACTAAAGTTACAATTACCAGTAGACTTAATAACAATTAAATTTATTTATGACTTGATATCATTTTTGAAGTTTATGATTTTCTTATAAATCATCAGGGTTTTAATTTAACCGGTCGTAAATTTCAAAACGCTTTCCACATAAATTTCTCTATTGAAAACTTTTGAACACTTGAAGTACATCGAATACTCACTAAAAAATAAACTCTCCTAAATCTTGTTTTTCTTTATCAAAAACTTCATAACAAAATAATGGCTCGTATTCGGAGCTCGTTTTTATGAGTACTTTTGTTAAAAGTGACTTTTGGCTTCATAAGATTATAAAATCAGGCTCCATAAAAGCGATTTTATTATAAAAGTGAGCTCAGAATAAAAGACAATAGGGCCTATTCTGTAACTCGGTGGTTACTTTTTTACCAGTTGCTAAAATTTTTGACAAGTAAAAACAAACATTACAATTTAAGTTTTGATATTTTCTCCAGTACTATCTATTTTGATTAGAGAAAAAAAATGGCAACTGATTAAAAATTAACCACAAAGTTACAAAAGAGGGGCATATATCTTTTTGGACTTCATCTTCTTGACCTGGTGCTTTGACTATCCCTATAAATTATCTCCACAAAACCTTACACTTTAATATTAACATTGTTAAACATCAATCTTCTTCAACCTCACTTTCTGACCTGGTTCTCAGCAGCTCCCGGTGTGGTGGCCGCTGCTCCCCTTGGAGTAGGCATTGCTGGAGTCGGAGTTGGAGTCCCCGCTGTTGGAATCGCTTCCGGAATCGGCCTGGGCAGAGCTGGTATCATCGGCGCCCCTGGTATTATCGGCATCCACTAAGACCAACATTCGACATGACTAGCTTTAAGGTTTCTCATCATTTGGGTTTCATTTCTCTGTACAGGTTTTTTTTGTAATAAAATTGGCATTTAATTAAACAATTGTTTTATTTTATTTTTCCGTATCCATGGTATGTAATTGACAAATTGTTTACCTGGTTTGAGGTTAACAATGAAGGGTAAATATGAAAGGCGGGATGATATGAACAGCTGTGGGTTTTAGCGGTGCAAGCATACGACGTGACATCTACCGATAAAATTTAAAATTAGAATTATTTGATTACAACAAAATACGGATTTTCTTAACTTTATTTTCTTTCTCCCATTTGCGGAATACGTCATAATGATGATGATGACTTTGATTTGGAAGGTAATAAATTATTAAATCCTGAATTTGCTATTTCTAACAATTCCAGTAGAGTATTCGAAAGATCACTATCACTTTCCATAATTCTGTTTCATATTAATTATTGTAAAAACCAAAACTGTCAGAATTCCAAATTTTTTATTAGGTATTTTGTTCTCTGTTGCCATGGTTTCAGTAGTGAATAGAAAAGTGATACCTTAGTACATAGGTTTGTGTTTTACATTATAAAATTAACTTTTATATTTAATACAGTCTTTTCAAGGATACGGAAAAATACCTTGTGCCCTACGGGAATCTAACGGCATATTACATCCCTCGGCTTTTGCTGCCCTCGCTCACTACGTTCGCTCGTGCATCAGAAATCTTCGGGATGTAATATGCCCATATCTTCCCTTATGACGCAATATACTATTATTAATGCATATTTACAGTTCCGCCGAAAACATTTTTGTCCCGCCGAAAACATTTTTGTCCCGCCGAAAGTATCCATAGTATTTTTGTCCCGCCGAAAATATCCAAAGTATTTTTGTCCCGCCGAAAGTATTTTTGTCCCGCCGAAATTTTTTTGTCCCGCCGAAAGTTTTTTTGTCTTCCCGAAAGTATTTGTGTCCCGCCAAAAGTATTTGTGTCCCGCCGTTTTACGCCGTTTTGTCATGCCGTTTTGTCGTTTTGTCATGCCGTTTTGTCGCCGTTTTGTCATGCCGTTTCGTCATGCCGAAAAAACCGAAAATACCCGCTGAAAATACTGAAAATACCCGCTGAAAATACCCTATGAAAATACCCTATGAAAATACGCTATGAAAATACTCGCTGAAAATACCGAAAATAACCGCTATTATATTTTTCTCCTATATTATATTTTTCTCGCAGACTATATTTTCTCGCCGACTATATTACATTTTTCTCGCCGACTATATTACATTTTTCTCGCCGACTATAATATATTTTCCCGCCGACTATATTTTCTCGCCGACTATATTTTCTCGCCGACTATATTATATTTTCTCGCCGACTATATTTTCTCGCCGAAACTATATTTTCTCGCCGAAACTATATTTTCTCGCCGAAAGTATCCAAAGTATTTTTGTCATGCCGTTTTGTCATGCCGTTTTGCCGTTTTGTCATGCTGTTTTGCCGTTTTGTCATGCCGTTTTGTCATGCTGTTTTGCCGTTTTGTTATGCCGTTTTGCAGTTTTGCCATGCCGTTTTGTCATGCCGTTTTGCTGTTTTTGTCATGCCGTTTTTTCATGCCGTTTTGCCGTTTTATCATGCCGTTTTGCAGTTTTGTCATGCCGTTTTGCCGTTTTGTCATGCCGTTTAGCCGTTCTGTCATGCCGTTTTGCCGTTTTGTCATGCCGTTTAGCCGTTCTGTCATGCCGTTTAGCCGTTCTGTCATGCCGTTTTGCCGTTTTGTCATGCCGTTTTGCCGTTTTGTCATGCCGTTTTGCCGTCTTGTCTCGCCGTTTTGCCGTTTTGTCACGCCGTTTTGCCGTTTTGTCATGCCGTTTTGTCGCCGTTTTGTCATGCCGTTTCGTCATGCCGAAAAAACCGAAAATACCCTCTGAAAATACTGAAAATACCCGCTGAAAATACCCTATGAAAATACCCTTTGAAAATACGCTATGAAAATACTCGCTGAAAATACCGAAAATAACCGCTATTATATTTTTTCTCCTATATTATATTTTTCTCGCAGACTATATTTTCTCGCCGACTATATTACATTCTTCTCGCCGACTATATTACATTTTTCTCGCCGACTATAATATATTTTCCCGCCGACTATATTTTCTCGCCGACTATATTATATTTTCTCGCCGACTATATTTTTTCGCCGAAACTATATTTTCTCGCCGAAACTATATTTTCTCGCCGAAAGTATCCAAAGTATTTTTGTCATCCTTTTTGTCATGCCGTTTTGCCGTTTTGTCATGCCGTTTAGCCGTTCTGTCATGCCGTTTTGCCGTTTTGTCATGCCGTTTAGCCGTTCTGTCATGCCGTTTTGCCGTTTTGTCATGCCGTTTTGCCGTTTTGTTATGCCGTTTTGCCGTCTTGTCTCGCCGTTTTGCCGTTTTGTCACGCCGTTTTGCCGTTTTGTCATGCCGTTTTGCTGATTTGTCATGCCGTTTTGTCATGCCGAAAAATACCGAAAATACCCGCTGAAAATACCGAAAGTACCCGCTGAAAATACCGACAATACCCGCTGAAAATACCGAAAATACCCGCTGAAAATACCAGAAATACCCGCTGAAAATACAGAGAATAACCGCTATTATATTTTTCTCGCCGACTATATTATATTTTTCTCGCCGACTATATTACATTTTTCTCGCAGACTGTGTTATATTTTTCTCACCGACTATATTATATTTTTCTCGCCGACTATATTTTCTCGCCGAAACTGTATTTTTCTCGCCGAAACTATATTTTTCTCGCCGAAACTACCGAAAATACCCGCTGAAAATACAGAGAATAACCGCTATTATATTTTTCTCGCCGACTATATTATATTTTTCTCGCCGACTATATTATATTTTTTTCGCCGACTATATTATATTTTTTTCGTAGACTATATTTTCTCGCCGACTATATTTTTCTCGCCGAAACTATATTTTTCTCGCCGAAAACATATTTGTCCCGCCGAAAGTATCCAAAGTATTGTTGTCCCGCCGAAAGTATCCAAAGTATTTTTGTCCCGCCGAAAGTATTTTTGTCCCGCCGAAAGTTTTTTTGCCGTTTTGTCATGCCGTTTTACGCCGTCTTGTCATGCCGTTTTGTCGCCGTTTTGTCATGCCGAAAAATACCGAAAATACCCGCTGAAAATACCGAAAATACCCGCTGAAAATACACTATGAAAATACCGAAAATAACCGCTATTATAATTTTTCTCCTATATTATATTTTTCTCGCAGACTATATTTTCTCGCCGACTATATTACATTTTTCTCGCCGACTATATTACATTTTTCTCGCCGACTATATTATATTTTCCCGCCGACTATATTTTCTCGCCGACTATATTTTCTCGTCGACTATATTATATTTTCTCGCCGACTATATTTTCTCGCCGAAACTATATTTTCTCGCCGAAAGTATCCAAAGTATTTTTGTCATGCCGTTTTGTCATGCCGTTTTGTCATGCCGTTTTGCCGTTTTGTCATGCCTTGTTGTCATGCCGTTTTGCCGTTTTGTCATGCCGTTTTGCCGTTTTGTCTTGCCGAAAAATACCGAAAATACCCGCTGAAAATACCGAAAATACCCGCTGAAAATACCGACCATACCCGCTGAAAATACTGAAAATACCCGCTGAAAATACCGACCATACCCGCTGAAAATACCGAAAATACCCGCTGAAAATACAGAGAATAACCGCTATTATATTTTCTCGCCGCCTATATTTTCTCGCCGATACTATATTTTTCTCGCCGAAACTATATACCGAATTTCCCCCCCTTAAAATACCAATTTTCAGTATTTTCAGCGATGCAAGTTTTCGGTATTTCAGCTGGGCAAGTTTTCGGTATTTTCAGCGAGACAAGTATTCGATATTTTCAGCTGGGCAAGTTTTCGGTATTTTCAGCGAGACAAGTATTCGGTATTTTCAAAAGGGCAAGTTTTCGGTATTTTCAGCGAGGCAAGTATTCGGTATTTTCAGCTGGGCAAATTTTCGGTATTTTCAGCGAGGCAAGTTTTCGGTATTTTCAGCAGGGCAAATATAGTCGGCGAGAAAATAAAGTCGGCGAGAAAATAAAGTCGGCGAGAAAATATAGTCGGCGAGAAAATATAGTTGGCGAGATATAGTCGGCGAGATATAGTCGGCGAGATATAGTCGGTGAGATATAGTAGGCGAGAAAATATAGTCGGCGAGAAAAAAAGTTTCAGCAAGTAAAATAGTTTCGGCTAGAAATATAGTTTCAAAAAAAAAATCATTAGTTTCAGTGGGACAAAAATACTTTCGGCGGGACAAAAATACTTTCGTCAGGACAAAAATACTTTCGGCAGGACAAAACTACTCTGAAAACTTTCGGCGGGACAAAAATTCGGCGAGAAAAATATAGTTACGGCGAGAAGTATAGTTTCAAAAAAAAATCGATAATTTCAGCGGTTATTTTCGGTACATTCAGCGGTTATTTTCGGTATATTCAGCGGTTACTTTCAGCGGGTTTTTTCAACGGGTATTTTCTGCGTTTATTTTCAACGGGTATTTTCAGCGAGTATTTTCAACGGGTGTTTTCAGAGGGTATTTTCAGAGGGTATTTTCAGAGGGTATTTTTGGTATTTTCAGCTGGTATTTTCGGTATTTTCAGCGGTTTTTTTTGTATATTCAGCGGGTATTTTCGGTATTTTCAGCCGGGCAAAATATAGTCGGCGAGATATACTTTCGGCGGGACAAAAATACTTACTACGAGAAAAATATAGTTTCGGCGAGAAATATAGTTTCGGCGAGAAAAATACATTCAGCGTGACAAAAATACTTTGAATACTTTCAGCGGGACAAAAATATTTTCGACGAGAAAAATATAGTTGAAATTATAGAAATACAGTTTCGGCGAGAAAAATAATATAGAAATACAGTTTCGGCGAGAAATATACAGTTTCGGCGAGAAATATACAGTTTCGGCGAGAAATATACAGTGTCGGCGAGAAAAATACAGTTTCGTCGAGAAAAATACAGTTTCGGCGAGAAAATATAGTTTCAGCGAGAAAAATATAGTTTCGGCGAGAAAAATATAGTTTCGGCGAGAAATATAGTTTCAAAAATTCGGTAGTTTTAGTGGGACAAAAATACTTTCGGCGGGACAAAAATACTTTCTTGCCGACTATGTTTTTCTCGAAGACTATATGAAAATACCGAATTTTTTTTGAATTTATATTTCTCGCCGAAACTATATTTTTCTCGCCGAAACCATTTTTCTATATTTTTCTCGCCGAAACTACATTTCTCGCCGAAACTGTATTTTTGTCCCGCTGAAAGTATTTTTGTCCCGTTGAATGTATTTTTAGCCCGCCGAAAGTATTTTTGGCCCGCCGGAAGTAATTTTGGCCCGCCGAAAATATTTTTGGCCAGCCGAAAATATTGTTTTCCTGCTGAAAATACCGAATTTTTGTCGCGCTGAAAATACCGAATTTTTGTCTCGCTGAAAATACCGATTTTTTGACTTTGTTGAAAATACCGAATTTTTGTCCCACTGAAAACACCAAATTTTTATTTTCCTGAAAATACCAAATTTCGGTATTTTCAGCGAGGCAAGTATTCGGTATTTTCAGCTGGGCAAGTTTTCGGTATTTTCAGCGAGGCAAGTTTTCGGTATTTTCAGCAGGGCAAATATAGTCGGCGAGAAAATATAGTCGGCGAGATATAGTCGGTGAGATATAGTCGGTGAGAAAATATAGTCGGCGAGAAAAATAGTTTCAGAGAGTAAAATAGTTTCTCGCCAAAACTATATTTCTTTAATTCGGTATTTTCAGCAGGAAAAAAATATTTTCGGCGGGCCAAAAATATTTTTGGCGGGCCAAAATTACTGCCGGCGGGCCAAAAATACTTTCGGCGGGCCAAAATTACTTCCGGCGGGCCAAAATTACTTCCGGCGGGCCAAAAATACTTTCGGTGGGCTAAAAATACATTCAACGGGACAAAAATACTTTCAGCGGGACAAAAATACTTTCGGCGGGCCAAAAATACTTTCGGCGGCCTAAAAATACATTCAACGGGACAAAAATACTTTCAGCGGGACAAAAATACTTTCGGCGAGAAATATAGTTTCGGCGAGAAATGTAGTTTCGGCGAGAAAAATATAGAAACATGGTTTCGGCGAGAAATATATAGTTTCGGCGAGAAAAATATAGCTTCGGCGAGAAATATAGTTTTGGCGAGACACTATTTTACTCTCTGAAACTATTTTTCTCGCCGACTATATTTTCTCGCTGACTATATTTTCTCGCCGACTATATTTTCTCACCGACTATATCCCACCGACTATATCTCGCCGACTATATTTTCTCGCCGACTATATTTGCACTGCTGAAAATACCAAAAACTTGCCTCGCTAAAAATACCGAATACTTGCCTCGCTGAAAATACCGAAAACTTGCCCAGCTGAAAATACCGAATACTTGCCTCGCTGAAAATACCGAAATTTGGTATTTTCAGGAGACAAAAATTCGGTATTTTCAACAAGTCAAAAAATCGGTATTTTCAGCGAGACAAAAATTCGGTATTTTCAGCGGGACAAAAATTCGGTATTTTCAGCAGGAAAAAAATATTTTCGGCTGGCCAAAAATATTTTCGGCGGGCCAAAATTACTTCCGGCGGGCCAGAAATACTTTCGACGGGCTAAAAATACATTCAACGGGACAAAAATACTTTCAGCGGGACAAAATTACAGTTTCGGCGAGAAAAATATAGAAAAATGGTTTCGGCGAGAAAAATATAGTTTCGGCGAGAAATATAAATTCAAAAAAAATTCGGTATTTTCATATAGTCTTCGAGAAAAACATAGTCGGCAAGAAAGTATTTTTGTCCCGCCGAAAGTATTTTTGTCCCACTAAAACTACCGATTTTTTTTTTGAAACTATATTTCTCGCCGAAACTATATTTTTCTCGCCGAAACTATATGTTTCTCGACGAAACTGTATTTTTCTCGCCGAAACTGTATTTTTCTCGCCGAAACTGTATATTTCTCGCCGAAACTGTATATTTCTCGCCGAAACTGTATTTCTATATTATTTTTCTCGCCGAAATTGTATTTCTATAATTTCAACTATATTTTTCTCGCCGAAAATATTTTTGTCCCGCCGAAAGTATATATCGCCGACTATATCTCGCCGACTATATCTCGCCGACTATGTCTCGTCGACTATATCTCGCCGACTATATTTTGCCCCGCTGAAAATACCCGTTAAAATACCAGCTGAAAATACCGAAAATACCCTCTCAAAAAACCGAAAATACCCGCTGAAAATACCGAAAATACACGCTGAAAATACCGAAAATACCCGCTGAAAATACCCGCTGAAAATACCCTCTGAAAATACCCGTTGAAAATACCCTCTGAAAATACCCGTTGAAAATACCCGCTGAAAATACCCTCTGAAAAAACCGAAAATACCCGCTGAAAATACCGAAAACATCCGCTGAAAATACCGAAAATACCCGCTGAAAATACCCGCTGAAAATACCAAAAATACTCGCTGAAAATACCGAAAATACCCTCTGAAAATACCTTTTGAAAATACCTGCTGAAAATACCCGCTGAAAAAACCCGTTGGAAAATACCCGCTGAAAATACCCGGAAAAATACCCGTTAAAAATACCGAATACTTGCCTCGCTGAAAATACCAAAAACTTTCCCAGCTGAAAATACCGAAAACTTGCCCAGCTGAAAATACCGAAAATTGGTATTTTCAGGAAAAGAAAAATTCGGTATTTTCAGTTGGGCAAAAATTCGGTATTTTCAACAAGTCAAAAAATCGGTATTTTGAGCGGGATAAAAATTTGGTATATTCAGCGGGACAAAAATTCGGTATGTTCAGCAGGAAAAAAATATTTTCGGCTGGCCAAAAATACTTTCGGCGGGCCAAAATTACTTCCGGCGGGCCAAAATTACTTCCGGCGGGCCAAAAATACATTCAACGGGACAAAAATACTTTCAACGGGACAAAAATACTTTCAGCGGGACAAAAATACTTTCGGCGGGCCAAAAATACTTTCGGCGGGCTAAAAATACATTCAACGGGACAAAAATACTTTCAGCGGGACAAAAATACTTTCGGCGGGCCAAAAATACTTTCGGCGGGCTAAAAATACATTCAACGGGATAAAAATACTTTCAGCGGGACAAAAATACTTTCGGCGAGAAATATAGTTTCGGCGAGAAATGTAGTTTCGTCGAAAAAAATATAGAAAAATGGTTTCGGCGAGAAATATAGTCGGCGAGATATAGTCGGTGAGATATAGTCGGTGAGAAAATATAGTCGGCGAGAAAAATAGTTTCAGAGAGTAAAATAGTTTCTCGCTAAAACTATATTTCTCTAATTCGGTATTTTCAGCAGGAAAAAAATATTTTCGGCAGGCCAAAAATATTTTTGGCGGGCCAAAATTACTGCCGGCGGGCCAAAAATACTTTCGGCGGGCCAAAATTACTTCCGGCGGGCCAAAATTACTTCCGGCGGGCCAAAAATACTTTCGGCGGGCTAAAAATACATTCAACGGGACAAAAATACTTTCAGCGGGACAAAAATACTTTCAGCGGGCCAAAAATACTTTCGGCGGGCTAAAAATACATTCAACGGGACAAAAATACTTTCAGCGGGACAAAAATACTTTCGGCGAGAAATATAGTTTCGGCGAGAAATGTAGTTTCGGCGAGAAAAATATAGAAACATGGTTTCGGCGAGAAATATATAGTTTCGGCGAGAAAAATATAGCTTCGGCGAGAAATATAGTTTTGGCGAGACACTATTTTACTCTCTGAAACTATTTTTCTCGCCGACTATATTTTCTCGCTGACTATATTTTCTCGCCGACTATATTTTCTCACCGACTATATCTCACCGACTATATCTCGCCGACTATATTTTCTCGCCGACTATATTTTCTCGCCGACTATATTTGCACTGCTGAAAATACCAAAAACTTGCCTCGCTAAAAATACCGAATACTTGCCTCGCTGAAAATACCGAAATTTGCCCAGCTGAAAATACCGAATACTTGCCTCGCTGAAAATACCGAAATTTGGTATTTTCAGGAGACAAAAATTCGGTATTTTCAACAAGTCAAAAAATCGGTATTTTCAGCGAGACAAAAATTCGGTATTTTCAGCGGGACAAAAATTCGGTATTTTCAGCAGGAAAAAAATATTTTCGGCTGGCCAAAAATATTTTCGGCGGGCCAAAATTACTTCCGGCGGGCCAAAAATACTTTCGACGGGCTAAAAATACATTCAACGGGACAAAAATACTTTCAGCGGGACAAAATTACAGTTTCGGCGAGAAATGTAGTTTCGGCGAGAAAAATATAGAAAAATGGTTTCGGCGAGAAAAATATAGTTTCGGCGAGAAATATAAATTCAAAAAAAATTCGGTATTTTCATATAGTCTTCGAGAAAAACATAGTCGGCAAGAAAGTATTTTTGTCCCGCCGAAAGTATTTTTGTCCCACTAAAACTACCGAATTTTTTTTTGAAATTATATTTCTCGCCGAAACTATATTATTCTCGCCGAAACTATATGTTTCTCGACGAAACTGTATTTTTCTCGCCGAAACTGTATTTTTCTCGCCGAAACTGTATATTTCTCGCCGAAACTGTATATTTCTCGCCGAAACTGTATTTCTATATTATTTTTCTCGCCGAAATTGTATTTCTATAATTTCAACTATATTTTTCTCGCCGAAAATATTTTTGTCCCGCCGAAAGTATATATCGCCGACTATATCTCGCCGACTATATCTCGTCGACTATATCTCGCCGACTATATTTTGCCCCGCTGAAAATACCCGTTAAAATACCAGCTGAAAATACCGAAAATACCCTCTCAAAAAACCGAAAATACCCGCTGAAAACACCGAAAATACCCGCTGAAAATACCGAAAATACCCGCTGAAAATACCGAAAATACCCGCTGAAAATACCCGCTGAAAATACCCTCTGAAAATACCCGTTGAAAATACCCGCTGAAAATACCCTCTGAAAAACCGAAAATACCCGCTGAAAATACCGAAAACATCCGCTGAAAATACCGAAAATACCCGCTGAAAATACCGAAAATACCCTCTGAAAATACCAAAAATACCCGCTGAAAATACCGAAAATACCCTCTGAAAATACCTTTTGAAAATACCTGCTGAAAATACCCGTTGGAAAATACCCGCTGAAAATACCCGGAAAAATACCCGTTAAAAATACCGAATACTTGCCTCGCTGAAAATACCAAAAACTTTCCCAGCTGAAAATACCGAAAACTTGCCCAGCTGAAAATACCGAAAATTGGTATTTTCAGGAAAAGAAAAATTCGGTATTTTCAGTTGGGCAAAAATTCGGTATTTTCAACAAGTCAAAAAATCGGTATTTTGAGCGGGATAATAATTTGGTATTTTCAGCGGGACAAAAATTCGGTATTTTCAGCAGGAAAAAAATATTTTCGGCTGGCCAAAAATATTTTCGGCGGGCCAAAATTACTTCCGGCGGGCCAAAAATACTGTCGACGGGCTAAAAATACATTCAACGGGACAAAAATACTTTCAGCGGGACAAAATTACAGTTTCGGCGAGAAATGTAGTTTCGGCGAGAAAAATATAGAAAAATGGTTTCGGCGAGAAAAATATAGTTTCGGCGAGAAATATAAATTCAAAAAAAATTCGGTATTTTCATATAGTCTTCGAGAAAAACATAGTCGGCAAGAAAGTATTTTTGTCCCGCCGAAAGTATTTTTGTCCCACTAAAACTACCGAATTTTTTTTTGAAATTATATTTCTCGCCGAAACTATATTTTTCTCGCCGAAACTATATGTTTCTCGACGAAACTGTATTTTTCTCGCCGAAACTGTATTTTTCTCGCCGAAACTGTATATTTCTCGCCGAAACTGTATATTTCTCGCCGAAACTGTATTTCTATATTATTTTTCTCGCCGAAATTGTATTTCTATAATTTCAACTATATTTTTCTCGCCGAAAATATTTTTGTCCCGCCGAAAGTATATATCGCCGACTATATCTCGCCGACTATATCTCGCCGACTATATCTCGTCGACTATATCTCGCCGACTATATTTTGCCCCGCTGAAAATACCCGTTAAAATACCAGCTGAAAATACCGAAAATACCCTCTCAAAAAACCGAAAATACCCGCTGAAAACACCGAAAATACCCGCTGAAAATACCGAAAATACCCGCTGAAAATACCGAAAATACCCGCTGAAAATACCCGCTGAAAATACCCTCTGAAAATACCCGTTGAAAATACCCGCTGAAAATACCCTCTGAAAAACCGAAAATACCCGCTGAAAATACCGAAAATACCCGCTGAAAATACCGAAAACATCCGCTGAAAATACCGAAAATACCCTCTGAAAATACCAAAAATACCCGCTGAAAATACCGAAAATACCCTCTGAAAATACCTTTTGAAAATACCCGTTGGAAAATACCCGCTGAAAATACCCGGAAAAATACCCGTTAAAAATACCGAATACTTGCCTCGCTGAAAATACCAAAAACTTTCCCAGCTGAAAATACCGAAAACTTGCCCAGCTGAAAATACCGAAAATTGGTATTTTCAGGAAAAGAAAAATTCGGTATTTTCAGTTGGGCAAAAATTCGGTATTTTCAACAAGTCAAAAAATCGGTATTTTGAGCGGGATAAAAATTTGGTATTTTCAGCGGGACAAAAATTCGGTATGTTCAGCAGGAAAAAAATATTTTCGGCTGGCCAAAATTACTTCCGGCGGGCCAAAATTACTTCCGGCGGGCCAAAATTACTTCCGGCGGGCCAAAAATACATTCAACGGGACAAAAATACTTTCAACGGGACAAAAATACTTTCAGCGGGACAAAAATACTTTCGGCGGGCCAAAAATACTTTCGGCGGGCTAAAAATACATTCAACGGGACAAAAATACTTTCAGCGGGACAAAAATACTTTCGGCGGGCCAAAAATACTTTCGGCGGGCTAAAAATACATTCAACGGGATAAAAATACTTTCAGCGGGACAAAAATACTTTCGGCGAGAAATACAGTTTCGGCGAGAAATGTAGTTTCGTCGAAAAAAATATAGAAAAATGGTTTCGGCGAGAAATATAGTCGGCGAGATATAGTCGGTGAGATATAGTCGGTGAGAAAATATAGTCGGCAAAAAAATAGTTTCAGACAGTAAAATAGTTTCTCGCCAAAACTATATTTCTCGCCGAAACTATATTTTTCTCGCCGAAACTATATATTTCTCGCCGAAACCATTTTTCTATATTTTTCTCGCCGAAACTACATTTCTCGCCGAAACTATATTTCTCGCCGAAAGTATTTTTGTCCCGCTGAAAGTATTTTTGTCCCGTTGAATGTATTTTTAGCCCGCCGAAAGTATTTTTGGCCCGCCGAAAGTATTTTTGTCCCGCTGAAAGTATTTTTGTCCCGTTGAATGTATTTTTAGCCCGCCGAAAGTATTTTTGGCCCGCCGGAAGTAATTTTGGCCCGCCGGAAGTAATTTTGGCCCGCCGAAAGTATTTTCGGCCCGCTGAAAGTATTTTTGTCCCGTTGAATGTATTTTTGGCCCGCCGGAAGTAATTTTGGCCCGCCGGAAGTAATTTTGGCCCGCCGAAAGTATTTTTGGCCCACTGAAAGTATTTTTGTCCCGTTGAATGTATTTTTGGCCCGCCGGAAGTAATTTTGGCCCGGCGGAAGTAATTTTGGCCCGCCGAAAGTATTTTTGGCCCGCCGGCAGTAATTTTGGCCCGCCGAAAATATATTTAGCCCGCCAAAAATATTTTTTTCCTGCTGAAAATACCGAATTTTTGTCCCGCTGAAAATACCAAATTTTTGTCCCGCTCAAAATACCGATTTTTTGACATGTTGAAAATACCGAATTTTTGTCCCACTGAAAATACCGAATTTTTCTTTTGCTGAAAATACCAATTTTCGGTATTTTCAGCTAGGCAAGTTTTCGGTATTTTTAGCTGGGAAAGTTTTCGGTATTTTCAGCGAGGCAAGTATTCGGTATTTGCCTCGCTGAAAATACCGAATACTTGCCTCGCTGAAAATACCGAAAACTTGCCCAGCTGAAAATACCGAATACTTGCCTCGCTGAAAATACCGAAATTTGGTATTTTCAGTGGGACAAAAATTCGGTATTTTCAACAAGTCAAAAAATCGGTATTTTCAGCGAGACAAAAATTCGGTATTTTCAGCGGGACAAAAATTCGGTATTTTCAGCAGGAAAAAATATTTTCGGCTGGCCAAAAATATTTTCGGCGGGCCAAAATTACTTCCGGCGGGCCAAAAATACTTTCGGCGGGCTAAAAATACATTCAACGATACAAAAAAACTTTCAGCGGGACAAAAATACAGTTTCGGCGAGAAATGAAGTTTCGGCGAGAAAAATATAGAAAAATGGTTTCGGCGAGTAAAATATAGTTTCGGCGAGAAATATAAATTCAAAAAAAATTCGGTATTTTCATATAGTCTTCGAGAAAAACATAGTCGGCAAGAAAGTATTTTTGTCCCGCCGAAAGTATTTTTGTCCCACTAAAACTACCGAATTTTTTTTTTGAAACTATATTTCTCGCCGAAACTATATTTTTCTCGCCGAAACTATATTTTTCTCGACGAAACTGTATTTTTCTCGCCGAAACTGTATTTTTCTCGCCGAAACTGTATATTTCTCGCCGAAACTGTATATTTCTCGCCGAAACTGTATTTCTATATTATTTTTCTCGCCGAAATTGTATTTCTAGAATTTCAACTATATTTTTCTCGCCGAAAATATTTTTGTCCCGCCGAAAGTATTCAAAGTATTTTTGTCCCACTGAATGTATTTTTCTCGCCGAAACTATATTTCTCGCCGAAACTATATGTTTCTCGCCGAAACTATATTTTTCTCGTAGTAAGTATTTTTATCCCGCCGAAAGTATATCTCGCCGACTATATCTCGCCGACTATATCTCGCCGACTATATCTCGTCGACTATATCTCGCCGACTATATTTTGCCCCGCTGAAAATACCCGTTAAAATACCCGCTGAAAATACCGAAAATACCCGCTGAAAATACCGAAAATACTCGCTGAAAATACCCTCTGAAAATACAGTCTGAAAATACCCGTTGAAAATACCCGCTGAAAATACCCTCTGAAAAAATCGAAAATACCCGCTGAAAATACCGAAAACATCCGCTGAAAATACCGAAAATACCCGCTGAAAATACCGAAAATACCCGCTGAAAATACCGAAAATACCCGCTGAAAATACCGAAAACACCCTCTGAAAATACCCTCTGAAAATACACTCTGAAAATACCTTTTGAAAATACCTGCTGAAAATACCCGCTGAAAAAACCCGTTGGAAAATACCCGCTGAAAATACCCGTTGAAAATACCGAAAACTTGCCCAGCTGAAAATACCGAAAACTTGCCTCGCTGAAAATACCGAAAACTTTCCCAGCTGAAAATACCGAATACTTGCTTTGCTGAAAATACCGAAAACTTGCCCAGCTGAAAATACCGAATACTTGCCCAGCTGAAAATACCGAAAATTGGTATTTTCATGAAAAGAAAAATTCGGTATTTTCAGTGGGGCAAAAAATCGGTATTTTGAGCAGGACAAAAATTTGGTATTTTCAGCGGGACAAAAATACCTGCTGAAAATACCGAAAATACCCGCTGAAAATACCCTCTGAAAATACACTCTGAAAATACCCGTTGAAAATACCCGCTGAAAATACCCTCTGAAAAAACCGAAAATACCCGCTGTAAATACCGAAAATACCTGCTGAAAATACCAAAAATACCCGCTGAAAATACCGAAAATACCCGCTGAAAATACCGAAAATACCCTCTGAAAATAACCTCTGACAATACCTTTTGAAAATACCTGCTGAAAATACCCGCTGAAAAAACCCGTTGTAAATACCCGCTGAAAATACCCGTTAAAAATACCCGTTGAAAATACCGAATACTTGCCTCGCTGAAAATACCGAAAACTTTCCCAGCTGAAAATACCAAAAACTTGCCCAGCTGAAAATACCGAAAATTGGTATTTTCAGGAAAAGAAAAATTCGGTATTTTCAGTGGGGCAAAAATTCGGTATTTTCAACAAGTCAAAAAAATCAGTATTTTTAGCGGGACAAAAATTCGGTTTTTTCAGCGGGACAAAAATTCGGTATTTTGAGCGGGACAAAAATTTGGTATTTTCAGCGGGACAAAAATTCGGTATTTTCAGCAGGAAAAAAATATTTTCGACTGGCCAAAATTACTTCCGGCGGGCCAAAAATACTTTCGGCGGGCTAAAAATACAGTTTCGGCGAGAAATGTAGTTTCGGCGAGAAAAATATAGAAAAATGGTTTCGGCGAGAAAAATATAGTTTCGGCGAGAAATATAAATTCAAAAAAAATTCGGTATTTTCATATAGTCTTCGAGAAAAACATAGTCGGCAAGAAAGTATTTTTGTCCCGCCGAAAGTATTTTTGTCCCACTAAAACTACTGAATTTTTTTTTGAAACTATATTTCTCGCCGAAACTATATTTTTTTCGCCGAAACTATATTTTTCTCGACGAAACTGTATTTTTCTCGCCGAAACTGTATTTTTCTCGCCGAAAGAGAGGGTATTTTCAGAGGGTATTTTCGGTATTTTCAGCAGGTATTTTCGGTATTTTCAGCGGATGTTTGCGGTATTTTCAGCGGGTATTCTCGGTTTTTTCAGAGGGTATTTTCAGCGGGTATTTTCAGAGTGTATTTTAGAGGGTATTTTCAGCGGGTATATTCGGTATTTTCAGCGGGTATTTTCGGTTTTTTGAGAGGGTATTTTCGGTACTTTTAGCGGGTATTTTAACGGGTATTTTCAGCGGGGCAAAATACAGTTGGCGAGATATAGTCGACGAGATATAGTCGGCGAGATATAGTCGGCGAGATATACTTTCGGCGGGACAAAAATACTTAATACGAGAAAAATATAGTTTCGGCGAGAAAAATATAGTTTCGGCGAGAAATATAGTTTCGGCGAGAAAAATACATTCAGTGGGACAAAAATACTTTGAATACTTTCGGCGGGACAAAAATATTTTCGGCGAGAAAAATATAGTTGAAATTATAGAAATACAATTTCGGCGAGAAAAATAATATAGAAATACAGTTTCGGCGAGAAATGTACAGTTTCGTCGAGAAATATACAGTTTCGGCGAGAAAAATACAGTTTCGGCGAGAAAAATACAGTTTCGTCGAGAAAAATATAGTTTCGGCGAGAAAAATATAGTTTCGGCGAGAAATAGTTTAAAAAAAAATTCGGTAGTTTTAGTGGGACAAAAATACTTTCGGCGGGACAAAAATACTTTCTTGCCGACTATGTTTTTCTCGAAGACTATATGAAAATACCGAATTTTTTTTGAATTTATATTTCTCGCCGAAACTATATTTTTCTCGCCGAAACTATATATTTCTCGGCGAAACCATTTTTCTATATTTTTCTCGCCGAAACTATATTTCTCGTCGAAAGTATTTTTGTCCCGCTGAAAGTATTTTTGTCCCGTTGAATGTATTTTTAGCCCGCCGAAAGTATTTTTGGCCCGCCGGAAGTAATTTTGGCCCGCCGGAAGTAATTTTGGCCCGTCGAAAGTAATTTTGGCCCGCCGGAAGTAATTTTGGCCCGCCGAAAATATTTTTGGCCCGCCGTAAATTTTTTTCCTGCTGAAAATACCGAATTTTTGTCCCGCTGAAAATACCGATTTTTTGACTTGTTCAAAATACCAAATTTTTGTCCCACTGAAAATACCGGATTTTTCTTTTCCTGAAAATATACAGTTTCGGCGAGAAAAATACAGTTTCGGCGAGAAAAATACAGTTTCGTCGAGAAAAATATAGTTTCGGCGAGAAAAATATAGTTTCGGCGAGAAATATAGTTTAAAAAAAATCGGTAGTTTTAGTAGGACAAAAATACTTTCTTGCCGACTATGTTTTTTCTCGAAGACTATATGAAAATACCGAATTTTTTTTGAATTTATATTTCTCGCCGAAACTATATATTTCTCGCCGAAACCATTTTTCTATATTTTTCTCGCCGAAACTACATTTCTCGCCGAAACTATATTTCTCGCCGAAAGTATTTTTGTCCCGCTGAAAGTATTTTTGTCCCGTTGAATGTATTTTTAGCCCGCCGAAAGTATTTTTGGCCCGCCGGAAGTAATTTTGGCCCGCCGAAAGTATTTTTGTCCCGCTGAAAGTATTTTTGTCCGGTTGAATATATTTTTAGCCCGTCGAAAGTATTTTTGGCCCGCCGGAAGTAATTTTGGCCCGCCGAAAGTATTTTTGTCCCGCTGAAAGTATTTTTGTTCCGTTGAATGTATTTTTAGCCCGCCGAAAGTATTTTTGGCCCGCCGGAAGTAATTTTGGCCCGCCAGAAGTAATTTTGGCCCGCCGAAAGTATTTTTGGCCCGCCGTAAGTAATTTTGGCCCGCCGAAAATTTTTTTTCCAGCCGAAAAATATCGAATTTTTGTCCCGCTGAAAATACCGATTTTTTGACTTGTTGAAAATACCAAATTTTTCGTCCCACTGAAAATACCGAATTTTTCTTTTCCTGAAAATGCCAATTTTCGGTATTTTCAGCGGGGCAAGTTTTCGGTATTTTCAGCTGGGAAAGTTTTCGGTATTTTCAGCGAGGCAAGTATTCGGTATTTTTAGCTGGGCAAGTTTTCAGTATTTTCAGCTGGGAAAGTTTTCGGTATTTTCAGCGAGGCAAGTTTTCCGTATTTTCAGCAGGGCAAATATAGTCGGCGAGAAAATATAGTGGGCGAGAAAATATAGTCGGCGAGAAAAATAGTTTCAGCGAGAAATATAGTTCCAAAAAAAAAAAATCATTAGTTTCAGTGGGACAAAAATACTTCCGGCAGGACAAAAATACGTTCGGCAGGACAAAAATACTCTGGATACTTTCGGCGGGACAAAAATATTTTCGGCGAGAAAAAAAAAATTCGATAGTTTCAGCGGTTATTTTCGGGACATTCAGCGGTTATTTTCGGTATATTCAGCGGTTACTTTCAGCGGGTATTTTCAACGGGTTTTTTCAGCGGGTATTTTCAACGGGTATTTTCAGAGGGTATTTTCGGTATTTTCAGCGGGTATTTTCGGTATTTTCGGTATTTTCAGCGGGTATTTTCGGTTTTTTCAGAGGGTATTTTCGGTATTTTCAGCGGGTATTTTAACGGGTATTTTCAGCGGGGCGAGATATAGTCGGCGAGATATACTTTCGGCGGGACAAAAATACTTACTACGAGAAAAATATAGTTTCGACGAGAAGTATAGTTCCGCCGAGAAAAATACATTCAGTGGGACAAAAATACTTTAAATACTTTCGGTGGAACAAAAATATTTTCGGCGAGAAAAACATAGTTGAAATTATAGAAATACAGTTTCGGCGAGAAAAATAATATAGAAATACAGTTTCGGCGAGAAATATACAGTTTCGGCTAGAAATATAGTTTCAAAAAAAATTCGGTAGTTTTAGTGGGACAAAAATACTTTCGGTGGGTCAAAAATACTTTCTTGCCGACTATGTTTTTCTCGAAGTATTTTTTTTTAATTTATATTTCTCGCCGAAACTATATTTTTCTCGCTGAAACTATATATTTCTCGCCGAAACTATTTTTCTATATTTTTCTCACCGAAACTACATTTCTCGCCGAAACTATATTTCTCGCCGAAACTATATTTCTCGCCGAAACTATGTATCTCGCCGAAACTATATTTCTCGCCGAAACTGTATTTCTATATTATTTTTCTCGTCGAAACTGTATTTCTATAATTTCAACTATATTTTTCTCGCCGAAAGTATTTTTGTCCCGCTGAAAGTATTTTTGTCCCGTTGTAAGTATTTTTGGCCCGCCGAAAGTATTTTTGGCCCGCCGGAAGTAATTTTGGCCCGCCGGAAGTAATTTTGGCCCGCCGAAAGTATTTTTGGCCCGCCGAAAATATTTTTTCTCGCTAAAAATACCGAATTTTTGTTCCGCTGAAAATACCGAATTTTTGTCCTGCTGAAAATACCAAATTTTTGTCCCGCTGAAAATACCGAATTTTTGCTCGCTGAAAATACCGATTTTTTGACTTGTTGAAAATACCGAATTTTTGTCCCGCTGAAAATACCAAATTTTTCTCCCACTGAAAATACCAATTTTCGGTATTTTCAGCGGGGCAAGTTTTCGGTATTTTCAGCTGGGCAAGTTTTTGGTATTTTCAGCGAGGCAAATTTTTAGCAGGGCATATATAGTCGGCGAGAAAATATAGTCGGCGAGAAAATATAGTCGGCGAGATATAGTCGGCGAGATATGATCGGCGAGATATAGTCGGCGAGATATAGTCGGCGTGAAAATATAGTCGGCGAGAAAATATATTCGGCGAGAAAATATAGTCGCCGAGAAAAAAAGTTTTAGCGAGAAAATAGTTTCGGCGAGAAATATAGTTTCAAAAAAAAAATCATTAGTTTCAGTGGGACAAAAATACTTTCGGCGGGACAAAATTACTTTCGGCAGGACAAAAATACTTTCGGCAGGACAAAAATACTCTGGATACTTTCGGCGGGACAAAAATTCGGCGGGACAAAAATTCGGCGAGAAGAATATAGTTACGGCGAGAAATATAGATTCAAAAAGAAATTCGATAGTTTCAGCGGTTATTTTCGGTACATTCAGCGGGTATTTTCGGTATTTTCAGCGGGTATTTTCGGTATTTTCAGAGGGTGTTTTTTGTATATTCAGCGGGTATTTTCGGTATTTTCAGCGGGTATTTTCGGTATTTTCAGAGGGTATTTTCGGTATTTTCATCGGGTATTTTCAACGGGTATTTTCAGCGGGGCAAAATATAGTCGGCGAGATAATATAGTCGGCGAGATATAGTCGGCGAGATATAGTCGTTGAGAAAATATAGTCGGCGAGATATTATAGTCGGCGAAAAATATAGTTCCGGCGAGAAATATACTTTCGGTATTTCAGCGGGGCAAAATATAGTCGGCGAAAAAATATAGTCGGCGAAAAAATATAGTCGGCGAGATATAGTCGGCGAGATATAGTCGGCGAGATATAGTCGGCGAGATATAGTAGGCGAGATATAGTCGGCGAGATATAGTCGGCGAGATATAGTCGGCGAAATATAGTCGGCGAGAAAAATAGTTTCGGCGTCATATGTTCCGCTGTTCATATAATTCCACATGGGATATTCATACACAAACTTCCATTCTTAAAAATAATATAAAAAAAATTGTGGAAAGCGTCTATTCTGTACTTGAGTCTTTTTTTCAACTAGAAATGTCGGGCCTCAGTTGATGATTATAAATAAATTGGAATCGACAAAAGTATTTGTTGTAAAATTTTTAAGTTGGGAATTAATTTATTTTATGAAGATTTAGTTTTGTGTAGTAAAGTATAAAGTATAAAATGTTTGTGTTCTAAACGTAAAGTAAATCAACCCAATTTTGCGAAATTTATTTACAAGTTCTAAAACAATGTTTAGGATAAACAATATTATAAGATACACCCGCCCGAATCAATACCCGTTTGTCGGCTTTGTGTATAAACATGTGAGTTTATGTGTAGCGTGTGAGACTTTGCGTTGAGGAATATAATTAATAAATGTGCAGTTTGAGATTTTTCTGCTGGCTAGTTCGCCTTGGTGAGTCGGCCCCGCCCAGTGCATATCCTGTTAGCGGCAAGTTTCCTATTTCCCTCGTCAACGTGAAAAATACGCACTCAACAAATCAATTTACATTTTAATGAGAGCGGGCAAGATACCTTGCAAGGTAACAGCTACATGTTGCGTGACATTGAGCCATGGAAAAAATACAAACTGTTATTGTTATGTTTATTTTAAACCAGCAACTCTGATTAACTACTGCTTTATCGCCAATTCCTGTGGTCTTATATGGTGAAAATTATTTATAAATTCCTTGTGGGTAGAATGACCGGTTGTCATTCTAAGAATTTAAATCGAATGCAACTGATTTATTTTTACCATTTATTTATAACAATGGCGCCTGTGGTCAGTGGCGTAGCTAGAGGGGCGGAGGGGGCAATCCGCTCAGGGCATCACATTTTTAAGGCGGCATTAATGGCAAAAAGGAAAAATTATTTTGTAATAATTTGATTTATTTTTATTTAATCCCAATTAAAGAATGAGTACATACCATTGTGAATAGATATCATAAAAAATACAATACGAAGTTCAAAAAGAAGTAAGATAATAGCAAAATTTAAGTAGTAAAAGAAATAATTATGTAAGATCATTATTTTATAAACTGCAGAATTGATTAATGATGAAATGATTTGGTCTCTTAAGTTCCATATATCTCGTTGAAGCAAAAATAAAAATTCGACTTTTCGGACATAAAATTCTTTTTTTTTAAATGAGTTACAATTACCTTGTTAACATGGTATTAATTTTATTATAAGTACAATTTCCATAAATCAGTTTAATCCTATAATATGGTGTATTTGCTCCTTTGGGATTTATTGATTTTTCTCCGAAACCAAAAGAAAATTTTAAAAAGTTAAAACTAAATAAAAATAAAAATAAAAATGTTTTCCCTCTTTGCTACTTGATCCGTGGACATACTGAAGATTATATTATTGAATAAAAAGGGCGCCAAAATTTATTTCGAAACCCTACATTCGGCGCTGTGTATTGGTGTTGAAAAATTCGAGAGAACATATTCATTTCAAACAAGAGCGTATTACAGTAATATTAAAACTGAGATACTAATTATTTTTTTTTTAAATAACAATATTTGACTAAATGTTTTCATACTGATTAAATCCGGGGAATATATTTGTTGTAAATTGAGTTCCAAATTTAAAAACAGTACTCCAATTATTAGCTAACTAGGGAGTAATATAAACTTTTTAAAATTATTTTCAAACTATAAAATCATGTACAAGTACGAATAAAAAATCCTACATACGAAAGATGACTTTATAATATAGTCACTGTACAAGTTAAATATCAATTTATCATCAAAAATTTCATTTTTAAAGGAGATAAGAGTCGAGCTGCTCTTATGATATTATTTTATATCATTTTTTCCTGAATACATTATTTATAACCCTTTGAATTTTTTATTTTAATATTATTATTTATGTTTAATAGGCCTCATAAGTGAAACTAATTAACAACGAGTTTTCTACAATTAAAATATGTTTGCTTATTGTCTGTCATTAAAAGATGAAACATATTAGAACGAAATTGACAATTTTTTTTTGTGTTATATAAAAATTTTCCAAGTTGAAATGCAATTATACCGTGGGCGAGAAAGCGCAAATTATTAAGTGGTATTATGCAGATTTTAATCCAAGTTTAAGTTTAAGGCAAGTGTCAGACTTGTACCACTCGGAGAGTTGCCACGTTCGGATATAACGAACTCAGGAGATTTTTCGGAGAATATCGGTCGATGTTGTCAATTTTCGGTAGATAATTTTATTTTCTACATTATGTTGCTAATATGTATTTTTTTACAATATAATTTATTTAAATCATGTTTGATACAGAAATTTTTCAAAACATTAACATGACACTTGACTAAGTCTAAGTCTAGATTAAAAAACTTTAGATATTAAGATTCTAGATTATTTCGAGACTCTACTTTAATCTGTGCATTAGAAAGTCTAGATATAGACGGCAACACTAATTATATGTTAAAATACAAAACATTTCTTAAAATATATCAATTGTCTAAATATCAAATGCTAATTGGATCACTATTTGACAGTTTTTAATTATTGTTTAGCTATATTTGAAAACAACTACTATACATCTTTACATGCATTTTTCTCTACAAGTGTATTGAAATATTATATCACTGAATTCAGAATAAAATTCTATATCGAATATCCTGTAATCAATTTATAGAACATGGGTTTAACCGTTGATTAAAAAATATATAGATAGGCAAGCTTAATAATATCTGGCGTCAAATATTATAAAAAAAGAGCAAACATCATACAATTAATAATACAAATTAGTTCTATTTTAAAATATATTAATGAATTTTTAAAAGAACCATTTTAATAGATACCAAAAAATTCAGTAAATATGTAAACTATCTTTATTTATCTGATATTTTTGTCTGTTTAATTCCGCAAAGTAGTTCACGGAATCATGAATGAGATGGCTCTGTCGAATCTGTTGCCAAACCAACGGTACGCAAAAACATACAGGCTTGTATATCTATATATTTTTCAATCAACTACAGAATAGATTTATACAGAAGCGACAGTAAGACAGAGAAACGAAAATTAGAGAGAGATGGAGAATGTGCACAAATTTAAATGACTCATTGTTTAAAATCGGAAAGTTCCCCCACATCTAGAGAGAGATAGGGGAAGAGCACAAATTTAAAGGTCTACACATTGCTTCAAGGTCATAGAACTGTATAGGGGAACATGAAAGGTGCCGATACGGAGTGTCGCTTCTGTATGTAACTATTCTGTAAATCAACGGTTTAACATGAAAAAAAAGAATTATCTGCTATATTTTATTACACATGCTAAAAGCTAAAATAAAACATAATCTTTCTGATTTACTTAACAAAGCACGCTAATACAAACCACAATCTTACCCCTACCCCTACCATCCTATTTTTCCGCCCAGTTGTACCTCAGGATACACCTCATCAATATATAACCCGGTGGTCCCGGTCGTATCATTTACATATGTCCTGCTACCTGCATGTCCGTGCAGTCCCAGCAGGACCGCCCGATGCTCCACTGCAGCTGCACTGGGGCCCGCCGCCCTCGGAGATTACTCCCCGTGGGGCCTGCAGAGAAATAGGGTCACAAAGAATAGTTATAGAAATGAATTAACCATTATAGAGGCGCTGCCACCATTTTTAACTACAGTGTGGTATATTAGTTTAAACAATAAGTATATGTTTGTATTATTTTATTTAAAAATAAAGTTGAAATATAGTCTGCCACTTTTATAATAAAATCGCTTTTATGGAGCGTATTTTGTCATTATGTCTGCGTTCCGCGTCGAACTTTAAACATTCCTTTATCCTATAATCTTTTGATTATGCCCTTAGTATATAAATATAATTATTAAATTACACCATAATTTTTTTATTTCTTCATTCAATAGATTTCAGATAAAATATGTTTTCTCACTATTAGCCTAGACACCCACTATTATTAATCTTTATTTGTCTTAAGAAATTTTTTAACTACCGCTAATTTAGTAACCATTGTCACCTATGTCAATAATAAATTATTATTAACCATGATCGATAATAAAAACTGTCTGCTTTTAAAGAAACTCAAATCTCCAAATCTAAATATTGTTTGAATCATTTAACTCAAGAAAAGTGTAAAGTATGAACATAAATTTGTCATGTAATTTAAATAAGTAAATCAAATAAAACCAAATTAAAAACCAACAAACTGAAACTCCAAATATAAAAGCAAAGACTGCCTACTTTAATTTTGTCAATATATTTTGTTTAGTAGGACTGGAATTGAAATGCTAGTAGAGAAAAAAATAATTTATATACCACGGTTGAACAGACCATTATTGCCTAGTGCCTTATGTCCCTCGGTTGCGTCGCACCTCGGGACACAATAATGACAATTTTCTCAGCCTTGGTGTATAATAAACTATTACCTTTGTTTACTTATACAAAAGTAAGCTGGTAAGTTAGTAATATTTGTATCAAGTCATTTGTCAAACTTTTTAATTGTTTCTTTGTTATAAAAACAAAATGAAGTCAAAAAAATCAGAAAAAAAATATCTACCGATTGATGAAATAGAAAATATATGTTGCCTTTTAAAATAGAAAAATTGCGTACCATATTTTTCTTTAATTCATTGAAATAGTAAATAGTCTTTTGATATAGAAATTGTTTGCTAATTTGACCAACTTTGTATCTCACAATTTTCTGAGATAGTAATAGTGTTTCAATAAAGTCAAACACTTGGCATATTTGTGACTTTTGAAAATTAACAGCAGTAAAATTGAAAATAAAGTACTACAAAATAAATTTGGACATACAAATAATATATTTGATTTTATTAAATTGTTTTCATATGAAATTCTATATGCTACAAATTTAAAATAATTTGAAATAAATCAATATATATTTTTATTTATTTGTACTAATTTTGTAATATATTTTTATTTAAAATTTCGTGAAATATAACTGTTTATTTTAAAATTTAGCAATATAAAATTTATTGAATAAATAATATAATATAATGGTAATTCATTAATTAATATATAACTATATTCGTTTGTATAAGTACATTATAGACATGCCCTCTGATAAAATGCAGAAACAAAGGTTGTGGTAATTTAATTCGGAGCTATGTTAGTAGTGTTGCGAAGCTTGGCTCTTGGTGTCTCCTTATAAATAAATAAAGCATCCCGGAATTTAAATCTGCTGCTGAAAACTGAATTTTCATTTGTATGCAAATACCGCATCGATATGCTAATTTAAAAACAAAGCGAACGAAAAGATTACATGCCCGTGTCAATCAATATGCAAAGCAGACAAATGTCTGCTAATATTTACTAACAATACTTAATTCATTTTCATTGCTTACCAAAGGTGACGTGATGAAGCTTTCGTCCACAGAGTAAATATTGCAACAAGTAAATAACAAATAATTTATTAGTTTATTGAAAATTTCCTTTACATTTTTTTAAATAATTTATTTCTTGCGTTATATAAAATAGTATATTGAGTTATTAAGATTAAGAGTAAAAGTTATATTTTGTGTGGCGAGTGTGGAATTTTGTACAATTGCATGCATACTCCGGCGACGTAAAAGTAAAAATTTCTACTCCGGCGGTGTAGAAATTAAATTTGTCAATCACGTCCCAAAACATGTCACTTTTATGATATTTGAAGAAAATTTTTTTTTTTTCGATTAGTCGATTATGTTAGAGCTACATACTGCGACAGATTTCGAGAAAAACTACAAGAGTACAAAGTGTAACAGTACGGTACCTACCTCCTTATGCATAATTAGCAAATTATCGTCCAGTAGAAGGTTTAACTTACCCTACGTTGTTTTTATTTAAATAAGTAACCCTTTATCGTCTTAATAGAGAGCAGCTGTTAAAATTTGGAAATCTGGACAGCTATTTGATATAATAAAAGAATGATATTCACTCCAAAAGACAAACAAAGTATCTGATCTTTTGCATTTGTTGAAAACATAAATTGTTTAATTCATAAATAATCAATTTGCCAAATAGTGCTGTGGAATATTACATTCTCTGGTATTCACCTTATGAACCTGAGGGAAACCACAGCCAAAACCTCAGATACAGATACCTTTGACTATGTAACAATTATATACAGATTGCATTCGGTTCATAGAGGGTTGTCCCATCATTTATGTTCGAATTGAGTGCCTGAGATCAAACCGATATTGAAGTCATTGTAAGGGTGTGCGTGTTGGTTTGCGTTGGTTTGATCAGTTGTCTTGATGTCTTTTGTTTCTGGGGGCGCTTGGCATTGCCTGAGGGCCAATAATGGGGTAGACAACCAGTTGAGCTGGCGAGTCTAATGCAGTTGCTACTGAGTGCCGTACCACAGTTGTGTATTGTTTATTTATACCCAAGTGAATATGGATAAAACAGTGCTCGTGTTGATATGGCACATTCTTGAACCTGAGAGTTTGTGCAGAGGACAAAGTCTCGCAAATTACAATTGTTAGACAACCAATATTACATCAGTCATATTCAGTAAAAATATGATATCATTGTGACAACCAAAAAAAAAGTACTATAAATTATAACAAATACTTACCTAGCCTGTCTGGGTCGCCCCGAAGTTGTTGGGAATTTAATAGGATTTGAAACAGATTCGGGGACGATTTTAGAGTATGCAGAAGGTCGCCTTGGTGCCATGACAGAGCCACAGCTGCGTTACAATAGCGGTTTCAGAGGTGCACTAGGTTGCTTCAGTACCGTGACAGAGCCACAGCTGCGTCAGAGGCGATACTATTGTGGAGGCATGCCCATTGTGATGCCGTGACAGTGCCAAAGCTGCGTCGGTTTCAGAGTACAAGGAGTGGGCTCACCTCGGATATAAGTGGAGTCCTGGATCCGACTCCCCGAATACATATTTTGCCTCGAGTTATATAGGTACAAAAATATGTTACAATGTGATAAAATAACAAATTATTTATTGAAAATATTCTCATATTACGTAATATTATCGTTCTTGTAAAAGAGAATAACATAATTTAATTATTTTTTTAAATAGTGTTTTTAATTTTTCAATGGTTATATCACGTCAGAACTAATAGTATTTTCATTGGGAGACTTGGTCCAGGTGCATATGCTATCGGTGTTGTAGGCCTAGATGTGAAAGCATGAAGTGGGGGTTGGCAATGCAGCCTCGTAAACATTTAGTAAAAACACGGCGGAGTTTCATACTATTTCCTACTTTTAATTAGCTTAATGAAGTTCGTTTATATGATAGTTTAGTCTTTTACCTTTGTTTTGCTTTACTTTCAATTGATAAGTATCGTTACGTAAGACAGGAAAATAGATTACCTTCATATAGCACTTCAATCAGCCTAAATATTGTAGATATTATATCTATTTTCTTAACAGATTTAGCTGTAAATTTCTTTCAAGAATAATATGTTTGTTGTGGCTCTCATAGTCTCTAATAATGATTTCAATTTCATTTCATTATTCATGTAGTTGAGAAGACGTAACATATTAATGAATATTAAAATATAACTGTAATATATTATATGTGTATTTGCTAATAAATCAAAAATATAATTAATACAATTTATTTTCAATTTATTTGTTGTACCATAGTAAATAAAGAGTAATAAATTGCGTTTTTAATTTTAGTGCATGTAAGTAGCGTCACTTTTTGACGCTAGATAGCAGCATCTATCGGTAAAGTACATGCTGCCATCTAGTATCTATAATTCGGACAACTATAGTTCTTATTTTTAATAACAGATAGCAGCACTATTATTGCTGACAAATGTTGCGCATTGCGGTCAAAAATTGAAATTAAACATGCGCCAAATCCAATTCCAGATAACATATTTGCGTCACACAACAAGGAAGTTGTAAAACTAATAAAGAACAAAAACTTAAAATTCACCAATATTTATAATTACCTAATTTCTACAATGTATATGATTATTTCCTACTTAATTTGTACAAAAAAATATCCAACATTGTATCAAAATACTTATATTATTACAATATCCCAAAATTATATATAACTGAGTCATCGTCATTTATTGTGTATTGGAAGAAAGTCTCAATTGTTTATCATTACTACATGATGTTCAACTATAATTATTTACAAGAGAATTTAGTGATTCTTCTCCGCTTCAGTGGTAATAAATACTCACAATGTTATGATAAGATTTAATTTGAAATTATATGACAAGAATGTGGATGATTGATCTAAAGAATTATTTTTTGTTGGAACATATACTGTTATCCTGTATTTGTATATAATATGTCTAATATACATATATCATGTGCAATGCGTAATTATATTTGCGGTGTAATATTTAATACAAATATCGGGTCTTCTGAAATCATTTGATGTCGCAGAAATACTTGGGTCGTCTCTACAGCTCAGTTCTGGCTCCAGGTTCACTTCTAGTTGCTCCAGCTCATATCTACATAACAAGGTGGCTTCCAAATTGGAATATGCTACGAACTGCAAATAAATAGAAGTAGAATACATAAACTTAATATACGAAAAATCTACTATACTCAACACGAGACTGACGTGTCATGTATCAAATAAAGAACTTCAAAAGTAATAAAATTTGTACTCATGTTTATAATATATATATATAGATGATTTTCCAGGTCCAGCGGATGTTCAAGAATTAGGAAGTCGTCTCCGAAGGTGGAGAAGTGAACACAACATGCATACGTGTTTACCCACTACAGAATATTATACGAGAAACTGGTTATGCAGTAGTAATTAAAGTGTTGGACAATTTACTATGAATAATAATTATAGGTCTATTAAAAAAATCTATCATATCTTATAAAATTTGAAGTACAGTCAAGGAAAACTACCCATACAATTCTAGCAATTTAGGCAACATGAAATGCATCCGAAATATTTTTATCTATTACAGATTTAACTATTTAAAGTAAAGCTTGAAAGAGTTTTACGTACGTCCCCTTTTACGTATTTCTGAAGTGTTTATTAATAATTTGTCAAATAAATATAATACTTTACCTGAAATATTCAAAATCTCTGCTTGAGTCTTTCAAGGCCATTATATTTCTCTTTTATACCAAAAATAATAACGCATAAAATGAATATACAATTTTACGAATGCTCACGCCTTAATGTAAATTTATCATGTATATTCAACAATTCAGTAAATATCTGGAGTAGTATTACGATTTAATCAAATACATTTTCATATTTCTATCACACATACCTTACATCTCTGGATGGGTATTTGCATTCTCTAAATATTATTTGAATTTATATTACACTTGCCGATTACAATACCTTCCAGGAAATACTTTTACCTTAATTTCCTTCCTAGTGTTCATAGTAAAAATGTGTTTGTGGTTCATACTCAGATACGTTAAGAAAATAATTGTATAGTTGTTGATTTTTCCATATTGTCTTGCACGCGTCGAATACATGAAACAAATATACTACATTGAATTTTTTATAACAAATATCTCATAATTACTGTATCACAATTAATATTTACTTACATGTTGAAATAATACTTAAACTAAAGTACAAACTTAAAATTATTTTCAGACAAGTTTATATTAAAAACAGGAATATATTTATACAAAACAATTAAGGCACTAAATCTTTGTTGTTATTCCATGTACAATGTTTAAAATATAATGATTTTCTCATATATAAGAATAGTATATAAATAACATAAAATTATTTCTTATTTATAATACATTTTTAAAGAACCTGAGTATTTAAAATTGATTTTATAAATGTACATAATGGAGAAAAACTTTAATGATATATACACAAATAATTATTAGGCTCTTTACTACATATAAATACATATTTACAATATAGGTGAATAGTATTAGTGCACGATATGTTCAGGGAAACGTCGTGCTCGTCTCCTAGGCCTAGTCGCACTTGCTTGACACTCTTGGATAGAGCTGCAACAGAAATTACACATTCTTTACTATCACTTTTATTAAAATGGAAATTTTTTAGATCAACACATATGTATAATAAGAGAGAAATTGAAATCATAAAGATTTTGACAATATGTATTTTTAACGTAATATCTGTTCGTTTGTACAGATGTACATGTATACATATATAGCAAATTCGACTGAAGTGATTTTAATCAATCTTTATAGCTGTTTTTTGTGCAATGAACCGTATTCAACATGGTTTTTAAACTGTTTTCATATTTTATTAAGAGACGCCAAAATGCGTGATATTTTGACTCATGTTTGTTTGAATTTGACTAATAGAGCAAATTAATTTATTGTATTTTTAAAGTGATAATTATTATGTAGGGAACAATTTTTTATTTATGTATATAATATACTATGTTATCGTAAAAAACAGATTAAATGAATGATTTTTTGTACTATTGCCATTTTTGATATTGCAAAGTAGAAACTGACATTTACTGCATCTGGGAAGTACAACTTTGTTTTGATAATTTGAATAACTTCCCTCATTCTACTTAAAAAAAAAATAAACCATTGCTGTAAGCGGATTTGAAACATTTCAAAACGGTCTTAGAGTGACGTCACTGTTTTTAGCGAGACAATTTTGACATTTTATTTTGTTACGGTTTTTACATTATGCCTTCATTATTTTTTAGTCTGATTTCTATCTGTTCGTCAATCCGGATGTATATATACAAGTGTATAGTTAATTTGGCTGGATGTAGTTTAATAATACTTCATATTTAAATTTCTGACATTAATGACACGAGTTGATTACCCTGTGATTGAATTTACTTTTGTCATTTTTAAGTTTATAACAAATATGTTATAATAGAAAAATATTTTGAAAGGTATTATTTGAAAAAACTATTCCAAGTATAATTTTTATTATACAAAAATGAATAAATAATATTTTGTGACTTTTATAAAATGGCATATTTATTAGATAGTTCGATGAAAAAAATATGTTTTTATAGCAATACAAATAAATATTGAAATGAACTTACCCCCAACAAGTTTCGTGGTATGTACCCCTCATTATCGCCAAGTCTTGCCCACCACCACTCTCTCTCATTTTCATCCCCTTTGCGTAGAACTGTGAGTTGCTGTCCAGCAGAAAAACTCAACTCATCGGGTTGTTGAGCTGAGTAGTCGAAAACAGCGTACACAACTCCTGCACTTAGTATCCCAAGCTTTTCCTGCACACCTGCAACAATTCATTCATTTAATTCCTCCCATTCATTGGCACTGACAAACAATTACAAAACTACACGTGGCGGATTGCAAAATACTTACTGTAAAGGTACTCAGAGCATCCGTCGAAGCCTTCCTCGTCCTCTTCGCACTTCTCGGCAGCGGTTTCGTGGTCGCTCAGCGTGGTGGCGAATATGCAGGCACCGTGTTCTACTAGGAAGCGGACCATAGCGACGTTGTTGCAGGAGGCTGCACAGTGGAGAGGTGTCCAACCGTCGGAGTCTTGGGCGTTTACGTCACAACCGAATTCCACTAAGAATTTAACGATTTCTAAATGGCCCGCACATATCGCGTTGTGGAGGGCTGTTATGCCTTCGTCGTTCGCTGCACTGGGGTTTGGTACCTGGAGGAAATAAATAATTTATATTTGGAAAATATTACAGGCATTTTGAGGTATTGTAATAACACCAATTTTAATGTTGCGAATTTATAACGGTTGCCCACGAATTACAGCCTTTACAATATGATTTGACTATCTTTCTCATGTATTTGTTTACACATAAAGCAAATTCTGTTGAACGCATTTTAATAAAACTTCATATTTAAGCTTCAAAAATTAATAGCACGAAAAGTTCAACTAGAAACTAGAAGTGATAGTTTGCTATTGTTATTTTTAAGTATTTACCGACCACCACATAAAATGTAGAATATATTATAATAAACAGATTTGTGATATCTTGAAATTTTAATGGATATTAAGGTCTTTGCAACATATTACAAGAGGAATAAAAAAGTTATGAAGAAGAGGGATATCCATTTATAACATAATAATATAATGATATTTATACCATATTGTAAATTGTAAGAATATTGGCAATAATTGCAAAAACAATAATAAATAAGGTTTGTGTGTATGTCCAACTGTCCGAATATATGTGAATATATAGAGCAAAGCGCCTTGAACGGACTTTAATGAATTACATATATAAAACTTTTGAGATTAGTGGTACAAATTGATAAACTTTTCATAAAAATTGTTGTCTTTTTTAAGTTTATTGCTAATATTTAATTTTAAATTTTTCTTTAATAAACAAATATTTCGAAAAAGATGTACAAGTAACAAACAATTTGAAAAAACAGTACACTTTTGAAATTTTATTGTGTTCTGTAAATATGCGAAAGTGGCAGTCAGTTCTGTCTTCTGTGGTGACCACAGCTGATTTTTTAAATTTCTTAATAGAAAAATATACTTGTCAATTTTTGGCAATAATTGGTCAACCGGAAGGAAGTTGCTGTATACAATAACATAATTAATTTGAAAATCAATTTAAATATAATTTAGAGCCATTTTAACGTACGTTATCGGTCTAGCGTATACATATTCGGTAAAAAAACTTGAAAAAATTTAAATATTGAATTAAATATTTTCTTACCTGTGTGGCTGTTTTCTTGACCAACTCCAACTCTCCTTCCAAGGATGCGTCTAAAAGTAACGCCAAAGGATCGAAACTAACTCTCCGACTCAAATTCGCTTTACCACTCTGTTTTAAGTTTCCTTTTTTAACCCTCATCACCACATTATCCACACTATCCGAATCCGTCGTTGTTGGGTTTGAATTCGTTGTTTTCTCATCTTTATTCTCTTCTGTTGACTTTGTACTGGAGTTGTCATCTGTGTTTTCTTCCTTTTTATCGTCTTTTCCGTTCTGGATGGTGTTTGGTGATGTTCTGTCGCCGAGAAGATCAGCTGGAGGACTATCCATCTCAGGAAAGAGGAAAGCTGGTGGCATTTCTATCCTACGGTTTATACTGACGTGGTAACCGTTTAGTTTAGGCGCTAGAGATCGTAGTCTTGGTTGTTCACTCAGTGGTTGTTTTTTGATGGTTAGTGGCCTTGCCTTTATGATCGGCAAGCCATCTGGTTGTTGATGTAGCGTTGTTTGGTGGGATTCTTCTTTCTCGGTGTCTTCACTGGAAGGTGTTGTTTGGCGAGGCGGAGGTTTGATGGCTGGTTTTGGTGGTAAGGCTGGTTTGTTCTTCGCGTCTTCAGGCGTGCTTTGCGCCTGCGGTGGTGACAGCACCAGCTGAGGGCTGGACTGTTGAGGTTGTACTGGAAGTATTTTCGTACTGCTGGTTTGATATATTGTACTAGGTTTGTTGCTAGGCGCAACGCTATTCACAGGTTTTTGTTGCGGTGCTCCGACGGGCTGGCCTCTGGACAGAGGCGGTCGTCTCTCTCCGTTGACTTTCCCCTGGTTGAGCGGCGTCGCTAGGCTCTTGTTGATGATACTGAGCGGAGTGCTGTGTACCGTCATGGACTTGAGGTTATTATTGTCCTCCCAGTCCACGTGGTCCGGCTTGGCAGGCTTCCCGAGGACGTTGATGGTGAACTTGGTGTTGTAGGGGAGTGTCTGGTACTTGGGGTCCGCTTTGCTCGGCCCGAACTCTGGCACCGGCGGCTCCGGCTCTGAGGGCTTCGGGGGCTCGGCGGGGATATGTTTGAAGGGCTCCACGGCCGCTATGTTGCCTCGCGAGGGCTGCTTTGGAAGGCCGTTGTGTTGCGGGGGACCCATGCCCGTACATCTGCAATAATTAATTCATTTAATATTTTTTCGTCGTCAAAGAAATAACAAATTATTATTACATACACAATATTTCAAAGTTCTCTTTAAGTAGTTTATATTATGAGCAAAAAAAAATTTTCTTGGCTGCGTTTATTTAAATTTTCAATGTTGTCAAGGATCTGGGAAACTTATCTTATATTACATTATTACAATCCTTATTTAAATTTTCAAAGTTGTCAACCAATTTTATATATGTTTTATACGATCGGACATTAAAAAATGTTTAATGATTGGGTCTCCAAAGAAGTAAGTTATTTTTACCGTGCCAGAGAATCTGGGTAACTTAGTAAAGAGGAAAATTTAATATAAAAATGATAACTGCCATGATAAACAAATAAACGTTAATTTTAGGTTTGTTATTGCGCTGATGGTGTACAAAATCTAATAAGCATTGCGGGTGGTAACTGTTTTACTGGTTTCGAATTATCATCTTCGATTGGTGGAGAGCAGTTACTGCATTTATTACTTAAATAACTATAAATAGATTTTAAAAAATGTCAATTTATTTGGTTATTTCACGACCAGAAGTAGAAATTGGTTTTTGGCATCAAAGTATGAACAGAAATGTCACATTATTTCCCACGATATCTATTATAAATGATTTCATGTCATCAAAGTGTAAATATTTTATTTGAATATTCCTTTGAAATATGAAGTCGTGAAAAATATCGTATGTATATTATCCCGGCAAAAAATCAAATCTGCTCTTCTAAATCTAAATATATATTATACCATTGGTGACTGCAAAATCAAATGTTACATTACTTCAATTTGTAAAATTAATAGATTCATATTTTCATGCAAATCGATTTTGATGTAGAAAATTACATTGACATGTGACCTAAACAAACTTTATAAATATTCACAATTGTAAATGAATTTTATAATTATTAATATATACATTTTTCGTTTTATCTAACTTTAAGTCATAAAAATATTTTCAAATTGCACCTTTTAAAAAATCTTGCGTTATGTTTGTAATATTAACTTTTCTTTATTTTCATTCTGATGAAATAAAATGGTTACTGATGAATAAAAGTTGAATATATATTTATGCGCATATTTTATGATTCATAAAACTAAATTATAATAGTAGATACTAGGACAAATGTAATATCGAAAATAATATTTTGAATTTAATTGTAAAATATTTCCAATATAAATATTGATATGTATTTTAAATATGTATATTTTCATGTTAAATTAAAATCTGCAGTGTAACAAATCGCATTCAAATATGCTTTTATAATAAATGAAAATAAAATGTACCGTAAAATTAAAAACTTACTTCCTAACTATTTTCCTGAACACCATTCGAAGTAATTTTTTTAACTTCACCATTTTTAGATATTCACAGCACAAGAAGTAAATATATTCACAGCACAAGAAGTAAATTGTAACTGGTGTTTCAGTTGTGAGATCGTTGATTTTATTTCACCCTCCCTAGCACCCTACTACTGGAGGATAATACCGTTAAGAATTATTCCAGACCCTATTGCAATGTGTTAAACAGGGCAGGTAGAAATTTTGCATATTACAAAAGAACTAGAGAAGGAAAGAACTATGAGTATCTTCACAATGAATAAGACAAAGACGGCAATATAAGGTGTAGGGTATCAATGACACAAATAAGGACAACGTAATAAATAATTTCAGATGGATTAATCAAATTTTTCTAAAATTGTCAAAAAATGTTGACATTTCGGAATTATTTTTTTAATGTAAAATATATAATTTTTTCATGTATTACGTATTTCAAGGCAGTCATGCAAAAGCATAAAATAGTTATTTGTATATCAAGGGACTAAAGTATATATATTTTTTATTGCGCATATGGAAACCATGTTAGTAATACTTAGATATTTTCAGAAATCGGTAAATTATTAATTAAAAACATAAATAAATAGCATTGTGTGTTTGTAAAAAGTCAGCTAGCTATTAAGACGGGGACGTCTGTGATAACAAAGGTACTGTCAAAGTGTCAAATCTTTCTTTATAATTTTCATTTATGTTTACATCTGCTTAGACGTCGTTTGTATGAAATCAGATAAGATATTATCAAAGGCAAATAATAAATAAATTCACCAATAATATTATAGAATGATATTTGTTATTTTAAGGTAGTGCTAAAAAACTGCAAAAATATAATACTATAAAAATATAGTTTGACAGTTTGACAAATGAGTCCGTAAAGTTAAATTATGACATAAGAGTCTATAAAGTTTTACTTTAGCTACTACTTTGGCTAACTTCGCTGAGTGATATTGTGTACTTTAGTATCGATTTCGAAAAATTTTTTTTACGATTTTAAAAAAAATTCTACTGTTTTTACATTTTACGTAAATATAATTTTTTGACACTCAAGGTTGTTTTAAGCATCGAAAAGTTAGACCAAAATGTAGGTGACTTTATTGTAATTGATTTTTTTTTAAATAGACGCAAATTTTCCTAAAATATTTCATTGAACAATAGATCTCTTTATCGAACAGGTACACAGATTATTAATGAGAACACTAGTAGCTATTTTTTTAATATTCATTTGTTTGTTACAACAACTGTCCTTCGGTTTTGAATATTTTTCTTAATATTGTGTGTATTTTGATTGCGAAAGTCCTCACCAAAAAAGCAGGCCCATAGTCAGGGGGTGGCCAGGTGGGGCTGAGCCCCACCTACGAACTGACCAAGCCCCACCTAGAAAAATCTTAAAAATATCTTAACTAAATTGTTTGTATTATTGACATTTAAGTACCTACATTGTCGATTATCGTGAAAGAGTTTGGGACCAATGACCAAACATAAGTAGACAAGTCATTCCCTATCCCTTCCCAATGAATGTTATACCTACTACTAAAAATTTATACTAATTTTATTAATTTTCAGCCCCTTCTGAAAAAATTATAGCCCCATCTATTGATGGTTCCTGGCTACGGGCCTGCAAAAAAGTGACATTCGCACGCACTAAAAGTTTACTCGCACTCTAAATACAAAAAAAAAAACTGGTGAACTATCAAACACCAGCAATATAACTCACCGAACTGGTTGTTGTTGCTGTTGATGGGCCTTATGTGAAGTAGCGCTGATCTGATTCGCGAGTTGTTGATTGAGTATCCGTTTCCGGTGTAGGCGATCTTGTAATTCGGAGATTCGTTTGTCGATGCTGTTCATTTCCTCCTGTCTCGCTGTTAAGGCTTCGCGTTGTTGGCATAGTCGAACTTTCTGTTGTTCATTTAATTTGTTCCGGTACTGTAAACAAAAAATATAGAATGTGACTAGCATCACACGTGTGTGTTTAAACTCATGTGGTAACATACATTCAGGACAATACTTTTACGAGAATAATTCTCAGTTTTATAAAGGATAATAGTAAATTTATTTAAATGATTATTTCACACACGTCATTTTCACCCAATCATAATGCTTCATTTGATGGCCGTCGATAGTTTTTTAGTAAAGAAATTTGATAAAAGCACAGTATCTTAGCCATGGTTACATTTTGTTGATTTTTATGTTTGAACTGTTGTCATCCATGAAGTAATAAAGCAAATTTAATTCGAGCTATGAATTTGATTGGTAAAATTTACTTATAATTCCTGCGAAGTAACGACAATTCGGGTCAAAAATGATTCTTAAATTACTCCAACTTCGCTGTCGTGCTCTAAATGTCATTTTTGACATTCGTTTGTCTGATACTATTCGTAAATTTTTCCAATAAATCCATGGCTCCTATTATATTACGTATGATATATGATATTTTAATCAATACCATTTTATTAAAGACATAAATAACGTTGATATTAAAATTTTGATTTTAAATTTCGGTCACCCCAATAACCAAGGTGTCCTAAGCCAGTGCCTAAATGGCTTCCGCCTTAAGTCCTTAATGACATAATATGTTAAATTCTGTTGCTATTGTTTATATAAATTTGGCAATAATGAACATTGTATAAAAATAAAAAGAATTGATAATTGAATAATGTTATATGACAAAAAAGTGCATTTTTCTTTTCTCTTGTATTTTCAAAGAAAATATATTTTATGTAATTTTATTTCCCCAAATATTATAAATAAAATACTTTACAAATATCTCCAGAATAATAAATAGTTTGGGAACATGGTAAATTTGCGTTAAATCCTGGAAATCCGTAAATTTATGACGTGTCATTAAAATAAAATTTGACAGGATTAAAATTCAAATCCGGAAAGTTTTAAAATTCATTCATCTTCTCAAAGGCCTAAACTGTGTAATTTCCCAAAATTTCATCTGGTTCTCAGATTTGGGAATATTGTACATTTACCCCCTGTGTTCAATTTCCACCCTTAATCCTTTTTCTACTGACGTCTAGAATATTATTTCTCAGTCTAGTCGAATATACGAGAGATTAATTGGCTGTATCATTTATGGTGTTTAGAGAGTGCTTACCATAAGCTCCCTCCTAAGCTTGTCTAGCTCCAAGGCGGCAGCCGAGGGCGCCTGGTCCCTGGTTGGAATCCCGCGACGGATGTCTTCGAGCTGGCGCGTCAGTTCATCTACTTTGGCTACCGCCAGGGATAGCTCTTTTTCTTTTTCGTTGAAGAGGGCTCTGATCGAATCCAGGTCACTCGCTGAAACAAAAAACAAATTATTTTTTAAACATAAAACATTATAAATATTTTTTAAAAAGACGTCCCTTCCCAGTTTTAAATGCATTAACCACAGCTTGATTCTTATTATATTATACTACTGTTTAAAATTAACTCATAGCATTGAGTATATATCATATATACTTCTGTATAAAACTCAGTGCTCATAGCAATATTTATTGTAAGTAGTATAATAAGAGCCATGAATTAATCAAAAGTGAAAAGTAATAGCACAATATCTCCTGATTTTTCGATAAACTTTTATTTTGTTTAGCAACGAACTTGAAAGGAAGCTGAATAGCATATCCCGACACAGAAGGAGGAGAAGTTTTACCTAATGCCAGTTTGCTTAAATTATTTTTCTAAGTAAAAAAAAAGAGCTTAAGAATAAAAGTTTATCTCAGATATCTCAGAAAATTAGACAGGTCATGTGGCATTTGGTGCAAAAGATTCAAAAACAACGCAAAATGAAATAATTTAATTATTATTATTATGAAAAATTGTTGTTTAATAACGTGTCAAAAGATCACAATCTTGAAGTGGCAGTAATTTAAGAATCATTTTTGTCTCGAGTTATCGTTACTGCACAGGAATTATGAGTTAAATTTTACCGATTAAATTCATAGCGCGATACTTGACTATTTTATAAATGGCAACAATTCCAACATAAAATGTTTCATATTAACAAAATGTAACTATGTAACTGTGGTTTTATAAAAAACTATAAATAAAACATTCTGATTGGGTGAAAATAAGATACGTGGAATAATCTTCATAAAAATGGTGGAAGCAGCTTGTATTATTTCTTATATTTCAATGCAAAAGTTAATGTATGGATTATCTATGACAGCATTTCTAGATCGAACACGGCCTCAAGCATTAGATACTTGTTTCCTGTAAATTTTACTTCCATTTTCATGGTGTAGTTTGACAGCTTACAGCTTATTCAAGGTACAGCTTACAGTACCGAATTACTCAAATACAATGGTATTTTTATTTGGTTAATCAACAAATATTTATGGAATAAACTGGAATGTATGTTGCCACATGAGTATCAATACACGTGTGTAATACTGGTCACATTTTTATCAAATAAACATTACATACATTCAAAATCAAATGGCTGTTTTGCTGTATAATTATTTAACATTTATGATAATGGTTAACAATAAATTGTTTAGAGTGTTGACTGTCACACCCAGTTACGGGTAATGGACCACAATAAAAATTAAATTAGATATATATGTTGAAGCTCTTATCTAAATTCAGAGAAAAGTATTATCGATTCTTTCGAAAAGAGAAATAACACCTTGAAAATAATTGTGGTGTCGCCGAAATTTCGTCAGACAGACAATTTATTTTATAACAAAAATATAATTTCTTCTGGGAATACATCCCTCGAAGTGTTCCAGGGAATTCTACATTTATTATCGCTTTGTACGGCGAGGGATAGAGTTAACGTAAAGGGCGGAATAAATATAAAGACACGTAGCCTAAGCCTCAGGTAATAACTTACAGGTAACCTGCAAATTATTCAAATATAAATACGGCCTTAGTATACAGTATATACAATGCAAATACGTGCCTACGACTAAAAAATTAATTGAATTTTCAAAATCCGACTTTGTATTTGCATAATGGCCACGCTATGGAAATTCAAGGAAGATTTAGCCATTGCGAAACACTTATTTTGCGTTCATTAGCACACATTTTAAAAATTTTATCTTGCAAATTATTTACACAAAGTAAATGCACATCTTTCAACACAAGTTCTATATTTTTCTATAATTTTTCAGTAGAGTTTGCAGGTAACTTTTTCAGGACAAAAAGCACCAGGATGTAATACCAAAACATTCAATATTTCTCATAAAATTTAGACCTTAAATATGTGGACTAATAAAAAAAAAAATAATATTTTTTTATCCTTTACGCATACGTATATTTGTGGAAAATATTATATAAAAAATATACTAATTACAAATAACTAATTATATCGACATAAACTGGTTTACACTTTGAGTGGTGCTGTCGCCACATTAGTTAATAATGTTGAGGCAATTCATTTTAGAAAAGATCTAAATTCTAGAACAAACTCAAGATCTTCACGTCTTAAATGGTCTAGATCAAAGATCAACTTTGTGTTGAGATCTACTTTATTAGATTAGATCAGGAATTAGTGATGTTTTTTCCAAGATCATAAAAAACTATAACTTAAAAGAAAGTATTTTTTTTTAATCCTCCCCCACTGAATTAACTTCGCTCGGCGCTAATGATATTCAGAAATATCTGATATTTTTCTAGATCATAGATCACATTTATTTGATTTGATCAAAATCAGAAAATGACCTAGATCAGCTCAAAATATCACAGAATTGGTTTAGATTATAGATCTAGATCAATTGATCTAGATCAGTCATAACACTGGCAATAAAGAAGTTTTTTTTTATTATTCTATATACATAAGTCATTTTCATCTGATGAGAGAAGACAGTTTTACAACGAATAGTTATATTTTGTTGATAAAAAATTATAATTGTACTGCTGCCAATTGTGAAATAATAAAGCAAATATATATAATATACGTATAATTGGAGCTACGTAATTTAATCGGTAGAATGTGCTTATAATTCCTGCGAAGATACGATAACTCGGGTGAAAAATAATTCTTAATTTGCTCAAATGTCATCATGTCACCATGTCAACAACTATTCGTAAATCTTACCGATAAAATCATGGCTCTTGTTATATTACTTTTGAAAAATTGTCCTTCGTGTAGTAAATATATTATTATATATTAACTTGTGATACATTTATTTGTAATAATGTTCCTAAGTGGTGGTATCTTGCCAATTTCTGTTCCAATACTCGCTAAAATCGAGAACAACAGTAACAGTAACTGTAGGTAATTTTAATTAACGTATCATTATCGCAAGCTCTGCTATCCATAATTGATCGTTAATGAGCCTTCGATTTCCTAAACTCGCGCCGAGGTATCTAATTGACAAATCATTTCATTTATGATCGCTCCCTAACGACTATTTAATGTCTCGACACCAAGGGATTCAAAGGAAAATAAAAATGGAAAAACGTTTCTAGAAGCGCAATTCATTGCAAATATTTACAGAAGTAAATTCATTAAAATTTTGCTAATTTGGAAGGTTTTTAGTTTTATTTAACTAACGAATTTATTTCCAACTTTTGCTCAATGGTTTCAAGTTTTTTGGGAGCTTTGATAATTAAAATAAAACTAATTAGATATATTTACAGAAGACTAAACCTAATTATTTTTATTTAAAATGATACCCTGATATATTCACATTAACGAAATATGTACAACGGATTAGACTAAAACATTACGCCCTGGTTTTTTTACCTCTAGTTAAAGTGTCGGGTTACCTCAACTATCGATTAATAGAAAAATATCACACCGAAAAACTGATGTTATCAAAAATATACGTTAGGTCAATAAAACAACATAGGGTTGGCCTGATTTAAATCATTTTATTTAAATCATGATTTAAATTACAATTTAAATCAATTAATTTGTTTTTTTATAAAAATATTTTTTTATCAAAGATAAAAAAAAATCATTATTTATTTTTCTTAAATCAATGATTTTTGATTTTTTCAGATAAATCATGATTTTTGCCAACCCTAAAATCAAGATAAAAGTCATTTTTGATATATTTCAAAATCTTCTATTGTTCTATTGTTGACTTAGTCAACCTGCATCACTAAAATGCAAGTAAAACATGTCATGAAACAAGTTCCTCACATTCTTGAGGCCCTGTTCCATATAGGAATGTTGTGCCACAGGTGATGACAGTGGAGCAACCAGAGTTTTAGGAAGAGGGAACGGCAATAAAATGGATAAATAATAAAAATTTGTAAAGAAAATACAAAAAAAGCACTATTTGAGACGAAGAGGGGGGAAGGGGTCGTGAACTTGCGAGAACAATCAATAATATATTTTCTGGAAATTATTAATTTATGGAAACTAGGATTTATAAATTAGATATTTTTTGCATCTATTTTCTATATAGCAATAACTCTTATGGTGTTTTCTCCACAACAGCTAATGTACCCGCAAAATAATATTTGTTTATTTATAGTTTGGTTTTTAAATGTGCGTATTGCGGTCATCAAATGAATAAGTCAAGCTCATCGCATTAATGAAATCTAGAACTGCAGTGAAAGAAACTCCTTCGGCCGATGGCAAAGCTTTTGATCTGTGTTGAAATTCGTATGAATCGATGTTTTCCAATGAGATAGCGGCCCTGATGGGATTTGAACCTAAGCTTCTCCAACACTCCTGGATATTTTATTCGACCAGATAGTAATTTTCGATTCTTTGATCTTTCCAACCGCGTAGTTTTATTTTATTTATCATATTTTCTACTGGGATACACATGCATAAATAAATAAATTTCAGACCTATCAAAAGTGATCACGGAAAGCATTTTTCACCAAAAAAACACGAATGCTTTATAAATATTTTACTCAAACCTCGTTATGCGTTTCAAAATTTTTTACATCAACTTGCAACAAATAAAAACAGAAAAAATATAGAGTAGAATTCCTCCCTTTATATACTCTCTTTTTCATTTAACTAACTTACAAACAACAAATTTTTTACTCCAATGATGTTAAAAAGAACTAAATAATCCTAAATATGTTTTTATAATAAATGTGAAAAAATCAAATGTAAAGTTTTATTGTTTCTTTATCTAACACAAATTATTTTATTGATTTTCTTTTCTATAATTTAATTATTGATATAATATTTATATATGAAGGACTGCCCGCATTCCAGAAATGGGCGAAAGGTCTCATCTAGATTTCCATGTCGCTTGATCTGATCAGGTGTAAGATAAGAATAAAACTTGACGACACGTATTGATGTTGAAAAGGACTAAACAATCCTAAATAAATTTTTATAATAAATGAGAAAATATCAGATACAACGTTTTATTGTTTCTTTGTCTACAAAACAAATTATTTTATTGATTTTTTTTCTGTAATGTAATTATTGATATAATATTCATTATGAATGTCTCTCCGCATTCCAGAAACGGACGAAAGGTATCATCAAGATTTCCATTTCGCTTGATTGGATCAGGTGTAAGATAAGAATAAAACTTGACGTCACGTATTGCTGAAAGACGTCGAGATGCCAAACGATTTGATCCCGTTAACCTGTGACGCATCCCGTTTCATTTCTTTTATATAGATCTTTCATTGTGTTGCTATTTGAATGTGTACTTGAACTACTTGCATATAAATGTTTGTTTTAAAGTTCAGCTAATTTTACGCGTACACGCAACATCATACGTAAACAATGCAGAATACGACATATGTACACAGGAATTATTCTTAAAACCTGTTATTATACTTCATACATTTTGTTTTTGTAATAAACACATTATTATCATAGATAATGCCACACGTTTCACATTCCTCAATAAATATACATAATATTGATGACATACATATTCATGTTATGATTTTATATTGAAAATTTTTAGCCTAAAAAATATCCAATCGAATTTCTTTATTTCTGATCACTTGTGCGACACTAACCAATCAAAACATACTTGCACTGAATAGAGCCTTAAGACTCTTATGACTTATATCATGAGGTTGGTAGATAAATAACAGTTGTTGACATCTGTCAAACATTAATTATTTATTTGTTTTAGTTTCAAAATATCATATCTCGATTATGGAAATAAAAAGAAGCAAATATACTTCAATCATTAATAATAATAATTTTATGACAACTTCTTCAAGTACGTTGCTTGTAGGTAACAGTCATAAAATTGTAATTGTAATTATCAATGACTTAAGGCCGTTTTTGACTAGCCTATAAATTGTTCAAGATCTTGCAATATTTTTGGTAAAATTTAAATTGGCTAGTGTCGAAAAGCAAATTGGTTGAGATATTGTATATGATCGTAAATTTTTTGAAAAAACAGAACACGTTCTATTGTTCATACAATCTGTCACTCAATTTGGCTGTGACCATCCGCATATATAAATTTTGTGATCTCACGCGTTTCTAACGTTTATTTGTTTTTTTTTTTTTTGTATATATTGTCGTTATAGAAAACTTAGTGTTACTACTGGTAAAATTTAAGTATTGCGAACTTTAAATGTAAATGAATTTATGTTTAATTTTGCTTGTCACATTGACTATTCAAGGAAAGTGCGCAGAATCAGAGTCAATATATTGTACAAGAAATTGCATTAGTATCATTCAAAACTGCCTCAAAATCTAACAATTTTTGGTACATGATATTGTATTATTTCTTGTACTATTTATTGTTCCATATATAGGCTAGTCTAAAACGGCCTTTAGAGATATTATAGCTGATAATAAAATTACAAAATAAAAATAGTTATTTATGCAACTAGTGTGAAATGTAGTAAAGTTAACGCATTCGGTCAAACCTCATGCGGAAATTATAGCACGAGACAAAAAACAATGTTACCCATGTATTGCATACAACATTTTTCCAACCGAAATATTTATTAATAAAAATTAACTACTAAAGTAAATAAAATCATTGATAAAAGCACTAGGGTGTGAAAAGTAGCCGTTGCTAGGCAATAAACTTTTCAAGCACTAAAACGCGAAAAGTGGACCCTTAAATAAGTATGCACTTTATGCCCGGTAGTCGGAAATAGTTATTTGTCAAACTAGACAGGAAAGCGTATCTTTTTACCACCCGAGTTTGACACAGAAGCTTAGCGAGTGGAGTATTCGAGTGAGAGGGAAAAAGTGCTTTCCTTTCGCTTGTTCCACGACATGTTACAAAAATCGATTTATTGGAACGTTTTGAACTGAACAAGTGAAATTCACTTCTCAATTTCGCCTGCAGCCAAAACTCTCCTAGGTTTGTTGTGCTAATGATTACTATTATTGTTATTGAAGATTATAATACGTAAAATCAACTTCCTATATTGATATAAAATTAATTTAAAATATATGTTAACAAATAAATTTTAATACATGCATGTAATAAATAAAGATTATATATTTTGAAATTAACTAGCCATATTGTCTTTACTTAAGAATTGATCCTATAATATATGCCTTCACCTGAGTTTAAATACATGAATGTAATGCTGGTCACATTTGTATAATTTTTATTGGTGGAGGCGCCTAATTTTTTTAGTTAAATTGAGCATAATTTCTGGAGTTTGATTCTTTGATTCCCACAGTTTTAAATATATATATAGAGGGTGGAATCGAAATTTAGGCACATAGTTTTACTCGGAAGTTATTAGAGAAAAAAAACCATATGACCATCTTTCGATTTCACCTGTATAAAATAACTGATACAAACAAAGACAATAGTACGATATCTATAGGATGAAATAAAACACTTTAAGATGATTGCTAGATTCAGGATTCAGATGTGGTAAAGAAGAAAGAAACAACAAGTACTGGCTATCAAGTGACAAGAGGAGGCGTAGGCTATGCGGACGGGAAGCTGAATCTCTGAGGAATCTAACAAGAAAAGAAGAGGTTCCGTTAGAATAGAAATGTTAATATATGACATATGACTGTGTATCAGTATGTATTATAATAAAACCATAAATATAAATAGAGATTCTAAGCCGATTGGAACGATTGAATAAATAAAAAAAATATATATCAAGTAAAATATATAGGTCCATATTCTCATACCCGAAGTAACGCTATTACGAAAATGTGAAATTTTAAAATGTCAGTTTTTTACTTTAAACATATTTCTCTCTAAAGAATATAATATATGGTGGTGGAAATGAAATATGCATTAGTTTAAATAAATTAAATTTTTTCTATAGCAGATGTTAAAGTGTAATTTTATCAACTCAAAATAGTGGATAAAGTAGCACTTTAACCGCAAGGATAGATAAAGTAACACTTTAACAGCAAGGGTAGATAAAGTACTTTAACTTTTGTTTATTAGAAGTATATTTCCATAACAACGCACACAACTGACATTTTAAAATTATTCTTAAATATTAATTTAATTTTTCTAATTATTTTCTCTTCAAAACCTGCTATAGAAAAAAATAGAATTTTATACACGACGATAAAATTAAATTATCGACTCGCGAAAAATATTATTTTATCGTCTTGTATAAAAAATAACTATTACATTGTAATGCACAATATAATTCAGAATATCTTAATTTTAAATTGCAATCGCGATAAATTGAGATTACGATACATTAAGGTATATGCGAATAAGAATCATTTCTCGAACTGTACAAGCTGTATATTGATAACCTCTATAAAATGTAAGTAAAATGATTCTAGGATTATTATTTTCAAATGGTGAATAGAGTAACTTTTGTTTGAAATTCTTTTTGTTCTATAAAACAAAATTAAAAGCATGTGTAATAAAAGAGAATAACAGACAGCACATTGAAATGTTGTATGGAAATTTGCATAAACAAATATTCATGTTTTTATCTGGGGTAGAAATGATCTTTGAAATAAAAAGCATTGGGATTAACAGACTGGCCATTGAGTATAAATCCACAAAGTCACTGCACTTCAACGCGACATAAAGTTAAACCCGTGATATGACAAACCCGCGATCCTAGACGGCTTCACCGGACATCTCAAATCCAGGAAGTGAAAATTTCATCCCTGGTTATAAATCACGCCGATTACTCCCGAGGTTTCATCTTTTTATTCATGAGGCCTGGGTTCGAATCTCGCGATCCCACTCGTGATTTCATTTTGGTTTAATTACGCCCTGCTGTCTTTTGTTCTGGGTTATTTGATTAGAGGTCCGTAATTTTGTTTTCTAGCTTCTATTGTTTTAGGCTGGTTTATTTTGCGAATGAATGAAATTAAATTTGAGGAAAAGAAAAGTAATTAGGAATTTATTGAACGGGGTTGGATTGACAGATTTAATCTTGGATCGTTTTGAAATTGCTTTCATCTTCAAAATGTTAACGTTGCATATTAGATATTTCATTTCGTTAATAAGTATTTTAAATAACATGCTGTAAAATTAAAAAAATAATTTTGCGTCCCTGAAATGTTTGTTGCCAGATGAATTTAGTACAAGTATGTTTTAAATTTTTTGTAAACAATGGAGTTTATTGAAAGAACAATCTCTAAAGAAATTTTCGACGATAATATATGTCATTCTATTACATCACAGTATTTTGATGAGTAGAATCAATCACATTTGAATTGCACTGAAAATTTTTAGCCTAAAAATGTCCTATATAATCCCTGTATTTGCGAAAGTAGACAATCAAAACACACACTGAAAATAGCCCTAAAACTTTTATTACTTACGTCATGAGGTTGCTAGGTATATGACAATTGTTGACATCTGTCAAACATCCAACACCGTGTAATTATTACGATATAAGTATGCTGTTTTTAGATAAATAAAGTTGGTCATAAGTCACTAGTGAGCTAAATATATTAGCTCACTGTTTTTTGGTTCGTATCATAGAAACTACGTTATAAAACCTTCTCTACACTATTTTGTTTCTAAATGTCATTTCGAAATTCCATCTGTCAAAAATCTTATATGTATTTTATATCAATGATTAAAATGTGTTGGATAAAATGTTGTATGGCACACGTGTCTTAATTATCTAAGCCACTTGAAAAAATACCACACTCGACCTAACGGCCTCGTGAGCTAAACTTTTCCCACATGCCTTATCTGCAATGTAACACACTTGTACCATAAATAACTATTATTGTTATATTTTCAAAATGTCGTATTTAGTTTATAGAAATAAAAAAAAATTAACATGAAATGAGCAACAATGTATCAACAATTTTAAATTATGAATGAAAACTTTTTACTAAATATGTTTTATTATATTTCCCGATTATACGGGTATATAAACTACCTATAGAAAAAACTTATTATTTTGCATAAATTCAATATTATCGGAATACCAACCCCATTATGTTTACTAAAGGACATCATTACTTTTATTCCTTTTTCATCTTCTGTGCTGATAGCTGGTGCTTTTGGGTTTTCACAATATAAAAACTAAAAATAATATTGGCCAGATTTTCGCAAAACTATTTAATAATTTGTCTGTTATTTATGTTGCCACATGAAATTAAATACTCATGTGTATTGCTGGTCACATTTTTCAAACAAATAAAAAATATACATATCATGTATTTAATTTTGTTGTTAATTATTATAGATTAATTTATGTTTTATAATAAAAGTGAAGTAACTAAAGGAGCAGTTAATACTAGGATGGTACCAATTTGAGAAAGTTATAAAATATTACACAGGTTGGTTTGTGTATCCAATAAAAATTTATCTCGTTCGTTAAATTTTTCAGGGTATTAAAAAGATAATAAAAATAACAGGCTTGTAGAGGAGTAAATTGATTGTAAAAAGGGATGATCTAATTAAAAAAGAATGAATTGGGAGGGGTGAGAATGACCTGAGCTCACATCGCGCCCATTCAATTTATGTAAATGGAAAAAAGATTTTAAATGCTTTGAAAGCCATTTACTTTTATTAAATTAAAACGAGCTAAAAATCGACACTGGAATCGTTGGAGTAAACGAGTTTTTGATCTACGGAGAAACAAGAGCGGGCATCAAGGTGCGAGCGAGGAAAAGTTTTTCGTTTAGCAAAGACAACCTAAGGCGCTCCACAATTTTTTTTATAACTCTTATTTCAGATTACGGTAAGTTAAACAAATTTAAATTTGATTTTATTTTGGGCATTCCCACATTATCTTAATAAATCTTTTCACAAAATTTATCTTCGAGATACAAAAGTAAATCCTTGTGTATAACGTTCGTAATTTTAATCATATCGAGCTCAAATTTAAAAACATCATAAAAAGACATGTTGAAAAAAAGGTATACGATATTATAGGTATCATAATATTTGTTAAACTGTAAAACAGAGTTATTTACATAGGTATACCTATTATGACAGATTTTACTGAAACTAATATTTATTATAGATATCTATTTCTTACTTTCCTTGAAAATGAAATTTATTCCTGAAAAATGAAATAAATATCTTAATTTCTTTTTTAAAATTTATAATTTCGGATGTATAGATATCAAAGGTTATAGCCTGGTAAGATAGTCAAACTATTGGATACTTTTATTAACAGAAAAATAATTTTGAGCATAAAATTTACGCCCACTTCACCTCACCCTCTTAAAATAAAAAATAAATGGTTTTTCGCAAATATTTTTTTTCTCGTGATGTTACTACTTATTATTGTATACCTACCGAAAAAATTTGGAATCTAAGTAGGAAGGTTTTGCCTTGTAATAGCTATTTTTTGGCGCAATGTTTGAATACAAAAAAAAAATCGAAAGTATTAAAACGTAATTTTGATGGATTTCATGGATACTTTTATCCCAGACTATTTTTAAATATAAATCATTAATTATAAATAATTGGCAACATAATTTTAACTTTCAATTACAATTTAAGTTATAATTATTCATATATTTACGACTAAAAGATATTTTACATGTAATTTCGTTGTTCTGTTACGATTTTAAATTTTATCACGGGCATACTACAATTGTCGTATTTGTCAATAACCTATTTTGCGCCTTTGATAATGTCATGATGACAAACAAAATATACTATTTAACCTGATGATTCAAATCTGATTTTGCCGCCCCCTAGAATGTGGCGTCCGGGGCGGCTGCCTAGTTAGATCTCCCCCCCTAGATACGCTACTGTTGGCTTCAAGTTTCGAAATTTTGGGCAATGGAAGGAAGTAGGTATATTATAATTTTCCTTTATCATGACTATATGTATTTTTCTTGGAGAAAGGGCTCAGAATAATTGAGCTTGAATTCCTACACACCTTATTTAAATTACATCTACTTATAAGTATAAGTGCAGTAGTACTTACTGAGGCTAACATTGCTCTGCTTGTTCTGGTCGACCTGTCCGCGCAGCGCGCGCAGCTTGCGCAGCTTGAGCTCCTGCGCGTCGACGCGCTCGCGCAGACGCCGCAGCCGCTCGTTCTCCGCGGCGATGAGCTGCTGCGACGCGTCCTGCTCCTTCAGCTGCCGCAGCCGCTGCTCCTTCGCCAGCAGCAGCGCCTGCTGCGACTCGATCTGCTGCTGCTGCCGGCACGCCATGTCGCGCAGCTCTACCAGCGTTAGTTCCACTCCGTCCGGCAACTGCAATGAGATATACATCCTTTAATAACATGCTAATTATACTAAACACTAGGCACTAAGTATATTAATAATGGAATTATGGGAGAGTGTAAATAGTAAACATCATATATTAGTACGACTCGACGCGCTGCCTTTTCAATGATGTGTGTGGTCTGAGTATGATAGGACGAGACGGCATCGATCACACTAATTATCTTAAACACTATAACAATAATGTGATTATGGTACAGTGTAAATAATAAACATATTGTAAAAGTTAGACATTTCTGTCTGTGAAATATATGTGAGTACAACTCGACGCGCTGCCTTTTCAATGATGTGTGTGTTTTGAGCATGTTACAGCGAGACGGCATCGGTCGCCTTATGTATTCCTGGAGGCCTCATTTTAAAAATGGTTTCCATTATTTCTATTTAAAATTATTGTAAATAATATAAATTGGTATAGTACAATTATTGGTTACTTAATAATTTGTTTTCATGCAGTATTTACTTTATATGAAACACTAAGGGGCAACAACGATTATCTATTTTAATACAAAATAAAATTGTCAAAACAGATGTATCAAACATTATATGAACTAGGATCTGAATGTTTTTTTTTTACAGTAGTAGGTATGTATTTTAAAGAAATAAGCATAACATTAGATGCTATTTTTTACTTAGCAACAAGCTCGAAAATTACCCCCATACCAACAGAAGAAAGATTGGAGTCATCTTTTGATTATCTTCTAAATTTTATACTCCCTCTAAAGAGAATTAATTAAATTATCAATTGATAACATAAGTATAATATCATTTAAAAAAAATCTATATGGGGCCAAATTAATTTAAACATAATTACAAATCACAAGCACATATTTTAGATTAATATTTCTACGAAGGTATCATTATAACTAAGGAATGTTGGGGTAGTTTAATAAAAAAAATAAACCCCTATATTTTATGTTATTAATTATATATCATATGTGGCGCAATATTTTTATATGGAACAAGGTAGTATAGTACCTGAGTCGTGAATCGTGACCTTTTACTTGCACTTTACTGGTGTAGGTGACAACTTACAGATTTTACAAGGCAACGCCTTGGACATAGCGATATATTTTGATATGATGAAAGATTGACGAATCTAGGATTTGAACCCCAGATCTCACATCTTAATTCAAATTGGAACTTGCTAACCAAGTGAGCCAACGTTGCTCGAACGTTATTGAAATGTCTTGGCTAATATTTAGGCCTTTTATAAACCCTAATACAGTAATACGTATCTTTCCAGAATTACTTTACGCAAAAAAATTGTTTAAATAAATGTTAACTATATCTGAAATGTACGTTGCCACATGAGTTTAAATACCCATGTGTAATGCTGGTCTCATTTCTAGCGTAACATTTTCAAACATATTTTAAATACCTGTACTGTATGTTTCCGCATAAAACACTTTTATAATGTTGGTCACATTTAAAATTTAAAAAACGACCCCTCCATCATATCAACATTAAAATAGTCACAGAAACAAAAAAAGGCCTTTTTTCCCTTTTATATAAAATCAACAGGCCAACCTTTCCAAAAAAGTAATTATTATAACACGTTCCAGAATTTGAAATGAAATTGAAAAAAAGTAGAGGTAAATGCGTTTCAGATCAGGATGGGTGACCACGTGAAAGAAATGATAGCAATAATGAATTTATGTTATTACTTAGCGGTAATTGGAATTTCTTTGGTGTGAAAGAAAATGATGGAAAAGCATTCGCGTATGATTTTTTCGTGCGAGTAGCTTTGATTTCCTTAGTGTCCTTTCTTAATCTGATAAATGCCTGCTGTGATTTTTTATAAATGACCATAGCCTTCCTTCCGCAGCATTTTCCTGCTAATAGGCAGGATAAATGTTTGTCGTTTCCGCCTTTTACAGAACGTCACTTTTCACCGTTTACAAAACGTATTTTCGACGTTCTCGAAAGCGCTAGATGCTCATTTGTTAGTTCAACAAAACAACGGCGCATCAGGCGTCGTCACATTGCCACAGACGCCTAAACAAACCGACGCCATCGGCTGGAAAATCCAATATGGCTACCAGTCAAAATAAAGCAGGAATCATTTTTGCAGGAGCTTAATTGCAGGAATTGAAATCTGTTATTTTTGGCCGCGGTCGATATAGGTTACCAAGAACGCCAACGCGAAAGAATTAAGTTTTAAATGGATTTATCATAAATTATTTTCATAACGCCAGAAATATTATTATTTTTTATTAAATTTATTATCATCATCTGTGACAAAACCCGGTTAAACTTGGCCTTAGGTAACTAAGACACTTGATTTGTTTTTACTTGTATTGTAGTAATCTAAAAAAATTAAAATTTAGTTTTAATACATATTATATGTATACATTTTTATTTATTTATTTATTATATGGGTATGTTGTAATAAATATACGAGTATATAATCTAACATATTTAGATTCATTATTCATAAGAAATATAATAAGAGCCATGAATTTATTGGAAAAATTTACGAATAGTTGTTACGTTAGTAACAGACAAACCCCAAAAAGTTGGAATGATTTAAGAAGCATTTCTGACCCGAGTTGTCATTACCTTAAAGGAATTATGAGTAAATTTTACCAATTAAATTCATAGCTCGAATTAAATTTGCTTGATTATTTCACGAATGACAACATTTCAAACATAAAATTTTTGATACCAATAAAATGTAACCATGACTTTACCATACCATACTTTATTAAATTTCTTCACTGAAAAACTACTAATTTTGAGAACAATAGTTCTGCTGTGCAATTTGTTATCATGAAACCAAGATAGATTCTCAAGACAATTTCTACGTTTTTTCGACTAAAGAAATTATTATTTTATTTTATTAAAAATGTCTTATGCCCAAAATTATTACATTGTAATTTAGTAAAGTTACAAATTATTGAATTTTCTAGTGTTTTCTAGAGTGGCTTTTTTGTTAGTGTTTTTTTTTTTGACAAATTATTTGAATTGGTGGCGGACCCTGAACTGCATCCCAGTCTGCTTACCCTTAATCCGGCCCTGCTCAATACAGATGTATTTTTATTTGGGTAAAAATTGGGGAAGCTGAGCAAATGTACGCAATTATTGTATAACATTGACGTAAATCTTACAAAACTTTTGTGCAAGATCACATCAATTTATCAGAAGTTTCATTGTTAATAACAATATATTGTATCGTTTATTAGTTTTCAATAACTACATGTCTTGGAATATACGAAAAAGTATTGTTCTATAAATCACGTATATTGTCCAAATTTTCAATAATGTTCCACGGCGTAGGAATTTCGTATTCCTTTTTCAATTTGGAGTTATTTGTTATTGTTATGGGCTCAATAACGACCGGTGTTCAATATTCTCAACTGTTAGTATATTCAGCGAATTTGAATATTGTTCGGTGTTGGTTCTACGACTAGGCTTTACTTTTTGTAATATTAAAACATTGTTGAAATAATTCAGGGAATGTAGCGCATGGAATAGTTTCATTTATTTTTAAATAATGTGAAATATAGCCCGTTGTGTATAGGAAATCAATATACTAGAGTGTATTTTGTTATGAATATGTTCTCATTTGTATCAGGGTTGTTTCTCCAATCAATACACAAATAAATTTTTACAATATTGGTAACTATCTTTAAGTTTAACATAGACAAAAGAAATACCTTGTGATTCAAGGAATACTTCGAGAAATGTGCATCGTACGAAAAAAAGTTTGTTTTGTCGATTATTCTAAATTATACAAAAATGAAGTTCCTACTTAACAATTCATTATTGACAAGCTACGTTTCCATCTCTTAACCACATAATAGTTACATACAGAAGCGACACTCTTCCGAGTCGGTACCTTTCATGTTACCCTATTCAGTTCCATGACCTTGGAGTATTGTGTAGACGTTTAAATTTGTTGACTTCCCCTATCTCTCCTTAAGATGTGACGAAACTTTACGATTTTAATCAATGGGCCCTTTAAATTTGTTGACTTTCCCCATCTCTCTCTAATTTTCGTTTCTCTGTCTTATTGTAGCTTCTGTATAAACCTATTCTGTCTTAACTAAGCCTCATTCGTAGCTCTAACATTTTGAATTATTTTGGCTAGTTCACCACAAAAACATCGAATTTATGAAAATTATTTAGCAGTTATATTTCAAAATAAATATTGTAATTACCATCTAGAATTACTAATTACTAATATAATTTGATAATCAAATAATTTTTAATATACTTGAAATATTTATTTAGCTTCGTATTTTACATACCTGCGAACGAATATTTATCAGTATAATGATAATGACTATTAAGAGTTGAAAATGGTAAAAAAGTATGATAAAGTCAAAAACTTAAAACTGTGTCTATGTTAAGAGGTATAAAAGTAGCTTATATTGCTATTAAAATAAGTTATGCTTACGTCAACGGTGGAGTAAAAATTTTAATAATGATCGTTTCGTTCTTTCGGATATCATCAACTATGGATTTAAAAATCAACGAAAAACTGGATGCGAACAATAGCACCATCTTGCAGTGCCTGTTAAATCTATTCATATATGAAAGCTCTCTATTGAGCTTAGCTCCCGTGTTAATATGTAAAAAGCAGGGCTTGAGAGCTTAAGAGTTTAATGCCCCAATAAATCAGCAGCGTGTGCACAATAAAACACTTATCACTGCATTGTAGCATCACGGCCGAGCTTTCGGAGCTTTACGTGCTAAGTAGCGCTATTTGGCTGTTTTCTCTACTAAAGCTCATTGTTTTTGTTCGCGGTATTTGTTGCACAGATTATAATATTTACCAAACGTGGTTAAACTTCATTTCGAAAATGCAAATACTATTTACATTTACTCAATCATAATTTATACATTTTGTAACCCACTTATTTGTTGAAACTTATCTTTAAAATACTTGTACATCCTGTGAGACAAAAAAGGAACATATTTTTGTACAGGAAATTGAGTAAAAGTCTAAAATTAGGTTAAATAATTTACACATAGCTTTCACAAAAAGGTATAAATCAATATTAATTATTTTAATAGAGTCAAATTTTTAACACATATTTCCTACAATACAGACGTTTTAAAATATCAAGTATAGATTAACACACATAACCTAATGCACTCTTTATATTACATCGAAAACTCGTCAGTATCATCAAATGACAACGATGTACCTTCTTTTAATAAAATTTAAAAACTCTATTTCTTATTTAACCCCTAAAGTTTATAATTCGTTACTACGGCTGCGAAAAATGTTCGATCAAATTAATTTGATCGAAAGACCGATCGATCGATCGAAATGATATCAGTAAAAATACCTATATCGATCGGATCGATCTGATCATTTGATGGATCTGATCGTTCGATCGACCTGATTATTTGATCGATGAATTAATTGATTGTTTGACCCCAATTGATGAGATCGATTTTAGGATACGGCCTAGTCTGCATTTGGGCCTGGGTAGAACGTTTGAACGCTAATTTAATATTTCTCGTATTTTTTAAACTATGGACACTGAACTTTGATTTCAGTTTTATTAATGAAGATCAATCTGTAGTTAAGATCGACTAGATCAATCAAAATCGATCTGATCGAAAAGGATATTTTTTGAGCGATTCAGATTCATCAAAAATAAGTATCAATCAGATCAGTCAAGATCGATCAGATCGATCTTATCAAACTGTATCAATTACCTGATTATGACAATAACCTTATAGATCCAAAGAGACTATAACCCAATATTTTAGGTGTAGGTAGCATAAAAATAAAATTCTGGTACTAGAAACATTACTTCATTTTAACATGACGACTCATTGATAACAATCTTATAACGACAGTATCATTAGAGGGGATATAAAGTAAGTATCATTAAATTAAATAATGTATTCCGGCGCTCAAAATATGTAAATACTCGTATTAAAAGCGAAGTTTCTCCAATTAGGAATTATTTCTGCGTACGTTATCTACCGAAAAGCAGGTGGTATTTACGCATGACGCAGTGCGGAATACCGTGCGTAGAAATCATGCATAAATACCGGAGAACATGTGAAAATAGTTTGACGAGATTAGGGTGCTTAAAGGCCCATCAGGCTGCTCTTTAATTATAAACATTAGCCCTGGAGACGGAATCGTACGCATGGGGAACTGATAAGAGGGTTAGGGACTTGTGTAGCCATTCGTAAGACGTCGTTAGTGTTTACGTCACCGTGTCTTCACAACAGAAAATAAATTTCATGTTTCACTGCCATGTAGATATCTACATTAAAATGCAAGACCTCGGTAATGTATAATATGAGGTGATAAAGAAATTGAAACTCATAGTAGGGTAAGGGGGAGAGAAATGGACCGGTGGGAGAAATGGACTTTTGATCTTGAAAATACTTACTCTGACTCTAAACAACAAAATTAACATCTTTCCCCCACTTACGCTATATATTATTGGGAGGACGGGGATTTGTTATTTTTTTTTGTACACTAAAAAAGCAAGTGTCTTAATTTTTACCGACAAAAGAAAACGTTTAAGATTTTTAAATGCCTCGAAATTTACGGAGTGTGACATAAAAAGTTTGCTGAAAACTTCCCATGCCAACAATACAGAAATTTATTATCATATTATGATAACATATATGAAGTTGTTTTTTTTTTAATAATAAGACTTGTGTGGCACCACAGAAAATAAATATGATGTTTCACTGTCATGTAGATATCAACATTAAAATACAAGGCCTGAGTAATATAAGATATTAGGCGATAAAGAAATTAAAACTCATAGTAGGGTAAGTGGGAGAGAAATGGACCGCTAGGAAAGATGGAGTTTTGGTCTTAAAAATACATTAGAGTGATATCTCTCATAGGAATAACAATAAAATATAAATAATTATATATTGTTTATTTTATTAATCTACTTTTCTATGAGACAAATGTCCGGTTGCATAAAAACGTGGATAACTTCACGTTGTTACCGTGGTAACATTTTAAAAATACATGGTAACAACGTGAAGTTTTGAAATTAACTACTCTATTTTCCGCTGTTGATCCTCACGTCATCAATTGCAACCATGTGATTCAAATCTCTATGGGGAAAGGGGGATTGATGACATCATCTTGTAGAGTGAAATCGTTTGATTTCTGAAATAAATAAATGCCAAAACTGACTTAAAAATGGATGGAACATAGGCAAAGAACAAACTAACGAAATTACCAACACATAATGAAGTACAAACTATCCACGCCAAAATCACCATCACCTTCATCAATGACAGGAATGACAAGAATGACATATTAGAGTTTTTTTAAATATTTGAAAAGATCCCTCACCGTGGTTACACAACTGTTCCTGTTTCCTTTTTAATTATAATTATAAAAATTCTTACGGCAGAAATTAATGACGTGAGGATCAACTGCGAAAAATAGAGTATAGTTGGTTAGCTCATCACACTTTATGCCTGTATAATAGTGGATAGATGAAGGAATTATAATTATAAAAATTGAATCTTGAAACAAACGTTGACTATTAGAAGATTAGTGGAATCAGATTATTAGATTAAGTAAAGGAAACAAGAATAGAAAGTAATAAAAGAGGCGAATAGATAGAATCAAAGAAAAAGAAGGCTTATGCAATATGCAAAAGATTATAAAAAATAGGAACGCATGGAAGAAATGGTTAAAGCAACCAGACAGAAACTTAACGATGGAGAAAGTAAAAACAGAAAGAAAGACGTATGAAAAAATAATAATAATGCAACAATATGTACAGGTAGTGACCTGAAGGATGGACATTATTATCAAACAAAACAATTACCGCTGCGAAATTAGTTCATCAAAGCATCATTTCCGGTCGACTACAAACAAACCCATTACCCAATCATCCATTTTTGTTACCATTTGATGTACCTGTCAAAGTTTCTTTACCCGGAAAATTAAATTTAGACCCATCGGATTAACATCAATCAAAATTGACAACTAACATTCGGAGATTTGGGTACACAAACTTTTGCTAAACACAGCTAATTTACTGATATGGTCAGTGCTGCTTTTTCACCGGATAAATTAAGTTCAGCACCGCGCAACCTTCATCAGCACAATGCGAAAGGAACACTCTTTTACACTTTATTTTCAGGATAATGCACAACCAGCAATGCGGGTTTCACAGGACTGTTAATCCTTGAAAAAATACTTCATACATTCAGTTCATTTGCGGTCATTCAAGAAATACGTACGGTAAGTGGTGGTGAGATGGACCAATTTTTGAAAAACGTAATTATTTCTCTGTCTACAATATTGAAAAATATTTAAACAAAATTTATTTATAACAATATATAATCTACATTTACTTATAAGAATAAAGAAATTAACTATATTCTGAAAACTACAAAAAATATTTTATTCGAGTTCAAAAAACTGTCCTCCACTATATGTATAGGTGCGACGGACCAAGGCTATGAGGAGATGAACTGATTAACAGATTGTTGTCATTTGTCATATGTAGTACACTCTTCTTGCAAAAAAGCGGCCACAAATTTCACCTTTTATGTATTCATCCTTCTTTATCGTTTTTTTTAAAATTATTTTCCTTGCATCCCGCTTATTTCTTTTCATAATCTTCAGCTCCTTTATTATCATCACCTTCTTATTAACCATTTAACAGTTCTTCAGAATTCATGGAATAGCAACTACATCGTCTACCTTTCTATGTGCGAATGATTTTTTCTTGCTTACCGGTTGAATTGATCTTTTCAATCTCAACAAAAAAATTCTCTGGTCTATCTCTCCTCAGGATGGGTGGTCCATCTGCCCTCAGAGCAGAGGTTAAATGAACCACTAAATTACTTATGACTGTGTACAAATAAAACCACATTTCTAGTTTACGTTATCTTTGCACATGTTTATAAAGTACATAAATAATTAGTTTAAACCTATCGAAGTAGCAATTAACTAATTGTGTATATAAGGTACAAAAAAAACACGACAAAGGCAACGAACATTAACACTTTAATAATATGAAATTTTGAAGTGAGATAGATCTGTTCAAATGTCCGTGTGTCGTAAAAAGTTTGGTGAAAACTTCCCATGACAATAATACAGAAATTTTGTTATCATACCATGATATTGAATCTTACATGAAGTTCTTTTGTTTTCTTTGCAGAATTATCGATTTTTTTCTTGATCATTATTCATACCTATCACGTGCCCTTGACATAAGAAAGAGTGTCCATGGTAATAATGCAAATATATTTATTAACATTGGATAATATGTATGACGAAAAATTAACAATTTTTGTATACATATTTGCTGAACGAGCACCTTTTCATTAGCTAAACGATGTTCTAGATGTTTTCGAATACATCGTACTAATAATAATAAAAACCATTTTAAATTTTCGTTACATTTTCCTCGGTATGATCCTAAAAAATCCGTGCGCAAAATAATAAAGCAAAGTTGTTTTTGGCTGCGATAAAATATGTCGTACTATTTTTATTAATACAAGCGTTGTACCGCAGAGACAGCGATGGAAGCTGCGTAAAAGAAAACCGACATTGTGTACACCCATCTCTCTTCCTCTTACAGGGATTGTAATATATGCGAAGCCGTGGAAATACACATTTTTGTTCTGAGAGAAAATAAATTCGTTTCACGGTTTTTACTTGGCAAATATAAGTCATATGAAAGTAATTGTTAAAGAAAAAAAATTGTATTTCTCTGCAAACGATAATAAAGGGATAGAGGTAATTTAATATTTAGTAATGGAACAGCTTTGGTATGTGGTTATAGGTCCACCAATAATCAGTATTAGGGAAAAAGGGTCGTAATCCGCTTATGTAGTAAAGGTGTAAAATTTGAAAAAGGATTTACTTTAAAATATGCAATAAACCTCAGTCTATAGAATCTTAGGATTATAAAAGTTGAGTACCTTCTTAAAACACTGTTATTATTCTCGGTAATAAAAATATATTCAAATTTTTATTATTTAAAGCGTCAGATTAAAAATATATCTAATATAAAATGTATAAAATAAAAATTAACACCTTATTATTATTTTTTATATGCAAGTATATACAGTAGAATCTCCATATAACGGATTAATGCGGGTGAGGGAATGTCCGTTAAAGCAGAAAATCCGTTATATAAAAATTTAACGTGGACACGAAATGACTTCCTTGTACGCCTATTAAATTCTACACATTTTATGCTGCATTTCATGTAAACTTTTATTTGAAAGTGATGTCATTCTACGGCTAATCGTTTTTGACTTAAGAGAAAAAAAAATCCTTCGCGCATAATGCCCTTTTGGCACTACCAATTTTAATAAAAAAGGAAGGTGTACAACTAGATGTTATAGCAGTTCCACATACAAAATTTCAACATTTTACGGCAAATCATTTTTGAATCAGGTATGCGAAAAATTTAAAGAAACCCTTCGAGCAAAGTGTTCTTTTGGCACTGTCGATTTTAATAAAAAAAGGAAAAATTCTAAAAATCTACGGCTAAAAATTTTTGATTTATGCGAGATGAAATCTCAAAACTCAAATCCAACATTTTTTGCGATTACAATACTTCCTTTACTTGTTACAAGGAAGTAAAAATAAGTTTCAAATGCGTTTAAATTCGAAGTTCATTACATCGAGATTCTGCGGTAGTTAGTTCTTAAATAAAAAATAAATCAAAATTAAAAGCTTCCGTTCGAAATAATAATTCGTGATTCTTATTTTGTCCTTTTTTATATTTACCGATCGAGTTTCCAAAGCAGTTTGTAATATTTACAAATTATTGATTGGTAAGTGATTTTGAATATTTCTTCCCAAGTAGTGAATTGGTAAACGTATGTAATATAACAATTATCAAAGATTCAATTAAAATTATGACTCTTAATTTTATCACTACATCCTGATCTCTAAAACCATCATTTGGACGGATGTAATAGATGAGAGAATTTATCTCGTAGGAACCCAAACTCAGGTTCTAAGAACCGCAACGAGTATACTATACTGTTTGTGAAATGTTTTTTGTCGGATGCAGAGCAACAAAACATGAAATAATAGAAACGTCCGTGGCTTATTGACAAGTTGCGTATGCTCCCGACATCTCGGAGTTGAGCATTTGTTACACAACTTATAATTAGTTCCAACAAACCGCACTTCGCAGTTGGAAAGTTGAAGTTGTCTGTTTAAATTTTCATCGCCCGGAATTCATCAGATGCTTGTCATTGGCTCGTGATTCACTCGTCAAATTACCATTGTAATCTAACGCCTAATTAAGACATTGTTACGGGATGAGTTATGATATTTAGTTTGCCATCTTTGATGCGGTTTGCTCGCTCTAATTTACGTCCTAACTTCTCAACTATCGCGTTTTCATCTCCACCTACAAGTCATAAAACTATCTTCTTATTTCTCCAACTACTTGTCTCGGGAATTTATCGGCTTCACCGCACATTTCTCAAAGATTATCACCAATTTTCCATTTTTTTTTTAATAAAAATAGAGAGGATTTTTTCGCCACAGCATTCTTACATGAAATAGGACCTCTATTATCCAAGATCTAAGGTATTTGTTACCTGATATTTTACTATCTTTTTAGTGATCTATAGCTTATATTGGTTTCTGAACTATTCGGACACAGTAGTTATATGTTTTTGGTTAAACATGGGTGAAACTAATTTGACGGTAGGAGAAATCAATAATACTTTTTATTCACATTTTTGAATGTAGATTGTTAGCTACAGCTTGTGCCAAGAATCTACAGTTTATAGTGCTTTTATGTACTTATTTATTATATTCACCTCAACAACCTTGTTAGCAAACTAAAAAGCGTGCCAAAATGTATGATTTAAACACGCCCGTGTTTTAATGTTGCTAAGGAATAATATAATCATAAATTCACTGGATTTCGCTTCTGTTTATGTTATTGTTTTGTGATGCTAACCAATCTCCATGATGATAAAATATCACAAAATCAGAACATAAAAATATATGTATATTTTACTATCGGAGAAATAATTATATTCAGTCCGAAATATATTAATAACTTTTAAAATAAGCGTTAAATTTTTTGAAATTCATACATCATATTACAGCCTAAATATCCCTCTTTAATATGTTTAAAAACAAAGGTATGTTACAGAGTGCAATTTTTAGTAACATAAACAAATATTCAAAATGATCAGCATTTTATATAGAAATTTTCTTAATTGCTTATTAAATTTAATATTGCTCTTAACCCATGTCGCCAAAAAATTGATTTTTACATATATTATTCTTTTTGCAATACCTGCACAGTAAGTTACCCATTAATAACAAAATTTAAACACAGTAAGTGGAACTTTTATTGCAGATTTGGTTTCCATAGTTATGGTAAACACTTCCCGTGCACGGTGGACAGTAAGTGTGTTACTTACAATTCATGGTGGATAGTAAGTATTTAGTTTCCACATCATCATAAACATTCATGGCACTCTTACTCTCAATTGCAATTCAACTTTTATTTTTGACATCAATCTGACAGATGTCAATTTTGAAACCTATTTTTCTTTTTCTATTATTTTTGTAGGTATTGCAAAAAATAGCTTACTAACCTTGAGCTGTAAGTGATATTTGAAGTCTCGAATGTTTAGGAAATCTCGACCCTTCAGGTCTCGACTTCCCAAACAATATTCTCGACCTAAAAACTGTCACTTACAGTTCACGGTACGTAATATACTATTAAACTATATAATTTTAGACACTATATTTATAATTGTTTATTTTATCACAATAATTGTTTATATGACATTATTATATATAATTCGGGAAACTACTCAACGGTTTTACTTGAAATTAAAATATGTACCTAATAGAAAATATCAAATCTAAGAATATTTTATTAATTTCCCAAAAGAAAACGAAACTGTTTTAAAAATATTAATAAGAATAAATAACAATATAATTTAAAAAAATATACATGTAAGTCACGTGTATTTCGTCAAATTTTATTTTTAAACGTCATTAGATTTTATTCATATATTTATGTTTAAAAGCGATATCACGAATAATAAATGAAATGCTGTCTGTTTGACTCTGACACTTTTTAAGTTTCTATTTTACATTTCTTTTCTAAGAACATGTACTTACAGCAGCATTGGTAACATTCCAAAAAGTTTATATTGTTTCGAATTGATTTGAAAATTTTTGCCCTAAGTACAAACTATTTGTTCTTAGAGGTTATCGTACTTGCTTGAATTTTTAATTGTAATTTTTTATGGCAATGCGGATCAGCGATTGGTACCTGAGTAAGCCGAAGCTGCGGCGAGATGGAACGCAATGAATAAAGCTTTTGAAAGCTCGGGAAAGCTGTAAGCCCGTGTGATAAATCTCAATTGGGCGCCTCGGACATCATTGCGCCCTTTCCGCTCATTTGAATGAAATCGTAATGAGCAATGCGGGTTTTTGTCCCCGGAAATGGACGAGTTTGCGCGATTAACTCCGAAGGTGTGTCCATTATTTATTTCCCGGATAATAGACGGAAAAATCCACCCCTCTCAGATTCCATAAACTTCTAGATATGCTGCTTTTCATACGTTTTTTTTTTTTTTTTTATTTTTATTTGCAACTGGTTTTATTTGGCCAACCAGAAAATTTGATACTTTTTACATTCACGTCATGTGTAAGAAGTAATGTTTCCGCTATATTACATTTTAAAAAATTAAATTAAATAAATGAAATCTTATGAGAATATAAGGTCAAAGGCTTTGTTGATTTTAGGCGTCTTAAAAATCTTATATAAGGATGTTCCGATTTTACTGATACGATTCCAGCATCAATACTTTTCTTTCGATACCGGTTTTTTAGTACCGGTATCAGTATGCCGATATTTTATTAATATCAGTACATTTCACCTAGTATCGGAAAACTTTAATTTATTTATGCCTAGTATTATAAAAGTCAGTTAAATTACTTCCCTAATTTTATTTTACATGACCAAATTCTAATTAAAAATATTTTATTAATGACACAAATAATATTGCTGTAGTTAAAATGTTTAATATAATATTTGTAGGTAACTACATTATGACGTCACAAAATACAACGTTTATATGTGCATTAATTTATTCCAAATCTGTTACTTTATACAAATGAATAATTGGTTTATATTTTAATAACTAAATATAAAAATTATAACATACGTCTCCACCAGCTTTTAATACAAAAATGAGCAATGGCAACAACAGCAACAAAGATTATATAGATAATTTTACAGTTCAATCAATCGATACACATCACTTATGTAAACAAATTCATGTCGAGTCGTAGCCAACGTGTGTTGATAAAAATGCACTGCACTAGTTTTAAATAAATTGACATTTCATTAAAATCATTATATTTCATTTTAAAATAATTGTAAATATCATTTCTATTTACCTTTCTACAGTAGCATTTTTATTCTGTTTTTTCTAAATATTAACATCACTCGGTTATTTATGTTTTATTTCATTTTGTAATATTTTTTTTATGTCTATGACGTCTCTTCACTCCTTAAAAATTTTTACTGTATCAAAATTCTTATTTTCAATTGAAGGAATATTATTTACTAGGAAACTAAGTTTAACTAACGTTTATGTAACATCGTGCATTAATCTATTATAATTATTCTTTTTTACTAAAATTTTTGAATATAACTAATATTTTTATTACTTCGGGAAAAATGCTTACTAAATTGCTTTTTCTTGCTGTTTGCAATAAAGAAGAGTGGAGCATTTAATTTTATTATAAGATGTATATGAGTAAAAGATGTTATCGTTTTATAAAAAAAATAATTTTTTTTACCTTCTACATTTTTCCCTTGATACTTGAGAGAATCAATAATTTTTATTTAATATTTTTGACACTCGAGTATCAATACTATCTTAGTAGTATCGCATATCTCTAGTTATATCTTCTTCATTATTTATTAAATTTATGGCTAAGAAGTTAACATTCCTCTTTTTTTATATTAGATTTATTATTAAGATTGGGACTACACTTCAGACCTTGTTCTATCTACATCATCAAATGATAACGATGATAAAAATTGCCTAAATTCTAGATGTGTGTTTTTTTGTTGTGCTGATGCGACACGGCGGTGAAAGAGAAAGATTTTGGGAAATATTGATTTAAAAATTTGTGAAAATTCCGTAATCCGCTGTGAAAAATCGCAGGATGGTTTTTTAAACAAGCGGCGATCGCATTGTTGGAGCTTGTTTGATGGATGGATGGAGTCTCTTTTTCTTTATGGTCTTTTTTAAGTTTGTTTTATGTTTCGTCCTTGTTCTTTCAATCCTGTAATGAAACACGGGTTATGATTTAACGTTCCTTCTGTTCGACGAAATGTTCTTATAATTCTTCTTTTCTCTTGGCTAGTAATTGTCTTGTATGCCAGCAAATTTAAAAATCTTCAAAGCCTTTGAAACGAATACTACATTTTCAAATTAATTAACTGGTTCTTTAAAATGAGACGAAAACGAAACAAAATTATTTGATAAACAAAAATATATTTAGTTCGCTCTTTCCTTGTCAATTAGCATGCCTGGAGGTGCAGTCTAGTAAATGCTCTTTATGGTATAAGTATGTCATTACTTATGTATGTGATAAATCAAATAGGCACACCCAGCAATGTGTAATAAACTGTGAGTGATATAAATTATTATTTTATTTCTATCTGCGATTTACATCAAATTTAATATTCAATTCTATACGAATTTTCGCAGGGCGAAATATTATTCACGAAAAATTGAATCCTGCAAGCAATGGGTTGGATTTGTGATGTCAGCATTTTCAAACAAAACCGCCAAAATGATGTCTGAGCACAAAACTTTTCATAGATTTCATATCAGTTCAAGAAAATATTAATCAAGTCCTCCATTCAAATTTTTAAATAAATGTGACTAGCTTTACACATAAATGTTTAATCTAATGTGGCAACATATTTTCTAGGCGTAATTCTAAAATAATTTTACTGCAAAATGAGAAGTACTAAAAGCTTCTGTTGTTGTAAATGTAACCGACGTTACTCTTTTATATTAAACTCATGCGGCAACACGCATTTCAGAAAATTCATAATATTGTAACGACAATATTGCGTATTCCTACATTTTTAATAATAGTCCTTGATTAATCCTGATGACAAGTTATTTTATCATAACAGCTATTTATGTAATAAGTAAGGAAACAAATGTGGTTATTTAACGCATACAATAATTAGCAAGTTTTGTAAGAGCAGAAGTTAAATAACCACCAAGTTTCCAGTTTCATTTAATATATTAAATGTAAGAACTTGTAAAAAGTTGTCATTTTTTTTTAATTGTATTCTCTGTGAATCTAATAATTATAATAAGTATATTATTAATATTTGTAAAAATAATAAGAACTAAATATTCTATTTTTGTAGCTCTTAATGTTTCTACATATGACTACTTTTCAATTTGATTTTGCGTGAAAAAATTATCTCATTATTTCACTATTGAAATAATGGAAACAATAACCAAATTGAAATTAGAGAAATAATTTGCCCTCCCTTGGCTTTTTGCAAATTTTAAAAAGACGACAGATTACGTAATTATTTCACCATCGTTATGTTCTGTAAGAAATTTATTAATGTTTGCTGTAATTTAGGGCTTAGATTTTTATGTGTGGAACAAATTATTTCGTTATTATTTGTGCTTAGTTATTTCAATTATCATTAGAAAGTAGAAGCAATACAATGAACTACAATAAACTTAATTTTATCAAGGTTCATAAATATTTTTTTGAGGAATTTTCGAAAAATGGAAGGAATTTAACAATTACCTTTACAAACCAATCCAAAAAATAAGTAATAATTTTTACTTTATGCTTTACTTTGAACAATTCTACTTTTTTTTACTAGTAAGTAAATGTTTCTGTTTATCTCTATAATATTTAAGTTTCTCTTAAATAGACAATATCACATCAGAATAGAATGTCAAATGAACTATTAAAAATTGCTGTCAAAAGTTCGATTAAGTATAATTTCTATGTTGAAGTGTTGCTTAAAATTTAATCCTTGTTGGCACAACTGTTTTATACTAATGTTATTTTTGCCCCCCCTTAGAAAATATTCTATGGGCGCCCATGTTTTTACTTGTCGTAGAAATGAAGGGAAAATTCCGTAATACATTTTGCTTAAATTCTGATAACTGTATCTGAAAATGTCTCCATTCAAATGGCCTGAAACGTTGAATCGTCTATGATATATGTATTTCATTTCTTACGTGTCTCACTGCGGTTACATTTGTCCGCTTTTTGCTTCGGGATGAAGGATATTGATGAAGGTAAAACCACGCGTTAAGACAATATAAACGTGGTATTGATTTTGCCTTGGGTGGATATCAAACATCATTGCACCATCGTGACAGTCTAATTAAAATTTGATTAATTAATTTATTTGAAGTTAGGGTCAAAAGGCATTCCGCAAATTAAAGTTATTGTAAACTACAGGGATATATAATTTAAACAAATTGTTCTAAAATTTACAAAACTTTGACAGAGCTAGTGGAAAACACACCAAAATCAAAATAATTTAATGTAAATTACAAAGTGAACAGTGTAATAAAATATGTTATAATAAAACAAATGTTCGTGATTGTGTTGTTTTTGGGTGCTAAATTATTTGTTCCACTAGGCCAAATTGAATTTAATAATACACATCACATTTACAATATTTGGTGGTAGTGCATTTTGGAACATGAAATATTTTCATAAATTGTAAATTTTTGTTGCAAAAATGTTCATATTGTTTCGAGAGCTGGTTGTTTAGCAATTTATCGAGTGACACTGCCAAAAAAATGACGAGATGTCAAGCCAGTGATTTTTTTATGAATGTCACGAGATAAATTAGCAACGGGTTCGAGGAAAGCAATCGAAAAATTTTGCCCCCATCAAATTTAACCACGAACATGGGTTCTACATTTGTAGAAGCAATTTCCCCAAGAAAATATTTTCCTTAACGTATATACCAATTTCTACATCAGTAATAAAGCCCTAAATTGTTATTATTTTAAAGAATTATTACTCCATTCTCCAATTCTTAGCCTGCTGAAACCAGAGCACATTTTGGAGCAAATTTGACTGCTCTGAATTGTGCTCTGGTTTCAGTGTGTCAGGAATTAGAGCACTCAGAAGAGTTTTCTCCAATTCTAGGTCAGCTAAAACCATCACATATTCTGGAGCAGATTTGGATGCTCTAGATTGCGCTCTGGTTTCTTGAAATAACAATATTGACAATTTTCAAAATAAAAATAAGCGATTCAAAATCAAACTTGACAAGTTTATAAACAATATGTTTCTAGGTACTCTTAAAACTTAAAAAAATTCCGTAACAAAACTCACTTGTATAAACAGCATCTAATGGGTCAAAGGAAGCAAAATTTTCTTTGTGATGATTTTGTATCGAAATAAAACTAAGTAGAAGTAGAATCTTAAATTAAATAGTCATATGACTAGACTAGTAACTAGAATTTTACCGGAAATTTTTGTCGTAATGGTTATGACAGATTGTTACGATGAAAACCGAAGCGATAATGAGTGACGATTTTGTAAGCAACAAGAAGGAATGGGCTGGACAAAACCTATAGAAGTAAAATTCTAGTTACAAATAATATTCCGCATTAAAATTCCTCGAAACATTTATAAATTTCTTCAATTAATTGCATGTCACATTTTGACGAACGTTTTATATAAGCAACTGATAATTATCAGTTAAATTTGAATCTGTTTAATAAATTATGAGGGAAAACAATAAAACAAAACATTAAAATAATAAACAAACAAATAATTTGCAAAGTACGAATCGCAGCGATTGAATGAGTCGAGCAAATTGAGTGCGATTTAGTTTAGAATACATCATAAGAGGCAAACAAGCGTGTGAAATATGTGCGTCGCAACATAAAAATGCAAATCGCATCCCGCGTCTGCTGTAGGCAAGCTAATGGAGCTGCTGATGTATGCCTGCCGATTTCTCCAATCGCGAAATGGAAAATCAACACCGCGAGAGCGCCTCAATGGATGCAGTTATGGAAACTAGAGCAAAAATCTAATCGCGCGGGCTGCGAAATCGCTGTGGGAACATTCACACATTCCACAAAAAAATCACAATTATTACAGCTTCACACACTTTGTTTACACGCGTGTTCGTGTGGCAATATACTGATGCAATCCTAAAAAGTTGGACAATGGATTTTAAGGATTGTAATGTTCATTTGTTCGAAATGTGACCAACATTACTTATATGTATTTAATCTCATGTGGCAACGTACTTAATTGCAGGGACCTAGACATATGAGGGGCAACAAAAATTGGCCGAAGCTATTATTCGTGTTGCAAAATCAAAAAAAAAATAACGTTATATTAAGAGAATATTATACATTCATAAAAGAACGTTTTAGTTACGTAGTAACAAATATTTCTTAAAATAGACTACTTATTTCACTGTGATTTATTTGTGATATTTCTGAGGTGGTGATGGACAACTAGTCATTACTTCTATAGTAAAGATAGTGGCCCGTATTGCGAACTCACTTTTATAAGAAAATCACTTTTAGGAAGCCAGATTTAAAATTTTTAAATCGATTATCCTCCGATAATTGATATCTAACTCACAATTTTATGAAACATTCCTCTAGTAGGTTACTTGTAGGTAACAACTTTTTTTATATTTTGATCAGGACTCTGGTCAAAACGTTTTAACCTTCCAAAACTAATGAAAATGAATTAGTTTCAATTAAATGTAATAATTGAAGAAAAAATACATTTTTTTGTTTATCAATTTAGCAATGTTTTACCATTAGCAGATCATACCACCATAAGAGCATGGTGTTTATCACTACAAAATACAATTGATAATAAAATATAATATTTGTTTATGAATTTCAAAATTGCATCGCGTCTTCTGCTGGAGTAGCGCGAATTTTGTCAAATTATAGTTTCATTCAAAATAAATTACAAAACAGATTAGGTTTGGAAACTGCCGGTAAACATGTACAATGTTACAAAATGTTAAACATATCTAATTATTGTAATTTTGATAACGCTTTTATAGATGAATATTTGCATTAGCTTTCATTTTTGTATTGTATAATGTAAATGCGTGTCCTATGTCTCCATTACATAATGTAGTTTATTTATCTTGTGCAATCAATATTATTTCATTGTTATCCAATTAATTTATTTACTTTTTTCGTTTTATATGAATGAATAGTTGAAATATTTTATGTTTACTTTTTCCTTTAATATAAATCATGTATAATTTTTAAATGAAATATATGAATCAATATTCATTTTGACTACTGTCCAAAACTGATTTTATCCAGGACTATTAAAATCGGTTAAAACCATACTGTCCAAAATCCTACAACCCTATGGGAAACGATACAAAATTATTTAGTAATTATCAAATGTCCTAGAGTCTAGGGATATTATAACTGACAACAACAGTCATTGGCCCATCAGCTTGAAGCGCAATTTCTTGATAAATAAGAAAATGTGATAATGAAGCTTGATAAACTAACATGCAGTATGACATAATTCCCATCCAATAACCTTTTGGCAAGTCAGCCCAATTTCCCGGCCATTCTTGACTCTTTATAATCCTTCCAAGTTGATTAGTGTTCAAATTTCCCGCCATCTATTCGCGAGGTGCAAAGTGGCGTGTATCCGTCAAGCGCTGTGTCCCGGAAGGAAGACTCTCCTCTGCTAATTTGCCCGGGCGATGCGAAATGAGATTGTAGATCAAGTTGGCCGCGACAGCGACACAGGAATTAAAGGTGCGACATGGGTAGGGAACAGGATAATGAAAAGCTCGCACCACCATATTGTAAGCTCTGGATTCTCCGCCAATCAATAGCGTAAGTATCACTGTTTCATTACTACACTGTTATTGAATTACACCTGGACATAATACTCCCTCTCTCTCTAAATTAATTTTGTTCGCTCGACTTCAAATTTTTGTCTTCATTTCTTACTTTAATCCTACATCCTTACTGCCGTATAAATATTTCAGGTAGACAACTACTATGCTATTCAAATAAAAATAAAATTTACTCCTGAAGATTTTAAAAGTAATACAAGAACAATGTGACGGTTTTCATTTTTTAAAAAAGGAACACTTCTCAAGAAATGAATCAAACCTTAAATTGTTTCTCACATTAGATATGAAGTAAGTGGTCCTTATTTTGTTAAAGTCAAAAATTTATTGCTCTTACCTCTTCAAATGACTCTAAAGAAATAAAAAAATATATCCTTGCACCTGTCAGACCTGTCAGGTGATATTAATCCGTGCCTGTTGAAGGCTCAAAATTTACATGTTAGTAAAATGCCGGAATCCCGTTTTTTGAAATTTTGGTATATAACTTTCTTTATATTCACTTTAAAAATATTTAAAAATATAAGCTTTTTGGTAGTTAATTTGAAATATTGTAAAAGTAAATTCTAAGAAAGTTATACACTGAAATGCCTAAAACGGCGGTTTCCCCATTTATGCTACAAGCAAATTTTGAGTCTTCTGCAGGCACGAGTTAATATCATTCGACAGGTCTTTGAAGTGCAAGGCTATTTTTTTATGTATCTGGAGTAATTTGGGGGTGGATCCGGGGGTGTTATGTGAGAGAAAAAAATTTCTGACTTTCCAAAATAATGACAACCCTAATCTCGATGCAAACATTTGAAATTTTCAAACCATATTTAATTATCTCTTTTAGTTTTCTAGATATTCAGGTTCAAAGTTTGACTCCCTTTGGCCCAAAAATGGACAGAGGTATGATACTGCCGATGCTAGAATTCAACTCTACGGAAAATTTTACATAAGTATATTAATTTCCAAATTAATCCAAATTAATCGCTCAACTGGTTCGGTACAAGAAAAAGCTACTCGTGTAGAATCACTATTTCCAATGAGATGTGAGCTTTAATTTCGATTAGTCTATTAAATACTTTACGACGAAATATTAATATGGGGCTATAACATTAAAACTGATAATAATTCAGACTTTAGAGTATATAGCACAAAAATAAAATAACTGTTGACACCAAATGAAATCAATATACGAGTTTATGAACGGGAGATGATGATGTTTTTCATATCTCATTTGACACTTTCCTAATGAAATTATTTCACACGTGTTGATAAAAAGCAATAAATTAAAGTAGTTTTTAATGGGTCGCTTTATGAAATTAGTTTCACTGTGAAGGAATCTGTTATTTCAACGATAAAAATGCCATCTGAAGAAACCTGCTTTATTACATTTCCTACACTAAGTTTATTAGTTGTAATCAAAAAGTTTTATCGTTTAAAAGTTGAAACATTCAGCTCTAAATTGTAATATAACTGGGTCATATTTATAGGAATTTTATAACTTTCTAATCCAGGATTTAAATTAGTTTTTAATCTGATCTAAAGTAAAACAAAACTCTGTATAGATATGCAGATAAAATTCGCATTATCGTATGTAGCAAAAAGTTTCATATTCATATATTATATGCGACACAAGCTCTATTTTCCCACGGACAAAAAGTTTTATTAAAATATAAATACAAACATTATCTCATTTCATATTTTACATCCACTATTTGTCAGCCAAAAAAACATATTCGTCTGGTGCAAACTAAAAATATTATTCCGACAGATATTCAAATAAGCAATAGATAATCCAGCAACCTGGATTGAAAATATAAAAATAAATAGATATATTATCATGATAATCATTTGAAAATATAAATATGGTAAAAATATTTTAAACTCATGTGACAGGGTAAATTTCAGAAAATATTTATGACAATGTGCCCAGTCAATTTAAAAGTTTTATAATCTCTTGGTATATGACAAACATTATATAATCGTACATGAATTGAAAATCATGTGGCAATAAACACTAAACGTTTCAGAAACAAATAATTGAATAATAAATTGCAACATTACAACAGTTGCTTGTTCAAATTTTGATCAGCATTACAAATATGCATTACACTCATGTGGTGGCAATTGGTGTTTATTTAGTGGTACACTATACCTACCTATCTCGAGAACTATAAGAGCAAACAATTTCTATTTTACTAGACTAATTTAATAAACAAAAAATATGTCTTTCGAAAACTGTTCTAAGAAGTTATTATTTACATGACAATTAACAACATACGAAATGAATGTTTTTTGTCTACAGGATGCAAAAGTTTATTGCATCCTGGACGTAAAAGTTTTTTACATCCAGCAATTTTTTTGATAAAATAAAGGGTCACAATTATATAATATCTGTCACTTTATTATCTCTGTCGCTTTCTGATAACGGTGTAATAGTATTGAACAACAACGTCAGAGAATATTTAATTTGATAAACGTCAAAAACATAGTATTCCAAAAATGAATGTGAAATGCTTTTGCATTTATATAATTTTAATTAATTCTCCAACAGACCGAAGTCCAGCAACAGGACAGGGGACCTACCATTTATAGTGGGTTCCAAACAAATCTCACACTTCGCTCAGTGAGTCAAACCGAGCTAATCAACTAAGCCACAGTCTGTAGATTCTCAAATAAAAAATAACCACTGGTTGAAAATATATAATTTTATGCTTATTAAATTATATTGAAAATAGAAATTAGTTTCTAATTTATCCGACTTCGTATCTCTTATAGTTCGTGAAATAGCAATAGTTATAAATTGAATTTAAGTGAAAACCCTTGTGTTTCAAAATATTGAGAATCATTCAGTTTTATAATTTGGTTACATTTACATGATAAACGTCAAATTTAGTTACGCTGGTACTCACCAGTGTGATCTATTTAAATTTAAATTTTATTTCTATAGGATTATTATATTTTCTTGAGTGAAATGTGACCAGCATTACACGTAAGTATTTAAACTCGTGTGGCAACATATATGTATTTAGTAATTTTTAAATATATAGTTTCTTAACGCAACTACCTGACCAGTAGTTCTTTTAAAAGTACTTAGTACTGGTACTTCTACACGGTATCTCAAATAATTTGTTAAGCATGAGGATCTCGAGAACGGTAAAAGATACGAGATCGGTTACATGAGAGCAAAGTTGCTGCATTAAGGGACCATTTTAACAACGACTTTGTTTTCCTAAAAATTGTATAGTTTACTAGAGAAGAACGAAAACGTAAATATTATGGATTTTCAATTTTAATGATAACTTCCAAAATGAAAGGATTAAGTAATATTGAAAAATTAAAGTTAACACAGATAACTTGAAAACAGTACGCGATAAAAAAATATTGAGAACCTCCTAAATTAATTATAAAAAAGTGTCTCAAGAACTTTGGTCTTATTCTTATTTAACCGACCTCGTATCTTTTACTATTCTCGAGATCCCCATGCTTAACAAGTTATTTATAACACCCAGTATAAAACAAATACTACAATATTAAAACAACACCAACATCACTATAAAAATAAAGTAGCACACTTGGTACTGTACTATTTAGTGTTTATTATTCGTTATAATAATGAAATAGTACTAACCAAGAGTTATTTTATTTTTAGGGCCGGTTTTTCCACCTCTGGTTAAAGTACGATTACCTTAACCACCGGTTAATAGAAAAATATCACATCGAAAAAATGATGTAAATTATCAAAAATACATGTTATTTACTATTTCGATGCGATATTTTTCTATTAATCGATAGTTAAGGTAACCGGCACTTTAACCAGAGGTGGAAAAACCAGTCCTAATGCCCGTTTGCATCAGCAGGGCTTAAATTTTAAGCTAGACTTAAACAAAAAAAAATCTAATCGAATTTTTGACAGCAATGTTAAATCATACATTTGACATTTTATTTCGATTCGATATTGTCTATTTAAGGCAAGCTTAAAATTTAAGTTATGATGGTGCAAACGGCCATTAGTGATTTACATGTCCGACCAAGTACGACTACTCAACATCAACATCAACACCAACATCGCCTCTACCTTGACGAGAGCGTTCTCCTTGGCGCGTCGTTTCCTGCGGTCCTTGGTGGGCTCCCTGGTGATGACCTCGGCGGGAGGCCGGGGCTTGGTCCGCGCGGGCAGCAGCGCCCGGGGCTTGGGCGTCATCTCCAGGCGGCCGAACAGACGCGCGGCGTCGGCGGGCTGACACACGCACGCGAGCATCACGGAGATGCTGGCCGGGGAAACCGCGCCCACGCTACGGGGTAAGCAAGTAGAGGGAGGGATAAAGCTCAGTACGGTAACACTACACCACTGAATAGGTTTATACAGAAGCGACAGTAAGACAGAGAAAGGAAAATTAGAGAGAGAGATGGGGAAAGACAACAAATTTAAAGGGCTCATTGTTTAAAATTGGAAAGTTTCGTCACATTTTAGGAAGAGATAAAGTCAACAAATTTAATATACACAATGCTCCAAGGTCATAGAACGGAGTGTCGCTTCTGTATGTAACTATCCTGTGACTAGATGCTCAAGTGGCGAGTACACTATTTTAATAAACAGAAATTTGTTTATTTTTTAATTGTCAATGGTGGAAGTTTGATTTCAACTACATTAAAAACTTCAAGTGGCTTGATTTTGATATTTAAAAGAGGCATTTTGTTTACTTTGTATGTAATCACTACTGTATTTCTGTACGAGGTACTTTATTTTTCTACGATAAGTCAACCCTAAAATATATTGATATTGACTCATATAAGTGACTTTCAAAATATCTTGTAAAGGCGAAAATTCCTTACTATCTTGTTTCTTATTAATGTCATGTTTTGCCTTGGGCGGACATAGTATATTTTTCAAGGGAGGCGTCAAAATAGAAATAAAATATTTTTTATTAAAAACGATATATATTCTTATGCCTAGTTGTGTCAACAAGGCCTAAATTTTAAGCAACAATTTAACATTTTATTCCGATGTGATATTGTCTATTTAAAGAAACTTAAATATTACAGCGATAAACAGCAAACATATACTAATTAATAAAAAAATAGAATTGTTCAAAAGCAACGCATAAAGTAAAACTTTTTACTTATTTTTTTGGATTGGTTTGTAAAGGCAATTTTTATTACTGCCATCTTTCGAAAATTCCTCAAAAAATTAATTAAGAACTTCTTCGATAAAATTAAGTTTATTGTAGTTAATTGTTTTCTCTCTACTTTCTAATAACAGATAAAATAACTAACCACAAATACTAACGGAATAATTTGTAATAACGATGGTGAAATAATTAAATAATATTAGATTATTTATATTATATTTAGATTTGATATAAAAAAAAGAAATTAAAAATTATTCATATATTATTACAAATTTATTTACTTATATATTTTATCCCAAAGATTTAAATGAAAAATATACTTAAATAAAACATATCATTTGCGACTTCTTACCCATTACTGGGTATACCAAAATTGTTTTATGTATCTACTTTATTCCAGATTTCGGCAATCATTGATAGTTATATCCCTTTTTGACTTAAAACTATAATTTTCGCGCCATGTACTTGTATTGTAACTATTCTTTTTATCTCTAACGTTAGATTTTCTGACAGAGAACTAATTTATTAAGATTAAGAAATTACACTGTCTCAGTTCTTCGTAATCCGTTATATATTAAATTGAAGAATGTTCTCGTACAGATTTTAAACTGTTCCTGTATTTCATTTCGTCTAATGAAGATGAAGTGAAGATACAAGTCCTACAGGTTTAAATTTCAAAGTTAATAAGTTTAAAACTTCGTAGAATTAGTTTCAGACAAATACAATGACAAAATAGTATATTACAAGTCAAAGGATTAAAGTGTTACTTTACGTGAAAAAACATATTAATCTGTTAGCGTACTGAGCTGGAAAAAGGTGACTTGAGCGTTAACTATTTCAGCAGATCGATGGCTGAAAGTTTATTAACGCTGTCACCCTTTAAGTTTTTCAGTTGTACGTGTAGTGGATATAAACCAAGGATCTGTTGATTCTGAGTATTCGAAGTCTGGCAAAGTTTTGAAATATTTGAAACTAGTTTTACAATGTAAATAAAACTGTCACAAACTGTCAAACTATTTTTCTCGGATTAAACTTGCGAAGAAAATAAAAAGCTGATTATGCAAACGTCTTCCAAAGCAACAAAATTTCCGAAAAGAAATTAAGGGAGCTGTAGATTCCAATATCGAAAATACTTCATTTAGAAGTTAAACAAACAGAGTCTTTTAAAGAAAGGAAACTTAATCTACGCAGGATTAATTCCCGAGACGGAGAGAAGAAAGTGAGGTTATATTTCAAAAGTTACAGACAGGACAATAACAAGGAACACCTGTTGTTATCGCCCCAGTCGAGGTGCAGCTTTCGACACCGGCATTGATTTGTAGGCTCGGAAATCAGCCGGGCTCATTTTCATACGTTTCCAATTTTTTACACCATTTGCTTCCTTTACAAACAACCATTCCATTTCACCTATTACTTCCACTCCACTAATAAATATTTCAAACAAATTTACAAATAGGAAAATTGAAGTAGTTGTAATAAAATCCAATAATACAACAACGTTTCGACTGTAAATCAGTCTTTATCAGGATATTAATTGGTATTTAAAATTATTAAGTATAAAATGTAAACTACTTGAAATATATATCTTGACTCATATAAGCAGACATTTTATCCACCATTTTTTAAACAGAATTTTTATACCAATTGTCACTCTGATGTTGAAACAATGGTATTCCAAAACTTTTATTCCTAATCATTAATAATTCTGTCGTATGAAACCAATTCTGGTTTTAAAATATAGAAAAGAATATTTTCTTGACTGATCAAAGATAGGATAGGGCAATAATTTCTTGAAATCAGTAAATTTTGAAAGGCTCTGACAAGTTTCGACCCCATTTGGGTCTTCTTCCAAGAAGTGAAAGACAATAACAAAGTATTTTCCCTATCTTATTTAAAATATAATATATAAAAAAAATATTTTGATTGGATTAGTATTTTAGTGATCCGACTCAAAATGAGCGAAATTATATTTGAGGTTCATATCCTAGTTTCGTCGTTGTGTTTAAGTGGTTGGGAAAGTATTATAAGCTGTAGGTTCCTTGTAAAAGCTATAGGCTGTCAAAAATCTCCACTAAAATACAAGTAAAATTGTCTAGAAACGTAGAAACATAAGTTCGCATATCGATTTCATCTGCTTTATGTTCCTGAAGAGAACAGTTTAACCTAATCGAACATTCTTATTTATTCTAGTCAATAATAGTAGAATAAATATTGAACATATCAATGAAATTAACTAGAATAAAGTGTCCATTCGGACTGCCGATAATTTTTGGCAATTGTCGTTGATGAAACAAACTATAAAACTCGACCTTCTTAGTATATAGGATCGCCAATTCATAAATTATATTGACCAAACAAATGATGTGAATACTTTTTATGAAAGAACAACATCTGCCTTTATCCTGTTTTCTCTGCCTCCCATCATTTTCCATGTTTTTATGGCATTTTTGTCGTAATAATTTCATTATTACAATATTTCATGTTATGTTTCTAGCTGTATTCGTCTTTTTATTATCCTTTTTACTTCATTATATTTTCAAGTTATCTTTTGTTTTGTTTTTCGTAATAATCAATGTTGTATCAGGATTGCACAAAAAAAGTAATATTGTTAAACCTTTTTCTTGTTGTTTTTGTGCAATAAAAGAACAGGTGCAATTGCTATCTCAATGTTAATAATCATGAATTCAAGTGCTTTTCGTTAACTAGATACACTATTATTTCTGGAAGAATACTCGTTGTGTTGTTGTCTTATTGCATTTGCTAGAAATGTAACTAGTATTACAAATGTGTGTTTTAGAACAATATGACAAGTTGTTTCGTAAACTTTACAAGGTTTATTTATTAGAAATGTGACTAGCATTACACAGTTGTGTTAAACTTATGTGGCAACATATATTACAGGTGTAATATTTAAATCTACGACCACTATGGAAAGAAGGCAGAAGGCACTCTTTCTTTGAGTATTAATTAAGGTAAGGCCCGTGAATCAGCTTTGGGACGTTGTATTTCTTAAATAAGTTTATTTACAATAGGTTAGTAATTCGTCAATTTCTGACTTTTAAAAGGTGGGAAGATAATTATTGTTAACCTCATTTTTTAAAAGGTTGGGAAGTATGACTAGGGTATAGCTAGGGTTGGGAAGTCGATACTTTCCAACCCTAGCTATATTCATTTAACACCTTCCAAACTCGTTGAAATCAATATTTAAGGTTAAAAATCAAACTGACAATCCATGTGACAGATGATCAATATCAAATCAAAACATTCGTTTCTTCAAAGATTATTAATTTTAGATTGTGAATAAAATAGTATACAAAACTCGGTCAAAAGTTTCATTACGTGTCAGGCTATAGATAACCGCGACGCTGCGCGCCTTGGTAAGTTATCTTCACCCTCGACAGTAATAAAACACTACCCACTTCGGTTAGTAATATACTATTTTACTTCTTTAAAGTAAAAAAGCTACTGTCAGCCGTAGCCACAATTGTACGTAGCGTTACTAATGTTATTAATAATGATTTACTGAAAAATAAATATCAGCAACATATTGTATAAGAACTTCATTTGCAATGACGGGAATATTAGATTTATTATAAGTTAGCTATTTGTCTTTCCACAACAATATTTTAGAAAATATGTCTTGTTCTTGACATTTCTGCTCCAAATCAAGCAAACCTTTATAATGTCTAAGTATTTGAGACACCTTTGCACTCCATATTTATTTATTGACGCCTCAAATCCTTCAATGGTCCGTTTCTAATATCTACAATAACTCTCCTTCAGTCATGTGAAAATAGGTATTCCATGACATATTTATTAAAATAACAGTTCCATAATTATTAATTTTGCTGCATATTCCTGATAAGAAGTTGTAGTTTTCAAACCATGCAACATTTCTTAAATTAGAGCAACATTTCAACGTTCACGATTCGTGTCCCATTTAATACGTGTTGTTACTTCTAGAGCGCTTTCCGTTTGATAAGAAAATCTCCCATTAACAAAGTATCTGTTTACGTGGCCGGCACGGCCTCCTGGAGATAAATGAGTTGTGAAACAATACGTCATAGGCGGCCACGGCTTGGCGATATCGGAGCGTGACGTCACGCGATTATCAAGGTCACTGTGTTAACGCCTCGCGTGTGACGTCAGCATACATTATGTTCACACTCTACATATGTATGGGGCGTTATCAACCACCATCGGGCATATATCTTGCAGCTGAATTAAATTTAAACCGGGAAATGTATGGTGTCTAAAATTATTAAACAGTAAATATTCCACGGAATTTTCTACTTAATTATTTTATCTCAAATAAGGCGTTAGGTTGGACACTTCCGTTAAAATAAAAAGAAATAACATTTCAGAATAGCAATCAACAAATTTGCTGATTTTAACAACCCGTTTGTCTTTACAGAATGTTCTATAAAAATATTCAGCTCCTAAATATTTGAAGAAGTATAAGTCAAAATAATTTTTTTCATTGCAAAATACCCCGATATTATCCAATCAGAAAACAAGATCAAATTGATCGTATCTCCTCCAAACTTCGTTCTTATAAAAAATATAGACATCCACTACTATTTGCTTTTATTTGATGTGAGACATTGTTTTTCAGTAACATTTACTTTTCTTTAACATTTAATTTATAGATAACCTTACCCCTAAGTCTCCAAATCCAAATTTATTTTCTTTATTAAACTGAAGAAAAGTGTAACCTATACATTTATAAATTAAATTTGCTATATTATTTAATTAAATAATAAGATGATATTGGGCTCATGTGTTCCATTTAATTAGAAGAGCCAGCACATTGGTCGTTTCGTTCATCAACAGCTACATTTGAGACAAATATGTTACAAAAGTATTATATAAAAATACCGTGGTAATTTAACATTGAAATTTATAGATAACATTAAAATCTTTTAACATATTGTTAAGGGTTGTACATAAAAAAATTATAAATCTACATTTCAATGTAACGATGAAAAAATATAACAACCGTATCCTTCGAAGGATAGGTCAATAGGTACGAACTAACAGTATGAACACGTTTTGAAATGAAACGAAAAGACAGAGCATATGGAAAAGCAAAAAGAAGAAACATGACATGTCGCATACATAGCAGAACTTTAATGTCAGCAATATTTGAATTATTATTTTAATAAATAAGATAATAGCTGTTTGAGATGTAGAAAGTTATTATTGAAATCTGTTTGGTTATTAATATTATTATGATTGTCCATATTAATAACATAGTTTCAGAAAGAAGTCTGTGGTATCTGTATGGAACAATTTCTAATATTTTAAAATCTTGAAATTTAAATTTGTGAACTGTATGAATTGAAGTATAAGACAGTGAAAATTATTATTATATTAGTAATTAGTGTAAATAATTTTTATTGCCTTAAACTTAACGAAAAATAAAAATAAATTTTTAAATGTTGAAACAGTTCCATTTTCGTCATTCACTTTTCATGATAATAATAAGATATGTCCAAAACAGGTTTTTACTTTTGGCCCGTCATTATTTTAAAATTTCTAATGCGGCTCTTCAGCCAAAAAGTTTGGCTAGGCCTGGGCTAGGGTCTAGGCACTAGGTCTATAATTATAGTCTTCTCACCCTTAGTGTATAATATTCTATTACTCATCTTCAGTTTTCCTGTATAATTTAAAGAACCTCCTAAAGAAACCGAAAGAGGACAAAAATAATTTTTGTTTTTACTTCAGTATATATTTAAAGACCATCCTGAGGAAGTGCTGAAATCGGTAAAGACTGTAAATTTTAATGCAATGCAGAAATTTTATTTCACTGATAAAATATAGTTATATTTAAAAGAACGCATATGAGATAAGGCAAAAATTATAATTTTATAACTTGCAAAATTTATGAGAATTGTCCATACGCGCTAGCAATAAATGTTGTAGTAAAAAAAATTTACAACCCGCACGTAAATGCGTGATAAAAAAATAATAAATTACGGTATAATGACATATTTGTATTTTTCCAAACGAAGCAACGGCAGATTTCACCTGTCAATATTTTTATTTACCGATGGAGATTAAATTGAAATTCGGTTAGCAGGCCGTGTGGGTGAAACCGTGATTACAGACGGCAATACGGCATGCCCTGGAATTGTGTCACCAATTTACGTGACCATTCGGGCTTCATTTCCACGGAATTCAATCCTGTGTTGCTGCATTGTTACGCGATGTAGCCAGGACGCTGCTTTTATTCACCGGACGGGATTCTATACGCTGCATTCAAGTTCTGTTGCTGTTTCACTGCTTTCAAAATTAAACTTCTTGTTGCGAATATTTAATTATTGAATGCGGCAAAAACTCTAAAGGGAGTATAGTCTATAATCTAGTTCCTATTTCGATCACACTTTCTGAATTCTAATCACACCGAAATGTGACCAGCATTGCTTATTTGTTTTTTAGACTCATGTGGTAACATACTTCATGGAAATAGTTTTATAGTATATTAAGTACTAAGGGGTCTATTTTGTAACTCAGTAGATAATTTTTAACCAATTGCTAACATTTTTTACAAATAAAAACGAACATTACAAGAGATATTTTGATATTTTCTCCAGTGCTATTTTCATTGAAGAAAAAATTTAACAATTGGTAAAAATTAACCAATGAGTTAAAGAATAGGGGGTCAAACAGGCAAGGACATTTTACCGGTCAACATTATCTGATATCGTTATTCCTTACCATTGGTAATGCTTATACAAAAAATATCTTGAAAAATAAGTAACATTACTCTTGTATATAAAAATCTTGTCTTAATCGTCACTTTCTTGCGTATTTTTTGTCTTCAATATTAAAACGTATAGTCAAATATTCCGCTATTTGCAAATAAACTTATACACAATTAATCTTAAATAACATGTACATTTCTTTTGTTAAGATAATGTCAATGTCAAAAATCGCATAGCTGCACATACTAGCACAGCAGCGAAATTCGTACAACCAAAAGCATTTTGTTCCTTAGTTCGTGGTTATATTGTTTTATACTATAACTATATTATTTAACCAATAATTATTACTATTATATATTAATATATATTAATTAATACTGTTATATGTACATATATTAATATTAATACGTTATTATAGTAACAGTAATAATAATCTTTATTGACTCAAATCAAATATATTAATATTTAAAAAAAAATATATTCATTTTGTTAATAATTACAAAAATGCAAGAATACAAGAATTAAAAACTTTTCGTACACGAAAATTTCTTGCCTTGTCTTGCTTTGAAATTTGTATATCTTTTCTTGCATTTTTGCATTACTGCGGCAAGACAAAGAAAAATATAAGACTAAAAGAAAATCAGTATCCTGGTATTTTTCAAACATTCGTTCGATTTTACAATTTTCAAAATCTTTGGTCTTGTTTTGTATCACATATAACTGCAAAATTAATTAATATATTACCTAGCGTTGGATGTGCCAATCTATTTTAATGCAGATATCAATAATAACATATACATCGAAGAGATCATATACCAGATATGACCTCTCCGGTACATTTGCACCTGTAGAGAATATAATATGAGAATAATTCTTATGCAGAAAAATAGATGAATTATAGTAAATTTTATTAACATGAACATTTCATTTATAATCCTTACATATTAGATGTGACCAACATTACACACAAGTATATAAATATGTACATCATGACAGGAGTATTTCCTAAATATAAAATATAAATAAATATACTCGGAGGAAGTAGATATAGATAGTTTGCACATATAGAAAATTTAGATTGGCTCGCCATTTAATTGACTAATAAGTTACACCTCTGTAGTTAAACAGGTAGATACATATTGTAACTGTATGGTATTCATTATTGAAATGTATATACATTGTAGATATTAAAAACGATAATATTGTATGATAACCTTGTAAAATTGACAAATCTCGAAGTTCTGTCTTTTGAAAGAAATATTTAACAATTTCCTGTATAATAAGTATGTCCTGTAAGTAATTGCATTTTATACATTCGTTATATTCATTAAATTTTTGATGAAATTATTTGATTACAAACAATAATTGGATTTGAAACAATATGACAGTATTATGGAATGGAATACGATGTTTTGTTACATAAAAACCTTTTCAAGAACAAAGTATTTCATCCATTTATTCATTTACAAGTGAGCTATAAAATAAACCCTTTTTAAAACCAAATATTCTGCGAGGTATGCGATTTGACAATTGTTTTTCAACGAATGACAATTCACATGTGCTCTGTTTTCCTTGAGTAAATTTGGTTTACATTTTAACCAATCAGGGCCAGCATTGTAGTCCCTTTATTAGTCTTCGCCATTATCTTAAACGTAAACGTAGTTAAATATATTTTTAGGCGGCTGCTACAAAAAATGATTCATTTTCATTTAATACTCTATTTGTCAAAAGGAAAAAATGTCCACGACTTATGATTAGGCGATGAAAAAAAAAACCAATCATATTTATGCAAAATTATTTCCATTCCGTTCAAAACCAATTAACAAGCCTTGAGCCAATGTTTTCTCTTCTCTTTATTGATGCTATGGTTAACATTATTAACGTTTGATAACCAACCGAATGCTCATATAAAATTGCAATAGTCGATTACATCTCGTATGGATATGAATGCTTTTTTGCACTCAATGTACAATGTACTATTTTGTACTACTACAATAAAATTTGTTGATTCGCGTCATCTAAGCAACGTCGTGAATTATCGTGCGGGAAATTTTCAAAAAACACTCCTATTTCGACAGAATTAATTATAAACTATATTTATAATAAAAAAGTATAATATCCCAAACATTCTTTTGCCCAATAATAACAAAATAAAATAGTGGGTTATTGAATGAAATTTAATTAAGAAAAAAAAACAAATCTAGTGCATTTTATATATGATGGTAACATCTGCTTTCATGTTGACAAATAGACAGCACTTGTTTGTACACATAACCACAAAACAATATGTGCATAGAATAAAAATATTTGTACAAAAAGAAAATTGACTATTGATTTTACGATTTTCGTTAATTGTGTAACCTTTTTTCCCGGATTCTTTCTAATGCAGCGCTTGCAAACTAGCAATACAAAATACTCATTTAGGAAACTGACATTTCCACACTTGATACATAAATAACTAATTCATGACTTATTACCCATTACTAAATATATTCCAGATATTATCCTCCGGGTATTCTAACTTCTGTGCAGAGTATATCACAAGAACAATTTGAAGTGGGAAATAGATTAATTTTTGTATTGTTCTTTTTTAATAATATTGAACCAGAGTATTAGTTCTCTGATGTAGATTTATATTTCATTTGTACCTGAGTAATTAATACTTTCAAATAACTTCGTATTATAATGTTATTATAAGAAAATACAGCATCGTTCAATTGAAAGCGTATTACTAGCCACTTGAACAGAATACTGAAGAGTTTTCAACGTCAGTTCTACACCTGAAACATTGTTGTTCCTTTATTTTCATAAGAACGTTACACATAAAGTTAAAAGCTCTTGAACGAGTTCCAATTTGAATTGAAAAGTGCTCCACATCGCTGAAAACTGAATCAATAAAAGAACAGTGGCTGAAATATTAAACCATTGCTCTATCACAACACCTGCTAAGTGAGTAAACACATAACCCAGATTTATGTGCCAAAGTTTTCAATCAACGAAGTTGCAAAATTTGTAGAGCTGCCAATAAATTTTATGATGGACTTTTATAGTTTGCGACCATTAGTATTATTAATGTTTAATAGTATTTCATATTAAGAGTTGTAAGATGCATATTACGCACGAAGTGGGAAAGTTCCACAAGTTTCACAGTTTGTCAACCTCATTTTTGATTTTTAATTTGCTTTTATTTGATTTACTTACTTAATTTCGACGACATATAAAAAGTGACTGCTTTCATTACCAATAATAATTATTTATTATAATGGGTGTCTAGGCTAGTAGTGAAAAAATATATTATGCAATTGACAACAAGTCACAAATTTTTCATATCCACTTTAGGGTGGGTATATGCTATATATCCATTCTGTCAAGCGTGTAAAAAACATAACATATACAGTATTGAGTAGAAAAAGATTTTAATAATTGTACATATGTAAAACATGCCATTCAGCTTTTAATTATATATAAATTTAAAAGCATGTGATATTGCGTGCATGTGTCAGATGACATGTCATATCATACATCAGTTTTCTCGAAGCCCTTGTAATTTCCATTGATATAAACTACAACGCATAAAAGAAATAATTATTTTTCTCATTTTCCGAACAATGCAATTCCATCATGCACTTTTCTTATTTCTAATATATGAACGTACAATAAAATTCAGTCCACACATTTTTAAAATAATCCTCGTGGATATTGATCTAGGTGGTCGTGGGAGTGTCATTTTAACACGAACGGTTTATTAAATTCTTTAACGTGTCCAATGCTTCCCGCTGTCAAATTCAAAAACCAATTTCCCCGTCGGAGAGCTTCGGACACCTTCGGCAGCGACCGACACCCCACCTTAACACCTCCACCAATCACAGCCCAGGGTGCCATCCCCTCCACACGATAGTTCGTGACAGCGGACCGGAAATTAAGAGGAAGTTAATTGTGAACGTTTGTGTGTTTTCATTTGTTTTTTTACGTCATTGAATCCGTGAATGGCGCGCAGTTCCTGCAGATGTTTTGTGAAATTTTAATGCTGATGTGTTGTTTTTTTTTTTGCACCAATGAGTTTAAATGGAGAATTTATCTTGAAATTGCGGGAGATTCAAATGATTGCAACGCGTGTGTTTGAAGCTTTTTAATTTCATTTCAGTAACAAATTTTATTCGCTATGTTCTTTGATCTCTAAACGGCATTTGTAATTTGTCTCATATATTTTTCATGTGTAATTTATTTTAATTACACTTGATTCATATAAATTTAGATGCTTGAAATTTTCTGGTTAAATTTTAATTAATATCTTGTGAAAAACCTTTTAGCTCCCTTCAGAAAAATTCACATTAAATACTGTACGTTATGAATTATTCTGCTTTACTTTCATATTTGTAAAATTTCTCTTTTTTCTTCGTTTTGCTTTCCGGTTTATTATTCCACAACGTCGTCCTCGTATTTCCGCCGTCGATCTTCAAATGTTTCTCGGGTGTGTTACCAGTTTTTATTCCTTTATTCAGACGCACGAGTGGAAAATGAATTTGTATGGGCTCCCTACATCTTTTTCAATAAAGACAAGAATATACTTACACCAATAAAAATTTTCCGCGTTGATTACTTGATCGCGATATTTTTATATGTATACCACGGTTGAGAAGACCATACTGACCAGCGCCTTGTAATACAATCTTGGTGCTAGGTTAATAATGATAGTCTTCTCTATCTTGGTGTATAATACACTATTATTATTATTAGTAAGGTAATTCACATGTATAAATTAAAATTATAAGCAATTTTTTTCTGGTACTAAAATTGTTTTATAACAATAACAAAATACAACTTTTCATAATGTAAACAAAGCAAATGCAAGTTTGTCAAATTTTTACAGGTTAGCTGTCAGTTTTCCAGATTAGTAACTTGTAAAAATAAATTTTCAAGGTTAATAAATACAAATAAATTACGGTTTATAAATGAATAACAATAATATATTATTATACTAGTTTTATAAGACGGTACACTTTTCCATAAATAAAATGAGTCCCTTATTTTATAAAAATTTTAATTACAAAAATTAATTCAGTGTAATCTAGGGATTTATGTAAAATATGGCAACCCTGTTGAACGAAGTTGGACACTTGTAACTTTCATAATATATTTATAATATTATAGAAAAAATAATAAAATCTACATCTTAAGAATTAGGAAGTTTTAATAAATTTTTTAATTAGCTTTGCTTAATTGGTTTTCATGTTTACAATAATTCCAAATTGTATTAAAAAACCATTTTAAAGTATTTGAGGTTATCAATTTGACATTTGCCGTTGGGCCAAGTACCAAAATTACAAAAAAAAATACTAAATACAGTTTCACAATATTCGATATTATTAAACAGTTTTCGATATAACAATAGAGTTAACGCAAAGTATAAAAATAATATTCTTAAACCTGGTATTATAAACTTTAGTTAAATTTAGTGACAATTGTAATTTTAACACCAATGTTATTTATATCATTAACAATTTGTTCATTTAAATAAATTTAGTATAAGTAAATTTAATCTGTCCTTTATAAGACCGGGCATTATCCACCTTGAAACAAATGACATGGTAGAAGCCTCAGAATATATCCTCAAAATATGTCGCCACGTGACTTTAAATAATGATCGTTTCGTCCTTTCGAACATCATCAGACTTTGATGTACAGGATGACAAATAAAATAATACATTAAAATAAACCAGCTATCAGCGTAATAAAAGTAATAAGAGTATAATAAATATGAGGGCGTGTTTGGTATATACGCAACTGAATGTCTGTAACAAACTACAGACATATATCCTGGCTTATACGCGATTCCTACAACCGTATTTAATTAATAAATGGAATCAGCGATTCAGTAGGGACGAGCTATCGCTCTCCTTGTTGCACCCATATAGTCTTTTGCATATTTTAATGAGAGCGAAGTAAATTGTCTGCCATTGCAATGGGCGAAACTATTAGATTATGAATTAAATACTGCCCTTAATTAGCAATTAGCGACTTGGTACAGGCGGAATTTTACATGGAATATGTTTTACTGTAATGAGCCTTCGTTCTTAATTTCAATGGTGAGGAGTAGTTTTTCAATTTGAAATTGTATCTAGCACTACTCGTATGTTTTGAAGCGACATACACTTAAACTAGTTTCCGTATTACACATATCTTTGCACTTTGTTTTTGAAATATATAAACCACCCTGAAACCGTCTGAAACTCAGTAATTTTTGCAGATAAACCAAAATAAACCTTTTTGGATCAGATGGACGAATTTTTGAAAAAGAAGAATGATCAAATGAAAACTACAATGAAATATGGTGGAGGATCTGTGGTTGTATGTGTGTATGTATGAGTGCAGAAGGGCTAAGAAACTTAATTTTTGTTGATGGTAATGTGGATTATTTGAATATTTTAAAAGAGAATTTGGAAAAATGAAAGATTCACATTTATATATTTTGTACATAATACCGGAAAAATTGTAATAATTGTGGCATGCGTGTATTTGCGTCCATGGAAATTTCGACAATAACCCTTATAAAAAAAAAATAATGTACTCGTATGTTTCATGTCAAGAAACAATGTATGTTTTGAAAAGTAATATTATTTTCACATATGAAACCTGTCAAGCTGTCAATATACATTGTATTGCTTTTATTCTCAATAATACTGTATTGATTTCTATATTGCGATACTTAATTGTTGCCCGATATTCTTTTATTTATTTAATATTACGAGCCACGTTCCAGCAAAAATTTAGCTTTAGTTCCTATAAAGATTGTTACTATGATGGGTAACATGATCAAGTTTTAAAAGAAATAAAAAATACAAGATAACAATTGTATTTCAATTTAAATGTACTATCGAAAATTTAACTGTTTATTTCAAAGAGAGAGAAACAATGAAGAACATGGTTGTGTCTTGGATACGTAAACAATTACATATAAAGAAAATGAAACTTCAAGATTTTTTTTCTTTCCTGTAAATATAGATTTTATTTTGTTAATATAGATTTTATTTAGTTAATTACCATTACTGCGGAAAGATTATTATTTATTTCAAACAGAGTGAAGCAATAAAGTGCATTGTTATCATTGATGTAAATCTAGGTTTTATTTATTTAATACTAATAAACAGGGCCGGATTTAGCACGAAGTCACCAGTTGAAAACATTGAAAAAATAAACAGGTACTAAAAAAAACAGTACTAAAACCATAAGAGATAGAATTATTTCGTGACCCTTCTTAACGAAATTTTTTTATTAATTTAGAAAATATATATAAAAATTGCTATGGAGTTTTGTTTCCTAGATTTTTTTTAAATTTTGGGGACGCACACAAAATATTGGTTCTAGGACCTCAAAATTCTAAAACCGGTTCTGCTAATAAACATCTTATACGCACAATTAAGTTTTAGTTTAAAAGGAATGAAGCAATAAATAAGCGGGTTGTTATTTGGATGGGTAAGTACTTCCAAAGGAAATAAAAAATTCGAGATTTTTTTTTATATAAACCTAGATGTTATTTACTTGATAGATTTAAAGAAAGTGAAGCAATGAAGAGAATTATTGTTTCTTATATGAATAACCACTTACAACGGAAATAAGAAATTCGCAAATTATTTTTCTTTTTATGTAAATATTTTGGTGTAAACCTAATTTTTATGTAGTTAATACTACCCGTTTACGGCAAAAATTACGGTTAATCTTAAAGAGAGTGAAGCAATGCAGAGTGTGGTTCTTACATGGATGGAAAACTACTTTTAAAAGAAAATAAAACCTAGAAAACATTGGTCTTTCGGAGTAAATACTCCCGTGTAAATATGCACATTTATCCGCCTGTCCAGAGCGACAGTGGAATTGGAATCAGAATTAGAATTAGAGAGAACTGAAGGGCCAAATGGGCGGAAATGTCCTCAAGGGCGAAACACGGTAATCACGTCGGACCCTTAGGGCTAATGCCCCTGGATTGACCAGTGTTGGAGAGAAATTATTTTTGTACATATTGCAATGAATTGTTGTACCCTGGGGAAATATTTAGAGTGCGCCACTGGCTGAAATTAATGCTAAAGATAATTGTAAATTGTAATAAACATGAACTACACTGAAATGTACACATGGTATTTCAAACTAACTATCAGGAACATTTGAAAGTGTTTTGTAATAACTATAACAATCTCATAAAATATGTACTATAATTCGAACTTCGAATCTTAGATATTATCAAATATGGTAGGCATTTAATTAATTTTTTTGTTAGCAACAAAAAATAAAATTCCTGTTTCATATTATGTTTAAAAAGAATATGTGTTTTGTTAAGCAAATTTCAAATAAAAATATTGAAAAATTTAGCAGTAAAGATCCGTGCGTAAATATACAAGGATAATATGAATGGTAAAGAGCTGTAATATATTAAGATATAAACTTGATGTTTGCTTGAAGTTGGGTTGTTACTGCTTAACAAAAACATCTCCACCATGTTGACTAAACTTCTTAAGATCCAGAAAATTATGATCCTCTTATTAGTTGGCCATGGAGCCCGAATACAGCTGAGAATCTGTCAGACGACATTACTTCGCGATATGTTACTATGGAGATATCAACAAGACATGTCTAACTTCATTTTGTCACAACTTCGCTACCAAAACTTTTCAAAATACAGAAAGACGTTTCTTAAGTGCTCAATAATGCATGCAGAACAAGCGTGCTGTGGAAATTCAAAATGCCGGAAGTTTATTTATAATATTTTATAAACAAAAGTTTTAATTCGATTAATGGAATTAAAATGGATTCATCTCGATTATACTTATTTAACAATACGAAAACTTTCAGAACTTTGAGCAATCTTCAAAGTTCATTTTTATTTTACGTAGTTTTATTTTAAACAAAGGAAATGCAAACATAAAATTGTTAGAAATTTATGTTTGAAATTAAATATATGTTACCACAAAAGGTTGAATACACAAATGTAATGCTGATCACATTTTTAACAAGAAGAGGTAATAATAATTTTAAATCAAATGGCTTTTATAATTTAAAAATTATGTCTGTTGAAAAACATGTACCGTGTGTCCCAAAAAGGTGTTGTCATAGGAAATTAACATAGGAAAACAGTTTTTGGTAAATAAAAACTGTCCGGCTAATAACTAAGTCACGATATTGACCAAGAGAATACTTATTGTTTTCCTACTTATTACTTAATACAGATTACTTCATTTTAACAACGAAATTTACATAAAAGAATTTTTTTCGCATGACGCTTTTATTGCTCTCTCTACATAAAGTGACAGCTGTCAATTTGAGGTTTTGGGGTTAAAATAACGGCCTACAGAATCACAGGTCTTTGGTTCAATTCCAACTATTGAAGTTTCTTTTTAATATATTTTTTTAAAATACACTTGTTAATAATATTTCTTGATTAATCTTGTTAAGAAGTTATTTGTTAATAAATTTGTACAACTTTCTCTTTATATCTTGATTCAATTTAATTATTTTTCATTAAATATTAAATATTTTTTACAAAACATTAATTTTGTATTAACATTAAAAAACAGAAAATATTATATAAAAGAAACTCCCACAATGGAATCGAACTGAGGATCTTCGATTCCGTAGGTTATTTTTCTGACCTCATAACCATGAATTGACACCTGTCATTTTGCACATAGAATAATAAAAGCATTACGTGGAAAAAAATAATACTTTTTTTTATAAATTTCGTCAAATTGTACAATTAAATTGAATAATCTGTATTATAGTAAAGAACGTTGGAATACATATATTATCGTCCTATGCAATATATGGTCACTTAATTAATAGCCGGACAGTTTTTATTTACCAAAAGCTATTTTTCCATGTTGAAAGTCTATGACAACACGTCTTTGGGACACACGGTACGTAATGTTGGTCATATTTCTAACAAGAAAAAATTATAGTATGTAAAAATAATTGGCCATAATATATGTAGCCACATGAGTTTACATACGCGTGTAATGCTGGTCTCATTAAAATTTTTTTTATATATTTTACCTGGACGGTAAAATCGTGTGCTCTTAACCCTATGCATATTATTATTAAAATTATTAAACGATTTGAAAGCAGTTGCCTTTAACAGTCTTTTTTGAAATTAATTTTAATGTTAATTACAGCTATGTATGCATGCAATGTTTTGAGTAATTGAAATACTGATTGCATGCTATTAAAATTTGATATTGTTAATACATCACGAAATTATGTTTTGTATTTTCTATAGAAATTATTTTGATTTGATTTTGAAATTAATTTCAAATACAATTAACCTTTTTAACAAAGTGTTGGCGCATTGTTGTCCTTTTCTCTTATTTAATATCATTTGGAAATTGATTTCGGTTCGACAATAAAAGCGTTTGTTTCTGAAGTTTTAATATTATTTTCATAATGAAAATGTAAAACTGATAAATGTGTAACAATGATTTAAAATTTTAATGTAATTACAAACATATTAAAAATTATTTGCAGCAAAAATTTTTCGGTACATCGTTTCACATTTGCAAATTAATTAAAATATTAATTACACCTGACTGGTCCAATTTTACTTGTATTTCCCAACGTATATTTCAGCCTAATCCCCTTTTTTTGTTGTATGGAACCTACAGCTTGGTTATAATATTTTTACAAATAAAAATTATAATATGCACTCGAATAAATTTCTTTATTTTTTGTACAGATCTCTCCCTAGAGTATATTATGTAGGAAGTACATTATCGCATTATATTTATTTTCTGTAAAATTCTGAAAAATATGTGTGGTAAAGGAATATGTATATTAAAATTTTGGTATTTACATATTGGATCCTACTGTAGTATAAATATAATAAACAAAATTTAATATATTTTCATTTTCAGCTATATTCATGTTTATTGTTTACTATACACAAATATGTGTTAGTTCAAAACTCAACAGACAATAAATATATGAGCATTGTTGAATTTGAATATATATGTACATTTACATATATACCTATTTGTGTATTGTATAGCAATAACACATTCCTATTAGAATTTCGAAGTTATATAATAAATTTATTAATGTTATGAAAAAATATGTAATAAAACAAACAAAATAATTTTTTATTTTAGATTTTGTTTATATTTTTGTAAAACCATTTATATAAACATTTTAAAAGTTTATTTAATGTACGAAATTTAAATTGTAAAACCAGCTATAAACAATTGAATGACATCATAACCTCAACTTTGCCAGTAAGTAGTGATACTTACATCCCATCTACACTATCACATAACACAATCTAGAATGAGAAGTCCATGTCACACCGCGAGGGTTGAGAGTCTCGAGAGAGACGGCGACGAGAGCGCGGACGACGAGAGACTGAGCGTCGAGCGGCCTACAGGCTGGGGTGTATACGGCGGGCATGCGCTCTGCAGCGGGAAGTGCAGTTGCATTGGGCAGGGTAGGCACATGGGGGTGAATACTCTGACTCTGGGGGCAAGGTGGTTGCAGTGGAAATGGGAGGAAATTATTATATGGGTTTTTAGGGGTGTCTAAGATGTAAGATATTTGGTGGTGACACATAGGTTTGATGCTGGGTTGAACTTAGGGTTAAATTGATTTAAATCACTTAATTTAAATCATATTGATTTTGTTTTTAAATCATTGATTTAAATCGCTTGTTCTGCAATTGTTATTTAACATCCTATATTTACGAAAATTTGGAGAAAAAAGCGTATGGGTACTGTTCCATATGATTATTTTCGAGAACTACAAAATCTGTTTAACTTCGTCGGTAAAACGACTATACTGATATATTATTTTCAATTTATAATGCAAAAAATGTTTACACTACTGTTTACTGTGTGATTTTTTGTTAAATTTTCTTTTAAATATGTTACAGTAATAAAAAATTTCGTCGCTATAGTTTGAAGTCGCTATAACCGATAAAAGTAAAATACATATAGTTAGGGTATGTGGGCTTTCAAACAGGTAGTTACAGTTCCCACGTTGTAATCATTTTTTCGCTGTAAGCGATATCGTTATAAACGGACTTTAACGTAGTTTTTTTTTAATATTTTATTAAATTTTTACTTATTCTGTAGAATATTTTTTATAATAAATATTATTTTATGAAACATACACAAATCTGATTTTCTTTATTTTATTTTTTTTTAATCGGATTTTCATGCAAGCCGGTTTGAACCATTTTATTTTTTATATTTCATGAGAAATATGGGCAAAAAATGAAAACGATATATTTTTTTTTGAGATTAAAATAATTTTGTGTAGGTAATGCAATAAGGAAGAGTGATAAACTTTTTAATAAAATTTTTAAAAGGTGATCCATTTCGAAGGGAAGAAAATGATACTTCAGAATATTAAAGCTTGTGATATGTTTTACTCAGAAAAATATTAAACGTTAAAATGTGCCGTTAAAATATAATAATATGTATAGAGTTTTCCCACTAATATATTTTCAATCAATGTAGTATTGGAAAGCATGATTCTTCTATAAATATTGTGCAATGAAATAAATTGAAAAATTAAAAAACTACAAACAGAAATATAGATTTTAAATATTGTGTCGCCTCCACCATTAACATCCAATACATACAGGTATATCAATTTCAATACCTATACGGGTAATTTTTAAATGAACTACAATAATTGTTTTATAACAAAATAGCTATTAACCTAATTGAACATCAAAATTATATCAAAATAAAACAAGGTCCTTCCACATACAAACACACACACAGAGTCAAATCCGTAGACATCATCGTAAAAATGTAAGAAACTTTATATATACTTTTAAAAATCTCGATAAACCATTTATAGAGCGTTCCATAGGCTTCCTTTACGTAGCGGGAGATAAAATAGATAATATTTAATTAGAAATAGTTATCCATCTAAAATGTAGTGCTAAATCAATGAAAGTATTTCGTTTATATTTTATTTAATTATATAAAGTATACAAGTATTTGGAGTATTTTAAGCGCCTCCACCATTTTGTATAATATTAATTTTTAAGCTGCAGTTAATTTGATTCCATGTATAATTTAACTTTACAAATAGCTAATATGGAATTACATTTTTAAAACACGGTTTATAAAGCAAAGATCGTTCAAGACAAAAAATATTAAATAAAAAAATATTTGTTAGCGAAAACGTTATCATAGTATCTAGAGGTCATCAAAATGTCCATCATTCGAGCTAATAAAACAAATGATGCCACACTCATTTCAAATTCCATCTGATGTCATTTGTTCCCACTGAAATCTTTCCGATCAAATGGAGAAAAAATCTCTGAAAAATCCTTCACTTCACAATCATCTTTCAGCGTCCACCGAGACCACAGCCATCATCCCTTCCACCAATCACATCCCGGAATCTCGTAGGCGTCGTCACGTGACTTGTATGCGTTCAGGTAAATTACAGAGCCATCTGTCAATTTAATTTGTCAGCGACGACTGCGATCCGAATCGACGACGAAAGGAAAAAATGCCGGAGTGCAGAATCAATTATGCTGGGGTGATTATGATCAGGGTTGTTTTAGGTAATAAAAGGTAAATAAATACCAACATTTCACCCTTGTTTAATGTTTCATCGAGGTGATTTCAACCCTCCAACCACACGAGGGTGACATTATTTTTCACTTTTGAATTATGTTACGATATTTAATTAAGTTTGCTTTGCGATTTAATATAAATATCAAAGAAGGTATTTACTAATTCTATGCCTGTATTTACTAGATAAATTTCAGCTATAAAGAGAAGAAATAGTCATAGTATATTTACTTATTTATCCTACATGTTTCACTTGCAAGCTCTCTCGCATATTTCTTCGGTATAAAGCTGGATATAAAATAAATAAAGCTGACATTCCAGTTCGACCGAAACGGAGTTTCTTTGAGCCCAGCTGAACACCAATCCAATTCGTACCACCGGGTGCAGTAACTGACTTTATCGTTAATTATTTACGCGAGTTCAAAAAGATTTTAACCGAACGTACATTTTTATTTTATGTTTGTATTTATGGAATTTTTAACGGATTTTTATACGAAGTTACCCAGTGAATAAAAATATATGTTGCCACATGAAAAATAATGCACTTATGTAATGCTGGTCACACAGGTTATAACGTTGAGGAAAAGTATACTTTTCAATCAACGATAATAATATGATATTGACAATGGTTCACTAGTAAGACAAATTCTTGAATATATGTTGCCACATGAGTTTAGATACATGTTTGTAATGCTGGTCACATTTCTAACAAATGAAGGATAAACTATTTGACAAATTAACTTATTACTTTATAATGAAACTGTTTCAGAATTATGAATAATAAATACACATATGTAGACCTGCTCACTTTTTTTGAAAGATGACGCTATTATAACTTTTTACACTTTTATAGTGTTGCCATATAGACAAGGCTTGATTAAGTCTAAGTCAAGATTAAAAAGTCTTATCTAGTTCAAGACTCTACATTAACCAGCGCATACGCTTTAGACAAGGACAGATAATACTTCGACAGCGTTCTTTTTCAATTTTATAATCACTGTTTTTGCTCGGATGGAACAAACTTGGAAAATTTCAAATATTTATTATTTAATCTTGTGTAGAATTTTTCCGACTCGATCTAGAAAAAGAAATTCTTGTCTTGTCTTGAAATTTCAAAAAAAGACTTACTATTTTTGTCTTGATAAAAACAAGACAAGAGTCTAGAAAGTCTAGATCTAGGCGTCAACACTCTTAGATGAGGTATAACAGGTTATACCTTATCTAAGGCAACACTATACTTGTATTTATACTTTTTTTCCAATATATTTGTTCGAATATAAATATTTTCTTTTTTCATTCTTGTTTTAACACAATAAAACAAGAAATAAATTGTTATAAATTCCATAAATTCAAATTCTAACTAAAGTTCCTAGATACACATAGTACCGAATACATTGCGTTAAAGAAAGCTCTATTTTTGCCCAAAAATTACGGTAATATAATTATGTAATCTGCCTTATAAAACGACAGTAATTTTACATATAAGAAAAGTAACCTAACTTACGTTTCCAATTGGATATTTGATTAAGTTTATAACAATATAAAATAATATGTGAAAATGCTTGATGTTGTATTCAAACATTCAAAACATATTAAAGAGACCATTATTAACCTAATAAAATAGCGCTCTATTCGAATAATTTGGAACTTCTATAAACTATAGGTGTCTTGTAAGGTTTTTGGTTAACAATTTCATCATTAAAATGCAAGAAATAATATCTACAAAAACTATAGCAACATTGTCGAAAAACTGGTTAGGGTCTAACTACATTTATATTTAATATTGTTTATGCCTGAAATTACGTTGCCACATGTGTATAAAACACATGTGTAGTGTGTAATGTTGGTCACCTTTTTAAATCAACTGGATACATTGTCGTAAACTTTTAATAATTGTGCCTGAAATATATATAGCCATATGAGTTTGAACACACGTGTGTAATGCTGGTCACATTTCTAACAAGTGTACTATCGTTTCAAATATGTTATTCTTTAGGAAAAATAGGTAATTATAATAGTCTTTCAGTGCAGCACCTTGGTACACTTATAGCTTGTTAGCCGCTGACATCTTGTGTTAAAATGGAGCAGAATCTTAGGTGTATAATTGTATTGTATGTACATCTGCAGAGTACCTAGCGACATCTCCAATTATCTTGTACTTGTATGTCATGCTAGTTAGCGCCAAAACAAAACATCTTCATACACTTCCACAGCACTCTAGTGCAAGACACTACGGAATACAGCGCAGGAAAGAAAAATATTTTGTCTTACGTAGACAGTTTTAGATTAACATCCTCTAAAATGGAAATTGTTACCTTTGATTTTAGATTGCGAAATGCTTAGATCATATAAGGACTTGCCTATGTCGTAAGTGTTAAATTTGTGGCCATAGAAGGATGGATATATTATTTCCATCTCTTTTGGGAGGCGGAAGTATGAATAAAACGTTAAATTTGAAACCCATTATGACATCTGACATTGTACACAATTGTCAATATGCTTTAAACGTATTATGATAGAATTATGAATTACTTTATCAGTTAGGTGTAGAGCTTCCTCCTAATGTGCTTTTCTGAAGGAATCTTTCGGAAAATTGAAAGGAAAAATTTGTAACTTCAGAAATGTACGACTTTAAACATTAAATAATAAAGGTATTTATAATACTTGGCAAGAAATAATAAATTTTATCCTTTTGTAAATCTATCAAACAAAAAATGCAACTTTATAATTTTCTTAGCATAATTTCTAACATAAAAAATGTATGACATGCAGTATCTCCAACACTTGCAATCATAGATCGAGATTTATGTTTCAGTTGGTAATACATATAATAAAAAGGGGAGTATGTTTTGTCCTTCTATGTTTGACCAAAATCTGTCCTGTCTTACGTATCTAGTGATATATGATCTAAGGCAAAATATCACTTTTGCATTGGAGATTTTTTTTTTGCGAGCTCAAATATTTCAATATTTCGTTGTTAATAGGTACTATTAAAATGAAGTCAGAAAGCAACAAAGACACTAAAATGACATTTGATTAAATTGTGACCATTTATATCATCAAAAAATTTCTGGACGTACGATTTTTACGTCCAGAATGCAAAAGACTTTTGCATCCTGTAGACAAAAAGCAATCATTTCGCGTGTTGACAGTTGTCATGTAATTATTAAATTCTCATGACAATTTTCGAAAAAAATATTTTTTTATTTCTAATCTTTGTAATCATTGCAATGTTTGTTCCAGACGATTATCCATCCAAATATTACCTGAGCTGTCATTTACTTTACTGTAATAACTGTAATGTAAGAATGAAGACATTATGAGTGAAATGTAAAGTATGTTTCTTTTTCTTTTGTGTGAAGAAGATTGAAAATAATTTTATTAAAGCATAACGACTTAACACATTACTGTTCCCGAAATGATATGCGAGAGTCTCCGAAAAAAATTATGAATAATATCTGGTGTATTTGGCGGCGCAGATTGAAGCAAACAGAATTTAAATAACAATCTATACTTTGCATGATAGGGGATAAATTTTAAAACAAAATTAGAATATGAAAACTGCGTATAGGCCTGACATTATTCACAGGGCGTCCCGATTGTCACCCGCCGACGTCGTTATTGAATTCCGCGACGGAGTTGCGGCGACGGCGACGCTCATTTACATGTATCAACGCCTACGGACGCTTTCGGCCCTTTCCAGTTCTTCCGATTCCTTCCTACAATCATTTCATCCCTTCCGAGTATAAACATTAAATCTTAAATTTTTAAATACCTATATAGAATTATGAATTAATAAAATTTTCGTATTTTGGCTACCACAACAATTGATAATAAAAAAAAAAAAACAGAAATAGAGAACGTCGAACATTTTAAAATAATTTTATATTATTATGTGTACTTCAATTAACTACAAAATTAATTTAATGTAAATTTCTTTCAGAACTATTATCTTGGAAAACCTTGTCGAATTTTCTAGAAATACCAGATGGCCAGTCCAACCCTGTGCAGAAGCTGTAGATTAATAATATAATAACAGAATTAGTTATTGATACATTACGAAACATTGTTTATTGTTATTGTGTTTATTGTTAGTGTTATGATTGTTTCGTCCTTCCAGGCATTATTAGACGATCTACTGATGTCCGAATAGTATCTTCTATTACTAGTACGGAAAAAATAAATTTCCGCATAAGTGAAAGTTTATAGGACGAGTCGTAGGTGAAAATATACTGTGAATAATATTCCATACAACACTATTTACAAAAATATGTTTTGTAAAAAATCGTTGTACAATTATTTGAAAACTGCGATACAAAATCCAAGAAAGAACATGCCAAGCAAAGCCTATGTATTTTGAGAATTGAAAAACTAGTAGGCTTTGACTGCCTGTTAACAGAAAATGTGCATTCTGTAGTAAAGATGAAATTAAAAGAATATTTTAAAGTACTCGTATCGTACGAATCAGTATCCCCGAAATGATTCGTATCGAGGTATCATGCGCGCCCGTCTACCGTTCGGCATATAACACCACAGTGGCATGACTCATGACAACAGATTGATCCGTGTGACTGAGAAAGCACTAAACAGAAATAGTATAATCATTATATATTGAATCTGACACTGAAATTCGGAACAGCGCGGGTGCATTTCGTTTAGAAATGAAAGTGACAGGATGACGTTAATAGGACGAATTGTAATATTACCGTTAAGTACACAATTTTTATAACTTATTTAAATAACAGGTATGATATAATTGATAAATTTAATCTGTATATTCATCGTATTGCAAAGTAATTTATTAAGTTATAGGTATCAAAAAACAAGATTTTAATTGTAGAAAATAATAAAGAAGACATTTGTTCTTTTATAAACATGAAAAATGGGCTCTTTCTATAATTTTTGCTTATTTTATATTTCACAAATAGAAGTTTGTGTATGAATGTTTTTTTCATTTTATTTTTAAGACAAATAAGCGAGGAATAAATAGTTATGAAATCCCTACAAATTTAAATTAGCTAGTGACGTTTTACTGCCTTTGACGTTTAGCAGCGCCATAGTCTTAGACATTTGTAGTTCAAGTATATAATAAATACAAAAACTAAAAATATAAGTATAATTATATGTAAAAATATCAACCGAGTTCTACCTGTTGTTTACAAATGAAACTTTAATTATCTGCGCCATGTACTGATACGTCACAGTGAAACAGCGTTAAAACAGAGTCAAATAAATACGAATCTTTCAAAAGATTCGAATATTCCATCTATATCTGTAGTAATTTTCAGTTACAGAATATGTGAATAATATACTAGTCTTAGAGAAAATGTACGAGTACTGTTATATTTTCATTGTAATCAGAATTAGTATTTGTGTTATAAACAGAAGTGGATGTTTTAATGACATATCATAAATTGGAAGAAGAATCCATTTTGTCTATTTCTGTAATAAGAGAAATAAATCTGGCATTATTCTGCCTGTTGCCTTGTCAATATCCCGTGGCAGACGTATTTATCAATCTGCTATGATTACCTCTACAAACTCCACGCTGTGAAGACGCAATCAGTTAAGTTCCCCCGGCAACAAAACCTCCCTTTTCCTCCATTCTACAATTTGTAGATTCTGTTTTGTGTGATGTTGACTTGCTGATTTTGTTATTTGCTTTGGATTGGCCCATTAATTGTTGAATCAGGGTATTTATTATTCCGTTTCTAGAGTACAAACACTGTGGATTATTTAAATCCCAATGGACACAATAGAATATGTATTGTTGCTCGTTCCCAATCGCATAAATACATCATTTGGTTTGCTATAGTGCTAGTATAGGGACTTAGTTTTGCAGTCGTTCTAGCAAAGCTCTAAATCCTTATGAACATCGAGGTTGAACTCCTGTACAGATGGTAACTGGTCAAGGAGTTGCTTCTGATATTGAATAACCTATTACCTAATTCAATACTAGTAATCTACCAGCAATGCACTAAATCTTAGTTCTAACAAGGTCATTTATTTAACTTTTAAATTCGTAACATTAGGTCAACAATATCTAGATAAATTACAAGTATACAATTGGAGATTCATTTTATGATCGCTACGCCAGTGTTGTCTATCTCACACCTCTTGCATGCTATTTAATTTCTATTATAGCTATACATGTTTTACTCAGTAGGGTTTGTTTTTGGGCCTTTGCTGTATCAGTTGTAAGAATACATTAAATTCGTTTAACGAATGGCAAAAGTGACTCTTTCATACATTACTAATTTATGAGTATGTTTGTCTTTATAGACTAATTGTACACTGTTTGCTATTAGATTTAACATATGCCAAGCATTTAATCCTGTTAAATTAGTTAGGGATCATTTAGCTTTGATAAAATCGCATAATATTAAGTTAAACTATCAGTTTGGTATTAAAAATAATTTTAATTTATTTATTCAAACTTTAATCCATATTAACCAATTCATACTAACCCCAAACTCTGTCTTTAAATTTGTGGAAACAAATGTCCAGATGTCGTTTTTTTAAAGAATTAAACTATAGGACACACCATACGCCGGCCCTATTGATAATGACCTTATTTATATTATATTTTACATCGATAGAACATTGATTCTGTCATTTGTTTGTCAGTGTCAGTTTTCTATGCATTAAGTATTGATAAGAAAAGTAGTATACTTTTGTGATACCTTTTAATTACTTATATGCACTATATTTCCCTTTCTACAATAAATTAGTATACCATCTAAACAAGTAGTATGTAACGTTCTTACTTTAGTAATATTATTTGATGGCGTAAGTCGTTTGCTTATTCATTTTTACTGCAATATGGAACAGAAGCAGTTGATTTATATTCACGGTGAAAAATTTTCATACTAGAAAACATTGCAAGAATAAACATTCTTGGTATGTAGAACTGGATATTTCTCACAACTTCGAGGGTTGTATTAAATTAATTATGCTGTTGCCTTAATAGTATAGATTTAAAAGTCTGATGAAAGAACTTGATAAAAACTGTAACTTAAACGACTATTAACCATAGTAACAAAAATTCGTAGTGCTCTTTAAATAATTATTTTCTTGCGAGTTTTCCTCCTTTTTCCTGGGGTAAATTGCGCAATGATTCGCTATTGTTCGTCGCGATTAGGAGCAAAGTTGCCCCATTTGTCGAAGTCTAGAACTCCGGAGTATAAAACAATACCTACGTGTTTGGCCCCTTGGCCCGGACAAATCCAAGCGACCCCTGAACTCCGTACTTCACGTCACATTATCAACTTACTACTCAGACTTCGGTGAGATAATGGAGCAAAAACTACAGCCAACACTCATAAACACACGGGACAAGAAGGGGACACAAACTTTGACACTCAAGAAAAACCGAAAAGAAAATGTATCTGAAACATTGAAAGATATCTATAAGAATTATAAATGTATTTCTTACAGTTTATTGTTTATTACTAGCTGGGCCCGTCTACTTTAATGTAGATAATGATATACATCGAATAGAAGATACATTTCCAGCACTCTAGCTGGTGGGTGTGGAAATTGAAAATATCTAAGAAATAAAAATATACGAAACTGCGATTTGTAATCTACACATTGAAATCTACCGACTAGGGCTGCAATTTTTTTTCGATCAGATCAATTTGATCTAAAGATTGATCGATCGACCGAAATGATCTCAATAAAAAATATCGATCTTATCGTATGATTGATCTGATCGATGAATTAATTGATCAAATTGGTCTTAAATAATCCGATCGATCTTGACTCAGTAGGATATGATCAACGTGTTAGTATGTCTCGTCTGCATTTTATGAATGGTTTCTCTCTCATTTCATATTTGTCGTATTTTTTGAAGTATGGGTATTGAATTTCGATTTCAGTTTCATTAATGAAGATTGATCTGTAGTTGAGATCGATCTGATCAGAGAGAATTTTTTTTCTGATCAATCAAGATTGATAAAAAATAAGGATCAATTAGATCAGTGAAAATTGATCAGATCGATCTGATCAAACCGGATCGATCGATCAAAAATAAGGATTGATCATCGGTTTCAAATTTTCATAATCGAGTTTAGTTACTATAGCAATCCAGAAAGGTCACTTTTTCGAAAGATTAATTATTTTATACTTTATTTTATAAACGTCTAAATACAGCTACGAATCAGGTAGTAATGGATTTTATACAAAATTGAACGGTAATATATATTCTCGTTCATTTATTTCTAGTTGCCTAGTAACGACTTAACATACCGGAATATCGTATTTTTCGGAATGAAAACACGTCAAAATTTTATCGCTTTTATTATGATCGGAAAAAAAAATTTCGTCCGATTGTAACCCTTCAAGAATTACCCTCCACTATTTCAAAACTGAGAACAGATACAACTTCGATGATATCACCCTCCGATTTCTCAAGCTAAAAAACACAACTTTACCAATTTGCATTAAACTATTTCCACCGATTGATTTTTCATTAAATATTTTGTAAACCGGCAAAAAATGTAAAAAGTTATCTTGTGAACTAATTCAACGATTAAAGTGAAAATTGGTATACTTATGTAAAACTTTTTGCAGCATCTATCTCTTTGTGGACTTACAATTCTCAAACTTTGCGAACAAATATCTCGAGAATGAAAAGAAATAATTTAAATCGGTTTAAAAATAATAAGTTATTCATTGAATATCTGAATATACAAAAAACTCAATTTTGAGGGCTGGTAAATTTGTAGGAGTTGATCCCCCTGTTTTTCAAAAATAAAAAGTATATATTTGTGTGGTATTATTCTCAAAATTTTAGTGCTCGAATTTGAAAATTACAGAAAATGTGATAGGATTTATATTTGTGGCTCAATATTTTTTGTTTAGTCCCCGAGGGTGTGTTTCCTATCCCCTTCAGTATCGGTTAAGCATTTCCTCTACGTCATTTCCTAGGGACTGCTTGAGTGCTTTAATTATTTGGCTATCACTTAAGGATAACGACTGTTCACTGCTACAAGTAGGTAATTATCGTACTGAGTAAGTGGATGAGAAAGCCTCTTCTCCTTTCCGCCACTATTACGTTTACAATTCACTGAACTGAATGAACTTAACTATATATTGGGGTAATACCGACTACCAATATTCCATCAACATGCAAACTTATTAGGAAAATAAATTACGCATTACTACGCTACTATCTTAAAGGAATCAAGACATAGAATGTATAAACAGAGGAAACATATTAAATGAAAACCATTACACAGAACCAAAAATTTGGAAGAAATGGATTGAGAAATGTAGTAGTAGTATAATTCCTCCTCTGACGAAGTAACAAGCATAAGTTGATGAATAAGAAGAAGAAATTTATATCGTACAAATAAGGCATTATTCGATGATATCCAAAACGACAAAATGATTGCAATAAGCTCTATCAAATGTTCCTACTGATAACTACTGATTCCTTTCATTAAAAAATTAATTTGACGTTTATAGTAAATTATTAAATCTCAATAAATGAAACTGTTTCAGCTCAAATAAAAAATATCATATAGTTATACATACGGTGATCAATGAGATCGCCTACAATTGTTTTTTTTTTTCAAGGTTGCGATCATGTACATACATTGAGCCAAAAATTGGCCGAAACTAATTTCACTCGCTCATTTTTTTTCTGTTTGTTAATGTTGTTTTGTATGTTACCTAATTTTTCTTCCTTTCGAAGATATAATTATTATTTTATTATCGTTATTATGAGGCTCTTAGTACAAAGATGCCAAATGCAAGATGAAGCAAGATCTCATTAATTTCAAGAAAAGTAAAGTTATTTTAAAAGAATAGCATACATTACAAAAGAACTTGTTAGTTAGTATCAAATACTTCTTGAAAACATTACTTATTTGATTGTAATTATTTGTGATATTAGCGAGGTGGTGATAGATAACTATAGTCTTTATTTCTTTAATATAAATAGTATCTCTACAAAAATAAGTCTTTTATTTAATATAATAATTGAATAATGAAAAGGTGATAAAAATACTAGATATCCGTGTTTAATAAAAATTTTAACTGAACTACATACACTTCGGTTTCGGTTACCTTTTCGGCCGAAACTACAAAGAAAAGCCGAATATTCAGTTAAGGTTTCAGTTTCGGCTGAAAATTTGTTTCGTTCGGACACTATTTTAATACAAATTACATATACTACTAATTTTATGTTGAATATCTGACCAGAATAATTCGCGAAAACTATCGGTAGGGTCGCCAATTAAAAAAAGCTTTCCGCGTAAATATTCTGCAGGAAAAAGTTTGTTGTGCAAACCGCATTTTATAAGTTGTAAGCAGGTGCTACAAAATCAATAAGGCAGTAGACACAAAACTCTTGTTTTAATATGAACTTCAAACTTTTATAAGCACAACTTTAGTACCGAAATTTTCTACTTCAACTGATTCAAATTTATTCGCCAAGAAATTAACTCTCTATATAGCGCTCGTTTCACGTTTCATAAAATTTAAATTCCCCGAGATTTTACTGAAATGTCCTTTAAGTAAAGTTACCTTTATGTTGTGGTTCAATGTAAATGTTTACAGGAAAATAAAACGATACTGAAACCAAACAATCAGGTGTTTGGTTAATTATAACTTTAGAAATTTATCCTTGTACGTTATGAATATTAAGCCAACAAAATAATAATAATTCATACGGTTTCCTCATCTTCTCCGTAAGGAATATAAAGTGCTTTTCATAAACACATAAGTATAAATACATCACTACTTTACTATTCAGAGTTAGGTATGTCTTTGTAGCAGATATTGGTAATATAAGATTAGTGGCGCTTCGAAAACTAAAATTTTGGTGAATAAAAACTTATTGAAATGACATTCATTTATCAGAAAATTAACAATATCATCAGTGCTCTGAACGTCAATTATTATTTGTATACCATAAGAACCTGTTGCCATTTTAAAAAAATAAAAAACCTGTAAACAGACCAATTAGGTATCTGAGGCATGCCTCAAGATTCCCTTTTCTGAAGCAGGTAGCTAGAACAGCGAAACAAAAATCGATAAACGCTACTAACAAAAACTTTTATTTTACCAAATTAACAAACTTCGCTGTATAAATTCTTATTATTTATGGAAAATAACATAAACATAGCTAACAATTTTCATTTTAAAATTTATTTATTTAACTTTGCATCTATTATTATAAACTTAGGGTCTATTATTTAACTGTACATTATTATATAAACTTGGCGTCTATTATTTTACGGGGCACTCTATATATAAACATATTGTCTGTTATATCTACTGAACATTTTAAAAAATTTTACTAAGAGAAATTATTTTTGACTCGACAAATCATAAAGTAATATAGAAAGCGAATGAATTACTATGACAATTATTTAAATTATTGTAGAATTTTTTACTAAGATTCGATTTTTTTATTTAGCATATCGCATTTAACATAGCAATATTATTTTATACTGAGAAATGTAACTTTCCAAAAAATTATAATACTTATAATAATGAAATAATGAAACAATATTGTTAGCTGATAGCAAAACTAGTGATATTAAAACATCAGCAAGCACAATATCTTAAATTCAGGCGGCATCCTTAAGGGAGAAGAGATTTTATCACTTCTTCACAGTTAATTTGTGACAAAAAGAAACAATAAATGAATTTGCTGATATGATGTGATAATTTGCGTAAAAAGAATGTACCTATATTTATACAGTAAAGGGTGCTTACCAGACGTCACCCTTAGGAACTTTTGTAGCTGTGAAAAGTTCACTCCAGAGGTTATTTTATTTGTGAAATAGATTAATAAATCTTTCTGCTTATAAATTTGTGTGTGAAATGATCCAAACGTTTTCTGGCAGGGATGAAACTTTAGCAGTAATTAATCTATTTGTTGTAACTGATAGGAGGCTTAGCTTACATTATGGTAACAAATGATCGCAAGTGTAAGAGTTGAGCAATTAGGAAGTTGAGAGTTTGCGTTTAATCCGTGTATCTGTCCGTGGCGCTAGTGTCGTTGACTTGGCCCTCGAAGGGAACTGACCTTTCAGTCACGCTCAGCCGGAAACTGTAACCCGATACGGACCTTCGGTCAGTGCACAAAAAACAGTTTGCGGAGGTACACACGAAAGAAATCCACAAAAATTTGGAAGGTAATTACGAATAGATGGAACGTTTTATTTAAGATGGACACTTTAGCGTAATAATAAGCTCTTACCATAATTACTTTTTTTAAATAGAAGTTTCTGTATACGAATATTTTTCTTATTATCATCTGCGCTTTAAGACAAATTATACTTGGGATGATTCTTGGCTAGTTATTCTAATAATGAATAAATATACATAGTATGAATAGCAAAATATTATAAATTTTATATCCTGAAGAAGATTCTTGTGGAGACAAAACTAACGAAAATGAACCAATAAAATTTTGTGATTTCCAAATATATTTCTTATTTGAAAAAAAAAAATGTTGCAAATTCCGGAAAAATTCAAATAAGCTTGTGACATAATTTAAGGCTGGTTTATAATGGATTTAATTTATGAATTTTCAGTTTTTGAGAATTAGAATAAAACTAAAATTATATGTAAAAATAACAACCGATTTTCCCTGTTGATCATATTTTTTTTTGTATGTTTTCAATATTTCTGCGTCTGTCTTTCTCATCTTTGTCTTTTTCTATACTATATAGTAAAATTCTCGTATACGTCTTAATTTTTTTATAGGCGAACTATACACTTTTTCAGTAAAATTATATATTTGTTAACACTGTTTATAGGAAATTATTGACAACATATTCAAAATATGTTAAATTGGGATATGTGGAAAGAGCCCATTATAAATCTACATATCTAATAAATTCGTTCGGTTACCAAGTTAAGTTAAGGATGTTGAAATATCGATGTGAATTGGACTTTTCATATGAGATGGACATTTTTTAATATATACCTACCTTATCATTATTGGGAATAAAATCATATTTTACTATTGAGGATAATGGAAGAATACTTATTTTTTTGGTAAAAAAACATTACAAAAATACCTTTCTTAGTTGAGGTCTTACATCTAAAAATACAGCATTATAGTACGTGGTTTCGCTCTTCATAAATTTTAACAACTGTCCAACTCTTAGGTTTATAGGATCCAGGGATTAAAGAATAAATTTGTTGCTGTGTACATTTATGTCAAAAACATTGTAGTTTCGGTCATATTGTATATTATAAAGTATATTAAAGCAATACTTTACGTTTACTGCAATGTTCCTAATTCAAATAAATTATACCCCACAAAATAATAAAATGTAGATTCAAGAAAAGAACTAAGATCGAACTACAAATGATGACAATTAGAAAAATGGGAAATAGAGAAAACAATGTAGATAATTATTAAAATTGACTGTATTAGGCTAGTGCATAACGATTAGGTTTTATAACCTAGAAAGTGCAGGTTCGAATCCTGCAATCATTACAATAAATATATCATCCTCATAATACTTTAGAAGTTAAGCTGTTACGCTGTCATTGAATATTAGAAAAAAATCAGTTGTAGTGACCTTTTTATAAGATTCAATTGCTTTAAAATTAAAAAAATATTTGGTTATTCTTCTATTTATTATATCTACGAACGTTTTGTCTTTTTTTAAAATTTAGAAAGATGTTAAATATGTGGTTATTTAGAGAATGGCTAATAATCTAAGGGACAATCCAACAAACAATGAATATTTTTTTAGGTTGAAAAGACGGCACCATTCTTCGGCACTGTTGGGGGTCACTGGAACCGCACAAAGTCTGGTGTCTGCGTTCCCAAGAATTGCCAGACCCTTTCAAGTGGCCAAAGTCATTCGATGAATGATCTGTTTGTCCTGTACAGCAACATTTCAAGGGCACATATCTCCTAAAGAAATTCTACACTTTGTGATACTTTAACGACTTTGACAAATCGCTGCACATTCTTTCAAACGTATTAGCGAAAAAGTAACACCCAGGAACTGACAGAAAACTTATAGAAATTAACGTGAAATTTCCATTATTAATAGCTCCAATTTGAAAATAGTAAAAAAAGAATCAAATTAATATGTATTGTATTTGTAAGGAAAGCTGTAAGTCTTGATTAAAACCAACTAAGAATAAGGTATTGCTACTGTAAATATTTACTTGTCATATTTCCCCAGAGGGTGATATGCTATTAATTTCCACCAACGCATTCATTTAATAAACCACCTGCATTGAAACATTTGAATAACAACAGAAAACAAGGAAACAGCGTTAGTTGGCAACTGGGAATAGAGGAACATCGTGACATGCTAGATTTACTGACACTAGAGACGAGCATATGTTTAATATTCCACAGGCTTTACGATGTAATTTCGTTATAAGTTTCGTATCGATAGAACAAGGGATGAACTAGATGTCACGTTTCTGACGGGAATTAAACGGCGTATGCTGGAAAATATTCCATTGCGGTTTTTTAATTGAATCATAAGTCTAGCGTCAATTCTATCAGTCAACAATCTTTCGTCCTTTTTTCAGCGATTTCAGTATCTTGTTATGTGGTGCCGCTAAGCGGTTAATATAGGAAATAGGCTTGGACACTGACAGTATTTCTCTTATATTTCGAAATGGATATAAATATATGCACAGACTTTGAACATGTTAAATATGCAATAAATTTCACTTCGGAAGCTATAAGAAAAGAAAAATACTTGTACAATCAAAACACGTTTATTGCGTTGAAACAAAATGAGGTAATGGAATCGATGTAATGCAAAAATTCGTAATACGTTATATGTTTGGTATTGGTATAATGTAATATAATACATTATCATAACTAGATAAATATGAACAAAACTGGTATTGTTTGTTTTAGTTCAATGCAGAAAGGCAGATTACTGACGTTATTTGTACATGTGTAGGACATGCAAGCAAAAAATATAAGCATGTTTGCGCTTTGATTTATTATATCAATGCAGATAGAAATATGGTAGGTGTGTAACACGGATTGATTTTCATACTTTATACATTCTACAAAATGCAAGTCATAATGCCTTTTAGTTTTCCACGGAAAACCTTCACTACAAGAAAATCATAATATTAATTAATAGTATTCAAAAGGATTATGACGATTACTTAGTTTTAGATTCAAATCCTTAGATGTTTTTTTAGAGAAACTAGACAAAGTTGCCCTTGTTTTAATTTGTAAAAAAAAGTCGGGAAGGAGTAAAAACAAACATTTTTATTATCCTTCCCATTGTTTGTGCAATTTTTTACACATTGTTAAAAACAATTGTATCATTATTTTTGTTTCTGGATCAAATTAATATGATTATTTTTTGACGTTTCTGAAAACCAATGGAATGTTTCATTGTTAATGACGTGTCTGCGTTTTAACCAATAATTATAGTGAAAATAGAATCTCTGTAGCTTTTTTGTTGACATATGTACCTATGACAGATAGTTATTAATATCAATACATAAGCAAAATCTGCGAAAAAAAACCTATTTTGTGTCATTTCTGTCAAAAAATAATCTAATTAAATATAACTACAGATTTCGATAAATAAAAAATAAATTAGTTTTTTCTCAAACTTTTTGCCATTAATCCCTGTAGACTTTCGTGATTATTGTCTGGCAACAAGTTGTTGAAATATCTATCAAATTATTTTCAATTTATATTAACTCTCTTGTTATATTATTAATGAAAATTTACAAACGACTTGTCAATTTATGATGGGAAATATCCTAAAAAATATAAATTTCGACAAAAATTACTATTATGATTATTTCCGTAGCGGGTAATGCATCCAATTTTTGTCCATTCTCATTCCTGCTCTACTTTTAAACAATATCTCTATAAGCCCACCCAGCAATGTTAGTTACGTAGAAATTTCCTCTTCTATCTCTTTCTGTTGCACACTGCATTGTATATAGTGGTCTCTATCTGTGTGAAGTGTTCCATATCCTCCTGGGTCTGGTAGATAAGTGAAACAGGGCAACAGGCGCGGTATTTTTGATAAATGAGCTTGCTTAATGTATCCACTGTCCTCGGTTGATTAGCTTTGATGCATTGAGGTGATACTCTGGAATGCCCATATCGTTTTTATGGCACAGGAAGATTACTTCGTCGCCAATATTATCTCGGGAAAATAGTTCGAAAGATATTCACCTGTAGATCAATGAAGAAACATCTCTTGTCAATTTAGATTGCAAATCACTTAACCGCATTGTTGACTTTTTAATGCTTTTATTATCTTATATTTATATATATTTCAAATAAATAAATAGTTTTATTTAAAAAAAAAAACCATAGAAAGTGAGTAATAAATTAGTAGAAATTTTCCTGATGTAGCTATTAGAATATTAAGTGAAAGTGAAACAAAATAGTGATGTTCTAGAGATCATAAGCGTATGAGGACAAACCGGTCTTTAATCTTAAATAAATATGTAACAGTTTATTTTTATATCATTATACTCTATTAAGCCTTAAAATCAATGTTTAATGTAAACATATAAAACAGTGGCGTAGCCAGAATTGTAATTTTGCAAGCGCTCATCATTTTAGATAAAACTAAAATAAAACAAAGTATGTTGTATCGGAAGAGGAAAGACTACGAAATATCAATAAATATATAAAAATTTACATAAATTAAACAAAAGCAATTAATTTCATTTAAACTACAAAAAATAATAAGAAATAACACGTATAATTTGTAATAAAACAATAATTTTAATCAATATTCATTAATCTAACTTTATTTTATTTTTAATATGAATGTATTTTACATCGTTTTTAAAACATAAAAAAAATAATTTCACGGTCTCACAGCCTACTTTGAGGTCCATATGAAAATTGAAAGATGGAATCAATTTCTCAAAAACGGTATGAGAAACAATAATTTGCAGTGAATTCGTCGTTAAAAAGTGCCTGAATAATACCTATTAAAATAAAAAAAGTTATGGAACAAAAATTGAAAAAGTTACATTTTTGTTTATATCTAGTCGCGAGTCACCTATGCCTTTTTTTGGAAAAAACAAAAACATTTATAATGACCCCCACATGAGACAACCTTTGTTTATTGTAAAATATATAAAGAAGGTATGTAATAAATAATTAATGTAGCTTTCAGGAAAAATATAAAACAGAAAATGTGGGATGGCTTCATTAAGACAAATTACACGTATTTATCATTTAGTCTAATGATGTCGGAAATGATGAAATAATCATATCTTATGTTCATAAATTAATGTGGATAAACTAGAACCAAATTATATTAAAACAAACCTAACTTCAATAAGTTACTTCTTTACAGTAACTCAATTTTTGAACTAAGTTTCTTTTTTTATCAACTATTGTGATAAAAATCTTAGGTCTTTTTATGTGAGTAACTTTTAAAAATAACTTTTACCAAATTCTGGTTTTATTACTTCGTCGCCAAAATTATCTGGAATAGACAAACCACTAAAGCAATCACCTGTAGCTCAAAATGTTCAACATCTGTTTTTGGTCGTCAAGTGTTTGTTTTGTAAATCAGTTCACCAGTTCAGTGCATCGTGGGAATTTTAAGTCACAAAAAACTTTTCGCCCTGTAGTTTTCTAAGAACTGGTGATAATCTGTTACGCATTTTTGTCAAAAAGCCATGTATCCTGTTTATAGAATTCTTGGGCAGTTGGAATTTATTGTACCGTACAGGTAAGCAACACAAATAATGCCTTTCTTTGTTGGGTGACCATCGTAAGGTTTTTGTTGAGCGTATGTGGGAATATGGAGCGAATTAATAGATTCTGAAGTAATTAATTTTAAGTTCTACGTTGGAAACACTTCGCTATTACCACGTTCGGTAAATTGACTTTATAATGAGGTATCATCTTGGTAATTCGCCGCTGCAGGCCCGGACTACTACATCATTTACATGAGGAATTACGGATTTACTACATAATAGTGCCGGATTAAAAATTTATACATCTTTCAATCAAACCGGATCTAGTTTCGTAGTAACCAATATCCGGCATATAAAATATTTACCAATACAACCTCTTTCGAAAATAAATTAAATATATCACTCACAACTTCGTTATTACTCATTGATGTGTGAACCAGCCAGGGGCGGCACTAGGTAATTTTAAGGGGGCGCACCTTTACAACGTAATAATTTAAAATTATAACAATATAGAAATTATTAATATATTTATAAAAACAAAATATTAAATTAAGAAAATTTTAATTTTATTTTATTGGAAATGTAAATCGTTAATTAAAAAAACTAGTTTTTGTTTATTATTCGTATTATACTCGTCTTGTATGATTATGATTATGTTAATTGTTAAAAAATATCAATTCACATTCGTTTCATTTTTTAGGCTAAAACAAATGTCATTAATTTTTTTAGATAAAACAAGTTAATTGTTCATATATCCATGTAATACGAAAATGTTACTGACATAAAAACCTTATAGTGTATAAAATTTTAAGTACTAGATAATAATATTTCTTTAAAAAAAAATTTGTGTATCACACGCCCATAAATTCTTTTGCAAAATTTCTCATTATTTGCAGGTCAAGCTGAAAGCGAGGCCTGTCATAATAAGCTCGCTCTCGCAAAAGTTTAATTTCTGAACTAGTGATACAAATAACTATTCTATTTGACAATTGTAGGAAAAAAAAATTCTGTACATTTTAAAAATAATATATAGCTACATATTTTAATTATGGATCATGTATTTGTTTTAAAAACTGAATTGCGTTATTGGAAAAGTTTTCAACAAGCAAATAAAAACCATAACAAATATTAATCAATGAAGTAAAAAATTATTAGTTTTGTTGTTTTTATTAAAACTTTTTAATTATTTTTCAATCCAATGAACATTTTTCTATTAAACGACAAATTACAAACTAGAATTTATTGAATTTACGTACACTATTAAACTATATAAAATTTTTCGAATGTTTATTAAAAAGTATACAAGCACAGGTAAATTGAAACATTTGAACTGGTCAAATGACAGATGAAAAAATTGAAAAATGATTTAAAACACGCGTGAAAAGGTTGAAATTTCTATGGAGAAGATTGATGAAAACGTTTTTTAATTTAAATTTTTTATCGCAAGTATTCAATAATTAAAAATGCGTAAATACAAAATAAGAATTTAAAACTGTTTAGTTTTGTCCTTGTTTGAAGAATAGCACTTATTAAAATGAAGTTATTAAAAATTCAGCACGTGGATTCAGTAGATAAGAACATTTTTCTGGCTCACATTAATTAATAAAAGAAACACTTGCTTTAATATTATCCTTTGTTGACCTTCATTTAACTTTTTAAATAATTGTTTAAGTTATCTTTGAAAATATAAAACAAGCATATTTATTTTTATACTTGGCCTTCCTGCTTTTAATAATAATTAGTTTACATTTTAAAATAATTAAAAATTGTAGTTGCATTTACTGCCGACCAAATAACAAATTAAAAAGTTGTGTACAAACTCACTTTAAATATTCTACGTCAGCATATATGAGGAAGTATTTTATTTATTAAAAGATTATCGGCACCTCCACCAATTTTGTTAAATGAACAATAGATTTTTTTTTTTTGAGTAAGAGGTGCAAACGCACTGATTCTACAATAATAAAAAAATACAAATTCAAGTTCGCATTTGAATATTTTTCATATTTTTATTTTTGTTTTAAATAAGCGAAAAATAAAATGTTATAAATTTTATACAAATTTATATTAGCTTATGACGTATTTTCGCCTATAACGTTTCTACAACGACAGGGTACCATAAAACAAAAATGCAATTTTAAATGATATTAAATATATAATAAACTCTAAGAATGAAAATTTAACTATCGTACCACAATCATCCGCCATTTTTAGATAAAACAACCCGTGACATTAATAATATTATCTGAATTTCAAAATACAACAATCGAGCATTTTTATAGAATTATTGTAATCTTTCAAACATTATCAGACGAGGAATTGAAAACAGTACTATATTACCGCCATTTTTAGGCCAATATATAGCTATATAGCATGGGCTCTATTTATCACGATTAGTGTCCGACCGAAATACGATTTTCAGCAGAAACTGAAACCATAACCGAATTTTCGGTTCCTTGAATTAAGGTTTAATTAAATTTGAATTAAGGTTTACTTAAATTTGTATTAACCACAGAAATCTAGTGCTTTTTACCTTTTGAGGTATTATTTGATTATTAAATTAAATAATAAACAAATTTATTAGAAAATCACTTTATTTATAGAGATAATGGCTCATATTACGAACGCACCTTTGTAATAATAAAACACTTAACGAAGTTAAATTTTACATTACAATCTTATTAGGCTAGACGTCACTTTTAACAAAAGCGCTCTACAAAAGTTAGCTAGTACAAGAACTAAAGACGACACAAATAATTACAGTCAAATAACTGGTCTTTTCAAGAATTTTTAAAAAACATAAAAATTGAAATAACGTTCAAAAAAACTATTAATTAACAATCAAAACAATCAAACAGCGCCCGACACGACATGAACAATTTTTGGCCGAAACCGAAACTGCGATCCAAACCAGCATTTTTGACCGAAACCGAAATTTCGGTCGACCACTAATCCTTTAGATATCGAGGGATTTTAAATATAATTATAATTTTATGTAAAAATAAAAAAGCACGCTATTTCCTGTTGACAACGAAAAGAATATGTTTTTGTATGTTTACAAACAAAACGTCAAATTTTTTGCGCCATATTATATGATGTCTATCTCTCTCATCTTATCTTTTCTTTTGTATAGAGATGTAAAGATATTATAAGTGATCTATATCCTTTTTATTTTATAGTTACCAATTATTGAAAACACATTCAAAATATATTAAAGTTGAATATGCGAGAAGAGCCAATTGTTGACAACCGCTGTTTTATGCCATATGAATAAAATTTTGAAACAAATTATTACTGTCACATAAAAATAAAAAGTAAGTTAGGTACGTCTGAGATAATAAAAGTTTCAGTACAAAATATAAAGTTTTGTATTACCATATTTTATTGTGCAATACAATAAATTTCTTTTTATTTCGGAAAATTTCGTGGCTTCTGAGAAATTTGTTAGTGTAATTAGATCTCCGGGATTAATTGTTTGCAGGAGCGTTTAAAAAGTATTTTTTATGAAAGCGCGAAATTAACAGCTACGATAGCGCCATCTCTCTAATGAAGTGGCTGCGAAAGAAAGATTTTAATTATGGGTTTTAAATTACACCGTTTGCAGGGTTTTTTGTTTTGTGTGATTCATTGTTGCGAGCTAATATTAAATTCTATCTTTGTAATTCTATCTGCAGTACATTTTGTAGCTATTGTGAAGATTTTAATCGCCGAAATGCTCTATTATTCATACCTCTTTGATTAACAATCAGGACTGTAGTTCAAAGGACTTCTTGCTACCGTTAGTACTTAGTATTCAACATCATTTGGCTTACATGCTCTTTAAAGACCATGCAAAGAACCACATGTACAGGACTGTATTGAAATTCTAAATCCTTAATAATTTATTTCTACTTTTCAAGTGATCAGGGAATGGCGACATGTTGCCTGTGCAATTTATATTAAATAAGAGTGAAATATTTTTGATATTGTGTTGAATCCCTGATCTCACACTCAGCTCAATTCGAGTCTGACCGCGCTTACCAAGTGAGTCGCCGTTGGCCATTGTAGTTTTTACTTGCATTTACACACAGATGTGTTATGCTGGTCACATATCTACAAACTGTACAAACTTTATTTATTTATTTTTCATATGTAGCCAAGTTTACTAATACTAATTTTAACGGAAATCTACTTTCTTGATAGAGTCTTGGAAGTCAGCCAGTGTATAACATTTTTTATTTCGACTCCAACCATTCATTGTTTATTCTTGTTGCTAGATACGCGTGTGTTTTAAGTAATATATGTATTGTCATCTGTCTTGTACTATTAATGGCCAGTTGCATAAATATTACAAAGGCCGTTTTAGACTAGCCTATAACTTGTACAAGATCTTGCACCATTTTTAGTACAAACTAAATTGGCTAGTGTCAAATAGCAAATTGGTTGAAACATTGAATACGATCGTAAATGGGATAAAAAAAACAGTCAGTAGTTAAAGAAAATTCAGTACTAGTACTGGTAAAGTTGTAAGTATTGCAAACTTTACATGCAAATGAATTTATGGTTATTTTGTTTGTCACATTGACAAGTTCAAGGAAAGTGCGCATAATCAGAGCCGAAATATTGTACAAAAAAATTGCATTAGTATCATGCAAAACTTCGTCAAAATTTAACATTTTTTGGTACAAGATATTGTACCATTCCATGTACTATATATTGTCCCATATATATATAAGCTAGTCTAAAACTGTCTTTATATTTTATATTTCCCTTAAATAGACAATATTCTATTGGAGTAAATTGTCAAGTGAACTATTTAACATTGTTGTCAAAATTTCGAATAGCATTTTTGTGTATATGTAGCTTAAAATTTACGCCTTGTTGCACCAACTTGGCATTAATTTTGATACTGATACCTACATAATTCATTTTTATTTAACATGTTTTCATTCATCCATGTTTTAAACTTCCTAACAGAAATGATTATATTATATTTTGTTGAATAGTTCATTTGACATTTTATTGCGATGTGATATTGTTAATTTATGGAAAACTTAAAATTTAAATAATATTAATGTAACCGGCCATAAGAGAGGTAGAAACTGGTTGGAGTCAAAATAAAAGATTTTAAACACTAACTGACTTTCATTCTTCCTTCAACAAATTTTAACAATATGATATACTAAATGATGAAATTTCCCGGCAAAGTGGAAATAAAATTGTGTGGGAATGCAGTTGCCTCTCCCAAAATATGAGTGTCCTCTTGTGATAAGCATAGCAAACATTCCTGGTCTTGCGGCACATGAGAGACGCCACTTCAAAGGCCCTGGCTGCTCCCATAACTCCATACCTGCTACACGAGCGTGACTTGTGACCAGCGCAACCCGATACTCGCGGCGGACCAGAACAACGTAACTTGATCGCTTCTGTGGCGAGATTCGTGGGACACGGACTGTTCTGCGCAAATACTGCTCCGTATCATATGCCTGATCCTCGGTCAAACATCTACTTTAGAATATTTAGCATAATATATTTATTTATTGAATCAAATTGGATGTATTTATCGAAAAACAGAGGCATAGGTAGCATTTTTAGCACCTAAGGCAATTTATTTGTTGGACTTCCTCTAATAACAAATGTGTACTTACTAAAAAATTTAGAAAAGCAAAATGTTTAAGACTTTTCTCTGTTTTCCTTTAAGAACAAACAAACAAGCAATAAAACGGGCTAAGCAATAAATTAATAAAACAAGCAAACTAAAAGTCTTCCGAAATAAAAAAAAGTAACTAATTTTCAAGTATGGAACAAAAAACTTATTTGAAACATATTTATATATTTTTATAACTGTTGAAATAGACTAATTTATATAATTGAAATTATTTGCAAACTACTTATCTAAAGCCCATTTTAGACTAGCCTACAAATTGTAAAATATCTTGCACCATTTTTCATACAATTTAAATTGGCTAATATTAAACAACAGCACAGCAAATTGGTTGAAATATTGTACACGATCGTTAATGTAATGAAAAAAATAGAACACGTAAAATTTTTAAATAATCTATTAGCCAATTTGGTTGTTAGCATGCGCTTATACGAAATTTGTGATCTCATGCATTTCTAATGATTATTTGTTTTTATTGTACTTATAGTGTGGTAATAGAAAACTTAGTTTTGCTATTGGTAAAATTGTAAATATTGCAAACTTTAAATGTAAAAGAATTTATGGTTTTATTCGAGCAAAATCAGAGCAAGTGTATTGTACCATTTCTTGTACTATTTATTGTCCCATACATAAGAACATACCTTAACGTCAGGGAGACGCGAGTCTTTTACAAAAGAGGCACACAATTATTAACAAAATAACTTTTTAAATTCCATCAAATAAAAAATATATTAAATCGGTGTCGAAACAGTAAGAGGGGTGCAACAATTTTTTTTTATGAAAAAGGGGGCGGCGGAAGAAAAAGGTTGGAAACTACTGCGGCTTAACATCTACGTCACAGAATATTTAAAAAATTAACTTAACAAATAATAAAATACGACAATAATTTCTGTAATTCATCCAATATTTCAAAGAATTTATTTCTGAATTTCACTTCCTGAGAAAGAACCATATGGGAAGCAAAATTAAAGCCTTCGAAATATTGACTGAATACCAGTATAGTCCTGTCCTAATCATCGACCAGTCAAGAAAATCCTTTAATTGTTAACAAATAACAATTAAGGCTTTCTGAAACTACCCATCGTACAAAAATAGTGCTGGACCCAATTGTCGTATTCGTTAATAACCTACTTTGCGCTCTTACAAAATATAGTATTTGGCCTGCTCATTCAAATCTAATTTTGCCGCCCGATTCGTCCTCCTTCCCTCTAGCTACGCCACTGTCGGATCTGCATATATAAACTTATGTATGGAACTGCATAAAGTTAAAAAACTAATGTAGATCTGGTAGAAATAATGGAAATATATATAATGTACGAACAGCAATGACTCACTTTATCCAATATTTATAGAAAATAAAATACTGCTATGTCCCAGTGGTTCGGAATCCACTATAAGCTATTTCCTTGCAGAGGCTGTAGGTTATCCTACACCTACACCACTAAAATTCCAGTAAAACTTGTCATGAAACAAGTCCTTAGGTACTGGAGGCCCAATTCCATTTAGGAATGTTGTGCCACAGATGAGGATGATTATTGAATGTATGAAAAATTCAGTCGGAAAACATGTAGTGCCCAATGTTTGCAAAGCTGGGGCAGTCCCGTATATCTATATAAAATTTATTAGTCCATGTTTGGATGAGTACCGTTTCGTGTACAGTCAGCTAGATGAAAATCGAAATTTAATTTAAACAAGCGAACACGGTGATCCTTCAGGATTTTAGCGATGTTATCAAATTCTATTTGCATATATTGTCAAGGGTTTTGAGATATTAAAGGATAATTAAAAAGGATTTATATGGACCCTGATCACATTTTAATATTTATTCAACAAATTACACATAGCAGGGATTAAATCTAGCAAACAACATATTCGTCGAAAATATATTACAGTAACTTTCAAATCATATTATTAAATAACGTATTTCTAACGACTAGGAATATTTTTTTTTATTTTCAAAAAATTCTAATATTTAAAGAAATATTAAACAAATAATGATTAAATTTTTATAAACTGACTTCAGTTTACAGTAATATTTTAATTCTATAATGAAACAATTTTGTTGATTGACAGCTAAACATAAACCAATTCTTGAGTTGTGATTAAAAATTCAGCAAACACAACGCTTCGAGATTATTAAGCATCGGGCAGAGGAACTCTCTTCACTTTGTTTCAGTGGTGACAAAAATAACGGTTAAAATGAGTGAGCCAATTGAGATGACCTAAGATTTTGTGCAAAAAATGCGCGATTTATATAAACTCATGTGGTAAACTAAAGGAATATCATTCACACCTTGTTATGTTATCCATTGCAGATTTCAGTTAGTTGGTAATAGTATTTTACATTATTAGCAAGGTAAAACAATTTTTACTGGAATTGGTAGGAGGAACTGACAAACTGACTGTCACCTCTTGAAGCAGTAGAACTGTTACCGTGCATATATTGTACTAGTTTATTTGTTATTGATTGTAATTGTAAAAATAATAAAATTATAGTAAAAAATATGTATGTCAGTAAAAAAACAGAACTTTCAATAATGTAAACAATGCTGTTACTAACTGGTAAAATTTTACAAGTTAGATGACAGTTTTATAGGTTAATAGCTTGTAAATGTTAGTTTTTCTGCTAAATAAATAGTTTAAATAAATTATAATTTACAGGTGAGTAACAAATAAAAATATTTTTAATAAAAAATATTGAATGAATAATACGATATCGGTAGTATTCGAAACAAAGTTGTTAGATCCCATGTTAAATTAAAGAATATTCTTTTTTTGGAAAACGTTTTATTCTGATTCTTTTCAGTTTCAATTCCTTGCCATGTTTGCATTCACTCAGTGATTTCTTTCTTTCCAGGGTTCAAATCTCTGAGGAATTGTTCGGACACGATCGTCTAAGTGTCGTAGTCTCTTGTGTTTGAGAGAATTTTAAAACGTTGTAGCTTTGCTGTAAATTTTTCAGTGGACACTTTTTATCGATAAAGGAAATACATCCAACAATCGTACACAACAACAATGAATTTAAATCGTCAATAGACAGTCAATAAATGTAATTCAAATACAAAAGAACAAAATCGTTTTATATTTTGCTATGCTGGTAGTTACAAATAATTCAACTCTAATACAATGTAAGTTATCTTTTTGACATCGGATAATAAGAAAGATAACTTTCTGCAAGTGATACAAGTTTATTTAACTTTCTCCTAGCAATGAGATCAAAACACTAACTACCCTAATGGCATTTACATTAATTGTAGTTAAATTATCTCGCCGAATTAAGGTTTAACATTTTATTTTCTTCGGATAAATTTTCGTTTGATAATTCTACCTTCTAACCTGACAGGAATTCGACTAGAAATTAAAAACATTAAATTAGTTTCTTGTCTCGTCTCACAAAATAAAAAATTCTTGTATAATTATAGAAAAATGAAATAAAACTTGTAAAAATAACCAAGTGGTTTTTAGAAAAGAGAGAAGAAAAAATGCTACTATAAAAAAGGAACATATTAATAATATTTCCAATTATTTTAAAATGAAACATAATTTATTTAAGATAATTATGGTGCATTTTTTTAATACATGTTGGCTACAATTCGACTTGAATATGTTTACAAAAGTGATTTGTATTTCACGCCGAACTGTTAAATTATCTATACAATCTTTGTCGTTGTTGCTGTTATTGTTCATTTTTATGTTGTTGCTGTTATTGTTCATTTTTATAATAAAAGCTGTCCGAGAGGTATGTTATAATTTTTATTTTTAGTCATTAAAATTTAAATTAATTATGCATTTGCATATAGCAGCAGATTTGGAATAAATTAATTCACATACAAACATTGTCATAGCCTAGTTAAAATATTGATGACATGTCATCACTCCTTAAATTTTTTAACTATATTTGATAGTAACATTTACAAATAAAGTGATAAATAACTCTTAACAACTATATAGATTTTACGAAGAAGGCGAATTAAATATAAGAAAATATTTTTCTGCAAATAAAAATATTTCTACGTACAACCGGTTTGCAATAATCTTTAAGTGATATCCTACTATCTTTTAATTTTTTGTAAATATATTCTTTTTAGTTTGTGTTATTTCTCGTATTCCCCTACCGTTCCAATTTGTGATTCTTCCAAACATCTTGCTTTCAAAAGCCAAGAAATTGTAATTCATCAGGTTGAAAACGTTGCCCAACCAGCCAACTGTTAAATTGCTCAGCTGGTAATCGATCAAAGTTACCTGAGAGAAATATATCGAATCGCTGCTAATAAATTGTCTGTTGTCCACTCTAACGCATACGCATTCGCAATAACGACCGCACATTCGCTTGCGCGGTAATTATTCTCCAATTGGCCTAAGTGCGCCTTTACACAAATCTCGATATTTGCATTACTAATTAATTTAATCCAAGTATTGGGACATACGAGATCTTTGTATCGCTTATTGTCCATTGCTGGATTTACAGTCAGATTTGTCTCAGATTTCGGTAATGGGAATCTAATCAACATAAGCTTCAGATGTTTGGATCAAACGACTATTAAAATACATCTATTATATTAAAAATACTGGGAACTAAATTGTATATTGAAATTATATAGTATTATGACTCATTTTAATAAGATAATACTTGATAGGTCGTTATAAAATTTATTTTTTGAGATATTTCTGTTCCAGTAAGAAAATCGTGAAAATCTCTAGAATTTAGCATTTGCGGACACTTTCTCAAATGAACTTGTCACCTTATTTTTAGGTGTTTAATCCATTGATTAAGTTATGTCGTTCAAACCTAGAATATCCTGTATATGGAAAGTATTTAATGAGCTCGCAAATAAAATCGAATGTGTGAATGCATAAAATGCACTACTCGTATTTAATATTGTAGATGTTTCTAATCTAATTTAAATTAAAAAAAACTTCCCGGTTGCGATTAAGCTTCAGTGGCTACCAATGCATATATGCAAAGCTACTTGGAAGACTTCCATATAATCTCATCTATTTGCAATAATCACAGCCGAATTCACCATTACTACATTTAATTAATGATCAACTGATTCAAGAATCAAGCTGATCTTTAGATCAACATTTGTTCTAATTCACCAACTTGATTTAGTTTTGTTTATGTTTTTGACAGTTCGTATACTTTTACGAGTGAGAATTATACTTTCTGTCATTTTTGTTGATAAAATGGCTAAACAGAACGAAAAAGGGAAAAATAACATCGATTCATATAGTTTTGTAAAAATGAAAATATTATGGATTAATCTTAACAGCCATAATTTTTTATACATAAATACATATGTTGGAAAGTCAATACGAGGATCAAAACTTGATTAATGGAATACGACAGATCAGTTGATCATTGTTTTTTAAATGGTAAATCGAATTGATTTATAGATTAGAGTTGATTCATGGATCTGAGTTGAACAGTGGATCAAGCCTTGATTAAGGAATGGTGAATTCGGCCGTTAGTGTTGTATTTATGATTGGTGACACTTGGATTTAAATATATATTTAACATAATATTTTTAAAATTGTTTTCATTTGACAGAACTTTTGTATGTTATATTCGAAATGCGTTATATCGAAGTTCTATTGTACTTATTTGGTATCTTATGATTTTAAAGTTTTACCTTCTCCCATTGCACAAGATAGTAATCTATCTAAATTTTGACTGTATTCTTTCTTGCTTACGAAATATTTGACAGTACCATATTCATAAATATATCACTGACGGCTTTTTTCGTATTACTGTGCCAATCTGTATTGTCGTTATTAGTAGATATCACTAATTACTTATTTATTTCATAAAGCAACATTCACTAGACTATAATTGATGTGAAGAGTGTACCAAAGTACCCATTTATATGTGGGAATTGGATCAATTTTTTGCACAATTCTGTAAAAACGTCTATTTATTTCCACACACGCGTCCGACTCATTTTTCTTAATAATCCTACCTTACGTTATAAACCGAGAAAGGTTTTTATAGAAGTCTAGTAGTCTGGGAATGAGTACTCACCTGAAACAAAAGAGCACGCAATTAGTACTTTTACTGTTATTTGTAACTGTGCAGTTAGTGTAATAAAAAGGGCATTAAAAAGGGATTTACTTGTTAGATATATATTAACACTTTTTTATAAGGAAAACGAATGTTTCCTGTACAGAACACACATTTAATAAAGGTGGTTAAGACTGAAAAAACTATGTATTTCAGGAGACTTTGTACATTAGTTGGTAAAGCGTTCTATTAGATTCAGAAAGTTTCTGGGCATTAGCGCCAGCAGATTATTTTGCAAGGGGGTGTAAATATTTGGTATGAAATATTTCGTACCTACATTTATATTTATATCCTTTTGCTTGTAAAACTTCAAAACACATTTATAGTCAAGTTGTGTTTAATATTACAGAAATTCATTTTACCTATGGTAACCATGATATTATACATATAGTAAAACAAAAATTAATTATTTCTTACGCTTAGTTAATGAAAATTTGATAGTTAAAAACTAAACGTTTTTATCCTGCAATTTTTTAAACCATAAAAATTTGTTTTACAAAGTGGCTTAGCTAGAACCTCTTTTTGGATCCGCTCGTGCTCCCATAAAATTTCTTTGAGCGCCTGCAAAAATTTGGAAACTAAAAAAATACAGCAATAAGCGGTTGTAAGAAAAATAAATATGTTTTATTCTTTTCCGTCATGTAACAGTTAAATTCCTACACATTTATTCTATGGATGACTAAAGCGTATTAATCATATCTGAGATTTCTGCCCGACAAGAAAGCTTGTTTCGTTGGTACATCATATACCCTAGAGTATGAAGTGCGCGGATTGTGCAATTAATAAATTTGCTAATCAAATAGCTGAGTTTCATTAAAACATCCATCATTAGCTCTTATTCATTAGCCATTGTATTTATTAAATTTATTTTTTAAATAGTATATTTAGTTTATTGTTTAATTATTAGTTTCTTTTCTTCGACATTTCGATCGTAAAATGTATTTTGTTGTTGTATGATACAAGTATTTCTTTTTTTAACCTACTATTTAAATTTGCTTACTTTTTTTGGGCCCAATAAACGTTTAACATAGATATTATATTGTTTAAAAAACTGAGTCTGAGCCCCTGCAATTTTTCCAATCCTAGCTACGCCACTGGCTTGTGTATGATGAGCATCCATAGAAAAATGATTGATTATAATCAAGAACTTATCCAAGTATAGAGCAAAACTTTAGTTGAAGTTAGTAATTAAAATTAATGAAAATGAATTCTGTTGGTATTCCTAGAAAAAAGTATAGTTTAATTTTGTTGTTGTATTTCTATATTCACAACAGTGAAATTAGTCTTCAAATTAAAACCTACCTGCAAAAAACATTACTCACAATATATTCAAATTACTTGTCAATTATTAGTACCTATATTTACTTTACAACCATCTAATGATGGTTTACAAAACTATATTTTCTCACGCATATACTTTACGTTTACATATTTAGTAGTACTCATTGCCTTCTATACTGTATTTACTGAATAATTCAAGTGTAGATAACTTCTGCGTATACAGATTGATTTTACTAAGAGCTACTAATTTAGTTGTGAATATAGCAAAATAATATTGATTGTTATAATTTTATTTTTAAAAATAAAATTTGTTATATTGTTTCGCCAAAATTTTATGTTTATTATAAGTTTTAATGTTTCAACTTATTTTAGAAAATTGTAAAATTTGCTCTTGCTCAAGACTGTCGGCGCCCATGATCCTGTAAGTCCAATCCCAGTGAAGACTTCTTCAACTTAATATCTTTTTTCAAAAACCATTTGTTCTGATTCTTACTACTGGTGACAGTTCTATAAGGGATATTTCTATGAAATTAGAACAATATATCAAATAGATAACTAGACAAGAAGTTACTTCAGAGTCAAGCAAAGAGCTTTTAAAAGCATCTGTGGTCAAAAAGTGTTAAAAACTGCTTGAAAGTTGGTGTGTTTTATGTAATTAGAAAACTAAAAGTTTATCCTGTCACTTTTTTAATTGAAATGACAAATTATCTCTTCCTTTTTGTGCTTAAATTAAATTATGACAATACTGTGGGTGTGGTTAAGGTAAAAAACAATTTCCTGCAATTTAAAAGACATTTCTACACAAAGGATTTAGGTTAATTAATTATTCTTGTCCAGCTAGCTGCAAACAAAAGAAACAGCGTGGAGATGTCTGTCGGGCCAGTCCGGCCCTGGCGGCCGATAATGCAATAATTAATCATTATTCCGCCCTTTACTTGTCGTCCTCACCGTGACGTCACAGATTAGAAATTCAGATTCGCCGAAGGCGCGAAGGGTAATCCTTCCTCTGAGGTTTTTCTAAGGAGGAATTACTTGTGTTTATTTTAGCAAAGGTACAATTTATAGACTATACGCTTTATCGGAGAGCGTAGTCCTTTATAAAGGTCAGTTCAGGTAGTTCACGATTTTTAGTAGAGGGGTAAAATGTGACCAGCAAAACATACTTGTATTTAAATATATGTGGCAACATACCGTGAGTATTTTTTAACGTGAAACACGTATGCTTGCTTGTCTCATTTAAAATGAAACATAGGGAACGAATTTGACATTTGCTTTTTGGATTATAATATTTTCTGACAGGCCTATCCCAAGTGCAACAACATAAGAATCCGACGACTCTCTTCTCTTAGTGCTAAAAGACGCATAAATAAGACTTCGTTATTAAAACCGGCGATACTAATACCTAATTATTTTCTAATTAATTCATAACTAAGATCTATGTACAAAGTGATCAATTTCTTTATAAGTAACTCTCGCTATATTTCTATGTTTAATTTTTCCGCGCAATCTAAAATTCTCTTATTATTAACGCTTTCGTGATCAAATTGTATGTTTTGATTAAATGTGACAATTGTCCCATGTAATTACACAATTGTACGTTATTATAATATTAACTTGTCAAAATTATATGTTATACAGGTATGACTTAATTTACTTTTGTCTACGTAAACAAAAGATTAATATTCTGAAACCGGTAAAAAAATTATGAAGCACGCAAAATTTGATATGCTTTTATGCAAATTTACACGATTTTTTATATGTTTCGAGTTTCTTAAATTCTATTGTAGATAAAATATGGTACGATACATATATGTAAAGCATTTTTGTATTATCTACTTGTATAGTAAATCATGAACTATTTATATATTTTTCATAGCAAATAGGAGTATCTTAAAGATTAATTTTAAAAATATCCGAAAATCATGGCACTGCCCTATTTTTACTATAAATACATTTACGGCAAAGTTGCTAATGAAATTTTAAAAATATGTGCAGTTAATTTTAAATAAAAGTAAACTACGTTTATTATTGTTGAAGAATCAATATTATTGTAAGTGAAATTTGAATTAGAATTGAAATGATGAATTTTAGTCCCGCAGGTAACATGTTGGCAAATGAAAGCCTATTTTTGGAAGCTCTATTTTTCTCTTGTTGTGTTTACAAAGGCCGTTTGTTTTATTTATCGCGCGTTTTTAGTGTAAATGCATTAGCCGCGTGAAAATATCAATACGTAGAGCATTACACAGTGATTTATTGCTACTGTAGTATGTACGTATCATGCTACATGAGTACATTTAGTCAAATCTGTTAAAATATCTATTTCGTCTCGATGGCCAATTGTGTCAATATTTAGTTACCGTGCACTATGCATGAATATACAATTTGGACACATTATTCAAATGTGTTCATCGTTAATTTGACTACGTAATTTCCAGAATTTGCTGATTTCCATACGGTATTTTTAACGCAATTTGTTATTGATTGTTTGTAAATTAATATATTTAGAACCGTATAATGAAGTAGCATTATATATATGTAAAAACTAGATAAGACCATTTTCATAAAATTTGAGAAAAACGCATTTAAAGTTTTTCTTGAACAATTGGGTTTTTCTGGTCCTGGTTCAAAGATATACCTTCTGTACATGTCATTTTTTATCTTATTAGCTCAATTTCGCAAAAAAAAAAATGGATTTACCTAGTTTTTCTGAAAAACCACGGATATATGGCAACTGTTCTTTATAAATTTACACGGTTGTCTATAATTTGCTTAAAATCTTGAAACTTTCAATGTCATGCCTAGGTGTAGTTAGGGGGATACTTGGAAATCCTAAGGACCTCCAATGGAATTTGTATCCCCAAACAAAATTTCTATATTTTAATAAAAATTATATTCTCTTAATAGGAAGCATGGATGTAGAACGACAAAATGTTTCTAAACTAGAAAGACAGAGAATTATTTTTTTCTGCAAACTGAAAATTAATTTATAATGCTCGGTTGTGCATTGTATTAAAGATTTATTTCTAATTAATATTTATTATGATATAATTGAATAACTATACAGCTAAAAATTCGATTTCCTTTAGAAAATTGCGATGAAAGTTCTAAATTATATGATCTGTAATCATCATTTTGGAGTAAATGAAAATATTTTGAAAGCTGAAATGACTTTTCTGAAGAAGATGATGAGAAGTCAAAAATTAATTGATATTAGAAATGTACTTAATTGTACATTTGGTAATTTCATAAACTTTATGAAATTACACTTATAATGCTTATAAACACAACAAAGTATGAAAGATCATTCTGTGCTATGAGAATAATAAAAAAACTGGATACTAATTTGGATATTTGGCAGTAATAAATATTAAAAATGAATTTTCAAAAAAAATTAATATTATTAAATAAGTAAAATGTGATAAATATTTCAGTTCACTTAAAGTTCATTTTTTAATTATATAACAGCAAAAATTTAAGTTGATTTACATTTGTGTAGCTAATTGTGATGATTAATAAAACTAAAATGTGTGTGTGAAAATATACCTATGGAAGAGGGCTCTTAGTTGTAATATTTGGGGTTCCAAATTAAAAATATAAAATATTTGAGGAGACGCTACGAAAGCAAGTAAAAGCAGTAATAATTTTGTGTTTTGTGAACGAAGTGAATGTATAACTTATCGAGTTGCGAGTAATAATTAACCTCTTCCATTTGATTACCACTTAAGTTATCTGGTCCGGGAGCCATGCGTCATTCACACACCATTTAATTCATCCATTCGTTGCGTCCCTCTTCGCTTCCTTGTAATTCGCTAGAGGATACAATTTTACTCACAAAATTTTTCTCACAATATAAAGAATAGATTTCAATATATCGACTGTATTGTTAGAAATTAGGACACTTTTGGTGTAGCAGTCTTTTAATAAAATCCAACAATATACCAACCTTCCGACTGTAAATCAGTCTTCATCAAGTTGATAATTTATACATATATTAAGAAATATTTATTGGAGAAATTAATTAATAAGTGCCTATATTTGAATAGAATCTTTAATCAGATATCTTACAGAAATTGTTCCAGATAAATTATGTAGATTCAGGGGCGAATCCATTTTTGTAAAATTTTTTAAAAAATCGTTATGAACATTTAAAAACATGATATATCTATTTAGATTAAGTTCAACTAGTCTTTTAGAACTTTTTGTAAATTTTGTTCACGTCAAGCTGATTCAGGCGGTGAATATGCTGCAGCATAGCTAGACCAATGAGCTTTCCTCCTCAGTCATAGTTTTGAGCCGCGATTGTTTCCACCTCACAACTTCATTCCCTTCTTTCTCTACAATACTTTTCAAATCTTCTATATCTAAAAGGTTCTTCAGTAGTATAAAAAAATTAATGAATCTATTTAGGAAGTTGATTTTGAAATATTTATAAAGTGCAAATGTCAATACTCGTACTCACATGGTCAACTAGGCCTTAGATGGGTAAATGCAAGGTTGTTGCAATTTTCCCCGATCCAAAAAGCCCAAAAAAAAACCACCCAAAAAATACATTCGAAAAAATCCTTATAAAGCTCATATTTTTTAAAAATAAATTGTATTCTGTATGTTCAAAAATATACTCATAATATAACTGCGGGCAACAAGAAGATTATATATAAGTTAGTTTAATTTTTGTTTTCGTTTATTTAATTGTACATAGTTTTAGCAAAAAATAATTTGAATTGATAATGCCGGTTGCACCAATATTACTTAAATTTAAAAAAAATGTATCGACATAAAATGCCAAATGAAGTATTCAACATTGCTGTCAAAATTTCGATTAGCATTTTAGTGTTGCTTAAAATTTAAGCCCTGTTGCGCAACTGGGTATTAGAATCTTAGATTCTCAGATAATATTTTCCATTTAAATTTTTAATTTATTTAAAATATGTGTAAAAATCAAAATTTAGTTGCATACCCAATTGTTGTTATTATATCTTGTAAGTAGCAGTAAGTAGCATTACATTTCTAGAAGAATTTTTTTGGTTTGTATTGTTGTAACGAGTTGTCTGTGATGACTAGTTTTCTAAAGAGGTGAAATATGAGCGTGGTTGTTTGTGTAGCAGAACCACGAAACTATGAAAATATGCATAATTCGCGAATGCACAAAATTAGTTAGTGCACTTCACCACACATTTGCATGTTATTATTTCGGTGCATCTGGCCAGCATTCATTTCACAAGTTGACATTTAAAGTGCATTTTCATTGTATGAAGTAATGCATCTTGCTAATGATTTATATTACACGTATACACCACGGACAAATTAGCATAAAAAACCTACAAAGATATGGGGCAGAAAGATTTTAACGCATTACAAAATGTATAAATTATAAAGAAACGTTTAGCTTTGATGTTTTATTTATTTATTTGGGACATAACGCAAAATTAAACAGCGTTTTATGACGAAAAATAAATAAGAAAGTGTACAACTTCAAAGGAATTTTATTTCGCACTGTACAAGTTTCCAACATCTGTTCTCACGTTCTTATATAACTTCAAATAAAAATGTAATATTTGAAAAACTAACCAAAAATAAAATAAAGCTCTTTCCTATTTCGCAAAGAAAGGGATGGGGTGGTTCTGTACAACTTATTTCATGTTCCAGCAGATACGACGCCGCTGTACCGACCGAGAGTACAATACAGATTTATCAAGAGATGCATTCTCAAATTTCTTACATTCTTTGCAACAATTCTAAAAATATTAAAAAATCAATAACCATTTTATTTCAACAACACACAAAATCATTTCAAAGGTCCATACGTAGGTCACATTGTCACATTTAAAATCTAACTACTATGAAATATATATTTTCCATTATGTTGCCACATGTGTCTAAATGCACCAGGGTAATGCTGGTCACATTTCTAATATTTCACATTTTGTACAAGTATAAATTATAAAAAAAAATAAAGTAGGGCACTGGGATAAAGCAAAAAATAATCAACGTTGACCCGTTTCGACCCCATTTAGGTCATCTTTAGGAGTTGATTTTATTTAATATTGTATCCAGGGCATGTAACCGAAAAAAATACTGGTTAACGGTTAACCCTTATAGAGAACGTTATAATAATAACGGTTTTAGTTCGAAAACCGGTTTTTGAAAATTGGAAACCGGTTTAAACAGGTTAATATATCGGTTAAAAAAATAATTAAAACAAATTAATTATAAAAATTTGATTAAAAAAATTGAGAATAATTAATTAAAAATTTTTTTTTTAAATATCATCTGAGAAAAATATCACAATTAAAAAAAAGCAATTTAATTAATGAATATTTACAAATATTCCCGTAATATATTCAGAAAAACGCAGGTCACTTTTCAATTTTAAACTTGCCTGTGTTGACAAAGGCCGTATTTATTTGGGACTTTTTAAGTAACCTTAACGACCAAAGAAACTACCTACATTTATGACTCTCCAATAAAATGTTAATTGTAAAAACTGTGATGACTCATGTTCAAATACAAATAGAAAACACAGATAAAAAAAAATAATAAATTTTTCCTCGCTAAATAATATTAAAATAAAGGTTAATGTTCGCTAAAACCGGTTTATTTTTTTTTTTGGTTAACGGTTACCGGTATTTTCGACCTGAAAAATATCGGTTAAAATTACGGTTAAAGTTCGCAATTTTTGTTCAAAATATCGGTTACCGGTTTTTATTAACCGGTTTTTTTATCCGGTTACATGCCCTGCATACTTTGACAACTTGTTTTGATAATTGTTATCTATATTCGCAAATATATTTCAAACCATATCCAAATAAAAATTAATATCTTTTCTCTTCTCCAAGTAATTTACAATCATAGTTAATCATGAAAACTAACAATATTTAGATTTGCACCTTAAAATTTTGATTTTACAGCCGAAAAAATCCAAAATGACCCATTTTCCGGTCAAAAATTTTGTTTTTTTTAAATAGTCCAAATTGATAGTCGCCTATGAGCTGATTCTAAATTTTAAAACCGAATTTAATTATCTCTTCCCATTCCTGAGATATTAGGCTTCAAAGTTGCACCTCAAAAAAGTGTGTTTTTTGACTATATCTCTAAAATGGGTAGAGATACAGTCTCAACGATTATACCAGTCGATTCTACGCACAAAGTTACATAAAGAAATGTTTTCTTCGCATATATGTTCTTTGGATCGATTTGGTGTAAAATGAGAAAAAAGAAAAAAACCGGAATTTCAGTTTTTCGCTGGAGAACTTTTTGGGACTAAATCTTTTCATTTTTCAGACTTAAGTAAATACGAATGCGCTGATTTCAAATTTTCAAACCGATTTCAATTATCTCTTACCGTTCTCGAGATATTTAGGTTCAAAGTTGGAACTGAATAAAATCGTTTATCAGGAATATCCCTGAAATGGGTCAAAATTCGATCTCGACGACTTCACCAATCGATTCTACGGGCAAAATTACATAAGTGTACCAATTTTCAGATTAATATTCCAATGGATACAATTTTTAGAGCGAAAAAACGAAAATCGCGAAAATCGAAAAATCGCCTGATGAACCCCTTGCGATTTTTTTCGATTTTTGACGATTTTCGTTTTTCCTCTATAAAATTTGTATCCATTGGAATAAAAATCTGAAAATTGGTACAAAAATGTAATTTTGCCCGTAGAATCGATTGGTGAGGTCGCCAAAGTCGTATCTGAACCCATTTCAGAATTATTCCTGAAAAACTGATTTTTTCAGGTCTAACTTTGAACACAAATATCTCGAGAACGGTAAAAGATAATTGAAATCGGTTTGAAAATTTGGAATCAGCGCATTTGTATTTACTTAAGTCCAGAATATAAAAAATTTTGGTGACAAAAAGTTTCCCAGCGAAAAATTTTTCGTTTTTCTCATTTTTCACCAAATCTTTCCAAAGATCGTATATGCGGAGAAAACATTTCTTTATGTAACTTTGCGCGTAGAATCGACTGGTGTAATCGTTGATACTGTATCTCTACCCATTTTAGAGATATGTTCAAAAAACACACTTTTTTGAGGTACAACTTTGAGGCCAAATATCTCAGGAATGGGAAGAGATAATTAAATTCGGTTTGAAAATTTGAAATCAGCGCATCGGCGACTATCAATTTGGTTTTATCAAAAAAATCAATAAATTTTACCTAAAAATGGGTTTATTTGGGTTATTTCACACCCTGGAATGGGTTTAAAGTGTTTAACAATAATTTAGGTGTTCATAATTAAAAAAATAAGTTTAATACGATTATGTGTTGCATTTTATACCCAAAAATGAGTTGAAAAGTGTCTAAACATATTGTATAGTACATTTGGAAATTTGTCACACCTTAAAATGGGTAAAAAGGAACCCAAACCTGACCTAAAATTGGGTTTAAAGGGTGTCAACAATCAAAAACCAAAATTTTGGACTCATACATGGGTATTTTTGGAATATTTCAGCTGTATATGAAAAATTTTACAGTAAAAACCTAAAAATTGTAACTTTTTATATTCAACTGTAATTAGAAATTACTAAAAGTTAGTTACAAACAGGGAATGTAACCGAAATAAATACTGGTTAACGGTTAACCCTTATAGAGAACGTTATAATAATAAAGGTTTTAGTTCGAAAATCGGTTTTGAAAAATTGGAAACCGGTTTAAACCGGTTAATATATCGGTTTAAAAAATTATTAACATTAATTAAAAAAAAAGTAATTATAAATATTTGATTAAAAAAAATTATAGAATAAATAATTTAAAAAAGTAATAAAAAATTACCATCTGAGAAAATATAACAATTAAAAAAAAACAATTTAATTAATAAATATTCACAAAAATTCCCGTAATTTATTCAGAAAAACGCAAGTCACTTTTCAATTTTAAACTTGCCTGTGTTGACAAAGGCCGTATTTATTTGGACTTTTTAAGTAACCTTAACGGCCAAAGAGACCTACATCTATGACTCTCCAATAAAATGTTAATTGTAAAAACTGTATGACTCATGTTCAAATACAAATAGAAAACACAGATATAAAAAAAAATATTAATTTTTTTTCTCGCTAAATGATATTAAAATAAAGGTTAATGTTCGCTAAAACCGGTTTATTTTTTTTTTTTGGTTAACGGTTACCGGTATTTTCGGCCTGAAAAATATCGGTTAAAATTACGGTTAAAGTTCGCAATTTTCGTTAAAAATATCGGTTACCGGTTTTTATTAACCGGTTTTTTTAACCGGTTACATGCCCTGATTGTATCACATATTTCAATTTAAATCAAAGGTTTTGATTTTGTTACAAAATTAGGAAATTGTTTTTTTGGTAGCAAAGTAGTGAGAACCTACAATTCAACAACGAATGACATTTTCAACAAACAACTGGCAACATATTTTTGATGCATTTAAGACCAAGAAATACTTTTGATACAAAAGATAAAAAAAAATTATTGGATACAAACATAAAAAATATGTAATTTTAAATAAGTACATCAAGTTTCAAATGAAATCAATTTAATTACATATTGAAAAATTGTAATTTAATTGACATTAGGATGTAATCTCTAGAATAGTACATCTTGGGGCGAAGACCCCCACTTAACAACCTAAGATATAAAAAAATAAAATTGCAGAATGTAAAAGACTTTTATCTATCACTCACTTGTGAACTGTCATTTACTTAAACTGTTAATTCTAAATTAACATTTACAAGCTACTAACCTGCAAAACTAATTGTGAAAATTTAACAAGTTAGTATATAGTTGCATTAACATATTATTAACACAACATTAGTGACTGTAGGATTTGGAGATAATTCTAATTTTATTTACAAGTAAACAATAAAAAAATAACGGTTCACCAGTCAATTTCCCCCATCGTCAGTAAGAATTGTTTTACATTGCTAAAAATGTAACTTATATAGTCTTTTGCATTCTGTAGAAAAAAAAAACTTCTTACGACAATTAAAAAAAAAATTCTATAAATGTGTTGCAAACTTTAAAAACATAAAAATTAATTTTGTAAAGGGTTATTTTTATTTTGTCTTTTTGTACTAATGGATTTTTACATTGGGACAACTGCCACCAAATTTCACTGTAAATAATAAATACCGTTCTTCCGGCGGTGATGCAAAACAAGTGAAATTACGGAAAGTGCAAAAATAAACTATGCCAAACGTCGGAGTGATCTTACTTCCATCCATTAGAGTGAGCTGTACGTTTCCTCCTGTCCGCAACTTCCGCTTGTTGGCGTCACGGATCGTGTACGAACTTCCGGTTCGTTACAGCCGCATATCTCGCTAGATGTCACCACATGTGTACAAATAAAAGACTACAAGGTATCCATTTTGTACTTACATTTTTCAGGAATATCTTCTCGAGGTAAATATTTATAATTAACTTTTAATATTTTGTGCGAAATGTAATTACAATTTCTTAATTAAACATCAAATAAAATTCTCATAGATTTCTTCAAAGAAATTGCGTCTTTTCACAAAGTTTGAAATATGGCTGGGATTGTATAGTACACGTGTCTTTTAATAACAATACAACATAGTTACAGAAGCCTTGACAAGTATTCTGTTGGGAAATTCTAAGCATTTGCTTCGAAATTTATTATTTCATATTCTTTTCTCACATTTTTATTTGCATTTTCCATGAGACATATTTATCATCAAATGTAAGAACATGAATATAATTTCAGACTCCTAAAACCTGGAATGTACTCGTATGTTGTCATATGAATTTAAATACAAACTGTAAAAAATATATTGTATGCTAGCAGTGGCGCACCCAAGGGCAGAAGGGCTAGGGGTTTAAACCCCTCTCGAAATTAATTTACTTTATTAAAGTAAAAAAATATATGTAATGATTATACAATGTATGTCAATTTTATATTACGGTAAATATATTATTTGTGAAATCACATTTTTAGATTCCGATTTTTTATTTTTATTTTTTTATTTTACATAGAGAACAATTAATTAGACGACCTTGACTTTGATTGTAAAACTTGATATGATCTACAACTGCACAAGAAAAAGATCTTATTATTGTAAAAATGTGTATAACTCAAAAAGTAGATTCATAGCAGCGTATAATACTGGATTTTAAGATGCCATGTAAACTACAAAGCAAAAATTTACGAATCATTGATGAAGATTGATAATGATGCATGAAATGAAGTTTACTTTTGAGGTTCAATTTAACAGAAAAAAAACTACAAAACATCGATGTTGTATATATTATATGCGAAATGAATTTGACATTTATGATATGAACAGGAAAGAATGTAAATATTTCTAAAAAATATGAGAAACCTATGATGAGACCATAGACGGTGAAATATAATTATATGGCCGTTTCTCTTGCGACTCAGTTTTTTAAATTTTATTTATTAATTTTGTAAAATGAACATTCTGTATTTGAAAACCACCTCTGAAAAAAATATCTGGGTGCGCCTCTGTACGCAAGAAGAGTCGGAGTGACCCAGTGGCATTTTGTACAGTTGCACAGGGCTCTGAGACGGTAAGGTCCCCCCAAACAATAACGAAAATTATAGTTTATACGACGATCGATGACAGTGCACCAGTTCATACAAATTTGTTATGAACTGGACCGAAATAGGAAATAGTCATGTCATAAGTAGCGAGGTCAAGTCATATTACCAATTACCAGCTGTTAAAAAGAAAGGGCTTTTTTTCTTAAAAATAAATATAGAACTACTATCTCGCGTGATGGTTTAAAATATGTGTCAATATTAGCAATTGAAAGGAATTTGAGAAAGTCATTAATATTTGTCGAATCTTTGAAACAACCCTTTGAAGAATCATTACTGTCCAGGGAACAAATCCATTATTTCGGCTCTATATATCAGTATATCTTTAATATCAGATAGAACAATCTGTAATTTGAGTTACCATATGAGTTTAAATACATACAAGCATGTGAGTGATGCTGGTCACAAATATGACAAATTATTTTTAGAAAACTATCGTCCCTTATTAGCTGTCCTTTCTATTCAGCCCTTGTCACTACCTTTCATTTCTTCTCTCATTCTCTTTATCGTAGGGTCAAGCCATTTCCTGCGTACAGCAACAGCTGAAAGTGGACACTGGACTTGGAATTTCAGCTGAAAAGCTTTGGGACAATCGATTGCACGGACGCACACAATGAAGCGGTAGTAAATAAACAAATGAAGGACATGTAAACACATCTTGAAATGTAGCGATAAGGATTCTTCTACTTAATTAATTTAATGAAAAATGTGAGAATTAAAAGCTGATTGTATTTACAAATATTTCAAAACTTCTATTTTTTCCTGCGAGCCTGTCACCTCCTTGAAGCAGTAAAATTGTTACTTTGCTAAAATTATACTATAGTATATTTGTTATTCACTAGTAAATAAAATAAAAATTAAAACCAAACCCCGTCATTTACTACAAGCTGTTTAAAAAGTACGAGGAGTGAATGCTGTAGCCACATTTACTCTGTGATACATTAGTACATTACGATAAAGTTTGAAGCACACAAAAATACAATAATAATATGATAAGAGCAATAAACTTAAGGAACAGATCACAAATATCGTTTAGTGTAAAACTGGCGTTAGGTTAGCCAATCAGAAGTATTTATTTTAGAGCGTCAAATTCAGTTTACTCTTTCTAATTATTAAAGTATAATAATGTGTAAAAAAATTGTATGACAGTAACAAAACACAACTTTCAGTAATGTAAACAATGCAACTACTATCTTATGAAACTGACAACTAAATTGTAAAAGTTTTACAGGGTAATAGCATATAAAAGTTTGTTTCCCTAGTGAATAAATAGTTCATATCAATGATAGTTTACATACGTATAACAAATAAAATACTATTACAATATACAAAGAACTTCGAATTCTTACGTTGCTGTTTCACCTCTTTATAACTATGAATCTTGGAAGTAGATAAAAAATAATATTGTAACATTTATTTATTTGGAGGAAGTGTACAAAAAATTTAAACACTAATACTTATCACTGAGATTAATAAAACTGATTAACCACTAATTCCATATTTATTCCCGTTTTTGACTCCGTTTCGAATTCCTAAAAGGAATTAGTCACCAATTCCAAATAAAGTGTACACTAAATGAAATGTTAAACTAACTCCATTCCAAATTCATAAAAAGGATTAAGTTTACTAATTAGTCCAAAAGATAACTTTACTAGTTAGGGGGGAGTTAGTAATATTTGTAGATGATTATCAGCATTTCTAATTTCTAAATGATACAGAGAAAGATTTGTGGTAATATTTGACAACCTGGAAGTAAAATACATTGATAACATCCCAGCACAAAGCATTCGTAGAAGTATGGTTATAATCAGGGCATGTAACCGAAAAAAATACTGGTTAACGGTTAACCCTTATAGAGAACGTTATAATAATAACGGTTTTAGTTCGAAAACCGGTTTTTGAAAATTAGAAACCGGTTTAAACCGGTTAATATATCGGTTAAAAACATAATTAAATTAATTAAAAGAAATTAATTATAAAAATTTGATTAAAAAAAATTACAGAATAATTAATTTAAAAAAATACCACTGAGAAAAATATAACAATTAAAAAAAAGCAAATTAATTAATGAATATTCACTAAAATTCCCGTAATATCTTCAGAAAAACGCAGGTCACTTTTCAATTTTAAACTTGCCTGTGTTGATAAAGGCCGTATATATTTGGGACTTTTTAAGTAACCTTAACGGCCAAAGAAACTACCTACATTTATGACTCTCCAATAAAATGTTAATTGTAAAACCTGTCGCTAAAACCGGTTTATTTTTTTTTTGGTTAACGGTTACCGGTATTTTCGGCCTGAAAAATATCGGTTAAAATTACGGTTAAAGTTCGCAATTTTCGTTGAAAATATCAGTTACCGGTTTTTATTAACCGGTTTTTTTAACCGGTTACATGCCCTGGTTATAATCATTTTTTCTTATATTTTTTCATTAAATTCGTATTACCTGGGACAGAAACGTTGAAGTTAATTTCTTTTATTTTATAATGTAATAATTTAATACATGTATTTATTCATTTCAGTTCAAAATGATCATGTGAAGTGGAAGATAGAGATGAACGATAAAAAATATTTTTTGTGTTTTCTCTGTTTCCATTTTAATTATTTTCTAAAAGAACTCCAATACACAGAGCAGAAAGCAACTAAAAGCGAACTAATTCTCAATTCAACCAATTTATGACTATATAAGTTATTCATTTGTATATTTGACACCGGTCTTAATCTGCTTTGTGAATCATTCTAATCCCAAAATATTTATACCTGTTTAGTTAGTTACTTAACCCCGAATTTAATCTTTTTTATGTAGGTATCTGGGACTTTATAATCGTTTAGTAAACGAATAAAATAATAAAACTACGTAAACCAATTAATAAACAAAGATATACATTAATTTAAGACTGACCTCGCGATCTTTTCTGCTTGGGTTTACATAGACGAGCAATTAAACTCTCGAATATTCTAGCATCTTCGACGCATCGGTACAATGGAAGGGTATGTGTCACGATCTGTCTGTTAATTAATTTAAATTTTGTTGAATTATGCTATTAAAATGAAGGAATCTGTATTAAATAAAATGTAAGAGTACGTGTAGTATTATGTCCTGTATAATATGTTGACTTCGTTTTTATTTACCAAAAACTGTTTTCCCATCTTAAGTGCCTATTACAGAACACCTTTATGTGGCACACGCTACAGAATACAATTTAATATTTTATTTTCCTCTTCTCTCTTCAGTCTAAAATGAAGCTTTATTATTCAAAACCAATCCAAACAGCCATAGTCATATCCAAGAGTGCTTTAATTGAATCGCTGTGTTATCTAGTTACCCATGGCGGTGCAGACAGTGTATTAAAGCTTGTTAACGGCGTCCATTACCAGATGAGCTAATTAATTGGCTCGTCTGCAGCCAGCCCTACACGCGTTGTTACTGTAAACACTGCTTTGTTTTTACAACCTAACCCAGTTTTTGTTGTACTTAATTAGGAAATCAAAATTTAAAATTAGGAATTTTTGCAGAGATAATGAGGTTTATTTAATCATTAGATAGATCGGCATAACGGGGTTCGTAATTAGTGAGTATAATTAATATTAAACAATACTTTTTATGATATAAAGTCCCATCAAATTATGTTGCCACATGAATATAAATACATATCTGCAATGCTGGTCGCATTTCTAAAATATCGTGTAATGCATATAAATAATATTTTGCATATATTTTCCACAGCATTGCAATACTATTAGTTTGTGAATTACAATAAAAGTTAATGCGAGTATTTACTACTACAATAGTAAATTAATCTTTTGATGCAAATATATAATTGTATGTTATTACCTATTGTGCATAATCCATTTATTTATTAATCAAAATGTTCTGATTAACTTCTATATTTTCATATTTGGTTTTATTTTGCTGATTAAATTTATCGTACGTATAAAGTGTTTAATATAAAAATTTATAATTAAATTTGCCAATACTGAAACAATTATTTTGCTATTTATGGGTCATATTTAATTGATGTAATTGCCAATAAATTGTATTGAAATTATTACTGATTTAAATATTAAATTTTATGAGGGCTGTTATCTACAAAATATAAATTATAATTTGAGTTGTAAATACAATTTTCAAAATTAAAATTAAAGTAAACACACATAGAGTTGCGTGTAGGCTTCCGCAAGTAATTTCCGTTACATAATTATAATTTTATATTTCCCAGTATTTCTCTGTCATAAGAAATTCACAAAAATTGTTTTCTAAGAAAAAACATAAATGATAAACATTTTTTTATAGGAATATGTCATATACTGACGTTTTCAGTTCTCGCCAATCAGTAAGAGAGGTATGCAACCGGAACTGGTGTTTTCATGAAGACCTGAAGTGTTTTTCTGAAATATTTTAATTAATAATGGAAATATGAGAATTTTTGTAAATAATAATTGAATATTGTAATTAGCTAAAATTTTATAGTTCAAATTTGTTTCTACCTAACCCTATTTAACTATTACATGTAATTAATGTTTCGGTAAACTTGTTACAATTACGGTTGCTATTTACCTATGGAAATAAAGGTTTATATTTGACATTAACAATATAAGAATTGACAGGATTGGCAGTGAAAATATTAATAATTATAGAATAAAAGGAATTGTACTAATAGTATAAGTACTAATTATTTTAATAATTCATTTTACCGTGTCTGCATTCAACGCACGGAAAATATAAATATTAATAATAAGTGTAAAAAGGACGACAGGTAAGTGGTTATGTGTTGGCCACATCAGATTTTTGTTAATCTGAATGTACCTTTATGGTAGACAAACTCTGCTTTGCCTTGTTCGATAATATTCCATAGTCGCCCGACAAATTGCACTTTTCTTTCTTGTATCATAAATAAGCATTATTTTATAAATAAACAATGTTTACTTAATTGAATGTTGCACCATATCAGAAATTTACTATTATTGTTATTGTAATGTTATTACGATTGTGTACTGAATACATTTCGGTTGAATGCTATTCTGAATCAATATTGTGTCCCGCAGACCGGATTCTCCGGAGCTATCGCCCGCCGCAGACTCCGGGAGAATCCGGAGACTCCGGTTGCAAAGCCAAAACCAACCATTACATTTAATTAACTTGTACGGGAATTGTATGACCTAACCTAACTAAAATTCATAACTGTAATACAAAAACTCAGCTGGACGGCTGAGCGAGCTAGCGCACATCTCTAAATCGCTGTGACGTCATTCGAAATTAAGATCGTAGGTTCAAATCCCAGCGACCGACAACGTGTGATTTGTCGTAAAATAAAAAACACAGCTATAGACTTGCCATCTATACTTCTTAAATAGAAGTAGGGCTGGCATGAAACAATCGACAGTACGGTAGTTAGAACTGCGGTTCAGTGAGTTCGGTTGCCCTATGCTCCGCTTGGGAGATACAGGGACACATTGTTATTTATTATAATATAAAAACTATATTTTATATTAGGAACTATTCTTCGTGGACTTCTTGTTTTTGTATTTTTTTATTTGTCCTGATCTAACAAGAAGGCAGTAGGCCGTGGCGACTGCAAGGACAAAGCAATATAGCTTAATGAAAGTCTATCGCAAGGTCCTGCTAGTAGTCCTTGAGGAGTAGGGGGCTTCCGTTGCAATTTCCGTTCTTTGGAGTGTCGTGATCTTCTGACGCGTGTCTGAAGCCTTTGTTCTTAGATCTGGATCTCGATGGCCTGATCCAGACCGTCGCAGGATTAATTAATATGAAAAGGACTAAAATCATTTCCTTTGAGTCGTCGGGAATTTATTATTTTTGAAAAATTTTCTATTTGAAGTTTGACATCTTAATAGTCGTTATAGGAGAAGGAAATTAGAAAATAAACATTTTTAAAAAAGAATAAAATAGTTTACTACTGCGGAAGGGAACGAATCAAACAAGAAGCTTGAAAGGTGTTTCATAAAATTCACCATTGCATGATACCATGACGTAACAAATCCTGAAAAAATTCATGAAATAGATCGAGTTCGTTTCTCTTTTGCAATTTTAATGTATTTCATTCAAATTAGTACTCATGTTAACTAGCAAAAATAGAGACGATCAAGAGTTTCATGTATATTTTTTACTTATTTACTGTATCTATTTCTATCATAGTAAGTTCTTTTATTGGTTAGTACGTTTAAGAAATGGTAAGATTTATCTTGCCGCATAATGAACGCCAAATAAATTCATATTTCGTATCAATGCACAGAAATGCTTTACTATATTCATTTGTTAAAATTATAATTAAAAGTGCAGTTATTAATACTGCAATTATTGATAAGGTAGGTACGAAACGAATTATTTTCGCAGTTATTTTTTTAGATAAAAACACAACCACAAAAGATAAAACATTGAAAAATTGTAAAATGGAACTAATGTTTGAAAATACCACGGAAACGGATTTTCGTGTTTCATGAATGAATTTGTATATTTCTCTCTAATAATTTTAACCAATCAGGATACATTATTTTTTAAATTTCGACTATTGAAAATCGAATATCAGTGAATATACTGCACATGTGCGTAATCTGAATATATTTAACGTTTATCGAGTATTTTAATGTCAAAAATGACGCTTATATAACTGTTTTAAATAAATATGAAATATTTATAGCAATACTTTATATATACGTATATTTAACGTCAAATTTTTCTCTAGAAATATTCTACTAATATATCACTTCTGCATGGCAAATACATCAGAATATATGAATATTCAGGTATTTCCCATGCACTTGTGATATAACTTTTATATATTCTTCATGTTGCATTCTTTTTTTACTGACATTAAAGGAAATTTAATTTTAACCCTGCAAAAAATAGTATAAGCATTACGAACGTTAAAAAAATTACGATCTCAGAAAATAATTTGAGTGGCCACTTCGCTCCCCTTTCATACAATTTTCTTCGAACGGTAAAATGTCCTTACCGTTTTTAATACTTAATATACTACTTCATGCTATGAAGTATTTTAAAATCATAGCTAAAAGAAGTATACTGAAAAAAAAGTAAAGGTTGACAAAAGTTTGCTACCAAATTTCTCTTAAAATTATAAATAAATTTGTTTCTTATTCATTCCGTTTAGATGAATCCAGTATCGTATTTTTTTATCGATTTTTTGGTTTTTGCTATAAAAAGTATTAATATAATAACAATAGTTGCATCGTCACAACTATAGTCCGTGCCCATTGAAAAATAAAAATAATTTTTGTTTCTTTAGTAAGTGTGAAAGGTTTCTTATTTTCTTATTTCATGTTTCACTTTTCTAATTCCTTTAGCGCACCGTAAACCTCATAAATTAATAGTTTTACTAATTTGAATATTATCATTTGAAACTTGATATCCTAATTATATTGATAAAAGAAGGAAGTCCGGAATATAATTTTGGTAAGCGAATGATTATTTCTAATTATAATGACAAGCTAATATCGTATCTTCCTTGATAAACGTAAGGTGATTAATGAATTAAGTCTCCTAATTGCAATTTATGGAAAATGCATTTGAGATTATGAAAATTAATGTTTATTCTAAATTATTTTCTGATTTCGCGATAGTGGTAATTCCGATTTGCATTGCAAATATACGCGAGGCATTGTTGAAGGGTTTAAATTTAGACGAAGATGCTGACGCAGATTGTACGTTTGCGGTTTTTTCTCCAGCTTTTTATGGGATTATCTGAATTTTAATCGAAACAATTTGCTGAAATCTTGAAGAATTTTAGGAAATACATTTCAACGATCACAAAAACGCTCACAAAAAGAGGACAGGAATTTATATAATTTGTATTATTCCAGGATATTGTTTACGAATTTCCAAAGAACAATTTCACGAATTTTACGCACATTTCTTATATCACAAATCGTTTTAATTATAAAAAATGTTTTTCTTATTAATCCATTGTATTTCAAATTGAGAGTTACAGAGAAAATAGTGATCTCCTTGCGGTTAAAAATAAATCTGCGTTATATAAATTGCGAGTTGAAAAAATTACAAGTTGTAACACGCAAAGAATCTGCAAAAAAATGGAGTTCAACAACTTGTGAAAAATTTCGTAGGTTTTAAATATAGACAGCGTCCAAAAAAAACCTGTTCCTAATGAAAGTGATGAATGATTCGAAATTTGCTAAACCGCTGGAAATAAAACATTTCAAGTTCATCTCTAATAAAATTTTATTTCAATCCAATAGTGCACTCGGGTTTCTAACAAATGAAGGCGAGCCGTTGCTATGTAAATTTCAACCCAGATTTCCTCTAACAATGGACGAAAGAGTTAAAGAAGTGGGTAAAAATCTCTTTCTATACAGAGAAGGAATAAGATTATAAGTCTTACTTACGTAGCAAAAGTAGAAAGTGATAAACTGGGTCAGCTGATACACTTACCTAAAACAAAGAAAGCACCAGTTAGCAAAGAGTTGGCTGATAAAAGCGACAGTAAACAACACAATCACAAATCAAAGCAAAACATTTTAAACCTAAATTCCATATTACACGTTCCGCGTTATCAGATAATTAAAATTAATATAATAGTTTTTCAAGGAATAAACTTGGTAAAAATATTTTCACAGTTGAATATTCCATTTAATTTCTTACTGGGCTTTTGTCACATAAATTTTGATCAACAGATCTAAAAATAATGATCAATGTAAGTGTAGACTTGGTCGTTAAAACTGGCGACGCAAAATCCGAATTGTTTTCAAATTAATTAATATCGAAAACCTGCAATTATCTTGCATTTTCGTTATTATAAGTGACTTTTCGTTAAAAGAGACGGTATTGTAAATAACTTTTTTATACGCCCACTATGGAAAGTGTCATTTTTCTTACTCTATAAATCTTCAAAATTGCGTATTTCCCACGATCCCAGGTTAAAGTGTGAGAAATAATTAATAAAAACATTAAAAATAATGAAAATAAATTTATTGACAACAATGTATTAAAGCGTTTATTTTATGAACAAACACCCAAAGTTATACCCCCTTGTTAACATCCTGAAATGTCAAAATAACTCCCAATCCAGACGACGTCTAAGCAGGTGAAATTATAAAGATATATTTGACACTTCGACAGTACGTTTGTTACCACAGCCATCTCCGTCTCAACAGTTAGCTGACGTTTTACAAACACATAATGCTATGTATTTATGTTTTTAATTAATAATTTAACGATTTCGGAAAAAAATATAATGTATATCTAAGGACTACAGAAGTTTTTATTACTCATGGTTTATTCTCAATTCATAAAAAGGATTAAGTATATTATTTAGTTTCAAAGATAAGTCCACTTGTTTGCTGGAATTAACAATATTTGTAGACGATTATCATTATTTCTAAAAGATGCAAAGGAAATTTGTGGTAATATTTGACAACCTAAAAGTAAAATACTTTGATTACACGCACGCGCAAAGCATTCATTGAAGTATGATTATAATTATTTTTTGTAATATTTTTTTATTAAATTTGTACTAGATGCAACATAATCGTTGAAATTAATTTTTTTTATTTTATAATGTAGTAATTAAATAAATATATTTATTTATTTCATTTAAAAATTATTTGATTTTTACAATATCCAGTGGAAGATCAAAAAAAAAAAAAATTACTATATTATAAAATGTAAACCATTGATTTTGAAATGTGACGAGTCTGAAGTATTCCCGGTATTTACTCATAAAATAAAACGCTTCGGTACATTGCTGTCATTTTTTAACTATTGCAATGAAACTAATCTATATTTACTGATAAAATAAACTCCTGGTATAAAAGTATTGTATTAAGTACCTATGATTCTATAATATCTATAGTTTGTAGCGGGTTGCAAAAACTATTCAGTGTTATTTTTAGATCTAGTAGTCGTCCACAATGCCACCGATATTTCACGGAATATAAAAGTGCAAACACTAGAACTTTTTTGAACGTGTCCGCTATTCGTCACTTTTTATCCGCAATTGTAAATAGAACAATAGATTTGCTCATGTGAGAATTTTTTGTTTCTTTGTTTCATTGTTATCGTCAAGTGCGAAGCAAAAAATTGCGTTAATTGCCACGTTTTGCAATAGCGAAAAAACCATTTTACCCGGTAATAAAATATAAAAGGGTGTCTTATTTTTTATGAAGGCGCTCGTTTCATAACTTGAAGAACGGGAAGAGATAATATTTTTTATAGACAGCACCTGGCTGAGGACATTACAAGAATTTTTATTACCAGATGAATGAATCAAGGTTGCCTCTTCGCCTTTCGAAATTCAATGTTGATAAACACTTTTATTACCATGCTAACTTTTACAATGAAACACTTCATCTTAAAAACTTACAATTTTTTCCAATTTCAAATATATTTTATTTATGAACACTGAAGCAAAAAAAATTCCAATTGAATTTCATAGCCCACTGCATATGCCTTCACACAAATTGATAAAAACCATAAGTAAATTCCAGTGAAATTCTGATGGCAAGCAACCTCAGGAAATCCAATAGAATCTTGGAAACAAAAGATGGAATTCGTGCAGTCGGTATGCAATATGTCTCCCATTCAACTGTTCCCTTGATAATATAAGCCTTACCACATTCGCGAGAACGTGCACAAAGATTTCAACTATGCTCTGATTAGGAATTTTGCAGATCCCAGCTGTGTTGCAACTATTCCGATAATTATCATATGAACATCAATACAGGGAATGCATAGAATCTTATGTTTCACCTTCGTCAAATATCGCTGCAGATCACAGGATTGTATATAACAGATACTTATATAGAGAAATAACCTGACTCAGTAATTGGTACGGTTTACCTTTCGCAGTATGGTACCTATAGGATGTCAGAGTATTGAAAGGAAATACCAATTTATTGAAAATTGTAATTATTATCTGTATTGCCATTATTTTTGCTTAATTGCTTATAAAACATATTTTGGAATATTCTCATGATCATATTTCAACTATTAATTGAAAATACTGGATGTATCTGCAAACACGATCCTCCCCATAACTTTTTTATTAGAAGGAATTGAATAAGTTGCTTTATATAAATGTTTTATTATATTCAGAGCCGGTTTTTTATTAATGACTAGATTTAACCTGCGCTAGTTAATCATAGTTAAAGCAAAGAGCGTTTTTCAATCCTGTAGATATCTTTTCTTAGCCCTGGTTATATATGAAGTTTCTAGGTTGGCAAAAAAAATATACTAGATCTGTAAGTTCATGGGTGCCTGTTTAGTTACATACATACAGACAGAAAAACTTAGTAGAAGTGCAAATTTTTGAGAAGAAGAATTCATTATTATGGTCAATTTGATAACAACATGATAAAATTAAGAGTGCAAAGAAATAGATGTAACGACAATTAAAGACAAGGAACATTACTGGGAGAAAATTACAATTATGTTCATTGCAAAAAATGGCGTACTTGAGCTTGCAAGAATGGAATACAAATTAAATCAGGACCTGTTTCTTTGCTGCAACAGCTTTATTTCTAGAAGAAATAATAATAAACAATACAATTTAGAGTGAGACTATGATCACTACAAATACAAATTTATAATTGTTATAAATGTCTAGCTGTTGGATAAGTTACCTCATCAATCAGTTCAAGTAAATATACCACTGAACGTTTCTATAAACGAAACCTTCGTTAAAATGATCTGGTCTTTGCCTTACTATATAGTGTTTTTCATAAATCATAGCAGTAATTAATTCAAAATGTAATATGTTCGCAGATACATCCAGTATCCCGTTTACTTCGTCGTACGAAGTAAAGAAAATATTATAATTGTGAAAAATTTCGATTTTCCGATTTCATTGGAAATATCCATTTCCACCATAGTTTCGACTTGAGATCTGAGCGATTTTTCTGAATTTATCGCATAACTCAAAAACAGTTGCATAATTCGTAATGTATCTCACTTTCAAATGAAATAAATTTAAATTAGGTGCAGTAAAAATGTATATAATTTAACAGACATACAATGAATTCGTGTATTGTATTACATATGATTTTTAAAGATAATCCTCATTACATTTCTATAGGTCTATACCAGCAATAATAATTTAAGGTTTAAGTGTGTACTTATGTTATCCCTGTTTGCCAGAGGACTGAGGAATATGTTGTAGCAGATGAGTGGCATTTAAAAGTGTGTCCTTGTAATTTATGTATGACAAGTAAATGAAATTGAAGGCAGCATTAGCATATGCAGTAATTGAAAGCTTGGCCGGGAAGTCGTTGAGCGAGCAGCCGGTTCATTCTAAAGTACTTGGTTCCGTTCGAGCAGCGATATTTCTCCCTTTACGAGTGCTTTAACGCCGGCTGTCCCGCGCAAGAGAACATGATTAAATCCTCCACACGATGTGCTTCTTGCTCCACCTACTCCCATCGCACGAGTATCACGACATTTCATTAACGCAAATCAAAACAACTTTCAATATCAATCATTGTTTAGTAATTAAAATTCTTTATTGATTTCGAATGAATTTTTGTAACCAATAAAATAAAATGGAAGTATTGTTGAAATGTCATAGAATGATAATTTGTAATCAAACTAAAAGAAGGACAGATGTTTCTATCAAGACAGCAACTAGGGAACTTAGTAAGCACAACATTCCTAGATATAACAAGTCCTCAAGGACGTAATTTACGTGTACCATGATAAGTTTTTACTTGCGTTGTAATGGTGTAAGTTGTGCTCTTACAGTCTGTTTTAGACTAGCCTATAAATTGTACAATATCTTGCGCTATTTTTGGTACAATTTAAATTGGCTGGATGTGTTGAAAAATTAGAATACGTTCAATTTCCATATGTGTCAGCCAATTTGACTGTGAGGCGCATATAAGAAATTTGTGATCTCACGCGTTTCTAATGTTCATTTGTTTTTATTGTAATCTAGTGTGGTTATAGAAACTTAGTATTGCTACTGCTAAATTGTAAGTATAGCAAACTTTAAATGTAAACAAATTTATGGTTAATTTTGCTTATCACATTGACATATTCAAAGTAGTGCGCAGAATCAGAACCAATATAGTACTAGAAATTGAATTAGTATCGTACAAACCTTCGTCAAAACCTAACAATTTTAGGTACAAGATAGTATACCATTTCTTTTACTATTTATTGTCCCATATACTTGATGAAAATAGCTGACATAACCATATTAATAATTTAGCACTAAATTTATTAGATAATTCCTCAGAAATAAGAAGATTGAAAAGAACTAAACCTCTTGTTTTGGCATCTAAATTATGAAACAACATAAAACTGAAAGAACTCCATTGGGAGTTATTTCTTGCACATTATTTTAATTTGTCACATTTGCTTGTTGATTTGTTTTTCTAAACATTTGTAAATAAAGATTTAAATAAATAAATAAAAAATATGCAAATAGGCACCAATATATATTTGCTTGTCTCAATTAAAATGAAACATTAAACATTAAAAAATCACGTTAAAAAATACTCACGGTATAGGATAGTCTAAAACAAGCTTTTTAATGGGTTCCATACCACTCGAACACTATTTTTATTGGATAAAGATTGGCGAATCCAGGATTCAAACCACAGATCTCACACTCCACTCAATTCAAGTCGAAGCACGCTAAACAAGGGAGTCAACGTTTTAAAGCTTATTTATTGACATAATATTGATACCGGTAATATTTTAAAAATGTAAATACAATGAGGTTATTCGAGAGAATAATTTGTAAAGAAAACATTTGAAATTAATAATAGGGTTAAATAAAGGATAATGATGTAAAATTTATTATAAAATATTCAATAGTTATATCACAAATGTATGGGAGAAAAATATTCTGATGTATTTTCCGTACAAGAGTGATATATTAGTAAAATATTTCTAGAGCCAATTTCACATTAAACTTATATAAAGTATTGCTATAAATATTTAATATTTATTTTAAACTGTCAAATAAACGTTATTTACGACAATATACTCCATGTACATCACATATATTCAGGTTATGCACTTATGCAGTATATTCATTGATATTCTATTTTCAGTGGACCATATTAAAAAAATACTGGAACCTAATTGGTTCAAATTATTCGGGAGATATGTTATACCTTAATTTTTATATTTCTATACAATAGCAAATTTGTTGTTTGTGATGTCTTATCTCAAAATCACTACTTAAAAACTCTCTTTTTTTTCTAACTAGAACGAGTCAACGTCTCAACATTCTTTTATTATTTATCGAGATAATATTACCGCAGAGTTTTTTTAGCATAATTGTTGTTGAAATGTAGAGATGTAGTCGTTGTTGAAATAATAATACCCGGCATGTACCTTCCATAATAAAATTCCATTTGCCGTGCATCTAAAGCTCTGTTTGGAATTCTATTACGTGGCGAGGCAAGCCGTTGGTTTAGAGGCTTACTGCGATTTGTGTGCTCGCGTCGTGGAATATTAAACACACATGTTCGATACACCGCCTGTTAAACGCTTTTTATGTGCTGTGCATCGCGTTTATTTGCTCATTTCATTAGCTTTTTCATTATTTTTTCTACGCCAAACACAAGCCTGCCGAATTTTTCCACCAATCAACGAAATAGATCATACCGAGTGGATAAATCAGTTACGGGAATTTTAAATACGGTGTTCCAAAAATTCAGCTATATGAAAAAATGTATTAAATTTCTATTGTTTTTCATTTTTATTTGATAATAGAGTCATAAAAATGTTTCGGTCTCTATGAAATAAAAAAAAAGAGTTCTATCTGTTTCATAACAATATTTACATCTATTTAAGTTATGCTTATGTAAGTTTTCAGCATACTCTAATGATTTAAGAAAGGACGAAACGATCTGTAAAACTAGTTGAAGTTGTCTTTAAAAGGGTTCTGAGATTTCTGAGAATTGTTGCACAATGCATGTTTTAAATATAAACTTGTTTTCTGTTATTATAAGCATGTCATTTTGTTATTATATATTAAAAATTGCATTTTTCATACTTGGCTAATAAAATGTGGTATATGTGTATATTAACATTTTTTTTACCCATAGGTTAGCCCAGAAATGGTAATTTATGGAAATCATTTAGATCTTTTGGAATTTTTTATTGTGGTTATCCAAGTTGCATAAAATAATTTTTCTACGACCACAATGGAAAGTGGCATTTTGTTTACGCTATACAAAACTTTAAAGTTGTGTATTTCTCAAAAATCGTAGGTTGAAGTATTCGAAATTATTTCTCACAGTATTTGTCAACACTGCGCATGTGCAATGTAGGAAATATTATTTCTCACAGTAATTGCCAACACTGCGCATGCGTGAAGGTACTCTTTGTTAGTTTGCCGGCGTCAGATTGTTCTTTATGTCAAATAGATTTCGTACATATATTTTTGTTGTGTAAAGTTTAGCAGTGTGGTCGTAGACAAAATATAGTCTGCCACTAGTGCAGAATCGTCTACTTGTCGCCTTGTGTAATTCCTCTACTCTACTTCGTCTGGTGCCGAAACTTTCACAGCTCGTGAGTAAAAGGCGACTTTCTACACTTGTTGCACAATATACTATTATCTATCCAAAAATATGACATTATTATTAGTTTATTTAAAATTTCGTAAATAATTTTTTGACAGAATGTATCTTTTTCTTCTTCAATTTTATTTTATCCCAAATAGGTCACAAAATTTGAAGTAATTATCACGATTGAAATAGATGGCGTTAGTGCGGTAACTCCAGATTACATGCGCCCAGTTAAAGTTTCCCGAAACCACAGACAAACGTTATTTTAAGTTTCAGTAAACTTTAAATGGGCGCATGTAATCTGCAGTTACCCTATTAACGCCATCTAGTTCAATCGTGATAACTACTTCGAATTTTATGGACAGAATGCGCCATTTGGCTGTTCAGTTGTTTGTGTTTGTCTGTGGCAATACTAAATTTTCTGCAGTATTATTTACATGTTAATGATTGATTCATTTTCATGTTCAGATCGATATTAAATTTTATCATAAATATGTTGATAAATGAAGTGCAAATATATTTTACTATTTCCTTTATTTAAGTCGGATACTGATGGCTCACTTGGTTAGTGCGCTCCAAATCGAGTTCAAGTGGTTTAGAACCGATGATTAGCTATAGGTTCCTTGCAGATACTGAAGGGTGATCAACATAACTTAAATGCAAGTGCAATGTCACGAAACAAGTACTTTAGGTACTTGAGATCTTGTTCCACATATGGGAATATTATGCCAGAAATGATAAATTTAGTTGAAAATGATTAATAGTAATAATAATAAATTGTAATATGCTTTTCATAGATCGTCACATACTGGTGATTTCATTTTCTAGAAGCAGGATCTCCGAAATGAAATAAGTGGAAGAAAGCTAGTGAATTTTCCATTAGTTGCCGATCAGCTGTCACTATCCGTTGACAGGCGAGTTAAAGTAGAACAAATGACAGTATTTTCCTGGAGAAATTTTTAGTAAAATGATTGATGCATTTGAGGATATTAATGCTATGAGCGCATTAGGTGAGATAGGCTTTGGCCAAGGTCAGTTCATATCGATGCATCGATTGCTCTTGCACGAGTGTGTTCCTCTGCTTTCTAATATTTACTACATTAGATATGGAATGAGTAATGTACGTGATTCTATCACCCGGAGGAATAGATGCAATTTGCTCGCCTTTCTAGTATTACCATTATGGAAAATCATACAGTTAGAACTGTAATCTAACTATAGATACAGCTCATTATAATAGAAAAGAAAATAATTTGAATTCACAAAGTTTTGTAATGTAACTCAAATTTTAATACTAAAGGCTGGTTTGTGATGGATTTAATTTACGAATTTTCAATAAATAATTTAGATTTTAAAATATAAACACACTTAAAACACATGTTTTAGAAATTTAAAATTTAGATTTGGAATATATCCAATTTTTGTACTCTAAATTCTAAATTCCAAATCCAACCAATCACAAAAAAGCATTGAATCATAGGCGCCGACTCTGTGGGTGCTGCGGGGTTCGAGCACCCGACAGGAGAATTGGTCGACATTATTACATGAGTATTTTCTGTTTTCAAATATTTTAAATTTAGCTGAAGAAACTATAAGTTTTGTTTCTTCATTTGGAAGCCTATGTAATTTTTTATTTGTTTTTTTTCTCTTCAAAAATGGGTTATTTACTTCCAATTTAAAGGGTGAATTTTGTGTGTTCTTAATCATTTTCTTTAATTTTAAATGGACCACCTTTGATATATTGAGAACTATAAGAGATACAAAGTTCGTTAAATTAGAAAACAACTTCTATAGTAGAAGACTATTAAAATGAGCGAATCAAAATTTTATTTCAACCAATGGTTCTCAAGATATGGGACCCAATTTTCCTATTTATAATAGAACACCTTACACATTCTTACACATTTTACATATTACGAATCTACATAAAAATACAAATCTTATGATGTTTGAAGTTAATTGTTAGTTAAAAAATATAGTCTCTATATTGACATTGTTTGAAAACTTTTACCTGAAAATAGTAGTTGCCATAAAAAAATCAAAATCAAACTTCAAAATCTGCGTTCTTTTCACTCTAATTTAGTCTTTAAATTAAAAAATCTATTGAAAAGAATGCAGAATTTGATATTTATTTTTACATAGCAACTGTTATTTTCAAGTAACATCACAAAAACTTATTGTTAATGCAGAGATTTTATTTTTTATAATATTTAAAAATATCAATTTCTTTAATTGCTCTAACATTTAATTGTAATTCTGATTTTATGGACTGTCTAGAATATATATTTTTAGGTTTTGAACACCCGACAAAAATATAAAAAGTCGGCGCCACTGCATTGAACTGAGGTTTATAAGTTAGGTTGGTATCAAATTGCAAATGACTGTTTGTCAAACCAACAGTTAAACTAAACACAACTAAAAAATATCACGGCATACTTTTTGATTGAAAAAATTTAGAAAATTGAAATCCGTTATAAACCAGAAGAAAAAATTAAAATTTTATCCATAAAACAACCTTAACAAATTTTGTTTATTCCTAAACGGAAAATGGACTTTTATGTACCACTTAAAATAATGAACCGCTATATAAATTACAGTTCTCATTTACAAAATAAAAGTTTTGTTGTGTTGTCATTGTCCTTTTCTCCCCTGTTAATTTTTTCAGCAGCTAATTATTGTCTTCCTTTCGTGCCAACCTTCTACCTGAATCTCCCGTCGATAACGGCCAAAGATTATTTTAATTGCTTAATTATGTCGCGATTAAGCATCTTTTAATTTGCTGAAAAATTGTACATCACAGCTGCGCTATTCTTCCCGTTTGGTTTTTAATTGACGAGGTTTTAAATTAATTGGAGATTGAAATTGAGCAGATCCAGATGGAATTAAATCTTTCAGAGAAGATCAAACGTAGGAGAAATAACAGATGTTTTTACAAAGGAATGAATTAACAACCGGTTGTTATTTCAGGAAACCGACAGAGCAGGATACACCGAAACAAATGTTATTTCGACATTTGCATTATTGCATACCCGTATATCACCAAACGCCAAAAATTTACCTCATATATCTATCAGTGTTGTAGTTCTATAGTCAAAGTTCATATACAGAGATACCATGTCTTCCAAAAAAGTGTTGTCATAGGCATTTAACATGAGAATATAGTTTTTGGTAAATAAAAACTATCCTGCTAACAACTTAGTAACCATATTGTACAGGATAATACTACATGTATTTGTATATCTTATTTAATACACATTAATTCATTTTAATAGCATAATTCAAAGAATTTTACAAAAATAAATTTAAAAATTTTAGCCTCATATTTTTACTGCTCTACACGCAACATTGATATCTGTCAAATCGTGATCAATACATTTGTCAATAAATATATTTACTACATAGCATCTTATTTCTTTAAAATTTATTAATTTTAATCATTTTTCATGCTATGTACGTGAAGGCACTAAATTTATTATTTTAATTAAATTTCATTCAATATCTTCCTAGTTTCTTTTATTATTATTACGGTATTATAAAGTAAACAAAAGAAACCGGAAATAGAATTTTGAAAAAGAAAAATAATCTAATTACCTGTACACCGAAAATATATTCTCCAAATTCTTCTTAACGATCGTTCTATATCTCAGTAAATGTATCACCACAATTCACAATACACAGCAATACGCAACACTCCACAGTTAATAACTGATGGCGAAAGACTAACTATTATAATCAAATTTCAATAAATAAATATCCACCTATTAAGCAATACTATTAGAATAATTAATTAGTTACCCCTTATTCAACAACTCGGCTGCGCAGACGTAACGTTATTATTGTTTTTACCAAATTTCTCGCTCACTAATTTAAGGAAGGTGTGAAATGAACAGATTTACTGTGTAAGAGTACAAAAAATAAATTTTATTTATTCCTAATAACAATTTTTTCATTCATATACATAGAAATTTGTATATAAACGTAATTTAGCTGTACGAATATGAAAATAACTAACAGTCATCACTGGTGAAAACAGATGTCAGAGGCCAAAATTTTCACTTTAAAAATTGATATCTTGCTTACCATGATTTTTTTCAGTCCCGTTTTCACTACTATGTTTATTTTACTCTACTCTTTCAGAAAAAAATTTAAAAAACGGTTTAGGTTTTATAAATGACTGGTTTTTGGATCCATTACAAATGTTCATATAATGAAATTTTATTATTTATATAAACAAAACTTATGATAGTGACTGTTAAAATATACGACAAACGTCAAAATTTTGAATGACAATGTCAAAATATTTTGAATGCGAAACGAGATTTCTAAAGTGAATAATCGAAAAATGTTGTACCACGTTCCGTTAAAAGCTATAACCACAGAAATATTAAATCCCCTACTCATTGTAGCTATCATAACAGCCCATAATAAGTAAATAACTACAACAATTGAGGTATTTGAAAGCCATAATTGAATTAAATTCGGTATTAAAACTTTGATTCAATGCTTCGTTATAAATTTTGCCATATTGTGCGATTAACAATAAATATTTAGCGTGAAAAGTTGTGAATAGATCCCGCATTTAGGAAAATTTCTCCGTTTCGTGAAACAATGTTGTAGCAGTTTTCGCTTTTCGTGTATTAGAAAGTCTATCGAATTCGTATGGAATTCAGGGTAAGCTAACAATACAGGGGAACGCCGATCGCTCGCTCATGATATGAGTTTGATTTCCGCTGCGACTTCGTTAGAGAAAGCGGACAACGACCTGGACGTCAATCTCGTTTCATCATCGCCAAAGAGGATTATGGAAACGCGTTGCAGAAACTGCGATAGGAGAAATCGAATATCTCATTCGCTAGATTTATGTCTTGTTCTTTGCTTTATTACATTTTGTTACTTTGCGTAATTAGCAATTGCATTTGTCTACAATTGGAACTTGTCTGCTTTGATCCTTGCTAACCAAGTATTAATAAAAAATTGTCACTGTCGTAAACTAATAGACTTTGTACAACATTTCTAGAAACTGGGCATTTACATTTTTCTGATGTTGATAGTCAACCTATAAGGAATTTTTATTTGGCTAATAACTGAAGATTTTAGCAAGTGAACGTCTATAAAGTTTGAGTCAGGGCACTAACGAATTGAGCATCTTAGAGCCAGGTTAATAAAAACGTTTAAATTCGGAGTTAACTAACTTTAAATTTAGTTCAGATTAAATTTTCTGATAGTAGAGCTACTCACAAAGCAGAATAACAGTAGAGTTAAATTTAGAGTTAGCTAATTTTCATATTAGTCACAATTTTCGAGATTTAACTGTTGTCGCCACAAATCAATTACTTTGACTTATATTATGCTGTAAATTGATTAAATTGAGAATTAGTTAGTTTTAATGATTTCTGTTCTATATTTTGAATTACTTGAAGAAAATCTTTAAAACGAACAAGTTTCTGTTTTTAATATATGTAGGTACTTATAGGATGATAAAGAAATTTTTTGACCTGCTAACCGAAAATTAATGCTAGATAGTGAATTTTATTAAAGATTTATTCCTAATTAATATTTATAACAGTATAATTGAATAACTACTATGAACCTAAAAATTCGATTTTGGAGTAGGTATATAACGATATTTTGAAAGCTGAAATGACTACTACAGAACATGACGAGAAGTAAAAAATTATATGACAATCATTAAAAATATACTTAATAAAGGTACATTTGGTAGTTTTATAAACTTTATAAAATTACACTTACACTCCGTATTAACCAGCAACTTGTGAAAGATCATTCTATACAATGAGGAGAATAAAGAACTGGAAGAGATGACACAAATTCGCGTTACTAATTTGGCAATATTATTATTAAAAATAGGAAATGAATTTTCAAAAAAATATTGCACAAGTTAATTTAGAAGAATTTATTATTTTGAATAGAATACTGTTATTACAGTATGTTATGTGACATTAAAATGAGATTTAACTTTGAGAAATATTTTATGTTTTTGTTAAAAAATTGAACAAATAAATCCATTTTTATTTTGTTTAAAGTCTAACTACGGTTATGGATAAACTACTAATTGGCGTCAGTTACAAACATTTTAATGAATTCGAAACGAAATCAAAACGGGACTAAATATAGAATTAATGGCCCTTTATGAATCTAGGTGAAACTGTATTAAATGTTTATATACTAATATTTTTTGCGGATAAACATTGAGTCATTGATACGGCTGTGAGTAATATTTCGTTTGTGACTGACGCTAAGGTCACGCTCTTTTACGCTGTCCACCGCGTGAGCGCGTAGCAGTAACTTCATTTTTCACGCTCGTGGAGTAAGAGAAAAGATTTCCTTTGAAGCTCGAGAAGCGAAACGTCACAACGGGGCTAAATGCTGTTAAGAAGAAATGGAAAATGTTTGATCTCTCGAGTGTGATCGTCTTTGTCAACCGGATAAATGTTTGCGAGAAATTATCCATTGTGTTTTTATTTCATTTTTATCTCCACTCCATTCTAAGTATTTACACAGCTGATTTTACAAAGATACAAATTTGTCTGGCATTCTTTCATTACATTTTCAACATCTTACATTTTTGATGATCGAAATCATGGAGTGAAAGCTATTTTTCACAAATTTTTATAAATTATAGTAAAATAACAGTTTTTCTTTTTCCTGTTGCTTGCTTTCTGGTCGTCCTTCAATTCAAGTCATATTTTAAATCTGAAAAATCTTTGCTATAAAACAAGACAAGTGACAATATAAAATTTATAGCTTTGGAGAGAAAGACTGAAATATTCCTATAAACGTGAAACGTGATGGTATTTCACAATTTTTTATATCTAAAGTACGAATTCTTCAAATATTGTGGAAGCCACATTGAAATTCTGTAATTGCTTCTTACAACAATAAATCATGACAACAATAAAATCTGTTGAATTCTTTCGTTAAATAATTCGGGTTGGTCAATTAGTGCCAGTTAAGTGGAAGTTGAATTTAAATTTAATATTTAACGGAACCAAAATAATAACCGGAATTTTAACAGGGTTGGTATGATTTAAATCATGAGTTAAATCAACTGATTTTTTTAATAAAATCATTGAGTTTTATCAAAAAATACAAATTATAACAGAAATTTAATTATTTGCTACAAAACTATTAATAATAACCAAATTTTGTTCTATATATATATAATAATATGTTAAAATTAAATTATAGTTTATCACTTTATTTGTCATATAACAGAAGAAAAATGTAAGTATTTAAATGAGTAACTAAAAGTAAAAATTATTTATTACTCTTTCTATAGTAGTTTTATTCAGATGAATCGTTTTGATTTTATTACAGGATGTCGTTTTCGTTTATGGATTAAAATATTTATATTGCTTTTAACAAAATTAAAGAGTGCAGAAACATTTATAGATATCTTTAAAAATAAAAAAAAATCGTGATTTATTTGATTTAAAAAAAAAACAATGATTATTGTTTTTTTTTTAAATAAATCACGATTTTTGCCAACCCTGAATTTTAGTGTTGTATTTGTTTAATGTAATGATATTTGACAAGAAAACAGTGTCCACTTTGAAAGCAGGTGTACAGGTAGTCGTACAACGTCTAGACTGGAGTCGGTAAGCAAATGAAGCGGAATGGATGAAGTCACGTTGAAATCGGAATTTGTATTCGGTTAGCACAGCCATCCGCGATCCACTTCCCAGTAAACGAGAACGCGCTGATAGTCCTGTTCACTGCTTCCATCTACACTGCATGAATATGCCTGGATTTCCGCCACAACAAGGACCAGTACAGAAATCAAATCCTTTTGCTTTACATAAAATAAAATAATTACGGACACTGGTGCTTCGATTCAAACCGCGGAGTGTGAGATCTGGGTTTGAAAAAGATAGTATATTATAGGAAACCTGATATATTCCTAGAAAGCGGATAATTACGGGAAGAGGCACTAACAGAATCATGCAACCACAGGAATCTAGGAAGTTCACTTTTTCTATGAATTATATAGGGTGGTTGTCAAGTTAATGATAGAAATTTAAGGGTAAGTAATGCGAGATGTGTAGCTTATGAAACATGAAGAATCGCATATTTAAGGAAAATTTTCATGAAACTAACATTTTTGATACCACTGAATACATTTGCATTCTTTTGTAAAAAAAATATTATTTTCGTTAAAACTACTGTTTAATTTAGTTATTAAGAATACTATCTTTTGCAACTAATTTTGAAAGTATATTTGAACGACTTAATATACCAGAATAAAGCAATTTTTCGAAATGAAACTCATTCAAAAGTTATCACTTTTCGGTCGCAGAAAAAAATAATTAAAGATCTGAATCACTACAAACTGTAGGTTTCTTGCAGAAGCTATAAACTGGCAATCTACTTTACTAAAATGAAGGAAAAAATTGTTGGACCAGGTGAAATTAATAATTTTATTGTTTTTATTTGAATGGTACTCTTCAGTATGTTTTATCAAATAATTTATCTTTCAGAAGGTTCTTTGATAAAATATCATCAGGGATCTAACGAAAATTTTTGTTTTGAAGATGTTTAAATAGTGGTTTTACAAACTTTCCTGCTCCTGTGGTGCACTCTTCACGTCAGTTACTCCCATCTGGTCTGGTAAACGTCCTCTAATCTGTACATATAATTCTCGAAATTTACGATAAAGCAAATTGGTACACCCAACAATAAGTCGAGAATGATATTTATTTAATTTCTTAAATATTCTAACAATGTTTGTCAACCGTTCTCTTAACTGTACTTAGAGGTACAAGGACGATCTAAAGATTAAAGAAAAATGTGTTTTTATGTCTATCTGTTGTTATTACATATAGTAGAGGTATTTTTTTCACACAAATTATCACATCAGTTATTGTAGTCGTTCTTTTCGTCACAAATCAACTGCAATGGAATGATAAAATCTCATTTCTTTTACAGAAGTTCAAAGGATTAGTACAGATTTTTACTGGAGATAGTTCTGAATTGGTCCACAATTGTAGTTCCTTTTACTTCTAAAAATTATAATTTTAATTCGCTTTACTTAAAATATAAGCGAAGCGAAAAATATCATAAAGAGAATGCACCTATTATCATTACATCTTTAAGTTATTTATGATCTGTGAAGAGTACTGACAAAACTATTTATTGGATCAGTGTTTAGTTTTGCAACAGCGACAAGTAAGTAACGAATTCTGGTGTGGTTGATCCTGAGAGTTGTCCTACTGGTCTTGCAGTTGCTTATAAATTTAACAGCGTCTAAAAATACGTTCATTCTAAGTGTTGTTAATTGAGAAGAGCAAGCTAGTGCATCATGAATCACATATAAGTATAAATAGCCCGCGCGCTGTGACGTGGTGGAGTTTCCAGACGCAATAAAGCCACGGAGACAGTGGTTATTAGACCGGCGTGAAAATTTGCCAAGAGTTCGTCCCTGAGGTAATAAAGTATGGAATCGGGGCCGGGACATATTTCGGGATTTTTAAGTAGCAGCGTTGGATCAGAGCCAATGCCACAGGTCGGGGACTTATCAATGAAAATCGTTCCTTTTTCGAACAGTTCACACTTTGATTTATTCATTTTATGTTTCGGTATATTTCTAAATATAGACTAATCTTTTGTTTTAATACATTTTGTCACATTTGACACCAAAATTATGATGAATTTTTCGCGTCACCGATGACGTAAATATAACTTACATCTTTAGCAACATAAGTCGTATGTTTCTGATAACATTTATTATTTGATTACCTTTATCTACTGTTACATTGTTATACTAGGGTACCTTCAAAAATAAGTGTACAGAGTATAGGTATACTCGAGGTTAGGCATGATCATGTGACTGTGGTTTTAGAAGTTTCTGAACGTTTCTAGTAACGTACTTTAATTCGATAAACAATATCACAACCTTACTTTTGAATTTCAATATGAATGAAAAAGCCACGTATATTTTTTTGCTTAATGTCGTACCAAAGCATGTATTATAATTACTGGTATGTTTTATAATATTTGTGTTAACAGGATTTTATATTAAATACATTATTCTTTATTATTTTTTTCTAGTAAACTGTTGAGCCGTCTTCTAATATCCCAATAAATTTGAAATCAGCCACATTAATGTCCATAGTATTTATATTAATAATTTATAATAACAGCTAACAGCTACCTTGCTTACCCTATCAGTTTTAAAGGGTACAAGGAATAAACTTTAGAATAGGCACTGTAAATTTTTGAATGCAGATTGAAGAAACTCTCAGAGTATACTCTTGGGTATTTGCAGAATAAAGTTTGTGAATGTACCCTTAGTAGGGTAATTATAGGTTTATTCCAACTAACTTCCCAATCAGTTCGGAACTGTACAACGCATGTGCAGTTCAAAAAAAGCGTTCCAAGTATACTTCAATCCCAACTGTCCTTACTGATTTCTGATCAATCCCAACTTAGTTCTCTGACGGTCAAAACAGTCAGAGGATCGGAGCTTGTACTGTTTAGTCAGAACTTCTGACATATTAATTAAAGTAATTGTAAAATAAAATTATATGTAAGTTTAGAAGTGAGGTGTTTGTAAAGGAGTCAGTGAGTTTTTTATTTATCTGCCATATTTATATGTAGATTTATTTTCAGGTAAAAATAAAACTAACCTAACACAATTTACAGTAATAACATTGACCGTTCAGAATCTGTCCGCAATTCATTCTAATAAAAATATGATCCGGAACTATCCATAGTTCGCGCATGCTCAACCCATGGTACCTAAATTGATACATGAACTAATCATAAACCGTTAGGAATATATAGTTGGAATAAATCATATACATTTGGTCGTCTAGCAAAGGACAAAATTAACTATTAAAAAAGTTGCAAATAAATAAATTTTAAATATCAAGTTGCCCATATTTTACAAATACTTTAATATTATTATTACTGGTGGCACGAAAAATATAATATACACTCACAATGTAAGTATCAAATAAAACTATTATTATACCATAATAACAAGGTTATAATGTACTTACATTCTTTCCAGCTTAAATAACTATAATTTTATTTGACAATTTTTAACGATTATATCCTTATCCTTAATTTGAAATGGGTGTACAATATACTATTATTGTCCTGTGTCCGTATTCATACCATAAAATATACAATTTTTAAGTTTTAAACATAAAATTGTGTATATTGTACAATTCAAATATGACAAAAATACTTATTTTTGAGTAAACAGTTTTGGTTTTTGAATATAGTTAAAGCTGAAAGATTTTTTTATTAAAGGTTTGGTCATTGTGCCATAGTTTTTGTTTCCCATATAGAAGTTCCTGCAGCAGTAATGGTCAGGAACAAAAGACAAACGAAAAGGTCCTCAACCTTTTAATAGCTTTTATCCATAACTCACAATTGAGTCATATGACGTCACCTTTTGTGAAGTTTTCTCTCGGGTAATCGATCCGCATTTCACACGTGGTATAATGAGTCCGCCACCATTCATAAACATTTGAATACAATCAATTTCGTCAGGGGAGTTTAGCATGTGAATGCATGCAGAGCGTTTCTCCATTTCCCCGAGAAAAACGCGTGGATATCGGATCAAGACTGAATTACACTGGCGAACTCAATAGGCCTTTGTGGCCACTGAATGGGGCTTTGTACGAAGTACGTTAAGCTAAATTAACCGCAAAAATCACATACAACTACACATCTACACAAAAGCCTACTAGTCAAATTAAAAAGCACATAATGCACCACCAAAACTTTACTGCACTGGCGTAAACCTTTTGTACCTAATTTTGCCATTAAACCACAGACTAGTTCGGAATACACTGTAAACAGTCACAATCCTTTCAGAGATTGCAAGTTAATTATCTGCACAACTAAAATGCAAGTATATTACTTATAAACATTCAGGACTATACAACAGTATATGGAACAAATATATGATATATGCTTAATAAATATCTAACACTTAGAAAAATTTAGGTACTTCATGAAACTATGCCAATTTAGTCATTGATGGATGGAGCCTCAAGTAAAGGTACTTATTTCGTAACAAGTTTTACTTGGATTTTAGTAGTTGTAAGTTGTCAGCCTACAGCCACCAGTGGCGGTTTAAGGCGGGAGTTATTTAGGCACTGGCTTAGGGCGCTTGGCTTATTGGGGCGCCCAACAACGATATGAATATATAAATAAACAAATAAAATTAGTGTACAGAATATGTATCTGTATTATTTTGGGGCCCTTCAAAGTTAGTTATATGTAAATAAATTATATTTACGCGCAACTTAACCTACTTCTGATATTACTACCACATATCTTACTAACTACGCATCAAATAGTTACTTTCAAAAGTGCAATTTTTACATACCGCATCTAAACGAACAGCTTAGAAATAAGTAGTTGTTATGGTTACGGCATTAGACACATTACAACAATCCTTAATTATTTTGAATTTTGAAATAGAATATAATAGATAGGAAATATCGCAAAAGAATTGATACTGAAGTACTTTTAAATTTATAATTAAATTTAAATATGTCTATTATTTTGTGTTCTATTAGGTAGAACTTTGTTAAAAAATATATTGGAAAAATAAAGTGATTGTATTTTTATTTTATTGTATTGTTATTGATGATTACAATTCATATTTATAAATTCATATTTGTCTTGTTAATAATATCCGCGTAATATCATTTCAGTTTAAAGAGAGATGAGTTGAAAGTAAGCTGAGTTCAGATTTTTTAGTAGGAAAAAGAAAGTCAATTATACAGAAAATCAGAAAATCACTAACAGTCGCTTTCAGAACTATTTTGAATTAAATGTAAGTAAGAAATGTATATTCGTATCATTTACACTTTCTTCTAATAATGACACCTAATGATAAATTAAAAACATTGTTATAAATTTTAAATTGAAATTATTTTTAAGTTTTTGTTTATAAACAAAATAAAAACTTACTAACACAATTTATTCTTCTTGTTGGACATTTTGTTATTATTATAAACAAAATGTTGTTGTTGCAAAACATAACCCAATTTTTTAAAGAGATTAAAAACTCAGCAAGCTCTATCTTATGAGATGCTCAGCAATGAAGAACAACTTTCCTCACTTAAATTTTCCTTTATCTAAGCTCAGTTGTGATAAACAGAAAGATCAAAACAAATGAAGTGAACTTAAATACTCTGAGTTAGTGTAAAAAGAACGCGTTTTTTGTGTTAATCTTACCTCACATATTCTTTTGAATATTTTATTTCTTCTTGGCATGCATTGTTGGCGGATTAAAGTATGGGGTTTATTTTAAGCTTGCAACAAATCCAAAGTAAACAGTGCAGTTTTTACGGCAATAAAATGTTTAAAGTTCTTTTGTTCCGTTGATTCTTTTTCAAACGTCCGGAGCTGCGTTGTCCGGTCACAGGGCCACGTTCGCGCCATATTTCACACTGTTCTCATCATAAACCGGAAAATACGGAGGTTTACCTACACATAGATTTGTAGCCGCGAGAGGTTTTCTTACAAAGTGTTATTTTTTATTCACCGCTACACTTTTTCTGTTATTTCTACTCTGGAATAACATAGTGTAAAAATAGATCAGACGGATTTTCCTCGGCTCAGAGACCTTCTATAAAACAATATCGCCACCAAATTTCTTTATACGTTTCACAAGATTTCTTCATTGGGTATATTCATAATGGGGTCCTCCACAATTTTTTTTTCCTGTTCGCACCACCGTTAATTCACTTCATAGCAACATAAGTCATAAGTTTCTGATAACACAATTAACAGTGAAGTAATACCCGAACAGATAGAAGCAAGATATCTGGGTATGTATCTTGATAGAAGCCTCACTTGTAAGAAACATATAACATGCAAATGAAAACAGGCGGATTTAAAATTTTGAACTCTATTGTCTTATAGGAAGAAAATCAAAATTACTAGAACATTGTAAAATTCTATTATATAAAGCAGCAATTATTCCTATATGGATATATTCAATACAATTATGGGGGTGTACTAAGAAAACAAAGTTAAATATTATACAAAAAAATAAATGCTCCGTGGTACGTCACAAATGAATCAATACATTCGATTTTAAAAATTATAAATATTAAGGGACTAGTAATTTCAGTAGAAATATTCTCGATATGAAAATCGCTTATGTAACCATATTAATAATTTAGCTGTAAACTTATTAAATAATTCCTCAGAAATAAGAAAATTTAAAAGAACTAAACCTTTAGATTTGGCATCTAAATTATGAACTAAAAACAACATAAAACTGAAAAAACTCCAATGGGAGTTATTTCTCATAGATTATTTTACTTTATCTCATTTGTTTGTTGTTTTTCTGTTGTAAATAAAGATTTCAATAAAAAGAAATATTTGGTTACCATTGTAACGGAAAGTTATAGAAAATAACTGTTAAGGCAACTCTCAAATAGTGACCTCGCTAATAATTTCAAATACATAAATTATCTATTTCAGCAGTTATAAAAATATATAAATATGTATCAAATAACATTGATGATAAGGCATAATTTAAAAACTAATAACTTGTTTCAAACCACTGTCATACAATATTATGGTCTATATTAACTGTAAGTTTTCAATTTTCTAATTTGGTACTAATGGTGGAGGATTTAATTGAATCGATAAATATAAAATATTGGCTGAACTATTCGTCCAGTGAGTATGATCTTCCAAGTATAGACCTACTGATATTAATAAATAGACAATATTTGGGTTTTAGTTCTGTAAAAATTTATTAATTACAACGTTTCGACAGCTCAGGGCTGCCTTCGTCAGGTAAATACTGATATTACTTGTGCAACTTATATTAGTACAGACAGAATCCGTAATCCCTGCGACAATCTTCAAACCCTGCTCTATCTGTATTACATTTCGCGACAACTATTCAAGGAATCGCTGTTTCAGATTCAAGCAGATATCTTGCCAAACAGTTAATCCTAACAGCAATTGGCTTGACAAACTGTTGTGTATGAACTTATAAATAGTGCAACAAAATCGATTTATGCTTGCTGAAAATTTCAAAGTGGATAATCGGACAAAGAAACGATGAATATTTAACCGTGCAATCGATTTCAATTTATGCATCTGTGTGTGCCAATGCAGGCACTAACACTTTATCTCGGTGATATACAATTCTTCTAGTTTCCGATTCTTTTAGGTTTGGGAGACAAGTCAACTTTATCTATTATTACAATTCTTTTTCATAAAATATTCCTTTCCAGCAGCGTGAAATTAAATTCAGATTTCAGGATTTTCATTCTTAACGGCGATAAAACTTTCACAAGGATTCCAGAGTTTCAGAGAACGTTAAATGCCGTACTGAAAATAAATGGTAAGTAAAATCATATTAGGATGGGTAGAGATATTATACAACAGATTATTAGATTTGGATAACTCTGAAATAAATAAACCGGAGTTTAAATTTAACTGGGCCTCTCAAATCAAATTGTTTCTTACGGATCTAGATCGTAGAAATATCTGGGTAGCACAAGCTATCAATAAAAATGAAATTGTAGATTTAATCTCTTGTTTTAAACAAAAATTATATAATAAAGATCTTGAGAGACTCCAAGTAACCTCTTACAATCTCCATTACAAATTACTTCAAACCAACTGTCAAACAGCAGAAAACTTCAATTTCAGGTTGCCTATTGTCAAAATTCAACTGATTTCACAAATAAGATTGTTTAATAAACGGGGCTTGAAATTCGTTTATGAAAATATAAAATATGAGCCGATCGCAAGAGAATTCTGAACAATTTGTAATCTGAACCAAGAGAAAAATCTGAACCATTTTTATACACAATGTTTTAAAAATGACCAAATCAGAAATTCATACCTCAAAAACTATAAGGTAATTGTGATGAATGAATCATAACTTTTTATGTTTTTTAAGAATTTTGATATAGCCAAAATTAATACCATATTCTATTTTACTATTAATGCATTTAAAATTCGCAGCTTTATAATTAACGAGTAAAGGCTAACTATACAGCTGCTAATACTTTATTATGAACTTTCATTTATCTTTACGTTTATTGCTTGTTTGGCTATAGTTTAGTTTAGTTGCAATCACTAGTTTTTTTTCTTTTTATTTGTATTTATAATTGTTTATTCTCTAAGTATAATATTAACACGTTGAATTTATGCAGATGTTAATTTAGTAATACAAATTAGTAATGTATTTTTAAGGATATATTATATTGTAAATATGTTGTCAATCTAATTGTATAGAAATCTATTTTTTATTCGACACATTGAAAATAAGATTTTCCTGCGTGTGCGTGCGCAAAAAAGTAGACATTTGCCGGTGCAGACCTACAAAATCTCACTATTCCCTAGGGATGAAAAAAAAAAACATTTCGTGTGCGGATTAATAGATGGCGTTTAATACGTTAGAAATAATAACCAGAATAAAATACGTCAACATGCTTTTAAAATATTGTATGTTTAGATAAATTTGATACATTAGATTCTAGGTATTTTTATTATATATTCTGTAAATAATAGAACATAACTGATAACTTTATTTATACGTCAAAATAAAATGTTTGTTTTTTGTTCTTATTCTATTTCTAATGTTGGTAATCAAATTCACAAATTTCATTGAGTTTAAATAAAATGTCAAATTATACAATGTTCGTAAGATGTTTATATTATTTTATTATGTTGTTATGTTATGTAGGACAAAAAATAGTGTGTGCTATCGGCCGTATACTTATTCTTCGGAACAGAAAAGAACAAATTTCCTACCTAGCAACACAAAAAACTATTTCTTATAACAAATAAATTAGGATGGGTACAGAATCGTGGAAAACATAAAACTTTTGCTGTATCGCAGAGATCGTTAATGCTTATACCAATTCTTCACGGGTTATGAAAATGTGAATATTTATTTTAAGTGTCCCGAAAATTGAAATGGAGATTATTTTTGCGCGAGATTAATTAAAAATTCCAAGTATATCCGAGGCTGAAACTCATGAAAACTCAGCTGCTAATTGGGAAAATGTGTTGCGGAGAATATCCAATCACCCTGGAAACTTACTGGTCTCAATCCGGCGAAGCGGAGCGCCCTCTGGAGCCTCGCGGCCGGGCTAGTGTCAACTGTCACCAGCAGCACCTCATCCGTCGCCATGGCAACACAACACTCGCACAATCACCGCACCTAGCAACTTCTAGCTAACCGCCGGTAAACAATCACACTGCAACCAGATCTGCGACGAGCTCGCCCACTGATCTGACATGGCGCGACGAGGTTTAAATTTAAATTCTGGTCACGTGGTTTCACGACCAGATATGTGAATCTCTAACAGATTTCTCTCTCGATTCATTACGCCCAAATCGCAGCCAGCGATTTAACTTTAAATACCTAACGTTAGGTCAACAATACCTCTAACCACAAATGCTAAAACAGATAAGAAAGAAAAAATGTAACGATTAAAACTATCAATTATAAATTAATGTCTGATCACGTGGTTTCGCGACCAGATATATGAATCTCTACAGATTTCTCTCTCTCTTCATTACGCCCAAATCGCAGCCAACGACTATCATATTTAACATTAAATACCTAACGTTAAGTCAACAATACCTCTAACCACAAATGCTAAAACAGATAAGAAAGAAAAAATGTAACGATTAAAACTATCAGTTATAAATTAATGTCTGATCACGTGGATTCGCGACCAGATATATGAATCTCTAACACATTTATCTCTCTTCATTACGTCTAAACCTAGAGTGACCATTTTTTTTTAATGACATCAGTACAAAACCTATGTTCTATATTTAGATTACATATTGACTATATTACATTGAAATGTTTATAGTAAGTCATTTAATATAATATTTTAAAAAGTGATAAAAGTAAAATGAAATTTGATGCCATATGCGATGATTAATGTTTAAAAATTCTTCTATTGTGTTTAAGCAGTGTTTTAGCAAAAACTGTTTTAGTTTCTTTAAATTTGATTTTTTCGAGGCTTTTATTATTCTCAGGCAAAACATTTATAAATCCAAATATAACCTTTTTTATATTGTTTTTGCTTTTTCTACATTAGCTTTAAAAACAAATGGAAAAATTATAGCGATATTACTGCTATTATTATATTCCTATTACTAAAGTTTACAGTTCCTCTCAAAATAAAACCTTTTAACCAAGTCACTTACTAATAAAATCAAACCATGTTAAGAGATAAAAATTTTAGTTAATACTTAAAACTTAAATTATATGAAAATGTTAAAACATCTATCAAAAATAATTATTAAATATCGAAAATCAGTACATTCAGTATAGTGTGTAAAAAATCAGTACTGTACTGATAAAATCAGTACGAATGGTCACTACCTAAATCGCAGCCATTGACTATCATATTTAACTTTAAATGCCTAATGTTGTTAGGTCAACAATACCTCTAACCACAAATGCTAAAACAGATAACAAAGAAAAAATGGGACGATTAAAACTATCAGTTTTAAATTAATGGAGCAATATATATAATCAATATCTACGAGTCAATATCTGCTGCAAGAATTATTAAACTTTTATCTAGCACTTTTGCCGTATAAGCATGGTACAGATATAATATTTTACGATGGAGATGAATACTCGACTGTAGAGGATGATGAGGATAGTAATATTTGACTGAATGCCCGAATATTACTATCCTCATATTTTAAATTTTTAGCAAGGTAAAACTGTTTTTACTGTTTATAGGAAGAAATAATTGTCGAGCCTTTTACGTCGTTTAGACACAACATTAATAAAACTGATTTTCTTTAATTTTATTTACCGGTTTCAGGATATTAAACTTTTGTTTACATAGACAAAAGTAAGCAGGGTAACTATGTCATAATTGCATACCATCTGATTTTGACAAGTTAGTATGGTAAAAATATCACCTTACAGAAATGTCAAAATAATTGTCATATCATGTCAAACCATACAGACTTGACAACGAAAACGTTATTCTTAAAATCGTCGATCTCCGAGCAATATTTTGAAAGCTAAAATAATAACTTTTCAGAAGATGATGATATTAGAAGTGTACTTAATTTAGGTACCTATATTTGATTTGGTCATTGTTATTAACTTTATAAAATGACAACATGAAAAACACAGCGAGTTGTGAAAAGAGCATGTTGTGCCATTAGTAGAATAAAAAATTGGATGAAAACTACTATGACAAAAAAATCACGTTATAATGAACTTCCAGAATAATTAATTAAAAATTTATGTATATTTGAGGTGTAATTTTTAAATATTTTTATAATAATAAAATCAGTTGTCAGTACTATAATATGAAAATGTTGGAACTGTGACTAGCATTACACATGTGTTTTTAAATTCATGCGGCAACATACATTTGTAAATTTGACTGTGGCTGTAGCAGAAAAATCTGCTGGAGAAATGCATGTAAATTTGTGAATGAAGGAAGTAGAAGTTTAGCTCGCTTTTCCTTGAATATATTCTGTAACGTCGGCTAACTCGAGTGGAACATAAAAGAAAAGACTTTTACGATGATTATTTAATACCCGGTTGGCATAATGATGCCCGGTTTATAAAGAATTTCATTGTTAGTGTATTATTCATATTCGCGTCTATGCGACCTACATACCCACGTTTAACATAATAATTTATACATAGCGTGCACGCTACCGGCCGGGTCAATGTCGAACCTGGCCCCCCAGACTAACAAGCCCGTGACGTGTCATCGGTTCCTTTGTTTTTTATTGATTCTCGAGTAAGAAAGCTCGCGTGAATGGCGCATGCAAATGAAACAATTTCAATATCATTCATTTTTCAATGGTCAGGCTATTTATAATATTTGTTCGATAGCTTGCCCTTCACCCGTGTACCGCCCATAATCATTTATCAAATTTCCACCAGAAACCACCTTCAAGGACTAGGTGTTTTTACCACTTTTCATTAGACATTCATTTAAATAAGTTATCTTCTAAAAAATATCAACCATTGTAGGGTATGCCAGTCTGCTGCTTAAATTGATAATGTTTATCAATCGTCAATTTTTGGGTATGCTAACTGCTGTAGAGAAGTTACTGCAATGGTAATTTTTATATTACAAGCTGGTATAGTACTTATTTTTTTTTATGGTAAAAATGTAATGTAGATGAAATCGTCAAGTTTATTTCTTTAACTTTTAAATGACTAACATTAGGCCAAAAATACTTTTACCCCACATGCATAAACCGATACGATTACGGTTTTTGAGTGTTTTAAGTGAACGGTGAAAAGCAATTTTAACATGTCACCACTATGAACTAAAACACCTAAACACGATGTTTTAAAACCGTGATCGTAGTACGGGCCATAGGGTTTCACGGCATCACTTGAAAACAAGTAAAGCTTAAGTCAAGTAGTAGTAGCTGAATTTCAAGTACTATTATTTGAAGTACTTGAAAAATCAAGTAGTCTTGAAAAACTACTTGATTTTTCATTAATTTATTATGAGTTTAAAGAAATCTGAATTAGATTTTTAATAAAGACTTTTCTTTTAACACAACCAAATCATAAGTAATTCTAACTTGCATCTTGTTAACAAAAAAAATATATAAAGGTAAGAAAATACAAATAAACATGAGGGTTTTAATAAAGTTATCACATAAACTATAATAATGTAAGTATTTGTAGTAGTTAGAGCAGTCCTGGAAAATTGTTTGTCAATATGAGCTGAGAATGCTGGTATTAATTAAAATTGGCCATTTAAATTAATTTCGTTTTAAAATGCCTTGTTACCTTTTGTCGCATTGTACAAATCGCAGTAAAAGCGGTACTATGCGTGCTATTGTAAAATAATAATAAAGCAAGTAATTACTAGTATAATTTACGATATCATTTTATTTGTCAAAATGGCGGAGTTTGTGGTAATCTAACAAGAGAACTACAATGTAATGAAATATTCCTAGGAAAATCGAGCTCTTGCTCACTTCCATCAGTTATTTTCCATTTTCCATTCACTTCATACTAGTTCTAGTGATAAATTTAAAATACAATATGTTTATCAAGTAATATAAAGTAGCTTCAATTTGCTTGATATGAAGTCAAGTAGCTTAAATAGAAAATCAAGTCATTTAGAAAAAGATTTTCAAGTCACGTCAAGTAATTCACAAAAACATCAAGCTAATTGATTTAATGAAACCCTATAAATTCTATATAACAGGATTTATTATTTATTTAAATAACGTTAGATAAAGTATAACTATTCCATACTAGTTACAGAACTATCATTTACCATGAATATTTGCTTCAAATAATTTTAACCAATCAGGTTACAGTATTTTTTTAATTTCGACCAATAAAATTCAAATATCAGTGAATATACTGCACATGTGCATAACCTAAATATATTTGACGTTTATTGTGTATTTTAAGGTCATAAATGATAAATATTTACAGCAATACTTTATATGTATTTTTACATATATTTAATGTGAAATTGTTTTCTAGAAACATTCTATCGTAAAATTGTACTTTTTCTTACATGTTCAAATGTCCCATCTCAAAGGAGTTCCACATAAAAATGTAACTTGTATATATTCTATATTTGCCTTTGAATCCCTGTCGGCTGATCCGCATTCTCATCTCGCTCGCGCCCATTGCGTCTCCTTGGCAGAGTTCACAGCCCGTTGTAACGGTCACCGGCTGGCTGGCAGCATGGCGCCCAGGCGAACATACGCGCGCAGAGTGTGTCATTCAGGCCATCGGGTCACCCAGTCAGGGGATCTCGTGCACATGGATATATCATATTCATATCGCTGTATGTGGGACTACCGTTTGCAGAAACGGACAACTAAGAGGAATGGGAACGGAAGGTAAACGTTTCATTAACAAAATGAGAAAAATTAAGTTCTCAAATATTCCTCAACTGTATCGTCTTCACATCATCCTACTGGAACAGGGTCTAAAAAGCAACAATTTATAAAATGGAAAAATACGGCCCTGGTTTCCATCTTGTTTTGTAGACAGCATTTCTTCTGTGAACTATGATTCTTTTATCGGCATAGACGTTGGCATTTTCGGTAATAAAAATTAGAAATTATGGGCCCATATGCCGAAAAGATCATATTTCACAGACACAATTTTGTATTTAGATAAGAAATTGAGAGGGTAGATTTACCTCTCAACATAGTTTTGTAGGCAGTCTTAGTAAGGGTTAGCTAATGATCAGATGCATCATTATGTATTCTGTGTAGTTTAAGTTATTAATTTTAAATTAGTTTAGTTTAGTTTTTTTTTTTTTAATTAAGTATAAATATGTAAATACAATTAGTTTAAGCAAAGTAAAGTATACATATGCTTTCGTATGTTCCAAACAAACGCGTTGTGTTCCTGCTTCTTTAAAATGATCCCCCCGTGTTACACAGGTTAGAGTTTTAACAACTACAATTACTAAAATAAGGAATTGTCAAATGTAATAACATTCCTCAACTATATCGTCTTCATATCAAAATCAAATATAGCACCACATTCCTACTGGAACAGAGTCTTAAAAGCAAAAATTTATGGAATGCAAAAAAAGTTATCCTCAACTATATTGTCTTCATATCAACTATTGTACCACATTTCTAGGATATCAGAGTTTCAACATATATAATTACTAAAATAAGGAATTCTCAAATGTAACAACATTCATGAACTATATCGCCTTCACATGAAATATAGTACCACACTCCTACTGGAACAGGGTATCAAAAGTAACAATTTATAAAATGGAAAAAAGGTTATCCTCAACTACATCGTCTTCTTATCAATTAGTGTACCACAGTCCTAGGAGATCAAAGTTTCAACAACTACAATTACTAAAATAAGGAATTCATAAATGTAACAACATTCCTCAACTATATCGTCTTCATATCAAATATAGCACTACACTTCTAGTGGATCAGGGTCTCAAAAACAACAATTTATAAAATGAAAAAAAGTTATCCTCAAGTATATCGTCTTCATATCTACTAGAGTACCAAATTCTTAAGAGATCTGGGTCTCAACAACTACAATTACTAAAATATGGAAAAGTAATCACAATTACTAAAATGGGCAAAAGGTTATTATCAATTGCATATTTTCATAACAACATTCCTACGGAGTCAGGGTCTCAACAACAACAATTAATAAAATGAGAAATAGGAAATCTTCAAGTATATTATAATTTCAACTATAAACATCACATTCCTCAGGATGAAGGTCTCAACACCTACAAATAATAAAATGGGAAAAAGGATATCACAAAAATACCGTTTTCATATTAACAGTAGCACAACATTCCTAGGGTATTAAACCCTTGATTGGTAATGACCATGAAACCACATCGATGGTCATTGATGAAACATTTACACAAAATCAAAATGAACTCGTCATCTATCAAAATATTTATTTATTTTTATAACTAATATTTAACAAAATTAAACTGATACATTCTTCATTCATTTTTAAATAGTTTCTGAATGCATTTCGATCTTCTAGTCTAGTCTAGTCTTCTAGCACTTCTTTATATACTAGGAGCAATCCGCCTTTCCTCTTTTGTAATTTTTTTTTATTCAACATTTAAAAACACTTCCAAAATGAAAGTTCATTGGAAAAAGAAGCGAATGTTAAAAGAACATAAACTGTCAAATACATTTTCTTAAACCAACGATCATTTATTAATGTGCCATGTAAAGTGAATTTATACATTCAACTTTGAAACTAACAATAACTTTAAACTTAACACTAACAAGTTAAAAGTATACATGTATACGGGACGCTTTACGTGATCATCTTCCTCTATTCTAACATTAACTTCTATTTTAAAAGTTGAGCAACTTTCATCTTTTAAAGTTAGTTTTAGTTGGTTTCCGTCGAAGGCATGTGCGCAAACTGTTGATAGAAGTACATGTTTATTTTTCGTCATTAAAGTAACCCAAAAAAAACCAATTCAATTATGAATTTTAATTTAATCGATTTGGTTAAAAATACCCACAATTTACAATAAAGAAGAAATAATAATATATGTTAAATTGTTAAAATAAATATCCAACTAGAGTTGATAGTAAAGTTAAACTTAGTTTTAAAGTAAGTTTTGAAAGTTGGCTGTATAAATCCACCTTAAAATTAAAATTTCATCGAAAGCCATCGACGAAGTTTTATAGTCTGTCTAGGGAGGACTTTACGGTCTGAAGAACTATAATAAAATGAGAAAATGTCTTGAAACACATCAATTTTTTTAAATAATCAAATATATAACTCCATGATAATCTAATTTTTTATTTAGGATTCAAAATTATTATTGTATAATTAATAAAAAAGGTATGGAATTCTTTGCGATAAAAAAATGAATGTTTTTAAAGCGAAATTAAATTTAGGAAAACAAACGTTAGTTTTTTGTTAACCTCAGAGGTATTGTTCCATCCCACACACATTCTTGTCCTCCTACGAAAACCAGTGAGTCACTTCTAGACCATTTTATATTAGTTCCTTTAACGGTTTTGCAGAGCATTAACATTTTCAAATCATTTACGACAAAACGTTCTATATACTCTGGCATAAACTCAAAGGCGTAAATTAAAATGTTTGTGGAGATCCCTAGAGGAAGATTTATTTATATAACGGAAGACCGTTCCGAAAGGTGTTGGTGTACAATTTGATATTTGTATGTTGAAGTTTAGCTAATGAAATATCTGGAGAAATGTCTAAATGAGTTTGGGTTGGGTAATGTAGCATTCTCGTGCGTGTACTTACTATTCCTCTGGGATATTCATTACATTCCTCACATGGAGAGCGCTGTGAAGCAGCTGGATTAACTCAATTTGCTTCGTGTAAGAATCACATGCAGCAGACAGCACACGCATCGTCCTACACTTCGCTTGGATCCCGCAACGAATAACTCAAATCCACGGTTTGTGTACCCATTTACAATTCATTTTTATCAGCAAACATGACTTGATATAACTCTGGAAGGAACAGGAGTTTGTAATTTAAAGTTCATCAAAAGTTTCTCCAAGTCGAACTCTACGTACAGATAGTACATAATAAAAGTAATTATAAATAAGAATATAAGCCAAGCAGTTTAAAATTAGTGGTTTTGAGTTACATTTGAAACACGTACCGTCCGGGGTTCCACAAGAATCCTATTTAGGACCACCGTTATTTAAAACATTTCTTAATGACATTGCAATTTTTGTATTATACGCTGATGATAACAAAATGTATCGCAATAAAAGTATCACCAATGGTTGCAAAGTATTACAACCTGCTTTAAATAGATTTTACCAGTATACTAAAAATAATAAGCTTCCTATAAGTAAATATATACAAATATTGTCATATCAGTTTCACAAGGAATAAAAATGTTATAGGTTTCTCGAATACTGTATCAGGGCAAATAATCACTACTGTTACTCAAGGCAATGGTGGCTTAGTTGGTTAGTGCGTTTCGACTCACTGAGCGGAGTATGAGATACAAGGTTCAAATTTCAGTAACGAAAAATTTGTAATCAAATATAAACATCGCTGTGTCCGAGTAGATCAGAACTAGGGCTATGAAAAATGTTTGATCAGATCGATTTGATCGTTAGATCGATCTGATTTGGTTGATCTGTTTGATCCTGATCTTTACTGAGCAGAATATGGTCAACGTGTTAGTATGCCTACTACAAGTAGTCTGCATTTGGACCAGCTAAGAGAGCTTTCAACTGTCATTTCATGTTTCTCGTATTTTTTAACTATGGATATTGGACTTCGATTGCAGTTTAATTAATAAAGATCGATCAGTAGTTGAGATCGATCAAATCAATTAGGATCGATCTGATCAAACAGGACATTTTTCTGATCGATCAAAAATAAGAATCGATCATATCAGTCAAGATCGATCAGATCAATCTGATCAAACTCGATCAATCTTAAAAATAAGGATCGATCATCGATCACAATTTTTCATGATCGCACAACCTTAATCGTAACCCACTAAAAGCTGTAGGTCTCCTGTTCTGTTATTGGACTTCAGTTGGACAGTGTAAATTAAATAAATTTAGGTATGAATGAAGAGATCGATTATAAAAAAGGCTTATAAATGTTTTCGTTTTAAAAAATGTTAGAATTCTAAATTAAATTAAGGAAATAATGAACAAAGATAATTATTACTTTACATGTTGGTCAGTATATATTTACAAAGTTGATGATTCTTAATTTCTTGGAGAGCAGATCTATGAATCGAAAATATAAACAAATAATAATTATATTATCTGAATAGAATAAGAAAAGTAAATATGAACTTCTAGACTATGAAATATTACTCCATTTTCCAGAATTCATTACCGTGCTTCAAACTTTCTATCACTACTATTTGGCCTAGATAAGTAAGAATCCTTATTTCCTGCAACAATGCACAATTACCATTTTCCCATTTTCAATCACTTTCTTTGTTCTATGTTTCCAGATGGTTACCCGCACTTATATTTGCTTAAAATCAGAAACTATAAATTGTACATATTATTCCTTAAAAACAAATCACTGACCATAATCACACATTCTCAAATAATAGCTCCTGTGTACTGTGTATCTCACAGCCTTTTCTACATCTCGCGATGTCTTCATCTTAAGGAATCCCCCCGCTGGGTTGTCATGTTCACGTCACGCACTCACGCACTCACGCACTCACGCACTCGCGCAGCTATTACCCGCACGCGCTGCACACGTGACGGAAATTGTTCCCCGGGAGTTTTTTCCCCGAGATTAAGATGGAAATTGTTGGCTTTGTCATCACAACCACTAGCCACATATGCCGGCATCATTAGCTACCGCGCAACAAGTTAAAAGGTGTAATAATTGTTATTATACATTACGCTGCCATAGGAAATGACCACGCTTACATATCATTAGCTTAGAAAAGTTTTTTAGTTGTTATCGTTGGTATTTATATATAACAAAGTGCTACTAGGTGCAACTGCGTTTAATATATGGGGACGGAAAAATTTATTTTTAATGAAGAAAAATGCATGACCTAGGTGTTCTAGGTAGGAACGTTATTTTTATAATTAATTTAATAATAATTTAATTTTAATAATTTTAATGTTAGGAAAATGCAAGACAAAAATCTGATGTGGGCACCACATGACTTTCTTGTACGATTATTAAATTATACACTTTTTTTGTTGCACTTTTTTAAAACTTATTTAATTTGAAAGTGAAGTCCTTCTACGGCAAATTCTTTTTAATTTTATTCAAAATAAAAAAAGGTTGTTTTGTGGTGCGGGCTCCTAAACTGCAACCTAGGTAACCTGTGCATAAATATGAGAACCAATTGAAGATGGCAATTACACTAGAGGATTGATGTACAATATTTACATTATTCGTCATCTCCTCCAAGATAATCGTCGATTAAAGGTTGCTGAAATTACTTTAAAGGTCGAAATAATCTATAGTAGTTGTCAGGCAATAAATAATAAAGACCTTAGATTTCTAAAAGCAACGGCTAGATATCTCCTCGTATTAAAGATTAGCGAATCGTTCTGGATAACATTGACATACCTTCCCTAAAGTCCAGACATGTTATTGTCACTTTTATTATATTATACCGAAATAAAAAAGCTACCGGTACAATGGAAAAAGTGTGCTTCCAATTCATTAAAGAAAGTAGAAAGATAATTTAATCTGGAATTACGTATCAATTGGAATCAATGGTATAGATACTATCTATATTATCGACTAAATACGTCCATAAGACGAAAAAGAACAGGCAGAAAAAGTTTTTACTTAAATAAGCTAAATATAAACATTAATAGAGACCTCAACATGGGAACAATATAAGAAATAGTCGAACAATTTAGTGCCAAATACAAAAAAAAGACTTGAAGCGCACCCAAATACAAGTACAGTGTTAGCGATTCTAGATAGAGAAAGTAGTAATTAAGTAGAAAGATATAAATTAAGATTTTAAGTAGACAAATCCTCTTCATGTAATTCATTTATTATAGTTATATTTTTAATTACTCTTATAGTTCGATAAAATGTAAAATTTTTGGGAGATATAAAAAAAATCATGAGACTATGTAGAATAGTTATTTGTGTATCAAGGTTCTAAAAGTAATCTTTTTGGGCCGAAACCGAAGTTTGCAGCCGAGGCAAAGCCGAGGCTACAAATCAGATGAGGCCCAAAAAGAACTTTTAGCCGAGGTGCACACAACATTTTTTAGGCGATTACAACAAGAAATTATGAATTTTCATTCAAAATCAATTTTTGACATCTGTCAAAATTTACTTTACGGCCGCATTTACTTTACGGCCGCATTTACCTTACGGCCGCATTTACTTTACGGCCGCTATTTTTACTCGCAAATTCATTACTTTTTCATTAATATTTGTAACGAAATAGTTAAAATTTTACTTACAATTGTTATTATATTCTAAAATAATTAATCACATTAATATGAACTATGTAAATCAATAATGAACAAACAAGCGGCCAAAAATTTTGACTTTGACAGATGTCAAATAAAAATTGATACTTTAAGGTTGTCATCAGATACGAAAAACAATAATTTATGTACCAGCCGCCTAAAAAAATAATTTGGAAACCACTAACAATGGTATAGGAACCTAAAATCATCATTTTTCGACTTTATAAGTTCTTAGTAGTTGACTAGTCATTAAAAATTAAACGAAAAAGGAACAAAAAGACACAATTTTTAGTTAAATGAAAACCTTGTCACAATTTACTGTGTAGAATGATTAGGAAAAAGAATTGAGAAACGTCAACACTTGTTTTCCTTTCGACCGAATCCCATATCTCCCTCCAATTCCGGGAGGCAATAAAATAGTCATGGCCCTCCCACAGGATTCTATATGCGTCGTTATCAATATAGCCACCTACGTCACCGTCTTTTTCAATCCAGGATCGCCTCGCGAACCGCGGTCGATAATGCAAACAAGGATATGATTCCGTTCCCGCAGGGTTAATCACAGATCCTGCAAGACATACGGGATGAATTTTTCACACGCAGGATTATAGGATACGGATGCGGATTAATTTGTGGACGTGCTCTTTGTTGTCCAACAAAAAGAAGGTTTATTTGCGTTTTCAAATGGACTTTGAGTTTTATTTGTTAGAAATAATCAAAATACAATACCGCTTCGTTGTTTTTATTTGCTGTTGTTTAAAACCAATATTGTTCCAATAAGTTTGATTAAGGACTAAAATTTCATTTGGACTATTACACACACCAGAGGTTGTCTCTAATGAATAGAACGTCATTGAGATTTTAACAACCCAAGGTCGAGTCCCATCAAGTTGGTGATGTATTTTCTTCTCTAGATAAAAATCTTGTATACGTCCTTACCGATCAGCGGTAAAGCAGATTGGCACACCCAAACTAGGACAATGTTTCCTAAAGTGGGGTATCCGAACCCCTGGGGGTAGGCGAAAGAATTGCAATAAGTACCCTCAGAATTAAATAAAATGTTTTGATATTCGTTTGTCTGTTACTGCGCAACAAGTTTTCGTAATTTTTTCCAAGGAATTAATGGTTATTATTATATAACATGCAGTAACATTTTTTGCAAATTTTAAAAAATCAATTATCATTTTAATATCAAGCAAATAATAAAATTGCTAAAGACAGATGATATGACAAGTCACCATAACAAAATTTAATATCTTATACCTCGTGAATGAAAAAATATTTAAATGTAATATTTTTACTAATTTTTATTAATTGTTATTTATTTTTATTTTCTCCTGCAAAATGGTAATATTTCGACAAAAGTTCAGAACTCAATTAAGACAATACACTAATTAAAAAATAACATGATAAATAAACTCAGTTTTTAAGCGATTTTTTACTTTGTTTTTCACAATTCTTAAATAACCAATATTTTTTTTGAACCGTTGATGATAAAATAATTTAAAGATTGTTTTTAGGTGTTTCAAGACAAGCAGAAACAACAGAATATCATTTTCTCAAATATCAGAAATGAAAAAAATCTTTTATACCTCCTTCGGAGTTATGCTGTATATTACTAAATAAATTATTAGTACAGTTTTTATTCTTAATAGTACATCCCAAAAATTTTCTACTAAGAGGTAAAAAGTGTTAAAAAATATTTAAAAGGGGTACGCAACAGTCGAAAGTTTGGAAACACTAGTTTAGGGAAATAGTCCATGAGATATCACTCATTTGTTTAAAAAAGGAAAAGGAGTAGAGTCAACATATATGAGTGCTGTTATGCAAGTTAGGATATTACTACAAATTGTAGTTAAATTTCCTACAAATTAGAGAGATCTGGGGCAAAATGTAAATGATTCGTAGCTTTGTTTTTCTTTTTTGCAGTTACAGAGCCTTAAATATTCATGTTGGTGTAAAAAACAGTTTAGCATGTAGGTTGGCAGCAACAATTTTCCGCTATTGGGAGTTTTCAGGTGTGCATAAATTTGAAGTTGTTGTAAAGTTGTAATTGCGCCAGTGAAAGATTTAATTCAAAGGCCAGCGTGGTATGATTTCCCTTTGAATATTCACGAGGTAATGATGTGGTGGTCGCCGGACTTCAGTTTTCATTCGCGCTACTCAAACCGGGAGTTAATTTTCTATTACAAACTATTCCAACTTGCAGCTTTTAAATCCGACAGACAAGTTCAGCGACAAAGATTAGCCGAGGACTTTCAAGCGTGAAATTATTACAGTCAAGCACACTTCAAAGTGGCGACTGCAACAAAAACAAGAATTCTGCAGCTTCAATAATATTACGCTAATAGGACCCAGCTCCAATATACTAAATGACCAATTTCCTTCTAATTATACTTCATTGTCATTTGATTTATTACCTCATTTAGAATTAAATAAACAGAAATTACCCCTTAACTTTAAACATGTAGACCCCGACAGAGGTCCAAACAACGAAAGAAAAAAAGAAAAAAAAAAAAGATGGAAGTCACGCTTTGGAGAACACAAAAATAAAAAAAGTCATAAATGATTAGATCGGACATGTGTAAATTATATCAGCTAAGTTTTGATTGTAGTAATAAGGCCGAAAAAAAAAGAAAAATTATAACAAAAACAATAATAATGAGAATTTACAATATAAGACCTATAATAGGTACTATACGCAGCTGAAACACTTACATTAACAAAAAAAAACGAAGAATATAGAATAATGGAAAGGAAAATCCTAAGATATATAAAAATTACTAATGAATTACGAGAGCGATCAAGAATTAAAAGGAAAGAAAATTAAAAAACGATGACTACAATGGCTTAGACACATACGGACATCAGATGACCAAGACCCAATAAAAACTACATTACAATGGAATCCAGGGAATAAAAGAAGGTGAGGAAGAGCACGATCAACATAGTTGAAAGAGGTAGAGGAAGACCTGAAAGCAACGGGAATCACAAACTGGAAAGGCAAAACAACATGAACAATATGAAGAACATCTAAACTATAATAGGAGAGCAACCCGTTTATAGAAAAGATCTAGAAAGCTATATTTTAAGCGGCGAACAATTCTTTACTGCAAGCCAATCAGAATTTAGTATTATGAACATTGTTTCGAGGTTATGTTATTTGTCAACTGTGTTAAATTTTACGCAATTACAGTTAAATAAAATATTAAAATTAAATTCTATTAAATGAAATTAATGAAATAATAATAATAAAACCCCTACAAACTTTGTGTAACAGATGTCAAGTCGAAACAAAATGTCAAAGTTGAACGACAGTTGTCAAAATTATGGTACACCAACTGATTGGTTGGCTTTGCTTTACTTTATAATTTACTGGAATTGCATTACCTCCTGAATTGCGTTATTATAAATGCAGTTTTGCGTCTCTTTGGGGGCATGTCTCATTGGCTAAAATGCAAGTAAAATTGTGATGGACCAACATATCTAGATTTAACCTGCGGTCGAAACAATTAATTTAAATAAATGTTATTTACTTATTTTTCAACAAAGATGAAAGTTGCTGCGGTAAAGACTCACACACTTTTAGAGCAAAAACAAGTAAATATATCTCATTTAAATTCAAAGCAAATAAGTAATAAAATGCACTTCTTTGTAGGAAATTACAAGTAAGTTTCCCCCAGAGACAGTGGGTACTTTCCGCTGCCATAAATTTGCCTTTAGGGGCGCTATCTAATGTCCTTTGTGGTCTCACCTTGGAACGTAAACAGTATCGATGTCTTCGCCTTTAACCCATTTACCGTAAGGAGCTTGCGAGCGAGCTTATCAAGCTGACGTCATTTCCGCTACCTGTCAATGAGGTATCGGCAACTCCCGGATATTCTGGGGTGTACTGTGCGTTTACGCCTCTTTCAAATGTAATTTGATAAGCGAGGTGAAAACACACATAAAAAGATAAAAAAATGTTTCAAAGTTCTGGGGTCACGGTCAAAAATATTTGCCCTATGAAGCAAAATCACAAGGGAGTACGTTAAAGTTACATGTACAAAGTTATAAAGTCCCATTTAATACCTTCTATATTGCACCTTTTATGACAAATAAGAAAATGTTCTTTAAATTAAAAAAATTACTGTAAACCTTGCTCTATATTCATATCTATAAGAGTGTAACCCTTATCAATGATTTTGGTCAAAAAATCTGAGTTACAGAATTCGGTGTTGTCTAATTTTATTCTGTTTTCAAACATATAGAACACAAGACAAAAGTTCACACAAATTAACAATTAATACTTAATTTAGTTTTTTTGTATGACGATTTTGTCCGTTAAATTTCATATCGAGTCGTAAAAGAGGGATAAAAACATAATTCCAAATATCACAAATATTTGTTCTGATACAAAATCCTAAATTCCTAACAGGCATATATTTAAAAAAAAATTCTGAGTTAATTAACTCAATATGGTTGCAGTAATACCTATTTTCAGAGTTGCTAACTCTCATATTAGTTACAACTTACAAGTTAACTTTTGTCACCACAAATCAATAACTTATACATAGGTATTATGCCATAAGGCGACTAAATTGAGAATAAGTTAGTTCTAAGTTTGCTTTAAGTTCTGTGTTTTGGACTACTTGAAGAGAATTATTAAAATGAAAACAGAGAAAAGCCAACGAATTTTTTCTTCCGATTTTTAATATTCATCTCGATCTTTCACTGTATATTATAAAATGTAAAACATTTTGTACAGAAATAAATAAATGCATATAATTATTTACTATATAAATATAAATTATATATAAATTATTATAACCTTACTTCAATGAATACTTTATGTAAGCGTGTAACTTAAATAAATTTACTTCTATAGGCTGTTAAATATCTTCCTCTCTATCACTTAGATAATACAGTGCAGTTATCATTGGAAGATTGAAATTAAAAAATAATCTAAATCCTTTTTAGGAATTGCTAGTGATGTTAATTAGACGTTTCAGGCAGTTAAGTATCGATACAATTTTACAACTAAACTTATCAGAGTTCAATTACTAATACCTTTTATGAATTTGAAACGGAGTCAAAAACATTATGTCCGGTTGTAGAAAGGCTGATTAAATAATCAAACTGATTAATTTGAAGTTGTTACCATAACCACGTATTAAAATACATTGCTGTCAGAAAATTAATCATCGATAAAATTAATAAAGTGATTTTAATATTTCAGTGTGAAATATGTTCTGGCAATGTAGGATGATAATTGTCCGATGTATTAATAAATAATTAGCATCCCTTGAGCACAAATGTAGTTGGGTATTCATAGTTTTATTAGATGCAGAAAGCAATTTCAATTTGAGTATGGTTAACAATCTATGAAATTGGATCCACGTTGCAATACGAAACGAAATTATTTCATAATAGAATAAATTGCAGAGCGAACACTTGCGAAAGGCAAGCAATGGGAACGACTCCCAGCGCAATTGTAACTTGATCATAATTTAAATTTTCATTTTGCGAAAACTATTCGTGTCGTAATTAGGCTAATGCAGAGGGATTCCTCTTAATCACTTCAATTATACAACAATAAATATATCATAAACTACTATTTCCAAAATGCATTGAATTTGTAATACACCACATTTATCTGTTCGTGATTTAGGTTACAAATGTTGTAGAAGTTAATTTAAAATTTATAGAACACATGAAAAAATAACATTCATTAATATTTAGACGAATAATCATCATCGAATGAACTTAATACACAGCCATAAAATTATTATATTTAAATTTGAATAGAAAACCGTTATAAACTATGTAATTTGGACTATTCTCGAAATATAAGCAGTGACAAATTTAGGAACACTGTCAGGAAGAGGCGAATTACTTTTTTTTAAGTAATCAGAAACAATAAAGTAAGTATATAATAATGTTAAGTACAAAAATTATTAATCAACAACAAATTTAATTAGAAAATGTTAATATCAGATTATGGAAAAAAATTCTTATCCTAAGGACGAGACCCAACCAAAAGTCTTTCCACTCACATTTGATTTCTTTTCAACTACGGAATCCACGTTATTACAAACTAACCATCGGCAAGTTCTTACATTTATTTTTGTATACCATTAGACCGTAAAAAAAAATTATTGATTGAGTTTCCAAGACAGTAAGTTGCTTATACAAGACGGTATTTACTTACCGTGGACTGGACGGTAAGTAAATTCATATTTAGAACAAATGCATAGAAATGATTTAGTACGAGTACATCCATTTATTGCTATTAAAATTAAAAGTACAGTTACTAATATTTAGTACTATTATTGAAAATGGAATATATTTTTTCTACGACCATTAAGGTATTTGCTTGTTGTATGTTTGTTTATTGTTACGGGAATATATGTATATTGTAAACATATTTTCTTTTCTCACGGTAACCATAAACAATGTTAAGGTATAAATTCATATCTCACAGTTCTGTCAACAATCGTATTGTTTAATTTTTGGTTTGTAGCTACTTTCTACAAAGCAGTGAAATGAAGATATCTATATTATTAAAATATAAATGAATTAGGAAATAATATTGTGGTCGTAGAAAAGGTATAGTATACAACTCGCTTGTAATGTCCATTTCATATTATATACTATTCCCAGTTACTTCTGATACAAAAACATAACGACCAATGACTAGACTAGAAAATTTCCATGGATTTTCGTTTATCGTGAATAAATTTTAATATACCTCATTGGAATCGTTTTTGCCGTTTTTGATGTTTAATGTACTATTATTTATAATTTATTAGGCAACGATTTCTTAAATTTTTAAAGAAAATAATCTTTCAACAAGCAGGGGGAGATGTTATCTGATGATGTTATATGTTTAGATCTTCGTTTTATTTTGTTATACACATGAAATGAATGAAATGTGGACGGAAAACTGTTGGAATATTAAAATAAAACTATGAAATGGTCTCCAAAGATAAGTATAGTTGATATTTGGATGAATATAAGTCGGTTTATGAGCAGTTTCGAAACCAGACGGTTGAAAATTACCCTTGATTGTGGGAGGAATGCAACCACGATTGCATCTCCTCAAGCACCCACGCTTTGAGCTTAACTTTAGTCGCTCTAAATCTCGCAATTTTAAACCATTGCTGTTGCAATGTTGTCTGCACGAATTTCATGCCACATAAAATTTACGATGTCGGTGATATTGGATATTTGTTGGGTAAAGCGCTTTTTACACTTGCATATCCTTCATCTTACTAACAAAGTTGGAATTACGGGACATAGTGTGCTTTGAAATCGATACTTGCCACTAATGAAATTAATTTGACAGGGGATTGTATTACGGGATCGAATAGTGGACACACTTACATTTGATCCAAAGGAGAAATGACACTTACCTGAAACAGAAAAACAAAATTAGCAACGGAAAAGAAAACATACAAAATAAATAAAGTTGATACGATTAATTATTTTTCAACCAGGGGCGGCTCCCAAGTATATTTATCAATTTATTTCTAATTCTTTTATTTTCTATAAAAGATTATAAAAATACATCTAGCAACATTAAGAAGAATGCTAGCAGCACTGTGTTTACCGCAGTATCATTATCATATAACAGACAGCTTATATTGATGCGCGCGCAAGCATTTACACTTGCTATGAGAAGCGTAATTGAGCACTGCAAAACAAGCAGTTCCTTTCTTAAATATTACGTATTTTTACATATTTGAACATTACAGTTCAAAATATAAAATATTTCGTAGTTTATAGTTTAGAACAGTATTAGAATTATTCACAATTACCTCAGAAATGTAACTTCAAGAAATAACAAAACACAACAAAATATGTACTTTCATGTTTTTTTTTTCTTATTTCTACGATAATTTTGATATGTTATCGAAACACGCATTTACAGTGTTTAAAAATTTCGAGGCGTCACTGGTTTCAACAATAAAAATTATTCCAGTTAAAATTCAAAAACTGTCATTCAACAATGATGCAATGACCTTTTCAGATATTGAAATTTATTTATTTAATTAAACCAAACTAAACTGAATGATATTTTTTATTACACTGTTTTCAGAAATTTGAACTGAATGGAACATTATCATTGAAACAAAACACATTTATTCACGCATAAAAAATTCGCACAAAAAATTAAAAATCTCATGTAAAACACATCAGCACGTCTAATAATAATGTAAAAAATATTTCTAAATAATATGAGCATGAAATGCACCTCCAAAATTTTCTTTTTTCATCATACGAGCAAATCTCCATGTTTACATTGCTGTATTTCAGAAAGCAAAAAAATAAAATTTAGAATAATCAATTGTAAATCAGAAACAAACAACTATAAATTATAATAGTCCTCTACTAACTCAGAAAACATGAAATATAATTTGGATTAGACAATTTTTAAAAGTTGATTCTTTCTTTATTTTCATTTACAACTTGGCCGAAATCCTGATGGTTTCTGGATTAATTGAATACAATTGACCCTTTCTGAAATACAACAGAAAACGGTGGAGTATTAGTACAGATTCAGGTTTCGCATGTTACGTTAAGAATTTTTTCTTTTCTTCTCAATAATCTTTAATAAATAAACGCAGAGATTTGCAAATAACCTGTGCAAGTGACATACAGTTTATAGTGTTCCGAACTATCCAGTATAGTATATTCATTTAAATATTGTGGAATAAGAACCTCTAAGAATATATGAGCTTTGATTTGAAATCTTAGGGGCGTCTGTACATAAACCATAGCTTCGCATAAAAGCGATTTTTAAGCAAATACCTCGAGGCCAGAACCGCCTATTATCCTGTACGGAATTATTTGTTTACCATTCCGCTTCCGTGGCCGCAACATCAACAAAAAATCAAGTCGCTGGAAACTTAAACAAAACAACAGCGACACTCCGCCAATCAGATGTGACGAAACTCGGTTACATTTTACATAAAACGGGAATAAAATTCAAATCACAGACCAACTTCTGCGTCTTCTCATTTTTTCATCAAATATTTATAGCAACAAAGAACGGGGCATTAAATATAAAACTCTACGACGATGCGGGATTCGTATTTCAACGAATATTTACATTCCTGAATTCAGGAATTCAGGATATGTCAAAATTATCACGGCTTAAGTTTCTTTACTTTTATTTTCATAATCATTACCCTTGCAAATTCTTCTAGAACGTCAAGTTCATTTCTTTTATTTTAAAACCCTAACCTTGTATCAACAATATTTTTAACCACAAAATCAATTTTTATAACTCAAGTCAAAAACTTTCTGCTCGACAAAGATAAGCAATTACTTACCTGAAGTATAAATAGGTGTTGTTGATCCAATAAGTGGAATATAAAAGTTAAAGAAATGATCTTCGTGACTTATATTTCTGGTTACTTACTATATCAATACATAATGTCTTTGTAGCTAGCTAACAGGTAGTTATTTTTTACATTTTATCGACGATTAAATTATTTTTCGCGAGTCGATAATTTAATTTTATCATCTTGTATAAAATTGACTTTTTTATAGCAGAGATTGGAAAAAAATAAATTATTATTTAAGAACAAATTAAAAATCTTAGTAGTATTTTGTGCAAATATTTTTGTAGATAGGTATAGAAGCATCTACAAAAATAAAAAATATATTTTTTATTCTCTTCACAAGTATTAATAACACATTTATTAGATACACAGGAACTTATATTTCACAGTTCAAAAAACTCGAATGATAGTTTTATATCATTTATCTGCTCCTAACCAACAATTTTGTTATAGGTTTGTTCGAATCACCAGTTCGGAACTATTCCAAAATTGGGAGTTCGGTGCATGTCATTTGAAAGCTAATTGTGAATAGTTCTCACTTGCACAGATTCGTCTGCGTCTCGTTTTCTAATTTTCGCATACTTTGAATAACTATAGTTGTTTCCTTATTTATTACATAAGTAGTTATTATCTACCAGGGCATGTAACCGGTTAAAAAAACCGGTTAATAAAAACCGGTAACCGATATTTTTAACGAAAATTGCGAACTTTAACCGTAATTTTAACCGATATTTTTCAGGCCGAAAATACCGGTAACCGTTAACCAAAAAAAAATAAAACGATTTTAGCGAACATTAACCTTTATTTTAATATCATTTAGCGAGAAAAAAAATAATATTTTTTTTATATCTGTGTTTTCTATTTGTATTTGAACATGAGTCATAACAGTTTTTACAATTAACATTTTATTGGAGAGTCATAAATGTAGGTCTCTTTGGCCGTTAAGGTTACTTAAAAAGTACAAATAAATACGGCCTTTGTCAACACAGGCAAGTTTAAAATTGAAAAGTGACCTGCGTTTTACTGAATAAATTACGGGAATTTTTGTGAATATTTATTAATAAAATTGTTTTTTTTTAATTGTTATATTTTCTCAGATGGTAATTTTTTATTATTTTTTTAAATTATTTATTCTATAATTTTTTTTAATCAAATATTTATAATTACTTTTTTTGTAATTAATGTTATTAATTTTTTTAACCGATATATTAACCGGTTTAAACCGGTTTCCAATTTTTAAAAACCGGTTTTCGAACTAAAACCTTTATTATTATAACGTTCTCTATAAGGGTTAACCGTTAACCAGTATTTATTTCGGTTACATTCCCTGTTTGTAACTAACTTTTTGTAATTTCTAATTACAGTTGAATATAAAAAGTTACAATTTTTAGGTTTTTACTGTAAAATTTTTCATATACAGCTGAAATATTCCAAAAATACCCATGTATGAGTCCAAAATTTTTGTTTTTGATTGTTGACACCCTTTAAACCCAATTTTAGGTCAGGTTTGGGTTCCTTTTTACCCATTTTAAGGTGTGACAAATTTCCAAATGTACTATACAATAGGTTTAGACACTTTTCAACCATTTTTGGGTATAAAATGCAACACATAATCGTGTTATACTTATTTTTTTAATTATGAACACCTAAATCATTGTTAAGCACTTTAAACCCATTCCAGGGTGTGAAATAACCCAAATAAACCCATTTTTAGGCAAAATTTATTGATTTTTTTGAAAAAACAAAATTGATAGCCGCCGATGAGCTGATTTCAAATTTTCAAACCGAATTTAATTATCTCTTCCCATTCCTGAGATATTTGGCCTCAAAGTTGCACCTCAAAAAAGTGTGTTTTTTGAACATATCTCTAAAATGGGTAGAGATACAGTAGCAACGATTACACCAGTCGATTCTACGCGCAAAGTTACATAAAGAAATGTTTTCTCCGCATATACGATCTTTGGAACGATTTGGTGAAAAATGAGAAAAACGAAAAAACCTGAATTTCAATTTTTCGCTTGGAAACTTTTTGTCACCAAATTTTTTTATATTCGGGACTTAAGTAAATATAGATGCGCTGATTCCAAATTTTCAAACCGATTTCAATTATCTTTTACCGTTCTCGAGATATTTGTGTTCAAAGTTAGACCTGAAAAAATCAGTTTTTTAGGAATAATACTGAAATGGGTTCAGATACGACTTTGGCGACCTCACCAATCGATTCTACGGGCAAAATTACATTTTTGTACCAATTTTCAGATTTTTATTCCAATGGATACAAATTTTATAGAGGAAAAACCAAAATCGTCAAAAATCGAAAAAAATCGCAAGGGGTTCATCAGGCGATTTTTCGATTTTCGCGATTTTCGTTTTTTCGCTCTAAAAATTATATCCACTGGAATATTAATCTGAAAATTGGTACACTTATGTAATTTTGCCCGTAGAATCGATTGGCGAAGTCGTCGAGATCGTATCTTGACCCATTTCAGGGATATTCCTGAAAAACGATTTTTTTCAGTTCCAACTTTGAACCCAAATATCTCGAGAACGGTAAGAGATAATTGAAATCGGTTTGAAAATTTGAAATCAGCGCATCTGTATTTACTTAAGTCTGAAAAATGAAAAGATTTGGACCCAAAAAGTTCTCCAGCGAAAAACTGAAATTCCGGTTTTTTTCTTTTTTCTCATTTTAAACCAAATCGTTCCAAAGAACATATACGCGAAGAAAACATTTCTTTATGTAACTTTGTGCGTAGAATCGACTGGTATAATCGTTGAGACTGTATCTCTACCCATTTTAGAGATATAGTCAAAAAACACACTTTTTTGAGGTGCAACTTTGAAGCCTAATATCTCAGGAATGGGAAGAGATAATTAAATTCGGTTTGAAAATTTAGAATCAGCTCATCGGCGACTATCAATTTGGACTATTTTAAAAAACCAAAATTTTTGACCGAAAAATGGATCATTTTGGATTTTTTCGGCTGTAAAATCAAAATTTTAAGGTGCAAATCTAAATATTGTTAGTTTTCATGATTAACTATGATTGTAAATTACTTGGAGATGAGAAAAGATATTAATTTTTATTTAGATATGGTTTGGAATATATTTGCGAATATAGATAACAATTATCAAAACAAAATTTCCAAATATAAGTACTTCCGGTCATCATTTCCGTTGTAGGCCAAGGTTCGTGGTCTAATTAACAATTATCAATTGTTTTACAGACATCCTTTTGTTTAGATAAAGTTCATTTGTCCTAATTATTTGTTTATTAACTGTTTCTTATATTATTATTTCCACCTTCTATATACAGGTGGCTCAATGAAAATTATCAGCGCAATTTTGGCCACTTAACATCAATTTTGCAAAAAACGCTCGAACACGTCATTTTTAGTATAAAGGGGAAACACCTGAATGGATTAGTTCCAATGTCATAACTTCAACCCTAAAATGGGGGTGGACTGCACCTCAAAAATTTTAAATGGAAAAGAGTGTCAAACATGACACAGTTCGAAAGGCCTTTCAATTCTCTTCTCAACAGTTTTTTTATTTTTCAAATCCGATCATTAGTTCCAGAGAAATATCGTTTAAAACAAATTTTATCAGGTGATTAAAATTGCAATCAAGTAGGCTTAAACAAATGACAAAATCGAATATCAGTATTTTTCCCGTAATAATAGGATAATATACTTTTATAATCTCGTAAATAATACAGTCACAGATGTAAAAGGAATAATAAAAGTTAATATATAAGACACAAACTAATAGCACTTTAAAAGTACACAACTTAAGTGTACTATTACTCAAGATCACGCCCGTTGTATTCTTCAAAATGTTCCATGTCGATTATCTTTTGTTTTCTGCTAAAATATTTTAGAAGTAACTCATGTTTGGTATCAAATGAAAGGATTATTTGATGAGGGCTGGCGTGTAGAAATGACAAAAAAATTCCTTGTCGAATGTCTTTTGTTTTCAGCTAAAATATTTCAAAAGTAAGTCGTGCTTGGTATCAAATGTAAGTACTCGACTATGTTTGGCGTGCAAAAATGTCAAAAATCATGTCAACAGGCTTTTGTTTCTGGAGAAAAGTTGTCAGAAGTACGTCGTATTTGGTAATAAATGTAAATAAAAAATGACAAATAATTACCATGTCAATCAGCTTTTGTTTTTGGCAAAAAGTTGTCAGAAGTATGCAGGGCATGTAACCGGTTAAAAAAAAACGGTTAATAAAAACCGGTAAGCGATATTTTGAACAAAAATTGCGAACTTTAACCGTAATTTTAACCGATATCTTTCAGGTCGAAAATACCGGTAACCGTTAACCAAAAAAAAAATAAACCGGTTTTAGCGAACATTAACCTTTATTTTAATATCATTTAGCGAGGAAAAATTTTAATATATTTTTTTCTATAGCAGATGTTAAAGTGCAATTTTATCAACTCAAAATAGTGGATAAAGTAGCACTTTAACCGCAAGGGTAGATAAAGTAACACTTTAACAGCAAGGGTAGATAAAGTACTTTAACTTTTGTTTATTAGAAGTACACTTCCATAACAACGCACACTACTGACATTTTAAAATTGTTCTTAAATAATAATTTAATTTTTCTAATTCTTTTCTCTTCAAAACCTGCTATAGAAAAAAATAGAATTTTATACACGACGATAAAATAAAATTATCGACTCGCGAAAAATAATTCACTCGCGATTATATCGCTCGTGAATTAACACTTTCCGCTTGTCGATAAAATATTATTTTATCGTCTTGTATAAAAAATAACTATTTTTTATATCTGTGTTTTCTATTTGTATTTGAACATGAGTCATCACAGTTTTTACAATTAACATTTTATTGGAGAGTCATAAATGTAGGTAGTTTCTTTGGCCGTTAAGGTTACTTAAAAAGTCCCAAATAAATACGGCCTTTGTCAACACAGGCAAATTTAAAATTGAAAAGTGACCTGCGTTTTTCTGAATATATTACGGGAATTTTTGTAAATATTCATTAATTAAATTGCTTTTTTTTAATTGTGATATTTTTCTCAGATATTTAAAAAAAAAAATTTTTAATTAATTATTCTCTATTTTTTTTTCAAATTTTTATAATTAATTTGTTTTAATTAATTTTAACCGATATATTAACCGGTTTAAACCGGTTTCCAATTTTCAAAAACCGGTTTTCGAACTAAAACCGTTATTATTATAACGTTCACTATAAGGGTTAACCGTTAACCAGTATTTTTTTTGGTTACATGCCCTGTTATCTACCCTTGAGGTTAAATTGCTATTTAATCCACTATTTTGAGTTAAACTAAACACGGTTTAACATCTGCTTTAGCAACTTTTGAATATTTTTTAGGAATTTTACAATAACTTTTGAGAGACAGTATAGGAACCGATTCGTTTGTCTTTCCATTATGTCAAATATAATGTGAATTAACACGACAATATAGGTATAAATTGTAGCCGTGTAAGCGAGTAAACTTGCAAATTGCAGGGAACTCTGAAATTGAACAGATCGACGGTATGTTCGATACAGAGGGTGAAGTCATGTCGATACCACGTGCCATGTGCCACTACAGCATGCTGCCTTGTTACTTGCCATTTGCCCCGTCAGATCACTTGCGGAGAAATACATCATCGAAGGAACATTATTAGGAACTATCCTAAATTCGTCATTTGTTGTATTGTTGGTAATTCATGTTAATTGCTCCCGTACTTTTCCAAAGAGTTAAGTACGGAAATTGTTTTTGAAATCACATTCCGTAAACAACAATAAAACTGTTTATTACCTCCAGACTTCTTGATTATTTCACCGTGGAAATATGCCCATTCATAACTCCTACTACGGAATTATCAAGGTTTCGAAAATAATCCATTTAGTCTAATTATACTTTAAAAGAAAACAAATTCATTAGGTCATATTACGACATTAATAACATAAGCGCTTATAGGAAGCGTGCTTTTATATTATTATCTGGTGAGGCCAGACGTCACTTTCAACAAAAGAGATCTATAAAAATGTGATGGTAATATGGGCCTTTATTTATACTTTTTGGTAGATACAAGAACGATATTGACATTCAATAAAAAATATCCCTATTTTTTGGACTCAGTGCTTCAAAATTTTAGTTACTTTTTGAGAAAATTTTAATTATAGTTTTGTACATTTTTTATAGTCCGTTGCATCAATATTACTTACATCTTAAGTTTTCCTTACATGGCAATATCACGTCAAATCACATAAATGTAAAAAAAAACAATTTAACATTGCTGTCAAAATTTCGATTAGCATTTTTTGTTTTCTTTCTTTTTGAATTATATTTCTATATTTAGACTACAGCAGAAATTACCTAAAGGTAAGAGAGAAAAAGTTACAGTATCCGAAATACTTTTGCTTTAATAAGAGAATAATTTCATGACAATTCACTCCAGGGTACCTATTCTGTAACTTATATCACTAGTGATAAGCGTTCAAAATTGTTATAATCTGACTGCCATCTAGCGGTTTTTGAGTGCAACAGGGAATATGACGTCACTCATTTTGTAAACGATTCACTAGCGCGAAGGATAGTGATATATTCATTTCAATAGTGTTATACTGACGTTTGGTTTGTGCGCTTGGCAGGATTGTTTGAAATTTGAGTGATGATATTTCGTGAAATTACTAAATAGAATCTTGAAATTATGCACATGTACGCAATTCACAATAAACACAATTTTGAACAATTTGACAGTTGTGCCAGGGAGTAGTGCCAACTTAAAAATTATTTTACTAAAACTTTCAAATTCAAAAGTTCCTAAGATTACAACATTGAACATTTGACACGAGACGTCAAACAATATAACAATTCAAATCGTTGAAAAGTTATAGAATAGGTACCCAGAAATTTGTTAAAGTTTTCATAACAAAATTTGATTTTTCTGAGGTACTTGAAAGATCTATACTTCTCATATTCCTGTAATAGTAAATCATGTAATAACTCACGTTTGCACTACATCATGCCACAGCCACAGGGTTGCCAAATCGAGATTAATTATCCAGGAGTTTTGAAGAACTGTTGTTAAATGGTTAATCAGAGGATGATGATGATGATCATCATCATCATCATCAATGGCACAACATTCCTATGAGGAACAAGGCCTCAAGTACCTGAAGTACTTGTTTCGTGACATGTTTTACTTGCATTATAGAGATGCAGGTTGTCAGCCTACAGTCTCTGCAAGGCCAGCACACACCGAGCCGTTGTGCGGCAACCCATCCAATTGGACAGGGCGGGCTATGTTGCTTACCTACACGATCAGACAAGACACGCCACGACCACACAACCGTACTGGCTGACACAGAGGATGATAATAATGAATGTTAATGTGTAATTTGTTGGCGCTACTTACACGAAGAGTTCACCACATTATGACAAATGACAACAATCTGTTAAATATTCTTCTGAACCTAGATTAAATATTGTTATAAATAAATTTTGTTTGATGGTCTATCTCATCCCGACTTTCCCTAAGTAGATCAGGAATTAGAGAAATTTGACTACATACTATGATAAAGAAATATATCAGAAAGAATGGTAAATAGAGTACATCTTCTCGTTAATACATATGCAATAATCAGAGCTTTCACAAGAGAATTTAGAACACATTCTTAGCTAAATACCAAAACAAGAATGAGGAGCAAAAAATAAATGACGAATTACACATTTTACAATAAATAACCATATCGAAAAATTGGTAACTAAACATATTTCTGTATTAAAGGGAAGTACTAAATACTAAATTGTAATAAATACTAAGTTTTATAGACCGGATTGAAAGTGACATATTTATGATGTAAGATTCCCCAACCAGTTTGGATTTTTGCTAGGCGAGCCCGCATATTTGTAGTGCCTATCCATCGTCATTCGATCCCGATAAAATAAAATGAAATTACAGCGTAACCTTGGGCCGGTCATCAACAGCGAACGTGGAGGAGACTTGTCGACGGGAGTGTACTGCAGACCACCACGGGTGCGACAGAGACGCCGGAGTGACCTTGGCATACACTGGAATCTCAAATGATCGGTTTTTGTATTAATTCACGTACTTGCAGGAATTGCTGGAATTTCTTCTACATGGAGCGCGACAGGAGAAGGTTGCCAAGAGAATTTAGATTTGCTATCGGGAAGATTATAGCTCTCATTTACAAATGATTTTATTGGCTGATAATCCCTGCAAATTTGTCCTTGGCCAATGAGAAAATTCGTACCAAGCGGCGATACCATTATGTTTTTATCATACAATAAACGCTGTTATGTACTGAACCAGCGATTTGCCTTGATATGGACAATCTAATCGATATAGTTTCGAACAAAAACATCTATAACATGCTATCATCTTGCGTAAAATATAATAAATTAATCATTTCTAACCTTTTCAGAGAATTGGAGAATCTTATTTAAGAACAGGGCAAGGGTTGTCTTAATATTCGTGAAATTTGTTACAGTAACATTTGAGAATATTATAACGTACATCATGCTTACTGCATTTTTCGCGCTAAAAATTAAGCATATTAATATGTCTTTTTGATTAGCACACTTTGGCTCGAATTATGAGATAAATAATAAAAGTTATTTCTTATTCGCTGATTCTACATAGTTCCTATGGATACTTATTTATTTTACTTTTACTCCGGCGGCGTAAAAGTAAAAAAGCTACTTCGGCAACGTAGAAATTAAACTTCACAATCGTATCACAAAAGATGACTTTTTTTGAAGAAAAATATTTGTATTACAATCTGATATTCCCGTCAGTTCACATGAAGTTCTGAAACAATTTGATACTGATATAAATTTTTTTGTAAATATATTAGTAACAATACCTATTATTGACGTGTTATATCTACAAATATAGCTACGGCTGAACATAGCTTTTCTACATTCAGGAAATTAAAACTGCTTAAACAAGTAGGTTCCAAATATAGTTTTGATTTTGATCTGATTCCCATCGACGAAGAACCACCCACTAAAATAAATTATATAATTATTCTGTTGTATCTATATTTTTTTTTAGTTATTTAATCCGATTATAATGATTTTATGTTTAACATTAATTAATTAATATAATTCGCTCCTTCCTGAGAAAGTTTCTGGATCCGCCACTGTAACTATTTGATACCTTCCTCCCTACCTTAATATTTTCCTATGAATGTAAGTGAAATGATTAAGTTCCTTCATGAAAACAAAATAATAAACACATTTTATAGACCTCTTACATATCAAATAACTACGAATTAAAATATAATATGTGAGGCTCAATTTTGTCTAATATTACAAATTATTTTTTAATGTTTCCGTTCGTAAATGTAAACTTAATACGTTGATTGTATATTTGCATCCTCATATACGGTCATTGACAACAAAACAGATCATATCCTGGTTCATATAAATAGGGTATTAATGAAGTGAATTCACAATTCTGATGGAATGACTATATATTTATTTATTATAAACTTTATAGAAAAGTGACGGTTTGTAAAGCGATTGTCTCCACAGTCTCCCGCAATAAACAATGTATTTCCAACGTAGTCGTTTCCCGTTTCCACTTATAATTGTCTCGGTTAATACCTAACTGTCGTCTGTCTACTGCAGACCTCAGCACCGTTAAAAATCCATCACTTCTTAACGCCAGAGGCAATCTGCTTCATCTCGAGACGTACAGCCGGTGCCAACACTTCTTACGCTTAGAACTTTATATTCAACCATTGTCAGAAATTAAAGGCTTCGCAATCAAGAGAAAATATAAATACGAGAAGAGAGGCGAAAAGGATTTCACAGACAGCTCTTAACTTAATCACAGATAGGATGTAATAGCGAAATTGCAGCGCAGAAAATCGTCTTCAAAGTAGTAGAAACGGTCATTAGGCAAAAAAATATAATAAGATCTACTATGCTCTACTTGAATCTGCATAAATACCCAAAAGGAAAACATACTTTATAGTGATTGGAACTACATGGTTTTATATAAAGTTAATACTCGTAGATGATTCCGTTCTCTTATGTATAAGTTTACTACTAACAGAAATATAGTGAAGTAAAGTTTGTATGCCGAGTTAATACAGCAAAAAATAAACTAAGAACTAACACTAACAAGAAAAAAGTACATGTGGACGTATACACGTTCATACACCAAATTAGGAATTAAATAAATTGAAAATAACTTTAGAAGATAAGAAACATTTATCGTTCTAATTTAATTCTTAGTGAAAATGTATTCCAACGCATATGCAGTTGTGATTATTTGAGAAACGTTTTGTTTCGTAGATTATTTTTTAAAAATGATGAAGAATGTAACAGTAATTTGTTACGATCCATTTTTTTTAAATACATTAGTTCAAAGACCGATAACAGTTAGTTTAAGTTTTTAAACAATATAATTGTAATTTTCTATATAAACACCTTAATTTATTATGTTAGCGTTCTTGTTATAGTTCTTGTAACAGATATATGAAAGTCATTACATATAAAATAAGCAGATTATCCATCATAAATTTTAGGAAATTTGCAGTAAAGCTTTCTTAAGAAAGGTATATACTAGTTTCTGTCTTGTACTGTTTTTGAAATTTCTGTTTAAGATATTTTCTAATTGCGAAATTTTAAATATACATTAATACATATTAATATACCAAGGATAGTTATGAGTATCATAACCGTCGCAATGCTAATTGAATTCCGAGCTCGGAGAGCGAGGATTTTACGACAACTAAGGCATGGTATGATACATAATATCCGTGGTTTGTTCAATAGTTTACCGGTTTCACGTTACTATATAATATAATATAATAAATATTATTTTATAAAATTCTCTTGTCAGTTACGTTTTCGTGCTCAAGTCTTTGTATGAGATACAATTATGACTTAGTTAACCGCTTACTTTCGTCTGTAAACAAAGGCTTAATATCCTGAAACCGGTAAAGTGTTTTAATAATAATGAATTTAAATGTAATTCAATTTAAAACTTGAAGACAGGTTAAACTATTACGGGATTAGAGAAATAAAAACAGTTATTGAAAATTTTCTTTAGAGACACATACAAGAACAAAATTTATACTAAAAGAATTCAGTATGAATATATTTTATAAATAAACCATTTCTTTTTATCCTAGAGATGTTTTCGTTTTGAAATTATTTATGATGCTTGACTATTAAGCTACCGAACCCTTCATAAAAGGTTCTAATCTTTGCATAAGTAATTTTCAAATATCTCTTACAAGAACTATAATTATGTTTAGATTTAGTTCATGAATTGTCCGTATAGACTTAACTATTAACCACATATCATTAGTATCATCAGGTATAATATATACTTGATTGGATTTAGATATTTTTTAGAATATTCCAAGGAAAGTAATGTGTACTTAAAATAAGTATTACTTAAAATATTACTAAATAAATCTCTACCAGCACACTGCAGGCACCCCTTACTGCGAATTCTAAACCGTACCTATTACTATAGTCAAGACAATTGTATTATAGCTTATTTGTCTGAAGTAATAACAGTTGTTACACTTATTAAGAACTTCTTGAATATAGCGGTATTTTATTCCAAGTAGCTTAGTAAACATAGAATTCGTGACAAGTTCTGATAGTAGTGTTTGATTTAGAATAAGAATCATAAGAAAATCAAAGGTTTCTAAAATTTTTAACAGCTTGACTGTAATAAGCGTATAAATTCCGGTTACACCTATTGAGAACTCATAATGTGCGGGTAAGAATTTACGCCTTAAAGGGCGAGTAAGTCAATGGCGATATCGCATTGTGTGTGGGAAATAGAAAAATCTGTAAGCCCCCATCAATCATGATAGTATCCGTGTAGCAGTTGAAGATAACATCATCGTAAAGATTGGAAATCGATGACCGCGGTAGCTTGTAGTACTAAACGAAAGTATTGTACCGCAGTTGTACTGTAATTAAACAACACAGACTTCAAGATTCTCAGTTCCGATAGCAATTTATCCAATTAAAGTTATTTATAGATCAGCAGCACGAAAACATCGCCAATGTGAGGAAAACCAAACGCGGAATCAAATGTCAAAGGGAAAACTAAAGCTGATTAATCCACTTGAGGACAAGTTCATTTTACGACGCACATTATTACAAGTCAATCGTGAAATGTGCTCATTGCACACCAAGGTCAGAAAATAAAAATGACCTCGCTGATAATAAATACATTAACTTGAACTTTATTAAAAATAAATATTTCACCTACACCTACCTAATCAATTTAATATTTGGTTTATTTTATATTGAAGAAAGATGAAATTATTTTAAATAATTTTTATTTACAAACAACTTCAAAAAAGTAGTTTTACAATACAATAGGAACGAAGTTATAATTTAAAAATAACATATAACATGTAAAAGATGCAGTAAGGACATATTCTGAGTTAGTAAGTGAAAATTTAAAATAATTTTACGTTTCTTTAATAATCCTAATTCTTAAAAACAGATGTGTTTATGTATCTACAATCTACAAAATTAAGTTTATCTCATAAAGAAATAATAATAATAATCAAGATTTGATAATTATAATTATAAAGCAAAAAAGTTTCTTCAAAATTGATTAATATAAATTATATTCACTTATTTCTAAATTGTAAGGAACTATTCTACATTAGAATTTGTTTAATGCAGGGCGGGAATAAGTAAGACAAATTGGAGGGGCTTTCATTCAAACGGGATAATAAATATTATACTTTATATTATGTCAAAAATATTATCACAGAATATTTTCGGTAGAAAATAAATTGTAGTTAAAAAAATTATATTAATGTTATTTTCTAAGATAGACAATTTGTATTTTCATTTAATTAAATGAAAGAAAAATCCTATTAATTGATAACAAACATTTTTCTATTTGTTGACCGAAGTTGTTAAAACCAAAAATGAATATTAAAATAGGGCCCATACTATATTTTGTCTAAGCCCTGGTCTAATGGAAAATGAAAGGATCGTCATAAAACGATTAAAAATTCCTTGTACTGTAAAACTACAAAAGATTAAGTTAGCGTAATATACCGCAAATTGTTTTGGGTTTCTCAGTATACTTCTAGTTTCCAGAATTGAATTAAATAAAAATTTTAAATATCTAATGGATGGAACAATGTCCTGTATAATCCAGATTAATGAATTATCCAAATACTGAAGCATACTTGTTACAAAGAAAATTATTTAAATATTATTGTAGTTATTGTTCATTAACGGTCACAAACTAAAAGATCTTTAAGAAAATGTAGACGCAGAAATGAAGAGAACAAATTTTTTCGTTTGACTGTCCATTAAAATGCTGTTCTTCATTTCATGAAGACTGCGATGAAGATTTGGCTTAGTGTTCTTCCAATCTTCTTTTCGTTATGAATAAATCATGTAGTTCCCTTATCGAAAGCAAAGATGCCTGACCTTGACGTCAGTGCCGTATCGTATCGTGGGAATGTCGGGTCACGGTGTTCTCTCTTCAGCGTGTCGCGATTGCTTTATACTGGACTACTACCACTGGATCTTCTCGTAATTGTGATTTTTCTACGCTACGCAGGGGTATAATCACAGCGCAAGAAAAAGAAGATGGCAAGAATTCGCAATAAACTTTAATAGGACTCGATATAAGCTAGATTAAATGTTTTGTACATAGATCATTACACTAAAGTCTAATCACTGGATAAAATTGCTACTTGTGGACTATTTTTTAATCTTGCTACTTTGTTGTCAAATGATAGAAAATTAATATCATTGAGTTTGCTAATCTCTTTTTTGAGCTTTTTTACCGCTCCATAAATTAACGAGTCATTCAGTTATTTTAGTATCAAAAACAATGAAACAATTGTTTTTAACAAATGTGAATTGCCAAAATTTTCAAATAAATATTGAAATCAATGTATAATTATCATAAAAGTTATAATCTATAAAAACACCTGCCTTTACTACTTTCGAGTTTCCCTCGTCCAGTATTCATTTGGACAATGACTTTTAAATCCTCCGTAATCTCTTAATCACTGCCACTATGAAAAGTTTTACATTTCATGCAAATATTTTCTTTTCAGCTTACATTATTTATATCTACTAAAGTTGAAAATTTCTTGAAACTATTTAAATACGCAAAAGTTTTATTGGGGTTTCGAAGGACCATACTGGCAGGTATGAAGTTACAGAACTGTTTCAAGCAATTTTCAACTTTCATAGGCACATAATGTAACGATTAGACTAATACGGAAGGTTTAAAAGTCATTGTTCAAATGAATACTGGACGACGTATTATGTTGGCTATGGTCAATAAACTTTAAAAAGTGACACTCATATATCAAAATTAGAAAAAAATAATTTATTTAACAATAGCTGGAAATTGCAATTAGTGACAAAACTTTGAAAAATGTTAATTCAATTTCTACAGAACAAAAAGTTACCTAGTAGTAAAAAATGTTGTTGTACTCCTTGTATATTACAAATATCGATAATGATCGATATTTATACCGCAGAGACTTTTATCACTTCTTAAACACTTTAGCGGGCGTGGAGAAAATACCAAAGATGCCATACACAAATAGACAGCATTTACCAGACGTTTAACTAAAGTGAAGAATCTACCACAAGGGCCATTTATATGTAGGAAATAGAATGTCAAGAATTTGATGGCACTTGAGCTTGTATTGTAAGGATCAAAGCGGTTTATTCTATCCTGTAACCAGCAGAATTAAAACAAGGTTCATAAAATAGTAAGCTTTAAATTAAATAAAATTACATACCAGACTATTATTTTTATTTTTTGATGCAATTTTTACTAAAATAAATATATGTGTATAAATTAATGAGTATGTTGTTAAAAAATTGTTAACTAAACCGTAAAAATATATTTTTTATAAAGAGAAATTATAAATTGACTGTTGAATACATTTTATGAATCTCGCGGAATATTTTCAATTATTCATACTCGTATCTTCTTCCAACATCCAAATATAAAATTAAAATTACATTTCGTATTTATTCTCTTATTCATCCTTTAGTGTACAACTGGGGTAAATAAAACAAGGAATTATTACGCAGGTATAAAAAAACAAAATTTCCCTGTGAAATAACAATGATATACACATTGCGTTGAATGTAGGGTTTCGAGCTAATAATTGAACCAAAACGGGTAATTTGTTGTTTTATTCAATAAACTTCGAATAAATCCACAGGGTTAAACCGAACCACGAATTGACGGTTTACGAGCTTGCCACGCCATAAAAGTTCATTACTTTACGCGGTATACGTGACTGACAACGCATCGCTAACATTGAAATAGAGCTGCAATTAATCAATATCCAAGTGCATTTGTAAACATCATATAACAGACAAACATATCAATATTTGTTGATGATACACTGCACATGTATACACAATTGGCTATATGACCATGTCGAATTTAAAGAAAAAAAGTATAAAAACTAAAAATTAACCATTGTGGGTACCAATAATAATACCTTCACTGAAATTAGCATTTGAAATCATATTATGTAACGGCGCCGTAGATTTATCGTCACGTAGGAGAATGAGACAGCAGTTTACAATGTTAAAAGTGGGACTTTAATAAACCTAATTTTTTTATTGTTGTTAAGGATAAATTAGTCATAACTATTAATGAAACAATATATAAGATATAAATAAAAAAAATTAACATTACACAACACATTGTTTTGGTGTAAATATGGTTGGCAAATGTTAACTGTCATATGATTTTCGAACTCTTTGTAGTGTTTACATACATCGTTTTAAGAATTGAACCTGGGTAATCTGCCAAATGTAGATTATTCTATGATAGATGATATTTATCGAACGAATTTAAATTCTTCTAAGTGACGTCACGTATCCTATCTCTAAAACTTTATTATTGTTTTTCTGCGGAATTATCAACAATTAACCAATGTAAAAAAATACGGACATTTTTTTTACAGAATCATAAAATTGAAGAAAAATATTGTCATATACCCCATTGATAATTGTGTATTGAAAGTAAGGCAAAATTATCCAATCAAAAACATTATCACTCTGCTCCTATCTTCTCCATACTTAGTTTTTATAAAAATAGACCGTATAAACAAAAGAGAACGAAAAAACAAAGTTATGTTGAACCATTTTATTTATACTGTCAGTCAGATTTCGGGTATGGTGGTGTTTGTACATTTAATCATAAATTTAATTAATTTATAGCACTTATAATCAAATTGGCTAGCTAGAAATCGAGAAAAAGCCGTGTGTGATATTTTTATTTTTGTAATAAAATTATGGTTTTATAATCAAAATAACGAATTTAAATTTTACAAAAATCATAAAACAAATATCGAGTTTATAATCTGTAAATAATACTATTTGTTTTTCTTCGAGTAGGGTTGAAGTAATTGCGATATATACTTGAAAGAACCCATCAAAATCTTTAGTAGTAGTGTACTTGTAGCCCCGGTCTCGTATATAAATTTTTCGTTCTTTTTGCGATATAAACTCCCGAGTTTACGATATGCGAATCTCGTAAAGATTGCCATCTGCATATACGCAACACGCACAAGATTTTTATGCCACTGTAAACTTTGATTTAATTATTTACTCATTTATATTTATTTCTACGACCGGTGGCCAGTTTTTCGTGCAGTTGCTTAGCAAGCGTTTTTACACCGCATCGTTTAAGAGAAATTTATTTCCTTTGCCTTTGTAATTATTTGTACCTATTTATTTAGGTAGTATTTCTACAATATTTTTTTATCATATAACATTACTGCTCTGTAAATATTGTAAAATTTTTAATTTATTAATAAATGTCATTGTCGGCTTATTTATTACTCATTCCTGGGTACGCCAATCTGTTTCATTAAAATTTCGATAATAATTTATTTATACCAAAATGTACGGTTACCACACATCACATCCCGGTAATAGAGTTGATGTGGAAATGCACGATAAAAGTCATTTTATATACAGTACAGGGTAAAACAGAAATAACAATATTATATGATGAAACTTGTCGAACATAACAATATTTATTATTTAGTAACTTTTTTGTAAACCTTTTAGATCGAGTTAAAATTCATCAAAAATTTTTCACAAATTTCTTTACCCGTCTATGGTTGAATAAAAATACTAAGAAATTGAGTTCGATCCTATTTAACTTTAATGTAGGTACTAATTTCTGTTACATTCTGTGTAAATACATCAGGGCCGGATTGACCCGGATTCAATCGTGCCCCATTTATTAGATAATTTATATATTTATTTAAAAAAATCTGTGAAAAATCTCAATAACAAATAAAACCTTTGAATAAATGAGAGTATTTCTACTTATGAAGCTGGTTACAAACATTAAAAAGTAGGGTTGTAGTTTAAAATAATAAAAAAAGTTGTGTCCCGTATTTTGAGAACCACTGGCCGAAAAAAAATTTTTTTTTGCTCATTGTATTAGTCTTGCAAAACGGTGGTTCCTTGCTAATTTAGCCAACCTCGTAGCTCTTATAGTTCTCAAGATAGCAATGGTGGCACACTTAAATGGAACACCCTGTATATTAACAAAATCATGAGTAATCATCTATGATGGCGTCGCCAAAAGCTGAGAAATTTAAAAAGGTAAACATGTATTTTCAATAAAAAAGAAGTTGCACTTAGAATATTTGAAAATTACGACATGTTACAGTTATTCTATAAAATAGAGAATATTATTTTCACTTTTATATTGATTTTGTAGTCTGCATTTGTTGTTTTTTTTTATTATAATTATGTCAATTTAAATAACACGCCAGAATAAAATTGTTTATAGCGCATTGTTTGAATTAGTTTAAATTGACATATAGTATACCTACTTCTGGTTAAAAGAAATACAAAGTATAAAATCAAAAACCCTGACTACTTGTTAACTATGAGGATTCGGTTTCAAATTATAAAATTATATAAATGGGACCCAATTTATATATTGTCTAGGGCCCCTTAGAGGTTTAATCTGGTCCTGAAATATATGGTAAAAAATTAAATCGACGGTATTTGAATTAAGATATTCAGAACCACTACCAATTATTCTATTTTTACTATTTAAATAAATTTAGGAAGTATATGATTTCTCAGATGTTACTTCTTGGCTCTCTAGCTTGCGTGGAGATATAATAAAAAATAGAATTCAAACACGGAATATGAGAACTACAATCATGGATACACATAGAGAATATTTTGAGACGCTAATATTGCATGGTTGTTCGTGAAACATTTGTTATTTGTTGACGTTAAAGTAGTGTTGCGAGTTTTTCGTCCGTACGTAGTGTTTTTACCGTATGATTTTGGCAACACTGAAACCGGAAACGGATAAGTCGAGCAAATCGGGCGCCACGTTGCGTTCTGCTACGCTTGAGGCGTCCTAACGGTGCTTGCTGTCTTCTGTTCTCACGCTAAGACTCTCGTACTAGACTAGATATACCAGAAATGGAGCGTTTTTCTACACATCTCATTACGGAAATATATAGCATAGCACAACCAAACCATATAAGAACAAAAAGAAATCATACTTATACTTCTTGTTCTTAAATAGCGTTCATTCCATCACTTTTCCTTTATATATTAATTATTACTATTGGAGTATAAAGAAAAAAATTAACTATACCGAGTGTCCCAGCTCGACCGACACATGGGAGTTTTACATGGGAAATCAGTTAATTGCGAATAGTATCTCCCCAGTGCAAGATATTAACTTGAAATTTTGTATACTCATCGGAGAATATTAATTCTATGGATCACACTTATTTGAAATATACAATTTCGTCTGCAGGGCGAGATTTATTAAATTTAAAATCTAATATTTTCGTTCAAAATCAGACAGCCATGGAAATAAAAGAAAGTATTTATCTGACAGTTTAGTGAAGTATCACTGATTTTAATTCTTATTCCCTGTATGTTAATATTATTTAAAATATAAATATTTACAATGGCATGTCATTAACTGTCAGAACTGTCACATAGATATTTTCTTTTATTTCCATGGTTGACTGATTTTGAACGAAAATGTTAGATTTTATAATTTAATAAATCTCGTTTTGCAGATGAAATTACATATTTCAAATAACTGTAATCCATAGAAATAATATTCCCCAATAAGCATACAAAATTTCAAGTTAATATCTTGCACTGGAGAGGTACTATTCATAATTAACTGATTTCCTATGAAAATATCTCATGTGTCGGTCGAGCTGGGACACCCGGGTATGTGTTCAACTTTATCTAAATTTGTGCTTTGCTCCAAAGCTTCAAAATTCGCATCCTGGCTTTCTCACCGAAACATTGTTTTGTTGGTCATACTACATTGTTATCCTCCGCATTATCCTGGGACTCAATCCACCTAAAGGAGTAACATACAACGAATAACAACACAGTTCAAAAATGCGCATTCTTTATACCCAACATTGTCGCAAAAAGAAAATACGACAATCTTAAAAATGTTCACATATATGTGTATGTAATATGTAACTTCGCAACAAAAAAATTTACAAAAAAATTCTGTAGAAATATTTAAATGTGAACATGTATTTTAAAAATTGTAATTCGCAGGTTAGCATTCAGAAATTTTTATGGAACAAGACAGGATAATAATTAATGAAATCTGTCACTTCATTGCCTTCATTGCTTTCTGATATCATTTTACTGGTAGTAAACAACGGCATATTGAAATATTTTACTTGAAAATTGATACAATTTAGAACATTTCTTTGGTTTCTGCTATCAAATAGTTATCAACCAAGTCAGATGTGAGAAACGTCAAAATACACTTTTTACATTTTTACTACTTTAGGACATAGTTGTCGAAAAAACGTTGTTTAGTACTTGGTTACGAAATGCTTAACATTTCGCAATCCACAATAAAATTAATTATTTTAGCTCGGAACCATTTATCTCCAAATATTTTTATAATTTAAATGTAGTTCATTTCAGATTCAAACCTTATTTAGATCAAAATTTTGAAACATCATATATCAAGAACGAAAAGTGATAATTGAATTCTGTTGCAAAATATAAAATAAGCGCATCGACACTTAGGTCCAAATATCATCTATTTTGGAGAAAAAATTTTTTAGACCTTTTTTAGGGTTAGCCGAAAAAAAAATATTATATTTTGGGAGTGTAGGGTAATTGGGATGAAGTAGGACACATATTGAAAAAAACCATTATTACTCTGTAATATTGAATAGTATAAAAAAACAAAATTTATTTATACCAGCATATAATTTATGCTTACTTATAAGAATAAGGAAAAAATGAAACTATGTTATGAGAACTAGAAAAAAATATTTTATTCTCGTCCACTGTATAGGTGAGATGGACCAAGGCTATGGAGATGAAATAGCATCTATCGTGCAAACAGCGACCAAAAATTACACATTTTATCCTAACTTTGTCGTTTTTTTTTAATAATCTTCTTTTCATCCCGTACATTTGTTTTCATAATGTTCGGCTTTTTCATTATCATCACCCTCTGATTAAGTATTGAACAACAGTTTTTTAGAACTCGAGGAATAGCAACTAGAACGTCTACCTTTCTCTACGCGATTTTTTTCTATTTACCGGTTGGATTGATCCTTTTAACAATAACAATCCTCTGGTCCATCTCTCCTCAGAACAGAGGTTAAAAGGACTACTAAATTACTTATGACTGTTTACATACAGAACCACATTTTTAGGTCACGTTAAGTCTTGTGGAAATGTTTATAAAGTATGTACATAAATACTTTGTTTAAACTTACCGAAGTAGTAATTTCTATAAAACTAAATTAACATACCCTATGAGTGATATCATTGTAATCCATATTTAAGACCAAAATTCCATCTCTCCTACCGGTCAATATCTCCCTCACTTATTCTATATGTAAAAAATTCTTATAATATCGATTTGTGGTTTTAAATTTAGAATTTATACATAAAATATTAAAATTAAGGTGCGTATACACAATTCTATGTGATATATTCGTACGAAGTTAATCCCTTTTGTGAATTGTGTTACGTGTGAAGTTAACAGAAAACAGAGTAAGAATAAATTCCAAGTGTGTGTGCGGCTGCAGATAAAGCGGATAAGCTAAAACCTGATTAAATCCAGGCAGTGTTCAAATTTTCACAGTTTATAATCACGTACCTGTATCGCTTGAGCGACAATTACAAGCTTTCGCGATACCAAAGCTGTTGAAAGCTTTACAAAAAGATTCAAGCAGACGCAGAAATTGGGCTTTATATTCATTTATTTCATCCGGATTAATTGATGGAAAATGATATTTTAATTAAAATGTATTATCGTCTAGAGTTTCGATTTCTCTCCACTTTACAGCGTCCATATTTCGTTGTTATTTCACTAATTTAATTGAACATATTTGGTTACATGGTACCTTCATTATCATTTAAATAATGTTATACTATATCGAAAGTTCTACGCGTATAGCCATATATGAAGACGTAAAAATGTATATGATTCTAGGCTTATTACCAGTTATCAATATTAGTGTTTTCGTATTACTTTCCACAAAAATTAATAGTTATTTTTTATACAAGACGATAAAATAATATTTCATCGACAAGCGGAAAGTGTTAATTCACGAGCGATATAATCGCGAGTGAATTATTTTTCGCGAGTCGATAATTTAATTTTATCGTCGTGTATAAAATTCTATTTTTTTCTATAGCAGGTTTTGAAGAGAAAAGAATTAAAAAAATTAAATTAATATTTATGAACAATTTTAAAATGTCAGTAGTCTGCGTTGTTATGGAAATGTACATCTAATAAACAAAAATTAAAGTACTTTATCTACCCTTGTTGTTAAAGTGTTACTTTATCTATCCTTGCGGTTAAAGTGCTACTTTATCCACTATTTTGAGTTGATAAAATTACACTTTAACATCTGCTATAGAAAAAAAATATTGTTTTAAAGTTTTTTTATATGATTCAATTGTTGTTTTAATTAGAATTATTTTGTAGTAGCTGCTTGAAGAATAATTGTAATAAATTCAGAATTTAACAAAAATACAAAAATGGAAAAATGTACAGGAAGTTCCATTTAAAATGAGAAAGTTGATGTCACTTCTATATAACCGGAAGAGATATATTTATTATTTATAAATTATACATAAAAATGATGCCACATATGTTAATTTTACGCATATAAATTTTTAATTAAATGCCTTTAATAATGAATACGGATGACCTATTTTCTTTGCACATGCTTTATAAAAGAAGTAGAAATAACTTTTACAGTAGGCGTTCGATTATTAAAATTCATACATCACATTAAATCGTGAACATTTTTCTTTGACATGTGTATGTTACACAGTGCAATTTTTAATAACATAAATATTCAAAATTATCAGTATTTTACACAGTTTTTTTCTTACATGCTTATTAAACTTATTATTGCTTTTAAACTATATAGCAAAAAAAAATACATATATTATTTTTAATACATACTTTTAATATTTACATTTATAATTGTATATTTTATCATAATAATTGTTTATTTCTCACAATTATATATCTAATCGGTAAACTATTCAACGGTTTTACTTGAAATTAAAATGTTATATAAAACAACAAATCTAAGGATATTTTATTAATTTCACAAAAGAAAACGAAACTGCTTTACAAATATTAATAATTTACACTGCCGCGTTTGAAATATTACAATATAATTTTTAAAAATATTATACATGAGCGTCAAAAATATTTTTTCATTTTTTATTTTTATGTTTAAGTATCATTAAAAATGTGCGTGTTAATCAAATATTCATGTTTAAAAGCGAAATCACGAGCAAAAATGGAATGCTATCTTCTTGTTTTTATTATTATATAAACAATACTGTGACACTTTTTTACTTTCTGTTTTTATATTCCTTTTGTAAGAAAATGTATTTATAATATTCTAAAATTTAAAAATATTAGTACTACATGATCATTACTAATTTAAAGTTAAACTCATATTCGAATTCGTATCAAAAATTACTGTCTTTTAAAACATTTATTCTATTATTTTTTAAATGGCTGTATTTTAAAATCCTTATTTTTCATGTGTATAAAAATGGATTATTATAAAATATATTCAAGTTCAAAGTGAAATGACTATAATTAATTCTCCGATAATACGCCCACAAGTAAATGAAAACCAGACAGTAATATTAATATAAAATAAACATAATACTAATGCAATATTTAATACAATTTATATGTATACATATTTCTGTGACAATTCCACTCATAATCTGACATTTCATTTTAGTGTTTCAAACCAATCACATTTAACAACCGGTAAAATTTTAATTACTAGTGGTATTATATATGATAATTATGAATATATTTGTCTATGTATGTCTGCATCGTACAACCTATATGATATGTGGCTATTTCATTTACGACAAACAGTTAATTATTTTGATATTTACCTACTATCAGAAATTGTAGAAACTTTGATAAATTTTGTATGCATTTATAGCAGTAGAACAAATGCTCTTGCACTATAATAATTAATTATTCCGAGGACAAAAAGGCTATATTATAATTAATTTCATGAATGCAATACAGTAATGTATATTGTAATAAATATTTCTGATTGTACTGATTCAATTCGTAATCTAGGTTTAGTGATTTAAATCATGGATGTGGTACTCACCGTAACCAACTCGTCTACGTGCCCCGGTTCCTTCATACCATTGCTCAACTCCGATATGTCACCTGCAACAGAAAAACAAACATAAATTTTTATGTTCAAGCGGTCACCCATCCAAATTCTGTCAAATTCCACAGCTTTTTAAAATGTGATCAGCATTACAGTTTGCACTCATGGTTTTAAATTTTTTCAAAGTTGTTTTATGATGCGGTCAGTTGATTTAGAATAGTATATTACGTAACAAGAGTTGTAAGTTACATATTACGAATGAAGTGGAAAAGTTACGCATGAGCCGCGCAATTTTAGAACTCGAATTTCTAACTATAGTTTTTTCTATGACCATTATATGATTGTTTTTCGATCAAACCACGACTGCACACTGCACTGAAATAATTAACACATTACTGGTAAATAGCATCTTTAAAAATTCTTATTTTTTCAGTAGTCATTTTGTTTTAACTTTTACATTAATTATATTTAATTTTTTCTTATTTATATTGCTAAGATAATTTCGATAAATAAAAAATTCTCTAATTATAACCTGCGGGATATGCAATAATGACTATTTACATTTTGGTCGTAGAAAATAGCATATTATACACTGAGGGACTGAAGTGCATAATTTAACTTTAAAGAGAGTGAGGTTTATTTATTTTATAATCACTTGACGGATTAAAGGCACTTTAGTCCTGTGGTATATACACTATTTTTTGCATTTCCGCATATAAATTTTAAAATAATAACTATTTAGTTATATTTATATAACTGTGAAATATCTGACAGCTCTGAATACAAAACATCATTATGCACATTTCTTACGTTAAGAAGCTAGCCAGTTTCACACACATAAAATATACACATTTGTAATTAGGTAAATACATATTGTAAGATATTGTTTAAAGTAAATACATCTTCGTCTTCTTTATAAACGTATTTAAACGTATTTAAAAACCTAATATTGTATAATAATATTGAAAATTTAACAAATTGGATTTTCCCTGGGTAAACTCAGTTTGCATTTTAACCAATTACCTACATAGCCGGAATTATTGACCCTATTCTCTCTCATTTTAACGTAAATATATTTGTTAGAAATATGACTAACATTACACACATGCATTTAAATTCATATGGAAACATAAGTTTTACGGTTATATATGGCCAGTTTCCTTGTTACAAATGAGATCAGTATTATACATGTACTATTCGTATGATTAAAGCAACATATATTTCACAAATATTATTACCTAACTGAATATGAAAAAGTACAACTTGACTTTAATTTTGTATACTCGTATTATGTAGAAATTATAGTAATACGTATGTGTATTTGTTCCAGAGTAATCCTTTGTACAATAAACGTAACAACATGCTTTTCGAATAATCCTACTTTACGTCCATGTCTATTTCTCTTTGTGTCTATCCGTCCCAGAGCCAATAACAATCACCAATAATGAAAACGTTATTTGTTATTTGATTTGAAAAATCTCTACCGACAGCAAACACCGCTGCTCTTCGCATTAAATTCGTATTGAGTTTGGTATTTACCAATTGGATACTCAGATCAACGAGTATTAATCGTCGTTCGGTTCCTGACAATTGATTGCGAATAGCAGGAGTTTGCCGCAGCAATAATTCTCCGGAAAACTGTTCATTACCTTTCTATAACATTTATATTGTTATTTTGATCACAACACACACGAAACATTGTTTAAACACTTGAAAATACAGTTACGAACACTTATAATAAACAAACAAGATGGTGGAAACGTCATCTGTTTAAACATGGCGCACTGTTGCCAAAAGTAGAAAACAAAAACGTGAGAAAATTATTCTCAATTTTTTAATACAATGAATTTATATTTTACATTTTTTATAGTAATAATTATTTAATACAATGAATTTAGATTTTACATTTTTTATAGTAATAATAATAAGCACAATACAGGCGTAGTAATTTTATTAGCTGTCATTAACATTGAAATAATGTCCATGCAGCCATCTATTTGCCTTTAACATTATTAAATTATACAATAAACTTTTGTAAAAAAAATGTAAATGTAACAAACATTTTCAATAAATATAATGAAAAATACAAATAATTATAACCTTTTTCAAATTGAACAATAAATTTTTACATAAAATGTTACTACTAGTATTGGTAAATAATATATATAATAATATTAAATGAATGAAATAATTTAGAATCAAATGTTTGTCCTGTGGATTACTTCTTAAAAATAACAATAGTATTAAGATGCTTTTGAGTAGAATTTGATTTTGAAAAACGTTTTAAGCACTCTAATGTACAAAATGATATTTTATTTGTAAATGAAGATACAAAAATTGTTAAACAAACTCAAATAAATTTTACGTATTCAGGATGTATTTCTTTTATTAGTACCTAAGTTTTCATTCTATTGAAAGAAAAGAACTATAACTTTTAAAAGGACAGCAATAAGAACGCGTTTATTTTTTGTAGTTTTTGATGAAAATAATTGCTTTTGTTTAATTTATGTAAATTTTAATAAAGTTATTGATATTTTTTGATTTCAGATACGAATTTAAAACATATATTTTTTCGAAATCATTATTAAAATATACAATATCACTCCGGGAAGTTATCCAAAGTAGTAGCTAAAGTAAAACTTTACAGACTCTTATGTCAAAATTTAACTTTACGGATCTGTAAAATTTTAATAGTATTATATTTTATGTAATATTATTGGTGAATTGATGTATTATTTACCATTGATAATAATTTATCTGATTTCTTGCAGAGGACGTATAAACAGGTATAAACATAAATAAAAATTATAAAGTAATTTTCGACACTTTGACAGTACGTTTGTTATCACAGCCATCCCCGTCTAATAACTAGCTGACGTTTTACAAACACGTAATGCTATTTATTTATGTTTTTAATTAATAATTTAACGATTTCGGAAAAAATATAATATATATCTAAGGACTAAAAAAAATTTTTATTACTCACATGGTTTATTTCCCTCATCTGTCGCCCCGTGTTAATAAATTCCATATGCGTAATAAAAAAGTATATTTTAGTTCCTTGATATACAAATAACTATTTTTTAATTGTGTCATTTCTCCCTTTATTTTATTTTTAATATGCATGTTTTTTATATCTTTAAAAAGAACAAAAACTCTATTTAACGGTCTCTTTGAGGCATATACAAAAATTGTAAATTGGTATCAATTTATCGAAAACTAAAAAAAAATTGGTTGTTATTAATATAATGATCTTTGATTTAGAAATATGGAAATTGCATCTCATAATTAAAATTTAATTCACGTCTTCCTCTTTCTCAATTCCTGCAAATTACACATGTGTTTTTCCACATGTGTATCTGCTGCTCATATATCATGTATCGCAATGTGAACGTACGCATTGCATGTATATGCAAAGTGCTTAAGCAGCATTGACACCGGAACTAAGTCGTCAACGTATCCGGTGTTGCAAGACGCAGCTCACGTGATGCAGACAATCAAGACTCGAGTGAAAGTCGATGGCATTAGATCCAATCCAAATTACGAATTGATTGGCAATACATAATGACAAAATAGAGCATTCGAAATTGCAAGAATTCGTAGTTGAAACTTTATTATGATTATTTTGTCCTTTCAAGCTAATAATAAATATGATCCTAAATTACAAAAATTGTAGAATTCAAATTAACATTTTAATACCTTTTCTGTACCGAAACACGGAACATAGGACTGTAAAGTGGTATTTCAAAAAAGTACAGATTCTTTTTTCCTGATAGATTTAGAGCAAAACTACAAATGTACAAAGTTGCTCAACATTAAATTTTGATCGCACTTCATGCAACAGCACGGTTGTAGTACGAGATATTAGATGTAAAAGGTAGCACTTTCGTTAAAAATCAGATACCCATGAAAATACAAGAAAAAGTCTATGTGATAGTTGATTGTTTTCGTGTCATAATTAATATCTAATTAATAAATCATCTTAAGTACTAGTAAAATAGATATAATAAGATCTTTCATTTTTTCTGGAAAATGTTTTTCCTTATATTTCATTGCAAGATGCATTTTATTTGACTGGATAGTTATTAAGAACTTTTGGAGTAGAAATCATTTAATAAACGCTTCAACTGTATATAAGTGTTCATCCTTCATCAAGGTGATAATTGGTAGTAAAAATTATTCAAATATTACATGTAAATTACTTTACACAAATATTTCGTCAAATGTAGACAGGACCTACACATATAATATGTTACTTAACTGTTATCAAGGGACTCAATTTGATTATTAGATTTTATTAAGTGGTTGCTACTCCTAATATTTTTCTTAATAATTCCCTATCCACTGTAATAAAACCAATCCTACAATAAAATTTATAATCAGTGATACTTTACTAAACTGTCACATAGATAGTCTTTACAAACTCTGAAGAGTGCATAAAGTATGTACTTTATACCCGGCAGTAGGAATAGTATATTACGTATTACGAGTTGTAAGATTCGTATTACGCACAAGTGGAAAAATTACACAAGAGTCGCGAAACAGCGAGTTTTTAATTCCACAAGTGCTTAATTGCTTTACAACCCGAATTATGTACTTTTTCTACGACAATTATTTGACTGCATTCAATCATCCCAGAACCACACAGTACAGAGAAAAAGAATTGACATAACACTAGTAAATGGTACCAACTAAAAAACATAAAAACACCTGAACCTGTCAATCTAAAAATAATAAATTGAAACTATTTACAACCCAATAAAACAACACTATTTAGAACGTTTTTTGGTTATTTTTTAATAGTCGTAATGTTTTAAATTAATTATAATTAATATTGTCTTATTTATACTGCATAATAATTATTTCGATAAATTAAAAATTCCCTAATTGTGCGATCGTGTACTTTATACACGGCCTTCCATTATGTGACAATTAGATAACTTACAAGTTGTACAATAATGGCTATTTACTGGTCGTAGAAAATAGTATATTATTTAACAAGCATAATATGTAGGCTATATTACACGATGATGTAATTAAAAATACGAGCGGCAGCGAGTATTTTTAATCATCTGAGTGTAATGTAGCCATATTATGCGAGTCAAATACTATACTTTATCTACAACTATCAGGCATATAACAAATCTGATATTATTTGTTAAATATTCAGTTAGGTGTGGGTAGTTCATATATAGCTTAACAGATGGCGCGACAGTAGCACTTAAATGTCAAAATCACTTTTCAAATTGTATTTATTATACTTTTATAAGCATATATATTGATATTTATAATAAAAAATATGTTATTAATAAATTAACAGTTTAATAAAATATTATATGTTAAATTACATGCCCTATTTATTACAGAAAAGTGTAGCGTGTATCATGACATTTCATATTACACTTGTGTAATATGAGTAGTATATTATATGTAGTATCACACGTATAATGTACCCATATTTCAATAGTTGTAGATAAAAATATTTATTGTTACTACGTCTGCACTAGTACGACATTGAAAAGAACTAGATTTAAATGACAAGGTTTTCCTGTAATTTCCATATCCCATTATATAATCAAGAATGTATAATAACAGTCAATGGTAATTAAAGAAAAAGAGTAATATGGTATTTTTCTTCAGGGTATTTCCATATTTCTTAAGTACATATTTCTCTTTACACAATGGTAATTATACAACAGATATACTTATAAGGAAATGTTATGTTTTAATTATAATAAATACTTGATGATGCATTATTAATTTATTATCTCTCTTGGCAGCTTGTAAAGGACATACAGCTTAAGTGGATTCCGAAACACTCACATAAAGCAGTATTTTGTTTAGTTAATATAAGAACGTAAACCATTCATAATGACATTGTGGCAAAAAAGTTTTGAAAAAGATTTATTTATTTTAAATGCCTTTGTAGTTGGTAAGATTGAAGCCGCCTTCATTATTTTTCGGCAACCCCACCATTTTTTTGGCTATTCCCAGTAAGTTACCCGTGTAATAAAGCACGCCTTTCCCAGCTAACAATCACCCTTACATTCATCCCGACCGCTAACCTCCCAAACAGTCCAATGCGACAACCCCGGAGTCCGGGCCGAACTCCGGGAACTCTGTAATCACAACTCTCTGATTAATGGCTGCCCGGTCAACCCACGAAGGGATTCCGGAAAAGATCCGGAAAGAAATATTCACAACCATAAGAAAATGAAAATTTGGAAGGAATAATATATTTATTATCATTTTTTTTATTTAATTTATTCTGTCCAATAATAGGACAGGGGACCTACACCTTATAGCGGTATTTTATTTTTGGTTAAAGGTTTTTCGTCCCCCAGATCTTAGGCTCCACCCAACGAGTCGAAACGCGCTAATCAAGTTAGGCACCACTGTCCGTAATGTATGCTGCAGGTTTTTTGCAGTGATTGTAATGAAGTAATTATTATAACGATGTATAGTTTCAGGTAAGTTGTAAAATAGTAAACTTTTTGACAAGTCTTGTTTAGGAATATTTGGAGCCTAGCTAGACATAGAGGTTAATCAGCGAATATTTAGGGTGTGTCATACAGTCAATACCGTTTAATTTCTGCAGCCGCTTTTTTGGGCTAAAGGTCAAAGAACGGAAACTAAATTAATAAGCTAATAGATAATTTAAACACTGAATTGGAACTATTTGCCTAATTGAGACAGTACGGATGACTAGTTTTTCTGTAGGGTAATCTTGATCATTAAGAAAAGAATTATATTACTTCAAATTAGTGATCACCAGTGTTGCTAACTCTACAGAAATTTCGGTAGATTTACTGAAATTTCGGTAGATATACCAAAATTTGTTTAAATCTTCTGCCCGATTTTTCTATGAAATCTACCAAAATTTGAATTGAATATAATCATTAATTCGATTTTCATGATACATTAAGTTTACTTGCGATTCATTTAAAAGAAAAGAAATATTTTGTTTATACGTCATGTTTGGGGGTCAAAGTTTGACGTTTTACTGTGTTTATCATGGTATTTTCTCGTTATGCAATGAAAACTGTATCTTGTATTTGTTCACTTTTAGTTCATAGTGCTTAAATATTAGTAAAAATTAGAGATAACAAATAAATTGTTTGAATTGTTTACTACTTTATGTTCTAAAACTTGGTATAATAATTGTTACACTAACTCAATTAAGTAAAAAAGAATCCATAAATGTACCAAAATATAAAATGTTTATGGTCAAACATATATAGTATTATTTTTAAATGTACTGAAATCTATTGATTTTTTTTAGACCTGTCTATCGAAATTGACGCAGTACTAGTTGGCAATACTGGTAAGCACCCCTCTGTCAGGTGGTAAACATTACGGTAACTGTTTTTTTCGGATGGTGGTTTTGAACTAATTACATTAGGGCAAAAGTTATAGTACTAAATTATTAGTGACAACCCATCTCTCACGTAGTACACATTATAGTGACTTTTTTTAAGGAGGGTGATTTTGACCTAATTTCCTTAGCGCAAGAATTAGAGTATTTCATAATGAGTGAGCACCCTTTTCATAGATAGTAAACATTATGCAGACTACAGTTTCTACCGAGGGAAATTTTTTATGTAAGTACAATAAGGACGAGAATTAGAGTACTGCATAGTCAGCAAGCACCCCTCTCGTTAATATTTTAAGTTACGATGATTAATTTGAACTCTTTACATTAGGAGAAGATTTAGAGTACTTCCCATTGAGTGAACACCCTTTTCATAAGTAGTGAACATTAAGTTGACGTTTTAACGACAGATAATTTTGATCTATATATACAATTGAGCAAGAATTAGAGTTATTTATAATTGTATCTTAGATTTTATTATTAGATAGTTTAAAAGAGTAGGTGCTTATTTATATAAAATGGATATGTTCCGACGTGTTCCAGTTAACCGAAACCGACTGGATTTGTGTTTAAATTATGTGGTGATAAGATTTTTAAACAAATTAGATTAGCAACTAAACTATGTCTTGATAGTGTGAGAAGCATAAGTAACCATTTATTTATTAGCGCGGTGAAATAGTGAACAATCAATGAATCATTGTATTGTGTAAATAACTATCGTACATTTTCTGCATTCCCACCCACCCACGTTGCTTTGACACCCGATAATTTCAGATTTAAATCTCGCTTTCTAACCGTACAAATATCAATGCTTGCCGTAATTTACTTCGCGGCTGCATGCAACATTTTCATCAGAATTAATTCACTGTTATACAAAGCCTACGACTGATGTAATTATTTCTTAAATCTAGGTTGTTGAGAAAAAGTCATTAGTGGATAAAGATTGTGAGTTATGGTCTAGATTTGTTGTGAAACGTTGAGGGTCTCGTTGGGGAATTGGATAATTATGCTTATTAGCATGTTAATGAATATGGCTAATGACGTATCTCAACCACTCCTGCAATCATAATAACTGTAATTGTAGCTTACAAACTTTATACAGTCAAACTACAAATTAGACGACATGTTTCTAATAAGCTAATTCACTAATGAAACTGATATATTTTTAACAGAATTCAAAACAAAAAATATTTACTGTTTTACTGCTTTAATTTCAATTGGATTAAGGAAATAAAAATATTTTACAGAATATTTCGCGATCATTGATAAATAATTAATTGCTTGTAGGAATCAAGCAACGTGATTTCAATAATTCATAAAATGATTGCAAAATTATCAATGACTTAGAAATATTATAGTTGAAAATTATTTGTTGTTTGCTTATTTTTAACTATCGTTACTTGATTTAAAATCAAAATGAACATAATATAAATCTTCATTTAGACATGATTTATTTTTTCATTATTAAAACAATGTATCCAAAAAAGTTAATTTATTTAATATTTAAATATAAAATCTGTATTAGTTTCACATAATAACAATATAAAAGTTGATAGCTGATGTTATCAAGCAGCGTGCTTTCGGCAACTGTTATAAAATTATTTCACAACTATCAATACCCTACGGATATTACAGCTTATTTCGGTTACAACTGTTGAATAGATGGAATTTTGTTTGTAATATAATGAAAGTAAATTATGTAGTTATCATAATCTTTTCCACAATATTCCTAAGATAGGTAGAGAAGACATATCGATGTAAGTAAAATGCACTGAAAATCATTTTGCGTTTTAGTTGCACTCCGGACGCTAGTGTACAGGGTATATGATTGGTGGTTTCCGAATGTTAAAAAGTAAATATTTCTTTAAGTACACATTTAGGATATTAGAAATAATATTTTCGTTACATTATGTTGATTTATTTGTTTTTGAAATTAATACGTCTAGCTACACAAAAATATTAAGTGTTACTTCAATTGTAAGCTAGTCAGATATTTAACATATAATTTAATGATTTTTAAGTTTATAGAAACTGAAAGTGCTAGTAAATGAGACAACTTGCGTCGGAACAACCAGTCCCAAAACGGGGCAAAATTTACGCTCTGAATTTTCTATAACAAATATATGTACACGAAAAACAATTTGAATTTGATTGCGTTTTTATTAATTTTTTCAAAATTGGAATTTCCAGCCCCGGTCTCCCCTACTTCATTTCGTACTTGCATTTTTGTGATGTAGATTGTAAGCCTGTATCCTCTGCAAGAGACCTATAGCTTATAGTACGTACTGACAGATTGGCAAACCTGGGATATAAACCCAAGATCTCACATTCCGTTAAACAAGTGATCAACTGCTGTCTGTAAATTATAGTAGCTATAGAAAATGTATTGCAGGCATTAGATTTTTATTAGAGAAGTATGCATTGTAAGCGTTCTAATATGGAAATGATTGGGAAAACCTTGTCCATTCGTCGAATCTCCTTGTAAGAATCCTGTGGTAATCCAATATGTGCGAGTGAACAGCGAAGTGTCTGCCCTTGGTATAATGGCATTTGCGGCGAGTACACACTTTTATCTTGTTAGTGTTACTTTCCGGCTCGGACTTTCGTTTTTGTCAGACTACCCATTTTTCTTTCTTATCGCTGTTTGCAAAGTGACACGGCGCGGGCCACTGGGAATGCACCCGGCTAAATATCCGGTAAGAACTAAAGGTAATAAAGACTCCAGACTTTTTCCCGCAGCTTTTTCTTTGACTTTTCCGCTCAACTTTAAATGTGGGTTTTTAGATGTTTTCAATTAAACTCACCTGAAGTTTCGTTCTCGAACTTTCATGTTTCCTATTATTGCGCTTTGTAGCTCAGCTATATTTACACTAAGCTTTCTTCTGTCGTAAATCACACTCTTACAAGGCTTTAAATTTATACCTCTTTTGTTCAGCACACATAAAATAAATATATCTTATATTCTTAGGCGATAAATATACGTTAAATGAGCTAAATATTGACAAGTTAAGACATTTCATTTCGCTCAAAGTTATTTTTATTTGTCTGTAACTTCTATACATTAATAAATAACATCTTAGAATTCTAAGGTTTAAAGAGTAATGGAACTATAGATACCAAAAAGAAATTTTGGTTCTGTAATTTTTTATTTATTAAATCTAACTATTTGGCAGCATAAACTGCTGTCTTCTTCAGGATAATGACAAATACAACAAACCAAGTAAACAAGTAACTACGAAACAAATTATAACATATTTAATACAGGAAGCCATGCTTTATTAAGTTCCAAACCATCGTTGTGATTGAGGTTAATATACTTAATTTTAAAAATCCCAATTTTAAAAATCCTAATTAATCTTACTATGTACCAAGTGGTAAAATTTGGGACATAGTATCCAAATTTTGCCGCAGAAGTAACTATAATAATCGTTATTTTTAAAAATATAACAAATAAATGTGGAAATAAGCAATTAACATTTTTAAATGTTTATCAAAAATCTGAACCATAATGTGGACGCTGAAAAGAAATATTTTAGACACATATTGGGTATCTGCAAAAATCTTTGTCGTGTTTGGTAAGTCCCACACATTCTTCATATACTTATCAGTTACATGCAGAGTAGATTCTCTTGTCGACAGGCGATCTTGTTCGCATATAAAACAAAACTAGATTTCAGTACTGCTTTGTTTCTTCTCCATTTTAAGAGGTGTTGTCTACTATCTCCTTTGGATGACAATATTTGGAACTAGTTCACATAACAATATTATAATCTCTACAACTCATAGAAATATAGCGATTTGTGACTAATTCTCTCTTAAACTGACGAAATTTGAATAATGAAAGCAGATGAATGTTCCTATCTTACAATGTTCTAATAATCCGTGTTAAATACCTTATAACACTCAGCGCAATTTTGAATATTTTTACAACAGGAATAGACAAAATACACACTGTTACATTCTGAAGACTATTATCGACTGGTTGTATTTGCGTGGTACTTTTGCTGTTCGTTTTGATATAAAAGACATGCTTCTAGTACTATCGATGTTTCAAAGAATGAACCGACGTAGCAAAAATTGGTACACCTATCTTTATTTATTCTATGGAAAATTTTAATTTAATTTTAACTTTAACGAAAATTACCATTTAATTATTAAAGAATGTTATCGCTGTTCATTAGCCGGCTTGGTGTGACATATTTCACTGTCCTATCTTCGATACAATCTGAAGATAGTTGGAATTCTTCACAGTTGCAGGAAGATCTCCAGTTGCCGTTAGATTTCAGATACAACGCCATTATATATTCCTAATTATATGCAATTATAGTTTTTAAGAAGTGTTCTCGGAATATTAATCTTATGAAGAACGCAAGCTATAATTTCCAACAGGAAGAGTTGGTCTCTTCCTACAGCTTGGACGACTACATTCACTCCCAAGGTTAGCTTTAATTCAAAAGAAGACAATAAAATTTTCCGTAAAGAAAATAAAATTCACGGAGTATTATCATTTCTGGGTCTGTTTCACTACAGATTTCGGTAATATTTATACCCTACATAAATTTTACTGTAACGAACTTCATCAGTAATGTATGTCTAATAAATATTTCAAAGGTACAAGATATACAAAATGTATAACTCGTGAAATATGACAACAAGTTTGTAAGAAATACAAGTCAGAAAATAAAATGTAGTTGTATGTGCTTGTAATAAAAGCAACTTGTATTTGACAGTATGATGGAGTACCCTATGTGTACCAGTTTGTAACTTATTATAATAGTTGCAAATTGAAAACTAGTGAATAGATTAATTTAATAGCACGTTCAAATAAAACTACGTAACACATAGTTTGCGGAAATTTAATAAAACTCGCTACATTATAGCTGTTTTCACAAAATATAAGGAAGAAATATAGCAAATTAGTATTTACTTAAAATGTTAAGATGTATGTACGTTTCATTACCAATAAAGTAAATATTAAAATATATACATTACAGTTATTATTTACCTAGGAAAATAAACAAATGTTAGGATCACTGACTTGTTAATACACCAAGTTTTCTTTAACTTTTAAATGCTAAACATTAAGTCGTCAATACTACAATTTTATAAGGAAATAGTAAAGATTGAAAGATATATGTTGAATAGTCTGTACTCGGTAAGGGTAAGCAATACATAGAGCGACTATTAGTTGTGATTTTGTCAGTACAGTACTGATTTTCAGACCCCTTGTACTGATAAACAATTTGGAACATACTTTGTACTGATTTTTTACATACAGTACTAAATGTAGGTACTAATCTTCGATTTTTTATAATTATTTTTTAATAGATGTTTATACATTTTTATATAATTTAAAATTTAAGTATTACCCAAAATGAAACGGGTTAGCAGAATCGGCTATAAAAATTGATAAGAAAATGTTTTAATAATAACGAAAATTCTTTTCTAACATTGTAAAATTACTGAAGTACTCCAAGAGGCAATATACATTCTCCAGTAAAAAGTATATCAGAACAAATATAACATGTAAATTAAAAAAAAAATTTTACTTACAAAAATGATGAAAACTAATTTAAAATAATAAAATTAAAGGAAGGTTTTTTCAAAAAAGATTTTGATTTTCATCAAATACTTCTACAAAAGTAAAACTAAAGAATTCATAATATTAGCAAATTATAATATAGTAAAAGTTATATTTGAATTTAAAAAGTATTTTGCCAGAGAATATTAAACGCTTCCAAGAAACAAAATTAAAAATACATATAAAACAAGCACAAACGCTGTTTTTACAGTATTAAATATTAATCAAGATCAAATATTAATATAGTCAATAAATAATTTAAATCTAGAACATAGGTTTTGTATTGATTTCATTAAAAAATAAATGGTCACTCTACCAATCCTAAAACATACCTGAGTATTTATCAAAAATATTGACAATTTAGATTGTTCCATTAAAAGAGTTAATCCTGTTTTTGACACAGGTAAAATAAAGGAAATGTAAGGTACGAGATGAAATATGAACCTAACCGAATCTGAGTTTTAGAAATGTTATTGCGGCAGTTAATAAGCCAAACTCCAGAATTCTGTATCTGGGATAGGTTGATAACCACAAAATATGTCGACTGCTGTAGAGATTGGCTCATATTTCTCGAGAGTACCCGGTGAAAAATCACTTCCTACAATACTTCCTACATCTGTTTTTCATTTCCAGGATAATTTTTTAAAGCCGTTCTCCGAGCTCGATAAATAACTTTTAAACTAAATTGGTTTTCCGAGGGTAGATTTGTAAGTTCTTTTGTCCAAGACGTTGACAGTCGGTTCATTTTTTACCGTTGCTCGTATATTTTCATTTTTCGTAATGTGTTTTGATTACTGTCTGGAAAATTGGATTCCCGGGATTTATTTACGAGATCCGCCGATAGAGCAACTGGTTTATAGTTTCGCGAAGTCTTTTTAACATTCCACGCAGATATTGCACTTTCATACGGGAAATGTCTTTTTAAGACATAAAGACTATGTTTTACAATCGTCTCTTCTAACAACTATATCATAAGATATTCATGATGACTTTCCCATTCATACATACAAAGCAGGGTTTCAACACCAATCATCATCAGTAGTCGGGAATGAAATTACCGTTGGCGTAAGTTTGTGTTTATAATAAGGCGGTTCAAATTCAAATTGTGTAGTTGTTTCCTGGATGTAGGTTTGTGTGCATTTTTGGCTATAATACTTTATTAAGATAAATAAATTTATTCTTATCATTTAGGAAATTACGTATTAAGTTTTTTATATTAATCTTCAAAAATTCATACTGAAAAACATGACATTCTCAAACAAAGAAGCTAAGGTTTAAAGAACTTTCAAAATATTTGAATGTCACAAATAAATTCCACAGTTTTTTGGAAGACGAACAAGTGCTAACTAATAGATTAATTGTTTTATGTGATGTATTTTTTTGAGAAGAAATTGAGTTCCTTTTTTATTTTTTTACTATTTTCTGTCTTTGTTTGTAGTTGTATTTCTTCATTTTAAGAATAAAATTAGTGATATTGAAGTCATATCACATACTGATTTGAAGTGTCAATTGACGGAACAAAAATCTAAAAAATTCAGTTCATTCCAACCATTTCCATTGTTAGAAACATATATAAGTAGATCGTTGAACCAACAAATTATTATTTGTAAATCAAGAAAAACAGCAGAAGAAAACAATAATAACAAAATGTAGGAATACATGTATTATTGTCCTGTGCAAATTGATGACTAATTTATTAGCCGGACAGTTTTTATTATCCAAAAACTGTTTTTCGTAATGTGTAAGACAATATTTTTCTAGGACACACGATATGTAATCAGAAGTCAGTTTTAGAGGCTAAAATTTAAATGACTCCTTCCAGTTAAGGCGTAGAAGTCCTTAAATGATCTGAAAGGTAACTCAAGAAGTATCATTAAAATTAAAGATTTTTGTTTTAAACCGAAAATGAATATAAAAATTAAAGTGTCGGCTACATTTATCTCATGCCAGATTTTTAAAATTTTGCTGAAATAATCTGAAATATTAATTAAAAGAGCATATAATTCATTCTGCAAGTAAAAATTGTATTGAGCCTAAAATGAAAATAATATATTATTATATGTGCTTTATATGACGGTGCATAGTTCCATGAGTTGGAAAAAATACGAATGGAACAATACGTCGTATAAAAAGAGTATAATATACTATTGTTTATTATACTTTTCCTCATTCATTTTATAAAAATTTTAATAATTAAAATTACAAAAATTAAATAAATGTAATCTAGGGATTTATATGAAATATAACCTTGTTAAATGAAGTTGGACTCTCATAACTATGATAATTCGTTTATAATATTGTGAAAAAAATCAAATCTCTAAGTTAAGACTAAATTTTAATATTCTTTTAAATTAGCTTTGTTCATTTGGTTTTAATACTTATAATATTTCCAAATTGCGTTAAAAAACATTTTAAAATATTTGAGGTTAACAATCTGATATTTACTGTGAGGCGCAGTAGGTACCAATTTAAAAAAAATACCTAAAATATTTTAACAATATCCGATATTATTAAACCATTTTCGATATAACAACAGAGCAATTGTTAATGCAAAGTATACAAATATTATTAGAGGGAGCTAGATACATCATCAGACCATAGTCTTCTACAGACATCTATACTGTATTAGGTAAACCACGTAAATTATGAATTCAAGTAATTTTATTATATTTCTATTAGAACTATAATTCACCTAGGTTCGAATCCCGGTTGATAACTGAATTTTTCTTACTGTAGTTTTGTAAATATGAAAAGGAATATTATTAAGCAAGTTTGGATAGAAGGAGTGGAACCATAGCGCACCGTTGGCATTTAATGATAATGTAGTGCGTAGCGTAAAGTAGTTATCTTCATTCACAACTGCTGCTTCCGTTGGCAACTACGTGTAATTCCGGGTCACAGGCAGCCATTGTTCTACACATCACATGCGTATTGAGGGATATTACATGTGTATATAACTGTACTGCGTGCTGCACTTGTAATAAATGTGTAACGGGAATTGCTGTTTATCAAAGTAATTGTAGCATGAGTAATAATATTACAGACCTCACTCGTTACATTCTAACCATTCTGTTATTTTGTTCCTTTAAATATTAAACATTATAAAGTATTTCAGCTTCTTCACGTAAAGTCGTCACAGATTTCGTTTTTGCCTATCTTAAAACATACAGGTGCATTAAAGTGCAGTTACATAAACTAGTACTTATAAGCACGACACTGGGTTACAAAAATGTTTCAAGTAAAAAACGCACCAAGTAGTGACACACTTATTACCGGTATTTACATTTAATGACACCAATTTTCTACCTACTACTTTACACGCATTATATTTTACCGCGTATTACTAATAGATCGCTAGTCTTACCGAAATAAATCCATAATAATAATTTATTCGAATTAATAGTGATGTTTATGACAATGGACATCAACGATCGTCATTATATTATTTTAATGGGTGATACTACACGTCAAAAGAAAGCGGATAACATTAAAACACCTTGTTTTACAATAAAAAAAGATGTTAATTTATTTTTATTCTTTGAAGGAGTCAAAACAATGAAAAGAAACTAGACGTTTGGGAAAGGTGAATATTTGGAAGGGCCAAAGAAGAAAACGGGACATGGAGAAGAAGAACCAACCTAGAAGTACAAGATAAGAAACTAGACGTTTGGGAAAGAAAGGCCTGTATTTTATTAAATAAATCTTCCCTTTTACATCCTTTCGGTTTTCAAATTTGAAGGGAAGTATTCCTTTTAACCATCCCTTAATACATTTTGACTAGTTTTGAAGTAATGTATGTACGTCGCACGTATGTATCCCGCATAACTCAAAAATAATTAGCCGTAGAATGTTGAAATTATGTACATATATGGGATTAATATAACATCTCTCTTTTTTATTGCAATCAGCAGTGCCAAAAGAACAGCTTATTCAAAGGGTATTTTTATTAGGATGTTGAAATCTGGTATGTGAGACAGATTGGAGGACCGTATCTCACTTTCAAATGAAATAAGTACAGAAAAAAATGTGTATAATGTAATCCCCATGCAAGGAAATCATGTAGTGTCCATATCAGATTGTTTTTCTAAAAAAGAGACAGCATGGGATAAGTAGCGTATGATTTTCCCTGTATGAATGTGTGTAGTTATGGGTTCATTACCCGAGGAAATCAGTTTGGGTGTAGTAAATGTATATAATTTAATCCGCGTAAATACAAGGAAATATTGTAGTGTCCACATCAGTTTTTTTGTAAAGAAGTGACAGTCGCGAATTTGTTTTCCCCTGTAGGTATGTGTGTAGTTATGAGTTCATTACCCGAGGAAATTAGTTTGGGTGTAGTAAATGTATATAATATAATCCACGTAAATACAAGGAAATAATGTGATGTCCACATCAGATTTTTTTCTAAAGATGTGACAGTATGGGTGTCAGATAAGTAGCGTATGATTTCCCCTGTAGGAATGTGTGTAGCTATGGGTTCATTACCCGAGGAAATCAGTTTGGGTGTAGTTTATTCGCCGGAGTTGTCAGTCCGAGTAATCGTGAATCAAGCGTGAGTTAAAGCTCTGGGGAAGAGAAACGATGAGAGCTGCAAGGTGCTCTACTTCCGCATTGCTGGAGTGCTGATCCCAGATACAACTGTACAGAATACAGAAGCTTCCTCTTTCGTGGACAACACTAACAGTTCCTTGCAAAACAACCAATACCGCAATCATTACAATGCCACAAAGTATCAGAAAATGGTCTGCCGAGAGAACATAACATAACAATAAACTATAAACAGTGGAATGATCTAGTAATACTTTCTTTCTAAAATAATTTGATTACTCTCAAATGATATTACATAAAAGCTTTTTGTTTTGTTGAATGAATTCAAAATAACCAATACCGCTATCATTACAATACCACAAAATATCAGAAAATGGTCAGCCGAGAGAACGTAACAATCTTAACAATAAAGTACAACAGTGGAATCTAGTGTTACTTTCTTTTTAAAATAATTTGACTACTAACAACTTTAATTACATAAGAGCTTTTTGTTTTGTTGGATTAATTTCTGTTGATCACGAAACCTTGTTACCTAGCAATACGACAAGACTGGAGTTATTTTTTTAAATAGTTTTCGAGTCAAATTGCAGTCACGTTACAAGGTCGAGTTGTTGAAATTTATCCGGAGAAAATAAAATGATGTGTGTATAAGTTGGCGAGATAATTTATCAACAAATAATCTAAATGACATTAATGTAGTTAGTGTTTTGATCTGGTTGCTATCGTTAATAAGTATATTATTAGAAAAATCGATTTGAATAATTTTCTAAATAATATGAGACAATGTGGAACAATGCTGTAAACTATACTCTGATTAGGAAGTTTGTAAATCCCTAGAGTGTTGCAACTATTCTGATAATCATTTATAGTAAATATCAATGAGAAGAGAACAAACAGAATCTTATCTTTATAAGCAAAGGGTTTCGGATTCGGTTCAAAAGCTACCCAAATATATTAACAAGATTTTGGTGTTAATAATAATTGACTATTTCGATAAACTTTCAATATCACATTACTGTACCAATCTGCTTTATCCCGGATATATAGAGTGTTTCAGAATCTACAAGAGAAACGACTTCGATCAAAAGTTGCTACTTAATACCTACGCCAATTTAATGCTTGAATTTTAATTCCAAAATAGTGACAGCATAAAGTTTTAAATAGTACACAATTAAATCTTTATACTGCCTAATTTTGGAGTTTCGACACATGTTTTTTTTTAAAGGTCATAATAGCAAATAATTAACGATTTATTGCTTTGTATTTCTTAAAAAATGTTTAATAAAAGCATGTTTTATTCGTTATTTATATCTATAATATTCCATTTATATTTTATTAGTTTCAGTCGATGTATATATTTTCCGTAATTTTACAGGCCTGCCTCAAAAAAAAGACGTTGAGAAACGTTCGGCAGTCAACGGTAAGTGGCAGAAGATGACTTGGAATCGCACGCTATGATTTTAGTTCAAAATCAGTACTGCCAGATTCTAGGGATTTCCTTAAAATGTTTAGAATTTATCAAGTTCATATGAAAAAAGATTTATAGTAAATATTTTTAAGGATTTTAGAATTAGTTATCCTGAAAGATTTTATTGTTTGTAATCAATAGATACAGGGTTTCTTACTACTTATCCTGATTGTTTTTTTGTCCTGTGTAAGATTTTCCTTCCATATACATATATAAGATACCTTATTCTCTATTTCATTTACGCTATTATGTAGGCTCAACTTTTTCCTTTATTTAAGTGAATAACATTTTGATAGTATTTTACTACAGTTACTAAGCAAATTTATCTCCCTCCAATTAACCTGGGTAAAGTCACCCTTTTGTGGTACCAAATGGGATTTAATTTTACGTCCTAAAGATTACAATTTATTTACTTCAATTTCATTTCTTTTAGTGGCAGGCATCATGGCTAAAATTGAAGAATTCATAAAATGTGACACTCCGTAGTATATGTACCAGATGCCAGCTCTTAGGTAATCTGTCTGGTGTGGAGAATTCACCACATTGACTATTTTTATAAGGAAAATTAGAAATCGGAACCAAATATTGTCATTTAACTCGTGTTTTACTAGTCTACAAACCACATATAACTATAACCATTATTGCTACTTTTCTCCTGTTTAACGACCGCTTAACTACTAATATTATATACCTCCACGTGACTCGAATCACAATTATTACTATCAGCTCTTGTAAGTTCCAAAGAATCGTTCGTTTGTGAGAAACAAATCAGACATTAATTGTAGCGATCACACATGACTGTTCTGCGAACATAAAGAGATGTTTGTTCCCGTTGATGTAAGATAACCCACGAGTGATAGCCAGTGTTTCAGGGTGGAACCCGGAACACAAAGCTCAGTGAAGGACCCTCGAGCTTGCATTGTTGCAAGGACCCTGTGTGGTTACTGCAGCCACTTACCGCAAGTGCCACGGAAATAAACTATTGTTGTTACCGCACAAAGAAACTAAAATCACACACCTACCGTATCCACTACGCATTATTTCCGCTAAACGATATTGCTCGCTTTGTAAAACAAAACAAAATTATATTTCTATGAAGTCCATTAGGTATTATTATTAATTCTTCAATTCTTTCAAAGCATCGAATAAAAACGTTTCAAATATTACTGTATAAACTTTAGTACCTCGAATTTCCAGAAAATATTTTTCATTTAATCCCTCAAGTACTAATATTTTTAATTCTTCTCTTCTGGCTACGAGCAGAATTAAAAAAAAATTCAAACTGTATTGTATATTCTGTAATATTTTTATTTCAGTAAATCCTTTCTCTGTGAAATAAAAGGCAGGTAAAATCATTTATCGCCCAAGGGCGTATAAAGTTGCTAAGCAATAGTTACTCAAACAACTTAAAATTATGGTTAATAAATAAATGCCAAACACAACAATAAATTTTAATTTTCATTAACTAAGTACCTGTTTAGTATTCACAGAATTTTTCAAATTCCTTTTCATATAAATCTTTTTAACTTTTAGAAACTAAATTAGTCAGTGCAGTCTCATATTCCATTAATATTTCGTGAGAATAATCAGTACGTGACGTACCATATATTTATATATGACAGTGACAATGACACACATTATTAAAATTATTTAAGTATAAACAATCTAACTATGTCTATCTGTAAAGAAACCACAGCATGGAATATATACCTACAGATATTTTTTTCATTTCAAGCACCAAAATGAATATTAAACATTCCCTCGTGCTATAATCTTTTAATTATGCCCTCAATACATAAATAACTATTATGCGTTTTAATCTTTTAAATATCAATTCAATAAATAATAACAACATAAAAAAGTGCTCTATTTGCAATAATAATTAAATCGTTTTAATTATTTATAGGCCAATCAAAATATTTAAATTTTGAATAGATATTTTTCAATTTCAATTCAATTTAATAGTTTATTTTCGTTTAAATATGGAATACGCAAAACATTTTGAAACGGTGTGTTATATTTAATTACAAAACTTTATTTTTATTAGGCTCGAGATATCCACCCCCAAATAAAGTGCCTGATACGATGACGATGTCTCATTTCATTATCAATAAGTGATAAAAGAAATATAATAAATATAATACAAAATACAAATAATATCTGTGAATATATAGATTGTGTATATCTCTGAAATCGAATACGCCTTATAGCAAAGGAAATATTCTGATGAACACTGCATCTGCATGTTTTATATCCCCTGTTTTATTTATTAAATATCGATTTAGGATTGAAATAAAATCCACCCATGAATTTCAGTAAGAAGATTTGTATTTTCTCTGTTGACAAATGCAATTCTGCATGCACATATTTCAATTTCATGGTTTTGTTATTGGAATATTTGGAATAGAATTTCTCTTAAATGAATCGGTGACCTAAAATCGGATATACTTTTACTGGTAGCTGGTAGCTGGTAGCTGGTAGCGATATTCATAAATGGACTTTTACTCTACAATTATGTTATACTTTCTTTTTAATGTGTGAGGTCGTGAATTTCGGCCACCCAGTACGTGATAGCAAGGAAGTATACTTTTCTCTTTTAGGGAAGCAATTAATTAAAAACAAACGCAGGTATACATCGCTAGAAAAAAAATTCAATGTAGCACAAGCACATTTTATTTATTACACATTACTATGTCTTTATTAATACTTAATTCTCAAATAATTATAATATCAATTGCTAGAGTTACACTATATTTCTAGCAGTTGATCCTCACGTCATCAATTTCCACTGCAAGAATTATTAAACTTTTATCTTGCATCTTTGTTGTAGAAGCATGGCATAGGTGAGACTTTTATTCGCTATTTCATTATTGTACGTTTTACAGAGTGGTATATATGCTATCTATGCGTTTAACCAAAGACAAAAATGAAGTAGAAAATGTGAGTTCGTAGTTTCGTTAGTTTAATCTACAACTCTTGGTATGTTTCATCTATTATTATATTTGTATATAATACTGTCAGATTTGATATTTATGTACTTCGGAAATCACACGATTTTACCCGATAAGAAGATGTCATCAATGATGTAATTTAGCTGTGTTTTCAAAGATATAATTTTTAACAGCAGTTTTTTTATTATTAAAAGTCAATTTGTGAAACACTATAAAATATGGGTCCAATATTTTTTATTATTCTATTAATTAAAGCTAAAAATGAAAAATCGTACCTCATTGTTGTAAATAGATCTAATTATTTTTTTTTTGTGGATCCGAGTTATTGCAGATCAATGTACATTAATTATAAATGATGTAAATAAGAATTTAGAGTTTATATAGATTTAAGATACATGTTTATTTTATATAATTTTGTTATTGTTGGAATATTATGTTTAATTCAGCTCAATCTATTCCAACCCCTGTTTTTGTGACGTGGGAGAACAATGCGTAGGTACAGTTCTATTGTTTTATTTAATAATATTACTCTAAGGGCCTGTTTTTCCACCTACGCTTGAAGTGTCAGTTACCTTCATTCTTGGTTATTAGAAAAATATCGCATCGAAAAACTGATGTAAGTTGTCAAAAATATTTTTCTATAAACCGATAGTTAAGGTAACTGGCACTTTAACCCTAGATGGAAAAACCGACCTTATCAATTTAACTATAAAGTAATCGCATCTGTTTCCATTATTAATATCCTTTGTCCGATTAATTACGCCAGATTTAAAAAAAGTGATTTTGTTTGCAGCGACTCATTGAATTTATATAGATTCCAAATATGTAAAAATATATAAAATGGTTTAAAATAAGAAAGTTGGGTTCCATACTTTGAGAACCACTGGTTAAAAAAATATTTGTTTCATTATAATAGTCTTGTAAAATATAAATTGTTTGCTAATTTAACCGAACTCGTATAGCTCTTATAGTTTTCGAGATAGTAATGGTGGCCCATTTAAAATGAACAGCCTGTATATTAACATTTCTCAGAAACACTAAAAAAATCATACATATACCATTGCAATTTAGTATTAATTATTTATATTTTCATTTGCTAACGTCTTATAAATATCTTCTTCGATATAAATATATCATTATCGACATTTGGGATAAATCAGATTGGCACACCCAGTAATGGATATTAACTTAATAATCCGTAAGTGATACATGTATCCATTTGTAGATAATATTTCTGTTTGTGAAGAATATCTGTTGCGTTTGGTGTTTGATGTTATTGCGTAAACGAAAGCCCGCATTGCGTTCCTGTTCTGGCGATGAAATATGGTGTGTGAGTTATTAGCAAATTGTCAGAGTCCATCACTCAAATAAGCCGTACGCTAACATCCATCTGTGCTAATCAATGATCGCGAATACAGACCGGTGTGTTTGCATTCATTATTGCTGCTGCAGCTCCAACTGTAAATTATCGCTAGCACAATCAACGCACATATTCAATTATGCTTCCATCATTGATTTTTATCAGCAAACATTATAAACCGTTCAAATTTACTACAATCATATAACAGTCTATCATTCCATTGAGAAGGACAGATAAAATCGAGATGGGAATTTCATCTGTTTCTCTTTTTTGTTTTTTAGCGACGTATGTTGTCAGCATTTGCAAGGTACCTGCATCTTATAGTTCTGAATCACTCGATACATTCAAAAAAATTTATTTCTCGAGCCAGCGATTCTAGGTTTGAATTTCGGGTAAAGTATGAAGAATTAAATGTTGAATCATCATGCGGTTCTAAATGTTATAAACTTTAATGTGCAAAAACAGTGTGTCAGTTAAGTGTATTTTCTTTGTCTCTTCTTCATCAAAATAATAAACAATGCATATTGTTATGAGCATGTAGGTATGTGAAAACCATTAGCTTTTTTATTTAGAAAGCGTAATAAATATTAATTGTTTAATATTTTCTTGACCTTGCTTACAATTAAATCTAGAAATTTCCTATTTCCAGTAGAATGCTTTACTAATAGAGCTACAGTCCTATGAAGTACAAAAATCTTTAATAAGTAATAATTGACAATAAAGACTGGAAATGCAATGACGAACAAAAACAATTAACCACATTATTTTCTGCTATTACATTTTCTATAATATAAGCAGAATTCTTGAAATTCCATTATCAGAAATCTTGGGACCTAGACATCTTCCAAAGATTCAATTCATATTTATAAAGAATATTTCATAAAATTAGCAAATAAGATGATTTTCAGTAATGGTTTTTGTAAATAATAGTTATAATTTTATAATGGGAATTGAGATATTTCTTCGCTGAGTAGTTAGTTATATAGGAGATAATTTCTGGAAATTAATCTCGATGGTTTCAAACCCATATGGATCTTCTACAGGAAATAAAATATATACAATATGATTTACGAAGAAGACAAATGTGGGATCGAAACTGTCAAGGTTGAAACAATAAAGTAGGCTGATTTCTAGAAACTATCTCCTATTTATTAATTTTATAGTTTAATTAAGGTCCTGTCATACATGGTATTGTAATAAGTTTGTTAAGCCTTGTGGTATATTTAAATGTGTATATGGAACAGGCTGAAATAAATATCATTTAAAAATGTATTAGCAACATTTACATTCAGGTATACCCTCTTACTACGAGAATACTCATTTAGGCCAGACGAATTTGTTAGTAGACAACTTATACCTCCATTGGCAGATTTAACATGTCAGGGGCCTGAAACGTTTCAAATATTTGGGGTCCCATAAACCTTTATAACCTCTATATATAATAATAAATTTTCACTATTAATTGTTGAGTCGTCATACGGTTTGATGTAATCTTTTAGTGTAAAAAGAGTTTATAAGATATTTATTTGCTTAAGAGTTGACGATGCTGGAATTTGAACCCCAGATCTTAGTTTTACTGGGAGCAAGGTAACTATCGCAAAATCAAACAAATTAATAACGTTTCAAACATATGGAATTTGTGCAAAACAAGAATGTCAGGCGTCAGTTAAATCATAATTTATGAAGCAGCAATCATCGTATCATAAATCATCTGGTTTACTTTACTTTTTTACTTGTCAAATAATATCTATTGAGGTTCATATCAATCAATAATCCTAAATCCGAGCCATAACTGTAAAGAATTTATAAATATTATAGTCATGCTTGGTTGAGAAACATAATTTTATAGACGCTTCATAAAACTTTATATTGTTAATTAACCGTTGTAAGTTAAGTGCAACTATGAAATTCTGTAATTAAAATGGTTAACAGGCAGTAATTAGGAATTGTTATGGGGAAAGTATGAATCAAACTCATCGCTTCTCAATCTGGTTGGGTTGACATGAGTTGAATTTAGATGAGACAGGAAATTTAATATAGTACTGTAGTTGAATTATGCATAGTGCATTTTGTACTAAATTACAAATTTCCTAAACACAGTTACAGTCAACAAGGCTCTTTAATTAAAGTATATTTTCATTCAAATGCACTAAGTTCTACATTCACTGACACAGATTCAATTAAGATTTTCCGTCGTCATTCTAATTTTACTGCGACACATACATATTCATTTATTACTTTTAAAATCAGCTGTGCCCACCACATAACCAACCGTTGCAGAAAATGTTATTAATTTATTTTTATATAAGTTGTTACTTAAAATGTCAAGATTAAACTATTATTTCTAGGTTACCAATTTTTAGCAAAAATTGATCAACTCGTACCAAAGATATCCGATACTTGAATATGAAGTTTCATTATAATTCGTTCAACCGACTTTGCTATACACGTGCACATTCAAAATAGTCAAACTAAATCTATCATTAATTGTAGTATATTATTTTTAGATGGAATAGGACCTTTAATATTTAAGGTACCTACTCATTTTACAAGTTTTACTTATTATGTTGGCAATCATCTGCAACTACTCGAACACAGCGATTATTTGTTTAAAAATAAAGTTCGGATTTCGCTAAATGTGCTCTGAAACCATAATCAAAATATTGAAAATTAAAAATGTAAAATACTTATACCTGAATTCATAAAAAATAACCACTAACCCGGATTAGTAATACCCCATGTTAAAATCCTGAAAAGAGTTAAGTGTATTATTTATTTCCAAAGATAACACCACTAGTTTAGAGGAATTAGCAATTATTGTAGATAATTAAAAGAATTTTTAAATGATACGGATGAAGATTTTTGGTGATACTTATCATATATAACCACAAATCTTTCTCTATATCGTTAAGAAGTGCTGATAATCATCTACAAATATTGTTAATTCTATCAAACTAGTGAAGTTATATTTGTAACTTATTAATATACTTAATTCTTTTTAAGAATTGGGATTGAAGTTAGTTTGACATTTCAAGGTGTTAACAAGGGATATAACTATGCTGGGTTCCTGGCTAATCCCTTTTATGAATCTGGATGTTACTGTTTAATAAAAAATAAAGTAATATTTCACTGTCACTGAAGGGGGACACGTGACGTCACGATCTAATACCAAAGTTTTAAAATTCATATCTTGCTTAACACAAGGAATTTTCACATCGAATTTTCAATAATCGTCATAACTTTCAATAAAGTTTCATAAAAAGTAATAAAAAATGCTTTGTTGGCCCCACTCAAATCGGAGCGCGCTAACCAGTGAGCCACCGCTGTCCGTCAATTTTATTGTAAAGACCTAACTATGATTACATCTCTCATTACAAGAGGCGGTTGGAAAAATATCAATTTAAAAAATTGTAATTACTGTAACTGTACATTGTTTTAATTACACTATAAAAATATTATTTATACGTTAATTAAAAATAATATGATGCACCGAGAACATTTTTAATTAACACTATCTTCCCAGAAGGATTCCCACATTATGAGGAAAAATATTTGATGAAAAGTCTCATAATGTCAAGCGTATAAGTTTTTGTTTCCAAATTGAAATAAATATCTTTGGGGTTGCTTGCGTTATGTGAGTAGAAGATATATGTTTATGTGTGTAATATCGCATAAATATTTCTTTCTTTCGTCACTGAACACGCATCAAAAATAAATCTCACGGCCTTAGAGAATGAGATTGTTTTTTGAAAGTAACGAATTGCGTATGTGTTTATTTTTTGGTACGAGATCCAAGGACGGGAAAGAAAATCTACTACATTATCTTTAAAAATTAGTATTTATTTATTTGTCAGCGCAAATTAATGACGAGTAATTCAACATTAATTGTACAATAAATAAAATCAAATGTCCTAGGATTCATATAAACAAGACTTAAATATTACAAAATACATTTTCTTTATACATTGAAAAAAAATTTGATTAAAATAAATAAGCTTAGGTATATACGGACTATTTATTTAAAATCAGTTTATAAATATTTAAAGGTATTGATTTCATATAGTAATTAAAAGGAACAAGGATTTGGGAGATTAAAATTAAAATTTCCGTATATAAGGGAATGTTAATTTAATGAAAATCCGCCGATAGGTGAATTCTAAGAAAGGAAATTTTCTAACTTTTACACCCACTTTGTGGTCACGTGCTACTTATGTTTAGAAAGTCTGCCGAGTAAGTAGAAAACAGAAATTATACGCCGGCATACAAATAAGGTAGAAAAATAACAACGGACCCAACACCTCACATTCACATCGCTCTGTCTATCCACATAGTCGCTACACACATACCCAGACTGCTCCTCTATCGGAAAAAGCATATCGCAATGAATACTCTACCACTAAATAATAGAAACATGAATTTGTAATTTCAGCTTGGAATTTATGAGATATTTTTATCGCAGGATTTAAATTTTGAAATGGAATTAACGGACGGATACAGCAGGAATATATCACGTGAATATATTTTCGTTTTGGTTAGAAATAAATTATTTTTTAATAAATGATCAATAGTTGATTATACGATAAAAATGAAATGAACAATTGGGGCGACTTTTTAACAGTCGAACATAACCAATCGGTAAATAAAAGGCAAGATCAATGTTTAATATAAGTGATAACCTTTAAATTTAATTTCGTTATCAAGTCGATTAATTCAACCGGTAGGATATACTCAATCTGCAGTATTCTGAAACTTAATAATGAGTCATTTTTAACATTCTTTAAATGAATTTAATATATTCTTACCACAGATATTTATATACAAGTTTTTTTTTAAATGCATAATAAAAGCAGGATGCAGGACCACACATAAATTTTACTTACTTAATTTAACTTAATTTACATATTTACACTCAAATTGAATATGGTAAAAAATTTCTTGTAGATCAGTAACAAAATGATACATCCACTTCCAGAAACAGATTCTCTGGTCTAAAGTGGGTCTGAATTATTTCAGACGCCCAAAACTGAAGTAAACTAATTTAAAATTAATGTAAAATTAAACGGACTACACTGTGATTTCTGTCACGACCGAACTACACCTAAGACTATCATTTCAAAATGTTGTTGAGAGGCAAATCTACTCGCTCAACTTCTTATCTAAGTACAAATTTTTGTCTGTGAAATATAATCTCTTCGGCATTTCTAATTTTTATTACAAAAATGTCAACGTCTATACCGATAAAAGAATCATAGTTCACAGAAGAAATGCAGTCTACAAAGAATATGGAAACCAGGGCCGTATTTTCCATCTAGTTACAGGACCTCACTGACCTGAATGAATCTCCAGTGCGGTATTTGACCATATTTTTTCTTTCATTTTATGATTCTGTACAGAAAATAAAAATATCCGTATTTTTTTAAATCCCTTAATTGTTGATAATTCTAGAGAGAAACAATAAAAAGTTTTGAAGAGGGGATATGTGACGTCACGTAGGAGAATTTGAAAAATTGAATTAATTCGATAAATATCATCTATAGTAGAATAATCTATATTTGGCAGATTACCCAGTTTCTATTTTTAAAACGAAAAATTAAACAGCCTTTAAAAATCATATGATATTGACGACGTTGACCATTTCAATGCCAACCAAATTTACACGAAAACAATGTAGTTTAATATCAAATTATTTTTACGTTAATCTATGAATTGCTTATATTGATATCTGATACATTTATTAATAGTTACGACTAATTTATCATTAACAACATTTATTCAATATCATTAAGTAAAAAAATAGGTTCATTAAATTCCCACTTTTAGCATTGTAAACGTGACGTCAGAGATATGGCGCCGATACATAAATTTTAATTTCAAATATTAATTTCATTGAAATTATAAGGTAATATATAGTTCTTGCCATTATTATTGGTAGTTACAATGGTTAATTTTTAGTTTTTGTACTTTTTTTCCTTCAATTCCCAATGATCATATAGTCCATTGTAACACTTAGGAAAATCTAGTTTTCATTACACTCTTTTGATGTATTGTTTTCCACTGTGCCAATTTCGAAGAAATAAAAGACTGCGTGAGAGAGAGTAAAGAGATATGAAAAAGAGAATTTTAAACGTGTGTAAATGAGATTTGAAAGCTCTCATAGCCAGTGATTCTATGTGCAAATTATTGCTGTGTTCTCTAGCAAAAACTACGAGTTAAATGAAATCGCGTGCTGGCTTACCACTCCATGTAATTACAGTACAATTATCCTACAGACTCTCGTCCATTCTCTGCCGAGTACTATTGCATTCCTCACATTCACACCGCGCTGCGGTAATCATGCTGATTGCTTATTATTTTCATTATGTCCATTCGATTCACATCATAAGAATTGGAACATCAAAGACGGGGTGAATTGGACGATACGATAATTAAACTCAATTATCGCTAGCTTTATAGTTCTCCTCAAGTTCATTTCTTTGACTTTAATCTGTAACTTTAGATCAACCCTTAACTACAAATGAAGTTTTAATATGATCTTCGAAATTGTAATGATTGAGATATAGTTTTCGCCATTAATATAGAGTATCCGTTTTTAGAGGCTAACCATTGAGATCCCGATGGTAAGAGATACGATATTGGTTAAATTGGGGCAAAGTTGGTCATTTTAATGATGCAATTGTTTTCCCAAAAAATGTCATAGCTAACTAGATATGAGCAAAAAACTGATTTTGCCAAATTTACTTTTTGACTTATAACTTTCTTGATTCAATTCATACAAGTTTCTAGTTTGTACATTCTACACATACTTTTTTATGAGGAATTCACAGCGATCTTCAAAAAAATTGTAGCGCGTACACTTTTCGAGAAATTCATACTAATTTTCAATTTTCATATGGGGCTCAAAGTTGTCTTTAGTACTGTTAAATAACGATGTAAAACACATCTATATTAAAACAAAAATAAACTAAGAAATAAGAAAATTGCTGATTTTATTCATTTCAAATTTTTATAAGTTCAATTAAATATTCGCCTAAATTTACATTTAAAACAGAAGCAAATATGTAGCCTTTCTGGATAACGCTGAAGATATATTTCTAAAGTAATCTCTTATTTCGATGCGTAGCATATTAAATTCCTAAAATATCCCGCTTGGCTCCATTTGAAAATTTTGTCAGCAAAATGCACAGTTAACCACTAATTGAATTGATTAATAAAAATATTGTTTTTAAACAAATTTTTCGATTTTGTTTCCGAAGCACACTTGACCGTAATGAATAAAATCAGTAATTTTCTAATTTTTTAGTTTGTGCAAACTAGAATCATGTATGAACTGAAAGAAGAAAGTTATAAGTCAAAAAGCAAATTTGGCAAAATCAATTTTTCTCATATTTAGTGATCTACGTGATCTTCGTATCTCTTACGGTTCTCGAGATCCCAATGGTAGCCTCTTAAAACGGAAATCCTATATAACAACTCACCTTTCTGCTCGATAAGCAAACCTTTGTATTGTTAACTTAATGTTAGGTTAACGAGAACTTTCGTTTGTTTATTATCAAACACTAGTTAAAAATTATATCAAGGTACCTAAGATTGCAGAAACTAATGGAGTGATCGAAATAGGTATCAAGAAAGAACTAAGACAGAAGAGCTGGTATGAGCAAATGATGAAAAAGGATGAATAATGCGTTAGAAGAAGAGGAAACAAGTTGAAGGTATAAATAGAAGAGCGAAACGAAAACCAGGAATATGAAAGAGCAACAACTCTTGATAATAGAAAAATCTGAAAAAAAGTTTAAGGCCAATAACCTGTCTTAGGTATTGTGAGATATTTTCCTCTATAAATGATTTCAGTGGTAAAAAGCCAACGCGATTCATTTATTTATTTGTTAGTAAACAATTTAAAATTGTTATTTACGATAAATGCGAAAGCTATCCCACCGTAAATTCATATTTGAATAACAAATACCTCCAAAATTCCTCAATAATGGTTTCCATAATAACTTAACCCCCCGAAAATTACAATTTTAATAACAAAAACCCTTGCGAAAGTTTTTGCCGGTTTTAATCACCTGTATTCCCAGTGGCGGCGCAAGCGGGGAGGAAGGCATTAGCGTCCCTCAGGGTCGGAAAGATAGAATATGGCGAGTTATTTATGTGGGTAATTACATCGCCTATTGCAAAGCTAATGAAATCGCGCTATTGATTTGATAGTATCTCTATATGGAGTTTGCGTGGGACGATGTAATAAATTACACTTTAAACGCCTCCCTCTTGGAAAACAGCAACATTGGAGACAAAACCATCACCTCAATTCGAGATTATGCTACTAGGGTTAAAAGTTAAACTTATTTGATAAGCAATAATTTTAAGTTTTCGATGCGAAAAATAGCAAAATGGAATCTGAACTTTATGAAATATGATTCTTGTTGCAGGGCCGGATTAATACTTTTGGGGGCCCTAAGAACTACTCGTTCGGGAGCTCCCTCTATCAAATAAATTGTCCCAAACATAAAAGAAAACAGGTGTGTGTTTCTTGTTGCATAAAATATATAAACAAGATTTGATAGCGAACAAATATGTTTAACACTCCTTTTTTAATACAGAAATATCAAAAATACATGTTATTTTGAACTTATTTAGAAGTGTAATGTTCTATTACACCTATATATTGCGGGTATCTCACGAAAAGTAAAAAAAAAAAATATTGTTTTAACAAAGATAACTATGATAACAAATATAATTAATTATTCATTATGAATAGTTAAACATTTCATAAAAATAAAATTTAAGTAATAAAACACATCACATTTTCAAGATGGTTTAAAACATTTTCCATTTACATTTCTCGGCTGCAAAATCTTTGATTATTTCTTCGAAGCTAATTTTTCTCAAGATATCGGCTTCTATGCGTAGTAACATCTGCGGAAAAATAATTGATGGACATTCTCAGGGGCCCCTATCTAGCGAGAGCCCTAAGCTACTGCTTAGCTTGCTTATGCATAAGTCCAGTCCTTCTCTTTTTTTTAAAAAATATGTGTTTAGGCTACGGCCTGGGATGGCCATTTACGCGTAAAAAAGAATTTTAAAAAATGCGTAAAAATTGTAAAATAAGTAAAAATATAAATAACGTAATTTGTAGCTCCTTATTAAGACACTAGTGATCAGATGTTACTCAAATTTTAAGTTTTTCGGAATAAAATGTGAAATGAATTATTTAACATTGCAGTCAAAATTTCGATTAGATATTTTTTGGGGGCATTAGTGTCTTGTTTTTGTTTATAAATGTTAAATCACATCAAATATTTAATAATTCCTTGATTTTCTGTAAGGAATGATAAACTTTCCGAAACTGTTTTTAAATGATTAATAATAGACTTGTATACTAGAGATTTAATTAATATCGTAATATTTGAAACGACTTTTCCCATTTTTAAACTTGTTTCCTTCTAAAAATATACCTAATTTTATAGAAAGTGAAATAGATTTTAATTTCTTTACTGTATGATTTTCGCAGCTCCGAAAAAAAAAGTAAAATATCAAAGGTACTTTTAAGTTATTTAAATAACAGTTACATTTTACATTAATCATCAATTTGAAAAATGTACCTAAATGTTTTTTAAAGCGGTTGAAGAAATAATACTATTTTCCGAGTAACCTTCTAGTTTGCGGTTTGAATTTCGAGGTTATCATTATCTTCATTTGTCGTTCCGGTTGAGCCGCGCCGGAACCAGACTTCCGGAAGTGCACAACACTTCCGTTAGGCACGGATATTGCACCTGGCGCCCTGTCACGAACGCCACTGACAAGGGACAGCCGATGAAACGTTTGATTCTGCTGTTTTGACATCTGCTCAAGTACTGTTACAAAATCGTATTGAGTAACTGTTATTTAATGCACCTTTGTGGATTCCTCAGGTGTGAATAAGTGATGAAGTTGTTTGAATAGATATTCATGATCTTATAAAAATTATAATTTGTCTTTCATGCTAACGGCAATTTAACTACCCACGAATTTTTACAACTTAATATTTTCAATGTTTCATTAACATTTTCATCCATCATTTTTCCAATGATGTACAGTTTCAATTTTTTAAATTAGTGAAAAAATCTCATTAAGTAATGTCAAAATCTATCAAATGTAAATACTTGTAATGACAAAACGAAATACCGAAGAAACTTCAAAATTTAGGACAACATAGTTTTAAATTTTATGAAGAATTTTCTGGCCATGTCTATATGTTAATATTTTTCGCACACCTGTTGACGTAAATATAATTTACATATTAACAGAAGTTATAAGTTTCTGATAACATTTATTATTTGCTTTCCATTATCAACGAAGTGTTATACAAAATAATTGTACTGCTAGGAGAGTAATTATGACTGTAATGAGAATGTATACATTTGCTCTTCTAGAAACGGGCGAAATTAAATGCAAATAAATAAATTTGAATTGTCAAGTCGCCCACATTTTACAAATACTTTAACTTTATTTGAAGATAATTACTGCTGGTGACGCGAAAAATATAATAAGCGACTCAGAATGTAATTACCTACTATAGTAAAAGTATATGTATATGAAACTGACTTATGTGGATTTTACAACCTTTTATAGAGGGATGGGAAGCTTTGTGGTCAGGAGTTAGAAATTATCCCAACTCAAAGGTATCACTTGAAAAGTAAGAACAGGGCCATATCATATTCTTCTCGCCATAGGATACGTATTTGCGGCTCCGTTTTTTTTTATGTCGACGGCTGATCTGCTGGATGAACTATTTTTTCTTAGATTTTTTCCAAATGTTGTTTTTAGCATGACTTATGTCTACAAAATTATATTCCCAGGGTCTCCATATATTCGTATTCACAATTTTATGCACACACTACTGAAAACTGCAAGCATAGAAATAATGTTACGTTTTGATGACTTGTCCAAAACTGACCGTGTACATCTAAAGAAAATTTCTAATAACTAATAATGGAGTTCTTAGAATAATTCGAAATCCAAATAAAAAGAAAAATCTTAAGACTGAACAACTTGACTTAGTCAAATTTCTGTTGTTCTCTCCGCTTTAATCTTTTTCAGATTTACCTACTATTGTAAAGATAGTTAATACTTAGTTTCTGTCTTTGTTCTTCTATGTATAAATACTAAATATTTTCTGTAAAGTATATTCATTAGTATTTTCTGATAATGGCTTCATAATCTGAAATACGAATAAAAATATTTTTTTAACAACCAAATATTTCTTATATTTATTTCAATAACTGTTTGTATTTAAAATTTACGGTTGAATTTATTTTAATAATTTAAACTCTTCTCAATTTTCAAATTGAAATTAGAAGACATGCGTTTAAAATGCAATATTATTTGAATATTTTAATCTAGATTTAAAAGTACCTAATTAAGAAACATTTTGAAAGAAAATTTCTGGGGAGAAAATACCTGTCTAAATGAACCATACCGCAAGTCCTATAAGGGCCAATTGGCTTATCCGAAAGTGAATTTCATATATAAATATACCTCTACTATACAACTATTCTTGTACGACAACATATATTTCGAAGGTTATAATGTATTTTCAACACTTTTAATTTAATTTTTAATTTGATATTAGCTCCACGTTTATTATCTATTTTCGTCCAACTGGAAATGACAATGGTGAAAAGATTATTACAGTATAAAAATAATTTGTGTTTTATATTCTATATGTAAGGTGTGTCCTTCAGCGAAATGGGCTTGTATAACATTATATCTAATTCAGTATATCACATAATTAATTCATGCATGTTTACATGAATAATTTCAATACAAATTATCCGTGTCCAGCCACCACGAGTAAACCATTTATAATATTTAGAGCCGTGTATACACATACAAAGTTTAACAAAGTTTAACTCAGAAACCGTCATAATGTAATGAAAAGCTTTGAAAGTTGAACACTTTAACCTGAAAAGCTTCAACCGAACCTTACCTTCAATTTGTAACAAATTTCTCACTATTTTCGTAATCATAAGAAAAATGAATATAAAAAATTGTATTTTATATTTTTTCTACGCTCACATTCAAGAAAATAAAAGACCTATGTCAACAAACAATCATAAAAAAATAATATATTACCATATTACTAATATTCGACTGGATAAATTAATTACGTAAAGAAGATTTTTGAGAATTCAATCAATATATTAAAATACAAATACAAACCAAAAATTTGACTTTAAATAAGAATTTTGAACAAAAACTGGTTTCTAGTCTTAAATTCTTATTTTTATCTTGCGTAATTTGGTTAGTTGTTAAAGATTGTTTGATGTGGATGACTTATAATTTGTTTTGTCACATGACGAGTAGTTTAAATAATTTTTATATATTTTTTTTTAAATTTTAAAAATTATGTAAATCGTATTTTGCTAATGTGTTTCTTTTGTATGATTGATGTCTGATATTAAAACGTTGGTGTTTATTTGCATTTCAATAAATTGACTGAATTCTCCACTTCTTTACTTATTAATATTTATTGATTTATACATTGACAATTAAAGTACTAATAACAGAATTATTTATTATTAAATTTTAAATAAATTATAAATTAAATAAATAAATATATGATATGTATCAGTATATATTATAATTAAAGTATAAATGTAAATATAGATTCTAAGCTGATTTGCAAGAAATAATAAATATTATTACATACTATGTAAATAAATAATCACTCAAGACTTATCACCCATTATTGGGTATGCAATCTATTTCGCAGGTTTAATAATACCATATATAACCTCAGAGACACTCTAGCTGGTCTGGAGAGCATACCAATTTAAAATTTGGTTTTATTTAACAAAGTTAATAATATATTTAATATTAAAAAAAAATTGTGATCTGTTTTCTGTCCCGAAAACTAACCAAAAATATATATTTTTCTTTTTAAAACTATTCCTGGTATGTAAGTAAGGATGTGCCTCAGACGACCTTGACAATCTACTAGTCATGTTTTTTAATTAAATGAATTATATTTACATCTAGAAAATAATTCTTACTAATTAGTACTTCTTGTATTAATGCGTTTTAAATGATCATTTCTCCTCTAGTACTAGCATTGTACTACTGAAGACTTATAACGGACACATTCCAATCCTACCACGTTTATATGTAAGACTCCAGCGTAAGATGCTGCGAGAGCATCTTAAGAATTTTCACGAAATCTCGGGGAAAAGTAACACCCAGGTAAAAATTCCTAAGAAATTGGACTAAGGGACCCAGGATAATCACACCTTAAAACTAATTTTTGGGAGCCACCTTTTCTTTATTTATTTTAGAAATATTCACCACATCTTGTCATTATTTATCTAGTAATAAACCTGTAATGAATTTAAAGTTATTTTAATATTATTCTCCAAGGTTTCAAGCTTTAAAGTTTGAAACTGCCCTTAAAAACAGGGCCATATCATTATTATTTTTATGGGATTATAAAAACTAAATACCTTAGGGCTTAGAGGACATGGAATTCTTAACATAGATTAATAAAAATTTTATAAGTCTTAAAAAATTTAAAGAAATATACAGGAACGAATGTAATAAATTTATTAGGGTTGTATTTTCATTTATGTAAAACTGAATTTTTCATCATGATTATAATTTATTAAATAAAGCTTTTGATAAATAATTTTTATATTTCCCTGGTATTTCCTGTGACTACATTTCTGAATATTTGTGTTAGAGTATTTACAACAAATATTGTTTAATAAGAAGTATATCAATTTTAGTTATAATATTTTGGCCAAATTTTCAAAAATCTGTGCCTTTATTTTCAATTTTCTCATTTTTAAAAAAAGTGTATGTGAAGAAAATATATTTTTATATAACTTTTCCTTCTGCCCATTTATGACAAAAAAAAAACAATTTGTCAGGTGCAACTTTAAGAGCAAATATCTCAGACAAGAAAAGATTATTAAATTCTGTTTTAAAATATTAAAAAGAAAATTTTACAATTGCTGTCCGATAAATTTAAGCTTATTTATTTATTTTTATTTATTTAAAGTTTAGTTATTTTTCGAATGGGTTATCGCCAATAAATATTAGACAAATATCAAATAGTTGGAGCTCAAAAAGATTTTGAATCACAAACCACAAAAGAAATTTAATTATTTATTTGTTATTCATTTGAAGGGGATAATTTCAAACTGATTTGTGAAAAAGAACGGAATTTTGTCAGACAAATAGTTGTATTTATTTACACAAAACCTCAGCTCAACTGTTAAATATTTTGACGGTTTTTTTCTTGTCTCAACTGAACTTATTTTATTTGTAATAATAATAAAATTGTCAACAATATTAAAGATGTTGTATTAGTAAGTTTTAATTTTATTTACAATGAAAGAGTCAAAAAAACAACTTTTTAAAATTTACAACAATGTTTAAATTTTTTCGGTTATTATTAAGAAAGATGTTAATGATACAGACATTATTTTCTTATGTACATCTAGTACGAAGAGTAATACAGTTATAAAAGATAGTATTGAAGGTGACAACAATTGTCGTTCTTATATATTCCCAAAAATCTCAATTCAGTTAATCTCACTTTAAAAATAAATGAAATGAGATTGACGAAAAAAATGCTACTAATGCCAGTTACTAAGCAATTCTGTAGCCGAAAATCCATTTAAACAATAATTATTTTTCCATTTTCGCACGTCATTGTTGCTTAACAATAATTTCAATTCCCGCTGAAGCAGCGTTATAAATTACGAAACTAGTGCACTGTAGAAATACGAAAAGAATTTGCTAGAAAATGTAAAAACTTTGCGAATTATGTTCCCTATGACACAATGGCCTATTGTGTATGTCGGTCATAGTACAGGCACTCGTAAATCCCAATCTGTCGCGAAATGAAAAGTCTGACGAGGCGGCCACAAAGCAATGACAAACATTGACCATCCAGGAATTTAATCTCGGCTCTGATTGAGGAATACAAGAAACTGGTAAGGCAACTCTCCATATTTGAAATTTGACCGCTAGTTTTTCTTGCTTCATGAATATTTATTACAGCAAGTTTTTCAAAAAGTGTAAACTAGGAAAGAAAATCCTCTACGTAAAATATTTTTCATTTATACTTTACAAGTATATCATTAGGTACACTTTTTATACGTGCATCAATTTATTTTTTATACATATAAATAATTTTATTATCTTTATTTTTATTTATATAAGTTGAGGCTGTACAATACGACAAGACAATTACCGTACAGCACTGAGTTACTTAAAATACAAAATAGGTTTCATACGAAATGCTGAGGAGAATAATAAAGTCTAAGTAAAGTTTAATAAAATAAAAAATATTAAAGTAGTAATAACATAATTATAATAAATAAATGAACCAATGTTTATTACCCATTGTTGGATGTGTCAATTTGTTTTATTTATATTGTAACAGTATTATTGTAAGTCATTTACCGGAAGACATCTTCTAATCATAGCTGAACCACATAGGTTATTTTTGTGAGAAATATTTCAAAATACTAATACTTTATCTTAAAATAAAAAAAAATAATATATTTTATTACTCCTTACCAGGTATTTAATTCTGCTTATCACAAATTACCGTAATGATTTTTCTATAAAAGGCATTTGGCTGATTTGGAGAGTGCACAATAAGGGAATTATTTTTGTGGGAAAACTTCATAAAATATTGGTACACCAATATTTTTTTCCAATAGTTAAATAAATAAACAAAACGTACATAAGTGTGTAATCAAAATAAATACAAAATAAAGTGAGATATAAAATATAAATCAATCAAACAAATTAACATATCTCTCACAAATCTGCCTTAAAAGAAATTTCAATAATGATTTTATACATGTTACTGTAAACATTTAAAATACACTACTTTTCACTTGTAGCTGTTGTGGTGTATGCACTACACGTCGTATTTTAGTAAAGACATTATTTTATATCAACTGGCTTCAAAATTTTAATTGTTGGTTATGCCAATCTTTCCAATTTAAGTACAGCAATTTTCGATATTATTTTATTTTGTAGTACAGGTACAGGTAAAATACTTCTTCAAACATTTTAATGTATATAATTTGAAAAAATATAGTAATATTTTTAAAGTATGTGATGATGATGTATATATTATTGAGGTATACAAATCAACATAAGCGAAATATTTGTGTTAGAAAGTAGTATTTACTTTGCGTGGCAAATCGTCTATATAATAGAAGTTTCTATCTTGACCTGCTATTGAAGTCTCTTGTACCTTTCCACATAAAGCATTGCCCCAACCTCAAAATTCGGTGAATGCCGCTACCCATATGCACCCTAACCAAGATGTAACCACCCACACTGTCTTACCTTAAACCATAAGGTGTAATCCAAGTAATCCACAAGCACAACACCTGCACTGCACTGTCACATCACTACACTCACGTATCCTCGGAGAAGGCGTCCACGATTTCCGCGGTTTCCACGCTTTCCAACAGGTCGTGCACTCGCCGCGCACTAAGTCAGCAACAGACTCAGGTATGGAGGGGAATAGTATAGGTGCATATACGTGGCGGGACCGGAGCGCTTACCAACGTGCTGCGCTCTTGACCTATGTAAATTCTAATCGAGGAGGAGTACAGACGCAACCCTTTCAAAATCTGTACAAAAAGATTCTTTTAGGGAAGTCAATTTTTTTAGTATGTTTTCCCACTGTGGTTCACTCTCTACGCCAGCTAGAGTGTCCTCGAGATGACATCTGGTATATATAATAGTATTTGCATATCTATTTCCGGGCAGTTAGTTACATATTTATATTTGAAGTTTAAACAATAATAATTCGTAAATATATTTAATTTTTTAATGCTTTTGTTGATAAACATTGTTTACATCTTTACATACGTCATGTCTGTTATTAACAACTAAATAGTGTACAAAATATAGAACTATGCGGTATTATTTCATATACAGGTCTTTCAATTAGCATGCCTTAAATTTGACAGTTAATTGTGGTTTTGTTTAAATTGACAACGCTATTGTTCGGCGACGTTGTTGTTCTATCATAGCTGCCATTTTATTGTGAAAATTTATTATTAAAATTCGTCCTCAATTCGCAAAACTTTTCATAAGTTATGTGAAATTTTTGGTCGACATAACCATCTTACCGAGAGGAGAATTCATTGACTAATTACAAAATTTGAGTAAACTGGTTTAGTTGCTGTTGCTGATCAGGTATTGCTTTTACTTCGTCGTAAAATTTGATCAGTCGAAAATATTGTTGCTAAGAAAGTGTTCACAAGAACAGAAATCTGTCAGTTTTTCGTGACTATCAACGGCGAGAGTTATCGAAAAATGATAACTAGTGTTTTTTGGCTAGAATTAGATAATATTTAGATAATATGGACATAGACGAAAAGTGGTTCCATTATTATTTTTGCGAGAAAAGTTTCCAGGACGCTTTATTTCGAGGGAGGTGACATCAATTGGCCTGTAAAGTCGTGTAATATAACACTCTTAGATATTGTCTTTGGGGCTACGTTAAATCTCTGGTCTATACTAATAAGCCACTAACGATTAACGACCTGGAGAAGAACATTACTGAAATGCAGCCCGAATTATACCAAAAAGCAATCGCAAATTGGGTCTCTCGGACCGTCACTTGCCAACGATCCGCAGAGGTCATTTGAAAGATATTATTTTCAAAACATAATGGCATTAAATGTGTTACAAGTCGGAGTAAAAACTCTTGCTGTATCTCAAGTACAAGTCCTTTTATTTAATTTTAAAGAAGAAAATTTGTCTTATACAATCAAGCCAATGTTAGCACAGTTACTAATTGGATGGGTAACAGTTCAGAGTATTATATGTTTTCTTGTAACCGCTTCAAAAATCACTACGAACTATAGATATTATATTAATTTCGTTTACAGAATCTATAGACTTATTTGGTATACCTATTGTAAGTAAAATGAGTATAAAAATACCTAAGATATTTATTATTATTTTTATTGCTTAGTAAATTAATTTGCTTTATACAGAAATATAACTGTATTATCGTTATTGGCACGATATTCCGATTAGGTACAACAGGTATCTGCTCCTTAAAAATGGCTTTAGATATCACCAAAAGAAATGTAGTGTTCTATTAGGGAGAAGCAAAAATAATGCTCCAAACAGTTTATCAGATTTTTGGTTTTATTTTAGTTATTGCGACGACATTGTCAAAAGGAAAGAGGTTTCCCGTACAATATTATGTCAGCATTGGAAATTGTTATTATCACGACATTTCCAAAAGGAATAGAGTTTCACATACAATATATATCAGCCTACGGAATGTTTCTTTTTTTCTATTGCTCCATCAAGGAACATCTTCCAAACTGTTCTATCCGCAGCACCTGGGTAAACCCGTCCTGCTCCAACCCATCAACTCACCTGTCCGAGAATGGCGGGAGTGTAGACCTGAGACAGACAGATAGTCCTCCCGGGCAGCCGAGTGCGACAGCGCTACAACATGGCTGCATGATGCTGAGCAGCTAAAACAAAGGTGGGGGGCACGACTTATTGAAACTTATCTCCGCGGCGAGCCCAAGCCGTGCGTCAGACAGAGAGCGACGATGGTCCATTTGCGAGATGCTGAGGAGTTGCTCAGTGAAGTCGTTGCAAAAAATTCAAACGCGGACAAGAATGTGGTAGCAAATATTTGGGGGCAGGTGTTAGCAAATAAATAGCGCGCGGATCTAACGGCTTCATCGTTAGAGACAATCCCAATTTGCTATTTCAAATGTAAATAATAAAGAAAATAAAAACACTTGGTAATGTTCAAGAAATAAATTTTAATACAATTCGACGTTTCGACTACATGCCATCATCAGGAATCATTTCATTTATTATTTCGATTTGAAAAATGTTCCACCAATGCCGACAACATTTTCAATTAATACTGCTATTTCAAAAATTATTTTGGCCTTATTTCATTGCTAACAAGCCTTCGGAACAAGATAATTTCAAATTAAGTTCTCAATATTTGTTTGAAATAATCCCAATACCAATATCTTTCAAAATAGTTTTTGTTTCTTCTATTATCTAGAAACTATTATCTCATTTATTGTCTTCTCCATTTTACATATAAATTTTCAAAAATTACAATTAAAAATCGTTTAGTGTGAGGTCTTTATATTTATACAGCTTGTTATCTTCTTTACATTCTTTATACCTTCTCTTCTACCGTCTTCTTTATTTTACAAACCAGTAAGCAAGGGAGGTAAAAATTGACTCTCCAAGTTAAAAGATTGAGATCTTTATTTTTTTCTACACTTTCCAATATCACCAAAAATATTCTTATGTTATTCTGTAATGTCAAGGAATGGAAAAGTCATAGACCTCGTATCTCAATCTATATAGTTTTTTGAGTCTAACTTTAAAAAATCTTATCTCTCCAATTTTGATTGGAATTTTAAAATCAGAGTATCGACTTGAATTAAAATTGAAGTTGTTTTCAGGCAAAAGTGAAATTCTTGTTTCTAGTAAACATCTTTTTGCTACTAATCAAAAACTGGTATAACTTCATTAACTTCTCAACAATTTTTCTATCATTTCTTCCTCCTTTTCCTTTCCTTCTGATATCTCATTACAAATTGTGTGCTATGTGCTATGAAAGGACCTTATGTGAATTATGATTATGTTATTTGAAATACCTAGTGTATCTAGGAATGTCATATCACTGTTGATATGGAAATCTTTATGGTATTCTTCAAATGTATACCTCTTTTATTTTGAACAATTGTTTTTTTTTTTTATTACGATCTTTTTTTATCTAAAATTATTATGAAGTAAACAAATTCTTGGAGAAGTCAGTCAATTTGTTAAGTACAACAACACACCAACGTTTCGAATTCAAATAAGTCTTGATGGTGATAATTTAAATTACAGAAAATATCATTTTATAAATTTAATTTAAATTTTACCAATTAATACTCTGTGGAAGTCCTATTGGATGTCGAAACAATGGTTTATATTTGTATTTAATAAATTGACTGAATTTCTCAAAGAACTTCTTTATTTCATTTATTCATGCAGTTGATCAATTTTTTGTTTAATAAAGTTATTACAATTCAGATTTCTGTGGCACGTTAGATCCTATTCCTTTTAGAAAATCATGGATAATGATATAAAAAATCCTTCAGGTGTTTTGAAAATATAAAATCTATCCAATTTTTCCAAACACCTATTTACAAATTAGACAATATTTTTTAAGATTATCTATTTCTTCACAAAATATTTCTATTGCCGCATTATTAATAATGATAAGAAAATCATTCTGGCATATTCCAAATATGAATTACCTTTTTACATTTTTTCTTTCAATCATCCCGTTACGAATAGGAGTATTGTGTTTGTTAGTAGGGTTTATCAACATTTTTGTACAATATTTCTAATACGTTTTGAATAGCTTCGACGGTTGTTTCAGCGCAGTTTTCCAAAAATATTTCTTTTGCCGCATTAGTAATAATGATAAGAAAATCAATCTGGCATATTCCAAATATGAATGACCTTTTTACGTTTTTTCTTGTAATCATCCCTTTACGAATTGGAGTATTCCGTTTGTTGGTAGTATTTATTAACATGTTTGTACAATGTTTCAAACACATTTGGAATAGCTTCGACGGTTGTTTCAGCGCAGTTTTCCAAAAATATTTCATTTGTAGCATTATTAATAATGATAAGAAAGTAATTCTGGCATATTCCAAATATTAATTGACTTTTTACTGTTTTCTTCCAATCATCCCTTTACGAATTGGAGTGTTCTGTTTGTTGGTAGTGCTTATCTACATGTTTGTACAATGTTTCTAATACATTTCGATAACTTCAGTGGTTGTTCGACGCAGTCGCATTATTAGTAATGATGAGAAAATCATTCTGGTATATATTCCAAATATGAATTACCTTTTTATATTCTTCCATCCTTTCATCCCTTTACGAATTGGAGTATTCTGTTTTATCAACATGTTTGTACAATGTTTCTAATACATTTGGATAGCATCGACGGTTGTTGGACGCAGTTTGAGCGTGGGATTGTTGTTGAAGACTTGTCTGGGCGACTGTAGGTCCGACTGTAACGTTTTGGCCTGCGGCGCAATGAGAATACGCTTACGGGAGACTCTGCATTCCAACAGGTGTGTGTCGAGAGACGAGGGACGCTGATCCTCAACCGGCGAAATGTTACTCCGGCACACACCGTTTTTATGTCATTACCAGGATGCGGAAGTGTGGTAATAGAGCGGCAGGCGGCGGAAATCAAAAAGGGACAATATTCACGGGGTTTGGACCTATCATTTTAACTCAATATTTTTAGATTCAAATATTGTTTTTATACTGTATGCCCCTGACAAGTGTAATTGTAGGATTTAGTAAATAAAAACTGTCCGACTAATTATTAAGCCATTATATTGCTCAGGATAATACTATGTGTAATTCAACGAAATAATAAAAAAAAAACTGTCCGGCTAACAACTAAGTCATCATATTGCTCAGGACAATACTGCGCGTATTCCTGCTTTTTATTTAATACAGATTAATTTATTTTAATTTTATAATTAAAGAAATTAAAAAAAAGTATTATTTGTTTCGCTTCATGTATATTGCTTTACACGTAAAATGACAGCTGTCAATTCATGGTTATGGGCTTATTGGGGTTGGAATGGTTAAAACAACGACCTACAGAATCGAAGGTCATTAGTTCGATTCCATACGTGGAAGTTTGTTTTTAATATTCTGCAGATTTTTTTTATAATTATGAATTTAATAAATATATTTATTAATAATATTTTATGTTACCTACGGACTCGAAGGTTTTAATTTCGATTCCGATTGTGGTAGTTTCTTTTTTATTGCTAATACAATATTTCTTAAAAATATTTTGAGAAATAATTAAAATGAATTAAATTATAATAATATTACGAAAATATAAGGTAAATAAATTATTAATAAATAACTCGTCAACAGGATTGTCCAAGAATTTTATTAACAAGTAAGCACAATTATGAAAAAAATCTGTGTACTATTAAAAAGAATATTCTACATTTCGAATCAAATTAATCATAAATTGAAAGCTTTTATTTTACGAGTAGTATAATATAAACGAGTCGAAAAGACGAAAAATTTTAATTATTTTTTGTACATTTCATCGAATTATTAATTAAATTAAAATAAAGCAATATGTAACAAATAAAATGTAGGAAAACATTGTAATGTCTTCTGCAACATAATGAGTTAGTTAACAGTCGTACAGTTTTTATTTATCAAAAACTATTTTCCCATGATAAATACTTATGTCTGTCTGGGACACACTTTTATAAGTATAAGTTGTTGAGCATGCTCCGATTCAAACTGTGAAGTGTGATGTCTGTAGTTTGATTCTCAGCAGCATTTATCTACCAAAAATCTAACCTCCCCATTTAAAATGTCTGGCTACGCAACTGAAGTGCAATATAAGATATAAGATTAGAATCCCAATATCGTTTATGCTTATCCGTTGTTTTTAATAAAAAATTGATTTTTTGATTTAAATCGGATTTTTATGATTTAAATAAGAAATTATTTTGCTCAAAATTGTATCTGATCCAGTATCTATTTTATTATTTTTTATCATTACGAACTATTTTCAATAACTGGTATACAATGTTTAATAATTTGTATAAAATAAAAATCATTCTATCTTTTTTTTAAGTGAGATAACGGTATGCATTTTCATCAGTGCTGCCAGTCTGCAGTTTATAAATACAGTTCTAAAACCCATTACTAAAGAATAGAAGAAATAAGGTCAGGTTACTTTGTTCCGTTAAAGTCCCTATAAGCGATTCAGTACTAAGTTTGCATTGCCGAGATGATTTCTGATAGGAAAAGGAATCCGATTTGGGATCATTTTACTTTGAAAGAAATGTTAATAAATACAAAGACCAATGTTCCAAGCTTACATTTATAATAAAATCGCTTTTGGGAAGTCTGATTTGACATTATAATCTTATGAGGTCAAACGTCACTTTTAACGAAAGCATTCAAAGAGTTTATTTTATTTTTTGTAAAACCACTATGAAAAGTGGCACTTTTCTCACACTATACAAAACTTTAAAGTTGCGTATTTTCCACAAACCGTTGGATGAAGTGTGAAAAAACATTACTCACAATATTTGTCAACAGAGCGCATGCGTGAAGGTGATACTCCTTGTGAGGTTGTCTGCGGCATATTGTTCTTTATGTCAAATAGCTTTCGTGCATGTATTTTTGTTCTGTAACGTTTAGCAGTGTGGTCGAAGAAGAAGTACAGTGTGCCTCTCGTGCAAAATCACCTATTTCCCACCTTAGGTGATTCCAGCACTCGATTTCGTCTCGTGGCGAAACTTTCACACCTCGTGGGAAATGGGCGATTAATATGAAGAAAAAAGTTTGTATTTAATTTCAATAAAAATTAATATTTTATTTAAATCAATTTATTTAAATCGTAACAACCCTAATTATAAGTAAACATTTTATAAAAAAACTGCAATTTATTTTTTGGTTTCACCTGTGGTCAAACCCTTCCAAGGTCATTGTAAGAATATCTGACAATACGGCACTGTAATAAGGTGTTTCCTATTCGATATAAATCTTAACAACTTTGAACTCTTAGTCAACAGGGACGATCAGAGGATTAAGAAAAAATATTTGTTGTTTCTTTTTACCAGATGTTGTGAAGGTGTTTTGATCACATTGTATAGTTAAGTATATTTTCTCCTTAGTATATTTACTTTAAAGCAAATTATCTTAGGTTTACGGATGTAATTCCTTAACAATTTTGTTGCAAGGATTAAGGACTTGGAAAATTGAAAGAGCAAGTAGAATCAATAATTGTATATACTTTCCTGAAGGTCCGGTAACAATTAAATGTATCTTTACGGCGTTTAATCCTTCCGTGTGTCGTTTTATTTATCCATAAATAACTTAACAGCCTTCAGCCAATAAAGCTCACAATTCCATTAGAGAATTTAAGGTTCTTTTAACGTCCCATTCACTTAACCCAAACGTAAACAATTCATTTTCACACTTTTGTAATCAAAGCATAAAAACACAATAAAACAAACGACTACAATACCCTCAACTGTTAGTTGTGGAGACGAGAAAATGAATTCCGAGAATCCACATATGAAATGATTTCCTACGTGACGTTTGAATACCGCATATGTTTGATATTACTTCACCAGGATAAAAGTTGGCTATGACAGGAGAAAAACACTTTGTTATTCAACTGTTCACGCAACCAACATAGCGCGCACGCGAAGATGAAAGCAGGAATAAAGAGGTGAACATCGAGTCAGCACTTAATTATAACATCATAAACGAGAGACAACATTTTATATGCTACATGTGTTTCAAATACAATATACAAGTACATTTTATTTATTCCGTTCATGAACAAAACAGAAAATTTCACTTGAAATTTAACTATACGAGTAATAAGAGTTTTATGGAAAACAGGTTACTTGATTTTGAGTATTACCGTTGATTGAAAAGTACTTTTCAATCAACGGTATTACTTATAGTGTTTATTTGTAAGAAATCTGGAGTGGGATTCTATAACTACGGTTGCTATCATTTGGACTTGTTATGATATCAATTGCAAATATCAACTACAAAGTATACTTGCTATTCTATAACAGTAATGGTTATTTATGGTTGCTACGTAGTTACATATACTCATAAATGTCTTAAATTTATTGCAAATTTGAATTTCCGCCATAGTGACATTTCACGTTTGACTTGTAATTGATATAATAACAAGTACAATTGTTGTTTGTAGTTGTTATGAGTTATGGAATCACACTCATGACCAACATTTCACTAATGTATTTTAACTAATATGGCAACATACATTCCAGGTAGAAATATATATTCAAACTCAAATAAATCTTATGGTTTTTGAGTACATTATTGAGATGAGGTTTCAGAAACAGCCGCATCAAAAAATAACTTCATAAATTCGAGCATTTGTCATTTGTCTCTGCGGTTTTTTCGACAGTGTTTTCTTTTTCTCGCCTCGGCGTTTGAAATATGTGGCTGCATTTTTTGTTTTATTTTTTCGCAGCTCTCTTGAAATTGCCATTAATTTTTATTAAAGGCCGGTCGTTTTCTTTAATTAATTCGCTCGATTTTATAAAATATGAGTTTTAGTTGCGAATGGTGCAGCACATTGCAGGCGTTTCTTTGAAGTTTTATATTTTACATGTTTGACAGTTTAATTAAAAGTCGAGTTCTTTTCAAGAGTTTGAATATTAGACTCTTTTCACATTTTAATGATATTTCTAGTTCGTCCCAATTTAACAAAAGTCAGCTGAAAATTTTATACAATTTACACGAAATTTATATATAAATATCATAACATCTTATCTCGTCTACTCAGTAAGGGTTATGTCATTCTACTATGTCACAAATTTTGGTTAGAGGAAATTGTTATTTCCTTGCAAATTTTGTTGCCTAAATCTTTAATTCTACAAAGCTATATTTTTTATTTTTTTAAATACATACCTATTCTTATTTTTAAGATACACAAAATGTGAGCATTTTTCTAAATTACATGTACATGAAGAGACTTACTAAAATCGTACTACCTAACAGAGTTTCTAAAGTATTGATTATTTAGTATGGACAGGTATCAAAATTAATGTATCTGCCTGCAATATTGAGTAGTTCATAACTCGATTTCTTCTCATTTTAAGACTTTTAATTTTTGTTGAGATCCACCTTTTAGGAAATCTCTCCTAAATCGTACCGTTTCGGTAAAACTTACATACAGGGTGGTGACTCGAAAATCCGTACATAGGTATGTAACATGTAAAATAATTTATTCGTAATTTCCTGGTTTCCGTAATTATTTTAAGTAAGTTTTTCTCTGCTCCAATTCGAATTAAGCAAAATGTGAGATCTAGAGGGTACAAATTCCAGCTTCGCCAATCTTTAATCAAATTTAAATGCCGCTGTGTCCGAGTAGTTTGGAAACCAATATATCTTGTAGGTCACTTAAAGAGGCTGTAAGCTGACAACTTCCAACTTTAAATTAAAGTAAAATAGTCTCGAAACAGAAGGAATTCTCGTTCCGATTTCATCTGCCTTTTGTTCCTTACAGACTAGCGCTGATACAATTATATCGTAGAAGTCGTTTTCTCTTTACTCTAGTACTTTAGCTATGGTGGAAATTACCCTAAAGTGATCACTTTAGTGTGGAATATAGATGGTGAAAAATATATTCATCATCGGCTCAGTTGCTGAGTGGGTTAGCAAACATCTTCTAATTTGTTGTGACATCACTCAGAATCAGTGATTGCTGGTTCAAGTCCAGCCGAATGACAATTTGTGTGATTTTTATGCTGTATGTTTTCACTTACAAAACTTAAATGCAATCTAACGGGTAGTACGGTAGTTTCAAAACTCCGGCTCGGTTAGGAGGGTACGCGGTATTCATCTGTATATAAGACCTTAGATAGAAAAATATACGACGTGTGTAAATTAAGTAATAAGAGTGGCAACGTAGCCTTCGATCTGGTAACACTTGAAACTCGAGACTTTGAGAGGAGGCTGGTGAACTTGTTATATGCCTTCAGTACGAGTTTGAACTCGCTAGAGTCATTTGCTTGTCCGTAGCAATTTTTTTTGTAAAACAGTATTTTCTGGTGCTAAAAATGAGCAACGTCAATTTTAAACAACGGTATGCTATCAAAAACTTGAGCATAATCCAATGGAAACTTTTACAAAACTGAAGCAGACATAAGGAGGTGGTTTTAGGCATTTTCAGAAGGAAAAGATTCGATTGAAGATGAAACACGCAGCGGAAGGCCTTCATCTTCAAGAACTAATGAAAATGTCGATTGAGATCTTATGCATTTAGATTGTTGGTTGACAGTACTAAATGATTGGGGAAGAGTTAAATTTAACTCACACCACCGTTTATTAGATTTTGACTAATTCACTGGGAATGAGAAAAATATGCGCAAAAATGGTTTAGAAAAATGAGATTTTAGGCATCACAATCGCTCCTCAATCTCTTTGTTCGCCTGACTTGAGTTCTTGTGACTTTTTCCTCTTTTCGAAATTTAAAAATCACCTCAAGATAATTCATTTTGGGACACTTCAAAACATTTAAACAGCTGTAACCGACCCAGCTGAAGGTGACTTCAGTATTCGAGTTCCAGCACTGCCATGAGGAAAAAAAGAACCGTCTCTAGCACTGCGTAGCTTCCCAATGAAGGTATTTTGATGAAAACAATATTGGAGTGTTATTCTCTACTTTAAGAATGCATCTTAACTCCAGATGAGATAAAAACAGTAACACATATATAGGATAAAGAATGATTGCGCGCCTCCACCAATTTGCGTTTAATAATAAATAATCGGGTAGTAACATAAATGTCAGAGGTTGGGTTAACAATAACAATTTGCGGGAGTGGCCGTATAAGCCTAGCATTGTTTATTTAGCCGAATCTGAACCCTGTGACCAGCTAATTCCATTCTCATTCAAATGGCCAGTGCCGGCGTCTTCGTCGCCCGCGCCACCGCAAACGGACGCGATATCTGCAAGCCGCAGCTCCACTGCTCCGGACACTTGCCCCGTATTCAATTAGTTATCAACTTGCTATTGTTATGCTGACGTAGCCACGGGTTAAGATGATAAATTAATAAGATTATACTGTCGCTTTGCAAATGGCAAGTCAAATAGCTATGGTAAAGCTTAAATGGTGGAGGCGCCTTTCATAAGTGTGAATATACTTTTCTATTCTACAAAAACTGAAGATTTTTAGTCCATTACTGAAGTGAAGTTGTGGAGTCATTGTGATTTCACTTAAAACGTAAAGTGCTACGACAGACACTAGTGTCCGTTCCTCTGGTGCAAAATGAGACACAGATGTCTGCTTTATTTTTTCTAGAACTTTGTTCCCCTGTTTTTGTGCGATATTTTTCTATTAATCGAAAAGTAAGGTAACTGGCGCTTTAATCAAAAGTGGTAAAACCGTCCCTTAATCTTTTTATTTTTGTATTTCAAGCAGTTGTAGAAAAAATAATGTTGCTACTCTAGCATAATTGAACCTTTCACCTATGCTCCTAGTTTCAATCTTTATGTAGCATTTTGCACCCTTGGTACACAAATAACTATTATTAGTCAGACAATTGTAATTCAAATTAAGCAAAACGCCATTAAACAATTATGGGGTTAGGTAAATTTTAATCATAATTATATTCATATAATTACACATATTATTCAAAAATACAAAAATAAAAAAATATTTTTTATGCCTTTTGTCCTCGCACTCTTATGTGTTAATAATGTCGTTTTCTACCCCTAATTAATATTATAAAGTATTATTATTAGTTTTTTTTTTATTTTAAATTAACAAAAAACAACTTTATTTAAGTATTTAAAAATAAGTTAAATTCTTCTGTTTTTCCTTTTATTAAAGGAAAATGAAGTTATTTAAAATAAATTTACCTGAAAATAATTCGCTGTTTACTCACTTTTAACTTTCGTTACTTGTTTCAAAGTTAAATTGCAGATAAGTCTAACTTTTTTCAGACATGATTTATTTTTTATTATCGAAAGAATGTGTTCAAAAATGTAAATTTAATAAATTAACGACAGCTCGAATAATATAAGGTTGTTACGAGTGGCGTTTGTCAGCGATTTTTCTGCTTGTAGCAAAGCTTAACGAATAGTTCCGATCTCTTTTTTTTATTTTAGCTGCGGTTATACCATCTTTGCATAACTTGAGGATAGACGAGAATTATACTTCACTACTGGCTGAACAGAACAATTTCTGCTTTTATGCTATGATCAAAATTACTCTTTCTGTTACATTTAATACAATAAGAAATTTTATATTTGTTCGTCTTATATTAAAAAAGATAAAATGCACGCCACTGGTTGTTGTATATCCCAGCCTGCATTAAAGTAATGATATATTTATACCATATAGGAAGTTTACCAGACGTTACCTCCCGCCACTTTATCTAACTTTATAATAGACTACAAGTCAAATTATTAGCTTAAAACTTAAATGGTGCAGTTGCTCTTTATAAGTCAAAATAAATTTTTAATTTTATTATTAAATGTTAAAAATATTCATAAAAGCAAAAGGATTAATTTTGAATTTTCAGTTGCGCGAAAATTATATTATTATTTTTAATTATTTTGTGTATTTCTGGAATTTATGATGAAGTTTATTTATTTAAATAAATGCAAACGATTCCACTGGCTGTGAAATAAAATATTTACAAAAGCTTCAATCCAATATATAAATTTAACTTTAATTTGTAAACATAAAAGTGACAGAATGTATATTTGAACGCATTAAAATTGCATGTTATAAATATTTTGATAACGCGGAACCAATATGGAGATAAATTTGAATAATCTCACTATCCCGTTAATCTATTACCGTGTATGAAAACAAGGGTTGCGGGAAAAGCACTCAATGGCACTGAATGTGATCCTGCGGAAGTACCGGAAAGTTTTCCTGCAAATCAGCAGGATGCGCAGTTTCCCCGCGCTTGTATGAATATCTAAGTATGTGCCCGCATAACCCGCCCTTATCACCCGAGGTTTTCACGCGGCCAACTTCCAAATCCACGCGAGACAATAAGAAGTTCCGGGTAAATGGACCAGAACTAATACTAATACAATTAAAAGTGTACAGCCAACTATAATAACCATAATCTTAAAAAACAAAATAAGTACAAAATAAAACCCACTGAAAAGGAAGATTTCAAAAGTAAATAAATAACCGCTGATTAAAAAACATATAGATAAGCAAGCAAAGTTTCATGAAGATAGGTAGTTGAACTAAATAAGGCCCACTTAATTTATGTTTTTAAATTGCATTTAAAAAAAATTTAAAAAAACTGGGGTTTTCAAATTAAACTTTATTCTTTTATCCAACAACGTGTAATTATAACGATATAAGTATGTTGTTTTTAGATAAATAAAGTAGGTCATAAGTCACTAGTGAGCTAAATATATTAGCTCACTGTTTTTTGGTTCGTACCATAGTAACTACGTTATAAAACCTTCTCTACACTATTTTGTTCCTAAATATCATTTTGAAATTCCATCTGTCAAAAATCTTATATGTATTTTATATCAATGATTAAAATGTGTTGGATATAATGTTGTATGGCACACGTCTGTTAATTACTTAACTCACTTGAAAAAATATCACACTCGGCTTAACGGCCTCGTGAGCTAAACTTTTCCAACGTGACTTATCTGTAATGTAACACACTTATACCATAAATAACTATTATTATTAACGTATTTACTTATAATCTATATTAAAAAAAAATATTACAAATATGTACATATCTAGGGAAAACAAACGCATTAAATTTTCTCTTTCTGTGAAAAGAATAAACATATGAATGTCAACCAGAACGATTAAATTCATAAATATTTGCTTGGAAAAATCTTGAGTGGGATGAAAAGAAAATTGTTGGGTAACAAAACATAAGAAAGTTAATGAATGTAATATTAATTCAGTTTATCTTGTAAACTCGAGTATTTCAGTCCGCATTCATGGCATCTATAATTCATTCATACACAAACAATCTTACGGCGGGTAAATAGCAGAAATCTTCGCTATGTCAAATATTTAAGCGTCCTTCAAAAGAAATTCAATTACACGCAGCACGGCACTAAATTATTTATCAAATTCTCCCAAAATTCTCTTTTTGGGAATAGTTTCAAAGCTTTATTACAATAGGTACCCACATTTAAAATGCTTTTCTTTAATCATACATAAAGCATCAAAGATATGAAAAATAGTATGAATATCCCCAAAACGGAATACGTGAAAAATTATTATTGGTTTTAGGCTCAAACATAAATCCTATTAAAATCTCGAAAAACAGGCAATAGGATTTAATTGGATTTTATACAGATAAATCTGCAGAAGCAGTTTTGTATTTATTGAATATATAGTGCTATTGAAGTGTTAATCTATGATTATAGATTTTTTTACAAGAAATGTTAGATAAAAAATATTCTATTACACCCATGAACCATCCCCCCTTTCGTGAATTCGCCCTGCTTAGTTGTTATTTCTTGTAGAGTAATAGAAATAAGTACATTAAATTGAACTAGCGATAGAACTTGTCGAGAGCAACCATATTTATTAGCAACATTTTTTTTAAATATTTTTATCAGTTGTTTAAGGTAGTTTCATAATAATTTGATCTAGTAGTAAAAACAATGAAACAATTATTTTGGACAAAAGGAAGTTGTCAAATTAATTTTGACATTAAGAATCTAATCGATGAATAATTATTATAAAAGTTAAAATCTGCCTTTACGAATAGCGAATACAAAGACATTGTGCTGGTCTATAGATAATCATTTTTGAAAAGTAATACTATAGATATCAAAATAAAAAAAAAATAACCATAGACAGGTAGCGAAATTTGTGATAAAATTTTAAAAAATATTCCTCGAAGGTTTTCATGAGGAAGTTACCAATAACTATACTTATTTATGTTACATTCTGTATAAGGCTCTATAACAGGGCACCGAGTTTTCAAAATTTCCTTGGGGCAAAATTTCTTATATTGACCAAAATTCAAACAAAATTGAAAGAAAAAAAATACTAGAAAGCAAGTAAGTTCTTATATCCGACTAGTTTACTTTAACAAGATACAGTTTCCTGACCAGCACAATCTAGAGCAGCCAAATCTGCTTCAGCATGTGCTCTGATTTCAGCTGACCTAAAATTAAAGCAAGTCCTTCTGAGTGTTCTAATTCTTGACCCACTGAAACCAGAGCACATTCTGGGGCAATTTTGGCTGCTCTGGAAGCCAAGAATTAGAGCACACGCTGAAGCGTGCTCCAATTCCCGGCTGACTGTATTAGATCACTTCCATGACATTAGATGCCCTGGAAGGCGCTCTAGAAAGACCACCAGGCGAGGCGGAGACCCGAAGGCCCACTACCGTCCCGGCTAGCGCCTCAGTATTTCCGGTATATCCTGAGACACTCATTATTACCGGTCAAATGGATGGTATCTATTAGCTGATATTCAATCTGTAATTGCGGCTGTACTAGTGAGAATTTAAAAATGAAAATTTGTATACATAGGTACTTTGATGCGAAGAATTCACTGGTAATATTTTAAAGGGTGTAACTTACACATATTTTAGGGTAGTACTGAGTTACTAAAAAATGGAGGAATACAATAATTCTTTAAAAAAAATTCAGAAATTTATTACTGCTGTAAAAAAATGCTGCGCTAAACGAAATGTCTCCTTGGAGGCTTTACCTCTAAGAAACTTTTCCTTGAAATATGAGCATCGACTTCCCCCTCTCATTCGAATGAGGTTTTCCCGATCATAAATTAATTGTATAAGTAAATATTTTACAATGCATCAACGAAGAAACAGATATCGACATATTAGAAAATGAGAAAAGTGTAATATTTCAACAATGCTTACAGAGTCCGGGTCCACATCCAAAAAAATAAATTAAACACGAAGAAAAATTCTTGTATGTATCTTCATATCCATATTATAGCACTGTGAGCATCATAACGTAGAGATAAAGGCGAATTAAATTAATTTAATAATTTAAAATGTAATAATTAGGTGTTTCATTAACTCTTGCCCTTATAATTATGAATATATTTTTAATGAAGCGATTTTAGCTGGTCCGTTAGTTAGAAGGTGAAAAGTACCTCGGTGAAATACAGTTTAAAAGTCTGGCATGAAGTTCCCGCCGCAACCGCGTAATGAATGAATAAATAAGACACAAAATGGGTTAATTCCCGGGTTATAAGGCTGCATAATTTTAATTGCGCGTGATAAATGCACTCGTATATTCCGCGGTTTATAAATAGAACGTAATATTCCTTACGAGCGCGATACTCTGCACTATTAATCATTAAGCGATGCTGCATCCAGCTTGCACTTGTTTCCATGCATATAATCATAGACGAGTTGATTTATTCGCAGATCTAGCAGGAGCACTGCACGTAACTCATCTGTTTATAGCGCAAATAACGCTGCAACAATGTTGCCGGTAACGAAAAACAGATGCTGCTGGCAACTCATCGTTTTTAGCTTAGTTATTACTCTCTAATGAATATATGTGGCTAGATTAAACCATAATATACAATTACTAAACCTTAAAAAATTAATTTCAAATTTACCCACTGTTTTTACTTCCTTGTACGAAGTAAAGAAAGTGTTGTAAGCGCGGAAATTTCTGTTTTTAGATTTCAACGGAAATATTAATTTTAACCATTCCTGAATCGATATTGACTAATTTCGGCGCGACTTCTGTACGTACGAATGTATATTTCTATGTATGTAAGTGAATTCAAAAATGATTATTCGTAGGATGTTGATTTTTTTTATTATGGATCTGATAAAATATAAAATAAGTTTAAGTGCAGCTAAAAAACTCGAACAATTTAGTGGTTTATAAGGAAAAATCTAAAAAAAATCTTGTGTAAACAGTAAAGGTATCTATGAATAGTTATTTGTATCACTAGTCCAGAAACTAAACTTTTGTGAAAGTCCGCTTATTTTGACAAATTATGCGAGATCTTGCAAAAGATATTCTGGGCGTGTGAAACACAAGATTTTTTTTGCGCCGATGATACTTTTAATTTATTGAAGAAATATTATTACTACTTAAAATTTTATACACAATAGGTTTTTATGTTCATATGAATATATAACAATTCACTTGTTTTATTCAAAAAAATTGACACGTAAGACGACTGAAATACGAATAATAAATCAAAAATAGTTGTTTTAATTAACGTTTTACATTTCCAATAAACTAAAATTAAAAATTTTGACAGAATGTAATACTAAATTAAGTTGGCATTCCTACATTTGCCGGTCTCGGCCGGTAAACAGAAACTGTCTGGACAATTTTGAGTTCTGTAATACTAGTCATAATGGAACGGAGGCGCGAAAAGGAATTTTTGAGTCGCCACCTATAAGAGAACCTACCAAAATTGACATTTTAATATTTCAAAAACTATTTTGATTTTAAATTTCGAGCCAAAAAATAATTTTTACAAAGTAAAGCCTGCCTTCAATTTTTTATGGTATACATTGCTCAGCAAAATCACGAAAAATTATTGGTCATAGTAAGGTGGATTCATGCAACATTCATTTTAATTTAATTTAAATTTCATTTAAATTACATTATCATTTCATTTTCAATAAAACCGTAGGGTGTTCATGCAAGTTCACTGAGCTAATGTAAAATGAACGGCGCATGTGTTAGGAAAGAATATTCTAAGAAAATTGACAATCACCTTCAATCCATATCAGCCAAAAGGAATCAAGATTTTTTACTTTATACTTACGCGTACATTCTAAAATTATTATTATACTTGTCCAGGCGTTTTTTTTGGCTAGTTTGTTTTTATATTTTTCATGATTTTTGTTATATATAACTTTGTATTGTCGAATAATCTCTATTAACGCAGATTTATCAATTTTTAAAGTTTACAGGGTTTACAGTAATAGAGACAAATGATTATTTACATCTAGAGAGGTTATAAACACATTAAATCAACGTGACCATAGATGTCACTTTGTTTTTTACGCACGCGCAGTTGTCTATTTCATTACATTTCTAGTGAAAATGAAATGAAAAGTTAAAAGTTGGTCAACTTTGTAATGTATTAGTGAAATGATAATGTAGTTACAATGAATAATGAACTTGCTTGAATATGACCAATGCTTTACATTATTTTAACTTTTTAGAATTAAAATGTAATGAAAATGAAATTAAAATGAATGTTGCATGAATCCACCTATAGTCTCCTATCCTCATTATTTGTTTGGTTGAGTTTTCCATATAACTACTCCACTGGTCCACTGTTCTCACACTGCTGGCTGCAAGCGATTTTAAACCTTAGATCTTTGGACAATATATTTGGGCAATGCCATATCTCTATGTTATACCTGTTATACCTAATCTAAGATTATACCTTTAAAAATTTATATCGTTAAAAATTTCCAGTAGTTGATTCGTCATTTCGTGTTGGGACTCTTTTAACTCTTTTACTCGGCTATAGCCTTTATAACTAAAAAACACGAAGAGATAAATAAAATTATATTTTTTTTAGATTGAATAAAAATCATAGTTTTATAGTTATTGAAATGCGTATATCAAAATTAGAAGACCAGAAATTGTTGAAATGAAAGTTAACAATTTCCATAGTTTTAACTTGCTTCCTTTTCTGTCAATACTTATGAGAATTTTGCATTATTAATGTATATATAATAGCATTCATTGTTGAGATTTAATTACCTTGAAACTGGCGTCAAATTAAATAGAATGGAGCAGAGAAGCAACAGTAGACTTACCTGCAACAAAGATATGAAATTAGAGTGTCTCGTCTACTGATTTTTCAATCTACTCCAACAATACAAATCATTTAATGCAACAACAAAGCAGAAATTAATTAATCCCTACAAATGGTTTCTTGAAAGATATCTTAATTCAATTATTGTCGAAAATAATTGCGTCCGTCGGAACCCCGATAATCTCTTCCGAGATGGTAACAATGGAATTAGATGTGATCGGATTTTCCTTCTCTTGACAACGTCAGAAACTTTAAACTTCTATCATTAATTAGAACTAACGAAAAATGGAAGGTGCATTGGAAAGAACTCGTAATTTGTTTCTCCATTTCTCCAAGGATAATGACAGTTAATTTCCTTCGACTTTTATAAATTAGCTACGGACAGGAATACTAATACTTAACCAACAGGGAATATTTTTCACATTAACTGGAAAGAATTAAATAGAGTGCCGCAGTTTCAACAAAAAGAATAAATAAATACACAATCATTTTTTAAAACGCAATATTGCAATTGACAGCTTCATATTAAAAATAGACAATATAAATGAACTTCATTTATAAAATGCAAGAGAATTTATTCGCACAGTATTATATTTTTTAGCAAAGTTACATTGCTTAGTATAAAAATGATTGCTATGTTCAAATTAGATATACTAAGTAAAAAAAAATAATCTTGGTAAATAATTTTATTACTATGTATTTGTAATATTTGTTAAAGTAATTAATTTGGTTGTTGTTACTTAATGTGTTGCTAAGTAAATAATATTTTTTCCTAGTAATAAATTTTAAATTTTTCGGTAAAACTGGCAGTATTTTAATATATAAGCGATATAAGGTTCTAGGATACTAGATCTTAGGTTATTGTAATAGATGCACAGTACAAATGCTAAGTATAAAATTTATAGCTATGAAAAATAATACGTATTTGTATTGCAAAGTTTGTTAGTTGGGTATAATGCTTTTTTTTCTACCACTGGTTAGGTCAAGTTAAGTTAGGTTAGGTTAGGTTAGGTTATGTTAGATAAGGTTTGGTTAGGTTTGATTAGATTCCATTAGGTTAGGTTAGAGTCCTAACTCATGCTTTATGTTGTAACACTTGAAAATGCTTTTGTAATTATTTGCTAAGTATTTTATAGTGTTTATCAAAAAAAATAAATTAAATTGCTTTGTACAATATTAATTTCTTAATAGATTTTACAAGTATGTAGGTATTCAAGATATGCAATGTATAATAATATAATATTCTAAATATTTTAATACTTTTTTCCAAGTAGAAAAATTCTACACTCAGAGTCACTGTATTTTATAGTGTTTATCAAAGAAAATAAATTAAAATGCTTTGTACAATATTAATTTCTTAATAGATTTTACAAGTATGTAGGTATTCAAGATATGCAATGTATAATAATATAATATTCTAAATATTTTAATACTTTTTTCCAAGTAGAAAAATTCTACACTCAGAGTCACTGTATAATAATGAAATTTTTCAAACTATTTTAATAATGTTGCTCTATACAATTAATGGACGCTTCACGAATATGTTATTCGCATGGTAAAAATAGTAATAGCTATTTGTAAATGAAAATTACGTGTGGTTTGGGAACCTAACATAACATAACATAATCTAACTAAATCCAACCAAACCTACCCTAACCATACCATATTTGTACGGTAATATTATTACCGTGGGCAAAATTGAATAATATATTTGATCACGAAAACTTTCTGTACAAGAAAATTTTGTAAAATAATATTATTTATAACGTCTTCATTTTCTGAAACCGCTAAACTATGAACAACTCTAAGTATGTTAATAGTTATTATTTTTCAAAACACTATAAAATACTTAGCAAATAATTACTAGCCTAATCCAAATAATTTTAATGTTTAGACCTAAAGTTACTTTTTTTGTTTGAGTATACATAACTGAAGAAGACAGATATGTGTCAACATAAGAAGTAAACATTAAATTATTTGAAAATGTGTACAGTGATGTAATTCTTGTTTGTTATGAATTTATTTGCAAAGGTGAGTGTTTTAAGACGTAGCGTGCAGGGTAGCGTGAGATGGATTTAGACAAGCAGACGGATTGAGAAACTGCAGATGCAGCATGCCAACACTCTCGCTTCGATTCTTCCAGCAGACGCTTTGTGATCACAAGAATCATTCACGCACAGATTAACACCAACATGCGAACGGATGAGAAGTGTGGCAGATTAAAAACAGACCAAGATATTGCAGCAAATACAGTGCTGGATTAACGCATAAAACAACAAAGCTATTTTTTATGGCGCCAAAATAATCTTTAGAATGAATTAGAATATTTTCTTTACGTGTGTTTAAAAATGACAGTATAAAAGTTAATTATATATACTGAGTTTTACAATTTTATTTATAATATGTATAATATAGTATGTAGAATAGTTATTTATATAAAATGATAGGGGTTAAAATTTTCATGGCGAAACAAATATGAAAATTAGTATAAATACATAAAAATACACGTAAAATACAGCTGTGAAATTAAAATTTTAATATCATCTCCATCCAATTTTGAGTAACTGACTCATACCCAAAAAAGGGGGCAAGATAAAGTTTCATCCCGTCCAATATTGAATTCTTCGTTTCAAATTACATATGTATACAAATTTTTATTTAAAAATTCGTACTAGTATATCCACAATTAAAGATTGAATATCAATTAATCAAATGTTTGTATTCCAGGTAGCGAAATGCGACTCCGGGTGTATAAGAAGGGTCTTGCGACAGGATAGATGACTCCTGCTTCGGCGGGGGTCCGGAGAGGCTGCCTGGCCTTGAGCCTCCGTTCCTCCCGCCTGGTGATCTGACTATATCACCTTCCTGGGCATCCGTAGATGCTTCGGAAAATAGTTTACTCCAGTGAGTCAGGAATTGGAGTACGTTTAAGTGCTTGCTCTAATTCTTGGACCTGCTGAAACTGGATCACATTTTAGACCAGAATGCTGCTCTCGATTGTGCTCTAGTTTTAGTAGGTCAGAAATTAAAGCAACCTTAAATGTTTAGTCTGATTCTTGACGTGCTGAAACTAGATCACATTCTGAAACTGAATGCTATTCTCGATTGTGCTCTGGTTTCACTAGTCAAGGATTAGAGCATTCTTAAGAGTTTGCCGTAATTATTCACCTACTAAAACTAGATCACACTATGGAACAGAATTCTGTTCTAGATTGTGCTCTGATTTCAGTGGGTCAAGATTTAGAACATTCTTAAGCGTTTACTCTAATTCTTCATCATCTAACACTAAATCACAATCCAGAATAGTGGGTCAAGAATTAGAGCATTCTAAAGTATTGACTAATTCTCCACCTGCTGAAACCCGATCACATTCTACAGCAGAATGCTCTTCTGGATTGTTCTCAGATTTCAGTGTGTCAGGAATTAGAGTATTCTGAAGTTTTTACTCTAATTCTTGATCTGCTGAAAGCCGCTCTTTATTGTGCTCTGAATCGTGTACCTATTTTCAATGGGTCAGGACTTAAAGTATTCTTAAATGTTCTTGATTCTAAATCCAGAATATATTCTAGGTCAATGTCATTGGATACGAATTAAAGCAAACAACTAAGAATTCTCTGTTTCTTAACGCACTAAAACTAAAGCAGAATGCTCTTGAATGTGTTCTGGTATTAGTAGGTCAGGAATTAGAGTAAACAGTTACAAATTCCGATTCTAGGCCCAGTAAAATCAGAGCACAATCCGTAGTATATATTAATATTCCGGAATGTTTTCTGGTTTTAGTAAATTAAGAATTACGGTAAAAACACTGCAAATTGTTTTGATTCCTGACATAGTGAAATGAGAGCGTAATGAAATTATAAACACACATATGTAGTTTGTGGCGTGCCTTAAGGGCTTGCAAGTTCATATTTGCTTGGCAGACACCTCCAATAATTCCCCGAAGTCGTGCACGGCGTCATAGACCCCCGAGCTTGGAGTTCCGAAGTCCAACTCCAAGTTGTAAGCTCGTGATCCACGTCCAGTGTTCGCGTTTCGTTCGAGCTTTGTGCTTTCGTCCCGCAAGCTCAAGCGCTGACAACAGTTTAAAGTTTAATCTCGATTCGCACTTGGGTTTTTTGTTCCTTTGAGTTGGCAGGGGGCAGGAATTGTATAGGGGCTTTTTTACTTCTTTTCTCTCTTTATCTGCGGTTTCATTCACATTGGAAATTTACTTTGGAATACATTTTAATTTTAGAGGGAATTAAAAACTTTGATCTGCACATTCTCATGCAAATTCGACCAGATATTTTTACCATCGTCCTTACAGCTCTATCTAAAAACCCACCAGGATTAAAATTCCCTGCTTTCAACTTAACGACTTCTATTTCATTGCAACTGTCTTTAAAAAGTCATACAGACTTTATCGACAGTTTATATACTTTGTAATTCATAGTACGAGTATACTTTGTCAACGTAAACTGTATGAATTTTCCACAATTTATCGTTTTTGTTATTACCATAAAACAATACAAAGAGTTAATTAATTTCTAGTTCTATTCGTCTTGCAATAATATATGTATTTCATTATTACTATTATACCATTTGTTTATTATTTATCTCGTAAATGATGGAAGTTATAAAGGTGTTAACGGTCTACTTATTTAATGGGTGATTTGATGTTTTCTACTATGAACTAACGCGACAAATTGGGATCAAAGTAATCATTTCTAGTCTATTACAAATTATAATACATACATAGGGTAAGTGGGGGTAAGATGGACCATGTTTTGTAGAAATAATTACTACTATCTAATATTAAATAATATTTAAAAAACAAATTTTATTTATAACAACACATAATACAGGATTACTTTAAAAAGTTAACTAAATTCTGAAAACTACAAATAAATATTTTATTCACAATAGCATTATAATATCACGATTACTGATTTTTAAAAAGTTTGGAAATTAATTGTCTACCACATTTTCCAAGAGATTGAGAAGTACAGCGTGAGTATAGCGTCCACTTCCCAAGCTCAGCTATACTCACTTCACACTTTCCAACCTAAATGAAATTAATATTTAAGATTAGAAATCAAATTGTCAGTTCATGTGACAAATGATCAACACCAAAACATTCGTTTATTTTCTTCGTTTCATTTCATTCGGGCTCAGAAAAGTTCAACTCTCCTCCACTATATAAGTGAGGCGGACCAAGGTTAAGAAGAGATGAACTGGTTAACAGATTGTTGTCATTTGTCATATATGGTACACTCTTCTTGTAAACAGCATCCACAAATTAAACATTTTATCCAATCATCTTTCTTTATCGTTTTTTTAAATCATTTTCTTTGCATCCCGCTTATTTGTTTTCACAATCTGCAGCTTCTTCATTAACATCACCCTCTGATTTATCACTTAATAACAGTTCTTCAGAACTCATAAAATAGCAACTAGGTCGTCTACGTTTCTATGTGCCAATGAAATGATATTTTTCCTGTTTACAGTCGTATTACCACATTTTTAGTTTATGTGAAGTATTATGCACATGTTTATAAAGTAAGTACATAAGTAATTAGTTTAAACCGACCGAAGTATTAATTAACTAATTATATATATATAATACTTACACACCTAAACAACAAAATTAACATTCCCTATGAGATATATCACTCCAGTCATAAAAATGTAACTATTAAATTATAGATATTTGTGAATTATATATTATAATTTATAATAGTCTGGAAATGATTGGTTTGATCCCAATTTGTCGCGTTAGCTCGTAGAATAAAACAATAGACAATAAGTGTAGATCTTCCTGAATATGTATTGGGTGAAAATGAAGACACGACAGTGTGTTGTCAGCATATTTGGCCAATGACGCGTGGTTCACGCCTTCGACGCACCCATATCACATTACGAGTAAATAACTCCGCATTTACATAAAGACCAGTCGGGCAACAATGGCGACCGATTTCAATAATAACCAGTGATTGTCCGCCACTCCTTGTCAACAAACAGCAGACGGACTGCGTCTCTGTCGATGTCGACACGCTAATTACCCTATGAATTTTAACCCAGTTTACTCACCCACACATATATTAATAACGAGACATAAAATCATTGATTTACTAGCCACACAGACCATGATCATTCTACAACGAGCACTTCTTATAGAGGAAATAATCTTAAAACAATGGTTTACTATAGGAAACATTAAATCAACCAGTTAAATTATTGTACATCTACATATCGGAGATATCCTGGTCGCAACATATCACAGAACAAAATCGTTGGTTTTACAGCCCTTTAAATCCAGGATTATTAGAATGAACTATACAGGGTGTTAATACTAAGTTGTACCATCCGAAAACGGCAGTTAGAACTCATTGAGATAAACAACTTTTCCTAGTTCAAATTTTTGATTTGGAGCCCCAGTTCATAGTTATTGGCGTTCTTTTGTTTTTCGAAAAATCGTCATTACTCTCTTATTTTCAGAGATACTGAAAAAATACAAAAACTTTCAGCATTTGCTATTAGTTCTCTAAAACTTTTGTATTTACAATTATTTTCTATTTTATCAAATAACAAAATGGCGGCCGATCAAAAATTTCAAAACAAGATATTTTGAAAACTACTCGATCGATTTTTGAAAATAAAACATTTATAAAATCCTTATACTATCTACTAATATATGCCTAAAACATTTTTTTTCGATCTGTCGAAAAAATATTTTTATTCAAATTTAATTACAAGATAAATTTTAACAAACTGCAACAATAATTTAAAACCTTGCAGTTTCATTGTTCATTGTGTTTTTTCTTGTTTGTTTCTTGTTTTTCTTGTTTATTTTTTTGTTTAATGGCAGCAAGCCTACTTTGTTTTAAATTATTATTGCAGTTTGTTAAAATTTATCTTGTAATAAAATTTGAATAAAAATTTTTTTTTCGACAGATCGAATAAAAATTTTTCAGGAATTTGTTGGTAGATAGTATAAGGATTTTGTAAAGTTTTATTTTCAAAAATCGATCGAGTGGTTTTCAAAATATCTTGTTTTGAAATTTTTGATCGGTCGCCATTTTGTCATTTGATAAAATAGAAAATAATTGTAAATACAAAAGTTTTAGGGAACTAAAAGCAAATGCTGAAAGTTTTTGTATTTTTTCAATATCTCTTAAAATAAGGGAGTAATGACGATTTTTCGAAAAACAAAAGAACGCCAATAACTATGAACTAGGGCTCCAAATCAAAAATTTGTACTAAGAAAAGTTGTTTATCTCAATGAGTTCTAACTACCGTTTTCGGATGGTACAACTTAGTATTAACACCCTGTATATTTTATGAAAATAATCTACTGGGTGTATCTGTATCTGCAAAGACGAAACCTCTCTCCGTCCCTTAACTTTTTACTTCCTTGTACGAAATAAAGGAAGTATTGTAATTGCGAAAAATTTCGGTTTTCAAATTCCAAGGGAAATATCCATTTTGAGCATCCGTGAAACTATTTTACTAGTTTCGGTTTGACGTCTGTACGTACGTACGTGAGCATGTATGTATTCATGTATATATGTATGTATGTCTGTATGTATGTACGTATGCATGTATGTACGTATCTATGTATGTATTTCCCATAACTCAAAAATGATTAACTGTAGTTTGTTAAAGTTTTAAAAAAAGTTTTTCTTGTGCGTTCTAAAATTGATGAAAATGTCGACAGAATCTGGGATCTTGTGCACTCAGATCGACGGTTGACAGTACTGAATGATTGGGGAAGACATAAATTTGATTCACACCACCATTTATTAGATTTTAACCAATTCATTGCGGATGAAAAAAATCAGCACTTAATTGTTTTAAAAAATGTGATTTTGAGCAGAAAAAACATTCGTGTGGCTCTTCAGCCTCGTTATTCACCCAAATTGAAACTTTTTCCTCTTCCCAAGATTGAAAAATCTCCTCAAGGAAACTCATTTTAGGACACTTCAAAACATTTAAACTACTATAATCAACAAACTGAAAGTTATTCCTATATCCGAGTTCCAACACTACCATAAAAATAAAAGGAACCAAAAACCATCTTCAACACTGTCTGACTTCTATAGAAAGTTATTTTATTGTAATTTTATTCCAACAATTAAAAAAAAACACTCATTACTTAATTTACACACCTCGTAAACATAGTACTCGTAATTATTATCATATTTTGTAATAAATGTGGATAACCCAAGTATAAAATTATATTGCTTTATTAAATAGATGTTGTCTTAAGTGTCGACTTACTGTTGTGCTAAATAAATAAATAAATAAATAAATTTTAACAGTGAAAAGCAAGATCCATCTTAAATTCCACTATCTTCCCCTGGTATTCAGTTAATTCAGCCAGCTATTTATTGGTTGAGTTTTGGTAATTATTTATACGGTATTTCAGTGTGAGTATCTATGTGTTTTTGTTTGCAATTCCATCATCCCCTTAGCTGTGTGTGTGAATGGTTAAATTTTCCCGATGGATTGTTCATTTGCTCGCTTGTTAGTTACCGTCGAGCGACAATGCGAGATTGCAGTTCCTCTGGAGATGTTTACTCTCCACGCGTCTGATTGTTCCTCATTAGTGGAGGATTCCCTACAAGATTAGAAATGCGAGATTTGTTTAATATTCCCTTGAGAAGCGAGCATAGTGTGAAAAGTGCAGCTAATTGGAGACACAATGAACAAGAATAAATGATACGAATAGCGAATAGGAAGAGAACAAATAATAATTAAATTAACATTATCTCTAAAAAGTAATTCAACTCTAAACTAAACTCATTATCAACAATGTATAAAAGATTAATGTAGAGCACAAGAAGTATAAAAATGTGATCAATAGTCATATCCCAAGTACACGGAAAATAACAAAATATTTTCTCTAGTACACGAAGGTGCACGAGAAAAATATTCTGATTATAGAATAACTCCAATTTTATTTATAAATATTTGGGTGCGAATACTCGAAAACCATTTTTTTTAGGAATGCTCAAGTGCAAATACATTCGCGTATATACAAAATATTCCCTGTTATTTGATTTTCACTGGTAGAAATTTAAAAAATACTGTAACATAATTCAATTAAATTTTTCGAAGGATATATTTATCATATGTATATAAATCATGTGACAAAGTAATTATGGTAGCTATATTATATTGATAAAAAATGTGTTCTTCTAATGATAATTTCACTCATAACCTATCATTCAATAAAATCATAGTATTGTGAAGAAATAAACTAATCATAATTGTATTATACTGACAATATTCCCTAGTGCAAATTGCTGCAGTAATTTTTTAATTAAATAGACTTTGCTTGTCAGAAGTTTCTAAATAATTATTTGAAAGTACAATTCATGACTAGAATTTTACTTTATTAATCCAGTAAAATTCTAGTCACTAGTGATATTTTACATGAAAATTGTATTTATAAACAGTTTTCGGTAGATCTGATGTATTAAGAACAAGTATTGGTCCTAAAACACTGACTTGAGGAACTCCTGATTTAATTATGATATTGTTAGATACTTTTCCCTCATTTGAAGTAAAAGTATAATAAACATGTTAATAAAAATATTAATAATGACCCGTATTACCGGCTCTATTTTATAGAGCGCTTTTGTTAAAAGCGAGGTCTGGCCTCATAAGTGCTACGTTCCAATGAAACCTGGAAACCGTTTTGAGATTGAAAAGAGTCATCGAAACGGATATTGAGTTCTAAGTCAGTACAAGGTCAATACCATGGCGATATGACAAAGTCTGGGATCGTATCTGACTGAGTTGAATGGAAACGAAAGTAACTCAAAACTGACATGCGCAGTGAGTAGTGAGTAGTGAAATAAAGGCTAGGTTTATGTATACCTACATATGGCAGAATCCAAAATCTATGCCTTATTTCCATCCATTTATTTTCCTTTACAAATAAACTCAGCATAACCATAATCAATATATTAAAAATTGAAGCAGGTTATTTGACAGATAGTGTGAGCTGATCCCCATTTTCAGATCGTTTTGGGAACACTTATAATTTAGATACCAAAACAGGTTTTAGTTCGTTTTGAATCTGTCATTGGAACGTAGTAAATATTGTAACGTAAAAGCGCTTTTATTATAAAAGTTCGCTCATAATGTGCATCTTTGTCTTTTCACAGTAAATATTTGTAATAATAGCAAGATTGTAATACTTTGAACTAGTCGCATTGTCGGAAAAGTTTTAAAGAATAGTAACTGAAATATATTGCCCCATGAGTTTCAATATACAAGTGCAATGCTGGTGAAACTCAAATAAAATGAACAATAATATGAAAGGATTGAGTATTTCTTTATTTGGTTGGCTCTTTCTGTAGAAATATTTCTAATAATGGCTGTGGTGGTGTGTATGTGAGGGCGTGTATTGATAATAAAGGAGAAGATGGCGAAGATTCCGGTAAAGTCCGGGCCGGGTTCCGGCAGAGAGTGCGTTTCCTGTCAATAAATAGCCTGGAATTTGTCGCCGGCTCCATTTCGTGTCAAATAACTCTCGAGCAATTGACACTTGGGTCCCGTTCAATAACGACAAAAAGCCGCAAAAATCACACAACACTCTCCAACACAATCAGGATAATATATATAACATTGTTGAATTTATCTGTGGTGCTTTAGCATAGGCGAGCCTTTCTTTTGGAACTCATGGGTAAATTGGTTAAGAAGTGTCACTTTTCCGACCAATATGCCACTGCCACTTTTCCGGTACCTATGTTTCGAACCGGAAAGTGCATTATTCCGGAGTTTTAGTGCAGTTTCCAGGCTATTAAATATAACAATCCGGGAATATTTTTTTCTACGACTACTATGGAAAGTAGCACTTTTCTCAAACTATAAAAATCTTCACAGTATTTGTCAACAGTGCGCATGTGGGAAATATAATTTCGCACAGTATCTGCCAATATTGTGCATGTGTGAAGGTACTCTTTGTGAAGTTACCTGCGCCATATATAGTTCTTTATGTCAAATAGCTTTCGTGCTATGTATTTTTGTTGTGTAACGTTTAGTAGTGTGGTCGTAGAAAAAGTATAGTGTACTACTTATTTCCACCTTGTGTGATACCAACAATCGACTTTGTCTCGTGCCGGAACTTTCACATCTCGTGGGAAATATGCGACTTTCTGCACTTTTTGCACAATACACTATTTCTTACAACTGTCAAAAGAACATGACATTTCTTTATTATTTTCAATGCGCAAAACATGTCTTTTCTAAACAACACGACAGTTTCCCGGACAATGTGTGGTAAAGTTTTTTGCGTCCTATAATTAAATTTATTACACACATGTAATCAAAAGTGATTTATTGTAAATTAATGCACACAAACGCACAACTGCAATTGATATTATGTTGACGACCATCCTTTACTTCATATATGTATAAATTTCTAGTCATAAAATTTTGAAAATAAAATCTATATAATATTGTTCAGTTCAACAATTACAAATAATAATAAAAATAATCTAACGCAACAAAATTTGATAAATAAACTGTTTTATATATATTTATTAATTTCTGTTTCATTTCCATGCCTACCGCTATTTTTGAGATGATTTATCATATCTAATTTCTAAGACCACAAGGCACGTAAAATTATTTTTGCTTATTGATTCAGATGCAGAAATATATGCTCTACAACTGCGATTTCAAGATTTTTTATTTAAAGTACTCCGAGAAATAGGAAATAAAAAAAATATGATTTTACATGTTAAATCCCTATGTTCCAGTGTTCGAGTCACCACCCTGTATATTGAATAAAATATCACCATCTTGTCACCAATAACGACAAAATACCACAAAAATCACACAACACTCCAACACCATTAGGATAATATATATAACATTGTTGAATTTATCTGCGGTGCTTTAGCATAGGCGAGCCTTTCTTTCTTTTGGAACCCGAGGGTAAATTGGTTAAGGAGTGTCACTTCATCTTACGAGGTAATTAACTTCTAAATTACGGCGCCGGGGACATATCCGTTTCCGGTCTGTATGCCTGTAGTCCCAGCAGGATGCCTTTGTCTCGCAGGACAATTTAAACAATTTAGCTAACGTCAAGGATAATGCAGTATATTCACTGCACTGCCTTTACCCGCCGCGCAAAAAACACTCCGAAGTTTGGCTAATGGGTGATCATTTTACTCAATTAATACTAGCACTAAACTTAATAAGCAAAAAATTTACATTCCCCGTATAGATAGGCAAGCTTATGGGAAAATTCATGTGATTTACATAACTGTAAGTTTGGTTGCATTTAGGTTAATATCTGGCGTTTCTGTCAAATATTATAAAAAAAGAGCAAACGTCAAATAATTAATAATACAAATTAGTTCTAACATAATACATACCAATTAATAATTAAAAGAACTATTTCAACAGATACAAAAAAAATCGGTAAATATGTAAGACATTTTTATTTAGCTGCTATTTTATGTGTTTAATTTCGTAAAGTAGTTCACGAACTAGATGGCTTTGTCCTTTGTCGAATCTGAGTCCAAAACAGCAGTACGCAAAAATGTACAGACTTGCCTATCTATATATTTTTCAATCAACGGTTTTATCTACAATTTTTGTTCTATTATGTTTTCGACAAAAACGTGACCAGATTAACACTCGTGCATTTAAACTCATGTGGCAACATATATTTCAGGCACAATTTTTGAAAAGTTCTGTGAAGTAAAATACGATTACTTATTTTCCAAGTATCATAATTATATAAAGTTGAAATTTTTAAGCAGTAGAGAGACGTCATAGACCTGAAAAAAACGTTACAAAACGAAATAAAACTTGTAGAAATTTTCGAAAGATGTTTTTATTTAGAAAACCGAGTAGTAAAAAAAGGTATCATAAAAAAATTACTTATTTATTATATTTACTATTATTTCAAATTAAAATATAAGGTATATAATGACATTTCAATTTATTTATAATAATTGCAGTGTATTTTTTTTAACACACGTTGGCTACGACTCAAATAAAATATGTTTACATATATTTGTTTCTTGTCACGACGATCGATTGAGTTGTCAAATAATATAATATAAAATCTTTGTTTGTTCGTTTAAGTTGTATTACTGGCACACGGTGGACCATTACTGCCGTTCAAAGCAGTTCGAGAGGTATGTTATTATTTTATTTGTTGTTATTAAATTTGACATTGCCATATGCAACACGCAACACATTTTCTAAACAACTGCACATATAAACTTTGTAATTCGTGACGTCATAATCTAGTTACAAATATTGATGACGTCTCTCTACTGCTTAAAAATTTCTACTATATATTATTATTACCGATGTATTTCAGAGGATTAATTCCTACATATTTTTGTAATAATATTGCATCTTGCTTTAACATATATAAAAATATAACCAGCTTAATATATCAGGTATAACTTTTTAATAATAATTAAGTAGACTGATTTGTCGAAAACTTGTTGTTTGAGGAGCTATTTCGTAATAGCAACAAGTTTGAGAAAAAAATTGGGTGATTATTTTCCAATTTATTGAACTGTTAAATCTTATTTAATTAGACTATATTTTTGACGTTTCTCTATACTAATAAAATGTTTTATGTTTGCCACGTGTACGCCTTTTAATCAATCGTGAGAATAAAACACTAGAGATTATTCCCAGAAATAATCACCGTATCTTTTGTTTTTATTGACATTTGTTAAATATATATCAACACATAAGTAACATGAGCGAAAAGACAATTTAATTTCGTTTTTGTCAAAAATTTATCTAATTATATAATAAAAGAGTTTGATAATTTGTCAAAAAAATTTCGTTTTTGTCAAAAATTTATCTAATTAAATAAAATAAAAGAGTTTGATAATTTGTCAAAAAAAAACAAAAGCTACAGAGATTATGCCCGGGAATAAATTGATTTTTTTCTCATTATAATATTGACAGGATTCGTTAAAACACAGACATTTCATAAACAATGAAACATATCACAGACGTGAAAAAATAATCAAAAAACTATATACTTTATTGATTTCAATTATTTCAAGTTAGATATGTGACCAGAATTACACGAGTTTATTTCAATTAATGTGGCACCATATATTTCAGGCATAACTTTCCAAAAAACAATATGACCAGTTGATTTCAAGTGTTGCAGTCATCATTTATTAGAAATGTGACCAGCATTTCACACATTTAATCTTCTGTGGCAGAAGCATAAACTTTCCGCGGCATCCTTGACATTTTCCCGTTGATGGCGACTTTTTCCCTTAGCGCAAATAGATTTTTATGCGCTAGTGCAATTTAAGGATCATTTAGCTAACGATATTACAATGCTAATTGTGTTTTAAATCGGTGGCAGAGGCAGAGACTTGGGTAATTGTATTTCCTCTGTAATTACTAGTGTAATTGGAAACATGAGCAGGATTTACGCTCTCAACAGGATTTTAATTCCAGCACCTGCTGTCATACGCGCAAATCCAATAAGATAACCGACTCACATGTACAAGATCATAACTCTTCCTATTATATTTATCTTCATGCTACTTGTATATTATACTTAATTTAATTAAATTATCCAGGAAATTCTACATTCAGATTAACACGCTTGTAAGTTTATATTTTACCAGATTTCGTAATATGTTTTAAATTATATTTTTGTAAAAATCACGAAGTATTTCTTATACTTAAATAAATAGCAATTTAAAAGTCAAACAATATGTGGAGAACATATTAAAATGTAAATTTTTGAAGATAAAATACAGTTTAAATTTTGTGACACAAAATATAACACCATGAAAACTGCACTACTGAATTTATTATTGTTGTATTTTGCTGCTACAATAGGTAATTTTATTGTAATAAACATAAATATTAAGTATTATAAAATTTCTAAAAGCAACTTAAAATTAATATATTTTTCGCGCCACCATTCACATAAGTTTTACTTACTTCCATAGCAACATAAGTCGTAAGTTCCTAATAACTTCTTTTGTTTGGTTACCATTGTGAACGAGAAGTTGTAGAAATAACTGTCCTACTAGCAGGGTAATTGTGAAAAACATAGGAATTTCATATACATTTGGTCGTCTAGTAACGGGTAAACTTATCTATAAAAAGTTGCAAATAAATAAATCTGAATTGTTATATTTTACAAATACTTTAACATTATTTGTTGTTAATAGCAACTGGTGGCGCGAAAAATATAATAAGCGACTCGGAATGTAAGTACTATTCGGTAACATGAACTTTGGTACCGCAGGCTTCACCTCAGTTCATACATTCTCGAAAGTTATAACGTACTTACAGTCCTTATAGCTTAATTAACTATTAATATTTTTTTAATTAATTCCAATATTTCTAAATTATATGTTTTATATTTAATTTTTTATACTGATCCTATCCTATCAAAAGGCCAGTAATGACTCACTAGTTAGTAAATTGGATCTGGAGTTCAATTCCCAAAATCGTTAACTATTAACAAAAAAAAATGCTGCTGTCTCAGTGGTTTATATAATATAAACTATAGAACTCTACAAATGCAAGCCGTTACCGATTTCTATTTAAATTTCCCAAAATCGAAAACCCTTTTTTTATCTTTTATTTTTCAATGGATAAATGGTGTTTTTAGATAAATAAAGTAATAGATTATAAATTAATAAATTATAACTCACTGTTTGTTGGTTCGTATCACAGTAATTACTATCTCTTCTCACATTATTTTTTTATTAAAGGTCATTTTGAAATTTCAACTGTCAAAAAAGTTTTACATATTTTATATCCGTAATTAAAAGGTGTTTGATAAAATGCTGTATGGTCATTCAGCCTAACGACCAAAATAAGAATTTTGTAATGTTATTCATGAAGGATTATGTTTAAAATTTTTCCCTAAAAAAATTCATTGAAGTCGTAGAAAAGAATTTTATGGATTTGTTCAGCACGTGACACTTCGTGCCTGTTAGTTAACGATCTTTACAAATTTAATTCTGAAATTTATTTGTACCACAGATTTCGTGTTGTGAACAAGTGCTTTTAAAAAATAAAAATCTTGCGATAGCATATATAAATTATTTAAATATTATCACACATTAAAAAACGCCAGCAAAATAACATATTGTAATATTGGCTTAGAAAACGGTTAATAAAAACCGGTAACCGATATTTTAAAGGAAAATTACATACTTTAACCGTAATTTTAACCGATATTTTTTAGGTCGAAAACACCGGTAACCGTTAATCAAAAAAAATTAACTGATTTTAGAGAACTTTAACCTTTATTTTTATATATATTTGTAAATATTCGTTAATTAAATTACATTCTTTTATTGGATATATTTTTTTAAGATGGTAATTTTTTATTTGTTTAATTTATTAAAAAAAAATAATTATATTTTTATAATTTTTTTTTATTTAATTTTCTTCATAAATTTTTTAACTGATATATTAACCGGTTTAAATCGGTTTCTAATTTATAAAAATTGGTTTCTTACGAAAACCGTTATTATTATAACATTCTCGGTAAGGGTTAACCGTTAACTTATATTTTTTTCGGTTACATGCCCTGATTAAAACCCTTTTTTACTTACAGATATCAGATATTTTAATTATGACATTGATTTATCATTGTTAATTATTTTTTTATCATCAAAATTTTGTGTAATTTGTGAAATATATCATTATTATCTTCCATGGTTATTATTAAATTAAATATAACAAACGAGAAAACAAAATAAAAGCACCTACAGATTGATAAATGAATAAAAAAAAAAATTTCATAATATATTAGACCTGCCGAGAGTCATCCGAACAGGTACGAAAACGTACGATAGTGTTCAAACTTCGCTTGATTGTAAGTTCTGAGACGCAGAAGCTACGGGTGCGTTTCTATTTTACAATAATGTCCCAATGTTCCATTGTCAACAATTCTCCAATATTTTCTATTTATAGCATTTGTGAAAATTTTAAAAAATTTAATCAAATAAATTAAAATTTATTTTTGTTCTCAAAACACAAGCAGTACTTCTTTGCTTCCATGAACGCTTCGTCACTAATATTTAAGACCTCGGATCAATGTTTTACTACAAATGATCATAATTATGTATTAATAAAATTATTTTTTAGAGGGGCACAGCTACAGGGTGTGCAGCTCCAATTACGTAAACATAGGTTGTGGCTCAGGACGTAAAATTCGCATAAATTCAGCGTATACATGCTCAGCAAAGGAGTCTTGTGATGGCCAGGAAGTGTGTTGTAATCCTGACAGCTCTTGTGCATTTGTGACCGCTATGTACGGAATATTCATATTTAAAATTCTTAATTCTACAGATTATTTTTAGGTGTAATGGACACCGGAATTGTGTCTTCTACTTTGCTGACTATATGCTAGGAAATCCAGATATATATTGTCCAAGGGGAGAAAAGTGTTTGACCATTGACTTCTCTTGTGATGTCGATACCAAACCACCAAGTAAGCAAATTTTTGAGTAAAAAATTGTAGCTAGATAAGAATATACCACTCATTGGTTATTTATCATTGCTGGGTTTGCCGAATTTGACTGAAGGTATCGTACAGTTGTTTAATTATTAAGAGTAGTAAGTATTCTTTATCTAGTTCAAGTGATTTTGGAGATCAAGACAAAATCGAGATATCCAAGAATCCTAAACCTATAAAACACTTACAGCTAGCATGCTTATTAGATTTTTCTTACCTTCGAAACAATAACAAACTTAAAATATACAAATAATTATTTGACAAATATGTTTGACTCTTTGTCGGAAGAGTTGTCATTTTTAAATTAAATTTTGATTCATTTACCATTTTCTAATTGATTCCCATTCACTTACCAATCAATATTTTTTATTTGTAACTTACTTCCTTGAAAACTTCATCAATTAACATTTTTTGATTTCTATAACATAGCTTAGTTATTCATGTGTCTACAAAATTTGACATACGCAGTTGTTCAATTTGAGGCAAGCTATTTTAAAAGATAAAATAAGTAAATATGAAGTAGATTCATTGTAAAATAAATGATTTTTCGGATTTTGGTACGGTTCCAGTTTGACAATATTAAATTTAATACTCGTATATTACATATCAAAACAAACTAAATTTAGAACTACAAAGGTACTAAAAAAAATAGCTATAATAATAAAGATGTTCTTATTTCACTACTTCCTAGCAACTAGCTACAAAACAAAAATTATTTTTGACAGAACTAAGATATGAATTAAAAATGTGTTTACAATATACTATGTATCGGTATATAAAATACATATATTACTATAATGGTGAGAGATGTGTTTGACAAATCCGATTTTTATGAGAGAAAGGGTAAAAAAATTGAAGCGATAATAATAATTGATATTCTTAAATTGATATGCTCAAATTATTATTTCTTATCTTTAAATGTAATTAAAAAATATTACAATATTTTAGTTTGTGGGCAGAATGAATTTTGGAACGATTGCCGCTCGGCATGTCCTGACGTGTGCGGCTGTGATCGTCCTGACTTTTGCATAGAATCCTGCAATCCTGGTTGTGATTGCTTACCAGATTATCGAAGAGATCCTTACACAGGGAAATGTATCTATAAGGCCTATTGTTTTGTTGGTATGAAGAGAATAATAATAATAGATGAGTAAACACTATCTAATTCATATTTTTCAGATTATGCACTTGAATATTTCAGCTCATGTAATGCTGATAAGCAGGACTATTGCCCTAGTTGTGAACCAGGATATGTTTGCAATTCTCCATATATAAGGGATGGTACCACGGGACGATGTGTTTTGCCCAAAAATTGCCCTCGTTATAGGGGATAAATAAGAATTATTGTACAGTGGGTTAATAAAGGAATTTATCATAACTACTTATGTCTATATATGCAGAAGCAGATGATTTTATATACCTGCTTTCGTATTCCGAGCTTACTTTCATAATAAAAGCACTTTTAGGAAGCCAGATTCTATATTCAATCTTATTTGACCAATTATCACTTTTATCAAAAACACTCAAAAGTGAGCTCGGAATACGGGCCGTTATCACTAAAGAAGTAATGACTTCAGTTATCTATCACCAACTCACAAATAATCACATACCAATAAGTAGTCTTTTCAAAAAGTATATGTTATTAACAGATTCTTTTATAATGTATTCTATTCTCTTAAAATAACGTTATTTTTTTCTTAATTGTACAATAAGTTGTCTTCAGTCTACATATAAAATTAATGAGATTTTGCCTTATCTTGCAATTGGCTCGTTTGTATTAACAGCCTTAGAATAACGTTAATAAAATAATAAAAATAACACTATTAATTAACAAACAAAAAAATAGCTGAGTAAAACCGTTCCTAACAAACCCGAAAGTGTCAGACACGATACCAATGTTTGTTTCGGCCGGACCGAAGTTTGGGTAAATTTTTGGCCAAAACCGAAATTGCGGCCAAAAACAGCATTTTTGACCGAAACCGAAACTTTGGTCGATTACAACAAAAAAGTGACGCAATGACTTTGCCTGCAAACGAAACTGTATCCGCCTTCTTTGTTATTACTGTTTTGTCAAGTTACGCTAAAAAAATATAGCAATTTTATTTTGTTTTTATTTTTTAAATTCAAAATTAATTTTCTAATATTGTTCACTTTAACACATTTTTTAAATTCAAAATTAATTTTCTAATATTGTTCACATACACTTTATTTCTCTATTGTTCTGACAACTATGTCACGAAAATTTCATAAATATAATTATCTGTTTACAAAATGATTTCTTTAAAGTTTATTTACGTTACAGATATGTTAGCTCTAAGAAATCATTTCATTATCTTCAACATGCCTAGAAATTTCAAATCTAAGTTAACGAAAGGTTTATTTTTTGGTTTTTAAGTGCGATTGTAATGCGTGGGACGTGAGTTCCTCGATGTTAAGAAAGTGAAACGGTTGATTAGCAACATTCCCCGATCACGCACATGCCGTACACGTGTGCACGTATTTCAGCTTCAGGCTTCAGCCACTGAAACAACTCTCAACTTCTCAAATGAATTTAGATGCTCTTACACAGTTTTACACCCTACGACCCGAATAATTCTCCGGAGACTCGCCGGTTCACAGTCGGAAGATTTAGGACTGTTCTCGTTCTCGTATATCTTAACCTACCAATATTACAATTTATAGACGATCTTAATAGTTTCCAAGCAAATTCCAATCAAAAGTCAAGCTTAAATATGATAATGTGTTAAAGGTAAAATTATGATTATAATACCTGAAATATTTCAAGAATGCATATTTTTAGGGTTGCTTCAAAATCAGATTTTTTTTAAAAAAGTTAGATTTTTCAAATTTTTTTTGAAGATGTAGTATAATATAAATTTTTTTCCGTTTATAACGATATCTCTTATAGCGACGAACTGATTATAACGTCAAAATTTTTATCGGTTATAGCGACTTTCGGCTAAGGCGATGAAATTTTTTATTACTATATCACATTTCTAAGTAAATTTAAGAAAAAAATCACAAAATAGTGCAAAAATGTTTTGCCTATAAATAGAAAATAATATAGTCATTTTACCGACGAAGTTACACAGATTTTGTAGTTCTTGAAAATATTGCCACATGGTAACATTATCCATATGCGTTTTCCTCCAAAACTTTTGTAAATCTAGATGTTTAATAACAATTGCAGAACAAGTGATTTAATTCATTTTTTTTTAAATCAATGTGATTTCAATCTGAGTTAAATAAATTTTCTTCTATTAAATTTAATATCAATATATTTTCTTCTTGTGTCCAATTTTTTCTACGCTCTCGTTTATTTGCCATTCCTTTAATATCTATTACCTAATATTTTATTCAACAGCAGACAACACTTCAGTAATTCTATATAATTCTAAGCACTTTTAACCTGTATTCCATGCTAACATGTTTATTTCTCTACATAACTAACTCTCACATTAATTTTTTTCAATAGAAGTACAAGGTTGCCACATATACTTTACTACTATTTAAAAGAAGCTAGCAATGCTATTATGAGAACCAGTATCACTAATATTAAACTAACCTATTTTAATAAGTAACTCTTAGTTGTAATAATTAGTAAAAGGTTATGAGCTTGGCTTTATAACTTTATGTGACCGAATAAGCATTTATTGTAAATTTCGGGTAATATGGCTCTCTATTTAATATTTAAAAATATTAATTCTTAAAGTTCAATTGTCCATTATGATATAAAAACTAAAGTTATGAATTAGAAGAACCAACAAATAAATGGTATGGCAATATCAGCTTTCTGAGCATTGCCTCTGTTGAATGAATTGCACTTACAGTGAAAAATATCAGCGTTTTAAGGGTTGTTACCCTGCAGCCATCTATCACGCCGGGCCAGGGCATTGCGGGCATATCCATCGACGCCTGCACCGAGTGTGCAGCGTCTGTTTGCGCCTTTCGCTATTAATCACATGCGCACGTCAGCGTGGCGACGTCCAGCCATAACCAAACTGATCCATTTGCATCGCGACGTGAGTGGTATTCATCATTGTTGACCCTGCGATGGTTAGAATACCGAATGGCTTACAAAAAGTAATGCTTTTCTCAATTTTTGTTTCTCTTGAAAACGATTCATAACACTCAAAAGGTTTTATATATGCTACTTTTTAGGTAAAAGGAAGTAGTGATGAGCAAAACTACTTCAGAAAATGTCATTCACTTAAAAATGAACTAAAGTAGAATAATAACGACAACTATGAATGTGATACATGAAATCATATTTATGCTCTAAATATTAAAATTAAATCTATATGCCATTTACCGGCTCGTTGGAAATCTCTGAATAATTTTCTTCAGGTATAAAATCAAATATCTCTGAATAGTTATTCATTAAAGCAAGACCTGCTAATCTATTGTATATTTTATTTCCCTAGAAAACAATACATAATACTCAAAGGTTTTATACATACTACTTTTTAGGTTAAAAGAAGTACTGTTGAACAAAAGGGCTCATTTTAAATCACAGTGTGATTTGTAATTGCTACTTTCCACTAACTGTGATTTTAAAGTGCGATTATGATCACAGTTCATTGTATGGTTAAAGTCAGAAATCTACGTTACTAATCAGAATTGTTCAGTGAATCGCTGAACCACAGTTTTACAGTATGATTTGGAATTGCTACTTTCGTATCTGTGAATTTAAACCGTTACTGTGATCACAGTTTACTTTACGCTTAAATTCTGGAACCTTCTTTACTAATACGAATTGTTTAGTAAGGCTAAGAAGCTGAACTGCTACTTTTATATCATATTCTGCTTTGTGATTGCTGCTTTCATTTTTATGATTTTAAAGCGTTATTCTGATCGCAATTATTGTACGGGTAAATTCGGGAATTTTTGTTACAAATTGGAATTATTGGATAGCAATCACGACCTGTGATTTTTCCATATCAGTGACTAAAACACAGTTCTTGATATATCGCTCATCACTAAAAAGAAGCACAAGTACTTGGTACTATTTTTCCTTGGATCGAAAGGTTAATTATTTTATTTTATATTTAATATTATCAAAGATTGCACCAATATTATTTAAATTTTAAATTTACCTTACATCAATAACATCACATGAGATAAAAATGTCGAATAAACTATTCAACATTGCTGTCAAAATTTCGATTAAGTTTTTTTTATAGTGTTACTTAAAATTTAAGCCTTGTTATGCAAATGGGACTAAATTTATAATTTACATATAAAGTGCAGGAACGATTGGTTGCCGATTCGCAAGCTCGTGCCACAATATAATGAATCTGGGACCCATGTTGACGCAAAACGTTTGTACAATATATTTTGTTCGAAAAACATAAAATTAGTAATTAGTTTTACTTTAAAACAAATATTTATTGTATAAACAAATTGCTTGATGGTTATGTGCTTCAATACTACCAAGTGCTGTCTATCTGTTAATATGACAGCACACACTAGTTGCATAAATAACTATTTAATGCATAGTAATGTCTTAATATACCTATGTAAGCATTTTTCAGAATTAAAAGAAGTCAAAAAGTTATCACTTTTTTACGATGGGGAAAAAATATTTTTATCGTTTTCTTCCAACATTTGTTTCAATACTAGAGGTGAAATGTAAAAAAGTCTGTTGGGGAAAGAAGAAAATAAATATTTGTTCCAATTTTTACGTCCTGTAAAATAAATCAAAAGGTACATTAAAACTTCTGCAATTTATAAATGCAGCGAATGAAATTCTAGCTGTGTAACACTGACTAATAAACCTGTTTTCGTTTTATTTCAAATGTAATTTGTTTTTAAGACTCCGGAGTCGAGTCCGGAATGAAGAAAAATGTCCCGGAAGTCCCGGAGAGTCCGGAGAAAAGTTCAACAAGTCTAATTCCTGAGCAACAGACCTGCTGCGAGCTGTTATTTCAATTATAACTTCTCTAATGCGTTTTTTAATCGTCGTTCGGGAACTTTACTTCAAATTAGCATCGGCAGAGACATCGCCTAGTTTCACCCTTTTAACTTAATTCTTATTTTTTTACTGCTGGTCAAATACCAGCGTCGTTAATTATTAACTAAATAAAAATATCTCTATTTTCAGTATTATAATCTAGTCGGCTAGATAAACACGTGTTTCTGTTTCTCCATTTTTGGAGTACTCGTCATTGGCCAAAGTTACAGTTGATACCGGTACAGGTAGGGTCATATTTATGCACAGGTTACCTATGCACAAAGAGGCCCACATCACAAAATCAGAAAATTTTCGAATTCAAAGTTTTCTTTCTGTCTTGAGGCATATAAAGGAGTTGATACTCGTTTTGGGTTTCTCAACAAGTTCGAAATACTTACTAACCAAAAGATAATTGCAGTTGCTTAAAATTTAGTAGAAAAATATTACAATAACTGATGACCAATTGGGACATGAACTGTTTCAGTTCAAGGCTTTATATCATGAGTTTCAAAAAGATGATGAGCAAAATGAAAAAGTCATTAGTCAGGAGAGTTGGATGTAAAAATTATTCCTTAAAAAAAAACGTCAAAGATTGCTTTTTTAACTTCGGGATAGCTACAAGATTGTACCTGTCAAACAGCAGCGAAAAAAGGTCATTTTTAAAATTGAAGTTGATCAAAAACAGACTTCTAACCTCCATGTTAGAAAACAGGCTCAACGTTTTGGCTTTGGTCACCACGGAAAATAATATTTTAAGACAAATAAGTTATGAAGATTGTATTGGGCCTAAATACGGCTTTAGGTACAGGGTTGTTACTAGGCAAAGATATTTAAAAGAGTTGTAAAACTATGCCATAATAAAGGTGCAAGACATATATGTGGTTACTAACATATTCTAGACTCTCTTAGAATGCAGGCAGAGTGAGTATTAATTGAAATAAAAATGAAAAATTAATTTCCAATTTATCGAACTCGACAGTAAAATTTTATTAAATTATTATTTTAAACACAAATTTAAAAATCGGTCTTTTTTATTCATTTTTCTTATATTGGCAATTTTCTGACATATGACGGGAAATACTTCGTTAAGGCGATTAGACACGCTGAGTGAAGTGTGAGATCTATGGTTCAAATCACAGTGACCACAAACCTATAATCAAAAATAAATATCGTTTTGTCCACATGATTCGGAACCCACTACAAGCTGAAGGTACCTTGTGCTGTTACTAAACTTTGGTCTGTTGGACAGTGTAAATTAAATAAACAAATAAATAAATATGTAAACCTACAGATATTATTTTTGGGAATATAATGATGACAGGATTGGTTTAAAGAAACGTCAAAAATTAATCTAATAAATTAGACTTGTTTCGCGGTTATAAAACGCAAGTAACAAAACATGGTGTTTGAAACCCTGTTCCATCTAAAAATGTAGTACCAGAGAGCCAGAGATGTAATTTTTATTTGACACGACTTTCCAACAGAATAGTTTAAAGTGTGCAAACTACAAAACGCCAGCGTCACTTTCCGAGTAGTTAAGACAAAGTAAACACCGTTCTCTCGGTAATATTACAAACTAAAGACGTTGTCATCCGCCGGAGAAAATAGAAAAAGTGTTTGTTGTCTCAGGTGGCTGTGCTCGGTATGATTAGTGCCCAGGATCAAATTGTCACCGGCGATGAAGGACAATTTAAAGAATAATGGCCCTGAATCGCTCCTTGACTGACATGTTGACACTTTCAATTAAAATACGCTCTCACTCTAATGCAATTCCAGTCAAAGTAAAACAACGGAGACTCATTCATCATAGGCATTACATCCTAGGTACTCTAGACGAAACCTGCTTGAAGCTTCCTTCTTGTAGTATTATGCCCAGAATAATTACATGTAGCAAGTTTTTACTTGCTTGTACGTTGTAAAGAAAATATTGTAATCGCGAAGAATTATGGTTTCAGATTTCTATGAATCCATTTTGACTAGTTTCGACGTGACTTCGGTACGTACGTATGTATGTACGTAGTTCCAAAAGGGCACTTTACTTAAAGGGTTTTTTTTTGCATAGCTAGAATGTTGAAATTTTGTATATAGGACTACTACAAAATCTAGTTGTGCACTTATTTTTATTGCAATCAACAGTGCCAAAACGGCACTTTTCTCGAACAGTTTTATTGGATTTTTCGCATAACACAAAAACGATTAGCGATAGTATATTGAATTTTATATGTAGGAATATAATAATATCTGGTTGTGCATTTCTCTATTTGATTGCTATCGGCCCTGTCATAGGACTCTACTTAAAGATTTTTTTTAATTTTTCACATAACTCAAAAACAGTTAAATGTTAAAATTTTGTTTATGAAATTTCTGTAAGATCTAGTTACGCATCTCCAATCTTGGTTCCTATCGGACTTCTTAAAAAGGCAATGTACTTTTGGCATTTTTTAATTTTTCAGAATTCATGATTTAAATTTTGTATTTAACTAATTGTCCACTTTTTTGAAGAATTATGAATCATATCTCACTTTCAACTATATAGCTATTAACATACTTAAGATAGTTATGAGTATCATAACTTCCGCAGATGTCAATTGAATTTCAAGCTCGGAGAGCGGGGATTTTAAGACATGTAAGGCCTGGTATGATTCACAACATCCGTGGTTTGTTCAATAGTTTATCGATTTCATGTTATTAATAAATATTATTTTATTAAGTTCCCTTGTGAGTAACGTTTTCGTGATCAAGTCTGTGTCATATGATATGATACAACAATTGTCAAAATTACATGATATACAAGTTATGCCATAGTAACCCTGCTTAATTTTAAAAGTTTAATAGAATATCTTGAAACCGGTAAATAAGTTTAAATGACGTGCAGCACAAATTGTGCCTAATTTAACAAGCCTATAAGGATATTTATTCTTGAAATGTCTAATTTAATCCTAAAACCAGAATTGGGAATCATATGCATTTGTGCCAAAATTAGAATCATAAATAAAAAAATTGAATCCGCATGACAATGATATCGACCTGGAGGAAAGCTAGTTAATAAAGCAATTGTACATCACGAACGTACCTGGGTGAAATATGTAAAGTTTTACGAAGCTAGTAAATTCGTGTTTCACCTTGGCACTTGAAGGAAATTACGTCCGCCCTTGCACCTTGACCCCGGCGTCATTTACATGCAAATCATTAGGTCGACGCTGGCGTCGATTCGGTTGTGATGGTCATTTCTATCACGTCATTTTCCTTGTAACAGACGGCCACGTTTCCGCTGTTTTATACGAAAACAAAGCCAGTAGGTCATTGAAAAGAATAAGAATAATAAACAGATAATAAAAATAAATAAAATTCCTTTGTATTTAACACTGATATGATAATACACTACTATAAATTAAGTATTGTCTCTAGTATTTTTCTAATGATATACTGGGTACTTTAGCAAGATGTTGACCATGTGCTACAATAAAGCAAAAAGTTTTTTTTAAGTTTCTTAATATTTTCTGTACATGAAATAGTTATTTGTATTACTAGTCCAGAAACTGAATTGTTGCGAGAGCGAATTTATTTTGTCAGGCCGAGCTAAAAGCGAGGTCTGCAATGCAAATAATGTGAGATCTCGCAAAAGAGTATCTGAGCGTGTGATACACAGGATTTTTTGCGCCGATGACACTTTTAATTTATTGAAGAAATATTATTACTACTTAAAATTTTATATTAGTAACATGTTCGGTTCACAGGGATATACATTCATTTATTTTATTCAAAATATTAATGACATTTGTTCTAACCTAAAAAATAAAACGAATGTGTATTGATATTTTGCAACAAATAATAATAATCGTACAATACAATATAATATGAATAAAAAATCAAAAATAGTTGTTTTAATTAAAGTTCTACATTTCCAATAAGATGAAATTAAAATTTTGACAGTACGTAATTCTAAAATATTTATCTTGGCATGCTACATTTTGCCGCCCTAGGTCTGCAAACAGAGAGATTCTGGACGATTTTAAATTCTGTAATACTAGTCATAATGAAACGGAGGCGCGGAAAATAATTTTTAATCATTGACAAATGTATAGATATTTTCAGAAAACTTACGTATGTATTTTAAATTTATTTATTTATTTATTTATTTTAACCAAACTGGAACTATAAATAATATGTTTTATCCATATATTAATGTACACCACAGATGTTAAATTGACCAACACTCCCTGAGGAAGATTAACATGGGGTCGAAACCGGTAGGAGCAGAAGACTATCACAAAATAAACTGAATGAATCAACCAGTTAAGAAGTGTCCTATTTCAAATTATATCTGTCAAAATGTTTGCCTGCAGATTCCCAGAGGAGCAACTTATTTTTCTATTACAGATTCGGATAGAGCATTAAAGTTAACTTAATATTAAAAATACTCCTTTTTCTGAAGATGCTCTTTGCTGTCCTAGAAGTCATGTAATTAAATTTTATCTTAATTTTAAGATAGTTGTTTCAGAGAAATACATTTAGCTATTATTAAGCTAATAAGTGTTCCGATATCCTGTAGGGTAAAAAGGCTGGTAATGTATATGTTTATAATCTTCCTTCCGTATATATCAACTTATTTTTTATTAGATTCGGATAAAGCATTAAAGTTAACTTAATATTAAAAATACTCCTTTTTCTGAAGATGCTCTTTGCTGTCCTAGAAGTCACATAATTAAATTTTATCTTAATTTTAAGAAAGTTATTTCAGAGAAATACATTTAGCTATTATTAAGTTAATAAGCGTCCCGATATTCTGAGAAGCAAGTACGAAGAAAAGTGAATGTAAACTGGGTGTTTGTAGCTTGTTAACAATTGCATCCCATCCTGCCGTTGCCTAGAGACCGGATAAACAAGCTTCTCCCGGTCTTCTCGCCACACAATACAGTTAATTAATATGAAAATTTCAGCCCTTTCAGCCCGAAAGTAACTTAGTACCTGGCGCCTTCCTCAATGACTCACTTATGCATATTCATCCCAGCCATTTGCGGACAGCGTAACCAACACGCATATTCGTCCTTTGTCCTTCACTTAACGCGATAAGGAATACCTAAGCGGAATGGTGGAGGCGCCGAGTATGTAACAAATACATTGTCTAGTTTTCTATGTTCGCGAACTAGTAATAGAAACGAAGAATTTTTATATAGACAGTAATTTAGTGTTCATCATCTATTGTACAAAACTTCTAAAACGGAAAGAGTCTCAGGTACTTATTGTTCTTGACACATCTTATTTTTATTTTCTTAATGTAATTACAGTAGTATTATTTTTTGTCATCCGCCTCATTTCAACTGAATTATTATTAATTTAATTATCCAAGGATTAAATTCATATTTAATTCCTAAAGGAATAAAAGTTCTACTTTTCGAAAAGGAGGAATAAGGTAGGATTTTACTCCCAGAAGTGCAAAAAAAATGATTACAATTTTCCTAATACCTTTCTTTTAATAATCTCAAATATGTATAATCATAATCTTCTTCCACCCGTTTTTTCATTAGTATCATAATTGCTACAATAACACTGCTTTCATTGAATGTTTCCATATTGAATAATAGAGCAAAAATTTAAATTATTGAAAATTCAAGTAAGCCACTGTAAATTTTATGGTTAATCAATAGAAATGTTTCTCGAGTAATTTATAAATTGCGCCATTTATCTATCATCTATCATGAGTATAAAAATCACAGTTCCTTTCTTTTTTTCATTTTGTAAATTATATAACAGAATCAATTTCAATAATATGGAGAATATTTTTTGTTGAAATATTTATTAAGTAAAATTATAGTAACGAATAATTTCCCAGAGGAAGCAAGCCATCCTACTGGCCCCCTCTTCGTTACACCCATGCTCGTAATAATAAATTTAAAACATTCTTATAAATTTGAAATTAAAAGTTTCTTTCACTATTTGTTTATAAAAAAAATAAAACTTACTAACACAATATCTTAAATACTATTGGTTATTATGTTTTTTTTTTGCAAAAAAATTATAATATTTTAAATTCAATGATGAAACAATTTTTTGTTTGGCACCAAAACATAACCCAATAGGGGAGTCGGATAATTTTTTAAAATTAATTTCTATACTTCGCTTACCTATGTAAAATATATAAAAAAGTTCTTTTAAGGTTTATAAACGCAAAAAAGTAAAATAGAACAGCCTTTCGAAGTGACTAAGTATCGACAAGGAAGGAACATCTGTTCTCACTTTATCTCAATTAAGTTTTAACAAAAAGAACGGTCAAAATAACAGAACCATAGGAGGTGAACTCAAATATACTGAGATTTTATATAAATAGAATGTAAATTACATATATTACGAGCATACGATTTGCAAGGTTAATGTTAAAAAATGAAAGAAAATACCTTAAGTGTATATTATGGTAATTTCAAATTATTTTATTGCGTTGAAATTTACGGTTTAAGTGTGCAGTATTAGAGTCCTTTACTATTTTAGTAATAACACATTTATGTAGAAATAATATAGCAAAAGCGCAATAAAAAATCAAATATCCCGGAAACGGCAAACAAATCTTTATGTTTCCTGTTATAAAACGATCATCCCGCCATCTTGCCTTAACGTCCTGCCACCCTGACCTTAATCACGTGACCTACAGGATCAGCAGATGTTCATATGTCATTCCGCAAACGCTAACGCAGGATTATCCAACGACAGATTAAAAAAGTAATTACATATGGCTGAATGGCAGGAATGAACAGCAGGATTTAAAAACAGTTAATATGCACAATATGCAAAATACCACGCATTGAATCACATGCTGAGTACTGTTAATTAAAGCTTACCGTTGACAGTAGCAGGAGACGGCGGTGGAGGACGCTGAAGGACGGTGTATCGCAGGACTAGACGCAGGGAATCTCGTCCTGATGAGTTCCAGCGTTGCAGGATTTCCAAGGGACGGTCTGAACCCTTCAGGGGCCATTCTGAAAGGAGATACATTCATTCACTAACAAGAAAAAACAACTATTTTCCGCAAATTCAGGTTTGTAGTTATCATTCAATGTTCTTAATACTCTACATTATTTAGATTAAATAATTACATATATTTTTTTTTGTTTAATGACATATCCTACAGTTCTAGGTTTGCATATTCAAATATAATGACAGATAATACATTAATAATGGTGTGATTGTCTGCATACAAAGAGGATAGTGGTATACGTTTTTTTCCTAATATAATAACAGACAAACGGGTACCAAAAATGATATTTAAATCGTGACACCGAAGTTGGAGTGATATAAGAATCATTTTTGACTCGAGGTGTCATCACTTCGTAGGAATTATGAGTAAATTTTACCGATTAAATTCAAAGCTACTGAGATTTTATTAATTGTTTTCACTAAAAAAATACCTTTTTACATCAAATGAACTATTCTGATTGGATGAAAATAACATGTGTGGACTAATCAACTTTCCGAGAATATAACAGAATTAAGGTCTTTACAATATGTTTCACTATATTGGCAATGGTTTCTGTCGGCCAATCGTCCTTTCGACCGTCTGACCGCCCTAATTCGTTTTGGATGTAAGGTATGTCTGAATATGTGAGCAAACTTGGATGAGCAGGTTTTATGCATATTTTAACTTCTAACACTAGCAAGAGTTGATCACCTCTTTTAATTTTTGAGAATAACAAGAAAATATTTAGAAATATATTATTTAAAGGAGACCACATTTAATTTTTTTATATAATAAAAACAATTTCACTTCATTTACCTCACTTAATTCTCGAATACCGGCTATTGCCAGTGTTGAGATTAATTTTCTAAATTATCCCTTCAACTATTTTCTTTTTCCATTTTTCTCTGTCTCTTGCTAATTCATCTGCTCCTTTCCATTTCAATTCTATTAGATGTAGATAGTTTTCAATTTCGTCCTTCCATTTGCGCCGCGGTCTACCCTTGGCTCAATTCTGAACCATGTAAGTCAAAATCGCAACGAAAGCAGCCACTCTTATATTAATCAACAAAAATTGATGCGCTTTTGTCAGGTTTACTGATCTCTAAGCTCATGTTGCACAAAGCTTCATCAATTTTAATCATTGATTAATTTTTTGACAGCAACGTGATCATGGTAATAACGTCAAATTAATCAGTTGATTTTTTATTAACCTTTCTACAACCGGATATAAGACTTACAGATTTGTTCAGAATTGGCCTATTAGTTTCTGTCTTATTTTTTCGTTTCCCACTTTATCAAGTATATTTAGGCCTGCTACTTCTCTTAAAGTTTGCATCTCACCAACCGGTATTCTTCTTCTTTGCTTCTTACTGATTGGTACAATTACATCATTGTATACTCTTACCTTAAGTAAGCCTTTTTTACGACTTCTTTCCCTCCAAATATTTTTCTTAGTACCTTTCGATCCCATAGCTCTACTATAGTTTGTTCCGTCTTATTTACCATCTAGGTTTCACAGGCTATATCTGCTATATCTGATCCTAAATATTTAAACTGTTTTACTTGATCTATTTCTAGTTGTTCCAATTTAATATTTAAGGCTTTTGGTACTTTTTATTGCTTTTTTTGTTACTGTTCGATGACCTACAAAATCTGATGAAGATGTATTAATTTACTTACTGGCTTTACTATACATTTGACAATTTTTCGATACATGCATGAAACATAGCTTATTTATTTTCAGTAGAAGGTGCTCGAACAAAAATATATCATCCCAATTTGCTGTAGGGTATAAAGGCTGATAATGTATATGTTTATAATCTTCCTTCCGTATATATCTTCTTCTCCTCTGCGGTGTTTCTTAAGAAGGGCGTAAAGCAACAGTAACTAGCGGCCCGGCACATCTGTGTACAATTTACGGCAGCGTTTATACCCGCGCTGTAAACGCCTGCTGTAATGGGCCTTATAACCGCCGTATCGCTTAAACAGATTCCCGGCCTAATTGTTGCCTACATTATGCCCTCACATTTGTTTGATTGAACTTCGTTTTTGGGGATTACGTCCGAACATTCGTTGCTGTGTTCATGATGATTTAGGTGAGTTTACTCCGTGTGGCTTTACCGATCGAATTCGGTTTCAACAACGTTTCAACACACCGGAATAGTTAGTGCTAATTAGTAGTCAATCATTCCGCAGATCATTGGATGTTAATATGTTTTCGTGCTTTCGCACTACTCGTTACTACAAACATACTTCATTCATAGATAATAAACATCTACTAAGGTATGTAGTATTGTAGACATTTTTCCTTCCCATATTTTAATACTGCTCATCTGTATCATCTAGAAATGCTGTACCAGAGATAACATAGCAGCATATCTTAGTTAACGTTTTATAAAAGAGAAATGAAGAATATGTCAATAATTAAATATTTTTTATTGCCGATTATTTGTCACTATTTCTACTGCAGCAATTATTTAAATCGGGCATGGGCATCTTTTCCTAGATTTGGGGCCAAATTGTCATTCTTTCTCAGAGCCAAAGACTAGACCAAAATATGAAATAAATTAAATTAAGATTTAGTTAATTAAGAAAAGTTCTTAATAGTTTCATTTATAACATAATGTTCAGGTATAATTAAATGATACCCTAAAGCCCCGATTATAGCTTTATGAATTTATTTTTAATTTAAATGCAATGATATTTTTTAATTGAATTATTGCATGATATTTTTAATTTTAAATGAATTTAAATATATAGACTGAATAAACACTGAATTTTCAGAGTAAAATTTATGTAATTTTCATTGGCTAAATCGTCCAGAAAACAAATAAATAAAAATCTACCAAAAACATTTCCCGATTGCCACTGATTCCGATTTCTGGACTTGCCAAATCAGATAATTTTAAATTTAATGTAACATATTGAATCGAAGTTGTAAATTTGTGAATTTGGTCTATTGAATTACCTATATTCTCAGAACAATAATACATTTTTTCGCTACAATGCCTTTGATTTCTATAATTGTTGTTCGGAGGTTGTCCATACGTGATAACTGATTATTATCGCACTCGAAGTGAGCGGAGTGTGAGATTTGGAATGCGTTACCTATTATCACCAGCAATTCCCCAAATAAAAATACAGCTGTTTCTGAAAGATTTGGATTTGGAATCTAGTAAAAAATGTACAATAAAAAACCATAAATATAATATTTCTATTCGCTATCGCCTTTAGTCTGATAGTGAGAAAGAGATACATTGATTAGACAAAAGCTTAAGTTTCATAAAGGTCGCATACACATGTATGACAAAAACAGTAGATATACTACTTGCTATTTCTATGTTGGAAATATAAAGTCCGTCACTTAAAATCCAAACTATAACAAGTATCACAGGTACGTAAGTCCCTGTTACGTCGAGGAATGTTATACCAAAGATGATGATTAACATACTATAGTAATTATTTGAACCATCCAAATACAGTGATATTTTCATACGTAATATAACAAGTAATATGATTATAATTCACGATAATTTCCTATAAAATGTGCTGATTCGTTTTTACGAGCAATATATTCGCCTATTAATCATTTCACAAGCTTATATTTAATGAAAATTATCACACATTTTTATAGTACAAATTAACTGCCAATGTTGTAAATTTGGTTATAAAAGTTATAAATTCCTTAAGAAGAATGTAAATAAGGTGATAATTTGTTTTCATCGCTGTGACAAATTGGTAAGAATGGAAATTCTGAATGTTGATTGGCAGTGAACATGTCACGGACCCATGATTTATATTCGCAAATTAATAAACGTCGAATTAACCACCTACCATCACGAAACGAGTATCGTAGGTGCGTCAATTCTTGTTCCATCTAGAGTTATACCACGGATAAAGATTGTACATATTTTACCAATCCAAAAATAGTGATGTTTTCAAATAATTATTTCACACTTGTCATTTTCACCCAATCAGCTTCATTTGATGGCCATCGATAGTTTTTCAGTGAAGAAATTTAATAAAACCACAGTATCGTAGTCATGGTTACATTTTGTTGATATCAAAAATTTTATGTTTGAACTGTTGTCATTCGTGAAATAATAAAGCAAATATAATTCGAGCTATGAATTTAATAAGTAAAATTTTCTCATAATTCCTGCGAAGTAACGACAACTCGGGTTGAAAGTGACTTTTAAATCACTCCAGCTTCGCTGTCGTTGAGGCTGTCGTGCTCTAAATGTCATTTTTGACACACGTTTGTCTGTTACTACGCAACAATTATTCAGAATTTTTTCTAATAAATTCATGGCTCTTATTATATTACTTATGAATAAACGTGGAATGAAGTAGAGATGTCCGCTTAGAATGAGTACTTTGGGAGAATCAGCGCTGGACGAATCCGCCGTCCTCTCGAGTTCTCATCGCGTTCGCTGGGAACACAATTTGTCCCCATGTCGTCGGGCGGGTTATTTACGAGGGCGGGGGATCGATCGGTTTTTATCCCGGTGTACAGCGTCGCTACACACGCTACAGACGCCCTGCTACGCTAATTTGTTTTCAGAATGAGACCCACTTCACTCGCAAGTCAATGAGATCACCGCAAATTTCAATCGTCTTGAGGACTTTCAAGAAAGACTTTATTATCTGCTCGTTTGTTGTGCATTCCTTAATGATCTTCATACGGGACTTATTTTTATTTATTTTTAGCTTATTTATATATTGAAAGAATAAACAGTAAATACGAATAATAAGCTGCTACGATTCTAAACATAATCTAGTAACCTCAGCTTCGTTTGATTAATGGACAGTGCTCAGGTTTCACAACCCAGCTGTTGCAGATTCATTGCTGGTGATGTTCAAATGTGTACATTTTGTCTCTCACATCACCATATCTCTCTTATTTGGCAGCACTTGATAAATTGTTAACAAGTAGTACGAAAAAAAATCAGAAGAGTAATAGATTCTGCGACGAATTAATTACGAATTATGTTTATGACAAAGAAGATATCTGCAGATTAAGATGCTCGCCTTTATGAAAAGGACGAAACAGTTTAATAATCTTGTAGGAAAACGGCGGTTTCGGCTCCACTGGTACATTTTTTTAAATAAAATTTGTTAGCTCCTGAAAATGACCCAAGTTGGGCCAAAACCGGTCGAGGTTGATTGAAATTTTTAAATAAACTGACTACATCGCAGTACTCTATTTTATTTTTCGTAATCACTACCTAGAAACTAATGTTTCCCGCAGCCAGCTCACAATCAAAAACGCCACATTTTACTTTCACATCTCAACGGAAACTACTTTGATCGAGTTGCTTAAAAGTGTTAGGTATTATATTTTTAATCTTTTTGCACATTACAATAAATTTAATAAAAGAACAAGATAATTGAGAATAAAAATTATCTAAATTAAATTACAAATTTCATTGCTAATTTTGACATTTTAATACTACTAGCACTATCTATTAGCAACTTAAACAAACAATAAGAACTGTGAACAATGTCATACAGTCCATAACAACGAATGTTTATTAGCTTTATAGACGATTAAATGATAATTTTTATTTTTATTAATTACGTTTTATAATTAATTCGTTCGTTACAAAAAATCTTGTACAATACTTATGCGGAAATAACTTCCATGCATTCGCCTAAATGAAATACTCGCTCGCGTTGCTCGCTCGTACTTCAAACAAAAGCTCAAGTACGGAAGTTCATGTTTCCGCATTTGTATTGTAAATAACTGTTCCTACCAGAAGTAAATTCAAACAAAGATAAGAAAAAAGACGAGAGAGACATCCCAAGGCGAGATGGCAGGATGCAGTATTAAAAGACATAAGAAACTGCTGGTAAGTTGTCGTAGACCGATAAAGATGAAGATAAATTCTAGTAGAATCCAAGGCACTAAACGAGCTCTAGGGCTAATGATAATAATGACTTAAGGGAAGACTTATTTGATTCCTTTTAAGAAGGAAATAAAACATAAATGTAAAATTATTTTTTCTAATAACAAAGCATAATGTAAAGTAACTTCATCACAGCTTTTGGACAACGTTTTTTCACAATGATGGAAAACATTTTTGTACTCAATTTATACAGATAAATAAAAATATTACAATTAATGATGCAAATTAGTTGAAAAAATATTGTTTATATTTTGTGCGCGAAATGTTTTTAGGGTGTTCTATTGACTTTTTTGACTTGTCAAACCTCGTCAAAATGTGACAACTCACGCACTAAAAACACAAACCTCGCGTACTTAATACAAAAATAACTATTTTCTACGACCACTATGGAAACTGGCACTTTTCTCACACTATGTGAAGCTTGAAAATTGCGTATTTCCCACAATCGTGGGTTAAAGTGTAAGAAATCATTTCTTACTTTATTTGCGAACACTGCGCATGTACAGTTTGGGAAATAACATGACATTTAATGATTTTTCCCAACTTTTATCAAAATGATAACATATTTGTTGCTTCTTAGTAGTTAATTTCTGTATTTTTTATATTTTTATTATTGTCCCTTTATTGCCTTTATCTAGGCGCGTTAATCACTGATAAACAGAGAAATTCGAGGCACGAATATGTGACGAAACTCCGATTTTAAATGATGAGTCCTTTAAATTTGTTGACATTCCTCATTTCTCTCATTTTAGTTTCTGTGTCTTACGCGCTTCTGTATATTCTGTGGTACTACGTTAAAACTAATATTACTATAAATGTCAAACACAATTTTGAAACGAAACAATACTAATCCAAAACAAATCATATTTAGCATGTAAATAAATGTCAGATCTACGGTTATCATATCATATAACAATTAATTATTGCTCCCAAAATCATATAATAACAATCTAAATTAATATCGCCAACAAGCTATTTCTTCTCTGTTAATTAATATTGGTAATTACTCTAATTAACATGTACACTATTTCACTTTATATTGCTGGACTACAAATTAATATTTGCTACCCGACCAGTGTTAGTTGGAATGAGATAAAGTCGAAACTATTATCTGTGATATCGATAATCGAATATTTTATGATGACCAGTAGAAATTTAATTATTTAATGCTGGAGAAACTCGTTATTTTAGCGGATGAATATTTACAGCGTCTCAAGGGTAGATGAAATTTATTGATTTTAATAAATAGTTAATAAGTATTCGATTAAGTACATTCTCAATATGATATTTATAGTTATAATTGTATGATACACGCGAAAAAAATATTGACTAATTTACGAAGTTAAATTAATAAATATATTAATCGTGGCCTATTTACAATTTGCTTATTAGTAGATATGAATAATGATAGAATTAATGAGTTTTTACATTACTTTTTTCCAATCTTTCTAATTTGCAACCCAGTTTTTCTTAAATCTTCTTTAAAAAAACATAAAAGGAAATCAACTTTACAAACAAAAAATACTATTAGTAGTATATTAAGTATTAAGAACGTTAAGGACGTTTTATCGATCGAAGACAATTGTTTAGAGAAGGAGCTAAGCGACGATTCTTAATTATTATCTGGGATTCGTATTCCCGACCGTTAATCACGCTTACGAGATGTGTAAGATAAGACTGATTAAAAAACAAAATACTCGAATAGAATTACAATTTAATATTGTCTCCCTCAAAATTACTTTCTTGGGAAGCCAGACGGACTGGAAACGATTCTCCGAATCCTCGTAGCAATGCTAGAACGTGGTTACTGTAGTCTTCAGCTGGTGTGTTACAGCCGTTTAAATGTTTTGGAGTGTCCCAAAATGAGCTTCCTTGATATGATTTTTCAATCTTGGAAAGATGAAAAAGTTACAAGAACTCAAGTCAGGAAAATAAGGAGGCTGAGGAGCCACAGATCAAAAACTCATTTTTTTAAAACCATTTTTGTACAGATTTTTCGCTTCACAAATGAAGTAGTCAACCGAAGATCTGAATGCCCAAAGTCCCAAATTTTATCGGCATTTTCATCAGTTCTTGAAGATGAAAGCCTTCCGCTGCGTGTTTCATCTTCAATCGACTCTTCCTTCTGAAAAAGCCTAAAACCATCGAAAAATATGGCTCCTTGAAAAAGCGCTGTCTCCGTAGATCTGCTTAAGTTTTGTAAATGTTTCCATTGCACTGTGCCTAAGTCTGAAGCAAAACGTGATAGCACACCGTTGTTTGAAATTGACGTTACTAATTGTTAGAACGCAAAAGAAAAAAACTGTTTCACGAAAAAAATTGCTACAGATAATCAAATGACTCTAGCGAGTTCAAACTCGTTCTGAAGGCATACAACATGATCACTTTCCTCCATTCTAAGATCCGCGTCACAAGTGTTACTAGATTGAACGCTACGATACCAGTCTTATTACTTAATTTATATATTTCATATACTATTTATTCACAATCAAAATTAAATATCTCTCAATATCATTGAAGAAGAAGTACCCAAAATGTGGTGTATTAAAATTAATAAATGAAAAACAAAAATCCGTTTTCATGGTTCCATTTTGTACTTTTTCAGTCTTATGATTTATAGATTAAGGGTAATAATTTCATTTTTATCCTTGCTCTGTTTCTGAATGTTAAATGTATCTATAAATATTGGGCAAATAAAACATTGTCCCGAATTGAACGCGGTGTGTAAATGTAATGTTCGCGTGTTCACATCCGGGCGTCTCGGCGATATCTCTCCGATTTGAGAAGATTAAATCAATCCGAAATTCAAGGGAACTCGGGAGCTCTTATCCCCACTCCAATATTCCATTTATGTGACCGCTGAATAGAGTTTGTTTATTTGCCCTCTCCTTCACGTGAATATGGTAATAGAGATATTTTATTGTAATTGGCCCGGAATATATTTGCCAAATAAATAGCGATATTGTTCCAACTGTGTATTTTTGCAAGTTTACAATTTACAATTTTGTATGCCGGAGTCAACAGTCTGTCAACATACTAAGTTGAAATAAGTTTACCCAGTAAATAAAGCAACTAGAAACGGAATATTTTAGAAGAAAAAGCAAATAGAAAAGTGCAGACTGGAGGTCGGAGTGTTGTCCTTTTCAGCTTCAACAAACTTCTAACTTCTGCGTAGTGGATAGTGACAATTTGCTCCGCTCCGATTTGTCCATCGGGAAACGTACCCTTCAGATAATCACCCATTCGTAATGGGGTTTTCATGTTTCCTTGATTTTTTATACAGACAATTAATAATCTCAAATAAAAATTTTACATACATATTTTTTTTATTTCCCAAATTATAAACAAATTAATATATGAAAAACGAGTTTTATAAGACATGCTTTTTTTTACCCGCGTCAAAAATTATTAATACGAAAAATACATTATGCCCCCAGGGGGTAAAATTCAATTTTGCTCCCGAAGGAGCAAAAGTGTTTGTCGAGAAGGCAATACAATTGTTTTTGTAACGAGTGTAAAGAAAAACGGGTCGAAAAGTATCTGTTTAGAGAAAAAAAACGCATTTTTGCACCCTTGTGATATTTTTTCTCACTAGGGATAGTTTGCTCTCCTCTGCAACTATATTTTGAGTGCACGTTATAAAAAATTACGTATTTTATATAGTAAAATATTTATAAAAAGTGCTATATTAAACCGAGTTAATTTAAGGTTTAGGGAAATTTGTGTATTCATGTCAATTCTGATTTATGAACATAATAACATTTAAGTAAATGTCGTCTACTTCTAAACTTCTAAAACAAAAAATTGCATATCTAAGTAGGTTAATGCATTTTCGAATTTCAATATACAATTGCGTTTCACAATGACGTTATTATGGTCTTTTAGTAAACAGAAGTCCACGAAAAACCGTTCTCTAACCGGGAATTCGACGTCAAAGAGACACTCTCTTTTCTATAAATTGAATTATTTAGATATAAGTATTAACAAATTTGTAATAATTTTTATAACATTATGCTCTACAAAACCAAATTTTAATACAATTTTCCAATTATTTTCAAATTTCTAATAACCGTAACCTTAATCTTTTTTGGGCCTCCACATACTTCTTAATAGTTCATATTTTATCCAGTTTCTTTATCTGGTCATTATTTCTTCCTGTGTCGTATTTGTCTGCCGCAGTAGGTAAATTAAAAATGAATGTGCTAAATTTTTACTCTACAGAATGATATTTATGTAATTTAATTTTTCATTTTAAGTCGTATCATACTCACAACAATTACTGATTGAAACATTTTCTTGAATCCATATTGAACAGTAGAACTAAGATGATTAAAAATGAAGTGAGCCAGTGTAAATTTTAAGGATAAGTAAATTAGTAGACTAAGTAAGTTTCTTCAACAATCTATGTCACTTGCTTAAACTATGTTGCGCCAATCATTTTGTAAATTATAAAACAAAATAAATTTATATAATGTGGGAAATATATTCTCTGATAAAATATTAATTAAGTAAAATTATAGTAATGTATATTCTCTGGAATATTAATCCGTAGTTAAAAGAACAAATGTAATTTTAGATCGCTGTACTATTATTATAATGATAATCTACATTTCTGTTGTAGTTTTCATCATAAAATTATTATTGTTTGTACACGTTTATTTATTATTCCATCAGGATATTTTCAAAATTTTATTAATTAAAAAAATATAATATATAATGCAGTAACGAATTTACAAAATTGATACAAAACATGATGACAGCGAGTATAGTTTTGTTTATTATTTTAATTTAAAATATACAAGTGCTTATAACTGTAATGCACAGAGTGCACCTTATAATTTAATAAATACATTTATATTATTACGATTTATGACCCATTTTCTACTTGTGTTAATTCACCTAACAAATTTATTTTTAAAAACAATATTCTCTTTTGAGTATTACATTACAAGCACTGAATTCTACAGTGGAGAGTGTACTACAAGGATAATTTTGTGATAAAGTGCACTTAGAATACGCTCATACTTTTTTTCTTGCACGTCTCTTCCTCGTACTCTGGAGTCTTGTTAGAAGTAACCACCATCATCTTCGAACCACTGTTAGAACAACCAATAAGGCACTGTTATCACTACGTGTGCTTATCCCGAGGTGTATGAGTGTAGTGTAGGCGGGCAATGCCAACTTCGATCCAGCGATGTCATTTAGTATCGACCGAGAACAACTGAATTTGTTTACATTATTCATTGAGGTCTTCAGACTTGTGTCTGTTCCGTTGCCGTACATTTTTAGTAATAATTAAATAGAGTAAATATTACAGGGGTGTAAATCTCGCTTGAATAATGAATGAGGGGTGTTAATATTTATACGGGAAACAAATGGTGGAGGTGCTTTTTATAGATGGCCTCGACGATTTCTTGTTATCGTTAAGAAAAGATACAAAGACAAAAATAATAACACCGATTTTTCATAATATATAAATTAACATTCAAAAAGTAAAAGAAAACATTTTTACATGAATTATGATTCAAGGATTATTATTTGTTGCTGAGTGTTTTAAACTAATTTATCAAAAGTAATATCACAAGACCTTCTAATTTTATCAATAAACTTTATTTTTGCACATTTTTTCTTTTTTCTTAGCAATTAACGCGAAAGTAAACTACATAGTAAATCCTCACCGCGAGCGAATCGATAGTTTACTTAATGTCAGTATGCTTAAGTGATTTAGTTGAAAAGAAAAAAAGTTTATTTAATTATTCCACTTGTCATTTTCAGCTAACCAGAATGCTTCATTTAATAGAAGTTAGGCTGTTTTTAGTGAAAAAATTGATAAAATCACATCGTCATGGTCTCATTTTGTTGACAAATTTTTTTATGTTTAAACTATTATCATTCGTAAATATTCAATATAATTCCTATCGGTAAAATTAATTATTCCTACGAAGTAATAGTAAAATATGAAATTATTTCAGCTGCCGTAATGTAATGTCATTTTTGACACTCGATTATCTGTTACCATGCAACAATTATTCGTAAAGTTTACCGATAAATTCATGGCTCTCTTTATATTACATATGAGGTACGCAAAATTGAACAATTTATTATTATTACATTGACAATTATAAAAAATAACAACGGATTCTTTACTTGATGGCAAAAATTTATCGGGTTAACGAAATTTTATTATAAGTAATAGAATAAGAGTCAAGAATTTTTTAGAAAAATTTACGAATAGTAGCTGCGTAGTAATAGATAAAAGATTGTCAAAAATGACAGTTTAATGAAGACAGCGACGCTGGAGTGACTAGAATTATTTTTGATCTGTGTTGTCGTTACTTCGCAGAATTTATAAGTACCAATTAATTTTATAGCTCGAATTATATTCACTGATTATTTCACGAATGACAGCAGTTCCAACATAAAATTTACATATCAACAAAATATAACCATGCATGGTTATTGCTACCGTAGGTTTATTAATTTTTTCATTAACAAACTGGGATTTGCCATCAATGTGTGTGAAATAATAATTATAATACTGATCCTATTGGTTGAATTTTCAAATGATTTTAATTACTTTTGATCGAAACATTTAATAGAGTTAAAATGTGATAATATGAAATAAAATTAAATTATGTCAATAATATTTAATTTTTCTTTGGCTAGATTCACCATTCAATCATCAATAACTTTCCGTACTTATATCGTAAAGAGTATTGTCTAGATGCCATTCGGGCACTCTAGCTTGTTTGGAGAGAAAAACAATTAAATTATATTGCTAAATAAATATCTGTATGAAAATGAGCGTAATGATTTTATGTGCTGTGAAGACTGCATGCAAAATTTGTTAGAAGAAGAATATAAATTTAGCTTCTTGTGGCGTTGAGATGTGGCTGGATCAGGTATAGTTATTTAAGGAGATCTCTATTTAATGAGCGCCTCACTTTTCTGCAATCTCCGTAAATGACGTCATCAAAATATCCTAAGACTGAAATTTAGCAAATGAGATTGGGGTTTTACAATGTAAATTATCACCGGCCATTTGGCTTAATGGCAAAAATACCCAGCCTTTCTGCCTTCATTCCCCATTGTCCTCTTCACGACGCAGACGTCTTTAAGCAGATGAAATCCTCTCAATTTTTACCATTTACTTAACGAATTATTTACCGAGTAATTGAAATTTCCCACATTTTTATAGATATTTAAAAAAACCACCTAATCCATCAACAAGAAAAGTGCAATTATTTAAAACCTACGATCTAAGTATATCATTACTGACATCGGCATAGATCTGGTACACTCAATAATGGGTAATAAGAAGTATATATGTATATTCATTTAATTGTTGGAAAATTTTGAATTCATATATGAATTACGACACAACACAATCGGCCATTAGAAAATGTTTATTGATTGAGTTTCCAAAATAGTAGGTAAGGTTTTCTTGGTTGCTACATCTAACGAAACGGTAAGTACGTACATACCGTTCACTGAACGGTAAGTAGGTTGATAGTTAGTACAAATGCACAGAAATGGTATAGTAAATTTATTTACTGCTTTTAAAATTAAAAGTGCAATTACTAACACTACAATTATTGATAAATACTGGTACCTAGCAAAATATTTTCGCAGTTATTTCTTAAATAAAAACACAACCACAAATGGACTTTGACAAATTACATAAATGAAACAATTGCTTGAAAAGTACTTTGGAAACTGGCTTTAATTTTCTACGAATGAATTGTATTACACCTCATTTGGATACTTTCTTTACGATATTGATGAAAATTAATTTCAATCATGCAAAAAAAAGTATTTAGAACGGTAAGGAACACTGACCGCAAAATGTCCTTACTCCAGTAATACACACATATTACCGTACGACAATAATTGTATTACTTTCCGAGTCGCTTATTTCGCGCCACCAGCAGAAATTAAAAAATCACATTAAAGTATTTGCAAAATATGCTCAACTTGACAGTTCAAATTTATTTATTTGCAATTTTTTATAATTAATTTTACCCGTTACTAGACGGCCAAATGTATGACATTATAGCTATTAACATATCTAGGATAGTTATATGAGTATCATAACCTCTGTGGATGTCAATTGAATTTTAGACATCTAAGGCTTGGTATGATTCGTAACATTCGTGATTTGTTCAATAATTTACCAGTTTCACGTTATTAATAAATTTTATTGTATAAAATTCTCTTGTAAGTAACGTAATCGAGATCAAGTCTGTACGGTTTGATATGATACGACAATTGTCCCATGTTATTTTGGTAATTTTGTATAGTAATATTATTACCATAATTACGTGTCAAAATTACATGGTGTACATTATGACTTAATTACTCAGCTTACCTTTGTCTATGTAAACAAATGCTTAATATCCTGAAACCGGTAAATATGATTTTCATTCCTTTTAGTAGGACAGTTATTTTATATAATTTATATAATTATCCTTTGACAATACTAATCAAATAATAAATGTTATTAGAAATTTACGACTTATGCTGTCATAAAAGTAAAAAAACAACGGTGGCGTAAAAAATTATTATAGGCATAAATATATTATGATATGTGATTTTTAACAATTCTGCCTTATATTTTTTGTGGGTCATGAAAGGTAAAAATTACTATTATACTATGAGAACCGGTGAAAATAAATAATAATCTAATAAAGAAGAACGCTACCACCAAAAATTTCCGCCTGAAAAATGCGTGACGATATATGAAAATTCTTTACGAATATTTGGCAGAAAGTTAATTTATTCTTGTCGTCATATGAACAAGTTACTGGCAGTAAGCAAATGTAGGTAATATCAGTAACGTGACAGAAGGCATTCACTTCAAACTTTAAAATTAAAATTCTTATCAAACTTTGAATATATCAGGTTGAAAAGATGAAAGATACCGCGAACTTTTCAACGTTAACCAACAAAACTTTCTCAGATACATTCAGTAGGTTATTGCATTTTTAGTATAGTCCATAAGAAATGGACTCACGACGAATCAAAATTCACAAAAATATAAACAGATACATAATTAAGAAGGTTCAAGAACTATATTTTTTACCACAATGCAAGTAAAATGGTGTGTGACCATAATCGAATTAGATTATTTTCAAGGTCACGTAGCGGACGGTGGCTGCTAGCAGACTTGTCAAGACCTGGTCCCCGTACTTCTAGTGTTCTGTCACCTCGAAAGTACGAGAACATTCTTGAACTTAATTGCTCTACTATATAAACCCTGGGCAGAGAAGACCGGAGGATAGTCTGATATTAATACGTGTAGTGACCATGAATAGTTGGTGATATAAATAAATAGTTGATAATATAAATATCTTGTAAAAAAATAGTGCGTATTGTTGAATGTTTAAATAAATATTTTTTTGTGTTTAAGTTTTTATTAATTATTGTTACATTTGTGTTTATATTTGTTTATTCATAGTGTTACTTATTTTTATTATCCTTTATTATTCATATTTCGTTTATTAAATTTAGTTATATAAACATTAGTGTTTCAATTTTTTTTACATTTCACCTAAATAAATAAACGTTACAATATAAACTCAAACCACTACAGCCTCTCAGTATAAAAATAAAAATTAAACATTAGTTTGCAATAATATAGTTATTAATAATTTAAATGTTTTGGAGAAGGTGTATGACGTCAGCATGGAAAGATCGTGGAAGAAGATAGAAAGACTGTCTCCTACGCTCCAGTCTATCTGTTTCACGATGCTACCACGCTGACGTCACAGCATCCCGTCCCCAAATTTTTTATAATTGTTTTGTCGTTAACTATAAATCGATTTTAAAAATATAAGGGCTTATTTTTTTTAGCTAGTATCGTACAGATACGTAAAAATCAAAATTTGGTCACATACCCCATTCTCAAAGAACGTAGCATCAATGATGAATAATAAAAAATTGTAAATGTATAATTTGAAGGGTATTTGATATTTTCAAGGTGACCCTGAGAGAATATGACATAATTGGCAGTGTCTTTTGTCCCTTGAAGTTGGTAATTCCTTATTCGGCGTAGCCACAACAATCTGGAACGATTGTACTGAAACAACATCTATTGTTTGATGTTTATTTGCATTTACTTGAAATTTTCCTCGGTGCTGGTTTTTAACAATGTTTATTCTCAACAAAGACTTATAATTAGTTTCTGTTTCTCAATATTCATGAAATTCATTTCTGCGAACGACTGAATTTGCATGAGAAAGATATGCGTGACGATCGGAAATATTCTCTTCAATATTGTCGCCAAATTTTACATTTAGAGATACTGCTCATTTTAGAATATTTGATAAACTTATTTCAAAATGGTTTTAGAATTACCACAATATACATTACAATGTTATAGCACGAGTTCTGCATTTTAAATATTATTATCTACTGTAGGTCCTCAAAGATAATCTTTCGAGTACTAGAAATACAATTCATGAGTGATTAGTTTACAGAAATAAATCTAAGGAAATATATTATTTTATTTTATCACTCATATTCGACTTCAGTAAAATATGAATAAATAATTGATCAGAGTATGTTATCTGTGGTTCAGATATCAGTTTTGCGTATCTTTATATAAAAGAAAAAAATCCGCACTAAAATATAAGTAAAACTTGTTACGAAATAAATACTATAGAAGCCTTATTCCTTGTAAAAATGTTGTATCATAGTTTGTGAGAAGCACTATACTCGTTTATTTAAACTTATATGGCAACATATATTTGAGACATAATTCTTCAATAGTTTTCTAATTCCAATTAATTATAATAATAACAAAAAAAAATAAGGAATGAAGCGAGGTCATCAACAAAATTTAAGTTAATATGTGCATTAATTTATTCCAAATATGCTACTCATAACATAACAAACATACCTCTCGAACAACTTTTAAAAAGGAAAATAAACAATGAACAAGGCAGCTCAAACGAAAGAAACGAAATTTGTATAGATAGTTTGACAATTCAAAAGTAGCATTCGATCTAGTAACACTTTGGACGCAGGACTTTGAGAGGAGGCAGGTGAATATGGTGTATGTCTTCAGTACGAGTTTGAACTCGCTAAAGTTATTTGGGTGTCCGTAGCGATATTTTTTCGTGAAACAGTTTTTTTCTAGTACGTTCTGAAAATGAGTAACATTAATTTCAAACAACGTTTTGTTATCAGGTTTTGCTTTAGAATTGAGCATAGCGATACGATTAGAAATGTGACCCAGGATTATGCATTTAAGTTCATGTGGTAACATATATCATATACTGGGAGTTTATTTTATCAGTAAACATGAGTAGTTTCATTACCATAGTTACAGAATGACAGCAATGTGTTGAAGCATGAAGCGTTTATTTTATAAGTAAACATAGGGAATACTTGTCAGACTCATCACAAATGGTACATTTCAAAATCAATAAGACACAACGACTTCAAAAAGTAAATGTGGGCATGATTAAATATATGTATTTATTTATATTTCAGTTCGAAATGATTTGATTTTTACAATGTCCTGTGGAAGATCGAGATGAATGTTAAAAAGCAGAAAAATAATTCTATATTATAATAAAAAAAAAAATTAACTTTATCATTTCTGTTCCATGTTATACGAATTTAATAAAAAAAATATATTTTAAAAAATTTATTGTAACCATACTCGAATGAATGCTTTACGCATGCTTGTAATCAAAGTACTTCTAGGTTATCAAATATCACCACAACTCTTCCTCTGTATCATTTAGAAATGCTGATAATCATCTACAATGCTAATTCCATCAAACTAGTAGAGTTATCTTTGGAACTAAATAATATCCTTAATCCTTTTTATTAATTGGGATTTAAGTTAGTTTGACATTTCAGAATGTTAACAATGGGTATATCTTTGCTACTAACCAGGGCATGTAACCGAAAAAAATACTGGTTAACGGTTAACCCTTATAGATAACGTTATAATAATAACGGTTTTAGTTCGAAAACCGGTTTTTGAAAATTAGAAACCGGTTTAAACCGGTTAATATATCGGTTAAAAAAATAATTAAATTAATTATAAAAATTTGATTAAAAAAAATTACAGAATAATTAATTTAAAAAATAATAAAAACAATTGTCGTAACTTTGTCCCAAACAATTTGGAACAATGTTAAACCTTCCAAAACTGCCTGAAATTAATCTCATACAATTTGGGATAATGTGTAACCTTGTAGAACTATCTAGAACATTGTTAAACCCTGTACAACTGTCTCATCTGAATCCCAATTATCTTGGAACACCCTAAACAAGTTTCTAACTTTGTCCCAAACAATTTGGAACAAAATGAAACATAGTGCAACTGTTTCTACTTACTCTAGAACACTTGGAACATCTTTCTGCCTTCTACAACTGTCTTTTTAAGTCTTCCTAGTAATTTCCAATAATAGTTATACATTAAAACTTACAATTTATAGTTTTTCACTCTAAAATTTTTCATATACAGCCAAAAAAATCCAAAAAGACCCATTTTTAGGTCCAAAATTTTGATTTTTGAAATAATTCCAAACTGATAGTCGCCGATGCGCTGATTTCAAATTTTCAAACCGAATTCAATTATCTCTTTCCGTTCCTGAGATATTTGACCTCAAAGTTGCACCTCAAAAAAGTGGGTTTTTTGGATATAACTCTAAAACGGGTAGGGACACAATCTCAACGACTATACCAGTGGATTCTACAGGCAAAGTTACATAAAGAAATGTTTTCTCCGCATATACGTTCTTTGGAACGATTTTGTGAAAAATGAGAAAAACGAAAAAAACCGGAATTTCAGTTTTTCGCTCGGGAACTTTTTGTCTCCAAAATTTTTTATATTCTGGACTTAAGTAAAGAAGAATGTATATGAAAAATTTTAGAGTGAAAAACAATAAATTGTAACTTTTCATGTATGTCTATTATTGGAAATTACTAGGAAGACTTAAAAAGAAAGTTTTAGAAGGCAGAAAGATGTTCCAAGTGTTCTGAAATATGTAGAGAGACTTGCACTATGTTTCACTTTGTTCCAAATTGTTTGGGACAAAGTTAAGGCACTTGTTTAGGGTGTAACATAAATGTACTAGGTTCAACACTGTTCCAAGATAATTGGGAGTAAGATGAGACAGTTCTACAGGGTTTAACAATGTTCTAGATAGTTCAACAAGGTTTAACTTGTTTTCGGAAAGAAGGTGGTTATTCCTGTGTTTGTACTGCTGGTTTTACCGGTTATGTCACAATTTGAACATAAATAAATAATTTATAATTCCTTTAACATTTATTATTTTTTAGACAATGTTAATTATCCCTTCGCTTGCTCATAAAATAAACACTTTAATATATTGTTATCAATCAATTTACACCGTATAGAACTATAGTAATGATATACTCTGTTTACTGATAAAATAAACTCCCATATAATTATTCAGTAGATTTACATCAACAGAGATAATTTTAAGTATTATAATATTCCGTTGTTAAAAAGTAACCAACAGTACATCTATGCAATTAAATTCCCATTGATTTAAAATATAATCGTAAATAAATTTAGGAAAAGTAGATAGATGAAGTGAATGCGGTAAGAAGTTGTGATGAGGCAAATGAAGAACATGTTCGTTGCAGGAAAAGCGCGATACTTGAAATTAGAATTCCTGCCGTTTCCTGCGAGTTATTTGGCGGAGTTGTTTCGAGCAGTAATAACCGTGTTGTCATCATCCCGTGTCGCATTCCCGGACGATGAGTGATAGTTCCCGAGGGACCGGGTCTAAGTTACGCTCGCACAATCATATTTTATACATCGTGTGCGTTTTGCGCGGTAAATTTGCCGGAGATTTACGGATCCGAGCTGGCGTCGCGATGGAGAATAATTTAAGAATGCCGCATAGTGAGATTTATTACTAAACCCCTTTTTAAATTTAATTGCCGTGAAACAATACCAAATTTCAATCTGCTTTTTAATTACAAAAAAGAAATGAAAGTACTCGTATTACCGGAGTCAAGAACAAGACTACTTTTCGCTTTAATTTTACATTATTTAATAAAAAATTTCTCTTTGTCTTATACAATAACTTGCTATTGTTTATTTTTTTATTTATTTATGACATTTTTTGGTTTTGGCTTTTTAACAAGACAACACTCCACTTATAAAGAAGCACTAGAAAACAGAACAAACATCTTAAAAAATATTTGCTTTGAAAAATGAATAAGAATCATATAGTGTGTGCAACGAAACGCGGAATATAGGACTTTAACATGTTATTTAAGAAAATGCAGATACTCTGTCTTCTAGTAAATTTAGAACAAAACTGTAACAGTACAAAGTTGTTCAAAATTAAATTCTGCATTAGATAAGTTTTAAAATATAAAACATTTATTTCCGTAGGTAAACAGATTAACTGCAATTGTAACAAATTTATATAATTTATCGAATCATTAATTACTTGTCATATTTAAATGGAGCTAGGTAGAAACAAGTTTTAACTTTAAAATTGTAGCTAATGACAATATTAAATTATTATTTACAAATATCAAAAATTAATTAAAATATGTAACAAAAACACTTCTTATATTCATGAGAACACCATTCCCGGTTGCACGATTAACACCAAAATATAATCAGATTTAATCTAGGATGTCAGAATGTTATATCCATAATTTCAAATTTTTATATTTACTGGTATTTAACAACATCCATCCATCCACACAAACGGACAGACATAATCGTAAAAATATTAAAATCGTGTTTAAGAACTTCAAAACGTGTTTATCCATTGAAAACTCACTATCCTGTTTTTAGCATGATTCCAATACCTCTCTTACTGAGTGGCGAGAGGTAAAAATGAAAAAAAAAACGTGGAAACTCATATAGTAAAAAATAGAAATTTGGATGGGTGTTTGAAATTATAGTTTGCTTGAATTAGAAATACTGATATTTTATAAGCCTTTTTAACTATGATGTCTGTATGAATATCTAAAATTAAATTTCTGTGAAGTTTCACACATAAAATTGTAAATCTCATGTAATGTAACTTAAAAATATTAACTCTCATTTTTCATTGTTTTGTATAACTAATCACATAATTTATGCCCTCTTGAAATTTACGGTATTCCTGAAGTGATTTGATAGAAGAAATTTAGTATATTTCACACAATTAATAGTAAAAATATTATTAATGAATACATTGAAAAGAAGAGGACATAGGCGTGAAACTTTGATTGACACTTTTCAATTTAATACACCGGACTCTTAAAATTAAAATTGTTAGAATTTAAACTTTAAAATTTATGAGTGATTGAATCAAAATTGTATTAGTTGTTGATAAATAACTGATGAAGTAGCTGTTTTCTTTTCTGAAAAGATCAATAAAAATAATTAAACCAACCACGGAGTGAATTTGCCGAGTGGAGAGCATAAACAAGATCCGATGCCTCTTTGAAATTTCCTGAAGTTGAAAACCCTTTGAGGAAAACGTCATGTCAAGCGACTTTTCCTTTGCATGTCATATTTTAAAATTACATTTTCTCGTTCGAATGAAACAGTTTAAGAACGACGTGTGACATATTTCTACATGTAAATCCACTGAGCGTTGAATTCTGGAATGTTCTTTCCACTTTCGGCGTAATTCACGATAAAAGGTTAATAAATTCTCTCCGGCAACTTAGAAATCACATGGAAAAATAGATGTTTTTACCCGGAAATTCCTAGCTTGCGAGAAAATTACTACTGGATTATATCCCAGAACTGCAAACAATAATATTTCATAATGCTTTTTTTCCTGTTTTATAAATTCTTTCACTAATATGTTATAATATATAAATTTTGTGTTTATTTATTTTTGATTATTACAATTGTTTTCCAACATGACAGTATCAAAACAAAAGTTATTTATAATATTAATGAGGTGTTTTTTTTCCTATATTGAAATTAATTGGCAATGAAAATATGTTTATAATTAATATTATTGTGTTATTTACGATTTCAAAGTAATTATTTACTGCTTACTTTTGAAATATTAATTAGCAAAATTAAATTTATATATGAAAAACCGTATGCAATACATGCACCAATTAATTGCTTTAAAATAATTATTCACACATGAGGTACAGCTTTGAAATTGATTAAATAACAATTAATATACACCTAGCAATACATATGAAATGCGACATGTAAAAATGAACTCATTATAATTTAATTAAATAATAAACTGGTGGTGCCCCTCATAAATTTGTGTCCGCACGCCCGTGGATATCTGGAGCTTCTCAGGCTGGATATCGGTCCTTTCCAGATCGTCTCCAGGGAGTATGTATGATTTGCTTACGATTCAATAACGGTTAGAGCTTATTCTTCAGTGTACATATCCTGTACTGTAATGCTTCCTATATTCGAAGGAAATCATTTTTTGTGTGGAAAAAACTGTGACTGTATTTCAGAGTGTATAATTATTATCGTAATTGAATAATGTGTATAGTGTTTATATTTAAATTTAAACTGTGTTATTCTAAGACGGGTTAACCGAAGAGGATAATTTATTTGGACCTCTAACTATTTTTTGGATTTCTATAGATCTCTTTTAATTATTTAGATATCTGTTTTGTTGATTATTTACAATCTGTCAGCACCTTTTCTTCAAGTGTAAACATATTATATACTAATCTTCTTCCAATATAAAAAGGCTCAAAAACTCAGTTGAAGCTTTTATATCCTATTCGGTCTTCATGTTTTCTTCATTCGTTCTTGTCCTTATTTTTACTGTTTTTTTGTCACTGTATTACTTCTCTGATTAAATCCTCGTTTGTCCACTTTTTCTTCCCTTCGTACTTTTTCTGTTTTTTTTTTTAATTTATTTATGTACTATGTCTTCTCTATATCTTTCTATCTTTTATCTGCTTTTAAAAATTGATTACCATACTTGGGACGCCAAACAGATGCAGAAAAAATTCGTCTCACAACGAGCGCTAAATTTGAATGGAACATTACTATCGGTCAGGGGCGGACTGGCCATGTGGAAAATGTGGAAAATTCCACATGGGCCGTATACAAATTGGGCTGTTTTTTAAATGTACACTTGTCCAGTTTTACTTAAAAAATATTCTCATTTGTTTCTCTTACGTTCAATAAGATAAATTTCAATTAAATAATAGATGTAATGTAGGTATATGTGTGGGCGTGGGCCTTTATCACTTTACCCGGTTCAACCGGAGTGCGAATTCATAACAGGCCGGCCGACTTGAGTCCATCATTACATTGGGCCGAACACGAAGCTGATTTATCGGAATGTCGGTAACGTAGGTACAATATTTAATTAATGAATACTAACTTTATTCCGTGAAAGATAATTTTGATTGTTATACGAACTTTTGCAAGACGTGTCTGTCAAATCATTTTTAGTCACTTTTTCTTAACTCAGTAGATAACATTTTGTCTTGTGGAAGTGAACACTTCTTTTTTTATATATGTACGTACGTGGTGCAGTTTGAAATTTGAGGTAGTGAATACATTTGTTAAAAAGTGGTTAAAATGGAAGCCCTCCTAAAATATAATTTTAAATAAAAAAATATAATGCGTTTATTAGATATCAAGGTTATAACATCACAACATAATGCCCATCGTATGGTTATGAATGCAATCAAATCATTAAAAGATTTTCGCGAAAATTTAACGATGTAAAGTACTCTGCTGATGTGTTTGTTACTTAGGTATATAAATAATAAACTCGATGAAATGCAATGTGATGTCGAAGTTGAAAATACGTTACCGGATATTAGAATACGTAAACAAAAGCAAATGGACGGTGAAGGAACTACGGACGAATCGGTAAAAGAATCACTAAAAAAATATGAAATAAATCATTACAATTGCTTATTAGATACAGCAATACAAAGTATGGAAAATCGTTTTTCAAAAAACCAGTTACTTTATTACGATTTCGCATGTTTAGATCCTAAAAATTTTTCTGTAAATATTTCAGAAAATGCATTTAAAAAATTAAGCACTATTTTAATAAAATTTAATCCAGAAGCAACTCAACAAAATCTTATTTCAGAATTACAACATTTTAAATCGTCATGGAATATTTTGAAAGAAAATGTAAGTGAAACTTTCGGAAAATTAAAAGATAATGAACATTCTTCTCATGAAGAAGTTAAAAATGATAATGGTTCGATTTCATTTCAAAATTGTCCTATTTGCTGTTATAATATACTATTTCGATATAATATGTTAAGTGGCGCTTATTCTGTACTTGGTCAAGCCTACAAATATTTATTATCTATGTCAGTAACACAAGTGTTCTGTGAACGGAGTTTTTCAACCTTAAAATTTATCGAAAACAGACTAAGAGCAAGTATTTCACAAGAAAATCTAGAAGCCTTCATGTTAATGTCAGTGGAAAAGGATATTTTAAATGAAATAGATCCATATGCAATTATTAATATTGTTGCTCAACAGAGTAAACTACTAAATGAAAAATTAATGTTGTAAAATTGTTGTCATTATGATTTTTTTTGTTATTATTGAATTTTGAATATATTTAAATATATGTAGAAAGAAATACACTTTTTTTATTTATGAGCTAGGCCGGTAACAATTTTTTCCACACAAAGTTTTTTGGGCCAGTCCGCCCCTGCTATCGGTAACCCGTTTTTAATCACCTGTACGAACACGAGCACTGAGATCTCTGTCAAGTATTGTTTTCATGCGATTATCTTATTTGAAATTAATATTATTTTATTAAAATACTTCAAGTATTATCTTCATTTCAAAATTTATACAAAATTGTTTCACATTTCTTAATTTGTAACGTGTAAAATTGACTTCTGTGTAGACAATTCTGTGCATTTTAGGTCCTGCCCATTACTTCAATTAGTGCATCTGTTCGGTGTCCCATGTATAAATTGTCTAACTTCTTCTCTATTTCTTGTAGTTTTTTCACCTTGATCTGTCAAATTTTCTTTTCCCTCTAGGTTTTTCAAACTTTATTTCATTTCTTCGTTGTATCATCCTAACTTCTGTTTTCTCTATTATAATTAATTAACTTGAGGTTGTAATCGTCATACGCTTTTATTATTGCGACCTGTAAAATATTTTGTGATATTTTAAATTTCCTGTAGGTAGACTTTTTATAAATCCTTCTAACAAACCCGTATACACTTTTATTTGTATTTAGGATGGAACAAGCGAATGTAGGTCAAAGGGTGTTGTTAAACAAGTCAAAACGAGACCATATATTTTGCGCAGATAGATGTATTGAGTAAAGTGAGTATTTTAGGAAAATTAGTTTAATTTCGATTCTATTGTATGTATTTTTACTTCCATGTCCGAAGTAAATTTCAACGGAAATATCCATTTTGATCATCCCTGAGTCTATAATGAATAGTTTTGGCGTGAAGTCTGTATGTACATATGTATACATATAGGTAAGTATGCATATATTTCGCATAACTCAAAAATTATTAACCGTGCTATGTGAAAGTTTCTATATGGGATTCCTATAACATCTAGTTATGCACCTTTATTTTTTATTGCAACTAGTAGAGTTGAAAGAGCAAGGCTTGAATTTTTCTCATAACTCAAAAACGATTAGCTGTAGAATGTTGAAATTTTCTTTGTGGGACTGATTGGAGGATAATATCTAACTTTAAATAAAGTGCAGAAAAATGTGTAATATTTAATAGGCCTACAAAGAAATCATACGATGTCCTCATCTCATTTTTTGATATACACAATGTTGTACAAGTGTCCCCGATAACTCCAATACAATGTAAAAAATATAATATTTGGTATTTAATATGATGAATTGATTAGATTTTGACTACAATTGGTTAACCAGAACTATAGTACTTTACTTAAAGCTTTAAACCGTTTTTCCTAAAAAATACCTCTAAATATTTTTCCACAAATTTCGTTATTATTAAATAAAAAGAAATTCTAGCTAAACGAAATAAATATATAAATTATAATTATTTTACATAACGTTTAGGCTGAGGAATTTCTATAGTTATTCATATGTTCACAAAATTTGACATATGATGTGAAATTTGATGTAAGTTTAAAAGATAAAATAAGTAAATATAAAGTATTAAAAAAGTATGAAAGAAATATATAAGGAATATATTTGCATGCGTGAATCTAGCTAAGTTCGGTTCCAGTTTTAGTGACGACAAATTTTTTTTTCATCATACAAATTTTATGAAGTAAATTTTAAGTATGAAATGAATTAAAAATGTTCTGAACTGCAATAACAAACTAATTATAAAATTACAAATTGAATGTACAGAAAAACTTATATAGAATATATTACTACAGTGGCGGGAGGTAATGGACACACCAGATTTTGTCCTATAACCTAGGTTGTTACACCCTTGTATCTTTCCATGATTAAAGTTTTTCCCTTCGGTCGATATATTTCTTTTAAAAGTAATTCAGACTATAGAAATTTGCAGCTGGTCCTAGAATAGCTGTTCTGAGGTTTCCTCATCTTCTTGGCATAGACAACAGGTGATGTTTTCAGTCTTATCAAGTGTAAACGGTATTTTTAAACCAGTGACCATGTTACGATTCTTAGTTTCCCATGAGCAGAAATTTAATTGTTTTCCTTTCTTAGACAAGGGCTAAAGTCTTTTCGCCTAGTTTCCCTCAGTATTAATCTAGTACGAAACTATGATCTTTGCTCCCATTCTTTAATAATATTTTGGAGTCCTTTTTTGCTTTTTTTTTGCTGTATCATCTTCTAATATGGATGACCTTTTTATGCAGAGAAAAGTTCTATGTCATTTTAAAGTTAATAATTGCGCTCATAATTTCACAAAACAAATAGCATTTACTGTGTCTGGGACCGTAGGCAATATTTCGCCGAATTTAATATTCTTGGCATGTCGGAGCACCGTCCGGTTTGGATGGAGAAGGCTGGGAAATGGGGGACAATTTCGCATCAGGCACCTTCATTACGCCCTATCGGCTTAATTAATAAGTAGGACTGTTTTGATGTAAGCCTAATTCAATTAGACCAATCCTAGGACAACTTTAATATAAGAGTGTTGAAAATTTTAATTTAACGGACAAATAAAGAATTTTACTGACGATTAATGTTTAATTCTTTAATTACAAAGACAGATGTAAAGGCTTCTCATTTAGAAAATTAAAGAGCAAATTTAAGTGCCTCTTTTTATAAAACATCAAACTTTGACCTATATCTCTTTAGCAACACTTTTTACAGTATTCTCAATGTTACACTGTAACATCAAAGCGTTTTTTTATTAAATTTGATGATAAAGGATTTATTTCAGTAGTGGCTGCCTGGTTAGCATGCTCAAATTAAAATTAAACGTAATTTAATATCAGAGTCAATTCTGAAATAAAATATAACTGGGTTCCAGTACAAAATACTTTACAAGCTGTAGTTCACTTGAAGAAACTACAAGTTGATAAAATAAAAATCTTTGGAAAAGTGATTTCTGTTTCAAAATATCTTTATTTACTCCAAAAACGGTACAATAATCTAAAAATCAAGTTTTTTAATATAAATTTATTGCATTTGCGGATAAATATTAATTAGGAAAGAATATTTCGCACAATTATAAATAAATTTTCGGTTCGAAGAAATTATTTATTTTTCATTTCTATAAGTATAGAGGCATTTTATAGTTGTATATCGATGCTTCCTCTTACGATGAAAATAGTCATTATTAAAATTTACACAAATTTTGTTTGGGGGTGCTAATTCAAAATTTAGAGATGCTTAACTACGCCTAGGCGAAGTCCAATAACAGGGCAGCATACCTACAGCGTATAGTGGGTTCCGAACCACTCGGGCACAACGGTATTTCTTTTTAGTTACAGATTTATCGTCCCTGGAAATCGAATCGTAGATATGACAATCCGTTCAGCGAGTCTAAGCGAAATTAACGGCCCATTTTCTAGTACCAGTACATACTCTTGATACAAAAATAAGACATGAGATCTTCAGTTCATAGTGGATTCTGAACCAGTCGGGCACTGTAGTATTTATTTTTGATTACAGATTTGTCGTTCCTGGAATTTAAACCCCAAATCTCTCACTCCGCTCAGCGAGTCGAAGCGCGCTAACCATAGAGAAGTTGTATGCACGTACACACTTTAAGTTAATCAAATTTGAATTAAATAGATGTACGTACTCTATCATTTCATCAAAACTTTTATCGCATTCATTATTCACTATTTCAGTATTACTTAATTATTTCATTAATAACAATTCATATATTTTGTTTATGACAACTGAACCCTCTTCTCAAATCTTTATACAAGTATTGTTACACATAAGAGAATTGTTGCAAATTGTTGTATAGCAATGATTCCCATTTTGTATTGCTTGTAATTTAAATAAAAAATGTTGCTATTAATTTTAACCGCTGAATAAAATTTATTTCGCAAACAATTCTCGGGATTCGCGGGGTGAATAACGCAAACCACCTCGATAGGTGGTGGAGCAGCAGCGAAGCGAAACATCGGGTGATCTGGCTCCACTGCGCATAACACTGAAACGAATTGATGCAATGAACGGAATTTAAAGGGTAAATATTTGCCACGCCAGCCAGTGCAGCGACGGACTGCTGCTCCCAAATTGGGCCAATAACCGTAAGGGGAATTTATTTCTTGCAATGCTCCACTTGCTCTAGTTTTTACACTAAATTAAAGTTGGTGATAAAGAGTCATTACCGGAAAGAAAAACAGAAACAGCAACTGCCAACCGGGTTGTAAGCAACGGTTAAAGGTTTCTGTTCTGCGCAGACAAACATTGTTATTCTCATTCGATTTTATATGACAATGAACCGTCATAGATTTTCATACTTTTTTACATCTGTGTGAAATGTAACCAACATTACACGAATGTATTTGAATGTATGTGGCAACATATACTTCTGAAATATTTTATTGTATAAAGAAAGAAGGTTTAAGAGTTTTGTGGCTTTTGAAAAAAATATCCGGATATCAAAATAAAAGTTTATCCAGTATCCGGAAAATCCAGTAATCGGATTTAAACTGGTATACGAATAAACTCAATAACCGAAATAAATAGTTAAATTGAGACCCGAATGAACCCGATATTTAGGAAAAATGGTTTAAATAAATATCCGAATAAAATTATGCCTGTAATTTAATTTAATCAAATGTGAATTATATTAAAACAAAACTAAAAAACAAAGGGTAGATTTAGATTTGATTAAATTGTAATCCTTTTTTCATCTTTTTTCTGTTTTTTTAAATTCATTAACTCATGGAAAATAAATAATGTCCGGTTTTAGCAGATTACCCGTTTCATTAGGATACCAGTACCATCCAGATATCTGTTCTATCCGAATACCGATTCTATCCGGATACCGATTCTATTCGGATACCGATTCTATCCAGACACCGGTTCTATCCAGATACTGGTTTCATCCTGATAAAAGTATCATTCTGGTACTAGTTTGTCTGGATTAAAAAACAACGAATATTCGAAATCCCTAGTGGTTACAGCGGGACACAGTATGTGTTCCGATGATTCTTCGTCCACGTCTGAATCAACAATGTTATTTTTAGCTTTACAAATTTTGTACAAATGGTATTTTACGACAATAGTCAATTAGGACTCCTGTCATTTTTATAACTTTGTTTTCTAGTAGCTACTAGCTTGAAGTTTCTCGTAGATGGAGATAAGATGTTTTACCTGTCTGAGGTCTAGAATGTTTTTCTAAAATAAGGATACGGCAGATTGTAAGTTTTTCACTGTCTCCTTGTAGTAGCTTTCTGGAAGTCCATATGCAGTTTCCGGTCCGTAATATAGAAGGTTAGCTTCTTTCTGTGTCAGCTTTCCGTTTTTCTAGGATCCTTACTCCAATGTGAAATGGTTTTCTTTAAAAAGATTTTGGACGATGTCCTTATAGTTTCAATGTAATTTTGATTTACAATGATTTTTTATTGTCTTCTACTCAAAATTAATATTTTATAATATTATATTTAAGTGTAAGATATCCTTATTTTAAGCTTACAAAATCTATAAACATAATTGATATTTAATGTTTTGCAAAATAATAATTTATTTATTCTTCTTATGATGACCTAAATAGTCTTAACTGCAGTAAAACTTATTTAAAAGTTAATCAACTATATTTATATTATTTTACAAAGAATATATTTACAAGACTTCTTATTACTAACTTGTTAAATGAGAAAGTTATTAACTTCAGTGGGTAAGAATTTTTATGAAACCATACACAGCGATGATCTTTTTTGCAGGCCAGTACAATTTCAATTAAAAGCAAATAGTTGGTGTTGTGTAAAAAGTCAGGCATACAGGGACATTTCTGGCTGGCGGGGAAGGGTTGTGCCGCATGATTGAAATTCCAGCGGCGACACGATCCTGATTCCGGGATCTGGAGTGCTCGGGGCACGCCACCTCCTGCTTTGCTCCTGCTGATGCATTCAACCGCAGGGCCGCGTACCCTCGCAGGAACTATGCAGCGGGTAAACAATGTTTCATTCATTATATCAACGCTGCATATATTTCAAACCCATTACGGGGATTGGAAATTTTAAGAAATAGCGTTTTCTTGTAAGAACATTTGTAACTTAACTTGTGAACATTAAGTAAATGTTGATTTTGAACATATTTATTATTTAAACATGTTTCTAGTTTCTAATACTTTTCATGTTATCCCTTTGCCTTGATAATTATTTAAACACTCTTTTCCTTTGATTCAATATTTTTTTCAAATTTCACTTAATTATTTTTTTCTATAGCAGATGTTAAAGTGCAGTTTTATCAACTCAAAATAGTGGATAAAGTAGCACTTTAACTTTTAAGGGTAGATAAAGTAACAATTTAACAGCAAGGGTAGATAAAGTACCTTAATTTATATTTATATGAAGTACATTTCCATAGCAACTTACACTACTGACATTTAAAAATTATTCTCAAATAAAAACAAAATTTTTCTAATTTCAATTAATTAATTAAATTATCGACTCGCGAAAAATAATTCACTCGTGATTATATAGCTCGTGAATTAACACTTTCCGCTTGTCGATAAAATATTATTTTATCGACATATAAAAAATAACAATTACCTCCATTATGTTCTAAAAGAAATTTATTAAGAGCATAAGGGAACAATTTCTGGAATTCAGTCAATATTTATTTTGGCTTCGCCCGATCAATTTTATTTTAATTTGATTTCCAAAAAAATCCTAAATTTCAGAACCGAAATAAATCCTTTCAAATATTGAATATGCAATTTTGGACTTCCAATAAACATGTAATTATTAGAAAAAAAACTCCTGAATTTCAACTTACGCAATATTGCACATTTTATCCTGCAGTTTCTAAGGCTTTAAAAATCCTAATTTATTTACCCCAAACGACATGCACTGTGGAAAGATCCTTTAGTATTTTAAGAAGAGGCAAAACATGAATTAGTTCCACTATTAGCGGAGTTTGGCACTAGACGGTTTATGCATGATGAGTGCATGGCGATTTAATAAACTACATTGAACTCCACTTTATTAATTAATTAATGTTCTAAATGAATTTTAGAAAAATGAAAAAAATAAAACAGACAGAACCAGCAATAAAAGATCATTAATTGAAATAATGAAAAGACTTAAATATTGTAAATATCTTTAAGTAATAAATTTACACGAAACGAAATAGTATGCATTGTTGAAAAGAGTGTAAATATATTTATCATTACTAGTGTCTATATTTTAAGTCATATAAAAATCAAAATATAGACAAAGTTCCTTAAGAGTTGCTAAGTAGGCTGTTAATATGTTTTGTTTTTTATTTACATTAGAAAAAGTTTCTAAAATCATTTGGTGTTTTGTTAGATAGATCAGTCAATAATTCTGAAATTTGTTTTCTTACAGAATAATTTGGATTTTGAAGCTGTACTAATTTTGACAATACCTTTTTCGCTACTTGTCCCCAAATTTTATTCTTTTAATTTAAAGAAATTTATAAATTTTCAGTTATTTGTTTATGGTTCTCGTTATTCCTACAGTTTCTACCTTTATTAATATTTCAAAATTTGCCTCAATGTGTACGAAGTTAACTCGTACACATTTCCATGAAATATTTCTTTTGCTGAGAAAGATAAAATAATCTGATATTACATAAATTAATATTTCCTTAATACTCCGAGAAAACAATTTTATTTTATTCTACCTTTCCTGATATACGCATAAAAAAGTAAAACAACAAACTTGAGATAGGCAATTAAAATTAAAATATTACAAAATATCTGGATAAAGCATATTACTACACCTAACAATGGGCAATAAGCTGTGAATGATATATTTTTATGAATCTGTCTGTATAAAATTGCGTGCGGTATTTCTGCTAAATAAAATTCCTTTTCTTTTTATTCATGTTTATTATATTTCGTTATATAAATCGCGTAAACATAATAATATCTTCCCTTGTCATAGCTGAATGTTGTTTCCCACACTTTTTTCTGAATTTGGACTAGGAGATGTCAGACATCATCATCGGTGACGTCACCATTTGTACGAGATGGAGACGTCGCAAAGAAAGACGTATCGATTGACATGCAAATATATACTTGTCAATATCTAGAGTGTATCACTGGAATGTTTCTTTGTTTTTATTTCCTCACTCACGGAAGAAAGAATTTGAATTAATCTTATTTTAGAACGATATCTAATAAAATCTGTACCAGTATGTATTTATTTATTATGATTGTAAATACTTACTCAAGTTGCGATTTTAAGAACTTGAGTTCGAGTTCCACTAAATCTATTTCCACTCCAGGTATACGTATCGTAAACGCCCTCTATTGTAAAAATGTAAGCCAGAAATAAGTATAAGCAGTAGGTGATAATAGTATGTAGTGTATCGAATGCAGAAAAGCATTCATATTCATGCGAGTATAATTTTTGGGGCACCAGATATAATCGAGGGTCGTATTTTTTTATGACCATGGATATGAGCTTTTTTGACAAGATGTACACTTTCTACCTCTCGCAACTCAGTACGAAAGGTATTGAAATCATGCTAAAAAGCGGATAGTCCCTAGAACACGATTTTAATATTTTTACGATGATGACTGTCCGTGTGTGTGGATGTGAATAAAAAAGTTTAAATTTTGGATGTATCATTTTGACACCCTAGGTTATATCTGATTAGATTTTGGTGTTAATCGTGCAACCGGAAGTGTTGTTTTCACGAAAATTGTAATTCATATTTTATATAATATCAGTAGCTAAAATTTTGTTGTTCAAATTTGTTTCACCTAACCTCATTTAACTATTATAAATAATGAATGATTTGACAAATTTGTTACAATTGCGGTAAATCTGTTTACCTATGGAAACAATTATTTTATATTGGACAGTATTACAATTATTATAATGGGCAATGAAAATAATGTAATAGTTATTTGTATCGCTAGCCCAGAAACTGAATTTTTGCAAGAGCGATTTTGTGTTCTGTAATACTAGTCATAATGGGACGGAGGCGAGAAAAAATAACTATCGAATACTCTCAAGGAATTGTACTAATACTGTAAGTACTAATTATTTTAATAATTAATTTTACCGTGTCAGCAGTGATCGCACGGGTACTCATATATAACACATATATACACAACTAATGTATTTGACACTTATTTCAATAATTTTCACAAAATCAATCAGTTTGTTATCAAATAGATAATAGAGGTAAACGTAAATTTGAACGGAATGGAAACAATTTTGCTTAAATATGAATTGGTCAAAACGGAAATATTTATTTCTCTCGCCTAATCATCATAAGTCGTCGGCAATTGTTAATTTTAACCAGGGCATGTAACCGAAAAAAATACTGGTTAACGGTTAACCCATATTGAGAACATTATAAAAATAACGGTTTTAGTTCGAAAACCGGTTTTTAAAAATTGGTTAATAAATCGGTTAATAAAAAAAATAATAGAAAACTTAATTAAAAAAATAATAATGTTAGGAACAAATGAAAAGCGATTATGTTTCATGCTGCATGCAAAATCTAACTAGAAATTCACAAAAATTCCGATAACACATTCAGAGAAATGTAAGTAATTTTTTCAATTTTAAACTTGATGCCTAAAGCTTACAAAGAGACTACCTATTTTTATGACTCTCCAATAAAATCGAAATTGTCATGACTCATATAGTTTTATTCAAATACAAATATAACAGATATGAAAAATTCAATTTTTTTCGCACTTAATAGTATTATTAAAATGAAGATTAATGTTCGCTAAAACCAGTTTATTTATTATGATGAACGGTTACCGGTATTTTCGGCCTTAGAAATATCGGTTAAAATTACGATAAAAGTTCACAAATTTTATACAAAATTCAAAAAAGTCAATACATTATTTTATTTATTAATATAGTAAGTTATAATATATAATTTATTTCGTGTATACAAATATTCAATAAAAAACTTTAAAATAATAGAAAACTTTTTTTCCTTTATTATGGTGTACGGGGACAAGTTGGTTTGAATGTACATCTGTTATAATAAAATAAAATAAAATGGCCTTTCCACATTTTCAAACACACAGTATATTTTTTTATTATTTGGCAGAGCAAAAGAAATATGTAACAATTATAATTAAATTAATTAGAAACATATATTTCACTTATGTCTTCTTACCCATTGTTGGGTGTGCCAATTTCGTACGTCCTAGACATCGGTAACACTACAATTCTATTTACATATATTTATTTTTTATTTAAATTATATTTTATACTTGATAGTGTTAGCTAATAACCTACTATTAATTTAATATAATAATTTTAATATAACGTTGAATAACTGTTAGCTATTTCGTAATCCCCCTACCTTCATTCATTTATTAAAATGATAATTAACAACACAGAAATCTTCAGTGTCTTTTCAGCAGTCATCAGGTGAGCACAATTTATAATTTTATTTTTTAATTTCAATTTTAATAATTGATTGCGATTTACTACTACTGTATTATTATTAAAACTAGTGTGCAGTACAAATATTTTTTTATAATTATTAAAAACAAATTTTGTTATAAATAAACTAATTCATATTTTTTATTGTTTCAGGTTTCAGCTACTTTCTAGATATAAGATATAGATAATATAGACGTAAGGGGGGAAGCAGGTACTTCTCAGTTTTTTTTCTCACCACTGAAATAGTAAGTCCAATTTTGATATTTAAGAATAATATCCTCCCTGAGTATTTTACGACTTCATTAAATTTAATTCCCATAAGTTCATTTTTAATTTAAATTATTTCCGTGATACATTGTTGACATTGTTTAATCTTAACTTTAACTGATACCGTATCATGCAAATATATTGCATTAAATTTATTCCTAAACAAATTAATAAGACTTGGCACATTAGGTATGAAATGAGATCTAGGTATAAAGTGTGGAGTGAACATGTGAAGTGTGATGGTTAGGTGTGATGTTTAAGTATAAGGTATGATGGTTAGATATAAGGTGTGCTGCTTAAATATAAGGTATGTTGAATGCAAGGTATGATGGTTAAATTTAAAGTGTGATGCTTAGATATAAGGTGTGGTAATTAGATATAAAGTGTGCTTCTTAGATATAAAGTGTGATGCTTAGATGTAGGGAACGGTATGATGATTAAATATAAGGTGTGATAAATACATATAGGGTGTGATGATTAAATATAAGGTGTAATATTTAATATAAGGTGTGCTAATTAAATTTAAGGTGTGTTGATTAAATTTAAGGTGTGCTGATTAAATTTAAGGAATGATAATTAAATATAAGGTATGATGATTAATATAAGGTGTGATGATTAAATATAAGGTGTGATAATTAAATATAAGGTGTGATGATTAAATTTAAGGTGTGATGATTAAATTTAAGGTGTGATGATTAAATGTAAGGTGTGATGATTAAATTTAAGGTGTGATGATTAAATTTAAGGTGTGATGATTAAATTTTAGGTATGATGATTAAATATAAGGTGTTATGATTAAATTTAAGGTGTGATGATTAAATTTAAGGTGTGATGATTAAATTTAAGGTGTGATGATTAAATTTAAGGTGTGATGATTAAATTTAAGGTGGGATGATTAAATTTAAGGTGTGATGATTAAATTTAAGGTGTGATGATTAAATTTAAGGTGTGATGAATAAATTTAAGGTGTGATGATTAAATTTAAGGTGTGATGATTAAATTTAAGGTGTGATGATTAAATTTAAGGTGTGATGATTAAATTTAAGGTGTGATGATTAAATTTTAGGTGTGATGATTAAATTTTAGGTGTGATGATTAAATTTTAGGTGTGATGATTAAATTTAAGGTGTGATGATTAAATTTAAGGTGTGATGATTAAATTTTAGGTGCGATGATTAAATTTAAGGTGTGATGATTAAATTTAAGGTGTGATGATTAAATATAAGGTGTGATGATTAAATTTAAGGTGTGATGATTAAATTTAAGGTGTGATGATTAAATTTAAGGTGTGATGATTAAATTTAAGGTGTGATGATTAAATTTAAGGTGTGATGATTAAATTTAAGGTCTGATGATTAAATTTAAGGTGTGATGATTAAATTTAAGGTGTGATGATTAAATTTAAGGTGTGATGATTAAATTTAAGGTGTGATGATTAAATTTTAGGTGCGATGATTAAATTTAAGGTGTGATGATTAAATTTAAGGTGTGATGATTAAATATAAGGTGTGATGATTAAATATAAGGTATCATGAATGTAAGGAATGATGATTAAATGTAAGGTGTGATGGTTAGATATGAAGTGTGATAAGGTGTAATGATTAAATTTAAGGTTTGATGATTAAATTTAAGATGTGATGGTAAAATTTAACGTGTGATGATTATATATATGGTGTGATGATTAAATATATGGTGTGATGATTAAATATATGGTGTGATGATTAAATATATGGTGTGATGATTGAATATATTGTGTGATGATTAAATATAAGGTGTGATGATTAAATACAATGTATGAAAATGTATATATAGTGTGATGGTTAGATCTGAGATGTGATGTGTAGATATAAGGTATGATGTATGAATGGAAGCAAATCCTTACTGCAAAACTACCCGGGATGTTTTCAGTAAAGACGAGCTTTTAGGTACAACTTATTTTAGGTTTATAATGTGCCTTGTTTTATTAATTGTTTTGCTTTTGTTTATTTATGAGTACATTATTTAATTCACTATAAATGTAAATATTACATACACAACTTTTTCTATGCCATTTTTATGCAAATATTGCTAGATTTAATTTTTTAATTTACTCCTATACTAATTTCAACCATTAATTTTTCCCTAAAAAAATATTTTTTGATTTTAAAGTCCTCCAATTATAATATTTGAATTTTGAATGTGCAATACCCCGTAGTATATTATAAGTCGAGGCACTCCTTTCTCTGCTTACAGCATTCTGGTCGTTGGTATGGGTTGCACGGAAGGGTTGTGATACCGCCCTCGTATTAGCGTGTCTATAAGTTAGAGTTACGGATGTGCTTTGTGCATCTTGCTGCCCTTTTACCATTTTGGGCGTTAGTACTGGAGGGCCGGAAGGGTGTCTGACCGCTAGCGTGTTGAAATGTCTAATTGTGGAGTGAGTTTGTACATAGACTATAATAATTAATATTATATTTTTATTTTCTACTTCTTTCTTGGTTTTCATGCCAATGCCCCTGACCCTTTTCGCTGGAAGTACACTGCATTAGTTTAAGTCGCGCCGAATAACTTTTAAGTCGCGGTTAGATTTAAGTCGCAATAATTTTAAGTCTTCCTCCTTTCCTTAAACCCAAAACCATCCCTTCCCCCCTTGCCGTCGTGGAGAGACCTTGTCGTGGTGGCAGGGCTTAACCATCCTCTAAACATCAAATGTAAAATAATAGAGGATGGGACCAACATCTCCACTTTAATATTATATTGATATAATTTACAGATGAAGCAATTTTATAAATTTCTTTCTTCAGATATTTTTAGGGAATATTAGATGGAAATGAAGCAAAACCTATTTCAAATGGTATAATTTCTTATGAAAGCAGCAATTTTTATTGGTGAGTGCAAAATATATTTTTATAAATAATAGTGCAGCAAATATTGTAAAATATGTTCATATATTTTAATAATTGTAAAAATAACTAATAGTTTCTTATTAATGAGTAGTTTAGAAAAATATAAAATATTTTTTATTTTGCTAGGACTAAAGAAATTATAATATAATTTTCAATTCTTAATTCTTATGTGTTATTTAAAAATGTATTGTAGTAACGAAGATATTAAAATATATCCTATCCAAAAGTTATATTTAAAACATTATATTTTTATAGACTGACAGTTTTAGGTATGTTTCTATAATGACAGAAATGCAGAAAGAAGAAATATTTAAACCGTGAAAGAAGTATGGTTGAAAACATTTCTAGAAAACTGGATGGATCAGAACCTCGAAAATCGTAAGTGCTTTTTCTTAAATTTATAATTTATATTTCTACTAATTGCCTAATCATTAATTATTATTTATCCTTATTTGACATGAGAAATTGTTTTTCACAACGATTTTACTTTGTAATCATAGTAACTTTAACATGTTTTATGACGATTTTTTCAGAATAAATCAAATCAAAAAGTTATCATTTTCTTCGATCAGAGAAAATTTTTTTAATGAAAATAATATTTTTAAAGTAAATTACATTATATATTATTATATATTACGTAGTTCTTCGATTTTATTCCCCGGAAATGTGTATTAACCAGGGCATGTAACCCTAAAAAACACTCGTTAACGGTTAACCCGTATAGAAAACGTAATAAAAATAACGATTTTAGTTCGGTTAATATATTGGTAAAAAAATTAATTAAAAAAAACATAAAAATAATTACAAAAAATATAATAAAAAGTAATTCAAAAAAGTAATAAAATATTACCATCTGAAAAAATATAACGAAAAAACAATTAAATTTATTTAACGAATATTCACAAAAATTCCCGTAATACCATCAGAAAAACCCAGGTCACTTATCAATTGTAAACTTGCCTAATGGTGACAAAGGGATTACCTACTTTTATGACACTCCAATAAATTATAAATTGTAAAAACTGTCATGACTTATATTGAAATACAAATAGGTAAATAACACAGATATAAAAAAATTAAAATAAAAAAAAATAAAGAAAATTAATATTTACGCACTACCGCATTTAATTTGTTCGATTACATCTTGGTTATCATAGCAGAAACCAATACAACGCATCTCCTAAAAGTCTTTTGCTTGTCATCTTATAATTAAAAATTACATTTTATTTGATAGAAATAGTCCGTAAAATGTTGTATGTACCTCAGACCAAAAGATATTTACGCCTATGGACGAATATCAAGTCAATCTTTTCTCTTTCGGTTCTCTGTATGTAAATAAATATTTTATTTCACAAAAAATAACACAATTTTCATTAAAAGAGTGGAACAGAACTAAGTAAATCAAATTTAAACAGTGATAGAACTCATCGAGAGCATCAATATTTATTAATAACTTTTTCTCGTAAACCTTTTAGAAATTGAGTTAAAATTCTTCAAAGTTTTATCATAAATTTCATTACCCAATTATGGTTTAATAATTTTTCATGTGTCTTCAAAATGTTAAAAATAATTGAAAATTTGAAAATAAGTTAGTAAGAAATATTTTTGCTCTCGACAAGTTTTATCACTGAATAAATTTAACATTTATTTTTGTTACATTCTTCATATAAAGAGAAATTATTATATTTAAAAAGCGGTTTAGTAGTTCCTTTTAGTAATTTGTCTCAGTTCGTATTTTAATTTAGTTGTAACGGAATGTATTACATGGAATGATAAATGGAAATATTAAATTCTTGTGTAAGTACCTCTATTCAAATTGGCAAAAGAAGAACTCTGCAATTTTTAACTGCATTACAGAACACGAAAAGCGATTTCCCATTTAAATTTAAATTAAAATTGTGAAGCCGGAATTGGCTTATATTTAATTAAAACGTAGAAACGTCAAAAATTTCAACCTGCCTAGGAGAATATTTATATTTTGAAATAATGTAGGGTGTACGTGATATTTGCTGGGTAAATAAAAATTGAATTTGATATTCAGTTATTCTCGCGAAGGGAAAATTGTAATTCCGTGTGCAAACAGTGCAATAAAGGGAGGAATGTGTTTGTGAATCGCGCAGACTTCACAGCAATTAAAGGGTTTAGCGATCAAGCCCTGTATATTGTGAACAGGCACAGACGCAGGAACTATCAGCTACATAAATAAACACGGAACCAACAAACGAAACACTTAAACCCACTACATTTTCACAAACTATTTGAATTAATTTAAATTTGTTCAACGAACCTTAGACTAAGGAATTTACTACCTTATTTATTTATTATTATACATAATGAGGTCTCGCAAAAAAAATAAGTGAACCTTTTCTGGTTTAAATCGAACCTACGAAGTCTAATTTATTGCTCTATATGATGTAATTCTTCTTTGTTTTCATTTTATGTTATATAATATCGTTTTTAAGTATTATACTTTTAAAAAGTTGCATACATTACATTACGACGTTCATAGATTTATTTGGGAGACATATTTGATTCTTGAAAGTTTTTGGTAGAATTAAAAAGAAATGAAAAGAAAAAAATTCGTAGATTAAAATATAATAATGTATTATAAATAATTTAATTCTTGAAATATAATTTTTCCTTGGTGTGCCAGATCCAAAATTATGGTTAGGCGCGTTTGAAATGTAAAGCGAATTAAAACAATGGAAGGCATTTGTGTACCACTATATTTGCAGGAGATTCTTTAATTCGTCAGTTTGGAAATTAATACATTATATTTGACGGTTCAAACGAAGTGAAGTGGGAAATAACTTTAGGTACGTTATTAGACGAGGGGCAAAGTGAGATAAATTAGCCGCGTTTTCAAGGGTATCATGTTAATAGCAATTTTTTCATTATTAAAAATTAATTTGGGGAAAAAATACGGGTCTAATATTATTCAATGTTCTACCAATTAAAGCTAAAAATTAAAAATTGTGCAAGACCTCATAGCTATATTTAAACGGTTACCCATCCTATTACAATCTATTCTCAACACAGCTTGGTACATAACTAGAAGAGCTTGTAAAAAAACAAAAAATGTAAAAACTAGGTTGTCGGTTTTCTATTGAGTTTATCGTAAGTAATATAACTAGAGCCATGAATTTACTGGTAAACTTTACGAATATGAATGACATCACAATAGCAAAGCTGGTATCATTTTTATCCGAGTTGTCGTTACTTCGTAGCTCGAATTATACATATTTGCTTTATTATTTCCCGAATGACAACAGTTCAAACATAATATAATGTTATTATATAGAGGATTATGATAATGAACATAATCCCGAATGTAATATTATATTTATTCTACCACCGTAAATTCGAAAAAAACGCATAAATATTTTATAAAACGACAACATAAAAATACGCAATGGTAAATGACTATACAATTAGCTGTTAGACGGTCGTACGAAGGGTGATTCACAACAGAGAAGAGTGAAATATGAGTCATATTTCACTGTCCTATCCTACTATAAATAAAATAATGGGGATATTTTGATAAAAGAATAGAAATTTTTATATACCTAAAAATGTAACCAAGACAATAATACTATGGTGTTATCAATTTTTTTTTCACTAAAAAAACGCATATTTCATTTAAATGAAGCATTTTTATTGGATGAAAATCACGTTTGTGGCATAATCACAAATCAGCCAAATGTGTTATCAAATTAATTTTACCAATATAGAATAATGTTTTATTAATTTTACTAATTATAAATGCATTTTCACAATACATACTTAAAATTTGAAAAAGAAACAAGTTAACCGATTATGGTTTTCACCAATCTCTAAGCCGTGATAACTAAAATATTGATTAATTTACCGACTGCAATGAAATAAAATTACACAACTTTTGCTATACTATAACTATAAAATGAGACCAGCATTACACCCGTATATTTTAATTCATGTGGCAACATAGACTCAAGCAAAGTTTACATTAATAATATCAGCTAATCTGGACATATTATCTCTAATTGTTAGCAATGTCAACATATACAAGCGTAACTAGTTTTACAATAATGTGGAAAGTTGATTTAAAAGTACGAGTATTATAAGGTTTACTTGTTAGAAATGGGACCAGCATTACACTAGTGTATTGAAACTCATGTGGCAACATATATTCCAGGAATATTATCCTGTACTCGTAATCAATATACTGTAGGTTAATAGTGTTAGCATTACTAAATTGTTCAGTCAGTGGTTTGACATGAAGGTATTTCAATCCAATGGAACTGGTGTTCGAATACCTTGTTGGTGTAACTTTCCGTCTGATCTGTCACAAATATTTTATCAACCTCATTCGATTATTCCCAATTATTCTGAAGTGTACAATAGTTTATTTGCGTGAAGAATTGAGTTATATTACTGACGCGAATGCAATAAAACAAAGTGTTGTAGTACGGAAGTAACAAGATCTAAATGTAGGTCATTTCACAATTAAGATAATCCAGGTGAACATTGTCTATAACTACGGGCGCAATTGTTCCAGTGTTTTACTTGCTCTTGTTGCAAACTGATCTAATTTATGAGTTCTGTAGTTTGCCTACTCTAACAAATTAAAATTTATGGATGTTTTATTCGCTTGTAAGAAAATAATTGTTTTTCCCGAGGTAATTTTGTTTCAACAAAGATTTATACATTTAATACCTCTCATGAATAATAAGATAATATTAATATAGAATTACAATTTTCTGTATTTTACTTGTTATTTTTTATTAATGACTTGAGTACAAGTTTCATTATGGTTCCTTTGACAATGGTATACAAAATGTACAATCTGCTACGATTAAGGGCAATACCCGTATGTTTAAAATAACGCCCTAGGGAAAGTGGCGGATAAAATCCAGGGGGGTGGGGCGATCAAGTAAAAAAAAAGATAATTGTGATCAATTTTATAGTGATCTCTGAAAATCTGTATTATCCTTCGAACTAGATATAAATTTAAAAAATATATATTTTTTTATGTGTTACCCATTTTAAAATGTCATTATTTAACTATTTATTTATAATTAAAATTAAAAGTTACTAACATATTATTCGCAAATTTGTGTAAAAAGAATGTACCTATTAAGTTTTATATACTTTTTTGTTTACCTAAAAAGAAAGGTAATTCGCTTCACTCCTCACTAAAAGAGTTTCTGAATCCGCCCCTACCTAGGTAATTATGTCTGTTTTAAGGCATCTAAATTTACAGTCAAAATTTTGCAGTAATAGACTAGTCGAACATTAACAACAATTTGATATAGACATAGGAATAAAATGTAACCAAAAATAATTCTTTTATAGTTTTGGTACTAAGTCAAATTGTTATGAAAATACCTAAAGGACTCGTTAAGTTATAGAGAGAATAAAACTATAAGGATAATTCGCCCCTCCCTGTAGAAGAATAATCGCATTCACAGGTTTCTTTTTATAGAAAAAAAATCTGTTCTATTAATTTCATTTTTCTTTTACATATCTTGATTTACAGTCAATTTTTTGCAGTAATACACTCGTCCGACATTAACAATAATGTGATTTTAACATTGAGTTAAAATGTAGAAGTAATAACATTCATAGACTACTTCAAAAATTTTATTAAAAATTCCTGATAACTAAATGAAGACATAAAACATTTTATGCCATATTAAATTCTGTTTATAAAGAATGATATGATTTTTCCTACCTCCACGTTTGCCCCAGACGCCGACTAGTTGGCACTCCTCGTCCCCCGGGTCCCGGCAGCACTCGATGACGTCCTGGCACGTGGTGGACGGCGTCACGGGCACGTCGGTGGCCACGCCGTCGCTGTACACGCGCACGATCATCTACACAGACAAACACAACATCACCTTAGATCATACATCACAGAGAAAATATATAATTAAAATGGCACCTCCACCATATTTGTGATAATTGTTGGAGTCTAGGGTATATTGCCAAATTGAAGCTGAGTAACTGTGGTCAGCAGTGGCGTAACTACCGGTGTTTTTCAAGGGGCCCGACTGGCTCAGACTTCAAAAATTATTTTTATTTTAATCCAACCACATGCAATTTTATTATAAACTATGGGCTATCAGTTCACTACACATAAGTAGTCAAACTGCTTATAAATCGGCGACCGATTCGACGTGCTGCCTTTTGAATGATGTTTGTGATCTTGTAAACCAATTACGAAATATGCGACGATAGAATGAGTCAGCGTCATGTTTAGTTGAAACTTATAATCATCTTTAAATAGAATCGAACCAAGCCTAAAGACTAAGTTTGTACAGCTTTTCGCAGTTATTCTTCAAATGTTTTGTTTAAGGATATAAATATCAAATATTCCGCATATATTTCGGATTTGATTTCCTCCCAGTTCTTCTCATTTAGAAATTGTTTTTAAAAAGATTTACAAAAATTAATTCCATTAAAGAATTAACCGAATTTATCATATCTAATAAAAAAAATCTTCATGCAGTAGTTTCAGTGAAATTTGAACTGAATGTTACATATTTTGTCACCATTCGTTTCGATTGTCTCCGCAGAGATCCAGTTCTTTTGTTCGTAAGAAAAAAATTAAATTATTTTTAGGAAAAGCTGTTAAAGCTTCAATATGCTCGATATGTTTTTTTTTGTAGTATAGTTGATTTTGTACATTGAATATTTATTTTTTATTTTGATCCAAGTTTTAAAATTATCCTCATTCCAACAATAGAGCGACTACTCTGCCCAATGAGTTAATTTAAAATTCTATTTCACTTTAAGAAGTACTTATTATGTAAAGTGTCCTGTTATGGGGTCATTCTATTTTAAAAAAAATTAATCTATACTGGCGCCCAGATTGACTTTGGAACATAGAGCCCAGTCAGGGTCTTTTTATCGCTCAGACCCACAACGACACGGCCTAGGACCCACTTATATATTGTGCCCGCAAGACCCGGTTTCTCTAAAATATTTATCCAATTAATTTTTCAATATTAATTTCTTATTATTTTAAAATAAAAAGTATCTACTTTCTTTCTAACTTTCCCCTTACAATCTATAATAATACACCATTGTCTACTTTTATCACGGCATACTTCTAAATAAAGAAATGGTGGAGGCAGCAACTGTCGTCGATTGTCAATAAAAGTTGTTGATTAATATAATTATTTGATTACTATTGAGAAAAATAAAATTTATAAAATATCCCGTACGTCCTAAATTTCATCTTAGACGACCCTTACAATGTTATTCAAGTATACGCTATTATTAATCACCATCTTCCACTGAGCTACTATCAGTTAATAAATATAAATTTATTTTAAAAAATCTCCGTCAATTTCAAAGGACAATAATTTACAATCTAATAACCATGTTTTGTTTCTCAACCGTGCTATTGGTACCGGTCAAATTGTAACCATGGTTAAACCATAACCGCAATGCGGTTCTTTTTCGGAATATACGATTAAGAAGGATTCTATTACAATTGTTTTTGCAATTGAAAGTTTGTGGAATGAATGTAATATCGGGAGAGTTTGGGACAAGGGCATACGTTCTATTGATTGGATGGGCGTGCAAAAATAGAAGCAAGTCTGCAAACAATTTCAATAATACGAATTCCTATTGAAATTTGGTGAAGTTTGTCAAGTATTGGAGTCACATGGCCGATAAGATGTTGAGCATTGTGCAAGTTCTGCGACCAGGCTTCGGTTTTCCATAAATTAATTAGTGCGACGTTTTAATATAATGGGAGTGGGTAGCAAGTTGGATTAGGTTTAGCCGCGGCTGAGTTCAGGCCATTGCGCTGATTTAAATACATTACCTGTTCGCCCTCAGCGTAGATTAATCGGGGGTTAGCCGACTGTTAGCGCCCCAATAATCATCCACGTTTTAATTGCTTCAGGCTCGCTCCAAATTACACAAAACATCCCCCGCAAACAACCAAAAATCATACATTACATCCCCTTTTCAATTACACAATATTTTTTACAAAAATATAACCTACATTGGTTTCATTAGCTCAGTAAATATATAATACTGATCGTGGTCATTGTAAATACGATTATAAAATAAATTTATTCACCACTTATAAAATAATTAATGTGACTAAATATTTTTCAATTGTAATTCAGAAAGTGTAAAATATTCGACTGGAATTAAGCGATTACAGCTTCGCTATTTTTTTCCAAATAAAAATACCGCTGTGTCCGAGTGGTATGGACCTTGTGTGATTCCAGCACTCGACTTTTTCTCGTGCCGAAACTTTCACACCTCCTGGAAAATAAGCGATTCTGCACGAGTGACACACTATACTTTTTCTACGACCACACTTTTAAACTGTAGGTATAAAGTGTGAGAAGTGCCACTTTCCATAGTGGTCATAGAAAATGTATATTTCATCTTTGAGTTTATGTTTGGATCCTGAAGTTATTTGAATGAACAGGAATAATCGGCCTTAAGAATCCTTGTTCTTAAACGTTGATTTTTGTAGGAAATATAATTCTCTACATCATTAGCATAGTTAATTTTAATTGAATACAAACTAGGAAAAATTTTACATTTTAAATTAAATTAAATTTTGGGAAAATTAAAAATTTTAAATGAGTGAGTCAAATTACATAGACAATTGAGATCGTACCTTTGCTGATTAGAGCCGGTGTCGTCAAACTGATGATAAAGAGAATGTAATCTCCGAAACGTCCAATAAAGAAACAGTATGTCTCCTATACAAATCAACGTTTAAATAAAAATGATTCCTATGGCCGATTATTCTTGTTCCTTCAAATTATTAAAGAATATTTATAAATTTGAAATGATCGCATCGACTTTTATCAAAATAGACTATTTTCAGAAATAAAAATTTTGGGGTAATTTCGGATTTTTTCCAGGAGTATACAAACAATTTTAGACTAAAAAATTGTATTTTTTAAGGTTCGTTCTTGCTTTTCTGTATTTCATTTTACGACAGATTTGTATTTCATTATTGGTTTAGGCAATTTGATCGGTGCCACTTTATTTTACTCAAAGAAAAATTGAATATATTCGTAGTTTACTTTAATAAATTTTATTATTTAATTTAGTCGCCCTGAATTTCACACAAAGGTGTGCTACCGACATACTTTGTATTTAAGCGCCCACAAATTTGGGGTATATTGCCGATTTGGTTATATATTTATTGTCAAACATATTTATTTTGAATTAATTCTTAAATGAAAAGGCGTTACCTGCAATTGCTCAGTCTATAAAAGAATCCTTCAACCAAAAAATGCTACTCTAAATATTGAAAGTATATTTCCTGCTCTATAGTATATACAAACATACATTATGATTACCGATATCTGCTATAAAACTGAGTGGTAAACCCAGTAAAGGGTAACAAGCTGTAATTGATATACATATAGAAGGTAAAATGTGAATCGATTTAAATAAAGTTACTTGAAGTATTATTCTTCTTGTAATAATAGAAGTTTATTTTCTTGTAAGTGAATTATCTAGAATCTCCTTAATTCGCAAATGGCGGAATAATAGTCCTTTCGATAACTCCAGACAAAAGTAAAACTCTGCGTATTAAAACAAGCAAGTTTTATCTGTGAAGGACCTCGTCCTGGAATCCTGGATTTTAATTAGCGAGTTCTGTTTTTGTTTTCTCTTCAGAGCAAGTATCTCACTCAAAACTTTCCCTTTGATTTCTTTATTTCACTGGGGGAGGGATTCTCTAAGTGCTACTGTCTTACAAGAGATGTACCTTATTTCAACTTTCAGGAAAGTAGTTTAAAAGATAGTTAGAGTAGTTACACTTTAAAGGATCCAATATTGACTTCAACACGACTCTACTTCTCTATACATTTAAACATTTCCTTTGGAAGTACATCAAAATGAAAAAAAGGTGTAAATTGTTTATATTTAAAATTGGTGCATCCATTTACTTACTATCATTTCTATTAAGTAATAATAATATTTCAATGTCTATAATATTTGTATTGTAAAATACAGAAAGATAAAACATATATAAAAAACAGTAAAATAAACGATAAGTAGCGGTACATATAAAATTTCAGAAAGCAACAAATTTATTTCAAAATATTACATATATACATGTATATATATATATATATATATATATATATATATATATATATATATATATATTTTCATTTTTAATTGAAAATGTAGGTAAATTTAATTTTTTTGCATTTGGTAAGAACATGTTATATCGCTGAAATCCAAATAATTTTTTTATCGAATGACGAAGCCATTTAAAAAAAGTTGGGTACTATATTTTAAGAACCACTAATCAAAATGATTCATTAATATAGTATCTTATTATAAGAATTGTTAGATAATTTAACCAACACTGTGTCTCTAATAGATCTCTAGGAGCAATAATAAACCACTTGGAACACCAGCATATTTATATTATTTTATCTATGTACATATTTACTCAATTATTAATTTAAAATATGAAGTTGTATCTAGTAAAATGTCTCCCGTTTCTATCCAGTGCTTCACTCTAGTGTCGCCGTTTAGAACTATAAACCACGTGCTTTTATTTACAAATATAAACACGTGCATGCTCAACGTATTTCTTCATATGTAATAAAGATGATAAGAAGTAGTAAATATAATAGAACATTTATTACTATGGCCTAGATTATTTCATTATTTCCATGGAATATTGAGAAATACGTAATCTAAAACAATATTTTATTACTTAGATTATAAAATGACATAAATATAAAATATATAAAGTTAAGACTACAAACACTTGGAACATTATGAGAAATATTTTCTTTTCCCTTTGAAATTGAGAGCAAGGTTGCATTTTATATAAGTTTAAAAATATAATAATCAATACATACACTACCATTGAATAATAGAATTTTCTAATTAGATTAACGGTTACGCAACCAACTTCACGTCAAAGTACGACGTGCAGTATCCCGTTTACATAAGGCGAAGACTTTTCACAATTTTCATAATTGAATTTATCTATTTTATTGATTAATCAATTAGCATCTGTGATAGTTCAATACTACAATTTCTCAAAAAAACTGAAATGATAAATGCCTCCTGGAGGAGTTTAGTAACGACCCAATTTTTCATCGCTGAAGAGGATATAACATCGACATAACAAAAAACAAAATGTGGAATGATTAATTGAGTTCGTTTTGAGTCAACGACACTCATTTAAAATTCTACAAGACATATTTTATCTTGGCAAAATAAAGAAAATGACAAGTAAATAAACAACAATGATAAAAGTTGGAAAAGTTTTGTGATTAAGAAAGGCGTTAAACTTAAGGAGTGGGAATTAAAATTGAAATAAAACTACGAAAATTTTACAAGAGATGAACTATTATCCTTATTAAAAATTTTATACTAAGATTTCACTTATAAAACTTAACATATTTTAAATTTTCTGCAACATAAATTAAATTGCTAGTACTTATTAAACTTTGTTTTAATTATTATTTTATTTGTTATTACCGTAAGGAAAAAAAATTGCAGTAAATTATAAACAATTATAATCTATTTTTTTATACATTTTGTAGTAAAATAATATAAAATACGTTTTGGGTTCAATTTGTATATAATTTTATTTGTTACTCACTTGTAAACCGTAATTTATTTGACTTATTTTTGGCACAATAACTGTTACTTTTTGATTTTGGTTATGAGCGCAGACTACATGGGGGAATAAAGGCTCATGCCTCCAAGGAAAAGTTTTGTAGGGCCAATGTCCCCATGAAGACGTTTCCCTTAGCGCAGTGTTTTTACATCAGTAGTAAAACCTTAGATGTATGTAGATAAATGTAAATAGGGGATCCTGAAACGCTAAGCAGAAGCAGATTTAACTTCTCTTTATTGTGCTCCGGTTTCAATGGGACAGAAATTAGAGCACCCAAAAGCGTAAGCTCTATTTTTTGGTCTGCTGAAACCAGAGCATATTCTGAAACATATTTGGCTGTTCTGGATTGTTCTCTGGTTTCAGTGAGTTAGGATTTAGAACACTCAAAAATATAAACCCATGTAGTTCCATACCTATATTCCAGTATTCATAACCCTGTAGTAATAATCTAAATAGAATGGCTTAATAATTTTGAGAATACTGTATTACCCTCAGAGATTTAACTGGTAGCAATGTAAATTTACGATACCAGAGTGCATCTTTCAGTCTGTCCTGACATAATTTTTATCAGTTCATTTTATCACCGTCATTAGACTGTAGTATTGTTTATTTTTTAGTCTCGTATAGTAATAAATTTAATTTGTATTTCCGTTAAGAATTATGTGTTACATTTACAATGCAATAAAACAGCGAGTTCTAGTACGGATGGCAACAATTATTATAAAACTTAGTTCTTAAACAGTTTTATTGTAATGTGAACATTTGGTTTTAATATAGTATTTTAGAGTACAACTAGGTTTATAATTTGATTTACAAGGAGTTAACAAATAAACTATAGTAAAAATAGGCAAGGTAACAGATATTACTTGTTATTCATTCAATTTTTTTAATTGTTTTTCATCAGGGAAACTAACATCTCCAAGCTACTAACCTGTAAAACTATATGTCAGTTTTACTTGTTAGTAGTTGCATTCTTTCATTGTTGTACCGTTTTCTAATGCAATTTGTGAGAGATCTTTTAGTAGTCTAAAAAGAATTAAAGATTATTTAAGAACAACAATGTTCTAAGATAGATTTACTTATCTAAGAGTTGGTATTATTCGTAATTTAAAAAAATTTAATTTAGAATTAATTGTTGTTTACCTTGCTACTAAACATAATAATAAAATAATAATACTTTGTAATAATATTTTATGTTTGTCTTATTTGTTGCTTGAAAATTAAAAACAAAATTAACCATCTACCACTTCTTTAATCATAATATAGGTACATGGTTCAAACTAAAAATATTTACGATGTTTTCCGTCCAACTAAAAAATAATGCAAGCGCCGCCACTGACCACCAGTAAAAACCGTTTTACCTCGCTGATACTGTAAAATACTATTACAAATTTAAGGAGGTGACAGTAAATACTCCATCACCAGTAAAACTGTTACCTTGAGTATATTGAACAATAGTAGAATAGTTTACTTGTTTTTCACTTGTAAATCAAATTAAAATTATAACCAAAGACAGTCAGTTACAAATATTGTATCAAAACAATAACAAAACATAATTTTCAATAATGTAATGTAATGTTGCATTAACAATACTGGCAGGTAACTTGTAAAAGATTTACAGGTTAGTAGCTTGTAAAGGTTAGTTTCCCAAGTGAATAAACAATTCAATAAATGGTGATTTGCAATTACAAGTGACTAACAAATAAATATATTAACCTTTACTTGTAAAAAATGTGACCACTAATACATTCGTGTGTTTAATCTTATGTGGCAACATATATTTCAGGAGGATAAAATTCGAATTTAAATAAAAAAAAAAAGTTTATAACTCAATATTGGGTGTGCCAGTTTACAGTCTCGCACATTATAATGTAATGTTTTATGTTTAAAATGCTTGTAAAAGTCTATTGATAAATGCTAATCCCGCTGTTTTGAATAGAGTGTTAATGCGGAATTTTAATTCTGGCCGGTATTGAGAATGTAGGTGGCATGTTTTATCCAGTAACCTTCAGCCAGGCACTCCGTGACGGATCAACGTCTCAGGCGATCATTACCGAAAATCTGCACGAGAGGCTCGCATTATTCTTCATGGGAATCATACGGCCCAAGAATGCAGGGAATGTTAAACACAATCTGCCACTGCTTGCATGCCAAAAGCGAAATAGACACTCTACACTCTACAAGATTCAACAAAATTCATTTCAGGCAAACTACTGGTTTTATAAATAGGTTGAAGTCTCAGGTTAACACCCGTAATCCAGAGTTATTAACGGCAAGATAAAGCTTTTATAATAATTTACAAGGAACTATTAATCAAATAGGAAGACAAATGTAATAACCATTTATATAATTATTTACGTATTAAGGGCTGTTCAGAAAGCTACAACGAGAAAAAGGAGTTGTTTGAATTTAATAATCATGTAACTTCACAAATAATATTTTTATCTACAACTATTGAAATATGGGTACATTATACGTGTGATACTACATGTAATATACTACTCATATTACACAAGTGTAATATGAAACGTTATATTACGCGCTACACTTTTCTATAATAAATAAAGCATATAATTTAACACATAACATTTTAATAAACTGTTAATTTATTAATAATATACTTTTTATTATAAATATAAATGATTATAGAAGTATAATAAATACAATTTGAATAGTTATTTTGACATTTAAATTCTACGGTGGCGCCATCTGTTAAGCTATATATGAACTACCCACACCTAACTGAATATTTAACAAATAATATCAGATTTTTCATATGCCTGATAGTTGTAGATAAAGTATAGTATTTGACTCGCATAATATGGCTACATATTATGCTTGTTAAATAATATACTATATATTCAAATTTTTGACACTTGTCATTTATTATTTCACTGTCATAAATCGAGTTAATATAAATAACATTTTATTAAAAGAACATTCGCGCCACACAAAAAAATAGAGTTATTAAGAATTATCTTAACAGCCCGGGATGTGTTATTGGGAGCTAATGATTGTCCATTGTTAAACGTTATTTATTTCATAACAACCTGGTATGACGAAATATTATTTTCATTATTAGTGAGGTAAAACAATTTTTGCTGTTGACAGGAGAAAATTACTAACGAGCCGTTTAGGAGACCCTGTAACCTCCTTAAAGCAGTAAAGTTGTGTTCAGAACCACGTAATTAGTAATTTCAATTTCCACTTTCAAATTACAATTTCTACTTCCAATATGAAGCGGTCAAAACTACTACTTAATATTGAATAGATATATACACTCTCTATGTCTGTTTTTCGTTATAAGTGGTATTAATATCGACAACATTTTATCAAATTGATTCATATGTGGGTACTTAAAGAATATTTCTGGATCTCCCAGTATAATTTCTGCAAACATATCATTAAAATCATCTTGCTTTAATCTGTTAACATTATTAGGTCGAACTCACGAACGTCTTCTTCGGTGTTCCTTTTTAATAGAATAAAGAACCCCTATCATGATAATTCGTTTTAGAACAAGTTTATTATTCATAATTATGAATACAGTTACATAGCTTCACCCCAAATGTCAACCCAAGACACGTCAAATATACATATATAATATTAAATTGGCTCATTTTCGTCCATGTGCGCAAACGTCATTTCAGAGTAGAATTGGAAAGTTTGAAACTTGCTAGCTCTGAAGTGAATATACTAATTGGAAAAAGATATAATGTTGTTGTGAACGCGGTTATTACATTACAACAGTTTAAGCTGAACTATAGAGTAGAAATAGAAATTGAGACTTGGAAATATTTGCTTGTGAATGGACCTTAAAAGTGTTACTTACCTAGTTTATTTGTAAAAAATAAATAAAAGACAAAACAAAATTCTAACAATTACTAATGTGTCAAAAATGATAGTAACAAAACACAACTTTTAATAATATAAACTACAACAAAACTAGTAGGTATTGTTGTATTGTTATATTGTTATATTTGTATTTATAATTAATTAAAAAAAAATATAAAAAAATTACCATTTGAGAAAAATATAACAATTAAAAAGAATTTAATTAATGAATATTCACAAAAATTCCCGTAATATCTTCAGAAAAACGCAGGTCACTTTTCAATTTTATACTTGCCTGTGTTGACAAAGACCGTTTTTATTTCGGACTTTTTAAGTAACCTTAACGGCCAAAGAGAGTACCTATGTACATTTATGACTCTCCAATAAAATGTTAATTGTAAAAACTCTCATGACTCATATTCAAATACAAATAGAAAACACAGATATAAAAAAAAATTCTCGCTAAGTGATTGGTGATATTAAAATAAAGGTTAATGTTCGCTAAAACCGGTTTATTTATTTTTTGGTTAACGGTTACCGGTATTTTCGGCCTGAAAAATATCAGTTAAAATTACAGTTAAGGTTCTCAATTTTCGTTGAAAATATCGGTTACCGGTTTTTATTAACCGGTTTTTTTAACCGGTTACATGCCCTGCTAATTTTTGTGTATCTTCCTCAACAACATTGTGGCACAAAATTTCTAGATTGAACAGGATTTCCAGTACAATTAAGGTACTTATTTCATGATTTCATTTGCATTTTAACTATGTAGGTTATTGCCTTTACAAAAGACCTGCAGCTTGTAATGAGATTTGAACCACTAAGACCAGAAGTTTTTTTTTTGGATAAAAATTGGTATATCTTATTTTTTAAAAAAATAAAACTTTGAAAATATATTATATTTAGATTTTTTTATCAGATTAGAAATATATTGTCTAATATTTTAGGAGTTACAATTTGTAAGATCAAATTTTATTTTCAATGCGTAGTTACTGTTTATTTTTTAGGTTAAATATATCTCGGCGAAGTACGTGTTCTAAAATTACTAAAGGTTAGTTTACAACCAATAGCCGATCGTTTAAACAAACAAAATTTTCAATCCAAGCTGTGAAGAACATCTTTCAATCTCCTTATTTCTGGCAGTCACGACCGCGTTGATGTCTTAATTTAAGTTTGAGAATTCTTCGCGTCTTGGGCGCAAATTGAGCGTAAAGTTAAATGCATTGTGATCAACTGCAAGTCTCCATTCAAATTGCTCAGCCGCGTAGATGGAAGATCTCAGCGAATAAATATATCACGACTTACTCATCAATCTAATAAACCTGATAGAATTCATTTTAGTTAATGGAAAATAAATATTCATTCCGAAACTATTATTTTTATATTACAATAGCGATTTTTCAGGTATTTTATGCACGAAGTACCTCAAAATCGTACAGTAAGATAAATTATTCTAATAAGCTTTCGAAAATGCAGTGTAAGTAAAATAAAACAATGAACTTATAAGATTATCGCATGAATGTTGCAATTTAATTAGTTATAACAAAAAATGATAGGTGGAGATATTAGCATTGGAGATGTTATAATAACAATCTAATAAACCTGATAGATTTCATTTTAGTTGATGGAAAATAAATATTCATTCCGAAACTATTATTTTTATTTTACACTAGCGATTTTTCAGGTATTTTATGCACGAAGTACCTCAAAATCGTACAGTAAGATAAGTTATTCTAATAAGCTTTCGAAAATTCAGTGTATAATAAAACAATGAACTTATAAGATTATCGCATGAATGTAGCATTTTAATTAGTTATAACAAAAAATGATAGGTGGAGATATTAGCATTGGAAATGTTATAATAAGAATCTAATAAACCTGATAGATTTCATTTTAGTCGATGGAAAATAAATATTCATTCCAAAACTATTATTTTAATCTTACAGTATTTTATGCACGAATTACCTCAAAAATCGTACAGTAAGATAAATTATTCTAATAAGCTATCGAAAATTCGGTGTGAGTAAAATGAAACAATGAACTTGTAAAATTATCGCATGCATGTTGCAATTTAATTAGTTATAACAAAAAATGATAGGTGGAGATATTAGCATTGGAGATGTTATAATAAGAATCTAATAAACCTGATAGATTTCATTTTAGTTGATGGAAAACAAATATTCATTCCAAAATTATTATTTTTATCTTACAGTATTTTTTCTACGACCAACATTAAAAGTTGATATTTATGCTCTCTTTTGTCATCGTAATGTCAATGATTACTGAGGAACGAGCAAATAAATTCTTTACCGCGCGTCTCCATAAGCAACGAGCGGTAAAGTACTTAACTTGCTCGCTTAGATTATTTATTTACTCATATCGTCATGGTTACAGCAACACAAAACAGGAAATTGGTTAAGATTGAATTGAATTTTTATTTCGTTAGTAAAGTCGTAGAAAAAATTATGTGTGCATCTCTAGCGTATATTATTGCTCTAGCTCGATTGTAGCGCTCGTTACGCTCGTGCTTCAATTTACGAGCACGAGCAATAAAGATTCACTTTACGCTCTTGATACACAAATAACTATTATGCACGAATTACCTCAAAATCGTACAGTAAGATAAATTATTCTAATAAGCTTTCGAAAATTCAGTGTGAGTAAAATGAAACAATGAACTTGTAAGATTATCGCATGCAGGTTGCAATTTAATTAGTTACAACAAAAAATGATAGGTGGAGATATTAGCATTGGAGATGTTATAATAAGAGCGAGTCGGGACTTCGGTATCGACGAGCGGAAGTTTAATCAGAAGCGACTTCCCGTAATTAACACTGCACTAATTATTATTCGTGCACACGCGATACGCGATCGGATCTGAGAACCTCGGGAAAGAAAGGGCCGAAGATGCGTGCACTCATTACTGTAATTGCAAACTGCATAAATTGTTTCTATGAAACGTACACAAAACAATCTCATTTTTAATTGCCATTTTACTATTTCCTACGCTCCACAGCTATACTTTCTTTAGAGCCATTCTTACATTTTCTTCATTTGTTAATTCTAATAATTAGGTTATACATGATGTCCTCGGAGTCAATAGCAATAGCTTAAGGGTGTATTTTTTTAGGTAATTTTAGGTCGAAAACATCTCATACATTAATGTCCGAAATTCAATATTACAGGAAGAGCGATATTAAATTTAATTCAAGTCATAATTAGTCCTCTTGTGTATTTAATTATTAATTGTAGTAATTGTTTCTTCTTTGACATTTCGTGTTAACGATCATTTTTAAATTAATAATATGATGAACAGAGTTATACACCGCCTTATTTTGGTATATTGGAACATATCTAAATAACAACTTTAGTAACCGGTGAATTGGAAGAAAAGGTCCAGTTCTCGCACTGATTTCTGTGATTTTAATTTTTTTGTGATTTAAAAAATTATTGTTACTGAAACAGGGGGAGCGGCCCAATTTTGGTACTAGCTTTATGGCGCTAAATATGGTAATCTGGCTCTATTCATAACATTATGACCGCAGGTACATCCATACGAGCCAAACATGACACTCTCCAGGGAGCTACTTCTTCAATTATAGAAAGGACTAGAATGTGTATTCAGACAGAGGTGGACATTCTGAACAATTACTTCAGTAATTATATTTGTGTTAAACATAATCAAATAAATAAAATAAAATGTAATCATAGCCTGCTTTATTTATAAGGTAGTATAAAGAATTTTCGATCTTACGAATTAACTATAAAGAGTACACAGCTAAGGCCATCAAATAGCAGGATACCCTGTGTACATTAAAACAAAAGAAAACAAGTAATAAGTTAATAAAAAAATGTAACTATCAGCATATAATAAGTGAAAGAGTAGCAGAAATATGATGATTTCAGTGAACAGAAGCATGTAATAAACTGCTCAGTGCTCTCTAGCCAGTGATACATCACAGAAATTCGTTTTCAGTTTTAAATTCTAATTATTTAATTATAAATATTGAATATTTCTAATAATTTCTGCATGACCGGGCATTAAAAAAGGTTTATTGACAAAACGGTAAATACTTAATGTTCATTGAACGGTAAGTAAATTCATATTGAATACAAATTCATATAAATTGTAACTTCATTTATTTATTGCTATTATATAAATAAAAGTGCAGATATTAAGAGTACTATTATTGATAAATAATGGTACATAACGAACTATTTTCGCTGACACAAAAACACCATCACAAATAACAAGACTTTAAAAAATTGCAAAATGTTTGAAACGGATTTTTGTTTTCAAGAATAAATTTTGAAGATAAAAGCATTACGCACGCTAAGGTCTACCGATCTCTGACAATAATTAGAATTGCCGCTTCGCTCCTCTTTCAAAAAAATGTCTTTGATAGATAAAATATTCATACATGTATTTTATTTAATAATGAAATTAATTTCATTTGCTTAAAAAAGTTTTTCTGGGAAAAGATCATTGTAGCAAGAAATCGGCAAATACATTGTATTCATTGTAAAGTATAACTAAAGCGCTAAAACTAGTAACTATATAAATATGTAAAGTACTACACACACTTTCGGCTTAATATTTAATTATTCAAGGTCCCAATGTGTGTCAATTATTAATATTTTTAATAATTAAAATTTTTTGGCACACTACATGTCCTGTGTCCTGGGAAAAATAATATTCCGGTTTGAAGCACGCATACCTCATCACATGACACAAACTTTAATGGAATTTTATATGAACTTTAATGCAGCAGTTTTCATAAGCCGTGACCGCAAAAGTCACAATTAAATGAAATTTAAATACGGCACATTTAAATTTGTAATTTTGATACAAATGAAATTAAATGTTCGTTTCAAATGTTAAACAGCAGCAATAAATTTATTCAGTTTGCCATAAAATTTCAGTTGCACTTTTGCTAGAAATAATTACAAATAAAAATATATAAAGGGTTTTACATTTAATATTAATTTTTTGAGTATAATGACTATAAGAATATAAATTGTATAATATGATTATAAAATGTTCAATATTTACATATAAATCATCATCATTATCATCAGATAGAGGCGCACTCAGATATTTTTTTCGGAAGGGGTTTTCAAATACAGATTGTTCATTTTAAGTTGTACACTATTGCTGTCTCGTAGTACTTATTACAAATACTGTTTAAATATTTTTTAAAAAAGATTGGATCCTCTTGAATTTTACAAAATTTAAAGTCATGTTTTTAGCTTTAAACCCATTTTGTAACCTAAACACCGTAAAAATTTTTATGTTTCAAGATCAAGCCAAGTTTTATTAACCCTTTGATATTACGCGACAGATAGTTTCCAGAAAGTTCTTGAAGACCATTTAAATATAACGCAACCAAGTGTTTGCGAATAATTAACCGCGTTACACATTTGCAAATATGACTAAAGATTAAAGGTATACACATATCAAGTGAAACAGAAATTCTATGAAATTAGACAATTCCCAGATGTTTTAGGGTGCAATGTAAAAGATTTTATTCTCAAAGTGGAAATAATGCTTCTTCTTTATCTTTATTTGTTATCTCTTTACTTTTTTATTTTACAAAATAAATTTTCCACAATATTTAAGAACACTTCTTTGATCGACACGATGTAATTTCTAAGTCTTCCACACTTCTTCGCCGTTTTTTACTTTTTTAAGTTAAAAAAATATAGTTATTCGTCATATGTTAAAAGAAAATGAAAAAATAAAAAAATATATTCCCAGTTGCACCAACAAGGCTTAAATTTTAAACAACACTTAAAAAAAAAATGTTAATTGAAATTTTGACTGCAATATTGAATAAAAAGTTCAATTTGATATTGAATTGTGTGATATTGTTTAAAATTTAAATAATATTGGATGAATCGGCCATAATTCACGCTCGTGAAATTAACTGTCAAAATTATTTAAAAAAAAAAAACTGTGAGTTAATCAGGGTTGTATAAAAATCCGCGCGGTTTTTTGAAAAAGATCAAATTTTCTTTATTTAAACCCGATTTTTTTTATTTAAACCAGATTTTTCTGATTTTTTTAAAAAAGTATATTATAATTTCAAAAAAGTAAAAATTTAAAGAAACAATAAAAAAACTTTAGTAAAATTCGATTATAACGATACCACTTTTAGCAACAAAATGATTACAACGTCGAAATACGCTAATGTTATTTTATTTTTACCATTTATAGCGACTTCCTGTTCTAGCGACGAAATTTATGTGTTCCCTTCGATGTCGCCATAATCGGAGTTTACATTTACAAGCAAATTTAACAAAAAAATCACACATTATTAGTGCAAAAATTTTCTGCATTATAAATTTAGAATAATATACCGAATAAGTCGTTTTATCGACGAAATTAAACAGATTTAGTAGTTCTTGAAAGTCATGCCATATGGTAACATTACCCACACCCTTTTTCCTCCATTTACGTAAATCTGGAATGCTAAATAATAATTGCAGATCAAGTAATTTAAATTAATGTAACCCTGTATTTAGTTGATAATTATATCTTGATTCTTGATTTGGAAGACAAGTTGTTGAATTAGAACAAGTATTGATCTTTGGATCAGTTGGACTCGTTAATCAGTTGATTTTAACCAACAGACTAAAGGGGCCGTTCAAGTATTACGTAAGCACTATAGGGGGGTGGAGGGGGGTATTTTGGATGACATGGGGGGGTAAGGGAGTCTAGATGATGATTACGTCATCGGTAGCTATTAACTTTTTAACACGAATGGCAACCCTTACATTGGCTAAGTTCCGAATCGTGCAAAAATCGATGACAATTGAATCGTGGATTCGGGTTTCATGGACTGATGACTTAATTTTAATTTAATATGTGTACCAAAAATTGAAAATAAGTTTGTTATGTTTGTAAGATTATATTATTTTGTCCCTTACTCTATCTTGAATACTGTATCAGTAAAATCTATATAAAATATTAAAAAAAAAATTAATTGAAAAATGTTTACGTAAGCATGGGGGGAGGGGGTAAGAGCTTTGCTTACTTTTGCTGACAAGGGGGATGGGGGGGTAAATAATTGTAATAAATCTGCTTACGTAATATTTGAACGGCCCCAAAGGTAAAATCGGCTGAAGTCAGTCAAATGAGAAAAGTAATTCGTTTTGATTGTTAAACACCGAACCTTTAAACATTTTAAAATATAATAATCCGGAAGAGATGTAAATGAATGATTGTGTAAGACGCGGTATTCTCACGAGTGTGTGTTAAAAACTTAAGCATTCACTTCGCCTCCTAATGCGAGAATAATCTGTCCCATAATGCCTCCTTGGCGTAAGGTGACACTTGAAACCCAATCCGATGTAATTTTAGCTGGACCTGGATAACTGGACCGAAACAATCCCCTGCTCCACGTTCGTTTGTTTTTACCGTGTCAGGTTGATTAAATCGGCATTTGTTTCTGCTGATTACAAGCCTCCGTGTTGCTTTGGCAATTATTTTAATCATTTGTTTGTTGAAATACAATATTCATGAAACAGTAAACATGGTGTGATGTTTGTGGTTAGGTCTAGACGTCGTTTTTATTCGCGAAGAATTTGCTGAATAAATATTTTACAGCTGCATAACTTAAACATCGACGATAGTGTTGTATGTTTGTTTTAAATCACTTTTTAATGAACTTCACACTTGCAGTCGATTCACGATAATACGATAATAGCGAATTCACTTCATCAATAAAACATTTGCTGTAGATATTAACGATGTTGGTTTCATTAGGCAACTTTAATGAAACTATCTTCAATTAAACCATAACCAAACGTTTATTGTTAAATTTTTTCTCCGTCTGTATAAAAATAAAAAGTCTCTAATTTATTATTATGTGCAAGAAAATTTAAGAAAAAGTATTACCAAAATAAATCTGATTCAGTTTTCCGTCCAATAGTAAGACATATCTGCAGCGAATATCGCAGCTTTATGTCTTTCCGAAAAGTCAAAATAGAAGAATGAAGAAACTTAAAACATAATTATGGTTTAAGGTGAAGAAGGAAGGGAATATTCATTATTTGTATCATATAAAAAAATAGTGCTTCATCTATTTCTTATAAGAATGATGCATGTTGAAGATAGCAACAATTTGATCTTTTTTCTGATTGGATAATACGTGTATATTATACATTTAAAAAAAAACAATACCAAACTAATACTACAATCACCACACTTCGTTCTTATAAAAAATAAACTACAGTTATATTTTCATCACAAAATTCAAATGTTTAAATGTTATAACAATACCGAGGTACCTATATACCACGTGTTTCAAAAAATTGTTGCCATAGGCATTTAATACGGAAAATCAGTTTTTTCAGGTTCATTCATCCAGGTGTAGCCAGGATTTTTGATTTGGAAGGGGGGGGGTTGAAGTCCTCTTCCCCTACCCGAAATTCTAATGAATTTAGTCTAAATTTTACATTTTATTAAATCATTTAAATTTCGTAATAATTTTTTTTTTCCAAGAAAAGATAGAGGCATGATAGAGAAAAATTATAATATACCGCCTCTCCTGCATTTCCCAAAATTTCGAAGTGCACGAATAACAAATAAAATATAAATTACGCAGTAGTTTACTGAAATATAATAAAATACCTTCAGCAGTTACAACAATATCCTTATGAATATTTAGAGGAGCCATTTAGTCGTGTATTACCGTGGTATTCCTCAAATAATAATGTCGACCGTTATATATCTTTTAGCAAAATATTGCTACAGTATGATACTTTTTATAATAGAAGTCTTTATTTTCAAATTGTATTGTTTTTCAAAAATAAATTAAATACAAACATATAGTCTCTGAATTAATTAGTTTATTGGGGAGGGGTTTCACCCCTAAAACCCCCTCCCTGGCTACGCCCATGGACTCAACAATTGTAATTTAGAAATCATCATTGTATATCAAAATGGTCTAATCTGAATTATCTTCAGCGCTTGCTTTCTGATTTACAATTGCATATTCTGACTTACATTTATGGATTTCTGAAATACAATTTACTAATCAGAATTACACTTGCTGCTTTTTGCTCTATGTGTCATACTTTCTGAATTACAGCTATAGAGGTGTAGACATATATTTATAAAATTAAATACCATTATTTAACCATGCATTTTTTAGAGAAGTTAGAGGCGTTGTGAGGCCAACAAGTTATTATATTTAGTTTATGACTGGCCTAAGGCGTAGCATATCACCTCTCGCGATCAGCGCTGCAGTGAATAATGATATTGCTAATATATTCTTTTCTTTTATAAATGTGTCTCATTCTCAAACTAAACACTTAATTAAGATAGCATCTTGTCAGCTACTATTAATTTCTAGTACAATTTGTACGTTATCAGTTAATTATGACACGAGGCGATGGATGTTCCACAACAAGGCCTTCTTGTTCTCCGCGCGTTCTTTATCTTTATTTTGCTCTTGCTTTCATTTCCGTTTGGCCTGGTTTACACGCACTGCCATCTGATTTGCGTTATGCTCTGCCAAACGCAAAAGCAGTGGGAACGGAATTGTTACTTTTCGCAACTGGGTTACTCCTTTTTTAATACATACACGATAACAAACAGTTCGTTAGCAAAAATACAAACCCTCACATCCTACATTTCCTTTTGTTTCAATTTATTAATTATATACCCACGCCAATAGCCGCGAGGATTCCATTTGGTTAAAGCTAAAGTACTTCTTTTTTTCATAAGTTATATTACCAGAGCCATATATCGGTATAATTACGAATAATTATTGAGTAGTAATATACACACGAGAGTCAAAAATGACATTTAGATCATGACAGTGAAGTTGGAGTGATTTAATAGTATATTATACACCAAGGTTGAAAAGACTACTATTATTGACCTAATGCCAAGTTGTGTACCGAAGTGCGAAGCGACCGAGGGACATAAGGCGCTAGTCAATAATGGTCTTTTCAACCGTGGTATATATATTATTTTTTCAATAGCATTTCAATTTCAATCCTACTAAAAAATTAACTTATTTCTTAATATTCACAAAAATAAAGTAGACTGTCTTTGATTTTAATATTTGACGTTTCAATTTATCAACCTCACTTTTGATTTTAAATTTGGTTTTATTTGATTTAATTATTTAATTTAGACGGCATATTTAAATTGTGAACCCATACTTTACACTTCTCTTGAGTAAAATAATTCAAACAACACTTATGTTGTATAACTTGAGTTTCTTTGAAAATTGGCAGTTTTTTTTATTGACCATGGTTAATTTGTTAATTATAATTTATTATTGACTTAGGTGATCATGGTTACTAGGTAAGCAGTAGTGGAAAACAATTTCTCATGTCAATTAAAGTTTAATAATAGTGGGTGTCTAGGCTAGTAGTGAAAAAAAGGACTTTTTGACCGTTTTCGTTACTTCGCAGAAATTAAGTGTAAATTCATAACTCGAATTTTATTTGCTTGGGTATTCCACTCAACGTGTAGTTGCAAATTTGATAAAACCACAGTACTATCGTCATGGTTACATTTTGTAAATATCAAAAATTTAATGTTTAAACTGTTATCATTCCGGAAATAAGCAAGCGAATATAATTCAAGCTATGAATTTTATACGTAAAATTTACTCATTATTTCTGCGAAGTAACGACAATTCGGGTCAAAAATGACTAAAATCATTCCAGCTTCGCTGTCGTGAACTATATAACATTTTTGACACTAGTTTGTCTATTACTACGCAACAACTTCTCGTAAATTTTTCCAATAAATTCAAGGCTCTTATTATATTTCTTATGAGTATATACTTCATTACAAATTAGACATTCTGATTGGTTAAATTTGTAATGAGTGAAATACTCTTTTATATACCCGTCGTGCAAAAAATTTAATTGATTACATTTGATATCTGGTTTATTTATAAAATTTTGCTTTCAAACATAAAATTTGGTTTTATCAAATTTTTTCACTAAAAAACTACCTATGACTATGAAATGAAGCATTCTTATTGGGTGAAAATGACAAGTGTGGAAAAATCACCCTTAGGTATTCCAACAAAATTATCCTTATAATGCTTAAAATAATACCTTGCATAATTAAAAGTGAATTGTTGCAATAAGTTTAGTAGCACTAATATGTTTTATACAACTGTAATTTGAAAACAAATTCAGTTGAGTCACATTCTGAAGTAATGTGATGAGAAATTTTAATGTACAAATTTTGGTATTGTTATTTACAACAAAGAGAAGTGAAAACGATGATAAATGCAAAGGAAGTAGCTCACTACTATTAAAAAAAACCGTTAGAATAAGAAAAAAGTAAATGTGCATTTCAATTGCACTTGTTGAAACAAGTACCGTAACTGCATTTGTCATTTCATCCTTCATTTCTTTTATGCTTTTTACATTTTCTAATTTTCAACTTGAAGAAACAAGAAACTTTCCTAAGATCTTCCCGTTAAAAATATTACATTATATTAAGTTTTACATTCATGTATAAGAATAGGTACATCTTTTTATTGTTAACATACCGGAAATACATTTAAGAAGTAACTGATATTTTTTTTTACTTACAGGAACCATGTGCCGCATGGCGTCATCATTTCGGGATACAGGACGTCCGGTTGATGCACCGGACAAAAGGTGATCGTTGTCGAAGGCCATAGACGTCAATAACATTCATCTGGAAAATAAAAATCTCTTATTAATACTACATTAATTGCAGAACGTATTTTAAAAATTACATCCATGAAATTTTTATTTATATATAATTTACTTTGTAAATCACTTTAAATAACCACAAATTATCAGAAAATCAATTACATTATTTTTCTTTACTAAAATCAAATGAATATCTACTTGATACTAATATATTTGTATTATAACTTATAATAATAAAGTCCGAATATAAAACGTAATTCTAAGAAAATTTCTATTGTACTTCAATTTCTAAAGAACAGTAATAAAAAGCTAAACAATAAATGAAACAGCTTTCAATTTAAAACATTTTCATTAACTTTCTTTACTTATCTCAAATTCTACTTTAATACAAATAATAAATATTTAACTAAAGTGCAAGTGAAGTCCGGATTTAAGGGTGGGCAGATTGGGCTGCAGATCAGGAGACCCCAGTAAAAGGGGATCCCCACCAATTAACAATTTTGTCGATAATTTACATTACTGGAAAATATGAAAGAGTCAACCTGTAAAACACCAAAATTTATAGACTTGTAACTTTACTAATGTACAACGAAATGACTTATTTTTTAATTGAAGAAAATAATAGTGTCTTTAGACGAGATTTCTCACACTGCCAACTCTTCGCATGCGTGAAGGTATTCATTGTAAGGTTACCTGCGCCATATTGTTCTTTATGTCAAATATTTTTCGTTCATGTATTTTTGTTCTGTAACGTTTAGCCGTGTGCTGGTCAAAATAAAAAAATCCCACCTTGTGTGATTCTTTCACACTTTCACACCTCCAGGGAAAAAGACGACTTTCTACACTTGTTGCACAATATACTATTGGAGAAGCAGTCATTTTATAAAATCCACTAATACATCAACGTTTCGATTGTGAACCAGTCTTCATCAGGGTGTTAAATTGTATTAAAAATTATTCAAGTATTTGTTAAATTAACAACCAAACTTTTGCCCAAAGGTCCCCACCAACATAAATCTGGCTCTGCTACCGTATGAATATCATAACCGATATTTTCGATAAAGCAGCACATTATGCATTGGGTAATAAGTTGAAAATGATACGTTTAATTATTTTACACGTTTCAGAATATTAAGCTATTGTTTACGTAAACAAAAGTAAGCAGGGTTAGAATATTTACCATCAAATTTTTCTATTCGACCAAAGGTATTAAAATACTTATACATTGCTTATCTGAAATACATATTGTAGAATTTTACAGTAATTGGCAAGATAAAACAATTTTTATTGGTGATAAGAGGAAATTAAATTATTGCTTTCACAGTATAAATTATCGACATTATTCACTTTTAAATAAAATTAAAATTAAAACCAAATTTTAATGTTGTCAAAAATTTGTGTAACAGACAAAACACAGTTTTCATTAATAAAACAATGAACTATTAACCAGTAAAACTTTCACATACTTTAGTTAGTTAGGTTAATAGTTTGTAATTGTTAATTTTCTTGGTGAATAAATAGTTCAAATATATTACGGTTTACAAGTGAGTATATGTACTTAGCAAATAATTACAAGCCTTTTTAAACGTTCCTCGGAATGTATGTTTTTAACAATATAGACAAATATTTTGATTTATAACATAGGCATGGTAACTATTTAATTATAATAATAGCAGGAAATTTATTCTTTGTGCAATCAAATATATAATGATTTTAATTATGTTGAATTTACTTAGAAATTTTCCATATTGCGCATGTAAAATATTTAATCTTTTAATGAACACGAGCAAACAAACCACAAGGAAATTTAAAAGCAATTAAAACTAAAAGGAATTCTTCAGCAGAGTATTCCGCAAACATTTAATTCTTTATCCTAGCAAGTCTACAAATATTCAAAAAAGAGATGTTCTACTGCAGGATTAACATTCCTGCGGGCTGCATACGCGCTCCGGTACATACCTGCAAGTCCGGGCAGCACTACAGAACTCCGGCAGTCCGGGTGTAGTATTTGCATAACGCGAGTGAGTGAATCATTCAAAAGATTTGCGAATCGTGGAGTATCGGACGCTGTCGGGACTGGTCGGAAATGAACCGGAGGGTTTCGTCCGGAAGAAAAAAACCGTATAATTAAACAATTATCAGGATACGAGGTTTGCTGCTTATCCATGAATTGAACTTTTTTCAAGTTTTTATTATTTTTAATATGATATCTGTCCGTCGTTTCGTCCGCAATTCGGATGAACGGATTTTAATTGATTCATATTTAATTTTATAAAGCAATGGCATGAATTTATATTAATCAACCAGTAATGGATTTTTTCCGACTATTTTACAATAAGAAAATTTAAAGATGGAAAACCTGTATAAAAATGTTTAATCATTTGTTTCTAATATTATTAAATTAATATGAAAATATCTAAGATGTAAATACCTACTAATCCAAAACTAAATAATTATTTTAGATTCTAGATTGCAAAATGTCACTTTTGTATTAAACATTTTTCATATGTTCCAAAATTAGTAAAAATTAAAAAAGATAATTTTAAATTTATCAAATCGAATATGTTTTGACAACTGACAATTAGTTGACAGCAAAAATCAAACAAACCTTTTAATTTATATCAATTTTCAAGTGAAATATTTTAATATTTCGTTGTTCAATACTATTAAAATGATATCAGAAAGCAAAGAAAACATTAAAATGACGGATTTGATTAAATTGTGACCATTTATTAAATCAAAATATTGCTGGATGTAATAGCTATTAATATACCTAAAGTAGTTATGATTATCAGTATCATAACCGCCGCAGATGGCAATTGAATCCAAACTCGGAGAACGAGGATTTTAAGACATCTAAGACCTGGTATGATACATAACATCCGTGGTTTGTTTAATAATTTACCGGTTTCACATTATCAATAAATATTATTTTATAAAATTCTCTTGTGAAAACATTTTCGTGATCAAATCTGTACCTTGATATGAAAGCTGTATTATCCAATTGCCTCACGTTGTTTTGACAACGTACGGGTCAATTTCTGGGCATTCTCATCCATGGAAAATGCATCACAGTACCATGTTCATGTGGGAAATAGATTAGATAACTGATAATAACGAATTTAATTTAGTAGTACCTGAACTTGGGTTCTCACCACAAATATTTTCTTAGGTGATTTTATCTCTATACCGGAACTTACAATCATCGGTATTTTCTATTTATATGAGTACTATGTACCGTAAATAACAAATCGCAACCAAAATCTTATATATTATATTTACGAAACGTGGTTACTGAAAGATGGTTACGTATTTTGCTAATCATAAAAACCAAGCTTAAGGCTCGATTATTTCTTGATTATTGCCTCCACTATTGCATTTTGTCATTTTAAAAGTAACAGTTGCATTAAAGGTTTAGGTTAAGTTATTTTAGTGTTGCGATAGGTTGTTGAACAAATATGATAGGAATTAAAATTATTCCATGTAGGAATGTATTGTATTAGTATTAATGTCATTAAAACTAAAAAAAGATTCATTATCAATTAAAAAATTTATTATAGCAACATAAAGAAATCGTGACTGATATCATTTATTTTTTAATTCCCATTGTTAACGAAGTGTGTTATTGAAAATAACTGTCCTACTATTAAGATAATTATGAAAATCATACTAAGGGCCGAATTCCAGATCTGGTTAAAGTGCCGGTTACCTTAACCATTGATTAATAGAAAAATATCGCATCGAAATAGTAAATAACTTAAATTTTTGACTATTTTTTTCTATTAACCAATGGTTAAGGTAACTTGCACTTTAACCATAGATGGAAAAATCGGCCCTATATATACATTTGGCCATCTAGCAACGAGTAACGTTAGCAATATAAAGTTGCAAAATAAATTAATCAGAACTGTGAAGTGTCCCACATTTTACCAACACTTTAACATCATTTGAAGTCAATTGCTGACGGTGGCTCTAAAAACATAACAAGCGACTCGAAATGTAAGTATTCCACCTCAATTTATTCTATCTCGAATTTTATCATGTATTTATATTGCTTGTAGCTTAATTAACTATCTTTATCATCAGATGATTCGGAAGAAAATAATAAATCATTAATTATTTATTAGTCTAAATGGGATCTTCCCGCATATTCAAATTCAACACATTTTGAATATGTTTGCAGTAATTTGCTACAAAACAATGTTAACAGATATATAATTTCACTTTAAAAGTATATAAATTAATTACAATACATTATAAAGTTTTACCACTATTTAGCTGTGACGTAATAGTGCATCTATAGAAATAGACATATAATATGAGAGAGACGAACATATAACATGGCGCAGAAAATTTGACGTTTCATTTGTAAACAAACAAAAACATTTTGTTTTCTTTGTCAACAGGATTTTTATACATACAATTATATTTGTATTTTTATTTTCCGTGCCTATTATATACTTCTACAGAATAGTTCTCATTTTCTTGCTTTGTGATACAACAGATGTCCACTGTGGCGCTGTTGAAACGTCTATTGTTGAAAAGTTTCACAAATAAAAATTAATATTTAGTAACAATGTTTAATCGAAATTGAACGTACACAAACTCTTAGTGATAATTATATATTTACGAAACGGTACACACTATTAATTAAAATCTTTACCCTGCTGTTTATTATCCTGCGGACGAATCCAGCAGGAACGAATCCTCGTCCAAGGAAAGCAGGTGGCTTTCTGATTAGCAGCCCAGCACGAGTCTAATAATTAGATTGAGTTGCCACGTGGCCAATACCGTAATGACGCATGTCCATCCGCCAACACCCCGATCGGTTACGGCATAGCGATACCGAAACCCGCTAACTTCACCGTAAGGCTTCACATCAAATCAGAGGGTAACGCAAAGGTTTGTTGTGTAACACGATCATAACATACGTAATTCAAGTTTTCACAAAAATTTTGAAGTCAAATTTAAATAATGTATTACGTATTAAGAACGGTTATAGGAGCGAAGCGAATATCTGAATTCAATATTACTAATCATTCGTAATGCTTATACATTTTTTCCCATGACCAAAATTAAATTTTTATCCAGCATATATTGAAAATAAAATTTTCCTGCGAGTGCATGCGCAAGAAAGTAGACAATTGCCTGTCCAGACCTACAAAATCTCACTATTCCCTAAAGAAGAAAAAAAAAAGTTCATGTGCGGAGTAACAAATGCATGGCGTTTAATGCGTTAGAAATAAAAACCAGAATAAAACACGTTAACATGCTTTTAAAATATTGTATCTTTAGATAATTTTTATACTTGCGTTAGATTCTAGGTATTTTTATTATATATTCTGTAAATAATAGAACAGAATTGCTAACCTTATTTATATGTCAAAATAAAATGTTTGTTTTTTGTTCTTATTCTATTTCTAATGTTGCTAACCAATATCACAAATTTCATTGAGGTTAAGATAAATGTCAAATTATTCAGTATTCGTAAGATGTTTATATTATTTTATTATATTGCTTTGCTGTGTAGAATAAAAAATAGTGTGTTCTACATGGCAGTAAAGTTATTTTCTGGTCCTCAAGAATTATATACTTTGGACCAGAAAAGAATAACTTTCCTGCCTAGCAGCACAAATAACTATTTCCTCAATATTAGAAAAAAAAAGTATTTACAACTAAAGTCCGTTTTCATAGTAATAAATAAGAGCGATAGTAATTTGCAATCAATAATCGTAGTATTAGTAACTGTATTTTTAATTTTAATACCAGTAATAGTTATTTATGGTACAAGTGTGTTATATTACAAATAAATCACGTGAGAAATGTGTAGGGGTTTTTTCTCAAGTGATTTAAGTAATTAACACATGTGTGCCATACAACATTTTATTCTACAAATTTTAATCATTGAGACAAAATATATAAAAGTTTATTTGACCGTTGACATTTTAAAATGACATTTAATAGAAAAATAGAGTAGAGAAGGTTTTATAACGCAATTGCTATTAAACGAACCAACAAACAGTGAGTTATAATTTCTAACCCACCTGTGTTTTATGACCTACTTTATTTAAAAACATATATAATTATACGGTCTTGGATAAATGAATTTATACAATCATTTCTATGAATTAGTAGTAATAATGAAATTTCCTACCGTCTTGTTAGACGTAGTAACCAGTAAAAACAACCTACTGTCTTGGAAACTCAACCCATAAACCATTTCCAGTGCCCGATCGTGTAAAAAAGTAGAAGTAATTTACTCCATTAATTTATTTTCTTTAAATAAATGATTAATCGAATATATGTGAAATTATATTTAAAGGTACAATGTTGTCAATAGGAAGGAATTTTCAATTAACATATCGCATCATGTTCCTTTTTTAAATATTTGTCTTCGTAACTGATCTTTATTTTGGGTTTCCTAACCCTTATCAAAAATGTTTCTACTTAATAATGACCAAAATTCTTTAATGCGCCTTGTCTGGGAAACATTTGGAAGATTATCATTTTTGGATAGGAATGGAATATTGTCAGCATCTAATCAATTTGTGATTATTCTGGCGGTGATAGATGTTAAAACTGGTCAATATACAATTTCATCTTTAGGATAAAATCGACCAATTTTGGTATCTCTCGATATAAATGTTTGCTTTCACCGCCTCATCCGTCCCATGTCCAATCGATTTTTCCCATTCCAACATCCACCAACCTATTTGACTGAGCATTAGTCAAAGCTATAGGCCGTCCACTGGAAGATTTATATACTTTTATAAATGATCGAAACTGTTATATTCTGTCCTCTAAATATATTCACTATTTCAAATTTATGCCACGTCTAATTAAAACATATATAATTTTTCGGATATTTAGTTACTACCAAACTATGTTAATATTTAACAAATATGACACGGCGTATTAAAATTTAAAACATTTTGAACATTTGTTTTCAATGTCAACTAGATGTAAATTTTTTTAATTAATTCAGACAATGAAATTTTTCCTAATACTTTTCTTTCATACGTTACGAATATGAAAAGGTCAAAATATTCACAATCAAAAAAACTGTCCAAATTAAATTAGGTATTTTAAAATGCCAGAGCCACCGAATTATACTTTTTTCCCTCCTGGCATTTCTCTCTGTCAGTCAAGCATGATGTTCACTTGTAAATCAAGCGAAAACAAACAAAAATTACTGTTTTTATACTCTGTTTTTCTCCTAATGATTTCGTTGTGTACAATTTGTCACAGCACTATACCCGATGAGGTAAACGCTAAAGTCCGTTACGCTTAGGGGCAAGCACGTACCGAGTCACGGATAGTAAATTTGACATTGGTAGTACTAGCATAAGTTTTAATTAACTATAATTATAAGTACGATAATATCTTAAATGTATTTGCTGGGTGTATTTACACGCTTTCATTTCGTTTGTAGAACAAAACAAATTTGAATTGCTAATCAGTAACTAAATATTTAAATTCGTTATTTAGTTCACTTACTAGCTTGATGTAGTCCCACTATTTCTAAACACTACTTTCAATAGAATTTTTCTTGAGAGCAAAAATTATCTTTTCTGAGTATTACTTTCGTAGATAATAACATTATTTGATAGAACTTAAGTGCATTTTTAATAAATTGCAGACGTAATAATAACATTACACATTAATAGGTTTTTCCCTGAACGTAATTAAATGAAACTTTATATTTAAGCTTCTGACATCGGATGTAGTATTTTTTTAATGTTCATCTCAATCTTCCACTGGGCATTGTAAAAGTCAAATCATCTTGAACTGAAATTAATAAATATATAGAATAAAACCAAATATGTCATCACATATATGACACATAAATAATAATACTTTGCGTCACTATTTCACAGAATACTTAACGCAAAGGCAATTATTTCTAGTGTAATGTAGCTACAGTTTAAGAAAAGAAATGTATGAAAAATGACAAAGTAGTGTAACATTGGGTTTTTATATAGAAAATAATTACTTTTCAAGTTTTCAATTTGACGTAAAGATCGTATAATATGAATCCATCGAACTGTCAATATTATTAATTAGCAACAGCAATTAATTGATAAAAAACGATTGAATTTAGGGTATATTATTTGACAATTGTGGTTGTTTTGTTATTGTCATTAAAATTTTTGTCACAACATTAATTGTAACTGACAGGTTTTGGTTATAATTACAATTTATTTACAAATGAATAACAAATAAACTATTGAACAATATAGGCGTGAAGGTAAAGGCTTTGCCTTCACTGTTTTACCTTGCTTATAATATTAAATACTATATTAAAGAAAAAAATAATTTGGTGACATTTTATCGTGTCGTTAGGACATAGATCGCTTCTATGGAGGCCACCAAAAAATACCTAATTTATCTTCAAATTTTTCTGGTGATATATTGTTTTCATAAAATTTATATTCTAAAAAATAGGTGTTGATTCGGGGCGCGGTTTCATGAATAACTCCACGGTCCACCGCTGTGTCCCTTTATTAAGTTTATAACCACGTAGTTGTTCTAGTTGATGTTCCAGTGGACCATGGGATGAAACAATAGAGACGAGGTCACGTGTTCCGCACGTGAGTTGGGTATAACATGCACACGTGCACAATTCACTAGATTTTAAATTTGTTCCCCAGTTTGCTCTGATTTCAAAAGACTCATTTCTAAATTAAATTATCCACAAAGAGATACACAAAGGAGAGAAGAAAAAGAAAAAATAATTGATTGAATAACAATAAATATGTCCTCTGCAGTTTTGCTGGCAGTTCTTTTCAAGAAAAAATCAGAACAAATAAAATGTCGCAGTATCCAGGGATTTGAAATACAATACAATACAGTCAAAGCCTTTGCAGCTTATAATCCTCTTGTACAGATAATTGTATACTGTTCAGAAAAATATATTAGGTAATGATATGTCCATACCATTTACTAAATGTTTTCTTTCGGGAACTCTCGCACTTTGACAATGAGCAGGAATAAATAATAACTTTTATAAAATACAGGGTCGGCAGAGCAATCTCCCTAATTTTGAAGGTGAATTAAAAAAAACTATTGGCAGTTGGCCGTGGACATCTCCCTCAAAATAACCATTAAATTTCGAGCTGTGTGGGCTGTAGTTCAATCCTGTTGGAACTAAACATTTAGCTCATGGTGACATACGGAATAGAATTCATGGTAACGTACGATTTCCTTCATAAAAAAGTGAGGACCAATTTGTTCATTGTCGTCCATTTATTTTCATAGACACACTTTCTGTTTCTTTAAAGTTGTCAACTCCCAACAAACCAGATTTTCGATAACTAAACCCCGAGGGGATATATGGTAGCACTATGAAACGAACGCCGCACCGCTGTGTTACAGTAATTTTTCGAAAAGTAGGTTTTGACGGTAAAATTGCGCTGCCTTTTGGATCATGCTATATTTCCGATTGAGGAGAGTTATAAACATAACATCCCAATTATCTGCTCCTTTTCGACTGTCCGCATCCTTTTACGACATACCTTCCCTACACAATAACTTATTGAAAGTAAGGAGGTTACTGTGTCCTAGCATGTATATCAAATCAATCATAGTTTATTAGCTATTACTGGTGTCAATTCTGCTTTATTACAGATATTGGTAAGAATACATTTGTACCGTAAAAAGCAGGTACACAGTATTCGTGGTTACAACTGTTATATTTTCTTTTTAAATTTGATTAATCCTCTTAAGATATGTAGTATTGTGCTAACCAATATGATCACTTAGTTTTTAGCCGGAGACTTTTTATTTTTCAAAAACCGTTTTCCCATGTTAAATGCCTATGTCAACACTTCTCTGGGACCCACGATATAACAAATCGAATAGACCAAGAGGAAGTTCTAAAGAGCGATGACAATTTTCATAAGGACATGCAAAAGATAGATATCAGAAACAGAAGACAGGAAGTTCTGGACCGTCAAAGAGAGAGAGAAAAAGTTGAGGAGACAAAATTTTTTTATAGGTTGTATAACCCTTGATAAGGATGATGAAGAATTTGATAAGGGAAAATTTGAACAATCTATCATTCTATCGACAAGAAAACAAACCCCAAATATTTTAATTGTTAAAGTAAATTTTTTCACTTCTGGTTAAAGTATCGGCAAAGCTGGACATTATTTAATTCAAAAGGAATGTAAAATTGATTTAAATACATTTTTTGAAATATTTCACGCGAATTAAGCCTTTTTCAAAATATTACAATAAGTCATTTCAAGTAAATTGATTTGGGCTTGTGAATTGTATTACTGATTAAACTGCAGTTTAGTTCTTTTTCCTGGACTTAATCCTTTTTTCGTGAGCTTAATTTCTTTTTCCTGAGCTTAATTTCTTTTTTCTACTAAACAAAATTTTATCGCATTATATCGTCGAGATATTACGTTACAGATGTTATAAAAAGAGTTTCATCCTAGAAATATCTGAAAAAAATCTCAGTGACTGCTATTATCCGATCTTACTCAGAAACGTCTTGGCGATGTATGATTTCAGACCTCCTAAGTAATGTTTTAGGAATAACATGTATGAAACGTACCTACTTGTAATAACTAAACATGGTTATAGGTTGTATTTATAAATAAAATGTTAAAAATATTTAAGTATGGCTTTGATTTCTTAAATTATTGGTATTTCACATATTTCGGATTATGATTTGAAATCATCAACTTATAAGGGAATATATTTTAATTTTTTTCATAAGAATAATAAACAGAAAAATTTAGTATAACATAACAGAAAAAAAAATTAAAACAGTTTGTTATCCTGGAACTATTTTTTATTTCATAAATTTACTATAATAAATAATATGGTCTATTCACAAAAAGGGTTGTGTTTTATAGTTTACGTCCCTAAATCAGAATTAATTTTGAATTGTGAATTAATTTACCTACATAATGAATTAAAATTGTGAATTGTCCGAAAAAAAATTTCATTGTTTTTAGATTTGTGAATTAATTCATTTCATGAGTGATTTTGGCTAACTCTGACTATCGGTTACAATGTTGTCGGTTAATATAAAAACGAAAAAGTTGTCAAAAATAAGCGTTATTTACTATTTTGATGCGACGATTAAGATAACTAGCAATTTAACCATAAGTGAAAAAATATCCTCTTAAAATATAATTACTTATTGCTTACAGTATACTGATGAAATACTTGCTACATTGTTTGTTTAAAGAATGTGCAATGTAAGCCATTGAAGCTGCAACATTAGATGTTTTGCTTCCCTGTCATAGCTGTATACCGTGTAATGCCTCCTACTGTAGCAGCTATTATCTGTGCAGCAGTAGCTAATACGATGGTACGGAGCTATTTTCCTCTATTTATCGGTGTTTTATACTCTCCGGGCCGGTTGATGTACGAGCTAGCCGCGCGCAGAATGTGATCGGAATACTGGCCGTTGCAGATACAGATAAATCGATTCTAGGGATATAACGGATACAAAACCACTCCAGAGGACGCGACTTTTTATCTTTAGACCATGTTTGATTTATTTGAAAGAAACCAGCACTGTTTATTGCATCGCAGACGAATTTATTGTAGAGAAACAACGCACACAGCGATTGTCACACCACTCATTTATCAATCCTAATCGATGTTATTTCAAACACAAAAATCTCATGTGGCCAACCTATCATCTGTCACTCTACTACTCGTTTTTATTTATATTAGGTATACTATCGCCAAACCATAAAACATACAATTTTAGTTTTTATTTTTGAGTAAAAAATTTTGATTTTTCAGAATAGTTCCTGTAGATCACGGTATGGTGATTTCATGTTTTCCACTGGATTTTTATTATGTCTGTTGGTTCTTGAGATAATTGACCTCAAAGTTCTACCGCAATAAGTGTGTTTGTTAATGTTGGTACCTCAAAAATATGCAATCATGTTTTTATCATTCGATTTTTCTACTTCTTTCTTTAGCAAATTTCAGTTTTTCACCAGGAAACTTTTTGTATCAATTTTTCATTTTTGGATTTTAGTAAATATTGACGATCTGATTTCAAATTTTAAAACGAATTTCAATTATTTTCTCCCGTTCTTCAGATGTTGATTATTACGACTTTTTAAGTCTAAATTTGATTGTAAATATTTTGAGCACGGGAAGAAATAATTAAATTCTGTTTGAAAATTTGGAATCAGCTTATTGGCATTCACTTAAGTATAGAAAAGGAAAATTTTGGACATAAAAAAATTGAAATTCTAATTTTTTCGTTTTTCTTATTTTCCATCAAATCGTTCCAGAGTACATATAGAGGTGGCCAACACATTTCTTTAAGTAACTTGTGAATTTCAAAAAATTTCGTATACTCTCTCTCCTCTCTCCTATAGATATGTAGAGAAAAACTACAAGAGAACTAAGTTTAAAATTAGATTTTACATTCCATAAGATATAGGCAATTTGAATTTAACAATTCTGTTAACAACGCATTCATTAATTTTGAACAACTTTGTACTGTTGTAGTTTTATTCTAAATATATCAGAAGACAGAGTAATCGCAATTTTTTAAAATCTCATATTCCGCGTTTCATTGCACACATTGTATATTCTATTTTCAAACATTGGCAATTTGGTCCAACAGTAGGTATTTTTTGAATAGGTATTTAAATGTACGAATTTACGATTAAAACATAAAAAATTAAAAAACTGCTCAGAAACATAAATAGTATTTGTTTAAAATTTAAGTATTTAAAAACATTATCACAGAAAAAATCGTGCAAAACTTCTTCATTAATAATAATGTCATGTTACGCTGAGTTGTTTGGAATAACAAGCGTGTAATTATAATCAGATAGGTCATAGTTCCTCTACGCATGTTAGACAAATGTATTTCCTCTTAGCAAATCTCGATGACATTTCCTCGCTTGTTTAGAAACCTATCACAATCTCCAAATCTCGGGAATATGACGTGTGACACTTTTTTATCGGACTTTCTAAAATTCCGCCAGGGCTTTTGCGCAAGCAGCGAAAGTGATTGGCCCGAGTGCCCGCGGGCCGTTATGATTTAAATTCATTCGCTGCAGTTTCAAGTTGCAATGTTAGATGCAATGAACTTGAACCATTTGTGAGAATTACGACTTGTCTATGTTTATAAACAGAGATTGGAAATACAGACGTAGGCTTGCATCAAGATAAATTTGCCAGAAGTTGAACGAACCCTTCAATCAACACCTTTTCCTTACAGCAACATCAATAACAATTTCTTAATTGTAATAACAAAATATTACTCGAATAATATCTCTATTTTTATAAATAAATACATTATTGTGGTTTTTTGACAACTGAAACAACGAAATCATATTTTTTACGTGTGTAGGTATGTACCTACCTTCTACTTCTATAATTTTTGACCATATTTTCTAAATATTTGCCTTCTCTTTTAGCAATTTACGAAAAAGAGGAAAAATATTTATGAATAGCAGAAAAAAAATTAAGAAAAATCCGCGAAAAAAATCAAAGTGACTGACATCTGATGAAGAAATTTCATTCTTCCGTAATCGGTATATCGCTTTATTATGTGTATTGAGGATATAAGCGGTAACGGACGTTTGAGGTGAAAAACTTAGAAAATCGAACAGATATTGTTTCCGCACTATAATCTTGTTAATTTATGTTATTTCATTATTTTTCCATATAAGACAATTGTGATGTGAAGTTTATTACCCCGATTACAGTAAGGAGACTAGTATCATCTACAGTTTGATTTTTTTGCGGATACTAAGATAAGAAAATATTGCAGATAACATATTTTCCATATTTTTATAAAATAATGTAGAATTGTTCTTTCTTAATGTTATTGCCATTATAAATATTATATACGAAAAATATATAAAAATACTAAGAGTAATACCATTGAATAAATAATTCACTACTAGTAGATAATTTATTCAATAATCTACTATTAGTTGACAATTTATTCAACCTTTTCTAGTTGTACTTTAGAATAAAATATAAATTTCAGATTAAATCAATGTAATTCAGAAATCATGTAATGTAATTCATGTTTGTGACTTGTATTTCAGAAAGCTTTATTTGTATTTCAGATTGTTTATCTGTAATTAACAATTAGTCCAGAAATATCAATTGTAATTTAGATTAGTCAGTTGTATTTCGAAAAGCATAATTTGTATTTCAGATTAAATAATTGTAATTGAAAAAGCATCAAATGTAATTCAGCTTAATCAAATATAATTCCAATTTAATAATTATATTTCAAAAAGTATGAACTTCAAATTAATCAGTTGTCATTACGAAAACATCAGAACTAATTCAGAAATCATCAAAGGTAATTGAGAGTTGTGAAATGTAAATTAAAAAAAAATCCAACATAATTTAAAATTGACTAAATCAAAATTAAAATAGACCTGCAATTGATACTATTGAATTATATTTAATGATTTCTAAATATTTTTAAAAGTAAATATAATTTCTCTTAAATTTTGTTTTATTTTTGTACCTTCAGGTCTTACCTTACGATTTTGTTTTACAATTAGAAAAAAACAATATTTCAGATTATAGTATCTCGACTATAAAAACATTTTTCGAGTGTAACCTTTTGGAGCGAATTTGAAAAATGTAATCCTAGCATATGTTGTGTTAGACGAAACGATTTACATCTAGTATCTAGTAGCACAATGGCACGTAGGTGACTATCTCCGTCTCTGTCTGCGCCTACGATGCAACGTACGATACAAGATCTACGATCTAGTGATCTTCATTGAAATTCAGGGTCGCTCGGCCATTGTTGCTTTCCTCAATGGCATTGTTGAATGAGCGAGATTTATTAATGAGTATTACTTATGACTAATTGTTAATGTGACCGGTGACCGCTATTGTTTATTTGATTTATTATGAATAGTCCTTGGGTATTTGGTTGGTCTAGTGACAATACTAATACCGGTTTTCTTTTTCTATTAAATCATCACTCGAATTAAAAGTAACAGTCTAGTAAATGTCCTATGGATATGAAATTAAAACTGGTCTGTGAGACGTATTGTAAGCTAAGGTTTTTATTAGAGAAGATTGTTGATTTAGCTGCCGGACAGCCAAAATGGATAAGAATCAGAAATGAATTATAGATTATATAGAAAATTAACGGCCGATAACCGTTATCGGTTAATTAGAAATGTATTTGAAAATCCATAATTGAATTTTCACACATTGGCACATCTAGTAATGGTGATTAATCTGTGACGAATTATGTATGTTTAATGAAATTATAAGGCCAGCGGTGGCTCAATTGGACATCAAATCCCTGTTGCTAATTATTCGCCTAAAAAACGGCCCAAATCTCAAATCTCGAAGGTTGTGTTTAAGTAAGTGGCAATTCTGTTAACAATGCATTGTTATAATGTTATTCTTAAAAAATATTTTAACAATATTGGTAACTGATTTTGATTTTCAGAAAAAAATAATTCGAAATTTCATTGGAAAAATAATTCAAAATTCGAAATCTGAAATTCGAAATTCAAAAGGAGGTAGGTAATAATAAAAAAAATAATGAAATAGAAAATATATTTCTTCTAATTGTAATATTATAAGAATAGAATAATAAACTATAGAATATGTGCTTTGTTTATTTCATTACGCTAGTATTTATTTTAGTAATTAATTATTTTGTGTTAAGGTGGTTTATATTACCATGTTCCACAAAAAGACAATTTTTTTTCGTGGTTAAATTGGATATGTAAACTAGGAGGTTTTGTTTTAAAGCTCAAAAAATGCACAGTTTTTATTTATTTATAGAAAAACCAGCCACAGTAAAAATATGACACAATGAAAAGGCAATATTCTACATTACGTTGTATAACTTGGTGCATAATATATATTAATTATTGCAATTTTGCAGACTGTAGTCCTCCTCCATTTACTGGCGATCTTCGCCTGATTAAAATAAATATATACCATTGAGCCTTTTAAGTATATAAGATATATAAAAATCAAAATTGGTCACATACCCCATTGGAATAAATGATTAAAGTGTTATAAGTAGTAAATAAAATAAATAATATTAATTATTTATAATCTTCTACGTTAAATTCTTTCAATATCCTGATGTCCACGCAAAAATATATCGAGAAAAGCCATAACAAATTCTTAAAAGTTGCTGAAAATATGTTTCCTAATGAATGCCTAGAAATTAACCACCCAAGCTAGTTAATTTTAATGCACATTCGAAGCAGATAACCTGCACTCCCAAAAAGCAAGTAAACCATCAGTACATGAAGCACTGTTACAGAAATCATGTGCCACACATGAATAGGATACTAGAATCATTTATTAATTCCTTCTAGTTATTAACATCAAGATTGAATCTTTAATAAATCGGCTGGCGGATAAGTAAGACATTAATACCGATACTTTATTGGCTTTTGTTTAAATGAAGTTTTAATGAGCAGCGTATCAGGCATGTATTTGTAATTTATTTTACTTGATTACGATGTAATAATTCTCGTCGGTATGAGAGCCGGGGTAATTGAAAAAGATAAGAAGCAGCGGATAGAAAACTGCGCTCGTTCCCAATGATAGATTCGCCGGAAATGACGGGCACGTGTATCAGATACATGGCTTCGAATCTTCCAATAAATTAGCAAACTCCAACAAACACGGTTAGACAATGCAAAAAGAAATGCTAAATAAATTGTGTCCTAATTTTGTTATGGTATTATAAACTTCCTCTTCAGTATATACAGAATATTAATTTTAAGTGATACACTTCTGCTATCTCAAGAAATACATATAAGAGATAAGAAGTTAAATTAGCAAACAATTTCTATTTCACAAGACTGTTTCAATGAGCATAATTTTTTTAACTAGTGTTTCTAAAACTATGAGGACCCGACCAACTTTGTTATTTTAATTGGGACCATATTTTATTCGGATTGGGATATATATACCGGGTGTCCCAGCTCGACCGACACATGAGAGATTTACATAGAAAATCAGTTAATTATGAATAGTATCTCCCCATTGCAATATATTAAGTTAAAATTTTGTATGCTTATTGGGGAATATTATTTCTACGGATTACAGTTATTTGAAGTATGTAATTTCGTCTGCAAGACGAGATTTATTAAATTATAAAATCTAACATTTTCATTGAAAATCAGTCAGTCATGGAAATAAAAGAAAATATCTATGTGACAGTTCTGACAGTTAATGACATGCCATTATAGATATTTATATTTTTGTAATATTGGTATATTATTAAAAAAAATAACCTAATTTCAACTTAAATCATATTAAAATATAGGGAATAAAAATTAAAATCAGTTATACTTCACTAAACTGTCAGATAAATATTTTCTTTTATTTCCATGGCTGTCTGATTTTGAACGAAAATATTAGATTTTAAATTTAATAAATCTCGCCCTGCAGACGAAATTACATATTTCAAATAAGTGTGATCCATAGAATTAATAAGTATACAAAATTTCAAGTTAATATCTTGCAGTGGGGAGATACTATTCATAATTAACTGATTTCCCATGTAAAACTCCCATGTGTCGGTCGAACTGGGACACCCGGTATATATATATATATATATATATATATATATATATATATATATATATATATATATATATATATACAGGGTGAATACTGAAAACCTTGACATAGGGAAATAACATGGGAAAACAGTTTTTTGCTGTTTCCATCTGTCCCGCTAAATAAAATCGGGTGTATATGGTATCGTTAGTTAGATTACTTAATTTTACATCTAATAAAACTAAATGTTGTGTAATAAGGCCTTTTCTAACTGAAATATTTGATAAAATAAATTGTATTTTGAAGGTTATCCTTCATATTTTCGAATAAGAAACGTCAAAAACAATATGCTCCTTAGCCGAGTGGATACGAGGGCTGTTTCATAACATAAATAATCTACAAGACCTGGTTCGAGACCACCTCAGCCTTACTTTTTTTTAATTAAATTATGCTTAAAATATCTTTTTTATATCAGGCTATTTTAATAAAATAGCAATATTCATATTTTTATAAATAAAAAAATCCAAATATTTAATAGAATTATTATTTGCTGTCTGTCAAACTTAACAATTAATTCGAATTTAGTTTTTGGTGTATAATTTTGTATTTCATGTTTCGAAACATGATATTTTAAGTATAATTTAATTTAAAAAAAAATAGGGCCTAAGTGGTCTCGAACCAGGTCTTGTAGATTATTTATGTTATGAAACAGCTCACGTATCCACTCGGCTATGGAGCATATTGTTTTTGACGTTTCTTATTCGAAAATATGAAGGATAACCTTCAAAATACAATTTATTTTATCAAATATTTCAGTTAGAAAAGGCCATATTACACAACATTTGGTTTTATTAGATGCAAAATTAAGTAATCTAACTAACGATACCATATACACCCGATTTTATTTAGCGGGACAGATGGAAACAGCAAAAAACTGTTTTCCCATGTTATTTCCCTATGTCAAGCTTTTCAGTGTTCACCCTGTATATATATATATATATATATATATATATATATATATATATATATATATATATAAGGGCTCTCAGATGTCCCGAAATATCGGTATTGTTTCGATTTTAAAGTGTATGTCCCAGTATCCTGAAACAAGGTCTCTGAACATCTATTTGTCCCAAATTTATATATTTTCATAACTCACTACTTAATTGAATTTTAATTAAATCTTTATCAATTCTTACATTTTACCACGTCCAGACTCAATTCTTAAAATGTTTAAAAAATTACTAGAACTATATTTAGATATATTGAAAATATGTGAATATATTTTCTCTTTACCTAATGAAAATTCAGTGAAGTGATAAGGTAAGCATAACTCATTATTTTATGACAAGGTAGGAGCCATTTTACATAATATTTTTATTTTAAATTTTAATGTATACAAATAGTATATAGTTCTAACAAAAAAGAGTTATTAGAAACAGTCAAATCTTACGAGAAGTGTGTATGACCAAAAGTAAGTTATTTATAATTCCAAAATAAATTAATATATATTTTCATTTTATGATTTTTGTATGGGCTGTAAATCAACTTAATACATAACCCTGTCACCAAACTGTCGCAGTTTAGTTAATTCACAGTCTGAGAGCCCTACGTATGTGACCATAATCAAATTTCAACATATAAGTCATAAAATATAAAAACTAACCACTACAACTTCTCATTATAAAAATAAAAACTAAACATGAATTGCAATGCAATAATATAGTTATTACCAATATAATGTTTTGGATATGGATATGTGACGTCAGCAAGTAGGATCATGGAAAAAAGACAAATATATTGTCTCTTTCGTTCCTAGTCTATCTGCCTTCTTCCACTGTTCTAACACGCTGACGTATAATTATTTTCTCTTCAACTGTGAATAAATGATTCGGTTTAAAAAAAATACGGGTATTTTTTTGTCTAGTATCATATGTAAAAATCAAAATTTGGTTACCTACCCCATTCAATAATATAATTTTTACCATCCTTTTTTTTGTGAGAAAATTGCATACGGATGTCGTTAACAAATACAAAAATTTTCAATATATTGAAATCGATTTATTTTTAGTGTTAACTTCTAAATAAATGAGAACTGGAATGATTTTTTTAATGATCCAATTTTGAAAAGAATGTTCCATGTTCCAAATAGCGATAAGAGGAGGATTTCCGAGTGCGTTAGCCTCAGTTTCCCACAGGGCACTATATACGGTATCACACGCTCTGCTGTCAATTAAACACGGGTAGCGGAAGATCTCTGCAAGATAATGTGGCATACCACGAACAATCGGAAGATGTATTGCGCGCCGTAATGGCTTATTAATTATTATGCACTCGTTGCACTCATTAATAACTCCACGCTAAATACCACTGATTTATACTCATTTTTATCTCCGCCGAGTAATTGATATTTATAATAACACACTCGAGAGTGGAGTTCATTTCCTGATAAGCTAAATAAGTTACTGACCTCTTGTTTCATTCAAAAAACTTCACTGTAGTTTTAAATAGTTAAGAGATTACATCCAAAAATATTCATAAAAAAAAATAATATTGATACAGATATCGCCACATATAATAATAATTAAAGAGCGGATTCTATGCAATTGCATGTGTTGTTTATATTAGGCATATCAACAAACTGTTTTCATATGTTCACGTTTCATCAAAAATTAATGCCAAATATCAAAAAAAAATAATGCATATTTTGCATTTAATGATACTTTATTGTATATTTTGATTTTTTTTGCATATTAGTACATGTCAGCCAGTACGGTTGTGTGGTCGTGGCGTGTCTTGTCTGATCGTGTAGATAAGCAACATAGCCCGCCCTGTCCATTTGGATGGGTTGCCGCACAACGGCTCGGTGTGTGCTGGCCTTGCAGAGACTGTAGGCTGACAACCTGCATCGCTAAAATGCAAGTAAAACATGTCACGAAAACAAGTACTTCAGGTACTTGAGGCCCTGTTCCACATAGGAATGTTGCGCCATTGATTGATTGATTGATTGATTAGTACATATATTAAGACTTTTTTCAAAAACAAAAATTAATTTTTGACAAGTTTTGTTCTTTTTTGAAAACAGTATATTACAAGAAATATAATTTTGATCGTACTTTTAAAAAGTGAGCATTTATATAAAATGAACTCATTGAAACCATTACAATCATATTTAATTTCTCGTCAGAACAAAAAAAAGTGATTCTATCAGTGTTTTAGAACTGTTTAGAACTTAAGTAATTCTTATTTTGTAAGTAAGGTAAGTAAATAATATCTGTCACTGAAATTCGTATGTTTGGAACTGACATAACAACAATTAGTAATGCCGAAAAAAATGTATTAAAAATATGAGGAGCATATAGCAACTTTCTCGTTAAAGATGACTTTTTTGATTTTTGTTTCAAAAAAGAGCTTTTGTAAATTTCAATATGAATATGAATTCGAGATTTTATTATTTTTGTTAGAATTACCTGTGATATTTATCGTCTTTATACATTTCATGAAATGTTCCAAATAAAACACTGCATGTAATAATAGAAGTAAGAAAATATAATCAGTAAAACGAGCCTGATGACATTAGTTATTTTGCATATTTTTATTGTAAAGTGCATATTTATAACTTTTTTGCATATATCATGCATATTTTGATGATTTTTTAATGCATATTGCATGCATATTTTGACACTTTTTTAGTGCATATAATCCGATCTTTAATAATAATAATATAACCTTTATTGGCAAAGTTCAGCATCAGCTGTTCTTACACTTAACCTTTACAATACATGAACAAGAAAAAGAAATATACATTTAATTTTGGTATGAACAATAACATAAAGATAGTACATTTGTTTATCTAACTAACATACAAAAAGAAACTATATAATTAAAATAAACGACAGAAACAATATACAGGTGTAACAAAAATAAGTAGGAACATTAAATTTAAAGAGTGATAAAATTTTTCCAATTTATATAAAGGTACTTAAACAACAATTTAATACTTCCATTTATCATTCCATGCACTACATTCTTTTAAAACTAAATTAAATTATGTACAGAGGTTTCCAGAACAAATTAAAAAAGGAGTACTTATACTAACTAGAATAATTGCTCCTCGTACGGTGTAAGAGAAATATGGAAGTAGGGACTTTAAATTTAATCAGTGATAATACTCGTCGAGAGAAACAATATATCTTGCTATTTTTTTTCGGAATTTAAATTATTTAACAAATTAACGAGTCGTTTCATATTTTTCATAATAATTTGATCTAGTAGCAAAAACTATTGTGCGTTATGGAAATAAATCGATTAATAATAATGGCGTATTTGACAATATTTTTAAAAGTGTTTAAGATGAAAGATTGAGATATAAGTAAATGCAAAAAATATTTTTTCCATAAAATATAACTTTAAGTGTCAGTTTTTAGATATTTTAAAATTTGATTTTAAATATCGCGCCAAACGCCTGCTTGATAATGTGACGTCAATTTTAAGTAACAAACTTGAGTAGTTTTGAATTCAATGTCTTTTTATTTAAAGTATTCTAATATTCACAAAAAACTTCGTAAGATCGCAATAATTTCGTTGACAATTGTACACTGACGTTTTGACAAACTGTTTTCTTAAAATTGACGTCACCCGCCATGACGTTTGGAGTCACGTGACATACAGGATATAAAACATGTTTTTATTAAAATATATAATTCTAAGAACATTATTTATTAAAAATAAAAATAATATATTCATCATAATCTTTCAATAAAACTAAGTTCCACTTTTTTTCATTGATGTCAAGTCTGCCTTTAGGCGAATTTATGCACAAATGGTGGAAGCAACCGCTTCGGGCCCCACAAGTCAGGGGCCCTACAAAGGCCCCCTCGGGTTCACTCACTCCATCGCGCGAAGAGTCAATCATAAAATATTTCATTTTGTCGACGCGCGAAAAGGCAAATATTTAGGGGGATAGATAAAATTTTGTATTAGGATTTCATAACATTACCGATACGTAATGTAACAGGTAAACGATCTTTACCCATTCTTGAACAATTAAAGTATATATTTTTTAAATAGTCTTGGATAAAGCCATATACAGTATTTTACGTTATTAATAACGTAAAACAATCTTTACTGCTGCTAGGAGTAACTGACTAGTGAGCTTATTACCTCTTGATAAGAGAAAAAAAAGACTACAGTTGATCTCCACACATTTTTCTCCGGAATTAATCGAAATGGATACGGTCACAATAAAATTTTCCCTAAAGAAATTTGTTCACACAATGATTTTATTTTTACATTTTCATGGGCATATAATATGATGAAGAAATGTAAACATTATTTAAAAATAACTGCATTGAGTGGAAACGGTTCTCCCTTTTTGTCAGGAGCCCCTGGCAAGTAACAATTTCCACACACGTCGGCACACGTTACACCCTTCAAGGCTTCAGACCCTTTAAATGTGAAATCCGCCACTGTACCATTTAATGTCAAAATGATTTGACATTAAATGACATTTGACAAAAAATGCTTTATTCAACAATACTCGTAGACGAGTAATGAAATTTGCGATAAAACCTTGAAGAATTTTAACTCAATTTTTAGAAGATTTACATGAAAAAGTTACTAATAAATATGGTTACTCTCAACGAGTTCTATAAGTGTTTAAATTTAATGTACTTATTTCTGTTACATCCTGTATTTAGAAAGAATAAACCTTTAAAAGTATATTATACCCAATTGCACGAACAAGCTACTAGAAATTTGAACTTGTAATGTAGTATAGTGGTTGTAAAGCAACAGCAAAAGTACTGCGGCCTGCAATTCATCGTCGAAGAAAATAGAATCGTGGAAAACAGGTCACCATGTAAACAAAACAAGTAAACAGATTACAGATTCCTTTCCAATACAATTTGCTTCGAACGCGGAAACATTCCAACTTTGTTTTAATCTGCGATTAGCACTACGTCAAAACATATCAAACCATATGGCCTGTTAAACGCTAAGTACCGTATTCATTCTCGTAACTGTTACAAACGATTTACACTTGCTACGACTTTAATCGTTTACTACTTCAAGATGTAATAATTACTGCCAGAATGGGTTCATTTCCACTGCTCTACTTGATCATCGTCTCCTTCATGGCACCTTGTTGACAACATTGTTATTCTCATTCTTCGTGGGACTCCGGTCTAGTGGGTAGAATTAAGAGAAGATCTCTTCACACTATTTACAGTACCTATAATATGATATCTGGTAGATACAGGGTTAGTTACCGACTGTTACCGATATCTAATAGGGAGTAGACGAAGTAAATGATAAATCTGTAATATAGGCAATGTTTGTAGAAGCTTCTCAACTGAGAAATATTTAGGAAAATAAAATACAGTTCTAGGATGCACTCAAATTTATTTGAAAATTTCAATCAACCTGTATTCCAGAATCAATTCGGGCCCCAACGTAAATTAAAAAAAAATAATCACTCCATAACAGGACACATTACAAAATATGTATTTTTTTAAATGAAATCTAATTTTATCTGTAGTTAATTTTCTTTAAAGGGAGAATAGAATTTTGATTTCATTCATTGGGCAGAGCCAAGTCTGTCTACTGTTGGGATAAGGACAATTTTCGAAATTGTAGCAATGTAACAGAAAAGACTTTCAAAAATTTTCATTTCATAATCGTTGTTGCCCTAAAAAATTGATTCATTCATTCATTCAAGAGAAAAGTTGTACATAATTCAATTAATCGAAGACTTCTAGTTTTAATCTTTAGACTTCTTTCGACTCTATTTGAATATAATTATGAGTTTGATCAAAACATAACCCTAACTCGATCTATCGTCGATAGGAAAATCCGCCCGATTCACAAGCTGATAGTTTTGCATTAAAATAATTTTTTGAGGTTTGTCTAAGCCATCAGTCGGGCCCCTTGAATTATGGGGCCCGTGTTCCACGAAACACGCGGAACACCACCATTATCATGTTATCCTTCTTACAAAGTTTCTAAAATCATACTAGTATTATTGCCCCTAGTGTCCATTATAAATATAATTTTGCCCAAAGTATTTTTTAAAATTTTAATTATCCACTTTATGTTGCGGGCGTCCTTCGTGGACCTTACAATGTATGCTTTATTAATAAAATTTATTTATTTTTTATAAATATGTGTTACATTTTATACATATGTAAGTTACAGAAGTACGATTAAGGAGATACACCGGTACAGCTAAGGAGATTGGTCCGAAAAGGCATCTTCCGTATTGCCTTAATAAGTAGATCTTAATGAACATTACACTTCTAATAAAGACTTAAAATGTGAAAAAAAACGAGTTATAAATTAATCTAATTAAATCTAATTAGTAAATACTATGTTTTTTTTTTTTTGAAAATGCTACATTTTATATATCTTATATCTAATATTTCAGAGGTATAGTGTTGCCGTCTAGACAAGAATTGACTAATTCTAAGACTTAAATAGTCTTGTCTAGATATCAAGCTCTAGATTGTTTCAAGACTTTACATTAACCTATACGCATACGCTTTACACAAAGGCAGACAATTATTCGATTTTTCATTAGTCTAGAGTCTTGAAATTTGCTACAATTTTCTCGTCTTAATCTAGAAAGCCACTGGCATGATTTTGCTGCCTATGTCATTCAACATATCTTTCAATTCCATATCATGAATATTTTTTTTCACAAATTTTCCTGATCGCAAAGTATTTAAAACAATTTTTTCTACATTTAGATTAACCCTAAAATACGCTTTGTATTTTATATTTAATTACCAACTATAAATTAATTGTCACATATGACATCTGACACTGACAGTACGGTTAGAAGTAGCAAGAATTTGGAAGTAGGTAGGTAGATGTGTGAGAGAGAAAGGTGTATTATTGTGACGTAGACGAAGATTTTTGCCAGTCTTGTCTTGATAATCTAGACAATACAAGACAAGGGTCTTGAAAGTCTAGCTCAAGGCGATAACACGACAGTGCTAATCTAATATGATTTTATCTGGTGTGGAATTTAATTTCGAACAACTTTGTATTCTTGTAGTTTTGCTCTTAATAAATCAGAAAAGAGAGTATACGCAATTTTTTTAAATCCCATGAAAGTCCTATGTTTCGCGTTTCGTTGCACACTCACTTTCCGAAAAATACAATTTCCATTTTTAATAGTTATTTAAAATAATAATAAGAAATAAAATGAGTCTAGTTTATTATTACAAACACAAAATTAATGCCTTATGTGCAAGGTACATACCTAATGTGCTGCAGATGTCATAAATGACATTGCAAATTAACTGAAAACAAAATCATAACAATGTAGTTATCAGTGACAAGAAGAGTGACATTTATTTTCCAAAAATGACATTAGCTGTAAATTTAAATTATCGAAATTTCACCGTTTTATATCTTCAACTTCTACTGACAATTTTACTGGCTGGATTCAACTGTGAGGTAGATGACATACTGGCATATTCTTTGTGATACTAATGACAGTTTAGGGTAAATATGTTGCAACTCGAGTGGCAGATCCCAAGTGCGACCAGCCACCTACTAACAACAATATGGACGAAGAGCACCGGGAGAATGCAGAGATTGCCTCGCTCATTGCGCAGAAAGCCGCGCAGGAGGCTAAGGAAGCCTCGGAGGCACAGAACCAGGCAGGAGCTGAAGCTGCCTTAGAGGTACACCTATAAGAACTCTCTACAGAAGATTTCAAACTTAATACTTATTTGGTCACATGGCAAAACAATATCAGTATTACTTTATCACTAGATACAAAAAATATTTTCTTTGTAGATTTCTCTATGAACAAATAATTTTATCCATTCTAGAAATAATCTTTTTATCGACTAGCACTTTCAATAAGGAAGGTATTATACCTAAGTTGACATTTCGATTAACGGACAAACTTTTGTATGAACGGTGATTTTTTTCTTTCGCGGAATAAACACCAATTTATCTTTAAATTAGAATCTGGTTTTCTAACCGTAGTCTCAGATCATTTTTGATAATGGTCTATATATCCATAATCAAATTTTCATATGTCACAAAATATAAAAACTAACCTCTATAGCTTCTTATTAATATACTAACAACTAAACATTAGTTTGCACTTATAAATTTTGAATAGAATCGTGGAAAAAGGTAGGTAGACTGTCTCTATGCTCCTAGTCTAACTATCTTCTTTCCCTGTTCTACCACGCTGACGTCACAATACTCCGAAACCACAGAATAGGTTTATATAGAAGCGACAGTAAGACAGAGAAACGAAAATTAGAGAGAGATGGGTAAGGGCAATTAATTTAAAGGGCTCATTGTTTAAAATCGGAAAGTTTCGTCACATCTTAGGGAGAGATAAGGAAAGGCAACAAATTTAAAGGTCTGCACAATGCTCCAAGGTCATAGAACTGACTAGGGTAATATGAAAGGTACCGACACGAAGTGTCGCTTCTGTTTGTAACTATTCTGTGCCGAAACTACGAATAATGAATTGATTTTACAAATATTAGTATTTTATATTTATCTAGTATCATAAATAAAAATCAAATTTTGGTTACATACCTCATTAAGTCAAAAATTGTTGAGGAGCTAGCAAAACCAAGGATGATCTCATTATCTATAAATGTTAAGAATGATTAAGTATGTCCTAGTGTACTGTCCACCAGGTGAAAGAAGAGCTAGCCCAACGCGCAGAAGACGCTGCTCGAGCTGCTCAAGCAGCCCTGGCAGGCAAGCAAGCCGTCGTCGACGAAATCGAACGACAGATCAAAGAAGACGAACAAATGATCAAAGAACAAATTGACGCTCAAGAACGCATGGTAGACGCTGGGAAGATAGTCAATGATGCTTCTAAACAAATGGACAATCTTGCCAAGACCCTTCAGCAGGCCATTGAAGTATGGTACCGATTTCTTTTATTTTATTTACCTTTCCAGTTCTTCTTTAAGTCAACAGAAGTTTATGTTTATATCATCTTACTATCATTTATTGTTACTTTTCTTTCTCGTAGCATCAAAGCTTCCAATAATAATAATATTTTTTCTTTACTTTTCGTATTGTTTTCCTACGTCAACAATAAGCCAGTATATCACCCACAGCTATTACTGCAACAATTGTCTTCATTGCCAATTTCAATAACAATTTTATGTTTATTGTAGAGAATATAGGGAATGAAATTTCGATGAGAATTTTGGCTAGTGAAATGAAATGAAATCATGGAAATTAGTTATAGATTTTCCACTAATGAAAAGGCATTACTAGGGATATTTTTGATTGATCACTGGTTTTAATTAGTGAAATTAAATTAATGACAAACATTATCAACCAAATTCGAGCTTTCTAAATATCAGGTTTTACACCTACACAAAAGATTAATGCTACTCAAAACTAGTTTCAATCAATTAATAAAACTTTTACCAAAATAATAATTCCCTTTCAAATTCACAACAGCATACATTTTTCATAAATTATTTTATTGGAAAAAATATTTAAAATCACGTTCATCACTGTTTTTAAATGTTTTACTTGTTGTTACTGTAAATGTAGTCATTAAAAAGAAAAAAATATTATGTTGCCTCTTTGATTTAAGTTTAAACACAGATCGAAACATTGATAGAGTTATTGTTCTCATACAACATACAATCCTCATTTTTGAGTTGTTACACTTTAAACATTTCTACCATATCTCTTCATCCAAAATATAGGGTCTTTCAGTTTGTACGCCTTATCTTTAAAATTTAATAAAAAAAAACTTGTACATAAGTTACACTAAGAATTTTTATTGCGACTTAAAACACATTTAATGGCATCATGTTTTGAAAATAATATCATTGAAATGATCTCCGTGGATCGTTGGCAATTGAGGGTCCGAGAGACCCAATTTGCAATTACTTTTCGGTATAGTTCAGGTTGTATTTCAGCACTGGTTCAAATGATATTTTTCTCCAAGTTCTTAATTTTTGCCGGCTTTTTAGTACAAACTAGAGATTTAAAGTAGATCCAAAGAAAAAAATCTAAGAGCGTTAAATCACATGACCTTGCTCACCAATTGATGTTACCTCTCCTAGAAATAAAGTGCCCTGGAAATATTTCTCGCAACAATGCATTTTGTTACCCACTTTGGAACACGCAGTGCCAGTTTACTAGAATCATATTTCGTCTATGTCCAATTCTGGTCAAAAGTACTGGTTGTCACCTCTCGATACCTCTTGCCATTGACAGTCACGAAAAACCGGGAGGTTTCTGTTTTCACGCACACTTATTTTAACAGCGACAATATTTTCGGCTGACCGAACATGTCGACAATGCACATGCACTACCCAATCAGCAACTGAACCAGTTTCCTCAATTTTTTTAATTAGTCGTTGAATTGTACTCTCAGCTCACGAAAAGTTTGACGTATTGAGGACGATTTAGATAATAAATTTTCACAACTTCAATGCGTTGTTTAATGTTACACTTTTCAATGACGAAATGGCAGCTATGATAGAACAAAAATGTCGCAGAACGATAACGGTGTCAAATCAAACAAAACCACAATCAACTGTCAAAGTTAAAGCGTGCTAATTGAAAGACCCTATACTTGATCAATTTTTAGATTCTTTTCTTCTTCCTTTCTCTATCTCCTCTTCTTCCAGATAGCCCAAGCAGCGAGTTCGGACACCAGATCGGTCTCGCAAGAAATCCAGAAAGAAATAGATGCCAAGTGCAAACTCGTCGACACGGCCAGAGGACGACTTGCTAAACTTATAGAAGAATTAAAGTTAGCGAGAAAGGACCTGGACGTTACTATGGACGCGGCCAAAAAGGCTGTCAATTCCGCCAAAAGCGCAGAAAACAATGCCACTAGACAAAAGAGGATCGTTGTCAAACGGTCTAAACAACAGAAGGACAATAAGCACAGGCACAGAAGAAGGGCGAAAACAAAAAGATGAAACAGAGAAATAGAAGATTTGGTAATGGATTTAACTTAGGGATGCAAGATCTAAATGTAGTAAATTCTAGTACAGAAGTTTTTTAGTTAGTTTTATGTATACTATATTTATGGAATAAACTATATATCATATATAAATTAACAATATTTTATTATTACTACCATGCGATTTGTATGATATTTTGTATTCCACTGAAACCAGAGATCATCTAAATCTGCTCCAGAATATGCTCTGGTTTCTGCAGGTCAAGAATCTTTAAGAGCAAATACTTCTGAGTGTTCTAATTCTTGACCAACTGAAACCAGAGTATACCACAGCAGAGTACAATCCAGAGCTTCATTGCTCCAGAATATGCTCTGGTTTCAGCAGGCCAAGAATTAGAGCACGCGATAAAGCGTTCCCGGTTGACTGAACTAGATCATCTTCAGGGCACCAGATGTCCTAAAAGGTGATCTAGCCAGACCACTAGGCGGGGCGGAGACCAGAAGGCCCACTACCAGTGGGTATATCCTGAGACGCGCATTATTACCGATCATGTGGATTCCAATTGGCTGATATTGAATCTGTAATTGTGGCTGTACTACTGCGAATTTTAAAATTAAAATTTGTATGCATACGTAGTTTGATGCGAGTAGTTCACTGATAATATTTTTAAAGGTGTATCTCACACCTATTTTAGAGTAGTAGTCAGTTACTTAAAATAAAAAGGAAGTACAATAATACTTAAAATAAAAATTTAACAATTCAACGCTTAATTACTGATGTAAAAAATACTACAGTAAGGGAAACATCTCCTTGCGGGAATTGCCCCAAGGAAAATTTAATAAGCGGGGCATAAGCCCCGATGCCCCCATGAAGTCGGCGCCCATAATTCCAGATAACATGCGACATATGTTGTCATTGAACTTCATAATTTACTGATTTATTAATAACTTAAACTAGAATAAATGTGAATAAAAACCAATATTTTTACAATCATAAATGTTAATATTTAATTTATATGCCAAAACTTTTGTAGACAGTTGATTATTTTCTTCTATTATAGTTAGTAAACTATTTTAATTTTCTTGACCTTTTCTTATGTTTTATATCTATAAATATATCTCTTTTATTTATTTTTCAATTATTCTCGCAACGGTGGAAGGCTTTGATTTAGGACAGCCAGGACATAAATTAGCAAACACAAATATATCTCAAAATATAACATTAATATACATTTCTAATTATAAAGACAGGTTCATTTGACATTGACATGTTGCGTTTTATTTGGAACAGTACGAAGGTTTTTATATAACTGGTATTCAGTTAAGACAAATATATCACTAAAAGTTGATTGTGCCAATCTGTTATATTGTAAATATCTGTTAAACATTTTATTACAGAAAGTATTTTGCAGACCACACCTGTCGAGCAGAAAGTTGGTGAAAATTTTGACCTTTTCGGGATTTGAACTCGGGTGTCAGAACCACAGCTGTATAACGAATACGAATCTTAAGGATAATATTTTTTATTTCAAACGATTAAAATAGCACGCATACTTGGTTGTGTTAATATAGTTCTCTAGGTTTTCTCTTTCTTAAACATAAATTGTTTCAATTATTTAACCGTGTATTATTTTTTATCCTAGAATTTTATGACAATTTATAATTGTGTTATATTTATTGAGTAAATTGTGCGTAAATTGTAATTTATATAGGTGAAACCATTTAACTTTGATCATGCGTGTAGCAAAAAAAAAAACTGAAGTTAATTAACGACAAAAGTCGGTATTTAAATAATTAAAATTTGAAATATGCCCGATGGTTTACGACAGGTTATTAGACTCTGTCCTTGGAAACGAATAAATATTAATGACTTTTTTCCAAACGGACACAAATTAATTGTTAATTTTTTGCATACGAGAACGACAAGTTTCAATTGTAATGCATAAATGAATTCTTAACTCTTGTCATATATCAAGTATAATAAGTTGTTTATTCAATGTAGGAAATTTAAATGTGGAGTTGCGGTACTTTGGGCCCGGGGCATTTTGCTGGTCCGGCCCTGGCTGGCTAGAAAAAGTGAGCTGTGAAAAACTTAATCACGTTTCGCTATGAAACAGGTTTTTGTTTTTTAAATGAGGAAAAAACGACAGAAAAAACGCCGAATATTTCTTTAATATCTTTGACCCAGTACTCTAGAGTTTTTGTGCGCGATTTTCAGTTTAGATAAGATGCGGACTATAAGGAAATGACGGGATTAACAAAAGAAAAACAATACGCAAACAGCTAATTTTCTTAAATGCTGTAACGTTTACAGTATTTATACCTGACAAACAAAACATTTTCATTTATAATTTCAATTATTCATAATTCATATTAAATCATAATTGTTTTCACTAATTAAAATATTTAAAATATTTTAATTCATTATCTACGAAGTGTTATCTATCCACCCCTTAATTAAATAACGTTTTTGTGATCAATATAGGGAAATATTTCTACCATACTACTTTGTCAAAATTACTTGTTATACAATATGACAAACTTACTGCTTACTTTTGTCTTTGTAAATAACATTAATATCCTAAAACCGGTAAATTAATAAACTTAATTATAGTAAATATAAAACGAATTTCAAGAATATAAATTTAAAAAATCATAGCTACCGAATTCTAATGGATAAAACATCAAACTTTAAATTTTTTTATTTTATTGTTCAAATACATGGCTATCGCTATTAAAAAAAAATAATAATTTATACGTATAAAAAACGAATTATTTAACATTTATTTATACTACAATCATTATTGTCAGTTGAAATGAAAGGTTATAACTTGCAAAAAACTGATTTCCCATGTTAATCTCCTAATGTGCACCTTAAGAAAAACATTCTGTATATTTTAATAACAATTTCCTCCTTTTAAATATCACACAATAACAATATCTATTGATATCCGAACGAACAAAACGACTATGTATTAATAAATAAATATAGATAAAGTAAATAAATAATTTATATTATTTTCTTTCCTGAAAAAAATGTTGTTATAATTCGTGTCAATCCCTTATACCCTTCGAAATCCGCTGGCGTTTAATTTGAATTTCCAGTGTTTGTTAATTGGAATTGGTCTAAATTTAAAGGTTAATTGCGTTAATATCGAAACTCTTTTTGTATTCTAACCTTGCTGCTGTTATTGTGTACGCATAATTATCAAACTGTACTCCAATAGGAAGCATTGTTAGAAGTAAACTTTTTACGAAATGAAAAAGAACTACGTAATTAATTCGCAATCATGGTTTGGAAAGAGTGAAGTAGCTGTTGGTATAAAAAGATGACAATTTTTTATTTGAGTTACCAAACATAACAGTAAACATGATATTAGAAAGGTTTCACAAAAAAAATACAAATTATTATCATCTTGTTTCAAAGATTATTAAATTCAAAACTGCCTCATATTCACATTATACCTATTCTTCTCATTACAGATAGAATGAAACATCAATTTTTTTAATAGTAATATCTAATATTTGTATTTCCGACAACATTGAGACAGTGATTACAGCTCAGACTTCGCAATCCAGATGTTGCAGGATCGAATCCCTTGATGGCAGGGATTTGGTATATCCTTGTTGTGATCCTTGTTTATGACATGACATTTGATTGACAGCAATGTATTCGACTATTTAATTTATAATGAATCTTACACACCTAGATTCGTTTTATTGGTGATTCTTAAAATAAAAATGCACGATGAAAAATCTTTAAAATTTAAATCAATTAAAAGTTCAGATTCAAAACACTTCTCAAAATATTATAGTTGCCTAAATATCGAATGTAAGAGACTCTTTATTTCACTAATTTCAGTTATTTTATTGATTCCATTATTTCACCAGTGAAATAGGGAGATCCTTATTTTACACGAAAAAAAAAATGGAAAGTAGAGATACAAAAAAAAGGTACAAAAATATAGTATTTAATTCCTATTATGTACGAAAATATTATTAATATAGTTATTACTTTTATTAGATTCACAGACACTCGTATTTTACAATTCGAGAAACTTAAATAACTTTATTTATATTGTATATCTGTTTATAACCAAAAAAAAAATTTGTAGTAACTTAGTAATAAAAAATTAAAAAAAAAAAACATATTTTGCAAATGTCATCAAAATATCGAAAATTCATTATTTCAAATACATTTTTTTATTCAATTGGTAGAAGTAAAAAAAATATAGTATGAAACACTTAGGGAAACAGGTTACTTACACCCCCACACAAAATTTTTATTTCTAAGGTTTTTCGCGGGGACAGACGAAATTTTTATAAATCAAATTGTTGGTTCAAATTTTAATTTAACATTTAACAGATTACAAAAAAAAAATAGAACAAAATAAGTACAAATATATAAAAACTAACTGAAATGAACCTTTCTCGCTTTCAAGGAAGTAAATTCATCAACAATTTTTTCCAAATCTAATGATTAGGTAATTTCGTTTTTTATTGAAAGTAAACTTAAATTAGTTAGTCGGTTCTGAGCCATTAAAGATATTAAATAAGATATATCAATTTAAGTTTGCTGAAAGATATTTCTGCTGATGTGGCCACTGTTAAATTTTCAAATATTAGAAAAATTTCTTATTTTCCGCTTCTTCATTGTCGAATTTGTTTTGTTCTGTGTACGGTATGTATAATAGGAATCAACTATACAGTCGTACTACGTTTAAAATTTGAGGTTACCGGCATAATTGAATCGTACCAGTGTCTTATTTGCAGGAATTTGTAATGATTTTGGCACCCCGTTATTCAAGCACCCAGGACAGACGATTCCATCGCCCCCACTCTTTTGCACGATCCTAGGTTCAAATAAAAGTGAGGTCCACGAATTTAAAAAAAATCGTTATTATTAAATAATGAATCTTCATATACGGTTATTAATATTACAAAACTTTTCTGTAGTAAAATCCTTTTTCCTTTTTTCTGTGAACTTGTTTTCGGTCACAATTCAAAAGAGTAATATATTCTTATGACACATCTACCCACCCTACTTTAATATTATTATTCGCTATTAGCGTTTTCTTCTTTGTTTTGTCTTGTTCGTCAGCGTCGCTATTATTCCATATATCTCCGTCAAAGCATACTAGATGTGGAAGAACAGATGGGTTGACATGATTATTATCGAGCACAGCCGAGATATCGGCATGTAAATGATTGTTACAGGTTGTAAATCAAAGCCTGAGAGTAATGGATAGTTGTTCTGGGAAATTTAACTCATTTTCACCTCTGGAGATGCCAATATATCATCCGCAAGTTACGATGCTTAGAAAAAAGGATATCCGCTGTAGAATAATCATAAGGCGGTACACACCGGAGATATTTAGAAAAAAGCGAAGATTATGGATAATAGAACATGCAAATTTGATGGACAGTTGAATAAAATATAACTATATATTATGGACATTGGCCGATCAATTGGTTCAAGCTCCAACTAGAACTGAGTAGAATGAATCTGGGATTCAAATCCCACTAATAATCAAGTGTTGTCTCCAAGTTAAATTCCCTACACCACTAAACTTAAAGTTTAATTTATCAAGAAATAACTACTTCAAGAACTTGGGATCCCGTAACAGCTAGAAATGTTGTACCTCAGTAGTAAGCAGTAATAAACACGGACAACGGTAGCTCATTTGACTTCAACTGAGTTGAATTTATGATGTGGGTTAAAAATTAATGCCCCCAGATGTATGATAATTATTGATTTTGTATGATAAGTTTAAAATCTGTGAAAATAATTTAGTTAAAAAATAATTTTACTTCTCTTACAAGATAAGTCTAAAATAACATTGTCATTTTATAGTAATTATGATTACATAAAATAGAATACGAAGTATTATTATAAGCATCAAAGTTGTCTGACATGGGACTTAATTTCGTACTAAATGCAGAGCAAAATGGTATTAGGCATCGTGTAAAAGGAAAAACTTAATTCATCAGTTAGTAGAGTACAAGAAATATTTCGTCCCAGTTCCTCTTATTTAGAAATTGTTTCCAAAAAGATTTATTCAAAATTAATTCCAAAAAATCTTAATGCAGTAGTTTCTGTGAAATTTGAACGATATGCTACATTTTTTTCACCATCTGTTTCGGTTGCTTCAAATGAATCAATTGTTTTTAGAGCAACAACAATTATGAAATTCATCATTTATTTATCTATAAATTTTTGTACGTCATGGCAAAAAAAAAATAGTTTTTAGGAAAACCGATTTAATATGCTCGAATTGTTTACTGTTTTGTAATATTGTTTTTTCTTAAATTGGGTTAAATTGTCACACAGTTTTTTTTTTTAGTAAAAAGGCACCACGATAACTTCATAATTTATTTAATGTAAACTATAAAATCATAATGTATATGTGTTCAATTTAATTTGTAAACTACTGCTATCTCGGAAACCGCCAGAGTTATGAAGATACGAAGTCGGTTAAATTTAGCAAACAATTTTTTTTTACAAGACTATATCAATGAGAATTTTTTTTTCAGCAGTGGTTCTTAAATTGTAGGACCAACTTTTAGATTTCATATTAAAGAAAATACCTATTTTGTAATGTGTCCTGTAATGAGGCCTGAATTGACTCCCATATCTGAATTGTCAGCGTCACATTTCCAGTAATGGTTCACAGTCAGGCTGCACACCTAGGTGTTGCGGATTCAAGTCCGAGGCATGTATATATGCGTCTTATATTATATCGTATTATATAACTGTAGATGATCTTAGCAGAGGAGCGGTCGTTAATTTTTGTGGTTATTGTCGTAGGAGTTAAAAGACCAAGTCGGTTCAAAAGTTGGAAATAGGTTAACGGAGTCTATTATGGAAAACAGTGTATTCAAGTTGACTTCACGGATGAATAAGTGCAAGATTTTATGAAACTGAGACCAACATATTCCGCATTAAAAGTTTATTACTTTCTTGCAGCCCCTATCTAATTTAATTAAAAAACGTGGATTAAAGACTCGAGCCCAACGTAATTATAAATGCAACGAGCGGCATTCTACCTCGTCATAAACTTAATGAAACATTTTTATTACAAATTCAGAGAATCATTAACGATGAATCGCTTAAATGGACTTTAAATTTAAACGAATAAGATGTAATAGCTTCATTGTGAACCAAAATGGCCCTGTTATAAAAACCCCACACTATTATTACTGCAGCCACAAAACCTTGAAAAATTCATTCATTTCCAACAACCATAAAACATTTGTTCATTCAAAAATGATTCTCAATAATTGGTTATAAATATCATCATGATTTCTATATTCATTTTAAATAAAGATATTAAACCAGCCTATTCCGCAAGATAATAATTGCGTCAATATTTCACAGCAAAAGCGATAAATTTGTTTATACGCAAGATAATAATAATTACTTCTCGAAGATTATCGTTACTTACTATTTTTCATGCGATTGATTGTAAATAGGATTTGAAATTTATTTGTGAATTGGAAATATCTTCGTACGTGCTCAAAGTGGAATTATTATTGTCGAGGATTGGTCAGAGTTCAAATTGTATATGGACTGACTTCATTTATTTACTATCAGAGTATGAGGAGCTTCGTATAGAATTAAACACGAACGGAGATAATTACTTGGGAAAATTGTAAATAATATTTATCACTTTATACTCCTTGGTGCATACAATAGGTGCATTCTTGTTACTCAAAACATCAACTAACTTATTTTGACCGTTCTTTTTGTTACAACTCAACTACGTTGATATGATGAGATTTCTTCCCGTCTAGACGATGCTGGCTGACTGCGCAACTTTGTGTTTTCTGATTTCTTAATCATTCAAGTTATGCTGTTTGAAGAATTGGATTATTAATATTATTTCATCATTGAATTTAAAATATTGTTATTTTATTTGTAATAAAAACAAATTGCCAGTAATATTGAAGATTTTGTGTTAGTAAGTCTTAATTTTATTTATAAAAAAATAGTTAAAAAGCGACATTTTAAATTTAAAATAATGTTTAAAATTTATCATCTGAAGACGTACATGACACGAACATTTTTTTATTATTTATATCGCAGGTTAATACAGATTTTCAGAGATAATGGAGTCATCCTAAAAAAAAGTTACGATTTTTTTTATATGGACGGAATCTGCAACTCGTACTGTTTTACTGTTTTTTTTTTATTTGTAATAAAAACAAATTGCCAGTAATATTGAAAATTTTGTGTTAGTAAGTCTTATTTTTTTTTATTTTGCAATAAAAAATATCCCAAAACAATATTTTTCATTTTCAATTTTCTCAAAATATATTACTGTAAAACCGTCAAAACTAAAATTCTATACATAGTATCACAGGAAAACTAGGCAGAGAATTCAAATCAATTAAGTTGTTTTTTTTAATTTTTCGAATAGAATTACAATTCAATATTATCTCCCACAAAATAATTTCCTTGTGAATCTCGAATATTGGAATGTTTTGAAGTGTCCCAAAAGAGTTACCTTGACGTGATTTTTCAATCTCGGGAAGAGGAAAAGTAAGAAGAACTTAGTCAGACGAATAAGGAGACTGAGGAGCCACAGGAATGTTTTTACTGGCCAAAATCTCATTTTTTTCACTTGCCCAATGAATGAGTCAAAATCTGATAAACGGTTTAACTCTTCCCCAATAGTTCAGTTCTGCCAACCGACGATCTGAGTGCACATGATCCCGGATTCTGTCTACATTTTTATCAGGTCTTGAAAATGAAGACCTTCCGCTGCGTGTTCAATCTTCAATTTAAGTTTTGTAAAAGTTTCCATTGCACTGTGCCTAAGTCTGAAGCAAAACCTGATAGTACACCATTGTTTGAAATTGACGATACTTATCTTTAGAACGCACAAGAAAAAACAGTTTTACGAAAAAAATCACTGCAGACAACCAAATGACTAGCAAATTCAAACTCGCACTAAAGGCATATAACATACTGCGTATCTCCCCTTCAAGTTCCGCTTCTCAAGTGTTACCAAATAGAACGTTACGTTAGCAGTCTTATTACTAAATTTACACACCTCGTACATGCTTGAAATATAATTGAAATTACATGTAAACAAGAAAATGTAAACTACCTCAGTTAACATTTCGCCCACAAGAGTCATCAAACGACGTTCTATTGAGATTTGCAAAAAATTATATGAAGAAAATAATGTACACAAATAGCATGAAAATATTATATACATAAATTGTAGCCAACAGATTTTCAGAAAAAAATAATAAAAACAGAAAATGTGGAATGACCTCTTTCTGAAGTTGACAACAACTGTCATTCTTTTTATATCTCAAAAATTTCAGATCAATTCTTTCACATTAAACATAAGTGAAATAAAACGAATAACAAAATAATGCTACTAATATACTTCTAACTTCTAGCTGATACTAACTTCTGCTTCCCATTATGTTTGGTGTGTTTATGATTCCTTGTGTGAGGTCATCATCAACTCTTCGTGTATATTTTTCGGTTCATCTGCATTGAATAGTAAATAGTGCTTCTCTATCGTAGGCAATCCGTCCCACGTTTACAAAAACCCAAACAATGGCGAATAGCAATTGAATATCGCTAACAAAGAAATTACATCAATAAATTAGTTTATGCATGAGCAGTACCATCCGGTCCAGATTTGATTTCCTTATAAGCAAGCTGTATACGTCTATGTCCGCCATGCTGTTTCCTATACGCACATCGCGTCGGCCTTGCTTTGTTTGGGATTAAATATTTGTTTTCTTAAAGAATTTCTCAAGACGGGGACGGTGTTGGATCAACATTTGAAATGGACCTAACCACAATATTAGTAGGCGACAAATAAACTTAAAACAAAGATCTTAGTGTAGGAATCTTTTTCCATTGCAGGAAGTTGTTATCAAATTTAAAATATTTTGTAATATAGTTATAATCAATTGTTGGATCAACATTTGAAAAGGACCTAACCACAATATTAGTAGGCGACAAATAAACTTAAAACAAAGATCTTAGTGTAGGAATATTTTTCCAGAACAGAAAGTTGTTATCGAATTTAAAATATTTTATAATATAGTTATAATCAATTGTTGGATCAACATTTGAAAAGGATCTAACCACAATATTAGTAGGCGACAAATAAACTTAAAACAAAGATCTTACTGTAGGAATCTTTTTCCAGAGCAGGAAGTTGTTAATAAAAGGAATGTGAAGAAAATGCAATCTGATTTTTAAATTATTTATTTAAATTCTTATGGCGATCGATTTCGGCTTATAAAGCCATCCTCAGGCCACAGCTGAAAATACATTATAAATAAAATATATTGTGTTAATTTTATATGTAGTACTTGAAATTATGAAAATAATAGTGAAATATTTGATAAGAATAAATAAAGAAAATGTTTGAATATTACCTATTATTGTGAATATTTAAAGAATATTTGAATTGAAAAAACTTGTGCTGTTTTTAAGATTATGATAACAATAAACTTAATACAAACAAGATATATTGCATAAAATAAATAATGAAAATCATAAATACTAACCGTCTAGAAATATTGAGAATAAAGTTGAAATAAAAATTTTGAAGAAATATAGTTGAAAATTTTTTTTTCTTCACATTCCTTTTATTAATAATAATGCATTCTGAATTGGAGCCCATCATCAACAAAAAAAAAACAGGAAGTTGTTATCAAATTTAAAATATTTTGTAATATAGTTATAATCATAAACTCAATTTTCCATTAAGTATATTTGTGTAGGAAATTAATTTAAAAGCAGTAATAAATAATTTATGTCCCTCGTGATAAAAAACAAATTTTAGTGTTTTGTTCTTCATTCACAGCCGCCTACAACACAGAGGTGATTGGTTATTGGTTTGCTCGTAAAATAGTTTTATTGGTGTCAAACTCTCTTAAATGGGTTTATGTAAATTAAATTATACTTCTAAATTATTGTTAGATGTTTGAGCATGCTTTACGGGACTGACATTCATAGGAAATGGCTTTCCAGTGCTTTCATATTTGCACAAGGATACATTTAGTTTCTCTTTGTTAGGTTGCTACTTTTCTTATCTTACTTAGGTCCTTTAAATATTAGGGGATCTAACCAAAGATGCACTAATCTCATAGGATATCTTCATACACCCAAGGTTTTTTTTTTTTTGAGATGAAAAAATAAGAAAAATGTAATATTTCTTGTTATTGATACCCATAAATAAATATTAAATATATAAATATTAAGAACGGTAAGAACACTCTGCCGTTAAAAGACAATTATTGAAGTTTGAGATCAGTGTTCCTTATCGTTCGTAATGCTTATATTATTTTTTGCATGACCAAAATTAAATTTGTCTTAATATCAGTTAAAAAAAGTATCCAAAATAAGATACCTACAGAGTGTCCGTTTTAAGAGGCTAACCATTGGGATCTCCAGAACGGTAAAAGATACGAAGTCAATTAAATTGAAGCAAAGTTGATGCATTTGTTGGCCATTTCAATGATGTTTATTTTTCAAAAAGTCTTGTGATTTGTGGTTGTGTTTTTATAATAGAAATAATTTGAAAAATATTTCGGTATATACCATTATTTATAAATAATTGCAGTATTAATAGCTACAGTTCTATTTTGAATAGCAATAATGAATGTAAAAGTATCTACACCATTTCTGTGCTTTTGTACTAAATATGAAATTACTTTCCTTTCAGTGAAGACGAAGCAAACATTAAAACCCTTTGAAACCCGATCTATAAACTTTCTGAATACTCGATCTTACAAAAAAGGCATTTTCCCACAAACTTACTAAACTAGTAAACCCTTAAAAATTATGGAAACATCACAGAATCTAACATTTTCATTTTAGAAGGCGACTTTTTGGAAGATGTAAAAAAATCTTCAAAGAAGAATTATGGAACCATTATACAGAAGCCAGAATTCTTCTAGGAAATGACTCCTACATAAGCAATTTGGTATCGGCCATATTTTTCTTTATGTACAAATTTCTTTTCGCAGCAAAGATTGCATGGAATGAGGTGATACTGAGAATCCCATATGGTGCAAAATGTGCAAGAAATTGGTGCGTAAATTGAAATTGCACCCTGTCCTTGCAGCCAGTGATTAAGTTAAACGTCGCAGCGGAGTAATTGTTAATTCCTGCGAAATTCGTGCGTGGTCCCGTTTTTCCCAGCAAATGTCTTCATCGGGCGGTTCGCTGGGTCAGGGTTCAGCCGACCGGGCGAGATTCCCATGTAAATCAGTGAGATTCGGTCAAGCGGCCAGCGTAATTGCTTCCATGTTCGATCGCCCAAATTACCTGCCCTACAATTAGCGTAATGCCTCACACACCGCGCCAAATCCAAAGAATCAGGACAAAACCTCACGCGAAAGTTACAACATTTTTACCAAACTTATTTCATTTCTCAATAACTAAAAATAGCCGCAGTAAAAGGTACTATTAGTAAATTTAGTAAGACCCAGCTTAACGTAGATTCGGTATTAAGTAGTTTTTATGTAATTTTTCACTGAATCATTTTATTGCGATTTTTCTAATAAAAAGAAACAGTAAAATTTCATTTTGTTTTTATAAAACACATAAATCTGTTGCTTCAATATTTGCGTGCAATTAACTATCTCAGATACACAAAATACGAAATAGAAAACGTCAAACCATATTAAATGTTTTTGAACTGTGGAAGACTATCCTCGCCGTACACAAAAATTATTTAAGAAAATAAATCAACGTATTGGGTAAATGAGATTTTACGGTACGAATAAGATGTTTCCGGACAAAGAGTCGAAAAAGCAGAGTCAGTAATTTCAAAATAAGTACCGTGAAAATCATTTAACGGACGAATGACGTACACGCTTTTATTTTACATTTTCTTTAAATAAACGGTTTGATTTTGTTAATTCGAAAATAATTAAGAAAGCAAAAAAAAAATCGCTGACATCTGCCACTTACATGTCAATCACAAATTTTCAACAGAATTATATTAAAATAATGTCATTAAAAAAAGTTCATCACCTACTGCAAAATCTATGAATGTACAAATATTTTAAAATAATTTAAAGGACATATAAGCAAAAAATTCTGGAATTTATATATGTACCTATATATTGTGATGCGTCCTTTTGAAATTTTCATTTTTAAATATATCAAGCCTTAAATTTCTTGAAACCAATTAATACCTATTTTTGTCGTCCTTATGTTATATACATTTTAGATAATAAATATTTTGTTTTGTATTTGTTATCCTCTTATTTATTTTATAATTAGATAATATTTTAAATTTAACAGAATAATGTTATTTTACTTTGAAACTTCCCATTAAATTTTCATTGAAAATTTCAATGAAATTTTTGTGTGAAACTTTTATAATTTTTATGAAACATTGTGTAAAACTTTCAATGAAACTTTCATTGAAACTTAAAAAAAATAAGTTTATGAAATTTGCATATCACTATGTATACATTCATATACCGTATATAATAATAATACCGTAAAGTCTCATTTACCGGAATGAAATCACAATTAATTGTAAACATAGAACTATAACACTGTAATAAAATTTATTTAAAATTTAATCAACCTCGACTAGTTTCGGCCTCACTTACATAAGTTATTTACTAAATATTTCTTTATTACAAAGTACTATACTTAATAAGAAACAAGAAAGAACAGATTTTTTTTCTCTGTTCACATTATTGATATGTTATAGTATGTTTTATAATATTATAACCCAATGTATCTTTCCTAGTTAATATAACTAAGTTTTCTAAAATTACAAATTGAATTATTAAGTTGTACAGCGATATTTTAAAAATACCTAAAAAACTTTAGTTCATGTTTCAAAAAATTCCAATAACATACGATAACAAGAACATTAAGTAACCTTGTATTTGCTTTCAGAGCTGCTTAGTATATAGCTGCCAACGGATTCCGGATATCCGATTTTCTCAATATTCAGTTTATCCGGATAACCCAGTATCCGGAAGAAACCTTTTTACGGATGGAACTTATATTCGGATGGAACCGATATCCGGATAAAACTGGACATTATTTAAAGTTCATGACTGCCAGGGACGCGAAAAATATATTAAGAGACTTTAGAATGTAGTTATTTTCATTCGGTAACATAAACTAGCTAACTATTGTACATATGAAAGTATTTTACATTTTGTAATTTTTTGGTAAAAGAAACTTTATTTTCAATGTTTTGGTTTCAAATAATATTATTCTATAATTTACCTTTGGTGTCCCAACTGCGCAATTATTTATATTAATTCCGCTTGAAGAGTTTAATTGGTGTACGGTAATAGTTTCATCCGGATATTGTTTTAAATTTTTCCGAATAACGACATCGTTCGGATCCCAATTTAATTGTTTAATCCGGCAATTGGGTACCTTTGGATACCGATTTAATTCCGGTTACCAAATTTCACAGATATCGTATAATCACAGTATAAAAAATATACAACAGCTTCACTCGGCCAGTTTGTGGGCATATTTTTTTCCAAGTTGCACGATATGGAGCGGGAAATTTAAATTAGCATCAAAATAAAATATACCATCATTACTCTTGAAACAATATTACAATAATAAAATATTAAAATAAATAAAATATAACTCAAAAAAATAAATACCTATAAAAAAGATAGAAAAAACAAAACTTTATCTAGCCACTATTATTATCATTTCAATTACAAACAAAAGAAATTATTATAAACAATAATATAAATGTAAATAAGGCTTTAAGTAAGAAAAATAACACGAACATTATAAATATGTTTACAAAATAAATTATTCATTGCATAAAATAATTAGTTTGCGCTTATATTGTTTATCTCTAAAGTTTCTATTGTGATTAACTTAATAATTTAAATAAATAATACCTTATAAAAATTTACTCTTTAGGAAATCAAACACATGAGAAGGTATGTTTTTAATTTATAATAATTTAGAATATGTAAATATTAAAAACATTATAATATTTATATCCTTTACATTATTAGAAATAAATGACATTCGTTTAATTGTATATGTTAAAACTGACAACGTATTATAAACCTGACTATGTAGTTTAGGAGATATCTTTAAATTTTATGAAACTAATTTAATTATAATAGTTTACTTAACAGGTGAATTTTTATAACATGTGAATTTTTTTATACGTATAAAGTCAGTGGCAGATCTACCGTAAAGCTAATGAAACTTAAGCTTCAGGCCCCCAACGCTAAAGGGCCCCCGAACTGGGCCTAAAGATTTTATTTTTTTTTAATTGAAAATTAATAAAACTATTACAAAATATGATATACACAAGTATTCGAAGTATTTCATTGAATATATTTTTTATAAATTATATTGGTCAGGTATAAGAGTACAGGGTTGGGAATATAAAAATTGCGGTAGCACTCGTTGCGCATAAAATGGGCAAATTGAGTGGCTATGTCAAATATGTACCTTCATTTTGTCAATTCACATTTTTGAAATATGATTTTAGCCAAATCTTACAATAATGTTGAATTTCTTTATAAAGACAACAAGAAAACATTTAGATCTAAAATTACATATTTTGAAGGTAAAGCGCTGTAAACAAACGAATAAAAATAAGGAAAATTTTGGATAATGGGACTATTAAAGAATTTATTGACTGGACGCGAAAAATTTCAAATAGAAACAAAAAAAATTACTTCTTAAATTCTATTTCAATATTGTCAACAGAAAATGACAACACACAATCAATAGGTTATTTTGAGACAATAGAAGATGAATATACAATGAAAAAGTGCCGAAAGAAGCATATTGTGTAGAACAGGAGAGTAAATAATTTTTATTTAATAGTATATTACGTACCGTGAACTGTAAGTGATAGTTTTTAGGTCGAGAATGTTGTTTGGGAAGTCGAGATCCGAAGGGTCGAGATTTCCTAAACATTCGAGACTTCAAATATCACTTAAAGTTCAAGGTTAGTAAGCTATTTTTTGCAATACCTACAAAAATAATAGAAAAAGACAAATAAGTTTCAAAATTAACGTCTGTCAGATTGATGTCAAAAATAAAAGTTGAATTGCAATTGAGAATAAGAGTGCCATGAATGTTTATGATGATGTGGAAACTAAATACTTACCATCCACCATGAATTGTAAGTAACACACTTACTGTCCACCGTGCACGGGAAGTGTTTACTATAACCATGGAAACCAAATCTGTAATAAAAGTTCCACTTACTGTGTTTAAATTTTGTTATTAATGGATAACTTACTGTGCAGGTATTGCAAAAAATACTTAACTACATTTTCATTTAAAGTAATTTTTGCAATTTATATTTTTCAGGGGCCCCGCAAAAAAATTTAGTTTTAGGCCCCCAAAAAGCTAGATCCGACACTGTATAAAGTATGATTTAAATTTCGCGGTCCACATTATTCCTCCTGTACGCCGAGCACCTTAGAAGGAAAACCAGCGGAGTGTCGCTACTGTATATTCTTTATACTGTAACCTTGTATCCTGATATCCAGATAATTATTTATCCGATTTTGACAACCATAGTTTATGGTTTGTTCTGTACTACTTAGTCATAACAGTATTTTATTTAAAATAGACAACTGTAGAAGTTGAACTTTAGATGTTATAGATCAAGTAAAGTTGTATGCCGATGACGTACGATAAAAGCCTCGATGATACATTTATTCTTTCGGCTCCACAAAAAAATGATTTCATATGCGAAACATCATCCACGACATTTCTTCACGGCCAAGCCACTCGCCAATATTTAAATTCGGAATGTGGGCAGAAATTTGCAATTCACTTAATTTTTTCAAGTCACTATTTAAAATTCATGAAATCTTCATCAAGCTATCATTACAGCATTGTGTATATCTGCGATTGTATCTTGCAAATAAATTTTCTTTCATTTACATACCCTGCTCACATCTGGTTTATAATTCCATAGGAAAATTTCGTTTGGGAATAAACACGGATATTATTAGATCAGGAGTCTGGAGGTTTTGAAGTTTCGTTTGTTTACGTTTCAAATGAGAATTGTTGAACAGTTTTTTTGACAGGAAATTCCTTATGTTTCACTCTACATATTTATTTCGTGAAATTGACACATATCATATTGCCGTATTCAAATATACGGAGTTACATTTAAATTTAAATTCGAAATCTGATACCTAGACGAAACACACACCGAAATGGGCGATTGTGTTACAAAATAAATACAGCATCCAATATTCTTAAAAAATTCTCTTTTTAGAACAAATAAATATATCATTCACAGTTTATCAACCATTGCTGGGTGTCCCGGCTTTATCGTAGATATCGAGAAAGATATATTTTTTGGCCTCCTAAAGTGTAAAAATAACAATCACACATCGATGTCATCTACGGTAGTTATACAATTTTACAAATCACAGTATGGTAACTCAATATTTTTTTTAGCTTTTAGAGGTTATTAAAAAAATAATAAGACTTTTAATAATAAAGAATGTTTACAAAATGGCTACACCTATCGCATTTGTTGTTCAAGAAAAATACAAATTTTTGGTTATTTTTACTGATTTTTGTTTTTCAAACCGCCTTGCAGCAGCTCGCTCTTTGATTTCATGTTAACAAGCAAATGTTTTAGAAAATACATTTATGGCGGATAATCATGTAATACATTACATGTGCTTTAGGTGTTTGTAACTAGTTCGATTTTATTAAAGAACCTCATACTGTAAACTACAATACAATAATACAAATGACTAAAATACCGAAGAGGACGTTTGCCAGATCATCTCTTCACCACTCCAGCTGGTATAAAAGGTGATCCACAAGTTTAATTTTTGTTTATGAAAAACTGGTAAAAATATTTCAAACAAGTACCAATGGCTATACCAGTTTACCCTAGATGGCTGTAATGATATTTTTATCGTCATTTTCCGGCCATTTTAAATGGCATGAAGAATGTAATTCCGATTATCAGAATATAATGTAGTTATTTACGAACTACCTAATGCTCTCGACTCCACCTCGCGCATTTTTACTTGACGAATTAACGTAATTTATTCCCGAAATGCATACAAAACTTTTCTCCCGACCATTAAATGTAATTCATTTAATTTAATTTATGCTTAATTCTTAATTGACAAGCTCTCAAAGAATCAAGTTTGTAATGATTTTTTTATAAGACTATATTCAATCTATCTTTCCATTTACTTTATTCCCTAAGGAATAAAGTAGTCTCTTTAGTATGTGTCAATTGTCAAACATATAAATTAACAGATTATTCTTAGGTGGGAGAAAATACAAATGATTATTTCACACAGGTCATTTTCAGACAATCAGAATGCTTCATTTGATGGTCATAGGTAGTTTTCTATTGACAAAGTACGAAAATACATCGCCAAGTAATTCGAGCTATGAATTCAATTGATGAAATTTACTCATAATTCCTTTAAAATAACGACACTTCGGATCAAAAATGATTCTAGAATCAAATATCGGTAATGATATATTTATAATTTGAAAGAGGTTTATCAGACGTCACCATCCGGGTACTCTAACTAGCATGGAGGATGTATCACAGATTTCATTTTTATGTGAGAAATACTTATCAAGTATCATGTATCAAGATTCCAATTCAGGTTGGTAAAACCATTAAACCATTGACCTAACTAGAGAACAAATAAAGGTAAGCTGACATTTGCGTTTTTAATAAAGAGCGCAATATGAATAATGAGTTATACTTATGTATGATATATCTGCACATTTGCAATTATCGGTTTAATATTTCTTGCCGTCCGGAGTTCAAACCCGGACAATAAATACTTGTGGGTATGTGAATTTTTGCCATTAGCAGAGCATCCAAGACGTCGGCTAAGTCTCAAGACCGACGACTAATTGAATCCAGTCCATTACGGTAATTAACACGTTAATAAATTATGCATCGCCTATTTAATAAATTATTTATAGGCACTCCAATGAGGAAATAAAAATGCATTCGATGCACGGGGATACAGGGTCGGACTGGACACAAAAGAACGGAAATCGTTCAAGACATATTCAAAGAGTTTTTTTGTAGAATAAAACATGAACGTAACAAATCTTAACTTCCTTTCAGAATAATATATTTTTTATGATGCAGAACGGTTAATGGCATTTTATGCATTTATTTTTTAGTGAGTAAAATCAATTATTACTCACAGTGTGTAAAATGTTACATTATACACTATACAGTTAGTTTTATAATATAGTTACAAAATTATTTATTAATAACTCATTTTTTATATATCCTAACCATAACAACGTAATATTTTCGTTTTAGAAATATGCGTGTTAGATATGTATTAGATATATAGTACCTTTTTTCAAATACGACTAAGGTAAATAAGTGGGATAAGACACATGCATTTTTCTCAAAAAAAAAATTTTGTCTCATATAATATATCAATGAATTTAGAATAAAATTTTCTATCGAATAAGCTAATAAAAAATATTAAATAACAAATCGTAACTTTTGTAGTTCACGAAATAGCAATAGTGATGTATCCTTTAAAATGAACACCCTGTATTATAGCAATAATTCTTAAATAGTTTTTCAATAATATGGCAAATGTATTTATCAAAATAAATAAAAATATTACTTCGATAATTAGCTATTTAGGTAACTAGATAGAAAATGTCTCTTTTTGTGCAATGGTGGGATATTTGCGGTGCGAGCGAAGCGAGACCCCTCAAAATTACGCAAGTTACACAAAATTGTATTTTATAATGTTTCATAAAAGATTTTTCTTCTAATTTAGACATATAAACTACCACTTTTAAATTTGACTGACGTTTGAAAACGGTATACTTTTTATAACCAGTTAAAAAACAATTCACTTTTCATAAGTCAGTGATGAAAAATTTATATTTCCTAACTGGTTATGAAAAATTTGGCGTTTCAAAACGTCAATCAGTTTTAGTGCACTTTGTAAAAACATATTCATTCATTAATCAGTTGTAAATAAAGAGTTCATATTTTACCTTGACTCGGTATTTTTATTCACGTTCCTTAATATAAATATAAGGCTGCATTACAGACACGTAATTACATAATAACCAGATACAAATAGTTTAATGATAATATGACCTATTAATGTGAAGTATTATTATATTTACTAGTTATAAATGTGACCAGCATTACATTCTTGTATTTTAACTTACGTGGCAACATATATAAAAGAAGTAATTTTGACATAACTTTATAACAATAATTTGCCAAACTGTGATCTTGTAAACTATGTTTATATCACAGTTTAATTATATTTTAATCAGGTCCTGGAGTGTAAACTGAAACAACATGGTGTATGGCAAATTCCGCACGTTCAAAATGTTTTCTTTTATTTTTATTAAGTTGTCTCCATGGACAAGGCCACCCCAGATGTCGTTGACAGAAACCAAATTAACCCATTACAATAACAAATGAAGGAGGTCCTTAACCGGCAAAAAATACCCGGAATTAAAACAGGATAAACAAATGCCGCATCACCGGATTTTTTTGCATCGGTACCTTTTTTTTATTGCGCAAGACATTCTTGTTTTAACATTTTCTTCAGTTTAAATTAAAGCTGGTGAAAGTGGGAATCAAACCCCAAATCGCCACTCCGTCGAGTCGGAGCACTCTTTTAGAGTACTCCGAACCGAATTGCTGAAGAACTTTTTGTACCGTAAGTGTTCTATTTTTTCTTTTTTACGACTTGTAGGATTTCCTGTGAACAATATTTTTTTATCACCCACTTAAATAATTATACGACTAGCGATATTTCCTCCAAACATACTCGAGAAGAAAAAACCTCAGCCAATTACAAAGTTCAGAGTGTTGTTTTTATTTTAACAAGATCACCAGCGAGGTCTTTGATTTGTTAAACGACTCTTTCGCTTCCATTATTAGAATGAACACTGCATACACTCAATTAGCTACACACCATTTAAAGATAAAGTTCCTTTAATTGCTTCTTTAGCGGAAAACTATTCTACTTTTTACTTAAGGCGCTTTCATTAATAAACAAGCAGACAGAGCTATTTTTATCGTCGCAAATAATTTAGATTAAGAAAAAAATTATATTTGTAATGTAGTGTGAGAATAATATTGATAATAGAGAATTAAATTTAATTCTTCTTGTTCCTTAGATGGTCGTTTTATTTATTAAATTAGGACGTTTCGATTTAAAATTCATCCATCAGCTGTGAATAACATGTTTAATAAATGTAGTTAATAATATATTGTATTTTATAAACTTTCTTATATCAATGAAGTTGTGGAAGGATAGTTCTCCATTGTTTTGTTTTGTCCTCTCAACCTCCATTTAATAATAATGTCCTTATCCTTATTTGTACAAATGTTTTTCTTTAATTCATTTTTTATCCATAATACTCGCATTAGATTCATTATCAATGTGCTATGTTTCAAATGTTTGCTTTCTTTATATTATACTTTAGCATCACTTAAAATTAATTTTGCTTATTGATTCAGAATTTTGTGCTCTACAATTATTATTTGATGCTTTTTTACTTAAAATAATTAAGGAAGCAAGAAATCACGAAAATATAATTTTACATGTTAGATATCTATGTTCGGGTGTTCGACTCACCATCCTGTATGTACTTTTTTTTGAATATCATTATTCTCCTAGAAACTAAATCTAACTTTACGATTTCGCTAGTAAGAGCGATAAATAAAGTAATTTAACAATTAAGGAATAGTTCGTTATTTCGCTGTCCTGACGACCTTTGTTTAAGTCAAATATCCTTCTAGTATAAGATAGTTGATAATCCTAAGCTTAGTTGATTTAAAATCAAAACGTCCTAATTTAATTAATAAAAGGACTATACAAAAAACACAAAGGCCTTCTAATTCTTCAAACAAAAATGTATAAACATAATAAATATATAATTGTTATATACGGTTTGTAGTATAATGGTGTACTCTCAACAGCAGATAAAGTGTCCACAAGGAGGAAGGATAAATGCCCTTTTCGGTATACTCGTACATGCTACAAACTAAATCTGGCACACCCAGCAATGGGTAATAAACCGTGATTGATATATAGTCATTATACGTAATTTGTCTAGCAGAAATGATTACAGCTATTTTTTAAATGGATAATAATTCGAAAAACTAATACTGTAATAGAAAAATATATAATTGTAATTGCTCTGTTTTCAGAGTATTCTGATAATCATTTGAAAAATGTATTTTTCTTGAAACTAAAAACTGGTCCCGTAAAAATGCCAGTAAAGAATTCCAGGCCTATGTTTCGCTAGAAGAAACAGCATTTATACCACATTCTTCAAAATCATCTTACTGTACTATGTTCATAGAATTGAAGCTATTAAAGGCATAGCTAACCGTTTCTTACGGTTCGACTGCCGTGATGATGTAGTTGGAGACACCGAGAATGCAATTCGGGGAAAAAGAACACCATATACAAGATTGCAAGAAACAAGAACATTGTCTCGGAGCTGTGAAACTAACAGTTCATTCACGTAACAGTACTAGAAAAAGTAGAGTAGGTATCGTCAGAGGTATAAGGCTCTTACTATGTTGTTAAAAATAAGTTCAAAGTTAGACAAAAGAAATGTGACCAGCGTGTGGCAACATATATTTTGCGGCAAGTCTTGAATTAACAACAAATATATTTTGAAAATTTAACATTTCTTGTTAGAACTTATAGTTAAACTCAAAGAAACAAGTACCCTCTTTCGATCATGACCAAATTGAACAAAATAGACAAGCTAAATATCCCAAACAATTATTGCAATAGTTGTATCCTGTTTGTGCGTTTCACAATATTTTTTGAGTCAAAATCTAATTATAAAATCTTACACTAAACAACTTCGTTGCTGCCTTCTTTCAATTTTCAGTTTGTTACTTTTGTAACATGTACTGTCTGGAACATGGATATATATATATATATATATATATATATATATATATATATATAAATTTTTAAAAAATAATTTCAATCAAGACTGCTGATGCCGTACCATTTTATATTTGATACTACTTTTGAAATGTGATCAGCATTATGCACATGTATTTTATGTGACAACATAGCAAACAACGGTGTTTTCCGAGAACAATTTTTAAAAAATAGAATTAAATCACAGTATTTTGCTGAATTGTACCAATCAGATTCAAGTTTCACTAGCAATTATCAGTGTAATGGTAATTGCAATGAAAATTACACGACTAAATAGGTGTTGCTTCGATACAACGTCCGTCAAATTAAATTAAAATATATACATATTTCGAGAAATTGTCATACCCAATACCATTCATAACTAGAATTTTTCTTTACACATCGTTCAAGCTGAGGAATTTCTATAAAAAATATGTGATTCATATGTTTACAAAATTTGACATAATGCTGTTGACGTAAATAATTATCAAAATAAAATAAGTAAGTAAATATGAAGTTTTTTATTGTAAAATACAAAAATATGGAGGAAATATATAAGGAGCAGATTTTAGTTACGTTAAAAACAACTGTTTTCTTTTGTTTCGATACAGTATTTTATATTTGATGCAAGGAAATTTCAGATATGAATTGAATTAAAAATATTTTGAACAAACTAATTTAAAAACTAAATATTTAATGTACTAAATATTTTTTTTGTAGAATATATTACTACAGTGGCAGGAGTTAATGTGTGTGGACACATCAGATTTTTTAAATATAAACAGCGATTCTCATATGTATTTACGAGAATATCCATGTAGGGATTTTTTTGCGCTGTTCAAGTCGATTTGAAAATAGCAAATTGATTTGAACTTAGCTCGCTCTCTAAATCAATTAATCTGTTGGGTTTCGCGCAATTTGGAGCGATTTGAATGACCAGTAATCGCTGTCCATTTAGCACAGAGGTAGACGAGGTAATTTCGTAAACAAAGGATCGCTGCTAATTTACGTGAGCATCCAGTCACGCTGCTTTCATTGCGTCTAATTGCCAATCGGCTGCGTCGAAAGAACTACAAAGCACCAAATCACTACAAGAGATGCTGAGATGCTATCGTAAAACTGCTAATCAACGGAGGACTGCTTTGTAGATGCTATGTTCATTTCCAAAATAACTGTAACATAGCTATACCTATAGGTATATATTTTCATTTAAACTTTGAGAGGCAATTCTCAAAAAAAAATTATGAAAACATTCTTTTTTAAATGTTTTTTTGTTTGAAACATGACCACTATTACACACATGTATTTAAACTCATGTATATATTTAAACGTAGTTCTTAAATATTTTTAAAATAGGTGCTGTATATTTTAAGTATTCTAATATTTATTAGAAATATGACCCGTATTATATAAAAGGTGTTTCTTCGAAATGGAACTCCTCGATTTATTCAGAAATTATTCACTCATCAAAACTTAGGGGCTGACTTTTTAAAATACATGCAAAAAAAACTGTATTTGATGGAAGGAAAAAAAATATAGATTACAATTAAAAAAATATCTTTATGTTACTGTTTCAGAATCACGGATTTAATAAATTAATTTTACACGTAAACAATCAGGGAGGTCTATTTCTTCAACAGTTTAATGACAATATGTCCATTTGATTTGAAAAGTATTACATTGTATTGTATTGTTAAAAATGTGACCATTATATACTTCTACTTAGTCTCATGTGAATATAGGGTTTAACAAGTACAATCATATTTTCGTAATTTCTTGCTTCCCCAATTATTTTAATTTAAAAATCTTGAATCAATAGTTGTAGAGCATAAAATTCTGCATCTGAATCAATAAGCAGAATTTTATATTCTTTGTAAGCTTAAAAATTAGGTATGAAAATGACGTAAATCACTCCTAAAATAGTAGTAGCCATGGAATAGACACAAAAATAACAAGTGTGTAACGTTTTATCCGTCAATTTGGCGGCGTTAGTTTATTTTTATTATTATTTGTAATTACTGTTTAAGTTAACGCTAGAAAATATAGCAATTTTATTTTGTTTTATTTTTTATTAAATTCAAAATTAATTTATGTCATATTGTTCACTTCAACAGTAATTTCAAATAACAATAAAAATAAACTAACACAGCTAACTGACATATTAACCGTTAAATATTTGTTCATTTATGTTTCATTTTCATGGCTACCACTATTTTTGGGGTGATTTACGTTATTTTTATAACTAATTTCTGAGTTTACTAGACACGTAAAATTATTTTTGCACATTGATTCAGATGAAAATTTTTATGCCCTACAACTGCTATTTGAAGCTTTTTTCCCTAAAATAATTAGGGAAGCAGGAAATTACGAAAATAGTATTTCACATGTTAAATCCCTATGTTCGGGTATTTGAATCACCATCCTGTACATACTTGGCATAATTCATAAATAATTTTATAACAATGGGGCCCATTATTTGATACATATTATAATATTTACTTGTTAGAAATGTGACCAGCATTAAACATTTTTTAAACTCATATGGCAAAATAACCAACAGCATTTTGAAACAGTTCTGTTCGTTTTGCGGAAGAAATAGAGTATGTGTAAATCAGACTTTACAAGGTTAAGATGTTATGCGGAAGATGCCAGATCTTTGTGAAACGTACAAAGGTTAAGAATTGCATTTCTAAGCGACTTTCTTCAATATTTCTTCTTATTGGAAAGAAGAACACGACTATATTTATGTAGCAATACTGTATTATTTAGAAATACTTCTAACTTATAAAGAACATTTGACAAAACTCACCATAGTTCTAATTATTTTGGCATACGCTGACACTATTAACACTAAACTTTATCACTAACACTTTACACTTTTAATTGTTAAAATTCAGCCAGGATCCTCTGGAACTGTTAATTGATTCGATGTGGTTTCAGACCTCTGGAATATCTGGAACAACGAAACAAAAATTAATAAAATATAAACCTATGACATGTTTTCACCAGTAGATTCTCACGTCATCAATTTCTGCTGCAAGAATTATTAAACTTTTATCGAGCATTTTTATCATATACCCATGACATTTTTATACGCTATCTCATCTTAAAATTAGAAACAGTAGTATAATCGCCGTAACAGATATTTCCAGAAATTTAAAAAAAATTGAATATTTAGTTGGCGTCAACAATTTGTGCTTCATTGTATATTGGTAGTTTCGTTAGTTTAATCTACAATTTTTAAATATTTCATTCGTCATTGTAAGTATATCCTTATTATTTAATTGATTTATTATTGCTAAACAAATATTTACTCTTTGAATTATGATAAATAACAATATTCACATTCAATAGGCACAATTATATTGCCGATCTAGACTTTCTAGATAGACCATGTTTAGATTATCAAGACAAGACTGGCAAAAGTCATGTCTCGAAATTCCAAGCCAAGATAAGATTTTCATCAAAATGAGAAAATTCTGGACAATTCTTAAGACCCTAGATTAATGAAAATTTTAAAATTTCGAAATATAAATATATTATGCGAAAAGCGTGTTCCAATCGAGCTGAAACAGTGATTGTAAAATAGAAAAATAATGCTGTCGAAGAATTATCTGTCCTTGTCTAAAACTTATACGCAGGTTAAATTTAGAGTCTTGAAAACGATCTAGTGTCTTGATATCTAGACAAGATTTTAATCTAAACTTAGTCTTACTCAAATTTTGTCTTGTCTGGACGGCAACACTAGACACAAGCAATAATTCTGTTTTCTCTGTAAATCATAGGGTTACGATTAATGAAGTGAGCATCAACTCGTAGAAACAGACTGCATATTGATTATTATAAAATAATGTAAAATTTTATCTGAAGTTATTATTTCTGATAATACGGTATGTATGAGTATTAAAGTTTCTAGTAATACGTTGTTTGGAAAACAAGCTCGGGTTTTGTTTTATAAATATGTTTTTTGTTTACATAGCAAACTACGTTCAAAGTTTTTGCAACATTAGTCATTTCTAAATTCTTAAGGCATTAATAATTATGAAATTTGAACTTAACTTAAACATGTCTTCAAAGCTATAGCTGTAAAATAATAATCCTTTTGTTCAAAATCTATAGAACGTATTTCAATTCTTTAAATTCCAAGACAATAGAAAATTCATCACCGGTTCCATTTTGGGAGACAGACAGGCAATTTTTTCTATTCGCAAGAGTCACGAGTTTGTGACCTTCAATTTTTTCGCGGTGATTTGCAATCGTAGATCCACGAAAATAATTACAGGGAATTACGGAAATTACTTTGTTTTGCTAAGTAGAGATTAATTGCGTACTTGAAATTTGAGTTCATTACTTCTAGAAACTTTGAGATTTTATTACGAGGTTTCAAGAAAAAACGTAATTTTCGGTCAGTGAATTGAAAGAAAAAAATGCATTCCAAAGTTTATAAGACAATAAATTTAATATTTCCAAAAAGCACAATGTATTTTATTAATGTTTTCTTTTCAATAATATTTATTGTTTTTTAATGATATATGGACATAAATTTTAAAATAATTATTAAAAAAATTAACACTGTTATTTTCTGAAACAAAAAATATTAATAGTGATAAACATTAGATCAAAGCAACTCCACAATTCGCATTTTTGTGGATTTTCTTGTATTAGCTTTACCCCAGTGTATAGGGACTTAGGGACCTACAAGGATTTTATATCCTTTCTGAATTGTCCTGGTAGAATTATGACCCATTTAAGGGATTTTACATCCTGTGAAAAAGCCACAAGACCTTGTACGATTTTGCAGGATATACAAAAGATTTATATCGAATTTGAACAGAGAAAAAATATTAAAACAATACAATGTGTACTTAATGTGAGTTAAGGATGTTAATAAAGTGCGCTATATTTCACTGACAATAATAAACACTCGATAAATTTTGCTGAATGCATAAAATAATTTTACGTGGAAAATACTTTCGTAATCTTCATTGATACATCTGACTGCAGAATTTATTATAAACATATTAGTTCTATAAATAATACTAGTATAATTATCTTAGACTTAAAATATTAAATACCAGTGTATAGTATGGAAGAATAATTACATAGATATCTTCGTTTCTTCCTGAACTTGTACTACCTACCCTTGTACAAATACCTATGTATTTTCTAAAAAAAATTGCTTGTTAACATTAATAATAGGATCAAACAAAAACAAGTGAGTTGCTTTTAAAAATATATAGGCTCTGTAGCAAAACGCTTTGAAAAACAATTAAACATCAAAATCAATTAACATAATCAAACATTTATATTTCTACAAGACTTTATTAAACGATAAATTGCGGTAGATAGCGTTTGTGTAGGCAGTTATGTTTATTATTACAAACTATGACAACTTTCTTCTTCAATAACCTTAAAAGCTAAAAAATATCGAGTTACTTTACCGCCCCACGATGTGTAAAATTACAACAACCGTAGACGTCCAGGATATGTTATTGTTATGTGTACACTTCAGCAAGCCAATATTTTATTTTTCACGACATACATTACAAAATTACTTTGCCCTCTCTAGGGAGGAAAATGTACAGTTACCAACAGAACAACATTGTTATTATAGAATGAAATATTGGAAAAATCCATTATAATATTAAAATCTCTTATTTAATGACATTCATTTTTAAAAATATGGTAATTATTTCTTATTCTTTTCTTTTTTCACAATATTTCACAATTAACAACTTGAACTTCAATAGGCATATTGGAAATATTGTACAACAAATTGCACTGCTAAACGTCAAAGTTTACAGGCTTATCATGTTGCTATGATGTAGCTGAGCCTTTTCGTCCGAATAAATCGATTTTTTGAATATGTCGTGCACAAAATGTTGTGTCTAACACAAAAGGAAAGCACTTTTCTACTCAATCGAGTTCAAGTGGTAAAAAGATACGCTTGCATCTCTAGTTTGACAAATAACTATTATAATTATTAATTACATGTGGCCGGATTTCAGTAATTTTATTGGAGATACATTATCGGAGTCTTTATACATATATGAAGGACCAGAAGAGCGGCTAAAATTAAAGTTAGTATTATCTTCCCTAATTATTTATTCTTAATTGTCTAAACTTTCAGAGGGATAACTGCTTATTTTTGCACTCCTCTCCCTATTCCAAAATCCCTCCACTGGTTGATATTAATAAAATTCTGGTCTTCTTTAGAAGATCTAGATTTAGAATGTATTACTTAACAATGGTATTATTATATTAGTAAATTATCTTCGACTTGTATTGGTTAGCATTTGATATAGATATGTCAATAGTGGGTTCATACTGAGGCATAATTTTGAAGATCACTTCCTTGTGGTCTCAGAATCTAGTACGTAACCTCTCCTCAAAATGTATTACTTAACAATGGTAAAAATAATGTAATATAATTATTTTTGACTTGTATTGGTTAACATTTCTTGTAGATAGCTTAGTGTGTTGATACTAAGGCATTTTGAAGATCTCTTTCTTGTGATCTCAGAATCGAGTACCTAACATCTCCTCAAAATGTATCACTTAACAATGGTAAAAATAATTGTAGTATAATTGTCTTTGACTTGTATTAGTTAACATTTCTTATAGATATCTTAGTGTGTTGATACTATGGCATAATTTTGAAGATCTCGTCATTGTGGTTTCAGAATCTAGTACGTAACATCTCCTCAAAATGTACTTAACAATGGTAAAAATAATTGTAATATAATTATCTTTGACTTGTATTGGCTAACATTTCGTAAAGATATCTTAGTGTGTTGATATTAAGGCATAATTTTGAGAATCCCTTCCTTGTGGTCTCAGAATCTAGTAGATACCTAACATCTCCTCAAAATATATTACTTAACAATGGTAAAAATATTTGTAGTATAATTATCTTTGACTTGTATTGGTTAACATTTCACATAGATATCTTAGTGTGTTGATACTAAGGCATAATTTTGATGATCTCTTCCTTGTGGTCTCAGAATCTAGTACCTAACACCTTTTCAAAATGTATTACTTAACAATGGTAAAAATAATTATAGTATAATTATTGGTTAGCATTTCTTAAAGATATCTTAGTGTGTTGATACTAAGACATAATTTTGAAGATCTCTTCCTTGTGGTCTCAGAAACTAGGACCTTACCTCTCCTCAAAATATATTACTTAACAATTGTAAAAATAATTATACTATAATTATCATCGAATTGTATTGGTTAGTATTTCGTACAGACATCTTAGTGTGTTGATACTAAGGCATAATTTTGAAGATCTCTTCCTTGTGGCCTCAGAATCTATTACCTAACAACGCCCACACGGCGATCAAGTTTTGGGAAAAAGCGAACAATGTAACATGCACGCACACCGTCTCAGGGCCCAGGTTTCGGACACACATGAGCACGCACACGCAGGCTCCAAGGCCACGCTGATCAGTGAATGTGGTACGCAAAAATCCAGATGAAGATGACCTTGCGGCACGAGGAATTTCGGGGAGAAGAGAAGGTTACGCCGAAGACTTAGATACTTTGAATGCCGCGGACAAATCGTGGAAATAAGACGTGTATTCGCCTGGAATGCAAGGAATTTCAATTGGGAAGAGAGAAGATGTATGGCAGCTTCGATTTGATGTTGTTATGAGATGGATTTTTATGCGAAATGGAGCACATTAGAAATACTAGAAATAATAAAGTATTGTTTTTATCCAATAGTTCAGAATTAGGAAAAAAATTTTGAGTAGCAATTATTTAAAAAAATGCACTAACAGCCTTCATAAAGGTGCTGAAAACATACAAAACCTACAATCACATAAATAAACATATTGAGAAGAAACAATATATATGGCAGCTTCGATTTGATGATGTTTTGGCACAAATTTTTATGCGAAATGGAGCACATTAGAAATACTAGAAACAATACAGGATTGTTTTATCCGATAGTACGTAATTATAAAAACACTTTTTGAGTAGCAGTTATTTAAAAAATTCACTAACACTAATACACCAACAACCAACGTTTCGATTGTAAATCAGTCTTCATAAAGATGTTGAAAAGATACAAAACCTACAATCACTTAAACAAACATATTGAGTAGAAAGAATATATATTGGCATCTTCGATTTGATGATCTTCTGCTACAGATTTTATGAGAAATGGAGCACTTTAAAATACTAGAAATAATACAGGATTGTTTTATTCGATAGTTAGTAATAAGAAAAAAACAATTCTTTGTAATAGCAGTCATTTAATAAAATACAATAATACACCAACGTTTCGACTGTAAATTAGTCTTCATCAGTATGCTGATAACATACAAAACCTACAATCAAAGAAACAAACGTACAATCTGACATATACGATTAAGTAAGCAGACTTATATAAATGGTTTAAAAAATTATTCAAGTGAGACATGTAAATTACTTGTTACTGATTTGTAAACCACGGTTTATTCGAACAGTTTATGCACCAGGAAAACTAACCTTTACAAGCTGCTAACCTGTAAAACCTTTACAAGTCAACTGTCAGTTTTGTTGCATTGTTTACATTATTGAAAATTATGTTTTGTTACTGTTTCAACACAACATTAGTAATTAACAGAATTTGATTATAATCTCAATTTTATTTACAATTATAATAACTTCAAGGAGGTGACAGGCTCGCCTAAACAGCTTGACAGTCATTTCCTCGTATCACAAATAAAAACTATTTTACGTCGCTAATACTATAGAAATCTTTCGTCAAATGTAGATACAAAATAAACACTGATTTAAAAACATTGGTGTATTAGTGGATTTTATAAAATGTCTGCTATAATAAAAGCGTTTTCCTAATTACTAGAAACAATGTTCATAGGGGATATCAAAGTGGAAATTATGAATAAATACATTAGCTTAGATTTGGCAATGTTGTTTAGTAAGATGTACGACTATTTTTGAAAATGAAGACATTTAGAATTAGACATACAAGAATTCTTGGAATAAATCTTTTAATTTTCGAGCATATAATTTTAAATATCACACTAGAAGTAAAGATTTATCAGTTATGTACACCTATTCTGCTGGACTATGTTAGGTTAAAAAAGAAGACATAAAAACTGCTTATTCAAGAATTGTAGAAGTATGTTTCACATTTTATGAAAACTTTTTTTGTAGATATCGATTTGGAAATAACGAAAGAAAATCACTTTAAATTTAATTATGTTCTTAAACAGATCTTTAAATATTTAAAGACATTAAAAAAGCACATTATAATTAGACTAAGTTGAACTCTTGGAGTAAATATTCTCTATTTTGGAACAAGAAAACATTATCTTTAGTTTGATAATGATTATCATTGATAATTTGAAATTAAAGCGACTTCTGCAGATAACAAACTGAAATCCAGAAATAAATAACAATGTAGACGTTTTGTAAGAGAAGATATACATAAATATATATCCAAATAAAACATTCCTTAATTCTCTAATCATCTATATACATAAAATAATTTTAAATATTTTAAAGTCGAAATATTTATGTACGAAGAAAAGAAGACGTATAAATCCGTGCATATTAGCGGTGCCTTTACTTTTACTTAATATAAAGTGCGACAGATGTCAAGATCAACTTTCCACAACAAACAAACTTGTATACAGTGCAGGTGCAACGCTTCGTCGTTATAAATAAACGACACGTTAATGCGGACGACGTAATTAAAAACGAGCTAAAAATGCACTTAATGTGGAACATTATCACTGGTTAATTTACAGCAAAAAATAACCGTCACTAAATATTAGCATTCGTTTACTAACCCTAGAAAACAGATTCATTCATACGATAAGATTGTCCAGATCTTCAAAATTCTCTTGGTTACTCCAATATATATTTTGTTGCAAACATTTTATCCTTTCGGACAACAGATGCATTACTTTATTTCAGGGTTTCAATTATTTAAATTACTTGATTTAAGTAAGATTTAAAACACTGCTTGTTATAAATCATGTATTTACATAACATTTTCTGCAATCGTTATTTAACATCCCAAGTAAAACGAAAAAGCCATTCGGCAACATTTTCAAGAACTAATAAATTTGTTTAAATTCGTTAATAAAAATTGACTCGTAAAAAAGAGAGATCTCAAAAATTTTGTCGCTATATCTTTCATTTTATATTTCAAACAAAAAGTTATGTCCCGGGGTGTGAAGCAACCGAGAGATATAAGGCGCTGGTCAATAATGCTCTTCTCAACCGTGGTCTATATATTATTGTTTTTAATACTAGCATTTAAATCCCGATCCTACTTACATAAAATTATGTTGATAACATCAAAGATTTTTACATGAGTATTTACTTGTTTCTTTATATTTACAAAAATAAAGTAGGATGTCTTTGTTTTTACATTTCACGTTTCAGTTTCTAAACTTCACTTTTGATTTTTAATTTGGTTTTATTTTATTTACTAATTTAAATTACATAGCAAATTTAAATTGTGAGTCCATAAATTTCTTGAGTTAAATGATTCAAACAATATTTGGATTTGGAGATTTGAGTTTATTTTAAAAGTGACAGTTTTCATTATTGGCCATGGTTAATAGTAATTTATTATTGATCTAAGTGACCATGGCTAAGTAAGCAGTAGAGAAAAACAATTTCTAATCTCAAATAAAGGTTAATAATAGTGAGTGTCTAGGGTAGTAGTGAAAAAAGCGATTTTATTATAAAAGTGAGCTCGGAATACAGGCCAATATGTTTGTCTGAATTTAGTTAGATATTATAAATCACTTATAGAATGACGCCAGAGGTGAATCCACTGTATCTTGTGTAAACATAAGGAGAAAAAACGAAGATGATCTGATACATTTCCCGTGTATCTATTTACTCTTCAAGCTGTCAATTAACGCTGGGAAGTGTTAAACACACAGTAAACATACACGTGAGAAAACAAAATAACGCTCAGATCGCATTAAAAATCATTAAAATTCCTGCATCTCAACGTTAGGTAAACATAGGTGATTAGTACTTAACCGGACTAATCCCAAACTTAAGAGATTACTGTCATTCTTGCAGCCTCCTACGAGACTTATATTAACATCTAATTGCGAGAATGTGTTGGCGAAATAAATCCATCACTACAATTTATTTGCCAAAAGAACTTAATAATAAAAACCAGTGGCGCCGAGTTCTATGCAAGACTCAACCCACGGAATGAAACACATATCTAAAAATTTATAAAATAATAAAAAAATAAAATATATACTAGATATTAGGTACCGATTTTTTTTCAAACAAATATCTTTTACATTAATCTGCAGTATAATAGTTTCTACCGAGTGATCCTGTTTCGCTCAATGATATGCAACTTCATATATTTTTAATGAAACAGCCAGTAGCGGCTCGTGAATTTAAATCATGCGGGTGCTGCAACTTTCGAAATTTTCAAAAACACTGTAAATGCGTGATTCAATTAAATATCAAAATCTTCTTAAAAATAAGAAAAAGTAATCATAAAAGTATACTGTTTTGAATAATTATTTCTTGAAATTGCATTTATGAGGTCATAATTGTCAATAATTCCAATAATATTCTAAAATGTACACTATGAAATTTAATTTAATTTTAATGTCCAAATTTGTAAAGATACGTCATAAACAAGAAAAATATTCTGAGCTCGCTGCTACACTACTGATTTAGCAAAGGAACTGCTTGATTTACAGTGCCGAATTACGCTTCTCACTGCGAGTATAAATGCTTGCGCGCGCATCGATATAAGCTACTTTCTGTAAGATATGATACTGTGGTAAAGAGTACTGCTAGCATTCTTCACTTTTCTTAGTGTTGCAAGATGTATTTTTATAATCTTTTATACAAAATAAGAGAACGCTATACAATTCTCCATGATAAAATTAATTATTATAAGCTAATATAAATAAATTAATAAATATATTTATATATCGAGAAAACTTGGGGATGCTGCAGTTCCGTAGTGCCTATACATGAGCACATTTCTACAAAATTAAAAAAATATAGCATACTTTATGTATATGATTATTTATTAATAAAAACTTGAATAGTATCTGTACAAATCATTTTAGGACTGTATTGAATACGAATTGTTTATAAAAATATGTACGTGGTTCCATTGAAAAATATGAAGTTACTTACCATTGCGCGAAAATTTTAATGTAAAATAATATTTGTTTAAAAAATACGGTAATATTTAAAGTAATCGAGTAAAAAAATACAAACCGATGAACCATCCTGTATATATTTTATTTTTTATTTATTTCTTTATAAATTAGACAATGAGTACGTTTACACCGTGCGTACCAAGCGTTTGGTCCTAATACCAAATGACGTCACAAGATGGCGACGGACGGTGTAAACACTCCGTACCAAACCTTTGGTACGCAATTGGTACACAACTTTAGTACGTTCCAAGGGGGATGTACCAGACCCTTCTCACACACGGTGTAAACAGCAAACGTACTAAACCGATTATGCTGCCATCTGTGATAGGTAATGGAAGTAAAATTATATAGTAATATTTAGGTTAATTTTAGTGACATTTATTATAAAACTTCATTTGACGGTGTCAGGCTACTGGGAGTTATTTTTAATTATATTTATAATATTACTTAGGTTATATCAATCAAGTTCAATAAACTTTATAATTAAATAATTTTAGGTTAGGATGCCAAAGAGACCAAACAGTGTACCAGAAATATTTGGTCTTATTTTTTATACACCGGTGTAAACATACCGTACTAAAATAAAATTTAGTACGTATTTGGTACGCGTACCAGTATAGTACGCACGGTGTAAACGTAGTCATTTATTCCTAAATGCGAATGAAATATGTAGTTATGAATTCAATAAAATGTAAGACTTTCTAGACAAAAATCCCTTTCCTTTCTTTTTCTGTCGACACCGTATGATCCTATAATTTAAAGTTATATACACATTATCAGAAATCTTTATGGACTTTAAAAATTAATTTCGAAACTATAAATCTTTCATTGCTAGTTTACTTTAGTGTCGAACGTGCTGCTAGATTGAAAATCGTGATATACCATTGAAGTGAACTATTAATTAATAGTTTTAAAAGTTACTCAGAACCAGTACACTTTTCTACGTAGTAGTTCTGCTAAAGTTTAACATCAATTTAAATTAGTAGTTAAAATGTTAACAAGAACATTACAAACACTAACTAAACTTCTTCGGAAGCCGTAATAAAATTATATTACCTACAGGTTTTCAGTTGTTAATACAACTTTTATACATACATATCCTATACGTAACACGAGATGATATTGAAAATTATTATTGAATTAATGAAAAATAAAAAATATTTCACGGTACGCATATTATAAATATGAATGGTCGGTTTCTCCGAATTGATCCTCACGTCATCAATTTTTGCCGTAAGAATTCTACAACTCATAACAACTAAAAAAAAACAACTGCAAATTACAAACGTCATATGTCAAATGTCATCATAGCCGAAATTCTAATTTACAATGATTTTAAGATATTCCCACATCATTATAGACTTACAGAGTGTTCTTCTTACATGTACGAGTATATGTAAGTACGTATCAACCATAGATCACAATTATTGTTATAGAATAGCAAGTATATTTTGTAGTTGATATTTGCAATTGATATCATAACAAGTCCAAATGATATAGCAACCGATGTTATAGAATCTCACCCATTATCGTACGTGTTACAGAGGTCATATGCTATCTGCGTCTAACCAACGCCAAAAATGAAATAGAAACAGTAGTGTAACCAAGGTAACGCATATTTCCAAATATTTAAAATGTCTTAAATATCTATTATTATTTATTAATGTGATTTTGGCGACGATAATTTATGCTTTAGTGTGTTGATAGTTTCGTTAGTTTAATCTGCAACAATTTTTGTATACTTCATCCATTATTATATTTGCATAATGTCAGTTTTGACATCTGTTTCCTTCGGTAATCACACGATTTCACCCGACAAGATGATCTTTTCCAACTGGCGATTTGAATCGCATATTTACGAATTTTTTTTGTGGAACAAACTTTATTTCATCTTCAAAACGGGCAGATAAGGAAAATTTCATTTTCATAGTTATTTATTTTATTTTCTTTTAAAGGCATTGATATTTAAAATATTCAACGTCTAGGATAATAAAAAGTGAAGATATTATTATTTTAAATTTGATTATTTATAAAGTATGAAAGCTAGACATTTTTATGAATCTCACCTTCAACGGTTATTTATTTAATAGAAAACTCTCACTTGCAAACGTTAAGAAAACATTAAGCAACATGTGTTTATTTAAATCTAGATAGCTGGAGGTTTTTTACCGTCACTCAAATACTCTTGAAAAACATTCAACAATGTGACTTCTGTTATCAAAGTGGACTGTGCATTACTGTGTATGTGGGAGTACATTCCATCTGTGTTTATAGACCAGCGGTAGTCAACAGGCCCTACGGACCTTGGGGAAATCTTAATGTACATACCTTCTCGATAAAGGCTTTTAAAAAATTCTTATCGGATCGTAAATCAATGATAAACTAACAAACCTAAAACCGTTATTCAAATTTGCCGAAATTACCAAGAAACACGAATTGTCTAGTAATTTCTTAAAATATGAACTTACAACTTATGTATTTTTTGCACAATCGAACTTTAATAATATACTAAGTATTAAGAACTGTAAGCACATTTAACGATCGAAAACAATTATTGTCTGAGATCGTAGTTCCTTACTGTTCGGAATACTATTTCTTGCACGATCAAAATTTCTTTCAACATCAGTAAAAGAAGTACCCTATATGAGGTGTATTAATAGTATATTATTATATAAGGGATTATAATAATCATTGTTCGCGAAAATGAAGTGAATAATGACTGTAAGCCCGAATATAATGCTATACTTTTTCTACTCCTGTAAATTCGCAAAAACGCATAAATATTTTAGAAAATGTAATCCACAGCATGGCAGATTTAAAATAATCGTGAATAGTCGATTTCTGATTCTGTGATTGGCCGGGAAGAATGGATTATGAGTCATAATTCACTGTCCCGATATATGGCTACTATAATTAAACGAAAAATTTAAATAATGAGGATATATTTGTGCAGGAGTAGATAAAATTCATTCATGGAAAACGAAAATGCGTTTCCATAATATTTTTCAAATCATTCGTTTCATTTCGCAATATATCAAAATCCCATCATTTGTTCGTTGTGTTTTTCTGTAAGAAATAACTGCGAAAATAATTCGAAAGATGTAATTATTTATTAATTATTGCAGTACTAGTAACTGCATTTTTAATTTTAATAGCATGAAATCAAAGTACTAAATCATTTCTGTTTATATGTACTAACAACGAAGTGAAGAATGTCTGACAAAATGGTAAGTACTTACTTAACGTTCACTTAACAATAAGTAAATTCAAATTTAGTACAAATGCACAAAATGTAATTCATCTAATGCCCAAGCGCAATGTAATAATTTAATAATTATTAACAATAATGGTACCCAATGATAACGAATTATTTTCGTAGCAGTTCTATGTTACACAAAAACAGAACCACAATTGTACTAAGAAAATAATTAAAGTCGTCTCTTCACTCCTCCTCCAAGTAATTATCTTCGATCAGTAAAATGTCCTTATCGTTCATAATACTTAATACACTATTATTGTTTCATTGTTTCTCTATATTTCTCAGTTTTGTTACTTCTTATCACATTGTATTGTAATTGTATTTATTTAAATTAATATTTTATTTTTAATTTTATTTCTGATTGTTAAACAAACAAGCAATATAACTAAAATACCTACGCGATAGATTATTTAGTGTTTGTATTTATTTTAAGTTTTAATTCATCATGTATATTTTTTTATGTCAGGTAATGCAAGTAAAATGCCGTTTCGTGCATCAGACGAAGACCAACATTAATTGAGTAAATATAGGCAAGCCAGAACCAGTTTATTGACACCATTACATAATGGCACAAAAACAACGAGGCATCAGGTTAAATTGTTACGATTTCCAAAGTTTTTCTGACATTTCAACCTGCTGGAGCACTCGATCATTCGCTCTCGATCCAGTTCCAGCGCAGCTAATCAGCATCTGCTAAAAATACTCCTCGAGGGAAAAACTAGCCCACTGACCAACACGACGCCCAAGATGGATAATCATATTAACTAGTGTTTATCAATTAGCCATAGCTAATCTATTTGCTACACAGCGGAGCTCATTTCATTGCATTTCTAAAGCTAATTTGATGCTTGCTTTGTTGGAAAAACAATTTAAATTAGAAATAATTACGAAAAAAACAAATTAACTTTACGTGCTTTTCCTTAAATTATATAACAGTCGAATGATTTATGTCTTGTTGTATAAATTTAAAAATAATTTTAAGTTTCACTTAAATAAACAATACTGCAATACAGTCGTTCTTAAGATGTTATCATACGGGACTTAATTATCGACAACTTATTGTCGATTTCTGAAAACTTATGTCATTTCGAGCCACTTTTCTCGTGTGATAGTGTAACTCATTTCGAGCAAGTAATTTTCGGTCATGTTCGAAAATTTTGGTGAGAGTTGTCGATTCTGACAGTTGAATAGTGAAAATATCCCTAGATTCAAATAAAAACAAAAAATGCCATTTTGATATAAAATATTTCAAGTGCCAATTAACTGACAATCAATTTAAAAGTACTTTAATTGATTTAGTAATATCAACAATCGAAAAAAAATCAATAAATGTCAATTTCTGGTATTTATCCTGCCAACCGTCAAGAACTAAATACTCCAGACTTAAAAGAAAAAAATGTCGATTTCGAAGTCGTCGGTATCATTCAGTCGTCGATATTAATATCGTGTGATAACATCTTTAATTGAAGTAAAAAATATTTTTATTTTATGTTGGAATTATAAACTTGTTTATATGCCCTGAAATGCGGGCATAATTTGGCTTTTATAAAGTTGCTAGGCAATAGTTACGCAAACAAATTAAAATTGTGGTTAATTAATAAATATCAAACAATACAATAAATTTTAATTTGTGTTTGATTAAGTAAGTATTTAGCATTCACATAACATTTCAAATTACTTTTCATATAAATCTTTTGAATCTTTAGAAATCTAACTTGGTCTGTGCAGCCTGAAATTTCATTAATATTTTGCAGACACTTCGATTATATTAAATTTGTTTAAGAACAATCTAATAATGCCGACTATCTCTAAAGAAATCGTAGCATGAAATGTATACCTACAGATGTTTTTCATTTCATGTACCAAAATAAAATAAAACGTTATATGCACTACGTGCATAATCAAAATTATAGCACTCTGGAAATTTAAAGCTTTTCTTTCAGGCCCTTAGGCCCTCGGTTATTGGGGGTGTCAAATATTTGAAACAGACGAAGGTGTGAGTATCAAAAAGGTTTACAAAAAAAAAACCATTTTCACATGAAATGATGTATCGAAAACAATCGATTTGGGATAAACATTGGAACTGAAGAACTGATTTATAAAAAACATCGATTTAAAAAAATTGTTCAGCATAAAAAAGTTTAACACAAACAAATTATAATAAAGATAAATGTAATAGAAACCAGAGATTAGTGTTGGTTTGTTTTTTATTAACTAATTGAGGAAATTTGCAATATTTTTACAAAAGTATAATGTAACAAAATTAAAATTTGAATTCATATTTATTTCAATATAAGATAACAAAAATATGAAACATAATCCATCAATATCGTTTGAAAATTCAATGTTTTACTCGATATATCAAAACATAAACATCGATTTCAGAAAATCGATAATTTCTTTTAAAAAATAGATTATTTTTTTAAATCTATGTTTTTTGGCCAGCCATCCCTACTTATTAGTATATAAAAAATAAATAATATATAATTCCAATCATAATAAATTTCTTATAAAAATGTATACATATATTAATATCCATGTCTATAAACTTTTGTAGATTATTACAAATTATTTAACATATAAATATTTTAACTTATTGTTTAATTTCCGCTCTAATTATAAATGTCCCTATTTAAGGTTACATATTTTTTTATAACTTTTTCTTTTCTAGCAGAGGATACCCATAATTTATAAATTAAATCTTTTGTTTATTTAATATTATATTAATATTTAAACTATTAATTTAACGGCTAGCGGTGGCTTATTTGATTAGCGCGCTTCGATTTGAATTGAGCGAAGTTGTGGTTCCCAACCGTTTGTCAATATTTAACCAAATAAATATATAGCTATACCCAAGTGGTTAGGAACTCATTATAAGCTGTAAGTCTTTTGTAGTTGTAGTGACAACAGTGACAATCTACAGACACCATTAAAATAGAAACAAAATTTCGTACAAAACAATTAAACTACGAACGTGCGACTCTGTTTACAGTTACCATTCGTACTGATTATGTCGGTACAGATTTTCAGATCATCTTATTGAAAAACAAATTAGAACATATTTTGTATTGGTTTTTTACATATAGTACTGAATGTAATGATTTTTTATTTTGTATAATTATTTAATGATAAATATTTATCCATTTTCATACAATTTAAATATTCAGCTAAAATTTCTGCTATGTTTCTATGGATTCCAGGAATACAAAACAATTAATTACATATTTGATTTTTTATTTTGTATAATTATTTAATGATAAATATTTATCCATTTTCATACAATTTAAATATTCAGCTAAAATTTCTGCTATGTTTCTATGGATTCCAGGAATACAAAACAATTAATTACATATTTGACTAGAGACTTGGTAACACTCTTTACTTTTGAGAAAAACTGTCAACTGCAGTAATAGCAATAAAATTATAGCAATAGTAATAAAATTTTACTAGAAGATTTTCATTTTTTGCTCTAACATGTCTTGTACTAATAAAAAATAAATGGTTCAGACCTGTTCTATCTAAAAATCTAGTGCCACAAATGATAAAGTTTAATTTTATATTTATATTTAATTATTTCTGTAAATGCAAAATACTGCATACTGTCATAGACTAAATAATATTAGTTAGTCTATGATACTGCATAGTATATATTTTGAAGTGTATATTCTCTTCTAGAGCAATAAATACCCAAATAAATTTGTAGCATTATCAGCTGTATTACGTACAAATTTTTTATTATTACTATTAGTACTCGTATAATGCATTCTCCATACTAGCACTACTAGCAGTAAACATCCAAAACTTTAAATAAAACTAAGATTTGGCAATGTTTTCCTCCCACTCACCTCATAGCACAAGATAAATAGATACGTTTTAATCAGTTTTTTTTCAGATTTATATAGTGTGACACGAGAGTCTTGTATTTTTTTGTTCTTGCATCAGTCTTGCATTTCAAAGTAAGACAAGGCTAGAAATTGTCTTGCAAGAAATGTGCCAGAAGAGCAAGATTTTCTTCAATTCTTATACTCTCGTATTTTTTGGCTAATTTTAAATCTAGATTTATTATAAAAACCTACCTATAATAGTTATTTATGGTACAAGTGTGTTACATTACAGATAAGTTACGTGAGAAAAGTTTAGCTCACGAGGCCGTTAGGCCGAGTGTGGTATTTTTTCAAGTGACTTAGGTAATTAACACACGTGTGCCATACAACATTTTATCCAACACATTTTAATCATTGATATAAAATACATATAAGATTTTTGACAGATGGAATTTCGAAATGACATTTAGGAACAAAATAGTGTAGAGAAGGTTTTATAATGTAGTTACTATGATACGAACCAAAAAACAGTGAGCTAATATATTTAGCTCACTAGTGACTTATGACCTACTTTATTTATCTAAAAACAGCATACTTATATCGTTATAATTACACGGTGTTGGATAAAATAATAAAAGTACAAAAATATGTAAGTATAAAAAAATAATACCCAAAACTTTTACTAAAGTAACATTTCTCCATGTTTCCCCCACTCACCTCGTAGCACAAGCACCCCCCCACACCCCACTACACAGCACAGCACGGCGTCGCGACGCGGCCGGCAACCACCTGTTGTTGACAGTTGTCACGTGGGTATATCGGTGCGCGGGAACGACCGTCGCTGAGCAACCAGCGCCGCCAACACCGCGGGCATGACTGGCGAGCCGGCCGCGATCCCACCGCGCCAGACAGAGACGGACAAGCTCGGTGGGAGGAGAATGAAGGATGGGTGACCGCCCAAAATAATATACGTAAACACTGTAGTTGTTATTATTATTAATATTATTATTAGTGTCGAACAGAAACACGATTTTTAGTCAAAACTGAAATCGTAGCCGAAAGTTCGGCTCCTCCTAAAGCCTAGCAGTAACTCTTGTGTATCATTTTATATTAATAAACAAAAATAGATGCATTTTTGTCAGTTTTTTTCAGATTTATACCTATAGTGTTTCACGAGAGTTTTGTATTTTTTTGGTGATTGCATTTTGTGCAAGACAAGAACAAGACAAGTGCTACAAATTTTAAATTAAGACAAGGCAAGAAATTTTCTTGCAAGAAATGTGCAAGAACAGCAAGATTTTCTTCAATTCTTGTACTCTAGAGTAATGAAAGACAAGATATACTTAAATTTCTTGTCTTGCTTTCCAAGACATGAAAAGAAATTATCAAATAAGACAAGAAATCTTGTACTTTCTATAAGACTTACAAGTTTGATCAGAATTGGCCTACTAGTTTCTGCCGAAAACGAAACTGAAACCGAAAGGTAATCTAGTTAAGTTAAAATTTAGTTAAATTATTATTAAACATGGAAATTTAGTGTCTTTGTTGTTATTTTAAGGTATTATTCGATTATTAAATTACAGAGGTCAATTTAGAAAATCACTTTATTTTTGTAGAGATATTGGCTCACTTTTATGAGTGTTTTTTGTTAAAAATGACGTTTGGCCTCATAAGAATATTATGTAAAATCAAGTTTTATAAAAGCGATTTCATTATAAAATTGAGCTCGGAATACGGACCACTATCTTCACTAAAGAAGTAAATACTTTAGTTATCTATCGATACCTCACAAATATCATAAATAATGGAAGTAAAGTAGTTACATACCAACGTTCCGACTTGAATTAAGTCTTCTTCAAAGTGACATTTGTTAAAAATTAGTTGATTGGTTGATGTAATTGATTGTATGATATGGATGTGTTAAAATATGTTTTATCTCTTGACGACCAGTTTCTGAAATGATTTTTATAATGTGAAATTAACTTAATTTTTAATAAACATCACTCTGAAGAAGACTTAATTGAAGTTGAAACGTTAGTGTCTATTTCTATTTTAATAAATTGACTGAATTCTCCAAGAACTTCTTTACCTCCTTACTTCATCCAGTTAAGAAATATAATCCTAACTGATCATAAATAAGTACGTTGTCTTTTCAACTAGTATTTGCTACTAACTAAGTAACTAATAAATCCCGATAACCCAGTTACAGCAATTTTGGTTGGGTCGAAGTTTCGGTCAGTTTTTGCCCGAAACCGAAACTTTGGTCGGACACTAATTATATTATTAAAATAGAGGACTAAAACGTTAGACACTTGTGTCACTGTGACCTAAAGCTTTATTGCAACTTGGTCCTTACTTAGTTGTCTGGAAGTAGGTCCAGAGTTTTTATGAAGCACAATGTAGCTCCAGAAGTCAATTTCCAGATCTCAATAACCGTCATGTACCTTTTACCTTAATAGTCATGTCTACATTCGATTATAGCTGGACATTCACATATGATATGCTTCGAAGTTTGTTCGTCCTTTTCGCAGAGCCGACAGATATTATTTTCAGCTTTACCAATCTTATGTAAATGATATTTCAGCAGACAATGTCATAGTGTTATTTAAGTTGAAGTAGCTCCTTGCTGTTAATCGACAAGGATGAAATAAATCTCTTCACCTGACTGAGGTCCGGAATTCTTCTCCAGTGTAAGACTAGAGCAGCCTTCTCTCAGTTTTTAACTCCTTCTTTAAGTGGCTTTGCAGGAGACTACAAGATGACAGGCCAAACTGTCTCCCTATTTTGCGAGAAACTATAGTGTGATTCATAATTACTTAGATAAAAAGAAACGTTCCCCAAAAATAATATTAAGTATTAATCTTAGATTAGGTGTTAAATAAGTCCAGCTGTTGTTACAAAAGTACTACTTGAATAGATGACAGTCGGAATTAGGTGATTATATGTGACTAACTTTGTAAGTAATTTTTCATAAGAATCTATAATTAGTCACTGAGTGTTATTTCTCGCTCAGAAATAAATAAATAGGATATACAAGATACCCATTTTAGGTGGAACAATATTGCTATCTCGAGAACTATAAGAACTATGAAGTCGATTAAATTAGCAAACAATTTATATTTTACAAGAATATTTAAATGAGCATGAAACTAGTGATTTTCAAACTGTGGAGACCAAGTTTGTTATTTTATATGGAAACATATATTTTTAATTTTGCTTATTGAACAGAAAATTTTATTCTGCATTTAGTGTTATAATATTTACGTACTCTTAAATGACAATTTTTTTGTGGAAAATTCATTTAGGTTTGTGTCAGTTTTATTTAAACAAAATAAAAAATTATGGTACCATTTAATATAACAAGGTTTCCATAGTTTAAGAAAAAAAATAACTTATGCTCATTGAAATAGTTTCGTAGCTCTCGTATTTCTCGAGGTAGAAATAGTGTACCACTTAAAATTATCTCTCTGTATTTGTCTCTGTATTAATAAGACAGTCGTTGAGTTAAGCTAACCTAAAAGAAAATAATGAGATGGGTGACCGTTCAAAAAAAGCTCAACTTCTATAAATTTCTAATACCCAAAAATAGATAGGTAATACCTTAATGACATCACTTATAACATTTACTACAACATACTCATAAGCATTTTTTTAAATTCTGGACAAGATACAAAAGTTATAAATTTTCGATGAAAAAATATATTTTGACGTTTTTTAGGTATATTCGTGAATCTAAAATAAGTGCATATAAGAATGAGATATGGTCATTCAAAGTTTTTTAGGGATATACCTAAAATGAGTAAAGATACGACCTCGACGGTTTCGCCGTTCGGTTCTACGAGAAAAATAACATTATGTACTAATTTCCAAATTTATATTACAACAAAAAATGAAAAAGGTCGAAAATTGGAAAAATCTAAGATTTAGATTTTTTCAGATATTTTGACGTCTACTATTTTTTTTCTCAAAATTTGTATCCATCATTGTTCAAAAATTATTAAAATTATTGTACTTACGTAATAAAACGATGAAGCCTTTTCAGTCGTATCGTTACTCATTTTAGATGGAGGTACCAATATCTAAAAAATCTGATTTCAGATCAAAACTTTGAATGACCATATTTCGAAAACGAAAAGTTATAATTTTTTTTTGAAAAAAATTAATGCATTTTTTGAAAAAATCAATGCATTTTTTGAAAAAATCAATGCATTTTTTGAAAAAATCAATGCATCGTGATTGACTCAAATTTAAATTATCATCATTTGGATATATTGTTGCAGTCTAGACAATCAAGTCACTAGATTGTTTCAAGACTCTACATTAACCTGTGCATACACTTTAGAGAATGAATATCTTGTATATTTTACAATCACTGTTTCAGCTCGCTTCGTATAATTTGTTTATAATTCGAGAATTTAAGATTTTTCATTAATTTAGAGTCTTGAAAATTGTCTAAGATTTAGTCATCTTGATCTAGAATAAGACAGTCTTGTTTGTCTTAAACTTCAAGACAAGAAAGACTTTTGCCAATCTTATCTTGATACAGTAGACAAGACAAGACAGGAGTTTAGAATTTCTAAGTCTAGACGACAACACAAATTAGAGACAAAATTTTTTTAGTAAAAAATCACAGTTTCCTATTTTTTATTTTTAGCTTTTGTAGGAAGTATATGTATGAAACTTTATTTAATTATGGGTGATTTGTTAGTAATTTATGTTAGTAAGTTTATTAAATTATTCCTCGAAACAAAACATAGTAAAACGGATGCGGAAACGCGAAATATTCCGACATTGTAGGCGGCGTGCTCATTTGTCAATGTTCGTAAGACAATTAAGTGTTTGATTAATTATCTCCCAGCACTTGTTGATCTCACGTCGATCGTGACTTCTCCAACGGCTTCGGAGGCTATTAAAATTCACAATCAATATGACTTTCAATAAATTACTCACTAAATTTCACACTGAAAGAACATGGAATTAAATTTCGCATTACACAATGTTACAACAAAAACAAAATATTGTCTAAATCTGTAGGCCACAAACTTTGCGTAAATCCAAGATAAGTGTTCTAACAGAAAAAAATAATGTAGACAATAACTTATTATATATGTCACGTGGGTTACAATTTTAATGCGAAAACTAGAACTGCAACCTGAAGTACTTAAATGCAATAAAAGTTCTATATGTATTAGGCGAATTATTATTTTATTTTTCACAATAATTCACAATGGGATATTCCTACAGACCCATAGATAATAAAAATTATTTAAAAAATTTCAATATTTACAAACAAATAATTTTTGTACCTGTAACCTCGAATCACTACTATCGGAGAAATAATTATAGTCAATTCACTTTGAACATAAATATATTTTATAATAACCCATATAAAAATTACGGTAAACTTTACAATGATCATCATTCATTTTTTGATATAAGAAAGATAAGGATCTTTTTTAAGTACAGCCATTTAAAAAATAATAGAATAAATGTATAAAAAGACAGCATTTTGAAACAAATTCGAATATGGGGAAGTTTACAAACAAAAAGTAAAATCATAAAAACAAAGACAGCATTTCATTTATTGTTCGTGATATCGCTTTTAAACATGAATATTTGATTAATATTCACATGTTTAATGATACTTAAATGTAATATATTTTTTTAAAATTTTGTTGTAACATTTTCAATACGGCGGCCTTGTAAATTATATATGTAATATATGTAAAAATTTATTTTTTTGATCATATGGTTTAAGAGCAATATTATGTTTAATAAGCATGTAAGAAAAAAACTGTATAAAATGCTGATCATTTTGAATATTTATTTATGTTACTAAAAATTATACTCTGTAGCATACCTCTGTTTCTATACTTGTTAAAGAGGAATGTTCATGCTTTAATGTGAAGAATAAATTTTAAAAATTGAACGCCTGTAAAAGTTATTTATGTTTATTTCCGACTGACTATAATTACTTCTCCGATAATAGATAGAGAGCGGTTTGTTGTACGCTATTGTGCTGATAGCTAATAATTTAATACTCTTCTACTATTGAATTTTTAAGAAAATAAAAAACAATGTGTAATATTTTTATTTGAATATTGCTATAAAGATATGTACATATTCCAAAGTCAAAACAAATACTTAAATAAATTTAAAAATTATTGTATAAGAAATAAAGGAAATAAGATAAATCATATAGGTAGATAGTAAAGTATTTATTGTAGTATTCGATACATCGAACACAGATATAAATATATGAAAAAAAGCATGTTCAACAATCATTGTTCTCGGAACACATGTAAATGCATTTATTGAGTTAATAACAGTTTAGCTGTCGCATTTGGTTAAAAAAGTACAAAATAATATATTTTTGGTTATAAATTATCCTATATAACAAAAAACTTACTCCTGTATAAAATATTCCTTTGAAAATGTACATGGAAATGAATAAATACTGTTCAAACTTAACATAAATCTTAAAACATTTGGCTTTCGTTATAAATACATTTCATTTCAGCTAAGTCTAACCTAAGCTAAATACCTCAACATGAAATGAAACTATTCAGTCTTATAGTTATCCATGATTCGAAAGTGATATTTGCGTTTTTAATTTCGCCCGCTCGTCACTCGAATCTCCAGTGTCAAAACCGGAGTCTTGGTCCAAATCCACACTGTGGCTTCTTCCCAAACTTTTTACGTAAGGGGCGGAGTTTATTGTGTCTTCTATACACCGCACCAATGCTTCGAAAAAGTTTGGGAAACCATCGTAGCCTAAAAGAACAAAAACATAGAACAAAATAAACAGAAAATAATGCAGCCCATTTTACCGACCGCCACATTTTGAAATTTCTACGAAATAAAGTTTTACAATACGTTTTTTAATTGTACTCTTTCATTTTACTTTCTAGATACTAAAAATATATATTATTTTGCATATACTTATTTAACAAGTTTATTATATTCATAAATCGGTTTTATATTTAATCGTGAACCTGTATTTTTAATAATAATTATCTTCATTTTTTAAATTTGTATTAATTTATTTTTATCATTTTTGTGCACATATTTAATCGGATAAAAAAATTTTCGAAATAAAGTTCATATTCACAAACAGCTCTTCCATTTTTAAAACCAGCATTCCGTCATTTAAAACTGGATTTTTATATTTAAAAACTAGTTCTGTTTTTTTATACCGATTATTCAAAATAAGCGTTATTATAATTAACTTTTAACTAGTATTTTTTAGTAATTGTCTTGATATTTTAAATTTGCTTTTATTTAAATAAGTAACAATTATATGATAAAACTTTATTTAGACATTTTTATCGCTAAAAGTATATTTTTAGTGGCGGTCGGTTTTGTGGTGACCACAGCTTATTTTACCAACCGCCACTTATAATAAAGAAATAATTTTTTAATACCGATTTTGACATTTTGAGATTTTAACGAATGTCAACGAAATAATGTCTTTACAATACATTTTGGATGTACATATTCACGTGCAAATACGGCTGAAGGTATCTACGGTACAAGTTGATCAAGTTTTGGAAAAAATCGGTCAACAGAAAATGACAGTTTACAGTTTTTAGTCAATATTTTTAACAAATAAATGTTTCTAAAAAACATATTTGAAGAAAGTTGCTTGTAAAATATGTAATAAACTTTATTTGAAAATTTTATTAAACTTAGTGACATTGGCAGTCGGTTTTGTTATGGCTACAGTTTTGTTTATATACCTGGATAGGCATTGATGTCGATGATAGCATATTTACCCGTATGGTTTTCTATTATTACATCTACCCCTAATAAAGACATCCCCAACTCTTTCCTAATCGTGTAAACAATTTCGTTGAGCCTTTCTGGGTCTGGTTTAATATTTTTAAACACTAAATCCTTGCTATCTAACACCGATAAAGTACTACGCGAATCTGCTTTTGATATATCCTGACTATCAAAGAAAATAGTTTCTCTATCAACGGGGTAAAAGTTTTTGAGACTAGGTCTCTCTACTACGTAATGTTCATTGCCAATTATAAATATTTTGTATAAAATTGCGTTGTGGTTAATGAAACTTTGAGCCACACATGGTGGTTTACAATCGCTGAGGTATTTCTCGTGGAAGATTATGCACATTTTGTGTGCCTGCTTGCTTCCATGAGCTACAGAGTTTTTACAAATGAATGGATACTGCACTCCACATTTTTTTAATTTGTCTTTTGTTTCTGAGACATTCTGAGACGTGATCTCAGCGAATGTAGGAGTGAAGACACCATGCTGAAAGAGATCGGATTTGTGGACTATACTATAAGATAAATATCTATCTAAAAGTTTCTGAACATTGTCCAGCGGGTCTAATATTTTCATGTAAGGATTTCTCATTATCCATGTTTCTATTCTGGTCATCAGCTCACGACTCTAAAAATTAATATTCAGTACAAATCGACATATTGCGCCACACAACGCAATAAGATTCCAATTGGAATGTTATAGCGTTGCGAAAACACCCCATATTGTAACCTTTTCATCTCCTTGATTAGCAAGAGCGATAATATCTGTTAGTTTATGTAAAAATACAACAAAAGGTCCTTGAATATCAAGTGGTCTTTGTAAATCTACCTAATAAACAATAACAATAATACAACGCAATGGTATTTGTATTTATCCTTACCTTAACCAGCTCGAAACCATGGTTTCTGCACACATTTGAAAATTCGCTCCAATTTAATTTCTGAATCTTTTTCTCGGACATCCAATATCCAATTAATTTTTCACCCGTCATTGTAAAGATATAATATCAAACGTCAAAAACATGTAAATAGACACTGAGCACGATGCACGTTTTCGGAATCACTCACTTCGTTCAATTAACTTTAACATTGAAATAACAACATTGTAAACAACGCCCAACAATTTTTAAAATAATTACCAATTATACATATTTTAATGCACTATTTTCTAAATATATTTTAAAATATTATTGTTGTACACAAGAATTATAAATAAATAAAGTATATTTCTCACAATACAGCTTATAAAACGCTCTGAGTATTGATCACGCGAGCTGTCATTGTTAACCCTAACCTCAAAATGTCAGAATATGACAGGAATAAATATTTTCAAAGAAAATTTTATCCTACACGAAGAGTAATGATAATAAATAATATTTTACAACTTAAAATAATTAAATAAACTTTAGGATGGAGCATACAGCCGACCTTATTCCAAAAACACTTTGTTTAAATACGATAGAGAGTACAAGGAAAGTGATAAAACTAATGAAAATAAAGAAAAAACTATTCAACAGCCCACAATTTTACAAAAAGCGAGAACTGAAAGATCTGTTTCTCCCAAAAGACCGAAAGAACCGGAACCTACACCAACGGTAATTCAAAATGAAGCGAAACCAGGTAATTTAATTTTAAATATTGAAATTTTCTATAAAAGTAATTGTTAGTCCTTTCTGCTTCGCCTCAAACAATGACTGAATCCATAAAACTCATCGACGACGGCACAATACTTCAAGAAGTCCAAGATTACCTCCACGACTCTCCTGATTTTCTAGTTGTGGGTATCCTTGGTTGCCAAGGAGTTGGTAAATCTACTATAATGAATCTTATAGCTCAAAATAACTTAACTGATCAAATAAAACACGAATTATTTAATTACAACCCCAACATGTCTGAACCTATTAAAATTTTAACGGAAAATGTTTCCAATCTTAAAATTAATTCAGAAACAAAAGAGCAATCAGATAATACAATTTTTAAACCCCAATCCTTAGAGCAAATTGAAGTAGGGAATTATGGCACAAGTGGAATAGATTTATATGTAACGAATAATCGAGTATTTTTACTGGATTGCCAGCCTATGATTTCTGCGGCCATCTTAGACGAAATTGTTCATAATGAGGCAAAAAGATCCATCACAGGTGAATATTTACCTGTGGAAAATTGTGCTGAAATACAGAGCCTTCAGTTAGCTACTTTTATTTTATCTGTATGCCACGTAGTTATTCTCGTACAAGACTGGTTCCTAGACAGCAATTTTGTAAGGTTAGATCTCACCTGGGATTTACCTGTCAGCCATTTTTTACCCGTTTTTCCTATTTTCAGATTTATCCACACAGCTGAAATGCTGAAACCAAGCATTCCTGTAGCCGAGGAAGATTACATGGAATATTTTCCTCATGTTTTACTTGTTCATAATAGAGCCACACTGGAGGATTTTACTCCAATGAGGTTTAAATTAATTCAGAAAGTTTATAAAGATGTTTTTAATAACTCAAAATTGAGATTTGAGTCGGGGATGGGCTTGGGAACAGGAAAAATAATTCATAGTCTGTGTCCGAAAACTTGTGGCGATGCTTTGAATTTATTTTTACTGCCGGAGTACGACGAAGATGGTAAGAAAATTTACACATTTCACAGACCGACTTTTTAAAATTAAATTAATTTTAAAATGTCTTAAAACTAAAATCTTGCCTCAAATAAAGTCTTTTTTATTTATAAAATTTTTTAACTATTATAAATAATAATAGAAGAATAAGTGAAAAAGAGACAAAGTTAGTGACGTCCTTTAGTCGGCTGTATGCCGTCACTGGGAAACCCTTTTAATTTTGAATTTATAAATAATGAACTGTCTAAAATAATTTTTGTTATTATACTCTGTTCTGTTGAAGCCTAAAATTAATGTTTAATCTAAATTTCTTTTATAATTGTGGTAAAACCTTGTTAGGCTTTAATACGTCAACACAAATTTAAATTTTGTATAGAATTTATTTTTATTTAAAATATTTTATATTCCAAACTTTTGTTTTTTTAATAATATGAAAAAGTTAATCTGTTTAAAAAACTGTTACAAATAATATAAAACGTAAGACACAGATAATGTAACAAAAATAAATATATTTTGCAGAAAGTATAGTCTACAGAGGCCATCCTCCATTTGACGACCTAGTCCGAGAACTAAGGGCTCAGATCCACAGCGTGACCAGAATCCCCCTTTTCCAGACCCAATTGACAGAGAAGAACTGGCTGCAATTCGCTACAAAAGTATGGGACACAATAAAGAAAAGCTCCTTCTTTTTAGAATACTCAAAACTTATGCCGTGATTTATTTTGTATAAAACAATAAAATTATTGATACACACTAGCTAGCAATGGTTTTTTCCTATTCTCTACAGGTTTGTACGAGTGTTGATAGATGGAAGCAAGTCTCCAATGCTCTGGATAGCTGGGACAGGAACTTCCCTTCCAGATGCTGAACGGTGGGTGAAGGGAATTTATGTCGTAGTTTCTCTTCGCGTAAGGGTCTTTTTGCTTTGGGACTTTGACGGAGCTTTTGTTGCTTCCGGAACTGTGGCTTCCGTCTATACTTCTTTCTTGAGGTTTACCTGCCTTGAAAGCAAATTTATATTCGTTTCTATTGTTTGGATTATTTTCTTCTTTTTTGTCACAAGCTTCGCAAGGTCTGATTCTTTTTACTTTCCAACAAGTGCATTCAGAACAATTTGCAGATAAATTTGGAGAACTTTTATGAAAATCTTTATTGGACAATTTTTGAGATGCAAAAGAATCAGCTGAAAGTCTTCTAGTAACTGGATGGTTAACATACAGACTATTAGTACTAATACTATGTTTGTCTAAGTTGTTGTTTCTGTCTTTTCTGGGAATGTATGCACTTTTACAACCCGATCTGGAACTAGGTACAGAGTTGGATTGTTCAGTATTACAACCGTGTATTCCATCGCATTTTGAAGAAGCGGAAGATTTTCTAGGAGTAGGGAATTCAGGCTGTTTAGGAGAATGTACCATTTGAAAAACAGCAGGAGCTGCTGAACCATTTGAACCATCGATATGTGTGGTACGTTTTGGCTCATCGTTAGGATTAACAGGGGTCATGTCCCAACAAATGGCTAACTCGATTGGTGTCACTTGCTGTTGTTTTATAAAGCGCCATTTCATGTCAAAGCTTCCACAACTTCCAGGCCTCATTGGTTCGTCTTTGTGCTTTTTCTGGGCACAAGTTTTAGGTCTGTAAACTCTTAATTTTGTGCATTGGGTAGGCCCACTTGCTCCGTAACCTTTCCAACCAATTCCAGTACACTTTACTTCGTCTTCCAAAGCTAATCCAGGATGCTTTGCTCGTTCCATTTGCAATTTTTTAAACATGGCGTCTGTGACTGTGTCTGGAAGGGGATGATGTTCTAGATTTTCTTTTGCACATCTTTTAGCCATTTCAAAGTTGCGGTAGACACAAGCAAATGGGTTTTGCTTAGGGCTTTGCCCTCTTTTATGTTTGGTAGACATTGTTGATTGTAAAGATTCGAGGCTTGAAGTTTGTTTAGGGCGTAGAAGGGAATAGCTTTCGTGGCGATGTTGAGGGTCAGTTAAATCGCCTGGGACGTACGATAAATCTTTTTCTTCTGGTGGTTCATCCTAATTTTTATTTTATTATAACATATGAACATATTAAAGTGCTGTTTCGTATAAGCAAAAGTAACAACAATACTTGGTTTGGTGACCACTTGATTACGTGCCATAGGCCGGTTGCATACGACCTTTAAATACAAGTAATCAAGTAAAGCTATGTACAAATGTTTTACTTACCCCTAACTTAAGGTAAAAAGCAAAATAAAACACTAGGTGTAAAATAAAATAAATTTATTTATACATAAATTTAAGCGAAATTAGTTTCCGTGAATAGGGCATACCGCTTTCTGTACAAATAAAATAACTTGTGAATAAAATGCAAGAAAATACTACAAAGAAACTTACAATTTCTTGTGTTTTGCTAGGCATATCAGCACAGGGATCTTCATCTCCTTCAGGAATGTCATCTTTATTTAATTCTTTTGGTATTTCTTTTACTTCTTTCTTTTCTTCTCTTCCTATTATTTTTAAAATCGCTGGGTCTTTTGGTCTAGGATTTCTCAATCCTTCCGCTATGAAAATAATCCCAATAGGTTTAATACAGGCACTCAAAGCTACAGGGAAAGCATGATCCATTCTTACAGATACTCAAAGTTGTGCTTCAGTTAAGAAAAGAATCATAGACACTCGAGGTGTATGGAAAAAGCATCACATCAGGATTTAAAATTAAGTTCGAAGCATGTTTCATTCTTACAGGCACTCAAGGCATGTGGAAAGCGAACTAAATCGTGCAACTTGTCAGCTGGTGTACTTATCTTTGAAGATGTAATTAATGAAAGCTTACATTTTTACTACAAACACTCACAGTTGTGTGAAAAAAACTCTACAGTATTATCTTGTGCAACTGATAACCTGGTGCATTTATCTTGATTGTAAGCTATGGAAGTTTGCTGCCTTACCGATGCTCCTGGTGATTCTCTTGGGCATCTGCCAAGTGGGTATGAAGTGGCCCCATGGTCCAGTACCGACGCCTTTTGGCCGGGGTACACCAGGAAGTAGATGGCCACTATTGTTGGCGATAACTTGAGTCTGACCAACTCGCTTATGAGGGAATTGTAAGGGGAAATTGCGAGGTACCTCCCAGTTGCCTAGACGCCTTGGATCGTAGGCCTGGTTAAACTAAAAATAGATCATTTCTTAGAGATATCTACACCCAAATAAAGAAAACTTCTTGTTCTAGCATAACTTCTTGTCTCTTCTAAGTATAATTTCATTCACTCATACAGATACACATTAACTATTAAAATTAATTATTTATAGTTCACTTCAGTCTAGAATGCTCTAGTTTTTAGTTTTTTGATCTAACTATTTATAGTAAATTCTGAAACAATAATACTCTAGAACACATTTCTATTCACTTGATATAAATTAGCATGTATTATACATTTTGCTCTAATTCTTTACACTTTACCTAATAATATAACAATGCTTCAGTTTGGTAGATATACGTTTAGCTTATTTTATTTTAATGTAATTTTTCACCTAGTAAAATAGACCACACTTTGGAGCACATACACTGAAATATGACCTAGTTGATTAGATCAAAAATTAGATCACAATTAGAGCATGATCTACTTTTCATGTAGTAAACTACATCACATTTAAAAGAACTTACTCCGAAATGCAATTTATTTGACTAATGCCCAATTGCAAGACTTAAATTTTAAGCGACACAAACAAAAATAAAATTAATCGAAATTTGGACAGCAATATTAAATAGTTCATTTGACATTTTATTCCGATGTGATATCTATCTGTTTACATACTGGTATAATTCTTTAAATTGACAGAAATAAATGATTTGCAAGAATATTGAAAATATTTGTATACATACAGGGCTATCTACGAAAAGGATTTCTCTCCCCTTAACTTTGTTATTAGAAGGAATATAAAAATATACTTTATATAAAAGTTATTATATTAAATATAGGTACTATTTGATGACACTCATAAGAAAATTAAAGTCTGATTTATACGCAACGACTATCAATTTTTATTTTTTAAATGGGAACCTAGAATTATTTTGGTAAAATAAAAACCGCCATTTTTCTGTGTTTTCAATGATTTATTAGCTATCATAAGTGAGTACGAAAAATTTGTATAAATTTTTCTATACATTGCCACCCTTATTTCCTGTAAAAAACTGATTGTTTTCTTTCCTGCACCTGTCAATATTTTCCCTCCCCAAACAAGGATTATTTTGTCAACCTGCAATCATTAAAATAAAAAATAGCTTCTGTACAATATCATGATAAATTGCAGGATTACAAGAATGTAAACAGCGGACTAACGTATTAACATTCGAAGGGCGGGTAGACAGTCGCTTGTTTTTTACGCTATTCAATTGTTGTAGGGTGTGACCCGCTGGACACTAGGGGGTAGTTACTAGTTACTCACCCCCTATTACACGCTGTAGGGATGAAAGTGATACTACAGACTTGATTTGATTTTGAGGGTAATTGGCGAGAAATTACAATTACAAGAACGATTATCTCGGGGGAAAAACATTTCACACATAAAACCTACTACAATATAATACTAGATAATTATTTCGCGCTACTTGTACTGTAACTTTATAGTTACTAGATATGTAAGTAGTCCATTTTTCCTTGATAATGGAATTTAATAAAATTGCGTCCTTGAAAAAAATTATACATAATTATTTTAATAAACAATACTTCATACTTGTATATCTACATTTATTATAAAATATATGATGATAACCGAAAGGACGAAACAATCGTCCCTATATTATAATAAATAAAAGTGCCGTCGACGAGTTCTCTGTTATAACATTTGTTTATAATTTTTCTTCGACGATAGAACTTAATAATTACGCACACATTCCTACAAAAATAATACTATAATGCTTCTTGCAGTAACATAGCAACAAACAGGATTAACTTAGATTGAAAAAATGTAGTAAGAAATTAATAATGTTGATGACCGATGTCAAATGGACTTTATTTTTAAATATTTTAGCCGAATTTTTCAGTAACACAAAAAATATAATAAGCAACACGAACACGTAGTGTATACAGAGTAGTTTAGTTTTCAAATAAAACGTATTCAGTATTTTTTTTAGCTTTAGATGTTTTTGTAAAAGATTTTTTAAATTTTCCATATAGGAACATAAATATTTTTTATAATTTGGAAAAGGAAATAGTTTTATGAATACAACGATATAATACACTTTTAGTGTTTCATAAAAAAATATTGAGAATACTGCAAATGAAAAATTATTATAGGTATTATTTAAATTTGATTGAAATAAGAATGCTATGACAGAAACAATTCAAAACAAATAAAAACATAATAATAGACAATTTTGAACAATGTTTATAAATATGTACCTTCTTTAATTTTTTTGTCATAGCATCCTTATTTCAATCAAATTTTAATTGAAATGTAAAAATATTTCATTTGCATTATTCTCAATATTTTTGTGTAAGACATTAGTGCATTATATCGTTGAAATAAGAAAATTATTTCTTCCTTGTAACTTAAATAATTATTTATTTATTAGTAAAGTAGAAAGAAGCACTATACAAAAAACGAAAGAAAATAAAAAATATCATAACTTGAATATTTTTATTACGTATTTTATAAATATGTAACTTTAGTTCTGAATAAAGTCATTTTAATACGCAGGTAATAAACATGTAAAAGAATAACCTACTCCAATTTAGAGAAACTAAAACAAATAAACCGTTTACATCGAGGTTAAATTTCCGGCATTTCCTTTGTTTTTCACTGGTGATATACGTAATATCGCGATTTAAAACCAATGTAAAATCGAATTTAAGAAATTATGTGATTCGTTTAGCGTGTCTAATGCTCTGATGTCACGATCTTTACAAGTCAGACATTCATGAGCAGATGAAATGATTTTTCGATTTTTGTCTGCAACACGCAAACGTAAGAAAAAACGCTCATAAATAAGAGATAGAGAAATTGAAATATCAAATTATTAAGCTGTATATAAAAATATTACAGCTTGGGATAATAAATTTAGAATCAAAAGTTTGACATGTCACGGAACTTAAATGAATTTTAATAACTTTGAAACATTAAAATTATAATTACGAAATTATCTTTTTCATGTTTTATATAAGTAGAAAGAATCTAAAAATATAGGGGCGCATACATTTTATCCTCCACACATGTTATATTGCTCGACAATGTATCTTTCAAACATTTAATCTTGCATACCTTTTATCGTGCACACTTTTAATCCGCAAAGAAAAGTTATCTTACATACATTTTATCATCCACACATTTTATTTTCGCCAACGTTTGATCATTAAAACATTGTAATTGTACCTGCCATTCATTTTATTGCCCATGCAATTAACATACTTATAATTAGATGAAATATCCAGTATTAAATTTTTCTGAAGATAAAATGTGTAAAAGATAAAATGTGTGGATGATAAAATGATTTGGAAGATAAAATGTGTGTAAGATAACTTTATTCGTGGATTAAAAGTGTGCACGATAAAAGGTATGCAAGATTGAAAGTTTGCAAGGTACAATGTCAAGCAATATAACATGTGTGGAGGATGAAATGTATACGCCCCAGTTTGAAACATTAAAATTATAATTACGATATTTTCTTTTTCATGTTTTACAAAAGTGCAAAGAATCTAAAAATATATAATTCATGGTATGATCATATGCTATCGAATGTATCGAATATGACAAGGATGTCATCGGCTGAGTGGCATAGCCACATTTAGGGGAGAGCACAGGCACCATCTGTCTCAAGGGTGCTACAAATCATGCTCGGGATAATCCTTAAACGCCACTACAGGACTACAGGACTACAGGACTACAACCCCGGTACACACAGGGGTGTACTACACTTGTACATATGCAAACATACGTGAAATATGTATGTTTGTTGTAGTTGACTTCCACAAGTAAACAGCTGGGTAGTACTTACACAAAAATGTTGCACCAATATTATTTAAATTTTAAGTTTTACAGGGTGTCAGTTTTAAGAGGCTAACCATTGGGAATCTCGAGAACTGTAAGAGATACGAAGTCCGTATTAGTTGGCCATTTTAATCATGTATTTGTTTTTCCAAAACAAAAAAATGCATAGACACTAGATATGGGTAAAAAAGTCATTTTGGCCAATTTACTTTTTCACTTATAACTTTCTTATTTCAATTCATACAAGTATGTAGTTTGCACATTCTATAGACACTTTTTTACGAGGAATTGATAGTGGTCTTCAAAATTTTTATAGCTCGTATAATTTTCGAGAAATACATACTAACTTTCAATTTTCATATGGGGCTCAAAGTTGTTTTTAATACTATTAAATAGAGATATTTTTCTCTTTCCAATTATATAAAACACATCTACATTAAAATGAAAATCAACTAAGAAATTATAAAATTATTGGTTGTATTCATGTCGGTCAAGTGTGCTTTGGAAACAAAGTCAATTATCATTTGTTTCTAAGTTTTGATAGTTCAATATAAATAGAGGTGAATTTTACTGGAGAAAATGCAATTTTCAAATGAAGACAAGCGGAATACGTTAAGACGTATAGATATCTCTCCAATGTACAAAACACATGTACATTAATCCCAATGGTTAGCTTCTTAAAACGAACACTCTGTATATCACATCGAAATAAAATGTTAAATGACCTATTTAACATTGTTGTCAAAATTTATAAACTTCTAATAAAATATAATTAATTCAAACGATTTAATTTATGATAAAAGTATTGTACACTTTTTTTTATTAAAGTAATTATGTTAATAATATGTAAAAAATTAAAACGAACATACGTTTATATTCAAATAATTCCTTTTTCTCGGCATATATATTTATTCTACAACTATTTATTTATATATTTACTTTTCTTTTACTTAAAAATCTTGCAAGAAGAACTGTGTAAATATTACTAGTATATTTTAAGTACTTTCCTTAAAGTACTTATTACATAATACTTAAGTACTTTTTCATAGTACTTTATCCTGAGTAAGTACACCATTGTGGAAAAAATAATTTATTTTACAAGACGCACCTCCACCAAAATTTACTCATTCTTAAAAAAAAAAGATGTGAGTAAATATATGAAGCGCCTCCAATAAATTTACTCAACATTTAAATCAGAAAATAAACTATTTCAGAAAATAAGTTCGCAAAAATTTTGCGCTGCCACCAGAAAATTCATTTCATTGTGATAAATATAAAAAATATTTTACTATAAATTTCAGATAATATTTTTGAATGGAATTACTTATGAAAAAAACATTTTTTAAAGAAGAATGTTGTGCAAAAGAAGTGATTACTTTTTGTGTGGCGTCGGAAATCCAATTTAAAACATGAATAAAAATGTCAACAAGCATTCATCCAATCCAATCCTTTGAGATGTTTTTAATATTCTAACCACATAATAACCGCACACCGCTGGAACAATCGCACATCACAACAATGCAGCCAAACAATGGCACATCACGAACCCTTCCCAGTGATTGATTAAACCGGAAACAGTTGACAAGCACGGGGCCAGCGTCGATGACAACTGACGGTGTGGCCCGACGCTCTTGCCGCCCAAATCGAGCGGATGTGACGTCGCCAAGGTAAGTGACGTCATCGTTCCTTTAAGTGGGGGAATATCCACTCAAATTTATTAACCAATAAATACTTTATAACAAATAAATAGTTATTTCACAGTAGGAAGGATCAGTGGAAATATTTTAATTTGGAGAAATGAAGGCCTTGGTGATCCATTTTGAATTTTTATTTTCGAATGTTACATATACATTTTCATAATTTGAGAAGAAGTCTATTCAACTTGACCTCTTCTTGTTCTATGGTTGAACATGTTAAACTGAATTGAAATAAGTCGGAGCTTGAATAAAAACTAAATGAATTCAAAAAAATTTTTTAATCGGCACATGCGCATAACAAAATCATCAAAATGGGGAGTAATCTGTTTATGTTTTATTAATAACTAATATTCCCTAAAAATTGTGAAATGTGTGTAAGGTTATTTTTAAAATTTGTTTGGTGGTTTATATTTGTATTTTTATTTAAATTTATAAATAATGTTTCTTTTAGTAACCTGTTGTTTTTGTTTTTTTCCCTGTCTAGGATTTTGACATTAATAAAATCAAAGGTGTGACCAGTGTTGCAGTGATGTTCCACTAGCGCGCTATGGGCTTTATTTTTTTGTGCGCAATTATGTTTGTGTTGATAACATCTACTTTTTAGTGGTTGGCATGTTTCCCCTATGTATGACTTATTACATTGTGTGCAATTTATTTTATAAATTACGTTTTTTGTGTTTTCGGTTTTAATTTTATCTTTAGTATTTGTGAACAGTTCTTTTGTAGTTTTTAGGTTAGAATTTGCGATTTTAATGTCATATGGTTTAAGCATTTTAGTTATTCCTTGGTTTAATCTGTGATTATATGGTATTGAAATGTATGAAATCGGTTTAGAAATTTCGGTTGATTTATTTAAGGTGACTCTGTTTGAATTTCTGTTTCGTGACTTCAATGTTTTTATTCTGTTTTTAATAGTTGTGTTAATTGTTTTTAGGTTGTACCCATTTTGGTTTAGTAGATTTTTTATCAAATTTATGTTTTCCTGGTGGAATTTGGAATTAGAGAGTAAGATCGCTCTATCTACTAAAGCAAGGACTACACTGTTTTTATATGACGAATTTGTATAAGAGTCGTTATGTAAATATCGGCCAGATGCTGTGGGTTTACGGTACCAGTTTGTTATAATATTATTATTTTCTCTTATTAGGGTTACATCTAGAAAATTTATTTTATTATCTATTTCTTTTTCATAATAAAATAAAAAAAAAAAAAAAAAAAAAAAAAAAAAAAAATTTCTAGATGTAACCCTAATAAGAGAAAATAATAATATTATAACAAACTGGTACCGTAAACCCACAGCATCTGGCCGATATTTACATAACGACTCTTATACAAATTCGTCATATAAAAACAGTGTAGTCCTTGCTTTAGTAGATAGAGCGATCTTACTCTCTAATTCCAAATTCCACCAGGAAAACATAAATTTGATAAAAAATCTACTAAACCAAAATGGGTACAACCTAAAAACAATTAACACAACTATTAAAAACAGAATAAAAACATTGAAGTCACGAAACAGAAATTCAAACAGAGTCACCTTAAATAAATCAACCGAAATTTCTAAACCGATTTCATACATTTCAATACCATATAATCACAGATTAAACCAAGGAATAACTAAAATGCTTAAACCATATGACATTAAAATCGCAAATTCTAACCTAAAAACTACAAAAGAACTGTTCACAAATACTAAAGATAAAATTAAAACCGAAAACACAAAAAACGTAATTTATAAAATAAATTGCACACAATGTAATAAGTCATACATAGGGGAAACATGCCAACCACTAAAAAGTAGATGTTATCAACACAAACATAATTGCGCACAAAAAAATAAAGCCCATAGCGCGCTAGTGGAACATCACTGCAACACTGGTCACACCTTTGATTTTATTAATGTCAAAATCCTAGACAGGGAAAAAAACAAAAACAACAGGTTACTAAAAGAAACATTATTTATAAATTTAAATAAAAATACAAATATAAACCACCAAACAAATTTTAAAAATAACCTTACACACATTTCACAATTTTTAGGGAATATTAGTTATTAATAAAACATAAACAGATTAATCCCCATTTTGATGATTTTGTTATGCGCATGTGCCGATTAAAAAATTTTTTTGAATTCATTTAGTTTTTATTCAAGCTCCGACTTATTTCAATTCAGTTTAACATGTTCAACCATAGAACAAGAAGAGGTCAAGTTGAATAGACTTCTTCTCAAATTATGAAAATGTATCATTTATACTTAAACTAACATATTGTATTTTACATTGATTTAATCAACACTTGTTTAAAATAAATCTAAATTAGGTGAGTGATTACATTATTTAAGTTTAACTTTTATTTATGTAATTTTAAATTTATAAATTTATAACTTATACATGTAATAATTATAGCTGAAGATGAACCACTAAGGTTCGAAACGTCCTAACATTCGAAAATAAAAATTCAAAATGGATCACCAAGGCCTTCATTTCTCCAAATTAAAAAATAAATAGTTAGTAAACTAGCACGCACGACTGATATATTCGAACATAAAATGTGGGATTCAACTACCAGAGTCAATAATTATAACCGAAAATACAGCTGAAGGGGTTTAAAAAAAAGTCATTTTTTGCAATATATTTCAAGATGTCCCTTGTGGTGCACCTGTGATAGGTAAATGCAGGGCCGATTCCGGCGTACGTGTAGAGCGTGCCCTCGCACGTGGGTGGCAAAAATTTGGGGCGGCCAAATATTATTTTTAAATTTTCGATGAAGATGATGATTTAATAATAAGTAAAATATAAAAATAATTTAAAATACCAATGCTCTGTTATATTATTTCTATTTTAAATTTATGACAAGTGTATCAAGCCCATGCGCACATTATTTTTGCACATGAATGAGGGAAAACTGAGAAGCTTCACGTCCTTTTAAAAATGTAATTTTTAATAATATGTAATTTTACCTTGGACGAAAAAAAAATTACCTACGCCGCAATTTAATTTACTCTTTCATCTGTATTTGAGGGGCGCCAAATATTTTACACGCACGTGGGCGGCCGATAGGGCAGAATCGACCCTGGCTAAATGTTTGGTAAACGTTCTGTGTAAGGCAAAAATTATCAATATCTGCGATAAAGCAGATTTGGCACACCCAGCAATGTTTAATCTGTGCAATATATTATCAAGTATTTTACATTATTAGCAAAGAAAAACAGTTTTTACTGCTAATAAGAGGACGCTAATCTGGGGGAGACGTGGGAAGTTGAGATTCTCGACGTTGCTTAAAGGACAGGAATCAATATATTTTATTGTAAGAGTACAAAAAAAACAAATTACCGGTAAGTACCTTATAAAGATTGTTTTCCCTGGTGAATTAAAAAAGTGGGCGTGTCCCTTGACGTACAGTAATAGAGAAAAGTTTGCAATATACTTGAAGCATGAATGTTTTAACTCAAAACATTATTACTTCCGTTTCTCTCTTACTTTGATAGTAGTGCCGTCAGAAATTATTTTGTTTAGCTTTACTTATCGTATAAATATTTTAAAAATACTTTTACATAAAAATATATTATTTATAAAAATGATTGAATACTATATTTGTACATTATACCTATTTTAAAATTTTCTATTTTATATGCAACCAGTTATTTTTAACATTCTGATATTTCTGCATTTAAAAAAGATTTAAATCTATTCATGTTTATAGTTTCAATTTCGGAATCACGAACATCTAGACTAGACATTGGCTTCACGTATAACATAATTTATGTTGTCGTGATGTGGGTTAAATCTTATTGTTAATATTGTCGTGCTAATGAAATAATAGACCATAAATTAAACGGTTGAAATGTTTCTAGAATCATTGATTTATTACTTGTATTTTACTCCTTGAAGTTCTTTACATACAAAGAAAACACAACCTCGTTCTTATTTTTTCAATTATTGGATTTTCTTTGTGCACTCTACTTTTTAAAATACCTTGACAAAAGAGTTTTTATTGTATTATATTATAAATTATAGTTGTATTATTCAGCTGTATAGATATAATATTTGGAACTAATTTAATAAAGAACCAAACAAAAAACAATAAGACAAGAATAATTGTTATCGGTCCAAGAAACAAGCCGTGTGGTACACCTTCCATGCCAGCTAGAGATAAAGAGGTCTGTAGTATAAATATATAATTTACCCTCAAGAAAGCAGAATAACAATTATTTGTTTTTTATAAAATAATTACCCCTATGGTACACTCTACACGCCAGTTAAAGTGCTCTAAAGGAACTACTGATAAACGCCCTGATGTAAAATGAACATTTGTGGTTTTGATTTCAATGCAATACCCGGAGTGAGATATTTCCTTTAGCACAGTATTTTTTTTAAAAAATAAAGCCCTAAATTATTATTATTTTAATGGATAAGTTCAAAGTTTACTGCGCTAGAAGCTAGAAAGTAAATCAAATAAAAATAAATTTAAATATTTTTTCATTGAAAATTAGGTTTTTATTTGTTCTTTATTCCTTTTCAGTATTTTTGTAAAGGATTAACGGTAAATTTTGTTTGATTTTTGCCTTTATTAAAAATTTTGACCCCAAAGAAATTTTGAAAAGACGGCGCCCTTGACCAGGACATAAACCACACCGAATCAAAATCTTTACCATCTATTTGAGACATAAAAATGATCCCTGTAGAACACCTTAAGAACCAGCTAAAATGCCTAAAAGGTTTAGTAAACGCCCTGTACAGTATCATTACCAATATGTGCAATAAAGTTGGCATACCTAAACAACAATGGTAAGTTTAGAGTGAAATATTAATTTATTTATTTTTAACAATTAAAACGTCAGCTGTTATACTATTATTAAAATATATTGAATGATATATTTGAATTTGTATTTTATTTGAGATTGTAAATTCGCTTCCCTAAACTTACGATTTTTTTAAAATGTCTTCTCTGTTCTGTGAAAAAGTACGATGAAATAAAAGCCAAAAGCTAATTACCATAAAACATCTAGTTAAAAATAAAATATCATTAGGATACGACAATAATTTCTAGAATTCAGTCAAATTTTGAAGACTTTATTTCAGCTTCGACCGGTTTCGACTCCACATGAGTTTTCTTCAGGGAGTGGAAGTCAAAAATAAAAATGGACAAAAACTAAGTAACGTGTTTTTAAAACTGCCGCATAAAAGTTTTATGCCTTTGTACAAGTGATTTTTGTTTTTGTTAAAACTATTTTAGCAACACACTGCATAAATTTTCTATGGTTCACCATTTGTTACATGCTGGCATATTTTTATTTATATTTTGATTTTCACTCACCAAAGGAGGTACATGTGGGACCGAAACCGGACGGAGCTTCGAAATATTCATCGACCAGTTAAGAAAATCTTCTAAACTTTGAGAAGACTTAATAATAACACATATACACAAAATATATTGACTCTCACACGTCATTCTGAAGATGAACCAAATAAATTATTCTTTGCAAGCACAAACGCGTTAATAATTTAGCAAAAAACACCATTCCATACCTGATGTCCATGAAAGTGTAAAGCCATCCCTATCACCAAAGTCTCTTCCCTTTTCGCATTATAAGGCAGCCTCGTACATCTTCACAAGATCGCTTCGAACTCAACACAGTAAAGTCTGGAATTCAGTTGACGTTTACGCACGTTTTGTTTTTTGTTCCGCCGGGAAACAACCCCATGCAACCATAGAAACAAACAACCGGGACTTGGGAAATATTGACGAAAGTGAAATGCCACCGACTCAAATAGAACGGGAAGATCGCGCGATAACAGGAATCGTCGTGAAACTCACACATATGCTTCGCAGGTGATATATTTGAATTTTCGTACAGTATATTATAAATATAAAATAAATTTTGCCGTATAAATTTATAGAAAAGAAAATATATATCAAAAAAAATGGTGGAGGTGCCGTAATACCTACATATATAATAAAAAATCTAGCATACAAGAGAACTATATATCTACATTTTTTTATTACATATTATTCTTTTAGAATGTATAGCAATGAAAAATAACTTGCTATAAAATTAGATAGACTAGCCAAATAACATGAGTTCTCTTCTTACACAAAAAATATTTTTACTAAAAAAATACTGATATATAATATTTATAGCAGAAGAATTTTTTCGAAAATTATTTTGCTTATATTGTTGATAGCTTTAAATATTCTTTTACTTTTTAAGGTATATTATTTGTTCTATTTATAAGTGAATGACAAATAACATAATCGGAATTTTCTTTAATTTAGGTAAATCGGTTATTCGTTCCTATAATGAAATGAGATATTAAATTGACTGTTCTATTTTGGTTATTTAAGATTTTAGATATGTTGAAAATGTAGTAAGCTAATGAAAATATATAAATATACATTTTAGTATTAAAACCAGGATTGCATTGATTTAAATCGCTTCTTCTGCAATTTTTATTTAAGACCTCAGGTTTACGAAAATTGGGGGAAAAAGCGTATGAGCAGTGTTGCCATGTGGCAATTATTTCAGGAATTACTAAATCTGTTTAACTTTATCGGTAAAACGACTTTACTGATGCATTGTTTTGAATTTATGACGTAGAATTTTTTTGCCACAATGTGAGACTTACTTTACTTTGAAATGAAAAAACCGGTTATAACGACATCGAACGGACCTCAAAAATGTTATCGCTATAGCTATAATCGTATAATCGAAGAAGATACAATAACGTTATTGTATATGGAAAAAAGTTATTGCCATTTTGTCGCCATATTTATAAACGGCTTTTAATGTATTTTTTATTATTACTTTAAATTTTTACTTATTTTTTACAAGATGTTTTCTTCCATAATAAATGGTTTTTTGTGACTTTTTGAAGATTTTTTGAATTTTTATGCAACCCTGATTGAAACAAATAAAAATATAATACATATAAGAAAAAAATACTATCAAAATTTAACTGAATTTTTGATTGTTAAGAAAAAACTAATAAAAAAAATTATATAATAAAATAAATACCTGAAACAAGAAGATAGGTATATATTAATATTTGTTTAACTTTATAGATACTTTAATAAGAAATTTATACACTCTGCACAATCAGGGAATGTAAATCATAGTAAACACCCTATTTGGTACAAATTTATCATTATTAAATGTGTATGAAACAGTTGACAGACACAGTAATGGGTAATAAGCTTTGAGTAATTATTTGTTTACATTTTGGTGGCAGCGTAGATTATAATATAAATATCGCTTAATACAAAAGCTTAATTTTAAATTTGAAACAAGATATGTCATTTAACGATTCAATATTCAGGCGGTACAATAAGCCAAAAATTTATAGATTATAAATAAACAATGTGTTTATTTTGTCAATTGTTTTGAGTTAATTTTAGACATATTTTCGTTGTCTTTATTATTATTATCATTATTATTAGCAGAGAGATATTGTTTAATTATGATCCCCATAATGAATCCATTAACAAGCCATATCGTATCGATTCCTGTTTGACAATGTTCATACGAGGCGAGCGCATCTCGCGCACGACGTCGCGGCGTGGTACCGTCGCCATTGCTCCAGGTATTCTCCGGGAAACAACGCTTTGTAAACATTCAGATTCGGTAAAACCTCCAAGAAAGGTTATTTATGGCTGGTTCAAGGTTTGTGGGTGAAGTAATGCATTACGATTGATTACACATTGTGCCAAATTCCACCAAATGGATTTAAGTATAAATACACATTGTAGTACGCTACAAAATAGGGTCGTATTTCATATAGACATGTGACATAATTGCAAAATTATGGAATGTGTTTCTAAATTTAATTTTTGATGATTATACCCAGAAATATCTGGGTTATACAGCCTCATCTGTGATGTGATTTTTTTCTCAAAAAACTTTTTGGCTTAAAATCTGCTAATTAGGATAGTTAATATTGATGCGCTTATATAAAATTTTCAAGGAAACTTGAATTATCGATTCTCTTTTTCGAGATACCGGCGTTCAAAGTTTTGGCCTGCAATTAGGTTTTTTAAAATAAAATAAGTAGATGCAATTTCAGCGATTGCTTGCATTGCCTTATATGAAAAAGGAGGACATTTTAAAACAAAAAAAAAACTATCGTCACGTCAGCGAAATTACAAAACAAATTGACAAAACCTTTAATCGTTAATTACGCTTGTGTTAGGAGAATTATATAATCACATGGATTTAGTGGCGTATCCAGACATGAGTTTTGGAGGAGTATAATTTTTACTTCCTTTTTCGGTTTTCAGGTTTCAACGGAAATATCCGTTTTGACCATCCCTGAATCAATTTTGACTAGTTTTGGCGTGACGTACATATCTCGCAAACTCAAAAATAATTTGCCGTAAAATTTTAAAATTTTTAAATGGGACTGCTATAATATCTAGCAGTACACCTCTCCTTTTCATTGCCATCGAGAGTGTCAAAAAGACAATTTTCTCGTAGTGTTTTTTTAATTTTTCGCATTCAAAAACGATTAGACATAGAATGTTCAAATTTTATTTATGTTGTTACTTATTATTTGAAGAATATTTGATCGAAACATAAAATTCAAACAAGTAAACTTGTACATAGACTAGTTAATTAGTAAGTATAACATAGAATGCTGCCATCATCAGTTTATAGGACAATTGTAGGTATCTAATGTCTGTCTTTTTATAATATACCTAAATGAAAGAAAGCAAATAACTGTAACCCTTGGTATTAAAACTGATAACCTATGAATAAAAATATTGTACCAATAAAAGACCCAAATGAAGAACATAATTCGATTCTACCTGCAAAATTACATAAAATACTAATTTTGAATAACTAGAAAGAAAAAATACTGAAACATGACTAAAATATGACACAATCAAACACCTCATTTTTTTCAGTTCTTCGCAAATGTTTTTTATCCGCTGTTAATGTAGGTATGTAATATGTAATTTCTCTCTTATAATCGAATGAGAAAGTCGAATTCGTTTCTCATCTTTGTTTAGTTTTATTATATTATATATTTTGGTCATAAATTTAAAAGTCCACATCTTAAAAATGGAAAATTTTGAATCAGTGCATCGAAATTGATTTAAATCAAAATTATAAAAAAGTTTGGAAGCAAAAAGTTTCTTTGTGAGTTTTATTTTTAAGTTATTGCTTTTTAGGACATTAATTTATCTGTATGGTGTATAAATATAGTTTAATGTATTTATAATGAAAATCTACGAGAAAGTAAAATATTTTTTAATAAAATTAATGATGGTTTCGTGTATCTGTTGCTTCTGAGTTTATTTATAAATGAAATGATGTATGGAAGACATTAACTAAAATTCAGTTTGAACATTGAAAAATGAGGTAAAATTGGGACAAAATTAATGCACCCTTTGAAAAGTCAAGGTATATTTTTATAGCTATATATAAATACAACAATATCCTTTATTATACCCTACTATAACCTAACTTCAAATATCCTTATTCATTTCGTCCTTCACCCTTTTAAGGACCTATCCATCATCCTTTTTTTTCCGGAAATACACTTCCCTATGCAACATTTAATTGCTGTGTATCGACTGGTCCTTTGACACGCCTTAAGGATAATTTATCGCTAATATACGAATGACAACAATGAAGATATCGATCAGAGGAGTGGTTTAGAGATTCAAGGGCTGTGATTGGTGGATGGGAAGTGGGCGGGGCTGCTCCGGAGGGATGCTGCCGGAGTCATCCGGGCATACACGCAGAGAAGATCTGATAGTGACTGTGACACGTGGTACACTTCAAAAAAGGTAAGAACTATTTTATTTATTAATGATAACTCATAAAACAACACTTAATTCCTTGTTTATCCATATTTATTAAAATATAGTGACAATCATTTCGCTTTTTCGGGCATTATTAGTAATAAAATAATAATAAAGTGATTAAGAAATTAAGAAGACAGGTGCATATTTAAATTAATATTATTTAATTTATGAATATTAATAAACTCATAGAAGTAAAATTCTATTGTAGCACAGAAACAAATTTAATTTTATTTAATATAAATAAAAAACAAAATTTAGAATAAAACAGTGATCAGAAAAAGTATTCGAGGCTGTATTTTTATATATTTTAACAAATAAATATGGTTAAATCAACAAATTTGTATTATTTATTGTTCAATAATTATATCTAATGTTTGCTAATAATTTTTATTTATTTACTGTTTCAAATCTGAACAAATTTCGCTACTAATAATATTTACAATGTAAACAAAATTCATAAAACGTTATTTTATACAAAAGAACTATACATTATTATATATCGCGGCTCCACCATTTTTTTATTCATGGAAATCTGATATGTGTATACATCACCTCCGACTATAATACATTTAATTTCCTGTTCCCTACATATTTCTTTCATATTTTATGATCTCTGTCAGTTTTCATAAATCTTATTAATATAAAACATGCATAAATCATGGGTAAAAACAACAAAATTCTTATAATTTTATTAGTAAAATCTCAAGGTACCTATGTTAAAAAAACTTATATATTTTATTTATTTCTAAGTTCTAAAAAAAATATGGATTAAAATTAATGTTTGTACCGTGGAAAATATTCCTAAGATATTATTTTGCACATTAGTTTTGAATTTTATTTTACAAAAAGAACTCTATTGTATTTTTACAATAGATAAAAATTAAATTAAAATGCCCAAAATTATTTTTGTCCATATCTTGTGATCTTGCATTTTCTTTTGGAAAAGACAAATAGATACTTAATTAAAGTTGTTAACTAATGAGACAACTTTGCCCCAAATTAACCTACTTTCTATCTCTTACTGTTCTCGAGAATTCAATAATTAAGCTCGAAAAATGGATACCTGTATGTAATGCTTCCTAAATTTTAAGACAATATTACATCGGAATAGAATGTCAAATTTATTATTTAATATTGCTATCAAAATTTCGATTCCAATATTTTTGTTTAAGTGTTGCTTAAAATTTAAGCCTTGTTGGTGCAACTGGGCATTAATGAAACAAAACATTTAAGTACAAATTTCTATTATTTTAAGTTATTAATAAAATATTCAAAGGCAATTTTTAGCAAGATCTTTAGACTTTTGTAAGTAAAAGAAAGTAAAAATACCAGACATTTTTTATTTAAGTAATTAATACAAATTGGCAAAAAATGTAATAAAATTCTACGCGAGAAAAACATTTGTATCTAGAAATCTAATTATTCAATAACAGAAATTATGATTCAACCCCTGTTCACACCCTCAGATCACACCCACTGTAACAAAACTACATCAATCCCAAATCGAATTAAACATCATGTTTGCGTGATTGATAATACTGATTATATCATCAGGAATTATGATGATATCCTGAGGGAACACACCAGCTAATCTCGTGGGATCCTGAATTACTTCTGCAAATCGAGGGGAAGCATGTTTTACGCCAAACGGGAAAAATGTAGGGTTAATAAGAAGAGTTATTTCGCGCAAGTGTGATTTTGGAAATCGATCAACTTTACTGCTTATTGGATGCCGTTACATCAATATTAGATTTGATCGCTTTCATTTATTATTCCATTTCTGATTTTAAAATAAAAATTTATTCGGTTGCAGAGTTTCTACCACGCATTTTTGTGATGCAATGAGCCTACAGGGCTTCTCCGACGACAGCAGCAGTCAGCAGGAGATGCTGCATGCCATTACTACCACTACGGGACCGCTGCATATGTCTACACCTCGAAGAAGGTAACTAGGTACCTCAAAAACCTTGCACTAATCCCGTATACCCTTCCAACATTTGTCAATATTTCATACAATTCCATTTTTAATTTTATATATCTCTACTTCAAAAATCTGGGCTTATAAAAATACCAGGAAACCGATAAATATATATACATACCCAGAAGAAGATATCTAGGTATATATTCTTAACAAACAACACCCATAAACCCTTTAAAAACTACCAAGACTTTAATTATTCCATTTGTAAGTTTATAAAATAATATTTCAATTATCTACAAAAACGCTGCATATTTCTGTACCCAGAAGAAGGTAACTAGGTTCCCTAAAATCCTATAGTACACCCATATCTTCGGTCAAGAAGTCCTAATATTTTATATAATTCCGTATATAATTTTTTATGTATTAAAAACAACAAATTTATTATATAGATTTATATTTATTAAACACATTAAAGAAATGTGTTACACCCAGAAAAATGTAACTACATTCCGTTCACATTAAGAAAATACTAGATGTCACCTCAAACATAATCATTTGCGCATGTACAAAATTATAAATTGGCGCGCCATTTAATTGATTAATAAGAACTTTATAGTTACATATGAAATCTAGTGTAAAGAAATGATATGGAAATTGAAACGATATGAAAATTTATTGAACCAAAAAAAAAAAACAATATATTATTACCTGAATAGCAGAAATCAAATTTTAAATAGGTATCAAATACGTGGCCACAAATCAAAATTACTGATATTTATTCCGCTGTTTTCTCTCCAAAGATCAAAGACTGAGACCGTTTTAAATTACAGAAATTCCTCTGTAAACTTGGTTTGCATTTTAATTAATCACACAGTCAAAATTATAGTCCTTATGCTAATAATTACTTTATCATTTCATATATTTCCATATTAAACAAATAATACAATAACCAGGAAGTCTAAATATTCTAATCATTCTATTCAGAGTTGAACTTGCTCTCATTTCCAGAAGAAAGTATCTTAAAAACTCCATAATACTACCTTGTACATTTCCTAGGACTCCTACATCCTTATATCTCACCGTTTGTATTTCTCTATTAATTAATAAATTCCAAAATTCCAATATCCATGGAATCGATAACTAGGTGATGTACATTCCCTAGACTTTTTACAGAAGGGTACAACATACTCCGAACCTATCCAATACCTTTCAAACTGATGATATGCAAGGATATAAACGAGATATGACATATGTGTTTATTTCGAACATAAATATTCCCAAGTGGTATCGTTTTGAAGAATTTATGACCTACGTATGTATACATCTCAAGTGAAAACGGTTACAAATAATAATCATATACTTATAATAAATCATGCTTTATAATAATGCACACTAATTCTCATTTGTAATGTTTTTTAAAGTTTTTAAAAATTACAAAGATCTAAATGTCGATCTGTTATATTGTGTTGTATATACGTTAATTATACAAATCTGTTTATACAAAAACAGAGGTTATAGTTAAATGTTCACAACATTACTAACAAAACATAAACATTTATGATAAATATATCACATTTATAAACAATAAACTATGTAAATAACAAAATTTTATAAATTCCTACCTTTCGGAGCCAACTCAGCTTTGCCGGTCCCTCAAGATTCTGAACTCCAAACAAGCACAAAAAGTTAATAAAAGAACACAAACTATATATCACTTTGTTCAGCATTGAATTCTGTATATTTTGATGCATAGTACACTACCAAAGTCACAAAAATTATCGGAGAATACATAACAAAACGCGAGCGAAATTTGTTGTTTGCAAAAGTGACCGTTATGAAACCACCACTGCCTACTTTGATTCCAAATTTTGGTTTTATTAAGAAGCGCAATGTTTAAAATATTTTATTTTACAAAAAATCTATTTAAATAAAAGTAATAATATTTTTTTTATTATTATGACCACTGTATTAAATTAAATGAGACTATTTACTTGTAAAATTATTTTTTTTTAACGTCTGTTTATTTCAATTGTTTATACCTTAATTTTGGGTCTATTAATTGTACAACATGTAGATTTGAAAAAGCCAAACCTCAAGTTATAATTTATCTATTAAACAAAGCTTATCAAGATATATAATAAGATGGGTGACCACCTACAAACTGTTTTCCATTACATATTTTTTGCTATTTTCGTTATTTAAGTACCACAAATTATTTACTTATCAATTTTTCTTTTTTTCTGATAGAGAAAGAGGAGATATGGCTTCATTATCCAGAGAAGAACGCCGCAGAAGACGTCGTGCTACTCAAAAATACAGAACCGCTCATGCTACAAGAGAGAGAATAAGAGTTGAAGCTTTTAATGTAGCTTTTGCAGAGCTTAGAAAGCTCTTGCCAACACTTCCTCCAGACAAAAAGCTTTCCAAGATTGAAATTCTTAGACTGGCTATTTGTTATATTGCTTATCTCAACCATGTACTGGATGTATAGGAAAAAAAAGAATGAAAAAATAGGCTCTTCCACCATTTTTAAATTTAACTTTATTAAATTAACGTATGCATCACTTTAAAAATATGAGGTATATTTTATTCATAAAGTGTATCAGATATTATGAGCTAATTAACGTAAAGAATCTTAAAAAAGGACAAAACTTAGTTCGTTAAAACATTAAAGCAAATTTATTTATTTTTTGATTTTATTGCAATTTATTATACGCTTATTTATGAATAAATATAAAAATAAATGAATTTATATTTTAGTAAAAAAAAATAATGGTGAAGGAGCTTATTATTTGAGTTTGAATTCTGTATATATTTTGATTGATATTGTACTGTATTTTGTGCCAAATTTACGCTAAATTATTTATTTATTTTGTGCCAATAATTGTAAACTATTACGCTTATTAACTTATTATTTAAAATGTATTTATTAAGTTGAAAACCTGTAAATATTATACTATACTATAAATAAATACTGTAAAATCTAATTTCTATTTTTCTGCAACTTTTTCTAATTGGCCAATCTTTCTCTCGTTTCTATTCCATGTCCTGTATCCTGTACTGTTCCCGAATCGATGTGCAACATCGGGAAGATCCCTAGGGATGGGAAGAAGTCCCAGCTGGCTGCTAGAGCCTTTTATTTAATTTGCTGGTTAACTGGAATTCTAACAGATGCGTCCACGTAAATACTTGCACGTGGATACTATTTTCAGGATAAAATATCCTTCAAGAACATTCATTCTAGATTTTCTTATTGTTAGAAAAGATATACACTAAAGATTTTATAAATAATTTATTGGATTTATAATTTTCCCCTTTTTAGGTATATTGTTATCTTATTGTATTATTACTTTTACAAGAAAATATTTATAATAAGGGGAAAAAAGAGATTTAAAAATAAATAAATATAAAACTTTTTAGATCAATATTTGGACGTATAGACATGTCTTTTAAAAATTTTAAAATAAAATATGCTGAATTTAAATAATTATTGTTTTCGGTGTAATGTAATTAATTATTCTTATTTATTAAATGCGTTTTTCAAAAAAATATTTTGATGGAAAAGTTATTTTAATATAAATATAAATTAATAATATGCAAAATGTCGAAAATATATTTTAATTATTATTAAAGATGCAACCAGTCTTTGTAAGGGTTGAAAATATTTAGAAGGGCGTTGGACCATATAATTTACCAACCCCAAATTAAGGGGTGAGGGTGTAAAATCGACTAGACACGTGTACTGTGGTAAGTCACGTGTGATTCTATTCTCTCAATTAGCTTTCATCTCTTCAGGGCCTTATTAAATTTGTATCAAGCTGAAAACACCCCTTAATATAAAAACGGTTGTAATTGAAATAATTTTTAAAGAAATATTTATAATAAAGTATCTGTAAAATAAATGTAGAATTACTTAACTCCAGCATCCTACAATATTCAAAAATTTTGAGTTTGCCATGGAACAAATGACGATTAGAAGTTGTTTATTTCGCTGTTACCGATACGCGAATTTTTTACCGTGTTTTATAACAAAATATACTATAATTAATGATTTCAATGCTAATTTTTACATCAAGTCATAAAATATTGTTTAATTAATATTTTAAAACAAAAATCGTATTGGAAAACATCAAGTTTTTCATAAGTTTTGTGTCAGAAAGAAACAAAATTGCATAAAACTTGAATAACGAGTAAAGCCTAACACATTTTATTTATATTATCTACATTTTGTTATAAATTATTTAAATAATAAATGGAATAATTCGTTACAAGTTTAATCCGGTTGCGCTTCAAAATATTCAAACTTTGGAATCTAGATTGCCATGGAACAAGTTACGATCGGCAGTTATTTATTTCGCCGTTACATAAACACATTCCTAGTGGTAATTTTATTGAAATGATTGTTAAAACTTTGATTTCGGTATTTATTTATAAGTTTAATAAGTGTTTTGATATAGAAATCGCGTCGGGAAATAACAATTTGTTTGAGTGTAGTGTGTGTATAAACTTTGTTTATCAACAAATGAAGGGTTGGACAATATGGAGGAAGGAGTAAGGTAAGGTATTTTTATTAATTGTTAGATGTTTACAAATAAGTTGTTCTAATGTATAATAAAATTTATTGATAACTAAATAATAACAAACAGTTTAAGTAGATACAGGTTCTGTTTTTGGTGTTTCGGTACTGCTAGCTACAATTTTCTCTTCACTCGCGATTTTTTCTGCAATTTCTGAATATTTCTGTGCCCTGTACTCTTTTCTAGCTTCGTCCAACAATACATTATGAATTAAGTTTCTGTTGTGGGTATTATCATTCTTTAGCGGTGGATAGGGATTGCCTCTGAGTTCCAAAACCGCTTTTATATCGTAGTCACCAGGATAAGGTCTCGGTGCTTTGTGTAGGAGAGTGTACGAAACCTTACAGTTCTGATACCTTGGTACTAGGACTTTGAAAAGCTTGTGGATTAATTGTTTTTCTTCTAACCAAAAATCTGCCATCTCCATAGTTGTTTTGTGGCAGTCTCCATGGCGAATTGCTTCGGAGATGAGCTATAGAAAAAACATTAGTAATATGTTTAAGTTAAGGATGTATATTTACCCTTTCTGTGTATTGTCTAGCTTCATCTGCTCTAGGATAATTTAATTCTAACCTCTCATGCTTAACAAGTGCGGTAACAGTTTTTCTTAGCTTCTTTAATCGACCTTCAGGTCCTTCTGGATTTTTAAATTTTCTAGGACGAGGGTATAACTTAATTCTAAGTTGAGAAACTAGTTTAGAAACGTCTGCTTGATTCATTTTATTAATTTTCAAGCACACGTCTATTTAAACATAACCCGAATCTGTCAACATGAATCGAAAAATTAAGTCAAATATTATTTTGCATTATTTTTAAAAAAATAAGATTTGTTAATTGAAAAACGTATTGTTTTATAAGGACAGGCTTAACAATTTCTTTTTTAAAATTACATATAAACTTTTCATAAATATAAAACTTAATACTACTAGAGACATCTCTTAAGCACAATTTGAAGCTTTGAGATTGGTTGATTCAAATAAAAAAAAAATTAATAAAGTAAACGTTATTCTTCATTTAGTAATAAAATAAATACAGGAAATTATTTTAACTATAAAAATATTTTAACAAAATAAATTTTATTCTTCGTTAATAACAAAAACTTAAATAATTAAAAATTATTTTAAAGGTGGAAACTCAGTGTCCAATGTAGTAAAAGATCTGCAAATGGGGCATATGCCGTTTGATTGCAACCACTTTTTGACGCACTACAAAAAAAAATATATATTTCTCATACAACAAATTTTTAAATTTCTTACATTTGTATGAAACACATGCTGGCACTTTAATTGTGTGCTGTTACTTCTGGCCATTTTTTCAAAACAAATCGTGCAATCCCCTCTAGGGTTCGCGTTATGCCACGACACTTCGTTGTTGATTGGGGCCCAGGGGTTTGGTTTCTCGGGGACGGCTACTTTTGGGTAGCTGAAACAGTAACTTGAATACGATTGTGGAGGAAAGTGTAAGTTAAGATTTTACCCAGGTTTTCGTCGCTCTTTCTTAGTTAAATCAGTGATGATTATTTTCAATTCTGTCATTAATGTTTTGCTGTCTAATCCAGACAGACCACCCCTGGCTTCTCTTAGTATTTTGATCGCTTCTTGCAAAATACTAGTGGGTGTGAGAGGGCATTTTTGTTGCAATTTTTGCAGTAAACCATCCGGACCAACAATTTGCTTTGAATGACTGAAAAAACATTTTAACTTCTTTACAATTTTTAAATTTTAAACTTACATTGGTGTAGAAGTTTCCGGTGTTTTTTCTTGCTTAACATTTTCTGTTTTGTCTGCTATGTTTTCCAAGTCAACTGTTTGTTGCGGTGCCTCCTCCACATCAGCTGTAGCTTCCTCTTTTCCAGACTCTTCCAGATTTGAATTTACCGCAACGTCCTGTTCTTTATTCTCAAGTTTCTGCACTTCTGGAGGAGTTGGTGTATGCAAATCTTCGTTTCTTAACTCCGATTTGGCAGTTTGAGTATTTTGCATAACAGTACAGGGAATACTTAACATTTTATAATAATTTGTCATATGGCGATTTAAGTCTTGTTCGAGTCGTTTATTTAAAAGAAAGAATGATTTAAAATGACGCAGGATGACGCTAGGAGGTTCAGGGATTAAATTTGGAATTGGGGAGGCAATTGGTGATTCACAGTTATACGCAAAACTTTGGGCTGTTTTGTTGTAAAACTCCTGCAAAGTAAATAATAGATAAATATATAAATGTGTTACAGAATTCTTACTATCATATATCCATGATTTTTTAAAGCCGACTCTAAAGCTTGTTTCCACATTAGTAAATTATCTTCAACTTCACAAAACGAAGGCAAAGTATCTGCTGTTGTTAAGGCTTTAATATCTTCCAGTTCCCAAATCATATGTTTACATTTATTTTGAAACCTAAAATATAATTAAAATTTATACATCAGAATCATTTTTATCGATTACCAGATAAAAAATGACTAGAATATAAGAAGGTATATGAATTAAGGCCTTCACAATACTTATTAACTAGTGATGAGAGAAACTGTTACTTTTGAATCACAGTGTGATTTATGATTATTACTTTTCAGTAACTGTAATTTTAAAGTGTGATTGTGATCACAGTTCATTGTATGGTTAAAGTCGGAAATCTTCGTTACTAATTGGAATTGTTTAGTGAGAAGCGAAACTCTGAATCACAGTTTCACAGTATGATTTATGATTATTTACTTTCATATCTGTGTATTTAAACCGTGACTGCGATCACAGTTTACTGTATGGTTAAAGTCAGGAATTTTCGTTACTAATCGAAATTGGAAGCCGAACTGCTACTTTTGTATTATATTGTGCTTTATGATTATACCCATGTTTTTAAAGCGTTATTGTGATCACAGTTATTGTACAGTTAAATACAAAAATTTTTGTTTCTAATTGGTGACTTTGTTCACGAATTACAGATTTAAAAATTTTGGGTAGCAATCACGACTTGTGATTTTTCAATGCCAGTGACTAAATTAAAGTCCGTGAAATATCGTTCATCACTAGTATTAACTATTTTTAGCGTGATGTCGGTCTGTCCATCTGGATGTATGTGTACAATTGTAAAACAAATACGACTGAACGTTTTTAATAAAACTTTATACTTAAGCTTTTGACTTCAATGGTAAAAGTAGATCTTGGCAATATTTAATAACAAATAAATGTTTTGATAAAAAGTATTTGACTTACATATTAATATAACTCATATAAAAGTTTTTTATATGAAGTACTTGCTGAACCAAAACATCTTTTGATATGCATACTTTATTTGGGTCTTGTCGTTTCCTAACTTCATTTAATTCGTGCCACAATTTGTCTTTTTCGTTCCTGAAATATTTTTATTACAAAAAATACAAAACAATAAAAATTAAATACTTTTCTTCTTGGAGTTTATGCATCAAGATTTTATTACTTTGCAAGAACTTATCTTCAGCTCTTGAATACATTTCTCTGTCGAACAGTCTGGATGTTTTTATTTCATTTAATTCATGTTCTAATTCCTTTATTCGACATTTCAACTTTTCATTCTGAAATAAAAATAATTAAACAGGAATACACTATTAATTATTTTACTTACAATTCCACACAAATTATCATAGTTGATATTTTTATCTACGATTTCTTTTTCTAAAAATAAACACGTCTTGCACGCAATTGGTTCGGTTTGAGTCGAAAAATCATTGAAAGTTTTTTTGTTTAACTCATTTTCCAGTTTTAAGGATTCGTACCGAGATAAGAGATCATTGTAACTTTCTTCAGTTTGAAATAATTCAGCACGTAAAATAGTGGTGTCACATTTTAATGTGTCGTATTCCGCCTGAAAAATATTTCTATAAAAAAATATTTGTAAAATAATATATTTTACCTGTGTTATATTATTTTCGGCTTTCTTAACAAATTTATCGCACATTTTTCTGGGTTGAGGAACATATTCTTTGGCGTTTGAATTTAATTTTGATTTTATCATAAAGCCGTTTGGGCTTCGAATGGATGAATTCTGCTCAGAGATTCTTGATTGAGATTTAATTTGTTTCTGAGCACCTGGCGAATCTTGTTTGGCATCTTCTTTATCTTTTAAAATGTATGTACTGTTGGATTTGTTTGTTTCATCTTTGTTAATTTTAAATTTATGATCTTTATAAACTGGATTACAAGGGTACCCATTTTTGGTTTTTGTATTTTGAGCTTGAGCTATGAAAAAAATATTATATAAACTTTTAAAATAATTTAAGGTATTACCTAAATAATAGTCTTGTAAAATATTGTAAAAAAATTCTGACATTAAAATTATCAAACTGATAAACAAATAAAGTAGTTACTGCGATTTTAAATAATTACCGTTTTCATTTGATGTACAATTAACTAATTTTAAATTTTCGTCAAATGTACTGATTTTGTCAATAGCCCCTCCACAATCATCAGTCGGGCAAATTAAATTTAGGAGTGATTTCGTTTTAATACTTTCTTGTTTTAATTTCTTTTTCCAACATACTGTGTGGTATGAAAAATAACATTTGTTTGTACATATTACCGAAACGAATCCATTAAAATTTGGATTTCTAAAATATTAAAATAATAATTAAACTGTATGTATGTACTTACATAAATAAAGTACTTACGTAAAATAAATTTTGTTGTTAAATTCACAAGAAGAAAACAGACATTTATTGTCGGGAGGATGGTAAATGATACAGTCATTGGAAAGCTTAATCATACTGTCTAACAATTGTACTTTATTTAATTTCTCGACCATAATATCATCAGTTCCTGGCCAATTAACGGCTTGCAAAGTTTGTATTTTTTCTAATACTTTCATGCCGTCTTTTAAAATTTTCACTGCTTTATCATAGTAATCAAATTCGTAGTAAACTATTCCTAAATAATAATAGATAGAAGGAAAACTCCCACCATGATTTTGTGCTAAGAAATTTAGTGTTTCTTCGGCACTTTTTAAACGTTTATAGTCGCGCACTTCTATGTTGCTTAAAACTAAAGCAAAATTAATTGCAAAAATATCAATTTTATTCAGCATGTATTCATCTGGATAGCTGTCTTTTGAGATTTCATCTAACGCACATTCATAAAGTTCTATTGCCTTGTGGTAGTTACATTTGTGGTAAAATTTAGTAGCAGTTTTTAATTTTTCTTGTAACTTTTCTCGTTTTTCAGAGAGGTAAGCTTCTATTGAATTACTTTGAGAATCAGCCTTCTTTCTAGTTTTTTTGAGAATGTTTTGAAAAATATTTTCATCTATTTCTTCCTCACCGTATTCATCAAAAGATTTAACAATATTATTACCACAATTATCAGATTCTATTATTACGTTTAATACATCTGAATTATTAATAATAACTGTATTCTTTCTTAACAAATAGGAAGCATTTATGTCGCTTATAAGTCTATTATATTTTAAGTTTCTTTTACTTAAAATTACATGATGTCCATCAGCATCTGCTTGTATTATTATATTATCCATTTTATTCATAATAACAACAAATAAACTTATCTCATAACCTCAAATATATATTTCTAATCCTGAGCGATGATAAATCAATGAAAATAAGACGAAACACAACATAAACTATTATTAAGTACAGTACAAATAGTAAATAATATTTTTAAATTATTATAATAAATCACTACACTTGAAAGATAAAACGAATACAAACATAAACTTTGCCAAACCAAATGACAGATAGAGAATGACGTCTGGGATGTAAGGTTATAGTACAGATGTAAACATGTGGTCAAAACTGTCAAATAGTTTACTAAAAACTATTCACAGACAAATATATAAAGAATATGACATATTATACAGAAATCTATCGCTAAAAACAGAACGTGAGTACAAATGAAGATAAAATAACCTCAAAATTACAATTGGAATTGAAAACAGGCACAGAAACAGCGTTTAAGAATTATAAAACAGAGGATACTATACAAGAAGAATTATTATTGAAAGCTGTTACTGCTTCCAATATACCAACTGTACAAGAATGGTCCAATTTAAAAACAACCGTTCTTCAAACAGGCAAATCTATAAACAGTGTCAATTTTGACGCCAGAGTTTTAGGCTATTGCATAGCCGAAAAAAACTTTCAAGCTGGCAAATCTTTGCTAGAATTTTACCAATCTCAAAATGAATATTTCAACATCGGAGCTGTTGGCAAATTCATGAAACTTTATCATGTTTTCTATGAAGATTCTCCCCGAAACAAAAACGATGAAGAATTAATTATTTTAATGTGTGTTCATATGTTTTCAGTCTTCAATTTTTAATTTAAGAATTCCAGGTATAGGAAACTTAAAGAGCAGTATCCAATTTTAACTTCTATTACTGCAGAAAATGTTATACCGGCGCTCGCGTTAACAAAAGAATGGAAAGAATGTTTAAATTTGTTGGAAAATCTAAAACTATCTATGACACCCACTATTGGGTCGTACAGTTCAATTATTAAAGCCGCATTTGATAATAATGAACTTGAATTAGGATGGAATTTAATCTTGGAAATGAGCAGTAAGAAATAAAATATTTCTGATAAATATTGCTACAAACTTTTATGATTGTAGAAGAAGAAAAATTCCCTCATCCATCTGTATATCACTCATTTATTAATCGAATTCTTGCAAATAAAAATAAAATAGATACGAATGTAAATCAGTTATTAATGTATTTTTCTGATTATAATATTTCGCCTACTAAAGATGTTCTTGATAAAATTATCGATGTTTTAAAGTCGTATAACTATTCTGGATCGTATACAACAATTACAAAAACGTAAGTTACAAGATTTTAAAACGATTTATAAATAAACAAAGAATATTTTTAGAGGGACTTGTAATTGCTGTAAAAAATCTTTAGCAAAATTAGAAATAAATACAGAAGAATTTAATCAATTAAAATCAGTTTTTATGCAGAACGTAATTATCGGAAAAGATATTTTCTCAAAAACCAACCCTCAGGAATTAGAAAAATTTAAATCGTTTTTAAATTCAACAAATTACAATTTCGTTATAGATGGACTAAACGTTGCTTATTCAGCTGGAAATAAAAAATCTCCAATTGTTTACGGAAAAATTGTAAGCATAAGAAATAATAATGAAAACTTTTATTGATGATAATGTTGTAGCTTGCGAATGTAGTCCGCCATTTCAAATTAAAAAATAAACAAATTTTAGTATTAGGCCGGAAACATATCATGAAATGGCCTAAACAATACATAGACTTCATTCAAGAAAATTCCCGATTGTTTCTCACCGAAAATTTGTAAGTTGTGCAAAAAAGTCTGTAACAAAAATTAAGAAATAATTTATAGATCGCAGGATGATCCATTTTTGTTGTACGCAGCCATGTCTGGAAAATTAGGAACTTGTTTCTTGAGTAGAGATTTTATGAGAGGACACATGTATTTATTAATGGATCCAAGTTTGAGAAAACTATTTCGAAAATGGCAGCAAATGTACCAATATTCGTTAATTTATGCGGAAAATGGAGGAAAAGTTCACATAAAGGTAAAAGAAAAGGAAAAAAATATTTTTTTTATAAAAAAAAATGTTTTAGAATCCTTTCCAATATTCGTGTGCACCACAGAACGACAACGGCTGGCATATTCCATATTTAGAAAAATATGTAACGAAAGTTCCACAATCATTTGATGCGCCGAAAAACTGGCTGTGTTTAAAACCCAAATTGTAGTAAACTTTGTATTTTACAAATAAATTCATTTGTTAGTATTTTTGACGTTTAAAATTTTTGTGTCTTTCCATTTCCAAAATGGATCCGGACGACGATATCATAGATCCGGATGACGATTATGTAGAACCTACAGAACCTACAGCAGTCGGAGATGATGGGCAACCACTGCAACAGGAAGAGGGGGTTCCAGTCAAGGAATCCCCTCAGGAAATTGTCAAGAAAGTTCTCATGACCAATAAGATCTTCAAAGTAAAGCTCACTGGTAAAGAGTCTGTCGATGAACCTGAAGAAGAAGAAGAGGAAGAAGAAAAGCCTGCTTTCGAAGAAGAGAAATTTTATGAGCAAAAAAAATGTAATGACAGATTAGAAGAATTAGCGAAACCGAGGCTAAATTTAGCGCTATATAACTTGGAAAAATATAAACACTTATATCCACCTGATTTATATAAAGAATTTTTGAAGAGAGTTCGGGAAATGACGGCTAAAAGCCCCGAGTATTACTTTTATTTGACTTAATCAACCGTTTCGGGGACTTTGTCAAATATTTTTTGTGATTCGAGCCCCCAAAACAGCTGATTAATTACATGTCCGTTCGCGTCTTAAAATTTAATATAACATTTTATAGAGAAGTAGAGGCTGAATTTTTAAAACTGCAAGATAAGGGTGCTTTAAAGAAATATCAACAAGCTTTAAATAAGGAAAAAAGGAAACAATATTTACAGCAGATTAAAGACAGCAAAAAAAAGAGTATGTTAAATATCCTAGAGGGAGCTTTATCAAAACAAATGATGAAGGCTTTTTTCAACCCGAAACAAGTTATAATGAACACTCGTATGAGAAGGGTTTCGAATATTGTTTTAAAAGAACTTTCTAATATTCGAGGAATTCCGGTTCCCGACCGAGATTCAAATAGTTAGTATTTAAAAACAATATTTATTCCTTTATTGATACATTTTTGTAGGTTTACGTTCTCAATTAATGTTTTCTACGTCAGACACTCTTGCTTTCTTTATTGATTCATTGTACTTTGAATTACAACACCAGAAAACAACTGATTACGATTTACTTAAAGCAAAGAAAAAACAATTGAATAAGTGTCCTGATGAACCAGAATATGATCCGGAAAAAGAAAAATAGGTATTTCATGTAATAGTGTAGTTTTTGAATAAAATTTTGTAGCCTACTTCTGCAGTTTTGTACCCTATAACTATAGATAGGTCGTGGTAGTTCCTTTCGAACTTCGCGCTGTAACAAGTGACAATCTCCTGTAGTTTGCGGCCTGGCCGCTAGGCAGTGCGGTACACATTCTGGCAGCTGTGTGACGGAGGAGTGGTGTGTGTGATTTTTAGCAAAACTTGCTGTAATAAAAAATAATTAATTGTTTAAAAATGACTTTGACATAAAGTTCAGTGCAACAAATACGTGAACTTGTAGTTGAGTGAATCGGGTAGTGGACTTAATATGACATGTGACTGTAATGGTAAGTCTTGACATTTTTATCAGAAGGGTTGATAGTAAGGGTTGTTAATCTGACGTGGTTAATGCGAGGAGAGTTTTACGACATTTATAAATAAATAATCACCGCGAATGCTCTTTTCTGTTGGGAAAATCATTGAAAAGTTTTTATTTTTAAAAGTAATTAGCTATTTGACATTTCGACGTATGATAATTACAAGAAGTTATTAATATATTTTTAGAAATATTTTTATCGTGTATATCTGAGATTATAATGTAGTTACTACTTTATTATAATTTATCGCAATAAGCATCATGCTAATGAATTTAAGATACATGAATTTTTTATGTAAAACTTTTCACAAAGAAAACTTGTTATCAAGTTGAAAGGTTATCTTGTGATCATTAAAAATTTTAGAAAATCAATTTAAACAAGTTTTATATAAAAAACTAACTTGTTTCTACGTCAAAACCACTCATGTGTATCCTAGCAACAATCAGAATTTTCCTGCAAACTTTTTTAAAACAATTACTTGGTCTGCTGGGAATAGTCATCGTATTGATTGAAAAATGGTCCCTTTGGATCTTAAATTGACCTAATTTGATTGTTTGCGTTTAATAAAAATTTTACGAAGGGCTTTCCCCTCGTGAAAATTGAACGCTTGTAAGGGTGCTCTAATTTTAGGATCTATTGTTTAATGAAGGTATCTTCAAAGGGATGGAATTTTATTATAAGATTCAATATTCATCATTTACAAATATGTTTAAAAATCTTTATTGTTAAATAAACTTTTACTTATTCTAATCTTAATATCAAATATTTATAAACAAATATATGAAACGTCAGGCTTAAAATAAACTATCTAATAAGATTTCTATAAGAAAACAACTGCCAGAAACATCTGTTAAGAATTATGTTTAGTTGTCGAAAAACATCTGAGTGAAATATGAAATGAATTTTTACCACTTTGTACAGGAGGGAGATGGATCTTGCTAAAAATAGAGTTTTTAGGTCCCTACAGTTTGATTTTAACATTATGATGATTTTAAAAAATAAAATATTTGGCGATGTCCACAAAAATATGAATTTAAATGTACAAGCCATCATCAGACGATTTTTACAATTTTGTTAAAATGTTCTACCAAATACCGGCAACCGGCAACATCTTCAATATAAGTTATTACGATAATGTTTGTGGGTGTGTGTGTATGTGAGTTTCTTGTATATATTACTCATTTCTTGTAAAGCAGAGAATGATTAAAATTTAATTTTAAATATTTTCGAAGCGTTTAATATACTTAGTTGCAGAATATGGTATTTGAAATTCATTATAAAAAGGCGATTGCCGCTTACAAAGTTTTATGGGATTTCCTGTAATGGTTTCTTGACGAAGGTACTTACTTCGAGGGGTAAATCACTGGGGAAGTTTGGTGTACCGGAGAAGGAAGTTCGGGGGAAGTACGGGGAAGTTCGGGGGAAGTACGGGGAAGTACGGGGAAGTATGGGGAAGTACGGGGAAGTATGGGGAAGTACGGGGAAGTATGAGGGAAGTACGGGGAAGTATGAGGGAAGTACGGGGAAGTATGAGGGAAGTATGGGGAAGTGAGAGGAAAGTATGGGGGATGTATGAGATAAGTAGACTTAAAAAATTAAAGTTATTTTGGATAGTTTAAATTTGCGAATTATCTTTATATAATTTTAGAGAATGTGTTATTGAAATATAATTATAATAAGGTTTATGAAAATTTTGATATATTCGTTTAGCATGTAACATAAAAAATTGACGCATGTATTTTTTCGGAAAAACACATTGACATATTACTTATACATTTTCTTCCTTTTGGATAAAATTACATTAATATTCGTTGTAGTAAAGCGTATTTTAGTAAAAAATAAATGAAACAGGAGTAAAATTTAATTTGACAGAAATGTAAATTCGACATTGTTTTAATATTTGGGTTTGTGAATTATTATTAAACAATAAATGTGGTTAATAGTATAAAAACAATCAAATTATTTCAGATAAATTAATGTTTTATTTTACATGTTAAAGGTTATACGCTTGTCAATGTTTCATGTATGGTGGACTATAAGGTATATGATATTAAGTTCAAGTAAAAAATATTAAAATATATAAACATAAACAGAAATAGGTATGTCTGCATCCTCGCTTGCACCCTTTATGAGGCTAGGAGGAGGGCTGCAGCATAGATTACTGCTTGCAGTTAGTTGGCTTCGAGGTTAGCCCTGTATCGAGGCTACATTAGGCTGTTGTTTTTCACTTGACAGAGTTATGTTGTGAGTCTGCGCAATAAAGCGCTCGCTACAAACTTTAAATATTACGGTGAATATTTCTTGTATTTTTTGGTGTTATTTGGTTGTGGTTTTGTTAATAGTAAATTATAAAGTCATATCATTCGAAATCATGAATAGATATTTTGGTGGAAGTATGGAGAAGTATGGAGAAGTATGGGGAAGTACGGGGAAGTATGGGGAAGTACGGGGAAGTATGGGGAAGTACGGGGAAGTATGGGGAAGTACGGGGAAGTACGGGGAAGTATGGGGAAGTTCGGGGGAAGTATGGGGAAGTACGGGGAAGTATGGGGAAGTACAGGGAAGTACGGGGAAGTATGGGGGAAGTATCTGGTTGGGGAAGTTTGGTGTACAAAAATTCCCTCTGTGATTTACCCCTCGACTTACTTTCTTTTGTCATTGAATACTTATGGGCCGTACCTAAAATTTGCGTTCAATATGTCTCCTAAGTGAATAAGATAACTATTATGTATTTGCAGGGCCGGATTAACCAACAGAGTAGAACTTATATGAATCACTTATTAATAAATTTTATTTATTCAAAATAATATGTAGGAAAATAATACTACCCACAAAAAAAGTGTTGGAAAATTAGTAAATTATAAAGTGCTGAGGTACGCTTTAAAAATGTACCTATCTATAAGTAAACGATACTGGGTCTATAAGTGAAGTTCGTTACAAACTTTATAAGTGGAGTTAGATGGGAAATTTAAAAAGATACACATGTATTTTGCGTAGAAAAGAAATTGTACCTATAAAATTTGAAAATTATGACGTTACGTTTATTTTATAAAATAGAAAATATGTATTGTATTTTACATTGATTTTATGCTTTGAATTTTATTTTCAACCTCGATTACAACCAAAAATAAATTATGTTATTTTTAGCAACGCACCAAAACAAAATTTGATAAAGCCCGTTGTATAAATAATTGTTTATTTCATATTTATCCATAAAATCTTACATAAATTTAATTATTTGATAACAAATACTCTTCTAGTTGATAAGCTAAGTTGTCAAAACAAAATATGTAAATAAAATTGAAAAATGTGGTCCGAAATATAATTTTGTCTAGGGCCCGCTGGAAGCATAAACCGGCCCTGTGTATTTGGTTTATGGTTCTAATTCTAAATCTGACTATATAAATCCATGTATGTTACTAATGTGTTGTTTTTGTTTATATGTAAATATTATTTTTATTCTAACTACAGTATACTTTATATTAAATATCTATTTTTTTCTTAAATGTATAATTATTTTTTTAGATGTAATTATCTTTCATAGTTAATAAACTAAAATTATGTATTTATTCAGTATATTTTTTTTTAATACAGCCCATTTCATTTCCTTCTAGTGATTTCTTCTAGTTGGAATAATTTAGGACGCCTGATCACTAAGCTACACAACCCTCCATAAAAGTTTATAAACCCAGCATAATATTGCTTCATACAAGTATACTTTACTTGAAACTTTAAATTGAATTTCCTGGAAAAAACCGAAAAACAATTTTTTCACTAATTATGTTATTGTCTTCTTTTATGAGCCATTATTAGTACGTTTTGCATATAATTTCTGGTTTAATGGATAAAAAAGTATGATTTATATTTGTTTTAATCAAATGACTTGTCAATGTTTGCACTATTTGACAAAAAATGCAGTTGTTTAATTTAACGAAAGTTATATTAAATGGTAAAATGGTGAAATATTTAGTGTGTTTATTTGTGAAATACAAAGAGATAAAAGAAAATAACACGAAACATATAATTAAATAAATGTCTAATTACAGGAAGTAATAAGTTGTACACATCAGATTTTTAAATGTGTGTGTCTAGTTAAAGCTCATTCAACTACAAAAATGTGTAATAGATAAAGTGCAACTTTGTATCCTTTCGTATTTGATTTGATCATTAATTTAGATTGGGTAATAAACTAAACTAAAGCCATATAAGTTGGCAGTAAAAAAAATCTGGCAAAATCTGAGCCATCAGGAGCTGGCCATAAATTCCTTCCGACATTAACCCGCCCGTAAAACAGTCAAAAAATCAAAAAATAAATCTTGCTAACGTCTTCTCAATCACTCGCCTGCAGGAACACCTTCCTGCAGCCTGCAGGAATGGCTATTAGAATTTGAAAACTATTAACAACCCGGGAGATGGGTATTCTTTACGCTGGGGTTCTCAAAATGTCCAGAATTGGAAACACGTTCAGACGTGACCAGCGGTACCCATTTGTTGGTCTCAGGTGCAACATACTTTTTAAGATAAAAAAAATTAACAACATTTTAAGTGTTCTCATTTGGCTTTCGTGAATGTTTTTTTGTTTTATTTACATTTTATAGTAAAAATATTTTTTTAAAGATTGTTGTCAATTGTCTTTATTATTGTTCTTATAATATTCGTAGAAAAAACATTCTTAAAGTACTAAAGGTACTTATCCCATTGTTACTTTTTTCTTGAGTTTTATTTTTAATTGGTCATAATCTAATTTCTAAAAGCAACAAGGAAAAGAGGTAATTGTTTTACAAATATTTTTATCCCCAGTAATTAGACAAGAGCTTTTTATTTTGTTGTATAAATTTCTGTTGATCATGAAACCTTGTTACCTCGCAATTTGAGAGGAAAATTGTGGACTGATTTTATTTTTAAACAGTTTTCAAGTCAAACTGTTGTCAAGTTATTGTTCCTAGGAGAAACGTAATGTCTTATCATTTACAAAAAGCAAAAAGTTACTTTCCTTTTTATCCTCTGTCAAAACGATAAAATTGTTTTTCTTTAAATGTCATAAAAGTGACATATTTTGTGACCTGATTGACAAAGTTGAAGTTTAGTTTCTACGTCGTCGGAGTAAAAGTAAAATAAATAAGTATCCAAAGAATCTATGTAGAATCAGCGAATAAGAAAAATAACTTGTACATTAGAAACCTGTAATATCGCTCTAAATGTTAGTATAAAACAAGATAACCTATGATAAGGTTACTAAAAATCATTTACAATTGACAGATTTGAATTGATAACCTACAGATTGAACGCAAGTACTATTTTTTAATATCTACGTTTGAAGATAATATGGTATTTTTCTTCAAGGCTTACATAATATTGAAATTGAAAAATTGAAATATTTTTTTTAATAATTTGTTTGTCGTAAGGACATTAGGATATTAAAAGTGTATGATTTGAATAAGCGACATAGTCCCGGTCCTCGTCGTGTTTGGGAACTTCTGTTCACATCCTTCTTGTCCTTCCTTCCTTGATGCATGTCGTCCATTCGGCCAAGGGACAGACTTTATCTACCAGAAAATTGTAACATCCAGGAACACATGAGGCTACAACGACGCTTACAGAAACCTTACTTCACTCGCAGTCCTTATGGCTATTCAACTACGACAACACTACGATGCAGCTTGGGATGCGAATGGCAGGATAAATAAATACACAGGGGGAGGTTTACTTGCATTTTCAAAAGGATTCCCTGGGTACACCGAAAATAAACTAACTGGAAGTTTTATTTATGGGATATTTTTGATAAAGAAATTTAGTAAACACTACTATAATTCACTTAATATTAAAAAAAAATTCTCACCGTATGTCTGACTTCTCTAGGAGTTGAAGAGTGAATGACTAATGCTGCCAAATAGTTACCTTTTAAACCCAGGTATTGTAGGGGGAGATTTGCGTAATAATTAAGAGTTATTAATTATTATTCATTACCAAGCTTGATCTTGTGTAAACACATACAGAAGCGAGTTCGAATGTCGTCGAAATAAAAATTCTTTTCGTTAAATACACTCTCGACATAAACAGAATGTTTGGGAGATGACGTCTCTTAAACGTCTTCTTCATTTTTATAATTAGCGTTATCTGCGATAAAGGTGGCACACCCAACAATAGGTAGTCCTTAGTGATGTATTTGATTTCCTCTTGCTTTGCATGTGGTTTCTTACATTAAAGTTCCTGTTTCATGTTTCTTTAAATTTGTATCTTCAAAATCTTGTTTGATATAAAAAAATCCTGAATTGGTGTTACTGAAATTTTAAGTTTTCATTAAATTTTTATTAAGTTCTAGAATTAAGTATTGCATCAAAAATAATACAATACTGTTGCTGATGTCTTTAAATTCGACAATGGTAGAGTTTTTCCGTAATGTCTATGAAATAGTTAAGTCACTAGTTTTTTTTATGTATCAAAAAGATACAATACTGTTTTGTTTTCTTCAAATCCTACAAAGTAGACACTGTCATTGTCGTTTACAAAATATTTTAAGGTTCTAATTTTTATACATGTTCCGGATTTAAGACACTACATCAAAAAACCATTGTTGCTTTCTTTAAATAAATAAATAGCAATCGTTATTAGTGGTTGATGTATCGTACATGACAAATAAAGCACAATTTACACTAATGGTGGAAATCATTAAAAACATTTTATTATTTAAAACTTATTAGAAACTATGACATTTCTTGACTGAAATAGTATAAAAGGTCTTAACAAAACCTCTCCATTCGATTCCGTTTGGAGCAAAGACATTGATCTAAGTCTATAATTTTCCTGCTGCTTTTGCTTGTTCCAAGAGAGATTTATCACCCCCATAACTGATCTTTTCTTTCAAGATCCTTGATGGTTCCAATTGAGTTCCTGTATTGTGTCGTTACTCGATGTTATAAATAGTAAATAAGGAAATACAATTCGAAGGTTCTGCAACCTAAAACGCTTGCACTTCTGCTGTTTAATATTCAATCCCTTCGATTCCTGCCGGTGGGTGTCAGCCCTGTGCATCGTAATCGCCGTATTGGTTTTGCGACGGCATCGGCGGTTGCATTAGCAACCTTGTTCTTCATCACGACACACTAACCGCTCGTGCATAATTTATGAAGCGCTGCATTCCCTCTATGCACGTGTGAACTGACCTTTGCACTATGCAAGTTCATGGAAGCCTGTTTTGTGGCCTATTGATTACGGTATTTTTAAAGTGTGAAGTATGGATTTCAGTGACCTATTTACCACCCTACTTACATAGCTTATTTTTTAGTAATCTGCAATGTTACACTTATATTTAAATTTTAGAAAAAGTAGCATGATTGTGAGACTTTAAATACATAAGATTTATTAAACCCTGTCAGAGGTAAATAACAGGAATGTGGATTTTGGTAGTAATAGCACAGAATAGGTTTATACAGAAGCAACAGTAAGACAAAGAAACGAAAATTAGAGAGAGATGGGGAAAGCCAACAAATTTAAAGGGCTCATTGTTTAAAATCGGAAAGTTTCGTCACATCTTGGAAAGACTTAGGGGAAGCCAACAAATTTAAAGGTCTACACCTCGGTCTACACAATGCTCCAAGGTCATAGAACTGAATAGGGTAACATGACAGGTATCGACACGGAGTGTCGCTTCTGTATGTATCTATTCTGTGGTAATAGCATTTCTAAATTGCACATACTTAAGGATTGTCCCTTTACAATATTTTAAAGAGCACTATATTCTTTTAAATTACTTTTCTGCAAATCTTGTTATTGTTTATTAACAAATTTATCTCCTTTTGGTCTAGTAAACTTCTTGTAGCATTGAAGTTGTGTTTTGCACCTCATAAGTTGAAAGCGAAAGCTTCCTAAAGTACCACACTGTGAAATGAATCTTCCTTGATAATAAATTACAAGACTCTGCAGTCTAAATTATCCACATTACAGAAGGAAATCAGATATTGTAATTATAAACCATCAGTGCAGATCATCACTGATGTTTGTTTCAAAACTTTAATGGTTCAGTCTATAACCAGCAACATCTGCAAGGGTTTCACCATTTGAATACAGAGATATTTTATTTACTAGATGGAATCGAGTACTCATAGGCCATAGAGAATACAGTACAGCTACCATTACTTAATATTTTTTTTTAATAGAGAAGTTTGAGCTTCTAAAAATACAAGGGTAATACAGAACACCTATTGAAATATTAAAACTTTTTTGTGTAGTACGTTTTCTTTAAATTTAAGAATAAAACAAAAATTTGTAGAGATTCGTTTTCAAGAAACAGTAACTATAGAAATATTGTATTAAAAAAAATTGTAGTAAATATAGTTTACAGGTTTCAGAAATAAATATATCATTAATAAATTTTATTTCATAAAATTTTCTTGTCAATAGCGTTTTCGTGATCAAGTCTGTATGGGTTGATTTAACATCATGGTTACAGTTACATATCATCAGATCAAATTGTCCCATATTATTTTGACAAATAATAATATTACCGTACATATACATTTATGACTTAGTTACCATCTTACTTTTGTATATGTAAGCAAAGACTTAATATCTTGAAACCGGTAAATTTATTTCATATCCAACTTTATATTTGTAAAACTGTTGCTTTACATAAAGTGCGATAAGAGCGACGCCGCTATTGTTCGAGAATTTTATAAAGTCCAGAAGGTTCTGGAATGTTCAAGATTAGCTGCCCGCAGGTTTAAAAGGGTCGCGGCTGGCGGTTCTAAATAGTCAGTTCGGTCAGTGTGCAGAGCAGAAAGTCGCTGAAAGAAGTCAGCGACTTGTAAAGTAGAAATAAATAAATAGTTGGTGATATAAATAAATATTGTGTAGTTTTAAGTGTTTTAATAAATGTTTTTAGTGTGTAAGTCATTATTAATGATAAGTACTTCTTAATTAGTGTTTACATTGTTTATTCATAGTGGGACTTATTTTTATTATCTTTTTATAATTTATTATTCGTTCATTAGATCTAGCTAGGTATGTAAATATTCGTATTTCAATTATTTTTACACCACTGAAATAAATAAAAGTTACAATACATTGAAATATATTTTTGCAAATAACGATTTTGGTTTAACAGATAAAAGATATAAAAGAAATAATGTTGTCTAAATATACGTACATATATGTTGCCACATGTAGGTATGTATTTTTTATAAAAAAAGTAACATTTTTTTTGCGAAATCTACGGCAAAGTTTGCAGATACAGAAAGGGTTTCTTTCTGTGCGTAATGCGTGCATTGTGCAAGCAAATCAATGTGTGGGTGTGCACAAGGCGTCAGCATTCATCACTCGTCCATTCTGGGTTTGACCCCCTCCCTGCATTGATATTCAGGGTGGCCGACCACTGGGGAAATTATATTTTGCGGTGTCAAATGTCGAGCGGAGAGCAGCGGGATAGTGCATGCACTACACATATTTCTCTCCCACGGAGAGAGACAGAACATACAGGGGCGGTGCAAGTGTGAGAGAGAAGCAGTATGCATTTGTCTACTCCGGGGAGATTGGAAATGTGATAAATCAACGGTTAAGATTCAACAGAAATGAAACTTTGCTTCTTTCGACAACGGAAAATATTGCCTTGTAATAATTAAATTTTGCTAAATTTTAATATATCATAGAGAAGAAATTATGAAGTTATTATGATATTTTAAGCTTCCATAGATTCGGTACGAGCAGTAGTTATTCAACTGGTAGCATGCTTCGATTCAATTTGAAATAAACAATCTGATGTGGACACCACATGACTTCCTTGTACGCTAAATTATACACATTTTTGTTGCACTTCATTTAAATTTATTTCACTTGAAAGTGAGATAATGCTACCGGCTATTCATACTTCAACTTCCATTCGTTTTATATCTTCGAACTTCCCTTCGAAATGGATTATCTTTTAAAAACTTTATTAAAATGTTTAATACTACTACAGAAAATTATTTTGATCGCTCAAAACCTTGAAAAAAAAAGAGATATTATTTTCATTTTCTTAGCCATATTTCTCACGAAATGTATTCTGACAGTTGTCAATGTCAATTTATTAACAAGAAATCAAATGTTTCCTACAAAAATTAAAAGTCCACTAAATTATTATTTTTCTGCCAAAACTAACCTTTAAATATTTTTTTTCGATTTTCTATTTATTGTTAGTTTTATAGTGTAAGTTTAAGAAAACTGCAGTTCCTTCAAATAATTAACCATCTATAGTACATGGTAGTTTGGCATCTACTCATCTTGATGCATCAATTTCGCCTAAAGGCCGATTAGAAATAAGAAATAAAGTTAAGGAATCAGCTGACGAACCGGTTGTAGGAAATTTATGAAGGAATATGATGAAAATAGTGATGATGATTTCATCAAAATTAATTCTTTCAAATTATATAGCATACAAAAGTTTTAAGATAGATCGCACTGGCGTTGCGATCTTAAAATGAATGAATCTCCAAGAGTTATATTCTTAGAGGTTATTAAATATTTGAATAGAATAAGTTCTCAATTAGTAAAACTTTTGAGGTGCAGTCCAAAAGTTTTTTCTAATTATTAATTATTCACTCGAAAAATCAATCTTCCATTAGAATACTTCTCTTTCTTATTGTTTTGAAATATCGTAGACGTCCTGAAGTAAGTCACGAGCTAATTTGAACTTTTATTTATAAAAAAAAATATTTCTCGCTTATTTGTCTCAAAACGGAGATGATAATAAATTTTTAAAATTTAAATTGTGGAAAGAGCCTATTACTTATATAAAGAAGAACTACTATCAAGTTAATAGTTTTTTATTTTTACAGAGATACATAATTTTCGTTTTCTGTTTCTGTGGTGAAATAAGTCGCTGAAATATATATTTATTATTAATTTAACTGAGAAATTTCCGTTGATTTCGCATTCGGTGGAATTTGTGTTTCTGTTTTTAATTCTGGTGGTGCAAGTGTGGCAATGTTTGAATAGCAGCGTAGGTCTGGTGGTATTTATACAGCGCACCGGATGTTTGCAACACGCATGCAGCAGGATATGCACAACATGCACCTGCACTGCTGGGGTCGTCTGCGCTGATGCCATGCGAATCACAATGAACTGCAACATCATCCACACACGGCCAGGACTCCGCCAAAAAGAACAAAGCCTCGGTGCTGTCTTCAAATCCAGACGTTGTCGTCTTGTCGGCTACCAATAGATAAGGTGCTGGGTTTTATGCGCTTTAATAACTAGAGTAGGGATTAAAGTAGTAATGCTGGTTTCAATTTCTATAGCGATAGGGTTTTTGTTGTCGTTTACAAAATAGTTATTTATTTTTATATTTTTTCTCCTGTTTTTGCTGCCTATAATAAGAAAGTCAATAGTTTTAATACGTTTCTATAATTAGCACTAAAAAGGAAACCTAACATGCTCTAGATCAATATTAATTTGGAATACCTATTTGTCCTATTTTTCTTATTTCTTCCTATTAGTGCCCCATTTTAATTTGGTTCTTATGTTTTTTTGAGTCGATGAATCTACTTTCAGATAATTCATACATGCCATTAAATGCGTCGTTCAAAAGGTGAAAATAAATACTTAAAAATTTCAAAACCACATGTCTTATAATAAAAAAAGGTAGAGGAAATTTGGCTTTGAAATTTTTCATTTGTACCAAAAAAAGTTATTCCAAGTTAATATCAATTTAGCATGTAATAGCAATAAGGTTCTCTTTTTAGTGAAAAAGAAAACAATACTGCTTTTGCTTTCTTCAATTTTTGTAGGGATAGATGTCTTCATTGTCTATGAAATAATTAAATCACTGGTTTTTATAAAAGTCATTTAATAAAATAAAGTAATACACCAACATGTCGACTGTAAATCAGTCTTCATCAGGGTGTGATATCATAAAAAAATCAAATAAACAGACACAACACAACAATATTTCAAAGAGTGTATAATATTGTAGTTCGTGTCTTTAAATCTGTAGGGCCTGATTTTTTCGTTGCCTCTAAATAGTTAGTTAGTTTCTATGACCGTCAATTACAATATGAAGGTACTCGTTCTGTTTTTGAGACATTATTTTAAAGAGAATATAATACTGTAGTTCATGTCTCCAAATTCTTCAGGGGTAGAAGTTTCCGTTATATATAAAATACTTAAGTTACTACTTGTTATCCTCTTCTATAATTATAGTTTCTTGATCTGGAATTTAGGTATTAATTCTAAAAGAATACTGTTACAGGGATAAGTTTTCTTTCTTTTGTAACTAAATCTGTTTATTCTGGAATGAAAACTAAACAAAAAATAATATCAAACTTTTGTTTTTGTCTTCAAATTCTACAAGGATGAAGGATAGATGTTCTAGTTGTCTGTAAAATACTTGAGTCTAGTTTTTTTTTTGCTTTTCATTAACTACGGTTACATGTTCTGGAATTACGGACACTGCATAAAAAACTTGCTGTTTCGTTGTTATACATGAACTAGATAATTTATATGTTTATATTAATAGAAACCTTACACCGAAAGGTAGAAAGGTTCATATGGATTAAGTATGTTAATAGAAGCACATATACCTATTTACAAATAAATTTCAATTCTCCGACTTTTAAAATTTAATATATTTTTATATAGTACATTATTTAGTCGCTACTCTTGTTTTGACATTTATTTTTATATAATTTTATTAATGTAAATTTTATTAAAACAAAATTGTATGAAATTAAAAGTTGAATGTAACGTTAAAAAGCATTTTATGAAAGTTGTAGTTTTCAGTATAAACTCCTGAAATAAAACATTCACATTCAATTTCAGCATTGCATATTTATCGTATGCGACATTTCACATGCTTTTAGTGCATGAAACTTTTATTAAAACATCTCAAATGATTTTAAAATGCATGTTTCTCATTAATTATGTACCTGCTCTGATTTTTCTTTTTTAAGTCTTAATTATTCATAAAGTGCTGGTAGCCGGAAGGTTAAATAAACATTATTTTACGGAACGGGGAGATTTGAACCCGGCGAATAAAATATTCCCGGTAATGGTTGGGTAAGAGATTTCCGGTCCTAAAGCGAGGTTTCCCTTGGGGCCAGTCCGAACCTGGCGATTGCCGATCGCGATATTGATCGTTCTTTATCACCCGCGTACAAGACACACATTCCAACGCCGAAGGACGGATTGTGCTTTAAATATCCTCTAATAAGGAAAATATTAAAGGGCTACCAACAATAAAGTGTTCATTGTGCCTGTGCCAACATAAACTGCAGGTTATTAAATATAACAATGAATGTTACCATCACTTTTACAATGTTTGGTGAAGCAACAGGATGTCATGTATTTTTATTTTAATAAGGATATGATAATGGGACGTGATGTGAGAATTTTGGATGAAAAATTTGTTTAATATATTTTTAAAATAATAATAATAGTATGAGTAAAATAAAAAAGAAAAATAAAATTGACGTATAATAATGGAAGGTAATGTTTTGAAAACATTAAATCTTTTTGTGAAAATTTATTTTAAAAAATTAAAATACGAGGATTTTTTTTCTGTGGTACATTTTTGCGTGGAACAGGGCCTAAAGATAAGAACGATATTTCTTTTTTGTTAAAGAATGACGACGCTGGGATTTGAACTCCAGATTTCACACTTTGCTTTGCAATTCGGAGCGCGATTCAAGTGAGTCACCAGTGTCTGTATGTTAGGGAATTATGTAGGTACAAGGAGAATTATCTTATCACGACAATTTTTTTGGTGATAATTCCACCCAATTGTTATTGTCACCCAATCAGAATGATTCATTTAATGGAAGAAGGTAGTTATTATTTGATGTAACCTCAGTAGTATCGTTATGGTTACATTTTGTTCATTTTATGTTTGAATTGTTGTCATTCGTGAAATATTAAGCAAATTAAATTCGTGCTATAAATTTAATTGGTAGAATTTGTTTATAATTCTTGCGAAGTTACTATAACTCGGCATGACATTGTTGGAACTCATTTGTATGTTACTATGAAACAGTTATTCGTAAATTTTACCGATAAATTCACGCGTCTTCTTCTTTCTATGGTATAACATATCTATGCGAAACAGAGCCTCAAGTAAGGTACTTGTTTCGTGACATTTAACTTGCATTTTATTTGATTAGTTGTCAACACCCTCTTAATAGTTATTTAAACAACAAGGAATGTACATGATAACTTTCGAGAAGGTATGAACTGAGCTGGAGTCTGCGGAACCGAAGTTCATGTTACCAAACGAGAATAGTTTGTAAAGGCCGTTTTAGACTAACCTAAAAATTGTACAAGATCTTGCACCACTTTTGGTACAATTTTAATTAGCTAATATCAAACAGCAAATAGGTTGAAATATTGTATACGATCGTAAATGTGTTGAAGAAAAGAACACGTTCTATTTTTCACAAAATCTGGCAGTCAGTTCCTATAACTACTCGGACAGAGTGGTATTTATTGTTGAATAAAATTTGGCGACACTAAGATTTGAACCCCGGATCTGCAAATCAGAACCGCGAATAATGTGAGCACCGCTGCTCGTATATGAGGTGATTATATAAGAAAAATGATCGTATCATGTCAATTTTGTTAGTGAAAATTTCTGTGAATCCTATTTACTGTTGCTTAATTTATAGTAAATTTTTAATTTGTGTTGTGTGAGGCAATTGGCAGGCTGAAAACACGTTGCAAACGGGGCGATTAGGTCTGAAAACAAACCAACAGTCGGTGAATATTACATGACAATAGCGCGGTGCCTACTTCAGGTTAATTTCCCGAGAAATTGAGTCCCCCCGTTAAATACGAGCCGAACTCGCGCTGCAGTCAGATTCTAACCTATGCGGGGTAATGGAATGCGTAATTCTCACCCCGACCCAACGGCTTCATATTTCACCAGGGGTCAACGACCCTCGCGGACACATGTGACAAGGTGGAAAAATTACGCTATTCCACTAAACAAATATCCAATCAAAACCAAACACATATCCGATGATTTGAATTTTAAAAACTCGTAGGATTGTCGCTTGTCGCGTAGGTGGATTTGCACAAAAAATGGGCACTACTTAGATAAATATTTATGTTTCTGTAGATGCACACATTGCTACTGTCCATAGTGCAGTTGTTAATTTAAAAGACTACTATGTTTGATTGGTTCAGACTATATTGCTCCTATATTCATGGTTACGACTTCACATTTGATTGACAGCAATTTATTAAAGCGTTCACTTTAAAATGAAACATAGATTGTCAAATTCACGCCATTAGTAACTGTCAAATTGAGATATTTCTTTAAATAACTCATCTCCACGTCATTGGAATCGTTGGAATGGACGTGGTGGACAAATAGAATAGCCCGTTACTGGGGAACATTTAAAACGAAATTATTTGAAGGCAATATGTATAATAATTAATGAATTAAAATATAAAAAAAAATCAAAATCACTCTAGACACATCAAACTTACCCAAAATACAAATATTATAAATGAGTTTTATTATTGTTTAACCCCAATATTAAGGTATGTTTAATTTTAAATTGAATGCTCTTATATATTGCTGTCAATGAAATATGAAGTCGTAACCATAGCTATACGAAATCTAATGTTTTATGTTAAAAGAAACTCAAGGTATATGCATATATTAAATTCTACATTTGCTTCAACACAGTTATTGGTAATGATATAATTACACCGTAAAGGGCTACCAAACAATGTATTTGAGGGCTTGTTTCTTCTTAGAATATAGTGCTAGACGTGATTTCGGTATCCTTTCCTTTGTCAAGTTCTTCTTTCCAATTTGCTCTTTTTTGTTTATCAAGTTCTTTTAATTAGTTTCTATATCTTCCTGTTTCTTAGTTTTCACTTATTGAATTTTTCTTGTATTTTATGCTGTTTCTCTACAATTTTTTTGGCCCTGGTTCCTCTTATAGAAATGTGGTGTTATGGAGATTAATACACATTACAATTAATCTATTGTAGTTGTCAAGTTCTTTGTATTCTGTTTTATTTTTAACTCTTACCATATCGCGATCAGAGCAGTTTGCCTGAATATATGTGCATCTGACTTCATCACAGTTGTCGAGAGTGGATGCAACCTCTTCACTTGTTAGTTGTTACCTTATTTTGTAAAAACTTTTTAATCTTTATTAACAAGAACTAATATTGTGTTGTGTTGATTCTGGGTGTCCAAATGTTCAGGCCTAAATAACATAGAAAACATTCCATATTGTTACACTATATAATATTTCTTGGGTATCATCCTTTGTACAATTCCTTTTTGCTGTTATTGTATTCTTTTTCATTTTCCTTCAAATTCAAGATATTCCAAGTTCCACTCTGTCTAAGTTTTCTATTTGTAGCATTTCTCTAATCTGTTCCCAATGGAAATTACTCATCAGCAAAGTTCCCTCCGCGTTGGATATGATCCGCTCTGCTCTTGGCTAGCCGTTCGCATATTCGTTTTTCATCTCCATGTTTCTGTCGATATTGATTAGCAGTCATTGACAAACGCAATTGGCTTAATATACAGGCGGGTCTGAGTAACGTACATGTGTACGGGTAACGTGTTTATTAAATGCTCGCAAGCCGCCAATTACGATGATATGTTTACCCACAATAAATAGACACGTGCCAATCAAATAGATTTCGGATAGAGACTTTTCAATTGCTGTCATTTTTAATCAAGATTGATCGTGGATATTATTTTGATCTTCAAAAGACGATAATTTAACAGGAATTTTGTCACTGATATGTCGACTCGAAAATAATGTTTAATAACACTTTGACACAATTTATATAAGCAGTATGAAAGTAACTAGTGTGTAAGATATTACTTTGATCTGGAAAATAAAGGATATTACAAATACGCTTATTATAATTTACGCGTTAGTTGCGTTCCACAAAATATTTTGACGGTATAATTGGCAGTATACTGGTCATATGACATGGGTGTATTAAGTGTGTACAGGAAATAAGAAATAACCGAAAATTCTTAGTGCGACTGATGGAAAAAAAGTTATTTCTAAGTAATATTGTCTAGTTATCTATCGGTAGGTACAAATAATTATATAACACTGTAGAGAATATATTTAAAATAAAAAATGAACATACGCATTATTAATATTGCTGTGAGATGAAGTAGGTAAATATTTTTTTTTCGAATGAAGAGAAATATGAATCTGTGGACACCACATGACTTCCTTATACGCTAAATTATACACATTACTTTCTGTACTTCATTTAAACTTATTTTAATTGAAAGTGAGATTATTCTACAAGTAATCATTCTTCAACTTCTATTCGTTTCATATCTTCGAACTTCCTTTCGAAATGGATCATCTTTTTAAAATTTTATTAAAATGTTTATCACTATTCCTTATTTCATTACACACAATTATTTTAATCGCTCAAAAACTTGCAAAGAAAGAGTGTTTTCATTTGTTTCGTACATATTTCTTGCGAGATATATTTTGACAGTCGTCAATGTCATTTTATTGTCAAATTGTCAATGTCAAATTAAAAGACAACTAAATTGTTACTTTTATTAAGTTTCTGCCAAAAGTAAACTGCCCTTTGAAAAGGCCGATTGGAAAAAAAATTGCATAATTAGATAAAGTAAAAAAACATAAAGAAAATTTCAACATTCTACGGCTAATCGTTTTTGCGTTATGCAAAAAATTTCAAAAAACACTACGAGCAGAGTGTTTTTTGGCACTGAGGCCAATTGCAATGAAAAAGGAGGGAGTTGAACTAGATGTTATAGCAGTCCCATATTAAAATTTTCAAAATTTTACGTCTAATCATATTTGAGCTATGCGAGATATATACGTACCTATGTACGTATAGACGTCACGCCGAAACTAGTCAAAATGGATTCAGGAATGGTCAAGAAGGATATTCCTTTAAACCTTAAAGCTTTTTACAAGGAAGCAAAAAGGTAATTATGCCGATGTAACAGTACGCAATATGTGTGACCAACAATTCAAAATGCATATTAGATTGGTACCAAAAACTGATATTACTGAAGAACTGCAAAAATGTAAATTATCAATATAAATTAGAATTTCATCAAGTAACTTTGTTTTTATAAATGACTTGAAACTCGGAGAAACGGAGAAATGTATATCTGTTTGTGTCTTTCAATTTATCGTAGCACCCTCATTCTTCTGCCGAAGACCTTTAACAAAATAATTATACTGTTTTACTGTTCGATATTGTGAATGAGAGATTGGCGAAAGCTCGAAAATAAAACCGTGATTGTGTATATTTAAATGAACTGTTTGCAATCTCATAAACAAAGCAGATCATTGCACTGTTTGTTTACGCGGCGTCGCTGGCGGAATTATTTCTAGTCGGGATCGGACGTATTCCTCGCGGCCAAGCTGTATTTTATTCCGGGAGTTTAATAGTATATGTATTCAATGTAAATCCTGTAATCCCTATCGATCATCCCTCGGGACGTCCTGCTGGGGTCCAGGCTGGACACGCCGAGGTTTATGGCACCGTTTTGTCCTTACAACTCATTGTCATTTTTGTTTATGTCCACCGTGGAATTTGTGACCCGGAAGATTTGAATTCGGAGGTAAACATTCCTAAATAAATACGGATTCTACAAATAAAATTTCCCAAACCAGAATTGGTTGTATATGTTTTGTATTAGACCCCAAGGTGGAGAACTCAGAATGGAATTGTGTATTAAGTGGTGCATTCTCTATGACAGCTACAGTCTGGTAAAGATTTTTCCAATAAAGCAAATTGAAACATCCAGCAATGGCTTCATCCTACAATGAAAACATATTATTTTTCAATAATTCTTATGTACTTGTTTCATATTTTCATCTCCTTTTTAGGCAAATAAGCGATAAATAAATTGTTTTAAAGTCCATAAAAAATCAAATTAGTTTGTGACGTCCTTTAGCCTTTGGCGTTTTGAAATCTGCCGTATCACCTAATAAGAAAAAGAAGAAACTATTCTGTTCAAATATATAAGAAACTTTAAGAATAAAAATGTAACTATAATTATATGTAAAAAATACAACCGAGTTCTCCTTGTTGACAATGAAAAGAAAATGTTTTTGTGTTTTTATATTTTTTTTACGACCACTTTGGTAAATGGCACTTTTCTCACAGTATATAAAACTTGAAAGTTGTGTATTGTCCACAATCGTTGGTTAAAGTGTGAGAAATCATTTCTCACAGTATTTGCCAACATTACGCATGTGCAGTGTGGGAAATATCATTTCTCACAGTAATTGCCAATACTGCGCATGCGTGAAAGTTACCAGTGACATATTGTTTTTGATGTCAAATCGCTTTCGTGCATGTATTTTTGTTCTGTAACGTTTAGCAGTGTGGTCGTAAAGAGTATAGTGTGCCACTTATGCAAAATCACCTATTTCTCACATTGTGCAATTCCAGTACTCGACTTCGTCTCGTGCTGAAACTTTCACACTCGTACATAATCATATATTTCTCATCTTGTATGATTTCCGCACTCGACTTCGTTTATTGCTAAAACTCACACCTTAGAGAAAATAGGCAACTTTCTGCATATGTTACACAATATACTATTCTGCGTCTTCTTGTGTCTCACTCATAGTACCTATCCTTTTTACACAGGCCATCTTATTTCACAGCTAAATGGCGGCAAAAAATTGGTACACTTCTTACCGTAAATTTTGTGACAAATTATACAAAACCTATTAAAAATTTGTATATGCGGGAAGATTAAACAGGAACTAAAAACTTGATTTCAGTTCTTGCTTCTTATATTTTGATATTCATACCTTGTACTTTTTGTATCTTGTGTTTCTGTAATATCTTTTAGAATAATTGGTAAGTGCGGTAGAGGCAGAAGAATGATTTTTGCTGGAAATGGTGGAGGCGCGTGCGCAGGGTATTGTGCGGTGTATGATAGCACGAGGCTTTAGCTTTTGTTTTACGATGTATGCAAATTCGGGTAGTTTTATACGGGGCTGGTGTTGGCTCGTAAACGGCTGCCTATCTGATTTTACTACCCGGAGTTGCCCGGACTACCCCCTGCCCTGCGCAGCTGCTTATGCTTCAAATTCATTTGTCTTTTACGAGACTGTTTGATGTTTCATTTGATTTGTGATGCAATCTGATGCTTTATGGACTCCTCAAATTTGACTAAAATGTACCGTTTGTGTTCCTGGCCGCAGTTTATACTTCATTCCCTGTAGTTTACTCACTCGTTTTGTACACGTTTCCCTTGTATTACCTCTAATCATGAATATATATCAACCCTTTTACCTTTCATCCAATTGCCTCGTTATAAATCTTCAACACTTTATTATATTACTTTACTACTCTGCCTAACATCTCACAATCATATCAATTTTATTTTAGCAAAAGTTTAGATTTACGTTTACCGTCTTATCTATAAATTATAAATAATTTTGACGTCATATAAAAGCTATAAAATAAAATATTTAAAATAAGAGGAAGTATAAATTAAACTTCAAGTGCTTTGATATGTTGAAATGAATTTATGATTTCACATCAAGATTTACTAACATTTCAAAATTGCTTTATGTTCTATTTATATTTTAGAATATGCACTGCATTACCAGGACAATACTGCCACATATAATATTATTATAAATAAAACAAAATCACTGATGTACTGCCAAGAAATAAGTACCGGAACATTGTTCCCGTCATCACGAAAGTTGGTACCGAATCTGCGACAGTCAAAATATATATTTGTACAGATTATTTCATTTTAATATCACAAACCAATGAGATTTTCAAAAAAATTATCAATTTTTTTCACGTGATGCTTTTATTACTCTACCTATATGCAAAATGACAGTTGTCATTTCATGGTTATGAGGTTAAAACGAATCAAGATATAAAGAAAAAGACGAACAAATTTATTAACAAATAACTTCTTAACAGGATTGATCAAAAAATATTATTAACAAATGTATTTATTAAATGCACAACTACAAAAAAAATTAAATATAAACTACAACAGTTGGAATTGAACCGAAGACCTATGATTCTGTAGACCATTACCTATTTTTATTTTAACATTGCGTATAGAACAATAAATACATCCAGCGAAAAAAAGTATTTCTATTATGTAAATTTCCTTGAATTATTCTATTAAAATGAAATAATCTGTATTAAATAACATGTATGCATACATTAAGTATTGTCCTGGGCAGTATGGTGACTTAATTATTAGTCGGACATTTTTTTTCACCAAAAACTGTTTTCTCATGTTATATGTCTATGACAACATATTTTTGGGACACGTGGTATAATGAAATAATTGGGATGAAATGGCATAGGAGTTACAAAGACAATCAAGCTTTATGAACTCACAACCTTTGGATAAGGAAAAAATGCCTCAATTTCTGATTCAAGCCATTCTTCGGTGTCTATATTTTTCTTCATTTATGAATATATCAGCTAACAGACACGTAAAATAATTCGCTTGATTTGGTGTGTCGTTTTGGTTTTTGATTTTGAAGTAAACTAATTTTGTTCTTTCTGTGAGAACTATTTTGGTAAAATATTCATTTCTTTTTCATTTGAAACTTTAATTTCAAATAATAAATGATAAATGTACGATTGTTTTAATTAATTTTTTATGGAGAATTGATTTTAAAAAATAAAAGTACAGGACCGTAAAAAAATAGTACATAACGCACTTGTGACAACAGCTAATGCAAAACTCATATGATTGAAGTATGAGCGTAGCGAAAATTCTTATTCGTTTTGCAATAACTGCCTTGCCACACTTGTCATTCGTCTTAGAAAGAATCGGAATATTTAAGTTTTAATATACCCCTGACAAAAAGCAATCCTAAATTTTGTGGAGCTGTCCTTTTCGCTAATTCTTGCCCCTTTAGGAAGGGTAGGCGTTTTGCGTGAGCCCGCTAGAATTACTGAAAGGCACAAACGAGTTTTTTATGTCGTTGCGACTGGTCAATGTCACTCGATATTTTTAAATTCTGCCCGGAATAGGCACTAAAATACAAGTGGTGTTCCGGAGGGCGCGAGCCAAATGGTCCTGGAGTTTGCCGAATGTTTTTTCTTTGCTACGAATAACTTAAATCGCATTTGCCCTAATGCTGCAACTATCAAAAGTGGATCTGCTGCTCATCTCTTCCACATACGACAAAATTATACTTCTTTGTGATTTATATCTCTGCTTTTCCAACACAAACACGCCCTCTATACTTTTTGCTATTATTTTTATACATGGTATATTGCTTATTTTCGATACAACATTTTTGAATCAACAAGCATAATGTACTGCAGATAACATAATAGTAAAATTTGTATTTTTATTTATATTTATATAATAACGCTGTTACTATTATATTTTTCTATGTATTTGTTCTTTTTTCTTCATGATATATATAATCTTTAGTACAACAATCTCAAAAAGTACAATTACTCCACTAACCTAATCAGAGTTGGAATAAGTATAATGAAAAAGTATTTAAGTATTAAGTAATAAGTACTTTACAAAAAGTACTTAAAATATAAGTATAAGTAATTGTTAAAGTACTTTTTGCAAGTTATTTAAATATTAAGTAGAAATATTTCGTAAAAGTAGAGCGTATATACCATAAATACGTACATATAAAAAACACATACCTGGTTTCAAATAAAAGTTTTCACTATGTAGGTACATTAGCAAAATTTGGATATAGATGAATAAAAATATTCATTAAAGATATTTTAATAGAAAAAATTACAATCTTTCTAAATATGTACATGTGTTTTAGATAATTATTTATTTATGATATTCATTTATTCATTATAATTCATATTGAGTTTTAATAAACCAAAATTGTATCGAAATGTTGATAACATTGTTAAAAATTTCATTTACTATATTTTTCCTATATGATATTGTCTATTTATGGGAATCATAAAACATGCAAGTAAAATTGATGGCGAGTATTATATTATAGTAATATACTTAAAACACGTTTGAATACTTTAAATACATACTTTTGAAATACTTACAGTACTTTTTTTTATTTAAAGTATTAAATAAAAATATTTTTTACTTTACTTTAAAAAAGTATTTGAAGTAAAATACTTTATGTACAAAAATTATCGTAAGTATTACTTAAAGTATTTTTAGTGTATTACCCAGCTCTGGTTATAATGTATTGACATTTGAGAAGTTGTAGTCATGTTACACGGCGAGAGTAGTTGTATTATTACACTTCGAGTCGCTTATTGTATTTTTCACGCTACCGACAGCAATTAACTTCAAATAAAATGTAGGTAGGCTACTTGGCAGTTCAGATTTATTTATTTGCAACATTTTATAGTTAACTTTGCCTGTTGCTAGACGACAAAAATGCATAAGAAATTAGTAAGATTTTCACAATTACACTTCTACTAGGACACTTCGTTCATACTTGTAGTCATATAATACATGTTATCAGTCACAATTAGTTATATTGCTATGAGAGTAACTTGTGCTTACGTCAACTGTAGAGCGAAAAGAATATAATTATTATTATCATTAAATGTACAAGAACTCCAAATACCCTTTAATAACAAAAAATACTTTATAGTAAGTTTCGTGTTGAAGACATCTTTACTATTTTTTGGATTGAGAAAAGTTGCTGAACAGTTCTACAAATAAAAAGTTTCCAAGTCGAAATGTATCACTTTCTTGTTGTCCTTTTTGTAGATAATTGCAAAATATGTAAATGTATGAAACTTGTCGAGAAGCCGATTAATTCAGCTATAAAGTCATCCCGAAGTTTGGGATAAAAATTAATCAAAACTGCTTTTAAACCGAAACAGATTCCATTTAAACTTTTCAAATTTCCGCGAGTACTTAGCTACGACAATACAAATAATATAAACTTCTTTCAAAATAAAATTATCCCGCGTCGTCGCTCCTTGTTTTGGATGCAGTCTTTGGGGAAATAACGCATCGTCGGCACAGCCTGCTTTCTCTTTTCTCGTCGGAGGAATTTTTTATTAGTAAATACCTCGAATCTTTTGTATAATGATGCACAATACAAAGGGTCTCACGTCAGTTAGAACTTATACCTTTCAAGGATCAGAAATCCTTCATCCTGGGATACTTTGCAGATTGGAAAGAGTAGAAAGGAAAGAGGACATCTGATAGCTCGGATCACCATTCAAAGGAAATAACTTTGAATTTACTTTTTTAATATCGTTAGTAAAAAAATCGATATGTCACTAATCAAAAATTATTAGAGTAAAATGTCATTTTCGATTGTTCGATTTTTACCAAAGTTTATCAACTTTCATTGATGTCAGAATCTTTAATATGAAATATTATAAATTCCATTTAGCCAACTTTCCTGTACATATAAGCTCATAAATCCGGACGGACAGACGAACAAATCGATAGACATTATACTAAAATAGTCAAAACGTATCACTGCCTACATATACTTCTTCCCCAACAAAACGCGCCACTGCCCCGAGGTGTTGTGGAAAACGCACGTTTTAATAATTAAAAATTATATATTTTGTTATTCTTGTTTCATGAACAGATTTGAATAATAAATAATACAGAGAGAGGTGAAAGCAACTGCTAAATTTAAATTTAGAGTTGCATTTTTCAAATTTATAACTGCCGAAATAAGCTGGAGATGCATCAGATTATATCCCTTTGTTATGCTACAAAGACTTTTATTAGATATTTATTCTATTTACTTTCTTATATGAAGATTTCAATTGAAATACCTATTCGTTTTGATCATCCCTGAATCCATTTTGACTACTTTCGGCATAACTTTAAAAATGATGAAATTTTGTATATAGGACTGCAATATCATCTATTTAGTTGTGCACCTCCCTTTTTTATTATAATCGGCAGTACCAGAAAGGCACTTTGCTCAAAGGGTTTTTTTTAATTTTTATAATATAACTCAAAAACGATTAGCCGTAGAATATTGAAATTTTCTATGTGGAACTGCTACAACATCTAGTTGTGCACATCTATTTTTTTATTGCTATTGGCAACATCAAATCGGAACTATGCTTGAAGGTTTTTTTGAATTTTTCGTGTAATTCAAAAACGATTAGCCTTAGAATATTTAAATTTGGTATGTGGAACTGCTATAACATCTAGTTGTGCACCCCTCTTATTGCATTTGGCAGTACCAAAAAGACACTATATTCAAATGGTTTTTTGAATTTTTCGCATAACTATCCGTAGAATAATGAAATATTTAGATGCTATGACATATATAGTTATGCACAGGGCATGTAACCGGTTAAAAAAACCGGTTAATAAAAACCGGTAACCGATATTTTCAACGAAAATTGCGAACTTTAACCGTAATTTTAACCGATATTTTTCAGGCCGAAAATACCAGTAACCGTTAACCAAAAAAAAACCGGTTTTAGCGAACATTAACCTTTATTTTAATATCATTTAGCGAGAAAAAAAATATTTTTTTATATCTGTGTTTTTTATTTGTATTTGAACATGAGTCATGACAGTTTTTACAATTAACATTTTATTGGAGAGTCATAAATGTAGGTAGTCTCTTTGGCCGTTAAGGTTACTTAAAAAGTCCCAAATAAATACAGCCTTTGTCAACACAGGCAAGTTTAAAATTGAAAAGTGACCCGCGTTTTTCTGAAGATATTACGGGAATTTTTGTGAATGTTCATTAATTAAATTGCTTTTTTTTAATTGTTATATTTTTCTTAGATTTTTTTGACACCCTTTTCCATTTAAAATTAGGTGCAACCCCCATTTTAGGGTTGAAATGCCATTGGAAATCCATTCAAGTGTCCCCCTTTATACTAAAATTGCCGTGTTCAAGCGTTTTCTGCTTTAAGTGTCCAGAAATTGCGCTGAAGGTCGAGGATATGACTCTAACAGCTTTTCTCTAGTGACTAGACCTGGCTCGTCTAGTGCAGAACTATTGACTATGACTGAACTAGTCCTAGGAAAAAATATGATTTAAGAGTTAGAGCTGCCAGTCCTCCTCTAAGAAGCGATGTTCATGTTGAAGTTATTGTCACAGACGTAAATGACAATGCCCCTGTTTTAAAAGACTTTCAGGTAAGAATTTGAATCCGTGTGGCGGTCGTAAAATAAAAAAATGTTCCTGGCTATTTTTATTTACTTTTTATATATTTATATCACTTTTTGAATATCTAAAATAGATCTGAATACTTGTGGCGGTCAAAACATTTTTTGGAAATGAGTTTTGTCTTTACAGGCTTGTAACTCGTAAATTAGTTGAGATACAATAAAAATTCGATTCCTTGGAGTTTTTTCTATAAGATACACATTTTTTATATTTTTTTCTTGCATTTTTATGCCACAGCCGATGAAATATATAAAAAGTTGTACAATTTGGCACTTACAATTTTCAAATTTTAAGTTTATGGCCGCGTATCTCAAAAACAAGTAGAGCTATAACAAAAATTCTTGCACCAATCGATTCCTTGGAGATTTCTCTATAATATTCATGTTACTTTATATTTTTTCTTGCATTTTTATGGCTCAGCTAATGCAATATATAAAGAATGGTATAATGTGACACATACAAATCTAATCAATTTGGAATATGGGACGACATAAGAGCTTTACTGTCGATGTTAAGGAATGTTCTGTCATAATATTCATTTTCTTGACATAAAGCAGTCCACAAATATTCTTTAGAGATAAAATCACCTTCTAAAATTTTGTTTCTGAAATATTTTAACACTTAAAATATTTTTTTCGTAAATTGACAACTATTTGAGTCGGTCTGTATGTCTGTGATTAAAAGATTTAAATCTGATAAGATAATTTTTCAATTAGTTTGACAAATTATGAATAATAAACCTACTAAAAAATACAGAAGATCTAGTACAATGTTAAATTACCTCAATTTGAGTCAAAAATTTTGATTTTTTAAAAGTCTATATTGATATTCCACAATGTTAAACCCAATGAAACTGATTTAATTTATTCCAAAACAATTTGGGACAATGTGAAACCTTACACAACTGTCTGAAATTAATCCCAATTGACTTAGAACAGTGTTGACCCTTATATAACGATGTTAAACCCTAAATAATTATATTAACTTTGTCCCAAACAGTTTGAAACAATGTTAAACCTTCCACAACATTCTGAAATTAATCCCAAACAATGTGGAACAGTTTTAAACCTTATAGAACTATGTAGAACATTGTTAAATTAGTATAACTTTCTTAACTTAATCCCAATTAACTTGGAACAGTGTTGAACCTTATATAACAATGTTGAACCCTAAATAATTATATTAACTTTGTCCCAAACAATTTGGAATTCTGAAATTAATCTCAAACAAATTGGAACAGTGTTGACCCTTATATAACAATGTTAAACCGTAAACAATTGTCGTAACTTTGTCCCAAACAATTTGGAACAATGTTAAACCTTCCAAAACTGCCTGAAATTAATCTCATACAATTTGGGATAATGTGTAACCTTGTAGAACTATCTAGAACATTGTTAAACCCTGTACAACTGTCTCATCTGAATCCCAATTATCTTGGAACAGTGTTGAACCTGATACATCTATGTTACACCCTAAACAAGTTTCTAACTTTGTCCCAAACAATTTGGAACAAAGTGAAACATAGTGCAACTGTTTCTACTTACTCTAGAACACTTGGAACATCTTTCTGTCTTCTACAACTGTCTTTTTAAGTCTTCCTAGTAATTTCCAATAATATTTATACATTAAAACCTACAATTTATAGTTTTTCACTCTAAAATTTTTCATATACAGCCAAAAAAATCAAAAAAGACCAATTTTTAGGTCCAAAATTTTGATTTTTGAAATAATTCCAAATTGATAGTCGCCGATGCGCTGATTTCAAATTTTCAAACCGAATTCAATTATCTCTTTCCGTTCCTGAGATATTTGACCTCAAAGTTGTACCTCAAAAAAGTGGGTTTTTTGGATATAATTCTAAAACGGGTAGGGACACAATCTCAACGACTATACCAGTGGATTCTACAGGCAAAGTTACATAAAGAAATGTTTTCTCCGCATATACGTTCTTTGGAACGATTTTGTGAAAAATGAGAAAAACGAAAAAAACCGGAATTTCAGTTTTTCGCTTGGGAACTTTTTGTCACCAAATCTTTTCATTTTCTAGACTTAAGTAAATACAGATGCGCTGATTCCAAATTTTCAAACCGATTTCAATTATCTCTTACCGTTCTGGAGATATTTGCGTTCAAAGTCAGACCTGAAAAAAATTGTTTTTCAGGAATAGTCCTGAAATGGGTCGAGATACGACCTCGGCGACCTCACCAATCGATTCTGCGGGCAAAATTACATAAGTGTACCAATTTTCAGATATTTATTCAGGCGGATACAATTTTTAGAGTGTAAAAACGAAAATCGCAAAAATTGAAAAATCGCCTGATGAACCCCTTACGATTTTTTCCGATTTTTGGCCATTTTCGTTTTTTCGCTGTAAAAATTGTATCCATTAGAATATAAATCTGAAAATTAGTACAAAAATGTAATTTTGTCCGTAGAATCGATTGGTGAGGTCGCCGAAGTCGTATCTCAACCCATTTCAGGACTATTCCTGAAAAACTGAATTTTTCAGGTCCAACTTTGAACTCAAATATCTCGAGAACGGTAGGAGATAATTGAAATCGGTTTGAAAATTTGGAATCAGCAAATTCTTCTTTACTTAAGTCCAGAATATAAAAAATTTTGGAGTCAAAAAGTTTCCGAGCGAAAAACTGAAATTCCGGTTTTTTCGTTTTTCTCATTTTTCACCAAATCGTTCCAAAGAACGTATATGAGGAGAAAACATTTCTTTATATAACTTTCCGCGTAGAATCGACTGGTATAATCGTTGCGAATGTATCTCTACCCATTTTAGAGATATGGTCAAAAAACACCCTTTTTTGAGGTGCAACTTTGAGAGCAAATATCTCAGGAATGGAAAGAGATAATTGAATTCGGTTTGAAAATTTGAAATCAGCGCATCGACGACTATCAAGTTAGACTAATTCCAAAAATCAAAATTTTGGACCCAAAAATGGGCATTTTTAAATTTTTTTGGTTGTATATGAAAAATTTTAGAGTGAAAAACAATAAATTGTAACTTTTCATGTATGTCTATTATTGGAAATTACTAGGAAGACTTAAAAAGAAAGTTTTAGAAGACAGAAAGATGTTCCAAGTGTTCTGAAATAAGTAGAGAGACTTGCACTTTGTTTCACTTTGTTCCAAATTGTTTGGGACAAAGTTAAGGCACTTGTTTAGGGTGTAACATAAATGTACTAGGTTCAACACTGTTCCAAGATAATTGGGAGTAAGATGAGCCAGTTCTACAGGGTTTAACAATGTTCTAGATAGTTCAACAAGGTTTAACTTGTTTTCGGAAAGAAGGTGGTTATTTGTCAACACAGGCAAGTTTATAATTGAAAAGTGACCTGCGTTTTTCTAAAGGTATTACGGGAATTTTTGTGAATATTCATTAATTAATTTGCTTTTTTTTAATTGTTATATTTTTCTCAGATGGTATTTTTTTATTATTTTTTTAAATTAATTATTCTGTAATTTTTTTTAATCAAATTTTTACAATTAATTTCTTTTAATTAATTTAATTATTTTTTTAACCGATATATTAACCGGTTTAAAACGGTTTCTAATTTTCAAAAACCGGTTTTCGAACTAAAACCGTTATTATTATAACGTTCTCTATAAGGGTTAACCGTTAACCAGTATTTTTTTCGGTTACATGCCCTGGTTATGCACCTCTATTTTTGTTTCAATCGGTATATGTCCAAAAGGGCACATTACTTTTGACAGAAACTTAATACATTGATATTGACAACTGTCAGATATTCTTGAGAAATGTGTATAAAATAAATGAAAACAATATATATTTCTTTGCAAGTTTTTCAGCGATTAATAGTTATTTATGATATAAGTGTTAAAAGTGACATTTTATGAGTGAGTGGGGAAGTTTGAAACGAGGCGAAGCCGAGTTTAACAAACCCCACGAACGAAATAAAATCACTTTTAACACAAATATCATACACTATTTTTCCTACGACCACAGTTATGTACCTATTAGTAAATAAAAACTAAGCATTAGAATGACATTTATGACAGGTCATGATGTATTTGTTATGAACAACTGAACATAAGACGTGTTAAAAGTAAATTTGTTTTTTACTTTTAACACGTTGTTAATGGCAACGTTTTAAAAGTATTTACTGTGTTATAAACTGTTATTTTTAACTTGCTAAGCAACCGTTAAAAATACTATTTTTAACAGTGGTCGTAGGAAAAATAATTTTTTATCCTACACATATTGAAAGTAAGATTTTCCTGCGTGTGCGTGCGCAAGAAAGTAGACATTTGCCGGTCTAGACCTACAAAATCTCACTATTCCCTAGGGAAGAAAAAAAAACAGTTCGTGTGCGGACAAACAGATGGCGTTTAATGTGTTAGAACTAATAATCAGAATAAAATATGTGAACATGCTTTTAAAATATTGTAACTTTAGATAATTTTGATACTTACGTTAGATTCAAGGTATTTTTATTATATATTCTGTAAATAATAGAACATAGTAGTTAACCTTATTTATATGTCAAAATAAAATGTTTGTTTTTTGTTCTTAATATGTTGGTATTAAATTTCAGAAATTTGTTTGAGGTTAAGTTAAATGTCAAATTACATAGTATTCATAAGATATTTATATTATTTTTCCTACGACCACTGTTAAAAATAGTATATTTAACGGTTGCTTAGCAAGTTAAAAATAACAGTTTATAACACAGTAAATACTTTTAAAACGTTGCCATTGACAACGTGTTAAAAGTAAAAAACAAATTTACTTTTAACACGTCTTGTTCATATCAAATACATCATGACCTGTCATAAATGTCATTCTAATGCTTAGTTTTTATTTACTAATAGGTACATAACTGTGGTCGTAGGAAAAATAGTGTATGATATTTGTGTTAAAAGTGATTTTATTTCGTTCGTGGGGTTTGTTAAACTCGGCTTCGCCTCGTTTCAAACTTCCCCACTCACTCATAAAATGTCACTTTTAACACTTATATCATAAATAACTATTATTATGTTGTGTTGTTGTGTATGATAAAAAATAGTGTGTGCTACATGGCAGTAAAGTTGTTTTCTGGTCCTCAAGAAGTATCCAGCCTCGACTGTGTCTCGGCCGTATACATATCCTTCGGACCAGAAAAGAACAACTTTCCTACCTAGCAGCACAAATAACTATTGTGTAATGAAATAAAAGATGATACATTTCGAAGGGATGTTGGAAGGTATGAAACGAATGGAAATTGAAGAATGATTAGCCGTAGAATAATCTCACTTTCAAGTGAAGTAAGTTTGAATGAAGTGCAACAAGAAATATGTACAATTTAGCGTACAAGGAAGTTACGTGATGTCCACATTAGATTTATTTTCATATAATTTTTAAACCAATCAAAATGAAATTGACATAAATAAAATTAATAACTTTGTATTTTCTTTGTTCAAAATCTGTATGGTTTCAATACCTCCCTTATTTGTTATTGCTTTTCTTATGAAACTTTCTTTTTTTAATTAATTTAGTGTAAAACTTAATTTCTGTAATTTCGTTTGTGAGTTTAACGAGGGGGCTGTGAGATTTTAATATTCCATAGTGCAACGGAATGAGTTATAAAAACAAATTCAGTAATGACAAGTAATTAAAGGCGGCTAGAGGCTTAAGACGACGTTAAGAGGTTCCGAGTTCCTCTGCAGCACTTCCGGGGCACCGGAGTGCCATTTCCACGGGTATTTAACATCATTAGAATGCTAAGACTTAGCCGCAAATTATTTGACCTCATTATACGAGTCAAAACGTTGGAAGATCTGAGAAAAATGCACTCTCAATGTTGTCGCTATGGTAATAATGTCAAGAAACACTGTTCTCTATTTCACGAGGCTTGAATTTAACCCCCTAATCAAAAACTTATGTATTTTATTTATATTTTATAAATTTTGCCGTGTTTCTGGCCCGGAATAATGTTTGTGTAACTGTCAGTCAGTAAGGAATTAAAACTTCAGATTTATAATTAATATATTTTTTTACTTTTCTAATTAATTTTGAATTATAGTTGAACCTTAAAAATATTTTTTTCGTTTATGGTGTAAATTTATTTCTATGCCTAAAATTTTACTCCAAAAATTATCGGTGTGCTAATTCTAAATTTTTTAATTGAATTCGATTATTTCTTTTCGTTTGCGCCTCAAAATATTGTATTGTTGTGTTCCTTCCAAAAAATTATTAGATATATGATCTCATCGATTTAACATAAAGAAATGTTTTTCCATATATACATTTTTGAAACGTTCCAATGAAAAATTTCATTTTCTGGACATAAGTAAATACGGATGCATTGCTTTCGAATTTTAAACATACATTGGAATCAGCATATTGAGATCTACAAATCATTAAAACAAGTTGTTTTGGAATGTTTTTCAAATTTTTATTCAAAAATGACTTGGAGTCAAATATCAGCGATTTTATTAATTAATTCTTTAGATGTTCATACACATAAACAAATAAAGTTTTAATACTGTAACGTTTATTTATTTAGGTGAAGTGTAAAAATGATAGAAATACGAATATTGTTATAAATATTTTTAATAAAGGAATAAAAAATTATAAAAAGATAATAAAAATAAGTAACATTATGAATAAACGGCAACTACTTATTCATATCACCAACTACTTTTTTATTTCAGCTTTATATATCACTGACTTTCTTCAGTGACTTTGCACACTCTGACCGATACTAACTTCTTTTAGCCACCCGACGCAAGCCTTATATTCCTACAGTCAGTTAATCTCTCGAATATTCCACAGTCTTTCCCAATTGAACTTACAACAGACAGGTCAGCCGTGAAAACTCATTTGCGGTGAGTCTCGTTTGTTACAATACAATATTCAGGCAAATATAATTCATATAACTAATTTTCAAAAATAAATACTATTTTGTTGCAACAACTAAAAAAGAGATGAATTAGGCGATTAATTTATTGTTTGTTTCAAAATTCAGTTACCTCTCTTCACGTTATAATACAGTAAATCTTCATATTAGATTATATTTTAAAATGATTTCTTTAAAAATAATGCTTGAATCCAAACGTTTAAAATTATACAGGGTGAATACTGAAAACCTTGACATAGGGAAATAACATGGGAAAACAGTTTTTTACTGTTTCCATCTGTCCCGCTAAATAAAATCGGGTGTATATGGTATCGTTAATTAGATTACTTAATTTTGCATCTAATAAAACCAAATGTGTAATATGGCCTTTTCTAACTGAAATATTTGATAAAATAAATTGTATTTTGAAGGTTATCCTTCATATTTTCGAATAAGAAACGTCAAAAACAAAATGCTCCATAGCCGAGTGGATACGAGGGCTGTTTCATAACATAAATAATCTACAAGACCTGGTTCAAGACCACCTCGGCCCTATTTTTTTTTAAATTAAATTATACTTAAAATATCATATTTCGAAACATGAAATACAAAATTATACACCAAAAACTAAATTCGACTTAATTGTTAAGTTTGACAGACAGCAAATAATAATATAATAATCTTGAAGGAATGTTCAGTCAACAACAATGATTCGAAGGAATATAAATATTGAGAGTAGAAATCGCGTAATTGGGACAGGGACAAAACCTCTTGCGAATGCGTAGGCGTTCCCTGTATCTAATCTATCATCTTCTCAGTCCATTAGCGAATGAGATTCGGGTGTTATGGTTTTCAGCTGTTCTTGCGGAGCTTCTTAATCGATAGCGCCACGCACTTGCCCGTTTCGGATAATTGAATTCGCTTAACCGAAAATAATCGCCACAAACCGAATTAAATTACCATCAAGGTGCGAACGCACAACACTACAGGGGAGCCGGAAATTTATACTCATCCAGATTTCCCCAACTACCCCATATATTTTCTTTCCATTCTAAACATTTTTTTTTTGTTTGATAATAAATTTAAATCTCAATATTAAAAGATATAGTATTCCCATCTAAAATATTTTTGCAATAATGTTCTATATAATAGAGGATCTGTATGTCCCACCAAATTAAAGTGGTTACCATATATTTCCCACTAGCCTCTGTGGTGCACTCTTTATGTGAGTAAGAGTGCACTGGAAGTTACTTCTAATAAACACTTCTTCGTATAAATATAACATTACAGATATCTACGAAAAAGAATATTGACACACTCAACAATGGGTACTGAGACTTGAATCTTATATAAATTTATTATAATATGTATCATGTTAATAAATTTTATGATATATTTTTTTCATGTTCTTCAAGATGAAGAAACAACAAATTTTATTACTATTACTGAAAAAATACTGCTATATCCTAGTTAGTTAATAATATTAATATATATTTTATAATAAATTGCTAACGTTTGAAAAAAGCGATAATTTTTTTATTAAAAACGTTTATTTTAAAAACAAGTGTGCTTGACATTTGACAACAAAAAAAATATGTAGACTGTATTTATTTTTTTATTTTTAGGAAATAATATTTATTGACTTAAATATTTCAATAAATAAAACATATTTTATAGTCCATATGTCACTCCAAACGCCAGTGTGACATAATTTTTAAATAAACACAGTTTGTCAAAGCGTTAGAGTACATTTATCAATAATAGCATTGCAATCTTTTGAAGTTTTGAAAATATTAAAATTCCTTTTTTTATCACAAAATTTTATTTAAGTAAATGTACTCACGGTCCAGTAAGGTATGCATCTTAAAATATCTAAAAACTAACATTAACTATTATATTTATTTCTTTCATCGTAAACAATTTTCAAAAATATTGTTAAATACCCTGTTGTGCTATTCAGTATGTTACCAATATTCACGATTTAATTTAAAAATGCATAGGCGTGCGTAGAACTGTTCTTTTGGGGGTGCCAAGATAAATTTTTATTAGGTCGAAAATTTACAAATTTTAAAAAACTTTGTTTATAATATTTTTTAAAGAATTACCTTTGCTAATGTCAAATTTACAAATAGAATTTAATTACTTCTTTTCGTGTCGGAGATATTTGCTGTCAAAGTTGCACCGCAAAAAAGTGTATTTTTGAGTATATTTCAAAAATGAGAAGAGGTACAATCTTAGCTAATTTATCATTTGAATCTACGAGAAAAATTATATAAAGAAATGTTTAAACATATAGCCAAAAACACACTTTTTTGAGGTGCAACTTTCATAAGAAATATCTAAGGAACGAAAAGAGATAATTAAATTCCGTTTGAAAATTTGAAATCAGCGCGTTGAGATCTATCACCACACTATTTCTCAAAAACAAAATTTTGGGTGCAAAAGTGAGTAGTTTTAGGATATTTCTCCCTCTTGTTACCACAACCATTATTGTCAGTTAAAACGGGAGGCAATAGCCTGCAAAAAACTGATTTCCCATGTTAGTGTCCTATGTGCACCTTGAAGGAAAAATCCGGTGTATGCATTCTTAAACCATGTATTAATGTTTGTATAAGGCGAATTAATTATTTTAAATTTATTATAAATATAAATTTTCTAATGTATATTTTTCTTTTGTTACAGGTATGTATCTAATTTGGTTTTACGAATACTGTTTCTTCATCATATAAGTGTAAGTAAATATATGAATAATGAAATCAGCGATAAAGATTGGTACGCTCAACAAAGAACGATAAGCTATGACGATATTTTGCGAATTAATATAACTAAGTCCGGATTGAGAAGTGCGTGATTAATAATAAAGGGCGTGAAGTGAGTGAAACAAGCAACAACTTTTGTGGTTGGCATCACTTCATATCCTCGTCTAAATTCTGGTGTTGAAGTGTCAGCGTTGAATGTAAGTACGTATGTATGTATGGCAGGTCGTGTCTATCGATCAGAACCGAACGCATCTTGAATCCTAAACACCGCGCGTCCAGATTAAAAATCCCAGCCGCAGTTGTCACACCGCACTCACAAACAATGGGGAAACGCTTCGGACAAAACAGCAGGGGTCGAAAACAATATGGTTTTAATTATTTTGTCCTTAAGTGGAATGCGAATTTTGAACTATCAACAATTGTTGAACATAAACATCTTCAACAATGACCTAAGGATTAAAAAAAGTTAATATGTGTTTTCTACTACTAGTACTTCTAGTACTTTTCGCATTCTCTATAAACTTTCAAAGTTACTCATTTCTCATCTTTTGTGATTTCAGCACTCGGCCATATTTTTTCTTCTATTTTACGATTCTGTGCAAAAAATAAATATACCTGTATTTTTTAAATCGCTTATTTGTTGATAATTTGGGAGAAAAACAATAATAGAGAAGTAGATTGAGAATTTGAATTCCGTCCAAAAAATCATCTATCATAGAATAATCTACATTTGGCAGATTACTCAGGTTCCATTTTTAAAACGATGCATGTAAACACTAAACATCCTTCGAAAATTGACAATGTTGACTGTTGACATATCAATGCCAACCAATTTTATACCAAAACAATCTGTTGTGTAATATCAAAATATTTTTATTTTATTCTATGATTTGCCTGTATTAAATCTTATACATTGTTTCATTAGTAGTAGACTAATTTATCATAAACATTTATTCAATATCATTAATTAAAAAAAAAATAATTTCATTAAATTCTCACTTTTAGCATTGTAAATTGCTCTCCCATTCGCCTGCATGACATTATATAAATTTTAATTTCAAATGCTAATTTCAGTGAAATTATAAGGAAATATATAGTTTTTGTTATTATTGCTGGTAGTAACAAAGGTTAATTTTTAGTTTTTATACTTTTTTTTCCTTGAATTCTATAGTGGTCATATAGCCCATTGTAAAATAGTTTATTTGTTATTCTCTTATGAATAAAACTTAAATTATAACCAAATCCTGTTAGTTACTAATGTTGTGTCGAAAATTTGTATGACAGTAACAAAACACATCCTTCAATAATATAAACAATGCAACAATATCATGTAAAATTTTTACCGGTAGCTGTCAGTTCAAGTAAATGACGGTTTACAATTGAATAACATGTAAAATATACATTGTTATAATATATATTGTTTGTTATACCTACATCATAATCCGTAATTACCAAACTAAAAAGAGTGCTAAATCTTAAGATAAAACACTGCTAAGTAACGACAAAATCAGTCCTTAATTTCGCTGTTCCTTGTTGAATTCATTTGTCAAAAAAAGAGGAGAGGTAGTTGGAATTACCAAATTAGAATGGTTGATGGTTGTACCTTCCTTATATACCTACTTGAGTCCCTTTTCCTGCTATTAATGTCGAGATTTTGTGAAAGAATTGTGATGTGTTAAAAGAAACATTTCTGTACTTGAATGAATCTCCACTACTTCCCGTAGTAACTTATTTTTAAAACTCTAAATTTAATCCCTGCACTCACGGTTAAAATTAAACGTGGGATAACGCCGCTAACAATCATATCCACATCTACCGATTGTTTGGCACCTTGCTAACCTAATTATTACGTTGTTGTGACCGCGCCCCAAACAAAAATACACCTTCGTATATTTAGATTCAGATCACTTTGGCAACCAACAAATCACGATATTTTTACAGACTCAAAACATGAAAGACGCTGTTAATTAACTTTCATTGTTAATTTGTTGCTATAATTAACTCGGATTGGTAATTGGGGCTTTGAAGATGTTAAAATAACTTTTTAAATAAGGATGTTCTAAATGTACGCAATAGATAAGTGCAAGATGGATTAGAACGAATTAGATTATCGTTTCTAAACATATTTCTTTGGTTTTCATCAGTGACGTCGCCAGCTAATTTTATTTGGGTGGGCACAGGCCGTTCCGATATTATTTAGGGTAGGTACACGAAGTATTAAAAAAACAATATTTTTGTTAATAAATTAATGTCATTTTACAAAAAATAAAACAACTCTGAGGGGCTGTTACCTTTACCATGGATTAGTAGAAAAATATCGCATTGAAAAACTATTGTAAGTTGTCAAAAAATATACGTTATTTACTATTTCGATGAGATATTTTTCTATTAACCGATGGTTAAGGTATCCGGAACAAAACTTTAAATTACACCCAATTTATAATTATCCTCAAAGATGTCTTTAAAAAAAAAAACTTTGTCCAAGTTCTTTTTTTTTGCTAATTACCTTTCAATATTTTATGTAATTAAATTTGCAAGCCTTTTATGGATCATAGTGTCATAGTATATCGTAAATATGTCTTTATTCTTCTTAAACAGAAAACGTTCTTTCGCGTCCTGCCTTTGAAACTGTAATAATAATAATTATATATGATATAAACTTCAGAAAAAGCGATATTGTCGCTCTAATTTTAAAAAGGATTATATTTTCTATTTTAAATTAAAATTCGTCCCCGTATTTTTTAAATGTTTCTAGTAAAATTTGTAGCTCATTTTAATATTGCAATTTCTAAGTTTGATTCATTACAGAAAGTTACTGCCTATTCATATTTCCTCTTCATTTAATTCAAAATTTTGCAAAGTGACCAGGCTCTGCAATAAGACGATTTGATTGGGAATTCCAGCAACAACTCTTATTGTGATTTAATTACATTTTATTGTTTTTACTATCGGGTATAAAAAGGCGATGATGTATTCCTTCCGGAACAGTTCCAGTTCTGTGCAGGTGCAAGAAATAAAATAAATCGCCGTTTTAAAAGACAATCCCGTTATCTGGAGTTAGTAAAGTTACGATCTTTTCACTTATTTATTATTCTTTTAATACTAAAACTTCGATTTCAAAGTTCGCAACTATCAGATATACGGTTCTAGTTTCTTTAGAATTTAAAATCTTTCTTCGTGGTCTGCGACACAACTTGAAAACAATATTGCAACTTTATGCAACGAACGTTGACGTGAAGTTGTCCTTTACTGTTTAACTCACAAACTCACTTCGCAGGGACGAATAGACAATTGGTACATTCTTTTTATTACATCAACTAATTCAATCATTGTGATCGTTCTTTTTGTCACAAATCAACTATGATCAAGTGAGAAGATATCTTCTCTCCTTACGAAAATAAAATGAATGAAAATTGTTATATTATTGAATTTAAAATATTTTTATTTTATTTCTAATAATAACATAATTTTGCAGATGTAATTTTAGTTATAAATAAATAGTTGAAAAACAACATTTTAAAATGTATAGCAATGTTTTAAATTTATAGTTTATTAAATGAATATGTAATATGTATATTGTGTGGACATTCTTTTATTTATACTATGTATAAAGAAGTATAGTACAAATTCTCAGAGATAGTTCAGAAGTTGACCACAATTTTTGTTCTATGTACCATTCAAAGCTATCACTTTCATTTATTTTACTTTAAATATAAGTGAACTGAAAAGGATGACAATAGTTATTTGTCAAACTAGAGGGGAAAGCGTATCGTTCTACCACTCGAGCTCGAGTTTGACACACGAGTGGGACATTCGATTGAGAGTGGAAAAAGTGCTCTTTCGTATTAGACACAGCATTTTTTTCATGATATGTTTAAAAAATCGATTTATTCGGACAAAAATATGCAGCAACATGATAGGTACGCTAAAAAATATGTTCTGTAAACTTTGACGTTTAGCAGTGCAATTGTTACAGTATTACCAATACGCGCCATTTAGAAGTTGTCAAATAGTGAAATAATGTGAAAAAAGAAAAGAACAAGACATAATTGCTATAGTTTATTTAAAAGACTATCATTATTAAATAAGAATTTTTAATATAATAAAAAAAATTCCAATATTTCATTCTATAATAATATTCTCCTCTCTAGAGAGGGAATAGTTTATTGTGCAACAAGTGCAGAGAGTCGCTTATTTCCCACGACGTATCAAAGTTTCGGTACGAGACGTAGTCGAGTGCTGGAATCACACAAGTTGGGAAATAGGTGATTCTGCACGAGTGGCGCAATATACTTTTTCTACCACCACACTCCTAAACGTTACAAAACAAAAATTTATGCACGAAAGCTATTTGATATCAACAATATGACGTCGGTAACCTTAAGCGTATATATTTTATAAGAAAAAATAAAGAAATGGTATCATTTTAATTTTTGTAAATGTTTCATCAAATTAAATTGGTATAATTATTGAAGTAACTACTAGTACCATTACGAAACATATTTCGTGCAGTTCTCAATCCATCAACCAAAGAGTTTAGTAGTTGATTTTATTTGTCTTTCCATATTTTCATATTTTCCAATTGATCCATCAACATTAATTTTGATAAAGAACGTTAGGACTCTTAAGAATTTCCTTTAATCCTCCAATTGCCCTGAATCTAATAGTTAACTATTATTAAGATATGAGTTGATAGTTTGTGTTACTTTTCGATTTTTCTCAATTTGATTGTTCCATCAAGCCAAGTGCCAGTAACTAAGAGAAGGAACCATTAGGAGTGACCACCCCTAATTGAAAAGGATCCGCAACCTTAGCACTGGGCGTAGGGGTTGAATCTTGACAGGGGTTTAGAATTGTGGGTTGTGGGATGAGGGTTGGAGATTGGTCACTGATGTTGTGGGCATCTTGTCTCTGGGGTTGGGAATTAATTGAGCGTATGATACGGCAGCTAGAGGGAGAAGAGTTTCAATATTTTCAAAACAAAGCAATTGCAGAATTTCTATAAATAATAGGGAAATCCCATGAGGAAACACACAATTTTAACTCCACTTACTGATAAAATTCTATAAATACAACAAATTTTCCTAGAAATGGCAACGTTTCGTAATTCTTGATTATAAAATAATAAACAAATGTTTTAAACCTGTTTTATTTATGACAACTACGTATAATGGAAATTGAACAAAGAAAAAGAAATTGGTGGTAAAATAATATTGGCTTAGTCTTCGTATTCACATACAAGGAACTTAAAATCAAAATTCTGCATTACTAATCAATTTCGAAGTTCCCTAATTTCTATATACTATCAGTAATATTATAATAACGTCTGGCCAATGATTAACTTCTCAAAAAATAATTCATAGTTCAATTTAAAGGATAGATTTGCAAGAAACCAATCTTCTGTAAACTTAGATAAATGTAATGAGATTTGGTTAGTAATTTCTGATGTCAGATAATATAGGTATACAATATTTTCAGATGAAAAATGCGTTAACAAAACCGAGCGATATAAACCTAACGCACACGTAATAGGTTTGTTCCAACTAACCTCCAAATCAATTCAGAATTATTCGACGCATGTGCAGTTTGTAAAAAAAGCGTTCCAACTAACTTCAAGTCCAAATTCTGTAAGTAATTACTAATCTCTATGAATAACGAGTTGGAACAAACCTAATGTATATATTTTCTGGCCGACAAAAAAAAGTTTGTTAACACGACGTCATAGACAAGCAAACTGCTTTCAAAAACATTATGGTAGACTCAGCAGTAAGACGTTTTGAAAAAACAAAACGCCAAAGCAGTCAAATGTCTGGTTACTTTATTGCACCGTAGTGCGTAATATCGCTATTACCAAAGACGTCAACGATAAGTGATTGGTATTTTTACACATTGGTGACGTTTACAATACTTGTTATTTCCGTACTGCGGTGCGATAAAATAACTCAATATATTTTATATTTTTCAGGTTATTAAAAAAAATTATAATAATTTTAATAACGAAGATGCCTACAAAAACGTCTTGTGGAAGAGCCTACCAATTTTTTTCTGAAAATTGCTCGCTTGTTGTAATCTATGATTTCATGTTAATAAGCAATTTTTGTTAGTCAAAAAATGTAATATATTATGAGTGCGCGTTAGATATTTATATATCACACGAATTTATTAAAGCACTCTGCTTTGCATCATGTTTCAATATAGAACCTCCTGATTTAAATACAATCTACCGCATTTATAACGTAAGTTAGTATTTTACGCATTACATATTACAGATGGCGGTGACAAATTGTCCATGAAGCTAACAGCTATCGTAATAATAATAATGTTTAATAAGCCATGACGATACATTTATTTATTTATTTTCATTGCGATTAAGGAGAAAATTTATTTTTCCTTGAATTCCCTTTCTTCTGTAATTTTCTCCTAATTTTGTTCTAATTGCGTAGCCTGCGTGTATCAGGTTTACATTGGGGGGTGATTACACTACTATACGACTTTGCATCTCCTGTATAAACAATTAGTAAGTGTTGCTAATTACTTGATAATGGGACAATCTCTGCGCTACAAGCAATGTGATACTTTCATTCATTATCAAGCTCTAATTAGTTCCCTCATTAACTCCTCATCTTTGTTTCAAGATGCATTTGTCATATTCAGATAAACAGTTATTAAAAACAATTGCCCGTTTATGGATTAAATTGAATTAAACAGGAAGTCCAATGTCATGAACAGAACAAGAATATTTTTGAAATTTCATTAAATCAGCCGAAAATATTTTTTATTAGTATCGGATTCTACTATATTTTTTTATAATTCCATTTAAAAGGTATAAGTCAAACTAAGATTACTAGCGAAAACCGAATGAAAATTTTAATATAATAAGCTAGTTACGGACCCCCAAAGTTTGACATAATCAATGTGACGTCACGAATATGTATTTTTATGTCAAACTGTTTTTTTTTCGTGGAACAAAAAATAAATTAGTATTACAATACCGTGTAAGTATAATTGCACATATATTTAAATTAATTAAGTAGGTAAATAATACTGTCAACAGACCTGGGATATGTACTATGGAAAAGTATTTAAGTATAAAGTAATAAGTACTTTGAAAAAGTGCTTAAAGTATAAGTATAAGTACTGTTTGCAAGAATTAAGTACAAGTATTTCGCAAATGAAACGCGAATATATTAATATATAGATATTGATATATCATAAATACACAGATAAAAATACACATATCTGGTATAAAATAAAATTTTGCATCATGTGGGTTACATTAACAGAAATGGATAAATGAAAGTATTCATGAAGATATTTTAATGGAAATATAAAAATATTTGTAAATCGAAATATTAATTGAAAGAAAAGTTCATTTGCTATATTCCGATATGATGTCGATTTAAGGAAATCTTAAAATTCTAAGTAATATTAATGCAACCGGCCGTGAAACTCAAGTATGGCGAAAAAGCACAATAAAGAATACGCGTTAAAGACGTTTTAATTTTAACTTGCGTCAGTATAATGACGACTTACAGTAAAATGCTCAAAATACATTTGAGTAGGAAAATAATAAAAAAATACTTTTGAAGTACTTTCAGTATTGTTTTTTAATGAGTAAAAATATTTTTTACTTAACTATCACTATAAAAAGTACTTTAAATAAAATACTTCATGTACATAAAGTATTGTAAGTATTACTTAAATTTTTTTTAATGTAAATATTATTCAGCTCTGGCTGTCACAGATGTAAAAGAAATAATCAAAATTAATAAAGAAGACAGAAATACAACTGACAAAACTTTAAAAGTGCACAATTTAAGTGTACTGTGACTGACGGTACACTCCATTTTAGATCTTCAAGCAAATTTTGAGACTTATTGGCGTTATTTTTCAGTTGCCAATCAAAATATTGACGGTCTTTTTCAGTCGCTAACCAAAATATTGATGAAATTTATAGATGTACTATAACCAAAAGACCCTTTATTTATTCTTTTTTTTAACTAATTTCTATTAATGCCATTGAGCTGGAATAACCTATTACGAACTCCCATAATGTTTTTTTTATATCTGGTAGCTATTCCTGGTTTGTGTATGCCCCCTGGAACATTTCTAGGCTACGCCACTGTGCGCAGTGTGTGGCGTTAATTATCTATATGGCGGTAAGGCGTTGAGTGCTGTTGGGATATGGAGTGTTATGGTTTTTAATAACAGATGACATATTGCTATGGATGTTGGGAACAGCGTGGTGCTCTGTTAGCTCCATCTTACATCAAGTCAGGGGCGGATCTAGGTGGAAAGATAAGGTGTGCAAAACCTCAAATTGCCGCCCTTAAATAATTTTTGATCAATTTTAACTTTGAAAATGATCTTTCATTTTATTTAATTAATTAACTATTATGACATTTGGAAAAAGACTAGTAAGGTTTTGTTTATAAATATAATTTAATATTTCTTTAGGAGTTATATCGTCTTTTACAATTGTAGTTAAAGATTTGAGTTCCGTATAAAGCTCATCTGCATTAAAATTCCGTTCTTTGGTATCTTTATCAGTAAACAACAACTCTAAATTTTTACATTAGTTTATTAATAATTTTGTATCCATAGGACCAATATTTTTAATGTTAAATAAAAAGGAAAATGAATCGGTGTGTTGTTTTAGCGGGATAAATCTTCTTTTAATGAATTAATTGCTGCATCTAACTACGTATAAAAGACTGATATTTTAAATTTATCTTTTTCACTAGAAATTGGTTCGACTGACTGCTCGTAATTGAACATTTTCTTTCTTCTTCGAACATGTATTTCAAGAGAAAACTTTGCCTCTTCTAAAACACTGTGATCAGTGCAGATAAATTTATATGATTATAGTTTGGAAGCTAAAATGATTAGTAAATTGTAAGATGTGGTAGATATGTTATAACAATATTTATATAAGTATGTAAATATTGACATATTATAAGAATAAAAACAGAATAGGTTCCAAATTTTTTAAATTTTATTTTTTTATAGTAATTTACATATATCTACAACTACCTACTTATACCTTAAAGGTTTCAAGCTTAATGGTAAAGTTTTAAATGAAAACATACTTATTGCACAAATTATTAATTGAATGTTGAGCACACTTTCAAATTGAACTTCACAGTCAGAAAATCAGAAAATAAATGTACACGTTCCGAACATGTATCCCCGCGCTGAACTGTTAGGTCCACCTTCCTTGAGTTATTTACTAATTGAACAAAAATGGTGTTTTGATAACGTACTCTACCGACACTACAGATCTATGCCGAAACAAACAACCCGCCGCTAATTGCTATTACCGCTTGCTGCATGTAATATAAAATTGTGGAACCAAGCCAATATGTATGTGGTCCTACATACATCAAACAATTGTATTAAAAAATAATTATGCTAGATATGATCTCATAAATGCTTCAAAAGTTTGTAAATAAGTGTAAACAAAGATGAATAATTAATTAAAATTTTAATTTTTACAAATTGCTTTTCTAAAATGCCGCCCCTGAAAAATTCCAGGTGTGCTATTGCACACCCAGCACACCCCTAGATCCGCCCCTGCATCAAGTGTGTGTTAAGAGGCGCTTGGCTTTTGTTTTTGCCTCAGCAGGTGACCCTTTATTAGATATAATGAGATAATATTAAAAAACCTTTTAGAAAATGCAGGAAAAACTAAATAAATACAAAAAGTTTCTAAAAAAAATAAATTTGTGGGTACCTACAGTAATAATTAAGTTTGTACCCTGCCGATATTAATAGTTATTTACATTATAAATGCTGTAGGTTATACTTTACAGCACGAGATTATATATTAAAGTGTCGAAGAACGACACGAAGTTCAATGAATTAATATAACCGAGCAATACCTAATGTATTACTTTTTTGGATTATACGGAGTGGAATGCGACATTTATTATAGATACCGAAAAATTGTTTAAATAAAGTTCTAATACTTTCAATAAGCTATAATTGAATCTGTATAAATTTGGTTAAAAAAATAATTTTGGTAGATATTGCCATATTTGTATTTTTTTAAAAAATTAAATTATTGCATTAATTACTAGAAAATAATTTTTGATTTAAAAAAGTTTAAGGGTTCTTACCTTCTATACTTGATTGTTTTGATATATTGATGAAAATATTTAAATATTTCTTCTCAATATAAAGTGTGCATTGAAATATTTTAGCACAAATACAATACAAAATAACTCAACTGTCAACAAATTTTGATACAGACTTAGTTAGCTTATTAAAAGTTTTAAAAACTTTATTTCAAACAATTCTTCGGTATTTATAAAGATTTCCGAGTACATAGGTGTTTCCAATTTCACATTCCACCCTGTATAAATATTTACTGAAAAATGCTTTTTAACATGAAATAATAGATTACAAAAAGCGAGCTGCCTTCAAAAAAATATATGATACGCTCTGCAATAAAGCACTTTGAAACACAATGAAAAATCAAAATCAGTCAAAGGAATATATTTTTTTAATTTCTTCAATAATTTATTGAACGATAAATTGTGGTAGGTAGTAAGCCAAAAATATTTACAAACTATTTCCCTCTTCAAAATGGACTATGTAGTACTCTTTCAACATCAGTTAGAGTGCCTGGGAGGAAACAAAGTCAATGTGGTGCACTCCTTACGTTAGCTAAATGTTTTGATAAATGTCTCTTCGTTATGTACATAAAGGAAAGGTAATATACTTTGACGTGGTCATGAAAAAATGGCCCCTGTAGTACTTTCTCCACACCAACTAAAATTAATATATACTCTGTCTGTATAAATATACCAAAAGCGATAAAGCAAATTAACTCATTTTCATAATAATGTGAGTGATATTTTGTAAAAAATATTTATTTAAAAAGTTGAACAAGTCATTGTAGAATTAAAATTCAGAGGGTGCGGTACTAATGATGATTGCCAGGGGGTTTGGGGGGTACAGGGGGGAATATCTCTAATTGCGAGCTGTCGCCAGCTGAACCCCGTTTAATTACTAATCTGATAGCAGATCGAGGGAATCAGCATCAGCATCAGACCAGATCTTCTAGATTGATTCTATTGATTTCTTTTTAGTTTACAATTGCTTCACTTCTATGTGCACAGAATTCCATTATCATAGAACAAAGAGTACAAATAGTCATTCCACAAATATATACAATCTACCATATGCTCAGAGCCACAAACAAAGCACAAACAGCAAGGATTATCATTTTAGTTTCAAAATAATGATTCATTTAAATTACAATTATTATAAAAAATAAAATTTCTATTTCAGTTTCATTTTGTAAGAAAAAGTTATCGTGTTTATTACATATCTTTACATATTTGGACATAACATTATCCTCAAGAAATAACAAAAAAAAATTCATGTTTTTTTTTTATTTTGTGATAATTTTGTTATTTTATCGAAACATACATTTATATTGTCAGAAAATTTCGTAAATTGTAGTATTATTATTAAGAAACTGAACAAATTAAAAATTTAATTTATACGATTAAAATACGACATAATGTATACGTCATTTGAGGCAGAATTTTTTTTTTATCTTCCTATTGATACCACAACCATTGTTGTCGCTTGAAACGGGGGGCAACAGCCTGCAAAAACCCATGTTAATCTTCTACGTGCATCTTGAAAAAAACATCCAGTATAGGATACTATATAAAAAAAAAAACACTGCTTTCCAGTAGATACTAAGTATTAATTATTAATAGGAGCATACTGTAAAGATTTCAAATTTTGCTCTATAATTCATGTGTAATAAGGACATGGACATATATTGTTGTATATTTCTAAGTGTTTGTGATTTTCCTGTTTTGGTACAACATTTTAAATAGAAATGAGATCAACGTACCTCATGTATTTGTCTTGCAAAAAAATTAATTACATTTTAACAACTTGCTGTTGGTCAACTTTTGAATAGACCTACAATTTGAGTTGCGAACTATTTGAACACATTAGTAATTTTTGGTTATTAATCTTGACGTCGAGGATTGCACCCCAGGCTTCATTGTATTACTGATTTCCACGAGGAACTAGAACTAGACTATTAGTTTTATTTAGGTTATACTGCAATAATTTAAAAGTTTGCATTATAATTTATATTGCCACATATCATTACATTATGTGTACCTATTTCTTTTCTCATTTCTAAGTTTTGTGATTGTATTTTGTTTATTGTATTCTTTCAACTTTCTTTCTCATTGTCACGTAAAAAATTAAATTATTTTTAATAGTAAACTTATTGTTTCTCAACTTCTATGAATACACTTGTATTTTTTTCTTAATAATTTTTGTATATATTTTTTTTATTTATTTAAATTTTTATTTACAACTGGTTAAGCGAAAAAATTAAATAACAACGTGGAAGAAATAAGTCCCATTGGAGTTCTTCCAGTTTTAAGTTGTTTTTACTACATAATATAGATGCCAGATCTAGAGGTTTAGTTTTTTTCAATCTTCTTATTTCTAAGGAATTGTCCAATAAATCTAGTGCACACGTATTAATGTGGTTATGTAAGCGATTTTCATATCGAGTAGAGTATGTCTCTATAGTCCCTTAATATCTTTAATTTTTAAATCCGAATGTATTCATTCATTTGTAACATACCATGACGGAGCATTTACAATTAGTTTTGAAATCTTTGTATAATATTTAAATTTAATTTCTTAGCGCATCCCCCATAATATGGTAATTGTAATCCATATGTCCATATATGAATAATTGCAGCTTTATATAATAGAATTTTGCAGTGTTCTGGTAATTTTGATATTCTTCCTAGAAGCCAATAGTTTATTAATTTTTATATTTACATTTTAAATTTTTCATTTGTTAAATACTACGTATACAAATTTCTTTAGGTGATTGTGTGAAGTAGCAATTTTGCTTGACGAAGTAAATGAGAATAACTTAATTCGTGACAGGAAAAGTTAATAATTCCCTAGATTAATAGGGAAGTGCGTTACCCTTTTCGCGTTAATTACCTTATAATTACCACATATTAAATTACATGTAATGTGTCATCATTCACTTAAGATTCTTTTCGCAAGATCTAGTGAAGGCTGTCTGCCGTATCTTCGGATCTTTGATTGTTGTCGTTTCCGAGATGAGTCAATCAGTTTCGAAAATGATTATGGAGCTGTTTTTCTTTGTGTTGAATTTAGGCTATGAATGGTTTCCTTTCCATCGCAGCGTTTACACATGGGCGGAGGGAAAAATACGCTTCAAGTGAATCACCGGTACTTGGAATATTATTCATATCTGGAATTTATTACCACAGTTTATAAACAAAAAACAACTATACGGTAATCACAAAAGTAGTACGCATTGTATTTTAACGATAGTAATAATACTGAGTTTTAACCTGTGCTACAACATTTCTAGAAACAACAGAGCCTCAAGTATCACAAATACCTATTTTTCAAAATTGGGTGTTCCGTGTCTTTTAATTTTTATATGTATTAATTTTCAAACAAAAATATTACATAAGTAATAAATTTTAAAAAAATCAGTGCTGGTAAAATACAGGTATTAAAATTGGCCTTGGAAATTTTATCTCAAAAAAAATAAAGAAAACATGATAAAATTTATGGGTAAACCCCGAGTTAAAATACGACAGAGATCAAATTTCGTTATGAATTATTCCCCATAAAACATGTCTCTTATGGTGCACTTTCCCTGTTAGATAAACTGTCTGTTTAAATAATATTATAATTTAGAGATCGTGGGATCATATCCAAATAAAATTCTTTGTTATCTGTTTTTCAATTGTCGATGGGGTGCACTCTACCTCAGGGGCGTCGTTAGGATTTTAAAACAGGGGGGAGCAAATGGGCACATTTCACATAAAATAATAATCGATTTTAAGTACTTCACACAATTAACAATAATTTTATTACATATGGAAGAATTTGGTAAATTCATCTATCATAATATATGTCATCCGTATTTAATTTTTTTGCTGTATTACTTTCTATTGATATGATAGCCATTGGTTTCAATCAGTTTGTTCGAAATCAGAGGTGGTTTCGTTTTTTTACCTGTAAGTACATCAAATCATTCAATAATTACAAATATTTAATATAACGTTATATAAAATTAAATAAACAGGAGGGGCATACGCCCCTCAAAAATAGTCTAACGACGCCACTGCTCTACCCCTTCTAATTTGATAAAGATCCTCTGTGGTATAAATTACAAATATCTGCGATTGGTACACCCAACAATGGGTAATAAGCGAATGACGTATTAATTTTTATCTTATGAAGTTTCTTGAAAAACTTTACCTCCAGCAAGGAATTTCTTTTCTTTCTAATGCCCCCTCTCAATTTCCAATGCCTCCACCACTGAAATCTTTTTATATCTGATTATCTCTCCTTGTCTAGTTCTACTGACTGACTGTAGTGACTGCAGTAATGCACACTGTGTCTCGGCGACTGTCTGCATGTGTTACGAGTGTTGTTAGTGACATGCGTTAGTGATCTGTTAGTGCTAGTGTAGTGTAGCGATGAGTGAAGTGATAGTGTTGAAAATCGGAATAATCTAACTCTTACTTTTTGGTGAGTGTTTGTTGTTATTGTATTGTATTGTACTAATTTGCTTTGCCCGTATTTCGGCAATGATAATATTGCGGACTCTTATAGGTCCTTAATTTTTATTTTGGCGTGCATCAAATATGAAACTCTAAACGTTTTTAAATAATATTTTGTATGATCGAATATTTTTTAATATTTACCAATTCGATTTCCAAGACAGTAGTTCTAGTTATGTTTACAAATTATTGAACAGTAAGTGATTTCGAACATTACTTACCGACTGAGCAACAATTAAAGTTAAATTTAGGGTTGGTCTGATTTAAATATTTTTTGTAATAAATATCATTAATGTTTATCAAAGACAATAAACAAATACAAATTGTAATAAAAATGTTATTATTTGCTACAAAATTGTTAATAATAACCAAAATTTGTTCTATATATAATAATAATAATATCTTCAAATTAAATGATATTTCATCATTTTAATTCTCATAAAATAGAAGAAAAATATAAGTATTTAAATGTGTAACTGGAAGTACCTAAATATTCTTTGTTACTCTTCCTCATTTTATTCATATGAATTGTTTTGGTTTCATTAGAGATTTTGTTTTTGTTTATGGTATACAGTAGGCTTTATAAACAATTAAAAAAGTTCAGTAACACCAACCAACACATTTTATTCCGATGTGATATTCATATTGTTCATTCATCAAAAACCAAAATCTAAATTAAATTTAAAAAATTGGCGCTTCCTAAAATGTGGCGCCCTAAGCCATTGCTTTGCTGACCTAGGCTGTAATACGGCACTGAATAATTAGATTACACAATATAAATCTTTTTTCTAGTGTTTAGAAGCAAAATTATAGGCTGCTTGAATCTGAATTTAAATCTCGTTTGAGCAAAAATATTATGGTGCATTTCTATACTAATCAGAGTGTCTGGAAGGTGACTCGCAAACGCATATATCTAGCAATCAATAATAAATCTAGGGCGATATATTTTTAATTAGTTTTTTGATAGTTTTCATTTTTAAATACAGTTCGCGACATTGTCCAAAACTGTCTGTTTTAGATGGTATACAAATCAATGTAAGCCTTGTATAAATTTCTTTTATTTTTCCGAAAATTCGTCCCTTCTTCGTGCCCAGCACTTTGAATACCTTATCGCAGTTAACGATTGGCGATAAGGCCCAAGAAGGGCGAATATTACCCTATAAAGAATTATTCTATCTTTTATTATTTCTGCAATGTTGAGTCTTCTTTATGCGATTCCGAACCCTGATTTTCGGACCAACTGTTTACCATACGGACAGGAAAATGGACTTGGTTTTGTGGGGTATCTTATCAGCTTTGATTTATAGCCGTTGATGTACAAAGCAGGAAATTATGAATATATTTTTATAAATAAAATCATTGTCATATCTATTTATTACTGTACACATTTGACATAGTCGTACGCTTTAATATTTTTGCTTAATTTTCCTGTAAACAAAAAATGTAACAATTCGTCTATTAATAAACTTTTCTTCCGACTAGAAATAAACTGTTCTTTTATTTGTTTGGCAGTTGACACATACTAGGCTTCATTATTCCCAAAGGAATAAAGCCAGGGAATCTAGTAAAAATAAATAATGAATTCCCTTGACTACAGACTTTTATAAAAAATCATTCAAACTTAATCCTTTGCGGTCAGTCAGTTAAGAATTAAGCATAAATAAATTAAATTATTTAAATGAAGGAGAAATAAATAACTATTATGACTAACAGAAAACCAAATACAACAATGATTCATATGTACTGTTAAGTATATTGGTATAATTACAATACATTATCTGTGGCACATTTGTAGAAGGAACATTTGAAGCAGATTGTCAACCCACAGCTTCTGCTTAGAACCTATAACTTTTAATAGGTTCTGAAAGACGCTCCACAATTTTTGAAATGCAGAGTACTTAAACATTAAGGGAGAGAAATGCATGATTTTTCCTGAGGTGCAGTGCGAGAAAAATAGTAATCTTTCCTGTGGTGTATGTACTATTATTTATATTTAGTAACATTATTTATTCACATCTATAAATCATGCCCATAATTTTAAATTTTTGTAGCCTTCGAAAAATTTAAATTATCAGGGTAAGTGTCCCTTTTGTAAAAAAAAAACATGATAGTATATTACTCATTACTAAAGAATTAATTAATTTTTGGTCAATACATATAAATAAATCAATTTTAAAAAGTGATTGTTTCAGTGATGTTGAATCTTGGACTAGAGAGAGGTATGTCATACGTTTATGATAATTAAAAAATAGTGTCCGACCTGAGTTTCAGTTTCGTTTTCGATTTCGGTCAGTTTAGGCAAAAAATTGGGCGAAACTTCGGCCCGGTCGAAATTAGTGTTCGTGCCGAATCTGTCGCTTTTGGGTTTGTTCGGAATGGTTTCACTCGGGTATTTTTTTTTTGTTTCTTATTTAATAGTTATGTTTGGATCGTTATTTTTATTTTGTTCCTTTCGAAGATATAATTCTTATTTTATTAGTATTATTCTGAGGCCGTTAGTACAAAGGTGCTAAGTGCAAGATGAGACACGATCGCATTAATATAATTTGTAAAATTAAGACAAAGATTTATTATGGAATTGAGAAAAGAAGTAGCAAAGAGAGGAGCATATATTATAGAACTCCTTGCAGTTAGTAACAAATAATTCTTGATTGTTATTACTTGTGATGTTTGTGAGGTGGTGTTTAGACAATTAAAGTCTTTACCTCTTTGGTTTCATTTAATAATCGAATAATACATTAAAAAGTATGAAAAACACTAGATTTCCAAGTTTAATAAAAATTTAATTAAACTATAACTTAACTAAATAGAGTTTTGGTTTTGGGTATTTTTCGGCCGAAACTAGAAGATGAGCACACTATTTCTGTTTTTCATTTACATTTTATGCTGACAGCTACATCATAAAAAATTTAGTAATTAATTACTTGTTTGCTATTGGGATTGTTATAAAATAAAATAAGTGTGCAATATAGTTAATTGAAAATGAATACACATTTCAAAATCAAAAGAGACACCGCTGCCCGCAATGATAATAATTATTAATGGCTAAAAAATAATATTGTTCAAATGTCTAAATAATGAAGGCAATATTCTAATTACATTCTGCGGAAGCCATTCATGAGTCCAAGTGCCCAAAGGTCACTTGATAAGCACTCTACAATCATCTTACACAATGACTGCATACAATATTTCATCCTGTAGTAAATGTGAACTCATTTCTTTCTCATAATTACTTCCATTATCAGCTTGTACCTTTGTAGAAGAAAAATGAACGTGTGAATAACTGTGTAGGCGTATGCATAATATCCAGATAAAGCGATTTGTGAATTAGTGTACGAGATATACCTCAGAGGGTGGTAGAAAAAAAATGTGTACGAAGATACAATCAAAATGGGAAATATTATGAAAGGGCGTGTATAGCATGAAATAGTGCAGGAATAGTTCATTAGTGTAAAAAATATTGTACCTGAAATTTATGTTGCCATATGAGTTTAAATACAAGGGTGTAATGCTGGTTAGATTTCTAACAAGAAAGGATTTTTTAAATTTATTTAACAACTCGTTAAAAAGCCAACAAGAAAATTTGGTGAAATAAGAAACACGCGTAATATAACTCTCACTGGTTCTTCCAGTTGTATAGTGTTTGGTAACAGTTTACTTGACTTTGGAAACAGTTTATTTCGCCTTATTCCGTTCCATTATTTCTTATGGGATTTTAATTTGAGAAAATTGTATTATAATTTTCATGCTGCAAAGGACATCAGGATTATTAATGGTTTAAAATATAGAGACTAATCTAGATTACATTGCTTTATTCTTTCTCTTTATTTTTTATAATTTAATGTACATGTACAGACCAAAATATATTCTACTAAATAATAGTAATAGTAAAACCTGTTAGACAAACCTCGTTTTACACTAAAAAACCTATATATTGTTTTTCCTACAACCGGAGATATGCTCTCTTGTAGTTTGTAAAGTATTACCTTTCACGAACTAGTGCTTGAAAAGTACTTTTCAGACACTAGTGCGTGAAATGTAGCCGTTGCCAATGGTTTAATTTAATTTGAAATAAATTTTATTCATATTTCGTTCGTAGAAATATTGTTGTATGCAACACGTGTGTAACATTGTGTTTTTTATCTCGTGCTATAATTTTCGCATTCGGCTAGGCCTCATACGTTAAACAGTACTCGACTAAAAAACTTACTTTACACACTAGTTGCACAAATAACTATTTTAAAATTATATTTGGACCTAGATAATAAATAACATTAACAAATAGCTATCATGTCGTTAAACATGAGAATTCAACTACAATATATAAAGTAAGACTAGAAAAAAAAAAAAATCCTTTTGATAGCAGATAAAATGAATGTAACTTTTTTAAGTGATAAAACTGTCTTCACCTCTCTCCTAGCAGCCAGATCAAAATACTATCTACATTAATGTTATTTGCTTTATATATCGCTAAATTATTACTCTGCAGCGTTTTATTTTCTTCGGATAATTTCAATTTGCCTATTCGACCTGACAACAATTTGACTCGCAAACTGATTAAAAAATCAAATCACTCCACCGACGGTGTCCTGATTTAATATTTATCCGGTAAAATAAAATCTTGTTTAATGACAATTGATATAATTTGAACACAACATTTAAAATTGACTAAAAGCTTTTTTGTGACGTATTGATGTGAAAAAATAACGCTTTTATTTTTAACTTACATCTCTTTTTAAACCGTTTATAAGTCATTTATTACAATCATAAATAATTATTATAATAATTAGTTGTGTTTAAAGCCATTTAAGGAATTGTCTGAGATATATGTTGCCACATGAATTTAAACACAAGCATGTAATGCTGGTCACATTTCCCAACCATGTAGCTTTTTCCTAGCAAATTAATTAACCGTCGCATTCTCTCCGTGATTATGAACTATACCACGTCTGCCTAATGACAGATAGGGGAAGAAATACGGTAATTCATTTCGTGTAAGTTACCCTATCGGTCAGATCTGACATAATTAGGCCTTGGCCTAAACAACCTGGTCTAAAGACCTAAACTCAAGCGATGGCGACAGGGACACATGTTTCCCCTAAACTACGCCACTGGTTTGCATATCGGCTGACGTCAACAAACAATGATTAATAGAAATATACACAAGAGTGCTACCAAAACTTTACCCTGTTATTTGAAATAACAGCTAACAGAAATGCAGTGAACTTACTTGACTCAGTAATCGGTTTGGTTTATTTTTCGCAGTAGGGATTGGAGGGTGCTAATTGCTAATAGATAAAGGGAAATACTAAATACTTAGAAAGTTATAAGAATTTATAATTATTATACAGGTTGTTTCAAGATCATTGCATATTTACCTGTTTTGACTTAAGCAGCGGGTTGCTTCTAAAACGGATTAAAAGGGTCACAGAACAGATTTGTAAAAAAATATTCGAATTGTGGCACACGAAATATTGTTTGGAGTTTAATGTTTCATTTATATTTTAAGAAATGCGGTACAAAAAATATGAAATAAAAAGTTATCAATTATTTCGTATTAATAGTATTGTCACTTTCATTTGTTTTTAATTAATTACATATATTCAATATCATTTTTCTACGCTCACTATGGAAAGTGGCATTTTCTCACACTTTATAAAATTTCAAAGTTCCATATTACCCACAATCGTGGGTTAAAGTGTGCGAAATCATTTCTCTCAGTATTTGCCAACACTGCACATGTGCAAGTTGAAGGTACTCTATGTGAAGTTCTTTATGTCAAATAGCTTTCGTGCATGTATTTTTATTCTGTAACGTGTGACAGTGTGGTCACACAAAAAGCCACTCGTGCAGAATCACATATTTTCCACCTTGTATTATTCAAGCACTCGACTTCGTCTCGTGCCAAAACTTTCACGCCTCATGAGAAATAAACGACTTGTTGCAGAATGTACTACTGTTTACAGCAGTTCTATATGTGTGCACGATCAAGTTTTCTGTTGTCTCGTTAGATCACTCTTCTTCATCCAGCAAAACTAAAGTTTCTCCGCTCCATTCAAGGTTGTTATATCTTTTTCTTTAATTTTGTTTAAATTTTGCTTGCAACCACAACTAAACACATTAAAAAATTACATTCGAATGATATTCTATCATTTTTTCACAAATTATAAATAACGGCTGGTATATTTATTAGTGGGATTCCAACACAGTGTTGCTACACCGTTTTTACAAATTTTTGCAAGCTTTCCCTAAAGCTTAGTAACATAAATACGTTGTTGTGATACGGTACACTGATTTATTACGAACACAAATCATTTGCAAATAAAAATTGTATATTTTTGTTTAATTTTTGTTTAACTGTGGAAGATATGTGTGAAAATTCGAGGAAGTTGTAATAGGTCGATACTTTCATTTACATTTTGTTGTTTGTTATATTTTTCGACCTATCAGTAAATTAAGTTTTAATATCTATATATTCCTTTATTCATAATACAAAATTTTAGTAATGGTTGTCAGTTCAACAGTATGGTCCATCAAAATTTTTATCTTCAGTGTAATTTTTTTGTTTGGGGGTCGCCGTCAAATTCTTCTTACCACGTCCACTTCGTGTAGATTCGCAATTTTTCACTGTGACAGTGGCGTGCGTGCAAGTGGGTTAATACATTTTGATTATAATATAAATTAACATATATGGAACAGAGCTGGATATATGAACCCTTAATGGCCACTAATATTTTCCAGAATTTCCGAATCTTTTCATGCGAATTTTCAAAGACTTTAAATTTACCTTTTACTTCTACAGAACATGCAAGCTCGGGAATTAGTTTTAAAATAGAAAATTGAATGTTTAGTAGATGGAAAAGATAAGGAAAAAGAAATAAAAATCCTTACAAAATGTATTAAAGTTTATTTTCAAGGAAAAATAATATGTAATTTATAAGGAAGCCTTTTCCAGTAGAAATATTTATATATCATTACCGTTATTTGCGATAATACAGGTTGGCAACGGGCAATAAGCTGTAAATTATTTATTAATTTGTTTAAACGAAATAATATTTATTACGCTTTTTCGATATATTTTTCCTATACAAAGCGGTATTTTTTAGATGATAATTTTCACATATATTGTATAACTTATTTAATTATAATTAATAACTATATTAATTCGATTGGAATGATACGATGAAAAATCACTTAATTCATTCATACTTTATCCGAGATTTGAACCCAGAACCGTTGGTACGTAAATGCTATTTGATCTCATTAAACATGTCAATTGAGATAAGGGTGACGCCACTATTCTTCGGTAATTTTATATAGTCCCGAAGAATCTAGAAGATTCGAGATAATTACCCGCTGGTATAATGTGTCGAGGCGGGGAACTCGAGTTAGTTAGTGTATATGCAGAGTTAGTGAGAAGCAATTAAATTATAAAGTAGTGTGAAGTCAGAGAGTATAGTGAAGTGAGTCGAGTCGAGGCAGTCGGTTCAAACAGTGACATAAATATTTTGTGGAAACAACTATTGATATCTTGTGAAAATAAATAATGTACAAATGAATACTAAATATTCGAGTTTTTGACATTTTATACTTCACCCAAATAAATAAACGTAACAGTATTATAGACATGTCTTTGTCTAGTTCTGTCAGTGAAATAGGCAGTTACAGTAAGTGCAAAAAGTTATTAATTTGATGGGAACACAGTGTAAAAAGCGTAAGGAAATTAATTAAAATCTTTTTTGTAATTAGAGAAGGGTTGTTTTAAAGCAAACATATGAGGATTAAGAGAGTTTCATTACGCATCTGAAAACAATTAGGATCATATTCGTTAGGATTACAATCCTTTATAATCTTGTTATATGTGAGTTTTATATACTCCCCATACCCTAAATGGATTTATTTTTTGGAAAACTTAATCACTGAATAATTAACTTTTACGAATCAATATTTACACATTAAAAAACACATTTTTTGCATCACTAGAGTGAAATCGTATTTTTTAATGTGCTGTTGGTTATTTTTTGGCTAGTAATACTTATTTTCTCCGAATATGCGCTAATTTGTAATTGTGTCATTATTATTTTTTATAAAACAAAATTACAATAGAAATTTGGTTCAAGATTTATACTATTTTATGTCCGATGAACATTATCTGACTCACACTTACTCATTTTATCTAGAATTGATGTAAAATGGACCCGTTTTAAAGAATTTGACATATCCTACTTTTTTTTTCTTCTAATAAAAAGGCAAACCGTTTCCTTTGTCAAGGAAAAGTATTAGATCAATGATAAAGAATAAACCATTATTATTTCTAAATAGGCCACTTTCTGCACTGTGACAAATTTTTTTATTCAAGGGTCATATAGTTTATAGTTAATTCCAGTGAGTTCCGAATCATTAGGACAATGGTTTTACTTTTTATTTGTTATATACGTCGTTATTTGACTCAGAGATCTCCCTCCACTATACGTTCGAGTCGGAGTAATGTTTATGTTTTGTTTGAATTTATTAATATTAAAAGGGGATAGAAACGGCGAAGTGTATAAAATATTGAACCGTTTAACCCCGCAAGCAAATAAATAAAGTGCGTGTTCAGCGTGACATATGCCTTCACATCCAATTACTCGGACAAGTCCGGTTATTTTCGCCAAAGGGTAAAAATATTTATGTGCATGGGCGCCGGGTGGTTTAGTTAACTCTGGCGTCGACGCTCGGCGCCGCGCAGAGGGCAGCAGCGACGACAGCCTTTGTGGTGCTCCCTACTACATTTATCTTCCGTTCTGATTGGATGTACGCCGCCTGAAATTTAAAAATTACTACCGTCTTCCGGATAAATGAAACACAATGGAATTGATCGCGCCTCCACCATCAATAAAAACACCACCTTATTTCGCAACGACTAGAAATGCTGAATTAAAATCACATTAATTACAAACAATTTGGTCTAGTGCTACTATTTTTAAAAGCAGGAATTAGCGTTACACTATTTTATTTTCTATTTCTCACCATAATGCTCCATATGGTACTCTCCGTGGTCTTTTACAGTGCCTGGAAGGTGACTTCTGGTAAATGCTTTCTACGTTATAAATATATTTGTTAGAAAATATATCTGGTACACTAAGCAATGATTAATAAACATGAGTGATATTAGTAGATTATATTGTAGCGATTGCAAGGACAAACCGCAGGTGCCGACGGCAGGTACATCACAGACAGGTCGAGACGCGTTTAATCATTCTTCTATTGTATTGACGCATCGCAGCTGCCAGAATATTCTAGAGTTTAATTGAGCGGGTCTATAAACCTAAGCACAAAATACCGCGAGGACTGTCTGATATTAATACGAGTAATCATAAAGAATTGATGAACTCTTGAATTAGTGTTTATATTTGTTTATTCATAGTGTTACTTATTTTTATATACTTATTATTCGTTCATATAACTTCGTTATATAAATATTAATGTTTCAATTACTTTTACTTTTTACTTTACTGTCGACTACGTCTCGTGCCGCAAAAATTATACTCATATAGATATGAATGCTTTTCTCCACTCGATATACAATATTATTTATATTTATAAAAGAACTATATACTCGCATTTATAGTTCTGTTGTAGTTGTATTACAAAAAATAGTCTGCGAACTAACGAACCAAACAAAACCTGAATATATAGCAAATGAGAAATAGGAACGAGAAGACAAAAAAATGAGAAGAATTAGAAGAGAATTTATAAATAATGAAATTTGTTTAATAAATTTATATAAATAACTATACCTAAAACAAAATTTCTACATATATTTCCTTAAAAATTGTTTATTTCGCAATCCCTATTATAGATAACTGGATAAATAGAATAATAGAAACAGGAAGGAAAAGAGGAAAAACATTAAATTCCTAAATAGCAACGTCAGATTAGATCCATCTCATTTGAGTTCACTCTACCATTTTCCATATTGTAATATGTATAAAATTACTTACTTCTATAATTTTATTTGCGAAATAACCTGGTTTCCTTTGTTTGAAGTGGTAAAGCTTGCAAATAAACTTTCAACATGAAATCCTGTTGACTTTTATTAATTTAATTCGTCGTGAAAAGTGAATGAAATAGCATGTATGTACATATAATAATGTTGGGAGTAAATGAAAGCCGACATATAGAGAATTTAATTAAGTTTGAAGTGTAGATAATTCACATGGCGGCAGGATTTAAAACTCGTGTAGTCTTCAAACAAATGGTTTGTTTTAATTATCTGCAGATTATGCCATGCGGATATTATCAGCTGCAATGTTTGTGTGCTCGTCTATGTTGGTACAGATTGTTTGGATGTTTCGAGTTGCTTTGTAATTAATTATTTGTATTTATTATGCATACAATGCATCGATTCATTTCACGCAAATAATATCTCTGTTTAGACGTTTTCGATAATGCATTTCGATAAGCTAAACACACGCACACATTTTACATCAAATACAAGTTAATGTAGTAGCAGCGTACACATGAAGTTTCAAATATTCATTCTATTGCCCTTCTTGAGTGGGACAGGATTGTAAGAGATGTGACAATTGTCTTACAATTTTAATTTTTTAGCGTTTACCCCTTCATAAGAATATACAATTTACATTTGTTTTTGTACATTTTATAGATAACATTATTATTAATTATGACAGGGTATTTTCCATAGAGAACAATTTTTAAAGAAATTTAGTGTAATAAAAAAATTAAAGTTAAAATAATTGAGCAAGTCCATACGAATTCCCGTCTAGAGAGTCTATCATTGCTTGTGCTTCGCTAAAGAATATCACTACTCTATATTCTCTTGGATTATGGTTACATTATCAAAATTTTATGAATTTATTATATCATTAATTATTTTATAAAAAATGTATAGCAGCACTTTGATATAACGAATTAATCTGGTTGACGGGTGTCCGTTAAAGTACGTTATGTAAAAATATTTCGATCTGACGAAAACTGATACCTTTCCGTGTTTAAAAAAAATACGATTTAAACCGGAAGGTACATTATTTCGATATTTTAGTATAGTTGTTAAGATTCGAAAAATAAAAATATACCCGTACAGTACGCCGTCCATTATTCTCCGTAAGTAAAAATATAATAATATTTATTATAAAATAAAAATTACTGTGTACCACGTAGGAAAAGTGAATTCTCAGACTTCTGGTGTTGTTGGTCTTGCTAATAAATTATATTACCTTTGTCCCTTATTAAGATTTTCATTAGGTATTAGTGATCTTGTACTTTTGGGTGAAGTAAATTATAAATAATTTCATTTGTCAGGAACTAAATATTGTACAAGATGACTGTTATTACATTAAAATCCAATGTTTTATTGGTTAGAATGATTGGTCGTGATTCTGAGAATACATGTTCGAGTATTTCCCACATCAGAATTATCATGTGATGCACACTTCACATCAAGTACACTTGGGACGCCGAACAGATGCATTAGTTAAAATATTTGAAATTTTTTGAAAGAAAGTTATTATTTACAGTATTTTAATAAATAATATTTGTAGTAATAATATCAAATAAGATAATTCTATGAAAATAACAAAAATATTTGACAGAGATACGAATGCAAACAAGCAAACCAAACGTAATTGCGGGCTTAGCACCGATTCCGTTAATACCAATCTCAGTACTTGTACTCGTGTAAAACCGGGTTACCAATAACAATGTTTTATTCAAACTTAGCGCTCATTACTGGGAGAAGTGTCTTGTGCATCTGTTTGGCGTCCCAATATAAACTCTGTGGTATAAACATATCATTTCTGACTCCTGTGATCAGGGGCGGATTTAGGCATGGGCTTTATGGGCTGCAGCCCAGGGCCCCGCGATACAAGGGGCCCCCTTCTTCGGATATTAGTATTCTCTGCATGGATGCTTAAATAAATTTCGACGTCACTTTCTTTTTAATCTAATCACAGAATAGGTTTATACAGAAGCAACAGTAAGACAGAGAAGCGAAAATAAAAGAGAGACGGAGAATGTTTAACATCGGAAAGTTCCCTCACATCTTAGAGAGAGATAGGGAAAGAGCACAAATTTAAAGGTCTACACAATGCTTCAAGGTCATAGAACTGAATAGGTAAACATGAAAGGTAACGACACGAATTGTCGCTTCTGTATGTAACTATTCTGTGATTTTTTTTTAAATTAAATTATACTTAAAATATCATGTTTCGAAACATGAAATACAAAATTATACACCAAAAACTAAATTCGAATTAATTGTTAAGTTTGAGACAGCAAATAATAATTCTATTAAATATTTGGATTTTTTTATTTATAAAAATATGAATATTGCTATTTTATTATAATAGTCTAATATAATAAAGATATTTTATGCATAATTTAATTAAAAAAAATTTAGGGCCGAGGTGGTCTCGAACCAGGTCTTGTAGGTTATTTATATTATGAATCAGCCCTCGTATCCACTCGGCTATGGAGCATTTTGTTTTTGACGTTTCTTATTCGAAAATATGAAGGATAACTTTCAAAATACAATTTATTTTATCAAATATTTTAGTTAGAAAAGGCCATATTACACAACATTTGGTTTTATTAGATGCAAAATTAAGTAATCTAACTAACGATACCATATACACCCGATTTTATTTAGCGGGACAGATGGAAACAGCAAAAAACTGTTTTCCCATGTTATTTCCCTATGTCAAGGTTTTCAGTATTCACCCTGTATAACAGTGAATATTAAATTTTAAGTACCTGAAGAAAATAGAATTCACTAATCAAAAATTGAGGATTAGTTTTATCATTTTTATGAATATTCCCATATATGTATTTAAATTATTATTATTTATAAGAATAAGTGTTATTTTCTGTTTTTTATTAATGTTAATTTAGTATATAAAATAAAAAAAGTTCTACGCCCGTTGCCTTACATATTTTTTTATTAAAAAAAAACTTAAGGTAGGGCCCCCAAACAGTATAAGTCCAGGGCCCCCAAAGTTCACGGTCCGCCCCTGCCTGTGATATTGCAGATTGTTATACCCAGCAGTGGGAAATAAGTCGTTATCATTATAAAAAGGTTTTATTTTTTCTGGGAATGAAAATTCAGTTTTAAGCAGTGAGGGCGTAGGTCCATTTGTATTTCGTCCAACAATATTGCAGATTGCCATACCCAGCAGTGGGTAGTAAGTCATTATCATTATAAAAAGGTTTTATTTTTTCTGGGAATGAAAATTCAGTTTTAAGCTGTGAGGGCGTAGGTCCATTTGTATTTTGTCCAACGTCCACTCCCACGTCCTTAATTCTATAAAGCCCTTCCGAATGTCAGGGTTAAGCCAGAAAGGTCAAGCCTCCCACACCGGGACTGAACCTGCGTCTGCGAAGTTTGAACCCGGGATTATGTTGTGTATTTTTAATCAATTAATTCACGGGTACGGAGTGGATATGACGTGAAAGTTTGCCGCCGCCACTTGTGAATTTGTCGCCAGCTTCCGATCTGTGACGTCCCATGAATTTAGAGCGAGGAATTTTTATTATGTTGCCCGGATATTAATATTTCATGATAAATTTGTTATGGAACATCTCACAAGATCTCACCCACGAGCGGACCTCCTTATTATTTATACATACGGTGCCACTTCCTTTCAAGTTTTTTTAATTTTCAAGGAATATTTTGCGGGATTTACATTAAATTTTGCGGACTCACGCAGGGCGCCTCTCTCCTATTTATCAATGAAATGCTTTCCAATGTCTACTAAAGACATCATTGAAGGTTTGAAACATTATTATTATTGTATTCTTGCCAAACGACTTAGAATACACATTTGTCTTTACAGTTTAATTATAATACATAGTTAGACACACATACAATATACATTTACTTTCTTGTACTTTATAAATTCTTTCATCTAGTGTTGTCTAGATCTCAAATCCTCTAACATAACCTTTTCTTTTCTTGGTTTACTTCAAACTTAGATGTCCTTAAATGCCTCAGAGATTATTTCTTTTTCCTTCCGTAAAGCCTACACCTTCTCTCGTCACTTGCTAGTTTTTGTCTTGTTATGGTATTCCTTGTCTTTTCCCGGAAAACAAGACAAAAAAATTAAGTACATCTTGTCTTTCATTACTCTTGTTCATAAAATCTTTTCTTGATTGTCATTTTCTTGCTTATTTCTTGTCTTACAGGTTATAACGTAGACAAGGATTCCCTTTTTGCAAATGAACATATAATTTCTTTGTATCACATGTACATTTTTTGGTTAGATAATATCAATGTAATATATATCTTATAATATAATTATTATTATTAAATGAATATTATAAAAAATGCCACTATACATCATTAACAATCGTCAACCCATAAGAATAATTTAACTAGATATCATCATATAACACCAACAACCTCAACTTCATCAGGACTTTCCACGTTATGAAATTTGAAATGATCATTACCTAAATGATCACATGACATATGGCAACTAAATTAAGTATTAACTGTTAATTATCATTAATTTCCGTCGTGTGTCCCGAATTATAGAAAGGCTCTTGGATTTTAATAATAATGTGTTTTTTATTTAAGATGTATACATGACAAATTCATGTCTGAGATGTTAGAGACAATATTTCTAAAAAAAATTTGTAAAAACCATTAAGGTTATTCTTGAGGAAAAAAAAATACTTATTTTTAACTGCCTATTGTAATCAGTATATCTTTAAAATGTTGTGTGTGTAATGTACAGTTAAAGTTCCATTAAATGTGAGTCTTTTGCATGTCTACAAGAGTCGTAAACGCCCAATTCCATGAATTCTGCTCTAAGTGTTTAGTATTTACTTGTGTAAAGTAGACATTGCGTGTGTCGTGCCAGAGATAATACGAATTATTGAGTTTGATTGCGAACAGAAGCTTTCAGCGAATTGCGTACAAAGAGAATGCTTCTGTTCCTAGAAACTTCATACCCGTCGGCTTACAACGTTTTAAGTAAATTCTCGGTATTATTATTAATAAATATAAATATCTCAATTCCTTTATTAGAGGAATTTATTTAATAAAAGTACTGTTTCTGATTTTTCCAAAAAACATTAGAATTTGTGTTTTGTCTTTGTCCCTTATTATCATCTTCAGTGGTACAATATTTCGGCGGGATTGTCCCAATTTTGGTACTAAAATCCCGCTTAAACAAAAATCGAGTGCAGAAAAAATTATACATAAATTAAAATTACATATACCAGCCAATTCTAGAATTCGTTTCCACTTATGTGAGTTTCCGTCAATTTCTATATTTGCCGAAGTGCAAAACTATTCAGCAATTCGTCGAAGAATTATAAAAATATTGTTAAAGAATTTGTTTTGTTATTGTTTTAAACAGTACAATGAGGTATGTGTCTATAATCGAATTTCAGTACATAAGTTATAAAAAAAACTGACCGCTATAGTGTCTCATTAAAATAATAAAACTAAACATTAGTTTTCAATAATGTAGTTTTTAGCAATTATATGTTTTGAAGAATGACGTCAGCATGATCGTGGACGAAGACAAGTAGACTGTATCTTTTGCTCCCAGTCTATCTGTCTTCATTCACATCGATTTACAGAGTACGGGTATTTTATTTTTTGTCTAGTATCATGTAATGTAAAAATCAAAATTTGGTAACAGGAAGTATCCAGCCTCGATTGCGTCTCGGCCTTATACATATCCTACGGACCAGACAAAATAACTTTCCTACCTAGCAGCATAATTAACATTGTAATATCATGATTTTCGGGGGCCTCTAAGACCACAGGGCCCTGGACCAATGCCCGCGTGGGCCATGCGTGTAAACGGTATTGTTGCTTACTAAATTTGATCACACAACCGTGAAGTTGAAGTGGTTAAGATATCCAATTGGATAGCCACGTTGCTTACCAACGTTGATCGATGACAGCAAAGAAAGAACCAGATATATAATTGTTACAGAAAGGGTTGAAAATAGTGTGTATCTTTTTTCAGGTAGGTTGTTAGACGCCTGGTGATTTGATGTTTTAACCGGCTGTATATTCCGGGCTCTTGAAAGTTAGTTAGTGGCCGCTAATTGGAAACGTTGCAAAAGGGCTGTTCCCTCTTAATCCAGCCGGAAAGTTCGGAGTGTTTTTCCAATGAAAAAGTTAGATTAAAAAATTGAAATAGTGCAGTTGGTGAAAGGTGCTGCAACGCACTGGCTGCACTGCGAGTGAAATACGGCGATGAGTGAACGAGATAAGAGTAATTAATAGGCTGGGGCCGCTTGCACGGTGAGCAGAATTTACACCTCGGCGAGTTTGCACAGATCAGCCCACCCTCCGCAAGAATATCCATTTTTAATACACATAACCACGGTTTGTAAAATTAGAACCAAATCACTTAAAATTGCGAGGATAATAAAAACGACAATACGATATTGTAAGGAGAAGTGTAAAAATAAATGAAAACGAATATTTAAATAACTAAGTTTAATAAACGAAATATGAATAATAAGAGGTAATCAAAATAACTAACACTATGAATAAAAAAATATAAACACTATTTTAAGAATAACAATTATTATTAAAAACTTGAACACTAAGATTATTTAGCTTGAGTGATAGTCGACTGTAGAGTAATTGAGGTCCAAGGGAAATTAATTGGACAATCAGTCTTCAATTGGAATGATTTATTTCATAACCAACGTTTTGACTAAAACGTTAGTCTTCTTCAGGGCTTATGAAATAAATAATTCCAATTGAAGACTGCTTGTCCGATTATTTTCCCTTAGACCTCACTAAGATTATTTATTTAAACATTTATAACACTACGCACTATTTATTTACAAGATATCTATATCAACAACTATTTATTTATATCACCAACTATTCATGTTCAGTACTCGTATTAATATCATACAGTCTCCGCGATCTCCCTTGCGCAGGCTTAAATAGTAGAGCAATTAAGTTCGGCAATATTCTCGCAACCTGAAGACAACTGAAAAATTGAAGCGTTGTACAAAAATCATTTAGGTCTTATAACAGAACTAATCGAATGACGTTGATGAATGCCAAAAACTTGATAACACACAAAAAATCAAATTTTATATGTATAAATGTCAGAAGACAACATGAATCTTATACAGATACACAGTTGCTTATGTGGCACGTGTTAAATTTTTAGTCAAATATAAAAAGATAGATATACTATTTCCATCTCTTTTTTTAGGCGAAAGTATGAATTAAATCATCCATTCATATCTACCTGACATTTTACGCAATTGTCAAAATGCTTTGAATATACTTTGGAAGAAATACAAATTACTGTATCAGTTAAGAGTAGTGCTTCAACCCAACGTTTTATTCTGGAGAAATCTTTCGGAAAGCTAAAAGAGAAAGATGTGTAAATTCAAAAACGTGCTACTTTAAACAGTAAATAATAAAGTTATTTATAATACTTAGGCATGAAATGACAATTTCGATTCTTTTGTACCATCTACTCGAACAAACAATGCAACTGCTAACCATTTTCTTAGAATAATTTCTAATATATTATACAGATATGACGATGACTTCAGAAAACATTTGACATGCTGTGTTACCAACACTTATAATAGCAGATATTTATGTTTGAGTTGGTAATGCAAATAAGTTAGACATATGCATTGAATACTTCTGTCTAGTAATAAAGAGGGAAATAGGTGGTGTTATATGTTTGACCGAAATCTGCCGTTTCTTACGTATCTTTTTCAATTATTCGATCGAAATTGGAATACCTTCCTTGGTTATTATTATATTTTTCAAATTAACAGAGTTACTACTGATTTCCGAAATAATAAAGCAGACACCACTCTCTGCTTTGGTAACAGCGTAAACATTCGAAAATACGTAATAGACACCACTTCTCTGTCATGACAGTCAACATGACAAAAGTAGACTTTCAAATTCACTTTAATTGTTAGTTTTTGTGAAAATTGAGAATTAGTACAAACTAAAGAATTATCATGTTGGATTCATTTATAATGTTCGTTGAATTCGCAGTATTCAATTTTGCTAATTATCTTATTATTACTTGGTAGAAGGATCCAGTCTATTACATTAATTATAACTAGTTAGACTGTCAGTCTTATACTCGTAAATCAAGAAGTCAGTTTGCAGAGGTCTTGTCAAGTCTATAACAGTCTTGTCCGTGTGTAAGTTGGTATAGTTCTGATTTCCTAACAGTTTTATCAGTTTGGTTACTGCCGATCAGTCTTGTCAAGTTAATTCCTCGACTGATATTCAAGAATCAAAACCCTTCTTCGATATTAAGAAATGTAAAGCTGAAACAGCGACCCTGGGAATTAAATCCCAAGTCTTTGTTCAATTTTATCAAGAAAGAAATATTGATATGTATTGAATTTCTCAAACGTCTACTCATCCATGTACTAATAATTTTTATTTTTTATGATAATAATATAATAATAAAATATAAAATATTTCTCCGTGGATTTCAATATAAGATTGGTTTTATTTCGACTGAAGACTTAATAATTAGGAATAAACTTGGATAATGAATGTTAAGTAACATGTATTTATTTTATCTTCATTTGACGAAAGATGTCTGTTAAGTAATTTACATGTGTTATTTGAATAATTTTTAATACTAATAATCACCCTGATGAAGATGTATCGGTACAGAGAGACAACACAACGTAGAACAACAGAATATTTATTATAGTATATAAATAATAAGTATTTTCTTTTATTTCCATGTGAGTCTGATTTTGAACGCAATGTTACATATTATATTTAATATATCTCGTACTGCAGCCGTGCTTTTGCAACAACTATAATCTAGAACGTAGAATTTAATTTTGAACAACTTTGTACTCTTGCAGTTTTGCTCTAAATCTATCAGGAGAGAGAGTATCCGCAATTTTTGAAATCCCATGTTAAAGTCTTATGTTCCGCATTTTGTTGCACACATTGTATAACTAATAAGTAACGAGTAATACAATACGTTTTTTAAGCAATTATACAAGGCAATGTATATTATACCTATGTCAAAAGGTAATTATCTATGACGACGGATATGTGTACTTCGATAATTTCCGGATATCTATAACACTTATTAATAATAATGATATCTCACCATTCGATTGACTAAATTATAAGATTGATGAAATCAAGATGGGAAATCCATATTTTTGTACAACTTACTATTTACAACATACCTTTATGTTTGTATCGAATAATTTTACAAATATGATTATGTATTATTCCTGCTACGTACCTTTCTGTTTGATTCCTGCGTCTGCTGTCGAATGTGCGTCGTCCGGACGGCGTAGCCCGGAGCCCCGGAGCCGCGGACCCGGCTCCGGTTATCGGGCGGAAACGCGATACCGGAGTTACGAGCGGCTGGGTGACAAGTGACGAGTTAATTACACCTATTTACTCACAAATGAAACGCGGGCCGCTTTTCTGCTGCTCCTGCTGCTGCTGCGTCTCCTGCCTCTCCTGCTGTAATTTCATTTAACCTGCTAAAGACGACTCATAATTGCTACCAAATTGAATTGGATATTTTCACAAGATATTTTTTATGACTCTCATTTCAGTTTACGACCTTACAAGATATGAACCTGATGTTATTTTTTGATAAATTCATTTTAATACATCAGTAAAAAAATATAGGGTATACGTGATGTTGGGGATAGAATGACTGACTGTGGTTCTGGGAACCTGAGTTTGAGATCCACTGTGGCAAATTTTTAATTAATTCTTTTCAAGTCAATATTTTTTTGTTTTCTAAATATGTATTAAATGTAAAATTGGATTCTAGAACTTGAAATATTCTATAAATTCCTATTTTTGAGACAACATATTTGATTTTTGAAAATAAGACATAGTATAAATGATAGATCTCGTTACATTTTAAAGTGATATCAAATTTTGAAACTGAATTTTAATATCTGTTTTTTCGAGAAATGTTCCAAACTTAGAAAAAATGAGCATTATTTTTTATAAGTTAATAATTATATATTATGCAACAAGTGCAGAAAGGCGCCTATTTTCCACGAGGTCGAATGCTGGAATCATACAAAGTGGAAAATAGGTGATTCTGCACAAGTGTCACACTATATTGTTTCTACGACCCCACTGCTAAACGTTACAGACCAAAAATGCTCAGAATTATTCAGAAAAAAACAACTTTTTTTAGTTGTAGGTCTGTATAGTTTGATTAAACACTATATAGAACTCTAACTAAAAAAACTTGTTTTCTTCAAGATTTTTTATGTAAAATTAACAAAAAAACTGTAACTCAAAACTGAAGAGTTATAACTAAAATATGTTTGCAATAAAGAAATCAGCATATATTTAGTAGCAAACAAACTTGGTATTTATAAATATAGATAAAAAAATTGTGGATTGTGTAAAGGACAATAATCGGTGGAATGGTCCAAATTTGAAAGGATTGTACTTTTAAAACAAAAAAAAGATATTAAAAGAAATTAACATTAAAATTTGATAACTCTTCAGATTTTCATTAAATACTTGTCAAAACCCTAATTTCATTATTTTGTGATAAAAATTGTGAGTTAACCTTTTAAAGGCCAACGTTCCCTTTTTGGGAACATGAATTTAATTATTATTTATAAGGGAATATATTTGTTTAGAGCTTTTTCAAGTATTTATGTATAATATACAAGTCCTAATGGTGATCTTTTTAATATATACGTGTCATATTTTTATGAACATTTTAAAAAAAATAATATCAAATATGATCATTTTCACACATTTTGTCCTCTATACATAAAAAATGACGTGTCCTGCATAATTCTTTATACATGACGCCCAAAATTTGTTTATAGATACATTACTTCATAAAGATTACCATAATCGTCTTAATTTTACGCTAAAAAGTTGTAGTTAGCTATAGGTGTGCTAAAAAATTAGATGTCTGTTGTTATTAGACACAAATAAAACTGTGAATTGGTTTCAAGTCAGTTTATATTAAAGTTAATATAAATACAAATAATTAAATGGATGACAGTTTTACACATCAATCATATATATAGCAACACATAGAAAAACAACACAACATATACTACTACCTAGGATCAAGTACAACTTTTACATCAACACTCTCCCTAAAAATTGTACTTTTACATAATATTATAACAAATACATTAAATAAAAAATAAATCGCAACATAAACAATGTAATTAACTGCAAAATTATTTAAATAAACCTATCTTTTCACACAAATTCTTTAATCTTAAAGATCCTAGTGATTTCGTAAACATATCTGCCAATTGGTTATCAGAGTCGATGTATTCCAACATTATAGATTTATTCACTACTAATTCACGAATGTAATGATACCTAACTGCAATATGTTTAGTACGTTTATGTTGTTCAGGATTGTTTGCCAATCTTATTGCAGCTTGATTGTCCACTAAGAGGCGGGCTTTAATATTAGGATCAAATTCTTTTATAAGATTATGCAGCCAAACCAACTCCTTAATCAAATTCTTTTATAAGATTATGCAGCCAAACCAACTCCTTAGCTGCTGACGATGCTGCTATGTACTCAGCCTCTGTAGTTGATAGGGCTACGCATCCTTGACGTTGACTGCTCCACGTAATTGCACCATCTCCCAATGAGGATACATAACCAGTGGTTGATCTTCTCGTCTTTGTATCTCCAGCGTAATCTGCGTCACTAAATACATTCAAATAGTCTGTAGATAATCCCCTGTAAACAATACCCAACTCAATGGTACCCTTCAAATATCTTAATATATGTTTTATAAATTTCCAGAGTCCAACTGTAGGTTTTGACATCCATTGCGATGCTTTTCCGACTGCAAAAGCCAAATCCGGTCTTGTAGTAACAACGAGATACATAAGTCTTCCAATTGCTGATGCAGAGGGATGTTCATTGTCCAGTTCTGTCTCATTATTCAATATTTCTAATATTGTTTTATCCACGGGAACTTTTGCAGGTCGACAATCGGTCATACCAAATATTTCAAGAGTTTTCAGAATGTAGGCAGACTGATGAATCTTGATTGTTTCATCTTCACGATGCTCTATTTGAAATCCCAAAAATTGGTTAACTTCATTACAAACTGTAATCTCAAATTCATTCTTCATTTGTTTGAGTAATTCTTCTATATCTTTCTTCCGCTTTGCCAAAATAAGGCCATCGTCCACATAGACTGCAAGAACTATAAATACATTGTTAGTTTCTTTAATAAAAACACATGGGTCATAAATACTTGTCACAAAACCCAAAGAATTTAAAAATTTAGTTAATCTTTGATTCCAGCACCTAGGTGCTTGTTTAAGCCCATACAAACTTCTAATTAGTTTGCAAATTCGTCCAGAACCATCGTTGTAGCCTTCTGGTTGAATCATGTAAATTGATTCTTCCAGAAAACCATTTAAAAAGGCTGTCTTACAATCAAATTGACCAATTTCTAATTTTTTAGTAACTTTTAGCCATAACAATAGTCGAACGGTGTCATGTCGAACAACTGGACTAAACGTTTCCCTATAGTCCACTCCGAATTCTTGTTCAAATCCTCTGACCACTAAGCGGGCTTTGAACCGATCAACCTCTCCGTTACTTTTAGTTTTCACCCGATAAACCCACTTTACTGACAATGGCTTTATTTTACTTTCAGGTTTAACAAGTTCCCATGTCCCATTTTTCCGGTGAGAATCCATTTCATCATCCATTGCTTTTATCCAGTCTTCTTTTTCAGGTACTTTCATTGCATCTTCATACGAATTTGGCTCGTCAATTGACATTCGACATAAATATGCAAATCGCTGTGGTGCTTTCAGTTTATTTCTATCCCTTAATTCATATCTTTCGCTTTTCCTTATATCTTGTAGATCAAGATCTGAATAACTTTCCTGTAAACTTTGTTCTTGATTTTCTATTTGATTTTCATTGTCTTGTAGATCTCGTGGCATTTCTTTTTCTGTCTTTCCCTGACATAGATCCACCAAGACATCTGGAACAGAAATTTCATGAAATTCAACATCACGACTTATTTCAATTTGATTTTCTTGTGGTATCCAAACTCTATAGTTTCCAGTAATCTCTTGATATCCCACAAATATTCCTCGTTTACTTGTTGCGTCAAATTTTTTGTCATTCCTTTTTTCTTTTGGAATTCGGAGTATGCACTCACTTCCAAAAATTCTTAAATGATTTAATGAATATTCTTGACCATACCAAACTTCGTAAGGAGTTTTTTCCTTTTCCCGACTGTTTCCTGTCCTATTTAGAATATATGCAGCACAATTTACTGCTTCTGCCCAAAATTGTTTCGACATTCCATGAGTTAGCAACATAGTTCTTGACATTTCAATTAAAGTGCGGTTCTCACGTTCTGCTCGTCCATTCTGCTGAGGTGTATAAATTGCTGATCGGCCTAACTCAATACCATTTTTCTTTGCTATCTCGACAAATCTTTGATTTATATACTCCGTACCGTTATCTGACATAATGGCTTTGACAGAATTTCCTGTTTGATTTTTGACATATGCTAGGTAATCTTCAAAACGATTTGCTACTTCATCCTTATGACGAATTACGAAAACCTTTCGATACTGTGAATAATCATCTTTAAAGGTCACAAAGTATCTGCATCCACTGAATGAAGTTTCTTTCATTGGTCCACAAACATCAGTTACAACCAATTCTCCTGGCTTACTCGTTTTTGGTATTTCTCGGAAATTAGTTCGCTGAAATTTTCCAAATGCACAGCCATCACAAAAATCCGTTTCATTTGTGTCTGAAACATAAATTCCTTTCAGTTTTAGCAATTTTCGTACATGCGATTTGTTTTGGTGTCCCATTCTTTCATGCCATACTTGCAAAGAATTTTCTTTAGTATTTCGAGCTACAAAGCAAAAGTGGTTATCTTTAATAACATCTATATTTAAAATATACATATCTTTTTGTCTGTAGCCTTCCACAACAACAGTGTTGTTCTTTGCAAATATCCATTTGTTTCCCAAAATGGTTTGCTTGAAACCTTTTTCTGCTACTGATCGGACCGAGAATAAATTAACTTTCATTTCAGGAACATACATAACATTATTGAGATAATGTACTCCTCCATTCAAAAGTGATCTTATTACAATCTGTCCAGAACCTTTTGCTTCAACTTTTCGACCATCGCCTAATTCAAATGTAATTTTCTCTCCCAATTCCTTGAACTTTGTAAAATATTCTAATTGCCAACAAACATGTTCTGTACAACCTGAGTCTATAATCCATCTTGTAGCATCATCACATGTATTCTTTTTTGTTACCATAGCATAACGTTGGACATTTTCGTTCTTGGAATTGTCATTAGATTTTTTCTTAGAGCAATTTCGACGAAGATGGGGTCCTCCACAAATCCAACATCTTATATTTATTTTCTTTTTAAATGTGTCTGTTTTTCCTTTCATAACTTCAGTTTCTGAAGCCCATTTTGAATTGAAGTTTTTATTTATCTGTTTTCTTGCTACCAGTGCCGATTCTTCATTCGTGGTCAAATCACAGATTCTCAACCTTGTCTCTTCAACCAACAAACGGGATATTAACTTATTTAAAGTTTGTTCAGAAGCAGGTGTCGAATCCCATGCACTATGGAAATGTCTGAATTCGGATGGCAATGTATTCAAAACAGTTGTCATTAACATTCTATCAGATACGGGTTCATTTAATTCTTTTAAACGTCTGGCTAATGTTTCCAATTTGCTAATATGTGTTGCAATATCATCTCCCGGGGTGTATTTATATTCACGGAATTGTGATTGCAGCAAATATATCGCATCTGCCGATTTCTGTTCATATACATTTAATAGCTTTATCCACATATCATATGCTGTATCACAGTTCATTATTAATGACAATGGCTTCTTATCCAGCGTTGTCACTAATATTTCTTTGGCCACTTTATTAGCCTTTTTCCATCGTTTTAGTTCAACTGCATCTTTTTCTTCAGGTTTGACGAAAGTTCCGTCAATCAATTCCAAGGCATCTCGAGCATCTAAAATTACCCGAACCTGAAATTTCCACTGCATCCAATTACTTGAATCTACAAGTTTCTCGATTTTCACTCTGTCTCCATCCATTGTATTTTGACAAAAGGTAGACAAAGTCCAGAAAAACGTATCAGAAGAACTCGTGCCGATTCACATGAAACAATAATTCACAAATAATATTTATACTTTATGATTTGTGCCTGGGCCCATAACCTGTTGTTATTAGACACAAATAAAACTGTGAATTGGTTTCAAGTCAGTTTATATTAAAGTTAATATAAATACAAATAATTAAATGGATGACAGTTTTACACATCAATCATATATATAGCAACACATAGAAAAACAACACAACATATACTACTACCTAGGATCAAGTACAACTTTTACATCAACAGTCCCATTTTGGGAACGTTGGCCATCGCAGGGAAGAAAAATTTAAAAGTTCGTTCTTATATAACAATGTGCAAGTTCAGACAGTATTTTTGCATGTATTTGTAGATATTTTTACATTTGTGGTTTATTCATTGTGAAGTGTTGTGCTGTTTGAATCTCAAGCCGTTTTATAAAACAATTTGTTTCAAAAATGGACCCCAAGACATTCTACGGGTATGTATAAATAATTTACTAAACAAAAAAGTAAAACTATATAAAATAATTGTTCATTTTAGAAAGCGTATTAGAAATTATAGATTTTTGACAAACGCTGTGGACGAGATTGAAGCGTCATCATCACAAGATATAGACATTGTTATTTTGCCACCTTACTCTGGAGATCAAAATATACCTAGCGATGAGGAACAAGATGATGATGAAGAAATTCTAGATCTAGATGATCTACCTCAAGATGTTCCAGGGGAAGTAGAAGTACATTATAATGACTTAGAGATATCTGAGAGTGAAGACGATGAACCAGCTGCCGGATATAGCAAAAAATGGAAAAAGACAGAGGAAGTGGGAATTAGCCAAGAAGTAGATGAACCTGCCAAAATAGGAGAAGAACATTTGGGAAAATCACATTTTGAAATATTTTCTTTATTTTTTACTGATGACATTATTACTTTTATTCGAAATCAAACAGAACTTTACGCTCGGAGAGATAAAAATTGTCAATCATTTTGCTTATCTGAAGAAGAAATTCGACAATTTCTTGGATTACTCCTAATTAGTGGCTACCACAGTTTACCTTCAGCAAATGACTACTGGTCAACTTCTGAGGACTTACAAGCACCGATATTCTCTAAAATTATGAGTAGGGAAAGATTTAGATTGATAAAACGGTACCTTCATGTTGCTGATAATAACAATGTTTCTAAGTCTAAAGTAGCTAAGGTATTAGAGCTGTTTGACAAACTCAAACAAAATATTCAACAGTTCGGTGTGTTTCACAAGCATCTCAGTATTGATGAAGCGATGATACCGTATCACGGTCACCACTCTGCCAAAATGTTTATCAAAAATAAACCTATCCGTTTCGGATATAAGATATGGATGCTCTGTGGAAATGATGGGTATCCCTACAACTTTGAAATTTATTGCGGTAAGACAGCTGATACTACAACTCCTTTGGGGATAAGGGTAGTACATAATATGTTATCAGTAGTTCAAGATCCAGCCAAACATATTGTGTATTTTGATAATTTTTTTACCAGCCACAGACTTATAACAGAGTTATCAGAGCGAAACATGCGTGCTTGTGGTACTATTAGAGAAAATCGCACAAACAAATGCCCACTAATTTCTTCCAAGATATTGAAAAAACAAAATAGAGGCGCATATGATTACAGATCGGATGGAACAGTTCTCTGTGTAAAGTGGAATGACAGTTCAGTTGTCACAATGGCATCTAATTATTTTACAGTTACTCCACTTCACAAAGCCACAAGAAGAGTAAAATCAGATAATAAGAAAGAAATTGAGCAGCCAAACGTAATTAGAAATTATAATTTAGGGATGGGCGGTGTTGATCTAGCTGATCGTATGTGTGCCAGTTATCGTCCTAGGTTGCGATCAAAGAAATGGTGGTGGAACCTTTTCTCCCACGCACTGAATTTATCTGTTGTCGCAGCTTTCAGGTTTTACCAACATATACATCCAGAAGATAACGTTTCACATCTACAATTCAGAAGAAATGTGGCAATGGCACTGCTAAAAGCTGGGTCAACTCAAAAGAGAAGAAGAGGAGGACCATCTGCCTCTGTTTTAGGAGACATCAGGTTTGATGGCGTGAATCATATACCCGTTAGCATTAGTCAAGGGCGATGTGTTGTCTGTCAGAAAAATACTAGGTTACACTGTTCCAAATGTGAGAAACGTCTCCACAAAAACGTTTGTTTTGATATTTATCATACAAAACACTAATATTTGTTTTATATAACTATGCGCGCTTGTTCCATTATTTTAGTATTTACATGTAGACGAAATGGTCCAATAATAAAGGTTTTCATTTCTCTGAGCACAATTCTTTTTTATATATACATATATGGTGATGGTATACTGCAATCTTAAAATAGGTATCATAAAAGGCCAACGTTCCCATTTTGGGAACATGGCATATTTCAGGTGTAACTGCTAGTAAGAAAAATTTAGCTACATATTATGTTAAGAGTGGTCCTTACTAGTAGATCACAGCAGTATGGATAACATTTTAAAAGTATTTCACAACTCGGCCTTTAAAAGGTTAAACAACAGATCTAATAAAACCAAAAATTTATGTTTTTGTTGTTTTATGCACTGTATAATGTATAATTTGAAATATTTATTATTATAAGTAGATGTAGTGTTTTATTGTTATGTACTGCATGTTGGTAATATGTGTTTTGTTACAGACGCGTGCGGGGTGGTTCTTTAGTGCTCGACCTTGTGCATCCGGGCCAGGCCGGAAATGATGCAGACAGCGGCAGGTCAGTACTCTCTATTTTCTCTCTGTGTGTAATAAGGCCTTACTTCGTTCACTGCACTTCTAATTTAAACTGCACTTGGAAAATGAAATAAAAATGAATTGTGCATTCAAAATGTTAAAATACATTAATAAAAGTATATCATAAGGTGAAATCTACGATAAAATAAATTGACAGCACTGGATAATATTTTTTTTTAATAAAATTTATTATTAATAAATGATAATCTATGAATTTATTATAAGTAATATAAAAGATTTCCTTAATTTTACTTAATAAAAAAATGGATGTCTAAAAAGTTATTTGAGAAATTCAGAAATGTCATGTGGTGTGTGCTATTTGTGGAGATGAATTTCAAATAGAATGCAAAATGAAACAATTTAATTATTATTATTACAAAGACAATATTTTATTTACTTGATAGTGGAAATTTATCAGTGTAACTGAATTTTATTAGTATAATAAAGTTTCCATTGGTTGAATTGTCAAGTGTTTTCAATATTATTGATTAACAACTAGTCGTTGGTTAGTTATTTCGTATAGTTACAGGCAAATGCGTGTCAGAAGAATCATTTTTAACCTGAGTTGTTACTTCACGGGAATTATGAATAAATTTATTATTTATTTGATTATCTCGCGAATGGCAACAAAATTACTGTGGTTTTATCAAGTTTTCACTGAAAAATTGAAAAAGAAGCATTGTGATTGAGTGAAAATGATATATGTAAAATATTCAGAAAAACACTTAAACATAACAATAAACTCTTTTTTCCATTTGACCGATTTTTACTAAAAGTTGATCAACTCGGTGTCATTCTTGTCAGAAGCTTAAATATTAAGTTTCATTAAAATCCGTTCAGTCGAAATTTGTACATTCAGATACACGGACGGATGAAATGACAATTGTTAAAAATAGTAAAAAAGTGCAAAGTCTTCGCTATAATTAAAAGACAGTATTTGAAGTGATAAGAGATTTTTTGTGTGACATCTTTATGTTCAGTGAGTAGAGTAATGAACGTTAACCCTTGTCCGTCCATTAAGACGAAGGCATTTAAAAAGAAATATTTCTTCTACATTTTCCCTCCGGCCGATTAGTCCGCGCAAATAAACCCGGAAGAAACATAAAAATTACTCGCGTGGCAACACGAACTCACCCCCAGAAAATTATATTCATTTCAAATTCCACAATCGTAAACCGTGAGCGCTCTTGAAAGATTTACAGAAATTAAAAAAATTCTTTGAACGTCGGCTCGTGCAAAGAACGATCCCGTAGGAACCTGCCGGGTGGGGTTGCGCACGGACGACTACAAAGGGGGGAAAATATGTTTAAAATAAGTTTAAAATACGGGCTGAACTAGCGGAAACAAGATAAGCGGCAACTTTCCCCCATCTTGCCGCGGCCACCAACATTTACTCCGTCCATGGTTTTGTAGCCGTCAATGTCATTTGTGCAGGCAACTCCAGGATTACTATGTCATGGATAGAGATTTGTGTCAAATACACATGTCATACACTGCCTGATAAACCGTATTACATGTCAATAATACGCTGCACAAATAGCGTATCCCTCGTTTGTGATATACTCTTCAAATCTAAATTAAATCACTGAATTACAACGTCCAATGTTTTTCCATAAGTAGCTGAATTAAGCTGAAATGAAATGTATCTTATATTCAAATAATAACCCCTTGCCTAATTGTGTTGCCGATTTAAGAATATTATATCTGTGTATGTATGTAGAATTCGAACATGCAACACCTGGATTGTGAAACCTGACCGTCAGTGATCTGGAATAATTCCTAGTTTACTTGTCGGATGATTTTGTCTTTTCTACTCAGCAATTTGTATTAAAGTAAATTTTAAATCTTACTTTCATACAATATAAATTGTAAATAATTTATAACATTTATTATTTGGTGACTATTGTCAACAGAGTGTTAAATCATATTAATTTATTGTTATGTAGTCACACAGTAACGGGCAAAGTTAACTATAAAATATTGAAATAAATAAATCTGAACTGTCAAGTGGCTCACATTTTACAAATACTTCAACATTATTTGAAGTAAATTACTGCTAATGCCGCGAAAAATATAATAAGCGACTAGGAATGTTAATACTACAATTATTCTCGTGGGTAACATGAACTTCAGCTACGCAAGTTCCGTCTCAGTTCATGTCTCCTCCGAAATAAAGTAAAATAACAAAGGAGTACTTTATTAATATTACAATTTCAACATTAAAGGTTATTTAGTCAGTTCTAGAAGAAGAAATTTAGGATTTGAAAGACTTCGAAAACTTTCAAAATCAATTAAAACGATAGTTTAAAGTTTTGAAACAGCAGGAGTGATTATGAAATAACGTTTGGCAATCTCCCTCTGCGGTTTAAATATATAATTTCCGATATGTGCAACCGAGTATATGTAGTACTTCAACATTTCAAGGAAAGGATAATAAGTAAGGAATAATATAAAAGCACTTAAATATTTTTCGAAATAGTGTAAGTTCTTTCTCACTTAGTGATCTCATTTCAGCGAACTTTCTCTGCTATTTTATTAATGGATACTAATTGCTTAATTATTTGACGTCTAGTAACCATCCTTTTTGATATAAATGTACCATTACTGATATCTAAAATAAAGTAGATATGACCTGTCATGAAACAAGTACTTCAGGTTTTATGGCTTGACTTGATATTCAAGCTACTTGATTTGACTTGACTTGAAATCTAGTGAATCTCAAGTCAAGTAGTAGTCGCCGAAAGTCAAGTCAAGTTGTAATATTTCAAGTACTTGTAAAATCAAGTAGTTCTTCAACACGACTAGATTTTTCATCATTTTTTATGTAGCTTAAAAAAACGAGATTTTCAATATAGTATATTGTGTTATTAAGAGTAAAAGTGATACTTTGTGTGGCGAGCATGGAAGTTTGCACGACGAGCGAAGCGAGTCGGACAATTGCATACGAGGCACACAAAGACACTTTTACTCTGAATAACACATGCTATTTTTTCTTCAAACTTAGAAATTTTAAAAAATAAATTACTATTTGACGTTTAATATGTAGGTTACCTGTCAGTTATTCATAATTTTTAGTAACTTTATTCTTAGGTTATCTAGTTTTTATAGTGACATTTAGGGCGATATTACAGATTTCTATTGTACAAGTTACTTCTTATTGGCTATACGGCGGCGACAATATTATACGGCGCTTCTTATTGGCTATACGGCGGCGACAATATTATACGGCGGCGACAATATTATACGGCGGCTAGAATAAAAAATTATATTACGTTGGTATAGAAATTAAACTTCAACCTTGTCAATCACGTCACAGAAGATGTCACTTTTATGACGTTTGAAGAAAAAAGACTTATTTACAAAACCAAATCATAAATCATATCTGGTAATATAAAGGTAAGAAAATACAAATAAATATGAAGCTTCTAATAAAGTTATCACTTAAACTATTGCGGATTTTTGTAGTAGTTAGAGCACCCCTGGAAAATTGTCTTTCAACAGGAGGAGTATTTACATTAATATCGTTAGAAAATTCCTGGTTACTCTATGTCTCATTTTATAAGCAGGAGTAAAAGCATGACTATACTACTATGTTGTAAAATAATGAAAATGTATACTAATTTTTAGAGTTAAAATGGAGGAGTTCGCTGCACTGTAGTATGAAATACATCTAGGTAATTCGAGTTTTTGTTTACTTCACATCAGTTATTTTTCATTTCCTTTTCACTTAATTCTAGTTCTAGATAAATTTAAAATGCAATCTGTGTATCAACCAATATCATGTAGCTTGGAATTTCTTAATAGCAAATCAACTAGCTAGGATAGAAAATTAAGTTAAGCCAAGTAGTGAATTTAAGAAAGCTTGATTTTCAAGTCAAATCAAGTAATTCGCAAAAATATCAATCTATTTGACTATAAAACCTTAGCCATAGATGATGATGATTAATTTTATTGTAGACGAGTACTAGTTTGTTGTTTCATTATTATTAATTAAAGAGCATAATTCTTTGTCTAATGTCTATGATTCTCCTTTTCGATTTGAGAAGACTTCAGGCCTGAAGCCTCGAGATGTTGGCGTTCACTGGTACGGTATAAACAAGCAGGGGTTGTGTGATAGTGCAGGCGATAAAAGAAATCGCAGTGTTGGAGCGAGACCGTAGGGACGATTATGGATGTCACAGGCGCTCAGCTGCAATCTCGTTGCAACCCGACACCCGCACATTCCTAATTAAAAAAACTCCAACTAAGACCCTATCACGGGGATAACACCATGCGACCAACACATTTTTGAACTAGATTTGAAGATTATGAAAGTTATCCCTGTGGATATCTTTGTAAAATTGTTCGGAGTTACTAAAGGAGTTCATACTCCACAAGAAAATTTGCAGAATTTAATCGCTCAATCTACCATTTTGCAAAGGATGGCTAATCCTTTTTTTACTTTGAAAAACTAAATTGTTATAGCTATGAACTATTGCTTACTATCTAGATAGATAGATAGAACATAATCTAATTCATGAATTTATTAGGATTTGTCCTACGCTATTTTATGAAACATTTTTCTAGTTCCATTATTTCAATATAAGAATCGATTTTATTTTTCGGGAAAGAAGATGTGTGTAATTAATAAATATTTGCTGTTAGGCTGTTGCTCTTTTCTGATCAGAAAGAGGAATAGACCAGCAGTAGCTGTGTTAGTCGTGAGGACGAGAAAAACAGTTCTAACCTGTAGCACACAATAACTTTTATCCTACAAAATAACTGATGGACATAAATTATTTTTTCTACTACCACTATGGAAAGTGGTTCTTTTGTTACACTATAGTATAACTTGAAAGTGACATATTTCCCACAATTGTGAGTTAAAGTGTGAGATATTATTTCTTATAGTATTTGCTAATATTGCGCATGTGTAGTGTGGGAAACATCATATCTTACAGAAATTACTAACACTGCGCATGCGTCACTGTATTCTTTGTGAGGTTACCTGGGTCATATTGTTTATTCCTTTATTGCATGTAGGTATTATTGTTCTGTAACTTTTAGCGGTGTGCTCCTAGAAGAAGTGTAGTGTGCCACTCACGCAGAATCTCACCCTTGTGTGATTTCAGTACGTAACTTAGTCTCATGCCGAAATTATCACACCTCGTGAGAAGTAGGCGACTTTCTGCACTTGTTGCACAATTTTTATTTCTTCTGGTTTGCAAATTATTTTATTGTGGTTAACTGTTGACTGAATAAAATTTAAATGATATTTACAGTATATGTATCAGAAAGATCACAACGTTTTACGAGGTTTATTTGAATTGAAAGAAGAAAGTATCCCTTGTTTGTTAAATACATCATTTTTTAATTACAATGCAGATCTGACAAGCAAATGTTTACTTTCTTGGGTCATTATAAGCAGTAAAATTGCATTCTCTGTTTGTGAAGGATAAAAAAATATAAAATGGAGATAGTTCGAATTAAAGTATTTAAAGGACATTAAAAAAGCTCCGGTGGTTAAAAGAGAAAAATGTGAGGAAGAAGAGCAATTAATCCGTCCCCACACATAATCGATTAAAGCCACACTTGAAGCGTCTTACTGTAGAAATACAAAGTACGAACAGTGCACAACACAAACAATACGTCGCGTCACAAAAAGCCACGAGAGCCACGGCCGAAAAAACCGACCAACTTCAGCGCCCAGCGACGAGCTGCACTTCAAAAACAAACTAAAAACACGCACAAAAACCAACCGCGCCGCGGGGGTGCTTCGTCACTGCCGGCGGGTTTCAACCGGCGACGTTCCGTCTCTCTTTCCTCCAAAAAGAGGATAGTAAATGATATATCAATACACAATGGCATTTTTTATTATTTTTTGATTTTTTTTATATATTAAATTTCAAATAAAAATGTAAGGTACGTACTTTTCTATTTTGAAAAATACGTAATAATACACGAGAAATAAATTTATAAATATTTATCGTGATGTCATTATCCGAACGTTAGCTTAGAGAAAGATAACTAGTGTTTTGTGCGAGACAGAAACTAGACAGATGTAATGGTTTATAGCATTTTAGTGAAGATAAACTTCGTGGTCTGTTCGGGTTACTATGTCACACGCAGTAACAGGTACACCCCCCATTTTTAATTTTCTAATTTCCCTTATAAATATGTAACTATTTATATTATTATTTTTCTACTCCATAATTTACGTTGTTTTTTGCACGCTTGACAGCATGGATATATAGCTTATATCCATGTATATGAAAAACATATAAGTCGTTGTCAATTTCATAATATATTTTTCCTACGACCACTGTTAAAAATAGTATTTTTAACGGTTGCTTAGCAAGTTAAAAATAACAGTTTATAACACAGTAAATACTTTTAAAACGTTGCCATTGACAACGTGTTAAAAGTAAAAAACAAGTTTACTTTTAACACTTCTTATGTTCAGTTGTTTATAACAAATACATCATGACCTGTCATAAATGTCATTCTAATGCTTAGTTTTTATTTACTAATAGGTACATAACTGTGGTCGTAGGAAAAATAGTGTATGATATTTGTGTTAAAAGTGATTTTATTTCGTTCGTGGGGTTTGTTAAACTCGGCTTCGCCTCGTTTCAAACTTCCCCACTCACTCATAAAATGTCACTTTTAACACTTATATCATAAATAACTATTTTTCACTACTAGCCTAGATACCCACCATTATTAACTTTTATTTGACATGAGAAATACGTTTTCACTACCATTTACTTGGTACCCATGATCACCTATGACAATAATAAATTATTATTAACCTAGGACGATAATGAAAACTGTCACTTTTTAAAGTCTCCCAATCCAAATATTTTTTGAATCATTCAACTCAAGAAAATGTAAGTTATCGATTCACAATTTAAATATGCAGTCTAATTTAAATAAGTAATTTAATAAACTCAAATTAAAAATCAAAAGTGAGGTTGATAAACTGAAACGTCATATATAAATACAAAGACAGCCTACTTTATTTTTGTGAATATTGAGAAACAAGTTAATGTTCATGTTGTGAAGATCTTTATTGACCAGCGCCTTATATCTCTTGGTTGTTTCCCATCTCGGGACACAAGTTGGCGATAGGTCAATAATTATAGTCTTCTCAACCTTGGTGTATAATATACTTTTTCTAAACTGTCACCTTATTTGTTTGACGATTGGCACATACTAGACTCTTTTATTTCCCAGGCAAAAAAGTGAGTTAATAAATTAAATGAGGAAATAAAGTAACAAATTTCATTGACTACGGAGTTTTACAACAAATTACAAACTTGAGTATTTGAGCGTTTGTCAATTAGGAAATTGAGCATAAATAAATTAAATTATTTAAATTTCATGGTCTGGAGAAAAGTTTTGTATGCATTTCGGGAACAAACTTCGTTAATTCCTCAACTGAAAATGCCTTTGGCTCCACCTCAGGTATTAATTACAGAGTCGGAAATAAAATCTTAGTTTATTTCCTTAATACATAAAAATGGAAAACTTCTTTCTACAAAACTAGAGGAAAATGGAAAAGACACAAAATAGAACAGTATATTGAGTATCTAGTAGGAAAAGAAATACATTCCCGGACGGTGGTGGATAGAAAAACACCGGAAATCCGGGAAGACACTGTTCCTACGTGGTACACATACCATTTTTTTTTATCGGTTTATATTCAATGATAATGAAATAAATATGATTGTATTTTTATTTACAAAAACCAATGACCTGCGTAATGTACGGAAATACCCGGTCGGAAAAAATATTCCTGTAGCCAATACACTAAAATTCCGTAATAATGCTCTTTTCGGTTTCAAAATAAACAGGGAAGGTGTCAGTTTTCGTCCGATAAAAATATTTATTATTACAATTTCTGGTATTTTCATCATGATTGGTTAAAATCCAGTCGTTAGAATATGTCAGTAAAATTTACGAAAATGTTTACGAAAGAAATAGCAAGACTACTTTTATTCCAAATACAGGATGGATAGTACCTAATAACGATTTTATTTGAAATCTTTACAAACAGTAGATCCCTAGACTGTACCGTTATATTTATACAGTTATATTTATTTTATTTTAATAATAGATTTTTTAAAGTGAGAATAACGTTGTTTACGAACTAGATTCGAACTATCGACAATGGTGAAATATATGAATATAAAATAAAAATATGAATGAAAGACGTAATGATTTATCACGTGTAGTGTGGAAAAGAAGTTTTTCGACGTTTTCTATTTCTGAAAATATAAATTCTTGCGCAACTATCTTTCAGTGTTGTTTGATTTATACGGCGGTTCGTCCCGACAAAATATATCTTCTATTTCCAGCAGCGTACAAATTGTAGTGTAGTACAACAATATGAACATTAAAACATCCGTATTTCATTTTTGTAAACAGAATCTATTTCCACGTTTGTATAAATAGGCGTTCCGTGAAGCCGTAATATTTCCCAATGGCGCATCGTTTGCTAAAGTAAATAATTCTTTGTGAAGCTCAGCATGTGCGACATGTACGCCGTACGCCACTTCTTTTATTGCCCGCCAAATCAAAGCCGCCGGAAGTCTAGAAATAGCGCGGCCGCGAAGGGAACTAGATCTCGGAGATCCTCGCTGGTAATTAGATGGGAGCGTTGCGCTGGATTTCTCATAATTAAGCGATTTTTGCCCGGGTATATTTAAACTGTGTTTTGTCAAAGTTAATAGTACGGAACCGACATTTGGAACATCATAATATAAATAAATCAGCAAGCCTTCATACATATTCTTGCGTACTGCAACTTTGTTGCAAGATCAAGATATTACTCTTGGAATAATCGCTAACTTAGTAGCCAACAAGATTTGTTTTCATCTTAAAAATAGACGATAAATACACACCTAAACTAACCTAACTAATTGTCGCATAGATTAAAATATATCTCTAGAATTGTATCTTTCAAATGCTTGTTGATATTCACTTACTTACTTAGATATCTATTTTGGTCTTCTGAAGTGTAAACATAATAATCACACATCGTTGACGTCTACGGTAGTGGCAATTGTACACATCGTGGTGCGTTATTTTTTGTAGTAATAGAGTGACTATAAAAACGCTACTTACCGCAATTTATCGTTCTGTTTAAACACCCTTCTATTGTATTGACACATCGAAACTGCCAAAATATTCGAGAGTATAATTGCTCATATATAAACCTAAGCAGGAAAGACCGCGAGAACAGTCTGATATTAATAAGAGTGATGAAAATAACCTCTATTTCATTCTAACTCTAGCTGACTGCCTTCCTGATTCTCTACAAACACTGACTCTGCTCAAGATGGCGACACAATATATACGGGTAATTACTCTCGAAACTTCTAGAGTCTTCCAGACTATAAAATTCCGAACAATAGAAGCGTCACTCTTATCTCACTTGAACTTTAAGGAGTCTACAAGATGACTCATCGGCAGTGAGTCAGGCTCATTACAGTTTAATAAAATTTTGAGGAAATATTTGATTATTTTGACTGATTTGAATGTTTTATTATTTTGCAATGCCTCTTGCTGCAGACCTAATATAAATTATTTTGAAAGCAGTTCGCATGTTTAATTTTTTTTATTTACCTTACATTATCCAATAGACCGAAGTTCAATTACAGGGCACAGGATCTACAGTTTATAGAATATTCCGAACCTCTTGGACTCAGCAGAATTTATTTTTGGTTACTAATTTGTCGCCACATATTTGTATTCCAGATCTCACACCCAGCTCAGCGAGTCAAACCGCGTTAATCAACTAAGCCACCGCTTCACGTAAAGTTGTTGGAATCAATGATATTATATTAACAAGGAAATATTTTAGAAAATACATAAATGAAACAAAAAATACAGTACATTAGTATGATTTGCGTATTGCTTCATTATAGAACCACGCGCTGTAAAATGCACCCTACCGCACTTAAAATACAAATAATTATTAAGTACTAAGGGCAGTAAATGCTTCGAATCGGTTGAGGATGATTTTGAAGACCATTACTTCGTCTTGTTTTCCAAAACTGGTGGAACACTTACAGTTCACAATGTTTAATAGTTTTTTAGTTTTACCCAATTTCTGATCATACTAAAATAAGTATTACGCTGGCCATTTCAAATAATAGTAATTTTTTGCGAGGATATAAAATATTCCTTTTGCAAAAAGTCATTATCACAATGTCGTATTCCTGAAAGCAAGAAGACCCTCTAATGATAATTCTTCCATGTGAGCGAGATTAGCTCCATTTCGTTGCTGAAAGACGTTAATTCAGTTCCTTGTCTGCTACGTCTTTACGTCTTCCGTCAAAAAACATCAAAGCGATGACATTAAAATACATTTTCTGGTAGTAATGAGGCTGCGACAAGAAGGGAAGGAAGTCAGGCCTGAAAAACTGAAACACTGAAGTCTGCTGAACGCACGTAGGAAACAGCGCAAACAAAGAAAAATAGTTGGGGGAGTTCAGTTTATTTACTGGATCATTGAAGTGAAAAGGAGCAAGTATCGGAGGTTATTTCTGAATAATAACTGAAATTGAGAAGTGAACTCTGGGAATCGGATACCAAGTCTTGGAGTTCACTTATTTATAATAAGGGTTTCATATTTACCAAGTCATTGTTGCTCATATATTTCTATAAATACAAAAACGGATGATGACAATTAAGATAATGGAGTCCTCCCAATTATTTTTTTATATATATATTTAATGAAACGATGAAATTTAAAGCAACTCTTAATTGTTACTCATTAATCCATAATTAATTTTTAAAATTAACGTGATTTAGAAATATTGATAAAATTGATCTCAAATTGTTCGCACCTAAAATTAACTAATTTAAGATTTAAAGAAAACTGAAAATATCAGTTTGATTATTCTTTGTATATTGTAATGTGACTGTACAAAAATATCTTCTATAAAAATGTGATTCACATCATTTATTTCATTAAATATGTCTTTCATTTTTCTATTTCACTCTGTTTATAAAGAAATCATAAATACTCGGGTATTGTTTTGCTTTGGTACTTTCTTTGAATTTTTAATTGGTGACGGAATCAGGATTCATAAAAATATTTAGAAGTAATTTGCCCACTAAGTATAAAGAAATTAGATTTTTTGATTTTTTGATTAATTTTTAAAAGTAATGTATATATAAAATTTTTAAGAATACTACATTAAACCAAAACTTTTCCTAAGGTAAAATGAAAATAAACTAATTACAAAGATTAAACCAAAACTATTATTAAATTGTTTACTCACTAACTGCCAATCAATCAGTTGTAATGTTGATTATACATTTTAAACAAGATACATGTGGGAAAAAGAGGTAAAGAGAGCTAATGTAACAATGTAGATTGTGACGTAGAAGTATAGATGTTGAAATTCCGAAATATTTCAAAAACTAACAATTTTGTAAAAAAACTTTTTTCACTACTAGCCTAGGCACCCACTATTATTAACCTTTATTGGACATGAGAATTTTTTTTTCACTACCGCTTACTTTGTAACCATGGTCGATAAATAAAACTGACACTTTTTAAAGAAGCTCAAGTCTCCAAATCTAAATATTAAATTAAATAAGTGAATCAAATAAAACCAAATTAAAAATCAAAAGTGAGGTTGACAAACTGAAACGTCAAATATAAAAACAAAGACAGCCTACTTTATTTTTGTGAATATTAAGAAACAAGTTAATGTTCATGTTCAGGAGAATATTATTGGCCAGCGCCTTATATCCCTTGGTTGCTTCGCACCTCGGGACACAACTTGGCGCTAGGTCAATAATGATAGTCTTTTCATCCTTGGTGTATAACATACTATTGTTACCTCAACCGTGTTTTTTTTTACTTTCAATAAAACTATACAGGGTGTATTACGGAAAGTGAAACATAGGCGTATAACATGGCAAATCAGTTTTTCCGTGCGCATTGCTCCCCTAATTATTTTAGACAAAAAAATTTAAATGGATGTTGTATAGCAAAAATTCCTACGTCCGAATCAATAAAAAAAATTATTTTAGCTACTTCATAACTGCAAAAATAAGATTTGAAAATTTCCGGAATTACAATAAAATAGTATTAGCCATGGAATTATGAACAAGAGACGAACAAAAGCGTAACGTTTTATAAATACTCCCCGGTTTTATACGTCAAATTATTAGTATTTATTTTGACAAATTGTGATAAATCAATATTAGTTAATTAATTTCAAAAATGAATAATTATTCAAATGAAAAAAAGTTACAAATAATCATGGCATAATCTGCTACTTGCTACTTCATAACTGCAGAAATATTTTGAAAATTCATGGAGTTATAATTTAGTATTTACCACGGAATTAGTGGTAGGTACATAGAAATTTAATAATAATAATGATAATAATATTGAAGCAAAAGGTTTAACTAGATTCATTGTTTAAGATTAATAAAATAAAGTAAAACAAACAATTATTAAATGTAAGAAATTTAATTCAATATAAAAAACAACAAACTAAAAATATTATCAAATTCTTAAATTACAATAGATGTTCAAACAATCCTCCGTTTTGTGCTAAACAATAACCCAATCTATTGTAGAAACTTTGCCGAACATTACTTAATTGTCTATTATTTATTTTTTGAAATTCTTCTGTTATAGCATTTTTAAGTTCTTCAACATTTTGGTATCTTTTTTTATACACTTCGGTTTTTAAATGACCCCATAAAAAAAAATCGCACGGAGTTAAATCGGGCGACCGTGCTGGCCAGTTGATTGGTCCACTACGTCCTATCCAACTTTGAGGAAATGTTTGGTGAAGATATTCCACAATATCTCTTGCGCTATGTGCAGGGCAGCCATCATGTTGGAACCACACATTTTCTTTATTTGTTTCGGTAATTTCTGGCCCAACATCATTCATTAATAAATTCAAATACGTCTCTGAATTTATTCTTTCAATGAAGAACGGGCCAATGATTTTATCTCCCAAAATTCCTGCCCATACATTTATAGTTTGTCGATATTGTGTCCGAGACTCTATAATATTATGTGGATTATTTTGAGACCAATATCGATAATTATGACCGTTGGGTTCGCCATTCATGGTAAATGTGCATTCATCTGTGAATAGGATATTGCTTAAAAAGTCTCTATCGTAATTTGACTTCTCCATAATTATTTCACAGAATAATGCACGCTGTTCAAAATCTCGTTCCAAAATGTGTTGATGATTTTGAAATTTGAAAGGAATGTATTTATGTTTTTTGAGAATTCTATGAACTGTCGTAAAATGTATATTCAGTTCCTTCGAAATTTCTCTCACGCTCATTGTTGGCTCTGATTCTATGAAAGCAAGAACATTTTCTTCATTTTGATTATAGATTTCGTTATTTTCTTCTTCTTTTTTAAAATTCAGTGTACCTGTCTTCTCAAACTTGGCAATAAATCTTTGAATAGTAGACAAACCCGGAATATCATCATTTTGCCAAATAGCACTAAAATAATCTCGAGTTTGCCGTAAACTATGGCCAGAATAATGCCATTTAATTATTTGTAACTTTTTTTCATTTGAATAATTATTCATTTTTGAAATTAATTAACTAATATCGATTTATCACAATTTGTCAAAATAAATACTAATAATTTGACGTATAAAACGTTACGCTTTTGTTCGTCTCTTGTTCATAATTCCATGGCTAATACTATTTTATTGTAATTCCGGAAATTTTCAAATCTTATTTTTGCAGTTATGAAGTAGCTAAAATAATTTTTTTTATTGATTCGGACATAGGAATTTTTGCTATACAACATCCATTTAAAACTTTTTGTCTAAAATAATTAGGGGAGCAATGCTCACGGAAAAACTGATTTGCCATGTTATACGCCTATGTTTCACTTTCCGTAATACACCCTGTATATTGGATTTAATTTTCTGTTATGGTGGGTGACACAGTTGCTTGAACAAAGGAAGAAATCTTTTTCTTGGTGATGAGTACGAAAATATTGATAAATTGCTGGGATATGGGTTAATGTGTCGCATGTCTAAAAGCGATGAAAGAAGAGCATTTTTGGAAAGTAACATCGTTGAGCGAAATCCATAAAGAAAAGTTTGGCCATTAAGCAAACATAATTGGAAGATAATGCATACATCGTAATTTGTAGCAACAAAATGTAAACTCCGCAAAATCCATCCCAGGCAAGTTGAAGGGGCAATTTAGCGTTTTACTCGTTTTTGTACTTCACGTCTTTGTTTACAAGTTCCGGTAATGCAGCCGGAAACGGTGGACAGCGGAATTTATCGTTATTTTAAATTTAAACAAAGCAATAATACGAGTTAAGCGTACTCAGGAGTTTATTTATTATTGGGTTTAGAGCGCTTTACGAATCGAAAATACAAAGCCGTTAAAAAGAGCGCTTCGAATCTTTAAACTCTATCGTAAACTCGGCGGCCGGCACCGGGCTCACTCGTAAAAAACCAAGTGAAATACGGCGGCATGCTGCTGTTTCCTGCTGAAATTTTAGATGTTTACGCGTCATAAACGACTCCGGCAGGAGCAGGACTCCTGCTGTTACTGCTGCCCGAGTTGTTATACTCTCGCCTCAATGGATTTACCTTTGTTGCTCTTCGGACACATCCTAACATTATAACCGACTCTACCCGCTCCACAAACAGACCTACCAGTATCAGTACAATTCTTCACTTCACAAACACTAATCTTTGGCCATTTCCTTAATAATATACACAGAAGAACTGACAATAGTAACTGATTAATTTCAAATTACCATCGGCGGCGGTAGCTCATTTGGATAGGCGCTTCAACTCGGAGTGAGCGAAGTGTGAGATCTGGGTTTGATTAACAGCGTCTATTAATCTAATAAAAATACCGCAGTCTCCGAGTGGTTCAGGACTCACTATAAGCAGTTTGTTCCATACAGAGGCTTCAGACTAACAACCTACTCACAAATTTAAGTAAAAATCAAATAAATCTATATATAATATATTATCAATCTATTTTTTTTTAAGTAGGATTGCGATTTATACGCTAGTAGTGAAAAAAAAAAACTATATAAATACACCACAGATGAGAATACTGTATATTATTGACCAGTGTCTTTTATCTGTCGGTTGTTTTGCACCTCGAACACAATCTTGGCGCTAGGTCAATAATGTTGGTCTTTTCAACCTTTGTGTTTAATATACTATTTTTTCCAAGCGTCGAAAACTGACACATTACAGGTGTGTTTTCCGGTCGGTGACACAGCATTCCCATACAGTACGCAGTACAATCATATTTATTTCTATCAAAAAAAATGGTACGTGTACCACATAGGAAAAGTGACTTCCCGGACTTCTGGTGTTATTGGCTTCGGCTTTGGCTCGTTCCGCAATTTCCACCACTGTCCGGGAACGTATCACTTTTCGTGCTAGATACGCAATATATTATTATTTTATTTTAGCAGTACTTTATGCATTTATTTTAGTGATTAATATGATTCATTATACAAAATATGATAAGCCGATACTAAAAGATAAAATGTCGTAAATCACATGTAATTGAAATTATACTTTCGTGAGAATTATCACATTCATAATATGCGGTCGTGCGTCAAACATCTCACTCATATATAATGACTTATTTCACTCACTTGTAATGTAATGTACTATAACATCCCTATACTCTACATGTATCTGAAATTAATTTTCATTCTTAATATCTGACTCGTCCTGTCGGTTTGTCAATTACAGGATATTCCTGTCGTTTTGAGATTTGGAAGGCGTCCACCTAGCCTTTGTTGTCGTTGATAGATACGCCCCACCCGGCCTAAGGATAAATTGCGGCTGGAGTGGAGCTCTTAATGTTAGAATCGTATCAGAAGTCGTAAATTGCTGGCAGGTCGTTACATCCGCTGGGCTCTGACTTCGCCGCGAGACACGTGCAGGAAAAACACCTGGGATACTCCGTAGTTCCGCCCGCGAGCTCTGCAACTTGCTTCGTTACACAACCAAGCAAACATTCCGTAGTAAAAACCATTACAAAATCAATGCTTTCTTATACTTTTATATCATTGCTTTATATTTCATTACTTTATAATAAAATTTCATCAAAGACAAAAGCTTATATGGCTGAATTCATCATAGTTTGAATCAATTTAAGTCACCACTTTAAATGAAGCTAATTAGATATAAAATCATTAATCAAGCTTTGATCATTTGATTTGATTCTCGTTTTGACATATGTGTATAAGGGCACAAATTTTGACTTAAGATTAATCTAAAATATTTAAATTTTCGCAAGTCTATATGAAACGATGTCATTTCTGCATTTTTATGTTTCTTTGCCATTTTTATTTGAATAGATTTGGTGAATTAAAACAAATGTTGATTAGCTTGATTCTTAGTTCAGTTGATCTTTAATAAATGAACTAATGGTGAATTCGGCTGTTAGTGCTTTAATACAATTTAAATTTAAATATGCACAAGTACAACTTACCTTTCCATATATGTATACAAATTAGTTTATAATAGTATTGAAATTTCTTGATGGGATTATAGATGATGGCTGGATAAAAAATACTGGATTTCAGTCAGATTAGAAAAGTTTTATTTCCTCTCCTACCGGTTTCGACTTCATGTTGGTCTTCCTCAGGGAAATATAAATAAAATATAATTTTAGTATCAAGGCCGCCGCGTGAGAAAGAGGTGCCTTTGTGCAAATTAAATTGTAGCGCCCTTTTCCCGGATACAAGATCTGTAAATTAAACAAAATTAAATTTAAAAAATATTTATTTTTATTTAATAATATCATTTTCAATACATATAACTGATAAATCAGTTAATCGTTCTTCAAAAATAAGAGAACGCAACTAGTTATTAATAATTTTCAAAAAATTGGAAATGCATTATATTTATTGTCGTTCAGTTTAATATGCATATATTTATAGTGTTTTAATAAATCTTCCTTATTCCGTTCTTTTAATTTGCTTATATCATGAGTAAGTTTAAAATCTTCTAATATTCTTTTAACAGTACGAATCTCTCTGTAATTGTTAATGTAGTTGTGTCTTAAACTGCCTCGTCTTCAAAAATTTTCGTTGTATGTAGGATCAAAAATAAAATAAATGTATTTTATATCGGAAGACTATGAAAATATCAATAATTTTATTAAAATTTACGTAAATTAAACAAGATCAGTTATTTTCATCAAAAACTACAAAAAATAAATATGAATAAAAGGTATAAGTTGTCATAAAAATTATCATTTTAATCAATAATAAATAACCTAAATATATTTTATTTTTAATATGTATCTATTTTATATCGTTGAAAAAGAAGAGTACTGCAGCGACTTCGGTGTTAAAATGTGTTTGAATATTATGCAAGTTAAAATATGTTTTATATTGAAATAAAAAAGTTATAAGCAAAAAACGAAAATTGAAAAATTTACATTTTTGTTTATGTCTAGTCACTTATGCATTTTTTGGGAGAAACAAAAACATTTTTAAAATGATCCCTACATCTTTTGTCTCATTTAATCGACTTCGCGTCTCTTATAGTTCTTTGATTAAACATTTTTATTGGTCACCTGTATATGCAATATCTACAGCTAAGATGTTGAAAATTTGGGGATTATAATTATAATTTGTAAATATGTTGATTGAAAAATTATATTCGAAAAGTTTATGGGTATAAATCAAAGTATATTTTTTATATGTAGGTAGTTATTTAGTGATTCATAATCCAGGTTGGCAAATTGCTGTACCGCTTGGAGTATATTTTTATTGGCTGCTGAAAAAGCATTATGTCATCTCTGAAACTATTTCGCAATTTAATTCGCTGTGCAAAAAGCCCACGTTTTCATTTGTTAATGAATTTGGCTTGTGTTTTGTTTTTCAGTCCTGTTTTTATTTCTTGTAACGTTGTTTCAGCGATGTTTTGATGTTATTATGAAATTGTTTTCCGAGATTTTTTTATGGTTTTCAGGAAATATTTATGATGCCTTTTTGTTTGTTTGTTGGGTAGAATTTATTGAGGTACCAAACATGAAACTTTAATAGAAATTGGGTTTTGATATCGTTATAATAATTTATAGTGTGTAATATTTTATATTTTCTCATTATTTTCTGACTTTTTATTTCGTTTTAATGTAGAAAAATTATAAGAGGATATACATGAATTTTTTATTACGGAAAGCCGCTTTTTGAAAGATAATTTCTCATTTTATAATAATTCACATTCCGAGTAAATTTTATTCGCAAAATTCGTTCAGATTGGCAAGGAACAACTTCTTTGGAATAATCTTCATTTCCTAGTTAAAATAATTGAGATAAATTTTATAGTCATTTCATTCAAATTCAATATATCCGCTATTTCCTTTGCATATACTGTAAACTCGTAGTGTTGCCGTAATATAGATCTATATTTACTAGACTCTTATCTTGTCTTGTGTAGATTATTAAGACTAGACTGAGATAAGTCTTGTCTTGAAATTTCAAATCATGACAAGACTTTCTCATTCTAGATCAAGATAAACAAATTTTTGACAATTTTCAAGACTCTAGATTAATTAAATTTTCGAAATATAAATATATCATGCTTGTTCCATCCGAGTTGAAATAGTGATTGTAAAAAAAGAAAAAAAAAATTTTAAAGAATTATTTATCCTTGTCTAAACCGTATGCGCAGGTTAATGTAGATTCTGAAACAGTCTAGAGCCTTGATATCTAGACAAGACTTCTTAATCCAGACTTAGAGTTAGTCAAGTGTTGTGTTGACGGTAACACTATAAACTCATAAATTTTTGGAATGCAAGAAACAATCTTTGCATTTGTACTAAATATGAATTTACTTACATATTTGTTAGACGTAACAATCAGTAAAGGAAACATATTGCCTTGGAAAACCTTTTTTAATGCCCGATCATCAATTATTTTAAATGATACGGTTTCATATTTAGGACTATAACAGAAAATATGAACATTTGAATGCTTATCTTAGTAGATATGACATATACAAGAAATTGATGATGAAGCAAACACATTTTAGTGTGAAACTGAACAAAGAAAAACATAATGATTTGGAGTAATCAATATAATTTTGAATCACATTGTCATATTAATGAACAAAGTTGATTTATTAAATCATATGTACGAATAAACTGTAAGGAAATAAATAGAAAAATTGGTTGGATAACCAGAAAAAAGACAATTATTTGAGAACATTGGTATCAACGATGATTAATAGATTTTTTCGGTTTGGACTACACTTAGGTCTTCCTCAGCGAGTCAACATTGGAAATGACCCAAGTGGAGTCGAAACCGGTCGGAGCTGAAATAAAGCCTTTGAAAAACGACTAAATTCCAGTACTTTATTTCCAGTCCCATTGATATCAACATTTATCAGTTTGAATATATGATTAATATGGTTGCGGTTGGTTGATTAAATGAAAAACAAAAAACAAAACAATATTTAAAAATAAGTCACTACCTGATACCACTATCTTTTTTACAATCCGACGTAAATTAACTTGTCGTAAGAAGAGTCGTTGTTGGAAAGTAACGCGAATGATAAAGAAAATAATAATAAGAAAGAGTACTTCTTTGAAGTTATGTGTGGAAATGAAAAAGAATATGAGGTAGAATATAAATATTGAATGCGAAGTGAGAAGAAGCGAGTGCGACTAAATTCTAATACTTTACTACCTCTTCCATTCATAACAACATTTATCAGTTTGTATATGATTAATCTGGATGTGGTTGGTTGATTAAATGATAAACAAACGACAAAACAATATTTAAAAATAAGTCACTACCTGATACCATTATCGTTTTTACAATCCGAAGTAAATTAACTTGTCGAAAGAAGGCTCGTTGTTGGAAAGTAACGCGAATGATAAAGAAAATAATAATAAGAAAGAGTACTTCTTTGAAGTTATGTGTGGAAATGAAAAAGAATATGAGGTGGAATATAAATATTGAATGCGAAGTGAGAAGCGAGTGCGAAGCGTGGCTATGCGTGTACTCACCATAATCCCGATATCACTTCCGACGGAAGAACAAAGCAAAAAGGCCGTAGAGGATAAAAAACCTGAGAATTTGAAATGAAATGCAAGAGTGACGACAAAGCAATGTTATTGGAAATGCCGGCGAGCGAAGACGCCGCTGTGAGGAGTAATTTTTTGCATAGCAGCTTTTTCGTAGCCGTAGTTTTGTAAGTGTTATAATAAATGGTTTTCGATATAAAAACCGACAGCTGTTTTTGTGGCAATCTGCAGCGCGACCTGATAACGTCGAGGGTGTCATCATCCCTTGATCCACTACCCTGTCACCGCCAGCCCTACATTATACCCAACTGGTTTCGTCCCGTACATGTTCCTCCCTACAAAATCAACCCTTCTCTTTTTGTTGTCGTTTCGTCCCCTCTACAAAAATCAACACCGTTCTTATATTGTATCATCCAAAAACGAGTTTCGTCTCTTAAAATCAACCCTTTTCTTTTTGTTATCTTTTCTTTATCCGATAAAATAAACCCTTTCCTAACCTTTATCATTTCTCCGTTCTTAAATTCATCATTTAAAACTAACACCAACAAAAAAATTCTTCGTATATTCCTTTTAGCTCTTAAAGTGAACATTATCTTTTTGTTATATTTTCATTAAGACTCCATCTACAAAAAAAAATTTTCTCTATTATCTCTTGGTATCAAGCGTCGAGAATAAGAAAATATACATTTAAGTAGAATTTTAATGAAATAGCCTATGTAAGGTACCTACAACTTACAGTGGATTTCGAATCACTCGGATATAACAGTATTTTTATTTCCTTAAAAACGACGCTGGAATTTGATCCAGGGTTCGAAAAAATTATGATTTATTTAGAAAATTCAAAAATCACTGATTAAAAAAAATCAAATCATGATTTTTTTTTATTTTTAAAGATATCTAAGTATTACTGCACTTTTTATAGCTATTAACATACCTAGAATAGTTATGTATTTTGAAACATCTAAGGCCTGGTAAGATTCATAACACCAGTGGTTTGTTCAATAGTTTATCGGTTTCACATTATTAATAAATATTATTTTATAAAGATCTCTTGTGAGTCTGTATGGTTTGATATAATATGACAATTGTCCCAAGTTATTTTGACAATTCTATAAGGTAATTTTTTACTATACTAAATTTACTGTTGTCTATGTAAAAAAAAAGTTTAATATACTGAAACCGGTAAATTATTTTAAAAGCAATATAAATATTTGATTTCATAATCGAAAACAAAATCTATAATAAAACCAAAACGATTCATCAGAATAATACTAGGAAGAGTAACAAAGAATTTTTACTCTTAGTTACACATTTAAATACTTACATTTTTCTTCTGTTATTTGACAAATAAAATGATACAATATCATTTAATTTCAAGATATTATTATATACAGAATAGGTTTTGGTTGTTATTAATCGTTTTGTAGCAAATAATTAAATTTTTATTATAATTTATATTTTTGATAAATCAATGATTTAAATCTGGACAACTCTGGTTTGATCCCTGATGTAACATTCATTTTCTACCTTAAAAATGTTTGTTTTTCTTATTATATCTTCAATTGATATTAATATTTCTTTAAATTATTACTAAAAACTGTACGAAGTAATATTGTACTACAGTTTTTTATTCTTAATAAATTAGCAATTAGCATTTCCCAATCCAACACATTGTTTCATAACATTCTTTGGATAAAATCGAAATAACATGTTCTTTTTTATTACTCGTTGAACATCATAATGCATTTTACTTATCTTGTTATGTCAATCTGAATCAACTATTTTTAATTGATGTTTTTCATTAGACAAAACTGTGTAAGAACAAAACAGAACAGGACAAACAAAGCATTATTTTTATTCGAAAGCTTTCTCAAGACAATCATCAAATAAATGTGCAAACATATTTCTCAAATGTGGTTGAATTGTTTATATACATCAGATCAATATTTGGGTAGAAGATTGTAAACAAACATTAGATATGTTTATTTTCATTTGATACACATCTACATTTTCAAGATTACATATTTCATGGAATATTGACCTCTTGGGAAACGATAAAAATACTTGAAAGAAGATAAAATATAAAAAAATATTGTAAATAAATGAGAAATATGTAAAATTCCGGAAGTTGTTCGCTGAGAAATAAACAAAAAGGAGCTTTCTATATCTGCAGTAAATAAATTCCAGCATTCTCTGTTAGCTTTGCACAAAGAAAATATCTCCGGAAATTCAGTCTTTGCAGTAAACAATTCCTGCAGCTACAAAACAAACGCTATAATCATATCAAACACGAGATGTTATTCGAAATTTGAATTTGCGAATCGAATACGTTTAAATAAACATCATTATAAAAAGAATATGAAAGTGATCTCTGGATTGGCGTTCTCTAGGGCATTATTGGCGTGCGCCGACAATCCAAACTCAATTCAACTTTTCTGCAGCACTTCTGCAGAAGGGAAATATATTAGGTACATGCAGTCGTTCCCGTTTTGCTCTATTTGCCGAGGTTAAAATGTTAAAAAGTGAGGATGCTGACGCTTTTCAGACCACCGCCTTACATCGACTGGGCGGAGGGTTCCTTTCAATTTAAATGCTCCTAATACGCAAAAACTTTAATCGCTGAATTTACTTCTTCGAAAAGTAAATTGTAATTTCTTAAGAACGGTCCGTCTGTTTTGGTTTCATTATAAATTGTTGCAATATTTTGACTATGTCAATAAATGTTGTCTTAATTGTTGACAAGAAACGTTACTGGCCAGTTGGATAAGTTGAAATTTAACGCTTACTTTTTTCCAAAATAAACAACGAGTTTTTGAGAATACTTTGTCTGAAATTGTGGGGATATGGGTTCCCTCATTAATGTTGATATAATATAACGGTAGCTTTAAGAGTATAATTTGTCTGTCTAGGTTTGATTGTAATAGTGATAAGATAAGATTGTATGCACAAGCGATGTTTGATTCATATTGGTAAGCCATTTTCCTGTCCACGGTAGATCGATTTGTGCTGATTTTGTAGTCTTTAGACTCATAACCAATCATTAACACTTAAGTAAAACTTGTTATAAAACCAGTACTTCAAGTAGATATTTGAGGCCATGTTACTCCTATAGATGTCGTGCTAATTGAAAATATGAATCTTCTCTGTAGATATTTAATCGCTGATCATTCAAGATTACATTCTGAAGATAGATGTGTATTTGAAAAGAAAGAATAATTGAATTTGGAGATAATCAATAAATAAATACAAGTAATATTTTTATAAGCAGGGTTGGTCTGATTTAAATCAACTGATTTTTTTAAATAAAAATCATTGATTTTTATCAAAGATATAAAAATTTAGTTATTTGTTACAAAATTATTAATAATAACCAAAATGTGTTCTGTATATAATATTATCTTGAAATTAATAGTTATTTGTATATCAAGGGACTAAAAAATATTTTTTTATTATGCATATGGAATTTATTCTACGAGGCGATAGGCGATCGTTAAATTATTAATTAAAAACATAAATAAATAGCATTATGGGTTTGTAAAATGTCAACTAGCTATTGTAATTTTTTGTGTCTAATATTTAACGATCGTTTAACTACTAAAGTTACATTTGCATCAAATGAGTTGATACAATGAAATGAAAAACACATATACCTCATAGCTTTTACAGGATACTAACCCGCAAAACCTGAGTTGTGAATCCTGAACACAAGCGCGATTAAACCCAATAGTATCAGCAAGTTAATATTTATTATTTATTATATTTTTGTTCAAAATAGCAGTTTAAAAAAAAAAACTAGAATAATAAAACGATACGAAGATGCAGTAAATTTATTTAAATTTAATCAAGCTAGAGTGATTTCGGCTCCACGTGGATCATCATCACTAGATGACTAGTCATAAATAAAATGTACAGTAGGTCATGACATAAAATAAATTGCATATGAACTTTTAAACTCAATAATTCAGTTTATAGCTTTTTATTTTATATCATGAACTACTGTACATTTTATCTATGATTAATCACCTCCTTTTGATGATGATCCACGTGCGGATGGAACCGGTCGAGGTTGATTAAATTTTAATAAATTGGCAACATCCCAGTATCGTTCTAATATTCAACAAGTTCCTTAGTCAAGAAGCTTCCATCACTTAGAAGAAAAAATCTGATGTGTCCAACACATTACCTCCCTCCACTTATTATTTTTGGTGTACCTAAGATCTATTCTTTGTATATTTCTTCCATCTTTTTGTATTATACAATAAAAAAACTTCATATTTACGTTAAATTTGACAACAGCATAACTGTCAAATTTCGTAAACAAATGAATAACTCATTTGTTTTATAGAAATTCCTCTGCTTGAGTGATGTGTAGTTAATATAATTATTTATTTTATTTTTAGCCAGAAGTGTAATTATGCACGACGGTAGAAAACTTAATAATATTTATGTTTAATAATAATGTAATTTGCGCAAAGAAGGAATTTAGAGGCGTGTTCTTAGGAAAAACGGTTTAATGCTTCATGTAAAGTACTATTTCCGGTTAACCAATTGTACTCAAAATCAAATCAGTTCATCATATTGAAATATATGTCTTAAATATCAAATATTATATTTTTTACATAGACATCACAGTAACAATAGTAAAATCTTATTCTAGGGACCGTAATTCGTGCTCGTATGTTCAAAACTCACTTGAGAAATTTGACCAAAAACAATACCTCCGTTATCTATATATTTATAGGCGGGAGGTAAAAATGTTCGTTAATTATAATCGATCAACAAAATTTAATTCGTTCGTAGAGAGCTAACACGATGCCAGTTTATATTTAAGCGGACTTTGAAGTCCCAGGCGCTGAATATCCTAATACAGGGAAAGAATAAATATTTTCGCTTTGATTTCGCATGAATTGGGACAAGGTTGTGGGAAAATAAAGCATTATGAAAGCTCCGCCGGCGGCATGATCGGGTCCGCAAACCTGCAAACATTTTTATATCGCATTTTTGCGACATTGATCTGACTACAACCCCAATTTGTCTTCGGGCGTCCCTTCGGGGCTGCGAACTGGGCCGAAGTCGAGCCTCTGGGAGAAATAACCTCAATGTTTCCCGGACCGGAAGAAAAATTCCCCGAACTCCGACTGTCAACGAAAGCTGCGCCCGAATTAGCGCCCTCTGCTTTAAAGTCTCGATACATGGGAAAGCTCTTCCCGAATTATCATCATCATCGCGTGCGTTAAGCAGATTATCTGCCCGATGATGTTTGTTTGACTTAATGAACAAACTCCATTTTTACCAGCTATCAAACTCACTTATATACAATTCATTTTTTCCAGTTATGTTACATACAGAAAACCAAACTTCAGAACACAGTACAGGTGAATTTTAATTCATCGGTTTACTTCATTGAATAAGTTTCATTAATAGCTATAAACATACCTAGGATAGTTATGTGTATCATAACCGCCGCAGATGTCAATTGAATTCCGACTTCGGAGAGCAAAGATTTTAAGACATATAATGTGTGGTATGATTCATAACATCCATGGTTTGTTCAACAGTTTACTGGTTTCACGTTATTAATAAATATATTTTTTTATAAAATTCTCTTGTGAGTAACGTTTTCGTGATCAAGTCTGTATGGGTTGATATGATATGGCAATTGTCCCATGTTATTATACTTTTGTATACTGTAGTGAAAAAAGGATTGATTTATTTAAAATAAATTTGTGTATGTGATATATACTAAATTATTAAGTATTATATTGATAGTGCAGACATTTTGATTAAAATGTTATTTAAAATACCCTCATACTGTAACGGAGGAACGAATTATTTTCTCTTATTTATTTAACAATTTCGAATGTCCCGAATTTTTTTTATCTAACTTGTATTTCATTGTCTTCTTTAAAAAGTGATTTGTATACTAATGTGTTAGATTAATATTTTGGAAATGATTTGATTTTATTACTTTATGTATATTGATATTGTGTCACTATAATACTTACATAAAAAAATATTTTTTTATATAAGTAGCAAAATACCTGGGTGTGTATCTTGACAAAGTATGGAACATATAACATGCAAAAGAAAACAGACAGATATAAAAATTAAAAGAAAATTATTTTCTAAATGCATTTATAGAATACAATTATAAGGACAAGGTAAATATAAAATTTAAATATCTTTCTACCATTATAAAATAAATGTTTATGCCTTGTTGTAAATGTTCCGTGGTATGTCACAATTAACCCCCTACAAGCATTTTTAAAAATTAAAAATGTTAAAAGAATGATAGAAATGTACTCCACTAATATGAAAATCAATTATATAATCATATTAATAATTTAGCACATATAGACCAAACCTGAACAAATTTGTAAGTCTTATAGGTCTATAAATCTGTAAATAATAAACAAAATCGCAACGATAGCAGTCACTCTTATGTATAATTTTAAATTAATCAATAAATATTGATGCGTTTTTGTCAGTTTTTTTTTACAGATTTACAAAACTTTAAGATTTCCAGGTGTGTTGGCCCATTAATTTGGTAGACAATTCTACAGAAATAACAAGACAGAAAGGACTTAACCTTTAGATTTGATATCTAAATGATGATGTACCAAACATAATAAAACTGAAGGAGCTATGTTATACTGTAATAAAGATGTTCATTTTGTTGTATTGCCAAAATATATAAAATATTGTAAGGATGATGAGCGGGGGACAGTTTTTAATGAAATAAAGAATAGGTAAATACAGAAAACTTTTTATTTCCTTTCTATTTATTTGACAAATTGAATTAATTATTATGTTTTTTTTTTTCAATGTCGACTCTCTAGTTCCTGCTCTAAGCAGCTAACTGGGTAGAAACCTTACAATATAAAATAAAATTACCGAGAAATGTTGCAGCAATGGATAATAAACCGTGGATGATATACGAGAATTTATTAAACTTTACCGTTTAACCGTCGATTTGTGTATCAATTATAACAAACTCTCCCCTTTGGGGTTGAGGGGTAGTTTGAAGGTTGTGCTCCAGCACTGGATGCTACTGACGTGGAGAATGGATGGTGATGTATGATATAACCCGACCTAAATATCGTCAAAAACAGACGAGTTCTCAATAGCGCTTCTATACATGCTAGAGATTTACACTGGGATTCTCCTAGATTTATAATAGGATTCTTTATGTTATCCACAAACAGAAATACGTACCACCGTACACTAAATCCCCATCTACAATTATAATAATAAATTAAAACTTTGTACAAGATTTTGTAGTAACAGTAAACTTCGACTGTTTTTCCTGTATCAGACAATCGTGTCATAGACGGATATTTATTTATACAGAGTCAAGTTACTTGACCTAAATAATATCTGCGGAGCTATAAAATGAATTTATTCGTTTCTGGCGTTGATGTTTTTATCAGTTTTCCGAGAAATGTCTCATATATTTCAAGTTTCTTCTACTGTACTTGAATTAAGATATACTGTCCCTGATTTTTACGGGAGACGGGTTTGGGAAATGGAAAACAAAATACTAAATCATCAATTTCAAAATTGGGATTCCAACCTAGACACTAAACGTACCATTGGTTAATTTTGTGAAATAAAGCCTCAATTCCACTTGCGTTTATCATATTACAAGATATACAAGCATTTCCAGCTTTGTTGTTTTTTATCTCGTCTCGATTTCGAATCTCGCCGAAAATTCTCGAGTTTTCTAGATTGAAGATTGTAGGTTAGATGGCGTATGGAATTCTTGAGATTTCCAAAGTTATATTTGTTTGGTATTTTACTATTTTAACATATAATATTCTTCTTTGTAGAGAATTTATTAATTGTTATTGATAGAGTATGGAGGCAGTTTATTGATTTAAAATTTGATAAAACTGACCATACCACATGCGATTCTTGGAGCAAAGTATCTAAAATAAATCTAGGTGATGGGACAAAAATATTAAAATATTTAACAGATTTTTAAAACATCGAGAAATCTCGGCGAAGCTTCATTTTTAAAATCGTTCTCGTCTTGCCCGACACGAGATATTTCGAAACGAGACGAGCGAGATTCAATAAATTTTTCGTCTCATTCGAATCACTATTAGGAACAACTTGTTTGAAAACTTTAAGTTTAGTGTCTAGTTCATACTCCCTTATGTATAAATGTGAAGAGTACATTATCCAAATTTTTTGTTCCTTGAACTATCATTTTTCAATCAACAAAGAAAGGTTATTATATATTTATTTAAAATATAAAAAATTATCTTATTGATATAGACAACTATATTCATGAAATTTTAAAACAGAGTAGAAAATTTGGCAATCAATTTGACAAATTACACTTTGATTTAGTCAGTAAGCAAAGTAGCTGGGAATGGTGTATATTGTACGAATGGTCATAGTGAATTACGCCTTACGCACTTATGGTGATTAAATGTCCTCCTTTCCGAGGACATGTTCTCGAATGTCCTCGGAAGATTTCATATTTTGTATTAGTTTTGGGTTTTTGGGTTTGGTTTGGTAAAAATTATGTTCAGTAGGCATATTAGGTAATTTTGGTAATTCCGGGAAGAAAACACGAGTAGAAACTATGATCGCTCGTTAAAGAAGTTAAAATAGGCAAGCAGTTATACGCTTACACGGAGTTGTCTTGTTCACAATTTTATAATTATATATTAAAAGAACCTACCATTTCAAAATAAATAGGAGCACCAGCAAATTATTGAAAAAAATCTTTGTTACTTATTATTCTAGTAGAGTTTTTTTTTCATTATTTTATTATAATTGTACTAAATTATCGTTCTCAAAATAGCTTCAGCCGTGGAAGGTCTTATGTATGAAACCCCAAAGTTACTCGACGAATTTTATAAACTGACGAAAGTTTTTTTAAAATGTACATTATTCACTATTTCTGTGCGATACTTTTCTATTAACCGTTGATTAAGGTAACCAATACTTTAACGAGGGGTGAAAAAATCAGGCCTTACGGTATTTTTCCGTAACCGTTTTCACGTTTTTGAACGCGCTAATGAGCGAGTATTTGTTCTGATTGTGGTGCCAGTGCCTCCGATTCATCAGCTACTTCGTGATATAAATTACGGCGACCTTGTCTCGAGCCGGATTCTTCAGATAATTGGAATATTTTAACCAGACGCAGACTGCACTGAGATTGCTCCACAAGCGCTGATAATTAATTTCATATCTAGATTTTGACACAGGAATGGCCTGAAGTATTTCTAATAACTGCTCAACGGTTAGCTGGAATGAGATAATCGGGAGATAATATCACACAGGGTTGCACTTACATTTTCTTCAGCGGAATATTTCTAATTCAGAATAATCACTCACGGGTTATTATCATTGCTGACTGTGCCAATTTCATACTACAAATATTGGTATCGATAATGATATTTTTAAATGATTACTAATGTAATTAGCTATTTTTGTATCACTTTAAGAATGTCCGTTCATAAAGTACGTCGATCAATTTGATTTATAGAAATTATGTTAGCAGTATAAATAAGAGAAAATTAATTATAATTAATTTAAGACATTTACGATTAATTAAGAAATAAACAAAAAAAGCTCTGCATAATATTATTTTATTGGGTTGTAAATTAAGTTTCAATTTATATTGACAGTTTGATACGGTTGATTTAATGCTCTGTAGTTGGCTGAAACCGCTATTAAGTAGTGATATGTCAATTATTTCAATGTAGAGTGTAACCATGGTATAATGAAAAAATAATCATACAGGGTATCCGTTTTAAGAGGCTAACCATTGGGATCTCGAGAACTGTAAGAGATATGAAGTCGGTTAAATTAGGATAAAGTTGTCACATTACTCGTAGTTAGCCATTTCAATGATGTATTTGTTTTCCCGAAAAAAAAGCATAGCTCAATAGATATTTTGGCAAATTTACTTGTTGACTTATAACTTTCTTGTTTCAATTCATACAAGCTTCTAGTTTGTACATTCTTTTTTACGAAAAATAAAAATAATCATTTTTTGACTTTCACTCCCTGAGGATGACCCATGTGAGGTTGAAACCTGTCGGAGAGGAAATAATTTTTTTTTTTCAATTGATTGAAGACCAGTAATTTCTTCCCATGGTTACATATTATATTTATTATGTCTCGTACTGCAGACGTGCTGTTGGATTAATTATGATGTAGAATTTAATTTTTGCATTGTTGTAGTTTTGCTTTAAGTCAGGGGAGAGAGTATCAGTAGTTTTTTTTTTTAAATCATATCTTAAAGTGTTATCTTCCGCGTTTCGTTGCACACACTGTATATAATTTTTCCACTTCGCTCGTAATATGAATCTTACAACTCTTGTTACATAATATAGTAAAACCTTATAACGTCTTTACTAGATGTTACTTTCCGGGCACTTTAGTTGGCATATCTAGAACTTTTTGATGTTGAATATTTTTGGTATAATACTCGTAGTCATATGTAATAATTTGTCAAAATCTATTGCAATATTTTTATTTTGTAATAAACGACGATTGACAAATATTTGAAAAAGTCTAAGTATGCGAAGGCTTGAAAATAGATCTAATCGTTTTACAAGAACTGTAACAATCTTTTTCATTCATCTCATATACTAAAAGGTTTTTGTTTATTCGTTTCACATTTATTTATATTTTTCCTATAATGAATTGTTTCTTGTATAGATTCTTTAATAAAAACGTTCTCGCTGCATACAATGAAGATGTGTATTTCATGAATATGTGAATTGGAATTATTATTCCCACCACACAACCATTGTGTATTGAGGATTTTTTCGTCGCAAACACATGCAGCATTTATAAAATAACTACACTCACATTTCATTTTATTAAAATAAACATTTTCGCTCTAAACATGCATGAAGTGAACAAATTTCCAATCTGTTTATTTTATTTTAAATTTATCTTCCGCTTATACAAACATGAAAATGCAATTAATATAATATTTTAAAATATATTTCACGTATTTGATATTGTAGCCAATCATATCACAGGCCAACAATTGCTTTATGAAAAATTAGATATACGAGATAAACAAGTAATTTTTCATTTTCCGATGTTGGTATATTAAAATATATATATAAATTTGTACAGTTGCGATATCGTATTTTGTTCATAAATGCATTAAAATATTGTAATGCAATATGTTGCCATATAATCAAACAATCGCTATTATTTTGAAAAATATTCCCCAAACATAACATGAGGACTGGGATTCTAACAACTCAAGTTCGAGTTCCGTCAAACAAAATACTTCAATATCTATTTGTCACATTAAAAAAATATTCTTGTGATACAGTCAGCATTTAAAATGTGTTGCCTTTAAGAAAATGCGTTCGTTTATTTTGATAGTAATTTGACAGAAAAAATACCCTCGATTACGTATTATGCACTATTTGTCAAGTTCTTATCATAACAAACTCATTCGGTTTCTAGGCAATATATATTTTCATGCAGAAATTTTAGTGCACTTAGGGCCGGTTTTTCCACCTCTAGTTAAAGTGCCAGTTACCTTAACCATCGGTTAATAGAAAAATATCGCATCAAATAACTGATGTAAGTTGTCAAAAATATACATTATTTACTATTTCGATACGATATTTTTCTATTAACCGATAGTTAAGGTAACTGACACTTTAACCGGATGTGGAAAAACCGGCCCTTAATGTATTACTACAGATTATTTGATGAATGACTGCAGTTCAAACATTTTTTATTTTTATATCAACAAAATGTAATTTTGATATCACTAAAAACTGTCGTCTAGCATCAAATGAAGCATTCTAATTGGGTAAAAATAACGTGTGTTGAATAATCATTTATAAAGTTTATTTTCAAATCTGTTTTTACTTCAAAAATACAAGTAAATAAAATTTATGGTATTGAGGCCTTTTCTAAGTAAATAGATAATGCTATTTTTGAAGTGTTTTGTTTGTTTTGTGAACATTTGTTTACGAATCTTGAATTTCATTGTCCCCGATAAAATCTGACGATTATTACATCAGTAAAGCGATTAACCCAACTGGAAGTGCTGCAGTTTACATTCTACAGGTTTTATTCTAGCATCTAGCTGATGGTTTAGTTAGATATCTAGTCGTCGATTTGTAACACAATCGCTGATATTCTACGTCAAACATTTGTACTAACAACTCACTCTTCGCGACGTATTCAAATTTATGCTGTGGTGTTTCTTCAAGTAGTTTTGACATCTGTAGCGAGTTAAGTCGTCGCAGTTGTTTTGTGGATATTTATAAATGTCTACAAAGCTGGGAATCCGATTTACATGTGTAAAGGTTGCTTTGCTTTATTTTCAACTCGAAATACACATTGTTTAGAAATACTACACCGGCGTGCAAACATATAAAAAAACAAAAATTTCGTTGTCGAATATTTTCAGTAACCTTCTTCGCTGACAATTAAATTTTTTGACGGAGTCAGGTAATTTTTCAAGCCATTGACTGCATTTTGCGTAACAGAACACTAGGATTTTTATCACCAAGCTCAATTCCTGTTAAGAGTGTTTTCGTTATTTTATTTTCGCTGTCTTTAAAATTGTCATCTATCTCTCTTTGCTATCTGCATATTTACTTTTGCTTTGTCCTGGTTATTATATCCCAAAGATTTTAAACAAATTTTGGTTCAAGTTGGGCAATTAAATAATTAAATTTTGTATCTTCATTGATAATTTATTTATTTCTACTTGAAAGAATCAAATTTCGGGTTTTTCTGACCAAAATGGTGGAATTTTTATACCGATCTTGTTGTCTGTGATGGTTCATGTGGATTGCCTTCTTGATTAGGCATTTTTCAAAAGTCAGGGGTCACCAATTGTAAGGTAGCTATTGCCAGGGTTGTTGCAATTTTCTCCGACACAAAAAAAACACTTAAAAAAACCCAAAAAAACCAATCGAAAAAAATAATACTTAAATAGCTCATATTTAAAAAAAAAAAAATTTTCTGGTATGTTCATAAAATTATATAAATATAAATAAACTATGATTATAAGATATACATAATATAACACGCAAGTTTTTTTTAGAAACCCAGGTGGTTTCGGTTTTTTGTGAAAAATCGGGGTTTTTCTCAACCCTGGTTATTGCTAGTCTAAATAATAATATATTTCTTAAATGAAATCACATTAAACCTATATAATTACTTTTTTTTATTGTAACATTTAACTTGTACACAATAGTTATTTACATAAGAGTCAGGAAAATGATACAGTACTGTAGAGGAGCTACATTGAAATATATTTGTTTTTATATCATGTGGTTACTGATCAGTGGTGGCTACATATCTGCCCCATCAAATTATTGTATTTCCACATTAATTTTTATTATTTTGTCTTTTCGTTACGTGTGTCACATTTGTAATGGCAGTAATATATAGTCCCAATATTTACAAATTGATTTATTTATTAGCAAGGGACAGTCCATGTTTGTTGTAGTGTCAGTGTATCAACACCATTGATATATGACCATGTAAACATACGCCCGTATTATAATATCTGTGCAGGCACAAATCCTAGATTTATGTAGTCATCCCCCGTATTGCTATAGGGTGCTCACGATATAACATTCTGATTTAAACTTTCATGACTCCGCATTAAACAGGGGTAAACTACATCACTAGTAAATTGTTATTATTATTTGGAACATACTCATAAAATTCACACCCCGTGTCTATTTCTTAGTAAAAGTATTAGTAAAAACAAAGATGAGATATGAGTAAAATGACCGAGGAAGACCGTTTTTTAAATTGGTATGTAAAATGGAATCTAATTAAATATGATTCGAAAAATTCTCTAGTACTTATCCAGAACTTGTTGCTTCTTGGTAACACGTTTACGAAAAATGTGTCAAATTACTATTAATTTATTTTTACCCTTTTGTTATATTATTACTGTAAATTTTCAATTGTATACTTTAAGGCATTTGACAACATGGTATAAAATTTTCAAGTGTATATAACAAGTGCTGAGCTTATTGTCGATAATATTTTAAAATGTAATTGCTGTTATTCCCAACGTCGAAAGCAGGAGTTGAATTTTCCATAGATTGGGATTAACAAGAGAAGCATTTTCTAAATAGTATGACTAGTTATATTTAAAAAGAGAATACAATGATTCCTAAAATCTCTCTAAATTGTCTTTATATACTTTCTTTTAGTATTTATTGATGAGGTATTATGTGTAACCGCATTGATAATGATTTCATCTATGCAATTTACCCAGTGTTTTTTTAAACAGGTTTTTCTCACCTATCAAATAATTTTTTGTTGATATGTCATATTTACATGTCTATTAGCATTGCTAGTGGAAATAACAAATTGTTAAAATGATTTCCACTTATTAGTACAACATTTTCAAGCATTGTATATGACTGATTTTCTAAGAATTGCATTCTCATAAGTAATATAATAAGAGACATGAATGAATTTATTGCAAAAAATTACAATAGTTCTTGCATAGTAACAGACAAACGAGTATCAAAAATTACATTAGGTCACGACAGCCAAGTTGGAGTGATTTAAGAGTCATTTTTGACCCGGATTGTCGTTACTTCGTAGGAATTGTAAGTAAATTTTACCAATTAAATTCATACCTCGAATTATATTTGCTTCATTATTTAACGAATGACAACAGTTCAAATATAAAATTTTTGATATCAACAAAATGTAACCATGTCTATGATACTGTGCTTTAGCAAATTTCTTTACTGAAAAACTAACTAGGCCATCAAATGGAGCATTTTGATTGGGTGAAAATGACGTGTGTCAAATAATCAGTGTAATATACTCGTATATATGCATTCTCGTACATTTTTTGTATATAAAGTTGCGACATTAATGGGACTGGCAGTTTTTATATATTTGTTTATAATATTTCCATTATTTTCATTATTATAATGGAGTTGAGGCAGACACTTACAATATCCATACCTTACACACTTTCAGTACACTAACCATCCATTTCCTCCTCAGGATAAGTCTCGTTGGCCATGGCAGACGACCCGCGCCTGTCGCACCTGTTCGAGCCGCTGTCCCGGCTGTCGGGGCTCGGCGGGGAGCTGCAGCTGCCGCTGAGCACGCCGTCCAGCCCGCGGCTGCTGGCGCGGCGCGGCCTGGAGCCCGCGGGCGGCAGCGGCGCCGCCCACCACGGCGTCAACTGGCAGGAGCGCTGTCTGGAGCTGCAGCTCGAGCTGCATCGCAGCCGCAGCCAGGCTACCCGCGTCCGGGACATGCTGAGGGATAAGGTAGGTGGATATAACTCATTGATGTAAATCGATATTGTGTAGCCATCGGAGTTAAACATTGTATGATCATAGGTACATAGATCAGAGATCATTGATCTGAATTTACGTGCGTCTGACACTTTCATTGATTGATCAACCGAAACTCTGAACGCTTCAGACGTTGGGACATATTGGAAAAACGCTTTATACTGTAACGTTTATTTAGTTAGGTGAAGTGTAAAAATAAATGAAATACGCATATTTATAAAACTAGGTTTAATGAACGAATCATAATTTATAAAAAGATAATAAAAGAAAGTAACACTATGAATAGACAAATATAAACACTAATTTAAGAGTAATTATTATTTATAAAGACTTAAACTCCAAGAACATTTATTGAAACACTTAATACTACGCAATATTTATTTATATGATATTTATATTACGAGCTATTTATTTATTTGTACTTAACATGTCGCTGACATGTACTGACTGATACTGACTTTCTTCAGTGCCTCTCTGCACACTCTGACCGATACTGACTTCCTTGAACCGCCCCCGCGACCCTTATATACACGCTGGCAATTAGTCTCTAGAACATTCCAGAGTCTTTCGGACTATAAAATTCCTGAACAAGAGCTGCGTCGCTCCTTCTCCACTTGACCTTTAACGCGACTACCTGACCAGACAGGTCAGCCGTGATGATTCATCAGCGGTGAGCACTTTCTCGCGAATTCAGAATATCAGTTAAGCTGGAGTTTAGTACTTTTTAACTAAACGACTGTCGATTTCGGATGAAGGTTAATTGAAATAACATTTCAAGGGTAGTACCGAAAGTTTCTGCTAACTAATATAATCGAGGTAGCTACAAGAAATACATTCATCACAAAACAAAAATACATCCTTATATAGTTTGATAGGTGGTGTTGCAATTCTTTCTGTTGTCTGTAATTTTCTAAGCAATTTTAAAGTACACAAAAAGTACTGAAAATGCTGTTAAAAAGGAAAAATTTTTGAGCTATGATATATTTTAATTTTAAAATGGAAGGGGAATGGTGCAAGAAAATATTAGAAAAGTACAATGAAGGTAAATCCAAAGTAGTTTATGATATTGTAGCAGGTGAAGAATAATGGATTTATGCATTTCAACCAGAAAGAAAACCACAGTTAGCTCAATGGGTCGTTTCAACAGACCCTAATCCTTTCAAAGTAAAACGAGTTCGAAGAAAACTGATTACTTCCTTTTTCTCAAAATCTGATCCTATTGTCCATATTGCATTAAAAGATAGAAAAACAGTAACTGCTAATTGGTAAACAACAATTTGTTTGCTACTCAACAATTGTTTGCTACAGATATTTGAAAAAGTACGTGAGAAAATCGGCCTCGAAGTAAGCTAGTCTTGCTTTAGGACAATGCATCCCCACATACTGCTGTGCAAACTAAAGCCTATTTAACAGAGTCGCCGTATAGTCCTGACCTTGCACCTTGCGATTTCTACCTTTTTCCTAAATTAAAGGATAAAATTTCCGTTTTACAAGTGATGAGGTTGCATTCAACGAAAACTTGGTCTCAGGTGTCTCAAGAAGAATGGATTCACTGCTTCATCGATTGATTTGATCGAATGCGTAAATGTTTTGAGTTAAAAGGAGAGTATTTCGAAAAACAATAAAAAATTGTTTTGAAAATTTAATTTTTATTAGTAGTTTGGGGAAACTTTTGGTTTCAAATTGTTACAATGTACTTAACAATCAGCTATTATTACAAAAATAATAAATTAAGATTTTAGGGATCTGAAAACGTACTCCTTCTTCTAATGATCAATATCTTAATGTATTTATCAACAGTTTATTGTGGATTCAAAATATGGTCATATTGGTGATATAAGATCGGCCTGTCAAAAATTGAATTAATGACATTAAAAATATGGATATCTATACTGGTATTTCAAAATTATTGCAAATATACTAAAGTGAATTTTGCTTTCTAATCCGCGTTTTTCCACAATAATTTTGAAACACACAAATAAAAAATAATTATTTTAATTGAAAGTACCTTCGTCAATACAGCAAACGTAATACTTTTAAGTAAAGAAAACTGCCAATTTCCATACTGGTTGTAGAAAAATTATTATTTTATGCATATTTTGTAATTAAAAACATGTAATTCAGAGTATACGGAAACATTCTACACCGATTACACTTGATTTTTTTAGGATCCCCGATCCCTATCTCATCAATTCGTAGTATTTGGCAACCGTGTCTTCCCGGGCGTTTATTTAACGGCAACATCGCACCTGGGAGGCGCGTCGCGACATTTCTTTATTAGATTACAGTAGCGGCTGTTATGAGTTTCATGATCATTTGCATAAATTTCCCGGGGCCCCGAGTGAAATCTTATCGTGTAACGAAATGTACTGCAGGATGGCTGGGACTCGTCAACCAATTTCAATGTTGCTTATAATTGGATTTCTTTCACATGCCGAGTGCTCAAGGAAAAATTCATACAGGGACTTTACTCTTTCAACTTTTCACTCTGAGAATTTTACAAGTTTATAAATTAAACAATTTTCTTTCTTCATAAAAGTAAAACAGCTCTCTTGGTTATTCCATTATATATTAAACCAAATGTTATTTTTAATTGTTCCAACTAGATATTCCTTGCGGTTTGTGATATATCAGTTCATGTATTATGGTCTTCGCTTGCGCGATAATACCTCTGGATCATGCTTTGTTGGAACGAATTGTGGAGTGGTTCTGAATCGTTTATAGAGTTGTTCCAACTAGATATTCCTGATGATTTGTGATTAGTTTATGTATCATAGTACACACATGTGCGAGTATAATTCCGGACCATGTTTTTGATGGAACGAATTACAGACTAATACTAAACAGTTTATAGGATTGTTCCAAATACATATTCTTGACGATTTGCAATTAGTGATTAGCGATGGATAGTTTTGGACCATATTTTTGTTAGAACGAAATGTTTATTGATTCTCAACCATTTAATGTCATAGGATTGTTCCAAATTGTTCCAAATAGATATTCTTGACGATTTGCAATTAGTGATTAACGATGGATAGTTTTGGACCATATTTTTGTTGGAACGAAATGTTTATTGATTCTCAACCATTTAATGTCATTACTGTCAGTTGCATTAGGTTAGTTTTACTTGTGCATCAAAATGAATTTATAAATATAGCAGGTATTAAATACAAAACCCGCTGACTCCTTAGAAATAACTAAATTTTAAGTTTAAATACAATTTAGAAGTTATATAATTTAAATTGTTACAAGTTCCAACTAACAGCAAATGGTCTAATCCTCTGACTATTGTATAATTTTTTTCTTTCATCTCACCTCAGTTTAAATTACGATGAGGTGAGCTGAGATTTTTGAGTATAATAAAAAGAATGACAATTGTAGTTATCTTCAAAACTATCTCTCAAAATCTGTACTATCCTCGTATACAAGAAATAATGTTCATATAATTTAGATCTTCATATAATAATTGCTCCTAACGATTAATTTAAAACATTGTTGTAAATTTTATATTGACATTTCTTTAAAAGTATCATAAATGCCGCATATGTTAATTGAATTCCGTGCTCGGAGAGTGAGGAATTTAAGACATCTAAGGCCTGGTTGTTATATATAACATCCATGTTTTGTTCAGTAGTTTACAGGTTTCACGTTATTAATAAATATTATTTTATAAAATTCTCTTGTGAGCGTGTTTGTGATCAAGTCTGTTTGGGTTAATATGATAACTATATTATTCACTTGTTTCATGTTATTTTGACAATTCTATACGGTAATATTATTACCATACTTATTATCAAAATTAACAAATATTATAGTTACAGTACGTTTATGTGAACAAATGCTTACTATCCTGAAACCGGAAAAATTATTAACACAATATTTTCAATACTATTGGTAGTTTTATTATTATTACTAAGAAAATAACAATATTTTCATTCAATTCGTCAACTAAGATTAAAAACTTGTAAGCACAACCTCACAAAGTGACTCAGCATCGACAAAGGAGGAACAACTTTCCTCTCTTTATCTCAGTTTTGTTGTGGCGAAAAGAGTGGTCAAAATAAGTGAATCAACTGAGATTAGATTTTGTATAAAAGAATACGATTTGTTTGACTATCAGAAAACTGATTTGGAATCAGAATTTTTACGTTTAGGGATTGAAGAAGTTGGAAGGTTTTTTTAAATTGCGTATTAGTTTTACTCTTCGGAACTAATTCTGAGGTTATTTGGAACAAACTTTTTATTTTTATTGTTAGTTTTAAACTTTCCCCTTCACATTTCTGTTTTTCATTTTGTTGACAATGAGAACGGTAGTTTACAAATAAAAATTTGTGATTCATAATGTGAAAATCAGGTCCCGTAGTAAATCTAATTTTAATGACGTGTGGAAGAAATTAAAAGTTCATTGAATCCGTCGACGAGTTAAATTTATTTGGTGTCCCAATTGTGGAGCGGTAGGTATAAATAATGTCGATGACTTGTGCGTAGGACACGCGATTTAAACCATAGCCATTAACATACGGTGTCACGACCGATGACATCGGTCTGACACTAATCAAATTACATTCGAATCACTCAGCTGGGACGAATATTTTATCGCGCACCGCGATTTAGATATTCTAATTACTTTTGCCCATCAAACACATATCAACGTGCAATCTTTTCCACAAAAATTTCAATTTAAATTCAAATTTTACAGAAGTACATTTTATTTAATAAGATATATTTGTTATTAAATGTCAGTATTTTTATCAGTCAACTGATTTTTGAAATAATATATAGATATATTTTATAAGGTACAATGTTTTTTTTTGGACAATTTTTGTTCAAAATTTTGGTTATATATAGTTTAAATTTTTATTTTCAAATAATACATACTTAGTATTTTTATTTTTAATTGAAAATTATTAGTTATTTACAATACAAGTACGTAAAACAAAAATTTAATCACGATCTATTTTAAGATCCATGAGTGACTAAAGATGCTTTACGTATATGTATCTTCCAATAAATATTTATCTGCGATAGAATCCAGGAAACTTAGAAAATACGAAAAAATCCTTTCAAATCTTGAATGAAATAATTATTTTCCGAACAAAGGGTCGATTTTTTGACCTTTGGTAAAAATGCTTTACCTTAATCATCGGTTAATAGAAAAGTATCACATCAAAATAGAATATAATAGTTATTTACATATCAAGTGTGGGAACGTCATTTCCCGAGATGAATATTTAGTGGCGCGAGCGCTGCAATAGAACGAATCTGGGAAATAAGTTCATGCAAGAGGTTTGTACAATATATTTTGTAGAAAAATCATAGAATCAATAATATGTTTTTATTTTTGTACAAATATTTTAAATTATTATTTACGTACACTGTCTTGTAGTTATTTGTTTCAACACTGCCAAGTGCTGTCAACCTGTCTACCTGCTAGCTAGCAGTTGTTGCCAACTGCGATGTATGTTAAGTCACTAAATTTATTGTTTTAACTTAAATTTAATTTAATAATCCACTATTTTCTTTTATTATTATTATTATGTAAAAGGATGGTTTTGCTTAGGTGACGAAAATCAACAGATTTTATTGTAGGAGTACAAAAAGTGTATTTTTGACATCTTAGATTAGTTTTTCGAAGCGATAATTTTATATTAACCGGTAATTTAACCAGAGTTGAAAAAATCGGCTGTAAAACAGACAAATAAATGTCAATTTTACATACTGTCATAGATTATATATTTTCTTAACGTTTTGATGGTCAACGAAATAAAAAAAAAGGTTTTGTCATTAACATGTTATTTCCAGGTATTGTATGGAAGCATTGAATATAGCTATATAAAACTACAGAGTTCATAAATACTAGTTAACAAAAACAAGCCGAAATATCTAACCGGTTGTCAAGCAGAAACATTTAATTCCTGCGGGGTATGCAGGAAAACTTAAAAATCCAATAAACAATGTCCTTACATAAATAAAATCTGAAAAAAATAATTTTAAATCTTGATACGAAATAATTATTTTACGAATTAAGGACCGATTTTTTGAGCTATGATTAAAATGCGGATACCTTAACCGTCGGTTAATAGAAAAGTGTCGCATCGAAATAGTAAATGACGTATATTTTTGACAACTTACATTAGTTTTTCGAAGCGACATTTAAGGTAATCGGTAATTTAACCAGAGGAAAAAAATCGGTTGTAAAACAGACAATTTAAGGTTAATTTTATACACTATCGTAGATTATATATTCTTAACGTTTTGATGGCAAATGAAATCATTGAATGGTAATTTCCCGGTATTAAGGATACATTGAGTATATACAGGGTGTTCATTTTAAATGGGCCACCATTGCTATCCCGAGAACTGTAAGAGCTACGAGGTCGGTTAAATTAGCAAACAATTTCTATTTTACAACACTATTAACATGAGATAAACAAAATTTTTATTAAACCAGTAGTTCTCAAAATACGAGTCCCAACTTTTTTATTTAAAATGTGAACCTATATTTTTTATTTGCTTATTCAGTAGAGAATTTTATTCTGAATTCAAAGATATAATATTATCATACCCTACCATAACGATTTTTTTGAGAAAAATGCATCTGAAGTTTTATATTAATTTGATTAAAATATGACAATAATAAGAGTGCCATGACGGAAAAAACCGAATACAAATCTTTTTTTAACCTGGAATTAGAGTGCCTTGACAGAAAGAAGTGAATAAAAGTATATTCCTTCTGTCAAATCACTCGTAATTCCAGGTTAGAAAATGACTTGTATTCGGTTTTTTCCGTCATGGCACTCTTATTATTGTCATATTTTAATCAAATTAATATAAAACTTCAGATGCATTTTTCTCAAAAAAATCGTTATGGTAGGGTATGATAATATTATATCTTTGAATTCAGAATAAAATTCTCTACTGAATAAGCAAATAAAAAATATAGGTTCACATTTTAAATAAAAAAGTTGGGACCCGTATTTTGAGAACCACTGGTTTAATGAAAATATTGTTTATCTCATGTTAATAGTGTTGTAAAATAGAAATTGTTTGCTAATTTAACCGACCTCGTAGCTCTTACAGTTCTCGAGATAGCAATGGTGGCCCATTTAAAATGAACACCCTGTATACTAGCTATAGCTGTATAAAACTACAGAGTTCATAAATACTAGTTAACAAAAACAAGCCGAAATATCTAACCGGTTGTCAAGAAGAAACATTTAATTCCTGCGGGGTATGCAGGAAAACTTAAAAATCCTAGCATTGTTTCCAATAAACAATGTCCTTACCCCGCTGTGAGCGAGACAGAGAGGGGAGTAGAACGCTGGCGTTTTCATTTACCACGTTGCATTGTTCCTGCTGCTCTTGTTTCTCCTGCTGCAGCCAGATAAGCCGGGCTGCACTTGAATTTGCATTCCTGCGATGGTTATTACGAATTCGACCCAGTGCGCGTAAAAAACGATCCGAACTCGTGTTACTGATTGCCGCAGTTGGGAACTGTTTAATAGATTTATGAATTGTAATTTTGTGAGGTTGGTAGTGCTGTTAAGCGTATTTATTGTTAGCGGTTGCTGGAATGTTAACGCGAAAAATTTGCACATATTTTGCCTCAACTGCACTTGCACACAAAGGGCGTAAAAGGAAAAATTCTATTTTCGTGCTACTTGTATTGCAAATATGTATTTCATCTCTGGTTATAATACGTCTAGGTCATTTCTTCGTTCTTAATCGTCTTCTTGTACCTTTCGATGTAGAGCTAAAAAAAAAGAAATAGTTTATTAATATGTTGTCCCTTAGTTTTATAGCTCCCTTCCATATATTCCTTTTTTGTGATCATCTCTATAATATTATGAATTTTGATTAATTTGGCTTCCAAAGTATTTGAATTTTTTAACTTGTTCCAGATTTGGGTGATACGAAATATTTCTCGATTTTAAAAATATACCTTCGTGATGAAAAAATAAAATCGAGATTCTCGAATTTCAATAATTTCTCCGAGATTTTTCGAGATTTTAAATCATTTTTCTTCAAAAGTCATAAATGAGATATCTTTTGTGATTTCATTCACAAGGTAGAAATTAAAATACAAATAGAAACCTGCAATATCATCCTAAATGTCACTATAAAACTTAGATAATATAAGAATGAAGTTAGTAAAAACCATTAACAACTGATAGATTTAAATTGATAACTTAAAAATTCTATTCGCCAGCAAACAGTAGAAAACTGTATTATGAAAAAACAAAATCAGATATATGAATTTTCATCATTTTACCAACTTTATATATAACTATTTGATACGCAAAAAGAAAATATAAATGGAGCAGGCAATTATATTGTACTTTCATATTTATATTACTACTACTACTATTGCTACTACTATTAATAATAATAATAATAATAAATTTCCTTCCTAATTTCACAAAGAAATTTCCCTGGATCTAGCCAAATATGGAAACATGATGTACAGCATGACAAAGCCTGCAATAGTCGACCTTGAAAATTCGAGAAATTTACGCGAGATTCGAGAACGAGTATAATAATAATCGAGACGAGAAATAAACGAGATGAGATAAAATATTATACATTCTAAATGAGACGATATGAGAAAAAGAAAAATATCGTCTCGTCTCGTCTCACAGAATCACTATTCTGGAGGTTCATTTTTTATAGTAATGTGTGTTTGTTGTATTTGCTCATCACTGTTGTATTTGTTTTTGTTCTCTTTATTTTAATTCTTACTTCTTGTTCTTTTGACATGTACATCTCTGAAAAATGAGGTCAAAAATACTCGTAACCACAAATGTAATTTTAATACGAGCGTCGAAATTGTGAGAAACTTCCAATTATACATGATTATTCTTGCAATGCATTCTAAATTATAATAAAAATTCAGAACATTGATTTATTATTTTTTCTAGACAATGAAATTTAATTGTTTCATTTGCATTCCTAGAAAATCATAGCTGTATGGCAGATATGTATTTTATTTATTTATCAGTAGCAAGCATATATAATTTATTTGAAAGATAATAGAAACGTATGAATTATTCTTTTGATACATAAATATAAAATAAATATAGCACTCACGGTTTATTATGCAATGCTGAATATATTTATTATATTTATGTATTTATACCGTTGAAGACATTTACGAGATACTTCCGATCACTTTATTATATTATATTATTTAGCTATAGCTAGAATGGAAATTGCATCACAATACTACAATTTTCAACAACTCAAATAACTGTTTATAGAACCACACCATTATTATTTCTAGAAGAGTTGAAAAATATATATTTTTTTTAAATAAGAAATCACATTTAACATTAAAAAGAATTAAAAATGGAATGTGGATATATATTAAATATAGGTACTTTAAAACGTACCATCAAACACAAAAATTAGAAATCGAAAATTTATAAAAATAATTCAGACCATCGACTAATAGAAAAATATCGCATCGAAAAACAGACGTAAATTGTCAAAAATGTACGTTATTTACTATTTCGATGCGATATTTTTATATTTTTCGAATGGTTAAGGTAGAGGTGAAAAAACATACATGTATTAATTTAATGAAAAACAGAATTTTGGATAAAATGAATTATTAAGTTGTATTCACCGCTTTTTTCGTTGCGAAATGTAAATATTCTTTTGTTTGGAGCCCGCAGGTGATTTCCGGCCTACGTGTATGGCAGGGATTGTTTTTCCGTGGGGTAAATACGTTTTGTTTCGTACATGTACTCCACCCTCAGTAATGCAGCAGCCACCATGATTTTATGGCTGGTTCCCGAGGCTTTATGGAGTGTAAAACAAGACGTTTTATGAAAAAAACATGTCACTTCATAACGTCTCCCAACTCATAAACGATACACCCGAAGATGCTAAAAATATTTACTCATCTTTATAACGCCAAGTCTATTTACAAAGAGAAAAGTTACCGCGGTATTAAAAACGGGAAGATAAAAAAAGTACGAAGTATAAACATCATAATATAAGAAATAAGTTCTGGAATAATCAAGCTGTATTGGCGGACGTTTATAATTAGATGGGTACGCGGAAAAAAGTAATTGCTAGTGATATAATTTACCATTTTTTTAAGCATAGTAGAATCTAGATTTAATGGACTAATGTGGGTAGGAAGTTTTACTTGCATTGAAAGTAATCCATTAATTATATTAATGAACATTTTTTATACGAGACAAAGATAAACATTGTTGCTGCCACCACTATCATATACTGATAGAATCAGACAATGGTATATTTGGAAGCAGACGCTGTTGTTTTTTTTGGACAAATTGGTGCCGGGTAATTTTACTACAATAATAGTTATACACGCGTTGGTGCTACCACGTCGCAAAGACAGTTCATGGAATAGGTTGGATTGAATTAAAGACGATAATCCAACAATAACAAAATTATATAACTTTTAATGAACTGCGATCAAAAACATTTACATAATTCATTGTAAGTACAGCGCGTATCTTGATCCTATATAAAATCTAAATTCTTATTCCATGTCAATCAAACAATGTTAAAAAAATATGCTACGCTAAGGGAAATGACTCCTTAGGAGCATGATTGGTGTAACTTTAATTGATTGTTATTCCTGATTAAATTAATATAATCTTAGCTTTAAAATTTGCTTTTGTTTAATTAGGTCAAGAATGAGAACATTCTGAAGTACTTGGACTACTTTTTAAGTTACCGAAACCACAGAAAAATCCAGAATATTCGTGCTCTAGAATGCGCTCTTGTTTGAGCATGTTAAGAATCAGACCTTATGAATAGGTACTCTGATTTTTGTTCTTTTGAAACCAGCACACAGTACAAAGTTTCATTGTTCTAGAATGTGCTATAGTTTCAACAACCTTAGAATTAAAGCAAATACTTTAGAATATTCTAATTCCTCACCTGTTGAAACCAGAGTACAATCCAGAGCAGCCAATTCTGCTTCAAAATGTGCTGCTGAAACCAGAGCACATTCTGAAGCAGATTTAGATGCTCTAGATTGTGATGTGGTTTCAGTAGGTCAGGAATTAGAGCACTCAGAAGTGTTTGCTCTAATTCTAGGTCCGCTGAAACCAGAGCTCATTCTGGAGTAGATTGAGCTACTCTGGATTGTGCTCTGGTTTCAGTGGGTCAGGAATTAGGGCACACAAAAGTGTTCGCTCTAATTCTAGATCTGCTAAAACTAAAGCACATTCTAGAGCAGATTTAGCTCTCTTTTCAGTGCTCTAATTCCTGACCTACTGAAACCAGAACACAATACAAAGTTTGCTTAAGGCATTGCCGATAGGAATATTTTTCTTGGGGGCATGAGCCCCGATTCCCCCATTTAGTCGGCGCCCATGTAGTAATTAACATGTGCAAAGCAACTCGGAGGATTCTTCCATGTTTGCAAATGACAGTGTTGTATTCATAATCGGTGACATTTGATTTGCCCAATCATTTCGTCCGTTATATCAGAAATCCGTTATATTGAGGTCCATTATATCGAGTTTCTACTTCATTGTTATATTGTATCGCTGAAGTATTTAATAGAAAATAATGTTTCTTTGGTTACATAATACGTTCATTATTCGAGGAAAATTCGGATAAAATTAATGAGTACGGCTATATTTAGCCTGCTAATGTACTTCTTTCGTTGTGCAAAATCAATAGCAACTTCCCATTGTATAAGATTTCAGTTTTTGCATATCGCCACATAGGAGCTTTCCTCAAAAATGTTCATTAAAATTTCCTCTCGTATTTCCACTTGAACAATCTAAAGACTTATTAAATTTCTTACCAACTTTATATTGCTCAAAGTTTCCATCGGTTCTCGCTCAGGTAAACCAAATAATACATTAATAAACTCCAATGAAATAAAACTCTCAGAATGGAATTTGCTCATTGAAATTCGGGCTTCACACTGGAAAAATTACCTAAATCACAAAAAGGAAACGTTGAATTTAAAACAATTTTCCGCTGGTGTAAGCACGGCTGTCATTTCCCCAGGCCTACTTCATAATTTTCTCTGTTTTGTGAATTAATTTCTTTCCTTTGACGCAGCGACGCACATTTATAATTAGTATTCAGTCGAAAATCAATCGCGATGAAGCGAATTTTTATAATTAGATTAAGTTTCGCTAATTTTCTTCTAGTACTCTTCATCCAGTTCTTTTAAGGGATAAATTAAAGTGTCACCAAATTCATTTTGTCAGTGACAAGTTCCCAAAGTATTAATTAAAGTCTAAAAATATTTTATCTTAAAATAAACTGCAAAATTATGTTTAATCACTTGAAATATTTCAAAATTCTATTTTTGAGTCAAAAGTTTTGATTTTTGTAAATAATGTATTGATTGATATTTCTTTGATTTTCTTATTTTTTACTAAGTATATGGTAATAAAATATTTTTATTAATATTCTACATGTATAATTTGCCTAAACGAAATTTTTTTAATTATAAAAACACAACTTTACGTTTAAAACTTAGAAATTTAAATTTTTAACTTTCAATTATAATTGGATATAGTTTGGGACTGAAAAGAAATATTCAAATTTTAATTGAAAATGTAAAATTTTAATTCTTTACTGATCTATCAATGAAACAAAAACGTAAAAAACACATTCATATAAATATCAAGGATAGTAAGTGCTACCTGTCAAAGATGATTTTGTATAATAATAATAATAATGCCAAACCGGTTATCTAGGCGTAGAAGAATAAATAAAAAATTTAAACAATTTTCTGTAAACTATATTGGTTAGACTGACCTAGGCTATGAGGGGATGAACCAGGGCAGAGATTGTTGTCATTTGTCAGCTTCTTCATTATCATCATCCTCTGATTATCCATTTAACAACAGTTCTTCAGAACTCAAGGAATAGCAACTAGTTTTTTCCTGTTTACCGTTTGAATTAATCTTTTTAACAATAAAAATCTTCTGGTTCATCTCTCTTTAGTCCATCTGTCTTCAGAGTAGTGATTAAATTGACTACTAAATTACTTATGACTGTATACAAATAGAACTACATTTTTAGGTTACGTTAAATCTTATACACATGTATCTAAAGTATGTATACATAAATAATTAGTTTAAACCTACCGAAGTAGTAATTAACTAATTGTGTATATAAGGGAGAATTTTTTTTTGTCAATTTTTAAATAAATTTTGTTTTTTTCAGTATTGACTGCATTAATTTTCAAGCGGCTGTTATAGTCACTCTCTCTAAGCAATAAACTTAACATTCCCTATGAAAGATATCACTTCAGTAATAAAGTTAAAATTTTAAATATTTGAAAAATTTATTGGACAGCTTGTAATGAAAGTCGTAATTTTTAATTAAATTTTGATTCACTTACTGATTCCTCGATTGGTAAAGAATCCTTTCCAGATTAGAAATTTGTATACTTAACTTGTCTTGGAAACCCAATCAATAAATTTTTAATGCCCAATCATGCTATATATATATATATATATATATATATATATATATATATATATATATATATATAAATAAACTTAATAAATTGTAGAGCGTAATGTTATGTACAGTCGACATAACAATATTAGTAATAATCATAAGCATGTACCAGATTTTAAATGAATGAATCTCATACGTACACATCTTTTAATATGCAAATAACAAGGATGTCCATGTGAACATGTGACCGTCTTGGCCAGGTTAGTATTTAATCCTTCCTGCTTAGCGCTGCTGCTCTGTATGCAGGAGCACGTACACGTGTCACCCCGCAGCCTTGCACGTGCCAAGACATGTCACCCCCTCCCCCTCAAACCCTGCTGACGAGCATTCCGCCACACTCAAACACCTACACGGGCTGGTCAACCCAATTGATTGGGAGGAGCCAATAAAAGACCCAGTGAATTCGAAAACAGACAATCCTTTCACAGAAACACTCAATTAGGACTTTAGGAAAATGTTTAAACATTATGATAATGAATATATTTTATGTAATTTCAGCACTTTTTGTCGCCTGCTGAAATTTACACTTTGTGGAAAATATAAACTTTCTGCACTTGTTGCACAATATGTTATTAATGGTTAAGTTTTGTCTGTTCATAGTTTTCCCATGAACTATTAAAGATTAAGTGATTTTAAAATATATTTCGCTTTTCCCAATTGTAATTCAGAGAATGTGATATTTAATTCAGAGAGTAATATGTATAATTTTGTATAGTATATTTTGTATTAAATGTAATTTAGTCAATTGTATTTTAGAAATCATCAAATGTAAACTACGTTAGTCCTGATTTACTTTTGATTTTTTCCGAATTATAATTCGTGCTTTTTGAATAACAATTGACAAATCTGAATTACTTGAGATAAATTCATAATTACAACTGACTGTGAAATAAATGACATGCTTTTTCAATAATATGAATTACAATTGGCGCTTTCTGAAATACAATTAATTTGTAATTTAGAATAATGAATTGTATTTCAGAAATGTATATAAAGTTAATCAATTCTGAACTACAATTGATAAATCTGAATTATGTATAATATATTTTTTTATTTTGAGGAAAGAATAGTATAAGTTTATTACTTACCTTTCAAAAGTACTTAAGTTACTTATATAGTCGCCTCCCTGTATTAATTGTCTTGCGCCATTGTTTTTTGAAATGATAACCAAAAACCGTTATAACAGCTGACATTTCAGAAAACACTGACGAAATTCGCAATAGTATTGATAATTTAAATAAAATTAAATCAAATTCATCTTGTGAAGTCACTAAATAACATTACATATATTTTATGCTAGTTTATTTTTTTTTACACTAGTCAATTAATAGGGAAAAGAAACTAACAATTCTTAAGTTAGTTCTCTGAAAGAACATGTCATAGTAGTACAACCAAATTAAAACGTTTTATTTACAATTTAAAAAAGAAACAAAATATTACACAAATGAATTCGAAGTTCTATACAATGAAGTAAATTAAATAATTATGAATTATCGTATAGGATCTATAAGGATATATAAAAAAATGTACTTATGGTAGTATAGTGGGCTGTTCGTATTATATAATTATTGCTTAATGACGTCACCGCATAATGCTGCGAACTTTATTAACAATATGATGAATGAAAAGTTATAAATATGTAAGAATTATTGACTGATACGCTATAATTACAAAAAGAAAGAGATTTTTGCTTTGTATGACCCCATCCAATAATCTCAAATATAATTAACAGTTTCTGAAAATATAATTTGGAAAAATATATTATTGTAAATACTTGCCTGTAATCATGATAATATGTTTATATAACCCGCTGGAATATATTTTATTTGTGCGGGGGTGATGAGGATGAAAATAGAAGTTGGTGGTAGTAAGAGTTGGTATATCTTGGAAAGTTTATAATCTCGTGTTGGCGGAGTATAATGCCGTGAAACTTTATTAACAATAAAGATAAATAAAAAGTTATAAATATATAGAAATTATTGACTGATATGCTAATGTAAAAAGGAAAGACATTTTAGTTTGTGTGACCGCATTCAGTAATCTCAAATTCAATTAACAATTTCTGAAATACAATTGGTAATAGTGTATTATTTGAAATGTTTGTGTGTAATCATGATAATATGGTTATATACCCTGCTAGAATATATTTTATTTGTGCAGTGGTGATGAGGATGAGAATAGAAGTTGGTGGTAGTAAGACTTGGTATATCTTGGAAAGTTTATAATCTCGTGTTGGCGGAATATAATGCCGTGAAACTTTATTAACAATAAAGATAAATTAAAAGTTATAAATATATAGGAATTATTGACTGATATGCTAATGTAAAAAAGAAAAACATTTTTGTTTATATGATCGCATTCTGAAATCTCAAATTTAATTAACAGTTTCTGAAATATAATAGGAAAAAATGTATTATTTGAAATGTTTGTTTGTAATCATGATAATATGGTTATATACCCTGCTAGAATATATTTTATTTGCTTGGGGGTAATGAGGATGAGAATAGAAGTTGGTGGTAGTAAGACTTGGTATATCTTGGAGAGTTTATAATCCCGTGCTGGCGGAATGGCAGAATAAAACTATATAGCTAGTGTTGAGTGGGCGGGTGGGTCGATTAAGCCGGTAGCGTTTGTAAAGTAGGAGGAATTATGTGCGCATTTCTTCCTGTCCCGAATGTAGTTTATTTCCTGGCGGGATGTACGGCCCGAGCCGAAGTTAGCATCAAATGCCAATTGGAGTTAGGTGGGCCTGGGCCCGCGTCGCTGATGCTATCTTCATTTGTAACGGCAATGGCGGACCAGGACAATATTTCCTGCGACCAGAGTTGCTCAAACACCGCCGCCAAAAGGACTGCGACCATGGGTTAATATCAGGGTTGGCCTGATTTAAATCATTTGATTTAAATCATGATTTAAATCACGATTTAAATCAACTATGATCATTGATTTTTATCAAAAAAATAAAAATTTAATTTGTTGCTACAAAATTATTAATAATAACCAAAATATGTTCCGTGTATAATATCTTAAAACTAAATAATATTTTATCACTATATTTGTCATACAACAGAAGTAAATGTAAATAATTAAAAGTGTAACTAAAAGTAAAAATTCTTTGTTACTCTTCTTCGTTTTATTTTTATTTAGACGAATTGTTTTGGTTTTATTACAGATTTCGTTTTCGTTTATGAAATAAAATATTTATATTGCTTTTAAAACAATTGAAAACTTCAGTAACACTTAGTTACCTACCTTTAAAAATTAAAAAAATCAAAAAAATCATGATTTATATGATTTTTTTAAAAAATCAATAATTTTTTATTTTTTTAAATAAATCATGATTTTTTCCAACCCTGGTTAAAATCACATAAATAAAACATTAGAATGACCAAAAACTACCACTGAAATATATATATATTTAAAGGGAAATCTATAAAGAAAATCTGCGCTCCCACCAAATTATTTTTTTTTTTTCGAAAATTGTCATGAGAAGTTAGTATTTACCTGACAACTACCTACACGCGAAATTATTGTTTTTTGTATTTTGTATCTTGGATGTAAAGTTACATCCAGCATTTTTTTTTGGTCAAGCAAAGGGTCACAATATAATTAAAACTGTCTCTTTATTGTCTTCGTTGCTTTATGATATCATTTTAAAATTATTGAATTATTTCACTTGAAAATTGATATAATTTAAAACAATTGTTTGATTTCTGCTGTCAACTAGCTATAAGCTTTTAAAAAATATCTGATTTGATAATCGTCTAAATTTTCACTTTGCAATTTTACTAATTTTAGGACATATTTTTTTAAAAATGTTGTTTGATACTTGATTGCGAAAGCTTGTTAAATGAAACATTTCGCAATCTAAAATAAAACATAACTACATATATCAAAAACACATTGTCAAAACCATAACAACTGTCACTTTTCCTTAGTTACTAATAAATATATTAGTTGTAGGAGAAATGTATAATGCCGGTTCCACACTAGATGATAATGATAGGATCCTAATGTTACCCTATCGTAATGTCCTAGTTTTAACATTTAAGACAGAACAAATAAAAGAAATGATAGCGCTGCCACCAATTTTTGCTTTCTGCATTTATAGACGTGTTTATTGTGTACCTACTTTTTAATATAATTGTTTGTATTCTAGAGTCTTCTAAAGAACTATTTATAATGAGCTATAAGTTATTTGGATTCTATCCATATTTATTTATTTATATCTTCCTGTTATTTGTGTTGTTATATTATATTAATTTTATTTTACATTCCATTGCACCTTAGTAGAAATGTGACCACTATTACATACATGCATTTAAACTAATGAGGCAAATATATCTCAGATTGGCAATTCATAAAAAAAAAATGCGAATGGTATCTTTGTTAGTTACAAATGTAACCGATGAAACAAATTTATTTAAACTCATGTGGTAACATATATTTCAGGTTTAATATGAAATAATTATAATTTTTTCAATAGGCATGAATCGGATGATATGACTAATTAATTTTAAGTTTTGAAATTTTCAATTTTTAGGTGTATGGCCAGCATATACATATTTCGGTTATTATTTTTATTACACCTGAAGCACTTGGTTTGTTTCTTTTAATTATTTTTTATTGGTACAAGTCGTCAGCCTGTGCCTCTACAAAAAACCTACAGTTTATAGTGGGTTTTGAGCCATTCGGTCGTAGCGGTATTTAGATTGGAGAAGTTGAGATTTGAACCCCCTTCCCATACTGCGCTCAGCCACCGCTGCCCGTTTCGTTTTGATAATATTTTATATATTTGTTGTACGAGACGAACGACTCGAACACCCGAACATCTAAATAAAGAAAATAATTTTACGTGTTTTGTAACCTCAGAAATTAGGAAAATGAAGTAAATCACCCTAAAAATAGCGATAGAAATGGAATTGAAACAAAAATGAACAAATGTTTAATGGTTTATCTGTGAAGTTAGCTGCATTACTTTATTTGTTTTATTAGTTGTAACTACTGTTTTGTAAATTACGCTAAAAAAAATTTGTTTTGTGTTCTGAGTTTACACGTGCGTAATTTTTTTTTCTTATTGATTCAGATGCAGAATTGTATGCTCTACAACAGTTATTTGAAGCATTTTTGTTTCAAATAATTACGGAAGCAGGAAATTACGAAAATATGATTACATTTTAAATCCCTTTGTTCGGGTGTTCGAGTCACTACCCTATAAGGGTATGTGGTGGTAGTGACAAGAGAAAGCAAATAAAAACCCTACAGAAAAAAAAGTAAAAGGGTTTTAATAATTAATGAAATGACAGTTAAACGGTTGATAAATAATGAATCGTGTTGGAATAGGTAAGATTTCCGGGGTTTTTTCCTGTGGAGGTTTATGGGGGTGTACAGGATTGGGGAACGATTGGGAACTCCTGCGCCGATGGGGCGAACATCACGCATGCGTGAACGAAGCGGCGGCCACGCAGGGCTGAAATATTATAATAGGCTTTTTGTATTTTATGTTGAGCGCGAGTAATTTAATACAGCACTAATTCCGCATTTTTACCTGCACGCATTGTTTGACTTTATACGCGCGGAGCACGGAGCGAGGACAGATAACGCCAGCGCGCATACCTTACATGCTTTTTGATAATTTTTGAGGTCTTAATAGACCCGAATTGCTAATAAATTCGTCCGCCTGCTCTGAACTTATCTCGGAATTTTTCTTTTTATAAATATTCGTTGCGTTCCGCTTATTTATGTGTGGAGAATTCAATTTAATGCCTTGGCTACAACTTATTTTGCGGTTCATGAATATTCCGAAACTAAATTGCCAACTTTTGCTGCGAATTTTAATGGAGACATTAAAATTTTAAATTGTTTCGCCGTAACATATTTCGCCGCGGGATATAATTGAACTGTTTGATATTTTTTTCATGTAATTCCGTTAATATCGTTACAAGAAAAAGCCATTTATCTTGTTCTGTGGCCTATATATTTCTCATAACATAAAACGTGACTCGACAATCCATTTGAGTTTGACATCCTTTTTGTAATAGCCAATAAATTTTATTCCGATTTTCCGCGGAGGAATAAAAATGCCAAAATTCCAATCACACTCAAACAAATATTAAAACAAACATAATCAATCCTCAATGTATATTTGTTATTGTGGACAGAACTGTAATAAACTTGGCAAATCAAATTTGTTTAGTATGCTGAAAAATCACTACCATTTTTTCATATAAGCAATTTTTACACAAATATATACTCTTGTTTACCGCTCCGTGCGGTAAACTATTTCATTCGGTAGCAATGTTCCCTCTAATTTTTTCGCTGACTGCACGGTACAGAATATGAGAGCAAAAATGTTCAAAACGTGTAAATGGGATGTCAGAGGCGGAGTCCTGTGGCTGTGTTTTTTTTTAATAAATACTCTCGAAAATTACATTTTAAAGCATTTTAATAACACGCAAACAAGAATAAAAAACATAAGAGTCAGGAAAGTGGTACATTACTGTCGACGAGCCATATTGAAATTCGATGCACTTTGTAGCTTTGTATCGACTTTTTTACGGCACCGATTCGAGTAAAGACATTTTCTCCGACGAATCATGTATTCATTTTTTTTCAGAAACCTTTGATTATAAGAAAACATATTTTTAAATTTAATAACTTACAAACACTTTGCGCGGTTAAGTTCGGTTTGGCGTGTTCTGACTGGACCCAACTTTCGAAGGAACTTTGTTCACTAGTAGGTATATGAAATATTACGAACTTACCCTGTTTATGTACAGTACACAAACCTTGTTGGTAAGAAAAACTAGGAGTGCATTCATCGCTCATACCTACAGTTTACCGGACGTGTCGAACATGTAGACTGTTATACTGGAAATATTTCGCCGTATATGTTCAGCTAGAAGCAGTTTTTATAATGTTTTCATAAAGAAAATTTAATAGTAGTAGTCTAGCAGTAAAGCATAAATATTAATTTTCAAAAAATAAAATTCTTTATTACAATAAGTGACAGACCTGAACTTCCTATGAAGTTGTTGATAAAAACTGTAAAAATGTAATAAGACGTTTTAGCAATATATTTGACTATGTGACCGAAATATTGCTAAATTTATATTATTGGCCATGTTTATTATCCATTATTGAATAATATAAAGTGTTTTCTTTATCTAAATTTAACTTAATACGTAAATAATTATTCCCTGAACAACAAGGGTTCAAGAACCAAACATACCTGATTTTGATTTTGATTTTTACGTGTGTTTTAAGTGTTTCTTTATTAAACATAAAAGTAAAATTTTAACTTTTATAATAGAAAGAATATAAGAAATATAAGAACTGCAATCCAATTCTTTTTCGTGCGTATACATACGCATGTTTGTTGGCTACTTGTATTTTAATTTAATTGTTTGTGTGGTGATAGAATTTGATAATTGCTATTTATGTAATAAGTAAGGAAACAATAGTGGTTATTTAAGTTATACGCATTCGTCTCGTTTTGTAAGAGCAGGAGTTAAATAACCACCCAGTTTCCGTAAGTGTTTCGTACAATATGTGTCCTACTTCCATTTGAATAAGTACAAAAATGTATTTAAAATGATGAATTCTTTACAATTTGATGACATTTGAAAAATAAACAAAAAAGATTATAAACAGATAAACGATATAAAATAACGTTGTCATTTAAGTTTTTTGAATTTAATATACGAATCTCTGTGAATCTAATAAGTGCAATAATTATATTATATAAATATACTATTTTTGTAGAAGTTAATGTTTCTATATATATTTCTACAATTCAATTTGATTTCGAGTGAAATAATGGAATCAATAACCTAAGTGAATGTAGAGAAATAAAGAGTCTCATATTAAGCGGAAGTAGAGAAATAACTTTTATTCATAATAAGCTTTAATTTATATATTTATATTATATTAATTTGATGTAATATTTATTTAGAATAAAGCAGAAATGTTACCAGCATTACACAAGTGCATTTAATCTAATGTGGCAACATATATTCCATACAATTAAATTGAACATTTTTTACAATTTTATTTTTACCAACCCTTATTTGTTATAGATTGCCTTATTATAGAATGCACGGGTTTGCAACTATGAAAAATTCTTTCCATACATTTTCATATTTTGTAACCCACTTTCAGAGCACCTGCTTTTGCTTGTATTATTTTTAATTAACTCTATCCAAACATCTAGTGGGCTAATAGTGTTTGTTCTACAAAATGTACAATGCCAAGCGGGGTTAGATGAAGAAAATTTGGTTAAAATTTCCATAAGTTTGGTATTAGTTGTGCGAGTGTGCGAGTCATGGGGCATGAATAAACATTGTCCGGAGCTGATACCGGAACTGCGGACGCCCGCCCGGACTTTCATTACGCACAGTCACGTCTGTGATGTATGAACGATGCCTGATGTACACCCTTCCCCGAAATTAAACACGGGATATTTTCACGAGGGGAGAACAAGAAAGATTCGTTCGAGCAGCCCACTGTGTGGCTAGTATTATAAATATTAGCACTCGTGGTGATAACTGTGGTTATTAACTGGTTGTGGGGCCTATTCTGTAACTCAGTGGTAAATTTTTAGTTGCTAAAATTTTTGACAAATAACATCAAACAATTCAGGTGTTTTAAAATTTTCTCCAGTGCTATCTGTTTTCAAAGGAGAAAAAAAATTAGCAACTGGTTAAAAATTAACCACTGAGTTACAGAAAAGGGGGGGTGTGTGTAGTAGTAGTACATGCATTCCTTAACAAAAATTATACGTTGTAGAATTCATGTTTCTAGGCTGGATAAATTTTTTCAAACGAAAATATTTTTTGGAAATCAGTCAAATTTATCTCGAACGTTTGGACTCCCCATGGGTTTTCTTTAGGAAATAAAAATATATAAAAATGTGCTAATCATATGTAAATACAATTGTAATTTAATATAAACATAGATACAGCTTATTGCAAAAAATAAATAATATGTTAAATGTTAATTTCATATTAAAATGTAAAAGTCAAAAATATTAAATAACAATAAAATGTATTAAAAATGCTGTGTCACATCCTAACGGACAACTTAAACACCTGAAGAAGATCCATGGGGCGTCGAGACGGTTGAGACTGAAAAAATAAGATTGAAAAAATTATACAGGGTGATCAATAGCAAAAAATAGGCCTGTGCCCTGCGTAGTTTTCAAATATAAGTACGTGGAAATTAATATTAGTATAGGCGTGTCTTGTTATTATTTATTGTTTTGTCAATGTATCTCATATGTTCTTCATTTCTTTTTACCGATTTTATTACTTGCTTTTTAGATATTGATGTTGAATTTGTTTATCTATGGATTATTTATAACAAATTATTTCTTTGTGATTGCAAAACTATAAGATTTTTGGAAAATAAATAAAATAATATGTATTATAATGCTCATTTGTTAAAAATGTGACCAGCATTACACACATGTATTTAAACTCATATGGCAACATATATTTCAGACTTTATTAAATAGTCTAATGCCCGGTCTTATAAAGGACAGAGTAAAATTATTGGCAAAGTAAATTTCTTTAAATGATGAATACTTCATTTGATCAGCATGGTTATATTTTGTTGATATGTAATTTTTTTTAAACTGTAATAATAACAGATATAGGTATATTTTTAAAAAAATATATTCAAAGTAGGTACACACAAATTTGGTGGCAGCAAATTTTTATATTCAGCACCGTTGTTCACTAATTTTAAATAATTTCATTCAATTTTACACTAACCAGGGTAGCTATCGTTGCCTGTAGAAACTAATATTTTACATATTATTACAATGTAATAAGTTACAGTGTTATTTGTTATCAAAAGTAAAATCCTAACTAAAGAAATTAATCCTTTTATGGTAAATAGATTTATGAATAACGTCTACATATTTAAAATCATATTTTAAGCAGAGAAACTAACCTTTATAAAATACTAATTTGTAAAACTAACTGTTATCTTGTAAAAAAATTGCAAATTAATAATTGTATTGTTTATGTGTTGTGTTGTGTTTTGTTATTGTTTTGACAGGATATTAGTAACAGTCCGGATTTGATTATAATTTTAATTTCATTTACAAATGAATAACAAATAAACTATTGACAATATACAAAAGGTAATAGTTTTAGAGCTTCAATGAGGTGTCAGGGTCGCCTAAACGTCTCAGCAGTGAGTTCGTCATATCCGCAGTAAAATTTTCATTATTGAAAGTTGTATTTTGTTACTGTTATACAAATTTTCGACACAATATATGTAACAGACAAGATTTGATTTTATAATTTTAATTTTGTTTACAATCGAATTATGAAAAACCTATTGTACAATGTGCACAAGATAACAGTTTTCATATATAGATTGGCCTACCTTGCTTATATTGTAAAATATTACAACAATGAGACATTTTTATTTTACATATTACAAATTACTTGTTTGAAACAGTGGCGTAGGCAAGGGGGGGGTTTACGGGTCCGGACCCCCTCCTTGACGAATTTAAAATAAAGTATTCATATATATCCATTTATTTACATTTTCTTAATAAATAATAGTATATTATTTAACAAGCATAATATGTAGGCTATATTACACGAGGATGTAATTAAAAATACGAGCGGTAGCGAGTATTTTTAATCATCCGCGTGTAATGTAGCCATATTATGCGAGTCAAATACTATACTTTATCTACAACTATCAGGCATATAAAAAATCTGATATTATTTGTTAAATATTCAGTTAGGTGTGAGTAGTTCATATATAGCTTAACAGATGGCGTCACAGTAGCACTTAAATGTCAAAATAACTTTTCAAATTGTATTTATTATACTTTTATAAGCATATATATTGATATTTATAATAAAAAATATGTTATTAATAAATTAACAGTTTAATAAAATATTATGTGTTAAATTATATGCCCTATTTATTACAGAAAAGTGTAGCGTGTATCATGACATTTCATATTACACTTGTGTAATATGAGTAGTATATTATATGTAGTATCACACGTATAATGTACCCATATTTCAATAGTTGTAGATAAATAGATATACAATACATATGTATTAAGTAACCTAATCTAATTTTGAACCCCCCCCCCCCCCTTCCAAAATTCCTGGCTACGCCACTGGTTTGAAATGAGACCAATATTACAGCGATTTATTAAACTCAAATGGCACCATATTCCGAGACAATTCTTGCATAGTTGGTAGACAAAGTGACCATCTGAAGAATATTGGAAACGCTCTCTCTGTCAGTGTATTGTGGGGTGTTTGTACACTACGGCCGCGGTCCTTTGAAGAGATATATCTCCTCGTCCCAATATGTCGCGTAAGTGAGCAATCCGTGGATCACTTCACAAGCAATATCTCGCGTTCGACGTGTCATCTCCAGTTCATTGTGCTGCTCCACACGTGTAGTAACCGCACGCGTGTTCCCAACCCTAATCACTCCCGCCTGCACTTGACAAGGAGGATACAGGGCTCGGCTCACAACTTTCGCAAAGGGACAACTCAAAACCATTTATAATTTAGATGTTACTCATCGGTCATAGCGACTAAATTATCAATAGTCTTAAAAATAAACATTGCTTCGTGAAATCTATGAATATGGGGTCTTACCACTTTGTTTATTATTTTTTTTGCGCCACCGTTGTCGTAATTTTGCTTACTATTTTCTGTAGCATATAATTGGCATACTAGTAGCACAGAATAGCTTTATACAGAAGCAACAGTAATACAGAGAAACGAAAATTAGAGAGAGATAGGGAAAGTCAACAAATTTAAAGGGCTCATTGTTTAAAATCGGAAAGTTTCGTCACATCTTACGGAGAGATAGGGGAAGTCAACAAATTTAAAGATCTACACAATGCTCCAAGGTCATAGAACTGAATAGGGTAACATTAAAAGGTACCGACACGGAGTGTCGCTTCTGTATGTAACTATTCTGTGGTCATACCTCATTGTTTAATTTTTTGCGCCACCGTTGATGTAATTATACTTTCTTGTTTCTGAAGCATATAATTGTGGTACTAGTAGGGTAATTATGAAAGTCATATTAATTTAATATACATTTGGTCGTCTAATCGAGCAAAATTATCTATATAAAAAGTTGCAAACAAATAAATCTGAACTGTCAAGTTTAGCATTTTGAAAGTTAATTACTAACTATGGCGCGTATTATACATAGGTATAAGTGATTCACTATATATAAGTACTATATAGTGACGTCACCGTGTAAATGCCGCGAAAGTTATTTAACAAAATAATGTATGAAAAGCTATACATATACCGCGTGCCTCATTTAACATGAGAACACAATTTTAATATATAAAAACTGTCCGGCTACTAAGTACCGTATTATACAGGAGAATGCGTTATGTATTCCTTCATTTATTAAAATACAGATTACTTCATTTTTAAAGAATTAGAATTCTTGACTGATATCTGATTGAAAAATTCATTATTACAAAAAGAAGGACATTATTTTTTTCTATGATCCCATTGTTGAGAAGAGTTCTTAATTCATCATTTCGTAATAACTATCTATTTTCGATGGAATAAAAAAAAGTGACAAGTTGTCTAGAAATGGCTGGAAATATATTGAAATCTAGATGACCGATGTGTTGTGAAAGAACCATAAGTGGCCATCAGAAGTTGAGCAGTCGATACAGCAGATAAATCTGTGTATTTTTGTAAGTTCCTGTTTTATGAGCGGAGTGGCGTGCATGAATGAAAAGAAACACCTGCCTCCAGAAAGTTCCGCAACAAATGATACTGTTGTTGCCGCAAGTTGCGAACTAACGTTTAAGACTAATGGAAACATTTAGAGATGATGTAGAACTTTGTACTTTGCTTCCAGCTTGAGTTACTGCTGCAAACACAACCTGTTTCTCTTTACTATTACAAAAGGAAGGGTTTAACCGCACGACTTATTTTGCATTTTAAGGACCATTTCTCACAACGCACAAATCTTTGTACAACCAGCCATTCATCCAAGCAATCCCACCCATTTGTTCCTCTCGTTTTCTTTAAATTTCTTCCACGATTATAATTGCACTATGTAGTCTTTACCCTTCTTGATATTTTTGTGTTTCAAATTTTAATTCTGATAAGCAGTCAATTCAGATTATCTTCAAAATTAACCTAACCGGTAAGGAACACAATGTCCTTAATACTTAACACTTCCTGACATATTTTGTTATAAAATGAGGATGATATTCTAGTAAAAATTCATTCTAGAAAAATATTGACTTGGATTTAATTGGGCAGCGGTTTGTCTCGAAATATGCGAAGTGTGAGATTTGAGGTTAGATTCTCAGCGTCCCTTGCGACCGAAAAAATTAAGTAGTTTCATAAAAATTTAAATATTTTGATACATTTTGGTCGACAATATTGGATCTGTCATCTTTAATTTAATAATTTTGATATCAGATTCGTATTTAGTGGCCCCAAAAACATATAAGAACTTACTTTCAGATAATTCTTCCAAACCATTAAAATTCGTCACTGGATGAAATAAGTAAAATACATTTTAAAATCAAATATGTTGAGAAAGAAAAGAAAAGAAAGGGTTTTGGCTTTGGGACTTTTCATTTGGTACAAAAAGAAGTCGGAAAAAAAAAATAATAATGCAGATTAATACCGATTGGACAGGTACAAAGATCCCTTCTTACAGATTAGTTATAAACATATAAGAACCTACTTTCAGATAATTCTTGCAAGCCATTAAAACACATAGCTGGATGAAATAAGGAAAACATAGACAAATTGAAAATTTGAAAATCACATATCTTGAGAAACAAAAAGTTTGAGGGTTTTTGGCTTTGAGACAATTCATTCGGTACTAAAAAAAGCCAGAAAAAATATCGATTGGACAGGTAGTGAGGTTCCCTTCGAGACAAGTTGTAAATCTTGCTGTATATGGTGGAGGCGCCACTTTATTATTAAGGATCAAAGCGATTCCTTGAAAATTTTTACTTGCATTTTTGTTTAGTTAGAAATGCTAGACAAGACATGTAATAACAAAACATAAACAATTAAGAAAAATGTACTGAATGTTAAACAGAAATTTAGAGTCAATATAGACTTATGGAAATTATTTCAGATTAATTACTTTTGGACAGGTAGTGAGGTTCCCTTGTAAAGTGAAATTGTAAAGTGAAACAATGCAGTACTTGTAAAATAGGAGAAATATATTTCATTTTCTCCACGGAATGTAGTGCAGTGAAGAAGCTTTTAGTGTGAGAAATATATTTCATTTTCGTCCATTGCCAAATTGAATTAGTTTCTTTTAAAATCAATTAAGAAGTGTCGTAAAAGAGCGTGGTGGCAATGGAAGCAATTAACAAATTCTGTGTGTGGCGGAAGCCTTGTGCAGGGCACAGATGACACATCGCCGAGTGCAGCGCTGCAGCGGTCGGAACAATTACAACTGCAGCCAAGCCATTAATACCATTTTTATGTTATTATATTATTACCGACAGATGCTTCCGCTCGTAACTAACTTTTATTATTAAATTTTATATTAATTTGGCAGCAAAAATTGCCCTGGTCTGTATTGCATTTTATGAACGCTAATTGGGACTAATGGTTACTGGGGAAAGATTTGCAAAATAAAACACTCGACAGGACCACATTTGCAGATTCGAATCTAGTGTTTCATAAGAGTCTTGTATTGTTCTTGATCTTGCTTCAGTCTTGCATAAAATGCAAGATAAGAACAAGACAAGAACTACAAATTTCAAAGCAAGACAAGGTAAGAAATATGCATGAATAGCAAGATTTTCTTCAATTCTTGTACTTTTTTTTTTGCTAATTTTAAATATAGATTTATTATAAATTAATAAAAAAATACAATAATATGTAAGTATTAAAAAAATATACTTTTTTTTAAACATATGTATGTAAATTTTCAACAAACATATGATAGTAATAATTATTGACTAAATAATAATTATATAATTATTCTTCGAAATCATGTAACCAAGAGTTAAGACATAAAATGTTTTCTTATAAACAGGGATGTTTTTAAGAAAGATTTTCTGCTTATACATATATCGTTGTTGTGCTAACATATACGAATAGTATGAGCAGCTATACGATTTTTGTTTTTATAATAGTTATTTAATAATAATATATAATAATTATTTTTTTTGTGTTCCTGTATCTCCTAAGCCGCAGTTCTAACTACTGTACTGTCGGTTGTTTTACTTGCCAGTGCTACTTCTATTTAAAAATGTATAGATGGCAAGTCTATAGCATCCGAGTATGATAAACAAGTAGCTGTGTTTTTATTTCACGACAAATCACACGTTGTCGGTCGCTGGGACTTGAAATTACGATCTCAAGTTCAAATGACGTCACAACGAGTTAGAGATGTGCGCTAGCTCGCTCAGCCATCCAGCCGACATATATAATTATATTATAAGAAATATATTCGATAATTGACATTGGTATTTATATGTTCAAGGTCATTTGCAAATATTAACATGCAATACAAGAAATATGCAAGAAAATAACGATCAAGACAAGATTTTTATATACAAGAGTAATGAAAGACAAGAAATAACAAAATAAGATAAGAAATCTTGTCTTGTGAAGCACTATTCGAATCCGTTGATAAATTGTTCTAAATGCTGGTAATTGAATTTCCCGCTGCTAGGTGGCGTGTTCCTTCCGGCATAAAGGCCCCTTTCCGCACGTTTAAATATTGAAGGGTAATACTTGTAAGCTCTCTGCGTTACTTGATCCGGGTTCAAAGCCTGATCAATGCCAGCATTATGCCCATATCGGAAACATAACGGATCTTCGTGAATTTTTAACGCCCAGACATTCGATACTGTCATAAAATGTAAAACTGGATCTCTGATGCGATATATTTATTATTTATGTATGCTAGGGGCTGCCTACATTATCCCTAACTTTTCTTCTACCCGGAATGTGATATTTTACGCAACTTTTGCTCTTCATGATAATAAGGATCGTGTCATTTTTACACAAATTATTCATATCGAATGGACACCTTTCTTTTACACTGACATGAAACAAGTTTTACTTAGCATTTCTTATGTTTTATGTAAATGTGTTGCCACGTGAGTTTAACTGGAAGTTAATTTTGTCATATTAGTTTAAATGCATGTGTGTAACAGAAGATAAATAGCAACTGTCACTGAATATCAGTTTGTCCACTTCAAAGACTAAAACTTAATTTATAAGTAAGTAATACCTAAATCAGTGTTTGAACCATCTCCTTCATAGTGATATCAAATGGTTGTACAAAGTATGAGTATTGAATTGTGTTTACGAATTAAAAGAAGAACTACCTCTTTTTGAACAAGAAAACAAACTTGAATTTATCAAATTGTTGAAAGATGATTTTTGGTTTACTAATTTTATTTATAACCAATGTATTTTTTAAAAATCTTTCGATTTTTCGAGGAAAAATAAAGGCAAGTTGAAACTGTTTACAAGAATACCTAAAACAAAATAAAACACAATTACGTTTAATTATGAACACTTGTTAATACTGGTATTTTCCGGATATATCTATTGATAGTTTTGACTGAATATTCTAAATTTTGATTCGAATTCTTTTGGATATACTTATCCAAAGAACAAGTATCTCAACGTAGTAATTAGGGCACTTCAAGTTTTAGTTAAATTTTTATCTCTTGAGGGAATATTTTCGTTAACATCAAAACTAAAAATAGGGAAAGATTGAAGTCGATAGAACATGAAGTTGCGAGTATATTTTTCAAAATACATCCAAATATAAAGGAATTTGAACATACAAAATTTTATGTTTATATTTGCTATTTTCATCCGTTTGTATAAAGCACTCACACAATAACAGACTTAGTTACAGAATCCCACCCCTGGTGTTTAACAAAAGTTTGTGTACGACAATGTTTCAATTTTGCAACTTTGCGATCAACAACAAAATTGTTTTTGGGAGTGTGTCGATTCGTGTTTGCTCTGCGAAATTTGCAATTTTAAGTATGTTTTCATTTTCTGTGTCGATTTGCGGTGCTAAGCTCTCTCATATTTCCAAAACAAACAGCCGTAAACAAACACGAAAAACAAAACAGGAAAAATCACAAACATCTTCAGTAGGACGAACACAAAGCGCGTTTTTGTCTTCGCTCTTCAATTTTCTGAATAAACAGACGAAGAATAAACAACGGGAAAACAAAAGAAATCCCATTCGCTGGGAAATAATTGGGGGGAGGACAGGACAGCTCCGGCGATTTCAAAACCATTATTTCCCGGCTGACGTCTGTATCACGGGGATGTACGATGCAGCGTTTAATTCCGAGGGAATAAATTGTCGCCGGCTTAGGGTGCACTCGAGGACACTCTGCTTATGATTTTATAATTGAAGCGGCGGAAAATATCACCAGGATACGAAAAAACTATTATCCTCATTACTACTTACAGGAATACATGAACAAACTATTATTGATTTAACCTATACGAACACATTTGATGATTTTAGCGTAATTGTTTTTTATTCAAAAAATACATTTTACAAAATTTTACTTATATTTTTCATCGAACATCAACCACGAAGTAGATTGTAGCATTTATCATAGTGATCTCTTGATCTAGCAAGTAATAGACTATTAATTGAAATATTATCAACCTACTTCCGTAGTATTGTCATTTTTACTGTCCGAATTGATTTTAATTTTTAAATTGAATAAAAATGACGTTACCGCTAGTAAAGGCAAATATGTTATCAGTTGCCATTCTCATAGCTAAGGTACATGAAGATGATTTGTTATTCAAAAGACAATATTTGGGTTTAAGTTCTGTATTTTTTTTTATTAATTTACAACGCTTCGACAGCTCAGTGTTGCCTTCGTCAGGTAAATAAATAAAATATTATGTTTTGATTAATTATGAGTTTTGAATTCTTCTTTCAATATGATTTGTTATTTTGCTTTGATTGTGAATATTTTTCTTATTTTATTTAAATACTTCTATCCATAACTCTTAAATAATATTCATATAATTCAATCGTTTTATATCAGTTAGATCTTCGTTACTTTCGCTAATTGAATAATATATTGATATTTTGTTGGAATAATATTATTCAATTGTTAGGTCAAATTTAAACCTTACCTGTCAAAAGAGTAAAAACCAAATTACTTTTAAGTAAGTTTTGCTAGATAAAAAGCCAAAATTACACTAGTTTTGTCATTTTTCGTACTTACTTACTTAGCTAATTAACACTAGAAATAATTGTCGTGCGTTAAGAATTGTGTGAAACAGTGACGCGAGCTATTGTTATTTACCTGACAAAGTGTGATGACATACTTTTTTGGTTATAATAAACATATAATTTTCATGTTGTAAGTGTAGATAAAGTAATGGGTATTACTCATTCGAATGATTTACAACTCTTGCTATCGCTCGTGTTGGCAAACTGCATTCTTATAACAAATAACAAACATTACATACTCATTGAATAATATACTATTTTTCCCTAGTGGACACTTACTATTAATAACCTTTATTTGACATAACAAATTGTTTTTTACTACCGCTTACTTGATGGTAACCATAGTCACCTAGGTCAATAATAAATTATTGTTAACCATGGTCGACAATGAAAACTGTCACTTTTTAAAGAATCTCAAATCTCCAAATTCAAATATTTTTTGAATCATTTAACTTAAGAGAAATGTAAAGTATGGACTCACAAATTATATATGCCATGTAATTTAAATAAGTAAATAAAATAAAACCAAATGTGAAGTTGACAAACTGAAACGTTAAATAAAAACAAAAACAATCTACATTATTTTTGTGAATATTAAGAAACAAGTAAATATTCATGTCAAAATGGTTATTATTATCAATGAAGGAGAATAAAATTTCTGGAGTTTAGTCAGGATTTTTTAAAAAGTAATAAAACTTTTTAAAAAAACCTGACTAAACTCCAGAAATTTTATTCTCCTTCATCACGATCCTGGTCAAGAAAACGTTAATCATCATTATTATCAATAATTTTTTTTAAGTAGGATTGGTATTGAAATGCTAGTAGTGAAAAAAATAATATATGTACCACAGTTGAGAAGAGCATTATTGACCAGCGCCTTATGTCCCTCGGTTTCTTCGCACCTCGGAACACAACTTGATTCTAGGTCAGTAATGATAGTCTTCTCAACCTTGGTGTATAATATACTATTATTTAAAAATTTTACATTTTAAATTTTGTAAGCAAGATATTGTTTGTATTTTGAGCGCGAAACGTTTTAGTGTGTTTGAATGACTTGTTAAACTGTTTTAGTTCATGTATTGCGAATAGCTACAAATTCCTTATTGGCGAATGTGCGGAATGGCGTCCAAATCAAATAAGTTAGAATGTTGTACACGTGAAGAAATTCCCTCATAATTTCCTCGGCTGCAAAAAAGGCTTTCACCGGTGAAAGCGCAGCTCTCGAGTTATAAATCCACTTCCTGTAAAGGAAACACATTTCCCACAAAAACTGCGTCCATTGCGCGCATGTTCATATGATGCAATTACACAAACATGTTCAGGTTCAAGGGGAATTCGGTTTAGTTAAACCAATTGACTACAACCCCTCTGTGCTTGACTATCGATCCACCCCCGCAAGCGGCTTTCGCCCCTAGAGAAAGAGTTCCGAAAGGGCAGACTTGGCCAGCAAGTGAAATAAGCTCTATTACTAACATAACACTGCACTTTTCAAACAGATACGCAATTATATCAGGACATTACCGCGGAAATGAAATCATGTTGCTATTGAATTTGGCACACAAACTAAGATTTGGTTACTGGGTGACCAGGAGAATTGCATGGATAATAGGGTTTTATTCCTAGACAGATACAGAGTTTGGCACGCAGTTGCAAAAGGGAGGTGACATCTGGTAAACTTCCTCTGCGGTATAAATATATCATTGCCGATATTGGTGATAAACTAGATTGCCATACCCAGCAATGGGTAATAAGGTGTTGTGATATAAACTCAAACTAACAAATTTTGCCTTAATGCTTAGATTGTCCATATAGGCTTAATAGTTCAAATGAAAAAGCTGAAAAAAGTTAACGGTACTGGGTTTATTTATAAGCGAAATGAAACCTGATCATAGGTAATAATACACGCTAATTTGTTACTATCTATATAAAGACAAGGGACGAACTGTCTCTAAAATATTAAAGTCATTTCAAAATGAAAAATACAGATTTAACAAATTTTCTTCTCCCTTTTTAATTTTGAGTCGAATATTGCATAATTGCAGTAAAGTCTATTTTTGTAATAAAATCTACATTGCTTTCCATGCGTACAGTTCTAAAAATTTTTGGTTTTTATGTTTCGCATTATTCATCTAGAAATATGTAACTGATCGATTTTAAATCTTTATAAGACAAACAATACTTATAGCGAGATCATCAATTTAACTTCCATTCGTTTCGCATATTCGAACTTCCCTCTCAAATGGATGATCTTTTGAAAAACTTTATTAAAATGCTGCAAAGAAATAGATAAATGTTATCACTTATTTATTACTTATTTCTCTCGAAATATATTTTGACCATTGTCAATTTTGTCAACAGTATTCAATGTATTACAAAATATGAAATGTATTATAAAGAAATGAAATCCTACTAAATTATTATTTTTATTAAACTTCTGAGGATCAACCAAGAGATTGCAGGACAAAAGGAGCTAAATATCATCTATTTAAGTTATTATACCCATTGTTGTCAAACATATTTTTTCCTAAATTGTAACTATCGTCATTATTAGTTGTTATGGACATCGGTGAAATTTAAAGTTTAGTTATTGTCTTAGCGATACTTGTTATACAATGAGCAATTTAGCAATGCTCGTTTAAAAAATTGTCTTTTTCTACATAAAATTAAAAATTCATTGATGCATTTGTAGTTAACTTTTAGTTAAATTATAAAATCCCTATGTTGGCATTAATTTTGTATACTTTTATCTGAAAATTGCACATGCCATGACATGCCAAAAATAAAAAACAAACGTCAAATTCTGCGTTTTTATCACGCTAATTCTATCTTTAAATTAAAAAATCTTGTTAAAACAACGCAAAATTTTACGTTTGTTTCCTATTTAATCATGGTAACTGCAATTTTAAGGTAAAAGTATGCAAACTTATTAGTATTATTATATAGTGTGTTCCATTTAAATAAGAAAGTTAGGCCCTATATCTTGAGAACTATTGGTTAAAAAAATGTTTGTCTTATTTAATGGTCTTGTAAAATAGAAATTGTTTGCTAATTTATCCGACCTCGTAGCTCTTACAGTTCTCGAAATAGCAATGGTGGTTGAAATGGACACCTGTATATTTGAGCTTCGGGCACATTCGCACCAACTTCACAAATTTACCCTTCTGGTAAAATTTTATCGACCGCAAAAGTAGCAGTTAGTCTGTCTATTTTAAGACAACGCTAACAAAATATTGAAAAACTGAAATTCATGTTTTTCATGAGGATTAATTTGACCGAGACATCAGACATTGTTGTACAGGGAGGGTTTTGGCTTTTTAATTTTGGAAAAAGTAGTGTAAGTCAATGATCATATCCAGGAAACGCAAGCGCTGTTTAAAATGAAACCTTCCTGGCAGCACCCGGCCGTAGAATCACAGGTAGCATAACCATAACAGTAGAAGCGTTGGTGTTTTTGCTTGTAATAACCAGCCACGTGTGGGGCATTATGGGGCCCAAGCGGGCAGTCCGTCTGCCGGCGGACTGGCCGGGCGCCGCCTAATGCAGATTCATTGGCTTCAGATTCTCACTAAATCTTTCCTTCATATGCCTAAACGACGATTACACACGGGAAAACTGCCCCACTTGATGCGGGTTGATAAGTAGCTTACCCTAAGCCCGATTTGCAGAGATTGCGCCAACTTTCATTAGCAGGACATTACACCGTGAGCGGTTTTTATTTCCCTTCATGGAAATTAACCAAACTTATATAGAATTACAAAGGATGTAAGATTTGCCTTGAAATTAATTAAACTCTTGTAATACCCTCTTCATCTCTCAGAACGAATTTGCCTTAGTTGCTCAGTTGTTTAACAAAAATAGAACACGACATTTCCTTCCTTTGTACTATTATCCTGAAAGGGTTTTGGCATCAGGCATATTCATTTTTTTAATACAGTGGGAACGTAGAATACAAAAAAATTCGGAGCCTATTTTTCAAGACATGAATTTTATAATTACAGAATGAACTTTGAAAATTCAGTATGGAAGATTGATTTGTCAACTGGATAATTAATAATTAGGAAAAATTAAAAAAACAGTTATTTAATAAATTCCAATAAAAAAGCAACGTTGCGATTGTAATTCAATCTTCAGTAGGGTGATAATTGGTTATTAAAATTTATTAAAGAATAACATTTGAATTACTTGTAAATTACTGTGAAGTAAAATTTTTAATAACCAATTATCATTCTGTTGAAGACTGATTTTCACTCGAAACGTTTTGTTTGAATTTATTAAATAAATGGTGCTCCAAAAATTCCTAATTATTATTTTAATAAAAGGTAATAATATTCATTACGCGTTTTCATTATATTTTCACAAGTGGTGAGATTTAATGAAAATGACAATTTTTATTACATATATTAGTTTGTAATATATTATTAGTTTCTTATATATAATTGGGGATAAGAGATGAAAAGACATTTACTTACACCATCCCTACTTTACCCGGGATTCCAACTCGGAATCTTCAGTGTATAAAATGGCGACACTATTCACTGCATTATATCGTTCGGTTAATTATTTATAATTAAAGTGAATTGAAATTGATTGTTCATTTTTAACAAAAAGTACTTAGTCCTCATATTTCAACCCTCTTCCATTACTAGAAAAAGTAGTGAAAAAAATTATTGTTCTTTTCGAAATACGATTTTTTATGCAGTCCGCAAAAATTGATCTTCTTTATTTTTAAAACAAAAATTATATGCTCCCCCTATTTTAAAACTGTATAGGTACAGGAAAAATACTAAAAAATTCAGAATTTTTTTATACGATGTTTTTAAAAAATACGACCTTTTTTATGCTGTCTTCTACCAATCTACTTATGTGCTTGTTTATGATTCGTTTTCCATGTTTGATATTTGTTAACAAGTGCAGAAACGAGTCGTTGTATAAATGAATTTTCTATTAATCATTATGGCCTCATCTTCTAGTCTACATGGAGACGACTTGTCTGAGGAAAGTTTTATGATTTGCTTGTTTATGATTAGTTTCCTTGCTATTTATTGAGGAGCGCAATGAGTGTTTTTGTTTGTTGCACGTGTGCATTCCGGTATTTTTCCGCGGTTCAGTGACACCGCCTCTCCTCTCGGAGAGCGGATGAGAGGACACAGGTGCCGGCAGGAAGACAGCGAGATTGATTTGATGGAAGAGAAGAGGTAGCGACGGTCTGAAGCGTTCCCCATGTGTACTAGTCATGTGTTTACCTACCCCGGCTAACAAAAACATGATAAATACACGCAAAAACTAATGCCAACGTAATTTCACCATATTTCTTCTTTTTGCAGTGCAATCATACATGGATAGGTCACAAATATAAACGACACAATACAAGAAATGGATAGTAAATAATTAAGTTATTGCGACGAAAGTTAATATTTAGATGCATAATCGCAATTTTCATTTTTATATCTGAATCAGTTTATGAATTTAATAAATAAATACAGGGTGAATACTAGAAACCATTATATTTAGTGGGGCAGATGGGAATAGTAAAGAACTGTTTTCCCATGTTAATTGTCAATTTTGTAAACCGTTTTCAATGTATTCACAAAATATGAAATTATATAAAATTTAAGAGGCTACTAAATTATTATTTTTATTAAACTTCTGAGGATCAGCCTAGATTGCAGGACAATAGGAGCAAAATGTCATATGTTTAAGTTATTATACCCACTGTTGTTAAACATATTTTTTCCTAAATTGTTACTACCGTCATTATTATTTGTTATGGACATTGGAAAAATTCAAAGCTTAGCGATACTTGTGAATACTAGAAACCATTATATTTAGTGGGGCAGATGGGAACAGCAAAGTACTGTTTTCCCTTGATAATTTCCTGTGTCAAGGTTTCTAGTATTCACCCTGTATATTACGAGTAGTTACGTCTTATTATATATTGCTAGATGTGCCAATCTGATTTATCGTAGATGTCGGTAATGATATATTTATATCGAAGAGACTGTTCACCACATGTCGTTTCCCAGGCATTCTAGATGATGTGGATGGTGTACCCGAGGGTTCATTTTTAAGAAAAAATTCAGGAGCGCGAATAAAAACCAGTTTATAGAATACACAAATTATTACAGTTATAATAATTGTTAACATACCTAAGATTGTTACGAGTAAAGTCACTAGATATATAAAGTGCCATAATCATCCGCCATTTTTGGGAAAAACACACCCGAGAAAATTAGATTATTAACCTCATTATCATTTTTGTCATATTGCATTACTATTTTTATAGTTCAAAATACAGCAATTGCTATTTTCACTTATTGTTTTGTAATTTTTAAAATTTTATTGAAATTGAAAACGTAAGGTAAGTTACTTTTCTCATATGTCAAATTCCTGTCATTTTATATAGATAATTACTTATATAACCGCCATTTTTGGGCAAAAATGTAGCTATCTCTCTTAAACTCATTAGCTCTATGGATTGCGATATTTTGTATATCTAGTGACTTTAGTTATGAGTAGAAGTCAATTAAATTACGAGCTCCTAGAGTGCGAATTTTAACACATCTATGGCCCTCTTGATTTGGTATCTTTAGGTTCAACCTTGAACTGATTCCAAATGAATTTTCCATTTATATTAATAATAAAAATTAGCGGTAAATATAAAATAGTAGTGACATATTTTTGCTATGTCAAAAGAAACGTCAAACTTTGTGTTGTTTATTACATATCATTCTGTATGCTTTATCTACCTTTGAATATAAAATTTATTCACAAAACAAACCGCCGTGCTGTCATGCCTGTCATGGGAAAACATAAGTTGATAGAAAAATATAGCAAACGGGTTGAACCTGCGTTGAATCTACTAACCCTGCGAAATAGGGCAGTTGAATCAATTTGAGAACTATTCCGGGCACTTAAATAGAGCCAAGTAAATAGAACTAACCTACTAGATTACTTTAAAAGTTCTAAATAAATAAGGCGTCCTGGTATTATTCATAACATCCGTGGTTTGTTCTAAAGTTAATCGGTTTCAGAAAATGAAGACGTTTTTAATAATTATTATTTTATAAATTTAGGGTTGATTAGACGCCATGATTATAGGTATATTATCTAATTTGCTCATGTTATTTTGGCAAGGTAATATTATCGTACATATACAGTTATGACTTAGTTATCAGTTTATTTTTGTATATGTAAACAAAGGTTTAATATCCTGAAACTTCTAAATTATCATTCCCTAGAGAAATAACAAACAATAAAACTCCCCAGGAAGTTTCCAGTAAGAATCTAATAAAAATAGATAATTTTACATTTTTATTAAAACTGCTATTTTAAAATTAAAATAAAAGTACTTTATTACTTGTGTACTATTTAAATGATTTTTATACCTTTTTCATACCACAAACTAAATCATGACAGTTGTCATGATAAAAATTGAAATTGTCCAAAGTCTACTAAAATTTAAAATAAAATTTATGTAGATATTAATAAATAATGTTACTGAATATGACATTGAAAAATATTATACACACTTCAAGAGCGAATGCTATTTTTCCCTCATTACTTTGCCCTTTGGTTACACATTATACCTGAGGAAAAATCATGCATTTCTTTTCCCTTTGTATATAATAGGTATAATATTTTTTATAAGTTGAAAATAATTTACGCTAATAATTTGTTTAAAAGTCGTCACCTTAGAGAACTTTTAATCATCATTGCTCAATTATATGTGTTTATATCTAATAACAGTTTTTTTTTTGTTACAGGTTAGTCACATCTTTTCTACAACCAGAAAATGTCTAGAATTGTGTGTAAGTCATCTAATTTTTTACCTAAATGAAATAAATTTAAATACATCGTGAGAATAATTTATATAGTAACAGCAAGTAGATGCGTCATCCCTGCTTTTCTGAATATATTTTTGTTATCACCCTGCTGTCAATCCGTCATTGTTTACATTTTGATATTCATGGATCTTATGGCGAATCCCTGAGCTACAGAACACAGTGATAAGAGTGTTTGTACTCTCTTGGCATAATGGCAAAGTTAGGTTAATCCAGCGTTCCACTGATCTTTATGCACTCTAGTTTTTACTGTTCGTCGATCGTTATGATGTTGCAGGAAAGTGCTTTAAAGGAGAAACTATTTTACCTGAGACTAAAGAGAAATCTGCAGGAGATAAAATGCAATCTCTACATTCTGCCTGTTGGAAATATTTTTCTTATGGAAAACAGAAAAAATAAAGACTAACTATATCAATAAATTCAAATGTTTTTATATTTGATTAGCAAAAGTCTAATAATAATCGTTAAAGAATTTATAAAATCTATTCAACTGGAATTGTTTGTATTTATTTGAAAATAATGTTTCATAATCTAGAATATATTGTTTCTAAATTCTTTCATGAATATCGTTTGCAAATTTTTGGATCGAAAACAGGATACGTGGTGATAGGATTGATCTTTGTTCCAATCCTTTTCAAAAACTATGAAGGTAACTCTGTATTTAGTTTTACTTTAACTGTTATAATAACTGGAATATTTCGCTTCTACTTAAATTTGCATAAATATATTTTGCAGTGTTGAACCTTATATAACAATGTTAAACCCTAAATAATTATATTAACTTTGTCCCAAACAATTTGGAATTCTGAAATTAATCTCAAACAAGTTGGAACAGTGTTGACCCTTATATAACAATGTTAAACCGTAAACAATTGTCGTAACTTTGTCCCAAACAATTTGGAACAATGTTAAACCTTCCAAAACTGCCTGAAATTAATCTCATACAATTTGGGATAATGTGTAACTTTGTAGAACTATCTAGAACATTGTTAAACCCTGTACAACTGTCTCATCTGAATCCCAATTATCTTGGAACAGTGTTGAACCTGATACATCTATGTTACACCCTAAACAAGATTCTAACTTTGTCCCAAACAATTTGGAACAAAGTGAAACATAGTGCAACTGTTTCAACTTACTGTAGAACACTTGGAACATCTTTCTGCCTTCTACAACTGTCTTTTTAAGTCTTCCTAGTAATTTCCAATAATAGTTATACATTAAAACTTACAATTTATAGTTTTTCACTCTAAAATTTTTCATATACAGCCAAAAAAATCCAAAAAGACCCATTTTTAGGTCCAAAATTTTAATTTTTGAAATAATTCCAAATTGATAGTCGCCGATGCGCTGATTTCAAATTTTCAAACCGAATTCAATTATCTCTTTCCGTTCCTGAGATATTTGATCTCAAAGTTGCACCTCAAAAAAGTGGGTTTTTTGGATATAACTCTAAAACGGGTAGAGACACAATCTCAACGACTATACCAGTGGATTCTACAGGCAAAGTTACATAAAGAAATGTTTTCTCCGCATATACGTTCTTTGGAACGATTTTGTGAAAAATGAGAAAAACGAAAAAAACCGGAATTTCAGTTTTTCGCTTGGGAACTTTTTGTCACCAAATCTTTTCATTTTCTAGACTTAAGTAAATACAGATGCGCTGATTCCAAATTTTCAAACCGATTTCAATTATCTCTTACCGTTCTGGAGATATTTGCGTTCAAAGTCAGACCTGAAAAAAATTGTTTTTCAGGAATAGTCCTGAAATGGGTCGAGATACGACCTCGGCGACCTCACCAATCGATTCTGCGGGCAAAATTACATAAGTATACCAATTTTCAGATATTTATTCAGGCGGATACAATTTTTAGAGCGAAAAAACGAAAATCGCAAAAATTGAAAAATCGCCTGATGAACCCCTTACGATTTTTTCCGATTTTTGGCCATTTTCGTTTTTTCGCTGTAAAAATTGTATCCATTAGAATATAAATCTGAAAGTTGGTACAAAAATGTAATTTTGTCCGTAGAATCGATTGGTGAGATCGCCGAGATCGTATCTCAACCCATTTCAGGACTATTCCTGAAAAACTAAATTTTTCAGGTCCAACTTTGAACTCAAATATCTCGAGAACGGTAGGAGATAATTGAAATCGGTTTGAAAATTTGGAATCAGCACATTCTTCTTTACTTAAGTCCAGAATATAAAAAAATTTGGAGACAAAAAGTTTCCGAGCGAAAAACTGAAATTCCGGTTTTTTCGTTTTTCTCATTTTTCACCAAATCGTTCCAAAGAACGTATATGAGGAGAAAACATTTCTTTATGTAACTTTCCGCGTAGAATCGACTGGTATAATCGTTGAGAATGTATCTCTACCCATTTTATAGATATGGTCAAAAAACCCCCTTTGAGAGCAAATATCTCAGGAATGGAAAGAGATAATTGAATTCGGTTTGAAAATTTGAAATCAGCGCATCGACGACTATCAAGTTAGACTAATTCCAAAAATCAAAATTTTGGACCCAAAAATGGGCATTTTAAATTTTTTTTGGCTGTATATGAAAAATTTTAGAGTGAAAAACTATAAATTGTAACTTTTCATGTATGTCTATTATTGGAAATTACTAGGAAGACTTAAAAAGAAAGTTTTAGAAGGCAGAAAGATGTTCCAAGTGTTCTGAAATAAGTAGAGAGACTTGCACTATGTTTCACTTTATTCCAAATTGTTTGGGACAAAGTTAAGGCACTTGTTTAGGGTGTAACATAAATGTACTAGGTTCAACACTGTTCCAAGATAATTGGGAGTAAGATGAGACAGTTCTACAGGGTTTAACAATGTTCTAGATAGTTCAACAAGGTTTAACTTGTTTTCGGAAAGAAGGTGGTTATTCCTGTGTTTGTACTGCTGGTTTTACCGGTTCAAATTGTGACATAACTTTAACTAAAGACGCATGTAAAAGAGATATTTGTAAGAGTGGTTCAACTTGCACTCCCCTTAAAAAAGGAGGGTTTATTTGTGAAGACTGTTATCCCAATAATGGGTATGAACATTATACAGAATTATGTGAGCTTAAAAGTAGAAGCTTTGGAAAAAGCTCGTTTCTTACTTTTCCAAGTTTGAAACAGAGACATCGTCTACATTTGACTTTAAAGTAAGTACTAAACTAAAAGCTTTTTTGATTTTTTTTAATGGATTTCTCTGTTTTTTTTTATAAGACACATTTTTTATATTTTTACTTTAACTTGTATGGAACAGGTTTACCAAAATAACAACATGCAAAATTAATAAAATTAAGTTTTATAAGCTTGTAACTCAAAAACTATTAAAGATAGTCTTAAAATCAGAGCATGTAACCGGTTAATAAAAACCGGTAACCGATATTTTCAACGAAAATTGCGAACTTTAACCGTAATTTTAACCGATATTTTTCAGGCCAAAAATACCGGTAACCGTTAACCAAGAAAAAAAAAGAAACCGGTTTTAGCGAACTTTAACCTTTATTTTAATATCATTTAGCGACAAAAAATTTTAATATTTTTTTTTATATCTGTGTTTTCTATTTGTATTTGAACATGAGTCATTCATGACAGGTTTTACAATTAACATTTTATTGGAGAGTCATAAATGTAGGTAGTTTCTTTGGCCGTTAAGGTTACTTAAAAAGTCCCAAATATATACTGCCTTTGTCAACACAGGCAAGTTTAAAAGTGACATATTTCGTTTCTAGTCAAATTTGCATTAAAATATTTTGGAAACAATTAGACTAAAAATCCAATATCTGGTCTTAGGATTGATCCTTGTTGCACTCCTTTGCAAAAACAACTAAAGCAGCGTTATATTTACTTTTAAGTAATAAACTGGAATATATCGGTTTTAGTCAAATTTACATTGAAAACAATTGTATCAAAAACCTAATAAATGGTTATTAGATTTGAACCTTGATGCAGTCCTTTACAAAACCTGTTCGGGCAATGTGTTCTGTATTAATTTTAATATAATATAAAAACTGGATTACTTTTTTTTAATCAAATTTACTTTAATAAATTTTGAAATAGTTGGATCAAAAATATAATAGGTGGTTTTGAGATTAAACCTCGTTGCACTCCTTTTTAAAAACTATTAAGATGACGTTGTCTGTCAAAGTAATACAAAATTTGGAATAATTCGTTTTTAGTGAAATTTGCATTAATATACTTTGCAAAGAGATGGACCAAGAACATAATATATGATCTTAAGATTGAACCTCAGAGTACTACTTTACAAAACCGATTTACTACTATCTGTCCTTATTTTAAAATAATGTTGTAGAATTTATCTTTTGTATAATCGAGTTATACCTGCATCCGCATCTCCTGCATAGCATTGCATTTGGGCCCCTCCTCTATTTATCTCCGTCTCCTGAAAATCCCGTGCGTACTTTTTCAATATTTCCTTGCAGATGCAGGCGTGTTTAATAGAGACAAATCACCCGGGTAACCTAATCGCGAGCTTATAATATTTCTCCACAACAGCCAATCCGTCAAACGGACGTAGCTTAGCGGGTAACGTGACGGCTAGAGGGTGCGAATCTTCTGAGGATTGCAGCCTAATTTCCCACGCACGTGTGTCTGACGTATGAGCTAATAATTCTGAGTGCAGAAAGACAAATTGGCAAGGGAATTAGTATTGTTTTTTGACGTTGATCTATCGCGTATTACACTGTAAAAAACTAAATTGTTTGGATAAAGTGGTCACTTCAAAAGTCAAACAAATTTGTAGCTATAACAGTTGAAATAAAATGTTGCACGTACCTTTTAAATTCATTACTTTTGTCAATTCAAATTATTGTTATTTACATTATAAGTGCAGAAGGTTGTATTTTACAGGGCGAGGTGCTATATTGGATGACAACGCGCAGCTGAGTGCTTTAATAAAACCGAACGATGACAATATATAAATACCTGATGCACACAACATAATGAATTATATTTTTTGGCCGACATATGTATGTATTTAAAAAAAGCTTGTTAACATAAAATGATAAATTTCAATAAGTAGCGAGCTGCTTTTGAAGCAATTTTTAGTAGGCTCTGCGACAGAAAAAAATACTCTATCGAATAACCTGAAAATAAACATATGTTCCCATTTAAAATAAGAAAGTTGTGTCCCGTATTTTGAGAACCACAGGTCATAATTTTTTTTTTTTTGCTCGTTGTATTAGCCTTGTAAAATGGTGGTTCTTTGCTAATTTAACCAACCTCGTAGCTCTTATAGCTCTTGAGATAGCAATGGTGGCACGCTTAAATGGAACAGCCTGTATACTTTGAGGCACATATGAAAATTGAAAGTTGGTATCAATTTCTTGAAAACTGTATGAGAAATAAAAATTTTGAGTACTGCAGTGAATTCGTCTATAAAAAGTGTCTCAATAACGTGCAAGTTAAAATATATTTTGTATTGAAATAAAAAAGTTTAAGCAAAAAACGAAAATTGGAAAATTTACATTTTTATTTATATCTAGTTACCTATGCAATTTTTTACGAAAAACAAAAACATGTATAAAATGGTCCCCACATGAGACACAACTTTCGTTTAATTTAATCAACTTTGTATCTCTTATAGCTCTCGAAATCCCTATGCTTACACAGTTTCATTGGTATAATTTTAGTCAATAATACCGTACCCATCGCCGCCTATCTATCTACGCCACTGGGATCTGAACCACTCGGACACAGCGATATTTTTATTTGTGTAAAGATTGACAAAGCTGTAACTTCAACCAGACTCATTTAGAGTCGCTATTAATAGCTCTGTTGTATTGGTATTCCCAAAAAGCTTCAGAAGGGTGTCTGTAAAAATCCATTCCCTTTGTGAAATGGGGCGGCTGAAATTTGCTTACAGCACCGGTATAGCTTTCATGTAAAGGCCTGTTTGGTCAGCCTACTTGTTTCCCGGCAGAAAATAGACCAGAAATTAAAACCATAATTGGATTTCACTTAATTATGAAACGTTTTCGGTATTGTGTTCACAGCTTTGGAAAAATCTGCTCCAGGGAATATGCTCGGAATGAAAATACACAATACGGATTGTTCTTTCGGCTTTGTTTCATTTTCAAAGCTACATGGTTAGTTATTTTTGTCATTTACTATGCTATACTGCTGAAATTCATTAAGGAAGTACATATTTTATGGGCGATATCGCCAGGACAAAACGTGCATTAACGAAAGTAGTTAAAAATTCTGAAGTTACATATAGGAACTAATAAAATTATAATTCATTTTAGTCACGAGTAATATTTTTTTGGAAATTATTGTCAACGCTTTAATATTAAATTTCTATTACTGTTATGAAAATATTAGTATATTGTTATTATAAAACAAAAGGTATAATTCTATTTTGACTGCCTAACGAAACAGTATCTGAATTAGATTAAGTCATTTTACTTTTGCTGGAAAACAAATAACATTTACCCTATGTGAAAAAACATAATGAAGCTTTAATAGTATTTACACTATTTGTAGTACAACAATTTGTACTGCTGGTAGGAGAAAATGACTAGGGAGTCGTTTAGGTGAACCAGTCACCTTCTTAAAACAGTAGAACTGTTACCTTGCTTATATTGTAATATATTTTATTTATTTATTCACTAAATAAAATTAAAATGAAAACTAAATCCTGACAGCTACTAATGTTGTGTCAAGAATTTGTATGACAGTAACAAAGCAAAACTTCAATAATGTAAACAAAAATGACAGCTATATTATCCAATTGTCCCATGTTATTTTGACAAATATGTATGGTAATACTTTTACCCCATTTAAATGTCAAATTTACATGGGATAAAATTATCACTTAGTAACGCTGCTTACTTTTGTCTATGTAATGAAAATGTGAATATCCTGGAACTGGTAATAGTATATTGTGTATCTAGTAGGAAAAGTGATATATTCCCGGACGGTGGTGGAAATTGCGGTACGAGTTGAAGGCGAGGTTATTAATATTAGAAGTCTGGGAAGTTATTTTTTTTATGTGGTATATATACTTTTTTTTTTATTGGTTTATATTTAATAATAATGAAATAAATATGATCGTATTTTTATTTATGGAAAACAATTGACCTCGTCTTGTACGGGAATACTTTGTCACCAGCCGGAAAAAACTTCCCCGGACTGTTATTTTTCGTAGCCTAGCAACTACACTACAATACCGAAATAAGTCATTTTCCGGTTCGAAAACACACTGGAAAGTTGTCAGTTTTCGTCCGATCGAAAAAATAAGGTTATTTTTCCTGGTGAATAAACACTTTGAATAAATGACAATTAAAATGAGTAACAAATAAGAATTGTTTGTTTAACATAAAAATTTTGACATTTGTGTTGTTTTTTTTATACATATTAATAAAATGGAAACTAATTATTTTCATTGAGGTAAATAAAATATTGAATAATAAATATTTGGGTTAACAAAATTATGGACATCAAACTACTTTGTTTAAACTTGTCATAAACAAAGTAGTGTGTAAATATCAAGTATTAATAATGGTTGTTAATTAACTATGTATTTCGGAAAAGGTATTCAACTTGCATTTACCTGTTTGAAATAAATTTAGTGGTAAATATTTGATGAATAATTTCAACAACAATGATATAATGTCCGGTAATAAATTCCCTGTGTAAACTTTTTCTCTGGTAACCCATTTTCCTAAAGTTCTTTATGACACGTAATAACTTCAATTTTCTGCATGGTAATATGTATGTTTTGTTTTCACGCTATAAAATCGACGTAAACGTAAACTGAATTCGATGCAGGTTTTGTTCTTTATCAAATTCTTCATAAATTTACTTTTTGCTCAAAGGCAGTAAGATGGCAGATAGTGTATTGGAACATGCGTGCAAGTAGGTGCACAGCGGTAGGGAATTTATATAGTTGTTCCACGTCTTTTTCTCCGAACGAAGTGTGCAGGAGCGATGTAAGAATGTCCGCAATATGTTACCGTTTATTTACTTCGCATTCTTCGAAAATTAACATAAGAAGTAGATTATGTTGCATACATTTTTTCATGCAAATTGTTTCCTGGGCTTATCTTAAATGAATTAATCTTTTTTTCCAAACGGCGAAGGTACAAACAGACAATAGATTTAATATCAACATAATTACTCTTTTCGATAATTATTTATCAATTTAATACCAGCTTAGTAGTAAAATCAATCAACCTTTCATATAATTTTACGAGAGTGAATTAAACTTTGTCAGCAAGAAAAATGGCAGTAAAGTATGAAAAAGAGACATTATATCGATTCATATAGATTTATGAAAACTAGAATATTTTGAATTAATAATCAATAACAGAACTGTAAAAACAACTATAAAGAACAAAAAAGTTATACATATAGTAAATCGGTGATGAGGGAAATATAGCAGTTCTGGGAATAGCTAAATAAAAAACTTTTCTCTCGCCCGGGAATAACTATCACTTATGTTTGACAATTCACACATACTAAACTATTTTTATGCCCAAGGAAATAATTTTAGTTTTATGTAAAATAAAATAGTTTGCAACAAGCTATTTGACATGGAAAAAATATGGCGCCGTAAATTCACAAAGAGTACCTTCACACATGCGTAGTATTGTAATTACTGTAAGAAATTATATTTCTCTCTCTGCACATGTTGGCAAATACTGTGAGAAATTATTTCTCACAGTTTACCCTACGATTGTAAGAAATATGCATCCTTTAAGCTTTATTTAGTGTGAGAAAAATGCCACTTTCCATAGTGGTCGTAGAAAACTTTATTTTTTAAGCACATTACTGTTTATTTATTCTTAATTGTTAAATCATTTAAATTAAATGGTCGACAAAAAGTTTTGAATACATTTCGAGAATAAACTTCATTAATCCCTCAACTGAAACTGCTGTCGATGCCACCTCGGGTATTAATTACAATCTCGGGAATTAAACCTTAGCATATTCTCTTAATACATAAATAACTATAATTGAAACATATGAAAAGCAAAGAAGAAGACCTGATGGAGCAATTTCCATGGGTGTCTCCATTATATGTTTGATAATAGTTATTTATGATATAAGTGTTAAAAGTGACATTTTATGAGTGAGTGGGGAAGTTTGAAACGAGGCGAAGCCGAGTTTAACAAACCCCACGAACGAAATAAAATCACTTTTAACACTATTTTTCCTACGACCACAGTTATGTACCTATTAGTAAATAAAAACTAAGCATTAGAATGACATTTATGACAGGTCATGATGTATTTGTTATGAACAACTGAACATAAGACGTGTTAAAAGTAAATTTGTTTTTTACTTTTAACACGTTGTCAATGGCAACGTTTTAAAAGTATTTACTGTGTTATAAACTGTTATTTTTAACTTGCTAAGCAACCGTTAAAAATACTATTTTTAACAGTGGTCGTAGGAAAAAGTATTTTACCTTAATATACATTAAAAATTAATTTCCATGTATTGAATGTATTCTATTTTTATGTTATGATGTATGTAGTTATTTAAACTTTATAGAGTAGAATTGTTAATTAAGAGAAATGTATTGAGTATGTATAAGGTAACAATTCAAAGAAGTAGTTTGCCTTCAAGAATGACGAGATGACTATTTTAGACTGTTGTTCCACTGTGCACTGTGTTATGTAAGAGGATAAGGTATTTGTTACTATATGCGGAACATGTATTGCCTTTCTGAAGCTATTTTAATGACTGTTAATTTATTTCTTGCAACACATTTCGAAAGACTTGCAAAGAGAATGAATATTGATCTGTACTGGATTGCAGAAAGATACCAGACTTGACCTACATTATTTTCTTCGCAGATTATAGTTTAGTTAATTTGTAAGTGTCAGGAATCTTTAAAAAATAATAATAGAAAAATAAACAGAAAGATCCTTTTTGGTGTTACAATTATTTCATAAAATCTACTAATTGAGCAACGTTTCCAATGTAAATCAGTCTTCATCGTATGATAACATACGAAAACATGGAATCAAATAAACAGTCATAGATTCAACTTACGGAATACACGTATATAAATGGTATTAACATACGATCAAGTAAAACATGTAAATTATTTTACAGAAATCTTTCGTCAATATTCAAAAATATATAAAACACACGCACACATATGTTATTTAACTAAGAATTTACAAGAAGTTTCTAGTTGAGTAACAGCCAAAAATTGTAAAAACCTACCACAAACCAATCAAGGGCGAGAGAATAATATAACAAGCCTGTACAACTAAGGAAAAGCTAATTAAATGTCAGAGTTTAAATATTACAAGAAATGTGAATTTCAATGTCGGTCAGACATTCAAAATCTGTATGTGCATTAAAATACAGTCAACTCGATAGTGTATTAGTGGATTTTATTATATGACTGCAACTCTAAAATGTATCATTCTTTTATTCAACATCCAGTCGAACAAAACCAATCCTGTATAATTGTATTATTGTAATATTATTAAGGTTTGGTCGTAGTAGTGTTCTTATGAGAAACTAGAATAAATTTCAGAATGTCGTTTATGTAATGAACTTAATCTGGGTCCTGAAGTTTTTTGAGGAAAATAGTGCAACCACGAGTTGGTAACTACTCTATTTGAACTATTTGAACTTTCATTAATTCCAGCGCCCCATTTTGCTATTCTTGCGCGAAAAGTAATTCTCCTAAATCTCCCGTGAAAGTAGTAAAAGTTTTTTTACTCTACTGGCAACCATTAAAGAAATATCGAATGGAGCAATAAAATTTTAAGCTTCCAATATCGGAAAATGTTACAAAATTGCAAAAACAAAGCGAGTTAATAAATTCATTAGACTATTGCGGTTACAACTAATCAAATTTTACGGTATCTTCCCCATTGGTCGAAATAATCGTAATGGGCGATAAAAATCCGCAAGCGAGTCGTTGTAGGAGTCATCAGACGTGTAGCTGGATTATATTCAAACAGAGGTTAACAGCCATAGGCGTTCCAGGGGTGGGTAATAGGGCACCTTGCAGTAACGAGCCTGCAAATTGCTAGTTTCGTTCCCACTAACAATAAAGCGAAATCAATGTGAACCAGAGCTCAATTGCTTTGCAAGAGAAATACAAAAATAATCACAAAGGGAGACTACTAGTTATACGAATTCAATACGGATAATGACATAGTTAAATGCTTAACGAGTTCGTTGAATACACCGAAAATAGGGATGGAGTACACCACCTACAACTATTAACCAAACATAGCGTAAATAACATTTAATTATCTGCGTATTATCCACAATTTATTATTTAAATCATATTCAATGTTATATCACAAGTGCATTGGAAATACCTGATAATTTTTTCGTACCACCGTTGACGTAAGCTTTACTTCCGCAGCAACATAAGTCGTAAATGACTGATAACATTTATTATTTGATTACCATTGTCAACGGAGTGTTGTAGAGAATAGCTGTCCTACTAGTATGGCAATTATGAAAATCACACTAACATATAAAGTCATATAAACTATATTTCTCGCAGTTGATCCTCACCTCATCAATTTTTGCTTCAAGAATGATTAAACTTTTATCTTGCATCTTTGTCCTATACTCATGGCATAGATGAGTCTTTTATTCGCTATCTCTTTATGGTAGTTGGGATGTTTTTTTTTTTTGACGTGAAACGTAGGATTTATATACATGGTTACGACTTCACATTAGATTGACAGCAATGAATCAAAGTGTTCACTTTAAAATGAAACATAGCTTGTCAAATTCGTGTCATTATTAATTATCAAATTATGATTTTTTTTAAATAACACATGTCCTCGTCGTTGGAATCGACGTGGTGGATAAATAGAATGTCCCGCTAGGTATCCTTATCTCAATCATACTTGATTTTTTTTTTAAACTGGGTAACATTAAAATAGGTATGTAATAATCCGTGAGAAATTTACACTCAATTTTCCGCAAGAATTATTAAACTTTTATCTTCCATCTTTATCATATACGCATGTCATAGATGAGACTTTTATTCGCTATCTTATTATTGTACGTGTTACAGAGGGGTATATATGCTATCTGCGTCTAACCAATGACAATAATGGGATAGAAATGTAGTTCAGAAAAATTAAGTTAGTAGTTTTGTTACTTTTATCTACAACTCTTTTCATTATTTCATCTATTATTTTACTTGTTTATAATACTCTCAGATTTACTCCAGAAATCACGATTTCACCCCGTAAGATGATGTCATCAATCCCTCAACCTCCCAACGATTTGAATCAACAGCGGAAAATAGATTGTACATATTTGGTTGTGTAGTAACAGAAAATATTAAATATAAATGTTTCAAATAAATAAATTTGAACTGTCAACTGGCATATATTTTACAAATATATTTTCACATTATCTGAATGTACGGTAAAACATAATAATATCTTAAATTTTATAATGTACCTACATTCCAGTAACTAGAACGAATATATAAGCATTATAATCTAGGGTTGTTCACCAACAGGAGAAGAGTAATAAAATTTCAATGCAAATAAAAAAATTAAAAAACAGAGCCAACGCCGAAACGAAACCTAGGACGAGTCATGAAGCTTAGTAAACCTTAATATAAATATTACAGGATAAAACCGTGTGTAGATAAATTTTGGGAGTTAAAAGAAAAGGAATGAAGCCGAAGATAATCATTTTGAAATTTTCCTTTTGTACCAATTGTAACCAAAATCTGTAATGCAAACGATTACAAGCTAATAATCAAATAAAATTTAACGTAAATTTCTACAATTATATGTTCATTTTTGCTGGGAATTCTATAATAGAATGTAGGCATTTTTTATTATTATTACCAAAAATGTATAAATAATGTGAGTTTGGTATATTTTTCGTGGAAATTTAGCTTTTCACGATATTTGGACATAAATACTAGTGATATACGACTTGCGTGACTATCATATAAATTTATTGATGTTGAAAAATTAATAACGTTTTGACATTCCGCTACACGTTTGATAAATATTTATAATTCTTAAATTTCTGATCTTACATGAGCACCTCGTTATTTATTCATTCGCTATAAACCTGGTTTTCACATTTATATTTCTCCTTACTATCAGCAAATCTCAATCTTAATTTGACTTGCTTGAAATATATACATTCGCAAATGTTATAGATATTACCATACCTTTGATTCTTATGAGTATCATAATTGCCGTCTGCCGCAGATGTTGGTTTGAAATCCGTACTCGTAGAGTGAGGATTTTAAGACATCTGAGACCTGGTAACATCCAAGGTTTATTTAATATTTTATCGGTTTTAGAAAATGAAGATGTTATTAGTAATTATTATTTAAGCTACAAGGAATGTAAGTAAATTATAACATTCCAGAAGGTATGAACTGAGGCAAAGCTTTCGTTGTCTAAGTCCATGTTTCCGTAAGAGAATTGTTGTATTCGATAGATATATTTTAAGTCGTTTATTATTTTGTGCTACCAGTAATGTTTTTGTAACACATGGGCACCTAATATTTCAGATTTATTTATTTGTAACATTTAATAGTTGCTAGACTACCAAATGTTTATGAAATTCGTATGATTTTTAGTTTAAAGCTGCATTCACAATAATGAAATAATTTAAAAATTCAATTTATTTTGAGTAGTGCAATAAGGAACCGTGATAACAATTTTAAGAAAATTTTGTGAAAAATAACCCATTTCAAAGGAAAGTTCGATGATATAAACCAAATAGAAGTTAAAGTGATGAAATATCTCGCTGAAAAAATTAACCACTGCCCATTTACAATGAAAGTAATTGTATTGTTAATTTGAGAGAATTATTGTGATGACAGAGCATTGACTTATATAGATTTACAATCACAAATAAAAATCGGTAAAGCAGTTAGATTATTTAATGTATAAATGAAAATGTAATAATAATGTTTAAATAAACTTTGCATGTAAAAATAAATTTTGTCTGTTTGAAATAAATTTTTATAATTTAAATTGAACTATAACATGTATTACTAGGTTAGTTATATAGCAATTAGTTTGGGGAGTGAACATCGATGGAAGCTGAAAGCAGTCCCAATTGATAACATTGCAGTTTCGCATCTATATTGAACAAAAATATTATATACAATATACGATTAAAATCAACGTTTCGGGAACTTAAACTGCTGCCTCCTTCAGGGTAATGACAAATTAAGAAACAAAAACAAATAAACGAGTAACTAAGAAATTAATTATAACATATTTAATACAGGAAGCCATGGTTTCACTAATTAATCTTACGTAAACTGTGGTGCCAAATAGTTATTTATGGTACAAGTGTGTTACATTACAGATAAGTCTTGTAGGAAAAGTTTAGCTCACGAGGCCGTTAGGCCGAGTGTGGTATTTTTTCAAGTGACTTAGGTAATTAAAATACGTGTGCCATACAGCATTTTTTTCAACACATTTTAATCATTGATATAAAATACATTTAAGATTTTTGACAGATGGAATTTCGAAATGACATTTAGAAACAAAATAGTGTAGAGAAGGTTTTATAACGTAGTTACTATGATACGAACCAAAAAACAGTGAGCTAATATATTTAGCTCACTAGTGAATTATGACCTCCTTTACTTATCTAAAAACAGCATACTTATATCTATATAATTACACGGTGTTGGATAAAATAATTAAATATATCACTTTTATGTTCTTAAGTAATAAATCAATTGATTAAGTAGAACTCGAACGTCCTGCAATAATTTGTTATGTGATTTATGTCTGAAGAAGTTAGTGATATTTAGTACCATTTATAATTTTGCCTAATGGCGTGAGTGGGTAACGCAGTTAGTGAAGTTAGCAAAGCCAGCGTGATTGAATTTCCTCCGGTGCAGTTTAATCCCTGATGCAGATTCCGGTCCGGTGCATTTCCGGGTCCGGCGATATTAATACTTTGTGTCGCACGTGAGGTGCCTGGCAATCCTTGCACTCTCTATGTTTATAGCGTATCTTCACATCGCTGCAGGACTGCACTGCGACGCCAGGACTCAAATAGAATCAGATTTAATGTCCGGTAATATCCACAGATATTCCTTCCAGATTTCTTCAATTTGCATCCCGTGAACAAGCTAGCTTTATTGAAATTCGTGACGCGAATCAACAAACCAACTATATTTTTATCCTTCATTTTACTTTAATCATAACAAATTCATTTTCTTGCTCCTAAACTTCATTCTCATTCCATATGACTTTCACACATTGTAAAATTATAAAATAGTACATTGGACAATTACTACAAAAATTGTTGTCAGGAAAGGATATTCAGACTGGAGCCTGGAGTTTTGAAAGTGTATTAAAAAAAGTACAAAATAGCTATTAAATTTTAAGCTGTGTGCGCTATGGTTCAATTCTGCTGGAACCAGATATTTCCTGCAATAAATTCTTCAAGAGCTGACGCAAAAACTCTTGGATCATGGTGACATACCGAACAGAATTCACAATAACGCACGATTTCCTTCATAAAACTACAATACTTCGCTGTTCGAGAAGTCCATTGTCGCCGTTTTTTATCATAGACACACATTCTGTTTCTTTGAAGTTGTTAACCCCTAATTGAATAGATTTTCGGTCGGCAACTAAACCCCGAAGGGGAATTTGGTAACGAGTACGAAACGTACGCTGCATCCCTGTGAGTCAGTAGTTTTCGAAAAGTAAGTTTCGACGACAACAGTGCACTGCTTTTTGGACCATGGTCATATTTACGATTGAAGGGAATTATAAACAAAACTTCCGGAATATGTGGTCCTTTTGCAACTATCCTCAGCATTCTACGACATACCTTCTTTTCACAATTATCTATTGAATATAGGTTACTGTGCCCCACATTGTATTTTAAGATCTCTACTTTTATAATTTATCTAGATGACATCTTCAACAAAAATATAAAGTCGTAGAAACTAAGTTACTGAGAAACTTAAGTAATTAATATAATAAATTTATGATACGCTGACAATATGATAATATTAGGAGATAAGAAAAAATAATTTCGTCATAATTTAAACTAATTAAACCTGTAATTAAAATACTTGAACATGAAGAAATGGAAAACTATGATAATTAGCGTAGAAATAGAAGAAAAAACATCGAATATGTAAAAACATTTCTATATCTGGGATTAGTACCTAGTAATTGAAAAACACATGCTTGACGAAGAAATAAAAATAAGGGTAGTGAATACTGGCAGATTATGCAATGCTTTAAAAACCAAATTTGAGGAAGAAAGAGATACTAAAAGAAAACAAAACTAGTCGCAGTCTCAGTACCGACGTACAGCAGCGTATTCTAGACAACTCTAGATAAACACCAAATTAAAGTAAAATTCAAAATGGATAGGAATATAGTATTCAGAGACAAATTAAATGTGAAACCATTACAACATATAATACAGGAGGTTGGTTAAGATGGATATGCCCTATCAGAAGAATGAAGGAAAAAAGAAGAAGGAAAAAAAAAGACTATTTAAGAAATGGAAGAAGGAAACGAAAAACTAGTAGAAATCATAGGTATATCATGGGAAACAGTTAAACAACTGATGAAAGACAAAAGCACCTCGAAAAAATATGGAAAAGAATCGCCAAAAATAACACAGAGCGAAAAAACCTAGTTATACAAAGTAGATAGGTAAAACATTAAGCAAAATATGCAAGAAGTTATCTAAGTTATCTATTCCTCACGAGATTTGAATTTTTTCATGCAGTTCAATATTCCTATATAGAACAGTACTTCAATTTCTTAAATCTCTAAGTATTTATAAAACACTACAACAATAGAATATAGTAGAATATGAAATAATTCCTGTAATCAGTGACCAAATTACCTCCCTAATGGCTAGAAAGCCCTCTCGCGCGAAATGCATATTAATAATCAGTACCTCTCCGAGAACGTAGTGGGATTCCGAGATGTACACGGTCTGTCCAGAATTCATTTCACACCAGGAATGCACAGAGAGATGAATACAACCATCCATTATACACCAGACAGAGTTAGATGTTTAGATTGGAACTATCAAACTATGAATTGTACGGGAACTATTCACTGCAGAAATTACAGCATAAATCTCCTCAATTCAATTATATACCGCAGGAGAATCGAATTATTTACGTACGCGGAATATGAATACATCAACTATGGCAATAATAATAACTATCAATATAATAATTATCTTCTAGTCAAATTCTTTACTATGTATTTCCCATAGAAAAATAGTACTTATGTTTCACTCCGTGCCAGTTAAAGTGTTTGAAAGTTATCTCTGGTAAATGTCTTCTGTCACAGAATTATAAACTAATTACACAAGAGCTTTTTATTTTGACAGATGAATTTCTGTTGACCACGCAACTTTGTTTATTAACAATTTGACAAGAAAACTGTATTAATAAAATCACGACATTGTAGGTGTAGTGATTTTATAGTTCAAGCAGTTTTAGAGTTAAATTGCTGTCAAATTACATGTGTTCCGAGAACTGAATGTATTAAAGTACTACCCGTACAAAAACACATTAAGGTTCGAAGTTCATTGAAAAAAACCGATGTACAATAACTGAATTTATTCACAATAATAGAAAAACACACACAAAAGACAAAATATAATTTTCTACTGACTTTTCTGTCAACAAACTGTATCTATCTCAAAAACATAAACTGAAAAACTTAACTACTAGATATCAGATTCTGGAAATCATGTACAACTAGATACAAAAAATTGTCATAAACGTCAAGATCACAATTCGTTTGCGTCAAGATCCCAACATTCTCCCACCTGGGAAATCTTTAAATTAATAATTTTAAAGGTTTACCACAAAAAAGGATACTTGACGCTTAGATTACAAATTAGTTTACTTATAATTAAGCCTTACAGGTGCTTTGATCTTACGACCAAATCTGGACACTAGATCACTTTTACACTGCACATCACTTTCACTTTCTGGAACTCTGGCATCTGCAGCAGTAGCCATTATGTTCTCCCCCGGTTTGGGAGTAGCAAGCTCTGGATCAGTTGACTCTGGATCAGCTGACTCTGGGTTATCAGGCTCTGGATCACCAGTAGCAACGTCGGCTGGATGTCTGTTTTCTCTTACCTGAGGAACGGTAGCGCCTTCAAGTGGAAACAGTCTTTGACAAGGTCTTAACAAAAAACAGTTTGCAGTTTTTAATTTCACTAGACGAACCTGACCATCTTTACCCGGGTAAAGTTCATGGATACGCGCTAATGGCCAATCAATACGTTTCAAATTGTTGTCACCGATTAGTACGATATCACCGACCGAAACTTGATCAGACTTTTTACATTTATTGTACCGTTGTAATTGTCCGAGGTACTCTACACGAAACCGTTTTCGTAAGTCTTTTCGTATAGTTTGTAAATAACGAACACGTCTATTTAGGGCACTCGCGTCCGCCGAATCACAATCTGGTACGCCGTCTTGTGTAGTTTCCCGAATAAACATCGCGGGCGTAAGAGCAATTAAGTCACTTGGTTCATTCGTCAAATACGTTAACGGTCGCGCGTTTATTTCTTCGCAGTCACAAAGTACAGTACACATTTCTTCGTTCTTGAATTTAGCACGGCCTAACGTCTTCCGTAGTAACTGCTTGAGAATACCAATCATTGTTTCCCACCAACCTCCCCACCAAGGAGCAGAGGGTGGATTGAACTTCCAACCTATTCTTTGTGCAGAACTAAACTTAGTTATCTCATCCCAGTTTAACTGACAAAATATATTTTCTGCACCACAAAAATTTGTACCATTGTCTGTATAAACAATGCGAGGTCTGCCACGTCTCGCTATGAATCTTCTGAACCTTTTTAAGAAATAATTCGTAGACGAAGACATGACGACATCAAGATGTATAGCACGATACATAGCACATGCAAATATATATATCCCTATTTTATTTTCTTTCGTGTAAATAGGACCTGTCAAATCAATTCCCACCACTTCAAAAGTAGCGGCGTCTCTAACACGATCCAATGGCAATTCAGTGGTCATAGTCTGCAAACTCTTACCTTGGTGTCGCTTGCACGATTTGCAAGAAGAAATTTTAGATCTAACAATTTTACGACCTCCTAATATCCAATAATTTTCGCGTAAAATATTTATAAGTCCCTGTGTTCCTACATGACATGATTTAACATGTGTGTCATAAATCAATTTTCTTACTACATCATGCTTCTTGGGTAAAAAGTTCGGATATCTAAAATCCTCGAAGTACTCTCTTCTTGAGATTTGTGTCTTTACTCTTAAAAGATCTTCTTTGTCTTTGAAAACTTTCAAAGAAGATAATTGTTTTTTATCTACTTCTAGATTAGATTCTTTTTGAACCATTTTAATTACTGTTTTCTCAGCTCTATCTAGTTCGCCTACAGATAGTTCACCAGTAGAGATCTCTTCTTTAGGCCATTTGTCTTCACTAAGAAAAAGCAAATTAGGACCCTCCCACCATTTCGACTGTTCTAAATATTTTGGTGAGCATCCTCTGGAAAGTAAATCCGCCGGATTTATTGTCCCGTGTACGTGTTTCCATCGATTTGCAGAAGTTAAATCTCGGATTTCCATTGAAGAAACTTCTCTTACCGATTCCTCTCTCTGACGTTTGTGCTTACATTTGAGCTTTAGGTATGTCAAAATGTATTCATCACATTCTTCAGATTCTTTTAAGAGTTGTTCTTCTGTTGCATCCGACCGCAGCAGCTCAGAAAATATCTCTTCATCCACCTGTCTCAGTGCGTCATGTTGCTGACAAATTAATTCGAGTTTAGCCTCGACTTCTTCTTCATCCCTTTCTTTGGACATTAATAAAACTTCTAGCTGGTTTGCTACACGTTTCAATGCAGCCCGAAGTGTCGTGCGTTTTCTTTTAATACTTTCCATTGTAGTAGACACTACCGAACACGAATAATTGCGAATTGCGCGTCAAAAACCGAAACTACTTGTTATTTGTACACCGTTCTGTGAGATAACACGATACGCAAACGTAGTCCGGTAAACACAACTGACTATTACTTCTTCGGCACTACTTCACTAATATTATTCTCACCTAAGTCCTGTCACGGTCGCCAAATGTTCCGAGAAACTGAATGTATTAAAGTACTACCCGTACAAAAACACATTAAGGTTCGAAGTTCATTAAAAAAACCGATGTACAATAACTGAATTTATTAACAATAATAGAAATCACACACACAAGACAAAATATTATTTTCTACTGACTTTTCTGTCAACAAACTGTATCTATCATCAAAAAACATAAACTGAAAAACTTAACTACTAGATATCAGATTCTAGAAATCATGTACAACTAGATACAAAAAATTGTCCTAAACGTCAAGATCACAATTCGCTTGCGTCAAGATCCCAACAACATGGTCGCGTTGTCAAACTGAAATTTATCCGAAGAAAATAAAATGCTTGGGTATAATTCCGTAAGATAATATAACATTAAATAATATAAATGACATTAATGTACTTATAGTTTTGATTTGGTTGCTAGGAGGAAGGTAAATAATATTTTATCACTTGCAAAAAGTTACCGTCCTTGTTACCCTGTATCAAAACGATAAAATTGTTTTTATTTCCTTGTACAATGTAAAGGAAGTATTGTAATCGCGAAAAAATCCTGTTTTCATATTTCAACGGAAGTATCCATTTTGAGTATTACTGATTACATTTTGACTTTTCGACGTTACGTCTGAACGAATGTATCTCGCATAATTCAAAAATGATTAGTCGTAAAATATTTAAGTTGCATATATGCGACTGTTTTACCATCTAGTTGTGCACCTCTCTTTTTTATTACAATTGGCAGTGCCAAAAGGGCAGTTTGCTCGTAGTGTTTTTTAAAAATTTTCGCATAACTCAAAAACATTTAGCCGTAGAATGTAGGATTTTTTTTTGCTATGACATGTATTATTTAATTGATTGTTTAATTTTAAACAAGTTGCTAAATTTATGTCCAATAAAAATGAACAGTACTGGAGGAAATATGAAAATATCACTTGTAATGTTTCTATTTATTTGTCAATAATTTTAGCAACTGGTTAAAAATTCACCACTGGGTTATAGAATAGGCCCAAATAAAAATAATAGTTAATGTGCTTTTACTTTTTCTTATTAATAAATTGAATTGACAATACTGACAACTGTCAGAATATGTTTCGTGAAAAATATGTAAGAAATAAATTAAAACAAAATTTCTTTCTTTGTAATGTAAATAAAGAATAAGGATCATCATTGGAAAAGAATAGAAGTTGAAGAACGATTAGCAGTAGAATACTCTCACTTTCAAATGAAATAAGTTTAATTGAAATGCGGAAAATGTATATAATTTAGCGTACAAGGAAGTCATCTAGTTTCCACATCAGATTTTTTCTCTATGCCTTAGTTTGTATTGAAATTGAATTATCATTATTTAAAGTAAAATGATCCAATAATTCGTTTTTTATATAATACCAACAATTTAGTCAACTAGAATCGTTATTTATTATTTATTTATAGTTAAACTGAGCTTCAAAATGAGCCAGCATCTAAGCGAACAACAGCTAATAATAATATTTGAGTTGTGATAAATGATGGTCTGCGATTTTGTAGTGTAATAGCTCGTAGCATAATAGCATTCATTCCATGCACTATTATTCATGTACATGTTAATTATTCGGCTGGTATTAATTGAAAATAGTAGCTGCAACGCTATTTAACCGTTTTAATTTGATACGTCGGGGAAACAATAAACTGCACCGCCCAACATGCAATGCAGTACACACGTATTTCTTCCATTGCAATTACTCCCTTTGATGTTTGTCCATCGCTCACTTTGTTTCCCATCAATTCATTTCCATATAATAATATTTGGATAACGAATATTACTTTATAATTAAAAATTCATCATATGTAAAATTGAGAATTGTGGATGTTATCATTTAATGAAATATGCATTCTCATCACTATGGAAATTATTCCATTTATTTTTATTTCAATTTCTCTAATATTTTTATCCATAAATAAATAAACACAAATTTATTTTAATATCATTTTGGAATATCCTTATAATGGGAAGTATAATTATATTGAAAATAAATTACCTACAGTGTTATTTGCTATCAAAATCAAGATCCTAACTAAATAAGTTAATTCAAAAAATATTATTAATTGAGATCAATGTTACTATACCTAATTAATTTTTATTAAGTAAATAAATAGACTAGTCTGATGATAATTAGGATTGTTTTTTTCTGAGTAGCAGTCATTTAATGAATTCCAATAAAACATCAACAGATTTTGGTTGATGACTGACAAGTAGGACTGTCAATATCCGGAAAAACTTTTATCCGGATAGCCGGATTTAAGTATATCTAATATTGAATATCCGAATGTATCCGATATTCGAATATTCGAACACAATCGGTATCCGAATGAATCCGATATCCAGGTAAACGAACCGGTAACCTAAAGTATCTGATATACAAATAGACGGATTAAACCGATATTCGTTATAACCTAGTGTATGAGTGAAACCGATAATCGAGTTAAATAATTAAAGCATGTCTGGATTACTCCGGTATCCGTATAAATATAACAAACCTTACGTAATTTGAAACATTGTGATACTTTACCTACTGTATAAAAGACAATGTAACAAAGACCTATTTAAGGAACAAGTTTGTGATTGTAACGAGAATAATATGAACTTGACACTAGGGTGAGAGATTTGTTGCATTTGACTGAGAAAATAAAAAATCCCGAAAAATTGTTGCCACAAAACTACAATAAAAACTGAATAAAAAGTTTACCGAAAATAGGAAAAACGTATTCCTTTAACAGTTAAATTAAAACTATAAAGAAACTTTAATTTATTTGATTAATATTTTATTTCCTAATTTCATATAACACACCCACAAATATATAGCACGAACCACCACTGAACCCCACCCTAGTTCATGTCCAATGATATCCGAAAGGACGAAAGTTTCGACTACGAATCCTCCAACTTCTTGAAAGAGGAATATTTGAGGGAAGCTAGTGTGTGGAAGCACAAGAACGTTGGTATTTAACAAAGTACGAGTGGGAGTCTAGCGCACGGCTGCAGAATTACTTATCACCGGATTTGAGAGAGATTATGTACGCATTATAATGCAATACGTAGCCGGCATAGCAATCGGGTGCATTGTGGCTGCAGCGATGCACACAACGGATGATAAATAGTCTTCGCGCACATCATAAGTCTCTTTGTGGCAATCTGCGTGGGAATTTATTTTAATTTGAGGACGGACGTAATGGACGTCTTGCAGGCGTCGCTGAGATGAAAGCGGATCTGATTACAGAGGTCGGGAGTTAACGCGATTCTATAGTTTTACAAACTCATCCTTCATCAAATAAAACCAAGATTTATCACAATCAGATTACTACGCCTTTCATTCCCAAAGCTTCTACAGCCAAATAGAATTTGCACCCTAAATATAAATAAACTTTACACTCATTCACTCAAAGACCTCATTTTAAACAACAACATTCCATTAACTCAAAAAGGAAGCTCTTGCGTTTGCTGTTTTCCTATATTTAGCTATGTTTATAAATACTTGTTCATCATTATTTCATTATAGAATGAACTTTGATGCCGAAGATATAACTATTGAAATAAATGTCTATTTTTCATTATTTTATTCGTTAAAGGAACAAACCTTGAAGTACTGTCACTATCGAATATGTCACTATAGTTTGTCTTAGGAAAAATAGAAAGATCGCTTAAACTTCCCTCTCTTTAGTTCACAAAGAAACATTTTATATCTGTCATAAATAAACTAGGTACACTGTCATAGGATTCTTTATATAAGTGCCATGTAAAGTAGCTAAGGTCTACTAAAATAAAATTCACTTAATTCATGTCAGAGTAATGCAATAATAATTAGACAATTTATTTTTTTGTATAAAGTTTCCTTACATAATATTTTTAGATTTTTACTACAAGTTGCTTAACTCATTGATTTAAGGAGACTAAATATTCGATACTAGTACCACTAGAGTTTGGCTTGGTTGGATATTTTTTTTTATTTTATATGAAAACTTGCTTGCTTAGCAATAGCTCTCGTGATTTTGATAGGACAAATCTTTGAAACAAATTGCCATCAAGAAACCAAGTGTGAATATTTGTAAATAAAAAAATATTCCGCGCTAAAAATCAAACCTCGATTGCTATTTATCAAGATAATTCCACGATTAAATAGTATTTGCACCGAATGTGCATTATTAAACTGAATTGAAAATAATTTTATTTATTTGACATATCAAAAACGTTGAAAACAATGCGTTACTATGGGGAAGGAAAAGAAAAAAAATATCCAATTCATCCACTTGCATTTTATCTTCCTTTCTGTATCTACATACATCTGGACGAATAAACAGACCGTCGTCACTTTGAATATAGTCAAACCGTATTGTAAAAATCGTTTATCTTTGCTAAAATCTCGAAGGATCGAATTTTGTATCAATGCAATATTTCCTTTTATGCGGCGGTCGGTGAAAAGGAAACCTTACACCAATTGTTTTCTAATAGTTTTAAGGTATAAAGTATAAGGCATAATAAAAACATCATTTATTATATTATAGATGCCTGTTTCAAAGACGAAATTAAAAAATGAAAAATTTATTCTGACTTTCTATATTTGTGGATTTCGGTCCCCCTGCAATTATTTAAATTTATGAGAGGTATCCCTCCTGTACAGGGAAACCCTTTCGGTGGCGACAAGTGCAGCTCCATAGCAATTAATTATTTGATTAATTCCGCACATGGAGATGTGAATACTGCATGGAGTGTAGTTTCTATCCGCCCGTTAGCTGGTACATTAGAGCTGATAATTGCTGCAAGGAATGGTCATTCGCATCTAGGATTTGAATTAGAATTAACGCAACGGATATCCGTCAGGAAGATCGAATAATATTGAATTGACAGACAGGGTTATCGTAATAACGTTAATAATAACAATAATAGTGTCTTTGTTACAGAATTATTTTGTACAAAGGGTTGTCTATTACATTTTGTTGTTATAAATTGTTTTGTAGCTGCTTGAAAAGTAATGCAGTCAACACTGAATAACCCAAAATTTACTTTAAGCTAATTACTTCTTCGGTAGGTTTAAACAAATTATTTATGTACCGACATTATAAACATGTGCTTAAGACTTAACGTAACCTAAAAATGTTATTCTATTTGTACACAATCATAAGTAATTTAGTGGTCCATTTAAACTATGCTATGAGGACAGATGGTATCTATGTAGAGGAGAAATGGACCAGAGTATTTTTATCGTTAAAAAGATCAATTCAACCTGTAAACAAAAAAAATCATTCGCACATAGAAAGGTATACGTTCTAGTTACTATTCCAAAAGGTTTGAAGAACTGTTGTTAAATGGTTAATCAGAGGGTGATGATAATGAAGAAGATAAACATTATGAAAACGAATATGCGGAATGTAAGGAAAATATTTTAAAATAACAGTAAAGAAGGATGATTGGATAAAATGTATCATTTATGGCCGCTTTTTGTATGCACTGTGTACCATGTATGACAAATGACAAAAATATGTTAAGCAGTTCTTCTACATTTTGTTTTTTTAAACATTATTTAATATTGTACTGTAACAACTACTTTTCAAAATATGGTCCATCTCACCCCAATAGTTGTACGAGTATATACATATATCATATATTTTATGTAGGGACATATAGATAGCAGAGCTCGAAATAGGTGTTCTTTATCAATATTATTTGGCTCATAGATGGCACAAGTGTATCATAGTTGGTACAAGCTGTCTTCCAGCAGGTATTGCATATGGTACAGATATCTTCTGCGTTAAAGTTGAGGATTAAGCTATCTCGATATATTTGACATTTTCTTAAGTTTGTCAAGCGTAACTGTCCTACAAATATAATTGGTTTGAATGGAACTTCAAAAGTTTGGTATATATTTTCAAATGTATAGGTATTGTACTTACAGACTTGTATTTTGAGTTAGATATGTAAGTGATATCGGTAGTGTCGAGATATTGAGAGTACTCATTTGGGATGTTTAGAATCTGTTTTTCATTTGTGAGCAAGTTTGGGTCGTCTCCTAGCTCTGAGAAATTGATTTTCTCTAAAATAATTTGTATGCTTTTCACCCGATTGAATTTTTCTTGTTTTGTGACTGGTAGAGTTGATTTCTTGTTAATTATTTCAAGTTTCTGGCATTAAAGAATTTTATACCACCAGTTTAACTTCTTCGTTTCTTACTGTGTAGTTTGGTTGTTATATTAAGTGAGTTTTTCCTTTTTGGATTTTGTCAGTATGTACCATGTTTCACTAGCATAAAATAAATGTCATATCACTGTAGTTTCATGTACTTTCATTATAGTATTTCGAATTTTTTTATTTGATTAGTGTATTTTTGATACTTGCTATTATACTCTTTGATATATTGATTTGATTAGGGTATTTTAATATTTGCTGTTATATACTATGATTTATTGATTTATGTTGCAATAATATATGGAAATGCTTTCGGAGACATTACATTACATTCCAGACAGACAAATAAAAAACTAAGTGGTAGAATTAAACATATTAATCGTAGAATTGACTTGAAATATATTCGAAGGTAAAATATGGTTTATCAATTCCAGAAGCATGTGGGTGTAGATAACTATGCGGTATATTTGGCTAAGTATAAAACATTTATTACTACTCCCGAATGCGAAATTCGCATGTGAGTTTTTGCTGATTATTCCGGCGAATCAATAGAAGTAGAAGAAAAAGGACGTAATGGCGACGCTTAGGAACAGTGTTGTGCAGTGCGATTTAAGGCCAACGATAATGATTGTCGTTTGGCATCATCTACTCTGGCCGCTGGATGCTATTAGACGGATAGCATGTAGACACTATTTACATAAACGGGAGATTCTTTTCACTCACAAAAACCACCATCGTTTAGGGACATTACCATGCGTCACTGCAATTCATGTATTAGATGAAAATATTGTAGAAGTCGTAGCAATAAGTGGAAATAAAAAGTCTAATTATTGTATTAATGATATTTTGTAAATATCCAAATATTATAAAGAAATAGATTATTGGGGAAAGCAGAGCTGGGTTCGATTCTCGTTGTAAGTTTGAATATTTCACAAGCTATGAAAACTGGTAAATATCAAAATATTTATAAGTGTACAATCTTGTTCAAACCATTGAGTTTTGAAAGTAGCGACCACTAGGAAGGTACAAATTATTCGGTAGCTGAAAACATCAAGGATGATTTGCTTATTCGTTCAAAACTGTGTCTATAACTGTTTTGACCACTGAGTTACGATGATGTGTTGAATGTCGGAATATCCATAAGTCGGTTGTTTGAATCTATACATGTGTGCCGTCTTTTGTTTTTTTTTTACTTTTTTATCGAAATTAGCTGCATAAAAGTAACACAACTTAAATTTTTTCTCTTTTTCCAATTAACAATAAATGAACTTCTATTTAAACTATTAGAAATAATTGCATTACAGATATGTAGACGATTTGCTCTAATTACATTACATTTTAATTACCATTCTGTAATGACACCTTATCTTTCTATAACAGCTTTTATATGTCTTGGCATGGTACATACTTACAAGATTTTGGCATTGTTGTAGCTTGAAATTATCCTAGATTTTACAAAAGACCTGCGCAAGGAGTCTTTTTAAATTTTACGTTTAGAATGATAGAATAGTATTTTACAGTATTAGCGAGGTACAATGGTTTTTACTGGTGATAGGAGGAAATAACTGACGAGCCGATTAGATGAGCCTGTCTCCTCCTAGAAAAAGTAAAATCTGTTAGCTCATGTACATTGTATAATAGTTTATTTGTTATACACTTACAAATGAACTTAAAATTAAAACCAAATTCTTACAGTTACTAATGTTATGTCAAAAATTTGTATGACAGGAATAAAACACAGTTTTCAATAATGAATCAATAGAACTACTAACAGATACTTCTACAGGTTAGCAGTTTGAAAATGTTAGTTTCCCTAGCAAAAACAGTTCAAATAAATTACGTTTTACAAGTGAGTAACAAATAATAGCTACCTAAGATAGTTATGAGTATCACAAACGCTGCAGATGTCAATTGAATTACCAGATCGGAGGTCATGGATTTTAAGGGCCGGTTTTTCAATCTCTGGTTAAAGTACCGCGGTTACCTTAACCATCGGTTAACAGAAAAATATCGCATCGAAAATCTGATGTAAGTTGTCAAAAATACACATTATTTACTATTTCGATGCGATATTTTTCTGTTAACCGATGGTTAAGGTAACCGGCACTTTAACCAGAGATTGAAAAACCGGCCCTAAGACATCTAGGGGACTAGGGTCGTTTGTTTTAAAAAACTGACATAAATTAGAGCTTTCTTCAAGAAATTATTTCTAAGGAATATTTGGTGTCACCTTGTTCTACACTGATACAGTTGATCAATTTGTTGTGTTGGCATATAGGTAAGTGTGGATATATAGAAAGTCAATGTGTAGATTGCGTCCAATTTGGAATCTTCTCCTTTTAGTGTGTGCTACGAAAAGCAACAATACTGCAACGCTTCCTGTAAGTAACCCCAGCACCGTTAGTTTGCGCTATTCGTGGTGCTAGTTTTTCCTCCCTAGCCATCCCGAGTAATGCTGCGGGTTTACGAGTGGTGCGGGCATCATAACGCCTCAGTGTGAGTTTAATCACGTGCTAGGCCACATGTCACCGGTTATTGTAGCCCGGGCGGTTGATGTGCCGCCATTGTGTCAATGGGCGGTCGGTAGCGGTCAGCCCGGAATCGCCCGGATTAATAGCAGGAAAGATTCCACTGCACGTACATTCAGGCTACATTGTTGCTACCCACCATGGACAGACATTAAATTGTTGCTTAAATTCAAGCAGAAAAGGGGGGAAACTACGGGAACTACACAAATAATAGGAGAATAGTAATAGGACACTTTTTATGCGTTGTATCGTAGATCTGCTGTTAATAAAGTCATTGCAGCTTTTAGATACTGTTAGATATATGCCTATTAAATTGTACTCATTTTTTGCTGCACTTCGTTTCAAAATGTGATACGATACTCCAATAAGTCCCACATTCAAAATTTCAACATTCTACGACTAATCGTTTTTGAAATACGCGAGGAATTCAAAAAAGCTTTTGAGTGAAGTACTCTTTTAGCACTGCCGAGTGCAATATAAAAGAGTGGTGTCCAACTAGATATTATAGCAGTACCACGTAAAAAATTTTAATATTCTACGGGCAATCGTGTTTGAGTTAGGTATGCGAAAAATTAAAAAAAAAACCTTTGAGTAAAGTGTTTTTTGGCATGGCCAATTTCATTAAAAAAGAGGGGTGCACAACTATATGATACACATACACACCTCACATCATCAATTACAACTATAAGATTCAAATCGTTGGAGGGGAGGGGCATTGATGACATCATCTTGTCGGGTGAAATCGTATGATTTCCCAAGTAAATAAATGTCAAAATTGACAGTATTGTAAACAAATGCAATAATGGATGAAACATAAGAAAATAGTTGTAGAGTTAACTACCGAAACTAGCAACACATAATGAAGCTCAAACTGTCCACGCAAAAATCACCTTCATCAGTGACATTTTAAAGTTTTTAAACATTTGAACATATTCGTTACCGCGCTTACACTAATATTTCTGTTTCATTTTTGTCGTTGGTTAGACGCAGGTAGCGTATATAGGGTGGCTGATTTTTCATTGTCCAGGCCATATCTCCTGAAATATTAAATATACAAGAAAAAGCTAAATAGGAAACTTGTGTAACAAGATCTGATCTATAAAATAGCGTTAACAGATGTTTTCCATGGCCTACTGATTTGGCGAAAAAATATTTAACTTAGTTTGTTTAAATGGAACACACTATATGTTTTTACAGAATAAGGTTCTACATCAATTTCTCTTTACAATTATGTATAACAAGTGCGGATTTGCCTATAATTTATGCATAATAATGCAAAAAATAAAATTATATAAGTCGGCTGTGTTTTCTCATTGTTAATCATTATTTTTTTTTATAAATCTGATACAAGTGTTTATTAGAAGTGTTTTATGGTTTTTATTTAATTTTTATTTGATTTGTGAAAACAGCAGAGCATATCAACCTTTTCATTATTTGTGAAATTCATTTTTCTTTTATAATTACGAAGTACAACACCTTTTCAACTAATAAATACTTCTGTCTGTTTCTTGGCAGTTGTCTACAGGTATAAATAATAAAATAATTGCAAATCACAGCCGTCTCATATAATTTTATTTTTTACATTATTAAGCATAAATTAAAGGCAAACCTCCAGTTCTTTTGTAAAGAGAAATTGATGTAGAATCTTATTCCGTAAAAACATACATGGTGTTCCATTTAAAAAACCAAAGTTAAATGTATTTCCGCCAAATCAGTAGGCCATGGAAAACATCTGTTAACGCTATTTTATAGGCAAGGTCTTATTACACAAATTTCCTATTTAGCTTTTTCTTGTATCTTTATTATTTCAGGAGATATTGCCTGGACAATGAAAAATCAGCCACCCGGTATACTCCTCTGTAACACTTACGGTAATGAGATAGCGAATAAAAGTCTCATCTATACCGTGTGCATACGACAAAAATGCAAGATAAGAGTTTAGTCATTCTTGTAGCAGAAATTGATTACGAGAGGATCAACTGCGAAAAATGTAGTGTATATACATATTTACGTACAGATGTCACGCCTATACCTACTAGTCAAAATAGATTTAGGGATGGTCAAAATGGATATTTCCGTTGAAATATAAAAACGAAATTATTCGCGGTTACAATACCTCTTTTACTTCGTACATGGAAGTAAAAAACGTGTCCATACTCTGTCATGTTCAGAAATATAATTATTGCCTCGTCAGAGGTTCTTTGCTCCTTTTAGGAATAAGTGTAAACTACGTAATGTGAAGTAGCAGTAAAGTATTAATTTGAAGAAATCAACGTGAGCAAAGGAAGTATCTCATCAAAAAGTAATTCCACCATTCCGCGTTATCAAAGGAACAAAGTTCTTAATAACCATCAAAATATTAGGCTTTTCATCAAGGGAAGCACCGAACACAATTTATTACAATTCCGCCGTCAATACTTTCATAAAGCATCCTTGTTGCTGCGTCGTAAACTTACATCTACAGAGGTGGATTAATACGGGGAAATTGATTGAAAGCACTTCGCCTGCGGAGCTACTCACATAAAAGTATCAAGGCACCCTCGCTAGCTTCAATACTTTGTTATTGTTTTTCAATGTATATTACACTGTGCCTAAATTGTTACACCTGGAATATGTCTTCCATATTCCCAACAAACAAAAGATTTGTATACGGAAATAAGGAACTATGTGGTACACCAGGGAAAAGATTAATTGATTAATTGTTGAAAAATGAAAGTAAATCAAATATAGTTTTGATGAATTTGCAAGCTATAGCGAAAGGTTGGCTGTGGACAATAAATATAATTTTTAATTCCTATTAATTTCTATAAAATTTCAGAATTATTTTATTTTTCAATTGGCCAACACTATCGATTTCAAGCTTCACAACCCAGGTGCTGCGAGTTCGAATCCAGCGGAGGCATTTGTCTAAGTATATGTGTCTTTCATTCTTTATTTGATTGCACGAGCAGTGGTGGCTCATTTGGTTAGCGTGCTTCTACTCGAATAGAGCAGAGTGTTGAGATCTGAGGTCAGATCCCAGCTTCGCCAATCTGTAACCAAATAGTAGGGTAGATGGGGGTGAGATGGACCATTTTTTGGAATTAGTTATTATTATTCTACAATATTAAATAATATTAAAAAAAAAACAATATTTATTTATAACAACATATAATATAGGCTTATTTATAAGAATTTAAAAAAATATTCGGGTTCAAAAAAGTTCAACTCTCTTCCACTATATAGGTGAGATGGACCAAGGCTGTGAGGAGATGAACTAGTTAACAGATTGTTGTCATTTGTTATATGTGATGTGCAAACAGCGACCACAAATTACCCATTTTATCCAATCATCCTTATTTTTGTTTTCTTTTTTTAATCATTTTCCTTGCATTTCGCTTCTTCATTATCAACACTTTAGAACTCATGGAATAGCAACTAGATCGTCTACCTTTTTATATGCGAATCATTTTTTCCTTTCTGTCGGTTGAATTGATCTTTTAAAGACCAAAAGTCCATCTCTCCCCCACTTATCCTAATTCCGCTGTGTCCAAAAGGTTCAGAACCTACTATAAGCTCCAGTTCAATTGTCACGACGTAACTTCCTTAGGTACTTGAGGCCCCGTTCTACCTATGAATCATGTACCACAAACGATTACAATTCTATATTATTTTAGTAGATTAGCGTTTCTTACGCATAGAACAAGACAATTAAAACGTAAAACCGAATCAATTTTATTTATAGACTATTTGATATAACAACAGATATGAAAAAACTTATAATTAAAATGAATGATTTTTCGTTTTGTATTGTATTCGTTTGTAAAACTACTAGTCTTTGTTTTGCGATAATTACATCTGTAGAAGAAAGTCAGTAATTAGCAGCAACAAATCATCTTAACCACAAATGACTCACCGGTGTAGAAAGTCGGTCATCTTTGTCTATTTCAGTTTCGTAATTAAAGCGACAGTAGTCTGTACAGGCGATAATGAAGCTAAATCATTGTATCGAACTCGAAGCCGCAAGCAATTTGTTCGTGCAGGCAGAGCACTCTCTGATGCAGGTAGCCATTAAGTATTGTTCGATATTGTAATTATCACAGATTTATATCTTTATTGTTCCGTGAACACATCATTGAGTATTTCAGGCCATATACAGGCGATCTATCATCCAGTAAGAAGCTTAATGAAAGGCACGGAGTGTAAATAAAAGATCCGGTGTCTATCCAGGACTTAGCGTGACTATTTGCAGGTCCTGGAGATGTACACATATGTCATGATGAGTGAGCAGTGTACGGAGGGTAAGTGGCCGTGGCCAGACGCTAAGAGATTACGTCCCTTCGCGTCTTAGATGGAGGTGGTCTTAGTGGTTAATACCCTGGACTACGGGGCTTGCCTATCTGATTGGGATATAAACAGGGATAAACACTCCGTAAATAATTCTCCACGTCAATAACACATGTGTAAAAACTACTCACTACTATTTACATGAGACAAATTTGATAGGAACTACCTAGTTTTAAACCACTTAAATAAAAGAGTAACAAAAATTACACTAAAATATAAAACAGTCCTTCAGCTTCGCCTTCTCCAAATAAAAATACCTGTGTGTCCGAGAGATTCGGAATAAACTACAAGCTGAAGTTCAGTTGAACCTGTCAATTAGTATCGTCCCGAAGATTGTTAACAAAAAAAGAAGAAGTAATAATCATTTAATATAGGGTGGATTTTCCTAGTTGATAATTACCTCATAAATTGATATGTGCATATTGATCTTGATTTTTGATTGGATAATACTTAAATATCATTCAAATATAAAACTAAATTAAACTACTTCTATCTTCCTTTCTACTTTGATTTTATAATAAATAGGTAGTATAAGTAATTTAGGTGTTCTTCCACCTATTTAGGTATGTAGTGTCCCCCATGGTGATACAAATAGTTTAGTAAACGATAAAGAAATAGGTAGAGTGTGAAACCGATTCTTGTTCCTTTCTTGATCGTCATTTATATAATAACTACTTTCAGACTAAATAAATCATTACCAAAGAAAATGGTATGACCATCGTATGGATACATTATGAAATAGGTGGTGAAACAGGAAAAGGTCTGTATGAATCCTTATGGATTTGATAATCCACAAGTCACAATAAATTATACATGGATTTGGTTTTTTATTTATTAAAAACTATTAATTAACAAAATTAGAGTTTCCGTAGCCCCTAGGCGACAGAGGTATAAATCCACCATTTGTAATACTTGTTACATTTGTAACAAGTCAAAATTATAATCTTCAATTGACTTACGGAATTTAGAGCAATGTATCAAAGCTTTCTTTTTAAAATTAAATAAGTTGATATAATATTGATGTTGGACGCTTGAGAGACGACATAAAACGTTTAATAACTTATTATTATTTATTTTGATTAATCATTTAACCATTTGAATTATTTCTGCAGTCCTATACGAGTACATATTTATTATTTGTCAAATTGTCAAACAATGTAATATGTATCACTAATGGACAGTTAATATTAATGTGGACATGACAACCTATGTTTCATATTAAAATTAACGCTCTGATACATTGCTGTCAATTGAGTAACTATTCACATGAAAATAAACTCATGGTATAAGAATTAAAACTGATATTTATGTTGCCACATGAGTTTAAATGCAGGTGTGTAATGCTGGTTACATTCGTAATGAAATTTCGTAAGGATAGTGGTAATATATGATCCGGTATGATATTTGGTAGAGTTGGTAGTTTTGGGTAAATTAACATGAACATGAAACAGTATAGCGGCTCTGAAGTGATCCTCTACAAACCAAATTGAAATTCATCCCGAATTCGTCACATGAAAATAAAGTCATGATATAAGAATTAAACCTGATATTTATGTTGCCACAGGAGTTCAAATACAGGTGTGTAATGCTGGTTACATTCGTAATGAAGTTTGGTAAGGATAGTGCTGATGTATGATCCGGTATGATATCTGGTAGAGTTGGTAGTTTTGGGTAAATTAGCATGAACATGGAACAGTAGAGCGGCTTTGATGTGAACCTTTACAAACCAAGGGTGTGATTCTATAACTTCGGTTGCTATCATTTGGACTTGTTATGATATCAATCGCAAATATCGACTGTACTATACAAGTATACTTGTTATTCTATAACAGTAATGGTTATTTATGGTTGATATGTACTTACATATACTCATATATGTATAAAACACCCTCTACAAGTCTACACTGATAATGGAATGTCTTAAATTTATTGCAAATTCGAATTTCCGCCATGGTGACATTTGACGTGTGACGTTTCTAAGTGATATAATAACAAGTACAATTATTATTTGTAGTTGTTATGAGTTATGGAATCCCACTCCAAATTTGAAATTCATCCCAATTCTTCACATGAAAATAAACTCATGGTATAAGAATTAAACCTGATATGCAGGTGTGTAATTCTGGTTACATTTGTAATGAAGTTTGGTAAGGATAGTGCTGATGTATGATCCGGTATGATATCTGGTAGTTTTGGGTAAATTAGCATGAACATGAAACAGTAGAGCGGCTTTGAAGTGAAACCAAATTTGAAATTCATCCCCAATTCGTCACAAACAACTTAACCCGGCGGATAATCCCCCGGCTCGCATTTCAATAACAACAATGGCGGGCGGAGTGCGTGGCTGATGTAAATTAATACACGCACACGCGGGATTCCGACCCGGAGCGCCGCCCGCTGTGACCAGCTGCCGCAGGACTGATGAACGCGTTGCCGGGGATTACACCAAGAGCGGCGCTTAATCAACCATGTATTTACCTTTATTCATCATTCGACCAGATCTCTTAACACTAAAAAACTACTGCAGAAATGTGCATCATCGTTGTTCACTAAACAAAATGTCAAAATTGTTCTGTTTACAATAACTTCCATGCGACAATCGGTAAATTTTTACCTTTATCCATCATTTGACGAAAACGGATCAGATCTCTCAACACTATAAAAACTACCGTGGTCACCACAGAATTGTGCATCACCGGTGTTCACTAAACAAAATGTCAAAATTGTTCAGTTTACAATAACTTCCTCGCGACAATCGGTGACAATATGAAGGGGGCATCAAAAACGAACTTAAACTCCCGCCGTTTAGCTTTTTCTACTTTAATGGAATTAGGAAAAATGAAAACAATTATTCGGAAAACGAAGAATATTATATTGCGTTACTCCGTCGGCGTAAAAGTAAAAATTTCTACTCTGGCGGCTTAAAAATAAAACCTGAAAAGATGTTACTTTTATGACGTTTGTAGAAAAAAAAATATATAATACCCGAAAATTTTTTTGTAACAAATTGAAAAATTCTATTTAAAAAGCTATATTTTTAATATATATTGCATTATGGAGAGAATTTATTTGAGAATTATTTTTTTTATTATCAGTAATCACAACTAATGACAGTTTATATGGTAAGTAATCTAAACTCTATGTAATACTTGTTAGGTATTATTTTATGTTTTATTTTGTACCTATATTTTTTTTTCTATAGCAGATGTTAAAGTGCAATTTTATCAACTCAAAATAGTGGATAAAGTAGCACTTTAACCGCAAGGGTAGATAAAGTAACACTTTAACAGCAAGGGTAGATAAAGTACTTTAACTTTTGTTTATTAGAAGTACATTTCCATAACAACGCACACTACTGACATTTTAAAATTGTTCTTAAATAATAATTTAATTTTTCTAATTCTTTTCTCTTCAAAACCTGCTATAGAAAAAAATAGAATTTTATACACGACGATAAAATTAAATTATCGACTCGCGAAAAATAATTCACTCGCGATTATATCGCTCGTGAATTAACACTTTCCGCTTGTCGATAAAATATTATTTTATCGTCTTGTATAAAAAATAACTATTGTTTACAGTACTTTTATTATTTAGAAAATTTGCCATCCTGCGAAAAGTGTCCACGATGTCCAGTTATTTATTCCTCTTTTATACAATATTTTTAACATATACTCAGAATCTAAACATCTTTCTCACTTGAAACTCGATAATACTAACTAACTTTATCGTATTTTTAGTGGAATAGAAGTCAAAAACTTGTTTCCTGGAAGGTCTAGGAAACTGTAGACTAAAAATTTTTCATCTGTCATATCTTGCTAAAGAAGAACAGACTGTCTAGTATTAGGTCCCTAAATATCTATCTTGTATTTTACTTTTAATTTAATGTCACATAGATTCTTTATGTAGTACCTAATTGTTTTGAAAGGACACCTTACCTGCCATCGTTTTTCAGACAATCTTTATTTTTACTATTAGCTCAATTAATGGGCAGAGACCAAGAACGCTACCAACTCAGACACCATACAAAACATAAAAATACCAGTAAACAATGCAAAGAAACTTATAACAAAAAAAAATAAAAGAAGAATGGCAAAACAAATGGACCCAAACTACAACAAACAAACTGCGAGATATAAGAGAAAATATAACACCATGGAAAATCCCCAATAAAAGAAGACACCAAATCATCCTAACCCGACTACGAATAGGACACACACTTCTAACACATGGACACATACTAAACAAATCAAACCCCCCAATCTGTGAAAAGTGTAAAGTGCCAGTAACAGTAAAACATATAATAGTTGAATGTGAAAAATACAGTGAACAAAGGACTAAACATAATATAAACAATAACCTAAAACACAATCTAGGTAACGACTGTAAAATAGAAGAAAACATAATAAACTACCTAACCGATACAGAACTCATTAAAAAACTGTAAACAAAAATGATGTAAAAACCAAATGTACCATGGTATTAGTGACCATAGTTGTCGAAGTACCTATATTTTGCTTAATAAAAAAAAAGGCTGAGAAAAATATTTCAGCTATAAAAGAAAACTCACAGTGTATTGCAAAAAACCATAACGTTCCATTTATGTATTAAGTCTATGTGGCAACATAAATATATACAGTATTACAGGAATAATACTTAAATAGTTGTATGACAATATAGCTAGTTGATTTGATTATCATTTTAAATTAATAGGGAATAGAATTACATACATAGCAACATGTATTGCATGTTGAATTATTTTATAGTTTTATAACAATGTAGCTACTTTATTTCAAAAATGTACTTTTGTAAAACATAATGTAAATTTACACCTTTAGGGGCGTATACATTTTATCCTCCAAACATGTTATATTGGTCGACATTATACCTTGTACACATTTAAACTTGCACACAGTATGTCGTGCACACTTTTTATTGGAAATAATTTTTATCCTGCACTCATTTTATCTCAATACATATTTAATGTAGTACACATTTTATTTTCCTCACACTGTATCTTCCACACATTTTATCTTTCACACATTTTATCTTCCACACATTTTATCTTCCACACATTTTATCTTCCATACATTGTATCTTACTGCCATCTCTTTGTTGCTCTCTTGAAGCATAATTAAAAAAAAGATCTAGTATGTAATTTGAAATAATTATAATTTGTCAATTGCTTTGACAGAAACGTATAGCTCGCCGGACATGAGTTTTGGTAATAGCGATGAAGGAAAGAAGTTTTGATGTATGGAAGATAAAATGTGTGGAATATAAAATGTATGGAAGATAAAATGTGTGGATGATAAAATGATTGGAAGATATAATGTGTGAATGCTAAAATGTATGAGAGATGAAATGTATGGAAAATATAATGTACGGAAGTTAAAATGTGCACAAGATAAAATTGGTGTAAGATCATTTTTTACGCAGATTAAAAGTGTGCACGACGTACTGTTTGGATGTTTGAAGGTGTGCAAGGTACAATGACGAGCAATATAACATGTGTGGAGGATAAATTGTATACGCCCCCACCTTTATAGCTAATTATTTAAAAAGTATTATAAATTATAGTTATTAGAAGTATGACTATATTAGGAACGTGTATACAACTCATGTGGAAACATTCATTATACTCTTTATAGGTACAAGTAAAGCATTTTCATTATTACAGCAATTATATGATTAAATTACTATTTACACATCGTGAATATAAATGTATCCGTATCTCCCAATGTGTACATTGAGGGTATTAAAGATTTACCATCCCTATTACATTATCATGACAAACACCCTATGTAATCTCATAACCACCCCTGATTTCTGATCCTTCAATACATTTCGATTCGTCCTGTGTAAATAATTAATTCCTGCTGCTTACCACCTCGTATGCCCTCTGTTAGTGAATTAGTGAGTGTAGAAATGTCACGTTGTGTTAGTGGACCATATTGAGGGGAAATAGTGATAGAGGGAGATATTATGGCAAGTCGTTAGGGTAGGACCGGATAGTGAATAGTTCTAGAGAAAATACAGATCCCAGGAAAGAATCGTGAACGAATAACTGGGATATAAGATATTGTTTAGATTTGTTATGTTATTATGTATAAAATTGGCTAATAACAATATTTTTTGTTTCAGGTATGTTGAATTTTACTCCTCTTCCATATCGTAAGTAATTTTTAAGTATTAAAACAGACACTAGATAATTTTATTTTTATCATGTGATATTCTTATAGTTCAACAAAACAAAAATCTAGGATTATATGAAGTTTTTATAAGAATGAATTTATACCAAATGGATCAGAAGCTGAATAAAAAATATTCGGAAGATATTTCGAATTCGTTCTCGTCCCAGGTGCTCTCATGTAGATATTATTTTCAAAAAAATTAATCATCAGACATCTATCGATAGAAAGAATCTTAAAGCGAAAAAAGATATATTTTTATAATATTGTTTCTTTTTTTATTATTTTGATTAAATATTCATTAAAAACTTTTTTAATCTACATTAGGCTTGATTGACTATGGAACACAGGACTGTGGATACGTTGTTACGCCACTGGTTCGAAAATCACTTATTACGACAAAATAGAAATTGAATTTGTATAACGTAGAGTACTTACCATATTAGTTACAAATCATACCAACTCATAAATCAGAAATTCGGACAAATACTTAGTTACAATACAAATATCAAGTGAAATAGCACGGGTGATGATTTCTACATAACAAGCAAAAGTAAGTTTGGTAAATATTACAAGTAAAATTCTAGTCACAAATCGTATTCCGCATGACAATTCCTTCAAATATAGGTATCTATTTTCTCAATGAATTACTTATCACATTTTTGTCAAATGTTGTATCTAAGCAACGCTTTTAAAAAGTCTTCAAATTTCGGCGGCACTTTGCATTAGTGAAAATTGTCAATGCATTTGCAATGTAATTGAAACAGTTCAATCAAAATACTGTGATTCAATTGGATAACAAATTATGAGTGGAATAGTAAAGATAAAATTTACGTCTGATGATGTCCGAAATAATCAATGTGGATCATTTAATTAAAATGTAAAGTGATTCCAATACTCGTTGCCAATTGTGCCAGCAATGCTTACATTCTAAAGAACAAAATTCCCGACAGTGCAAAACAACGACAACATGTCGGAATGCAAGTGAAATAAGACCACGATGCATCGCCGGACAGATTTACAAATTCCTCTGGCTGTTATAATCCCATCCATCTTATTAATTGGTTTGAATCGCTCGTTTATTTTGATTTGGACAACATGAAATCCACAAATCTAATATCCAAGCCGGCTTGGCGACGTTGGGGACTGTCAGTTGGACTAACATCAGGGGGAGACGCCGGAAAATAGAAATTGCTCCATGGATAAACAAATACACACTTTAAAGAAATGCGGAAAAGAGTTCTCACTTAAATTTTAATTGTAATAAAATGAAATAGAAATAAAACAATCATTTTGAAGAGTAGCCATCCTAACTTTAATTGAAATTATTCTTTTTTGACTTTGTCGTTATTAGTAGATGAAAATTTTTAATTGTTATTTATTATAAATGTACGACAAGTGGTGGCTCACTTGATTAACGCACTCCGACTTGAATTGAGCAGAGTATGAGATCTAGGGAGCTTCGTCAATATTATTTAAATAAAAATACCACTGTCTCCGAATAGTTTACAACTTGTATAAGGTCACTTGCAGACAATAGCTTAGTTACTTTAGGTCCTGTTCCATCTAGGAATGTTGTGCTACAGATGATGATTACGTATTATTATTATTATAAATATAAAAAGAATTAATTATTAACTATCCACGTTTAAACTGTATTTATTCTTTCTTCACTTTGAGAAAAAGAGAAAAAAATAGCGTCGTTATTAGATTAATATTATATATAATATAATTAGTCACCTTTCTATCCTCAAGTGTAGGATGTACCTATATCCTCAGGTGTAGGATGTATAATGTCCTTTAAGTTTACATGCGCATTACTTTTGCCCACTATTTCTTGCTCCTTACATCGGGATGTTTATTTTCGTCAATATCTTCTTTATTACGTTATCCCACGTGTCCTTTAACGTTCGGTCTTCCTCTTCTCTTTTATGCTGTAACGTTAGTCATCCAAACTTGGTGTACCGGTCTCCTTTCATTCATTCACATCATTTGTCTGCACCAGGCTAGTTGTCCTGTGTCTATGAAATCTAGCAATATTTTGTATTGCCGTTCTTCTCTTATCGATTCATTCCTTACTCTATCTAACATTGTTTTCGTTTAACTTTTCTTAAATATTTCATTTGTATCGCATGTATCTTTACTTTTCATTCTATTTGACAGTATCCATAGTTCACACCCGTATGTCAATATTGATCTATGTTGAATACTATCATTTTTTTATTGCTTATTTTTGTCCCTATAAAATTATGTTTTATTGTATGAAATACTTTTGTCGTTTTAATTATCCTTTCATTTACGTCAACATTTTAGGTGCCATTGGAATTTATATATATTAATATTTCTAGAAACAAACATATTTCGTCTCTTCACTCCATCAATTCCTACATGAATCTTATGAAGTCAAAATAATATATAGTTATGATACTCGTATACTCATTTTACATTGTTTAATATGTAGTTGAATATTATGTACAAAAAAATATTGCGGAATATTTTAGGACATATCCTTCGCAATATAAGGAAAGAAACCGTCATATTTTATTGTGTAGCTAGGGTGCTGTAGGTATAAATCACCTACGACAAGACTGAATTGAATCTTTTATAATTTCAACTCAGCACTTATTCCCTATATAGGCTATAAAATAATAAGAATTCTGTCGTGTTGTATTATCGAATGGAAAATATACAGAACACGTACTGTAGTAACTACAAAGTTAACAATAAAGTAATTGAACAGCAACTGAACCGTATGTTGCCACAAGAGTTTGAATACGCGAATGCAATGCTGGTCACATTTCCAACAAGGATTATAAAATTTTGTTGTGGAACTATTTTATGACAGAAATGATTTTCGAACAGTTCGTGATCTTTGGAATAAATTCTTTTATTATTGTAACAAATTCATTAATAATAATATTTATTTAACTAACCTGATTTAAAATCCCTCATTTTGGGTAACTTCTGGGATATTTGCGGGAAAACGCAATATCCTACATTTTTTTTTATTATTAATGTTATTATTATTATTCTTATTAGGTAGAAGTTTTTTTGGACAATTTTAAATTTTTGTTATAAATATAGTTTTTTATTACAGGCTTTAAAACTAGAAGTGCTTTTTTCGAAATTTCCCACAGAATAATCTAATAGAAATGTGGGAAAATGAGATTTTCGACGACGTGATACGATACAATAGATTTTAGAGTAAGAGCATAAAAAAATTCTGTCGACTGGAAATAAATTGCCCTTTAAATGTATTTTTTTAAATAAATTATAAATTGATCTATAGTAGTTTTTGGAATAAACTTCGTTAAACTGAAAATGCTGTCGACTTCACCTCGGGCATTAATAACTATCTGAAGAATAAAAACTTAGTTAATTGCTTTAATACATAAATAACTATTTCATATCTAGTTATGAAAAGTGTGGCATTTCTAATCATCAGAAAATTTTGAAAAGATAAATTTAAATTTAAATCAAAATTAGGAAAAATGTTTATTTTTGTATTAGTTGCGAAGTTTGTGTTTTTAGTACGTGAAATGTCAAAAGATCTAAAAAAATTTGCACACAAAATACAAATACTATTTTTTGTACAATTAATTTGTATCATTAATTGTAATTTTTTTATTTATCCGTATAAATTGTGTTAAGAAATGTTTTCCATCACTATGAAAAAACGTTTTCCAAGGAAATTCGCGCACGGTGTCAAGGTAACCTAGAACCTGTGAAAAAAATACCTGCTTTATGTAATATTATGTAGCTGTAGAAAAAATCTATTGTCAAATAAAAATGGTTTTTCATTTCAATGTTTTGTAATTGACATCTGGTATACGGTATAAATATATCATTACCGTTATCTGCTATAAAGTAGATCTGGTACTCCAAGTATAAGTACTGTAAGTGATATATTTACTTGTTTTATTTAAATAAAAGAATAAAGTTTTACGGAGAAAATTGCGGGTTTAAAATGTATTTATTTAAAGTGGCGTAGTTGGGTAAGAAATGTTGTTCTCCCTGACAAATCTGCTAACCTCAACAAGGGGTTAGGTCTAATTAATCATCATTAACTCAGGCTGCAGTTCATTAGGCATTGAAAACAGAACACATCAATAAGTCTCGGGCTCCGGGACTTCCATAATCCTCCGGATTCCGCTGCATAACACTGATTAACGGGTAATTACATTGCGGGACCTTAACTTCCGGGCCTTCTGCATACTGTTACCTCCTTCCTGCCCGTTAATAGCCGGATACATAAGATGCACTAGCTCTAAAAGACATTAGGAAGAAGTGGTTTACTTCGTAGTAAAGTTACCAGCATTACACACCGGTATTCACACTTATGTGGCAACATACATTCAGACACAATTCATAAATTAATGTGTTATACTAAGGTAGACCGCGGATTAAAGAACTGTTTTACTTGTTTTAATCTAGGTTTAATGTTAATCGGAAAAAATTAAACAAAATAGTTTCCCTACAGAATGAGGAGTTATTCGAAGTCATGGCCACCTTTGTGCATAGCAAATTTTAGCGCTCTATTCTATGATACAAGATTTGTAAAGTAAAACAAAATATATTTAAAAAAATGTTTATTTAGGTATCAATGTATAGGTATAGAGCAGCACTGTATTGACAAAATATTCATTTATTATAATTATTCACTTGAAAACCGGTTTCGAAGTAATGTCTGTCGTCAGCATTCGAACAAATAAACTTATAAAAAAAAAATAGAAATTTGAAAAAAAAAACCGTGTTTATGAAGGTTATACATTTTTTTTATTATTTGAACGTAGGAACTTAACGTCAGATTATAAAACAACTCAAACAGAGTGAAGCAGAATTACAAAACATGATGAACATTTGAGAATATATTTAAAAATGTCTAATTTAATTTATTTATCCAACCCCGTGTAATTATAACAATATAAGTATGCTGTTTTTAGACAAATAAAGTAGGTCATATGTCACTAGTGAGCTAAATATATTAGCTCACTGTTTTTTGGTTCGTATCATAGTAACTACGTTATAAAACCTTCTCTACACTATTTTGTTCCTAAAGGTCATTTCGAAATTCCATCTGTCAAAAATCTTATATGTATTTTATATCAATGATTAAAATGTGTTGGATAAAATGTTGTATGGCACACGTGTGTTAATTACCTAAGTCACTTGAAAAAATACCACACTCGGCCTAACGGCCTCGTGAGCTAAACTTTTCCCACGTAACTTATCTGTAATGTAACACACTTGTACCATAAATAACTATTAAATTTTTTAGCGCAAATACAATACAAAATAACTCATCTGTCAATAAATTTGTTCACAAAAACTATCAAGTTTAGAAGGTAAACATTTTTAAAAAAGTACAAATATGGCAATTAGCTTATTAAACTTTATTTAAACATTTTTTCGGTATCTATAATAATTTTAAGGAAAAAGGTGCTTCTAATTTCACATTCCACGCTGTATGTATAGGGACACAGAAAATAATCTTTCTCCAGCAAGCCTTTTCACCAAAAGAGCTTCAAACGTTGATCACATTCTTTGTAGAATGAAACAATATTTAATTTTTACTAATTAATGTAAGCAAAGCTTTTTGGTCTGTGTTGTGATGTTAAACAATCTGTAACCTTTTACGAATTTTTGACGATTTCCAACATTTTTGGTTTATTCTGAGTTTATCTTAGGACGGGTTTGAAAATTTTAAAAAACTAGGCCTTAAAAACTATTATAATCTTTACATGTTAGAAATGTGACCAGCATTACACTCAAGTATTTATAATCATGTGGCAACCTATATTGCAGGCTTTGTCCAATTAAATGTTTGTGGAAATACAATGGTTTTCTAATTTAGTTCTGTCGTATAGAACGTCAGATTTATATTGGCTTCACTTAGTAATTAATTCATGAACAACCCCTCATTGTTTACATTTAATTCACTTTACTAACTCTGTCAACAAGTCGTATTTACATACGTCTGTAAGAATATCCATCTGCGTCTCGCATCCATCTGTCGGCACGTCACCCACTCTTGTGTTTTTGCACAAGTTGCACAATACGCGGCATTAATTACCGAACCGCGTGAATTATAACTCTGTGTTAAATGTGGAGTCGTTTGCGAGAACTTACTCCATTGTGTGGATAATCCTCCCCCGAACCAACTAAATTACCCTGCAGAACCGAACGCGAGTTATTGTTTCTCAGCCTTTGTTACAACTTGTGCATTAAATGTTTATAATTTTTAATGGTATTAGCCTTCATCTGTCTTTATTATACAAATTTCTTAAAGTTTATATCAAGTTAACATTGTGGACTTGACATAGTGATTAATGGCAAGCGACAATTTTAATGTTTTAATTTACCTAAAAGTTTTAATTTTATTTTAAATAATAAATAAATTGTTGGATGTATCAATCTGCTTTATTGCGGATATCGATAAAAAAATTACACTATGGGATTTTTACTAGATGTCACATTCCGGACATTTTAACTAGTGTGAAGAATGAAAAACGTTGTTTGTTATTACTCAATGCTGATGATATAGAATATTAGACATCATCTTCCAGGTACTCAAGCTGGTATGGAGAGTGTATTGATATAAAATTAATGTTGAAAAACGTAATATATTTTTACCCTATATCGCAGATGACAGTAATGACATATGGTGACTCGAACAACTGTAAATAGGGATTTAACATGTAAAACCATATTTTCGCAATTTTCCTAAATATTTTAGTAAAAAAGCTTCAAATAACAGAGCATAAAATTTACCTGCCTTCTAAGGTGAGAATTGACATAAAAATGAACAAATGTTTAACGGTTTATCTGTAAAGTTGTATGCGTTTGTTTATTTTTATTGTTAATTGATTCAGATGCAGAATTGTATGGTTTACAATTTTATTTGAAGCTTTTTTACGAAAATTTGATTTTACATGTAAAATCCCTTGTTCTTGTGATCGAGCCACCACCTTGTACACTGAAGAAATTTCTAAGACGCATTACTGATTCACAAGAATCAAGAATACTTGAAGAAGATCTTGAATTTTTAAGTCATCAAGACAAGTCAAGATCTAGGCAAGAAAGTAGTTTTTCAATTCGAGACGAGGCAAGAATGTATGTGTAAAGGTCAAGATAGCTTCGCAAGAAATTTATTGATTTTTATAAAATATTTAAATTATTATTGTATACAATTTTACTATGAATGTGCATTACAATAGAGAAAAACGGTATGTTACTGGAGAAAATACACGAAAACGGACGAATGGGCTCAAACGGAAGACTTTCAAACATATTATACGTTAGTGGAGTTGTTAACAAACTTAAAAGGATTTTTCAATATGTTCACACACAAAGTATTTTGTAATGTAATGTGCAAGCACGAATATTCAAGAAATTAAGAAATTCTTGACTAAATACATATACATAAATACAAAAATACTAATCAGTAACGAAAAGGACAAGACAAGAAGCTTCTTATTTCTTGACATGAAATTCAAGACAAGAAAATAAATGCTTTGGCGACAAGAAAAGAAATGATTTCCATGACAAGAAAATGTTTTCAAGACAAGGTTTTATGTCTCTGGGAAACACTAATGACCATCCAGTGTAGAGAGTAAATTTCTGTATATTTCATATTTAAAAATATTATTAGGATATATTACATATTGTAGGTAATATGGTAATACTATATATGCAAAGAAAAAGTTTAAATCCGTCACCTATTGTACATTTTGGTAAGCCTAAGAAGTAGTTTAGATGATGTGTATTGTATTTAATATTACAGAATGTTTCTGGTCTTTTGTGTTTCGTTGTGAATAGCGATATCACCATGACAACACATTATTATTTGTTGACTAACGAGGCAACTTCTACAATCTATACCCCGTCGACAGAATTTCCAATAACGAGAAATGCAAAGTTCTGCAGACAAAAATAACTCATTTGAGCTGGAGAACTTCAAAGTGGAGAGCAATTAATTATAATTAAAATCAGGTGCAACTGCACTGGATTGTTCCTCGACAGAGACAAATTGTTTTCAATCGTTTTTCCACTTTTTAAATAATTGCAATCCATTAATTTGTGGAGTGATGCCTAATTATATCAATATTTAAATATGGAGTAATGTGTATGGTAATGACGAGGTAAATGTCGATTATAATTATCATAAATGTCCTATAATGAAATCTGGACGGGTCAGATAATTATAGGTGTTTTTCCTCTCTGATTACAATTAATTTATTTTAATAACCATATTTAAAAGCTGTCAAACGCCAGCATTAAATTACACCGAATATCAAAATATTTATTCTCATTATCATTTCGAATTCATACCTCTAATAGCAATGGATTATAAGGTGATGGTGATATTTATTGTGAATTTATTTTTGAGAATAAATATTTTATATTCTTGACCCCGAGGTCACACTAGAACTAGAGCAATCCTAAGGCTCTCTTCACTCTACTTGTACGCTATTCAGAACTACTCTACTACACTCAAAAACTTTCTCACACAACTTCTGACATCTGCAAACACAACAACTCTTAGTCCTGCAAATAACTGAGAATGCAGGCAAATACACTTTGCTCGTATTGTTGATGGGGATGCGAAAATATACTACAAAATATATTTCTTTTGTCCGAACATATTGAAAGGAGATTTGGAAATTATATTTTTTTTATCATCCACTTCATAGATAAATAAGGTTTAAGATTGTACTAAAAATTTCATAAATATGTACAGTAATGTTTTTTATTGTAAAATACAAATTATAAAAAAGAATATATAAGAAAAAGTAAATGAAAGGGTTAAGAACCAAAAATAATGAATTGTACAATCTGATGTTTTTAGGTATAAAAATTTCTTTTGGAAAATTTATTGTATTTTTCCTTGAATATTATTTTGAAAATTGGTTTGTGTATATATTCGTATCAGAGGAATTTATTATTAAACTCACGAATGTTCTGATTCAATTAATTTTTTGATAAATGTTGAAAATTATTCGATAACATCTCAAAAATTTCCATCCCTTGCTTTCCCAAAATTTTGTTAGTGGCATTAAGGTTGCATCTCAAAAATAGTATATTGTGCAACAAGTGCAGAAAGTCGCTTATTTCCCACGTGTTGTGAAAGGAATCACACTTGGTGGAAAATAGGTGATTCTGCACGAGTGTGACACTATACTTTTTCGACGACCACATTCCTAAAAGTTACAGAACAAAAATATATGCACGAAATCTATTTGACATAAAATCAATATGGCGCACGTAATCTCACAAGGAGTACCTTCTCGCATGCGTAGTGTTAACAATTTGTTGTGAGAAATGATATTTCCCATACTACACGTACGCAATTTAGGCAAATACTGCGCGAAATTATTTCTCACACTTTAACCCACGACCATGGGAAATACGCATCTTTGAAGGTTTATATAGTGTGAGAAAAGTGCCAGTTTCCATAGTGGTTGTAAAAAACTCTGTTTTTTTTAAGAATATATAACATAATATGGAAATACAATCTGGATGAAACGATTCTGTGAAAAATGTGAAAAATAAAAAATTTTTCATTTTTTTGAATTAACATTATTTAATAAAACTAAAAATTTTAACAAAAAAATACATATTTTTGGAATATTTCATATGTGTAAACACAAGTATCTACTTTACATTTAAAATATTAAAAAAAATTGTTTGTTTTAAATTGAGTTTTGTATTTAAATTGTTTTGAAATTCTATTTGTCCGCTTGCAATTTAACTAGCAATAACTTGATCGTCCCCCGCCTAAATCCGGTCCTATCTGATCCGTGATTGGTTTATCAGCCGTATCTTACCCTTACGGGATATTGGCTATCAAGTGCAGGAAATATATAAACTCTCTTCGGCCCTCCCAGATAATTCTCCGGTTTAACGAGCTATTTAAATATCGACCAGCCAGCAACATCAAAATTAAATTTTCATGCACTCCTGTGCACCGTATTAAATATAGTTTGTAAAATTGGAAGTTTGTTAATTATTAAAATGTAATACATTGTAATAACTGGTTTATACGATTGAAAAATTCATGTAGATTGTTTTCATCATTACCAACACACGAAATTGAAACATAAATTTATAAATAATAACAGAGTCCTTGTATATGTTGTCATATGAGTTTAAATACACACATGTAATGCTAGTCACATTTATAATAAAAAATTATTAAATTAACTATTATCGCAGATATCGGTGTAATATACAGGGTGTTCATTTTAAGTGGTACAGTATTACTATCTCGAAAACTATAAGATGTGCAGATTTGATCAAATTGCAATTTCTTTACTAGAATGGAGATGGAAGATTAAAATTTTCTGCATTTTAGTCAGAATTAAAAGAGTTTTTTACAGCTCCAACTAATTTCGACTGACTTACACTCCCCGAAGAAGACTTAGGAAGGGCCGAAATTAGTTAGATCTGTAATATACTCTTTAATCCTGAATGCAATCCAGAAAATTTTATTCTTCCACTTTGTTGCCCCAGTTTCAACTGATAATGATGGTTGTAGTATCAATGGGAAGATGAAAAAAATTCTGCATGAAACGACTACATGGCATTTTAAAAAAGTGCTGATAATCTCTCTCCTGATATATTTACAGCAAAATTACAAGAGTACAAAGTTCGAAATTAAATTCTACATCAGATAAGATCAAAAATGATGCAACAGCATATTTGCAGTGTAAGATATATTAAGAATAAATTGAATTGTATTCGGTAAAAATTAGACAGCCATGGAAAAAAAGAAAAATGTTTATGTGGCAGTTGAGTGAAACTTCATTGATTATAATTCTTATTGTCTATATTTTATTATTATTTAAGTTGAATTTAGATTTTTTCCTTAAATGATATACAAATATTACAAAATTTTAAAATTATCAACAATGATACAATAACTGTCACAACTGACACATAGATATGATGCAGAATCTTTGAGCTCGATTTGTCAAAACACTGAAAGAACATATTGCTTAATTCGGGTGACGTGTCACATGTAGAAATATCTATATTTTTGTGATATTTGCAGCCCTAGTAAAAAAAGATTTATATTTTTAATGTAATGATTTATTAATAGAGAGAAAACAAATAACTTTTACTTTAATGACCTTTTCGTAGCTGAATACCATTTGCTAAATTTTCAGTTGAAGATTGGTATTTCGTGCAACTGATGAAAATAAGGTCTCACAAAAGTACGTAGGAGAAGAAGCGAAGACTGTCAGTAAATTATACATCTTACTAAAAATGTCTTGGTGTGTCATCTTTGCCAGGCTGTCATTGATTCGCTATCACTGATTTATTGGTTAATGTAAATTTTAATTAAAAATTGTACTGTTTTCTTAGTTTTAAGTTCATTTACTTTTACACCCCCGTTCTTCAGAAATACCTGCCCCCCTTTCCGGAGTAAATGGTCTGAAAGAATCACTGCGTGTATTTGTTACGCATACCAGAATAGTACGCATGTAGTAAACGTAGTCTATGAACTTTATAAATATAAATATAAAATGCATTTCCCCCTTGTTTGAAGAAGGAAGTATGTCCATGTCGTCCTTTTTGTCCTTTTTAATAAGTGTTTTATATGCACCGTACGTGGATCCTCGACAAGGATTACTCTGTTTTTAATTATCCTGCGGAAGTGCCATTTAGGGGTAAATTAAAAAATAAATCAGATGTGCTGTGCTCAGGACATTATCTTGTATTATTCATATGCTCATTGCGTTGTAATTAAAAGTATAACATATTTTTCCTGTGTACATAAAAGATTATATAAGATGAATTGCACGGAGGATTTATTAGTCCTTTGTTTCAAGAATTTGTTTTTCATTTGTTTTGATGAAAGATAACGCTCTTGATAAATTGCAACAAGTAGTTTACTTGCTAAAACAAATATAAAAACTACACACACATACAAACACACTTGTGGTAATTTATATTCAGACGCAACTCATTTTTAACGAAAATGGGCAGTTAATTCAAATATCAGTATGACCTACACATAGATATATTAGTGGAAAATCTGACAAGCACTGCACAATGTAGGTATTTTAACATATGCGGCAATACATTTAGACGGAATTTGAAAATTTATTTGGAAAGTGTTGTATTATTTTATCCACAACTGTCAAATAATATACCTATAATTCAATCGTTTTTACCAATTAATTACCTTCATTGCTAATTGATCTGTCATCATCATCATTTTTTCACTTCTAACATTCCAATCTCAATCCTACTAAATAATTATATTGATAACGCACAACTGACAACCGTATTTCTAAACTCATAACCAATAATTGACACCTGTCGTTTTTCGCGTGTAAAACAATAAAAAACATGAGGCGAAAAATTTTAATTGTTTTTTGTAATTTTTATTGAATTATGCTATTATATAATTATTATATTAAAATAAAATAATCTGTATTAAATAATATGTCAAAGTACATTCAGTATTGCCCTATATAATATGGAGACTTAGGGCCGGTTTTTCAATCTCTGGTTAAAGTTCCGGTTACCTTAACCATCGGTTAACAGAAAAAAGTCGCATCGGCCCTTAGTTGTTAGCCAGACAGTTTTTGTTTACAGAAACTTTTTTTACTCTGTTAAATGCCTATAACACTTTTTTGGAACACACGATATGTAATATTTATTTATATTTATTTATACTGGGTTTCCTTAACAATTAAATTTATAAATAAATTTATCTCTCACTGTTTTTTCCTCATTATTTGGTGTGCCAGATCTGTTTTATAGCGGATGTTGGAAATGATATATTATAATTAGTAATTAATGAATAACTCTTCCTTGTTACATTTAATTCACTTTACTACAGTTGATTTGATTTATGTGTACATGTACATAAATATTAATAATTTTGTATAATTTATAACATGAGTAAAAAGTTACTAAATTATTTATGTATTTAAATGGGATGAGAAAGGATATTTTCATATTTTGTAGTTGTCAAAGTCAGGTACTGAAGTTTATAAGAAATATGTATCAGGCTTTAAAATTTAATGCTCTTTTTGTTGCGGTGGCATTTCGGTTATAAATTCCCTTGTTTTGCGTAAATATCCGTGTGAAAGTGACATCCGCAAGCCTATGACAGCTTTTTTGAAACTATCAATAAAGTTCAACTCGCTCGGAGTGTTCTCTTCTTGACAGCTGTCAGCAACGCAAACAGACTCTTGCGTAAAAAGTGTTTCTAGACATTGTGTGTCCTATAAAAAATTCAGCATTATTTGGTTCTTTGTTGCTGTTGTTTAGACAAAGGTCCGACTCACAAAGCCGGTGAATGTACGAATGTGAATTTGGAAATGAAATACTCAAAACTGTTGGGCACTATTCTAATGCGAATGAAAAGCAAATATCAAATAATAAATAATAAAACAGCAAAAGTAAACTCCGAAACAATTTAGAAAAAGTTGTTTAATTTAAAAATGTACAAATACACAACATACAATGCAAGAAATAAATACATCATTCTGAAAATAACAATGTTTAAAATATATTTCAAATACGGAATAGGAACTTACTCGGTTTAATTAAAGCACTTATAACGTAAATAACTATTCTACTAATAACTATTCAAATGTCAATATTAGCTTTTCGATATTTCCGTACCTTATCAGGTCCCATAATATATGTACCTATATTGTAGTTCTTTTATTAACGAACATATAATGCATGTTTAGGCACGATCAGAGCAATAACGAAATTAAAGTTTTGAAATACTTGAACAATTTTATTTCATAAGAGTTATCATTTAAGTATAAATAAAGTGAAGGATAACTAACTAAATAAATATAGTAGAAACTCTTATCCGGCAAATAATGTGTAAGTGTCTTTCAAAGTTACTTTATCCATTGGATTATTCTGTAAATTAACATAACGAAAATAATTATTTAGATGTTGGCTGCAATAAAATACTGATTACTGACTTCATTATACATTTAGACAAGGTGACAAGGGGAACATGATGTACAATTTGTACATGTTAGAGAAAGATAAGTAATTAATGATGTGAGACGATGATCGACTGGGCAATAGATGTAGGGAATTAAACCAATGTTTCGATCATACTATGATTAACGATTTTACCCTGAAGAGAATCATAGTATGATCAAAACGTTAGTTTAATCGACCCTATATAAAAATATAATATTTGGACTCATTTGATTTCACAATCATTTCAAGATGTCAAAATTTGACGTAGGTTTGTAAAGCCACAATTTTGCAATTTTGTTTGGATGATGTTTTAAATAAAGTGGTACAGGTACTGCGGTACTTGTTGTATTTCTCGAGCAAGTGAAAAAAACAAAAATATCTATAAATGCGTTAAGGAAAACTGATATGTTTTTAATGCTATTCATTTTATTAGAAGTATTTTATCTATTGAAGCCAGGTGATTTTAATTATAAATATTGTTTAAATAATGTTGAACATTGTAAGTTATCGGTTATATTTACAAGAATTATTTATTCTTAGTCATTGCATTTTTCGAAGTTGTTCACTCGTTCTATATGCTTGACGTTCAGGTTTTACAAAATCATCTATTTCTTCTAACTCTTGGTTCTGGAGTGTTTTGAAATAATTGAAAATATCTCTTCTGAAATAATATGTATAGGTCAGAATTGACAATTTTAAATAAAAAGAAAGAACTAGTAGCTTTTCGGCATAATTAGATCACTATTCACACCTAAAACAAGTTTATTTCGAAGTTCAAGTTCCTAATAATTTATCTATTAGATTTAGATATTCTACAACTATGTATTGTACTGTAGTGGAAAGATGAATGTGACATTTATTTTACAGATATTGTTAATTTCAAACATTGTTCGTACTTGGAAAGATCGGGCTAAATTAATCTTTGATCGTTGCTAAGTAAGCATTTACTTAAGCATCCCCGGTCGTTAAGTAACTTTCAAAAACACTTACCAATCAGTAATTTGTAAACTTACACGTTCTTGGAAACCCAATACAATGAAAAATATCCGATCGTACAAAAAGAATATGTTTATCCTCGTTTTGCAAACAAAGTGTGCAATCCAATATCTGAATGGTGTTCCATCGGATGGCCATTTTATAGATGGGAAATCATTGCAATCTTTAGGAGAATTGTCCATTGTCGTAGTTTTATTCGCTGTAAGAGATGAGTTCGCAGTAAACCATAAAGAGTGCAAACGGTCTTGTTTGTACCGAGGTCTTGCATTTGGTTTTACGGCCGGCGCTTAAGTCTTCTACACGGTAACCTCGGATATTAATTCTAAAAACCTGGATTCAGTTACGATCAGAGTGATAGACTCGTAAAGCCCTCTTTTTATTATTCTCGTTATGGGAGAATGCATTTCGTTTAACCTAAATTATTATTGTAATCTTTATATTATATAAAACTACTGTTACCAACCTTTTAAATTTATCTCTCGCGAATTATTACCCTTTTCTGAGTATGGCAGCTTTATAGCAGATATCAGTATTGATATATTTATATCGTATCCATTTACCAGACATCGTCTCTCAGGAATTCAGCTAATGTGTTTAGTGTACCACTAAGTTTTTTGTGGGAAATGAATGGTACAGATTTTAATTCGGAATGACATGAATTCAGGTAGTGAGAACAACAATCTGTCATTTTACCCTCTAGAAGTGATAACTAGATGTAATCTACAGAACACTTTAGCCGGAATGTAGAGTGTGTTGTAGGGTAATTTTTATAAATAGAATTGATTTGGCGTAGATATTTCAGGTTGAGGAAGAGTCTGTATTAAAAAATTGTTTTAGGATATTTTAGGTAAAATTAGTGATATTTTGTCATTTTATAAAAGAAATCTGATGTGAACACTACATGACTTGTACGTTAAATTATACACAATTTTTGCTGCAGTTCATTTAAACTTATTTCACTTAAAAGAGAGATCATTCTACAGCAAATCATTCTTCTCCTTCCATTCGTTTCATATGTACGTAAGTACAGATGTCGCCCCGAAACTAGTTAAAATGGATTCATGGATGGTCAAAATGGATATTTCCGTGGAAACCTGAAAATCCAAATTTTCGCGATTACAATACTTCCTTTACTTTGAATAACGAAGTAATTATAGATGCATTTCTAACACTAGGTATGTTTGATAGTATATTAATATTGTAATATAATAAGTATTGTTTCGGTTTTTATTTAGATGCCAAATAAATTTAATTGTATGTAGCATCATCCTCTGTAAACTATAATTATATAATTGGAAGATAGACCCTTCTATTGCTAAGTATATTCGGAAATGGGAATATAACAGCTTTATTAAGTAGGGAATTCTATACATATGTATGTACATATCACCTTCATTCCCGATAAAATTGACAATTGTTAAAAAATATATCCTATCCCCTTCTTGAACTACTACTGTAGCTGTAGTAGAAAAATAACTTAAAAGATTTGGCAAAACTATCCTTTACGCTATGAATTCATAATAAAATTGTATGGTCTCATTTAAAATAATAAAAGCGATTCTTATATTTTGAGAACCTCTAATTGAAAATAGAAATTGTTTGCTAATTTATCCGACTTCATATCTCTTATTGTTCTCGAAATAGCAGTAGTGTACCACTTAAAATTATCATCCTATGTACTACCAGAATTACTTAAAATTATATTGTATTATTTCTGTAACGGAAGATGAAAATCTGAAATCTATTTCAAAATAAGTACAAGTACTTTTATTTCAAATATCGAATAGACATTCATTCTGAGAACGGAATATTGGATTAAGAATTAATATTGGATAAATAAATTTAGCAGTGAAAGAATCTAATAGGATTCCACGCACGATTGGGATATAAAATGCATTTTAATATTCCCCCTCTTCCATCATCGTTTCAATTACAAAAGTCTCGTGTTTCGGCCATAAAGTTTTTACGGCCGTAGAATCCAGTGCGCTTTAACGAAGCCGGGATGCGCAGAGGACAGAATGTATTCACCACGACGTCTTACATGTAATATGTAAATTGAGATATGTATAGTGGTATGCACTTATCGCTCGGAATGCGTGATTATATGCCATCTACCAGTGGTCCCCAACACATAGTTAGTGCTGATGGTGATGACGCATCGTTCGGGAATATGGAACATTTAAATTAGGACCATCAAGGAATTTCAGACGAAATATTAAAATTGAAATCGCTATTAATAGACCTTGGCCATCATTAAAAAATACCAGTATTTGGTATTGAATTCAGCAATAACTAAAGAAGCTAAAAGATTCTCCGTTTTGAAGAGCAAGACATTTCGACGATCCTAAAAGGAATGAAATGGATAGGCACAACATTAAGTCTGGGTGACGATTTGGAGTAATAAAAACAATGAACTTGAAGGAAAATAAACATGAATGTCTAACACAAATGTAGGGACATTTTAGTCAAACAATTAAAGACAATAGCGTCGTTTGAAAAAATGGTATGGACCTCAGCTTAAAACCAGAAACACAACAGAGATTTTCAGACGAAAATGGCAATACCATTTTTTATCAATTGTGGGACGTTTATTTATGTTTTTGCAGACTGCAATATTATATGGAAGGAAATTTTATCATAAGTAATATAATAATAAGTGTCATGTTGTTATCTGTGAAATTTACGAATATTTATTGTGTGGATTTAAAAATCATTATTGATCCGAGTTGTCGTTTCTTCGCAGGAATTATGAGTAAATTTTGTCAAAATATATTTGTTTGATTATTTCACCAATGACAACATATCAACAAAATATAACCATGACGATCTTACTTTGGTTTTATGAAATTTTATCCCTGAAAACTGCATTCTTTCATTAAATGAAGATTGGAAGAAAATGACGTGTATGAAATAGTCAAAATTAAATTGATCAGAGCTATTCATTTCATGATTTTATTATGATATAATTTCTGATTTGTCATTCCTTAATCCATAATTTTTGAATTTTTTTTTCTGTATTGTTGTCCTAATAATAAATATTTAAGTCAGTGATTTATCGTTAAATCTGACTATCTTTGACATTTTACAAACGTACAAACCACAGATGATGATTTCATATACCTACCGAAGGTATCTATGATTTATACATGGTACAGGAGAAATAAGTACATTAAATTTAATCAGTGATAGAACTCACTGAGAACTACAATTATTGTTGGTAACTATTTCTTACAAACCTTCTAGAAATTGAGTTAAAATTCTTCAAAATTTTGTCACAAATTTCATTATTCACTGACAATAGGGTTGGAAGTAGCAAGAATTTAGAATTGGTTAGAAGTGTGAAAGAAAAAGGTGTAATGTTGTGACATAGATGTTAAAGGCACTAAAGATTAATTCGTTTTTAAACTTTAATAGTTTCTGTCTTACAAAATTAAGGTCAAGATTGACTATATGGTGGAGGATCCTATTGATTGATCATAGAACTAGAATAAAAAGATTCGCTGAGCATGCATTGTGATATATGGGGTTTAAGTGCCAGTGACGACATACTTCTAGCTAAAAATAAATACCGCTGTTTTCGAGTGGTTCGGATTCGGAACTCACTGTAAGCTGTAGATCTACTGTCCTGTTATTAGACAGTGTAAATGAAATAAATAAATATCAATGATTTACTGAAGGTGTCTTAAGGCATAGATGATGTATTGTTCATATAGAAATATCGTTTGGCAAAGTAAAGATGTTATGGGATGCGGAACCCCATGGATATCAATATTAAAATAGCATTTGTTTTACGGTGGCGTGGTTCAAGACCCGGATCGGCATTCGCCACGCGGTAATAATTGTGTATCTGGTTGATCCTGAATACAGCCAGAGCAGCGGTGCAGCCTCCCTGCAGTTATAGATAGCGGATTTATAGCCACCGAACGAGCGCGGAGCCAGACGGAGTCTGTCCCTACAGCCTTAAACATTTTTTATGGAAAATTCCGGCGAAGATTTCGCCAAACGTGAGATATTGCTGATTTGAAAAGTTGAGGAGAAACAGTAAATGGGAAATCTATACCGTATATCGTGTTTATTAAATATTCAAACATCGGAGAGGAATTTACAAGATATTTCAACCTAAATCGAAGGGTGTAACTTCGTTTATAGCCCAGCGAAATCTGCAGAAAAATATGCTAAACATCTATACTGTTACGTTGACAACCATTTTCTTTCTAATAGAAATTTCTTTTCTATTTCACTCCTATACAACTAAAATTTATAAGCAATCCTGTACCTGCAAAGAGAACTACAATTTGTATTTGGATGAGTTACACTAGAAATAAAAAATATGGAACAATAAAATGAAAGTTTGAGGTATACGAATTTTTTATCTCTTCTGCTTTTAAAAATCTCCTTTTGACTACCTGAAGTGCAAATATAGCAATCACACATAGATGACGTCTCCGGTTGTAGCGATTTTTCGCATTGCGGTGCGATAAATAACACGATATTTTTAGCTTTTAAATGTTAAAAATATAATAATAAATGTAATCATAAAGGTGCTTACAAAAACGCAACATTCCACAATTTATCATTCAATAAAGTCTTGGCGAAATATAATTTCTTTATTATTTTCACTTTTTCACTGATTTTGACCTTTCGTTGATTTTTAAAATATCGTGTTACAGAGACTATAATAATTTTTTCGCACCTCCGTCCCATTATGACTAATATTCCAGAACTCAAAATGGTCCAGAAACTTTCTTTTTGTAAGGATGCCATAAATATGTTAACATAAAAATATATTTTATTGGGAATATAAAACGTTAAATAAAACAACTATTTTTGATTTCTTATTTTTTATATTATACCCGTGTTATACGATTATATTATGATAATAGTTGAAAAATATCAATTCACATTTGTTTTATTTCTTAGGTTAAAACAAATGTCACTAAATTTTTTTAATAAAACAAGTAAATTGTTTATATGTATATTCATGTGAATCTAAAATGTTACTTACATAAAATTTGAAGTAGTAATAATATTTCTTTAATAAATTAAAAGAGTCATCGGCGCAAAAAATCTTGTGTATCACACGCCATTAAACTCTTTTGCAAAAACTCACATTATTTGTCAAAATAAGCTCGCTCTCACAAAAGTTCAATTTCTGGACTAGTAATACATTCTACTAATTTTAAAGTAGCTTTCTTGTTGGCATCTATGTCAGTAATTAAAAAAATAATAATAACAATAATTTCATTAGAGTATGCTGAATTTAATAATGCGAAAAAAAACCAATTATCCTTTGACTGTAAAAACAAAACTGTTATCATTACTATGGAATAATAGCTAAAAGTAAGGAATGTATTCGTGTTTTATGTACCAAAAAAGTCGACAATTATATGTTATCAGTACATAAAGAACTTTGAAGACATGTTTGAGTTTTTGAACGCCCGTCTCCGATTTGGACAATTTCTCGGTAAGTTTGTTCCCGCGGTAAACAAGGCAGGTTGGCAGGTTGTGTGTGCGATGAATGTTTGATACAGAGCGATACAATGATCGCGTCGCGAGCTTCATTGTCAATTCATATTTCGCTATGCGGAGCAGTCGAGAGACGTTCGCCGTTTATACTCGCTCAAGCCGCCCTGTTTCACTTCTCGTGTTTGACTTTCCTGCTGCATTCCGCAACGCTCACGGGACCCGACAAGGCTTTGTCGCTCTCCTTACAAAAAGAGCCAAACCGGAGAAGCATCGTTGCAAACTGGATGGAAGAACGTCAAATATTCTCAATGGAACATTATTATATACTATTAATATATCCAATATGATCGAAGATCGCAATTACAGGATGATTTTAGTAATTAAATGAAATGACGTAAATAGTCAAAAAAAGTAATAATAATTTATAAATATTTTAAACATAAAATAAATTTTCTGAACGAACCACTAACTATGTTCACAATAGTATTACAGTCACACGCCAAATTATTTAAGGTATTACAAAGTTGTAGCAATGAATATTTAAATTCAAATTGGTTCTCTCATATTTATATTTAAAAGGCATTTTTTTTTCCTAAATGTAATACGAATAACATTTATTGGTATTAGTCTAGGAGAAATTGGATCGTTCCGTAGACCATTTATTTTATGAAGGTGAAGACCACTTTGTAGTTTTTGACGCGATTCTAAACTAGAATGTTCATTTTCCTTAATGACTAATTAGTGTAATATCTGATCCTGGGATATCGTCCAGAATAATAATAATAAATAAATAAATTTCTTCATGTTGGGTCAAGTTTGGATTTATAAAATAAGTAGATAGGATTTAAGCTTGCAAATAAGTATATCAGTCCCGACCTAACAAATATTTTTAGAAATATAAGAGAATATATCAATCAATCAGTAAAATAATCTATAATGAAGCAAACACATTACTTAATCATTTTGTGGGCCAGAAACTTTTTGTGGTGTAGCAGTCGTAGCCTTCTATTGGCCATACCAGGTCACATTCAGTCGAGAAATCCATTTCTTCTTCGATGATAAATGCCAAGGAGCTTCTAGCTATAGATTACTATAGAAAACAGTCGACGTTTCTAAGGGAGTAAAAAAACTTCGGAAAACAGTCGAAAGTAGCCTTAACCAAGGAGGTAAATGATACTTTACGACAAATCGAAAAACTGGTTCATGGAGCTATAAAAGGTTTCATTAAAATCTGGAACTATTTACTTAGAGATAAGTTACAAAAGATTTTGTAGATCGTTGGGATAAAGTTATTGCGCTCATAGCTCTTTTTATTATGGATAGGTACTTTCGTTAAAACGTGCGGAATCAGATTTGGGATCATCAGTATCTCTATGGATCAGTAAACGAAATGACCAAGATTGATTTCATGTCTCTCAATAAGGCTTTGAATAAGAAACAAGATGAAGTTGTAGTGTATATTGTAGAATTATCTATGGTGCTATGAAATGAGAAGTATAATAATCTGTGGTGATATATTTATTTATCGAAAGTAGTTGGGAGAAGTAGGTAATAAGAGGTGGTTGCATTATAAAAATGTCCATTAGGCTCACATGATGTTTATCGTGTCGTAAACAAGCGTTGCGCGGTTTATCAGTCGTAGTGCGCCGGAGTTAAATCTGAGAGGCACTTTAAAATTACGATGGCTTCTCCAGGCACTCTTCACCGGAGTGGCATTACGATGTTTATCTCCTAAGCGCTGATTGTGAACGAATGGCAACACAATGCCACAAGGCGTAATTGTTACTTCTCTATGAGGATTTCCTCGCTAATTGTGCAATTGCAACTACTGCTCCAACTAGCACAGTGCGTGGCTAAATGAACGAGAAAATTCACTCCAACACACACCGAACTTTGCTTATTTGGAAATTCAGCCATATCATTTACAATTAAATTCCCTGCTTCTTCCCAACTATTCACTGTGTCTTTCACTGTTCTAAGCCTTCCATACTTTTCGGGATATCATTTCTCTTTTACTCTCAACTAAGATAAAGGAGCTTTTGGGAAAGGACAAAGATGAAAATAAGAAAAATATTGAACATGTATTTTACATTCTTCAGAATAGATCAAATATATACTCGTTGTAGTAATCACCCTTAAGCCTCATTTCTACTGACTGTCCTAATACTTAAGAATAAAGTTTAAGACAACCATTTCCAGCTTTGATGAAGATTTATTGTTTAAATACTTACAATTATAAGTAGTGCTTAGAAATAATTACTTGCAAACTCCAAACTTAACGCCTAGTGCATGTATCCTTACGCACAATTGTGAGAGATAGATGTATATCCATGTTTTTTGTTCTTTGAACTGTCATTTTTCAATCTACAAAGACATATAGGGTAATTGGAGGCGAGATGGACCACTCTTTCTGGAAAAAAAAAATACTTATCTATAATATTGAATACTATTTAGAAAACAAAATTTATATATATGAACAAAACTACAAAAACAAATTGGATTGGACGAACACACACAGATTTCCGGTGTGTTTTTGAACAGGAAAGTACGTTGTTCCGGTATATTTATCTCATAATTATTGAATACAAACCGATCGAAAAAAATATTACGGGTATTATGTAGGAAAGGTGTCTTCCCGGATTCCTATCCACTATCGTCCGGGAATGTGTCACTTTTCCTACTAGATACACAATGTACTATTATTAGGGTTCAAAAAAGTCATATTTTTAAATTACGTGTTAAGTCTTATGCACACGTTTGTAAAATATTTACATAAAATATTAGTTTAAACTTACCGAAGTAGTAATTAACTAATTGTCTATATAAGATACACATTTTTTGTCAATTTTTTAAGTAAATCTTGGATTATGCAGTGTTGACCGTATTAATTTTCAAACGGCTACATGCACAGTTTCTAAACAACAAAATTAACATTCCCTATGAGATATATCACTGTAATGTACTTTTAAGGGTAAAAGTTCATCTCTCCTACTGGTCCATGTCTCTCCCACTTACCTTATTTATTTGCGGTTTAAGAAGTTCCGGTATGAATATAGTCAGTTGGGTACAGGAAATTTTACAACATAGAAGAAATTTGGCTGTCAATTTGACAAGTAATGTAAGTAGCTGGAAATGATGTACACATATTGTAGGAATGATGGTAGTAGATTATGTAGTATGCAATAAGATTTAAGCCTTATGTCAACTTGGTGGAAACGAGCATGTAATGAACTTTATATTTTATATATAAGTTTAGGGATATGTAGTAGGGGGATGTAAATGACATTATAATCACGAAAAAAAATATTAACAAAGATATTCAATAGGGATATTCTCCAACAGCCAGATTCACAAAGCAGGATTAGCTGAAAACTGGTTTAAATATTTAGAATTTAGATTTAATTTGACATATTTTAACCTGTTTAAGAGCTAATCCTGTTTGGTGAATCTGGCTGTATATTTTTTGTGTTTCTGTATCGTACAATGTACGTGTGCGTTGTTATAATGCAATATAACAGAGTTATAGGAAGGTGTGATATAAAGCAAAAGTTGCTGCAGTGTTATGCCTGTGCCTCCATTAGAGAGGCATGTTGCGGTTGAAATATAGAAAGGGGTTTGGTTATTTAGCTCCCTTCTTCGGGGATTATTACCCGTAGAACAATAATCATAGTTGTCCACAAACTCTCTCGCCACGCCGCGCAATCCTAATGCACTGCACATGCACGCATGAAAACTCGAAACAGCAATTTGTCCGGGCTAATCCTCCTTGCACTTCCCGGGGCCAAATCCCACCGGAGGCCTGCAATTACAGCGCCATCTGTTAATTAAGTTGACGCGCATTCCACACCCCAGCGCCAGAAATTTGGAAATGTGCGTGAGCCGAACTCGCTCTCTTTGTTAATTAAATTTGAAAAATGCTGCATTGCATTGCACTGACTTCTTGCGCCTCAAGATCTTTAAGTATTAGTATCTTGACGAATAGGAGTTCAGCAAATAGCCGAATAACAAGTTCATTTTTCTACAATCTCAAAGTGTGATGGATGGTCCTCCTCTTTTGGGCATTTGATCTTGCTTACATAATCGACACGTGTGAGTTTTTGATAATTAAAGATTCAACTAACTGTCATTTTGAATTAATGAAAAAGTGTTCAAAAATAGATTTATTTTTACGAAATATGGTAAGGACGGATGTTGTTGCTTACGCTCAGCTCTCGAACACTTATTATATTTTGTAGGAAGTGCGGTTCATCGTCTGATTAATTCGGATGGACTTATATCCAAGAAATCAAGTCTAATCTCGATATGAAGAACCAAACGGTTTTTTTAATTATTCTTAAAATGTAAATTTTTGAAGTACAGCTCAATTGTTTTCATTTTGTTGACATAATTAAAAATTTCATCAAGAATAAGAGTACAAAATACCGAATCCATGACTCTTAGTAAACAAGATTTTGACTTTCTTTGGATGAGCTTTCGTACCCATCTCTTCTTTGGATAGTTTCTTATTAGCGGATTAATTTATTTTTTAATTACATTATTTTTTATTTTCTGTACCTTTGTCTTTTAAAATATTATTATTAAAAATTCCTAATATTTCACTGACATATATAAATTTCTCCAATATTAAAACTATACTATACTACTATATTTTCTTTCTATGACCATTGACATATTTTCTTGATGTATGTTTGTTATTGCTACAATTACTTAGTATATTGTAAACACATTTTGATTTCATAGCTCACAGTTCTATCAAAAATCGTATTGTTTAATTTTTATTCTGTAGCTAGTTGCTAGGAAGTAGTGAAATGAAAACATCTTTATTATTAAAATATGAATGAATTAGTATATAATATCGTGGTCGTAGAAAAAGTATAGGGTACAACTCGCTTGGATTATCCATGTAACGCTTCTTACATGAAAGGATATACCCGTTTTCAAATGGTTTTATTAATAACTACCATATTATTGCAGAAAAATAAAGAAAATCAAAGAATATTGATTTTTATAAAAAAATAACGATTTTTTCCATCACTGGTGTGTACTTTTCTTTTAAACTATTTTTCTTGAATTTTGTTTGTGTTCTGTTGATGTATGTGAATTTCTGCAAGATAAAGAACAAAATGTAGCATACCTAGGGTTTTTGGAAAAGGAGCGATGAAGCCGAAATGAATGCAGGGTGAGAAACGTGGATGAATTACCGTGTAAAGTAGAGTGAGAGAAAGCGAAGAGAATTTGTTGATGTGCGGCAACAGCCCCATTTCTCAGCCGGCAAATAATTGAAAATCATATTTCATCAACTTTTAATTTAGGCTCCATTCTGCACCTGAACGGGAACACTGATTCCAGTCAATCATAACCCGGACAGTGAACCAGCTCTGAAAATACAACTTCCTTTAATTATTCTTAATAAAAACAGGGGCTGTTTATTTAGGACGGCCACGGGGTGAAAGGAATATTAATACTCGGCTGAATTTTTCTCTTTTCTATATTTTCAATTTAGGGAATTGCGAATGTAAATGAAAACGGCTCACATTTATGTACAAATTCAAGAGCATTCAAGGAAATCTAATTCTGCATATTAAATCCCGTCATAAATATGCAAAAAAGAAGCGGCTGTTTATTTTTTGTCTACGTTTCGCTGCGCAAACACAGATGAAAATTTAATCACTCATTTGAATTTCTCTATTTATTTTTCCAATCATTTTCTATTAAATTGCATTTAATTATTTTATTATTCACTGATTTTATCGTGATTGATATAGCGAAAAATGATTATCAAAAATTAATTAGTAATTCAATGAATAATAATTTCGTTTTGTTTTTATCTCATTTAACTGTCAGTTAATACATTATTAATTTATGAGTACACACACATTTGATCCATTTATGATAATTAATATATGCATACAAACAAATCACATATATTTCCGCAGTCCTTTTAAATTTCAAACATCGCTGTTCATATATAAAAACTAATTTACCGAACCATTATTCATACAATACAAATCATTAAATATTTTATTCGCATTATTATACATTTTATGAGAATTGGGTGGCTAATTTCCTGCGGTTAATTAATCAGGAAATCGCGTCTCAGTAAATTAATTATGTATTGCCAATTTTCAGATATGAGCAATCTAAACATCTTTTTTTCATTGATTTTGCATCTCTGGTATGGTATGTATGTTGCGTATCCATCTATTCTTTTTTAATTTTTTATCGACTGCTACATATAATAAGGCAGGTATTTCGAAATTTTAACACATGTTCATGAATTCATGTCCTTACAATACGATTTCACTGTTATTTGCGTCCGAATATATGTGACATGTAGGGCGAATTCGATTAAATTGTTTTAATTATTTTAATGATCATATTTAAGCTGACGTCAAGGGCAAGGCTTGATCAACTTTTGATAAAAATCAATCAACTAGAAAAGACCAATTACTCTTGTTATTTTCGAAAAAAAATTGGAGATAGTACTGTAAAGTAATAAGTAAAAAAATGTTTAGTTGACACCAAAAGCATGTATATTGGCATTTATATTGTACTTATCTAGATACTAGTGGTGGCAAAGTCCGGAAAAATTTGAGTCCGGACCCAAAGAAAAAAAAAGTCCGGACTTGAAAAAGTCCGAACTTATCGGACAGTGTAAAATGCACCTTCACGGTCCGGACCCGTCCGGTGCATTTGTGTATCAGAGCACGGTCCGGTCCGGTGCGGTGCATAAATAAATTTACGAAGCAAATAAAATTAAGTTTAAGTGAAAAGTATATTTTTGACAGCAATGATTTTAATACCCTAAAAGAAAGAAAACCGATTGTTACATGTTAAATTAAATAAATTTGCACGGAAGTAATTTACTTGGTTGTATATAAAATCGGCCATAAAGCAAATAAAAGTGTAAAAGTACCTAGTACCTACTATCGCAGGTCCGGACTATCGCGGGTCCGGACTCGGACGGGTCCGGATTTTTTCATTAATAGGGTCCGGACTAAGTCCGGACCCAAAGTACGGACTCAAAAAAATCCGGTCTCCGTTGCCAGCACTACTAGATACCAATACAACTAAAATATATGTTGTCAACATAGCAACGACATAATAACCCCGAAAAAGTATGCCAAAATAGACAGTCTCGTATGCACTGTGTTTCTGTCATAAATTTAGTATTGACAGCGACATCGTCTGTGAATTCCATGTGGTCGGGGGTACACAAAAGTCCATCATAATATTTGTTCCTTAGGCCTGGACCTAATATGGAGCCCTGTGGGACATATTTTCTTTGGTTGTACGTTACGCGCTTCAGTCCTTAAAATTTCTATTATCTTGCGGGTACTTTACGAATATATAGACATCTTAGAAACACGTATACGGGAATCTTCCCAGGGAATAAACATATCCTATAATATATTTAATAATTTACTTATGAAATGAAAGCAGTGTATCCTTCACTTGTGACGTTTTACATATCAAACATTTTCTAAACATTGTCTCTAATTATTATATTGCATCAATTCAGTCTAAACACACTATAAAACTACAAAAATCATGAATAAAACAGCTAGATTAGGTTAAAATAAGCGGGATCTGTCATGAACTTCAGTGATAATAGACACACGATTTGCTTCATGCTGATTAATTAGACACTAGTGATAGCAACAAAGACAATAAGATAACATACATACTGTAGAAAGAGATGCAACAAAAAATGTAAGTTACACATGTTGGAAAGAGTATGTACGTTATATACGACGTATATTGTATATTGGTAGATAAGTTCAAAATCACTGTAAGTTGGTCATGTTGAAGAGATGGTAAATGGTATATTTTCGGTAACGGCTCGTTTTGTAGTGGCCATTTTTTAGTTTACTCCAAAAACCTTAGACTCCAATACATTCGTTCATCGGCTTGGTACATATTTGAGGACAAAAATATAGTGATATACAAGGGAATATAAAAAGGAATGGAGACGGTTAGTGCCGAAACGATGATACAATAATTCTTTACGCATATAATATCAATAATATTCCATATCCTTAATGCCCCAACAATATGTCTCCTAATGATTCGATCGGTGTGCACAGCCATTACTTCCCCCATTATTCAAATCATTCAATTCCCGTCCCTACCCAGGTGTCCTGTATCCTGTATCCTGTGTCCTGTGGCCGCGGATAAACAATACGGGATGAAACTGATCCCCTGGGACCCACAATGCCTGTCATTTCATATTACGGGAATGGCGCCACGACGCTTCAATTTTTAAACAACGGCAAGCTCGGCGCCAACCCGACAAATATTTAAACAGCGCAGGCAAGATGATGGTTTAAAGCCTGTGAAGGATTAAGATTTTGTTTATGTCTCATACATTCTAAATGAAGCTAGCGGGGTTTGTAGGTTTTTAACAGAGATATACCAGCAGTAAAAAATAACTACATCATTTGCTGTTTTCCGAAAGAACAATTTGAAAAAAATACATTGCAAATTAATTTTATGGTTAATAAAATCTAAGTATGTAAAAGTTATTAAAAAATATTTCATATTTATAAATAAATACTTAAAAAATTTTAAGAAGTGTGTTTACCTATGCGACTTCCAATCCCGATTAGAGAACAGTTGTCAGTCATGCACTTGTGTTCACTAATGGAGAACATCACTACTCCTGTTTTTCTTTACCTGTTGTGCAGCTATGTTAATTACTATTAAACAAACAAGTCTTTTTTTCTTCCTACTAGAGGAACATTGGTCAATTGAAATCAAGATGAGAATCCATGAAGACAATCATACTTGCAACTGTAACAGGTATGGTCGCCTATCATGAAATCTATTGCCTGTCATACTGAGTTAATTTATAAGAGTTACTTGCCTCAAAAAGTAATCCACTAATTATATTAATGAACTACTTTTATAAGAGACATAAACAACGATAGTGATTACTACTACTATCATGTTATTTAAAAGTCTGCCGTGATAGAAGAATGAATGAATATCACTAATGGAATCAGACGCAGTTTTGATGTAGTCAAATTGGTACAGGATAACGTTATTAAAACCATAGAGTTTCACCTACACGTTATGTTACCGCATCATAAAGACACAGGCTTGGGCTGAATTAAACACGATATTCCAACAATAACAAAATTATACAAATTTTAATAATCAACCGCAATCAAATATATTTATAGAATTCAATTAAACTACAAAGCGTATCTTGACAGCATGCCAACTTTAAATTCTTTATTATCTATTTTACAATCAGTTGTGGAAAAACTACCTTTTTATAATTATCTAAGTACAATAAGTCGAATTCACAAAGAATACAATAATTAAACTACATACAATGTACCAATGATGAGAGAGCCTTATAAAAAGTAAAACAACTAATCGGAAATTTCCTTAGATCGTATAATTATAACTAGATATGAAAGACAGGCCAAATTTCGTCAAAACATATTCCCCTTTTTTATGAGAGGTAGAAATATTTCATACACATGCCTAAGTTGCCTGCATTTCTAACTCAAATATAAACAACAATACAATGAAAATTTTGATTCTTTCATAAAAATTTTAATTTATGTGTAAGTACTATAAATACCTTTATTATTTAATGTTTAAAGTATCACGTTTTTGAAATTACAATTTTTCCTTTTAGCTTTCCAAAAGATTCCTTCAGAAAAACACGTTAGATTGAAACTCTACACCTAACTCATCAGTATTTTTTAAATTGATTTATTATTCGTAATTTATAATAAAATAAATATTAAAGATATCAGGAAGGAATATTGTAACGTTAGCGTGGTAGAATAGTGACAGAAGACAGATAGACAGGGTTCAAAAAAGAGAAAAAGACAGTTTTCTTGCAAGACGCTACCACGCTGCATTGCAAACTAATGTTTAGTTGTTATTGTTATAGTGAGAAGCTATAGTACTTCATTTTCATATTTTATGACATATATTGAAATTTGATTATGGCCACATACGTCATAATCATCTCAAAGTCTGGTCAAATCTAGTTGAATTATGGAAATCATCCCTCTTGCCTAAAAGGGATTGGCGCCAGAATACCCCGTTATTGCTGGCCATCTAATCCCCCTCGTATGTTGCAATTGAGTGAAACCAATATGAATATGCGGCCACAAAGGTCATTGAAAGCGAAGCCCTTGTTGGCTTGGTCAGGAGCACGTGTATATGATAATGGCGCATTCTGCGGTGATATAGTTTAATCAGGCCGCACCGTATTTCATGCACCGTTGCAGCCTTGTTGCTTGCTAATGCAACATAAATTACACACAACGTATGTTTAATAATCACTAACAATCTCGGGGAAATCAAAGTGTGCGTAGGAGAACAATAAAAGGAGGGGCAATGATACACAAATTGTCAAATTGGGGATAATGGAGATTACAGCAGACATTAGCTTAAAATTCGATTCACTATTTTATAACAAAGTTAAGTGGCTTATTATACCAATAAAATACATATAAAATTGTTATTAATTTAGTGAATTTTTAATGATGACATGATTCAATATATCACAGAGCATTTTAAGTTTTATAGTTATTTATGGTACAAGTTGTTACATTACAGATAAGTTACGTGGAAAAAGTTTAGCTCACGAGGCCGTAAGGCCGAGTGTGGTATTTTTTCAAGTGACTTAGGTAATTAACACACGTGTGCCATACAACATTTTATCCAACACATTTTAATCATTCTTATAAAATACATATAAGATTTTTGACAGATGGAATTTCGAAATGACATTTAGGAACAAAATAGTGTAGAGAAAGTTTTTAACGTAGTTACTATGATACGACCCAAAAAACAGTGAGCTAATATATTTAGCTCACTAGTGACTTATGACCTACTTTATTTATCTAAAAACAGCATACTTATATCGTTATAATTACACGGTGTTGGATAAAATATATAATCATATAATTTTTCCCTGATCCATCTAACTTTATTTCTGAAGGATAAAGTTGATTCTAATGTCGAACAATTGCTATTAATCGTTTCTAAACTCATTAAATTGGTAACAATATATAATGTTTTCCCTATGTTACCTAAGCGCGTGGACACTTGATGTTGCTTACACACACATGTTTACACTTGAAGTAATACATATTAAAATTTATATTCTAAATGTCATTCTGGATTCGCGAGAAAGTGTCCAAAAACAGATTAGTTTTTATAAAATATAGTAAAGAGAAAAAAGGGTGACATCCTCTATACCAGTGTTTCCCAACGGGAGCGATAGCGCCTAGAGGGCGTTTTTTAAATCTCTGGGGGCGGCCAACTCTAAGTGGGTAATAGAGGGGCCTTAAAGAAAAATCGAGGTAATAGTGTCCTCTTACAAACTATTAAAATCAAATTCCGGACATTATGAAAAATAAAAAGTTTTGCTAAATAATTAACTCGACGTATACCGATAAACTATATTGTATGTTATGCAATTCCTAAATAGACGAGAGGTCTGATTTTATGTCATGTATACTTTAGTCTACTCTACAGTCGTCGTTCGTCATTTTTCGATCATAATTTCTTGTTTCTAAAACCGAAAGCAATCAGTTTTATCCATTTCGATAAATCCTGTGAGCGTTTTACTCTATTAGTATAGTACATAAAAATAACAATATTAAATAGAAAATGGCTGCTATAAAGAAGTGCTGTCGATATTAACAAGTATATTTGAAACTGATATGGAACATTCTGGATCAGAGAGCAATTCACTTATCCTCTGTTATGGAAGGAATAAAATTGGTTTTATAATGGTTACCAAAAAGAGCGCTAGACAAAAAAAGTTCGGGAACACTGCTCTAAACCCTTAAAACTTGCCATATTTTGGAAGAGTCATGTTGCATCGTTTTTTGAAGTTAAAAGCTTGTACATCAGAGCAAATTACTCCAATCGAGATGTGGACAAACAAATGGGTTGATCACATCATTTTAAAAATGTAAATAAACGTTAACTTTGAGTAAATCACATGTGTGTTCGTTCTATCGCGTTCCTTTGCGCTGTTTTGTGTTGTATTGTCATCAACATCATATCATCATCATCATCAAGGTTATTCATCCCTCCCTCTGTCACAAAATTATATTTCCAGAACTAGTACTTTTAGGAATGCTGTCGTGATACGAAGACATGACTTTTTGCGAATAAAACATAAATGGAGAATATGCTGACTTGGGTATGAGCGCTGATTTTTTTGGCGTTGCACAATAAAAGTGATTGTTCTTTGGGTGATGTTTTACGTCTTAATAAGGGTCGGGAGCAAACAAAGGATTGAGCAATGTGACATTTACAAACAAATGGGTTGATCACATCATTTTTTAAATGTAAATATACGGTAACTTTCAGTAAATCACATGTGTGTTCATTTCATCGCTTTCCTTTATGCTGTTTTCTGTTGCGTTGTGTCATCTACATCACGATCGTCATCATCAAGCTTATTCATCCTACTCCCTGTTACAGAATATTTGCAGAACTGGTACTTTTAGGAGTGCTGTCATGATATGAAGACATGACTTTTTGCGAATAAAACATAAACGGAGAATATGCTGACTGTTGGGTATGAGCGCTGATTTTTTTGGCATTGCACAATAAAAGTGATTGTTCTTTGGGTGATGTTTCACGTCTTAATAAGGGTCGGGAGCAAACAAAGGATTGAGCAATGTGACATTTACAAAGGCGCGTGTGTCCGGCCCGGGGCGACTAAAAAGCGCTGGAAATAACAGCGGCATCTCGTAAAACATATCGCCGGGGGAGTGTGCGATATTAACGCTGCGTCTGCGTCTGTGGCCGGCTACGGCACTCACCGGGGAAGTGCGTGAGAAGTTATGTCGACAAGAAAATCGCCGATTTAGGGTCCACTCAAGAAATAAAACTACACATAAACTCGTGCACACCATGCTGCTTGATTTCTTGTCGCACTTATTTCTCCTTTACAACGCCTGACCAACAACCCACACCAACAAAGCTCACTATTCCTTGCCTGCTGTTTAAATTGCCAAATCTTTTCCATTATTTCCATCGCCAATAAATTAATGACCTTTTTCTCACCTATTTTAAGTTATAATCTATATTTCAAATCAAATTTGTACGCAACGTAAGAATCGATGAATTAATAATAGTATATTACGTACCGTGAACTGTAAGTGACAGTTTTTAGGTCGAGAATGTTGTTTGGGAAGTCGAGACCTAAAGGGTCGAGATTTCCTAAATATTCGAGACTTCAAATATCACTTACAGTTTAAGGTTAGTAAGCTATTTTTTGCAATACCTACAAAAATAATAGATAAAGAAAAATAGGTTTCAAAATTAACGTCTGTCAGATTGATGTCAAAAATAAAAGTTGAATTGCAATTGAGAGTAAGAGTGCCATGAATGTTTATGATGATATGGAAACTAAATACTTACCATCCACCATGAATTGTAAGTAACACACTTACTGTCCACCGTGCACGGGAAGTGTTTACTATAACCATGGAAACCAAATCTGCAATAAAAGTTCCACTTACTGTGTTTAAATTTTGTTATTAATGGGTAACTTACTATGCAGGTGTTGCAAAAATATAGTTTCTTAAGTATTAAAAACAGTAAAGACATTTACCGATCGAAGACAATTACTACTTGAGATCAATAGTCCTTACCATTTGTTATACTTATACTATTTTTTGCTCGATCAAAAATTACCTTCAACATCAATAAAAAATTATAGAAAATAAGGTAAAGTCGATTTCTCTTCGTTGATTCTCAAGTCTTCTCTCATCAGTTGTAACTATGTGATTCAAATCGCCAAGGGGAAAAGGGGGGTTGATTACATCATCTTGGGTGGGATTCTATAACTACTGTTGCTATCATTTTGACTTGTTATGATATCAATTGCAAATATCAACTACAAAGTATACTTGCTGTTCTGTAACAGTAATGGTTATTTATGATTGATTGGTATATACTTATATATACTCATACATGTATAAAAAACACTCTGCAAGTCTACACTGATGTGGGAATGTTTTAAATTCATGGCAGATTTGAATTTTGGCCATGGTGACATTTGACGTTTGTAATTGATATTTTAATAAGTGCAGTTGCTATTTGTAGTTGTTATGAGTTATAGAATCCCACCCCTTGTCAGGTGAAATCCTGTAATTTCCAAAGTAAATAAATGCCAAAATTGATAGTACTGTTATATACAAATATAATACTGGATGAGATACCCAAAAAAGAGTTGTTGACTAAACTAATGAAACTACCAAACACAATGAAGCAAAAATTGTCGACGATATTTTTTTTTCTCGTTGTTTAGACACAAATAACATATACATATACCCCTTTATAATACGTACAATAATGAGATAGCGAAGAAAAGTCTAATATTATACCATGCGTGTACGATAAAGATGCAAGATTTTTCTATTTCTATTTTGCAATTTTTCAGTCTTTTGTTCTTGTGCGAAAATAATTCGTTAAGTACTTTTATTTATCTATAATTGTAGTGTTAGTAATTGCATTTTGCTAAAGCATCTGTGAATTTAATTACCGTTAAGTGCAGGGTAAGTGAATGTTTTATTAGACATAGCAACCAATAGATGCAACTTACTGCTTTTCCCAATCAATGAACCTTTTTTAATACCCGATCGTGCAAAAAAAAAATATAAAGGTTGTTGATGGAATTGTCCTACTTAAGCAACAAGTAATTAGTGTAAGTCCAGATCTGCGTGAATGTAAAATAGCGGTGCGTTGTCGCTGGTGGCATGTTGACTAGCATGTCCCTCAATTTGGGTAATCCTGTCATTAATAGCGTCTGATCCGGAGGCTTGGGCTCATGGCCGTGTCGCTTGCTAATCGACCGGTTGACCAGCGCTCTAACTGCCTAACTCATCTGTCTGCGGTCGCACTTGTGCGCCCAGTGGTCACTGCTCAATACGACGAACTAATAAATACGGGTCCGGATCATCATTGGATCTACAAGTTCTTAATTACTGCATCTAAGATCTAATACAGAATCAATGCCAACCGTAATTACTGTACATAAACTTAGCTGGGGTTGTACAAAGTTTACAATTTTAATCATTGATTAAGTTTTTGACGGCAATGTATTTTTTAATACGCGGCCATGATAACAACATCAAATTAATTAGTTTATACATCTAGAAACAAATGAAACTCTTATCTGGACTTCATCTGCCCTGTCTTCTTCAATGGATCATGGGATGCTGTATAGAGAGAACATTATTATGTACAATTAAATTTTTAGCAAAAGACAACAATTTAAACCAAATATAATAATGTTTTTACTAGGAACCCAACATTGGTGTATAGTCAAGGAAACAATATAAGCTCTGCTTACCCAAGAGTCTTGTAAATACTATTTAATTTGCTGTTTTTAATAAAAATTAATAAATATAAAATTATTGTCAAAAGAATTAAATTTCTTGTTATTTGTATTAAATGTAACAGAAAGTGTAAAATTGGACATCGCTTGAAAGAGACCCAAGGTAAGCAGAAATAATACTGATTCAGCTAATCACGAACTGTTGTCGAAGTCATGCAAAGATGCTAAATTAGAGAGACCGTAACCAATCGTAAGAAAGTTTTACAGCTGTTTATTTAAATATTTGTAGAACTCACATTTTTGAAAACATTCTTTTGATAATAAAAATCATGTCTAAATAAATATTTTTGACTTGAATCATGTAACGAAAATTAAAAATAATTAAACAGCACATTATTTTCAGGTAAATTTCATATAAACCCCTTTTTCTACATTAAAAGAAAATACAGAGTAATTTAATTTATTTACAAATAATTAAATAATAGTAGGTATATTGTGTGAAACTTTGTGTGGTGAACGTTTGCACAAAGAATGGAGCGAGTCGGACAATTGCATGCGAGGCACACAAAGTCATTTTTATTCTGAATGACATACTATTATTTCTTTATATGTACATATTTTAAAAACAATGTACTACTTATACTTGACGTTCAATTTGTAGGTTTTCAATTTTATTCTTAGGTTATCTATTTTTTGGTGACACTTAGGGTGATATTATATGTTCCTATTGTAATTTCTGCTTCGGCGGCGTTGAAATTGAACATCAACCTAGTTAATGATGTCACACAAGATGTCATTTAAAATATGAAGTTTAAGTTTGCGTTTATTTTTTGTGCTTAACTAAATTTTGAAGAATAAAAATTACTTACTGTAACAATAGTAATTTTTACTATAAATAAAGATTATTGTTTTTTATACGTCTTATGAAGAGAGTTTCATTTTGTTAATCTGTTGAGAGCAACGTAATAAATTCCTAGTATGGAGCGAGAATTTAACTAAAGTACGATGAAGATTTAAATGCTACGCTCCACCAAAGAAGACCTTCTTTCGTCGTTATTCATTTCCCGCACGTCCAAAACATGCAAAATAAAAATTGGGTATTAACACTATAACATAAACTTGCAGCTCTATATACAAAGACGCATGCACTTCCTGCGGCTGTAGAGCGAGGGAGATGGGTAGACAAAGCTAATCCTGCGTCTAAAAGCTCCCGAGAGCTTTCCACTTGTGCATGGCACTACGGCGGATTCAAGATGGCTGCCGCACGTGGCGAGCTTTCCTGAGCTTTCACCAGGTATAGCGTCTTTCTCCTCCAACGAAAATTCAAATAAATTGCCGCTGAAAAAACTGAAAATAAGCAAAAGCCCACATAGTACCGAAATGGGTAACCACAATTGGAACTACATTTTAAGATTATCTTAAGAGTAATCGATACAAAGAATCAGGCAAAGAATTGGCCAGTTTGTATATTGATGGGTAATCATATTAATATTTAATTTTTGTGTTCTATGCTCTATAACAATTTAATTTACAATTGGCTTATTTACATTTATTATAAATTATAGTGACGATCGTTTCGTCTTCTCAAACATCATCAGACCTTATTAAAATAGGTTGCGCCAAGATCCCACTATCAATTCTCTTATTATTTATAAAAAAATATGTATAACTTACGATTTTTCACCGTTCCTTAACTTTTTCTTACGAGTCAGCATTCGTAGAATGTTTTCGTAATATTTTTCATGTAGAATAAGACCGGGAGAGATGACAAAAAGTGTTCCTAAAAATAATTGTTAGATGGTGCTGAGATCATAGTATGTAACAATGTATAAGTACAAGTGGATCATTCTATTGAAATTTTGTAATTAAATCATTGTTTCTTAGATAAGTTATGGGAATTTCTTTTTTATTTTTGGTGCGAAAGTTTTTGGGATACGACAAATATTTGTATGTAACTTAGCTTTTCTAGCAAGATTTTTACTTTGTTATATAATTAAAGGTTACATGTGTAGATTAACAGTTATTTTTCAAATTTGCTTGAACGACCGCGAAATTTGAAACCGTGTTATCGCATCCAGAAATCGGGAGAGGCGACATAGTTTTATTTTAATATCTTTATCATTTTTTAGAAAATTTGTAAACATGCTTACTAATTATAAACGTTATAGTAATTCTAATTATAATTTTTATGAAAAATATATCGCACTTCAGAAGAAAACGTAGTACAAATGTGATGTTTTTTATGTTACTACGTATTTGCTTAAATAGGTACTTTATTTACTTTATTATTCTTGAAATAATTAGTTTATTTTTATCATTAATATTACAAAATAACGTGATTTTCTGCTCAATAATGTATTAAAATCTGAAATACTTATCAACCTAATACACCATGTCAACTAATCCTACTGAATAGATGACATTTTCCAAATTTCTTATGTTTCTTTTTTGGTAAGGCTTTTTAAAACTGACTACTTTGCAATACTCAATAACAAACTACAAACATTACTGTATCCATATAATATTGCAATAATTTTTCCTGTTATTTAGCTAAGAGTTAAATACGTTAAAAAAATATGTGGCACCTCTCCTGGACTTACTCTGTTATCAACCTGCAACTTATAGTGAACTCCGAACCATTTGGACATTCCCTATAATATATACATATATATGCTGTAAGTCTCTTCATTTGTAAGCACATTAGTGTTCATTCTGTTCTGAAACAAAATTTACTCACGGTTGAGTCAACAATTATTACACGGGAATTAGCAAACTAGTTTGTTACGCTTTTTCATCATAAAATTATGTGGCGTTTTGCTAACAATGATACGTCATGTTCACATGTTTGTAGATCATTATAGTAATTAGTTTTTGCTTTGTTTACATTGTAATACATCCTTGTTTTTATTTAGATATATTAATTAGCCATATTAATAGACATATGAAAATAACTAGCTTTTTGATTTATATTTTATTTATTTCACTGGTTATTTATAATTGTTTCTTTTGTTTCAGGTTGGTATCTATTTCTTCTACAAAACAAAGTATCCTTATTCGTAAGTAAGTTTATATAGTTCAATGAAAGTTTCGTAATAATTACGTTTTGCGATGAGAACTTGTTCGTAATAACTAACCATTGTGTCTACCGCAGCGTTCATATTAATTACCATCTTAGTTTTGGTCTTGTCTTATTTAGCGATAAAGTTAAGGAACTGCATGATCGGAGAACACCTGGCTTAGTTAAACCGCATTACTGACGGTAATTACAAACCATATCTAATCACTCAATGTTAGAGTTTAATTATAGAAAGTTTGAAAGACAGCAAAATAACAAATTATGTGGAAACTATAAACTTAGATGACTCATAAAAGTAATTGAAAATGATATTGAATTTAGTAAATTTAATAAATATTACTAAATTGAGATTCAAATTCATTGGTCACGTTACATATTATCCTCTTATCAACATTCAGAAATTTCGTAGTTACCAATTTTTCATATCGATGATAAGAAACAAAAATAATATCACCTTATTTACATTTGTTACTAAATTTATAACCTTTTTAACAAAATTTACAACACTGACAGTTAATTTTGAGTACAAAAATTTGATGTGGACACCACATGATTTCCTTGCATGTCTATTAAATTAAACAGGAATTCACAACTAGAGATTATAACAGTACTACATACAAAATTTTAACATTCTACCGTTATTTTTTTTTGAGTTATGTGGAAAATTTAAAAAAAACCTTCGAGCAAAATGCCCATGAAAATGCGAGATACACAATTAGATTTTATAAAACTCCCACATAAAAAATGTTGGTCCCTGAATCTATTTTTTGTATATGGGACTGGCTATAACATCTAGTTGTGCTCTTCCTCTGTAGAATGTTGATTTTTTTAATGCAATTGCTATATCATCTAATTATGCACCTCCATTTTTGGTTCCAGTCAGCCTTTTCAAAAGAGCACTTTATTTTTGACAGAAATTTAATAAAAATTATAATTTTGTTGCCTTTTAATTTTTGTATAACATTTTATGAGTATGTAGAAAATAAATAAAACCAATATCTCTTTCTTAACATGTTTTTCAGTGATTAAAATAATTTTGCCAAATTTAATAAGGAAAAGTGATAAACTTTTTAATAAAAATTTACAAAAGATGATCTATTTCGAAGCTAATAATTATTAGCAGTAGAATAATCTCACTTTAAGGTAAAATAAGTTTAAATAAAGTGCAACAAACATGTGTATAATTTGGCGTACAAGGAAGCATCAGATTTTTTAATTATGCGAACAAGTAAAAACCCTTTTGAGCAAACTGAAATATTTCGCGATTACAATACTTCGTTACTTCGTACAAGGAAGAAAAATATGTGATAATTCATTATATTCTGTCAATATAAAAGCTCGTGAAACCAATGAAGCACATTTGACTCGAAATTATCATGGATGATAATCGTGAGAATAATCGTAGTATGATAGGAAGAAGGAAGATTCTTTGTACAATATTCGCTCAATTTAACAACCGTGTGTATATGAGGAAACGTGATACATTTATGAAGAAATCAAATTCCTGCAACGTGGCTCGTTATAAGCAAGATGTAGTTCTTTGTTCCGAGACAAAGCAAAGTTGCACTCGCAAAATAAAAATAATTTTATTTGTGAAACTATTTCCTGGCAGCATCAAAGCAAATAACATCTTTGCTTGTTTCAATTTCCATGTAAAAATGCTCGGGGAAATTGTAAAGTGTTTCCTTTCGCGCCATTTCCCCCGGCCGGCTAACAAAGCACTCGCCAAGGTGGAAATTTAAATCCTAATGAAGTGTCCACAGAGTTTGGCTAGCGAAGCGTGCACAATCGTCTCTCGCAGATGGGTGGGGGATTTCAGTTGGGAAGTCTCGTGTCGTAAATACACTAACCCACTAACTACACACCGCATTACTGGCATTGCCAAGATTTCCACCCCTTAGGATCAAAAGAAATAAGCTGGATTATAAACGCCGATTTCATCTGCTGGATGTCTGGTTGCAGTCGCATCAAAATTATTCAATATCGCTGACAACATATCAATACGCATTTTTCCGGCGAACCCAAAAAAATGTTGATGTACAAATTTCCGGAAAAAAACTTTTTGGAAGGTTATTACTTTTTAGCCGCAAACATTTTTTGTGTGTAATAACTTTATATCAAATAGAAATAGCTTTATTTTTTTAATATTGGATTTAATTGGATTTATGTATGTCCATAATTAAAATCGTCACTTAAAAACTCTCATTGTTAATGTCATTGAAATTGTTAATCTCAGATACCGTATTTCTGGAATTGTTTTATTTCATTGCAAGATTATTTTTTAAAAAATATTTCGAGATTTCGATAAATTAGAGTATAATTCTACAATAGTCACGATTCACGAAAGACACTCTCTCTGGTTATTACTGATTATTTTTATTTTTAGATATGTTCAGTGATCTGCGAAATAATAAGCATTCAGAAAATAAATATAATAAAATAAATATGCAGTTTTTTGTTTCTGATACGTAATTAATTAATTCTATCAAAATTCAATCGATAATTGATTTGTTATTATTTTTTCTCATTTCATTGTTTACGCTGGAACTACCAATAACGATTCCCATTGGACTTAAATTAAATCTTCTTAAATTTGTTATAATTTTCCACTCAAAAATATTGGATATCATTCAATTTGGATATTTAAAAATCAAATAACTTTTTATATTTGACGTCAAGCAGTTGATAATTTACATATTACATTATAAATGTTATTAAAAATTATTTTTATTCCTTGTGGGAGACAACCTCAGCAAGATCTGTCAGTAATTTGTTGGCCTGACTTTGAAAAATTCGAACAGTGTTTTTTAAATTTATCTTCTGATTAATTTTTGTATGCAAAATAATTACCTAGCGAACGAATAATAAAAAACGACATTTCTAAATTTGTAATAAAAGGGATGTTTTCGAATTAAATGATGGTGATGGTTTAGATGATGTAACAACACACAACAGCACGAAAAAATGAGATGGAACGAACACATGATTTTCTAACAAGTTTTATTTACGTTTTATAATAAAATTAAATAATAAAATGTAATAGTATATTGTGCAATAAGTGCAGAAAGTCGCCTATTTCCCATGATGTGAAAAGGTTTCGGCATGTGACGAGGTCGAGTGCTCGAATCACACAAGATGGAAAATAAGTGATTCTGCACGTGTGGCACACTATATTTTTTCTACGACCACATAGGTAACCTCATAATGAGTACCTTCACGCATGCGCAGTGTTGGCAATTACTGTGAGGAATGATATTTTCCACACTGCACATGCGCAGTATTAGCACATACTGTGAGAAATGACATCTCACACTTTAAACCACGATTGTGGGAAATACGCAACTCTGAAGCTACTTGAGAAAAGTGCCATTTACCATAGTGGTCGTAAAAAAACGTTATTTACGGTTTATACTCGTATTTGGATTAACATTATGTGATCAATCCGTTTGGTTGACCATCGTGATCAGAGCTGTTTGCTCTGATACATATATGTTTGATTTCATCAGAAGAAGGAACGCAACTTTTAAAAAATATGGTACGTTTTCGAGTTCCCTCCTCACCATATTTTGTAAAAACGAATCTGCTTTGGATACTTTCTCACGAATTCACAATGACGATAGGAGATAAATTTTAATCTTTATATCTAAAAACTAACACGTGCCGATTCTGGATGCAACACTCCATATTGTTACAAATTAATGCATCTTAAGAGAAGAGAATAATGTTTGACTTATCGTGTGAGGTTTTCGTCTCCATGTCGCTGAATCCGTAATCAGGAATCAATAAGACGGAAAGTGGTTTTGTATGGTGTGCGAAGGGTAGTTGTAATTTGAAGCAGTCTGAGCGCACGTAGACAAGTGAAATGGTTCTTGCTTGCTTGGGAAGGAATATATCTCACAGGGCAAGGAGCTACATTGTAGTGGATAATACACAAGGCAGCCCAAGAGTTAATTAAAGGTCTCCTTAATCAAGTCTGATGTGATTTGCCACCAACTACTTAGAGACGATTAAAGTAATTTGGTTTTGATTTAGTGTGGAGAAGTTGACTTGCATATGTGTAGCTGGGACTAATTACTGCAGTGTAGCCATTGTTGGGATTATTTACTGCAGCTGTGCGCCGTGTAGCGACTCAAAATTCAACTATATTAGCGACTCGCTAATTGCAGGTCACCTCCAACATGTGCACTAGCTTGATTAAATTCTCTAATATGCCACGTCCACGCTGCAAACACGGATATCACTTTATAAACATTCAAAAGACGACCTGGAATATTACATATACCGAACTTTACTCGTCCGAGATATTAAAACTAATTCGCCTGCTATATAAGCTAGCACCTTTAAACGAGTTATTTGAGAAATAAACACCTTTTTCATAATTTTTAAATAAATTAGTTACATACCTATAACTAAGTGTACCATTCTGTTTTATAGCAGATACCGATAATGCTATCTATATTTATATCACACAGAGTTTTCCGGCACTCTAACTATCATAGAGAGATCACTATAAAGAATACAAATATCTCTTGATGAGGGTTGATATGGATCCTTGCAAATCAATTATATTTAAGAGTCGATTTTTCACCACAAATCAGAAAACGTACCACGGTTTACATTTATCACAAAAAAACAAACATCAAAAATCTCAACTTCACTTATTATACCTGATATGTATATTATTTGAAATCGAAAACAAATTACTGTAGGGACGATTTTTTCACCTCTGGTTAAAGTGTCTATTTATTTACTATTTCGATGCGATACTTTTCTATTGATCGATGGTATGAGGCATTTACGAAAATAACATACTGGTAATTTACCGGTAAATAATCTGATTATTTAGTGCATTTAGTCATAATAAATATAATTAAAATTATAAGTGTTTTAGCTCATATGCGTATATATTTTAGCTGTAATAGTCATGTCTATCGAAAAAGCAGCAGCGGTTTACATTGCTGTTTCAGAATTGTTAGATAGTGACAATAGTGTCATATAGTTATGTGTACAAAAATATTTGTCAAAAGAAAGGAAACGAACAAAGTGAATTTCTATTTAAAACTACCTTGTAAACCACAAATTAAACATACTGCCTGTTCACAATTCATTTTTAGTTTCACGATAGCAATTCACATTTTTTTAGGTTATGTTTGTAAAACTTCAAAGCTGCACCCACAATTTGCAAACTTGATACATGGATATGACAGAGCCATTTTTTTTAGTTTTATATTTTTTCTGAAAGAACATAGTGAAATAAACATAGTAGTGAAAACGCGACTGAAAATATGTCGCGATAAGCGAGATATCAATTTTTAAAATGAAAATGTTGGCCTCTGATGTCAAACTGCTATTTGCACAGGTTTTTGGTTATTTTCAAATTCATATAGCTAAACTATGTTTATATACAAAGTCATGTGTATAGGAATGAAAAATATATTATTAGCCATTTCCGTAACAGAAACAAGAACGTGCAATAACATTTTGACACTACCAGACCGCAGGTCTATCTTCCATGCTCAAGTACTAAGAAATGCGGACGCGCGATTATCTTTTTAATATTAGGCAACCAATGAAATTTCTAAAGATGGATGATATCACAGTACACACAACAAAATATAATCTCCTATAGCTGGCGAACGAAGTAATATTTAAATGAAATATTTTAAGTAATACTCATTAATTCTTGAATATTTTGATATTCTTCTATAAATTGGTAATATTTCGACAATAGTTCAGAATCCCATTCGATAAAATTTTCAAACGCACTTGGTATTCAACAGTTTGTATTTTCGTAAGCGATCGGTACATATGGTATATACCGGTATAATTTTCGTAAATGCCTTAAGGTAACCGGAACTTGAACTAGATGTGAAATAATCATCCCTTAATAAAAAGAAAAAACATTATTATGTGGAAATAGTACAGTAGTGTGAACGAGACAAAAAAAGCAACGGTGTCCTCCAATTAGAAGAGTTACCGAACAATGATTTGTTGTTTGCAACTCTTACAGAGGTTAAAAACCTACATTATTAAACTATAAATAAAACTTGTCACATAACAAAAATATATAGCAAGCTGTGAAAAATTGAATTCCATATTATATTAAGTACATACGTTGGCTGACAAAGCCGCTGAAAATAATTTCATTTTTGATGTATCAAAATTGAGGTGGAATGGAACCAGCTTATTTTCTTTCTTTGGAAGATGCAGCAATTCTTATTTCCATCGAGTTGTGCGTTATTCGTGCGAATCTTGTTGAGTGTAGTGATAATACTATATTTATTTTCCTTTTGCTCCGCAGTGCGTATTTTCCTGGGGCGATGGATTTGGGAACTCGCGTTTTTCAATCGGAAATAATCCGGTAGCTGCGATGTTTTGTTTCGCGAATGTACAGGTGGAAGATCAACTCGAACATTTGTATAATAGCGCTGTTTGAAAACGAATTGCACAAGTACAAGTACATGAGTGCAGAAACGGACTTGGTCTTTTTGTAAAACAGTTGGAGAAACAACTAACTGTCTAATTCTTTTCCGCGCTGGAAGATAATTTCCTGAAAATAAAACTCTTCGACAGTGGAACTACTTCACAAAGAGAATATTATCTCAGGGAGGATAATGCCAGCAGTTTACAAGAAACCCTTGCTCAAAAACATTTACATTATTTATCCTTACCTACAAAGTAGAGTGCTCTAATTAATCCATTACTAAACTTACACCAGGCTAAATTGATCATACGGATTTTTACGAAGGAATCATTAAACGTTTATATCTTTTCTATACCTTATTTATCTCTTGCTATTAAACGTTGCAATGAACACTTTTCTTGCTTAACTGTCATCAACAAACTCCGGTGAATTAACTTATATACATGTGTTTTATTTACATTTGACGACAGATTTCTGTTATAGTTATTTACATTAAAGTGCAGTAAGTTGTATTTTACAGCGTGAGGTGCAACAAGATGTGTTGAAAAACATTGAAACCTCAAAATTATCAAAAATTGAACGATGAATTCAGGTATGCAGCATTTTTGTAGGCACCTTTATTATTATTACAAAGCAACTGTCTTCTTTAATATCTTCTAAAGGATAAAAAATATCAAGTTACTTTTCCACACCGCGATGCGAGAATATCATGCCATGTGTAAAATTATATCTATCGTTGAATTCAACGATGTATGATTTTTATGTTTTCACTTCAGGAGCCGAAAAAGTAATTTACTTGTTACTCGTGAATAATATTTAACAACCATTTATTATCACCCAGTGAAAACTTTTTACAGCCGAATCGTTGGTGTTTTCGTAGAAAAAGTTTTCTTAATTTTTAAATATCCAGTCGAAAAAATAATCTTCCATTGGATTCTACGAAGAAATATTTTACTTTTCTGGATGTTTTTCTTTGTACTCAGTCCCTTACTTTAGGTTCTGAATAAGATTTCAAATTTGAACGGTCACCAAAGAGACGTTGAATTCAGTTTATACATTGCGGAAATAAAAATATCACTAACGGCTTATTAGTTATTCCTGAGTATGTGATATTTGCTTTTTAAAATGTTTGTAACGGTATTTTTTTTACGATATATGTTGCTTACTATATGACATCGTAAAAGTACTTCAGCAAGAGTTGAAAGCTGGTCCTATAACCTAAAGCAAGGATTAAATGGAATCATTCGTGCACAGCTGTTTTTACTTTATTGTATAAAGTAAAAAAATATTGTAATAGCAAAAAAATCGGTTTTCAGATTTCAACGGAAATATCTATGTATGTACGTATGTAGGTATCTCGTATATCTCAAAAATAGTTAGCCGTAGAATGACAAAATTTTGTACATGCACCTCTCTTTTTTATTGCATTCGGCAATGCCAAAATTTTTCGCATAACTTGAAAACGAATAGCCGTAGAATGTTGAAATTTTTTATGTGGGACAAAATATAATATCTAATTGTACATTTCTCTTTCAAGGAAATATGTGGTATCCACATGAGATTTTTTATTAATTAATTTGTTGTCGTCTTTGTCTTTGCCATAGAGTCTGTGGTATTCCAATCAAATATGAATTTAAGTTGAAGAATGTCATCAATAACAGCAAATAATATACCGGCGACTCAAAAATGTAATAGTGGTAATATTTCGGTTGATGTGATGATGAGACAGTCATTGTGTGAATTCCCCGTTCCGGTCCTGTCCGCAGACATCCTCGCTACATCCACCCGTTTATCACATTATATCCACTTCTCTTAATTCACGTCCATCTATTTTATTCCTTAGTCTTCTCATCATCTTAAGCGGGCCATCGGTTTCCTAACTCTACGCATCCGTCTTCGCCGCTGCGTCTCTTATCTTACTTACCGGGCACGAGGGTAGCTGTAGACGCCCCCTCCCCGCTCCCGCAGCCCCTGATGGTTTCGCTCTTGTTTTTGTTTTAGCGAAACGTCCGATGATTTTTCTTTCTCTTGATGTTCGACTTTGCCCGATTGGGGAGATATGTCACTGTAGGTGGGGCACACGGAATAAAAGCTTTCTTTAATCATACCCAGCAGAATATCAACCGCCTCGCGATCAATAAAGTTACAAAAATTAAAAACTTTGCGTTTCCATTAGTGGTTTGTAGCTGTCGAAAACATTGACATCTTTTAAAAATGTAATTCCAAAGAGATCAAAGTGTCGCAACATTTATTGAATCAAGCAAAATCTAAATTGCTTCATATTTCAAAAAGTCCGAAAATTGCTTTTCCAATTCCAATCTTCGATAATGTCAAAAGCGAAAGTCCATCACGCTAAACAAATCAAGTAGATCATTTATCATGCTAGCAGATAATACAGTTCTCTTGTCCGGCCTTTCAATATAGCAACCCTTTGCCACAAAAACACCCGAATTTCTCATCACACAGAATTGGGGCTGGTGTCAAACATGGGGTGGAGATGTTTCATAATCCCAAAGGCTGCCACACATTTTTTTCGGCAACATTAGTGGAGATCATTTGCGAAAGGATTTATCATCACGCAACGCAATTTTTACCCGACATATTATTTTTGATATCATTACCGTTTGCTTTGCAAGCCTTTCTGGAGTAATATTTTATCAATGTTTGCAACCAATCATGGGGTATTATATTTTATGCGGATAGCCTTGTTTTCAAGTGAAATTAACAATTTTTCTAGTTGATCTATTATAAACGCTTGCAAAGTACAGGGAGGATGTTCAGAATGATGCATTGATTTTTATTTTGAATGATTTTGAATTAAATGATGGCTTATAATGACACCACATAAAACGCAACAGAAGGAAATAAGAAAACAATCAAAAACATGATATAACTTATGGATAACTGTTACCTACATAACTATAAACATCAAATACTAAACTATGGGCCGAGATATCCACCTCCTACATAAAACTAAAACTTAACATTCAGTTAAAAACGAGTTTCATTTACAATTGAATAAAAACGATATTGTCTAGCCGTCCGGTTAAACATTATGTGAACAACCAAACGAGTTGTTCATACCGCGATCAGAGCTTTTTTCTGAACGGAAATCATCCCTTGCCCTCCTTACCATATTTTGTAAAAACTATCTTTATTACAAAAACTCACGTGTCAATTTTGGATGCATTACAGTAACATAAGGAAAACATTTCGTATTGTTACGGACCTGTAGTTTATAACACCTTCTAAACTATGGAGTCATGAACTTGATTTTATTTTGGTGAATAATCCTGGCATAGTTATGAGTTTTAATAAAGTTTGAAATAAGTAGAGTGAAAGAATTCGCCATCTGTAAGGCCATAGCAATGAAGCCCTCATTTCTCGGAAGCCATATTTTAATCCCATCGCTTCCTCCGCCAAATGAAACTTCCTCATTGCCTCCCGCGTCATTCGCCAACACAAGTGAAAATTAACAATCGCGGGTCGCCTGACGCCAAGACGTATGCACCATTCGTCTCCGGAATGGAATATAAAAACGCGTATTACGCAAATGGTGGAATTGCATGCTGTAAAATGGGAAGTTAAGGAACCGTGGAAATATTACCAATCATAATACTTTCCAAACATTTATTTTGCGACAAAACTTTCATCATTACTGAAACTTAAACAATTCAAATTGTTCAGTGTTTTATATTTGGAAGTCCGAAGTATCTGCATTGATTTTTCTCTGCAAACTTTTCAATTACGCTCAATCATTTTATATCTCGCAGTCAAATTAATCTTCTTAAATCAGTTGAAAACAAACAAGAGCCCTTTGAAAAGGCCATAAACAGAGAGAAGTGTTAATAATGTAAATTCGAATCCTTTTGAAAGTTTGATGGCAGTCAGTCTAACACAATTTAAACATAAATCCGAGTGCATGAAAGACGGTGGAAGTGGAGGAAATATTTCAGAGCTTCCAAAATAAAATCGTCTGGCAATTTCCATGCGTCGTACAGCGCTTCTGATTTTCAATCGCGTTCATCTCAACGGAATAATTCTTGGATTACATTTGCACAATTTTTCCCGGTTGCATCGCGGATTTCACTTTGCTACAAATCAGAAAACGTACCACGGTTTACATTCATCACGGCAAAACAAATATCAAAAATCTCAGTCTCAAACGTACCCTTTAACGTATTATACCTGAGCTCTACATTACTTGAAATTCGAAAATAAATTACGCTTAGAACCGATTTTTTTTTTACCTCTCGTTAAAATGTCGGTTATCTTAAATATCGAGAAAAATATCACATCACAAAACTGACGTAAATTGTCCAAAATATATGTTATTAGTGATTTCGATGCGATACTTGTATATTAACTGATGGTTAAGGTAACCAGCTTTAACCAGAGGAAAAAATCGTCCTTTAGAAAATACATGACAAAACCTTTACCTAATCTTTAAAATCGTCATCCAACCTCACATAATAATACTATATTATTCAGAAAGGTTGAGAAAAGTATCATTATTGAGTTAGCGCCAAGATTATGTCCCGAGGTGTGAAGAGAGAACCGTAGAATTTTATTTTTTTTTTCCTTACTAGATCTTAAATCCTAATCGTAGTTCAAACAGTGTCATTGAGTATAACACACATTTTGACATGAATATCTATTTGTTTCCTAATATTCACAAATATGAAATAGGGTGCATTTATTTTTATATGTGTTAACCTCACTTTTGATTCTTGATTTGTCATTGTCTGTCAAATCTAGAAATAACAAGTAGTATATCTACTATCTTCGTCATACACACGTTTGTGCCCTTAAAGAAAGTTAAGCGTTTGTCTAATAAGTCTATCTCTTTATTATTAATGAGATAAAAAGCGAAAGCGAATGGGAAGAGGTGCATACATATGTTTTCCAATCAAAGTAAACGTCAAAGTTAATTTATATTTTAGGTTAAAAGTATATAAATTGTAGCTTGTACTATTTTTCAAAATTTTATTTAATTAATTTCCTAATTTTATTTCAGTTTAAAAATGAAATAGTTGTAAAGGAGTCAATGAGTTTTTTTATTTAACTTCCATTTTTATAGATATAATTTAAGGAAAAGTTAAAAGTAACCTAACACAATTGACAGTAATGACATTGATGGTATAGAATTAGTCTACAATTCATTCCAATTAGAGCATTATCCGGTATCGCTAGTCCGCCCATGTGTAAAGCACGGTACATGAACTGATAACCAACCATCAGAAATTTCTAGTTGGAACAAAATTTATATCTACGAGTAAAACTTTCGTGACTATTTTAGAACCACTTCGAATTATCGAATTTGAATTTAAATAAGAATCCGTAATTTACCCTTTTCTTGAGTTTAATCAGTCAAATGATATTTGTATTTGAAGGTTTGAGTTTCTTTCATAAGAGGCAGGTTGTATTATTAACCTAGGTCAATAATAATTTATTATTAAAAAATAAAGTTAAATAATGGTGGGTGTCTAGGCCTGTAATGCAAGAAAAAAGTTCTAGGTTGATTTAGAACACCAGAAATAATTTACTAAAATGAATCAATTTAATAGTGTTCGTAGTTTAGTGAAGAAGTTATCAAAAATATTGAGTAGGTAAATTCGATACATAATTAAAAGTAATACATTATTTTCACACGGAGATTTTTGGTTATATTTTTTTCATAATATGCTGCCTTAAATTGTGTGTGAATTTCGAGAAACCTTGAAACATATAAATGAAGAAAGAGTTGATGATTTTGAATATTTTTTGGTAAGTGTTTGATAATAAACTGTGAATGTGTTGCTGCCCCTTGGTATTTAAAGCAGGGAAAGTGCGGGCCCCGCCTCAACGAGAGTGATTTGGAAAGACGTGCGTGCGTTTTCTAATCAGTTCCGTCGTGCCCTTCGCACGAGAAACTGTAGTTTAGGGAACCAGTTAATTATGATGAGAACCAATTGATTCTGCGCTACCCTGCTACATTCAATTACCTCCCTCTGCCGGCATTTTTGCCACTTTACAGTTTGATTTCCAGTGTCATGGCCCTGCTGATCAAATTGTAATGAGCTGCTGTTTTATTGCCAGATAAAGCACATGCGTAAAAAGGATATTGCTAGCCTTCAAACGCTATTTTTAATTGAAAACCGAACCGGCCACCCTCTTTTCAAACATCCACTGTCCTTCGAGAATTGGCTTTCATTCAGGAAATTCATTCTATATATTTAATTATTTCAAAGTTTCAATACGCAATGTTTGTATTTCTGGAATGATTAATTGTTAGTGTCCGACCGAAGTTTCGATTTCGGCCAGTTACGGCCAAAAATTCTGGTTTCGGATTTGTTCCGATGGTTTCATTCGCTTATGTTTTTTGTTTGTTAATTCATTGTTTTGTTTTGAAAGTTATTTGTCTTTTCTTTCTTTTGATTATATAATTATTACTTTTTTATTATTATTCTGACGAATTATATATTATAGAATTTATTGTAACAGAATAGCATACCCTGAAAAAGAATCTGTTAGTAACAAATACTTCTTGAAAAGCCAACTTATTATTTGATTGAGTTTATTTGTGATATTTGTGAGATGGTGATAGATAACTAAGTCCCTATTTACTTTTTTTGTAAAAAAGAACTTTTGTAAGGCGTGATTTTACATTATAATCTTAAGAGGCCAAAAGTCACTATTAAACAAAAATTTAACTTAAGTTTATCTTAACTACATAAGTTTCAGTTTCGGTTATGTTTTCGGTCGAAACTTAGAGGAGTATCCTAATATTCGTAATAGTAATAGTTGTGTAGCGTTACTAGTTATTTTTCATGCCACCGTTCAAGAAAGTTTAACAGAAGTCGTATGTTTTTGATAATTTTTATTATTTAGTTACCATTGTCAACGGTGTGTTACAGAAAACAACTGTCCTATACTAGTGTAGTATTACGAAAATCATAAAAATTTCATATAAATTTGGTCGTATAGCAAGGGGTAAAATTATCTACAAACAGTGACAAATAAATAAATAAACTGTCAAAAGGCCACATTTTACTAATAAATACTTTAACATTATTTGGGGTTTCATATATTATTTATTTTATTATATTCAAGTATATGAGTAGTGGTGATGGATTTGTTAGTGAATGATCTGGAATTATAAATTTTATTCATCTTGCAGAGACTGTATTGTTTCAGGTAAATAAAATATGGATCTCTTTTACTCTGCGAATACCATTTTATAGAATAAATTGTTGTATGTATTATATATTATGATATTCAGTATTGTGTCTGAGTGATTTGAAACGTACTATAAATTGTATGTTCCTTGCAGCGCACTACAATTACAAGCTAAATAAGAAATGAGTCCCTTTCCATCGTATAAACATTGTTCTGGAAGTATGTTGTGATATTTTTATAGAGTTTTAATTTTCTATTTTGTGATGTAGGTACCGTACAAGAATAAAGTTAGTAATAAAGATAAAAGAAGAGTAGAGCAGTATTTACTTTGTTGGAGTTGAAGTATCTTTCAATTTTTCATGCGCAGACAGTGTTTGTTCAATGCAATATGAGGAAGTTAATATTTACCTCAACGTCAAAAGCAGACACTCATTAAAACTTTGTATGAAAACAACACCCAACACCCCTCGATCTCAAATATTTACTCGTATGTCCAGTTGTCTGTATTAGTTGCTACCGGACCTCTAAATTGGGTTTTGAATTGAATTTGAGTAGTCAATTTCATATTCCCTGTCGGGACCACGCGGAGACCACATCACACGAGGGATGAACATTCTCTAGACTTCAGTGCCTTTCATGTGGACGGACGCACTCTTACACACTTACTGTCTCTTACTTACAATTAACATTATAAGAGGAAGATCTACCTCTACCACAACTTAATTATTTCAGAATGTAAGCGAGGAAGAAGGTTATAAATAACCTGCAGATTTTCAGTCATAAAAAAATTCATATATGTGGAGCACAAAAATTGTGAGATTATGCGAGATCTCGCTTCGCTCGCTCCACAAATATCTTGCCGTTACAAAATGGGGAATTTTATAACTGGTTACATAAATAGCTATTATTAAATTCTCTTGTCAATAAAGTTTTCGTGATGAAGTCCGTATGAGTTGATATGACGCAATGAACTCTTATTCTGTAATCATAGAGCTAGTTCGAGTCACCACAGTTTTTATATTTAGTTGTGGTATCTCTATTTTTCCTGTAACACTGTAAGTGTTTCTATTTCATAGAAGTAGCTCTATTGTGACATTTGCAATGACAGGTGACATTTGTGGTAATTTTACATGCAATTCGTTTTAATTTTTATACATTTTCGTAATATTAGTTAGTTAATTTATATTTTCGGTAGTTTCATTAGTTTTAAAGGATTATAATTTTAGTTTCTTCTTTTTATATATTTTATTTTACTTTTTTCTCCACAAATAAATAGTGTAGGTACGTACAGGATCCTTTTATAATTCCTGAGGGAGAATTTATTGCTAATTATAGATTGAATAGGGAGGTTGCAATGTTCTTAATTAATTTTTAATCCGCGGATGATTGGAGATAAAAAAATTAAAGAAGCTTAAAATGTAAAGAATAAAATAAAAAATATTTGAAATTTCCGGCTGGCTACGTTGACAACCATTACTGCCTACGTAAGTTTTGAAAACTTTTACGCTTCAAAATCACTAGGATAGAAATAGTTCTTATTCAGTAAAATAATTGTTGCTTGACTACATAGCATAGAGCTAACTCTAAGGATCTATAATTACAAAATAGGTGTGATGATTACTCTTGTATTATCTAATTATGTTATTTTGACAAATCAATACGGTAATAATATTACCGTATAGATATAGTTTTGACTTACTTTTGTTTATGTAAACAAAGGCTTATTATCCTGAAACCGGTAATAATATTTTATTATATTAGTGAGGTAAAACTTTTTTTACTTAATAATATTTCAAAAATTTCTATGACAGGAAGAAAACACAGTTTTCAATAATAAAACAATGCAACTAAGCCTGTTCAACTGACAGATAGTTTTACAAGTTTACAAGTGAGTAACAAATATAGTTATTTGTCAAACTAGAGAAGGAAAGCGTATCTTTTTAACTCTCGAACTCGAGTTTGAATTACGAGAAGAAGTGCTTCCTTTTCACGTTATACATAACATTTTTTTCACGATTCCAAAATCGATTTATTTTGCATGTTGTTATACTTTAATTATTTTTAATGTCCAATAGTCAAATATACTTATCTATGTTTGATTTTACGTATATTTATTTGATTGTATGTTATCAGCACCCTGATGAAGACTGATGTACAGTTAAAACGTTAGTATATTATTGTATTTTATTAAATGACTGCTACTCCAAACATTTTTTTCCTAATTGTACGGTTCTATATTTGGCATCATCATTCCGCGTCTGATAGAGCAATTTAGTTGTCGTGCCGGGCACCATTTCTTCACATCGCATTATGTATCATTTAGGAATTAGGGCTCTGGGTTTATTCCAACAGCCGGAAATTTGCCGGGTCGTATGGGGCGGGCAATTTTTTGGTTAGCTGGAGCGGACGTGGTGGTTGTGTTTGAATGACAGGTCTGGATGAACTTATCACGCTCGCGTAGCGGAAACAGAAGAAATGGCGCGGCTACACGGAATTGAACCTGGGGCGTTATCTGCCACCCGCAGGACGGCTCACACCTCGGAGGATGCGGATCAATTCACAAGGACTCTCCACATCTTAACAAGCAACGAAATTCAATCGAGGATTCTGCAGAATTCAACAAATATTTTGAAATGCATAATTTTTCTCAAGATCGCAACTGCATGCATGGATCATATGACAAACAGAAAAATTAAGAAAAACTGAAAAGAAAATTGAATCTGTAAAATTGAACAAATATTTTCCAATGCATTGTTTCAAATGGCAACCCATGAAGATACTAACTGTACTCTCATTTGCTTTCATACAGAATCAAATGATACATAAAAAATTGTAGGAATACATTAATTGAATGAAATTGCTGATTTGAACAAATATTGTATTTTGATAATGACCGCGAGGTCGAAACAAATACTTTGCGTGGTTATTTATAAAAAAAGATACTTGTTGCACATGACATAACTAATGAAATCTTGTTATTAAAAAACTATTTCACAAACTGAAAACTGACAATTTCAATTTCAAAATCATCATGTATTAGACACATTTTTTTTAATGCATTACATTAAATAAAAAATAAAATTTAATTAAGTCGAAGATTCAACAGAATGTAAATAGTATATTGTATAACGAGTACAGAAAAACATTCATATCTATGCTAGTATAATTTTTGTGGCACTAGTTAAGTTGCACACTGTATTTTTTAGGTAACCACATAAAGAATTAATGTATTTGACATTTATTTCAATAATGTTCACACAAACAATCGGTTTTTTATCAGACAATCAATATTGGTAACTATAGCAACAATAAAGAGAAGAGAGAACATCGGCTCATGACTTGTTAATTGGCTTTAAATGTAATATAAATATTTATTTCCGTCGCCTAATCGTAAGTCGTGGGCAATTATTCCTTTTCAGAGATGATCTATTAAAAGGAAATGAATAATTTTCTGTAGTGGCGCCCGAGAAAATATTATCCAATGCTTTAATTCAAGCAGTTACCCATCAACATATTAACTGTACATCTACTTTGATTAAATGTACAGAAGAAAATTTGCTGATCGTAATAAGTTACTAAAAGATTTAACCCCGGGAAGGTTTCAGAAGAGTCGTACAAACATTTTTCAATGCATTCAAAATATTCACAAGATCACAAAACCTGTTGTATCACTTATAACTTTGGTATTCATTATAACTTTCATTTGACTGGGAATCAAATGAGTGAACATTTTACAATATTCCATCTCTTCCTGTTTGCCATAACAGAATTTCTCATTACTCTTGTTCCTGAATACCTACACTCAGGTTCTATTCCCATCGTAAAACAAGTAGAGCATCCGATTGTTCGGCAAGAGTGCCGAGAGAAATAATTTCGCTTCCATTAATCATGGTCGTCAAACATAGCGTATGGAAGCCAGAACATAATATCGTTAATGCACAACGAATATGCGAGTCATTATTCCGATGGTTTTATAATGACCTGTGGTGTCACCGGTAATGGATCCTTAGAACAATGAGGAGAAATATTCCTCTTATTATTGTCATCCCACAACTTATAGGTACCAAACTTCTAGAACATTGTTATTCATGGGCGCCCATAAACTATTTTTCAAAGAGGGGCAAAACAAAAAAAAAGATATATATTTTTATGTCCAATTGTACCAACAAGGCTTAATAACAATGCTAATCGAAATTTTGATAGCATTGTTGAATAGTTCATTTGATATTCTATTCCGATGTAAAAAATAGAATTGTTCAGAAAAAAAAATTAACATACATAATTTTTTGTTTTGTATTCCGAAAATTCATTAAGAACCTCTTCGTTAAAATAAAGTTTATTGTAGTTAATTGTCTCAGATTTCTCTACTTTTTAATGACAGTGAAAATAACTAACCACAAATACTAACGGAATTATTTGTTCCACACATAAAAAGGCTAAGCCCTAAGATATAGCAAACATTAATAAATTTCTTATAGTACATTACGGTGGTAAAATAATTAAATAATGTGCCTTCTTTTTAAAATTTGCGAAAAGCCAGGGGTGGGCAAATGCCCCCTCTTGCCCCCATTATAGGCGCCCATGTTGTTATTTGTTAGTAAACTATATTAAATGTAGATAGCAACATTAGTTAATTGTGATAGTTAATGTGGATTTATCCTCTCGTGCATTAAAATATTAGAATAATTATGATATTACATTCCAGGTTGCGAGTAGGTATTTATGTTGTGCATTACTCAAATTTTCCATATGAAATTTAATTTTCTTCTCAGCGGCACTGCAAAGCAAATAACTAATTAAGTACAGAGATAGACTGACATTTTTGCAAAAGGATTTGCATGCTTTTAGCAAGTCATATTTTAATTATATTTCGCACGTTAACTCAGCGTTTTATATGTGCAAATAAAAAATACAAAGTCATAAACATATGTAATTCTGTCGATGGAAAGAGTACTTACTGTGTAATTTCGTTTCTGATTTACTCAAAAAAGATTCGAATGAATTGAAATTATTTTGTACCACTAGACAATCCAGCCACAAAAATAAATACAAAATCATAAATGGTATGTGTTATAAGTTATAACAGATAAGGGGCAATTTTATTAATTCTACCGCTCGTTATTGTTATGGTACAGGTTCGAACGTCTATGACAAAATCTAGAACTTGTTATTCTGGGTTTGTTTGTAAGTTTTACGTGCCATAAAATTAATTTATTAATTATATTAATGGATAATTTTAATAAGGAACAAGAATAACGATAGTTATTGTCATCACTATATCTTTATTTACAAGTCTGCTTTGATAGAAGTAGACAAGGAATATTAATAATGGAAACAAGCGCGGTTTTGATATGGTCAAAATATTTCGAACTTTGAAGTCCCTAAATAACTAACGAAGAAATCTTGGACCTCCTAGGTTAGTAAAGCATCTTACTGGCAATTGGAAGGCCTTGATGATAAATTCTACATTGAAATATTGAATGGTTTTATGATTCTAAATAATTTACTGCGAAATAAACGCTTTCTAGGTTCTTTAAATAACTATATTAGTGTAGGAAATAACTTCTTGACTGGATTTGGATATGATCAATAGATTTTTCTGGGATGCAGACATTAAAACGAATATTTATTTACTTCAACGTTTCGATTCTACCAGGATCATTCTCAGGAAGAAATAAATTAATTTTTGATTTGTTATGTACATAAATTGTCGAAATTTTGCATAATTTGAATAATTATAAGTCGTTGATATAAAACAATCAGAAACAATGATAAAATAATTTTTAAATATAAAAATATAATTTTGCGAAGCACACTCACTGAAGCACATGGATATAATATAACATTATGCAAATTTCGACAAATTTATGTACATAACAATTCAAAAATTAATTTATTTCTTCCTGAGGATGATCCTGGTAGGATCGAAACGTTGAAATTAATAAATCTTCGTTTTATTGACTGCATCCCAGAAAAATCTATTGAACTATATTAGTCTCGATGTGAAAGATAATTACTGAAATATACCATCTGAAGTGTGATACACATAAAAATGTAATTTTAATTGAGTTGAATGAAGTTGAAATTATGTTGTACCCCTTGGCAATTTACCCACAAAATTTTTTAAAATCCCAAGCCCACCTGACTGACCACATTATGAATTTAAAGCAGAGATACAATCTCCACCTCCAAGGGGTTTATATATTTATAAACTCCGATAACACTTGGTGTGAATATGCCAGGTTGACAGGTATTTCCAACAACACGCAATTACTACGAGATCCTGGTTTTTAATTACTGCTTACCAACGTGCTTCATAAATAAGTGTTATCAAGTTTTTGGAAAGAATAACAAGGGTGGGAAGTAATTTCTTACACGGGAAACTTTGGAATTTATTTTTATTGGATGCTATTCTTCACGCGGCCGTCATCAAACTGGGAGTGGTCTGGAAATATTTTGACGGGAAGTTGTTAGCATTAAGATCCGCCAAGTTAAGGTATCGTGTGTAGACTTAGTAAATTGAGTTGATAAGTTGTAAATCTCTGTAACACACTTGTATTTTACAATGAAAAGTAATCATCATGTATTGCAAACACATAACGTATAACTAAACAGAATAGGATACATATCTTTAGAATTATAGTTATTTAAGCTACATGGAAAGTAAGTACATTATAACTTTTGAGAAGGTATGAACGGTGGTAACAACTACTGATAAACAAGGTATCGAAAAATTTGTTTCTTATTTAATATTATTTTTTGATAACATTATTTGGTTACCATTATCTACGGAGTTTTATAGAAAATAACTACCCTACTAGTAAAGTAGTTATAAAAATCATATTAATTCAATTGGTCGTCTAGCAACAAGCAAAAATTTTATATGAAGGTCCCATATTTAGAAATTACCCCAGACACAACTTTTTCTACCCATGGGTCTGGAGGTCCATATTTTACAAATAAATTATTCGCAGTTTTTTATTGATAGTGACGCGGAAAATATAACAAATCGGTTATCAGACGTATGTATATATCTGCAACTGATTTGAAAGCAATTTTTGTGACAAGCAATCTGTGTTATCAGACGGACGCAAGATTGAATATATAGTATTTTTTTAATTTTGAAGTTGGTACTTATGGTTTTAGTTGATTTGCAATTATAAATGGTTAAATGAAAATTATATTACTATTTTACTGAAATAATATCGTAAATTGTTTTATTTGTCATTTGCTTCATGTATTAATTTTTTTCTTCAATTTGTATTAGGAATTCCTCGAATGCTATAACGCTTCTTGATTGCTCACTAAATCTATCTTGGTGTTATAAAATTTTTCATTTTCCATTTTTTACTGCCATTTTAATAATAGCACTGCTAACCACGTTTTCCAAACTAATGTCAAACTGTCTAGGGCATTTTAACCCCAAACAATTTCAGTAGGCATGTGCATCTTACAAGTCGCAGGTATCTGCAACTGGTTTTCAAACAAAATCTAAAATTAGTATGAAAATAGTCGCGCTATCATACGTCAAAAGTTGTCCGAAATGCTCGGGGTTGTAGTTTATATGCGACAAGTTGCAATTATGTGCATACGTCTGATAAGGCCTTAAGTGACTCGAAATGTGAGTACCTAATTTAACTATTCTCGTACAGTAACGTGATTTTTGGCTACGCAAGCTCCATCTTAGTTCATGCCTCCTCGAATATTATAATGTACTTACTTTCCTTGCAACTAAATAATAATTTTTAAGGAAATGTTGTAAAATATAGATATGATAACATATTAGTTATACTTCTGTCAAATAATACAATGTAATGAAGACAGTAGAACTAATGAACTAAGAAAATTAATAATTACTAAGTGCTTATTAATCGAATTTGTTTGTAAAGTAGAAGGTTGTTTATTTTGATGTTTCCTTTCGGGAAGAGTTCTATGCTTTAGTTTTATTTTCTCGTAAAGTAATCCATCATAAGTACAACATTTCACTCGACCATTTAATCTAGAGTCCGTAGTTCTAGTTGTTCATTGACGGACACAGAGCAATGCAATTTACCTCTCTGTATCTTTTGATAGTTGTGCTTAGTTCTATAGAACGTTGAAAGGTAGCTACAGCACTATTAATTATTTTCTTTGTAGACTGAAGTAGATTCCTCTCAGACCGTCTCGCGACTAGTTTTTCTCCAGTGTCACTGAACGGAGTACGGAGCTTTATACAAGAATATTTGCATGTATTAATTAAACAAAGTGTTGTAATTATGAACAAACATACCATCGATAAAGTTTATAACGGAAAAACTCTGAACTTACAACAAAACATTTGATATAACACAACTGCAATTGTTCAACGGAAACACAGGGTTCACGTTTTCACTAAAAAGTAACTGAATTAATTACTTACTTTATTAAACACCGGTAAAATACATCAGGATACTTTTATGTGAAATTCGTGATGGACAGAATAGGAAAAATTATCCTTTGATATCAGTGGCGTGCAGTCTATATGTGTGCAGTGCATAAAGTGCAAAATGGCAAAATAAATATTATATTAATTAATCTTATACATAATTTTTAAATATAATTTTGTTAAAAAAACAAGTATTTTATTGCGGGAGAAATATTAGCGCGTTGAACACGATGAACACGAGCGCATAGACCAAGTGCACTCATCCCTTCTGCAGGTTTAGCACAGCTCTTTCGTACAGACAGGGTACCATCAAAGTCACATTGCGTAAAAAGAGATAGAATACTATAGAACCTCAAGAAATCTAATTACCGCATATCTATCTCTCGCGTGCACTGATAATAATGCACTTTCGTAGAGTTAAATGATTCTGGCTTGCGTAATCCAATTTATATCTACATTTTATTATAAGTTCTAGATAAATATACACATCGGTATATTAAAATAAAGTTAACAATACTTTTAATTTGTATTTCAAATAATTCTATTACCAGTGAATATTTAATTATTACTTATTCAATAATGTTTCTGATTTATTGAGAGTGCCGTTTTGTAGATGCGATATTTCACCAAAAAATTTAATTATTAAAGATATGGAGCCAACACAACCTAAGATTAATTTGTCACAAAAAAATAACAAATAAAAATATAGGAAACATTTAAATGGCCATGTTTATCTTCTGTTAATACAATTGTCAAATATAAGTGTATTTGAGTTATTTGGTATTACATAGGTTTATATTTAATTGCAAACCTTTATCGAATAGAAAGCAGTTGATTTAAAATATATTCATGGTGAAAATTGCATTGCAAGAATTATTATTAGTAATGTATAACTGGATGTTTCAATTATCTTTATTTTCTCCGACATTAAAAACGCAAAGAAAATAGTTTGATGACAACTATAGTAGACATATCTTTCGAGAATGACTATTTTTGAATTTGGTTTCATTTAACGTAATGGTTCCACGGTAATTTAGAAGCAAATGCTTATGAATTCTGACGTCTTGATTTCCGTGACTGTCATTTGTAGTTGATGATCGTCTCCTTCTTATTTTCCTTTCGAAAATGATTAATTTCTCGTGTCATTTGTTTGAAATTAACATGCAGGAGTATTTTTAGTTTGGTAATGAGGCTGCATTCTAAAAACTCAGCGTCTCATCAGTCAAACTGTGTCAAGTGGCGCGGAATTTACAGTCTTCACCATTCTGGGGAAATGAAAACCTGGACAGAGGAAATGCATGCAGCAGGGTTTACAGAACTCATGGCAGAGATGACAGAATGGGTTTAATCAAATCTTGTGATGGCAGTGATTTAAATGGAGAAACACACACAGGGATTTTATTTTCTATGTTTATCAAAATAGAACCAGAGACACGGTTGCTCCACGATAACACTGAATTCACTTCAACAATTCACAATAAAATAAGAACAGAATAGAAATAGAATTTTCCAAGAGAACTATTTTTAATAAAATCTACATCGAAAATTAATTTTAGGGTTAAATAGATTTTAATGATATTAGGTTTGTTCCAACTAGATATTCCTGACGGTTTATAATTAGTTCATGTATCTGTTTATATTCCGAACCATGTTTTTGTGCGAAGTGCGGACTAAATCTGAACCGTCAATATCATTACTGTTAATTGTGTTAGATTAGTAAGTTAATTAGTAGTAAGATAAATAAAAAACTCACTAACTCTCTTACAATCATATAATTTTTAAACTTAAATACAATTTTGAAGCTAAATAAATTAAATTGTCAAAAGTTCTGACTAACAGTACATGCTCCAATCCTCTGAATGTTTTGGCTGCCAGAGAATTGGTTTAGAATCGATTAAAAATCACTAGGAACAGGCGACTAAGAAATGGTCAGAGTCAGAATTTGAACGCTTTTTTCAAACTGTGCATGCGTTTTACAGTTCCGAACTGATTTGGAGGTTAGTTGGAATAAACATACAAAAATATTACTGACCAATTTGGATTGGTGGTAAAACTTCACTTACCAACGGTTCTCGGTTCGAATACCGAGTAAGGTATGGATATTGATGTATTGTATGTGTCTTTCCATTACCTCATCTCCATCAAAATACTAAAGCCAAGCAAAATGGTATGAAATATATGTAAAAACTATCAACCCCATTAAAATATCACTGTTTTATATACTATTTAATGTATCAAAAAGCGTAATAAATATTATTATGAACACTTGTAACGTCGAATTCTCGACTAAAGGAGAACATCACGACTTCTGTTTCTGTTTTACCTATTGTGCTGATAGCTAAATATATCATGAAAATTTTATTAATTTATTACTCATTTACTATTTATTATAACAAAATTATTTCAGATACTCATGACAATGACATTGACCAATAAATAAAGGTCGCTCATGAGTTATTAACTTTTAATCTGATACCAAAAGAAGTTGGAACAAAGTTGTTCCAAAGTAATAACAATTTTGATTGTAGTAAGGTTCCTTTTTCAATTCGAATCAGAAAAGGCGAACCAATGAACCAACTCTTTCTTTATAGTTATTTTATTAATTTTATTATATCAAATGTTTGTTTTTCTCAAGATATTTTCAATATTGAATATCCACAAATCAGATTTGTGTTATATTGCTAACAAATATCTGTTATTCGTTGTGGGGGGAATGGACAATACTGCACGCCGTAATCTGATGCAACGTCTGCTGGTTGACACATCCGCCTGGTGTATTGTAGCTCGCGTACCGAGTTCCAGAGTTCCGGACCATTGTACAGATTCCGGGAAAGGGGAATATATGTGGAATCGGTTTATACTCACACTCCACGCATTGTTTACGCGAAATTTAAAGGGAACTTCACAGGAAATTAAGCTGAAGTGATAAGCGAGATAATGTTTTTAATTCCAAAGGGTGGAAGTTGTATGATAGATGATGGAGTTTCAGTGATTAGGGATGACATCAGGGTGGACATTTTCAAAAGGAATTCTATAGAAACTTTAACACTTACATTGACATCAAGTAAGGATTTATCATACCTTACAACATTTAGCTTTAGTAAAAATCAATAGAATGAATACTCACTTAATCAACCTGAAAAAGTCCTATAAAATGAAATGTAACTTGTAGATATTATTGCGTGTTATTTATTTTTAAAATAAATATTAATATTAAAAAACAAATATAAATGAGATTACATTATTACAATATCAAAAAATTAACAAATATAACCAATAAAAATAATAATCATTTTAATTTTGATTTCCAATGTTCTATTTTTTTAAGCAAATGCAATTTGCTTGTTATTTCGTCAATCTACCAAAAATAATTGTGCTAATTTAATATTGCACACCTTTATTGCTACAGAAGCATGTTAATGTATAACTATATTTATTTGTGTGAATTTCCTGGATATCACAATGGTATAAAATATCGTTGACAGTACTGAGAATGATCATGTTTACATTGTATTTTACAACTATCGAATATCGATTCTAGCACTTCATTCTCAGTGTCAATTTTCTCTGCGTTAATTATCTGTGACTTGTACGACAGGAATACTTGTTTGTTTTAATAAATATTGTACTGTAACGTTCATTTACTTGAATGAAGTGTAAAATGTCACAAAACACGAATAGTTATATTACAAGTTTATTAAATAACGACAAAAATAACCCTCAAATTTAAACTTAACTATTAGTAGTACACAATTTAACAAACTAATTATCAACTAATAATAATTTATTTTTACACGACAGTATTTATTTCTACGCTATTTACATTCGCAAGTTATCAAAATTTATTTCCACTGAGTATTTATTTCTACTTCATATCTTCCTGTTCTTCATTGGACTGACTACTCGACTGCACACTGACTCGTCTGAATTTCACTCTCTATTCTCCAGGCCGAGACACTTTTATACCTGCGGGTAATTAATCTCGAACTTCTAGAGTCTTCCGGATAATAGCGGCATGGCTCTTATCTCACTAGACCTATTTAGTGAGACTACCTATCCAGACAGGTCGTCCACGGTGTCATGTTTATTACAATACTTATTATTGTTATTACTATAATAAGAAAAATAGTTTAGTTTTGTTGTTTTAATTTCTCATCTACACAGAAAATGATTCACACACATTGCATTTTTATTTGTAGAATAAATTAGTATTAGTATTTTAGATGGTAATATATGACATGATTGCTTTAGTAATATTATTTGATGACGTGAGACTTCTGCTTATTCATTTTTTCCTATACCAGGAAAATAAATGAGTATAATGTTTTTTGAAGCAATTAGTCTTGTGCAAAATAAAGGGGTTTTATTTTTGTCTGGTAAAATTGCTACTCGCTTTTGATACGTTTGAAAATTAATTAGAAAATATGAAAAAGTAAATGGCTCTACCTTTGTTTCAAATTTAATTTGAAATTTGATCTTATAAAAACATCCTCGCTCATGATACGAAATTGAAATCTCGAGGAAATGATTATATCAAGCAACAAATTGAAATTCTTTAATAATGTAAAACAAAGAAAACAGGCACTCGCGACATAACTAGATTTTAATTTGGTCTGTGTTCGAATGGTATGACGTGACGCGCATTTCCTCCTGGGCTAATACAATCGCGGAATGTATGGCCCCAGTTCTCTATCACAAAACAGCAGCACGCGAGGCAGCCATTTAAGCCAGCATCATCGGTATTTGTCATCCGACATCCTGCATACGAGATATTTGCAGATGGTGCGTTACGTATGTGAAATACGCCAGGTGAAATATACACCTATTTGCCGGCAAGCGTACCGTGTATGTTTTGCGCAATGGTTTATTAAAAACTACTGACAAACACAAGCCATTCCGCAAGGAATTGCTGCATTTGTAAAAATAATTCACCGGTTATTTATATTTTTTACATTTTTCCATTGAGACTTCCAGAAAATTCACACAAATAACTATGCCATACATTAACAGTACAATTTGTTGCGAAAATAACAGTCGGGGGGTTTGATCCCAGCTACTAAATAATTGTATTCCACTTTAACATGTACTATTTACATAGATAAAAGAGATAATAAATACCTGATATAACTTGGGTATATAAGTAATATTTGTTGTACATACAAATTCTGCAACGAAAATTTGAGGAAATAGGTAGAGTACGAATTATGTAAACTAAAGCAAATAACGGAGACATTGAAGCACATAAATGAAGCAATTACTACAAAATAATAGAGAAAAAATATGAGGCAGCAAATATATCGGCAATAAATAAACTGTAGTATATTATAAAGAAAACAATAAGAGCACGATTTGGACAAATAAGTGCAATTAATGTAAGAATATGAAAGGTGTTTCTGTTACTGTAGACCTGAGCGTTTGGACATTTGATCCAGAATCGACACTATTTAGTTAAGGAATACAATTCACCAATTTCATTTTGGATTCTTAAGAAAGTACCCAAAAATAAATTAGTTGTTACAAAATATGGTAAAGAAGGAAGACGGTGACATCCACTCAAAAGACTTATCCCCCCGTATTCTGTAACTCAGTGGTTAATTTTTAACAAGTTGCTAAATTTTTTCTCCAATGAAAATAAAGAACACTGGAGAAAATATCAAAACATCACTTGTAATATTTATTTTTATGTCAAAAATTTTAGCAACTGGTTAAAAATTAACGACTGAGTTGTCATAATTAATAATAATGTCATAATTTTAGTTCGTTATATTACAGTATTGTAAAATGTGTAAATAAAATTATCACTCAGTAAATTGTTTGTGTTCCTCTCTTCCCACCTTTCCTCACGTCTTTTTGCGTTCATGTGTTTGTTGTGTCATTTAAACCATCATCATCATCCAAACAAATTATCGCATTCCCCCTCTTACATTACTGGAAAATACTAAAGCTATAATTAGATAGAAATTTGAATAAACTGAAGAAAATTCTAAGAATATTAATAGAACAATTTGCCGAGAAATTAAAGCAATTTCAGCAATAAATGAATAAAAGGTATTACCAAAATTGAAAATATATTTATAGAGTTAATAAATGTAGGAGAAATATCGATAAATATAGTACATATCTGTGTTAATAGGTAAGCATTTAAAAATTTCTAGGGGTTGTGAATTAAGTATGAATAAATGAAAGCAAAATTTGGTCGGTACTGTATATTTAGGATTAAAAACAGGGCATATCTTTTATATTCGTGCGGTTTTATTTTTGTGCATTTACGTAAAAGAGCCGATATGGTTTTTTAAGCACCGCTTTACAGAAGTAATGTCGGGTAGATTACCAGATTTCATGTTTGACGTAAATACTTGTAATTTGTTATTTGCTTACTTTGAATTCCTCCTGCACAAAGGCTTATCAAGATTAGTACCTCATCAAAACCGACGTTTAGTGGGCAGCCATCGCTCGGGTCTTTTTGTGCCGCGCCGCCGACGTAAATGTCACGGAGATACGCGCACTTTCACCCAAATTTTACTTTTGGCGAATTAATAAATTCGTCATAAACGTCAGCCCTGGGGCAGGAACGAACAAATTCATGTGTTTAATTTTTTCCTTCATGCAACGCGGGTGAGGACAATTAATAACGGCCTTTCGTGCAGGTGGACAGTTTATGAGGTTATAGTAACAACCCACGCAACTCGACGACGGCGGGCATCGGTCCATAGTGATTGATTCCGTCTTCGGAATCATCCACTATCAAAGGAAAATGTTTCGGAATAAACATTTCGTATACAATAGGTGATCTCAAAATCACATCAAATAAATAATAGTTATTTAAGTTACAAGGAATGTAAGTACGTCTTTATTTCCAAGGATGTTGTAACAGGCTGTGGCTTTCAACGAGGTCCTAGTAACTTTCGAGAATGTTAAGAGTAAGTTTTTTTAACGTGAAACGTGGGATTTATCATATCCATGGTTACTACTTGATATTTGATTGACTGCAATATATATTTGCTTGATTTATTTAAAATGAAACATAAGGAACGAATTTGACATTTGTTTTTTTGTTCTGACTAGCCTACACCAAGTTCAATAAAAATTTGAGAATCATTAATAACGTTAGAAGAAATGGTAGAATACAAATAATTATAATAAGGAACAATTAAACAATAACTTCAATAAATTTTCAAAAATCCTTGCATTAACTGGTAAGCAATAACTCAATCTTCTATAAAACTTTTGAATACTAACATGCAATGATATTTGGGCAATTGTAATATTTTGGAAAAAGTTTTGAATTTGAACTAAATTTTTGAGATTTTCCCTAATTTTAAAAGTCACCAATAATAAGAATTTATATATGTAAGATCGATTGATCTAGCAGTTATTAATGATTCTTGAAATTGTAAGTGTAGGTCTGTCAAAAAAATTTATAACCCAAAAAGCAAATGTTTACTTCGTTCCCTATTTTCCGTTATAAATAAGACAAGCAAGTATACATTGCTGTCAATCAAATATCAAGTCGTATTCATTATTTCATATTTTGCGCTACTAAAAATATAGCTGTAATCAGTTTAAATGAGTAAAACAGTATGGTAATAATTTCTTAGGAATGTAAGTGAAATTATTAAGTTCCGTAATCAAGGAAATATCATGTTATAGGTATCTTGCAGCATTAGATGAAATATCTAGTTACAATACAAGTAACACGAAAACAATATTTGACTTTTCATATGATACAATATATTTATTATAATTATAAAATAAAAGTATGTACCTAAATTCAGATTATTTAGCTAATCTTTGGCGTAGTCAGATTAGGCGTTTAAGTTTTAAAGATTCCTGAGTAATTGGAAAGATAGATAAATAGACCATAATCGCTCCTGCATTATCTTACAGAACTCAATGTTGTTTGTTGTTATTTAAATACCTTACCCAGTTTTAAAATGATTAAATAATTAATAATATAAATTTTGAGATTTAGTTTAACCTCTTAAAGTACTTATACCCAAGTATATGTTTTAAAACTTTAAGCTTTTCAATATCTGCACCAGTTTAAAAATAATAAATACTAATCCCTGATCGTGAATGCTTTAAAATGAATGTATATTCGATTTAGTAGAATAGTAAAATATTTGGAGCGTAACACTTTACGAACGGTAGAAGAATGGTCACCGGACTTGTGTGTTTGTTGTTCCCCAAGTTGTATGAGTGAACTTTAGCCCGGTTTCAAGCATCCATTAGTGACATGACCTCCTTTCTTTCTCTTTTTGTCATGTGGGGACATATGAATAAGAAACTCTTGAACCTTATGACTCAACAAGTCATTACGGCCAAACACAGATTGTTAGAAATTCACATTTCTTTCTGGACGTAAAATTATTATTAGGTGACTGACTCAACTAGTACATTGACATTTTTTGCGTTACTTACATAGCAATATAAGTCGGAAGTTTCTGATAACATCTATTATTTGGTTATAGAGTGTTATAGGATATAATTGTGTCCTACTAGTAGAGTAATTATGAAAATCATACGAATTTCATATACATTTGTAGTCTAGCAACGGGAAAAGTTAGCTATAAAAAGTTACAAATAAATAAATCTGAACTATCAAAAAGCCCAAATTTTATAAATACTTAACATTATTTGAAGTTAAGTGCGACTGGTGTCACGAAAAATATAATAAGCGACTCCTAATGTAAGATATAATACAATTATTCTCCTATGCCATGAACTGCGGCTCCGCAAGCTCAACATCAGTTCGTATCTTGTAGAAGGTTATAATGTACGTACATTCCTTGCAGCTTAAATAACTATTTTTACCTCCCGCCTATCACTATATACATAGATAAGGGAGATTTTGTTTTTGGTCAATTTACTCGAGTGTGAGTTTTTAACATATGAGCACGCATTAGGGTCTCTAGAACAGTGCCGTAACTAGGGTATGGCCAATGTGGCCCCTGCCATAGGCGCCGTTTTGTTGAAGGCGCGAAAGCGCAAAAAATATTAAAGGCAGATCTGAGAGCGCAATTGAAACTATATAAATATAAAGTGTAGAAAATAAATCTAGAAGAATTGAACAGTGAAAAGAAAATTTAGTTTAATACAAATAAAAGTAATTTTCATTTTAATGTGTTTGATCTGTGGTATTTAGAAGTACAAACGCACCACCGTGTCGAGTCAAAGCAATGGGATGCAAGCGCATATATTACGAATTAATAACCTAGCCAAATTCGTTCCTTGCGCGGCGCACTCTCTTAATTTAGTAGGAGTTTATGCAGCAAATGGCAATGTTGAGAGGATTACATTTTTTAGAATAATACAAAAGTTTTTTTTTTCTGCGTTTTCCACTCGTAGATGGGAAAAAATTACAACTTTATTGAATACAACACTTTAAGACCACAGTGACACAAGATGGTGCTCTAAATAACGGTCAGTAAGTGCTTTAAAATCTCAAGTTATTGAAGTAATAGATATTCTAGATGAAATTTCGAAAGATCTTTCATTTGGAAATGGCGTTTCTACAGCAAAAAATATGATTAAAAATATTAAAACACATAATTTTATTTTTATGTTAATTATGTGGGATTTTTTTTTAACTAGAATAAATTTTGTAAATAACCAGTTGCAAGATAAAACCCAAGATATTTTCCGTTCCTCTAAATTGTTAAATGGTCTTGAAATTTATTTTAAAAATTTTAGAAATAATCAATTTCAAACGATCGCCTTAGAATGTAAAGAAAAGTGCAAACAAATTCTAATTGACACATCACCAAAAACAAAACATTTAAAAAAGAAAAAACTTTTGTGTGAAGAATCATCAGATGAAGGTATTTTGTTTTTCAGTGACGAGGAATTTAAATATTTATTTTATGAAGTAGTTTCTATAATCATTATACAATTAAACGATCGATTTAAATATTTTGAATTATTATTTGCATCTTTTGATTTTTTAAATGGAAAAAAATTAGCTAGTATATAACAGAATTAAACAAAGCTGCCAGAGACTTTTGTATTATTTACAATGACGTAGACACCGTACAATTATCTGCAGAATTAGAATGCTTACAAAGCCAAGCAAAATTAATATTTAAAAATTTAAATTCTTTGCACCACTTGTAAATACTAGAAGGACTAGTAAAGTGGGACTTTTGCGAGTCGTATTCTAATGTTACTATTGCATTACGAATACTGATCACTCTGCCAGTAACTGTAGCTTCAGGAGAGAGAAGCTTTAGTAAATTAAAAATAATCAAAAATTATTTAAGATGTACCATGTCGCAATATAGAATTAAAGCATTTTATCAATAGAGAAAGATATATTTGAAGGGACTGATTTTAAGGATGTAATAAATGATTTTGCCAATCAGAAGGCAAGAAGAGTAAAACTTAATTACCAATTTGTAGTTAGTTTTTTGTTTTTTATTCAGTCGGTACGTGTTCCTAATTTTGCTTGTTAATATATCGTTTGTTTTATTTTATATACAATTATAATTACTTATATTTAATTAATTTGTTTCTTATGTACTTTGAATTTTATTTCGTGATTATTAAAAAAAATTGAAAAACACTGCTGTTTTTATTTTTATGTTCAAATTAAAGTTATCTAAAAAAAAAAGATTTATAAATGAAAACAAATAAGTTTAAAAAATGAGAGACATCGACAAGCTAATATTCTGGTGGAACGTCGTTGAAAAGGGCTTTTGCCAGCTTTGAAAAAGGCGCCATTTCTAATACTAGCCATAGGCGCCCAAAGTTCTAGTTACGGCACTGCTCTAGAATAAGATTTCGCTATTTTTACCGAGATGTCTGATGTCCGTGTGTGCGTCTGTGACGATTTTTGTCCACGATAACTCCAATACTATACATTTGAAAAATATAATACTTGGTATTTAAGAGTTATATTCAAATATGAAGTACTGGTTAGAGTTTGATTATAATTGGTTAACCGAAAGTAGTACTTTACTTGAAGCTTTAAACCGTTTTTTCCTAAAAAATACCTCTGAATATAATTTTTTCGCAAATTACGTTATTATTAAATATCTAGATTTTTTAATTTTCTGCCGATCTGCATAATTACGTTTATATATAACTTCTAGCTAAATAGAAGGAATTTGAGAAATTTCTATGTAACAGATAAATTCATATGTTCACAAAATATGACATATGATGTCAAATATGATGTAAGCAAATTTAAAAGATAAAATATGTAAATATGAAGTAGTTTAATTGAAAAATTAAAAAAGATGGAAGAAATATACCTATAAGGAATATATTTGTATACGTGAATCAACTTCGGTTCCGGTTTTAGTAACGCCAAAAATAGCTGTTTATTTTTAGTCATACAAATTTTATGAAGGAAATTTTAATATGAAATGAATTTAAAATATCCTGAACTACAATAACAAACTAATTTTAAAACTACAACTTGAATGGACTGAAAAACTTATATAGAGAATATATTACTACAGTGGCGGGAAATGTCCAAAAGAAAAAACAGTAAAAGTAGAAAAGCATGCAAAGTAGAAAATGTAATGTTTGGGGTGAAAAAGGCAGTTGATCTTTGTTTATTGATTGTGTGCGACCCGCCGGGTCTTTGGCCAAAATGAAGCACATGCGGGAATATTTACCGGTAGAGATTTATATTTCGTTTACGGTTACGGTAAAAATTGAATTGGCGGCGGGTATCGGAATGCAGTTAGCAGAAGTTATCGGCGTCCGGGGAGCGTCGCAGGCGTCCAGCGGTCGGCGACGCCGCGGTCGCGACATCACCAACACAAACATCGCGCAGATTTACGAGTTTTAATAACGCGTGGAAATATGGCTATAGCTCCCGACACACAGCCTTTTTACACGCTCCAAATTTGTGAGATTATAATGTGCTGATATATTATTGAATTAAAACTTTATGGGACCCTACTTCGTATTGATGGCGCGCATATTTGCCACGAGACAGATTTATTCAGCGCTCGAGAACTCTTTCAGCGTTCATCTATACTTGCACCTAATAAAACGATCCCGGGAAAACTAATAAAATCAGTGATAAATAATATGATGACGTCTAAAGTTTTTTGATAATAGAAAAATAAAAATTAAATAAATTTTCATCATCAGTATATCTCAAGTAATGTAAACATCTAGCATGGCTTCCATGTTGAGTAATCTTAACAATCAAACAATTGTCTATTTTGATATATTGAAGGTTAGTAATAAGTTTATTTTTATTTTTATCATTGATAGATAATAAAACTTGTCAAGATTTAATATGAGAAATTACTAAAATGGTAAATGATCATGTATACTAAATGTAGAATTGTATTAAACAGTTTTACTATCATCTTAATAAAATTTTGACTTATGAAGTCCACAGTGACGTTATTTAAATAAATAAATTAGGGATTACATAAGCAAATTATGGGAAAACTGGTATAAATACTTCGGTAGGAGTAAGTAATATTAAATAGATCAGGACTAGGTAATCTAAAATAATTAGTATTAGAGTAAAAATGGCATATTAAAATAAAAATCTTATGTGGACACCACATAACTTCCTTGTACGCTAATTTATACACATTTTGTTACACTTCATTTAAACTTATTTCACTTGAAAGTGAGATCATTCTACGGCTAATCGTTATTATTTTTATTAAGTTTCTGTCAAAAGTAAAATGCTCTTTGGAAATGCCGATAGGAAGGAACCTAATATGGAGGTCCATAACTAGATGTTTAGTAACTACATGGATATAATTTTCTGCGGCTAAACGTTTTTAAATTCTGTGAAAAATAAAAAAAAACACTATGAGCAACGTGCCCTTTTGGCAGGGCCGATTGCAATGGAAAAGGGAAGTGCTCAACTAGATGTTATAGCAATCCCATATAAAAAATTTCAAAATTTTACGGTTAATCATTTTTGGTTTATGTAGATACGTACGTACAGACGTCACGCCGAAACTAGTCACTCGGGATGGTCAAAATGGATGTTTCCGTTGAAACCTGAAAACCGAAATTTTTCGGTATTAGAATACTTCCTTTACTTTGTATAAGGAAGTAAAAATGAAAGTCAATAAATAGATCAAATACTATATAAACTACAACAAGATTTGGGTTAAGTAATTGAACAATTAATGAAAAAAATAATGTAAATTCAGGCACACTAGGACAAAATACTGGAGGAAAAATGTAAAACAATTCACACGTTTTTAGGACTTGTAACCTGTAATGGTATTTCTAAATTAACAATGAATAGTTGATAAAAGAATGAGTGATCCAAAAAATTGTAAAACACGATCTTAGTTTAGTAATAATAATAAATGAAAATTGTAACGTCTACATATCTACCTACATACATATCATTAATGAAGCTGATATGCGACTTGTTATTAAATGGTAACCTACACCTCTGTGAAAATCCTCCTTCAGTATTGCCTGCACTTATGAAATTGATAACCGATAATATTTCTGGTGAAGCCTCAATGTGCGAAGCTCCGGCGTGGATGAAAACCACCCGGCGAATGCGTATGCTGCTCCCCAGACGAGCATTAATCAAGCGCGTGTTCGGACAGGTATTTCATTAGGGCCTGCCCCATGCCCGCCGCCCTTGGCCAGATTGCCCCGTGACACGCATAGGCGCCCGTGCACGGGGCACGACCGCGGCTTAAGAATTGCTGACTTCATTACGCAGATAATGAGGATATTTATGTTTTTTGATACCACATGGGGATGTGTGTTTTGCTGTACGCACGAAAATTTTGATAGAAATGTCAAGGAAACAGCATTATTATTTCACAAAGTCACAGAATTTTAAAACGAAACACACGTTTTAGTTTTTATATTACTGGTTTGTAGAACGCACACGGAAAATTGTTGAAGCTAGTTTTAAATATTTTATTTGTAAGTCACTTGTAAATCGATATTTATTTGAACGTCTTTTAACCTTGAAAAATAAACTGTTACAAGCTACTAACCTGAAAAATTAACAGATGAGCTGTAAAAATTTTACACATTGTTCACTTTTGAAGGTTAAATTTTTGACACTACATTAGAACCTGACAGAAAATTTTTCTTACCAGCAGTAAAAATTGTTTTTCTGAAACAGGAACGAAAGTACTATTTTCGCTCCTAAAATGTGGCGCGAAAGTTGCATTTCTCTGACTAGTTATGAAAATATTTAAACATTTTTTTTTTGTAAGAGAGGGAGAATTTTAAGACATCTAAGGTTTGGTATGATACATAACATCCGTGGTTTGTTCAATAGTTTACCGGTTTCACGTTATTAATAAATATTATTTTATAAAATTCTCTTATGAGTTTTTCTTGATCAAGTCTGTATGGTAATATTTTTGCCATACTGACTTGTCGAAATTATAAAAAGGCTTAATATCCTGAAACCAGTAAAAGAAATTTAGGAATTTTCTTTCCATTTTAACACTCTTTACATCTTAAGAATACCGTCATTTACAGTTTTTTAAAATAACTATTAGATATTTCTTGAATTATACATATAATAACTTAGTAAAAATTTAATAACATTAGATTATTTTATAATATCAGGTTTTATTTAGTTTTATTCTCTATTCGTTGACTGAATAGCTGTAGTAGAACTAAAGACATTTGATGTGGGAATATTAATATTTATTTTTTGTAATTTACTCCTAATATATGAATAAAAAAATCATATTTAAAATAATAGTCTTTTAGAATATCGGTCATTTTTTATTTTTATTCTGTTTAGTGTTGAAATATCGTTATTAAAATTATTAGCAAATTATAACTGATAAATTATTTTTTAATGGAGCACTTTATTTAATTTTATTCTGTGATTAACTACAGTAGAACTATTAGACATGATGTATGAAAACTAAGGTTTATTTTATTTGTTTCAGGTAAGCAGAGAACTTCCCAGTCGGTTGCTCACGATCCGGTGATGAAGCCAAGATTAATGTTGTGTGGAAGGTTCGTACGAAACATTATACATATTTTTATAACAAAATATAAAAGAAAAATATGTAGCAGTAATAAATCACCCACCATAAATCACTGCGTTTGATGCAGACACCTTCATTTTGTCTCCTTTGAGTCTTGTTTCAATAACCGATATCGCGCAATATGAGAGCAAAAAATATTAATAGCTGCTGTCAGCGCGAGCCTTATTTTTCAGCTTGTTGAAAGAAAATTTTCCATTAAAATTTTTGTAGCTGGTCATGGCATATCGCAGACATTGTAATCTCTTGCTCAGAGCTTGGGGTCGATATCTAATCTCTCAGATCTCAGATTCATGCATGAGCGTCATTCACTGTTTAAACTTCATATCTGGCGAACGTGCATATTGCAGCCTAGCCTTATATGAACTAGAACTTATAAATGCATTCATATCACACCTTTTTACTCTAGGTTCATCCGCATCATATAACACATATTGAAATAGTTATTTGTAACACTAGTCCAGAAATTGAACTTTTGCGATAGTGAGTGTATTTTGGCAGGCCGAGATGAAAGCAAGGTCTGCAAATAATGCGAGATCTCGCAAAAGAGTTTCTGGGCATGTAATACACAAGATTTTTTTCGCCGATGAAGAAATATTATTACTACCTAAAATTTTATACGCTATAGGTTTTTATGTTATTAATATTTTCTATTCACATATATAAACAATTCACTTGCTATTAAAAAAAAAATAGTGACATTTGTTCTAACCTAAAATATATAACGAATGTGAATTAATATTTTTCAACGATTTAACGAACAATATCAGGATTTGTTGTACAGTGAAAGATATTATACAGTAAGTGTATAAAGTAGTAATTTTCTTATATATTATATATGTAAAAAATAATATGTAAAACATCTGAAAATTAGATGATTATTACATATTATTTATCTTGAGTCTTAGCAGAAAAATTATTATTTTTATGTGTACATACATGTAATTAATACTTTATAAAACTAATGTATATAGGCTTTTTATAATATGCACTGATTTCAATATACAATGTTCTATGTTCAATTAAAAATGATAACCTATTTTAATATTTAATACAAATCCTTTTATAATTGGGAACGACAATTATTGGATTCTGTCAAGTTGAATCTTTTAATGTATAATTAGTTAAAATTAACTGTACAAAATAGTGTCAGGAAATATTCTATGTGTCACATTGAAATGTCTATGCATTATGCAATAGCAATAATAAATATGTAATGTATGACACTGAATGTGAATTAATTTACTATGATAGTAAGTACTCAAAATTGTTAAAATATAATGAAAATTAAACACAAAAAAGTGTGTTACAAAAAATCACATGTGTCACATTAGAATGTACAAATTATTAGTGATGTAGAGACAGCATTGCCTGTTAATCAAATTATTGTTATATTATTCAACGCATCTCGCTGAATCTTCTGATGTACAATTTGTCCAAATTTAATGTAAATTAACAGCAAATTGTATTAGAAAATATTCCATGTAATAGAGTATAAAAGATACTCATATAGATGTTGTTAACACAAGGTCGTTTTGAGTGTTGTCTAAAATTAAATTCAATGGGAAACGTGAATTACACGAGAATTAGGGGTTTGCGTCTTAAACGGACAATCCGTCCTAAACGATTCCATACCTAACACAAAATTTTTGGTTTTATATGTAGTAGGGACCTGAACTTAGTGCGGAATATAAGGGTAGTAATTAAGGTTTGACAGAAAGAGAGTTATTGAATTTTAAAGTGGGATAGTAGATATAGGAAACTATGAATGGTTTAGGGTTTATTGTTTACATTATAATGCTAAGCAATTCCTCGTAATTTCAAATATAATTCTACTCGTTCTTTTCTCTGCAAATAGTCTGTTATTAAAGTCGACAATAATATTCTTCAGCAATGTCATTCTTCCACAGATTTTATAATTATAAAATATCTACAAGTACAGCAGTACACATAAATTGCTACATATTTCTTGAACTTTTTTTACTTGCTTTGAAATGCCAAGCTTTTTAAGATTAATATAAATATTTTTATTTACAATATTTGACAGCTGTTTGATAATCCACAGTGATATAAATGAAAAAAAGGAACGGCAACCGAGAACTGCAAATAGGTATTGCTTAATTCGTTCGATTATATTCATTCAATAATATGTAAACAAACCCAAGTAAAATCTTGAAACATTCTATAAGAATCCAATAAATGTTCTAGTATCCACAAACTAACGGATCCGATGTCCGTACAAACCCAAGTAAAATATTGAAACATTCTATAAAAATTCAATAAATATTCTAGTATCCACAAACTATCGGATCTATTGTCCGATTGTCGCGCAATTATTACCTCGTTCTTCTCGTTTTTATGTAATTCGCGTTTCCCGTCGAATAAATTTTAGGCAACACCCATCGCAAGTATGTATCACCAATACATAAATATAGGAGTTGTTAGTCGAACTACGAAAGGTTTATCTACCCAAAACTCTAGAATATTTAAAGTTAGTTATTAAATAGTTCGCAAGAAATTATTATTATTATTGTATCAGATTAATATATTTCAAGTTATTACAATTCCTCAAAACTGGTGTAAAGGACTTAATCCACAAGCGAACAACAAAATCGCAAATCAAAAGATAAATCTCTTTACTTCATTCAGTAGCAGGGAGTACAAAGTCTGAGAATAACTGACCTGGGGTGGGATTCTATAACTTTGGTTGCTTTCATTTGGACTTATTATGCAATCAATTAAAAATATCAACTACAAAATATACTTGCTATTCTGTAACAATAATGGTTATTTTTGGTTGATAGTATTATTCCTTGCAAATTTGAATTTCGGCCATGGTGGACATTTGACGTTTGTAATTGATATTTTAACAAGTAAAGTTGCTATTTGTAGATGTTATGAGATGAGTTATAGAATCCCACCCCCGGTTCGAACAATTCAATTTCAATCAATTCAAATATACGGTATTATAGGACTAGCAAGACAATAAAGTATGAAGGAAAGAAAATAATCCAACATTAACTATCCTAATACTGATAAAGTAAAAATAATATAAAACTGGACTGTAACAATAGAAATATTTGAAAATTACTAATGGGAATAAGAGTGTTAGAAGCACTCAAAACTAAGGTGAAGAACACCCTAAAGATTATTTGTTGTCTTGATTCAAGTACACAAATTGAATTCTTACTGACCGAACAAAACATTTACTAGACTTCTTCTCACAGGCATTAAAAGCTAGTGTGGAGAGTGTTCCGTACAATAATATTTGATTTAATTTGGAACCCATAATAAAGTTATGAATGAAAAGGTGATTTGGTCCCTAGTAAGGAAAAGCGAAGAGATTTCTATAAAGTAGATAGTTAAGATCTTTGTATCATTGCGACGCGTGATTGGATGTCCTGTAGCAGTTTATTGGGCGCCTTTTCTCCGCGTTGAATTACGCACTTTGTTTGGGTTTCCATCAGGCCGTGATTATAAAAGCGCCGGACCTTCCGCCTTTAAAGAACTGTTCAGCCGACAACGTTAGCTGCTAATAGGATCCTTTTGTTAGATTCACGCTACTGGCTAGGGCCAATGAATCATTCTATACAAACAAATTGAGTTTGGAATTAAATAAATATATCATGGGACAACACTTAACACACGGTCGCAAGAGAGATTTCAGACGAAAATTTCAACGCTGCTTTTCCTAGCCACTTAGACTTTTATAGTCATAGTTCTCGAATAGTAAAAGATTCTTATTCGTAAACATAATGTATTGGAACGATCGGACGAATTGGACAAAAAAATATTATTCTGGCATTTTACAGAACGAAAGTTAATCACCCCAATTCTGTAAAGACGTTGCTAGCTCTTAGTAACGTGACTAAATATTTTAACCAATAGAAGTATTTGAAAATGTTGTCATTTTCTTATTTTATTTAGTGTCTACTATTTTTATTGGCTAATGATGATAGTAACGTTGCTAAAAGCTAGTAACTTCCTTACAAAATTGGGGTAAATGAGTTACTTATATTTAATTGAATTCCGTTTTCATTTGAAACTACAATAATATATTTGTACAACAAGCATGGAATAATACTCATTTCACACGAGTATGACAGTTGGTTAAATTATACGAGTATTAAATGGACATTCCAAGCGAACTGTACACTATACTTTTTCTAAGACCACGATATTATTTCCTAATTAATTTATATTTTAATACTAAAGATGTCTTCATTTCACTATTTCCTAGCAAGTTGCTAGCAATTAGCTAAAAAATCAAAATTAAAACAATACATTTTTTACAGAACTGATAGATATGAATTTATATCTCACAAGGTCTATGGTTACCGTGATATATGAAACTGTATTTACAATATACTATGTATCTGTAGCAATAACAAATATTAGTATTGCCTTATTGATTTTTTTTTTGCTCTTTAAAGGCAAAAGTTATGAGTTACTGAGTTATATCCAATTTTATATCTGTTTTATTTGGAATGTTACAAGCCAAATAAGATTTGTTTTTTAAACTTTTTCCGTAATTCAAAAACTAGTAGCCATAAAAAGTTGAAATTGTATTTATGTAGTTGCTATATCATCTAGTTACGCACATCCATTTTTTATTCCAATCGGCCTTTTCAAAGGGTAGGTTACTTTTGGCAGAAACTTAATAAAAATAATAATTTTGATGGCTTTTAATTTTTGAAGGAAACATTTGATAATAAATTCACATTGACAACGGTCAGAATAAATTTTGTTAAAAATATGTACGAAATAATTGAAAACCATATCTCTTTTCAATGAGGAAGGGTGTTAAACATTTTAAAATATTTAAAAAAAATATCCATTTCAAAGAGAAGTTCGAAAATATGAAACGAATGGAAGGTGAAGTATAATTAGCTGTAGAATGATTTCATTTTCAAATGAAATAAATTTAAATGAAGGTAACAAAAAATGTGTATACTTTAGTGTACAAGGAAGTCATGTCGTGTCTACATAAAAATTTTTGATCATATTTTACAAGCTTTTTCAAAATTTGAAAAGTACTTGTTTTGAAACAGATTCATACTGGCATAATCAGACTCCTTTTGGTATCCAATCAGGATAATTTTAAAAGACAACAGTTAATCAACTATTGAAAATGTTAACATTAAAGAACTGGATCCATACGGAATACTACAAATTCTAGTACTATCAGCACTTTTGAAAAGTTAGTGAGATACAGAACTGTCTAATTCAAGGCACAGAATTATAAGGAATTAGAATATTTGAGAGTTAAGATGTTTGATTATATGTTGCGCCATGTATATTTATTTGTTCAGCGAGTGTGTAATATCAAAGGAGAAAATGAAAGCTGGTTGTATTTGAGTATGAACATCTCGTCATCCATCATTAGCTGCTCATAGTAAACAGGTCGTTCTTCGCCCGGAGTGTTAATCTCGGCATGACAAATATTAGTTCATTCCGGGCCTGCAATTAAACGTTGTACTCGTACATCATACGAACGTTAATGTCACTTTGAGAAGTTTCACGAGGTAGTGACGGAGGCTTTGACGGAAATGGAAGCGAACATCTGCAAGCACAAGGCTTACCTCTGAAAATTTAATGATATTCTCATTATTCACGCCAGCAACACTCCAGCCGTGTAAACACTTTTCTAACACTCTCGGTTGACAATGTGCTCCAGGCATACATTCGGATACACCAACAATGCTTTCAATTGAGCATGCGGAACGCACAATGTTGCGCAACCGGCTTAACAATTGTATCTTGTATTAATTCAACATTACATTCATAAAAATCCTTTACATATACGAAGTTTCTCATCTGATAAAAGAGGAAATAGACAGCGGTGGTCCACTTGGTTAGCGCACAACTCAAATATAGCTTATAATAATCCTATGTGGTACAACTTTTTTTCATATTAGAGGTGTGTAAATTAAGTAGCAGGACTGGCAACGTAGAGTTGGATCTGGTAACAATTGGGACGCAGAAATTGGAGAAATGGCAGGTACCTTCAATAGGAGTTTCAACTCGCTAGATTCATTTGGTTGTCCGTAGCGATATTTTTCGTAAAACAGTTTTTTCTTGTGCGTTCTAAAAATGAGTAACGTAAATTTGAAACAACGGTGTGCTATCAGGTTTTGCTTCAGACTTGGCCACAGATCTACGGAGACAGTGTTATTTCAAAACGGCGGTTTCAGGCATTTTTAGAAGGAAAAGAATCAATTGAAATGAAACATGCAGCGGAAGGCCTTCATCCTCAAGAAATGATGAAAATATCGACAGAATTCACACCACCATTATCAGATTTTTATTAATTCGTTAGAAAAGAGAAAAATCTGCACAAAAATAGTTTTAAAAATATGAGATTTTGGCCAATAAAAACGTTCCTGTGACTCCTCAGTCTCCTTATTCGCCTGACTTGAGTTCTTGTGACTTTTTCCTCTTCCTGAGATTGAAAAATCACCTGAAAGTAACTCATTTAAAGACACTTCAAAACATTAAAACGGCTATAACCGACCAGCTGAAGGTGATTCAGTAACCGAGGTCCAGCATTGACATGGGGATATAAAGAACCATCTCCAGCACTGCGTGGCTTCCCAAAGAAGTTATTTTGAGGGAGACAATATTGAATTGTAATTGTATTCGAAGAATTAAAATAATCTGTCTTATTTCTTAATTTACATACGTCGTATGTTGTCTGCGTATAACCTTTGAAAAGGACCTACAGCTTAATGAGTTCCAAACCATTCGAACGCTGTGGTGTCTTTATTTTGTTAATACTTAACAATTAAACCCAGATTTCACACTTCACTCCACTTGAACGGGTGACCGACAATAGTTCCACTATACTTATTTTTACTATTTAGGTAACTGTATCTTAAATAGGAATGGTAACCGAAACGATAAATGAAAGAATTTTTATTTAATTACTGGTAAGCGTGCTCCGATACGAATTGAGAACAATGGTTCAAATACCAGCTTTGCCAATCTTTATCTACATAAAAATACCACCTGGTCCGAAACCCATCACAAGGTGCAGGTCCCTTGTAGAGGCTAAAATGCAAGTAAAATTTGCCACGAAAAAAGAACCTTATGTACTTGAGGCCTTTTCCATCTACGAATATTAAGCCAAAGATAAATATGGTACAATATCCCTAGATGGAATGGTGACAAATTATACCTAAGGTACTTGTTTCGGAACAAGTTTTATTACTACTTTCACTGGAAAGGGCAATGAGAAACAGTTTGCTGAATACAGTTAATTGAAACAGAAACATTATTTGAAGTGAGATGAGTTAAAAGGAAATGATGATCATCATTTATGGAACAGGACTTCAAGTACCTTGATTACATTCCTAGATGAAACGGTGTCAAGTACCTAAGGTATTTGTTTTTGGTACAAGTTTGATTATTACTTTTAATGAAAAGGACAATGACGAACAGTTTGCTGAGTACAGTTAATTGAAACAGAAACATTATGGGAAATGAAATGAGTTAAAGGGAAATGGTGATCTATGGAACAGGGCTTCAAGTATATACCTAAGTACTTGCTTTGTGGAAACTTTTATCACAAACTGTAATGAAATGAACAATGAAGAACAGTTCTCCGAAATGCAGTTAATAGAAACAGGAGCATTATTTCAAATCAATAAATTATAATTTTTTGTGTTTATCCGTTTCTTTGAGTTTAATGTTTTTTGTTTTTTGGTTTGGTTAATAATAATTTGGAATATATATGAAATATTACAAAATTTAAATACGAAGAAGGTTTGTTCAGTAAGAAACAACTCCCTGACAAATGAATCGTTTAAAATGTTAGTAGTTAGTATGAAGTCAAGCAATGTATAATCAATATTTCACTTAAATTTTTAATAGTAGATTTGTTCTACGTTTGAACTGCAACAAACTGTTCGGTGTTGTTGAAAGAAATAGTAATTGTTGAGAGCGGTGAATTCATTTCCTATTCTTGATTGAATCCATGTTGTTCTGCTGAGCATTAGCAGTTGAAGTGAACGGCAGTACGTGATTTCATCCACACAGCACTTGTTGCTATTGACCGGATTGAAATGCACAGAACAATGCAACTGCACACCATCTCAAACTGACGTGTAACTTACTCTTCGGGCATCGAACAATCGAAGATGAGCAATAAACATCAAAACTGCTCTAGTAAGAAGATCTTATTTACGGAACCAATAGTATATTAAGTATTATTAACGGTAAGGATATTTTACTGATCGAAAAAAAAATGTTTGAAGAGTAGCAAATCTAAGATTCGACATTCCTTACCATTCGTAATGCTTATACTAATTTTTTTCAGGATCAAAATTATTTTTTCGTCAACAACGGAAAAAATCCGATGTGGACACCACATGACTTCCTTGTACGCAAAATTATACACATTTCTTGTTGCATTTTATTTAAAATTATTTCTCTTGAAAGTGATTATTCTAAGGCTAATCATTCTTCAACTTACATTAATATCTTCGTACATCTCTTCGAAATGGATCATCGTTTAAAATTTTATTAAAATGTTTATCACTGTACCTTATTGTACTACACATACTTATTATAATCGCTCAAAAACTTGTAAACAAAGGGATATTTCGTACGCATGTGAATAATTTTGACAGTTGTCAATGTCAATTTATTAACAAAAAAGTAAACTTCTCTTTTGTAAACGTCATTTGGAACAAAAAATGGAGATGCATAACTAGATGTTATAGCAATTCTATAAATAAAATTTCAACATTCTACGGCTAATCGTTTTTGAATAATGCGACAAATAAAAAAACAAACACTACGAGCAAAGTGCCCTTTTGGCACTGCCAATTGCAATAAAAAAGGGAGATGTACAACTGGATGTTATATCAGTCCCATATACAAAAATTAAAAATTTTACGGTTAATCATTTTTGAGTTATGCGAGATACGTACGCACGTACGTACATATATGTACGTACAGACGTCACGCCGAAACTAATCAAAATATATTCAGGAATAATCAAAATGGATACTTTCGTTGGAATCTGAAAATTTTTCGCGATTGCAATACTTCCTTTACTTGATACAAAGGAAGTTAAAAGGTAACCAAAATGAGGTCTATTATTCATGTCTGAAAAACGAAAATCCATTTCCATAGTATTTTTCAAACATTCGTTTTATTTTATAATATGTATATCAAAGTATTGTCATTTGTGGTTGTGCTTTTGTTTAAGAAATTACTGCGAAAATAATACGTTAAATTCCATTATTTATTAATAATTGGTGTAAACTGCAATTTCAACTTCATTCAATAAGTTAATATAATAAACCATTTCCGTCCATTTGTACTAAATATTAGTTTAAACTTTTGTACATCAACAAATTTTTAAAAATAAATTTGTAAGTGGTAGTTTACTCTGAATGTATGGATATATATTTACTTATAATTAATGTTCGCGACAAATTTTCCTGTTTACCTGTCCCCCAAAGAATAGCCCCATGCTGAGTGCGAGTAAGTTTGCATCTATAATCCCTCGAACCGTGGAAGAACCACGAAACCTCTACACAAACAACCGCCCCTACCTAAGGAGGAGAAGCACGACTTTTGTTTATAAAGCGCACCAAAGTATACATAACACAATAAGCTCCGTATAGAATGAAATGCTATTTAGTGAAAGTTGATTATGGACCAGCTTTCTTTGCTCAAAAGCTCAATGGGGGGGATGAATAAAAGCCAGGCAGGTGTTCACTCTCCACATTAATTATAATTCGGAAATTAATTGCCGTATCATAAAATGTACGATTATGAAAAAATATGACAAAACATGACATTCATCAGCTTGGTTTGAAAATCTGCTTTGTACCAGATATTGATAATGAATTTCTTTTAAAGAAGATTTTCACCACATGTTGCCTTCAAGGTACTCTAGCTGATGTGAAGAGTGATTAGAATATATTTTTATGTGAGAAATAGTAGGTAAATAGCTTTAACTGCCAGGAATTTCAACAAGTTATGTTCTTTATATACAATTGGTCACCCATTCAATAATATTCTTTTATTATTCAAGCTTGGTGTTGTCCATTCAACAATTATTTTTTTAACAGCATTAAATGTTATTTATTTGTACGGATTAAAGTAAGAATTATCTTTATGAGGGTGGATTTAATAGTAATAAAATAAAATAAAATTATATAATTTTAGCTCTATATTTTTATTACTAACTTTAATAAAATACCGTGTTTGTGAGAGACATGTGTTGTCATAGCAATTTAATATGGGAAAACAATTTTTTGGTCAATAAAATCTTTCCGGCTTTTAACTAAGTTACCGTATTGTTTTGGACTATTCGATCCCGTCGTTCGTCATTTTGTGTCTAGAGAAACAAAAAAATGAGGCAAAAAATTAATCGTTTTTTGTGCATTTCATTGAATTATGCTATTAAAAAGTAATCTGTATTAAATAAAAAAAATGTAGGGGTACGAATACATGTAGTATTTATCCTTTGCAATATGGTAACTTAGTTATTAGCCGAACAATTTTTAATTGCGAATACTGTTTTTTCAAAAGTAATATAATAAGAGCCATGAATTTATTTGACAAATTTACGAATAGTTGTTGCGTAGTAACAGACAAACGAGTGTCAAAAATGACATTTAAATCAAGACAGCAAAGCTGGAGTGATTTAAGAGCCATTCGCAGGAATTATGAGTTAATTTTACCAATTAAATTCATAGCTCGAATTATATTTGTTTGATTATTTCACGAATGTCAACAATTGAAACATAAAATATTTGATATCAACAAAATGTAACCATGACTAAGATATTGTGGTTTTATAAAATTTCTTCACTAAAAAACTACCTACTACCATCAAATGAAACATTCCGATTCGGTAAAAGTCACGTGTGTTAAATAATCATGTTATATACCTACGACTATATAGTCAAAATTTTTAAGAAGTGAAGAGACATCATAAATATATGTATCTAGACTATGACGTCACAAAGTGCGTTTATATGTGCTTTAATTTATTCCAGATCTGCTGCTCTCTATAAATGCAAAATTGTATAAATTTTTATAACTAAAAATAAAAATTACAACATTCATCTTGAACAGCTTTTAAAATGAAGGGAACAATAGCAACAACAACAACAAATATTATATAGATAATTTGACTAGTTCAACCCATCGGCGTGACATATACATCACTTATGTAAATATAAGTCGAATCAATAAAAAAATGCATTATAATTATTTGAAATAAATTGACGTATCATTAAAAATCTTTTTTTTTTTTCATTTTAAAGTAATTGAAAATATCGGTAGTATATGTACCATTTTTATAGCAGCATTTTTTTTTTTTGGCGCTTTTCTAAATATTAATAACACTGTTTTATCTTTACAAGTTTTATTTTATTTTATAATGTTTTTTCATGTCTATGACGTATCTCCACTCCTTAATTTTTTTTTACTATATCTGCTATTTTCATTCACCCATTCAAATCAAAAACGACTATTCATTTCAACTTTTCATGTTCTGATTACTATTCGCAAGTATTCAATTTCACATCAAATTTATATTTTCTGCACTTAAACTCTATCAATAACGGAAGAGTATTCGTCTTCGAAATAAATAATTTCATAAAACGATATAATAAATTTGCCAGATTTATTTATAATAAGTTACAATCTTTTTCCTTTCTTACATTATCTGCCACGGTCACCCATCTAAATGCATCCCTGCGTCGAGCAAGCTTGCCGATCAACCCTTCCACCCCTGCGCGCAGACGCGAGTGTTGCGTGGGCGGGCGGCGGCGTCGGTAGCGTCAGTCGTCGTCGCGACGCCGTACCCACAGCCGGCTACCGGACTAACCAACTTAACATGAGTTGATACGAAGTGGTTGTACGTGTGTAGTGAATATATTTTTGTTGTAATGGACACTAAAATGAAAATGTTGCTGACATATGTAAGACCGAAAATTTAACAATTTATTTTGTTGTCGTAGTTGTCTTTGAGAGATATATAAAAATAATTATTAATAACACAACAATATATTTTACAATTCACAAAAATATTTATATTTTTCCTTATTATATTTTTATATTTTATATGTATTAATTTTTTATAATAAAATATGTTCAACCAAGAAATAATTTATTTTCTTTTTCCATTTTCTGTTTTGTTATTATTATAAATATTATTATATTAAATATAATAACGTTCTGACTTATTTCAATTATAAACTCGCAAATAGAGTCTTTGAAGTTCTAAATTACCTCCCTCTGTAACTCTGTATTTGGCGCGTCTTGTGGTATAATAAGCATGAACCAAATCAACAATCATTACCATCATGAACGACCCAATCAGAAATTCCATCAACAGAGGTACACAGACTAACATTAACACTCTGTATTTGTTGCTATGCATTGCTCATTACTCACTCCACTCGATGTGGATTTAGGGGATGCTATAATTATTTGAAAGCATGGAAATTGGATGGTAAAATTCGAAAAAAATTGTGGTGGAATATTTGTTTAATATGTAAAATAATAAAAGCTTATTGTTTTCGATTTTATGTACTCGTGTATTGCTTTATTTAAATAACATCGCATTCAAAATTTTGAAATAATATTTAAATTAAAATATACAATCAATGTAAACAGGAATTTAGATTGTATAAATTTTTATACATGAATATTAAATCTGTTTGTATTATTTTAAAAATGCATCATAATTTTTTAAAATATCATGAATATAAATAAATATATACAGTTTTATTTTTCGATATAAAACATATTTGTGATTTGTGGATATTGCTGTAAAAATATTTAGAAAGAAAAGAAAAATGTTTCATTTAGATAATTGGCCAAGATTTTTTCTGTTATTAAAATTTCTAAGTCTTTTTTGTCTTAATTTTGAAATTGTGATGAAAAATGTGTAGAGAATTTGTAGAGCAAACTGGGGTAAAAATGATTGTTATTATTTTATTACGTTTCTTTTGAAAGACAACAAAGTGTTAAAGCACTTTTTCTTCCCCGAGGCAAATAAAGTTTGCCAAGTTTTTTGAGCAATTTGGATAACCAACAATGTCTTGTAAAAAATTCCCTGAATATTCAAAGGCCGGAGTTATGAAAAGAAAAATACTGTGGTAATGCCATTCAACACTTTCTTTTTACGGGGCTATTTCGCCTAATCTAATTATTCTCCGAGAACAACCATTCACAAAACGGGGTGGTTTTCAGTTTTCACTCACTTCTCTGACGTTCTTAATATACTCCAAACAATAACTTTACTTTTTATATTCTTTCTAAAAATATTTTCATTCAAATCGGTCTTTTCTTAAAATAAAATAATTAGAGGCAAAAATTTTCTCTGTTCTTTATATGTAACGTTTTATTGTTTATCTGTCGTTTAAATGCATGAATGAAAGACAAAGATGATGGTGATAATAACGATGATAACTTTGGTAATTTAATGGGCCAACAATTAAAACTGAATTGTGATACCCTGTAGACATTAGCATATCTGTTATTAATTATGCTACCGGAAAATCACATATGTTAAATTTGTATTATTCATTTCGTAATTACACGTGACATAGACCAAAAATATGACGTTGAATAAATCTGTGTAAATTATTAATCTATATTATTAAATTTACTATGAGCTAGACTAAATTAATTAATAATTATTATCACATATGCATTGCGGAAATGAATCGGAATCAAAACAAATGGAAAACTGAATATAAATAATTATTTTTGTTGAAATTTTGATTGTGTAGTTGAGCGCTTATATTCCTGCTGTTAAAGCCTTAAACAATTCCGCACCATTACACAAGCTCCGGGCGTTAATTCCGGTTACCGGAGTTGCCGGAATCAAACCAAACATAGCTGAAGCTATAACTATAATGCGTTATACATTACCTGCTATTATTCCCTTTCAGAAGGTAATATAATTCTACACAAGAATTCCATCCATTTCATTAGCTTTCATTCAAATATAAAAGAACATTACCCGAATTCACTTCCCGGGCATTGTAGCTGGCATTAAGAGTTCAAAGCGACATTTTTAAGTGGAAAATAAATTTGACTCACTAGGCGTAATATTAGAAATATGTTGTACATTAAAATTTTTTAAGGAGTCAAGAGATGTCATAGACGTGATAAAAACATTATAAAATGTATACGTAGAAAAACAAGAAGAAAAAATGCTACTATAAAAAAGGTACATATTAATTATATTTACAATTATTTTAAAATGAAATATGTTTTTAATGAAAGGTCAATTTATTAAAAATAATTGTATTTTTTTTTCAACACATATTGGCTTCAGCTCGTCTTGAATAAGTTTACATAAGGATTTGTATGTCACACCGATCGGTAAAACTGTCAAATTCACAATAAATTGTTGTTTTTGTTGCTATTATTCATGTTATAATTATTATTTTTAGTTATTAAAATTTAAATTTATTATATATAGTATATATCAAGTTTATATATTTTACTTTTAAATCCCTATCTTCAGGTTATCAATGTACAGGTTTACTTTTGGTACATAATTGATTACACTTATCTAGCAGAAAGTAGTTGATACATATTCATAGTAAAAATATGTTTGTTACTCACAAACTGTCGTTTATTTCAACTATATATTCACCACGCTATCTAACCTTTATATGCCACAAACTTGTAAAAAAGAGGTAACTTGTAACAATTTAGAAGTTGTATTGTTTTTATTATTAAAAATAGTTTTTTGTTACTGTCTTACAAATATTTGACACAACATTAGTAACTATCAGGATTTGATTATAATTTGAATGTTATTTACAATTTTTCAGCTTCAAGAGAGTCTAAACGCGTCGCCTGCTATTTATTAACATACCTAGGATTGTTATGAATAGTATAACCTCCGCATATGTCAATTTGATTTCGAGCTTGTATAGCGAGAATTTTAAGACATCTAAGCCCTGATATGATTCATAACATCCGTGGTTATTCAATAGTTTACCAGTTTCAAAAAATCAAGAAGATATTAATGAATATTAATTTATTAAATTATCAATAACGTTTTCCAGATCAAGTCTGTATGGGTTGATGTGACATCATGGTTACAGTTGTGTTCCCAATTCAAGTCAATACGGTAATAATATTACTGTACAGATACAATTATTACTAAGTTACCAACTTACTTTTGTCTTTGTAAACAAAGGCTTAATATTCTGAAACCGGTAAAATACTATTGCATGTTAAAACGTATTAACAATATTTTTAAACATTCCCTCGCTATTTATTTCTGACTAAGAATATGTTAACTTAATGTTAGGTATTTAAAAATGAAAGGAATGAAGTTGAACACTATTTATAAGAAGACTGGAAGTTTGATAATGCAAGCCACAATCGTCGGCGGTATCTTCTCCGGGTAGCGTGGTTGTTTATGCCGTATCGATTTCGCGCTCTTGTTTTCTGTGTCATTGGGTGAGGAGCCGGTGGACGTGTACGCCACTGGACTTGGGGAAAGTTTTCACCACCCACATTCACGCTCTGAATCCCCAATGAATTTAATCAATCATTACGTGACATGATTGTTTCTTAAATCGTTTATTCTATTTTGTTATTTGACTTCGATACTTGCAAGGCAAAGCTTGATGATACCATTTTCAATAATAGGGTTTAAGGTTTAGCATTATTTTGCAGTTATTAAAAACAATAAATAAATCAATTTTTTGATCCCATATGATTCTTCTTCAAAGAGTGAAAGTCACAAATAAAATTAAAAAAATGTAAAAAATGGTGAACCATGGATACATTTATGCAGTGTGGTAAAATAATGGTTTTAACAAAATCAAAAACCAATTATACATATGACATAAAACACTTACAACAGTAGTATACTATTTTACTGTATTAGTGAGGTAAAACGGTTTTACTGGTGACATGGGAAAATGACTGGAAAACCGTTTAGGCGAGCAGTAAAAACTGTTACCCTGCGTACATTGTATAATAATTTATTTGTTATTCACCTGCAAATAAAATTAAAATTAAAACCAAATTCGGACAGTTACTAATGTTGTGCCAAAATTTGTATAACAGAGACAAAACACAATTTTCGGTAATGAAACAATGAAACTACTAACTAGTAAAACTGACAGATACTTTTACAGGGCAGTAGCTTTTACAGGGCAGTAGCTTGTAAATGTTAGTTTCCCTGGCGAATAAACAGTTCAAATAAATTGCGGTTTACAAGTGAATAAAAATTAATTTTTTTCTTTAAACGTCATAAAATTATATGCCGTCGGAATGCACATTATTATTTTTACGCCGCCAGAGTCCAAGTAAAACAAATAATTATCCATAGGAACTATGTAGAATTAGCAAATAAGAATTAACCTGTAACATCGCCCTAAATATCGCTATGAAACTGTATAAAACAAATTAAACGTCAAATAGTATATTACTTTTTAAAATATCTACTTTTGAAGAAAAAATAGAATGTATTATTCAGAGTAAGAGTGTCTTTGTGTGCAATACACTATTTTTATTTTAAAAATAAATAAAAATGATTATAGAGAAAAAATAAAACTGTTAACATAAGTATTTTCTGGGGTCGGAGCTGAATTATTACTTTCTCTATACTTACTGAATTTTAGGAATTATTACCTTATCCCAAATCAATTTAATGTCAAGTTTTCAATTGCTTAGTATCAAAGACTTAGATTTCTGGCTCCTCCACCATTTTACATGAAATAAAATATATTAAATTGTCAAGCAATGTTAAGTTCTGGTAAATTTGAAAGGGTCACCGCCTGAAGAGATGACCTGAATTAATTTTAATAAAATGAAATATAATATTTTCTCTGTTTTATTAAATTTGTTCTCATGTAATTTTGAATAGCAGAGACGAATACGTCTGTAAATATTTGATGAATAATTCGTTTTAAATTAGAGAGAAAATGAAATTAGTTGCTGAAATTTATTTACATGAAATTGCCTGGAAAAAGCAAGGAAAGAATTTGTTAAATAATCCTGAATGTTCCGAAAATAATGAGAGCAAGAACAAAGAGAAAAAAATATTTACGAAAGGCGGAGAAGAATTAATTATTCAAGCCGTCGACAGGCGGTAAACATCATTAATAAAAGCAATTGGAAGTCTGCGAGTAAACCGTTCGATAAAATTCCAAGATTGTTGATTTATCGAAATGTCAATCTTAGATATGGCGAGAGATTAAGTGTAGGTGCGAGGGAGACAGAGGATAGAAGCGTACATTAGTGAGAGAGAAACGCGAAGAGTATTGTGACGTTGACAGGTCTGGATGAGGAGAGATGAGGTAATCCCAAATCCCAAATAAAAATTGATTTGTGCTGCGGTGAGTTCTTATTTTGGGAGATTTATTTTTCTGATAAATCTTAAAGCTTACGAGTATTTCTCCAGAACTTGTAAGAGAAAAGTTAGAATTTTGACAGGGGAATTTAAATTTAAATTGCTGCAATCTCTGCTTGTACTACACCACATAGGTATATGGAGAACACTTACCTACAAGAAGAAAATAACTACACAAAATTTAAAGGTTTATTTCTGAAATTAAAAAATCTTAGAAAATTTATATACTTATATTACTTTCAATTTAAGTAACAAGTAAACAGGCATATTTAAAAATTAATAACCTGCATTGGTTTAAAGGAAAAAAAAAACAAAATTACTAGTTCATTGGAAAATTTTATTATATATATTATAAAGCAGCAATTATTCGGTATAGACAATGGAATACGATTATTATGGAGATACACAAAATAATCAAATTCAGATATTATTTAAGATTTACAAAAAAATATGTACGCCTTGATTTAAATGACTTGTACCTGCAAATATAAAAATTAAATATACTAAAAAATTAATAGACATATAATAATATAAACCACTAGATATGAATATCGTTTAAATAATCATTTTAATAATGTAGCACTAAATTTCTTACATATAGAAATAAAAATACTGAAAAAACCTCCAGACTTCTAAATGGGGAATATGACCATATTTTTTACTTCCATTTTATGATTCTGAACAAATAAAAATACCCGTATTTTTGTAAATCGCCTAATTGTTGATAATTCCGGAGAAAAACAATAATAAAGTTTTGGAGAGGGGACTTGCGACGGAACGTAAGAGACTTATATAGAAAATTTGAATTCCTATTTGGCAGGTTACCCAGATTCCGTTTTTTAAACTATGTATGTAAACACTAAATAGCCTTCAAAAATTATAGTAAATTGACAATCTTGTATCATATCAAAATATTTTTATTTTATTCTATGAATTGTCTGCATTGATATATTTGTTTCATACATAGTTATTACTAATATATTATTAACAACATTTATTCGATATCATAAAGTAAAAAAAATAGGTTCATTAAATTCCGCCTTTACATAAATTTTAATTTCAAATGCTAATTTCAGTGAAATTATAAGGTAATATATAGTTTCGTCATTATTACGGATAGTCACAATGGTTAATTTTTAGTTTTTATATTTTTTTCTTTCAATTCGACAATGGTCATATAGCCAATTATGAAATACAGAACACTATAAACCGAATGAACTCAAATGGAAGTATTTCACAAATCATTTTATTTTATCACATTTGCTTGTTGGATTTGTTTAATCAGTTGTAAATAAAGATTTAAATAAATTATAAATAGTAATAAAACAAATATTACAAACATGGATAATAAATAAATAAATAATAAATTTCCAATCGAATATGAAAACAAGGACAATTTAATTGTCTGCCTGAAAGAGACGGTGGGATAAAAACTGAAAACATGGAAGAACCAACGAATTAACAAAGCAAAGATCAACGATTTAAAATTTAATTTAAAATGAGAATTCTTATAAAGTAAAAATAAAAAAATCAAATCGGATAAGGAAAGCGGGACAATTATCTGCCAAAAAAGAGACATAAGGATGAATCAACGATTTAAACAAACCAACGATTTAATTTTAAAACGACAATTCTTATGAAATATGGAAAATGTTCTTTCGATTTCTACCATACTCATCATCCTCAACCGTTATGTTAGGTAGCATTGGCGCTTCTCTTAAATTCGAGTAGTGCTTTGACTTTTAGTTGTCTATTCGTGGCTGCCATAGCCAAATATGAATATGCATGGTGTATTTGTTGTTAAGGGTAAATATTTAGCTTGAATTGGAAACATCAACAGCACTTAACCTAATGCATACAGCACATATTATCTCCACTACACAGCGCGTTGTTATACACCTACACTTGCGGGCATGTACACTATTCCTTCGCAATTAGACGCTGTTGTTAACAATTCACGAGAGGCTGCAAGGCAAGAACAAGCTGGAAGCGTACAGCCAATGCTTTTGTAAAGCTCAATGCGAATAAGCTCAGAACTCTGAGAAGTTTTACTCAGAACTCAATTTAATAATAGATTATTACTTCAAATACAATTGGCCTTACTGCTTCAAATTTTAGCATCCTTACAATCGAAATAATGCTTTGTTAAAGTTACTCACAATTATTTGCTAGCTGAAAACTTGCACTACAAAATTAGGAATAATACTAGCTTCAATGAAATTATAAGTTTGGATTTTCTTTCGTACATACTTTGAAAGACTAAGCCCGGGTTGCACAAAGCTTCATCAATTTTTATTAATGATTAATTTTTTGACAGCAATGTATTTTTAATACGTGGCATGGTAACAACGTCAAATTAATCAGTGATTTTTTTTATTAGAGCCTGATTAGCCTTTCTGTAACCGGGCATAACACCCTAGACTCTGTCGTACGCTATTTCACCACATCTGTTCTTATACATCACTGATTCTCAAAGTGTGATTGGTACTGGCAAACTATGACGACAAGTTATTAAGAACCGAGTTTTTAATCATTGGTTTGTAATAATCGTGGTTAAATATTACAGATAACCGGTGAATTCGTAAACAGTCAAAATTGGCTGGTTAGCGACGCAATGGACGAAATAAGTTCCGACGAAAATTTTGAATTAATTACTAATACGATTAATAAAAAATAATATACAGTAAGAGTAAGACAAAAATCAGATGATTTTAATGAATAAAACGATACGAAATTTTATCATAGGTTTCGTTTATCGAAACGTTGAGTGCTATATTTACTGGATCTCATCTTACAATTATAAATTTGTGTCGGTGGAAGTCTCATTATAATACATTATATTGTTTATTAATATTACTTTTAGAAATAATTTATTTTCGAACTCTATCTTTACTTCCTTGCAAGTTCTACGTATGTCACATTTTGCATTGAACATATTTTTAATTTTCTCCCAGCAATGTTTTTTGTCTTTGTCGTTACATGTGTTCTTTTGCACTCTATAATTTTGTCGTGTTGTTATTCAATTGATCATAAAAATGCATTCTTCATCGGAAAAAATGCACATCTGCTACGTTTTCCTTTTTTCTATCAGCATCATTATACAAATATTGTGTCATAATAACCTTAAAATATAACTAAAGAAGAACTTATAGTTCATAATACTTTTTTAACTAAATACCCGTATATTAAGATCCATAACATAATAATTTTTAAGCAACTTTGCAATTTTTTCTTATAATTTTTAATAACCAATATTTTAAGCGGTTGATATAAAATGATTTGAATATTATTTTTTAAATACAAGCAAAGACAAAAAACAGAATAACATTTTCCCTAAACTCATATATAAAAAAATCTTATCTTTTAAACCCATCCGGGGAAAGATCATATATTACTACAAAAAAGTACAGTTTTTGTTTCTATTAGTATATTCCAGATATTAAAGTAAATAAATAAGACAATCCATAAAAACAATAATGAAAAGATATGAATATCAATGAAAAATGCAAGCAAAACAGTAAATTTAACTTATGCATCTAAAATTTATTTAATATTAATTGAAAATTAAAAATGTTGTTTGCTTATTTCCATTGCAAATTATTTTTTTGTGGGCTTAGCCTATAAAGGCCAAATAACTAATTCATATTCATTGGCTATTGTTCATTGTCCTATTTCAATTTCATCTTTAAATATTTCAACTTTTCCGCAATATAAACAAAAATATAAAAGCAGCAGTTAACATATTGTTTATTATCACATGATGAGTAGATTATTAGCATTATACTATCACATTATTAGCGTGTATGTGACCGTGACTCCTTATTTGCTCTTCCTACGCTACTTGCAATCATTCAAACTGAGAATTCAGAATTTAAATCAGTAAGGAGGAGGTGCTCTCAAAGACAACTACGCTAAAAAAGTTACCGTTATTTTTATCTATTTTTATTGTTGTTTTTTGTTTCAACTGGAATAATTGTGATTGTTTTTGGTGTAGATTTTAGGGTGTAATGATATGGGACGATAAAAACTAAAAAGAGTGGAGAATATATAAGTGTATTGGTACAGTGTGTGAGTGGTTGAAGGACAGTTTTGTGAGTAGTGTGAAGTTAACCGCATGCATGGTGCAGCCAGGAAGATCCAGGAATAACAACTATAGCGGACTCGATATGGAGTCCCTCGAAGACATGTTGCGGAAGGTAAAAACAAATAATCATTTTACGATACTTAGATATGATCTAATAATTTTAATCCATAACCTCATACAAAGCAAAAAATCGAAACCAGACGTCAAAAATTCGGAACGTCCAAAATTTAGTTTTAGTAATATAATTATAAATACATTGTTTTCAAATTATCTAAAGCAGTACTTTATTTAGTACTTGTTCAGTATACAGGGTGTACCAAAATAACTTGTCAAGCATGGGGATTTCGAGAATAGTAAGAGATACGTGGTCAGTTTTCCTAAAAACTGCATAGGTAACTAGATATGACGGAAAATGTAAACTTTAATTATTTTTTTAATTTTTGCCTATAACTTCTAAAATTAAAAGATTAAGTGATTGTGGTGTGCACCAGTCTCAGAGACTGTTTTATAATAAACTTACGGGTGTTCTAATTTTTTTTATCATGTGCCATTTTCAAGTTATCGGTGTTAACTTTAATTTTCTTATTTGGGATATCCTGTATATTTCCATTTTAAAAAAACTGTTGTATAGGTAAATGTTCTGTATAATCGAAAATTCAGAAAAACGAAAAACGTCAAAAATTAAATATCGTAATATAATAACAAATACATTGTTTTCAAAGTACCTAACGCTGTTTTTTTGTGTACTTCTTATTTCCATTTAAACAAAATTGATATGTAAATGTTCTATAAAATTATAAATCCAGAAAAATAAAAAATCTCAAAAGGGTCTGTAACTTTTAGTTCATATTATTGTTGTACTAAATAGTAACTTTGAAATTCGTTATATTTTCTAATGTTTGCCGATTGGGTTTCCAAGGCAATAAGTTATTTCTACGAATTACTGATCAATAAGTGATTTATAATATTACCGACCAGGAAATCTGTATATTTATTTAAATATTATTACTTACGACCAGGGAATCTGAATAGTTATTTAAGTATTGAGAGCAGTAAGTACTCCCTACTGGTTGAAAATGACTTACTGCCCGGAATGCTTATTATATTTTTTGTACAATCGACGCAATAATAAAATTTAAAATTAGATTTATTTGAAATATTTTATTTGAGACGAGGTGTCTTTTTAAATTAAAATTTGACCGTTACTAAGTTACCATTTATTTACCGATTCTCTGTTCGGTAAGAAATCACTTATCGATCAGTAATTTATAAAGATAATTTAGAAACCCAATCAAAAAACATTAAAAATACCCGATCGTTCAAAAAATAACATAGCAACGATCAAAGTTTCATTTAAAAATGACTATACACTATAGCTACCTGTTTGTTACCGGTGCCTACATTTTCATGTGAATATAGCATTGTTTCGAGTGAGATTTGTGTGCATCATTATAATAAACGCGGGTGAATATTGATGGATATGGCAGTAATAGATGAACGCAGGGCCAGTCCATATTTGAGTAATTTTTTAGCGGTATTCTCACATCGAGCACATCTGTTCTACCGGCTCCGTTACATTTATTTAGGCTGATTGTTCGCACGTGCGTCTCGCAGCGGCTCGGGGTAATCCGGAGGCCGCGCAGCTTTTTGCCCGGAACGCCGGATCGAGCTTTAACCTACTCAAGCGCGGACTTGGAAACTGGCTTACAACTTTGCCGCATTAAATTTACCTTTATCGTGGCAAACTTATTCAATGCAACCGCGCTGCTTTTCATTATAAAGTATAACGAAAAAATAGTGTTACCGGCAATTGCAATTCATAACCCCCTAACTTTATTTTACCCGAATAAATTCATTTCTGCACGCCTTTATTATACACACATGAATTCACTTTACTTCTCATATCATCACCCGGAAATTCTGTTTGTTTTCCCACAGCTTCACTTACATTTCAATTATATTTTCAGGAAAGACAACACCAAAATATTTACTAAATACAAATAACCATTTATTGTTCAATTTTCTCAGATTACATAAGTTGAAGGTATTTTCTTATTTAACTACATTTTAGAGGTGTACGAGGTGTGTAAATCAAGTAGTAAGACCGTTAAAAAAATGTTCGAATAGAATTATAATTCAATATTGTCTCTCTCAAAATAACTTCCTTGGAAAGCTACTCGATACTGGAGACGGTTCTTCCTATCCTCATGACAGTGCTTGAACTCGGATAGTGAAGTTACCTTCAGCTGGTCGGTTACAGCCGTTTAAACGCATGAGTGTTCCAAAATGAGTTCTCTTATGCTGAATCTCGGGAAGAGGAAAAGTCACAACAAATCAAGCCAGGCAAATAAGAAGGCTGAAAGCTACAGGAATGTTGTTGCTCGCCAAAATATTTTTTTTAACCATTTTTGTCCAGATTTTTCTCTTTGCCAATAAAATAGTCAAAATTAGATGAACGGTAGTGTGAGCGAAATTTAACTCTTCCCCAATCAATCAGCACTGTCAATCGACGATCTGAACGCACAAGACTCATCTTCAATCGACTTTTGTCCTTCTAAAAATGCCTAAAATCATCGAAAAACGTGGCCTCTTGAAATAACACTGTCTCCGTAAGTCTGCTTAAATTTTGTATTGTGGCCAAGTCTAAAGCAAAACCTGACGGCACACCGTTGTTTGAAGTTACTCCTTATTAGAATGCACTAAAAAAACTATTTCACTAAAAAATTGCTATGGATAACCATGTTGTTTTCTCAGAACCTCTGCAAGGGACCTGTAGCTTAATTCGTTTCCAAAACCTCGAGACGTGTTATATATTTTTTAAAACGAATATAAATGATTTGTCAACAGTTGATAACTGATTGTGCTTCTAATGATGATATTAAAGCGATTTAAAAATATTATATCATAACGATTTGAAATGGAGTTGTTAATCAAATGAATGATTAGAGGTAAATATAGTTGTGTAGACGGCAGCTATTAATATTGGGGAATATCGGAATAATCCAGGCCGATTAATCAGATTTATAACTTGAAAGTTTTCGGCATAAAACCCAAACCGCTGCGCTGCGTCCAATTTACAATCTACGCATAGATCCCGGGAAATAATTTACGAGTGGTGTTGGCTCCCAATCGCACGCACGCCGTACTTTCCCCGGAAAAAGCGTTCGTGCGGCCGCGCATGCCATATATAACACACCGTGTCAGATAGGTTTTGATACGAATGTTTTTCTCTCGCGTAAATTGCGACAATGGTTGCGGACAGACGTTTTTATAGATTTACTTTCTATATCCATTAATTATTTTTTAAATACTCGTTTTTATTGTTAATAAAAATATTTATTTATGGCTGTGGCTTTATCATATTTTATTCACAACTCACGGAATGGAAATGGATAAACATAAACATGAAATGGGTTATGAGTTATGACTCACCGATGATATTAAACTGCAATAATGGCACAGAATAGGTTTATACAGAAGCGACAGTAAGACAGAGAAGCGAAAATTAGAGAGAGATGGAGAATGTGCACAAATTTAAAGGGTCCATTTTTAAAATCGGAAAGTTTCTTCAAAGAGGGATAGGGGAAGAGCACAAATTTAAAGGTCTACACAACGCTTCAAGGTCATAGAAGTGACTAGGGGAACATGAAAGGTACCGACACGGACCACGGAGTGTCGCTTCTGTGTGTAACTATTCTGTGCTAATGGTGGAATCTGCACGACACTCGAACCGCTCAACGCAGTAAAAACATAATCTGCAACAAGGAAAAAACATTTTTCATTTTTTATTCATGCATATTACGTTTTTAAATAAACAGAAACTTTAATAAAATATATAATTTATGGTCTAATACTAATGGATGTAATGACCAGCTTATTTATAAATAATTTCACATATAAAAAATGCCTGTAGTGCACTCACCACATCAGTTAGCTATTCTTATCCATATCTGCGATAAAACAGACTGACATTTCCCGCAATAGGTAACAAGCTTTCAGTGATATATTTGTTTATTTATAGTTCTTAAAATAAACAGATCTACATTTTTATACATAAATGTAACATATAGTATGAATTTATAAACAATTTCTTATTGTGTATAATGTAGTTGATCGCACAATTAGAGAATTTTTGATTTATCGAAATTAATTTAGCTGTATAAATAAAAAAAAATTAATTATAATTAATTTAAAACATTACGACTAATGAAGAAATAAACAAGAAATGTTCAACATAGTTAGGGCCGTGACATTTGGTTCATTTTGTCCTGCCATTTCTTGGTTGCTCCCCAGAAGCTTAATAGAAATAATAATTTAGGTGGCTTTCAATTTTATATAAAAAAAATATTTCTTGTTAATAGATTGAGTACGATTGACCAAATTGACAACGTCAAAAATATTTGGTGATAAATATGTAGCCACAACTCTTTCTTTGCAAGTATTTGAGCGATAAAAATAATTTTATGTAATGCAATAAGGACCAGTAATAAACATTTTAAGAAAATTTTGCAAAAGAAAATCCATTTGGAAGGAAAGTTTGAAGGTATGAAACGAATGGAAGTTAAAGTGATGAAACATCTCGCTAAAAGTTTTGTTTGTGATATACAGCAGTCACATGACAATCTGAACTGAACCATTTAATCTACCTCGGCGAGTGGCTTACTTTGTATCAGTTCATGTCAAAAAACTGACATGCATTGTAGGTGCAACAAATATCTGTATATTTTTCAGTCATGAGAATTAAACCAGTTTTGCTAAAATTTTCAGTATTGAATACGATTCAAACTAAAAATATTTAGAGAGACAAAATTTCTACCTGCAATTGGCAATTTTTTGCATGTGCATAAATCGCAGTAATTCCAGATCAAAATCTTGCGAATAATAAATCGTGCCATTTGTAAATGGATTAAATCGGTTTGGCCAGTGACATTTGATTAATTGGCAGGTATTTGTAATTAAACTGGGCTTTATATTGAATTTAACGCTGGTATTTTATTAGCGTTGGTTTTTTTAAATCACAGCCCTAACAAAGGGTGCAAATTCATAGCCTGTGATGTGATTTCATTGTTTCAAAAACCAAATTTGCAGTGCAAATAACATGATTTGAAATTTAGGTATATAAAAATACACAACATAATACAACACATGTTTTTGAAGAGAACATTTTATAAAATGCAAAATTGTCATATACAAACTTCAAAGAGAATTAATTGCAAAAATTAAATAGCACACAAAATAATGCACAAAAAAGTTTTTAATTCATACAATATCCACGACTACAACTATATTTCCGAAAAATTTTTAGTTACAAAATTTTGATAATTAAATATAAATATATCACTCACAGTTCATTATCCATAATTAAGTGTGCAAGATCAGATATCGATATTAATTTATTTTTACCGTTGAGCTGTATATTAGACGTCACCTTTCAGGCGCTCTAACTGACAAGAAGAGATACCATTTTTTGTGAGAAATGATAAAAAATATTGACTTCTACTCATGTCTTTATTTCATATCACCCATTCTGAATTCTTCTTTCGTGGTTCAAACTTGATGCTTTCATTCGAATCCTTAATTGTTAATCGTCCTCCCATCATATAAGTAACCGCAGATATCAAAGCTTGAGCAAAGGTGTGTACCAAACATCACTTTTAATAAAACCGAGCGAAGTACAAATAATTCGACTTCGTCTCGTTTTGTAATTTTCGCATGCGTTAAATAATCACCTTTATTTCCCTACTTATTACATAAATAGCTATTCCCTTGCTAATATTGTAAAATACTATTTTGGTAGACAATAAATGCTGAACGACAGGCACACGCAGTAATAGGTAATTTATTTGAAATTATTCTTTTTGTAATGTGTTAAAATAAATTTCCTTTTACACTTTTTGAAATTTAATTTGCAAGTTAATAATAGCAGTTGATGATGTTTTGAGGGTGATTCAGTATTTCAGAGTTTGAAAATTACAGAATGGAGATTTTATTTGAACGGGATCCAATTTTAAAGTTTAGTTCCGGCACGGATACAAATTATGCTAAAAGTTGGTCTATTCGTGGCTTTAATTCTCTATTGATGGCCGGGAAATGTAAAAGAAGTAATTAGAGTGGATCCCACACGATCTAAGTCCCTCCCACATGGTGGCGATTTGCAATTCAAATCGCGATTAATTTTCCTTCGATTGATCCCCTCTCGGAAAAATTTACATAGAAATCCGCTAGTAATGTTTCGACATTTTCCGACCAATTGTGTAAGTTTAATGAAAAATCACCGCAGGGCATTATGCAGCGGAAAAATTACCGGAAAAGTCCGTGACAAATGCCGCCGACTCCGGAGGGAAGAGATAAATATTAATGTTTCATTCTAAACCTACAACTTTCTTACAATTGCACCCACTCACTGAAATATGAATTGCACGGGATTTTCTCGCAAAATGAATTAAAAATGAACAACTTTCCCAGACGTATACAACTTTATATAACTATTTATAATGCGCTCTTTTCAGACTTCGTCTTCTACAACTTTATTCTTAACTTTTACGATTTACAAACTTATAAACTTTATCATAATACTTTAAATAAACTATTTATTACTGTTGCAAACGAAATACACTATACATTGTTCTATATCTGTTCAACAACTTTTCTTTCAAAATATTTTATTATTACTGCATTCCTTAAATTTATATGAAATTATAACGTAACAATAACTACAAATTACTATAATGTTACGTTCAACTTAACCATGATTAGATTTAACCAGCATAAGTTAATCATGGTTAAAGCAAAGAGCGTTTTTCAATTATGTAGATATCTCCGCTTAAATTAACCCTGGTTATCAAGTTTCTAGTTTAGGTTGGCAATGAAAATATACGACTGTTCTCTTCATATTACTAGATCTGTCAGTTCATCAGTGCTTGTTTAGTTATATTTTCAGGTTATTGTGAAACAATATCGTATAATAACAGAAACACGTAGCAGAAGAACTACTTTGAATAAAAAGCTGAAAAATAATGAGAATGAAAACTAAGAATTCAGGAATGTATGATTGAATTTGTTTCATGCCGTGTGTGGTTGAAGTTGGCGAATAAATTATGAATATTATTAGGCTTTAAAAGAGACGTAAAATTCCTGGAGGAGAATTAAAAGAAAGAAAAACGCATTGCGAGCCATAAAGATAACGATTTTCACGACTTTCTATTTCCATAGATTCATTCGAGATTCCGTTAGTTTTACGAGAAAACCCGTAACAGTGTTTTAATGTTCTGTATGCTTCGTCATCATAAACGTCAACTTTGTATTAACAATATGCCATACATTTTCATTACTTATTTCATGTGTGTTCGTTCGTCATACACGACAACTCGAATGTCTCATTATACCAGGTGGGAATATGTCGGGTAGACTATCTGCTTGTTCATCTATTATCCTACTTGTCTAAAGAGAATTTGCATAAGATTCTGCCTCTGATTAAACTATCCGCTTTGTAATTGCTTGTCCGAAAACTAGGACAGAATGAATGAACCCTTGTTTGTATAACACTTCCTCTTATTCTTTCCTGCGTTATTTAGCCACTGCAAACACCAATTTTAAATTCTTAGATAGAATTACTATAAATATAAAATAATATTTTTTGTTGATGAAAATTTGGTTCAGAAAAGGCATACGATTTTTTTACTGATTATTTCATACATGTCATTTTCACCCAATCAGAATGCTTTATTCGTTTCTTTCATCAGTTTTTCAGTGATTATTCCACACACGTCATTTTCACTCAATCAGAATACTTCATTTAATGGCCATATATAGTTTTTAGTGAGGAAATTTGATAAAACCACAGTATCATAGTCATGGTTACATTTTGTTGATGTCAAATATTTTATGTTTGAACTGTTGTCATTCGTGAAATAATGAAGCAAATATAATTCGAGCTATAAATTTAATAGATAAAATTTACTCATAATTCCTGCGAAGTAATGACAACTTGGGTCAAAAATGACTCTTATATCACTCCAGCTTCGCTGTCGTGATCTAAATGTCATTTTTAACACTCGTTTGTCTGTTTCTACGAAACAACTATTTGTAAGTTTTTCCAATAATGTCATGGCTGTTATTATATTACTTATGAAAAAAAAAATGATAAAACATCAGTATCATCGTCATGGTTACATTTTGTTGATATGAAAAATGTTATGTTTGAATTCTTGTCATTCGTGAAATAATCATAAGTAAAATAATAAGAACCATGAATTTATGGAAAACATTTACGAATATTTGTTGCATAGTAACGGCCAAACGAGTGTCAAAAATGGCATTTAGATCACGACAGCGAATTAATGACAACTCGAGTGAAAAATGATTCTTAAATCAATCCAGCTTCGCTGTCATAAGCTAAATGTCATTTTTTAAAAACGTTTGCTTATTACTACAGAACATCGTTACTTTTACCGATAAATTCATAGATGTCCTTATATTGTTTTCTAAAGCAATTTTCCTTTAAAGTATAATATATTTTTTGCTATCTAAATAATTCATAAATTCTCTTGGTTTCCTTATTTTTAAATTCTAAAAAAGTTATTTTCTTTTTAATGCAGATGAGATTAATTGGTAGACCTTATGTACGATCGAATATTAATATCGTAAAAGCATGTTATTAAACAGAGTACTATCGGAAATTTAAGCTCAGGTGCAATATTAAAAGTTTTGTCACCACAAAAAAGTTCACTTTGCTTATGAACTCAACAATTCTCAATAATTACCAATTACTTTAATTTTCTTAACCTTCGCTGCAGTTGTCTTTGCAATAAACAGGAAACATGAAAACATGTGAAAGTGAAGAGAAACAATGGACAATTCCCACATAATCAAAATCAGTAGGCGATGCTTCAACCTTGATGATAATTAAGATGTATAAATGTATTGAGGTCTGCAAGGAATTACAAAAACTTATACGATACAATTTGGCGTAGGAAAACTGGTTTTGGAATAATTTCATTCAACATGAATGAATCTACAAATAAAGATTTTTGTTTTAGAAAAGGAACACTATCTTAAAATAGTCCTACAGTTATCTTGTTTTGATTGAACAGGTAATTTATTGGTAAAGAAACAAAGATGAATATTTTACGCACACGAAAATTACTAAACGAGACGCAAGGCAAAACATTTGCTGCCCTCAAATATGTAGCCTGGATTCTAGGGTTGATATGTTTTGAATTGATGTTGGCAGGTGACTAACAATAGTTATATATTATATAGCATGAATTATGAATCATATTTCACTACCCTGAAATATTGGTACAATAATTAAAAAAAAATCACCCAACCCTTTGCCCAGGAAACCTTGGGTGTTATTCAATTTTTTTGCGCATCGAAACAATAAAGAAATGTCTTCTATTTGGCAGTTATAGGAAAAAATATGAAATGAATTATAATGTTTTAAAGCAGTAAATATCTCGAAAATACGAGAATAGTTTTTTAGATAGAGGTATTTTCGATATGTAAAGCATTGATTTTTGGGTTGGTATGTTTTCGATTGATGTCAGTAGAAGGCTAATAAAAGTTCGAAATTGATGATAAAGGTTTAAAGCAAGCAGCGTTATCCATCAAAAAGAATACATCCAATGTCAGCAGCAGTAAAAACAAAACAGAACAATTTATTAACTGAACATCCATTACAGAGCAAGCATCGTTGACAATTCGTGTTGAGGATAAAAATCAATACAAACAATAGTGAAGTAGCGCGTTCGCATTGAAACTTTGTAAACAATGCATTTCTCTTGTTTAATTATAACGCGAGCAGCGCAGTTTCCGGCAGGTGCCGGAGCCGGCATTGTGCACCAAATCCCCGGATTAATGCGGGTTTCACGTTTAATTTTATTCATCAATTCCGGGAAATGCATGAGGATCCTTATACTTCACAAATTTACCTATGAATTTTAAATGCTGCTTAATCGACACTTTTTGCTCTTTCGCTGCACCCGGAATTTATACCGGAAACGAAACACCCCTGGAATTTTATTCACCGATTAAAATCTTCACAGAAATTTATTAAATTATAGTTTTTAGTATGAATACTTATAATTACATAATTATTTTTGATTGTCCTCGGAGACTGGCGAATAATAATATATTATGTAATTAATAAGAAAATTGATATATTGTTGGACGATAATGAACAATTGTGGGACGAGAAGCTAGCCGAATCTAACAACCATCTAAGGCCCAGTTTCACAAAAAAAACATAAATTTTAAGCAATACTAAACAAAAATGATACTAATCTAAATTCTGACAACAATGCTTAATTCATTTGACATTTTATTCCGATGTGATATTGTGCATTTAAGAGAAACTTAAAATTTATGTAGTATTGGTACAACCGGTCAGTCAGTAATAAAATTATTTGAATCGTTATCAGGTATTCGTAACTAGAATTAATTTTACGAGAATATACATTCTTGGACGAGTGAGTATATTATTCCCTTATTACTGGTTGTTTAGCAACGACTGATCATACCGTAATAACGCAAAATAAGTAAAACAGAGGTCACTTTTCTTACTATCGGAAAGAAAATGATACTTTTGCTGTGTGTTTTCTAACCAGTACATTATTCCGGAATTTTAGTGTAGTTGCTACATTACAATTACACTAGGGCTATCCTTAGATATATTTATCAAAACAACGCAATAATTTGGTTGTCTGACATTTATAAATATAATATAAAACAACCGATTATTGAATATAAACCTGAAAAAAAAAATATAATGTGTATCACGTAGGAAAAGTGACATCCCGGACATTTGGTGTTGTGTGTCGGACGAAAACTGACGCTTTTCCGGTTGTTTTTGAACCGAAAAACGCATTATTCCGGTATTTTAGTGTAGTTGGCAGTCCGGGAATATTTTTTCTGGCCGGTGACAAAACATCCCCGTACTTCCCGGACACGTGCTGTTACTGGTCGTCCCACAATTTTCAATATGGTCCAGGAATATTTGTCAGAATGAAAAGTCAAAAAGTTACCTCATTACGATCAGAGAAAAAATATATTGTTTTAAGAATGTGGCGTAAGGAATGTGTAATATAAAACCGGGTTCAATTCCCGTCAGGGTTGTCACGTGCGTCCAATTTAGATCTGCTCCCAGACTCCGTGACAGAGCTCTTAGAAATCTGTTTCAATCTCGGCTTCGTCTTGGATTAATTAAACAGCTGAAACGGCCCCGGAATCGATGCTTTTTCCTCCTGATTTCATTTTGTCGCCGACGCTTCATAATGTCATATTTTATTGAAAAACTTGGAGTATTTGAGGAATTTAATAATAAGTTATATGAGGAGAACTAGTAATTATGGGAAATTTATGAAGACTTTTAACTATTGTGCGAGAATTTATGAAGTAAGTTTGAGTTTGAGGACAAAGGAGTGATATTCATAAATAAGCTATTATTTATAATTATGCCGTAAATCCAACATTCAAACTTTATTTATTGTGAAAGAGCGATTAAGAAAACTTTCAACTATCGTATAAGTATGCAATTACCTTATTCTCCGCTAATATTAAATCATTTTCATAGCACGATATAGCAAATAGCTACCACATAACAGACATTGGTAACGTCTAAGGACCTTATAGCTCCAGGAGTAAATAGAGCATAATGATATAATCGTTCATTATATTATAAGTGAGTGAAATTTATCGAATTTATAAAATTGCATAAGACAATATAACTGTAACTATATCAACTCATATAGACGTAATCACGAAGACATTATTGATAAGAAACTTTTTAAAACTAATATTTATTAATAACGTCTTCATTTTCTGAAACCAGTAAACTATTGAACAATCCACGGACATTATGAATCATTCCAGGTTTTAGATGTCATAATAAAAAAAAACGCTACTATAATATAAAAATTATTATAATTACAATAAAATTTTAAAAAGTAAGATTGTCTTTGTCACGTCTCATCACCATTTCTGTTTTTCTTTCTCCTATTTTTCTAATAGCTTCACCACGAAAATTTTATAAATTTATAACCTGTTTCCTATTACAATACTATGTAAAGGTATTCATCTATTTTGACAATCTTATAGTATATATTATATCAGAACTGCCGCAGATGTATGTTTGAAATTTGAGCTCGTAGAGTGAGGATTTTAAGGTATCTAAGGCCTGGTATGATTCATATTATTTTCTAAATTATTTTGTTCACTACTAGCCTACATACCAACTTTATTTGGCATGAGAAATTGTTTTTCACTACCGCTTACTAATCGTCAATTGTCTTCAACCAGTAAATTATCCTTATCGATCTTAAATCTTAATATACTATTGTATATGTAAATAAAATCTTAATATCCTGAAACTGGTAAATTGAATTACGAGTACATCTTTCTTTTATTATTAAGCTGTTTTGTCCATTTTATTTGCTTTCTTGTTAGCAATAAGATATGAATTGATGATGTGATGTATACAGAGTTGAAATTTTTCCGTTGAAATAAAGCATTTAGTGTTAAATATTAGATGGAGTTTGATGATAACTTGGTGGCTATAATCTGGGTAGGTTGGCGCGTGTAAAGCTGTCGATACATAATTCAGGAGGTTTATAAAGTGCTGGCGGAGTAGAGCCAGGTGAAATATTTACAAGCTGGCTCGACGAAGGCGGTTTACTGGTCCCCCGTGGTCTCCAACAGCTACTTGTGATTTTTCCGAGCTCATTCCTTCTAATATTCATGCATTCCCGTCATTACCGAATAACGCAGCGCTCACTCTGGGAATTGCACCACTCACACACTGATTCTTCACGCTTGCAAACCTTCCAACTATTTTATTGTTTTACACCAACAGGAGGATATACGGTCCAGTGTCTAGTGAGCACATTGGTTCGCAACCTTACGGTAAAAACTATCCAGTGGTCTCCAACAGCTACTTGTGATTTTTCCGAGCTCATTCCTTCTAATATTCATGCATTCCCGTCATTACCGAATAACGCAGCGCTCACTCTGGGAATCGCACCACTCACACACTGATTCTTCACGCTTCCAAACCTTCCAACTGTTTTATTGTTTTACACCAACAGGAGGATCTACGGGTTAGTGTCTAGTGGGTACATTGATTCACAACCTTCCCGTAACAACTATCCCGTGGTCTCCAACAGCTTCTTGTAATTTTTCCGAGCTCATTCCTTCTAATATTCATGCATTTCCGTCATTACCGAATAACGCAGCGCTCACTCTGGGAATTGCACCACTCACACACTGATTCTTCACGCTTCCAACGCTTCCAATTATTTTATTGTTTTACACCAACATGAGGATATACGGGTTAGTGTCTAGTGAGCACATTGGTTCGCAACCTTACGGTAAAAACTATCCAGTTGTCTCCAAAAGCTACTTATGATTTTTCCGAGCTCATTCCTTCTAATATTCATGCATTCCCGTCATTACCGAATAACGCAGCGCTCACTCTGGGAATTGCACCACTCACACACTGATTCTTCACGCTTCCAATCCTTCCAACTGTTTTATTGTTTTACACCAACAGGAGAATATACGGGCTAGTGTCTAGTGAGAACATTGATTCACAACCTTCCTGTAAAAACTATTTTATGGTTTTACAACATGGTCTAGTGGATAGAGTGACCCACTGAGGTTCTTTACTATTTTCCACAGAGAAACAGTCTCTAAGAGGCGATGTATCCAACGAAGAAAATTTTGGCAGATTACTCTACACATGTTATGTTCATTTGATTAGAATGCTTCATTAATGAAAGAAGGTATTTTTTAGTGAAAATTGTAATTTCTCGATAACTTTTGTGATAAATCGTAGAATACCCAAATGTTCATAACATAACATCACGCTAAGACATATTTTTGATTTTTGAGAAAAAATGTACCCTACACTTCAAAATTAAGTTAACTTCTGAAAATTGAATATTATATACAAATAGATCTCGATACGTTCAATCAAAATTTTTAAACCGAATTTAATCAACTCTTGTCATTCTTGTCCCAAAAATTTTATATATTATTATGACCATTTCCTTCACAATATAATAACCAAAGACATATGATGATTTTAAAAATTTGGACTAATCAGAACATACTGACAGCGATAAGTAATCTAATAAATATCTTTTGGGCATTAAAAATGATCTGAAAATTCAGCATTTAAACTGAGTTCTCTGTAAGAAACTGCGTTCGTTTATTTCGATAGGAATTGTTATCAAAACAAACTCATCCAGTTTCTAGGCAACACATGCAGAATTTTCGATCATTTTAAGTGCATTTTGAGGCCGAATATCATTCGTAACAAGAATTTTACTTGTAATTTTTGTGTAACTCACTCCTGCTTGTTGCTTTACAAAATCGTCACTCGTGCTGCGAAACAATCAGTTGTGATCATGAAGACAAAATTTTTTAGAATATTCAAGTTACTAGTGGTATTATGTACGAAATTGGTACTTCAGCTTAAGGAATCTAATTTTGAGGAATAAGAAAGGGTCTGTTTTGAAGGACAAAATTGGAAGTGTTGATATTTTCAAATTTTCAAAACATAGGTCGATATTTTTGTATGTTCTCGAGATATTTGCTTAACAAATTTACAAGATGATTATGATTTTGAATGTATCTGTATTTTTTTAACTTTAGTTATTATTCTATAACAAATACTGGTCTGATAATAATAATTAATAATAAAAAGTGAATAAAAAGAATGATATATGTATGTATGTATAAAGTTACGGTTGATAATAAAAAAGAACAGTGTTTAAGTAATAGATAATTTCTCGCTATACGTGGTGGAGCATAATTTCTAAGTAGTAAAACTTTGAGATTAGATAGATGTGCGGTATAAATATTAGCATACACGTGAGATAGAGGAAGTGTGTATGCGTTACATAAAACACGCAACACACCCACGCAAACAATAAGGAGTCGCAGTAGGCTTCAGCTCCCTCAGGCCTCCTAAAAATTTAAATAATTTCGCAATTGACCGCCTCCTTAACACTTTAACAAAGATTCCCAAACGCTGGGAAGAGTTTTTTTCTTTCAAAAGGAATTAAGGAAGATATATTGCTGGACCTCTGACCCACTTTCAACATACGGACATGGAATAGGAGTTTATTAATATTTTAACCGTTTTGTCAATGCAAATATTCATCCATTTATGGTATAGTATCCAATAATTTAGGACCACATGTACTACAAGTTATATCAATAGCATTAAAACATAAAATATAAAATAAATAACTAGGTTTCACATTTCGGACATCATAAGACACAATCTCTCACTTAATTTTGGTCGTACAACAAATTTGGTCACCAATGATTTTTTTAGATGCCAATACGGGCAGTAAAATTAAATTTGATGACTAGCAGTGGCGGATCCAAAAACTTTCCTAAGGGGGACATTACCTTTCCTTTAGGTACATAACCATAAAGAATAAAATATATAATCGCTCCGTCGAAAAAAATTATAATTTATTTAAAATGGAATGAATAAGAAAAAGGCAGATCCAAATTATAACAAATATGTAGTTAAAGATTAATTAAACAGCGGAAAATTCATCGTGACATAAAACTAACCCTATTTACGCAAAGTTTAAAATTATATTGAATTTTTATAAACATTCTAGGATATTATTATTTTTATAGTTTTCGTATGTATAATAATTTTCATCCCTTAAGAAATTTATAAAAATGTATAATTCTGATACTAGATATAACAGGATAACAACAGTATCTAACGGTAACCAAAGAACCAAACATATTTTTTAGAGTATAGAAAATGTTTTTTTTTTCTATAGCAGATGTTAAAGTGCAATTTTATCAACTCAAAATAGTAGATAAAGTAGCACTTTAACCGCAAGGGTAGATAAAGTAACACTTTAACAGCAAGGGTAGATAAAGTACTTTAACTTATATTTATTTGAAGTACATTTCCATAGCAACTCACACTACTGACATTTTAAAATTGTTCTCAAATAATTTTTTTTTAATTTCTATTTCTTTAAATTTAATACACAAAAAAAAAATTGAATTACAAGACGGTAAAATTAAATTATCGACTCGCGAAAATTATTATTTTATTGTCTTGTATAAGAAATAACTATTATTTATTTATTTTATTTTATTTTAATTTACACTGTCCATCAAGCCGAAGTCCAATTACAGGACAGGGGACCTACAGCTTCTAGTGGATTCCGAACCACTCGGACACAGCGGTATTTATTTTTGGTTACAGGTTTAGCGTCACTGGGATTTGAACCCCAGATCTCACACTGCGCTCAGCGAATTAAAACGCGCTTACTAACTAAGCCACCATTGCCTGCAAATTAATTGATTTAAGTTAATTCCGGGATAAATTGGAACACAAGAGTAACCGGGACATTTTCCGGGACACATATTGAATCGGGACAGGTGTCACCCATCACCCTATGGATGAACCAAGTGAAAATTTGTAGTATTTTATTAAATAAAAGAATGTTTAGATTTATTTATAGTATTTGTGAGTGAAATAATAAATTTATAAATTAGTATAATTAGAGCCCCAATCACAATAGTGCGGATAAACGAATGATGAATATTTGATCGTAATTACACGGCCGACATAATGATGATGATTGCAACGGTGAAATTTTAATTATGTTTAAAAATTCATACAGTACTTCCTGGTTATAATTTCAAAGCTTTGGGGCAAATTAATGTTCATGTTCCCGACAAACAAGGAGCTTTAATTACGAAAAGTTGGCACAACTGTTGGTTTTACATTTAAAAATAATATTTGTTGACCTTATTTCTCCATCCTGGAATATGTAAAGCAAGCAACCCAGCATTAATCATTTATTAAAAACTCTGTATTAAATTTAACCTGCACACGAATAATTACGCTGTGCATTTTCCGCCTTAATTATATCTTTCATCTACAAAAAACCCTTTGTAGATAAAAATAATTTACATCGTCGCAGCCCAGGTTATTCTATCATTAACATACTAGCTCAAAAACACAAATTTCAAAATCAGAAACAAACAAAAACTAGGTTCTTATCATCAAAAACATTGTATCAAATGGTTCTTTTCCATAGGCGTAGTTAGACCTTAAAATTGCGGGGTTCTTAAGTCAAATTTAAATCTTATCTGGCAAAGGAGTAAAAAGAAAATTACTTTTAAGTAATTAAAGTAAGTTTTTCTACATAAAAAGTGAAAATTACACCATTTTTGTCAATTTTCATAATTTTCTTTTTGAGTTTATACTTTAGCTAAATAACACTACAAATAATTTTATTGCGTTAAGTGTATGCTGTGAAACAGTGACCCGAGCTATTGTTATTATCCAAAATTATAATCTGTCAAAGATCAGATGACATATTTGGTTACAATAAACATATATTTTTATATGTTATAGTTATAGATAAAGTGTAGTATTCTATTCGGTTGTGATGGCTATTACTCGTTTGAATGATTTACAACACTTGCTTTCACTCATTTTGGCAAACTTCATTACATGCTCATTGAATAATATACTATTATTTACTCCAAAAGCAGAACAATTATCTATAAATTTGGAACTTTCGTCTAAATTTTAGTTATTGAATCATTTACACGGTAGGAAATATTAATTAGGAAATAATATTTAATACAATTTATAGCAATCAATATATAAATCAATTTTCGGTTCGCAGGAAAAAATATTTTTTGTTATTCTATAAGCATAAAAACCTTTTTATTATTTTATATTGGTGCTTCCTTTTAAACTGACGATATTTTTTTATTAAAATTTACAAAAAAATTGTTTGGGGGTGCTAATTCAAATTTTCGAGGTTCTTAGCCACCCCAAGTACCGCTCTAACTACGCCTATGTTCTTTCCATTTGTAACAAAATTGAAACGTAAGAATTAGTATTTTCCTCTTCGTGCCCTAAATAAAGTTATTTTGTATTATACATTTCTGGCATAAGAGGTGAACCAATTTTAGCAAATTTTTAATTAAAAATTTATAAAGTTATGAAAATAAAATTGAAAATTTTCCATCGCTTAATTACTTAACAAACTCTGTATGAACAAATTAAAAAAGACATTAAACAATGTAAAGTGTATTAAAAAGTTTTATAATTTCAAATAGTTATTAAAAACTTAATAGCCGAACTAAATTAATATTTTAACGAGCTAATACCATAAGGACTCATAAATGAACGCGAACTAATCAAAAATTAATATATCACCGCTGTTTTCATCAACTAAATATATTCTGATTAAAACATTACATTTTATTCTGTTCCAAATTAAAATTAAAATATTTCTACAAATTCAAGATACTAATGGGTATAGATTTTACAAAATGTCGTCTGTCATTGGCATTTAAAAATTCGATAAAATCAAAATGCGTCATTCCACAAAATTAATAAACTTTATCATGTACATGTCACTACGATAAAAACTGTCCGAAAGCTACATTTACCGACGATAAAGAGCTGTCAACGTCAACGCTGATGAAATTAAAATCGGCGACGGACAATTACAGGAATGGCTGTGTCGGCATTAAATATTTACGCCTAACCTTTCTTTTTCACACCGGCCAGATGAAAAGATAATTGCTAAGCCATCAGTTAATAGGGCGTTGCATTATTTATATCAGTTCCTTTACTTAATTCCGGAGTTCGATTAGGAAAATCAATCACTTACCAATAACTGTAATCATTGGAATATAGCTGAAAAGTTGATGACAGTTCTAAAAAGAAAAGAAATATTATTAATATTTATTTAAAATGTTAAAATTTCACATCAGGTTAGTACCCATTATTGGATGTGCAAATATGTGTTATCGCCAATATCTGTAATGCTTTACACCATAGAGGAAGTTTAACAGACGTCACCATCAGGCACTGTAGCTTGCGTGAAGAAAATACCACAGGAGACATTTTTTGTGAAAAATAGAATTATAACTACCGGTCTCCTTAACTACCAATCAACGACGTATCTTTTTTTTCAATAGTATGCAATGTTCCGTATAATACATACTACAACTATCATAGTCCGCTGTACCGAATTCCATTTGCCTTGTGCAGAACAGGGTTATAGTATCTATCTACCCACATTAACTAATCTTCATAACTGCACTGATCCAGTAAAGTAGGGGCGTAAACCACACATGGGAAAGCATTCTACCAGTGATGTGGGATTATTCCAATAACAAATGTTTTTTTTTTAAATAATAGGTAGATGGGAATGGCTTCTTGAATCTGTAGATTTTCCAGTCAAATTATGGTTAATCCTTTATATACTATATGTAAAATTTAAATCACCCCTTTAATTAATTATAATTACCTGCTAATACAATAGTCGGTAAATCATATATTGGTGTTTATTGCATTTATATGTTCCTAAAATATTAATTTCGAAGTTAAAATCACATTAATTATGTTTGGCTAGTTTCTTTTTTATTATTATATAATAATTTCCTAACAGAGTTTCCTCGTATAAACTAGGAACTAAGTACGCCACTAGTAAAAAAAGTCAACGGGGGTACATCCTTTTATTGGTTGCTCAAAGTATGAACGAAAATGTGTCTTTCGCACCGGTTCATTTCTATACGAGACAAAATATAGACTCAGATATGGAAATGTAGATAAAAGTACGTGCTATCAAGTGACGAGAGATGTAGGCTTTGCGAAAGGGAAGAGGCATCTAAGAACATCATGCAGAGAAATTCGAAGAGGAAGAGATTCTGGTAGATGATTTGGGATCAGTACAAAACTGTATAAAAGAAGTTACTGAGAAGAGGAAGGTTAATGTATAATGAATTATTGTGTATTACTACGTACTATACAGGGTGGAAATAAACTTAATGTCATAAATTTAAGGGTGAGTAGTATGACATGTGTAGATTACTAAGTGAAGGAATTTTTTAAAATTCACATATTTGAGGATAGTTTTTATTGTACTACTGGACTAAAATACTATTTAATTTAATTATTAAGAATAATATCTTATACAACTAATTTTGAATGTATTTTTGATAAACATATTTTTAATGAAATATGAATTAAAACAGCAGTAAAAAAGTTTCCTTAAGAAAAGTCGAATTTTCGTTTCTCGAATTTTTTAAAAATTATTTCACTTTCGTAATCTACACATGTCATACTACTCACCCTTAAATTTATGACATTAAGTTCATTTCACCCTGCTGATAATCAGTAAATATACATATACGTAGAGTAAAATCTAAACCGATTGGCAAGAATAAATAAATATTATTATTATTCTTATATATCAGTGGCCTTAAGGATTTTTGGTACTCGGTCCTCTCGTATACCTTTAAATTTAATTACACACACCCAATAGCCGAGGGTCTGAGGTATCTATTCTTGGTACAAAAAAAAATTAAAGGAAACATGTTTCAAAACGACTTTATTACGAAATAATTAATACATTAATACATTTTAAAGAATTATTTAATACATTACATTATTACAGTATTAATAGAATTAGGTTTTATTTAGGTAAGACTTTCTTTAAAAGTAATTACCTTGTGATGTAATTAGAATTGTAAAAACCCCGTTTCACTTGTGACACTTTACGCATCATTATCCAGCAAGCAGCGTCCATTACTTGTGCAAATGGTCCAGTGCGTGTCTTGTGTGTGACTGATGAGCGCAGTGTCCAGGGAGAAGAGAATTGTGGGCGGTTGGACTCAATAATGCTGATTGGCGTAGTAAATACATTAGTTGCCCAACTTTGTCTATTACTCGTGATGGATCACCGTCATTTATTTACAACTATGATTTGATTTACGTCGCTGTTGATTACCGCTGAGTGAATCGTCCGCAGGGAGGTGTACGCTAAATATATAATTTCACTCGATTGAAGGAATGCCTAATCAACAATTATATATGTTGTCTAGGAAGATATCATTCTTTTAAGATCTCGGGATCGGCATAAACCGATAAAAGATCCCTAGATTGTTAAAGTACATAGAAGCCACTTAGTTTGCTTACCTCAAATTCCCTTACAATGGTCAAAATTGTTCAAATTCTCAATGTGGAATTTAAGAAAACATCACAATCAAGATCCTTGAAACAAGTATATTATACTTAAAATAAATTACAGAATGGTTTCTTCTTGACAGAAGAAGTTGTAGGTTATAGCTATGTATTTTGACAACTCTTGGATCTGAGCACTAAACCTTTTTCTTCATACTAATGTCAAATGATTGTCCGAAGAATGGGTGTTGAATCGTGTAAACGAATTAAAATTAAAACTACCTACTCACTTTTTTTGAACAGGAATACAAACTTGAATTTTGTGAATCGTTGAAAAATGAATTTTTGTTAGGTAAATTTGCTTATAACTGATGTATGCAGCATGCAAAAAGCAAGAAATGAAAATTTGTTAAAAGCATTCGATAAAATTAAAACTTAAAGACAAGATAAAAATTTTGAAAATAGAGGCAAATTTAAAATGTTTAGAGGAACATCGAAAACAAAAGAAAACATAATTAAACTGATTTATGAACACTTATTAACACTGAGAATACAGAGTAGTATTTTCCAGATATATTTATTGATACTTTTGATTCGGTACGTTGCGAGTGAAATATTCCGAATTTTCATTAGAATCCTTTTGAAATTTTACATAATCACGTTGGGGTTCCTTCGTACCAAAATGTTTGAGAACCTTTGGATTGGATAATTAGTATTTAGGAAAAATATTTTGGAGTAGTATTCATATAATAAAATCCACTAATACATCAACTTTTCGATTGTAAAACATACAATAATATAAACAAACGTACAATGAAACATAGATACATAAATTATTTCAATAATTTTTAATACCATTTATGTAAATCTGCTTACCTATGTTTGACTGTACGTTTGTTTATTTCATTGTATGTTTTGTATGTTACCAACACCCCGATAAAAACTGATTTACAGTCGAAACGTTGGTGTATTAGTGAGTTTTATTAAATGACTGCTACTCGAAAAGTAATTAATATAAATTACCTTTGAGAAATTGATACACTGGTATATCTTCTTGTTATTATATAGATACATTTAATTTTCAAACACAGCATTTTTTAAAACAAGTAGCTAATAAACATGGATATATTGTAAAGAGACTGCCACCATTCCAATAGTATATTACGTACCGTGAACTGTAAGTGAAAGTTTTTAGGTCGAGAATGCTGTTTGGGAAGTCGAGACCCGAAGGGTCGAGATTTCCTAAACATTCGAGACTTCAAATATCACTTACAGTTCAAGGTTAGTAAGCTATTTTTTGCAATACCTGCAAAAATAATAGAAAAAGAATAATAGGTTTCAAAATTAACGTCTGTCAGATTGATGTCAAAAATAAAAGTTGAATTGCAATTGAGAGTAAGAGTGCCATGAATGTTTATATTGATGTGGAAACTAAATACTTACCATCCACCATGAATTGTAAGTAACACACTTACTGTCCACCGTGCACGGGAAGTGTTTACTATAACCATGGAAACCAAATCTGCAATAAAAGTTCCACTTACTGTGTTTAAATTTTGTTATTAATGGGTAACTTACTGTGCAGGTATTGCAAAAAGTATATTTAATTCTACAAAGTTGATTTCTTTGAATCTCTCCGACAGAATGAATCTGCATTCTCGTAAGAAAAAAATATGTGTCCAAGTGGTTCGAAAGAAGAAATATTAATATTGTAGATTTTTCTTGCTTCGCCAATAGCTGAGGTGATATAGTTGATAGTGGTACTTACGTAAAAATGTGGTGCAATGAGAATACATAGTTTCAGTAATGAAGAAAGTAAAAGAGCATTATTTCAAGCTTTATGAGACTATAACACACATACAAATTCATATACAGTAATGTAGTCATGCTCTTTTACTACCAACATAATCGTAACAATTTTAATTAAAAATTTTAGTAAGGATTTTGCATGTGTCGGCCATAATTAACACTAAATTAACTGAAATAAAACTGCTCATGTAGCAGGGAATTAAAAAACTGCTGTGTCCATCCCATATTTCAGCCTGACACGACTAATAGAATATTTTTTCATAATTACTCACATTTCCATGTATAATTGTTAATTATAAAGTAATAAATTGTGCACATTTGATATAAACGTAATTAACCTTTTGCGTGTGGGAGTATCTTGTTATGATATATAGGGACGCATAGAACAAGGCGAGGTATCATGCGAATATTAATTTCGCGATCAAATATGCTTCTACGAACCTTGAATGCTGTGCTGAATACTCAATCCAACCCTTTAACTTCATTACTTATATTCAAAAACAACAACTATGTTGTGTTTTGCAAACATTATGAAAATGCTATAACAATATTTCACAGTTATTGATGATCATAGCAGGGAAGTGCGTTGAAAATAAGTGAATATAAAATAATGTGAAGATAATTATTTATTATATCCAGTCCCTAATTGCTTCACCCCAGTGTATATTCATCACGAGTATAAATAGCGATGGTGTAAACCGCCCCTGCAGTAAAACAACAGCAGACGCACTAAATTAGAATCCAAATGAGTTGGTAATTGATCGCCAGTGTTGCAGATGGCACTGTCGTCGCTCTGCCACCCCGAGTCGTACTACCCCACTACTCAAAAACTAGTCAGTGCATTTAAATCGCTTGCTTCTATTTACACAAACTGTTAGCGACATTCACAAGGAGAAAATATTTGTTCTCTCAATTTGTAGCTTTCCTCCTACTTGGCTAAATTTAGAAACATCATCCATTACATAACATTACTGTCAACATCAGTAAAAAGAAGTATTCAAAATGGGATATATTAAAATTCATTTATAATTAATTAATTAATTAATATCTTGTGTGTGTGCATTTGTACTCAATATGTATTTACTTATCGTTCAGTAATCATGGAATATTAAGGGCTGGTTTTTCCACATCTAGTAAAGTGCCAGTTACCTTAACCACGGTTAATAGAAAAATATCGCATCGAAATAATAAATAACTAAATTTCAGCAGAATTGGAATAAATTAGTGCCTATATAAACGTACTTCGTGGGATCATAATCAGCTATTGATAACATCTCTACACTCCTTAAACATTTTGACTATAGCTTTATTTGGTAGGTAAATTATTGGGAACTTGAACTTCGAAATAAACTGGTTCGGGTTGTGAATGGTGACCGAATTATTCCGAAAAGCCGCGAGTATTTATTTATAATTTTCAATTCTAACCTACACCTGCTAATATTTCAAAAGAGATATTTTCAATGATTTCGAAAACTCCAGCACCAAGAGTTAGAAAAAATAGATAATTAGAAAAATGGAATGACTAAGAATCAATAGATAAAATACCACTAATAAAATTAAGGGTTTTAAATCTATGCTATGTAAATAATTATTTAACTGTCTTTTACAGAAAAAAATGTATAGAAGGGCAAAGTAATCATCAGTACCACTTTATTTAGAACTTGCAGTGTAAAATTGAAGCATGTTTCACTAGAAACCTACATAACAAATTTTGACATTTTGAAATGCCCGTGACATTCTAAATATTATTTTTATCCTTCTATAACATGTATAAATTGTGCATCATATTTACCTTGTCTAAACATCTACAAAGTCAGTCATAAGTATTTCATTGCAGCCAACATTACAATAATTAATTTCGTTACGTTAATTTACAGAACAACAATCAAATTGATAAAGTGACGTTGAAAGATACTTCTATATTAATAAGATAAGAGCTTCTAATAAATTTATTAATTTAAAATATCAGTCACTTTTTTCATAGTTGGAAAGACCGGTCCTAACTTCAACGCTGTTAGTAACTCTTTTTACCTATGATTTAAATTAATCCTCGAGTGACAATCCAGTTACGCAGTTCGTTATAGGTCATTCTAGCATTATATTTTGCAAAAGCCAAAGAAATGTTCTTAGATCAAACTATATCTAGTGTAAAATACCAACCTTTAATCTTAGCAAGGGACTTATATATGATAATAGATTCCGAACCACTCAGACACACCGTTATTTTTATTTGTTTGAAGATTGGTGAAGCTAGGATTCGAACCCTAGATCTTACACCCTGCTCAATTTGAACAAAATGAGTCACTATAAAAATAAAGTAACATCCTTCATTACTTCACATTCATCTGATGATATCCGAAGGGACGAAACGATCGTAACAATAAATACAGAAATAACAAAGTCTGTTTCTTATTTTTTACTCTAAGATGATTCCCAACAGTGGTATATTTATATCCTCCTTGTGTTTTGTAAGTGACAACTTAGTCGGTGTTGTAAACTATGCAGCCGCTTTGATGTCGCCGAGAATTTCGTCTTTCCTTTCACACGTTTAGCGTGTAATTAAAGTGAAACAAGGATGAATAAGTTGATCAAAGTAGCAATGTGGCGACGTCTGTCGGGAACTATTCGAGCAGTATTTGCGGCAATTTACAGCGCATAAAGCCCGATAATTAACAACAGGTACGAGACGGGGGAGCCTGATTGAGTCGTATTCGGCTACGGGGAACCTGCGTCTAATTGGAATTGGATACATTGTATCTTGTTCTCATACATACATCATCATCTGTGGTACATGGTTCATGATAGTATCAAAAGAAATGCTCATCCCTAGATATCATCATCGTCATCCTCATTAACCCTAGATGTAAAGTTCTCGTCAAGTATTATTTTTAAAGGTACTGTTGCTTCGAGACGATCTAAATTGAAGATAAGAAGGGATGAGATAAATATTATTATTAGTTATGTTATAAGGTATTCCAACATCACGTACTTTATTTTAATACATTATATGTATTTTTATACGACAACATCAAAAAATGTTCATATCAAGAGTGTAAATTGAATCATAAGAAGCTACATTTTGTACTGAATTTCATTTTGCATCGGTTGCTAGGCAAGTTGCTAAGGTGGCTTAAACAATATAACGCTAAATGTCAAATGTCATTGCATATTTATTTGTATCTATTTTTATAATTGTCGTTGTCGTACAAAAAGTATAGTATGCAACACACACAAAATAGCTATTTTGCACTCGTTTGAATTGCAACACTCGCTTTCGGCTCGTGTCGCAAACTTTCAAACACGTGTAAAATGTACTTCATTTTATGCTTGTTACATAATATACTATTAAATTACACGGAAATTATTTATTTCAGGAAAGTACAACTAGTAAAAACTAGCCGATTCTGTATTAATGACCATTTGCATCATGGAAGTTTAACGGAATATAATAAGAATTGTTAAAAATATACTAATTATGTAGTTAATATAAATATATATTGAACTATAGATGTAATTCAAGATAATATGGTATTTTACGATGAAGCTTAATTTTTTGATTTTGATATTATTCCAAAAACAATTTGTAAACAGGGTAACCCGTTTCATGACTTTATGAGAGTCCGTTTATGAAAAACGACTTTTTGAATTTATTGCCACAAATTGAACCGCATTTGGAATTTCCATATTGAGTTTTATGTTTGTTTAGATTTTTAATTTTTTTTTATTATCAATAGCTCATTTTGATGACGTCCATATTTCTAGAATCGTAGTTCATATATGTAGCTGGAACAATAGCTTGCTTGGACCTGAAGCACAGAATAGTTACATAACTATTCTGTGCCTGTTGTATATAAAATTACCCTTAACTCCTGAATAGATTATTCAAATTTAATGGTTATATAATATACTAACATATATTTAAAAATAATTAAAGGTCTGTGTTGTCAATTATTCTCAAATATAAAAATAATACATATATTTAGCTTGACAGCTTAACCTAAAGTGAGTAAAAATTACCAAATTCCCCTAAGATAAAACGTAAATCTGTAGTTTAATGTAGTCCGTACCTAACCTCAAGTGGTACAGTATAAGTTAAAATTAACTGACAGTGATATCAAACTGCAGAATAACTAAACTTCATTTTTAACTTACAGTAGTACAAATGACCATTAATCTGTTCCTCTTATTTTCTAATTATCATGACGTTCTGATGGAATACTAGTAGCCACACCCGATTAGAAAATAGATCTTTCATTTTTTTTACTAGTCCAGGAAGTTTTTATATTTTGTAATTTTCTCAGGTACTAAATATCTATTTAATTTTTGCTTCCAGAATTTTTTAGTTTCTCAATTTATGGATACCTTTTTAAACAAATATTCAATATCTACATCTACGTGAACATTGTCTGAGTCTTGTATATTTTCGAGATGCTTTTAAATTTACGTATTCGCACCTATGTAGATATGGCGCGATAGTGAGTTAAAATTTTCCCCATACTAATAATATTTACGATTATTATATTGTTCAAACCTTATATTCTATAATCAAATATATAATTTTGTTTTAAAACAACAAAAAAAGATCAATTCAAAGCGTATCTCGTTTCTTCTCGAAAATGTTTTATCTCGGTCTCTCGTCTCGCGGCTATGTAAAGGTTTTCTTTCATGATATTATTAGATATGGAAAATGATATATTGAATTAATAGACATTGAAGCTTGGTATTTATAGATGAATTATTGATATCAACGCAACATCAAAGGAAGTGGAACAAACATTTCCTGTTTATTATAAAGCAAAGTCCCAAAGCTATGGCAATAAGTAAACCAAATATGAAACATACGGAACGTACCCTCAAATATTTACCTCGCAGTCACAAAGCAAATTCCGTACCGTGGCTGCATTGGCAATTATCCCGTGAACATTACCATAAACATAAAAACTACGCATGTTGCTACACAGGTGCATGTATAATTCCTAATTTAAATACGGGTTATGCCGTTCTTGCAGCTAATCTCTAGAAAAAATACTCCTGCTTTTATACTCGTCGTAAACTCGCAAGAATAAAACTTTCCACTGTTTGTAGATAATTAAGGCTTCGCGCTAATCTAGATACTATTTTATGCTTTTGTTTTATTTTTTATTTTACGACATACCCCACAACATACAAAATATTTTGAAGGACCTTCTCAGATTTAAATATATTTTTTACTGCACATAAACTTTTTAATTACTTTCACCACAAAAATGCTGACACTTTTTCGTACAACTCTTTCTTCTGAAACTAATAGGCATATACGAAAATTATACTGGTAGTTATGTGCGGTGTTACCAGAAATCTGTTAATCTTTTTTGTGCAGAAGTCGTGTGTCACTATAAATATAACCAACATTATATTACATTACTGTTTCTATTTCATTTTTGTCGTTAGTTGGACGCAGATAGCATATATACCCATTTAAAGGCCATTTTAAACTAGACTATATATGGGACAATATATATTACCAAAAATTAAAGTTTTTTATGATACTAATGCAATTTCTTGTACAATATATTGGCTCAGATTCGGCGCACTTTCCTTGAAAATGTCATGTCAATGTAACAAGCAAAATTAACAATAAATTCATTTACTTCCTGTATTTACAACTTTACCAGTAGTAACAATAAATTGTGTATAACCACACTACATTCAAAAAAAAAAACAAATAATCGTTACAAACGTGTGAGATCACAAATGTCATATATACGCTCACACATCAAATTGACTGACAGATTGTATGAAAAATAGTCACCGAAGCTTATGCGACAAAAATGCAAGATAAAAGTTTAATAATTCTTGAAACATAAATTGATGATATGAAGGTCAACTGCGGAAAATAAACTGTACATTTGTATTAAACAAAAATCAAATAGTGAATGACTAATAAATTAAATAAAAAAATCCGTGACATCTATCGGCACAATACACGAAAAAGAAACAGATATCATAATGTCCCCCTTTACTAAATAGACAAACAGCTCTCTAGTCGGAGATTCGACTGCGACACGATAATTTTTTTTAACTTTTACATTATTTTGCCTTATCTAGTAGTGAAAAACTAATATCTTTAACAATGTTCTTTTGGAAAGAATAATAGTTTTAATAAGAGAGAAAAGGGTGGGTTTAGATTAATATTTGCATATAGAATTAACTATGAGGATTAAATTTTATAAACGATGGCACAAAAAGAAGAGAAGACTGGCAGAAATTTCATTTCATCATGCAATCCACATGTTCGTTTTGCCCGCCGTCCGAGTATGAATAGTTAGATTTATTACGTATCCTAGGTGATCGGCCATCGCATGCAAGCTTACAAAGAAGCCTTAGATAAAGTTCACCATTAATAACGATAAATCCCATCCCATTGCATGGCTGCATAGCTCTGATTTATCATGCACTGGGATTTTTACCCAGGTGTTTCAATTTGCCACGAGCTCGCGTGGTTGTGGCTTGCTCGAGTTGCTTTATCTCTTCAATTGCTGTAATTATTGAGACATGTTTCATGCATACTTCATTACAGGGGAAATGAATTTGTAGGATAATTGGTGGTGACACGAGAAATAGACATGTAAAGCCCACCTTTATTATCACTGACATCCCTCAACTTCATATTTATATTCCAACTGCTACCCACACTTCCTCAAATATATTTGTAGATTACCATTTTCAGTTATATTTAACGTGAGGTCAATTGTATTTCAGATTAATTAGTTGTAATTCAGGAAACATCAAATGTAATTAAGAAGTGAATAAACTTATTTGATGCTATCGAAAGTCAGACCTCATCGTATAGCCCAAAATATAAATATGAAAACCATTTGGAATACCAATACAAAACACAATAACCAGCCTATTAGCCAGATTCAAACCGACATCTGTGGTGCTTATAATACTCTTAACAATCCTAGGTATGTTAATAGCTATAAAAGTAGATTCAAAGCCTTGGTAAGGCAAAATTTAGGAAAAAAATCTGGTGTAGTACCACAAAACTTCCTTGCCCTTAAATTATACACATTTTTACTGCACTTCATTAATTTATTTCACTTGAATGTGAGATCATTCTACGACTAATCGATCTTCAACTTTCTTTCATTTCATATCTTCCCTTCGAAATGGATCATCTTTTGTAAACGAGATATAGTTTTCATTTATTTCCTATATATTTCTCACAGAAATATATTCTGACAGTTGTCGATGTTGTCAATCATATAATCAATTTATTAAATATCGGAAGTATTAATTTTATTAAGTTTCTGCCAAAGTACAGTGCCCTTTTGAAAAGGTCTGTTGGAACAAAAATTGAAGATGCCTAACTAGATGTTATGGCAATTTCAAGAACAAAATTTCGACATTCTACGGCTAATCGTTTTTGAGTTATGCGAGATACGTGCGTACGTACGTACAGACATCACACCGCAACTAGTCAAAATGAACTCAAGGATAGTCAAAATGGTTATTTCCGTTGAAATCTACAAACCCAAATTTTTCACGATTACAATACTTCCTTTATTTCGTAGAAGTAAGTAAACACATACGGAACAAAGTCTCCAGTACTTAGGATACTTTTTATTTAAAAGTTTTACTTGCATTTATGTTGTCAGTCTACTATCTCTGCAAAATCAGGATACAATGTTCATTTTCCTTCCAATTGCAAAGCAATGTTGATTGGTGACAAGAATCTTGGCTTGATCTCATAATTATCCAACTGTACTTATATTACAAAAAAAGGTATTTTCGTAAATTGTATATCACGCTTCTCAAATATATTCATTTAGTATGTATTTCATATAAAAATATTTACAGAAGTTTAACTTTTTGAAAAAATTCATAGTTAAAGCACTTCTAAGTATTAGAACGTGCGAAGTAATTAAATTTTGGATGAATCCTGCTAACAGAGTCCCAGCCTACCTCGATTCTTTGAGGGTGGAAGGTTCGACGTATAGTATGATGGAGTGTAGAGTTTGATTTAGCTCCACGGGAGTCTTATTTGCTTAGCGAGACTTGGCGCAGACATACAAACGAGAACAGATGCGTGTTTACACGTGTTCCGCTCTCCGGGGAACTCCGGCAATACTCCGGAACTCCGGCAGGACGAGCCGCTTTGATGGATGCGAGAAGTTAAGAATTGCATAAATAAATAATCATCTCCGGTTTGCCAACTGGGATGGGAGTAAATAGTTACCATCTTTAGTTCTACATGTTCGAGACCCAAAACTTAGACTTAATTACAAGTGACCTGTTTACATTATACACAGTATACACAACTACGGTGACCAGCTTTATACATTTGTCAAAGGATTCTAAATACATACACATCATCGTCATTGATGATATAATCCAAGGAGATATTTGGCTGTAAGTAAAATTAAGAAGTGAACACCTGATTCGACACAAATTTTACTTGCACTTAGTGCACAGAAGGTTGTTAGTGTAAAACTTCTACAAAGGCCCTACATCTTATAGGAGGTTCCGAAACAATCGAACACAACGGTATTCATTTGGTTAAAGATTAGATGTAATCTCCAGATCTCATATACATCGCACCCTTCCAATATTATAATAATGGTATGTTAACTGAAAATTAAGTTTTTTTAACTAATGTCACTTTTATTACAAGGGTGCGATATTTCCCACAATTGATCCTCACGTCATAAATTTTTGCTGCAAGTATTATTGTACCGTGAATATTTTTTAACATACTGGGGATTTATATATCCATGGTTACAACTTCAAATTTGATTAACAGCAATGTATATTTGCTTGTCTCATTTAAAATGAAACATAGAGAATGGATCTGACAGAAGTATTAAATTTTAAAGATTTCTCCCAGTTTAAATTTGTGATTTTAAAGGTCACCAATAAAAAAAATTTAGATGTATAACATCGAGTTATCTAACAGATCATTCTATTCTATCATTTTCTCTAAAGTTATTAATGATTCTTAAAATTGTTGTTGCACTTTGTGCCTGTCAAAAAAATTTATAACCCAAAAAGTAAATGTCAAATTAGTTTCCTATTTTTACCTCCCGCCTATCAATATATAGATAAGGGAGGTATTGTTTTTGGTCAGATTTCTCGAGTGTGAGTTTTCAACATATGAGCACGAATTAGGGTCCCTAGAATACGATTTTACTATTTTTAGCGTGATGTCTGTATGTCTGTGTGTGTGTGTGTCTGTGTGTATTTGTGTGTGTCTGTGACGATTTTTCGTCCACGATAACTCAAATACGATACAGGTAAAAAATATAATATTTGGTATTTAAGAGTTCTATTCTAATATGATGAACTGATTAGATTTTGACTACAATTGGTTAACCGGAAGTAGTACTTTACTTGAAGCTTTAAACCGTTTTTCCTAAAAAATGCCTCTAAATACCATATTTTCGCAAATTTCGATATTATAAATACAAAGATTTTTTAATTTTTTACCGATCTGTATAATTACGTGTATATATGACTTCTACCTAGATAGAAAAAAATATATAAATGATAATAATTTTACATATCGTTTAGGCTGAGAAATTTCGATAAAACAGATGAGTTATTCATATGTTCATAAAATTTGACATATGATGTCAAATTTTATGTAAGTGTAAACGATAAAATAAGTAAAAATGAAGTAATTTTATTGTGAAATTTAAAAAGATGGAAGAAATATATTAGGAATGTATTTGCATGCGTGAATTAAAGTAAGTTTAATTCCGGTTTTATTAACGTCAAAAATAGCTGTCTTATTGATCATACAAAATTTATGAATGAAATTTTAGGTATGAAATGAATTAATAATATTCTGAACTACAATAACAAACTAATTTTAAAATTACAAATTAAATGTATTGAAAAACATATAGAATATATTACTACAGTGGCGGGAGGTATTGTGTTGGACACACCAGATTTTTTATTTTAAACGAGACAAGCAAATATACATTGCTATCAATCAAACATCAAGTCGTAACCATGGATATGATAAATTCCTTGTTTCGCTTTAAAAAATACTCGCGGTATGTATATCCAACAACAAAAATGAAATAGAAACAGTAGTGTAATTGCGGTAACGGATATTTTCAAATATTTAAAAAAGTTGAATATGTCATTCATGTCATTCCTGTCATTGATGAATGTGATTTTGGCGTCGACAATTTGTGCTTCATTGTGTGTTGGTAGTTTCGTTAGTTTAGTCTACAACTTTTTTAGTATATTTAATCCATATTTATATTTGTAAGAAATATTGTCAGTTTTGATATTTTTAACTTCGGAAATGACAAGATTTCACCCGGAAAGATGATGTCATCAATCTCCCTTCCTCCCCAACGATTTAAATCATATAGTTACAATTGATGACGTGAGGATCAACAGCGGAAAATAGATTGTACATACATATATACTAGAAAAACACTTAAAATAGAAATGGCATTTACAGTTGATAAATCAAGGCGTGTCTTTCTTGTCTTACTATTCATAAATATTTGAAAAAGATACACTACATTTATCTAGACATTTATATTATGTACTGGATACAACTTCTTTCTTAAATACTAAAATTAATCTTCTTTTGTTCTATGTATGTTCGTAAGTATTTACAGTACAAATAAATTAAGAATTGTGTAGCGGAAGTATATTTGCAAGTCAATAAATTTATTAAACGCTTACGAACTGTGGCCTTCCAATTAAAAAACCATAAATCGATTTATAAATAAGGTTTCAGTACAAATAAAACACATTTTTAATTTACGTTAGTCGTAAGATTTTGATTACATTTAATTTTTGGTTATCATTGTTAACGGAGTGTTGAAGAAAATAACAGTACTACAAGTAGGGTAATTATGAAAATCATATTAATTTCATATACATCTAGTCTACAACGGAAATAATTAACTGTAAAAAGTTGCAAATAAATATCTGAACTGTCAACATTTTACAAATTCTTTAACATTATATGTAGTTAATTGCTGCTGGTAGCGCAAAAATACAATAAGCGAGTTGGAAAGTACGTACAATATTCTCATACGGTAAAATGAACTACCTACATATCTCCTCGAAGATTATACATTACATTCTTTGTAAGTAAAACAACTAAAAAGTCATTGTTATTTTAGTTCATATTTGCAGTTTGGATTGAGTAGAAAATGACGACGTTAAGTGCAATGATTTTGTGTGTGTGGGTGGGTGTTTTTGCTGAAATGTTGTTCATTATCCGAGACCATAAATCAAAGAAAGCCCAGGCGAAGATACGACGGCCTCACGAACGCTCAGATTAGCGGAGCTGCAGTCCGCCGATATTTATAATTAAAAGTGATATCGCTGGCAACCCTACCGGTCTATTTGTTAGGTAATTACACGCGATTCCGATACAGTAGCCGCTGAGTATGAATATTAACCGCCGATAACCGGAATTGTAATTATCAAACGGGAAAAATGCTGGCTTTATCATTTTAAATGCAGAGTTATAACAGAACGGCCAAATTGTGCACGGGTTATCGACTTTAAATTACGATCATCGAACAAATAACACCACTTTTTACACGGATACTGGAATTACAAAGCGCTGCACCATTATCATTCAAAACTAATTTGTACTTCGCACCACTAAAAATTGTTATGGTCGTTATATAATTCAAATCATTCAAAAAATTATCACACCATTTTCAACTTGTTCAATATACACTGATACAAATTTTTAGTAAATTGTACGAATTGTGTGATGCACTGTATTGTTATTTTGATGAAAGAAACTTTAAAAAACAGTTATTTTTTAGCCGTCGAGCTAAACTTTATTTATTCAACTCGTTTAGCTAACTTACCGGTGTGCGTCTATACGTTAAAGACGACGGCATGCGACTCTTACAAAATATAGTAAGTTTTCAAGGGCTCAGCTGAAATCATTCCAGGCCCTCCTTACCATATTTTGTTTTGGACAATTTCTCACGAATTTAGAATGATAGGCGATACATTTTAATCTATATAACAAAAAGTAACACGAGTCGATTCTGGGTGCAAATGTCCAAACGCTCAGATCTACAATAACATATGGTATGGATTATATTCCATATTGCTACACACCGTAAAAACTGACTTACGGATCGCCAGAATAATCTAAAATATCAAACAAACAAGTATAGATTAATTAAAAGGCAACGTTGTTGTAGGTAATGTTTATTACTAAATAACTAGAAAAAGAAAAATTATTGAATGAAGGAACGGCTGGAGACAAGGAGGAGTAATGAGCCCAGTCTAATACACCATATTTACGCATGAGATAATAAAGCAATGCGATCAAAAATTCAATAAGATACATGTAAGATATAGAAATCTGTAACCAGTATAAATATCAATATGTGCTTACGCCGAAATTATTAAGAAATACAATATGAAAAGCAATGCGACTAAAACCATAATAATGGTAACAACAACAGCTAATATAACAATAAATTACGAAACCATTGGACGAGTTAATAAATTCCAATATTTAGGTATAACAATAGATAGTAACGTCACACAGGATGTTAATATAAATGAAAGGATAATTAAAACGATATAAATATATCACAAAAGAATTAAGTAATAAAACAGAAATGATGGAATTCCAAACAATATGTGGATCAATATTGACATAAGGGTTTGAATCATGAATATTGTCAAATAGAAGGAATTTAATATACAGGCGATAGAAATGAAATATCTAAAAAGAGTTAAAAGACAATGTTAGATAGAGTAAGAAATAAATCCATAAGGGAACAACTGCAATGCAAACCAATACTAGATTTCATAGAAACAACACAACTAGCTTGGTGCCTTGGTGGGGGACACATAATGCGATGAATGAAAGAAGACCGGTACGCCAACTTTGGATGACCAACATTCCAGCGAAAAGGAAAAGGGGAAGACCAATGGTCAAAGGATACATGGGATAACATAATAAAGAAGATACATCCCGATGCAAGAAGCAGGAAGAAACGCAAAGGACAAGAAACAGTACCTGAGGGTAGAAGGATGACTGACTATATATGTAAACATTATTAATGGTATATGACGCTTAAATGAGCCGAAGACGGTCATTCAGCAATAAATGGAAGGCCAAAGTACAATTTATTTTATAGCAAAACAACAAACAAATATTCAATAGTTATACAACAAGAGGTTCGAAAATAATCGAATATACTGTTGAGGACGAGATGTGTTTTAAAGGTAACACATCGAGTCCGCAAACTGTATATTCAGATTATTTTCAAAGCTCGAGTTGTATATATTAAGACTATACAACGAATAAATCAACTATATTAAACAAATTATTTATTTATTTTTTACGAAATGTCAAAAATTGTAATTGTTTATATTCACGGATGATACGATTAAATATGATTAAACTGTTTCCGGAACACCATTAGTGGTGTTTCGCGAAAACACGACTTAGCAACATAAATAACCGATGTTATACATCGTAACTAAGAAAAATTCAACTATCTGATTGGTCCATTTTCCAATGAGTTGTATAGTCGACTAAATATGGTCTGAGTAACCGAGTGGTCGTTAAACAATAAAGAAAAAAAGGCGGCAAGATTTGAATGGTAAGTAATAGGTAAATAATGGTGGCGGTGGAGGTACGTGGCCCAATAACAGATCTCGTCGTGCGTTGTATCGACATGCCCTTCATCAGGCGTTCCCCAGCGATTTCCCTCTCTGCGGAACCGGAACCGGAACTTTCCTTCTAACGACACACACACGGCCAGCCTCGCTCACACCACATGCACACGCTTTGTTTTACATCAAAAATATAACCTCTACCTCCGGAGCTAATCAATACCCGTCAGGCCGCAATCGAGGCCCGAAGGATTAGTTATAAATACACAACCACCGCGCAAACCGCAAATCTACTTTCAATTCCAAACCGATAAAATGGTCACAAAATACACCTCTCCCAAAATAGAGTTCTTGTGCTCATATCGTAGACAAATCACTTTTACGTTTATTGTTGTTCATTATTTACAGAATACAACATATGATTTTTATCTGTATAGATAGACAGCGGTGTCTCACTTGGTTAGTGCGCTGCGACTTGTTGTTTAGAGTATGAGATCTGAGGGTTAATTTTTAAAAAAATTAAAATAATATGAAAATGAGATAATAAAATTTTCATCTCATTTCATATATATCACAAATAACAATTCTTGAGTTAATATGAAAGATTTATCATCTATCCATTACACCTATGTTCTTCAAGTGAGAAATTATCAAATGTCACTAGGGTTACTATACAAAAAAATAGAATTTTGTTAATGTCATTGTCATCTACAAATGTCAACGTTGCAAATACAGCGTTAGCTTTAAAGTACATAATTTTATAATAGAAATAATCAGGTGCATAGAAAAAAATATGGAACGCCTGAAAATAGGGAATTCTGAATATGATATAATTTGAGCGCATTCCAAAAGAATTTTGATTCTACATTCACGTCAAAAGATCAAATGAAATTGACGAACGACTTAGTAAACGAATATCGCATGGTTGAAACAAATAAAACGTAACGAGGAAAAACGTTAAATATATTAAAACTTTAAATTTTACATTGTTTATAAAAATTATATTAACTTTTAAAGAAATAGATATAACTGAACTTCTCGATGCAGGAACTAAATTCTTCTAACGAAAGAATTGACAAACCCATAATACGTTTAATAAATGTAAATAAACGTATAAAATTGAGATATTTTGTACTATACTTTATCTATAATAATAATTAAATGGTAATAATAAACTATTTTTATAATATTTCATCCTGTTATTAATAAAAATTATAATAAAATGTTTTTATGATCATAACTTCATATGTAGTATATGAACTTATCTACATACACAAAACAAATAACTTTCACTTAAATGACATTTCAACACCGAATGTCATAGTGAGATATTTTAGCGTGATGAGATATAAATGAAATGTTATGATATGATACAAAAATTCAAGAATTCAAATTTCTATCTCATTTGTCATTTCTCACGCATGTGGCTTATTTTATCACTTATGAGATTTTTTCACATTTCAAGTTAAATCCTACGGATGACAAACCTATAAACAAAAATAAAATACCGCTTTGCTCGAAAGATTCGGGAACCCACTACAAGCTGTCTGCTGTCTTATTACTGTACTTTGGTCTGTTAGACAGTATAAATTAAATTATGTTGTAGGTATTTCAGAATAGATGCATTTTAATTATTCAAAATGTACTGCTAATCATCTTTCAATATCAGAATTGATAAAGTGATAAAGATTCAAGTACAGCTTTTGGCACCTCCACCAAAATACTTCGAATGTTTCTTGTTTTATGAAAAAATAACCTTCAAAAATTTCAATGTGTTATTTTGAATTTTATATAGAGCCGAATCTATTCTAATCTATTTTGTCCCAATATACCGGCAGCCCCAATTAAACGAACTAATTATATAAAATAATATTGCGTAGAAGTCTAAGACGATTTTTTCACCTCTGGTTAAAGTGGCGGTTACCTACAACATGGGTTCATAGAAAAATTAATGCAAGTTGGCAAAAATATACGTTGTTTACTGTTCGATGCGATACTTTTGTATTACCCCATGATTAAGGTAACCAACACTTTATCCAAAGACGAAAAAATTGGTCCTTAATCTTGACCATAAATACATCAAAATCACACTCCATTATTAATTTTATTTGTCAATTCCGCCACTTCTCCTTGTTACGTACTTTTAAATAAATTCAGTTTTATTTCTTTATTAAAATGATATCTTTTGATTGATACATTCAACAATGAGTGTTATATTTATTTATCTTTCTCTAAGATATGGTAAAAGTAGAAAGCAGCGAGTAAGTAAAAGCAAAGGGATTGTATCTCGGGGCGTTTGTAGTTGTGGAACATGGTTAGTATGTGCGCGGTAACATTTCGTACGGTAGCAATGAACTTGGCTAATATCTCACGCCGCAAACCCTTCAGCTTCAGCGCTGAAGGCTGAACAGCCACGTTATGGCCTCGCACGCCCTTTGCACTACATTCTCTTTACGATACGTACTAATCATACAACACGGGAGAAAACACGGGCTTACCAACACCATCAATGCTGCAATTAATATCACAGCTTATTAACATTTCTGTAATGTAGTAAACTAAAATGACGAACAGGTAACGCATTTCGATTTGAAAAGAAATGAGATTTTCAAAGTGGCATTTTATTAGTTTCAGAACTGCTTAAACGATGGTGGAAATGTAACTTAACTAATAATTAAATTACCTTTGTTCATTTCCATTTGATGTAAGTACTTCTCTAAAGCACTCTAAAAGGAATGGGGTCGCAAGTACTACCGGAATTTCGTATCAATTACAAATGCAGTGGTTCAAATTGTTAACCTATTATCTCTGAAAAGGACTTGCATCTATTAATGAGTTTCGAACCTCTAACATCCAATCTATCTAAGACACTACATTCGTTGATGGAAGAGGGTTTTTAATATTTCGGCAATGATACCTTAGTACACTAAAATTACGAACCGGCAGCAGTGTCTCAATGCATTAACACATTTCGATTTGAAACAAAATACAGTTCTTAAAGTGGCATTTTATTAGTTTCTGCGCTTAATTAATTGTGTTGGAAGTGTGATTTCCATTTGATGTTAGGAACTTCTCTAAAACACCCTAGAAGGAATTGAGTCGCAAGTACTTCAGGAATTTCGTATCAATTATAAATGGAATTTTACATTTTTTTGGATAATTATTATTCTTAGTACCTAGTGGTATTAGGTATTTTGTATGTATTAATATATTAATAATATTTTGATAACGTAGCTATTAGCAGAATAGGTGCAAAATAAATAGAAGTAACGATGTCCTTTTACAAACATATGGCAAACTGCGTTTTAATTTTAATTATTTATTTAAAAATATTAAATTTTCTGTAATAATTTTTAGATCATACTATATTTATGCCCAGTTGCATAAAACATGATTAGCTAATCACATGATTAACTACATGTTGGAATCATGTATTTTTAATACGTTACCATGTTAACAATGTGAAGTTAACCAATTGTTTAGCTAATCATGCTTTTATGCAACCGGACATTAATTCTATAATTAATTTTCATTGTACTTTCTTTTTTATTATTCCTTTACTTTAGATGCGGGGTTCTGCAAGGTTGGTTATTAAGACCTATTTTTGGTATTTCTTGTCTTGTTGCCTGTCCCGTGTTTGCAGCATACGAGCGTCAGACCTCGTGGACTTACAACCGAATTATCGGCGCGGTGATCAATGCGTTGCGCATGCGCCCTCGCTCTTCACCCCTCCCGCCCCTGGGCTTATGATTAATTTTAATTTCGCACAATGAAAAATAACGCTCCGCTTAAAAACTCCACGGAATTTTTGTAACAAATGAGCAACGCATTGCGTACATTACCCGCTGTATTGATCCGATGGACTAGGTTCGCATCCCGGCTTGATAGATGGGAGAAGTTTGGATTATGGTGAAAACTTCGTGGATAAATAAAATAAATAATACCGGAAACACCGCTCATCCTTCATAAATCTTAGCGTATGCTACATCCTCTCGTGCCTCATACACAAAATATGTTTAACATTACATAGGTACAATATAATTATAACCTACCAAAAATTACTACATAGTACTTTACATTACGTTTTAGAATTTGTTTTTACTTCCTTGTACTTTGTTTTTACTTCTTTTACTTCGTACAAGGAATTATTGTAATCGCGAAAAAAATAGGTTTTGAGATTTCAATAGAAATATCCATTTTAACCATTCCTGAATCCATTTTGAGTAGTTTTGTCGTGACGTCTGCACGTACTTTACTCAAAGGTTTTTTTTATATTTTTCTCGAAAATGATTAGTTATAGAATATTGAAATTTTGTATATGGGACTACTTTCTAATTGTGCATGTCCCTTTTTTTTTGCAATCGGCAGTAACAAAATGCACTTTTCTCGAAGGGTTTTTTTTTTATTTTTCACATAACTCGAAAATGATTAGTCGTAGAATGTTAAAATTTTGTATATGAGACTACTTTCTAGTTGTGCACCTCCTTTTTTTTAGCAATCGGCAGTAACAAAATGCACTTTACTCGAAGGTTTTTTTTTTATTTTTCGCATAACTCGAAAATGATTAGTCGTAGAATGTTGAAATGTTGTACGTGAGACTTCTATAACATCTAGTTGTGCACCTCTCTTTTTATTGCAATTGATAGTTTTAACAGGGCAGTTTGTTTGAAGGGTTTTTTATTTAGTTGTGCACTTTCCTTGAAAGGAAGTCATGTGGTGGCCACCTCAAATTTTTTTATACTGTACGTGAGTTATATATTTTGAAAGCTTCATTTTGAAAGAAAATATTTCATACTTATAAATATGTATTTTGTCTCGGTGTTCTGTGAAACATATGTAAATGATCATCTTGAAAATGAAAGGCTAAAGTCGAGTTAGTGTTCTAAATTGGATTAGATTTCAAAATGAATTGCAAACGACAGAACAGTAGAGTTTTATTAAATATTTATGATTCGTTTGACGTAGGGTGAATCAAAAATGAATTACCTGGAGTAACTTTTCATCTTTATAAATATTCAATTAATTTGTGAAGTAACAAGGGGAAAATATACCTTTCAACAAAGTAACGAACTCCAAAGTTGACACTTTAAAATGCACATACCAAATGAAGCAAAATAAATATATCATTTCTTTTTCCTAAATTTAAACATACATCTACCAGAGGTTACTGTAAAATACAGACGTGTACTGGACTATTGTCGGTTAGTATTAACAGGTATTGATTATCATCCTAACAAGCCTTATACTGACTGAACAGTTACTGACTACCGGTCATAAATAGTGTTAGGGATAAATAATTAAATTGACAAGACATATCCGCTCTGACTACCAAACTGATAAGACATTTAGGGAATCTTGCCTTCATGACTATCAGATGGACAGTACTGTTATAGACTAATGACAGAACTAATATGACTTTATTTATAAAGTTAAAGTTAACAGTCTGTCTAAGAAGATATAAGAAACGAAATGACTGATACTGAACATGAATTTTGTTGACAAGAACAAACACGTTTCGGTACTGTATGTACTGGCGTTAAACTGACAAGGATAGTGTTGTACTATATTGCAAATATATCATATTGATTAACCCCTGATACACACCATAAATAACAAAAACAGATAATTAATTTCAAAGTAGATTGACACACCCAACACCTACAATTTTTCATTTTTTTGCTTTATCTCTGCGTTATCTAAGGCCGTTGTGGCAGATTTTATTGTCAATATTTCTAGGGGTATTCAAGGGTGATGACACAGTGAGAGTAGTTGCTACCGAGCCCGCTAGGTGGCTGTATGTTCCAGCCATAGGGGTGGTTAGTGCGGACATGAACCACCAAGGGTTGTTTGCAAACACGCTAGGGTGAAAGGGACAAGGGTTGTGCTGCCATCTAGCAGAGGGTGAAAAAAGTAGCTACAGAACTCTGGTTTGGGCGCTGGCAAAATGGTGGCAGCGCACGGAACTATTCAGACTTATTTTCCAAATGTACAAACACGAAGATAATGGGTATAAAACAGCAATGGATGGACAATAAAAATTTGCTCGTTAGCATCACTTTAAATACCTCAATGTTGTATTAGTTGTCATAAGTGATTGTGACAATATTCGAGAAAAATAAAATAATTAAGAAATTTCGTCGTAATTTCGAGCATTTGTTTTAAGCGATTTACCTTATTATATTTCTTATTTAAAAACGGCGGTTTTAATTTTACCAAAATAATAGTACGCTCCTATTTAAAAACAAAAATGATGGTCGTTGTGTGAAAATCAGACTTCAAATTTTGTTCTATGTAAAGAAAATTTTCTATTCCTTCTAATAAAAAAGTTAAGGGGGGGTTCGTTTTCGCTGATACATCCTGTATTTACAATATATTGTTAAAATAGAAATGGTAATTTATTAGAAGATCTAACTACATTACTTTTTGCAAAACAATTTTATATACCTATTAACTCAAATATTATTAAAACATAATTTAGAATTAAACAGAGAAAAAATTATTAGTTTTCTTGCTTTTCCCTATTATTTGAAATATACAATTTTAAGAAAATTGTGTTATTAATATGTTTACAAAAATTGACTACATAATAATAAAATACCACTGTGTCCGAGTGGTTAGATGTATTATTAGTACCTTTCAAATTATAATAACACATTTGATTACTTCAATTTTTTATTGTTAGTCTTGAGAAATCATAAGATGACTGTCCGGACAAAATAATCGTAACAAAAAACTGTGTAAGGTGTAAACACCAATTGTTTTACTTTATTTTTATAATATTTTGTGCCAGGTATTATTCTCCATAAAGTGTTGTCAGTTCTTTGTCTTTATAATGGTTTGTTTTTTCGTAATGAGTCGGTAATTTGCGCATTCCATATTCAGTTATTCCGCGAAGACTTTAACACCCTTAGTATAATCCATTTAAATATTCAATTAAACCATTAATTCATCATCCTTCATCATACTTGCTAAACAGACGGTACACTATGAATACCAATGCGTGCATTAATGTATGCAAAAGCAATTTGCAGTAGTTATAATTCTGCTGGGAAGCTACATATGTAAGATGTTTCGTACGTGTGATGGTGTGAGTGATAACTAGGTTAAGGCGATGATGTGTGATGCTAATGATTTGTCTTGTTGCAGCTCTCCGAGCTCGAGCAACGGGTCCTGGAAGCAGAGGGACGCGCAGAGGAGGCCGAGGACAAAGTAAGGACTAACAGGATAAGGAACAAGTAGTTATAAGTACAAGGATTCTTTCAAACAGATTAGAATAATAATCAATAAACATTATTCGAATAGTAGTACTCAGTAGATTTTAAATTTCCACATTAAAATTACTTTCTACTGTAGCTATGAATCCAGAAAGGTGTTCTCTATTTAACATCCAGTACATTAAAAATAAATTATTATTTATTATTACTGAATTTTCAAATTTATAGTATGTACCGTAACTATAAAATTGGAACCAAGAATTTGTAAACTTTCAATTTAGATTAACCATTAGTTATGGAATTTTGAATATTATTTAAGCAACGGTTTCTCCTTCAATTAAAACAGATGAATAATTGAAGAACTAATATTTTTTCTAATTCGTTTAATGATGAAAATATAAACTTATTTTTTTATTTTGACTTTTTCTCGTAACTGTTCTAAATTTCTTGTCATTATCGCAATATTCACATCATAAATTTCCTTACAGTATTAATAATATTAATAATAATACCTAAATGTAATAATTTAAATACATACCATATTTGTTATACCTACCTAAAATGTAACGTTTTCTAATTTCGCATTTAACATTACTATGGATACCAAGTTATATAAACCAGTTACACTAACGAATCGTTACAGATAAAAATCTAACCTATATGTTGTCAATCTCAAATCATCTTATCATAATTTACCGATTTTATACATAAGGTAAAGTAGAATTAGTATCAATAAAACATATTTTCAAAAACTACATTACTAATATTAAATTGATTTGTTAAAGCATTTGCAGATATTCGATTTTGTCTATTAATCTATTTGTTTTCTTTATTTCACGCAATTTATCTTATCCTTTTCTTATATTTTATACTGAAATATCCATCTTTTCAAAATTTTGTAAATTTTCTCGAAACTGTGGAACGATTTGGTCTATGACAGACAAGACATAAATTAATAAATATATTTCATACATTACTTAAACTATAAAAAAAGTGTACCAAGTAACCATTACCACCGCCAAACAAAATTTATGTCATCCTCCTATACTTATAAAATAAAAAGGAATATTTTTTATACAAACCGAATATTAATTTATAATGCTATATTATAAATTTTATTAAGGATTCATGAAAGTTCCAAATTTATAGATTATTATAACGCTTTTGGTGTATGTAATGACTTTTCTGAGGAACATGATGATCAATCAAAAATTAAATGATGTTAGAAGCAAGAGGACAACAAAGAACCGAATGAGACCTATTATGATACGAAATCGCATTTTTAATTTGTCAATATTAATTATTGATAACGAGTTTTCACATATGACATTGAAATAAGATTTTAATTTAAATTTCAATAAAATATTATTTTTGTTTATAAATTAGACAAACAATTACGTTTTTGTTTTGTAAACCAACTTAAGCACCCTTCACTTTTAAAGTCGAACTACGCCTATGAAATTATGATTTCAAGTTTGTATGTTATTTGGAACGGTACGATGGTTTTTATTACTGGTATCTGTAGTAATGACTAATGACATATAAGGAAATATTCCATCTTAGCTAAAATTTACGGTATGTATTTGTTGAATATACTATTTTACATTCCCGTCAGAATGCAATAATGGAACAATAACAAAGGAATAACTGAGACTCAAACTTTGTTGTTTTGGTTAGCTAATTTCTTAACTAGTTTTGATTATGATTTCATATTTATGGTACATAGTAATAATAATACTAGGAAAATCTAATTTCGAATCCAGCAGATAGATATTTTCAATTTTAATATTTATCTGCATAATACAGTAGCTGAGCTAGGAGTGCTGAAAGATGACTGAAATAAAGATCAGTTGCATTACAAATACGTTAATACTATTACTGGAATTTGGTACTAAACCATATACATTCAGTAATGAGTATTAAGTTGTAATGATGATACAAGTCCTTGATTGTTTCGTTTAACAAATATGTAAGCGTTGGTTGATTAAAAATATGTCTGAGTTGTATAATGAAATATATTATAATTTAAAAGGTGCATTTGCCATGCTAGTTAAAATGCCTGAAGGTCTTGTAAAATCTTCTAGGGTATAAATATATCTTTACTGATATCTGCGATAAACTACCACTCCCAATAATGGGTAATAGGCTGTGAGTGATATATTTATTAATAAGTAATTGATAATACGTATTATTTTGTAAAAGAAACTTGTGTTTTACATTGACGTTTGACGTGTGGTGCGCACGTGTTCAATTCAAACTTCCCGCGTGGCGTAGGGGTAGTTTACCCCCGAGTTTATACGACGCGCAAGTAGATGGCTCTGCCATCTTCATTCAGCGTTGCTTTTAGACGCTCCATGCGGCCTGTTCAAACAACATCGACGCCTTTACCCACCACTAGGTTTGGGTGAGGGCCGTACTCAAAAAATATAAATTTGGGCCTGGCTATAGCGTAAAATAAGAAAGGAAAAAAGGACATTTATTAATTACTAGGGCATTATATTTTGGTGGAGGTGCCAAATGTTTTAACGATATGATAATATCAAGAAGAAAAGGTGCATCTTATATAATAATTCTATTATTATATATTTTGACTACATATGTAACGAAATGAAAATCTGTTACAGTAATAGCACTACATACCTGTTAAAAATATATTTAGATATAGTACATTATAACAATATCAATAAAAGTATAAAGCATCCATTAATCGATGACATTAGTATTAAAACTTCTTTTTAAAGAAGACTTACATGAATACAACCTACAAAAAAATATCTGGACAATTCGACATAGTTAATAATGTATTAGAAGTAATTAATACATTCAATTCTTTATTTATAAAAATCAAAATGAGGTGACCAACAGACAATACTCAGACTACGAACCTACTAAAGTATAATACAATAAGATCTTTTACAAAATGTACACGCCTAATACGAGTAATGCTTATAGTTTATAACTACTTGGGAACTAGTTTGTTTCTGTTAGGGGTGAAGATCAAATGGAATTAAAGTTCAAAGATAAATGATTAATTTTATATAATCTAGATCAAACTAAAGCGCTTCACCATAAGAAAATGTTTTGACAGGTATATTCTTTTTTAAAACATCTGCATACTTAAGTGGACATTCTGAAAACATCTATTAATATCATTTTTAAATATTATAAAAAGTAGAGGTCCAAGATGAGACCCCTGAGGCACATCTGACGTAACCGGTAGGAAATCTGAAGAATCGTCACTTATAGTTATAAGGCGTATTCCATTTGTCACTTTGAACTTATTCAACTTACACTTTTGAATCCGGATCACTTATTTTTCATTCCATTTGACTGGATCACTCGCCGAGGTAGATCAGATGGTTCAGTTTTCAGATTTCCATGTGACTTTGCAAATCATATAGGTGATAAACAAGGCAAAATTAGGCATAATTTAACTGATAAAATATTATAATCATAATAATACAATTAAAATTACATCCTCAATTTTAAACATTGCATATGCCCAAACATATTGAATGAATATTTAAATATAAACAAAAAACACGAACTAAAGTGATTCATTTCATTTGCATTGAATAAGTCAACTGATCCAACTAATCTATATGAACTGAACCAACTATTTTTTTTTGCCAACTGGCAAAAGAAATACCACTATACTTTAAAATCTGTTAGTGAGGTATAATTAAAACCATTTAAACATATGAACAGAATGTTGTGATTAATCAAATCACTTAGTGGACTACGTGCATATAGCATTAAATTATGTAAGAATATGTTTATTTAATTTATTTAGTTGATACAGTATTATTTAAAGAAGCACTTAAGTTTGTTAAGAGAGATGTGGCGATTATAAAAATTTTCGCGTAATATTTAAGCGAAGCACATGCGTTCGAATTCAAAGTTGGCGCCCTCTTCCTAAGCCCCCCCTGGCGTTACCGTGGCTACCCCGCCATCTCTACTTTCCCTCTCGGTCCTTCATTGATTTTTGTGCGCGAGCAGCCGTAGCGTCGCGCCATGCACCCACTGCAACAGCCGTCGCCGTCGTCTCGATAGCGCTCTCCCGACCCATCACCTGGTGCCACCTCGCCTTCGCCAGCAGCTCGGGCCATGGGCCTGGCCCGGTGACATGAACACGCGGGGCAGATAAAGTAAGATGCATGGCGTGTGTAGCTAGCGCTTGTTTATACCGAGCTTGGGGCTCTGCTGCTTCCTCACTGTCTTCCTGTACTCTCTGTCGTTACTCGAACATAATTATATTTTTATTTTGTACCACTTCTTTATCACATTATTTGTAATAAACATCATTCTTCATTCTACATTCTAGAATTTTGTTTATAAATACCGTCCACAAAATATTTCACTACTCAAAACCTCAACCTATTATTACATTTTATCGTTACCCCAATACAATTATATTTTTATTTTCTACCACTTCTTTATCACATTGTTTGTAATAAACAACTACATCATTCTTCATTCTACATTCCAAAATTTTGTTTATAAATACCATCCACAAAATATCATTTCACTACTCAAACCTTCAACCTATTATTATATTTAATTTCTTTCCATTTATTTGTAACTGTGTTCACAATAAATAAAAATTTTGTTTGTAACAAGACTGGGGTACATTTGTTTTTCCTTTCACTTTATGTCATTTTACTACTGAAACCCTCTCAACCTATTATTATATTTTTATTTCTTCCATTTCTTTGTACCTGTGCTCCTATGCTCGAAATATACAAGCCCACCACTTATAATTCTATATTCTAAAATTTTGTGTACAGCATTTTATTTGACACAAAAGATTACATTGATACTTCCAGTAATAATTTGACAGAACTGTACACAGCATAAAACAGTAGGCACAATGTTAAATTGTGCTGTATTTCTTTGCTAAATATTGTATTACTTATTTCTGTCAAAAAAATTGTGGAATTTGTCAACAAATATCTTATTTCTAAATAATATATCACAAAAGATACAATTGATATTTCCAGTAATAATTTGACAGACTGTACTGTGTACAGTATAAAACAGCAGACACAATGTCAAATTATGCTCTATTTTTATACTAAATATTGTACTAAACATTTCTGCCAAAAAATGTGGAATTTGTCATGAAATAATATATCTCTGTTTAATTTAATATGTACTTTGACAGATCTATGCCTTACAGTAAAAAATATTATTTTTGATGTATTTTTAATATACCTTTTTAAACTACGTTTAATTAAAATTTATCCTAATCTTTGCATCATCAAAATATTTGTCAATGTTTTACACTAAGTACTTACACTTTAACAGCGCTGTACACAAAATATAGAATACATAGAATGATTAATTGTTATATAAAACACTCTGTTTAGTAATTATAAGACATGTTATACTTTAATATTGTACATTAGTAGAATGTATAGTATTTTTATGTATATACAAGAAGCAACTGCCACCAAAAAATTCTTATTAGAAAATTTGGGACAAGTAATATACAACACACATGTGTGGTATTCTTTGCATACATAATATTACTATATAAAAAATATATGTATATATATTTGAATAATAATAATTTTGTATATTTTTTCGTTAAATTATATTTTTATTACAATTATTTGACAGTTCTGTTATTAATGTATTATTGTAACTAGTAATATTCATACATCATTGATAATTCTTTGATAAATGAGTAACATTTATTTGAATTATATTTATTTATTCTTTTGTAGTGTTGAGTGTATATTTATTTTATTTGTGGTATAATATTTTCGATATATCCGCCTCTCTATTCCGTTATTTTTGTAAGCACCCAATAACACTAAAACGAAATACAGCTCTTTTTCTGAAATTAAACCCTGGTAGTCATTACTATATCTCGTTCTATTTCTGTGGCTATAAAACGTTATTACAAAGCAAAAACTGCGGCATTCCGCGTTTAATATTTCTGTGCAAGAAACAAACGAGAACTTGTCTAGGTGTTCATCAGCTGTTTCTGTTGTCACGACCGTGAAAACTTACAACGCACTGCGATATTTTCGTCTACTGTACTGACAGCTGCTTGCATTTATTAAGGGGAGCCTGTCGACCGTGGAAGGCACCCCATCGGAAAGACAAGGGTGGAAAGGGCACCAACTTCTCACAGATTTTACAAGAATAACATCGTTGCTTTTATCTATTACATATTGTACTAATCGTTTCTTAAACAGTACATTCGAACAAGTTATTGAAAGATAATTCGTAGACACTTGACGAAACACAATCACTCTAAAAATAAAGTAAGGAACTTGGTTATTTATTTATTTATAGAATGGCAAAATACGCTTAATTATTTACAAAATAGTTAATCTTATACTCCTATTTTCTTTCACTAATAAATAAATACTAAAAAAATATCCAACATATTATCATTATATTTCTAGAAATGTAAATAAAATTATTAAGTTCTCTCATTAAAATATATTAGTAAACAAATGAAGAGCGCGAAATACATTTTTGTTCAAAAACTACAGGTCTGCATTCAGAAATTGAGTTTTATTAAACAAATACAAAATACAAAACACTACATTTTAAACAGACATTAAACCACAACATAAAGTATTTTTTTCACTACTAGCCTAGAAAAATCCAAAATCCAAATATTGTTTCAATCATTTAACTCAAGAAAAGTGTACAGTATAGATTCACAATTTAAATATTCCGTCTAAATTAAATAAGTAAATCAAATAAAACCGAATTAAAAGTAAATTTCAAAATGTTTGTTATTTTCAATGTAATTTTTTTAGGAGGATTGAGATTGAAATGCTAGTAGTGAAAAAAATAATACATGTACCACGGTTGAGAAGACCATTATTGACCAGCGCCTTATGTCCCTCGATTGCTTTGCACCTCGGGATACAACTTGTCGGCTAGATCAGTAATGATAGTCATCTCAATCTTGGTATATAATATACTATTTACGAACCACCATTTACAGCGTGGTTAATCGGTCTGTATTTTTTTTTTACTTGATTATTTTAAATATTACCTAATTTTTTTCAAACACAGTTTATTTCACATTAATATTTCCATATATCTAAGGTTTTCTACCGGATGGTTCATTTTCGCACAATGATATGCAACATTATATTTTAATGGGTCAACCTATATACATATATTTGTACAAAATTTTAAAAAGATATTTTGTTTCTCTTGAAAACAGTTCTTTCTTATTTTCTGTGTGATTATTTATTAATAAAAATACAAATAGCTTCTGTACTGATCATTTTAGGGATAATGAATAAAAACTGTTAAAAAAAAGAAAATCTTTAAAATTTGTAAAAATAATATAGGTATTCTATTAGCTTAAGCTGTAGATACATATGTGAGTATTTTAATGTAAAACAAACTTTGTTTCAAAAGAAATTCCGTAATATTTGAAATACAGGAATAAAAAATACTGACCGATGAACTATTCTGTATAGGTAATTCATTTTAAGTGGTACACTATATAAGGGATATATTGTAATTATACCGATTTTGACATTTCGAGATTTTAAAGGATGTTTGACTATTTTAAAGTTATATTTACAATCAATGGCACAAGTTGATCAACTTTTCGTAAATTCATCATCATTTTTATATTTTTCAAATGTATATTTATTAAACTATTACATTGTGTTTTGACTATTTTTAGCATGATGTCTGTCGGTCTGTCGGTCCTGAGTTATGGACAAATTCGGCTGAACGAATTTTATCAAATTTTAATCTTCTGAAATCAATGGATCGTGTTCATCAACTTGTGGTAAAAATCATCTATCAAATTATTATCTATTTTTAAGTATATGTTTAAATTGTTTGTTCATGGAAATTACATTTACGGCACTTAGAGCTACATTGAATATGCACCACAAGAGATAGATATATTATGAATTGAATTGTTTTGTATATAATGTAATTTATTATTTATTGGGACAATAATATATGATGAATCACAAATGTATAATTAATTCTCAATGACAAATAGTATTTTCGGATTGTTAGTAATATTGATTACCCCAATTTTATTTGAATGAATAAGCAAAAAAGCTGGTATCAAAAACGAGAATAGGGTAGACATTATTTGATAAATAATAAAATAACAGATACATATGTTCACAAATAACCCTTACGCATTATTGAATTATGAATTATATTTTCAATAATTGAATATGGATCTTTATGTCTCTTTGTTATCGGCCAATCGCTGTCAAATCTATCTCAATGAAACAGTGAAATGTAGTTCGCAACTGTTCTGCAATGGATTTATAATTTAATTATTCGATCATTGATTTTCCAACTTCCGCTACTCGTATCGTATTTATTGTTTAAGTTCCGGTATTGAATTACCTAGCTACTTTCTGTAAGCTATCAAATCAATATTTTGTTTGATTATTAATTACCTACGGAAGAGGACGAAAGTATATGGTATCACGAGACCGGTTCCCAGAAATACGGAAGTGGAAGCCATGGATTTAGAAATAAAATATAAAGAAGATTTTACCGACAAAATAGCATATTGTGTATTTAGTAGGAAAAATTATATATTACTGGACGATACTGTACAATTGTAGGACGAGGTATTAGCCGAGTCTAGCAACCACAGAATTCTAGGAAGATCACTTTTTCTGCGTATTATATTATATATTTAATTTTATAATCGCCTAAATTAATAAAAGAATTTGAAATTTGAGTCGTTGCTAGGAAACTAGCATTAATTGTACGACATATGACTGAGCATACCAGAATAACGCATTTTTCTGAATAAAACTATTTTTCGAAGAACAAAATTATTAACAGAAACAATTTGATCGTTTTTTGAAGATACCATTAGCATGTATTAATTTTAAATTAAAATTTAACTTTAAGCACCTCCATCAAAATACTACATCTGTAACTACATTACTAGATCTGTCAGTACTTGATTGTTGCCAAATAATACCAGTATTTTATTGATGTAGCTTACAGTCTCTACAAGGAACCTACAGCTTATAGTGGATTCCGAACCAGTGAGACACAGACAGACAATAAAACGAGCTAAGCAATTGAGATACAACTATCCGTTTATTTGTATGTAAGGTACCTCCACCATTTTTATTATTACTATTCATGTATTTATTGTTTCAAAGTAGAAGAAAAGTGTAATGAAAATTGAAACTGTGTATGAGTGGTTCAGAAATTAATTAAAAATAAAACTATAAGTTACTTTCCTAATAAAATAAATACATATACAGCTTATTACAAATTGCTAGATGTTCCAATCTCTGTTTAATCGCCGATATCGATAATAATATATTTATGACGAAGAGAATGTTTACCAAACTCTAGCTGACCTGGAAAGTACATCACCAGGGCTTTAAATAAACAGGGAAATACCAAAAATCGGTTTTCATTTTTTTTACAAAGTTTACAATCTACTTTTTTATAATTATAAAAAAATATAAGCAGGTACATACTTAAAATTCAATATATGCAAGATATTTATTAAAAAAATGTAATATTTGTTTTAAAAAAATTTGTTCACAACACAAAATCTGTGACAAATTTAAATTTTATAATTAAATTCTTAAAACAAATCCATAAAATACTATTTTACGGCTGCAATGAGTTTTACAAGAAAAAAATTTAAACGGCAATACCCCGTGAATAACAAAAACACAAAAAAATATCCATTTAAAAACAAAAAATATATAGGTAATTGACTGTTGGGTTTGCGGAAATTAATCGGTTTTAGGTTTTTGTTAAATTTATACTAAAAAACCGGTTAATCGGTTGCGGTTTAAAACATATAATAAATGGTAAAGCATTTAATTCGCCGAAACTCGAATTAATAGGCTAATTCTGAACAAATGTTTAAAACTTACAGATCTATAAATCGGTAAAAAAACTAACAAAAACGCATCTATTTTTGTTGATAAATATAAACTTATACATAAGAGTGGCTGCTTTCATTGCGATTTTATTTACAGATTTATATATCTGTAATACTTACAGATATGTTCAGAATTATTCTCAGAATCTCAGTCGGTTTTTCTACTAAACTAGATTCGATAGATTCGACACTAATAAAGCAAAAATAAAATTATCCTGAAACTATAGTGGTAGAGATTTAAAATTACGGCATGTTAATATTTCTTTTCTTTCTCAAGCAGTAAGCGCAACCCTCTTGGTAATTTCATTATCGCCATTTTTTCAACAAGGCTGTTTCTCACGGAACATTAAACGTAACTTGATCCGCTCGGGGGTGTGGGTGGTTAATTTGCGCGACAAACGACGCTTTAACTTCCAAAACCTTCCCACATGCCTCCGCGAAAAAATACAAAACAAAAGTGGCAAGAAGTACGTGAAAAGAATGGATGTAGCCTACATTTTACTTATTTATTATATTGCTTTTTCTTTATTTTATATTACAAAGACGGACAGTAGGTCAAGGTGGTCTGAAAAACGAAAGATAAATCGAGCTTTTTACAATGTTTCATTCGTTACGAACTTTTTTCATTTCAGAATCTCACTAGAGTCAAATAGGAATGCCATTAAATATGCCTCAACCAAATAATTTATGTAATATTTTAATTAAAAATTTTAATTATAGTTGAACTATTTGAAGCTTTTTTTAGTATTAAACGAGAAATTGTGTTTACACACATGAAATATATATCGATGCATTGATTTCAAATTTTTTCCAGCGGAATTTGATTATCTCTTTTTGATTCTGAGATATTTGCCTTTGAAGGTACACCACAAAAAATATGTTTTTTTTCTAAATCGATAATAAAGTACACGATACTACTCCGCGAAGTTAAAAATAAAAAGTTATACTTTAGTCCCTTGATATACAAATAACTATTTCTTCAAATGTCATAAAAGTGACAACTTTTGTTACATGATTGACAATGTTGAAGTTTAATTTCTACATCGCCGAAGTAGACATTTTTGCTTTTATGCCGCCAGAGTAACCTGTTTTGTCGCCCTAAATGTCACTATAAAACTAGATAATTTAAGAATAAAGTTACCAAAAAACATCAACAATTGATAGATTTAATTTGATAAACTGCAAATTGAAGAAGCGAATTATTTTTTAAATGTTTACGTTTGTAGAACAAAGAATATGTGTCATTCAGAGTAATAACGTGTTTGTGTGCCTCGCATGCAATTATCCAAACTATAACATTTAGTCTTAATAACACAATATACAATTTTTTATCATATTTAAAAAAAAATGAATAGATACAACCTCATACATTTTACCATACAATTCTTGAGGGCAAATAACATAAAAAAAATATTTTCTCTACATATACGTTCTATGGAACGATATGGTGAAAACTAGGAACATCTAAAAAACAGAAAATTTTTAAATTGTCTTCAAAATTTTCTGGACTGAAGTAAATACGCGATGATTTAAATTTTGCAATCAAAATTTAATTACGCCTTCTTGTACTCGAGATATTTGCATTTAAAAATATACCTGAAAATTACAGTTCTTTTCGGTGTACACTTTAGAGGTATTTCAGCTGATCGGATTTTCTGAAAAAAAACTTTTTTTTCGATCTAACTTTCAACGCAAATATCTCCGGAACGGTAAGAGATAATTGAATTCTGTTTGAAAAAATTCAATCAGCTTATCAATATTTACTTAAGTTCAAAAAATTTTGAAGGTAAAGTTTCTAGATGAAAGTTTTAAATTCCTGTTTTTTCGATATTCTCATTTTTCACCGTAGCGTTCCTAAGAAAATATATATAGAGAAAACATTTATTTTTTTAAAATATTGTGCGATTATTTTCATATTTTAACGAACTTTCAATTACTTAAAATTTATATTTTATTACAAATTATATAGCTATGCTAAAAGACAAAAAAAAATCAAATATTATATATTCGAATTTAAATTCGTATATGTCTACTCTAATACTGCGCTTTAGGAAGCACCAACCCACATGCAGTTAAGCTCGTGGATGCTATATTATAAAATATCGCATAGCGCTTCCAATGATTTTGTTCATTAGACACTCGTAACTCGAAGGAAGTTATTTGGATTGTTTTTGATTTAGCAAAAAATATTTCTTATTTTTATGTTTAACAGGAAATAATTATGTATAATATTTAAAAGTATAATTGTAACTCATAATAGATTATATACTAGGTATCCACCACAAATTTAGTTTGTTCAAGTTGTTATAGTTTAATTTTCAATTCTAGCCCTTATATGATGGCTAGCGATATAGAATATAACAATGAAATTGAAAATTTATTTAAAAAAAATTTTGGCTCAAGACCATATAAGGAAAAATAAATATCTCTAATGAAATTAACATCATAATACTGCAACAAAAAAAATCATCATATATTACCTTCTAAAATGATATATAACTTTGAAAACATGTGTTATTTCCAATCTTTAGCACAATACCATTCCTAAATTATATATTTCATATAACATATTCTAATAACAAAACATCCGTTTATGTATACTATAGGCTTCCAAACAAAGCATCTCACCAACAAATCCAATCTTCCCACATTAATTCCTGCTAACTTGCAATTAACCCCGTTTAGGCAAACCTACATCCTGCAAACCAGAAACCTTTCTTTGCTCCCTAGTAATTACCCTCGGTGGTTCACATGTGCCCGCCAATGACGTCACTCTCTCCCTTTAATTCGGCGAACAGTGACGCGAAGTTTACATCCTCCCCTGCCCCCTAGCGGAGTGTGGGTGTTGAGTCATAGGGGATCGGATAGGATTCATTGTTTGTGCCGCTAGTGTAGTCCTTAGTCAGTGAGTGTCGCGCTAGAGATGTGTTAGTGTTGTTAAAATATATCAGTATGGCTTTTAGTAATGGTAAATAATTATTGCTATAAGTTTATATCAAAAAGTGCAGTTTTATATCTAATTCATCTAATTTAGTTTAATGAATTTATCAGGATTGTAGTTTAGTTTTTATGTTTTAATTCTCTTTACATCAGGGATTTGATTTCTGGTACCAAGTTATCGATCGGTTCGATTTTAAAGTTAAAAACCTTTGGTGTTTGATTTCCAGTTTTAAGTAATAAATGCTAGTTTGCAATATGAAAACTCATTAAATAAGTATTCCTTAGTAACTTCCAAGGATATTAAGATATACATTCCGTGTTGTTCATTATGTTTTTCGGAATGCTAGTCAAATTATTTATTTCGTAAATTAATAATATATTGTAACACGCAATATGTCTAATGTCTAGTAACTATATGTTAAATACATTGTTTTAATATGAGTAGGGTGAAAGATCAAAAAAAAAATTATTTGATTTCACAAAACTGTTAATAAATTAAAATAAATTCAATACTTTATTGATACATTAAAAACTAGTTGCAATAGAAATATGAGAATATCTTTATGTAAAAGGATTTCAAGGTCGTGTTCGTGGTTCATATTATTTACGCTGCGTCCTTTCGAATTCAATTCCTAATTTATATTAAAACCTTTTTGTTTATTATTTTTATTACAGGAATTCTCAAGTGTGCGATTTTAATGTCAACTAAGATTAACGTGTCTATTTATTTTGGTAGATCAATTTTTCTTTTTTATATAAAGATCCTCGCGTCCTCCTTAATAAATAATTGTCATCGTTTTTTGTCGAATATATTTGTCAGTATCTTGCGTACATTAGGAATTGAAATATGAATAAAATAGGGTTCATATTCTTCTTTTGTATAAAGATCCTCGCGTCCTTCTTGACATATACTTGTCCTCTTTTTTATTAAATTTTCTTGTCAATATCACAGATGTCTTCATTACTACTTCACTATGACAATGAGTCTCTTATTAATTATATTCAGACAACAAAAATTAAACAACATTATTTTTCATAAATGTTCAGTTTCAAAACTTTATGAGATAAAAATAGAGACTGATAACGAAGAAGTTCTTAATTTAACACCCCCAGAAATTTCAAGAAAAATATGAAATATTTTACAGAACTGATAGATAAGAATTTGTACTTGCTTACCGGTAGATATGAAAATGATATAATGTATCCGTAGCAATAACATATAACAAGCAAATATTTTAATGGTCGCAGTAAAATTTAGTAGTGATCATAGTGATATAATGAACAATTAACAATAATTAAAAACGGGTGACACGCTGCTATCCGGATTGTAGAATCTGTGATCTATTTTCCGTCCAAAGTTTGTTGACATTAAATTCCAAGATATGAATTCCCATCTCTGTTCTCTCTGCGAAGAGTCGCGCAATCTTTTTGTAATAGAAACTATGATTTCCAGTGGAAGTTATCGACCAGAAAGTGCAAAGTGCGGTAAACGCGATGTTGAGTTAACACCATCGCCGTTCGGTTCGTTATCGTACGCGACGAACTTGGAAACAAATGGAGAATCCGTGCTGGGAATCCACTTCCAACTTACAAACACTGCATCATAATCGAAACAGGTCCCAGGGTAAAAATAGTTACAGATATTTTTAATTCTGGACAGAGGAAATAACTTAAATTTTAATGCATATCTATTTTTACGCAAGATAAAAGACCTATCACGGAATTTTTGCAATAATATGAAAGAAGGAAGGAAAGAACCAAGTTTTTGTAGAGATGCTAATAGGCACTTTTGAATCCGGATCTCTCATTTCTCATTTACTGAATGTACTGATCCTATTTATTATGCTCGCCGAGAGATCAGAAATATCAGTTCAGTTTGTCACGTGATTTTGCTGTACTTTTAGTGATAAAAATAATGGAGAAATTACTAATTTGTAATGCAGAAACCAATATGACCCATGGTTTGGAATTACCAACGAAGATGATCAGAGTTGTGTTTGATCTACATCAGTTGATTTAGATTACCAATCGAAATCAATTCCCTGTTCTTTGAGCTGATGAGAATCATTTAATATTTCTTAATGTTTAAGAATGATATATGATCCTACAAAAGTTGACAGAGGAATGGAAGAAATTCATTATTTTAAGTTATCGTTTTTTTATGTACATTTACTAATTTGTATAGTAAAAAGTATAATGTATCAGATGAATGGGTGAAATTATGTATTTTAAGTTATCATTTTTTATGTATATTTAGTAACTTATATAATAAAAAGTGTAATTTATCAGATTACAGAGAGGAAGGAAAACCTTCTAGAATAGATAAAATCCAATATGGTGTCGCGCTTTTACAGATATTTTAATAGATTTTTGACAGTGGTTTAGAATACGAATAGCTACTGTGAATTTCACTTTTCTTTTCCTGTTGTGTTATTGTTCTTATATTATTTTATTATTATTTGTATAACACAAGCACAATAGCGACAACATAATAAAAAATTGACTTTAAAAAAAATCATTTAAATCATGATTTTTTTGATTTTTTTAATTTTTAAAGATATCTTAGTGTTACTGCACTTTTTTAATTGTTTTAAAAGAAATATAAATACTTTATTTCATAAACGAAAACGAAATCTGTAATAAAATGAAAACGATTCATATGAATAAAACTAGAAAGAGTAACAAAGAATTTTTGCTAAGTCAATCAAAATGGTAATGTATCATTTAATAAAATATTATTACAAACAGAACCTATTTTTGTTATTATGAATAGTTTTTTTTATTATCTTTGAAAAAAATCAATGATTTTTATTTACAAAAATAGTTGATTTAAATCAGGCGAATCCTGCTGTCTAATATTTGCCAAATCCTGAAAGATGTGTTAGCACCCCATGATCTTTTTTGTGATTTTAAATTTAATATCAGTAATTTCTAATCTAATATAATAAAATAGATCTCAACACAAAAATATATTTTTGATTTGATTTAGAACATGTAACATGTGAAGATTTTGATCTAGATTTTTTTTAAATGACCAGATACAATATTGGAGATAATAGACATAATGATATAATAATAACAAAATAAAAATTATAACCGCTGAAAATGCAAAAGACAATAGGAAAGCATTCCATATGTACTGAATAAGTGAACTGACTGATTCGATCTGATCTGTCTAGCAAAGAAATACCACTAGGTGAGAGATCCATAAATTTTTAAAAATTCGTACTTCAATGTCGAGAACAATTCTACCTAGTTTATAAGTTCGTTGATCCTTCGTTAATAATATATAACCAGAATCAACCATTAGAATCTTCGTAATATCGTATCTAAAGCACGTTTTAATATCCAATTCCATGATGTTTAACTCACCTCTAACCAGACTGTAACAGCCCTTCGTTTAATGAATCCCTATTCGTCTGTCGTTATTAGTGTGAGTAATTCTGTGAGTGAACATCTGGTGAATTACTTGATGAGCTCCGTGTAGTAGTATTATCGTAGTTAGACATTAAAGTCAGGTAGTTATTTAGATAATCTTCATGAATATGTTAATGCGTGTGTGGATGTAAAAGGTGGGCAGGAAGTTTAGAAAAGGACATATGGAAGTTCTCTGTTTTTCATTCATAGCGGATTGTATTACAGTTTTTTATTCATCCTTACCAACAGAGCTGTTAATGAAACGCGTTTTAATAAAAGATATAGGCTATGAATTTTAATATTTTTACACCATTAATATTCCAGAAAATTAGTAATTAAATAAATAAAAATGTAAAAGAGTATGCAGTAAGTATTTTAATAAGCGGCCACATCAAAAAAATTTAAAATAAGTTGAAATTTCCATACTGTTTTCGTGAGAAACTGATTTTCCTTTGATCGTTAAATCGTTCTTGTAGATCCACAAAGATCAACAATAGATAAAATTTATGATAAATATATACATACAGCGTCGATTTTTTCACCTTAGGTCAAAGTAATCGTTATCTTATTCATCAAGTGTTGTCACTTTACTGACTTTGTCACTAATTCCAGTGTTTCAAATGACACCTACAGACAAATTTTGTTGATTTCTGACATGTCTCAAACAAGTGATTTTACTAATTTGTCATCACTAGTTATTTTATTTTTATTTTAATATTAAATCAACTAATCAAACATGAGAATCACAGTCACTTACTTGCTACTGAGCAAAATCTGCGCTAAATTTTGCAAGATATCAAAAAGTTTGTTTGTTCAGTACCTAGCCTTCTTGGTTCAGAGCAGAGTGTTGGTAGAAGTTGAGAGAATTATTTATTTATATTTATAAACCGAATATATTTAATTTAAATAGTTATTTGTATCACTAGTCCAGAAACTATAAACTTTCACGAGCGCCAAGCTGAAAGCGAGGCTTGCAAAAAATGCAAGATCTCGCAAAAGAGTTTCTGGGCGTGTGATCTACAAGATTTTTTTGCGTCAATGACATTTTAATTTATTATAGAAATAATATTACTACTTAAAATTTTATTATTCCAAAATGAAATAAAATTAAAAATTGACAGAATATAATGCTAAAATATTTAAATTGGGATCCCTACATTTTGCAGGCCTAGGCCGGCAAACAGAGAGTTTCTAGATTATCAAACACTTTATTTAAATTTTAGGAGCTCATTTAATAAATTGTCAATACTGGGACATCATAGGGTCAGTTTTTTAAAGTAATATTTGCCTATTAACGAAGGTAAGTAACTGGCACTTTAACCCGAAGTAAAAAAATCTGCTCTAAATTGCTCTTAAATTGGTTAGTGCATTCCGTCTCGAGAAGAGCTGTTTGATCTGAGGTTCAAATCCCAGTTTCGTCAATCTTTAATCCCACTATAGAGAAAATTTCCTAATCTTGATAATAAATACTTAACTAGATTACCGAACACTTTATTTGAGTTTTAGAAGCTCGTTTAGTAAATTGTCACATACTGGGACATCATAGGGAATAGTATTTGCGACAAGATCGCCCCTCAATCTGAACTCGACTCAATCTCTTAGCTCTTAGGTCTGAAGTTGGCGCGAGTGGAGTATTTTCTGCGAGCGGCGCCGGGCGTCTAGCCGTCGCGACGGCAGCGACGCCGGCAGTTCACGGGTATTTCCTCTGGCACGCGGCCACCTACCGCCCACCCCACACGATGAATGACCCGCCATGCACTGGATTTACGGGCGCAGATGCAATTGCTGCAGATTCCGACACATTCGTCTTAGTTACAGTTAAAGAAATATTAATGTCGATAAAAATGTTATCAGATATAAATCTGGTTGTTCTTTTACAAATACGAAAAGTTTTAATCACCTAATAACTACCAGTAGTGTGGTATGTGGTACAACATTCCTCTATGGAACAATGTCTGTTTCTAAAAAAATTTTATTTGCATTCTAATAGAGTATGTTGCGAATTCCGAACCAGTCACACACAGCGGTATTTTTATTTGGATAAAGATTGGCGAAACTCAGATTTGAACGCGAAGTAAATAAGCCACCTTTGTCATTAGATATAATATGATGTAAATAAATCAATTTTATATGTTTCAGTATGAGGCTGTATCAAATGTTACGAGTATATCCTTTAATATTTTATTTTCGACAGTTTCAATTGATCCTGAAAAACATTTTTTATATAAATTTTGACATAATGAAAACATTTAAATGTTCTTTCAGTTGTGTCAAAATGTTTAAAATGGATACCTACATTTTACCTCAGTTTTCAAGATAATAAAATAAATCTGAGTCAGATATTGTTCCATAGTACAGGTACATTGAAAACATAAATTTTGATCGAATTTCTATTGACATGTATCTCACAAAATAAATAATTCATAATGACACTCATTGCCGGTTGCACCAATTTTAAATTTTCCTTAAATGGACAATGTCACATAGGAATAAAATGTCAAATGAACTATTCAACCTTGCTGACCAAATTTTGATAAGTTTAATTACTTAGGTATTGCTTAAAATTCAAACCTCGTTGTGGCAACCAATGCCATTATGAATCTCATAATAACATACAAAATAAAGTGATAATTAAAATTAGAACAGTGTCGTAAATAAATAAAATAATGATTCAGATAAAAAATAATTAATATAGATGACAAGTTATTAAAAATATATAAAAAAAGGGGGTACAATATAAAATTACCACCTGGGGCGCTAAAAAGTCTCGGCTCGGCTCTGCTTACAGATACAGTTATGACTAGTTACCAGCTTATTAATGTTGTATCAATAATAAAACTCAATTTTCAATAATGTAAACCATGCTAACTACTACTACAACTACTAACTTGTAAAATTTTTGCAAGTTAGCTCTGAGTTTTACTGATTAGTATTTAGTAAAAGTTAATTTTCAAGGTTAATAAACAGTTTAAGTGAGAAACAAATAAAACAATTGACCAATCATTAATAAATAAAAACAATTTACTGCTCCAAAACCTAATCGGTAAACATCCAAAAATATCCGATCGAAAACGCAAAAAGCAAAGAACAAAGAGAATGATGTCATGACGACAAGAAAATTAAAACGTTACCCCACATTTCAATTATTAAAGACCAGCAATTATATTCACTATTACCCCACCACTGTTTAGCTTTTTCTCTTTTAATTCCTCCCTCAACCGCGAACAAAAAGCACAAACAATCTCCCACGTAGAAGCACAAGCAACCTCAGCATCTGAAGAATGCTAGCGTCATGCGTACTGATCCCCTCATCCTGCATCCGTTCCTCCTGCCTGCTGGCCTGCTGCAAGTGCAGGAATTAGTCACTAGCGACAGACTGTTAGTCACAGCAGCAGGAACAGAGAGTAAACAGTGTCGGAGAATCGGAGTCGGTTGGAGTTAGAGTCGGTTGGAGTTGGGAATTGTTAGCGAATAGTTACGGATGCCAATTCCATTGGTGATTGGTTAGTGGAAATTCATTCGTGAATTCAATGACTATTTGAAGTATTTATATTAAGTAAAAAGTGGAGAAGGACTTGTTGCGATGGATACAACTAAATGTAAGTTCAAATTAATGACGATTAATTAATAAAACTATTAAAGTACGAATAACTTTTATACGCATGTAATTTACAAGAAGTCAAGAACAGACAATTATTAATGAAAACTTCAGTTTTATACTCGTACAAATATTTTGAAATATACTATTCGCTAATAGATAAACTACAAATGATAGAAATTAAACATGAATTACAAAAGTTTATACCAAATAACAACAATATGGACAATTCCTCATTAGTTTCTTCCAATAAAATTATAAAAATTCGGAATTGATTATACAATAAACAAAGTGAAATAAAATAAGCTTTTGGAATTTAGTCAGATTTATTTAGATTTATTATACCTCAAACATATTTCAATTCGACGTGGGCCTTCTTCATGGACTAAGGATATACAATAATTATTAGTATCAGGATACCATCAAATAATATACCTACCTATAGTTCAATCGTTTTTATCAATCAATGACCTTTGTTACTATTGCTAATTGAATAATATGGACAGTTCGATGGAATCATATTATTTAATCGTCTACATAAAAAGCCACTAGTTTTGTCAATTTTCATACTTTTCTTTTATTTTTAAACTTAAACTGTAGCTAAATAAAACTAGAAATAATTGCCTTGCGTTAAGTATGCTGTGAAACAGAAACGCGAGTTATTGTTATTTATATGTCAAAGTGTGATGACAAATTATAATAAACATATATTTTTCATGTTATAGTTGTGGATAAAGTATTATATTCTATTCACATGTAATGTCTATTACTCATTCGAAATATTTACAACAGTCGCTTTCGTTCATGTTGGCAAACTTCATTCTCATGAGTAATAGCACACATTACATGCTCATTGAAACTACTGCTATTTATAAATGAACCAATAGAAATAAAGAGGTATAATCATTTAACATGAGATTCAATTTCGTAAATTTATAGATTTGTAGAAAATGATATTTATTCCCTTGTATTAGAGTAATTGTGTCTGTTAGTATTATATTCAACTACTAAGGTCATATGCAGTCCAATAAATGAAACATACAATGGAATTAACAACTTCAAACCAGAGGTGGGATTTCATAACTCGTAACAACTACAAAATTTCATTTGCTCATGTTAAGTTTCAATTACAAATGCCAAATTACAGATGTCTCCTTGTTATAGAATAACAAGTTTGCTTTGTAGTTAATATTTACAATTAAATTCGTAACAAGTTCAAATGATGGCAACCAAATTTATGGAATCTCATTCCTTAGTTGAATATAATTATTCAATTATAGTGTTCCAAACTTACTTATCAGGAACAATTGGTAGTTCAACAGAAAGGTCGTTCAAAACCTGAACTAGACATAGAAATTTTGGGTAAAAGTCGCGATAAACCATATTAAAAACAATTTAGTAAATAAAAATTTAGAAAACAACTGGATTTGTGGTTTTATCGAGAAGAATGCTTTGTTTTGTTTTCCGTGCTTGCTGTTTACGATCTTGGTGAAAAAATATGAACTGAAACTAGGGAGAGATATTTGTTGCATTTGACTGAGAAAATAAGGAAATCCGAAAATTTATTGCCATAAAACTATAATGAAAATAAGTTTGCCAAAAGAAGGAAAATGTATTCCTTTAAAATTGAAATTAAAACTATAAAAAATTGATTCCTTTGATTCATATTTTATTTCCTTTTTTGTTTGGTGCAGCACACCCACAAATATAAAGCACGAGCCGCCACTGCTAGCCACTGCGCTGTCAACAATATTATATTTATTTGTGCGTTTATTAAATCGGTAACACAATTCATTGCCTCTACTAATTTCTTTGTTTGAGTAAAGTATGGTGTATAGTATCTTATCTCCTTTTGGCCATTCTTTCTCTCTATATTTGTTTTCCCGGTGTTTTATTTGCGATAGGCGTCCGTATCTGGGGAAATTGCCAGCTTGCAATATAGTTCCAAGTCTTTCGCAGGCTGAGAAAATATGGAATAATTCCACGCATGCAAACTACCCATTGAGATTTGCAGCGACACTAATAATTTTTATAAATTCGTGATTTATATTTTAAGAGGTCCTGAAAAACTCTGTGCTCTGTATGGAAATTTATGTTGGTTTTTTCACAGCACGCGAATTATACTTCATTTACATTAAACGAGGACATTACTCGACAACGTATAATTTCATTATTAAGTTGTTTGCTGCTTAAAACACCGCAAAAACTGGCAACGTACATCACAAAAATAGAATTTATGTGACCGACCACTTGCCGTAAAACTATTAAATATCCACTTTTTCACCTCTAGTTAAAAGAAAAAGTAAATGACGTAAATTTTTGACAACTAAAATCAATATTTCGATGCGATATTTTTCTATTAATGGACTTTTAAGGTAACCGGCACTTTAACCAGAGACAAAAAAAAATCGATTCGCAATACAACAACTAGGAGATGAAAAACTGTTAAATTATTGCGCTGCCACCAAAATACTGATTTTCCTCATACAGACAGTGGTGACTCATGTGGTTAGTGCGCCCCGATTAAATTGAGCAGAATATGATAATCTTTCAAATCCCAAAATACCGCAGTGTCCGAGTGGTTTGGAACTCACTAGAAGATGTAAGCCCTTTGCAGAGACTGTAAACTGGCAACCTAACACACTAAAATGCAAGTAAATCTTGACATGGAAACAAGGCCCTGTTCCACTTAGGAATGTTGTGCCACTGATGATTTGCAGTAAAATGATTAATTATAACCTAACTAAAGTCGGTTTCCCTTTGTTTGATCCTCATAACCGCAACTGCTGCTGCAAGAATTTACATAGCATCCTTGCAGTGTACGCATAGCTACTATCTCATTATCGTATGTATTACAGAGGGGTATACAGGTGTCCGTTTTAAGAAGCTAACCATTGGAAATTCGAGAACCGTAAGAGAAAAGAAGTCGGTTAAATTGGGGCAAAGTTTCCGCATTAGTTGGCCATTTTATTGATGTTTTTGTTTCCCTAAAAAAATGTGTAGCTCACTAGATATGAGCAAAAAACTGATTTTGGCAAATTTAATTTGTAACTTATAACTTTTTTTGTTCCAATTCATACAAGTTTCTAGTTTACACATACTGCAGACACTTTTTTTACGAAGAATTAACAGCGGTGCTCAAATTTTGTAGCTCGTACACTTCGAAAAATTTATACTAACTTGCAATTTTCATAAGGGGTTCAAAGTTGTCTTTAGTACTATTAAATATAGATTTTTTTTCTTTCTAACGATATAAATATATAACAAATTAATAAATCAGAGAATTATTTATTTGAATCAATTTCGGTCAAGTGTGCTTTGGAAACAAAATCAAATTTTTTTTGTTAGCCTCTTAAAACGGACACCTGTAAATGCTATATGTGTCCAACCAAAGACAAGAATTAAGCATAATTAAACAGTAGTGTAACAGCGTTAACAGATATTTTCAAATATTTAAAAAATTTGAATGTCATTCCGATTTTGGCGTTGACAATTTGTGCTTCATTGTGTTAGTAGTTAGTTAGTTTAATCTTTACAACTCTGTATATTTCATCCATTATTATATTTGTATATAATACTGTTACTTTTGATACTTATGTACTTCGGAAACCACACGATTTCACCCGACTAAATAATGTCATGAATCTTCCATCACCCTTTGCGATTTGAACCACATGGCTACGATTGACGACGTGAGGATCAACTCAGAAAAACCGACCTTAGAAGATGAATATGGAAAGCATTTTACGCTGCCACCAAAATGCTTATTTTTGTGTGATGTATATTAAATCAAAGTTCAAAGCCTTTTGGCGCCCCGTTTAACCAGTTAACATGTATTTCCCTCTCCGTCTGGCTTGTGGGAAGGTGGGCGACACCTGGTGCGTATCACGCACGAGTAGGCTTCGGGTCAGGTCAGGAGTGAAGGGCAAAGGGTGAATAATTTAATATTCACGGTAGTCGCTACAAGTTGGGACAAGTTGGGAACAAATTTACACCTCCGGAACGACTTGGGGACGTTTAGAGGTTAGCCCCAATTTAATTGGAAAAATATTTTCTTTTAGTATACTTGAATTTTTATTTTTATACAAAACGAAATCATTGAGTCAAGAATAAAAAGTTGTAAAATTAATAACAAACTCTTATTGTTAGAACGATTAACATAGAAGAAAAAAAATGTTTATGTTAATTATACAAGCATAGTTTGTTTGGCATGTCATATAGATTAAGTGTTTCTGAAAAGTCGCTATTTTTGCGTAGTTAAAACTTTAGTATTGTATTTCAGTTGCGAATGACAAAACATTTCCCTGTGCATTACCATGTCCTATAATTATTTAAATTGACGTTATAATAAACTTCATACGACGGGTTATTAATTGGATAAAAGACAGGGTCGCTTTATGCATTGTTATGTTACTTATTTGTAAATTATTAATGGCAGGTATAATAGGTAATAAACACTAATATCAATCATATTTATCACCAAAAATTATTAATTAAAATTAATGTACTAAAAACATTAAAAATATTATTAGATCATGTATTTTAAAATTCAATATAATGTATATCATTGGCTTATTACTTATCTAGATTTTAGGTTATTATTATTTATTTTACACTATTTTACCTTTTTTGAATTTATGTTATATTTTATCGTACTTTAATTTTACTTTCTTATTCCAGTCTTTTTTATTCACTGGATATTATCTTTCTTTATAATATTATTTTCAAAATTATATCCTTCATTTATTAAATCTGTAATAATCTTATAATAATATGAATCAATACTCATTAGAAAAACAAAAGATATATTTAATGTAGAATTGAAAACAGTCAGAGTTGCGTTGATTTAAATCACTTGATTTAATTTAATTGATTAAAAAAATCATTGATTTAAATCACTTGTTCTGCAATTATTATTTAACTACGTATATCGTGCAGCTAGCTAGATGAAAGTATATTTATGTATATTACAAATATGATGTTAATTTGAAAAGTTCTGCCTAATTTGCGGGCAAAATAGAGCAGATCTTGATGCGAGTTGGAGACATATTAATTTGCAGAAAGTCCTCGTATAAATTCTGGTTTTATTCGCCACATAAATCGGAGAGATTCCATCTAATCTGCTGTAAGTAAAATAGTTTCCGGTTGGAGTATCTCGCATTTAATCAGGGGGTGTCTAATTAAGTTAGCGGGATAATTTGCTGCATGTAAAGCACTAGTTTACGACCATTCTTCCTTTACTTTGCATACCACGGGCTGTTTAGCTAACGGCCTATTACATATATTTCCCCACAGGATCGTAAACGGAGAAGGATTTCCTTCTCGTAAATACACACCAGAAAAAATAAACCCAAAAGGAGACATTAAAGTCAGCATAATTCATCATAGAATAGTTCTTTCTAAAACAAAACCCAAACACTATATTCCCTAAACTAAAATGAAATAAAGAAACAGGAGGGATATTTTCTATTTGTAAAAATTTGGCTCGAAAAAACAGAAACAAATAGTAAATTGTGCTTTGAGGGACTAAAGTGTATGATTCAATCCTGAGAGTAAGGTTTATTTCACGAGGCGAGGGAAATAATCACTTGAGGGTTTAAAGGCACTTTATTCCTGTGGTATATACGCTATTTTTTGCACTTCCGCATATAAATTTTAAAATAACAATTAATTAGTTATATTTATATAACTGTCAAATTCAGGACAGCTTTAAAAACAAACGTCATTGAACACATTTTCCTGGTAAACTAGACAAGGTTGCATACATATACCTACTTGTTTCTGTGGTAAACTAATGCTTGTTTATTAATTTAATAACCCAGGGATTAAATTACTATTTAATTCCTCAGGGATGAAAAACCTTCGAAAATTAAGAGAAAAAAGTAGGATTTTACTCCGGGAAGTGCAAAAAAAATATAAACGTTTCATAGTATATACAATGTAGTCAAATATAATTCAAATATTTCATTTTGTCATTTATAAAATTGCGACTTAAAAATTTGGTTTTTTATGGGTAAACCTAAAATAAGTAGAGAAACAATTTCGGCGAAAAAATATATAAATGTACCAATTTTCCTAATTTTTGAACAATGGGTAAAATTTCTTGAAGAAAAGATTAAAGGTAGCCAAAATCGTAAGGACTTGTTGACAAGATTTTTTTCAGTTTTAGTCTAATTTCAGATTTTTTTCTAATATCTATATGAGTCGAGAAAAATATCTAAAAATTAATACACAAATGTAATTTTGTCCGAAAAATCAAATAGAATCAGAGATCGCTGGTTCAAATCCCGTAGACGGACAATTTGTGTGATTTGTCATTAAATAAAAATCATTATCGGATGCTGCAGGCTTGCCACTTAGACATCTTAAATGTAATTGGCTGAAATGTAACCGGTAGAATTGTAGTTTCGTCTATTTACTGCTAAGCACTATACTCCATTTAAAAACTACGAGGAGTGAATACTGTAGCCACATTTACACTGTGATAGATCACAATAAAGTTTGAAGCACACAAAACTTGTGAAATATCACAAACAAATATAAAATACAATAATAACTTGATAAGAATAATGAACTAAAAAAATTGATAACCGTGAAACGAAACTTGAAACACTTTTTTACATGATAGCTAAAGTGACAAATATTGTTGAGAGTAAAACTGGCGTTACGTCAGCCAATCAGAAATATTTATTTAAATGCGCCAACTTCAGATCACTCCTCCTAGTTATTAAATAGATTATAGTAGTAATTATTTGGTGCTTGAAACTAGAATTGACGTGTTGTACAAATCTCACGTCGCGTGACTAGAACACTATCATTTCGAAACTTATTACATATCGAATAAAAAATTTAAATCTAATTTTTTTAGAATCCATCTTTGAAATTAAATATTTCGAAAATGAAAATATAACTAAGTAATATATATTAATGAAAGGGGAAATATATTTCTTTCTGTTTGTTCTTACAAATATGGATTTTACAATTTAAATATTTAAATATGCTGTCTTATACACTATAATTTGTCTGTCCGAAGTCCGCATGTAGTGACTCATGTCAAAAGTCCTGTTTATAATTTTATAAATTGCGTGACATTTCCACAAGTGTTCTTTCCCAAATTCTTCTCCTTTTATTTTACACGCCCAGGTATTAAATATTCAAATAATTACATCTTAGAGTCTTAGAGAATATGAACGCGGATAGAATATGATATCGATATCGACTCGAGGAATTTACAACCTCGTAAAGTTGTTTGCAAGAAGACACATTTTTCATCAAACTTACAGCAAGATGATGAGTTTTTTCTTAGAGGGATATAGAGAATATTACACTTACTGAAAGGATGCAGAGACGATATCCAGAGATTTGCACAAGTAGAGAAGATCTCGCAGCTAATCTACAAAGAAAAATGTAAATTAGGAATGAAATCTCACGAAAAATAATATGTTAATAAAACTACTGAATCTCACGTCATAGTACCCATTATTAGGTATCCGTATTACAGTTTTTATCATCACAGCTTATTATACTTACTGGATGTACTAATATATTTTTTGATCATTTCTAATAATATATTAATGAGGATCGTATTCAATTAAAAAATCTTCATTCTCTACAAAGCCGACGTTTCGACAAAAATTGTGTCTTTTTCAGGGCTAATAGATGTTTCTTTTGTGCTAATGGTGGAAAATATAAAAATTATGTATATAAATACAAAATGAATTCTGTAATCACAGAAAGGTCATCAGAATTAAAATTGAAAAGCATAATTGTACATATAGAACATACCTCATCGGCAATAATAATTAGAAATGTTCCGATATTACTGACACGATACCAGTAGGTACCGATATTATTGTTTCGATACCGCTATTATAATATCAATATCAATCTTATAACATTTTTTAAAGCCATACTAAATTACTTTTTCTTGGTGCTTGCAATGAAGAATAGTGGATCATTTAAAAAAATTAAATCTGTTTCTCACTACTTCATATATTTTTCTTTGAATTATTGAAAGTATCGATAATTTTCTTTTGTACCAACACTAATATAAATAATTTTTTAGGCGGCCATTACAGAAAATTATTCATTTCCATTTAGTACACCGTCTTTCAAAAGCAACAATTGCCCACAATTTTGATTAGACGACAGAAATAAAAATTTCCGTTTTGACAAAAACCAATCATATTTAAGCAAAATTATTTCCATTCTGTTCAAAGCCAATTAACAAATTATGAGCCAATGTTCTGTCTTCTCTTTATTGATGCTATGGTTACCTCTATTGACTTTTGATAACAAACCGACTATTTGTGTGAAAGTTATTGAAATAACTGTCAAATACATTAGTTCTTTATGTGGTCGCCTAAAAAATACAGTGTGCAACTCACATGGATATGAATGCTTTTCTGCACTCGATACACAATGTAATATTTATTCGATATATTTTTCTTTTTGAGTTGAACAATTTATATTTATATAAAATATATTTAAAATAATATGTAGCTTATTTTATTACATAGGTACCTGTTAATAATGATACGAATGCATCAGCTTACTATTATTTATTTATGAGGTAATTGAACAAACTCAGAAAATTTTAAATGCACCCCTGATTTTTTTTGGATTTTTACTCCCATAAATCTTTTGCACATTTACCCGCGGCAAGAGTCTAATAAGGACCATAACCTTAGAGTTCCTAACAGACAATACTTTTGCGATTTATCAGAGTTTTAGGTAATAACATACTGTTAAGGTACTAAACATTTTCTAGAAGATGTCTTTTAGAAACTCATATCTAAGAAGAGAGTATACCCTATTCATTTATTTATAAAGTGGTATATATAAATGAAATAATACAATAGAAAAACCTCCACCATTTTTCTCATTATCAAAAAGTTGTTGATACAATGTTAAAATAGTCATTATTGACATATTTATAGACGTTCGAGGACATGTAATTAAAAGATATTTGCTACAATTTAACTCAATGTTTCCAATGCGCTCAAAACTTATTATCTTTGTCTAAAGAATACAGAACAAATAGAAAAATCCACACTCGAAAATATAAAAAGATCATCCCAATGCCAACATAAGTTTGTTGTCAATATTATCATACCAATTTATAATTCCCTTGAGGGTATTATATTACCACATAATGTATCCCGTACTCATATCATTAATAAATAAGAAAATGTTGTCATATTATGTTGTTAATGCTGTCAGTCCCAATGTTCGGAACAAAATAAACCCTTATAAACCATATTTTGGAGTGGTGAAAAATAACAAAAGTATTATTAATTTCCCATTTAGGTAATAGCATAATCCCGTCTCATATGACGCTGGTCCAGAGTGCATTTGTCGGGGACAAATTCGACCCCCGGCACATTAATCCAGCGTCTGTCCCTCGCAGATACGTCTGTGCCGTGGATGATTGTGCAAACACGTACTGCGTACAGCTGAGGGTAGATTCTATCGCGATGTTGCCAGCTCTGGCAACATTGTGTGGAAATTTATTCTTTAATCCGAGATAACGAATGTTAAGATCGGATTAAGGACTTAGCGTGCTATATAATGCTAGTTTGCTACGTTGCTTTAACCAAATGTACTAAACAATACATGCGAAATATGAAAATGAGAACGCCTAATGAGACTACACAAATGATATTCTTAAAAATACACAGAATATATTACTATCTGGATTAAAGTGTTTCTCAATAAATCTATAATTATTGGAAAATTAATTTTTGAAACTGGGAGTTGAATTACAATATTTAATGCAGTATAATTTGTCTAACGACAAGTCGAGGTATATCATCATAAAATGATTAACAACCCTATAATATCACAAAAGAATAGTTTAGCTTAATATATAGCAAATTACTTTGGATTTGTTAGATCGCATTAATACCCCTATGTAATCCAGATAAAGCAATTGCATGCGGTGGTATTTTATGATAGGTGTGCACTCATTCTATAATGGGTGTGTGTAATTTATTAAGCATTAAAATATTTTCTCATAAATTTATGTTATTATTGTTTGTTTATCATCATAGTCATACAAGAGTAGAACACAAATATACTTATTTTTGTCAAATGTAACAAAAGAAAAACATGGCCAATAAAATATAACCATTTCAATTTTTCTTATATTAAACTATTCTAATTAATCTTAATTATTAGCCTCATAGCATTAATAATTTTTTTTTTTTTTAAATAACGCGACCACAAAATTGAGATTTCAATAAATAGCAATAAGTAAAAAATTAAATAATCACTGATAATAGAATTGTCTAAAATACAAATTAAGTAGGTATTACAAACTTAATTTTTGTATAAAGATGTTTGTATTTACCTAGAACTGATAATAAAAAATAAATATAAATTAGAATATGCAAGACAGAATCATTTAACTCTACGAATGTGCATAATTTCCAGTGCACGGGAGTTTCTATAGTATTCTCTCTCTCTGCGTAATGTGACTGATGATACCTGCCTGTACAAAAGAGCTGCGTTAACCGTGCACAAGGAATAAGTGCACTTGGTCTACGTGCTCGCGTTCAGCGTATTCAATGCGCTAATATTTCTCCCGCAATAAAATAACCATATTTTTTGACAAAATTAAATTTACAGAATATAAATAAAATAAAGTAATATAATTTTTATTTTGCCATTTTTACAGAGTGTACTCTGCACACATTGCATAAATGGACTACACGCCACTAAGATAAAGAATTACACAAAGATCCAAGGATATTTATTACAAAAATAAGAAATTACCTAATTATTATTATTTAAAGTGTCTTGTTGCAGAACCTACTATAATTCTTTTGAAGGCAGCTCGCTTTTCTAATTTCATATATTAAAAACGAATTTTTTTTTTTAGAAAATGTTCGCCGTAAGTAATTTGTACATCGCTCAGTTTTATTAAAATATAGAACTCTTGCTACAATATAGAATATCGTGCTGTAAAACACAACCTTTTGAACTTATAACGTAAATAACAATTTTCTGAAAATTAACAACATTTATATTTGAATAAATAGAAAAAGCTGTGACATTATCTAAGTTTGCAGTTATCTTTATCTTAAAGTTTATTTTTTATAGTGGCATTAGCCGCAAATCGACGACTGTAAACCTTTTCTGTAAACATTTATTCAAAGCTCATTTTAAATTCAGCAATAAGGCGGGTGTACCTCTATTCTTGTAGGGCTGTTGTTATTTTCCAAATGATTTCATTAAAAATATAAAGAAGGAAATGTGGGCAGTTTGTTTTGCTCGTATGCTGTATCTGCGCGACCCGGACATTTATAATTCATCGCGAGAGGTTGGGAGATAGCGGAATCGTTAGTCGATACCGGCTCCGTCTTACAACTTACCCAACTGCACATCGATTCATAACATCATCATCATTTCTACCCTGAATTATTTACAGCGTCACAATTCTTCACAGACATAAATTAAGTGCTTCTTCAACACAGTGGTGTCATGTGAAACATAAAGATGTCAGATCGCAATAATAATTGTTGATATTGACTTACCAATTAAGTATTGTTATCATATTTTGTTGTCTTTAAAGGTTATAAGTAAAATTAAGAATTTTGTATTTCAAAATAAAAAATTGATGAAAAACAAACAAACCAAATATTTATAAAACTTTACAACAAAGCACTTGTACGATTAAAAATACATAAGGTACATACCGAGGTACATACATAGGTACATTATTACTTCTGTTCAATTACAAATACAACAACGAATTTTAAATTCCGTACTTTAAAAATTAGAATTATGTATATAAATGAAAATTTAACTAATGGGAAGGGTATTATACTGATTATTACACATCATTTTCACCCAATGATACAGTATCATAGTCATTGTTACATTTTGTTGATATAAAAATTTTATGTTCGAACTGTTGTCATTCTTGAAATAATCAAGCAAATATAATTCGAGCTCTGAATTTTATTGGTAAAATTTACTCATAATTACTGCGAAGTAACGACAACTCGGGTCAAAAATGTCATTTTTCACACTCGTTTATCGGTTACTACGCATCAACTATTTATAATTTTTTCCAATAAATTAATGGCTTTTATTTTATTTTATGATAAAATTTTATTATTTGGATAAATTCCCGCTACCAAGTAAATAAACAGTTGTTATCGTTTAACACGGTTAATTAATATTTTATAATAATAATAGTTAAATTGTTTTATTTTGAGTTGTTTTTGGAATTTATCTCTCCAAATGTCACACAACTTCTCTGGTTTTCTTAGATAAAATTTTGTTTTTAAGAATTCATTTTTTGCTTTTCAGCATATGCACTCAAGCATAGTGACATTAAGTAAACCCCTTCTTATTTCGAAGTCGAGATTTAACCATACAGTGTGCTTTCGTGTTTGTTGCTAAGCAAAAAAAAAATTGTGCAAAATGAAAGATTATCAAGGTCTTGTGATATTACTTGTGATAATTATACCACCTTAAGCACATATACATAATGGTTACAATAACAACTCTATTGATGAAATAAATAGAAAAAAATATTGTTGTGGAATTTTACCGCCCTTTAAATTTTAGCACCCTGATTAAAGGAACGCGTTCCATCCCTAAAAAAATTACTGGAACAATATTCAGATTTGTTTCCACTGCTTATAGGTTCAATTTTAAATAAACCTGAAAATCTTAGGAACAAATCTATTTTGCTCTTTCTATTCCTTTTCTTCCCGTCTATTGACTTGCCAGTTAGCAATAATTAATTACAACAGTAATTATAAAGACAGTAAATAATTCTTAAAGAAATATAAAAACATACAAAATGTGGAACTTATCTTCAATTATTCTGCTAATCTTCTTTACTTGTTCAAGACTATTGACTTTTTATTTATAAGTAATTAATTTTTAGACGAATTAGACTTTACTATGAGAAACAATCACATAAAAAAATGTCCTGAAATTCTGTTTTTCAAATTCCTTATCCAGGTCAGCAAAATATTGACTTAATTTCAGGAAAGTTTTCTACTCTATCCTTTGCAATAATTAATAGTTTTTAAACGGAACTAATTGCTGGACTTCCATTATCTTTTATTATACATACACATTAATACAGAACGTTTCGGTAACTCAAATCTGGTACCGTCATCAGGTGAACTGATACAAGTAGAACTAATTGGTCAAAGGCCGTCCGACACGGGACATAATTTCGTACTAACGTCAATACAAGTTGATATGAAAGTATTTAAAAATGTAATATGCATCCTTTTCGCGCAGTTTAAGTACAAGAAAATAGAAATATTTCTAATTTCTTGTACTAAAATAAGTAATGAATTAGGCTTCTTTTTTAACAAAATGCTTAATATCATCTTATACTGAATATAGTACGAAATTAAGTCCCGTGTCAGACTGGCTTAAACTACGAGCTTAATTGTAGTATCACTTCACCTGATAACGGTAGTAGATTTAAGTTACCGAAAAGTTCTATATTGGTGTGTATTTATAGTAAAAGATGTTGGAAGTTTTCATTTAAGAAGTCAAGTTGAAGTTAGTATTTAACACCTGTGACTTTATTTACTAAGAGAGTATTTGCCGTAGGTGCGGATGATGGAGCAGCGGCTGGCATCAGCCGACTGGACTCCTAGTGAAACGACGGAGCAGGTGTCCAGCCTGACGTCGGCCGTGAAGGAGCGGCAGCAGGTGATCTGCAAGCTCGAGACGGAGGTGGAGGAGCAGCGCCAGCTGCGCCTGCAGGACGCCAAGCAGGTGGAGGCCAAGGCGGCCCGCATCAAGGAGTGGGTCACCAACAAGCTGCGCGAGCTGGAGGAGCAGAACCAGCTGCTTAGAGAACAGAACATCAAGTGCAACCAGCAGCTCGAGTTGCTGAGGAATCATATAGCTACGCAAGGGTTGAGGGCTACGCAGCAGATCAACTTCAGGAATAGTCTTAGTCTAGAGGTATTCTTCTTTTTCTTCTTTGCGAGCAGGCGAATATAAAAAATAATTTTATTTTATTTATTTTTTCTTTCCAATCTGCTTAGAATCTTCACAATGATACACAATCATACTTTGTACATTAACCTTCGTATTCTTAATAACTTATATCTTGTTGTCTTGTCCTGGCGCCAAAGCGTCTAACAATATCTCTTCTTTTCTTCATTTTCTCCGAACTTTCTTTATACTGGAACACGGGAGGATAGTAAGATGAACCAATGATGACTTAGTAAATGATGATACATAAGAACACAATACAATACAACACGATGGATGGGAGCATATATACACTTTACTTTACTTTACTTACATTTTTCTTATTAAATAAAACTGAATATAACAAAAACTACAAAATTTAATTACACTCTTTATGAATCAACGGACTGATCCATCCACTTTTGGAGCCAATAGCTCTACTCTGAAGTGCGTTTGCATCATTGCAGACGCCCAAATTAAGCGAAAACTAAATTAAACTACCTACATTATAAACTAAGTCTGCATTACGGCTACGATTATCTAAGACTAACAAACAAATTTTTGTTCAGAGGTAAATCTACCCTCTTAATCCCTTATCTACACACAAATTTTTGTCTGTGAAATATGATCTTATCGGCATCTGGCCCCATAATTTTGAATATTTATTACAAAAACGTCAATGTCTAGATTCCGATAAAAGAATCATAGTTCACAGAAGAAATGCAGTCTACAAATAAGATGGAAACTAGGGCCATCATTTTTCATCTTGTTACAATACCTCAGAGATTCCTCTTCTCCTCTACAAAGCATACACCTTCTCTTGTCACTTGATAGCCAGAACTTGTTGTTTCTCTCACTACCACATCAGAAACTAACAATCATCTCAATGTTTTTCTTTTCTTCCAGTAAATACTGTGGTACCGACCCTGTTTGTATTAGTATATATCTTTTATTATAATTAAAATATTTTATTGTACTCTACTGTTCTTGTTCTTGTATTTCCGATCTTTTTCTTTTTGTGTCGCTTTCTATTGGGACCATAGACTACTCATTTCTTTCGTAGTAAGCTTTTCTTGCTTGTCCTTATGTCCTCCTGTTCTTATTATTCGCCAACATTCCTGCAGAATTTTTGGGTATTTTTTACTCGTTGCTCGTATTTTACTTCCTTTTTTTTCCTGCCTCTCCTCTAATTTTTAATGCATCTATGCATACCTAAAATCCATTTCCATGTCTTCAATTAATTTGTATTCAATCCATTCATGTATTTCAGCACTGTATATTGTTATTCTAAATTGGATCTGTGTTGCAGGTGCACACAGAATCATCTCCCACGCCTCCGCCGCGTCCACAGAGCACGTTCCTGGCCAACCGACGTCGCTCTGAAAGCCTGGAAACCTCGCCTGTGCCTCCCAACCACGCGGAGCCCATCTACAGCAAAGTAGAACCGAGCAGCTCTCGGCACAGACGCCACCAGTCCGTTACCGGTGTTCCTCTCGGTGCTCAGCCGCAGGTGCCACCTACGGAGATGGACGCTAAGGACATGCTCGGGGAGGATTTAGCTGCAGCGGTAGAGAGCTTGATTCTTCTACCAGCACCACCTGCCTCGGAATCAACTCTTCATGACTACGCGGAGATTTACACTCCGAGTCGAGAGAGGGTACCGTGGCAAGGAAGGGATGCTTGTGACGGTAGCGCATCTAGCACTAGTGGGTCTCTAAGTGAAGCAGTCCCCAAACCACCTACACCACCTCTGCATCGTTTTCCGTCTTGGGAAGCAAAGATCTACCAAGTTGCTAATGATGGTCTTCAGATTGCTGGCAACGTAGGACATGAAGCAAGCAACGGCAGGGTGGCTAGCAGTGGTTATTGTGATATTAGTGTGCCTGTTTACGCCACCGTCAAAGGGGTATGTTTCCACCACTTTAAATCTACCAAAACTAACAATGTATCTTGCAGAGGGCGTCGCAAATTCGCTCTATGCCATTTACCGGAGACTCCAGCGACGATTCCAGCGACGGCGAAGATCACGGAGTACCCAGCGCCGCTTTGCTGGGTGCTGTGGATTCCTCCACGAATACCAGAGCTACGAATTCAAGCTCAGAACACACGGATACTTCTTTGAGTGGTGGCTCAGCCTCTAGTCCTAGTAAGAGTGTCAAGACGACTTCAAGTCTCAGTCCAGCGAAAAGGAGCAGTAGTGGGTCTCCCAGTAAAAGCAAGACGAGAGGTAGGGATACTTCAAAATTATCACATTTAATTTGGACCCAGAAAAAGAAGACGAAATGGTCCTATTTAAACAAACTTATTTATAAACGCATGCGCAATGCTTCTTTTATTTATTTATAAACAAATATCGCTTATTTTTAACAAAACAATAATGCTGCCCTTAAACGTTTTTGAAAGATTAATGGAATAAAATTTAATTAGTGATATAAATTTGCTAATTGTATGGGTAATGATTTAGAAGATCTAAATGTGGGGAAATGTTTTGGGATTACCTGAGACGAATGTCTCTCCTTTCTTCTGGTCTTAATTGCTGATTACTCAGGTACTAGCAATGGTCTGAAGAAAGAGAAGAAACAAAAAAAATTTTGGAAATTTTTTTCAATCTAACAAATCTTTTCCTTTCTTTGCTGGCTTCCTCCTCCACTAACTTTCACACAAAGCGGTTTCAGACACCTCGTTCGAATCAGGCATGTCAGACGACTACGCCATTCCGCCTGATGCCCTCTCCTGTGACACCACTAGCATCGAGTCCTCCATGCCGTCTCTTCTCATGCGCGTATCCTCGTATATGGACAGCCCCAACAAGCGTATCGAATCCTTGGAGAAGTCAGGGCATCTTGCCAAGTTGGGTGGCAAGCTTAAGACCTGGAGAAAGCGGTGGTTCGTGCTGAAGAATGGAGTGCTGACATATTGGAAGTCACAGAATGATGTGAATAGGAAACCGCAAGGACAGATTGTTCTGGATGAGATTTGTAGGATAACCAGAGCTGATGGAGCAGCGACGTTTGAGATTTCTACAGGGAAGAAGACTTATTATTTGACAGCGGATAGCATAGCTACCATGGAAGATTGGATTCGAGTCCTACAGGTAAGAAATCCAACATTTTTCTTACTCTATCTATTGATCTGTAAATCCATTTTTGAGCTTTTAGTTAAGACCTTGTTTCTCCTAATAAAGTTGTACCACATCTAATAATTTAATGAATTTCTTTATTCTGTTTAGAATGTACAGAGAAGAAACGCTACAAAGTTGTTATTGAGCAAAGAAGATAATAAACCATCTGTTCAAGGATGGTTGACTAAAGTTAAAAATGGACATGCCAAAAAATGTTGGTGTGTCCTTATAGGAAAAATGTTTTTATATTTCAAATCTCCTAGTGATACGGTAAGTTTTAATATTTATAAATCAAATCAACCTTTAATACCTTTAGTTATTGTTTAGAAGAGCGACCATTTATGTTTTTAGAAAAAATAGAAATTAGTTACCTATAGAAAATTTTGCACTCAAAAAAACATGATATTTTTCAAATCAACTGATTATATAATTTAAGTAAAAATTATAATTAGGAATATGGATTTCGGTCTTTCAACTGAAATCCACATGTCATCTTTAATTATTAGTTAAGTTGATTAGAAAAATAGTTCGCACTACAATATATTGGCATAATATGTAATATTAATAATTATAATTCTTTCAAAGATATATAACACTACATGGAATCTGAAAAACTATTCTTGCGCTACGGTAATAACAATTACAATTATTTCTGATATATTCATCCCCTTAAAATACCCCTATTCTAAACCCCTTCCTTTTAGAATCCTGTGGGCCAAATCAACATGCGAGATGCCCGAGTGGAAGAAGTAGACCACGTGTCAGATTCCGATAGCGAAGAACGAGATCCTGATGGACCTCCCCCGGAATTAACTATCGGGATATTCCCGACACATCAAGGACCAACTTATTTACTCTTCCCTGGAAAACAGGAGAAGGATAATTGGTTGTATCATCTCACAGTGGTTTCTGGGGGAGGACCTAGTGCAGGCACTCAGTATGAACAACTGGTGCAGAAGTTGATGGAACTGGATGGCGACCCAAGTATGAAAAAATATATTTCTGAAGTTATGTTTTACTAAAATTGTGTTTTAGGTTGTGTATTGTGGAGACATCCTCAATTATTACATTCTAAAGAAAATATTGTATCGCCTTTAACGTCCTTAAGTTCCGAGGCCTTACAGAACGAAGCCATCAAATTATTTAAGGTACGAATTACATTTATTTAACTTATTTGAATAATATAGATATATTGATAGAGGTTGTAGACCGATAACCCTGATCCATTTAGGAATCTTGTATTAAAAATGATGAAATTTAATAAATTTTTGATTTATTTATGCCGGAGATAGTTTAAGGGGGTATTGTATTCGTGTATATAAATTGTTAATGCAGTACATATTAATACAATTATTTTTCTTATTATTGGGAAACATTAAGATTTTTTATTATTTTTATTGGTAATACTTACTACAATACATATAAGTTCTGGTTAATCAGATAATTAAAAAATATATATAATTTTATTGTTTTTGGTTACCAAAAATTTTGTTTCTCCTTGTAATTACTAATATTGATGTGGTCTTTCTTGTAATTATAATATTGTGGAATATATATACCCACAGAATGGTTTTATTTCGAGTGTCCAAAGGAAATTTCGTAAATTAAAAATATATATTAGACAAAAGTTTGGCAAATAAAATGTATTCAGTATTCTGTTTTTCATAAGATAGAAAGAATAATTTGTTAAAAAGAATATAACATATTAATCATAATGGAAATAACTTTGAACAATATTTACATAAATGTATATTTTTCGTTTTCAGTCGTTCCTGTCATAGTAATTTTATTTCTTAAATTGAAATATAATAAATTATTATTTACATTTTTCTTAATATTTTTGTTTTGTAAGACAATTCCCGGTTTCAGAAAGGCTAATCAAAAAAATCACAGATTAATTTGACGTTGTTACCATAGACACGTATTAAAAATACATTGTTGTTAATTAATCATTAATCAAAATTGATGAAGCTTTATACAACCCGGGCTTGTATTATAAGCTTGCTTTCAATATATATTTTTTTTTTTGAAATTGTAAAAACTATATTTGAAAAAAATCTTTTTTGTACAAAAACAAATCCCCAAACAAAATAATGCTACTATATAAAACACATAATACTAAATAAGTTTTATTACATTATGCCCGGTTGCAGAAAGGCTAATCAGGCTCTAATCAAAAAAATCACTGATTAATTTGACGTTGTTACCATGGCCACGTATTAAAAATACATTGCTGTCAAAAAATTAATCATTAATCAAAATTGATGAAGCTTTGTGCAACCCGGGCTTACTCTAATATTAATAATTTACGAAATAACATCTGGACACTCGAAACAAAAAATCTATTTAAAAAAGAAATTTTGGTGAAGGCGCCAAATTAAAATAAAGTTCCTCTAGAAAATTATTAATATCCCTCCATTTCAGTGTTGCCAGCTGTTCATGTCGGTGGCGGTAGACCAAGCAGGCATCGACTACCACGTGGTGCTCGCACAGAACGCTCTTCAACAGTGCCTCGACGTGCCGGAGCTGCAGACCGAGCTGATGTGCGCGCTGGTGAAGCAGACGTCCAAACACACGCAGCATCGACTCGGTGTGCAGGTAAACCGAGCTGTCAACAAACTCAAACCGTCTCGCGTAAGTCTGCAACCGCATTGCTTCTTTTAACCCTAGTCATCTAGTGTACAACAGTTAATACCATAATATCATTAATATTGTACACTGCGTTTAGGCAGATTGTCCATATACGAATATAAGTAATAAAAAAAATATTTTGGGTGAGGCAAAAAACGGGACTTGCAGGTAGTCAGTCAGAGAGGTTCTCATTTAAGAAAATTACCTAATAAATTAATGGGGTTACCGAAAAGAAAAAAATAACATATTGTAGCACTATTATTACAAAAGCTTCCTTTAAAATCAGGGCATATAACCGAAAAAATACTGGTTAACGGTTAATCATTATAGAGAACATTATAATAATAACGGTTTTAGTTCGAAAACCGGTTTTTGAAAATTGGAAACCGGTTTAAACCGGTGAATATATCGGTTAAAAAATAATTAAAATTAATTAATTATAACGATTTGATTAAAAAAATTACAGAATAATTAATTAAAAAAAATAATAAAAAATTACCATCTGAGAAAAATATAACAATTAAAAGAAAGCTATTTAATTAATGAATATTCACAAAAATTCCCGTAATATCTTCAGAAAAACGCAGGTCACTTTTCAATTTCAAACTTGCCTGTGTTGACAAAGGCCTTATTTATTTGGGACTTTTTAAGTAACCTTAACGGCCAAAGAGACTACCTACATTTATGACTCTCCAATAAAATGTTAATTGGAAAAACTGTCATGACTCATGTTCAAATACAAATAGAAAACACAGATATAAAAAAAATATTAAATTTTTTTTTCGCTAAATGATATTAAAATAAAGGTTTATGTTCGCTAAAACCGGTTTTTTTTTTGGTTAACGGTTACCGGTATTTTCGCCTTGAAAAATATCGGTTAAAATTACGATTAAAGTTCGCAATTTTCGTTCAAAATATCAGTTACCGGTTTTTATTAACCGGTTACATGCCCTGTTTAAAATGTTAAATGTGTTATCTTTAATTGGGTATTTACTAGAATTTCTGACGATTTTTTACTTTGAAAAAATAGCCAAGAAATATTTAGTCACATGTAGTTTTTGGAAGGATAATCGACATAAAAAACTGTATACAAAAATATAAGAATAAAATGGTAAGCAACGTTGGCAGGCAATTAAATTAGTTACCACACAACGGATTAATTCAATTAACTGTAAAAAGTCAATCAATCCCTGTGAATGTATAATACTTATAATATTCGTATATGGAAGAAAATCTGTTGAGAAATTAATATAATAAACCGTTAATAATTTTAGCGTTTAATAGGCAAAAAGCATAGATAAAAATAATTATAAGGCATGACTAAATCATAAAACGACTATTTTAACAAAACTAACAACCAGTTTGGCATAGACTCATAGTCTAGCAATAGCAAATAACTAGCTATGAAGATCTCGGCGGTAACATCTCATCTTTAATTTCTGTCTGTTTGATTGGCAAGCCTGGCTAACTCACGCTTCGCATCACGCCACTTGCACGTCAATTGTTTCGTTAGCATGATCTATGTTCGATGTTTACAATAATGACATTTTATATTTTCAGTATGTTTACACTATACTATACATAGTCGGACATATGACTCTATAAGACTTTCCCCTTTAGCTGTACAGATTAGCTTGACTCCCCTAGTCTGTAGTCAGTTTGTTTGGTTCATACGATGGAATGTTGGTGTTTCAGGATTTCATTTTCTTTGTTTTTTATTGAATGTGAATTGTCTAGATGGATCTAGTTGCCTGATTCTAGATTGTCGTGTATGTGAACCTTTCTTACACGTTGCGAAAGAAAAAGATCACAACTTTTTCTCAGATTATTTGAGTTTATACATTTCATTCTTATTTATTTTGTGTGAATGGGAATCCACTACACAAAACATTTCTTTTTCAAATAAATACATTTCTACACTTTTTAGTTTAGGTGTAGTAGCTCTGTACCCCACAGATTAAATAAACTATGTATTTATTTCTTATTATAACTAAACTATAATTTAGATTATAGAAAATGTGGTGCCTTCTACATATCAATTACAGTGCTATAAGATGTCTGCTATACGCCCACTTCGGTATAAATATATCATTAACGATAACTGCGATAAAGCAGATTGGTACAGCCAGCAATGAGAAATAAGATATGAATCTTTGTTTTTATTTATGGACATAACGGGACAGCCCTTAAAATTTAAATACCAAATAATGATTGTTGTATATGATTCACAGTTTATTCCAACATTTTTATTCGAAACATTTATAACTATTGTAAAAGTTGATCATTTCGTACCATTAATATCGAATATGTAAAATAAAAATGGTTTAGTCAAATTTAGTCTACATGTGTCCACGAATTAACAGACCGAATTAACTCATAGGTAAATTTTGTCTATATATTTATAAAAATTTATGCGAAAAGTTGATCAACTCATACTATTAAAATCGAAAGCGTAAATATGTAGTTTCATTAAAATCTGTTCAGTTGAAATCTTCTACATGTGTCCACGGTCTTACAGACCGAATTGACCGAGAGGTGAAAATATATCTCATTTTAAATAGGGCGATTAGAAAAAGTAGAATGTATTTATTACAAATGTTTATCTCGGATTCTCAAAGGTCTATTACTTGTATCAAGCAAATTCAATGGTAGAGTCCAAAAGTAAAGAAACAGGAAAAAGTTTCTTTGTTTTAAATATTTCCAAATTCGCTATAAATTTTAGAATCCGTTTTTAAGTGCATCAAAAGGGGAAACAAAAAAAAAACAATTGGCCCTGCAAGCTTGTCAAATCATCATCAAATCATAATCATCCCTTATGCACCTAGTCATCATCATGGTAACAAAGCCGCTTTGAGCTTAACCTAGTAGATCACTGGTAGCCCACCAACGTGTAAGAAAGCCATTTCACCGGGAACACACCGCTTAGCTCTCTCTCCAACAAATAGAAACACCAACATTGCCTTGCAGCAGCTGTTGCTGTGCGCCACGCAGTCGCTGTTCACTTGCGACACAGCGAGTGGGGGGTCGACTGCAGCGGCTCAGAAGGGTTCGCCCACCTCTATACAGGCTCCGCCCGCACCGCTGCTGGACTGCAAGACCAACCCGCCCACGTTCAGCTTCGTCCAGGGGTGGCAGCTGCTCGCCCTGGCGGTGTCCCTCTTCGTGCCCAAGAACAATCGGCTGTTGTGGTATCTCAAGTTGCATCTGAACCGCAACGCTGATAGCAAGTAAGTACCATCAAGAAAACCCGAAAAAAGAGTGTAATAGAGTATGTGCAGATATTTAACCCACTTTTATACTGGAGGACAAGCAAACGTCAATCGCAATGTATTATCATACACAGTTAGTTTTTTTTTTAGAATAATGCCCAGTTTTTGGGGAATATTTTGATATGTGAAAAGAAGGATATAAATAACGAATATATCGCATTTACTAAAAAAAAAAAAAAAAAATTAAAAGGTACCCACTCTGTAGAGAAAATATCTCTCCACAAGTAAATTAAAATATGCTAGAATAAGTGTAATCATTTTATAAAAGGTGAATATTAAGTTTAAAGAACTAATTCTAATATAAAAATATAATGTACCGTTTTAGGAAAACCATCTACTAATAAAAATAATATAATAATATAAAAGATAATTAAAATAAGTAACACTGCGAATAAACAAACATAAACACTATTTTCAGACTAACAATTATTAATGAAAACTTAAACACTAACATTATTTATTTAAGCACTTAAAACTATGCAATATTTATTTCCACAATATTTATATCACCAAACTATTTGTTTATATCGCCAACGATCACTACACGTGTCAATATTAGACTGTCCTCGCGATCTCCTGCTCGGGGTTTTTATAGTAGAACAATAAAATTCTGGAATGTGCGCCAACCCTCTCGAAAACAGAACAATAGGGGCGAGCGGACCTGGCCGTCGCCTCGACGTGACCTTGAAATCGCTACAGTATTATATCCCAAATTTAGACTTTAATTTACTTTCACAAAGATCGTTTCCCCGCTGAACGTGTATCAATAAATTTAGATTCTTTTTAGTAAATTTATATTTTCTATACCAAAATATTTGTAAAATGATTTACTAAAATCCCTTTCCCCCTTTTCGCACACCCAAATACTACACAAAAACTTGGAATGATTCTAAAAAAACTCGAACTACATATATCAGTACCTAGCGTTCGACGTACACTTGTCCTCCAGTACTTTTAGTAAGGTAAGACCAAAAAGTAACTAATTGGAAAGATCTACTCTCAATAATATGCGATCTCGGGTTCGATTCTCGCAGTATACAACTTTTAAACAATCACTACCTACTGTCAAACTTATAGCTAATAGAAAATCTACTTTAAAAATTATCTTTAATTCAACAAACACTAACAGACAATGTTTAGGTGTTCCAATTTGAACTGAATGGAGTATTATATCTGGTTTTTTAATCCAGAATCATTAACTATTATACAGATGCCAAACGTCAAACCAATAACTGATACAAAGTTTACTCATCAATAAATGATCTTTAATATTTCAACAAATAGAACACGACAGAAGCTCCATCTCGAACAAAGTGGATTATTAGGTTGTTGATTCGCATAAAAATAAAGTCTTTTTCCAAAAAAAATTAGAACCTGTTATATATCTAGAGAATCTAGACATATCTAGAACAAGTAGACTTCTTCTCAACATTCTTTTTGAATTTTCTGTATATTTTACTGGAACAAGTAATGGTAATAGAATTATCTTTCGTTTTCTGTAACTCCGTTTTTATCCGTAGATCGGAATGTGGAAAATACGCCGCCTACTGCGAACGAGCCCTGGAACGCACCCTCCAGAACGGAGGTCGAGAAGTGAAGCCATCCCGCATGGAAGTCCTGTCCATATTGCTGAAGAACCCGTACCACCATTCTTTACCACATAGTATACCAGTACATATGCTCAACGGAACCTACCAAGTCGTTGGTTTCGATGGATCTACCACAATAGAAGAGTTCCTTAACACCCTCAACCAGGAGATTGGTTGCAGGGACTCTGCTCATAATGGGTTCACACTATTTAGTGATGATCCCATTGAGAAAGACTTGGAACATTTTATTGACCACCAATCAAAAGTAAAATTAACAATAACTTATTTGTTGTAATCTACATGTATGTGTTGTAGTTATGTGATGTAATATCAAAATGGGAAACTGCTTTGAGAGAAAAAGGCTCAGGCAAATTCGAAAATACAAGAGTTATACAATTAACTTACAAGTGTAGACTATATTGGAAACATTCTGCCAAAATGGAAACTGATCGAGAACGACTTTTACTTTGTTACCAAGTCAATCAACAAGGTATATACCCACAAATCTGTTGTTTACTGTAAAGTAAAAATTATTTTTTAGTGGTCCAAGGAAGATTCCCAATAAACAAAGAACTCGCCTTAGAACTAGCATCTCTTATGGCTCAGATAGACTTTGGTGAATACAATTCGGATAAGGGTAGAGGTAGTGGGGGTGGTCAAGGTCACAATTGTGTCCTTGCTGCCCTTGATAAGTTCTATCCTTACAGATATAGGGATGCATTAACACCTGAAGGATTGAAGTAATATCTCGCACACAACATTTAAGAATTGATTTAACAAACACATGTTTTAGGGATATACAAGAAAGGTTGTTAGAAAAATGGGTTTCTCTCAAAGGACGAAGCCTACTAGATTGTGTGAGGATTTACCTCACATGTACGAGAAAGTGGCCGTTCTTCGGCGCTTCGCTTTTCCAGGCAAAGGTGAGAAAAAGACATTTGAAGTAAAATACTTAATAATATTTTTTTAGCTGAAACAAACGGACCAACCTTCTGCTATGGTTTGGCTAGCAGTAGCCGAAGATAGTGTCACAATATTAGAGTTAGCTACGATGAATATGTTAGTCAGATATCCATATACCTCAGTAGTAACCTTTGGTGGTTGCCAAGATGATTTTATGTTAGTTGTATGTCCAGAAGAAAACGAACCTTCCCAAAAATTATTGTTTTGTCTTAGCAAACCAAAAGTAAGTCCCAATTACTTGTTTAAAGCCAACAGATTGATGATTTTACTTTTAGATTTTGGAGCTGACTCTTTTGATAGCAGACTACATGAACGCCTTAGGCCACGCCCTTCCCGGCACCCCCCAAATGGGAACCCTAACGCGTAACGGTTCCCACCGCTCGATTCGCTCGCGTCCCACTGCCGCCACGCAAGGTCACAGCTCTACAGGCCACAACACGCTCACGTCCACCCTGGGGCACTCCACTGTCCAGCAGCCAGACATCCTCAAGTCCACGCCAGATCACCAGATCACTGTTAGTGTTCAGCGCACCGATTCCAAGAAACGGACTCACTTAGACTCGGGTGTTGCATGATGCAAGGAGACCATGTGTTAGTTGGTGTCTTGTCTTGTGTAAAGTTAGGGTTAGCTAGTAATAACCCGGCCTTCAGACGGATTTAGATCTTACATCGGTGAAGTTGGGTTAGTTACAAACAGATTTATCTTCTGTAAGGTTAACTAACCTGGCCTTTACGTGGATTTAGATCAATGAAGGGGGGGCTTTTCAGCCCCCTTTGGACAAGAGAGACACCATTAGATATTTTCTACCGCGTGTACATATGTTTGTAGATATTTCGTTTCGAGGCTAAATAGAACGGTAGTTCTTCCATTGCTAATATATTTTGAATGTATTTTTGCAGAGAGTATCTTTTTATAAAAGTGATTGATTTTTGTGAATATGACGCTATTGATGTAGACTTTTTATACCTGCGAGATCTGTGTACATTAACAGTTTAGATTATTTTTAGTAACAGCGATAATGATGACACCAAATAACTCTCGTACCATTATATACCGTTCATGTATCGTGCACTACCTTCAAAAATATACGACGTTTAGACGCTCAAATTTTATCTATTTTTTGGTGCTTATTTCTGTGGGTTTTACAAACCCTAACAGCTATTGGTGCATTTATTTCTTTATCCCATTTTTATTTGATAGGTAGTGCAATCCTCAACTTCATACTCATATTCATGTACCTAACTCATATTTTGGAATATATTGCTTCTTAATATTTTCACTACTTTTAATGAATAAAAGCCTGAATATAAAAATTCTAAATTAACATCATATAAGACATTTTTTCCAGCTTTTCGCGTCTTTTTTTCAGGCTTGGAGCATCATCATACATCGTCGCTCATGTGAAATTTATTAAAAAGCAATAATAGTATATACTAACAATTACATACACAGTATGTAATGCTAGTCTAAGCCACAGTTACCAAATGATATTAACAATATACTTGACCGTGATACTACAGTTGCAGTGTGCTTTTCGTGTGATTTGAGCTGATTTATATTGGAATGTACTCCTCGATACGTATATGCAATGTAAACGAATATTCAGATCTTTATTTATTTTTTATGTTTTACTTGATTGATTAGATCAATGGTTCAGTGTGATGAGTCATATTTTAGGAAAGATATCAAAGATATAAAAATGTATTAAAACTTGTAAAAATTTAGTTAAGTTCTAGTATAGATATACAAATCTAATAAATTTTATTACAATATCTTTTATATTTTATTTATCTTCCTGTAATCCCTACTATCTTACTACTAATATAATTAATAAGAATCGATAAGAAATTTATCTACGGCCAAATTATCAACGACTGTAGAAAATATTTCTTACTTAAACCCAATGATGAATTTATTGAAACTAAAAATATTAAAATTTATAAATTTATATTTATATTAAGACAGGAAAATTAGTTACTTGAGGTGTAGTTTTTTTGAAATAAATTAATTTGGTTATCACATTATTTTATCTTGAAATTATAAAAACATATTTTTGCAATAGCGATTTGTATTTTGAAAAAATGAATTGAATTAATTATTGTGCTCGTCTGTTCGTGCTTCATTTTTTATACTCGTTTTGTATTACTACTCTTTTATTCAAATATACTATTATTTTAATTTATAATTAAAATTTAAAATAAAAATTTCTATTTATATTTTTAAATGCGCACTAAAATACGGAAGTATTTAAGGTTAAGTATTTCAAATTAGTAAAAGGATTCATTTAATGAAATTATAATAATCTAATTTGGAAAACTCAATTTGCTTAATTTAATTTAAAATTTTCCACTATACATACGTATTTTTAGACCATACGTTTCTGTAGATAGTACTATTACTAGTTTAATAGTAAACAAATATTTTTTTATAATAAATAAAATATTCTACCTGATATAACAATGATAATTAAAAAAATAGATGACAATAAAACTATAAATAGTTTTCCAAAGTTTCCAGGAGTCTTTTGAAAAGCAAGTAAGTAAAATAACAATGAAAATTTAGTATTTTCGGTGTTTAAATTCCAAATTCAAATCCCGCTCCGTTTCGTACAAACGTGTTTGAGCATGCGTCCCCCCACTATGTCATGTCAGCTGGGACACAACATTGAGCCAAGGTGCTCTACTTGCTCTGATTTCAGTTTCCGCTGCGCTTTTATTATGTGTGGTTGTTTTCGTTAGTGATCCTCACTTGTCATTTAGTTAGTATGAACTGAAATCACAACAAGGCAGAGCATCAACACAGAATGATTGTACTTTGTTAAGAAGAGTCTGGTAAGAATAAAAATAAATAAAGATCATGAGAGATTTATGATATAAATATTATGTTAGGTGTAGATTAAAATAAATTATTTTGACCGCAATAACTTGAACTTGGAATATTTTTTGAATATTACTTCGAATACCACATGGAAAATATAAACACAATGTAGCCTTGAATTTTAATGAGATAACATTATCATTTTGCTTACAACAAATACACGATTAGAGTCCCTTTTATGTGTACTGTATTTTTTCTATTTAACAATTACTTCCAACGATTTAAAATGCATTATTTTCTTAAAAGGAGTTTTTACTTGTATAAATAAAATAAAATACTATAAAATTCTTAAAATATGTTAATTATATTTAAATGCACAGGGGCGTACGAATTTTTTTCTTGAAAATACAGCATATATTAACATATTTACAACGTTTAACGGATTAACCAAATATTCAGGATTAACATATACAAGCTGCTAATTCTAAGCCGTAAACTTGAAGCTGTAACTGAAACAGGCAGGGATTAACTGAAATTTGCACCATTGAAATTTCACACTTACATATAAATAAGAAAAGATACATAAATGGGTTAAAAAAACCATAAATATCAATTTAGAAACGATATTTCACATTATAATTAAACATGTATCATATATCAATCCTTAATTAAATTGTTAATAATTCTAACCTTGTTTTAATATTTCCATCTCAATTTTAATTAAAGATTAATATTCCCAATAAATCAATCGATCGTGTGTTACAGAATTTCTAAAATCAATACAAGCTATTTTGGCTAATTGTTGTTCAACAAGTTTTTGTTTTTTCAAAAAAAAAATGTAAACACAATCAAAACAGGTTTGCAATGATTCCTCGAAATGTTAATGATAATTTTAATTGTTTGTTAGGAAAATTATAATTATAAGTCACTTTGGATGAATAAATGCCTCAGGTTCAAATTTGGGTCAAATTATTTTTTAATTACCTCAAAATTTCGTATTTATATTTAAATATTTACTTAAAACAGACACACCCACAAAAAAGTGCGCAGATTATCTGTTAATATTTACCTATTTAAATAAGGTTTATTTTATTTTGCATTGCATAATCTCAATACTTATTCATGTTCGGAGTAAAATTGAGATTAATATCTTTGCGGCGTAATTTTTTGCGAATTTAATAACGAAAGATAATGACGAAGAAATGATGTATGGGTACATAAATAATAAATAAGTGTAACAGAATGTTTTGCTGGTTTTTGAAAACGGTTTTCAGAGCGAGAAAAACTCGAGCAAGGTTGTATCGCAGCAGAGGTCTCAGAGACATGTTATTAAATATTTGTGCACGTTTTCTTTGTTATTTCTTTCATAAAGAATATTTTTAGAAGAAATAAAGTCTCTTAAGTACCATCATAGCTCCGTGAGGTTTTAAAGATGCGCGCTATTACCAACTTGGAAAGAGTACCGAACCACTCGGACACAGCGTTAGTTTTTGATTAGTAAAAAGTAACCTGAAGATGATTATAATACGGAAGGAAAGAATCTACAAGAAGCAAGGCCATAAGGATTATTGGATCATCATTCATCATTTTTGATATTTAAATCAGATTATTGATTATTTCAAAAAGATGTAGTATGTTTTCAAAAACGTGTTTTACAAGAAACTCATTTAATATGAAAAAAAAACAATCATATTGTAAACATTAACTAAAAATTTAAAGAAACAATAAAAAACTATAGTAAAATATGTTTATAACGATACCGCTTATGACGACGAAATTGTAATTGACTTGCTTGAAAGCTGATATACGTTTTGGCTATAGTGACGAAATTTTTGAGATCCTTTTGATGTCGATATAACCGGATTTTACTGTATCGCATTTTAAAACAAAAATCATACATTGTTACAAAAATTTTCTGCGTTATAAATTTAATATAATATAAATAAAGTCCTTTTATCGACGAAATTAAACATATTTAATAGTTCTAGAAAGTACTGCCACATGGTAACATTACCCACACCCTTTTTCCCCCAATTTTCGTAAACCTGTGATGTTACACAACTATTACAGAACGTGATTTAAATCAATGATGTAAAAAAATCAATGAGATCTAAATCAGTGCAACCCTGAAGATAAGAAAAAAATACCATTTTTTATTTTTCCAATCATGTATTAATGTCTAAAAATAATATTTATTTACATGAAAATTAACAACATTTCATAGATAAAACAATTAAATTAAAAAAGTAAAGCCGATATTTATTTGTTAGGTAAATACCTGTTTAGTACCTATATTTTGCAATTTAATTTTTGGAAATGTTTACAAGGATGAGTTGATTTATTGCATTTCTAAATAGTTTACCTTATTGCGTTTGTTATTTTACAAAAAATTTATTATTTCTCAATTATCTTATTTTTCTCAATTTTTTTCATCCTCACTTAAGACAAATAATATATAATTGAAAAAACAAAAAATACGGTATTTATAGAAGCAAAATAATTCCAGGTTGTTATTTAATAAATAAAAATTTATAAAAATATTTCCATATATTTTTCTGTTCTTTATAATAAAAAAGTTAAGGGGGACTTTGCAGATATACGCAATATAACCCTTGTTTAAAAAGCAACTAATCTTCAGTAAAAGGGATCTGAGAATCAAAACTTGATCATTGCCCTTTGAAATACTATTTAAATAAGGTAAGGATGAACATAACAGCTGCTGTCTAAGTCAAGATGAGGAAACCTAAAAAACATACTTTGTGTCCAGCTGCAGCTCTACAGAATGAATCAGAAAGGGTATATATCGCGGCAAAAGGAAAGATTTTAATCTTGGAAACATGCTAGGGTTTATAAATGTAAGAAATAGGAACTTTTAAGATAAGTCACAAAACATCTAATAAGTCGTAGTTTTAAAAGTGCATGACATTTACAATTCATGATAATAATAATAGGTGTATTCACTTCTCATCCTTTTCTCTTCACTTATATTTTAAACGTAGTGAATGGATCTAAGGATTTTGAGTAATACAAAGAAAGACGATTGTGATCAACTTCAGAACAAATTCTCCAAATCTGTACTATACATCCAACGATATATAATTAAGGAAAAATATGTCCGTATCATTTATATATGTTGCGTTGACGACATGGAAATTTTTGAAATCTAGGTAAAGTTGACACAGTCATGTAAAAAAAGTGAAATTCTTGATATAGTAAATGTACTGCTAAGTTTTTGTAATTTCATAATTATTATCGTTTATAAATTTGTAATAGAATTCAAATCCAAAACATATTTCTTTTTGTGTACCTAACAATACCTTTATTTAATAAACGATAAATTTAAAACATTGTTATAAATCTTAAACTTTAACTATATATTTTTAAATAAAATTGAAACTTACCCAATATCTTCAATATTATTGTCAATTTTGTTATTATTACAAATAAAATAACGATATATTGGCTGACAGCAAAAATACCCAATTTTTCATGTAACATTATAACATCAGAAAGCACTTCCTCACGAGGTAAACCAGCGTTGGTAGGGGGAAACAGATCTTATCACTTCATTAGTGACAAAAAGGTGTAAGAAGAATGCACCTAATAATAATAATAGCGACTGTAGGATATAGAAATCGAATCTCAATACAGGGGTGGGATTTTACCGAAATTAAAATTTGCAGTGAATTTAAGACATTGACACATCAGACGTGTAGAGTGTTCTTTATATATGTATGAGTATATGTAAGAACGTATCAACCATAAATAACCATTACTGTTATAGAATAGCAAGCATACTCTGTAGTTGATATTTGTAATTGGTATCATAACAAGTCCAAATGATAGCAACCTAAGTTATAGAATCCCACCCCATTTTTATAACATAAAATAATGTGGTACATTCTCCGTGCCAACTAAAGATCTTGGAAGATGATGTATTATAAGAGTTTCCTACGGAATAAATATATCATTGTCTAAATTTGTGGTACACCTGATTGGTAAACCCAGAAATGGGTAACACGCCGTCAATAATATATTTAATAAAATCAACTGACTATATAATGGAACGTATTCTGTAACTCAGTGGTTAATTTTTGAACCAGTTGCTAACATTTTTGACAAATAAAAACAAACATTACAAGTGATATTTTGATATTTTCTTCAGTGCTGTCTATTTTCATTGGAGAAAAAAATTAGTAACTGGTTAAAAATTAACTACTGAATTACAGAATAGGGGGGGGAATGTCAAACAATTTGAAATATATTATAAATGCCCCAACAACAAAGTTTTTGTTCCCGGCATTAAATTCCTTAGTCGTTGTAATTCCTGAAGCCCTAATTCAATTCCGAAACGTGACTTCTTTATTCACGGCTGTTGTTTATGTTTGATAAATTAGTTTACATAAAAAACTTTCCCGAAGCTTGTTTGTTCAGCTTTTACTGCAGCATGCGAAAGAACTAACAAATTCAAAACAACGTCGGTGTTTGCAAATTTACCGCGCCGTAGAATTCTGTCGCACAATAAGATTCAAGGAAACTATGTAAATATTCTCTTTGTATTCGCTAGTTTCGTACAGAAAAGAGTTTTAATAGAAAGGGAAATTCGGGAACCAGAAATTCTCACAAAAATATATCGTTGAATTGTGGAAACAAAAAAATGTTACTTACAGTAGACTTCGTTATATACTATGAATTGAAATTGTACTTACATCTGTAACAAGAAAAAAAAAACGATTATTACATACACACAGATAAAAAAATAATATTAAATGTACAAAAAAGATAAGTTCCAATTCGAAATAAAAGAGACAGAACTAAAATTAAAATAACTTCCTCTGTGCTTTTTACTATTACCGATAATATTTACTTTATAAGTGCGATAGGTTGTATTTTATTGTGCTTTAATGGGTAACCTAAAGCACACGTAATGTATTACATTTTTTGTCGACGTATGTATTTTTTAAAAAAGTGCTTGTTAGTATTAAATCATATATTGAAAAATAAACGTCGAAATCAGTGAAAATAATCAAAAATTTGTATATCTCCAAGACTTCATTAAAAGATAAATAACGGTAGGTAACGTTTTTGTAAGCACTGTTTATTATTACAATTGTTATTTTTTTAAAAACTTATGAAAGCTAAAAAATATCGCGGTACTTTACCGCATCGCAATGCGTAAAATTGCAACTACCGGCGACGTCAACAATGTGTGATTGTTATGTTTACACTTCAGGAGGCTAAAATATTATTTTACCGACTACCGGTTTTGACAATTTTTAACGTAGTTATATTTGATTAAATATGTATTTATAAACGGAATTTATTTGAAATCATTTATTTCTATTTAACAAATAACAGTTTACATTTATGAGAGGAGGCCATGTACCTTCAATGTTAAAGAAAAGTATTGGATCAAAATTTCAAAGAAAATTAATTTTTTGCATGACATTTTTTATTACACAAAAAATATAAGTTGTTAAATGATATAATAATTATATATCCCATGTATAGATATTGCTACTTTTTATTTTAAATAGTAATAATATGTTAATCAAATCTGTCAATTTTCCTTTCACGTGTTCTTTTTTCAAACATTAACTACTCGATTAACTATCTTTTGTCTTACTCAACATTACTTTTTACTTTAAATAGTAACAAATTAATTAAAACTGTCAATTATGATACCTCTTTTCCCGATATATTTATTTTCAATTTACAGTTATTAAAATATTAAATGTCGCAAACTTTTGATGTAATACAGTGTAAGTCTAAGACGTCGACAGTGGCCATAATGAATGTGAATTTAATTAGAGCGTTGATGGGCTTATTACGGCAGTGGGTTTCTCTTTTGGCACAAAGGCTGTAAGTGAGCGTTTCCGTCGCTGCAGGAATGTCATGCACTCAGCAGGAACACAGCCCAATCAGCGGCACGCAGCAGGAAAGAACAAAACGACTGCAGGAATCCCAACAATACAAAAGAGAAATGTCTAAAAGAAAAATTGGAAATTTATTTGATTTTTATATAGCAGAGTTGTTTTTATTCTAGTGCAGGAAAATGTTTAAATTTAAATGTAAAATACTGATAAGATATTTATCGATAATATAATCAAAATACTTTATTTAATTTTATCAATAGATATCTAAAAAGCGAAGGAAAAATCGGTGATAAAGTAAATTGACACAACCCAATAATAAGTAATTTAATCTTTCTTTCTCCAATAATCTTACAAGGTTAGTTATTTTTGTATTAAGTGCGCGAAGTATGTGTTTTTAGTGCGCGAGATGTCACTTTTTTAAGAAGCTCGCCAAGTCGAAAAAGTAAATCGAACGCACTGAAAACATTTCTCGTACAAAATATAAACAATACTTTTTCTACAATTAATTTATTTATATAAACTGAGTGAAGAAATTCCATCACCGTAAAAAAAATTTTCCAAAACCGGGAAAAAAGTACTTCGCGCACGATGTGAAGGTAACCTAGCACTGAAAAAATCGCCTACTTTATGAACTGTTATTAGAACAAAAATGTCAATTTTTTTGACAATTATAGAAAATATGTAGTAATTTATGCAACTAGTGTAAAGTAAGTGTTTTCTAGTGGAGTGACGTTTAACGGAAATTAAAGCACGAGATAAAAGTAATATGTTACACACGTACAACATTGTTCCTACAACCGAAATATTAATAAAAATTTATTTCAAAAGTAAATTAAACCAATGTAAATGTGTTTACGATACCTAACAACTGCTACTTTTCACGCTCTAGTGCGTGAAAAGTAACTCCTTTGCAAACTTAAAAGAAAGCATAAAGTATGTACTTTATGCCCGGTTGTAAAAAAATATTTTATATATAATAATATTTAAAAAATATAAAGTAGAAAAAAACAAATATATGTTGCTACGTGAGGTTAAGTATACATGTGTAATTCTGTTCACATTTCCAATAAATAAAGTTTAAAATAATTAAAATAAAATGTTCATATTCTAGTACCTGTATTTAGGAATTTTAATTGAATAAATAGATGAATTTATACTTAAATATGATATATTTCCGAGTATATTTCACACTTTTGAATTAGAATCACTTATTTTTAATTCCATTTGATTGAATCAGTTTACCCCTTCTACTAAATGTACTGATCCTAAGTAATCAACTTGTCGAGTTAGATGTAATTTAACTTAAATGATCTAAAGGTATTTTATTTGCACTGAGTAAGTGAAGTGATCCAATTGATTTTGTTAACACATGAGTTTAAATACTTGTGTGTAATGTTGATCAAATTTTCAATAAGTAAGGATTGTAATAAAAATAAATCAATTGAAGAATTTCGCCCAATGTATGTTGCCACATGAGTTTAAACACTGCTGTGCAATGCTGGTCACATTTACTAAGCGTGAAGATTCCCTTTCTCTCCGGTTTCTCCAATTCGCTTCCATCTCCCATCCATCTATCACTTACCCATGAATAGCCGGGTAAGTGCAAGCTTTCCCACAGCTTCAGAACTTTACGCGAAGCTCTCGAACTTGGCTGAACTTAACCCCAGCCAGATAAGCACAGCTTTTGTCGCCCTCTTTCACAAAACGCGGAATAAGTAGGTGAATGGGAATGTTTTACTCCCATTTTTCTGTATTGATTATTCAACTGAATTTTTCATATCAGGACATTAAACGTGGAATCATTGTCATTTAATATTCCTTTAGCTTTTCAAGTTCTTTGTAGATAATATAACTATTTATCTTTATCATCTATTTCCACAAAAACGTGTATCGTCGTACCTACTTTTATATATTTTTTAATTGCCTATAATTTTACCTCATAAATTATAATATTATTTGTTCCAATTTTAATTAACAGTATATTGTTTTTATAGAATACAAATAACAACAAAAAAGTTAATGAAATGGAATTACCCTTTAACTATTTATATGAAATATAAACAGCACAGAATTTATAATAAATGGAGAAGCCTTTGTGTAGAATATGAAAAATTATTCATATGTGTATAAACAACCATATTGTCTAAATAATGCTTCTTGTATTCAACACAAAAAGGTTGTATCCTGACCTAAACGTAGTCCAGATTCCCGCTGTGCCCTTGAAATATTTCTTACGGCCCTTGTGGCTGGCCCAATTTTTTATCATCGCCCTAGTAACCGCGCTCTGGTGAAATGAAATGAAAAACGAGCGTCCTGAATCGGCTGTTTTGTTTCGGGACCCTTTGCCTTTCAAGCTTACACGAAAAAATACACTGTTTGTATTTTTATACCAAACATGAATATCTGCTCGTAATATTCACACAAAAAAATGAAACATTCATTCAAATTAATAATACATACCCTGTCTTCTTCATTGCAGAATAAAATACAGAGAATAAATATAAAATTTTTAGATGAATTTTTAATAATATACCAACAATGCGGCAAGAGACCTTACAGCTTAAAATGCCCTTCTAAACCACTCAAATATAACAGTATTTTTCATATAATTATTTTTGACTTCCGCCTTATTTCAGCTCAGTTTAAAATGAAATGAGCTGAGTTAAGATTTTTGAGAAATAAAAAGAACGAAATTTGTGGTCAGGATCAGACCTATCTCTGAAAAGCTGAACTTTCCATCGAACTTGATGTAAATAAGAAAATAATGTTGGTATCATTTACATCTTCATTTAATAACTGCCTCTTTTAAATTAATTTTTTGTGCATGAAATTAGTACATTTGTACTTTGGATCCACGAATACTTTTTATTGAAAATATTTTTATTTGTACATACATACAAGTATGTAAGTATTCAATTATTCCAAACCTGAAGACATCATGATTGCTGTGCAATTTGTTTATCATATTATCGATATATTCGTATTTTACCTACTCCGTTCAATACGGTGTTATCGAATCTCATCCGATTTGTATGTCGATCATATTTGGTTAATCTAATGATATTGTTTGTATAAAAATAAAACAATTAAATAAAACTAAAATATAATCTCGTATCTCGTATGATACTACTGGTAACACTATATTGTATTTGATGATGATTCATGACATTCCGAGAGAAATAAAAAAAAACATAATCAGATCATATTTTCAACTACAATTAGTCGAGAATTAAATTTTAAAATGTTAATTATCTGATATTTCAATTTATTAATATATGTAATTATAAAAATTATGAAGTTTTTGCACAAATTTATATTTAAAAAATCCCATTAACAGTAAATAGAGAAAAACTGTAACTCGTTTTTTTTTCATCTGGGTGCGCCTCCCTGAATTATATACTGCCAGAACATAATATGTTCAATATTGCTGGCAATATTTTAAATTCAATAATGATAAAATATTGTTGATTGACAGAAAAACAAAACACAATTCTTCAGCTAAGATTAAAAACTTAGCAAACACCAACTTTAGAGGTGATTTAGCGTCGGCAAGCAAACAACAACTCTTCTCACTTTATCTCAGCTTAGTTCCGACAAAAAGAACGGTCAAAGTTATAGTGAGTGGATCACTTGATTAACGCGTCTCAAACTGAACAGAGTTCAAGGTCTAGGGTTCGATTCCCAGCATCGCCTACTATTAAACAAATAAAATAAAATAATTATACGAGTGGTTCGGAATTCATTATAAACAGTAACTGTAAAATAGTGTTGTCGCCGACAATTTTCAAGACTCTACATCAATTAAAAAATTTTGAAATATAAATATATCATGCGAAGCTTGTTATATCTAAGCGGAAATAGTTATTGTACAATAGAAAAAGAACCCTGTCGAAGAATTATCTGTCCTTGTTTGAAGCGTAATGCGCAGATTAATGTAGAATCTCGAAGCAATCTAGAATCCTGATATTATAGACATGACTTTTTAATCTAGGCTTAGACTTAGTTAAGTCTTGTCTAGACGGCAACACTATTGCAAAGTAATGTTCAGTTTTCATTATTGTGATGAGAAGCTATATTGGCTAGTTTTTAAATTTTATGATTTTTACACTCAAATTTGATTATGGGCACATACCCCATTGACTGTCAACTATTACACTATAATGCAAGTAAAAATATGTAGAGAATTTCCAAATCTCGACGCTTAGAAACAAAAAGAGATCATTGAGAAAAAAAGAAGAACTTCCGAGCGGACGATAAAATAAAAGTATAAGCGCAACAACAATTCAAACCTTTGTCTGTTTAAATTCAGACTGAAATCCACCGCTAATGCTTTTCATAATTCTTTAAAACTGATTCAATTTTCCTGGATATAAATTTCCCTAATTTCTCCTTTTCCACAACTTGTCAGAATGACAATGAAATATGTCCAAAAAATCTGCAAAGTTATCGATTCAAAATAGCGTAATTTAGCGTGAAATAATTTCCCCTTCCTGCGTGTGCCTTCGCAGGAATTTAATTAAAAATTTCTTACGCAGCAGGATTGCCGCGGTGACAGCAGATCGAGATAAGATTGTATTCTTTCTTCCACTGACAAACTCGCTAAAAATACTCGCGAATTGCTTGACTCCATTACGACTATTAAAGATTAGTAAGCTTCGTGCTTTCATAACTAGATAACATTCATCCACTTTGGAAATGAGAAATAAGAAAATAAATTATTTTATAACGACGTAAATGTCTTTCAGGTGACAGATAAATATAGTTATTTACTTAACGTGGCAGAGAGGTTAGTCTTTTCATGACGAATATGGAGATTGTTTCGTAGGCGTAGGCCGAAACAAATAATCACGAATGAGTCATGAAAAAAAAACCTTTTTAAGAAGATAAGTATTACATTTTTTCTGAAATCGTCCAAGAATTTTAAATCACTGAATAATATATGTATTTGTACACATAACTCATTTGTATTTTACTAGTACTTGTCATACATATTAAGTTATGTTGTCAATACATTGTTTAGATCACAAATTAAAATATTAAGGGCTAATTGTTTCACCAGTGGTTACAGCGTCGGTTACCTTAACCGTCGGTTAATAGAAAAGTATCGCATCGAAATAGTAAATAACACATATTTTTAACAACTTACGTCAGTATTTCGATGCGATATTTTTCTATTAATCAACGCTTTAACCGGAGGTTAAAAAAGACCCTAAAATTATAACTATAAATGATTAAATATTTTAATCTTAAATTCAGTTTATTTAAGGCTGTTTTTCCACCCCTGGTTTAAAGTGCCGATTGGTTTAACCGTCGATAAGAGAAATAGTATATTACTAACCGAAGTGGAAAGTGTTTCACTACTGTAGAGGGGATGATCTATAGCCCGAGACATAATGAAACTTTTCACTGAGGTTTTTATACTATTTTATTTACAATCTGAAATTAATAATCTCAGCTGAGTAAACAAATGTTTTAGTTTGGTCTTTCTTTGAGTTTAGAATATGTGAAGTGAGTATAGCTGGGATTGGAAAGTGTCTACTTCCCAACTCCGGCTATAGTCACGCTGTACTTCGCAACCACTTGGAAAATGAGATAAACAACTAACAATAATTAATTTTACAACTTTCTAAAAGTCAGAAATCGTCATATTACTAACCCATTGTGAATAAAATATTTTTCATCCCAGGTTAAAGCATCGGTTAAGGTTTAAGATAACCGGCATTTAAGTAAAGATGGAAAAACCGCCCCTGAATATAAATACTACTTAAATAATGTTTTAAATATACTTACTAATTACATAAATATTCGTATTTCGTATTGAAATGTAAAATACATTTGTTAAGAAATATTTGGAACATTGAATTTTACCACTGCCTAGACAGGGAAATTAGGTTTTCCTGCTGATTCTGCGGTAGTGATATGAGAGATATCTGAATGATTTCAGTCAAGTTAAAACTATTTACAAGTATTATATAACTAAAAAATAAAAATAACCTTGTAACAAAGTAGAAATGTACACTTTCAGTATCCCTGACGAAGTAACAAATTTGTTTCGAAACAATGTTAGATCTGTCAATTATTTTATCTAAAATTTTCACAAAATAGGATTAGTCCTTAAACTGGTTTAAATATATCGAATTTAGCTTGAATTTGACATATTTAAACCGGTTTAACATCTAAACCTGTTTTGTGAATCTGACTGTTAATGTTTAGTTACAAAACAAGTGAACAACATTACATTATGTATTTAAATTCATGTGGCAACCTATATTTCAAATATCCTGTAAAACATGCCTATTTTTCGCACAAAATCTAAATTTAGCCTTTAGTGTAGTTATTGAGTTTGAAGGTTAAGGTTCTTTATAAGACCGTCTCCTCCACGTGTGAATATTTGATAAAATCAGAGTACCATACGTCAAGTTTCTCCGACATCTCGAAGAGAAAAGCTGAACAGCTGTTGCCTCACCCTCGTCTCCTAAAGCCGATAACCGAAAGTATAAAATATCGCACGCTAAAGATGATATACGGGGCGGTATTTATTTTTTAACGTTATTTATTGCTTTCATTAAAACTCTTCATTACCTCGACTGGATATCTTAAAGTTTATTTTAGACAATGTACATTAAAGAGGATATATATCACAGCTTACTACTCTTATTTTCACACTAAAAATATGGGTAAACTTTATTCAAATTTGTATATAGTCGAACAAGTGATAATGTTAACTTTTTAGCATGATATTGGTCTGATTTAAATTAAATTATAAAAAAATAATAATGTGGGGAAGAATTGGACCAGTAGGAGAGATGGAATTTTAGTCCTAAAAGTACATTAGAGTGATATCTCTCATAGGGATTGTTAATTATGTTCTTTAGATACTGTCAACACTGTATAATGCCTATTTACTTAAAAAATTGTCGAAAAAATTTTGGTACGTTATGTACATAATTTGTTAATTACTACTTCGGGAAATTTAATCTAATTATTTATGTACATTCGTTAACTTATCGTAAAACAGGAAAAAATCAATCGCACATAAAAAAGTAGACAATCTAGTTGCTATTCCATGAGCTCTGAAGAACTGTTTCTATACAGTTTATCAGAGTGTGATGACAATGAAGAAGCTGAAGATTATGAAAACGAATACATAGGATGCAAGGAAAATTATTTTAAAAACGATAAATAAGAATGATTGGATAAAATGTGTAATTTGTGGTCGCTGTTTGCACGATGAGTGTACCACATACTACAAATGACAGCAATTTGTTTACCAGTACATCTCCTCATACATTTCAGAACATAGTTTCTTTTTTTTTATTCTTACAAGTAATAAGACCCACTTACCCTACATTTTTTCTCCCATCGTAAAAAAAGAAACTTGTTTTCATTTCGAAAAATACGTTATTCTAATATGTATAATCGTTGCTCGTCAACTAGAAATAACTACGAGAATATATATTCCCTAACCGCCCGGTACAGTTATTTCTAATTGGCAAGCAACGATTTAAATAATTTTATTAATATATACGTTTATAAAATTAAAATAAATTATCCTTCGATCATAAAAAAATAGTATGTGTAATACGTAGGAAAGGTGAATTTCCTGGACTTCTGTGGTTGCTACACTCCGGCAAGGAAAATAATTATATATTTTCCTACTAATTACACAATATACCATTGTCCAAAATTAATACATTAATTATTATAAAGAGAACATACTTTTCACATATATTTGAATACCTCTTGAATGAATTTACGTAGTAAACTTTTAATGAGTGGTACATAACTAACCATACCTGTAAGGTGCTCTAGTTTATAATTTTCGCGATAAAGTTTTGAAGTGCATTGTTTTTCCTCAATATTGTCCCTTAAATTGACCACTCTTGAAGTAAGCAAAGGAAATTCAAACCGTTAGATGGTAATCGAGTAAAGTTTTAAAATGAGTAGTATTCGTATAGAAACTATTGTTTTGTACCAAAATGTGTAAATAATTCGAGAAGCCATTCCATAAAATTCAAAACTTGAACATAATCACAGTACTACTTGCTTAGCCATTTAGCGGCTTTTCAACTAATGCAGTGGTGACGTCAACCTGTTTTGATTTCAGCCCCTCTATTTTATAGGTTCATTATTTTTATATAAAAATATCGTTAGTCATTAATAAAATAAGAGGTGTTTCGAACTTTGGCCCTTGAACTAAAGCCTAGTATGCCAGTTTGTGAACATTTTTGCCCACTTCAAATATAACCAAAAATCTAGAATTTTTCTAATTTTTATGCATTAAAGCTAAGGAGTAATTTTTACCATGACAAACGATAAAACGTACATGTATATAATTTTTTAATCGGTTCCTTAAAGAATGTGCAATTCATACGAAAGATGTTTTTACAATACCTAATACCTGCGAACACAAAGTACTAATCAACTAATGAACTATGCGATTACAGAAATTGTATTTGTATTTCTAAATTTAAATGAACAGACAAATGTTAGCAATTTTGTTTTAATTTACAAATTTTGTACATGAAATAGGGCGCCAAAATTTAACTTGCACAAAGGTTCCTCTTACCACGTGGCGACCCTGTTTAAAGTTTGTTCGAACCTACAGTTCTATGGAGATCTTAAAAAAAGCGTTCGAAAGCAAGTATTTCAAATTCTGACCATGCGCAGTGAACAAGTTTGAAAATGTTCTATCAACCACATATAGAAATATATACCAATTTTATTAATAATATAATAATACTCTATTTTAAGATATCAGAAGAAGGACTATAATTTAACTAAGATGAAGTCTTCTTGACTGGTTTATTGTAAGTGAAATAAAATAAACTTTTGGAATTAAATCAGATTTATTTGGATTTATTACAGCTCCAAATAAATCTGACAGAATTCAAAAACTTATTTTATTTCATCTACAATTTAAATTAATTTTAGAATCTCCCTATTTAAAGTTGCAATAACTAAATTCTATTATTATTTATTTAATAATTATTATTTATTATTGAACTGCTATAAATATAAAATAAAGGTTATTCAAAACAAATGAGAAGGGTACCGCCAAATTTAAAAAGTGAACGTTCGAATTTGTCCAAGTGGGAACTGTTCTGAATTCGCCTTCTTAGATATTTACTAAATTCTTGCTTTACATAGTTGTATCATAAATAAGTATTATTTCCTAATTATATCATTATTTGGTTTTTCCAAATCTGCCTTTTTCGCCCTTGGGCTAGAAATTATTTTGATCTATTTTTAACACAGTAAATTTAAATAAAAATAACCTGACTTTAAAAGACTATTTAAAATTAACAATGAAATATTCAGTTTCATAAACGACTTCACAAACAGACATAACTTATTCATAAGCGACGAGAAAGGAAGAAAATACATCAGTCTGAAACTTTATATGATGTAATATATCATCACACAATTTATTCGTATTGTCTATTTAAGGCCAGAATAACTAGATATCTCTATCATAACTTATTGCCTTACTAGCCGGCATATTAGGAACGACAAATTGTCCTTAAATTATTCATTTGCTAAGCGGCTTTGATCCTGGTAAATATTTGCAGGACTACCCAGGTATCCTTATTAATTAGCGCCGGATTTGGTAATTGTTAGAGATTTCCCTAATAAACTATTTAGAGAACACAAGCAATTTTCCTACATTTTTGTTTAAAGTTTAAAGTCTATTACTTTGATTTAAAACGTTTTGGAAAAAATCATCAAAAAACTTTATAATTCTACCAAGGTTATTTTCTTACTAAAATCTCAAGAAAAAAAGTTAAGTAAGTAGTCATTACTAAGCATAAATTACTAATTTAAAACTATTATTATTCCTCTATCTAATCAAACACAGACTACACTAATTACTAGTTTCTGTTTAAAAACGTAAAACCAATGCTTCTACAATAGATAAACATTATTGTGCACAAATACAAATATGAAAATAATAATTTTTAATTGAAAACCAATACTGGAGTTTATTTAAACTTTCATTTGTTTGGTTTCTAAACATTTTTGAGGTTTCTGTTTTTAGAGTTACAGCTACATAGAATCTATTCTTACTTCAACACCTGCCAAAAGTAAATCATAAATTTCGTAGATAGATTTTTGACAATAAATATGTGGGTGTAGGCTTTCAAGCTGAATTCCTGATAATAAAAGCTTATAAAGCTCACCGGATTGTGAGCATTTAATTTCATTTAACAAGAATTTCAAGTAAAATATTGTAAAAGCTAAAAATAGATAGTATTTTAATCACGAATCAAACATAATAAAAATAATTAACATGAATCTGTAGAAGGATTTTTTCTATTTCCATGTTTTGAACACCCACATTTTCATTCAATACACAAATCAAAGTTTTAAATGAAAAAATATATGAGCAACCAGGAAGCTGTATACAAAAATAAACATGAATATGAAACACAAACAATAATGTAACTTACACAGAATATTTTTACATATTTTATTGCTGAATAAAATATAAATTATCCTCTATAATATATTCCACAGTTAGAAGCTCCATGTTTGGCAAATTATCTGAAGGAACTTGAACTTTTGAACAACCGGCAAATCTTGACTTTCGACATTAAAAACCTAATTTGAGTACAAAAGGATTTCATATTGACAATAAGAAAACTCTTCTCTGTATGAAAATTTACTAAAGGTAAAAGGTCCATCGCAACAAAAATAAAGAAAACCAAAAAATCTAATCTATTGCGTGTCCTCTCAGAAGTTTCACACGAACTAAGGATATAATGCACTATTAAGATTTACTTCTAGAAAATGCATTGATTCTAGATAAGTTGCTAAAACAAATTTCAATTGTCCGAAAATTATTTATTCCATATTAGTGTATTTGATTTAAATATATGATTCTTAGAATAACATAATAGCTATTTATGTATTAAGGGCGAAATGATATAGATTTTGGCCCGCGGTGCAAAATTGAAGCCCGACGCGCAGCGGAGGGTTACAATTCACTTAGGGCCAAAATATATTTCGCTCGTAATACATACAATATTTTTTGCACATCCGAAGTAGTATTACTTCATCACCGCGATCAAAGTAAAACGATGTTCAAATCAACTTCAGATCATAGTAGTCTATTTGACATATGTACGTTGTCATGGACAACAATGAAAACAAGCAAGTAGTAAGTAAACAAAGTAGCAAAAAATTAATTAATCATAGATGTAATTATTGTAACTGGGCACGAAAAGTTCTAGGGCGAAAATGACTACTTTTTCGCCCTCGGACGAAAAAGAGTGTCATTTCGCCCTTAAAACAATGTTATTTGTCCGACTTTTACGCCCGGATGTGCAAAAAAAACTTTTTGTGATCTACGCACGTAAAACGAGCCGAAAAGTGACTGTTTAGAGGGAGCAAAAGGCGTTTTTGCTCCCTTCAGATATTTGGTTCCCTACAGATACTTTGCTTCCCCATTCCGTCTCGGTTTTGCGAAAGATCAAATATCTCTAGGGAACAATATATCCCAAGGGTGCAAAAACGCGTTTTGCTCCCTCTAAACAGACATTTTTCGGCCCGTTTTCTTTGCACTCGTTACAAAAACTATCGTATTACCCTCAGGAGGAACGCTTTTGCTGTCTCCTCGAGAGATTCAGTCGAGTGCTGTCATTCAAGAGCGAGAGCAAAATCAAGTTTACCCGAGTTTACCTCACTTCGTGCATAATGTGTACTATTCCCGTATTGTCTTTTCTTCGTTTAAAAAGAATTAAGAGTTGCAGCACGAATTAATTCGTCTATACTGTTATGTAAGTTCCGAGGTAAGTTCCAAATCAAATAGTGAGTATAGATAAATTTTTAAACTTCACAATATGGTAAATATTAATTGTTGATCTATATGATCTATACAAACAGAGATGATTTTAAGATCAATTTGTGTATATTAGCACATTCATCTTTTGAAAATTATAAATAATGTGATGAATAATAATGAAAGTGGATTTTTTTTTATAGTAAACATCATCACGGAAGTATTATATGAGCTACTAATAATTTAAGAATTGTGCTCCGTTCAAAGAGATTTAATGAATTTCACTAATTGTAAATAAATAAAAAATGAAAATAAACTGTACAATAATTTATTTATTATTCACTTGTTAGTAAAATTAAAAGTAAAACCAAATCCTGACAGTTATACCAATGTTGTGACAAAAACACACACACACACAACTTTCAATAATGTAAACAACGCAATTACTAACTATTAATTGTGTTTAAGTTAGCTCTAAGTTTTACAGCTTAGTATCTTGTAAAGATTAGGATCCCTGGTGACTAAACAGTTCAAATAAACAACAGTTTGCAAAGTGAGTAACAAATAAAGTGCTTTTCATAAAAGTACGATAAGTAGTCAGCCACGTAATGAGTCCAAAAATTAATGTAATGCTGGAAAGTTTAACTTTTCGTTCAGATATCTTAAACAAAAAACGCCAGTTTTTGGCACATTATACCGAATAATAGTATAATGTGTTATTAAGAATACAAGTGATACTTTCTTGTGGCGAGCGTGAAAGTTTGTACAATGAGCAAAGCGAGTCGTACAATGAGCAAAGCGAGTCGGACAATTGCATGCGAGGCACACAAAGACACTTTTACACTGAATGACACATTCTTATTTTTCTTCAAACGTAGATATTTTAAAAAAACTCCTTGTTTTATAGTAATATTTAGAGCGATATTACATAAGTTTTTATTTTACAAGTTATTTCTTATTCGCTGATTCTACAATGGGATATTTATTTATTTTATCCAACACCCTGTAATTATAACTCTATAACTATGATGATTTTAGATAAATAAAGTAGGTCATAAAAACACAGATGGGTTAGAAGTTATAACTCACTGTTTATTGGTTCGTATCATAGTAACTAAGTTATAAAACACTACTCTGTTGTTTTAATTAAATGATATTTTGAAAATGCCAACTAACAAAAAAACTTTAATATAATTATTTGGAATCAATGAATAAAAGGTGTTGGATAAAATGTTGTATGGCACAGGTGTGTTAATTTCCTAAGTCACTTGAGAAAAATACCACACTTGGCCTAACGGCCTCGTGAGCTAAACATTTCTCGCCTGACTTATTTGTAATGAAACACATTTGTACCATAAATAACCATTACTTTTACTCTAGCGGCATAGAAATAGCTTCTGCGACATAGAAATAAAATTACTACCGTATGAATCAAGTTATAAAAGATGTTTTATGACGTTTGAATAATAAAAATATATACATTTATGTCCAATGTTTATCACTAGGAACTGAGTTTTAATATTTGAAACGTCTGCATTGTATATACGAGTATATCACTGAAAGATAAGTTTCGGCAACATTTTGAGGTTGTCCAACAAATTGAGGTATACCTCAAACTTCCAAATAAACCCATTGTTCGCAAATGCGATGGCTTGTAAAAGTGCGAGAACGTATACCCGAATAGGTCCCGGTCCAGACATTCAATCTGCGAAGCAATGAGGTGTTCACTAGACGTGCCCAATCGCACATGTTGTGGTTTAGCGAAATGCCCACAAATCCTATATACACCCACGCAGATCTGGGGATCAGCTTACCAAGTATTAAGTGGATTGCGAACAACGAGAAATAAAGGAAATTAATAAAGCACGCAAGAAGATTGCCAATACAACCAAACTAAAAACAAACTTTTTCTTTCTCAGCAACTCAGCAATAACGAATTAAAATTTAACATTTTCAATTAATATTTCTTTATATTTCCAGACAATTTCCAATCATAGTTTAACCTTAAAAATTATGATCCGGATTCACAAAAAAGGCTTAGCTCTTAAACCGGTTTAAATATGCAAAGTTTAGCTTCAGTTTGACATATTTTAACCAGTTTATGTACTAATTCTGTTTTGTGAATCTGGCTTTATAATTTTTAGACTTTAAACAAACAATTATCTTTTTCTACGAACATTAAGGTATTTGCTTATTGTATGTTTGTTATCGGTTCAGATACATATTAGTGTATTGTAATAGCTATTAACATACCTAGATAGATTTTAAAACATCTAAAGCCTGATATGATACGTAACATCCGTGGTTTGTTTTATAGTTTACTGGTTTCATGTTATTAATAAATATTATTTTATTCTCTTGTGAGTAACGTTTTCGTGATCAAATCTGTATGGATTTATATGACAGCAGTGTTAACCAAATGTCTCAAATTATTTTGACACATCTGTAAGGTAATATTATTACCATTCAAAGTGACATGAGATAAAATTATGACTTAGTTATCCGGCTTACTTTTGTCTATGTAAACAAATGCTTAATATCCTGAAACCGGTAAAGGTATAAATTCATATCTCACAGTTCAGTCAAAACTGGTATTGTTTAATTTTTGTTTTGTAGCTAGTTGCTAGGAAATAGCGAAATGAAGATATCTCTATTATTAAAATATATATGAATTTAGAAATAATATCGTGGTCTTAGAAAAATTATAGTGTACAACTCGCTTGCAATGTACATTTCATACTCGTATGAAATGAGTACATTCCATGCTTATTATACAATATACTATTTTTCAAGACTGGTCTACAAAACCCATCTATATTTACTTTTATTTAACATAAGAAATTCTTTTTTTTACTACCGTTAACTTGGTATTTACTTAGTAATCATAGTAACCTAGGACAATAAAGCAAACTGCGAAACTTTCAGTGGCAGATTTATACTTAAGCAGCCTAGGGGCTACCGACAACTTGCGCCCCTTTTTTTTAATATCACAAAATGATTAGTATTACTATACTTCTAATCAACAGTGGTTTTAAATAAATTAAAAACCACATATTATTTGTGATTATTGTTGTAACTTTTCCCTATATGGTATTTAAAAATAATGCTGCCCCTAGATTTTATTGCCCCTAGATCCCTCCTCTAAATCCGTCCCTGGACACTTTTAGAAACTCAAGCCTCCAAATCCAAATATTATTTGACTCATTAAACTCAAGAAAAGTGTAAACTATGGAATCACAATTTAAATTTGCCGTCTAATTTAAATACTTAATGCCCGATTCTCGGCTGAGGCAATAAAATGTTAGTTTGTGTTTTCATTTTAGTGTGGCGCTACCATAGAATTCCTTTGAAACGTCAAAATTTAAAGATTAAAAATTAGTAAACAAATTGACTGGCTGTGTTATTAATCATTTAACGGAGTGAAAATGGATAAAACGAGGAATGGACGGAAAAATTATACAGAAAGATATAAATCGAATATGTTGGAGATAGCTGAAGAGTATATTAATGTTAATAAAAATAAACAAACAGATGCTTGCAACGCAAAAATAAAATATGACGCATAGTTAAAGATTACAAATACAATGCTATTGCTCATCCAACCCATGCAAATAAGGTATATCGAATGGGTTCTTTCTTTCCCTAAATATTCGTGGTCTCCTCTGAATATTAATTATATCATAAACTTCTTCATTTTCAGTTTGCAGAAGAAACTGATTCTACTGATCCCGAATTAACAGTAAAATGTAGGACATAGGTAATTAAAACAGCTATAAAATATTTTTTTATATAATGTTAATAAAAGAACCGTGACAAAATTTGTGAAATTATTCTTCAGAGTAAAATTTACTTAGCCCAAAAAGGACCGAATAGTTTATTACGTATTAGATTTACTTACATGCTATTTTTATTCATGTTTTATAAAACAAAAATCTGTAGAATAAACAGCTTTACTTTAAAAGTAAATTTAATCTTTTGAATACTTTACTTATTCATCCTTTATAAAACTGGGCATAAATCAAATAAAAACAAAACAACGATCAAAAGACTACTTCATTTTTATTGACACTAAGAAACAAGTAACTATTCATAGCAAAATATTTGTATAACAATAATAATATATTTTTTTACGTAGGTTTAGGATTAAGTGCTACTAGTCAAATAAATAATAAACCTATATAAAACGGTTGAAAAAATTATCAACCAGCGCCGTGTATCCCTCTGTTCATTCGCAACTCGAGATAAAATCTTGGCGCTAGGTCAATATGATACACATATATACTTTGCTGATACTCCAAAAATACATATTTTTGGGTAACAAAGATTTGAAAATAGTTCATATTATAGATCTTAGGCTGATTTAAAATTTTTAGCGAAAATTGAATTATCTATCCCTGTTTATCTATTTCTTTCCGAAGATATTTGTCCTCAAACTTTCAAATCAAAAAAATGTTTTTTAGCGTTTTTCAAAACTGGGTAGAAATACAATATTAACTACTTTTCCATTCGATTCTTAGAACGAAGTTACATAAAGATATTTTTCTCCGCATTTACGTTCTTTGCTTGGCACAAATACCTATCTCAGGAATAAAATTAAATTTCTTTCGAAATCAATTAATATACCTATGGTATTTTCAAAATGAATATTTGCGATCCAATTCTTTGTTTGCTATTTTTAAAATATTTTACGTGCGTAAATACAATTTTACGTTTAAACCTGAAAATGCAATCTTCAAAAGCACTATTCTTATATGATTTGATGGGCAATTAATATCTCTTATATTTTCTGTCATACCAAGTCAAAACTTTTAAGTGAATTAAAGAAAGAAATAATAATGATAAGTATCATGTCTGTCTGCGCGACATATATAACAATCCTTAATACCGGTAAAGTAAGTAAATGTCCAACTTCCTTTTTACAGCGAGCGTAGGTCCGCGATATTAGAAAAACGACAAAATAGAGAAACTCTAAGATGAAATATCACAGAGACGAACATTCAATTACATCTCTGTTTATTTTCTTTGCGCGAAAATGGCTCGTAATAAAATTTTCTCTTTTTTACTTCGCTATATAGTTAGGGATTTAAATCAGCTCACATCAGAGAACAAAAAATGTTGAACAAGGCGACAGTACTGTTTATTTTTTTACATTTGGTCTTTATTGGGTGTCTAATTTCCTTTGAGGATTACTTAATGGAGAACAGAACATGTTTCATTTCAAAAGGAAAAAAGGTCTGAATTATTTTGTTGGAAAATTATTTGCATTTGTGGGTCATTTCTTTACATAATTTATTATCACAGAACTAAAAATCCTTTGAACAAACTTTTGTAGCTCTTCAGAAACTATAGTTTTATAAGTATTAAATGTTTGCAGACAAGTTCTTACAAGCACAGTTTAATTCTTTTTGTCTAAAAAAATCTTAATAAAACTCTCGGTAAATCCATTGCTGAAATGATGTACTCTTATGGATATTTCAAGAAAGGTATCTCAAAAGGTTGACTGGTCAGCTACTAACATATATTGTCTGATTTTTAATTATTGGGCTACACGATTGACTTGTCAAAATAGGAATCATCTGATCAATATAGTAAACAATATGGCTCTGATTTTATAGCACATTTCAGGAAAACAATTGGTCAGGTAGTCGCTATGTATTGTTTAATTTAGGTTGAGTGGTCAAGAGAACCAATATGGTTTACCAATAATTGTGTAACGTGTATTTCCGAAAGACAACTGATCATGATGTCACGTCCGATTTACTGCTAACTATGGTAAGCAATCTGGCTTTAGAACGGTAAAGGACATTTTAGAAAAATTGAGCATAAAGTTTTGTTTACAATACTACAATAGTCTGATGTTTGTAGTTTGGTCAGAAAGTTACGTCCGAATTAATGAGTTAATCGGTAATAAGTAAACCGGTACTGTTTATGGTTAATATAAGACTTTGAGTAACGTTGATAAGCAACGTGGATGTTAAATGTAGGCACAGTTACAGTAACCTCCTTAACTTCAATAGGCAATTGTGAAGTGAGGAGATATCGAAAACGGGAGAGGAGTCGGAAAAAGAAGCAGATAGTCTTCATAATTCCCCACTAAGGTTCGGAACGGGGCAGCGTGCGTTTCGTACTCGCTACCAAATCTCCATTCGGAGTTTAGTTGCCAATCGAAAAACAGTTCTGTTGTAGCTTGACAACTTCAAAGAAACAGACTTTGAAAAGAAATGGATAACAACGGAACTTTACACACCGAAGAATTGGTCCTTACTTTTTTAATGAAGGAAATCGCGCTTACCGTAAATTCTGTTTGGTATGTCAACATGATCTAAAAGTTTTTGCGCCCAAATACCAAATGTATGGTTCCAACAGGATTGAACCACAGCCCACACAGCTCGAAATTTAATGGATGTTTTGAGGGAGATGTCCCCGTCCAACTGACCTTTGTAAGAAGTGACATTTCGTGGCTCTGCGCTTGCGGGATTTAGCGCCCTGTGCGTATTTCTTGTGAAATCGAAAGACTTAAGTGTTTAAGCATCATACCAGAATCCTACAACTCTACTACAAACCCTGGAGGATGCAATCCGCTTGGAAATAGCCCTCGTATAAAATCATATACTTCATAGAGCTATGCAAAATTTTAGAATCCACCTGTAGCAGTATATTGACAATAACGGCCACCATTTGCAAGAAATTATTTTTAAAACTAGGTGATTTCAAACTCCTCATATTGTATTTCAAGAAACTAAAAATAAGTTTTTTATGTCTACTACTTTTTTTTTAATTTACCTTCAAAACTAGGAAAGTTGGATTGCACCACCCTGTACTACTTTTAGTTACTCTTTTTGCCTGTGTGCTAAATTTTTTTGTTTATGTATGGTATCTTCATGACTCCATTATTACTCCCAATAAAATTGTTGAAGTTCAAGTCCCACATTGCTTATTTCCCGTAGGTATATTGTATCATTAAAAAATATTGTAGTTATTTTTCTACTGGGAAAATTAAATTATAGTAGATATATTTGTTTAATTAGTTCTGGAACGAATTCATTGATTAAACTAAACTCCCAGGGAACATGTTTATATTTTCGCGAAGTGTTAACGCTTAACCCTATTAATAAACTCTGGAGTACAGTTCTAACTTAATTTGAAAGTATTTAAATTAATTGGGAAAAGTTGTAATTCCAGCCTGTGAAGTTTTTGAATCCGGATGACACATGGTTGCCAACTGCACAGTGTTAATTAGCAGGGAAATGATTTCCAGACTTCACGTGGTTGGTACGCGTGAGACTAGGCTTCCACGTGTTTTCAATTATGTCATTATGTCGAATTTTCCGACTTTCGAAATGCAAACAAATTATGGAAATGGAATTGCGCGTGCCCTGAATATAAGATTCAATTAAGGATTTATTAAGCCCCAATTCACCGCCAATTACTTGCTAAATTTCATTGTAATTTTATTTATAGAATTTAACATTTTCATCAATATAAACGTCCATATTATTAGCTTTAAAACTATTTTTTTTGCAACATTGGATTCTGAGAATCCTAGAATATAAATTGGTTTAAAGAAAAGTTACAGTTTGTTTATAGAACAAGAAATTGCACTTTAAAGATTTAAATATCCAATTAAAAGTAGTTTATTCCTTAAAAGTATATACAAGCATACAATTACTTTCAATTTACTATATTACATTACTTATATCATTACTATAGGCCATATATTTTATATATAAAATTATATACATAACTTCTTAGAAATATTAAACAAAGTATTTTAATTCAACAAATTATTTGTTTACCTTATCCACGCGTTTCCCATTTTCATGGAAGTTGGAACTCCATCAACAACAGACACTTTTGTCTATTTCCACATAAATAAACTATCAAAATGTTTACTTTAACACTTAAAACACACTTTTCAATAATTTTTTTCAATAAACCTAACACGAATAATATATATTTTTATTAGAAACATACACAGTATCACATTAAGAATAATCGCAACCATATTTATCTAAACGTCAAACATGTGACTTACGTGGTGACATCTATAGGTACAAACATGAGTTGTGAGGAAGATATATGAGAGTTTTTCATATTAAAAAAATATTAGATGATTTTTGATATTTTGAGCATGCTGAATCATTTATCATGCCTTTATATATTTTTTATATATAACACTTTCATTTATAGAACTTTGAAATATGGAATTTACTGGCTTTTACACATACAAATCAAAGTTGTATAAGTAATATTTTAAATATTAAATTTTACAAAATTTAATTAAATTTAAAATTTCAAAAACTTTATTGGATTTTAGTTTAATCAAAATTATGAATGGAAAATAAACTATTAATTTATAAAGTAGCTCTATAACCAATTTGGACCTATGGTATACAATTATGGGGAACAACCTGCTTTTTAAATATAAATTATATACAAAGATTCCAGTCTATATTGAGAAAAATAATAAACGCTCCTTGGTACATAAGTAATCATGTAATACACACTGATTTAAATAAACATGCGTACAGTGAAGGAAGAAGCAAAAATATAACTGAAAAATACCTAAAGAGAATACTGCCATGAACCTTCTAGACAATAGCCGAGACATTTACAAACTAAAAAGACACACACCACTAGAAATTCCTTACAGATTTTAATTTAAATTTAGCTCTAATAAGCAATGTGACGAATGTCATGGTCATTTATCTCAAGTGATGCTAACAAAATATAATATAAAATTTACTTATTGTACGCATTGCACAGATTGTAAATAATAAATTATCATAATAAAAAAAATCTTTGCTAGCTATAGTTAAATTTACAAATGACGAATTTTGGGTGTGCCCACCAATTTATAAGTATAATTTTTGAATGTAATATCTTTCTGTTTAACAATAGTCGATTTGGAAGTCTAACAACTCCTCCACATGTAATGTAGGTCAAATCTAACCAGACCACTGGTCGAGTAACTTACTTCGAACGTTTATAACACGTGCTGAGTAACTCCATTTACTTGCTCGTGATATATAGCCAAACTGTCTGCTTGCTCAGTCGTGGCCTGGTCTAATGCCTTGAGATAAAGACGGTAAATTGGCTACAAGATAAGATTATGAAATGTTGTGGCAGCATTCTGCTTTTCAAGATTAATATGAAACTTTGTAAACTATACCTTATCAGTATAAATTCCATAGAACTTAATATAATAGTGAGGTAAAGGTAAATCTTAATTTTAGTTTATTGGAAACTGTCAGAAATGTCGACTAAACTAGACAAAGTGTAAAATCTTTAGATTGATTACCATCGTCAGTAACTATTAACTAAATAAAATATTATCCTAAAATTATTTTCTTTTCCCAGGGCATATTCTGCACTGCCGTGCAGGTAAAATATTTGGCGCCCCTGAAGTACAGATGAGAGAATAGAATAAACTGCGCCGAAGGTAATTTTTTTCTTTTCTTTTTTATTTAAGATAAAATTACTTATTAAAAATTACATTTTTAAAGGGATTTGAAGCTTTTCCCTCTTTCATGCGCAAATTAATGTGCGCATGTGCTTCACACGTGTCTTAAATTTAAATTAGAAATAATACAACAGTGCTTTGTTATTCATTGCATTGTTAAACCTTAAATTATATAAAATATAATTTTTATATTTTACTTATTATTTATTAAATCATTTCAAAAATTTTATAAAATTGTTTTTGGTCGCCTAGGATCGGCTTTGACCTTTCCATGGGTTCAAATAAACTATAAACAGTACTATATTGTCTTGCAAAGACCCCAAACGACAAGACTTTTTTTTCATAAATTAATTCTAATACACCTTATTTTGAATACTTTTTTTATTGAAGTTGAGGGAAATATAGTTTTCATTATACACAAAATAGTATTAGCATGACTAACGGTAACGTTAAAGATATTCCATCTTAGACAATAGTTCGAGTTCCTTCATACAGTTTTTAAAAATAAATATACTGTATAATTAAATAATATTAATAGTACTAATAAAATGCCAGTACAACAGTTATTACTAGGGCTTTCAGACGTCCAGAAAAACCAGGATTGCCCGATTTTGAAATATATGTCCTGGTGTCCCGAAACAAGTTATCGGGATATTTATTTGTCCGGAATTTGTAAATTTACATTACTTAATTGAGTTTAATTTCGATTTTTGGCCCTAGTGATAATTTGTGATTCATTTCAACAATGCGCATTTTCAATTCATAATGGAAATGGACAAAGAATTTCTAGAACTATATTTAAATATTGAAAATGAATATATTTTATCTATTTCGTTAATTCAGTGGACAGATGAGCGTATCGCATTATCTTGAGACATGGTACTTAACAAAATTTTGATTTTAATTGTACAGAAATATGATTATACTTTAACAAAAAAGAGTTATTAAAACCGTCCAAATTATGTGTGATTAAAAGTAAAATGTAAACACTGATCCGGTTTGGTTAACTAAAAATCTGAGAGTCATAGTTACGATAGTACTTGGCAAACAGTTTAATTATACAAAAATGTATTGCTAATTTGATTTATTGTAAATAAGAATACAATGCAATATTCCAGTTTTTACAATGCAATAATTTTTATTATGGAATGTTCCATTATCTAAAATCATTAAAGTGATAAAATGTAGTACTTTATGAGTAAAAACTGTAATACAAAAGCAATAAAGTTTTATAGAAAAGCATCAAATAAAAATAAAGCTAATCACTTAAGAGTAGATAGGACGATAAATGGTTTCTTTTTTCATTTAGCTAAACGAATCATTTCCTGTTCTTTTCTTTACCTTTATTTTTAGCGATAAATTAAGTTAGTAATCTGTTAAATACATTTTTAACGACAATGATTCTGTTACTGGAGATTTACAATCAAGCTAAGATCATTACAAATATTAATTCATTAGAAATCTTTGTTATTTAGTCAATAGTTATAGTTCTTGTCAAACCATACCAATAATTATCAATTCATTCTTTCGGACCGGTTTTCAATCGTCTGTCAAAGTTCTTGTTAACTATACCAAACATATTAAATTTATCTGGCTGGTAAACACTATGGTAATGAAAACGCATTTTTCAATATGAATTTATGTGGCTTATAAGTAACAGCCAGATTTAATTGTCAACTCTCAAGTTGGTACTAATTATACCTTATATTTGCTATACTCTTATGTAAACTACTGTCATTTTAAACAAATATTGAATGTTGTATTAATTTTAACCAAAAAAATATCAATGGTTGACAGTTTGGATCGGTGACTTTTCAATGGGATAATTGTAAAACTTCTGTTAATAAAATGTTAGTATTTAATTTTAAATATATTTACGAAATATTTATAGGCTACTCATAATTTTATTTACCTGCTAGTAAAAAACCGAATATTTTCTACATTTTGTAATAAATACATTGCTGTATTTTTACTAAATCCAAATCTTTTGAAAATATCGTGGTCACTTCAGAAATTAAAATGATCTGGTTAACATCTTACCTACTACGTTTTCTGTACATCACATTAATAAAATCAATTAATTCTTCGTCACTCTCACAAAATACATTGTACTAATTCCATATTTTGACAATATTATCAAAAACTGTCAAAAATTTGACAATTACTATAAAATATTTTACGTACGGCCATATTCGAAATTCGAACCAACTTCGTAATTTTATCCTACTGGCAAAATTTTATCGACAGCATAAACTAGCTGTTACTTTATCCTCCTGTCATCAGGGATGGCCATGTAAAATACGTCACAAATTATACGTTATTTTTGAAGCGTAAAAGAATTTTTTTACAACGTTAAAATTTTCCACTTTATTTATATTGAAAAATAATGTTAATTAATTAACTCAGAACACGGCGGAGATGAACCTGTTGGCATCGATTAATTTATTCTTCAAACTCTCTTATTAGCAGCGATAAATATTAAAAATATGAAATATAATCTCAAATGCCACACTTTAAAAGCATTTTAAGTTTTCTTAAAAGTTCAACTAAATAGGTAGATTTTCAGAATCAAAATAATATATTAATTTCAGAATGAATTCGAGACAGTATTATCAAGATATACAACTTGGTTGTCCTTTGAAATTATGCTAGTTTGAAAACACGGAAAATTGTTTCAAATAACTATTATGATATTAAATACATCACTAGTATACAAGCCTACTTTTTATAATTTAAAAACAGTTTCAGAAAGTTTATCATTGTTTAAACAAAATCAAGGAATATTGACGATTTGATAGGATTTGACATTTATAAATAAAAACTAGGCCGCAAGTGTCTTATAAGGAGCTACAAACTTACGTGGTTTACGTTTTTACTTATTTTACATTTTTTACACGTAAATGTAGAAATTACTTTTTTACGCGTAAATGTCCATCCCTACTTGTCAAGATTTATCCTCTTGATAACGCCAACAAGATATTGTAAAACTGAAATTCGTGGTTACCATCAGACTGGGCTGTAGCCCAGGGCCCCCCACCAAGTTAACAATTTTGTCAAAAATTTAAATTACTGGAAAATAAGAAAGCCAACCTGGAAAACACCAAAATTTATGTACATGTAACTTTACTAATGTACAACGGAATGAGTTAATTTATAATAGAAGAAAATAATAATGTCATTGGTCGAGAACTATTTATTTATAATTTAATAATAGAAAAAAAGAACAGGATCATTTTCCAAACATGGAAGTCATCTTGTTTTCATGATAACAAATTGCACCACATAAAGATCATTCTCAAAATTAACAATTTAAAAAAATAGGCTGAAAACTATTATGATCGAACAACGATATTTTAAGAGTATTAGCATATGAAGATATAATAGAATAGAAGAAAACAAGAAAAGTGCCAAAACTAAATTTTGTGTTTGTCGGTACAGAATTGGTTTTATTCGACTGAATAATTAGAATTTTTTTTTTAAGTAACAGTCATTTAATAAAATACTAATATACCAACGTTTCGACTACAAATCAGGCTGATAAAAAGAATTAAAATTATTAAAATATTTGTTAAGTTAATAATGTATTAAAAAAAGGCCCTCCACCAACATAAATCATTACTATAATTAATTTTAATTTAACAGAGACTTTTCTGACACTTAACAGAGCAGTTAAAAACCTGCCCTTTCTATTGTAAATTACACTCTCAGAACAGAAGAGCGAAAATTATTGTCTTCTACGGAGTAAAAACCTTTTTAGTCAAATTTGAGCATTCTTTCGTCTATTTGTTTAAATTTCAATCGAGTTGATTAAAATATAAGTACTCAAACGAAGATTAAAATATTTTTGTCTTTAAGTGTATTATTTTTTGTCTATTAGAGTATAATTTTTTTCATCCTAACATCGATTAAAATGTACTCTTTTCTTCGACATTAATTACTCTTTAGAAAAGTAAATGTTACACTAGAAATAACAAATTGTATTCTAATGTGATAACTTCCAGTATATTAATCTTATAACTAGTTAAAATTAACTTTACAAAGGTAAAAACAACTCCTTAAAATTCAAATGTTCTCGATTTGGAGTATTTTCATTCTTTGCGCTTGCGCTATTGGTACATTTAGGCGGTGATTGGGATTCCCAGCTTAGCACCCTATGTGATACTTGCCAGTTGCTACTTGTTCAAGTTGTGTTGTGAAGTAAACAAAAATGAACAGCCACGAATTAAAAAAAAAAATGTAGACAATGAATGGAGTGGACGAGTACACGGCAAAGAAAATAGAAGGTAAGCTATAATATTTTATATAATATTACGCAGGAAACATATACATTCATTTGTTTTACAAAGTACAGATACATAACCTAATAATTTTACAAAAATTAAAAATTTGTTTGTGTGTTTTAGGTGGTCAAGGAACTTAGTGCTTTTTGGAGGAGTCTCACGCTGGAGAAAGTGTTCAGAGACTGAGAAATATGCCACCAACCCTATTATGGTTTCAGTTTTACTTTTCGTCACTGGAAACTAGAACGTATTTTCTAGATCATCCTCACGGACAGCACCACTCCAAATCAACTTTCGGTGACCCTAAACTCCCTACGACGTCTTTCACCTCACTCCAGATCATTCTTTCGATGGGACAGAGTTTGTGACTTCTGATTTAATTTAATCTTGCATGTACAGGAAGCTATTTTCCTTTTATAATATTTTTAAGTACTTTAGACTCTATTTACTGCTACAATTTAAAAACCATTTTATTTTATATGAGCAAACTCATTAATTTCAACCTTATAATCTAAATTAAAATTCAAATAAAACAGTTACAAATAAATTGCTTGTTATCAATTATCTTCTACAATAAATTTTCCTTCCCACCTTTTTAAAATCACTAAATTGTAGATTAAATTTCGTATTTGTAAAGAGAAATAGTACTATTGCAAAGAGTTAAATTTTACTTTTTTTAAAAGTAGATGTTACTCTTCTAAGGAGTAATTTTTGATAAAATAGATAATATTTTACTTTTTCGTGGATTACTATATGAACTTTAAAAGAATATAAATTTTTATCATTAAAAATTAACATTTCATCTTTTTTTGATTAAATATAAAAATACTCTTCTAGGTGTAAATTGAAATTAATCGTGAAAGATTATAAAAGAACTCAATTAGAGCGATGCATTTTCAACCCCCTAGTCGAGTGGAAAAACACTCTATTTGGGCAATAATTTAAACTTCTGTTCTGAGAGTGTATGTAAAACTAAAATATTCTGGTAGCATTTCATTGAAGAAAAATTTTAATAACAAAATCTTTGTTTATATATTCAAAGCTAATATGCTTGCGATTTATTTATAAACAGCTTTCCATTATGTATATGAAAGCCAGTCTATACCCAGTGGGTTGTTTTGAGTAGCTTCCTATTTTCGCGTAGCACTAATGGATGTAAACAGATATTAGTTCAATAATGGGAATTATTCTGTAATTACCGATGTTCATTACGGATTACACATGTTGTGAAAGTGGATACGAAGACGCCGTATGAAGTTTAATCCCTTAATTACCGATTAACGGCTAATTAGCGGAAATGCTGTGTTAGTAAGCCACCTTGGAAAACACTGAAATACTTTCATTTTCAATCTAAATATAACATACCCTTAACCCTAATTATTCGAGAACTAACTTCACATCATTAGCGAAGTTAAACTTTAGTTTGCTCAACATGTTAACTATGCCGCAGGTCCAGGAACTTTAAAAGATAAAACTATTTATATAATCACGGACCTCTTGTTACCCAGTGTTGTTCTAACCTGTTTTATCGCAGATATCGATAATGATATATTAATATTTGTATTGCACAAGGCAATTCCTGGACACAATAACTGTAGTTCGTCTAATGGAAATGGACATTCTTGCGCTTGTAGTGCAATAACAAGTTATATGAGACAGGAACATATTTGTCTTTTTTCCAATATTGCTGCACATTACTTACATAGGTACTCGTAAGTAAACTGACATAGATCCTTGTCCTGCCTACTATATTTGTCCTATGCAATCCAATCCAATAAGTTAAACATGCAGTAGAGTGGAATTATTTTAAAAACACATGAGATATTTGAAAATATTTATTTTTTAAAATTCATGTTTACAAAAAAAATCTCCTTTTCACTTTCAAATCGGATTTCTTTTTTACCATTCGCCACGTAGTGAGAGAAGTATTGGAATCATGCTAAAAATCGGATTTTTACGATGATCTATGTCCGTATGTGTGGATGGATGGATGGATGTTGTCGTAATCATTATTCAAATATTAGTGATTTTGGTATTAATCGTGCATTCGAAAGTAATATTTTTATGCAGATCTGTAGTGTTTTTCTGAAATATTTTAATTAATTATGAATATACGACAAATTTTGTAAATAATAACTTAATATTATATCATTATCTAAAATTTTATACTTAAAATTTGTTCCTACTTACTCCTATTTGACTATTACAGGTAATTAAAGATTCGGTAAAGTATCAATTGCGGTTAATCTGTTTACTTACGGAAATAAATGTATTATATATGACAGTGCCAATTATTATAAGGCAGAGAAAATATTATAATAATAAATTATTGAATATTCTACAAGGAATGGGGTATTCCAAGCCTACGGCTTTTAAAGAAATTCTTATTGAATATCATTGTTTACCATATATAAGTAATATTAAAGTGAATATAATCATTATTTTTCTGATTTTTAATACCATAATATCAAAATGAAATTGTAATGCATTTGAATCGAGTGCGTAAAATTCAGTATCAGCCTTGTTGTGACGAAGAAGGAACTCGCGTCAGCCTATTGGCTCTTGTTCGAACGCGCCACGCCTCTGACTCAGACCTACGAATGATGTTCTCAGCTGATTCTCAGTGCCTGTGACGTCACACGCACGGCCGATTTTCTAGTGTGTAATTTATTGAAACTTTAAAAATTTATTTCTGGCGTGTTTGAAACCTTTCGGCGAAAAGAAAAAATACGGGTCTAATATTTTTATGCATAGAATAACATATTAAAAAATGAAAAAAACTTGGAATAGCCCATTGTACTAATAATGTAAGTACTAATTATTATATGAATTTATTTTACCGTGTCAGCAGTCGACGCTCGGATATTCATATATTACAATTTATAGATATTGCAATATTAATAAAAATGTAAAGAGGAAAGGTAAAAGGTTATGTGCTGGCTACATTTTTCCGTATCCCAGTATATTTGCACACGTGTTCTGTAACTATAGCGCAGAATCAATACACCATTAATTGTTTCATTCTCCTCAAAAAGCAAATAATTAAAAACTAATTGCTCACCATTTAAGTTGATAGTTGTTGCTAAAAGCACCAAAATAAAAAAAAATCACTTTGTTTTTATAACTACAACCCTTTTGTTCTCTCGAATATTAACTTAAAATTAATTATTTATTATGTGCCATATAATTTTAAAATTTGCTACCAAGTACCAAATATAACTTCTTTTAAGTTGCGGTGGGTTGTGAACTTGGGATGTCAGATCAGTCATTTCAAAATAATCTATGGCACAAGATTCTTAAATGGATCAGGGCCTCAATATCTGAAATACTTATTTCGTGACAAATAAGTTTAATAATAAATAAATAAATATTTATTTTACTTTATCATTTGTTTTGAAAACATTTTTCAATTCGTTTAAATAAGTAATCCGTTTGAAAAACTTGTTACAATTTATTTTAAAACCGGTTTGTGAAACCTGTTTTATACCGGTTATTAAACCAGTTTTAATTTATTTCTGTTCTTCAAGAAGTTTAAAGTAAACAGTTTCGGAAAATCTGAAACAAATTGTAATGTTTCCAATGTGGGAAAACCGTTTAAATACAGCTGTTTTGATGCTGGCTCATAATACTTTTATTTATATCACTTTCTGAGAATGTTTGGCGACAAAAATTTCATTGATAAACGTAGCATTGTTGGCAGCATGTCAACAGTTTGCTTTACAAGCGTATTCATTTCTGAGAAGCTTCGCATTCCATGTTTACGTATAGTTCAATAATGTTCATCATTAAATCGCGTGTTGTCGTAGCTACTTTGCCTAGCAACAAGTATGTTTAGATGTTTTTCTGACATTTCCAAGCGCGAGTTTATGTTTTAAAGGTCTAGATGACGCAGAATAATAACTCTTCGCAGATAGAAGACTGTCAGCTGAAGAATACTTGACGTCAATGTGGAAAAAAATACTTAAGTGACATCAAATGGAGCGGAAGCAATGAATAAATGATGTACCACATATTTACAAGTGTTCGTTTTTGCAACACTAAAATTCGATTTTAATTGTCGATGAAAGAAGAAATTAATATTTGTTAACAGTAAATTCACATGTAGATCATAAAGTGCCTATTATTTTTTACTTTCATTGTTAAATTCATTTATTTCGTATTAACTCATCTGTTTAATTGTTTCATTACAAGCATTTTAGTGAGGTAGGTTGCCAGCCAACAGCCTCTAAAAAGAACAGTTAATAGTGGGCTCCGAACCACTCGGACACTGTGGTATTTTTATTCGGATGAAGATAGGCGAGTTTCTAGTCGTTACCCGTTCGCATTAACTATACATAGTTCAAAGTAGATCCAGTAGCACTTTACCCGAAAGGATAGATAAAGTAATATTTAAACAGAAAGGGTAGATAAAGTATTTTAATTTTTATTTAATAGAATTACATATCCTTCCATGTTTCTTTTAAATTGCTCTCAAGTATATATATTTTTAATATTTCTCTTTCGAATATGTTTTAAAAATATTATTTTTTCGTCTAGGATAAAATAGTATATTTTACAACAAGAGCAGAAATTCGCCTATTTCTCATAAGGTGGGAAATAGATTATTCTTCACGGGTGATACACTATACATTTTCTACGACCACACTGCTGAACGTTATACAACAAAAATACACGCACGAAAGCTATCTGACATAAGAAATAATAAAAACTACAATAAAATTCATTTATAACGATTCCGCTCATAGCGACAAATTGGTTATAACGTCGAAAATGTGACCACTTGTTTGAAAACCCACGTACGCTAACGTTATTTTACTTTTATGTGTTGTGGCGATTTCCACTTATAGTAACAAAAATTTTGGGATGTTTTCTATGTCGTTATAATCGGATTCTAGTAATTTTACTGTAACACATTCCAAGGTAAATTAAACAAAATATCATAAATTAGTACAAAATATTTCTGTGTTATAAACTCAAATAATATACCAATACCAGTATAGTCGTTTTACAGACGAAGTTAAACAGATTTAAATCAATGCAACCCTGTTCTAAATTGAAACAAGGGTTCAAGTATGATACTTATTTTAAAATACGCGGACACAGTGGTATTTTATTTGGTTAATAGTTCGTAACGCTGGATTTTGAACCCTAGAACTAACACTTCATTTGTTTTTTAAACACTGAAGACTAAACAGCCCTGTATTAAACGAAAGATTAACAATGTTTCTTTTGTAGAATTTTAAATATTAAATATAACAAGATTATGCATAGGATATAACTTTTGTTATAGACCAAGCTGAAAATTGTAAACCTTGAATAGAAATAGAAGTTGAGTGTCTGTTCCTGATACTTTATCTAGATTTTCCGGCGGTGCGTGCAGTTTTTCCGCTTGTAATGATTGTGTAAACCGGCTGAAGTGAACAGCAAGACTTCTCCAGACAATAGGATCTGTTTCCTGCGGCATCGTGCAGTACACGATCCGATATTACGGCCATTGTTTCAGGACATGCTTTCAGCTTCAGTGTACAACTGTCAGCCGCATTTCTCTGCAACCCACTGCTTTTCATGTTTACCCGCGGTTTATTACGGACTCAATGCTTCGTTAAACGCAGAACGTGATCCAATTAAAAATCAAAAACCGTTATTTTACCACATTTCATATTTTATCATTATTTACCAAATATTTACAAAATCTATATTATTAAATAAAAAATTGCTACCGGTATAGGTCTTCCAAGATAAGGGGCAATTCACGTCAACAACAAACATCTCATAAATTGAAAATTGACAACCTTTTTCGTTGATGTCGAAAACAAACTTTACAAACAATATAAATGTCCTTTTAGCGATCGCCACATAAATAAGAAAGACCTATATCATACCGATTTTGACATTTTGAGATTTGAACTGATGTTCACGAATTAAATTATTTACAATATGTCTTGACTATTTTAAACATGATGTCTGTCCATACATTCGATTGTATCGTGAAAACTCATTACCAGCTACGGTTTTAATTTTTTTGATTTTAGTTTTAATTTTGTTTTAACTTTAATTGTACGTTTTAATTTCTTTTTTCGTTTTTATTTTATTTCAAATCATGATTGAGGTTACTAAATATTCCTTTTTGAACATAATGTTGGTTTAAAGAGTGAACCCACCATTCTGATACGAGAATATTTCGTTTATCTTAAGAGATATAAAAAAATGTTAACTAGACAAATTGGCTCATAAAATGATCGTAATAATAATTTTGTGTCACTTCCGGTTTTAGTGTAATTTTGTGCAAATGTAATTCTGACATAGGGAATCGATATTTTCATATATATTTTTTCGGAATACACTTAAAATTAACTTCACAATAATATCAAAATATCATCATTTTTCTTTAATCATTCAGTCACTCTGTATATTCGAAAGTACAGTCCGTTCTGTGGTGGTAACAGCTGATTTTTTTATTCTATCATCAAAATGATTAATTAAAAAAAAAACAACACTACAATTGATATCGAAACAGAACGAAAACCTTTTGCGTTTTAATATACATAGTTACTCATAAGCTACTGATACAGAACGTTATTATTGTAATATGAACTATGATGAAGACACAGTGAGTTTGAAAAATTGTGGGGCATTTTATCTCAATTTGGGGTTTGTGTTAAAACTAGTTAAACATTCCCAACATTCCGCCGGGACGAAACAAATAAAAGTTGCAAATTAAAGTTTCAGCATCCACCAGGTTGTTCACCGCCCTCGAATTTAAACCGTACAATTACGCAGGCGTATATTATCCTTAAATAAAACATGGCCGCCGCCATCCTGCGGACGCATCCTTCCTGAGGATAATCTGACGAGAACATCATAAATTCACCAGACTGCCTCGTCCTGCGCCAAGAGTGAACGACCCTCAGGATATGCCGCAGGACAAAGGATAACCGGATGTTTCAGTTTTTCTGGATCAAGTTTTCACGGATATTTATGGTTGCTTTTTTGTTCGAAGATGAAAATGTAGAATGGAAAGTGATTTTTTACTTCGATGAATATTTAAAAGTTCAAGAGTTCACTGCCATTTATCATAATATATACTACTTCTTTAAACCACTCAATGAAGTTTTCTGAAAGATCAATCTTTAAAGAAATGTACACCAGAAATTCATTTTAGAGTACAATGATAAAAAAATTATTATAAAATGTTCAATATTTATAAATCTATCTACATTGCAAAATGGTATTTTTGCAATTCGAGAATGCAAAAAATTTCATGATCAAATATCAAACAACATTTTTTGGAAAACTGTCCCAAAATTTGTAAAAATCCAAAGAGAAAATTTTGATGTTTATCAAATGAGATATTCTTTGACAGTTGACAGCATAAACCAAACAATTGTTTTAAATTATGTCAATTTTCAAGTAAAATATTTCAATATTTCGTGGTTCAATACGATTAAAATGATATCAGAAAGTGACGAACTCAATAAAGTGACAGATTGTAACCCTTTATTTTACAAAAAAAAAATGCTGAATGCAATAGTTATTTGTATATCAAGTGCTGAAAGTCTATCTTTGACGAACCAAAACGAAAGTTGCAGCCTGAGCGAAGCGAAGGTTGCAATCGTTTGTGTTCGACAAAGATAGACTTTCAACATGAAAAACAAACCAGAAAATTGTATTTTCAAAGCAGGAGTAGAAAAAAGACTTTTACGTGCACGATGCAATAGTATATTGTGTATTAAGTGCAGAAAAGTTTTCTTATCCATGCGAGTATAATTTTGGTAGCACGAGACGTAGTCGAGGGTCGCAATTTTATATGAGCATGTATATGAGCTTTTTTTGACGAGTTGCACACTATATTTTTTGGCGATCACTTGACACTTATTTCAATAATTTTCACAAAAACAATCGCTTTGTTATCGAACGTCAATAGTGGTAACCATAGCAACAATAAAGAGAAGAGAGAACATTGGCTCATGACTGTTGATTGGAATGGAAATAATTTTGCTAAAATATGATTGGTTTTGGTCGAAACGAAAATATATATTACCATTGCCTAATCATGAGTCGTGGGCAATTTTCCTTATGACAGATGGTGTATTAAAAGAATAATGTTCTGTAGTGGTCGCCTAAAAATGTGTTTTTCATCTTGCAGATAATCATTTAGCATGTTAATAGTTGTCATGTAAATATTAACTTCTCAATACTGTTATCAAAAAATATTTTTTTGTCTAAAGAATGCAAAAGATTTTTGCGTACAGGATATAATTCGGCAATTCTTTAGAATAAGACAAAATCAGAATTTAATCAGATTTGCCAGTTTATTTTTTCCCGTATCATTTTAATAGTATTGGACGAAGTGTTTAAATAAATCATTTAAAAATTCATATAATTCAGAACGTATGTTTGGTTTCTGTTATCAACAGCTAGTCATAGAAAATCTAATTTGATAGAAATTATATATTTTTTACGTAGTTTTCGAAAAACCTAGAACGAAAAAACCTATTTTCGATTGCGAAATGTGTTTGAATTATCGAATGTTTTATAAAAAAATAACTATATAAAATTGTCTTCATGACATCAAAAATAAATGACATCACTGTTTCTGTTTTTCTCTTATTGTGCTACGTTACAAAATTTTATTAATTTATTGCTACTATTTTAATACATATTAAAACAAAAAATATAGCGAAAATACAAAAACTTTGCAAAAAAGATAATAAATTTAAAATGGAAGCATCTCTATATTTTTTTGATTTTATTATTGGTTAGTTTTTGCCTCATATTACCAAAATTAATGTAATAAAAATGTTATACGAATTTCCAAATATAATCGCTGAACAGTAATAGACATAATTGACAATAAATTTGCGTATTTTCCTCTTTTGTGTTCTACACATTACAATTATTGAAATACCTAGCAGAATACATTAACATAGTTCGTGTTATGAAGTTCACTAACAATTTACGAATGCAGCTATCATACTCAAAGTTTAATTCTATTAAATCCTGAAAATAGATTCCACTGGATTCCATTTCTGTAATTGTCTAACTTACTCTAATTCCAGATAAAAAACTAGAGAGAGGATTTTATTTCATCTGTTCATTTAATCACTGTTATTTATTTTTCGTAATTAGGGTAATCAGCGCATATTAAGGCGTTTAATGTCACACTTTCTTAATGATAAGGACGCAATTTATTATCATTAAGGTGCAATTTACACCAGCAGCCCAGAATACTTTGAGATATCGCTGCATTACAAATATTAAATTCTTCCCACGCTAAAATATAAAGATATTGCTGGGTTATTAATTTTTTGAAATAAGCACAAAAATTACACCTTGAAATATTTCGGAACAATTACAACATAAATTAGCAATGAAACTAATCAAATTTAGTAGCCAAGATCTTTTCAAATGAATTCGTTATCATTACTTGGAAAAACAAAAATATAAATAAATGTAAACGTATGACTAATTTTAAAACTAATCTCCAACAAATTGTTTTGTATCTCTTTTAAAAGAACCCGCTTTTATATCAGTAGCTGTCAGTTATATTAACAAATTGCTCTGTAATTAATAGAAAAAGTTTTATCGTAAAAATAAATACATAATGAGGCAGAATTTGCTCCAGGATGACATGAGTGATTCATCTTACGCTTAGTAACTCAGATATTATTAATTTTATTGCAAATAATTTTAACTATTTGTAAACAAAATTAGATTTGCCAGATGTTAACTTCAAACACTTTTAGCTGGCATGTCTCTGCGGTCTGTAGGTAACATGACCCTTATTTAGTTTTCTAGAAGCAGTTCCAAACTTTTTATGCATTACAGCTTTTTGTCGTATGATAACCGTTGTTATGTTCAGCTTTCCAATTCTGTATAGATGCATGATGATGACAATGATCAATAACACCCAGATTCATAAAAAAGATTAGCCACTAACCTAGATTAATTACACCATTGTTAACATCCTTAAATGTCAAAGATAACTCCAGTCCCAATTCATAAAAAAAATTAAATATATTTTTCTTCAAACGTCATAAAAGTGACATCTTCTGTGACGTGATTGACAAGGTTGAAGTTTAATTTCTACCCCGCCGTAATATAATTTTTTATTCTATACTCTGTTTTTAAACTATAGATCAAAGCCTGTGATTGGCTGCTGCGCCATTTCATGAAGCAGCATTTAACCAGAAAAAATTTCAAGTTATCTTCTCAAACGTAATTGAAATGTCAAACTCTCAGTAGTTGTCAAATCACTTGTTGAATTTTGAAAAAATAGAATGTGTTATTCAGTATAAAAGTGTCTTTGTGTGCCTCGCATGTAATTGTCCGACTCGCTTCGCTCGTCGTGCGAACTTCCATGCTCGCCACACAAAATATCACTTTTACTCTTAATAACACAATATTACTATTTTTAGTTCCAAAGATAACTCCACTAATTTGGTGGAATTAGCAAGATTTTATGAATTGGGATTGTACTTAGTTTGAAATTTCAGGATGTTAACAAGGGGTATAACTTTGAGATAACTAATTCGGGTTAGTAGCTTATCTCTTTTATGAATCTGGGTGTAAAACTTTACGTCCATAGCTCTGATGTTTTTTTTTGCTGCGCATAAGCAGCTTTTTGGAAAGCAGCATAAAGATTTATGTGTTTCTTCCTATTTTTCGCGTGTAGAAAAAAACCTAGTGCTTCAGTTTATGTAGGGAATCTGTATCGTTCACTGGGATTTTCTTGCTTTTCCTAGTCGACTTCTGCCCAAGTTTTGTATTTCCATAAAGTGTGAATGCATATTAGAGCCACCTTAGTGAAATATGACATCGATCGTGGAATTCTCGAGCTGAGAGGATGGAAGAGGCTGATGTAAATATTTACCGATTCACAGACATCCGCTGCATGTTCGTTTATCTGTTTGTGTAGTGCAAGGTCGCATTGCTCGATGTATTCCTGGATGTTGCATATTTCTATTCGCGCTAATTATTCGCTTGATAGGAGGTCAAATGTAACAGGTCACACAACATGTGTTTGTGGAGTTTGTAATAATTACATTACCAAAGAAAAACTTTTACAAATTAGATCAGTAATTTGCGATAAAAATTTCTTCAAAAGTATCGATAAATATTATTTTTATATAAGGAAGATTGAAGTAAATTAGTAACATAGTCGTTTTGATCGTGTAAAATTAAGACAGTAAGATGGAATTCTCCAATAATCCAAAAATGCACAGAACACACTATCCACAACACTTCTTACACTTTGCATGATCTACGCAATAATCAAATTAAAATAGATATCAATATTTGAAAAGTAATGTTCGAAATCACTTACCAAATAATATTTGTAAACATATCTTACTTCTAATATAATATGTTGTAGGCTCTTATATAACTTACTGCCTTGGAATCCCAATCAAAAACAAAATTTTGATTTGAGAAGTAATACGAAACGTATTCGTAGATACTAGAACCTCTTCTTCTTTTGGAAAGTTATGTTTCTTAAAAAGCGTTAGACTCCTCTCCATTCTTCTCTATTTTTAATTTTTTCCCCAATATCGTACACCTACGTAGTAGGTGGTAAGATCTTTATTTATTTTGTCCATCACTGGTATCGTCAGCCTTTGGATTTTTTCCCCGCTGTATTCATAAATATTATCTTTATATGTTACTTACATAACTGACTACCTTGGTTGACTAATCGAAAACATTAAAAATATTCGATTTGGGAAGTAGGTAATACGGACTGTACTCCACCACTTCTTTTGGAACTTTTTAAAGAGCACCTGAGTTGGTATTCATCAAAAGTCGTTTCTAGATGAAGTTTCACCTCCTTTACATAACTCCTTTTTATTCTTCCTTATTTTTAATTTTTTCCCCAATCTCGTACAGCTAACTTCTTTAGATCATTATTTATTTGGTACATCCACACGTTCTTAGAATAGCCTTTGGATCTTTTCCATGGTATTTGTAATATATTAATATTTTCGGGAAAAATGTCGTAATTAATTTTCTTTCTTCATTTAATTTCCTGGATATATTACTAAGGGCCGATTTTACTACCTTTGGTTGAAGTGCCAGGTACCTTAACCATCGGATAATAGAAAAATATCCGTTGATTAAGGAAATGGATACTAACCAGAGGTACTAAAACAGATTATTTTATCCCTGTTCTCTCCGCTATCTGCTTACTCTTACAGTTCGAAACTATTTACTATGGAAATAAAGTATATCAAGCTAGAATAAGCACGGTGAGTTTCTGGATGGGTGCGCTTCTGAAAAACATTTTTAATTTTCGTTAAATTTCCCGGTTGAATTTCCATTTCCCTTGTTAATGGATTGTGCAAAAAACAGATTTGTGCAGTTTTCGCTGAATGTGCATCTAAATGCAAATTGTCCAGTGCAGTGAAAATAATCCACGTCCCATGGGCGTGCATACAGGTCGGCCAAGCGATCGATCACCCCGAACTCCGGGACATGTACTTCGCTTGATATATGGCTCTTGTACCATAACATGTGTGAGTGAAATGGAACCAGAATTAATAACAAAATCACATCACACGCGGAAATTTATTGCTTCAAAAACAAACAATTTTAGACATAGAATTTGACACGCCTTTATAGAAAAATATATTTCGTATAAATGGTGGATGCACTTTTGAATTCACACAATCTAAATTGTAATTATCTTGATATATTTTTATAAAGAACAAATAGTTATAACGTCACTGCTTTTGGTCTTAGAAGTACATTGGAGTGATATCTCTCATAGGGAATGTTAATTTTGTTGTTTAAAGAAAGTGTAGTAGCTTGAAATTTAATGCAGTTAATACTGAATAATCCAAGATTTACGTAAAAATTGCCGAAAAAAAATTGTAACCTAAAATATGGTTCTATTTGTACACGGTAAGTAATTTAGTGATCCATGTAACCTCTGCTCTGAGTATAGAGGAACCACCTATGCTGAGGAGAAAAAGACCAGAAAATTTTTATTGTTAAAAGATCAATTCAACCGGTAAATAGAAAAAAAAAATCCTACGCATATAGAATGGTAGACGATCCTAATTGCTACTCCATGAGTTCTGAAGAACTGTTGTTAAATGGTAATCAGTGAGTGATTATAATGAAGAAGCTGAAGATTATGAAAACGAATAAGCGGGATGCAAGGAAAATTATTTTAAAAAACGATAAAGAAGGATGAATGGATAAAATGTGTAATTTATGGTTGCTGTTTGCACGAAGAATGTACATCAAATGGCAACAATATGTTAATCAGTTCATCTCCTCATACCCTTGGTTCGTCTCACCTATATATAGTGGAGGAGAGTTGGACTTTTGTGATCTCGAATAAAATATTTTTTGATAGTTTTCAGAACATAGTTTAAATTATTTCCTTATTCTTATAAGTAAGCCAAAATTATATATTGTTATAAATAAATTTTGTTATTTAAATATTGTTCAATATTATAGAGTAATAATTATTTTTCCAAAATGTGTTCCATCTCACTCCATTTATCTTAATCACAGTACATTAAGCCAATATCGACAAACTTTTATATATTCGATTTTTATAGATGAACTAACTTTTTTGATTACTTCTGGGAAAAAGTTAACTAAACTGTATTTTCTTGGTGCGTTCAATGAAGAAAAATACTTTTTTTCATTGCTTCTTGCATTTTTCTTTGAAGTATCGACATCTTTCTTTCGATCGGATACTGGTATCGATAATTTTTATACGATATATTTGATACCCAAGTATAGATACCTTCTCAGTATCTCAAATCTCTAATCACAACGTAGATATACGCGTCCTCATTGGTCTTATATTAACAACAATATATTATTTTTATTAGTGTTTATTGTACCATAGATGTGGTATATAATTTATCAAAGTATATCAGCTGTAATAGACTGTTGATCTATTATTAATCTACACCTTCCAAACCAATGTTAATATTGTAAGGTAACTGTTAACTAGCTAAAATTCTCAAGAGATGTACCCTACCTAATACATGTAAGTGATTAGTACGTCTCCTAACGTCTTTACTAAAATAATTCATTACTAGATTGCTTAAAGATGAACCACAGGTATTGGCTTTCAAAATATTGGATACATATTAAATATATACGTCTTAAAATTTAAAGGTTCTTATTAGGACCAACAAATATAATATAAAGAATTTTCTTTCACATGTTAATTAATGCTATGTACTCATATTAAATTACAGATTATTATTATTATTTTAGTAAGTAATTGGTAATAAGTTATATTACCTGAGGTGTTAAAATTGAGATTTCACCAAGTAATGAGAAAGAGGGCTGTAATTTTCCGTGGTAAATGAGGAAAACTTATTTTTAATTAAGATACAATTTCAAATTAACTTATAACAGGGTTTATTAAATTATTGATTGAAGTTCTCAATAGAAAAACTCATTAAAAACTTGGAAAATTCAAAATTTAATTAGTCGAACATCACAACATTTAATTGTGTACCGACGTTAAAATTTAAATATAACTTTTTTTGAATATTTGATAAAATCAATGTGAATAACATCTCTATAAACTGCGACGCAGAATTTATTAACTTATCCCTAACATAATTTCCATCCCAAATTCTAATCTTGTGGAATATAAAAGTGAAAAATTGGATTAGTATTCTTTCGGCTGTGTATCCTTGGCTCCGTTCAAGTTCAGTGACTTCCACATTCGTGAGTCACGCGATATGTCTCACTTAAAGCTCCGATGCAGCTTTCCACCGATACGGAGAGCTTTATGGATATTCGATGTCGCAGGAAAGATAGTCCTGGTAGACCGCGCCTGTAAGCTAATGGATTGACAGATAATTAATCCAAGCAAAGACATCAACTACCAATTACTAAACACTCTGCTTCTCATCACTTTTTCACCAATTATTAACTAATAAAACCAATCTGAAATTTGTTTATCCATATTATAAACTATAGTGATGCTTAAAAAATCCAAAAATGAAACTATAGTACCTATATTTTATAAATGTGGATAAATCAATGTAAATTTCATTAAATAATTCAGATATGAACGCCTAAAAAATAATTACATCATCATTTCACGTAACTGAGATACTTCATTCAATTCTTTAGTTTTATCATATGTCTGCTTTTTAACTATAATAATTCTGTCGTTACTATAGTGAGAATAAAGCTCTATAGATTATTCTTAGCAATAATCTATGTAGCTTTTGTTTTTGTTGATATAATAGTAAATATTATATAGTTATCAACATACCACGTGAATTTTTGAACACCGAACTCAAGAATTTAACATAAAAAATCAGTTTTAGCTCTCATTCCTTCCCTTATTATTTTATAGCAAAGTTTTATACGATAAAATTTAAAGAATTTTTTTTTGTATATTTTTTATTACTTTTTTAGAACATTCTGTTTGTAGTTTTAAAATTAGTTTGTTATGACAATTCAGAATATTTTTAACTTATTTAAAACTTAAAATTTCCTTCATCAAAATTGTATAACCCAAAAATAATACTAATTTTGGCGATATTATGTATATTTGTATATTTTTTATGTTTTAAAAATTAAAAATTTTTTATATTTAATAATAACGTAATTTGTGAAAAAATAGTATTAGAGGTACATTTTAGGAAAAACGGTTCAAAGCTTCAAATAAAGTACTACTTCCGATAAACCAACTGTAGTTAAAATCTTATCAGTTTATTATATTTAAATATAACTCTTAAATACCACATATTATATTTTTTTACATGTATCCTATTGGACTTAGTGGACGAAAAATCGTCACAGACACATTGACCAAAAAATACCTTCCTTATCTATATATTGATAGGCTGGAGTTATAAATATAAGGTAAAAGTAAAATGAGGGAAAAATCCGATTCCTTTATTTAACATAAATTTGTACGACAAAAAATAATCCAATCGAAAGAGTTCGATAAATCAGAAAATAATTCTCCAGATTTTTCTCAAACTTGTTGCCATTTGGCAATAGTCTCTCAATAACAAGTTTTCGAAAAACATGTCATATTATTTTCAATTTATTATCATTCTCTTGTTATATTATTACTGATAATAGTTGACGATACAAGGAATTGAACCCTTGATCGCACAGTCCGTTCAATTCGAATCAAAAAGTACTATCCAAAGCTACCTGTAAATTAATACACAGTGTTATATTAATCATACGTATTTTTCACTTTAAAACAAAATTTTAATTTTTATCTTCCATTAATTTCATTTCATATTGTGGTAATAAAACATGTGTTGCTATATACAAGCAATATTATCCTAATTATATTAAAATATAATTTTCGAATCCTGCTTATTTACTTAACCAAGATAAATGTACTGCTACATATATTTTCATAACATTTCCCATTGGTTATAATTAAATGCGATGTTTCCAATCCATTGTTCAATGTACAAATATTATTCATCATCGTATTTTGACTGTTATTTTTATGTAAAACAAAACCGGATAGGATTATCTCGTACTTTCCGGTTCTTACCGCAAAGATATTAAATCATTAATTGTTTTCCAAATGATAAGGTTCATTATAATGCGAAAAAATTTGGAAATTCAAACTTTACTATAAAATAAACACATAAATAAAACTTATTTTAGATATAATTGGGTTTGAAGTACTGTCCGACCGAAATTTCGGTTTCGGTTTTGGTCAATGTCGGCCAAAAATGCTGTTTTCGATTATAGTTCGGTTTCGGCCACAAATTACTCGAAACTAATGTTCGTATCGAGTAGGGCGCTTTTGAGTTTTTTTTTATTAATTAATAGTTTTGTTTTGTACATTATTTCAATTTTCTTCCTTTCGAGATATAATTATTATCGTTATTCTGAGGCTGTGTGTGATAGATATAACTAAAGTCTTTACATCTTTAGTAAAGATAATATTTAAATCTATAAAAATTAAGTGATTTTCTAATAAATTGAAGTCTTTAATTAATTTAATAATCGGATATTAACTAACACAGTGAGAAAAACACTAAATTCCCGTCTCCAATAAAAATTTAACTAAATTTTAACATAATTACATAAGTTTTGGTTTCTGTTACGTTTTCGGCCGAAACTAGAAGAGGAATCGAATGTTCGGTTTCGGTTTCGGCTGAAAATAGTGTTTCGGTCAGACAGTAGTTTAAAGCCATAAAGGACAAAGAACTTAGTTTATTCATAATGTTAATAAACATTTCATCTATGGTACAACATTCCTAAATGGAATAGAACATCAATTACCTAAAATACTAGTTTCGTGACAAGTTTTACTTGCATTTTAGAGGAGTTGGATGTCAGCCTACAGCATCTGCAGACCTAACACTTATAGTGGGTTCCGAACCACTCAGACACAGCGGTTTTCTTATTTAGATAAAGATTGACAAAGCTGGGAATTGAACCCCAGATCTCATAGTTATTGGTGTGGAAATTCGTTAGTCGAATGAGCCACCGATACCCGTATAATAAAATAAACGTAACAATCATTGTAAATGAATGAATGCTGATAAATCAAGCGAAAATTTCTATTGTTTTATTACATAATATACCAAATGCTACGAATTCTCTTACTGTTAGCGAATTTATAAATTTGATATCAATTGATCATTGTTTCTGACAGGTTGTAATTAAGCAACATCAAAATTAGTTCTCTAAATTTCCGACTCAACAATACGCTGTTAAATATCAAAGCTTATCAAAAATCTGCGTGTCAATTGAGTGATAGAATCATAATTAAGCCATTCATATAATAGATCACCTAGTTTCGATAATACATGGCACTACGTGACATTTAATAACTCCCTGTCCGAATCACGAGTCATTATAGAAATTAATTGCGTAGAATTATGCACAAATGATACAGAAGGATTAAAAATCCTGGCTTTGACAGCATGATTTAAAACCTAAGATATAATTAATAATGTAGAACGACATCTAATACACCGCTTTCAGATTGTTATTATGAATATTCTAAATAATGAAAAAAGATTTGGGCATTGAAAAGAATAAAAAATGTAATTAAAATATTTCTTACTTAATTACCGCGAGATATTTATCTTCAAAATGTCAAGTTTACATTCCTAATTAACTTAAAATTATTGACACATTCATTGACATTTCACACGAAGTTCACTTTCAATGTTTAATTAAACAAGTATCAAAACACTTACAGCCTCTGTAAAGATATCTTTAAATTGTAATATTTAAGATACAATAAATGTAAGTAGGTCTTAACATTCGTAGAAGTTGTAACATGAGATGCTATACCGAAAGTCATTATAAAACAAAACTAAAAATTATGAAAGAGGTTCAATGAATAATGTAGCAATATGATTCAAAATCCAACACCTTAAAAGAAGAAGAGAAAATTTTTGATAACAATTCCCAAAACACAAATGGTTAGCTTATAGTTCTTGCAACCAATACCATCTCTATATATTTATGAACAGGCTACCTTTGTAAAAAGAAATATATCCTTATTTACACTCAATAAATATGTGTACTGCCATATGACCACCAGAAACCAATCATGTATAAATATTTCCAAATACAATTCTAATTTATATGCTAAATGTCCATATTACACGGCGTTAAAAATTTATAATGGTTTACCTGAAAATCTAAGAAAAATAACTGATACAAGTAAGTTCAAAATCCTATTACGAAATTTCTTAATATCCATGAGTTATTATAGTGTAGGTACAAGAATATTTCCATTCTGTTTGACTCTGTCTTTGCTACTTTTCTAATACATGTATAGACAATAAATCATTATTATTATAACTATTATTATTATTATTACTATTATTATTATTATTATTATTATTAACCTATTTAGGTTCATAAATGCTTAAAGGCTATCGCACACTGTTCGGCACCGACCGGCCTAGACCGGCAGCGATCAGATCGGCAGAAATAAGTTTCCATAGTTTTTATGGAGGTGCTCACACTAATCCGGCAGGGCGGCGATACAGCCGGACACCCCGGAATTCTCTGAGAAAATATATAAATATTTTTCCGGTCTGTGCCGAGCCGATCGCACCGCAGTTGACACGTGTCCGATAGGAAAAGGCAGTATATCTTTTCTCGAGTTTGCCGAAAATATAAGAAAATAATTAGTTTAGAGAGATAGTCTATTTTCATTTGTATTGAGTTCTAAATACGTTTTATTTTTGAATCAGGACCGCCGAGGAATAAAAAAACTGTTTTCTTCCATTTTCCATTTTTTTCTTTTCTTTTTTTTCCCTTTCTTTAATTCAGCTTCTTTGCAAACCAGACTCAATTATTACTGTTTCTTCGTCAGAAAATTTCATATTTTTGTGCTTTTTTTACTGTTTATCAATCGTCTGCTATACTTATCTGTTAACTATTGCTGACTAGTGTGCGATAGCATTAGATTTTATATATGTAATACAAGTAACTAGAATCTTACTTGAAATTTTTGTCGTTATGGTCACGACTGATTGTTGCAACGAAAATCAAACGAATCCGCAGGACGACTGACGAAAGACGTATCTAGGCAACACCTATTTAGTCGTGCAAATTCCGCGTCAATTGTCAGTGAGATTTGAATCGGATTGGATGATAAGTTATAAGTGGAATTGTCATCATAATTACCCATTTTTAAAAGCCAAACAAATGTTCTTAGCCCAAACTATAACATTATTATTTTCTTAGAAATGTAAGTTAATTATCAACTTTCATCTAGAAAGAAAAATAATAAACCGCTGATATATCCAGTAAATATTAACAATACCGCGAAAAGGACAATGATGGAGCAGTAACAATTTTCGACTTAATTTTCGCGAAATAACTTCCAGGAAAACTCCGCAATCCTCGCTCTCCCGAAATAATTTCATTATCCCTAATATCCCGTATCCTTGAAACACAGGCCTATTTCCTGCTATCCTGCGCGGCACGTCCTTTAGTGCAAACAGTCCTGCTGAACTCACAGCAGGAAATAAATGTTAGAGACCTGTATACACCGGGGGATACAAATTTCTGCAAGACACTGTGCACATTACCAGATAGGTTATTAGTAGTAAATACTGAAGATATAAAACTCGCTCTTGAAGAAAATATATAAATAAAGGAAGATATCAGGAAGGCTTAGTTGTTCCAAGCAACAAATGATATTTGCTATTCGAGAAAAGCTCTTGAAATATGAGAGAACTATATTTCGTATCCATTCTTTTCTAACTCTATTTCAAATAAACACATATATCACTCACGGCTTATTACCAATAGTTGGGTATGCCACACCTATTTATTGCAAATATAGGTATTGATATATGGTCTATTTCTCCGAATTGATTCTCATGTAATCAATTTCTGTGAATCATTAAACTTTTATCTAGCATCTTCGATGTACACGCTTCGCATAGGTGAGACTTTTACTCGCTATCTAATTATCGTACGAGTTAAAAGGGGTATATATGATTGCAGAGATAATGGCCCCTATTCCGAGCTCACATTTATTATAATGTCGCTTTTAGTAAGCCTGATTTCGTATTATAATCTTTAGAGAACAAATGTCACTTTTAAGAAAAGCACTTAGAAATGAGCTCGGAATACGGGGCACTATCTTTACTTAAAAAGTAAGACTAGTTGTCACAAATAATCAAATTCAAATAAGTAGTCTCTTTTCAGAAAATATTTGTTACTAACTAATAGGTTCTTTTACCATGTATGCTATTCTCTTGATAATGTTACTTGTTTTTTCTCAATTGTACAATAAGTTATTGTCTTAATTCTATAAATTAAATTAATGTGTTCTTGCCTCATCTTGCACTTGCCACATTTGTACTAACATCCTCAAAATAATGATAATAAAATAATAGTTATATCTTCGAAAGGAAGAAAAATGTAGTAACGTTCAAAACAAAACTATTAACTAACAAACAAAAAAATAAGCGAGTGAAACTATTCCGAACAAACCCGAAGACGCCAGACATTATGTGAATATTAGTTTCGGTCGGGCCAAAGTTTCGGCCAATTTTTGGAGAAAACCAAAATTGCGGCCGAAACCAACATTTTTTGCTGAGATTTGCCGAAACCGAAAACGAAATCGAAACTTCGGTCGGACTTTAAACAGTAGTATAACCGCGATAACGGATATATTCAAATATTAAAAAAAAAAATAGTGTGTCACTCATATCGTTAGTATAATACACAACTAGTAGTTATGTTGGAATATTTCATCCATTTTTATATTTTTATATAATACTGTCAGTTTTGACATTTGTTTACTTCGGAAATCACACAATTTTTCATCCGACAAGGTGATGTCATCAATCCCCTGTTCCCCATAACGATTTGAATCACATAGGTACTATAGATGAAGTGAGGTTCAACTTATGAACATTCCTTATTTATGTGTATCTTTTTTTCTTTAGAGTTTCATTTCCTAATACCATGTGTACCTTTATTTTCTGTTGGTCGCTAGTTTCTTTACCTCTCTTTCTTCCTTTTTCGCTATTTCTTTTGTACACTTTTTCCTTCGTCTTTCTCTTCTCTTATTTCTACCTATGGGTCAATTGAAAACATCTTTTGAATAATATTTAACAGTTTCTTTAGGCTCTCAAGGTTTTTATTATTAATCAAGTCAATTTCATAATTTGGGTAAGGTTTTTGCCGTCTTTAAACATGCCTTGCAAAAAACATGTTGCACTATAAATTCCAAAAAATAATAGACGAATTCTACCTGATCTATAATTAGCTAGAAGCTATCATCTTTATTGCTACCTCCAAAATTAATCACCTGTGGTTGTTGGAAACTATGTACTATAGTTTTGGAATCTCTGGTGAATGCATTAAGTCAAGGTGTTTGAAGAGGAAATTTACCCGTTTGTTTTATTATGTAATCTAAAGTAGATTACACTTTGCAAACTGAATGAGTTTACTTAGTGGGTAGCAAACTGATCTAATATTCGTATTCACTTTCATAACTTGATTTAATTTTAACTCAATCTTAGATCAAGACGTTGTACTTCCATGTATCATTATTCATATTTATAATTTACTGCAATACACAGGGCTGTGCGAAGTTATATTGCCGCCCTGGTGCAAATCTTTAAGGGATGCCTCCCTCCAAAAATTTTCTAAAAAAAAATTTGAATTATAAAATAAAAATTCATATTTTTAAAATTATTTATATTATGTATACCGGGTGTCCGAGCTCGACCGACACATAGGAGTTTTACATGAGAAATCAGTTAATTATGAATAGTATCTCCCCAGTGCAAGATATTAACTTGAAATATGCAATTTCGTCTGCAGGGCGAGATTTATTAAATTTAAAATCTAATATTTTCGTTCAAAATCAGACAGGCATGGAAATAAAAGAAAATAGTTATCTGACAGTTTAGTGAAGTATCACTGATTTTAATTCTTATTCCTTGTATTTTAATATTATTTAAGTTGAATTTAGTTTCTTTTTGTTAAATAATATACCAATATTACAAAAATATAAATATCTACAATGACATGTCATTAACTGTCAGAACTGTCACAAAGATATTTTCTTTTATTTTCATGGCTGACTGATTTTAAACGAAAATGTTAGATTTTATAATTTAATAAATCTCGTCTTGCAGACGAAATTTCATATTTCAAATAACTGTAATCTATAGAAATAATATTCCCCAAGAAGCGTCCAAAATTTCAAGTTAATATCTTGCACTGGGGAGATACTATTCATAATTAACTGATTTCCCATGTAAAACTCCCATGTGTCGCTCGAGCTGGGACACCCGGTATACAATATGTCCACGGATCGAATTACAAAAAGGGAAAATATTTTTATTTTTTATTTTATGAGAAAAACATATTCTTGATAAAAGTTTTTGTATGTTCCAAAACATTTTCAAATTCTTTTCGTTTCAGAGAAAAATCAGAAATAGATCTACTTAGTTGAAAATTTCCCAAAAAAACAAGTTCGCGTTGTCATATTAATAACTATTACATGACTTTTGTATAATTTTAATTTCATTAATTTTACAACAAAAATAATATAAACAATAAATTATTCTACTCAATCCATTCACCGCCTTTTTGAGCGCACAATTCTACTCTTCGACGCAATTCTTTATAACTTCCACTGTTGAAAACGTCACAGCGTCTCTAATCCTCTCCTTTAAATTCTCTACATTCGGAGTAAGATTATTTGCATAAATTATTTTTATTATCCTAATTGACAGTTAATGAAACGAAATAAATAATGCCAGTTACCTATGACAACGCGAATTTGTTTTTTGGGACTTATTTTTCTCTTAAATAAAAAAAAATAAAAATATTTTTCCTCTTTGCAACTCGATCCGCGAACATATTATATTTGAAATAAAAACTAACAATTTTTTATTTAGTATTTAGTCTCTCTTCGCTCATAGTTGAGCACAGGTAATTTTTGATAGCTACCGATACAGGCAGGCTTGTAGCTAGATTTGTTTTCATGGGATCTTCCAAATTTTGGGAAATGGAGAAAGGAGTTATATTATAATTTTCCATTTCCATGCTTCTATTGTTTTCTTGGAGAAGAGCTTCTAAATAAATTAAACACAAATAAATGTAAATACTTTTCAATAATAATACAAAATTCAATAAAATATCTGATATTTAATAAATTTTCATAAATATACTAGATACATTTGATAAATTTAAACTAAATTCAACAGAATTTCAAGGAGAGAGGAAGGTACGAAAGCCCTTCGAGCCCTTCTCCTGGCTACGTGCCTAAATACAGGTATTGTTAATAATATTCTAAGTGTTATAAATGAATTTAAATAAATGCCACATAAATAAATTATTGGTATATAAATATGTTAATATTTCTGTCGGCGTTTGATTAAATGCTACAAAATTCTGAATTGTAAATTAATCAACTAATTTCAGGCATTACTGTAGGTAAATTCTACTATCGTTATTGACTTACATATAATAAACACTAATTAAATACGAAAGGAAGATGTGTATCCGATTTTGTAATTGATATTTATTACAATTACTAATTGATATCTTTTAAATTTTTGTTGCCCTCCAGATTTTGCCGCCCTTGTGCTGTGCACCTCTTGCGCCCCGATTGGCAATAAATTAGAAAACTTTGAAACTAAAAACTACCAAACATAAAACTGTAGCAATAAATGTAAATGGAGTAAAAATAATTCAAATAAAAAAGTAAGCGCACCCCTTCTACCTCGAATCCCTAGAGAGAATTTTGTCATACGCTTATATTCACTAAAAGACATCACTATTTTTATATGTTACCTATTGTGCTGATAGCTACATCACGAAAATTGCATTACCTACTTAATGTAGAAGCACGTCCAAAAAGTAAGAGCTCAGTACTCTTGACGCACAAAGGGATATTTTTAACAGGCAGCACTGCTTTTAAGGGCAAATTCTTGGGAGTAGAATGGACACTCGATTTTATCAATCGGTTGAAAACTGTTGTAGTGCCGTGTTGAAATGAACGTTTCGATTACGAATCCCGTCAGCTTCGATGTGAGGAACTTAATTCGATACCTCCTCAAGAAGGGAAACGCGCCGTTTTTAACGAAATAAAGATATAGGGATAGTTTTAGGAAACCTATTAATTAATACAAGTGGTGTCGTTAGTTTAAAGCTGACTGAACGAACGTTCATCAGTAGTACGTATTAATTAAAATTTGTTATTAAAATTATTATTTTTTATAATTACATTCAGTGAATTCACCTTTATAAAAGTCTGTAACAATAATCTGCCTTTTTTTGTTCATAAAAATGGCGTCGAATCAAAACGCCAAATGTTATGTCACAAATTTACTTTTATAAAAATGTGGAGTGTTTGTTAGGTTTCATATTATTTTTTAGTATTGTTTTGCATCAAAGGTCTTAAATTCATTAAAAACATGCTGCCAGTTTTTAGTTGGAAATATCATTTGATGTAACAAAATTAAAACCTTTGATACAAATTGAAAAACGTGAAACAGTATGAAATAAAACGTACGTCAATCGTCCGTTAAATGATTTTTACGATACTCATTTCGAAATTTTTGACTCGGCTCCTTGGTTGCCTCATCTAGAAACATATTCATACCGTAAAAAATATTTACCGGACCTAACACTATGTCAAAAAAATATTTATATATGAACGATATATGAATTTGTAATATTTTGTAAAATATATTGCTGTATCGATTTTTTTTAAATTAGTATACTCTTATTTGAAGGACATGCTTTGTATTATTCGATTACTATTATAATTTTTACAAAATAATAAAATGCGTGTGTAATATTTTCATTTGATTATTCCATACAAGTCATTTTTACCCAATGAGAAAGCTTCATTTGATGGCCACATGGGCGCCCATAAGGGGGGGCAAGAGGGGGCATTTGCCCTCCCCTGGCTTTTCGCAGACTTTAAAAAGACGGTACATTACTTAATTATTTCAGCATCGTTATATTATATAAAAAAATTATTAATGTTTGTTGTACTTTAGGGCGTATGTTTTCAATGTGTGAGATAAATTATTTCGTTAGTATTTGTGGTTAGTTTAACTGTCATTAGAAAATAGAGATATCCGAGACAATTAACTACAATAAACTTCATTTTATCGAAGAGGTTCTTAATGAATTTTCCGAGGAATTTTTGAAAGGTGGAAGGAATTTGAAAATTGCCTTATAAACCAATCAAAAAATAAGTAAGAATCTTTACTTTATGTCTGTTTTTTTAACAATTCAATTTATTTACTAATAAATATATGGGTTTTGGATTTTTTTATTTTGCCCCCTCTTGAAAAATATTTTATGGGCGCCCATGGATGGCTATAGGTAATTTTTCAGTGAAGAAATTTTATAAAACCACAGAATCATAGTCATGGTTACATTTTGTTGATATCAAAAATTTTATGTTTGAACTGTTGTCATTCGAGAAATAATCAAGCAAAAATTCGAGCTATGAATTTAATTGGTAAAATTTACTCATTATTATATAAATGGCTTCGCTGTCGTATCTAAATGTCATTTTTGACACTCGTTTGTCTGTTACTACGCAACAACTATTCGTAATTTTTTCCAAAAAATTCATGGCTCTTATTATATTACTTATGAAAATCTTTACAATCATATAAAAATAATAAAAACAAAATCCACATATAGGAGGCAGTTTCAACAAAACATGCCCATTTAATTTTCTTTATCTCCTCGAAATATTTGTAATGAAGTGAGTCACATTTGACATTTGACCTTTTTCGCGTTATGTTTATGAAATATGTTTGGAGTTTGAACAGAGGCAGGTAAGATTGTGACATTTTTCATACGATTTCCTTTGACCTGAATCGGTGTCTACATTGAGGTCACAATTGCACCCTCGCTGCTTCCGAATATTCGATTTACTGCCTTCTTGCTCACGTGAACCAATTTCTAACTGGGGGAGTAGGACAACACACAACATATCTCTTATGATTCACATAGTCATACCTAAAAATGGGTATAAGTTACATCATCATCAACCTCACTGTTGAATTCTTAAAGTTCTGATATATATATATATATATATATATATATATATATATATATATATATATATATATGTTCGACAACTTAGGACAAAAAATGAAAGGGTATATACTGTACGACGTGCTGATAATGAATCAATAAGATTTTTTTATAAATTAGCAAAGTTAAGGGTGCTTTACTTGAAGTAGACATTTTTTGGACCATTGAAATAACTATTAATTACACAATATTAGACATATATTAGGATTAGATATTATGTAAACAATTACTTTCATTGTAGAAGATTTGAAAAAAAAATATTAAAAATAACTACCGACCAGTGGCAAAAAAATGTTTGCTTGAAATACGATGCATTTAAAAGAAAAACATCTTTTTGCTTCATAATCAACACGTCGTACAGTAGATAGCCTTTAATTTTTTGTCCTAAGTTGTAGAACACCGTGTATAAGTGTGTATGCAGGATGTTTACGATTTCCTAATCTATATTTTGATGGTCGGTACTATAGGTAAAAAAGGCGAAAAACATTAAAACATCTTAGTAAAAGTTTTATAATAAAAGTGGTATTATTTCTATAAAATTTTTAGAAAGAGGTGATAAATTAATGTTAGAAAAATTTGTAGTAATCTGCAAACTAACAAATTTATCTAGTAGTTGCAGTTCGTTATCATTTAATAATTTAATCAACGTCTAAAATTCATCGGAACTACCCAGGTCATAACCAGCTTGATGATCGCCAATATCTTGACCAAGTATTATTAAATTAATAATTGTCGAGTAGTCGGATATCGTCTATTTGGAAATTGATGTAAAGACGATGTGCAGCTGTCGAATTTTGATGCACTTCCGACTTCCTTACAAACAAGCTTCATGTCAACTAAATCAATATCAGAAAACCGATAGTTCATCGTCTACCTTTTACACAACTAATAATCAATTAAGAACTGACAGTGCACAATTAAATGAATGAATAAAGAAGTATACCTGATAAAAAAATAAAATAGTTTTCTTGGTTCGCAGAGTAGTACAAATTTTTCAAACATGAATTTATTGTCTCCTTCTAAAAACTAAAAAAACAATATCTTTTTTATTATAATATTTTTTCTAAATAGTAAATAGCCTATATGTATACGAATATATTTACAATTTAACTAATCATTCCACAGTAGTAGAATTTTAGCTTCCTTAACGCTCACATTCGTTCCTATTTCTTGTCATAATTCTCTAGTTGTTAAGTCTACGGTCTAAGTGTTTTCACATCTTTGAAAACGTTATCCTTCCATTCGTCTTTGGTCTTCCTGTAAGTACCTATAGTAATTTTTATAAAAATATTCCATGACCTACATATTATATTAACAATCTTGTGAAATATGAACTCCTCGAGGTTTTAGAAATCCAATATTTGTACAAAAGGTTTTGTATAAAATGTATCTTTCACAGGGATGAGCAAAACCCAACAAACCCAACACACCTGATTTTTTTTAAAAAACGGTACAACCCTGATCTTTCGGAATATTTTCCTGAAAATTGATTTCCCTGTAGTTTAATGAAAAATTCAATGATAATGTTGTTGAGGTTGTACCTCACACCCCATTTTGGATACGAGTGTGGAAATAATAATATGGTGTAAAAATCTCAGCGTACATTATCAATTTAAATGTTCGCAGCATTCCAATAGCCCTTATAAATATTTATCTAGCATTCCCATCCTTAATTAAGAAATTAAAATTGAATGTTAATGAAGGAATAATTCCTTTCAAGTAGATATTTTGTAGTCATAAAGGAATTTAATTAAGAAGTACGAAGAAAATCAAGACAGACGCACAATATCGCGCGAAACTCTATATTTTATTTGAATATCCAGTTACTTAATGCAAACTGCAGCTAGACGCTGCATTCTTACATACAAATAGACGAGAAAACGCTCAGAAGCAGTCGGATGAAATTCATAATTGCATTTTATTTTTACGAATAAATGCATACAATCTTCATATCTTATTGCGCTACCTTCAATTAGAATCGCGATTTTAAAATTCTACGTAAATATTCAGCTATTCAGAGAACGTTCTAAACAAGGGTTGTTGCATTTTTTTCTGACCCAGAAAACAAAAAAAGAAGAAATAAATGATTTACCGCAAATCGATATAACTAAATAGGTAAATTATTTATTGTTTTTATAGATACCTAAGTAATAACTAAACATCCTTATCTTTTGTTTAAAATTTATTAACTACATATTTTTAATTTAACCGTTTAACGAATATTGAATAATTATTCGGGTTCGGTCCCATCCCTGCTACAAAATATCGAGCATGACCCACTTCCGATGACTCATCGCGACCTGCCTGGTCAGGTAGTCACATTTCATAGATCAAGTAAGATAAGAGCGACACCACTATTATTCGGGAATTGTATAAGGATCTGGAAGATTCTAGAAAGTTCAAGATTAATTACCCGCAAGTATAAAGTGTCGCAGTTTGGAATTGGGCAATCAGTTAAGATTTAAGGAGAGTGTAGAGAATGTAAAGTCAGAATCAGAAGTATTAGTCGAGTATAGTAGAGTGAAGTGCGTCGAGTTGAGGCAGATGATCCAACAGCGATATGTAAAATAGAAATAAATATTTTATGGAAATAAATAAATATTAATAAATTAGTGTGTTAAATTTGAATTACTAATCGGTAAGTTTAATATGTGTTATTTTTGTTTAAATATGAGTGTTTGTTATTTTTTTATTATTTATTAAACAAATATAAATATTCGTGTTTTATGAATTTTTACAATCTATTTGTGATATTAGAATTTAAAGTTATATTTTGTTGAGAAATAATGTAATTATTATTTTCATATTAAAACAGGAATTTATAGCTGCAGTGGAAAGAAACTTTTATTAAATAAATATTTGATTTTGAATACATGTGAATAAATTAACGTAAGGAAAAACATATTTATTTACTTTATATTGCATGTGACCTTTTCTGTATCGTTTCTATTGTCCTGATACGTTCTTATTGAAAATTTTCTATCGATGTGGGACGCAAAAATTGCTCCCAATTTCAATAAATCACAGTGTGCTGCTGCTGATTGTAGCAATTCTGTACCCAGTACTGCAATCATGAATGCCACTGATTTCTAGATATGAATACGCAGCTGAATCAACTAATACCAACATGTATCTATTGTGTAACGCGATATTTTTAAAAGTTTAGAACGTAGATTGTTATATCTCCATGTAGAAAGCAAATATAATTAAAGTAGTTCATTGATGATAACAAACATCAAACAAGTTCTTAAACCGCCTGAGAGAAGATATTCAAATTGATAAAAATCCTTTATACAAGATATTTCTACCTATACAAAGCTATATTACATTCACTATACATTTTAAAATAACTTCAAACGTGATACAAAAAGCTTCATTCATCTCTTTCAGAAAATCAATTCCCAAAATTTTAAATATAAAGACATTTCTTATTGCCCATCACTTGTTACAATACTCTGCTTGGTTATAGTACTTTACATTATTAGCAAGGTAAATGTACTTAGGGTTTTTATAATTATCATAACTGTCGCAGATGCCAATTTAATTCAGAATTCGTAGAACGAGAATTTGAAGACATCTAAGACCTGTTATGATTCAATAATTTACCGATGTAAAAAATTAAGACGTTATTAATAAATATTACTTCATAAAATTCTGGATAAAATAGTGTTTTGTACTCTGACAATAAAATCTGATGATTTGCGTCACCTAAGCAACGTCGGGAATCTCTACTTCTCACGTTTTCCCTAGATTAACGTGCGGGAAATTTTATTAAAAAAAAACTATATTTACAATAAAAAGTATAATGACCAAACATTATTTTGCGTAATAATAATAAAAGGAAATAGTAGGTCACTGAATTGAATTTAATTTAAAAAAAATAAATTTAGTGCATTTGGTATACAATATTGTTAACAACTGTTGTCATGTTGACAGATTGAAAGCACTTAACAGTATTAAAACTCATAACCACAAAACAGTTTATGTAAATAATTACAAAAAAAATGTACAAAAATAAAAAATAATTATTGATTTTGTTTTTGATTTAAAAAATATTGTACAAACCTCTTGCGTGAACTTTTTTCCCGGATTCGTTCTATTACAGCGTTCGCAAGTTCACGTCACAAAATACTCATACGAGTTCTGAAAAAATGGCGTTTCCACACTTGATATGTAAATATCTATTTACTGCTGATAGGAAAAAGTCACTGGCAAGGTAACCTCCTTGAAGCAGTGAAACTGTTACCTTGCTTGTATTATCTAAAATTTACTTGTTATTTACTTATAAATTATAACTAAATCCTGCATCTATTTTTTAGTCAGTATTTCATTGACTTAAATCATTATAATTAAATCAGTGATTCAGATAACATTGACTTTTTTTTAAATGATTGATTTAAATCACTTGTTCTGCAATTGTTATTTAACATTCTAGATTTACATAAATGAGGGAAAAAAGCGTGTGGTTAATGTTACCATGTGGCAATACTTTTAAGAACTATTAAATCTAAAACGACTTTACTGGCATATTATTTTGAATTTATAACCCAGAAAATTTTTGCACTAATGTGTGATTTTTTGTTAGATTTACTTTGAAATGTGTTACAGTAAATGACTAGATCGAAGGGAACACATAAATTTCGTCGCTAAAACCGAAAGTCGTTATAACTGATAAAAGTAAAATAACGATAGCGTATTTCGACGTTATAACCAGTTTGTCGCTATAAGCTGTATTGTTATAAACGAATTTTACTATAGGTTTTTTATTATTTCTTTAAATTTTTACTTATTCTTTACAATAGTTTTCATAATAAATGCTATTTTGTGAAACACCTTTTTGAAATTGTAATATAGATAGGTACCTTTTATAAAAAATAAAAAAATCTGATTTAAATCAATAAAACCTGTTTTTAATACTAATTTTATGTCAAAAATTTAGGTGACAGTAACAAAACAATTTTCAATAATGTAAATAATGCAATCTGTAAAACTAACAGGTATATTGTTAAAGTTTTACAGATTAGTTTCGTTTCCCAGACAGTTAATATAAATGATGATGGACAAGTGTTGCAGGTCACGTTTCTATCAAATAAAAATTGTATAATACTTTATGAATTAAGTACCTACTTATATTGTTGAAAATAAATAAAACACATTTACATATGTATATTTTACGCATTAAATTTGACTTGCTCTTAACCTTATTTTCAATGAAAAGTAACAGGAAGTTGTGAAACCGTTAAAACCAAGTCCATTTCAAAAAGAAATACTTTGTGTTATGTTAATTTTCCTACCACAATTTCGCAATTTTGCTTTTATTATATAAAACGCGAAACGCGTTCCAATTTCAAATCCACATTAAAAAAATTAATCCCAAGGGCACTTAACATCAGTAACGTCGCCAGCCAAGTTTATTTGGGTGGATACAGGCCGGTCCGACATATTTTAGGGTGGGCACCCAAATTATTAAAAAATGAAAGAAAATTACGTTATAAACAACTCTGAGAATCTCTTACCTTTACCATCGATTAAGAGAAAAATATTGCATCGAAAAACTGACATAAGTTATGAAAAATATACGATATTTAGTATTTCGATGCGATATTTTTCTATTAACCGATGGTTACAGTATCCCGAACAAAACTTTAAATTACATTCAATTTAAAATTATCCTTCTTGGATGTCTTGAAGCAAAAGGTGTCTATACTCGAAAAACTTAACTCTGTCGGGTCTGGCAATAAAATAATAAATATCGCAACTATGGTAAAGCGGCATATCCCTTACTTTCTGCCTTCTGCGGTATAGCACTGTTTAACAACAGCCCATATTTGAGCCGCTCTATCCATGCATTGCATTTCTCGGCTACCTGCTATGTTTAGGAAAATAGTCTTAGGGTCCTTCAACATAAATTCTATTTTTGTTTGAAAAAATGTCTTATGGGAATGAAAACTGCATTTCCAAAAATGTTTCCAAACTATTTGCAATACATGTTGTTAGGCAGATTTTTTTGTTTAAGTAAAATATTTATTAACAGTTTTATCTTAAAGAAATAAGAATCAAAAATAAGTGTATTTACTATATTATTTACTTTATCTAAGTTCACAGTTGCTTTCAGGATGGGCCACCCTACCCGACTACCCTGCTTAAATTACACTCAGAGCTGGGCAAAGTAGCTAACAAATGTACTCGAGTACAGAGTACCAGTATTGAAAATAAAAAGTACTCTTTAATATTTTCCTAGAATATTTGAAAAACCGTTCTTCGATGAGTACAGAATACAAAAAGTACTCAATACTCACAGAGTATCGAGTATTTATGACGTCGATGTTATAAATGTGTGTAATTTTATTCAAATAATGTTTATAATTGCAATCATAATTAAAATTATTAGTTACCATTACAGACAAATAGGAAAATGTTGCTAAACAAAGAGAGTAATTGTATTATATCCAAAAATAATATGTATTATTGTCTTATACATTAAAGAAAACAAAACATTCTTCATTTACAAGGATATCTTATATCTATACTCTAACTTTTGAGCGCGAAGCAGATGGCGGTTCGAGCTGCGTAATAACGCATATTTGTAATGAACTCACCGTTACTAAAAAAACATTCAAAAACTACGAAACACTGTAAACTGCAAGTAACTAACGCAGGATTGATGCTATATGCGCAACGCTAGACGACATCAAGTCAAATGCAACAAAATATTTCATTATATTCTTCTGCAAATTTTAACTTGAACGTTGTATTCATATTCATACATAGAGAGTATAAGTATTTGAAATACTCATAGTTCTAAAAATACTCGGAGTATTTAAAAATACTCTTAGTACTTCTAATGCACTTAGAGTACCATTTTATGCCTGTATTCATAGTCGGTACTTCGCCTTGACTTATACTTGAGTACATGTTAAATGCTGTCAAATTGTCAAATTTACAACTATTCCTAACACAATAACTACAATTTCTACAAATCTCTATCTTGAGGTTATTATTTAGGTGAGAATTCACAAAGTTTCAACTATGAATCATGTCACATATTAAAAGACGAGTTCGACCGGAGTAATGCTTGCCGAAGTAACTTGAGTAAGCATTGACTATGAATACAAGCATAAGAGTATTGAGTACGAGTATTATAGCAAAAATCTTTAGAGTATAAGTATAAGTATTGATATTTCAAATGTACTCAAGTATGAGTACAAAGTATCAAATTTGTACTTTGAGTAGTACTTTTAGTAATATACTCGAGTAGTGCCAGCTCTGATTACACTCAAAACAATATCGAATAGAAGAGAAACAAACAAAGAAGAAATGATATGTAATGTGTGCATTGTTGAGTAAATAAAAGTGCAGAGGTATCAGATCGGAATGTGCAATAAAAAGCGGTTAGTCGGCTAGGACGCGACCTAGAGGTTATAGGTCAGGCACAGGCCGCGGAAATAGGGCAGGTTGGAAGGGCGCCGCGTTCTATTTACCCACAACGCATCGCTGCCAATGTTTTGCCCACTCGGCATGTCTTATTTACCAACAAACAATTCCCGCACTAATTAACCGTTGTTAAATACTACTCTCTTCATTCCGTATTTACTAACACCACCTCTACATTTAATAAAAGCTTATTTACAAACAGTTCCGTGTTCACGTTATTGTTAAGCATGGGCGTCGACGTTTCTAAATTTTGTTGGGGGCAATTTTTTTAATAATGACTAAAATCAAGAATTATAAAAATGAAATACTAGAAAGAGATGAATGACTACCTCAAGTTTACGATAAGCACAATAATTAGCAGTGCACTGAACTTCTACCTCAAGTCTCATTGCTCAAAAATGATGTGAGTTCATCTTCAAAATGATAAAAATTTAAAACTTTATTACTGACTATAAAAACCATTCACTAAGAAAAATATCTCCTTGGGGGCATTGCCTCCAGGAAAATTTTCCTTCGGGGCAAGAGCACCAAATTTCCTCATGCAGTCGACGCCCATAGATTATTGTTGCATCTCTTAAATTAAAATGTGACCAGCAATATACTAATGCATTTGTAATCGTCACATTTCTATTTACATTAACACAAAAATTTAAACAATTATGTAAACATACATTTCAATATTTTTCGAAACTCGCTCGTCTCGTTTCAAAATATCTCGTCTCAGGAGAAAGATTTTAAAAACATAGCTTCGAAACTAGAAAATAAAATGGAGATTCTCGAATTTAAATCATGTCGACGAGATTTTTCGAGGTTTTCAAATAATTTTACTTCACACATCATAAATGTTACAACTTGATTCACATAAGAAAAATAAAAAAGTATCCATAGGAATTATGTAGAATCAGCTTGTACAAAAGAAACCTAAATGTCACCATAAAGCTAGATAATCTAAAAACGAAGTTACTAAAAACCATCTAAACTGACAAATTTAAATTGATAACCTACAAATTTAAACGTCAAGTAATAAATTATTTTCTAAAATATCTACGTTTGAAGAAAAAATAGTATGTGTCATTCGGAGTAAAGTTACAATGTTAAAATACACAGATGGCTCGGGTGACAAAGCCTGCAATATTCGACTTTGAAGACTCAGTAAATTTTGGCGAGATTGGAGGCCGAGACTAGAAATAAAAGGGACGAGATAAAATGTTTTCAATTTAAAATGAGACGATATGAGAAAAAAAAATCTCGTCTAGTCTCGTCTCATAGAAATCACTACACACGACTTTGTAACTTTTATACTCGTGCAGATTTTTGGATTATGGATCATTTTATATAAAATGCAAAAAAAAACAAGATATGCAAATGAGAATAGATGATTTCTTCACAAAAAAAAACAAGAAATGGCAAATGAAAAAGAACCTTCCTCATCATAGGCAAATATTATTTATTTCATTTTTCAAAAATGTTTCTGATTAAAAAGTCGATATTAGCCATGAAATTGTATATGAAACTGTATATAAAATAAGGTGTATTAAAATTCATTCATGAAAATGGAAAATCCATTTCCATGGTATTGTCATTATTTGTGGTTTTGTTGTAAGAAATAACTGCGATAATAATTCGTTAGTTATTATTATTTATCAATAATTGTAGTAGGTATTAGTAACTGCACTTTTAATTTTAAAAGCAATAAATGAATGTACTAAATCATTCATATTTCTGTACATTTGTATTAAATTATTGTTCAGTGAATGGTGAACGGTGAAAATCAACGTCTATAATTAATGTAGTAAAAAGTAGTATATATTTAGAAATAAATGTTACAAAAAATGATAAATTATCTTATTATCTATTATATTTAACTTATCCCCATTATTTACATGTTAAAATGACCTCGTTAATAATGCTTCGTTTACCGCTAAGACTTCTTGAAACGTATCCCCCTCGTTAAACGTGGTCTTATTCTCTTGTTAGAAATGCAACCAACATTACACTGGAGTATTTAAACTCATATGGCAACATACACTCCGACTCTATCTTTAATTTTTTACAAGTGGTCAAAAAACAAAACACACGAGATATAAAATATTTAGAGGCTGATTAGATTATGTTCTCCATACACATACCCGTTTCCCATTTACTAGCATGGCCATACATTATTTAGCATCCGTCGACCAACATGGCAATCTAAACGTGGTGCATATTTTAAAGCAGCAGTTGCTGTTTCATGTCAGCTCTGTTACGTTCGTGTTGGCGGGCTCATATTTCACCTTCTCTACTGAAAATGACAAAGCATCCATCACGAGACATGGAGACATAGGAAACATGTTTCCAATGTAAATGTACTAGTTTCATAATTCATAGTTTGACAGCCCACTTCGATTTATTGCTCCACATGTACAGTTGCACTCTGAATAAAATATGTGTTTCTGTTTAATTTAATTAAAACGTACTAAATACACACATAAATTTTTACCTGGTATTGATATATGTTACCACATGAGCACAGAATAGGTTTATACAGAAGCGACAGTAAGACAGAGAAGCGAAAATTAGAGAGATGGAGAATGTGTACAAATTTAAAGGGCACATTGTTTAAAATCGGAAAGTTTCCTCACATCTGAGAGAAAGATAGGGGAAGAGCACAAATTTAAAGGTCTACACAATGCTTCAAGATCATAGACCTGACTAGGGGAACATGAAAAGTACCGACACGGAGTGTCGCTTCTATGTGTAACTATTCTGTGACATGAGTGTATAGACACTGTGAAACTGCAGCACCCCAAAGTTTTCTCAATATGTAAATATATTTATTAATTTATTTTTAATTGCTTATAATAATTAATATTATCGTGAACAATTGTATATAGTTCTCTTATTTTGTATAAAAAATTATAAAAATATATCTAGCATCATTTAAAAACGCAAAGGATACTAGCAGCACTGTGTTTATCGCAGTGCCATATCAAATAGCAAGATACCTTATATAGATGCGCGCGCAAGCAATTACTCTCGCAGCGAGAAGCGTAATTCGGCACTGCAAAACAAGCAGTTCCCAGCGTGCACATAATATTTACCGTGTTTATTCCGTATTTATTTTTTTAGTTTACTATGACATGAAAATATAGATGAAATTGATCTCAAACAATGGAACATGCACACAAAAAACTGTTCCCAGGTAAAATTAATTAATTTATGATTTACTGAAAACTAAAAATATCAATTATTCTTGCATTTTGTTGTGAAATATGTATTACGATTATATGTTTTATAAAAACGAATTTACAATATAAGAGTATAAAGTCTGCTTTTGATTGTCACTGACATAATTACGTTATTTATTTCATTCAACATGTCTTTCATTTTACTCTTCTACCTTAAAATAACCAAATTATTATAAAGTAATATAAAAATAAACTAATCAAAAATATTAAACCAAAACTGCAAAAATATTGCACATTAGCTAACTGCCATTCATTCAATTATAAGGTTACCTCAAATATTTCAAAAATTAATAATTTTTTAAAAACTTTTTTTGTCTCAATATTTTTTCTTATCTACGGTGGAGGATCCCATTATGACCTCAGAAATGCAACCTTATGAAATAACAAAACAAAAAAATATACGTACTTTCATGTTTTTTTTTGTTTTGTGTAAAAAAAATATACTTATTATAATAATACATATTTCAAGTACCCTCAGTACAAGTCGAGTGCTGAAATCAATGTATTTTCTCTAGGAGCACACTGCTATGCTAATCATTACAGAATAACAAAACTTGTAGGAAAGTTATTTGACATAAAGAACAATCTGGCGCATATAACCTCATGAAGAGTACCTTCACACATACGCAGTGTTTGCAAGTACTGTTAGAAATGATATTTCCACACTACAATACTGTAAAAAATGATTTCTCATACTTTAACTCACGATTGTAGGAAATACGCAACTTTCAAGTTTTATATGGTGTGGGAAAAGTGTAACTATCCATAGTGGTCCTAGAAAAAAAATTACAGGGGTTTTTGTGCGTAGTTAAAACGATAACAGAACTAAATTAAATTACAGCCATATACCAAAACTTAATCTGAGTAAATATGAAGTTTTTAACACGAAAAATATATAAAATTGCAATCCGGAACTCTGATAACAATGCAATAATTTATCCTATATCTTATCTGCAAATATTTTGAGTGAACATGTTTCCACAAAATTTTAAATCCCTGTTTATTAACTTTCCTAATTAGGATTTCTTTTTCAAATATTTGTCTGTAGATTACACTAATGATTTAGAATTCCTATTTAAAGCACTCTCCAGTGTCGGATGAGTAGAGAAATAACAAGAGGAACAATTAAATTTTGCTATTCATTCCTTTTTGGGTTTTTCCAGCAACGGATTAAGGGCAAAATAATTGGACGCGTGCGTCAAATAGAAAAATATTGAGTTATTAAATCCGACTTCGTTAAAAGGGAATTTCATTTCTGTTTCATTTCGCTGGAAATTTAATAATCTCTTATTGTTTTCCTTTGTGCTTTCCTTAATTAATTTTATGTACACAGCACTTAACAGATGGCGTTAAATTGTTTTGGCGGTGTCACCACGACGCATTTTGTTTGAAAAATCATAAAGTTTGTTTATAACATTTATAAAACAAAAATAGTTAAAGCAAGTACTTACATTGAATCCACGGTTCTATATTGCTGAATCTGTAACAAAAAATTATATTGCTTTAGTGATCAGCATGTATTGTAATTTAAAATATTATTATTTATTTACTTTTACCACTTATCATGAGAGAGATATTAACAAGAGCGGCTCGTACATAGACATGCGGAACTGCAGTACCCCCAAGTTTTCTCAATATATAATTTATTAATTTATTTATAATTGCTTATAATAATTAATTTTATCATGAACAATTGTATTTAGTTTATATAAAACATTATAAAAATACATCTGGCTACACTAAGAAGGGTGAAGAATGCTAGCAGCTCTGTGTTTTTCGTAGTGTCATATCGTATAAACATTTCTCTCTCTCTATGGCACAACATTCCTCTGAGGAATAGGGCCTCAAGTACCTGAGGTACTTGTTTCATGACAGTTTTACTTGCATTTTAGTGATGCAGGTTGTCAGCCTACAGTCTCTGCAAGGTCAGCATACACCGAGCCGTTGTGCGGTAACCCATCCAATTGGACAGGGCGGGCTATGTTGCTTATCTACACGATCAGACAAGACACGCCACGACCACACAACCGTACTGGCTGACTTGTATAAACATTTACCTTCGTAGAAAAGAGAAGTGTAATTCGGCACTGCAATACAAGAAGTTCCTTCGCTAAATCAGTAGTGTAGCTGCATGCTCATAATATTCCGTATCTTTACTTATTTGGACATTACAATTAAGACAAAATATATCATAGTTTATATTTTAGAACATTATTAAAAATTTTCACAATTACGACCTCAGAAATGCAATCTCAAGAAATAACAAAACAATACAATATATGTACTATCAAGTATCAAGTCTTTTTTTTCTATATTCATGATAATTTTGATAGTTTATCGAAACATGCATTTACAGTGTATTTGAAAATTTCGTAAGTATTGCAATACCTGTATGATTTAAAGCCACGAGCCGCCACTGGTTATAAGTGAACATTCATAGCTTTACTTTTCTTATCCGTATCATTTCACTTATGTTTAAAGTGAAATTATTATACTATCAAAAATTCTTATTGCTAAAGTAAATAAAATTAAACTGCAAAAATAAAAGTGTAGTGAAATATTCTTTTTCTTTCGATTTATTTTAAACCAAGGCATGTAACCGATTAAAAAACCGGTAACTGATATTTTTAATTTTTTTAATTATTTTTTATTAACCGATATATTAACCGGTTTAAACTGGTTTCCAATTTTTAAAAACTGGTTTTCGAACTAAAACTTTTATTATTATGACGTTATCAATATGGGTTAACCATTACATTGTATTTTTTTCGGTTACATGCCCTGCTTTAAAGAAATTTGTTAATAGACTTCATGAAGCAATTAGTTGTTCCCGCGGCGTCTCACACGTGGGATTCAATTTGTGACTGGAAGAGTATCAGTAAAAAATCAATATACAAAATTATAAGGGTAAAACATTACTGGATTTCAGTCAGTTGAAAATTGGTTTTATTTCTGCTCCAACCGGTTTCAACTCCACATGGGTCTCCTTCAGGGATTGAAAGTCAGATTATAAATATAAAACATGACTTTCACTCCCTGAAGAAGACCCATGTGGGGTTGAAACCGGTTGAAGCAGAAATAAAACCAATTTTCAACTTACTGAATTCCAGTAATTTTCTATCCTCATTCTACTACACCAGTCAAGGAAATCCATCTACCATATAAAATTATATCGCTCTCTTTAACTGCGTATTTTTATTCAAAAATTACAAATTTTCATTAATATTGCGTGGCTACCCATCTCCTAAACGTACGCTCCTTGCTTCTTACTCTCTGCACAATCCGCTGACACCAAAGCGCATTTTATTTTGTTTTTGCAAATACATATTGGTAAAATCTAAACTACTTGTCCAAACAATATTGTGTAAAAGGAAATTTTTATCTAGATAATATTTCCTCGGTGATAAGCAAATTTGTTTTGATAAGAATTTAACATTACCTACTTAAATTACCCTTGACAGATTACAATCAATTTTAAATATATCTTTAATCATATTTTATCAATTTGTGTATTAACCTTAACATATAAATATTTGTCGTCGCGGATTTTTTAATAGACTTTTTTGAGTTCTACAACTTTTCTATAGAAAGTATTTAAATATATCTTATACCATTAAGACAGCGTTCGTAAAAAACACATTCGCTCGACCGTTTTTTCAGTTGCAAAATTGGTTGCCACGAAAAGCCCTTTTATTTTAACGGGATAATAGCCTATGTCCACCGAGAAAGTCCATTCTAAATATTCGTGAAAGAATTTTTGAAATCGTATGAGTTCTTTGGAGATTACCTTCTATATATAAACTTACAAACATTACCTCTATAATATTACTGTAGATGTCACAAATATATTTGAGAATTTCAAAAAAAGATAATTATATAAAGATACATCTTTCCTTTCTATGCCTACTTCCTATTGGTCAATCCGTCAATGTAAAACGAAAATTAAAGTTAGGTTTTTACTACCTTTTATAATAAAACTAAAACTAAATACACGATTTTTGGATGCTTCCATATCTTATCATAACAACAAACTTGGGTAAAACCAAAACATATAACTAAAACGTACAACTTATTTAATTTGTCAATATATCTTTAGAGTAGGTCGGTTCTGTTGTGACCACATTATTTTTTTTTTTAAATTATTGCTAAGAATATAAATATAATAATTTGGAATAATAGATGTAAATTTATTAATTCTTTCTCTTTGTTGTTACAGGTGTAAAGTCAGTGAAGAATGACGAAGAAATTCGAGTTCAACTGGCACATTGCAGTACCGGAACCACTCCTTACCGGATGTGTGTTCGACCGGTGGACGGAAGAGAGAGACAACATTGAATATGAGGCGGGGTGTACCTTCAAAGTGGATGAATATGGCTTTTTCATTTATTGGAAAAGCGAGGGAAAGGTGAGAACAATTCCATACATTTGTACAGTAGGCTTAGGCATTATTAGTAGACACGAGCGCCGAGTTTTCAAAATTTCCTTGGGGGCACAATTTCTTATAATGACCAAAATCAAAGCATAAAATTTCAAGGAAACAAACACTTTAGAATGCTCTAATTCTTGACTCAATGAAACCAAAGCACAATTCAGAGCAGCCGAAACTACTAGTAGGCAAAGAATTAGAGCAAACATTTCAAAATACTTTAATTCCTGACCTACCAACCCAACCAAATCTTCTCCAAAATGTGCTCTGGTTTCAGTAGGCCAGGAATTAGAGCAAACACTTCTGAGTGTCTCAATTCTTGACCCATCGAAATCAGAGCAGCTAAAACTGCTACAGAATGTGGTTTGGTTTCAATAAGCCAAGAAATAGAGCAAACACTTCTGAGTACCCTAATTCTTAACCCACTGAAACCAGAGCAGCAAAAACTGCTCCAGAATGAGCTCTGGTTTCAGCAGGCCAAGAATTAGAGCACACGCTGAAGCGTGCACAATTCCCTGCTGAACTAGATCTCCTTCAGGGCATGAGATGCCCTGGAAGGCGGTCTAGGCAGAACACCAGGAGTGGCGGAGGCCCGAAGGCCCACTACAGCCCTGGCGGCCTCAGAACGAGACTGAGTGCAAGCTTCTCAGGATTCCCGGCATATCCTGAGATGCGCATTATTACCGGTTATATGGATTCCTATTGACTGATATTCAATTTATAATTTGGCTGTACGAGTGGGAATTTTAAAATAAAAATTTGTATACATATGTAGGTACTTTAATGCGACTAATTCACTGGTATTACTTTTAAGGGTGTAACTCATACCAATTTTAGGGTAGTACTCAGATACCTACTTAAAAATGGAAGAAGGAAAAATTATTCCTTAAAATTCAAAGTTGCATTTCTGATTTTAAAAAAAAGTACTGCGTTAAGGGAAATGTCTTGGGGGCACTGCCCCATGAATAATATTCATTGGGGGCATGAGCCCCGATGCCCTCGTGTAGTCGGTACCTATATCGCTAGATATTTTGTATATTTCATACTAATCCATGATAACAAAATGTCACCAAAAAATCTTTTAAAAATGAAGCATCAATAAACGTGTGAGAATGTGTCACTTTTACACAGGAATATAGAAGGCTTTTTAAAATAATAAATGTTCCACTTTCAAGAAAATGTAATAATACTGCGTGAATTACAGAGTGGGTAGAACAAAAATATAAATAGATGTAGGTAGACGTTTCGTTCCAATTTATTTACATTTTTAATAAAAAGAAAAATAATTATTTACACTCATTAAAAGTTAACAAGGAACATTTTGTTTATTATTTTTAAAAAAATAAATTCATTAAAGTTGAATTTAGAGATTACAATGCTTGGAATAATATTTTTATAAAATGTATATTTTATTAACGTACACTCTCTACATCAAATAGAGTGCCCGGGAAGTAACGTCCGGAAATCACTCTCTACGTTACCGACATTTTCTAGAAACTAGCATACCCAGCAATGGGTATATTTTATTCATTTATATATTATTATTATTTTTATATTACAAGCTCGTATATACTTCAAATCATATTCATATTACAAGTTATATTGGTTTTTTATTTGTAATGGAAAATATGGTGGAGTCGCCGAGTCGCGCAATGACATCTGGCATTTAAAAAAATGTAATTAAAATTTAATGTCACTGAATTAATTCATATAAATTATTAATTAAAAAAGTGCTTTACACATATTTTTGTTTCATTAATTTTTAATATTTATAATAATATGTACAAAGAAATTACTACTTATAAATAAATATTTATTGGTGTAAATGAATAACAGTGATCAATATTGGACACGGAAAATGATGAAGGAAAAATATATTATCATTGCGTAAGCAAATTAACACTCTGGTAACAGATACGATAAGTTATGAAGCATGTTACTTGTTTGCATATGTAAACATTTGATATTTAAAGCAAACAAGAAATTCTATTAAATCTTAATCCCACATCAAATTTAATAAGTGAAAATTCGTGCCCCATAAGTCTTCATTAGCATTTCATTAATTCTGTGCTATGTTGCAGGAAGGCGACGTCATTGAACTGTGCCAGGTCAGCGACATTCGAGCTGGAGGCCTTCCAAAAGTGAGTAAATACGTCCCTGGGCGCCCATACGCACCACCAGACCTTAAGCCCACCCTGACGCATCAAACGCCGCATACACCCGGAAGCGAACGAAAAATATAGATATTTATTATTGAAATCCTGAGCCTAATAACAGCGATATTTCCTTTGAAATTGTTCTTTCCAAATTAATAAAATATTAGCCCTGAAGGATATGTTGCCATACGGAAGAAAATACACGTGTGTTATGCTGGTCACATTTCTAAACTGCAAAAAATATAATAGGTACTCTGCCTGAAATATTTGTGTACGATACACAGAGTATGTTGCCACAGAAGTCTAACCTTTCGGAAGTGGCGCCCTTTTCTATGACACGGGAGGTCTGAGAGAACCATGTTAAAAATAGTACTACTGGGCTTTTTTTACAAAATAATAGTATGGGGTTATGAATTCTATAAAAACGAAAAAAAAAAATTAAAGAAATAAAACTTTAACCCATCCAGTTGACTCTTGGTTAAATTCACAATATCATACCGAAACGAAATGTCTTTCTTTGTTAACCTGAAGTTATATATTTGACTATAAGATGTGAGAATGAACATTAAAGTATAAAACAATAAAGATATTTTCAGTATTTAAAACACATAAAAAAAATTATGAACTTATTATAATTTTATCTTCACATATCTTTAGAAGAATAGTCAAATATTGTATTTTATAGTTCTTTCAAAGAATATACGCATATGGGGCAGAACGGTTTGAGATGGGAAAGACGTACATTTTTTTGCATTTTTCGCAATGGAATGTAGTCTCCTTCGGGTGCCTAAAGTAATATCTTGCACAATTTTGTCTTCGTTCTCATTCTGCTCTTGGTTGCATTTTTCGCAATGGAATATAGTTTTTGAATCTTTCTCTCACGAAAAACGTCTCTTTCGGGTCCCTAAAGAAGTTTTTTGAAGGAGCCGAGTATTGGAGCATCATAATCTTGTCTTCGTTCTCGTACTACTATGGAATCTAGTTTTTGAGTCTTTCTCTAACAAATAAAAACCTGTTTTTCGAGACCCTAAAGAAGTTTTTTGAAGGGGCCAAGTACTAGAAGTACTATTGTTATTTTTCTCTAATGAGTGCACCTAAATAGTAACACCGAACTTTGAAATAATTTATTAAAATGTAGCACATACGCAGTGCACGCTTCATGAAACAATACTAATTACCAAATAATAAAGCTACTAGGCCGTACGGCGTTTAACATCCGACAGGCTAGAAATGTCACGTAATTGAAAAGACGTCGGATCTGTTAGACTTGGCGCCATCTACAAAGGGTTAAATACCCCTAGTAGCATTCATTATCCATCTCACCGCAATTTAAGTGAGCCGAGCTGAAGTCAGAGTTTTTAATAGTAAAAAGAACGAACATTGTAGTCAGCTTCAGAACTATCTCTGATAATCTTTACTATGCTTCGAACTATATGTAAATTAGAATATAATGTCCGTATCATTTACAACTTCATTAATTACTTACTTACTACTCCTAACGAAAATTTAATACACTGTCATATATTATAAATTAACGTTTCTTTAACTAGATATTTGTTTATACAAAAACATAAAACTTACTTATACATTTTGATATTATTAGCAAACAAAATAACATTAAACATTATTTTAAATAATGAAACAATGTTTTTGATAAACAACAAAACATGAAATGGGTTATTTTGTTTTGTTGTTTATCAATTTTTTTTTGTATTATTCAAAAGAATTGGTTTATTTTCAACTCAGATTAAAAACTCGTTAGCATCACTTTTCGAAACAGTATATAGCGTATTACTAAGTTTCGTTGTGACTACTATAGAGGGAGTATTAACCAACTTCTTGGGTGAGAGGAATGAAGCCATGGCACAGAACGGGTTTTCAAGCAGCTCCTACAGAAATGGCACACAATTTCGCGACAGATATAACGTAATATTCTGTTTTTACTACCTAAAGCCTCACAAAATGGCATTATATTTGTAGTTTTAAAAAAAATATTCATATAATACAAAGAATTTTTTTAATTACATAACAATTGAAAGCGTGGCTCTTGGTTCCTACAGAAATGGCGGATTGACAGCTATCAGCTGATGAAACTTGGCTTCAATAATTTCTGCTCGCGTTCCCTCTATGGTAGTTTCTATATTTTAAGGCTATATAAGGATTAAAATAAGTGAGCCAATTTTTCTCGATCTTTAACAACCCGGCAACGACAAAACACTGTTTATAAATTGATTACATTTTTTACAAGAACGACTCAATAACGAAATATTTTTATTGGATAAGGGTTGCCGTTTTTAAATAAGTTCGAAATCACTTTCCGATCAGAAATTTGTAAACTCAATCAATAAATACAAAATATCCGATAATGCAAAAGAATATTGAAAAATAGAACCTGAAATATATGTTACCAAAGGTGTCATACTGGTCACATTGCAGTAAACCTTGTTGTAAAATATAATGTAACATAAAATGAGTAGTTTAGAAAAACGTTAATAATTTCCATGTTACTATAAAAAGCTAAAAATAATGTTGTATAATGTAAATATAAAACAAAATTAAAGTTGATGAAAATAGCTGTTTGGTTATATAATGTTATTATATTTAACAGCTTTTTGGATGGATTTTGTAATCAGGTTAAAAGCACTCTTAACTTTATAAAAGAAAATTATTAGCAATTACATTAGGTACCTGTATAACAATAACAACCCATATGAGGCTATATGCACGTACAAAAAAGCTACTCCTATCAATAGGAAATAAAATTGATTGTTACCACATAGACAAATATTTCAGATAACGGACACGTATTTCAAAGGGAAATACGTACGTATTTCAATAATATGCGGTTTTCCCATAAGAATTACTTTATTTTTAAATGCGTACATACCGCGAACAAAAAGAGATATTGACCTGCGGTTTGAAAATTTGGAATTATGAAGAAATACTAAAATAATATATAGTGTATATAGTAGGAAAGAAAACAGATATATTCCCGGATGATGGTGGAAATTGCGGGACGAGGCGAAGCAACACCAGGATTCCGGAAAATCACTTTTCCTGCATGGTACACATATTTTTTTTTTCGATCGGTTTATACACAATACTTATCAAATAAATAAGATTATTTTTTTATTTATGAAAAACAATGGACTGTATGTGTATGACTATACCACTGTACGTATATTCACAGACCGGAAAAAATATTCCTGGACTGTTATTTTTCGTAGCCTAGCAACTACACTAAAATACCGGAATAATGCACTTTCCGGTTCGAAAACACGCCGGAAGGGTGTTCATTTTCAACCGATCCTAAAAAATAAAATTATGAAAACATTAAAAAATTTTGTCTTATTTAAAATGACCCACTCTCATAACTCAAATTTAGCAATAGACTTAGTCTCATCAACGAAACAATAAGATTCTGCGAACCAAAAAATGTATGCATTTTTTGTTAAACACTGTCTAAAATGGCCAAAAATGGATAAAATCGATTTCCAGCTATTTTTTCCACAACTTATATCAGTTGTTAAAAAATATGAAACCCAGTATATTTATTCTTTCCCGTGGAATCTACTAAGTAATGGCGAAATCAACGAAGTCGTATCTTAATTAATTTTAGATTTGTACCTAAAAAACCAAGTTTTAGGCTTCAACATTAATAATGTTTAGAATAATTGAAACGAACCCAGCGCGCGCTTCTTATGGTATACAATCTCCGTGAACTTCAGATTTTTTGAGAAATCTAGGCATGTTTGAGTGCAATAAAATGTAGAATATCACTTGTGAAGACAATCTTAATGAAACAAACAAATTTTAAAAATCATTAAACTTCCCCAATAAATATATCTCGAATATAAGAAATTATGACAATTTTTAAAAACAAAAAATTTTTTCGTCAAAATATTATTAAATGTAATTATCTCAGGATCGAAAAAAGATATTGTACGGTTTTAAAATTAGTACCTTCATACTTCGACCTATTTTAAAACATTAATCTGCTTGAACTAAAGTGCGTAGCTTTAATAGTATACCCTAAATCATCTCAAATACTATTATAATACCTGTAACTCCATTTCAGGACCAGAAGCTCATGTACAACTTGACAGGCAAACATGGGTCATTCGAAGAGCTAGAGAAGAAATCCCTGACCATTTGTAGCGGCACAGACTATATCAACATCAATTACCAACATGTAGTGTGTCCTGATGCTGCCACAGCAAAGGTAAAGAGTTATAGATTGGGACCTGGGGAATTGATGATATATGGGAACAAACTGATCTGTATCAATCAGGGAATTGCGGAATTCAAAATGGATTAGGTCAACGTGAAAAGGAAATTTGATCCTTAAGGGGAACATTAACGTAAAATTTTGTTAAATTATGCAAGAAATGATTTTCATAAAACAGGATGAGGCATGTCCGGAAAGTAAGAGTTAATTATTTTACCAGTTTCAGGATATTAAGTTTTTGTTTCTACAGACAAAAGTAAGCTGGGTAATTAATAATATTATTACCGTATTGACTTGTCAAAATAACATGGGACAATTGGATAAAATAAATCTAATTGATCACGAAAACGTTTTTGACAAGAGAAATTTATAAATAATAATTATTTATAATTTTTTCTTTTTCTAAACCGATAAACTATTGAAAAACCACGGATGTTATGAATCATACCAGGTCTTAGTTATCTTCAAATTTATGTCGATTGATATCTGTGACAGTTACGATACTCATAACTATCGTAGGTGTATTAATAGCTACAATAATTGAAAAAGCAATATATTTAAAAAAATATAAACTTGTATACATATTATACCAAATAATATTTTTCGACCTAGTCGCCTTTCTCCCCAAGAACTTGCCCTTAAAAGCAGTGTTGCCAATTTTGTTAAGAAAAATCCCTCTGACGTCAGAGGTTTAGTACTCTTATTTTCTGGACGTGGCTCATTATACACAATGTTTCTATATCTCTGGTCGAAACTTTAATGACATACCGGGTGTAGAAATGGAAAGTGGCGCATAGCTATTTCAATGTTATTTTTTTTCAACTGCTGTATCTCTTTACCTAATCATTTTAGCGCAAAAAGCGTAAAAGTACAAGTTGTTCTAAAATTAAAAAGGTATCCTATAAAGTCAACTTACTTTCATAATTATTCATATTTAACGATTTATTAATAAAATAAAATTTAAAGTTTTTTAGAAAATAAATTAAGATTGCCTTGATAAATGAAAAAAATGTTTGAATAAATTATTGACAGTGACAATTACTTGTCATAGAAAATTTTGATTGACTCTGAAAATGGCAAATTTGACTACCCAAGAGAAAATTCAATGCTTGGAATGGTATTTGTGTAGTAACAGTCACTATAAGGTCTATAATTAACAGAAATTATTCAAAAATTAAATGTCACTATGACTAATTTTCAAAATTTGTTTCATTTATCAAGGCAGTCTTATTTTTTTTCTAAAAAACCTTAAATTTTATTTAATTAATAAATCGTTAAATATGAATAATTATGGAAGTAAGTTGACTTTATAGGATGCCTTTTTAATTTCAGAACAACTTATACTCTTACGCTTTTTGCGATAAAATTATTAGGTAAAGAGATACAGCAGTTGAAAAAAAATAACATTGAAATCGCTATGCGCCACTTTCCATTTCTACACCCGGTATATAATTTGGTATTGTGATTATAGAACAAAAAAAAGTTTTTTTGAAATTCGCAAAAATAAGGGTAGTTCATTTCTAGCGAACACTTTTAGTGTCACTAATTTTATTGTTTATAATTATGTTATTTATGAAAGAAAAGTAAAAACACTGCCTACAAATAATCATTTATTAATCAGTTATTATGTAGATGTCTAATCTGTTCACAGTATCTGTACACAGCCCTAATTTTTGCAAATTAAAAAAAAATCTCTTCGTTCTATAATCTGTACATCAAATTAAAAGTCATTAAAGTTTCGTGCATAGATATAGAAACACCTGTATATGTAGTTGCCCCAGCAATATATGTTGCCACATGGCTTTGAATACATAGACGTAATGCTGGTCACATTTTTGAAAAATAAAATATTCAATTATACTCTGTACTACGAAAATATTCATTAAAGGGAGAGAAAACCACGCGTAATGGTGTTGATAAAATTAGAATTTTCGTATTTCAAATTTTGTTAAATTCTAAATTTAAAAAATTACTTCAAGATTTTTCGAATTTCGAAGTTCTAATTTTGAATTTTAAATAAATAAACGAATTTTTAATTTGGAATTTTGTTTCGATTGTATTTGCTTTTGCATGTCTGTATATAAATATAGAAACCGCGAAAAGAATTTGTCTTTTTGGGAAACATGGTAATATTAACCTTCTTAATACAAATCATTAATTACTAAAATAAATAATAGTATAATAAAATAAGTGAAGTACATATTCTATTTTTATAAATTTATAATTAGACAAAACAACTTTTCTTTTTCATTTTATTTTTTCTATTTTTTATTACGTACTTCCTTTTGAATTTCGAATTATTTTTGCAATGAAATTTCGAATTCAGTTTTTCCGAAAATCGACGGCACTACTTTCGTGAATGGTGATTGTTTCTTCTACATCTGTCGGGAATCGATTAGGATATCAGTATCAGTAATATCAATTAACGAAAGCACGTGGTTTTCTGTTCCTTTAATGATACAGAGTGAAGAATAAAGTTAATGCGTCAATTCGAATTGTGTGAGATTTGGGTTCAAATCCCAGCGTCGTCAACTAGTAAATGAAATACTTCTATGTCCAACTGGTTTGAAACCCACAATAAAGTGTAAGTCCTTAGTTGACAATCTAAATCATTAAAATAAATTTTTCACGATACAAATATGTTAAATATTTGAAGCCCTGTTCTATCTACTGTGCGTTCAAGATAACTTGGCGTGTCAAAAGAATGTAATACAGTTCACTATTCCTATGTTGCCTTCTTTAAATATTCATTTTTACTTCGATGCCGCACGGCTCCAGAAGTGTAATACTGATTTTACAACCTTTTATTATCTAACATAAAGAAAATTTCTACGTCATCCTTCCAAACTCAGGGTGTCAGGTACAGTTTAACCCCCAGAAGTTATATTTATACATAAGCGTAGGTGCATATTTTTTTAATAGTAATATAAATTTTAATTTTAATAATATAAAATTTATTTTATATAAACATATCATCTCATCAATCATCGTCAAAATTTAGCTGATCCATCTTTTCAAAAGTCGGAAAATTATAGATAAATATCGGTTAAAAGAAAAAATATAATATAATAGCATGGGGACAGATGAAAAGGTACATCCGGAAAAACAATCCTTCTGGAAAACAATATGACATCATTAGATCACTTCGAAAATTGATGGGCAAATAAAGGAAGTGATAGATTCTTTCGTAATAATTGATGACGACGATTCTACTACCGATTCGGACTCTTCGAAGTGAGAATGAGGACGATGTTTTTATAAATATAAATTTTGTAATATGTTTTATATAAATAAATACTTTTTTTAATAAATGTTGATGACGATTCTAATACAGATTCATAAAATATAAATATAAATTTTGTAATGTTTACTTTAGTAAAAATAATATATTTTTAGTAGGTAATATTCGTATCTTTATTAAACTTCATTTTACTCTGTTTCGCCTATGGATTTTATTAATTTTTTCTTAACTGCAGTGATATGAGAATTGCCCTGACACCCCAATTTATCTTGAACGCACATTAGATCGATATTGATAATAGTATACTTTCAAATTTCCGGAGAGTTCTTTTCTACTTTTGCTAAACAAATTTTGAAAGTAATTTAGTCTTTTATTATTTTTTTGTGCTGTAATTACTAATTTTATTTTAACTATTAAGTGAGATGACAACTGGAAAAATAATGATTGTAGATTTGGTTGGACGGTCTCCGACAAATCACCCACAATGTGAAAGCCAACAATGTGTGCCCTATGACCTGTTTGAAGAAGCAGTAAGTCAGGCTTATTGCATGTCCTCATCTGTTTTTTGTGGCGTGTTGCATGTCATGTTTGCATGTTTGTTTGTTTGTGCATGCTGCAGATTTGGAAAGAGGGGCTTCGATCTATTACCCATAACAATAAAACGAATAATGTTTGTCCTAGAACCAACCTTATGAAACAGTAAGAAAAGAGCTTTTCAATTTTTATTTTGTAGAGAATGCTGGGAGCTTTTAAATGGTGGAGCGGGAAATTATTTGTTTGTATATATGCTTGGATGTTTTCTTGTTTTAAATATAAAACAATACTAATTTAATTTTTTCGTAGTTGGATGAGACTTGGATTTCTCGTGGATGCAAAGGGCCAAGTTCCTGTCAAAGTAGTAGCCCGTACTTTTGCCTCTGGTAAGACAGAAAAGTTGGTATACCAATGCCTATCAGAATTGGGATTACCTAGTGGCAAAAATGATGTGATGAGTAAAACAGACTTTACGTTTGATAAGTTTTATGCGTTGTACCATAAAATCTGTCCTAGAAATGATATTGAAGAACTATTTAGATCCATGTAAGAAAAAAACAATAACATGTTCTTCAAATTTTCATTTAATTTTTTTGTAGCACTCAACAAAAGTGTGATACTATTAACGTGGATCAATTTATCAATTTCTTGAATGAAAAACAAAGAGATCCAAGACTAAACGAAATTTTATACCCGCTTTACGATGATAAGAGAGCTATAGAAATTATTCAAACATACGAGCAAAATGAAGAAGCCAGGGCAGCAAGTAAATCTTCACACATCTTCAATAGTTCTTCTCTAATTTTTTCTTTGTAGATAAACTAACAAAAGACGGTCTTATCCGCTATTTAATGTCCGATGAAAACGCCCCTGTATTTCTTGACCGTTTAGACAATTACATGGACATGGACCAACCTTTATGCGCATACTATATCAACAGTTCGCATAATACCTATCTCAGTGGTCGACAGTTTGGAGGAAAGAGTTCGGTGGAAATGTATCGACAAGTCCTATTGGCTGGTTGTCGATGTGTTGAGCTGGATTGTTGGGACGGGAGAGGGGAGGATGAAGAACCAATCATAACTCACGGAAAGGCTATGTGTACGGATATTCTGTTTAAGGTAGGGAAAGGAAAAATAATTAGGCGTATTCCATTTGCCACTTGGATCAGATCTAACTTACATTTTTGAATTTGGATAACTTATTTCTTATTCTATTTGACAGAACATGTACTGAGTTAGATCTGAAAGATAAGATCCAACAGATCCGAACTTAACTAATTTTAATGATCTGATCTGATCCAATTGGCAAAAGAACTACTACTGAGTTAGATCAGAAAGTTCAGATCTAACTGAAAAAAAAACAAAAGGAATACCTCTTTACATAAAACATTTCTTTTTAGGATGTAATATACGCATTGAGAGACACAGCCTTTGTAACATCCGATTATCCTGTGATTTTATCCTTTGAAAATCATTGTTGCAAGGCTCAACAATACAAACTGGCCAAATATTGTGATGAAATTCTTGGAGATCTTTTGCTTAAAGAACCTTTAACTGATTTTCCTGTAAGTTACATCATTGTTAACATCTCTATAAAAATTAAAGATGCTCTATGTTTTGTTTTTAATAATATATTAAATTGCCGATAAAATAAAATGCTTGAATAAAATAATAAGTGCTTATTAAAAATAATGAATTCGTGATCAAAATAATACTTGTCAATAAAAATTTATAAACGCTCATTAAATTTTGTATATTCAGCAAATATAAAAATAATAATTATCCATAATAAATTGTAAACGATCCGTAAAAAATAATAAATAGGTACTAAATATATTCGCAAATCGTAAACACGTGATAAAAATTGTATATATTTTTTGTCATTAAAAAAATAAATTGAGTAATTTTATGAACTAAATTATATTACGCATCGGGCAAAATTTATCGAACATTTATTATTATTTATCTTGTAAAATTAAATAAAAAAGCAGTAGTTTATAAGCTTTTCTAATTGTGTTATAGTTGGAACCAGGGGCACCTTTGCCACCCCCAAGTGCTTTGAAGAGAAAAATTCTAATTAAAAATAAAAGACTAAAGCCAGAAGTAGAAAAACAGGAACTGGAATTGTTTAAACAAGGGCAGTTTGTTATTGAAGATGAAGAAAAGGAAGATGCTTCTGCTCCGATAGTAGACAAAAAGGTGAGAAGAAAAATGAAAAAGAAATTGTAGAGACCACTTTATTTCCTTGTACCCCTATTAAATTATACACATTTTTGCTGAACTTCATTTAAACTTATTTCATTTAAAAATAAGATACAATCCTCCAGTCAGTCCCTTATACAAAATTTTAGAGCTAATCGTTTTTGTTACGTAATAAATTTAAAAATCCTTTCAAGTAAAGTGCCCTTTTGGGACTACCTATTGCAATAAAAAAGAGTGGTGCACAACTATATGTTATAGCGGTCCCATATACAAAATTTCAACAATCTAGCGCTAATCATTTTTGAGTAATGCGAGATATAAACGTACATACAGACGTCACTCCGAAACTTGTCAAAAAGCATTTTTTTTTTCGCGATTAGAATACTTTCTTTACAAGGAAATAAAAAGATGTTATATTTTTTTAGCCTGAAGAAGAAATTCCAGTTCTAGCTGAAGACGGTTTAGATATTACTGCACCTATCCAATACACTGGTTCTACAACCAATGTTCATCCCTGGTTATCATCTATGGTTAATTATGCTCAACCAATTAAATTTCAAGGCTTCGATATTGCTGAACGTAAGTTTTTAAAATCAAAAATGAAAATGGGCTAATATATGTTTTACAGAGAAAAACATCCATCATAACATGTCTTCTTTCGCTGAAACCGCTGGACTGAATTACCTGAAAACTCAAGCCATAGATTTCGTCAACTATAATAAACGCCAAATGAGCCGTATCTATCCCAGAGGAACGAGAGCTGATTCTTCCAACTACATGCCACAGGTAAATCTACATCTTTTTAAACTTTCTTTTTCTAACTTTTTTCTGTAGGTCTTCTGGAACGCGGGTTGCCAAATGGTATCTCTTAACTTCCAAACGTCTGATCTTCCTATGCAACTAAACCAAGGAAAATTCGAGTACAATGGAAATTGTGGCTATCTTCTCAAACCAGATTTCATGAGACGATCCGACAGGACTTTTGATCCTTTCGCGGAATCGCCTGTAGATGGTGTCATTGCTGCCCAGTGCTCCGTTCAAGTAAGATATTTACTTAAATTTTTAGATGGAGAAAACATTTGCTTGTTGTAGGTAATAGCAGGACAATTCTTGTCAGACAAAAAAGTAGGAACTTATGTTGAAGTAGACATGTACGGTCTACCAACTGATACCATTCGTAAGGAGTTCCGTACCAGAATGGTACCGCAAAATGGTTTAAATCCAGTTTACAATGAAGAACCATTCCTATTCAGAAAGGTTGTATTACCAGACTTAGCTGTTCTTCGTTTTGGAGTATACGATGAAAATGGTAAACTACTGGGACAACGTATTCTTCCTTTAGATGGTTTGCAAGCTGGATACCGGCACATATCACTTCGAACTGAAGCCAATTTCCCTATGTCCCTTCCTATGCTTTTCTGTAATATTGAACTCAAGATCTATGTCCCTGATGGATTCGAAGGTACTCTTCCGCAATCCTTCTTTTAAAAAAATATTCACAATTTTCTTCTTCAGATTTCATGGCTGCTTTGTCTGACCCAAGAGCATTTATGGGTGCCCAACAAAAGCAAACAGAACAGATGAACTCCATGGGAATTGAAGTCACCGATTCAAAGGGATCTGGAGAAACTGGAGACTCGAAGAAAGCAGAGAAAAAAGAAGAAAAGAAAGAAGAACCTTTGGTGTTTGAACCAATTACAATTGATACTTTACGTCAAGAAAAAGGCTTCCAAAAGACTGCGAGGAAACAACAGAAAGAGTTGGATGCTTTGAAGAAACGACAATCAAAAGAAAAAATGTCGGTACAAAAATCTCAATGTACTGCTATCGAAAAACTCATTAAAGGAAAGAAGTACGTACAAAAATAATTTCCACATTAAAAATAATTAACTTGATTATGTTTTACAGTAAGAACGATCTTCAAAATGACCCAGCAGTTCGCAAACTAGTAACCGAACAAGCTCTCCAATGGAGTGAAATGGTAGAACGTCACCGCAAACAAGAATGGGAAACATTGAAGCAACAACTCAACGACCAACAAGACATTTTGAAGAAACTGATGGAAAATATGCAAGCTCAGCAAATGAAACAACTTGAAGCTAAACACGATCGGTAAAAACACCTCCCCAAATTATTTTCCTTTAAAATAATCATCATTTCCTTACAGCGAGTTAAAAGAACTGAATGCCAAACAAGCGAAAGTATCAGTAGAGACTTCCAAGGAGGTAACCAACGACAAAACCTTGAAGACTAAAGCAGAAAAAGACCGAAGGTTGCGAGAAAAACAACAGAACAACACGAAGAGGTTCGTAGACGAAAGGAAGACTGCTCAAATGAAACAAGGAAAGGAGAAGGATAAACTCAAACTCAAACATGATAAGGCAATGGAAATGCTGATGCATGATGTCCAGAAGGTAAAGACAGATCATATAGCCACGGTGAAGAACTCTTAAGTACTAACTGGTCTAGTCATTGCATTTAATTATGTCAAGCGAAAAGTTTTTAAAATATATTAAAATTATGTCGTTTTTATTTAGGGAGTAGATGAAATTATTAATTAGTCGATTACAATTAAGAAATACTTTTAAAGAATTAAGTTACAATTATTTGTCGTCAAAATTAAATTCTAAACAAATAATCAGTCAACAGTTTTCTTTCAAGTTTGTATTATATTCAAGAAGGAACTGAGTACTGAAATGAGTTCTTCGCCGTGGTAAAAATAAAGTAAGAATTTTCTTATCGTGTTCTAATTCAGATGTTGCTTGCAGTTGATCGAAATGTACAAGAATGAAGAGGTTGAATACAACATGAGTTCGAAGAAAGAGTTTTTCGTTTAAATATTCCGTTTTCGTTTAGCTACTGAGTTTCTTAATTATTTCGAATTTACTGCAAGCGCAGGTCTCTAGATCTCATGACTTCTTTAATGAATGTATTATTAAGAATATTATTCTAGTCGTTTTATATAATGATATTTTCTGATAGGATAAGGATTTTTCTGGTTTCTCTAACAAGCCTAGATCTAACTGCGTACGTTAATTTCGTATTAATTAATAAATTCCATGTTGTAATAGTTCTTAGGGCCTAATATTGATGCTTCTGTCGTTCGAATATTATTTATATCTTTAAACTAAAGAGCTGTGAATCTCTTTTATTCGGAGTTGTGTTCATGGAAAACATATTCAGGATTATCTTTCGAATCTTTTGGACTATACAATAAACTAACTCAGCTCTGGGCACTAAACTTATCGGTGTGTCAACATATTTAATTCATGTTTTATATCCATTCACCATACAAGTGATATCGGCACGTATAAGTGTACTATGAATGTTTTAATATCACTTAAAATATTCCTACATATTATAAATTGACTTTTCGCAGATAACATTTCTTTACTACCAAAAAAATATCACATTAATATAGTTCAAGTTAAAATGATTACACATTAGGTCAACAATACCCAAACATATAGGGTTTTAAAAAATAAGTGCTCAAGATTTATTGGACATGGAAAAGAAATCAAAATAAATCGAAAAGTATTACACAACATGTGTCCAAAAATTAACATTTATTTTTTAACATCCTGTATGTAAGGTATATATCCATATTGAACATAAAGCAGTTAACCTGAGATATATTTATATACATGTTAGAACGCATTGCAAACATAATCATTATAGAAATGTATAACTAGATGTTTCAATTTTCACAATTTCGAGGGCTGCATATGTGGATAAGGATATTGTCGAACTAATGTTAGGGCTTTAAAAGCCAAAGATATGAACTTCACAAGAACTATTTTAATATAAATTTAAGCGTTTTTCGCTCGTTGAATTCTCCATACTATTCATATATATTTTCTTGTTTTCGCCGGATTTTTCGTCTTTATAACGAAATACAATTAAATAAAATAAAAAATTAATAAGTAAATAATGTCTGTAAAGGTAATTCATGAAAATTTTCTGCGAAAAGTCGCCTATTACTTATGTATGTCGTCAGTAATTATTAATAAGAAAAAATAATAATAAAAGGCTTAAAAGATTTTTATAACGAGTAAATAAAGACGACACGAACATTAGATTTTCGTTTTGCTTGTGCCAATACGAAACTTTGTTATGATTAACTACATCAGGGTAGCAAATACTTAGCAATTATAATTTGTGACCAATTAGGATAAACACAAGTCAATATTTTTATAAACAGCGCTCATGGAGAATCGTGCAGGCACGAATAGAAAGGATCTATGTGTATATGATATTAGGATTTGAACCCGGGACCTGAGGATGAGCGCTTGTTGTTATTTTTTGTTATGGAATATTGTTATTTTGTACAGATATGGCATTTAATTTTAGATCAGTAAATAAAATAGATAAATAAAATCAAAACTAATAAGGGTGCCATGATTGTTTAAAAATCAAAATGATTTGATTTTGTTTATGTATAATGCATATTTGTGTAAATAATTATAGCTCTTCAGATTGAACTAGTCAAATGAGTATTTTAAGGTCAAATTATAGATGTATTTGATTTTTAGACAGGTAAAATAATATTTTCATTCAGAATCTATTTTATTTATTAGTTGTTTAAATCTACTTATAAAACAATTTGAATAAATAATATCTTACATACTACGGATCTTTCTTCTTTCCTTGTACACACTTTCCTTTTGAACTATAAATAATAAACATCAATTAAAATTACATCGAAGATCTTAAAATATACTTACTGTATGGATCGAATCGAATAACTTCTAGTTTATCCGCCAGTCTCTCACGAATTGCTGTGTACTGGTGACCACTGACCATACTTTCCATCAAAACCATTATATTCCTATTTAAATACATGCCACAATAAATCATTATTGTAAAAAATGGAAAATTACGAAACCCTACAATTTAAAATGTGGGTTCTCGCCAAACCGAGCTATTTTACACAGAAATCGGGTTGTTAAATAATAGCTGTGCAATAAGTAAAGAAACAAAGATGGTTATTTAACGCTTGCGAAAGTTATAACACGAGACGGAGGCAAGTATTGTAAGAGCAGAAGTTAAATAACCATCCAGTTTCATTACGTGTTTCATACAATATTTTTTTACTTCCATTTGAATAAGTATAATGTATTTTAAATTATGAATTTTTGCAAAATAAACATAAAAGACAATACCACGGTCTGCTTAATTGTGTGCGTTACTAAGTTACTACAACAAATTTTTTGGCTATAAACAGATAAACGATATAAAATAATGTTTTTTGAATTGTAAAATACGAGCCTCTGCGAATCTAATAAATGTAATAACTATAATAATATACTAAATTTTCAATTTTTGTAGCTGTTAATGTTTCTATATATGCCTTTGTTCCAATTTGATTTCGTGTGAAATAATGATATTATATAACTAGTGAAATAATGAAATCAATAACCTAAATAAAATTAAGGAAATAAAGAGTCTCTTATTTAAACGAAAGCCGAATTTACTTATATCAAAAATTAATATATTAGGAATTAGCATGTTTAACAAAATATACTTTAGTTTTGATATTTAATTTTAGATTTGTATTTCTCGAACTCTGGTTGCCAACTAAAATTTATTTCAAACAAGAGCTTTTAAATTTTTACATAATCTTTAAATTATAGTGACTGTAGTGGAAAATTTATAAAATATTACATACTTTGCAAGTTTGTTGTACTGTAATCACATGTCATAAATTGTCAACGCAACAATAAGACATGAGACGCAAAATAATCAATTTGCAAATAATTTGATAAATTAGAAAGGAAAAGAAGCCTTATTTACAATATTAACCACAGGGTTCGGATGAACCCACAATATAAAATAGGCACAAACATATATATTTAAATAACAATATGAAGCAATATCAAATATATTTTTTGAATAAACCAAATAATTAATATAATTTGTATTTTGACAACAAAATAAAAAAAATATGTATTTTTATGCTAATATTTTAAATTAATCAATAATTTTATAAATAATTATTCACTTACTTGCTCTTGACTTTTTTAAGCAATACATTTGTCAAAAACATTTTTAAATAATACAAATTTGGAAAATATATTCCTTCAAAATTTGTAGGTTAAGCCAGTAATGCCCACGTTTAGCTAGGAACTTTTTGTTTCTAACCAAACATTTCATTTGACATATGTCAATGTCACTTGTACCTTAGCATAAAAAATCCAATTTACTTTGTTAAAATGAGTGAAGAATCTAAAGATAATGATTCTACACTTCAAGAACAAGAATCATTTAATGAAACTGCTGAACCTGATACAAGCACAGCAGAAACAGAGAAAAAAGAAGATAAACAAAAAGGTATAATAATGGGATCATATTTCATTGTTGTAATTGATTATTTATAGTCGATATTTTATTAAAACCGACTGGCAATGCCCCGATTATGAAAAAGAAAAAATGGGCAGTAGATGCTGATAAATCAATAGCCTGGATTATGGAGTTTATTAGAAAATATTTAAAACTTGAACCTGAAGAGAAAATAGTAAGTACAATTGAAAGTAAAAGTAAATTTAATAAAATGTTGTTTTGTAGTTTTTATACGTTAATCAAACATTTGCTCCATCTCCTGATCAAATCATACGGAATTTATATAATTGCTACAATGCAGAAGGAAAACTAATCTTACATTACTGTAAAAGTCAAGCTTGGGGTTAAATTATTTACATATTTATTAACTGTATATTCCACTATATTTTAAGTATCTTATTTTATGTACAAATATATAAATAAATTTTATATTAAGAGAATTTATTGTGTCTACTTCTTGATAAAATTTGCATAATCGATTGATTATGGTTTAGCAGAAACCTAAATATTTTTAAATAATTACGGGAATCGTGTATCTAAAGCTCATGGTCAATAGGTGCGCTCTATCATTATGTCTAGTATGCTAAATGTTTTTGTAATATAAAAACACTTATCTATTTCTCTCAAGGTAAAACTATGATTCGTCATAATTTGCAATCATAAGTTACATCACATATCGCTTAGTATTTTTCTTTATCTTCCGTCTTCGTGAAAATTCATTTCATAAGTAAACTTGAATAGAACAAGGTTCGCGTTCCACAACACCGGACTTAATCAATAAAATAGAACAAGAATAATAACTGCAAGTCACACTGCGAATTATTCGCAATTTATAATTCAAACGCAGCAATGACAGCAGAATTGCGACGCCGAAAAGTAAGTAGTTTGTAAATAAGATTATTATCAAAGTAGCCTACGTTTACACAATGTATATGTGATAGTTTATAGATCTATTTTTTTTTATTATTGTTTGTAATGTAGAAATTTTTATAGTATTTATTTATTATTAATTTTAAAATGATTTATACACCTGTAAGTAGCACAATTAAACTTAAATTATTAATATTTTCATTATAACCTCAAAATGTAGTTGTGATTATCTCTATAAATTCATGAATCCCTAATAAATTATTGACTTTCCGCAGTTATTAACCTACTTATTTAAGTATTACCTAATATATTATTAAAATTTGCTTTATACAATAGTTTCCATAGATTTCTTTGTTATGACAGCTGTCAAAAATTACTTAAGTCATGTAAAAATTACAAAATTTCGTAACAGTTTTAATTTTTATATAATTTTATCACTTACAGTAAATCATATGTGAAATAAATAACATTATCTAATACTTTATAGCCTAAGATAACACCGAATTTTTATTAGTCTGTTTAGTTATGTACGTATTATAAAGTTTTATAATTGTTATGACTCTACGGCATTTCTTTTTTCAGCTAAAAAGTCAGTATGTCGGTCCATCATCGAAGAAAAACGCTAGGGATAAAGAAGCTGCTGGCATACAACGCTCACTTATTTGCTTAATGATAAGCGCTACGATTTTATTTATATTCTTTGGTAAATGCATACATTGTTGTTTGTATTGTTTTATATTTATGCATATTATGTAGGTGTATACGTGGATACTTGGGAAGTTGGTCATAGAGCTGTAGACCACATTGCTAAGTCCTTCGGGTATCATGAACCCGTTTATGCAGTCGTTATTGACGCAGGCAGTACTGGGAGTAGAGTTTTGGCGTTTTCTTTCCACAAAGCCTACTTAGGTAAATAAATAATAAAGTACATAAAATGTTTTGGCAAAATACATGGAATCACAAAACACTTTGTTACAGACCAACATTTGTTTAAAATTAGTTATTAATGCAATAAGTATGTAAAGTAGGTGTTTTTAGTCCATTATTTAAGTTACAGTACGAGATAAAAACACTAGGTACACATTTTTCCTACAAAAATAAATAAAAACATTGATTAATGTGCAATGAATTGTGGGTAAGATATTGTTACCATAGCAACAAAAGTGTATTCCAAGCCTACAGATTTAAAAAATTCTTATTGGATATCAATGTTCACCATGTAGTAATATTCAGGTGAATATAATCTTTAATTAACTGATTTTTATAACCCTAATATTAAAATGAAATTTTAATGCATTTTATTCGAATGCGTAAAATCAGTATCAGCCATATTTGTGGCTATTCGCGCTGTTTTGCTATAAGCTGTTGGCTCAGTGGTGTAACTGACGTCACACTCATCGTCGATGTTATAGGGTGCAATTTATTGAAACTTTAAGATTTTTTTTCTGGTGTGTTAGAAGTTTTTTGGCGAAAATAAAAAATGCGGACCTAATACTTTTATGTACAGATTAAAATATTAAAAAATGAAAAAAGGTTGGAATGCCCTAATGACAAAAATGTTTTAACCAGGGATTCGAAGCAAAATTTTTTGAGGTTCGGTTACGGTTAACGGATTTTACATTTATAAAAATTCGGTTTCGGTTGTCGGTAACAGTTTCTTGAAAATATTTTATTGGGCTGCGTTTCGGTTAAAATAAACAAAAAAATTTCGGTTGCGCTACGGTTTTAGTTTTTTTTGGTTTCGGTTAAAATTGTTAGATTTAAGTACAATTACTTTAACTATAACTGGTTTTAATTCCGATCATTTTTCGGTTCGTTTATGTTTTCGGTTACCAAATGAATTAATTTTTTGTATCGGTTTTTGGTTTCCATAGTTAAAAAAATAAAATATAAGTTTCGATTTTCGGTTAAGGTTTTATAAAAAGTCAAATATCGGTGCGGTTTTCGGTTACAGTTCCGTTACAGTTCGGATTATTATTTCAGAATTATGATAGTACCTAATCGGTATTCATATTTTTTAACATTTTTGTTATCTTTAGTATGATTTATCAAATTATCCACTTGACATTTGAATTAACTAAATGTGCATGTTATCTAGCAACGCCTACTTTTCATGTACTTGTGCATAAAAAAATACTTTACAAACTCTCAAGGTTGCGTAAAGTAGGGTAAAATAATGCTACATACGTAAATAGATAATAATGTAGAAAAATGTTTCTGCAAAATGAAATACACAGCATCACAGACAGAAAAACACTGTTTCACAGACCGACATATCTTCAAAAATTTATTATTGTAATTTTTATAGACAGTCGTCTAATTTTGGATAATGAGCTCTTTGTGGAAACTAAACCAGGTTTATCCGCATTCGCTCAAAATCCAGAAAAAGGCGCACAATCAATCAACACATTACTTGAACGCGCAAAGAAGGAAATACCAGAAAAGTACTGGAACCAAACTCCTTTGGTACTAAAAGCCACAGCAGGTTTAAGATTACTACCTGCTCATCAAGCTGATGGATTATTAAACAGTGTTAGAAATCTCTTTAAAAAATCTCCATTTTTAACCAATTCTGAATCTGTTTCTATTATGGACGGTGTAGATGAAGGAATTTTCAGCTGGTTTACTGTTAATTTTCTTTTGGACCGACTCAGCAGCAATGCAGACAGGACAGTAGCTGCTTTAGATTTGGGAGGAGGTTCAACTCAAGTAACATTTGCTCCAACAACTCCAAGCACTTTGAAACAAACAGAATATATTCACAATGTAAACGCTGTGAAGGGAGTCATCCCTGTGTATACCCACAGTTATTTAGGACTTGGCTTAATGGCTGCCAGAAAAGAAATTTTAACTCACGGATACGATGCATCAGCCAGAGAAATTACCAGCATATGCGTTAATCCGTTTATTGCAAATAAAAAATTCCATTATGCTGGCGTGGATTATATTGTGGGTGGAGATAAAAACTTAGCGCAAGTAGACAATCCGAAAGTCGATTGGGAAGAGTGCTCTAAAATAATAAAGGATTATGTTTATTCTAAAGTTATCCCATTGCAAGAATTGCATACAAAAGAAATTAATGCCTTTAGTTACTACTTTGACAGAGCAACGGAATATGGACTAATAGATCCTTACAAAGGAGGATACGTAACAGTCGATCAATTCAGAAAAGCTGCAGAACAAAGTAATAATTAATAAATTTCTCATGACATAATCTAAAATATTTTTTTTCAGCTTGTGCAACTGTGAATGTAGATCAGCCATTCCAATGCGTAGATTTGACGTATATTTGGGTTCTACTCCAACATGGATTTGGTCTTCGTAAAGAAACATCTTTAAGTGTAAGTAGAACACCCTCACACCCAAATTAAGTATAAGTAATTATTTATTTCCTTGTAGCTCCTGAAGAAAATTAACGGCCACGAAATCAGCTGGGCATTAGGCGCTGCGTTTAATATATTAAAAAACAATAACGTAAACTAAGTAGCAACAAATTTTAGTTAATGACGTGCCTTACTTTCATGTATGAATAACACACCAAGTTGTATGTTAGGCTGTGCAGATTGTTTAGCAGTATTTTCATTCCATACTCGTGAGGTTTTATTCCTATATGTTTCACATTTTATTTTATAAATAAAAGACAAATCAAATTATAACTGTTGTAATGTGTAAATGTTTATTACTTCATCATAAAATGTATGTAGTTTACACTTTTTGTATGATGGTAAATAATAAATTGTTGTTGTAAATAATATTTCCTCAATTATTATTCGATCGATATTCGCCACCTCCACCCTTTTTCTTATAAAAGTATTCAATAATCATAAATTTATAAAAATATTATTTAGTAATGGACTTTTTTGTTTTTGATAGATAATAATTTTCTAATAATAATATTATTACAAACATATCTTTCATTTTGTAAAAATAGTAAACGAGTATCAGATTAATAAAATTTTCGTGATATAGTTAAATATCAGGTGAACGTAGGTGAAGAAAAATAGATATACTTTATATTATTTATTTAAACGTAGCATTTATACCTATTGCCACATTTATGATAAGATATCTATGCAATCATATCTATATTGTGATTTCGAGAATTTGAAATTTGTCTGTTCGTCCAGAGAAATATTAATTAAACCATTCAAACATAAATTTGTCAATAAATCTGAAATTTGAAACCATTGGTTGTTTTCAAGTAATACAGATGGGAGCACCAGTACAAAAAACAAAATTAAAATGTGTTTTTTTATTTAATCATTTCTTATCGAGTTGGAAAAAGCACTATCCAGAATAATAAAAAAAAAATAAGTAGGTATTTATTTTTTAAAGAAATAAACTAGTTTTATTTCCGAGAATTTTCATTTGGGTTATTAACGAAATTTATTATTTATTAAAATAATTTAATTTATTTATGCTTAATTCTATGACATACGTTCAAAGAATCAAGTTTGTAATAACTCTATAATCAAAGAAATTTGTTATTATAAATATCAATCCATTTAACTCAGTTTCGGAGAGTTTAAATTTATTTAATATATGTTTTTTTTCAACATGAAACTAACTTTTTTCTTTCTGCTGAGAAATAAATTTACTAAACTGTATTTTCTTGGTGCTTGCAATGAAGAAGAGAGGAGCATTTAATTTTGTTTCAAACCAGAAGAATAATAGAAAATGTATTTACGTTTTATAAAAAAAATATTTTTTTTATTATTGTATTTCTAAATTTTTTCTTTCGATACTTGAATGTATCGTTACTTTTTTTTCGATCAGTATCGCATATACTCGCGTCAGGCTGTTTTTACAGTGGCTCAAGCCACTAAGATATTGTCTCGAGCCAATGTAGAATTTTTAGTATCATAAGGTCAAAAAAGAACACAAAATTGTGATTAGTTACATAATAATTGTCGGCTTAACTAATGGATCAGTAAAAAAATAAAAAAAAAAATATTTCCAATTAAAAATTAAAATTTTTCTACATCTCCACTTTATTTCCAATCACAGTTAAATATGAAAACTTACAATTTTTAGTAGTTTTTAGTCCAAAATCTTGGTTTTTGAAACTTGAAAATAATTGATAAACGCGATGCCTTTTTTAAATTTACAAAGAGAATTTAATTATTTATTTTTGTTTGTGTCTGAAAGTTGCACCTCAAAAAGTATATATTTGGGTATATCTCTAAAATGGGTAGAAATATAATCACAACGATTACCAGTTGATTCTAAAAGCGCATACGTTTTTTGGAACTATCCGTTGAAAAATGAGAAAAACGATTTGGACTTTTTAAATTTTTTCATTTCTAAAAATTGTATCCGTTGGAATAAGAATCTGAAATTTAGCACAAGTATGTAATTTTGCATGTAGATTGGTGGGCTATGCTTGTAAAAACATATTATATTAAAGGCTGCGCATATCCCTATCTGTTCCATAATATTTTTAGAATTACAATTTTTGAAAGGGACCTACACCTTATAGTTGATTGTAAACAACTCGGATACAGCAGTACTTTATTGGCTAGTATTGCTAGTATTTAGCGACGCTTGGAATCAAGCCCCAGATCTCATTTTCTTCAGACCGTCTGTAAGCCAGCACCCGCAAAGTTATATTCCATTCCCATAAAAATGTTTCGAGAATAAGTGCGCATCCCTCCCTCTTTTTGTGTTTTCTATCGTCCCCGTCTTGAGATTGATTCATTGTTCGAATAACAGCCCGCGATGCGTCGGGGACGGACGTTGGCTAACGCATTTAAATCACCTATTCTTTCCGATTTTACGGCGACTTGGTTTCTGGAAAAGTGCTACGGCTTGGCCTCTTAGCTCGTGCTAGGGGACAACTTCTGCTTTTGTGCCTTGCTGCCCGACGTTTTAACATGATTTATTTATATCAATTGTGTGGATATTGGACTTCATATTACACAACTTTCAAAAACGTAAACACTGCGCATTCGAATTCGATGAAAAATTCCAAAAGGACGAATAAAGTTGGTGAAACTGTGAAACTATTATTAGAGAAACGTTTGCGGATTATTTACGAAATCAATTTGAATCAATTTATTAGCTCATATTTTTGTAGTAAAACATGGCCATATGTTTCTGTAATAATGTTTATTAAACTAAAATTTAAGTACATTTTACCATACAAGTAAATTGTAACAATATCGCTAGTAATTTCTAAGGATCTTACTATATTTCTACTCAAGTACCTATCGTATTACTCACTAAATAATTATATATTACTATTACGGTCTGTTTGTCTATAAACTTTGTAGTGAGTGAATATAAAATATATAAAAAACAAACTTACATTAGTCTCTGAGAAGAAATATCAGTTGATGGTTGGTACTGCATCTGTAACAAATACATAATTACTAATATAATATTTACAATGTATAAAAAATAATTATTATTTAAAATACTAGGAATGTAAATATATTTTAGCAAAAGCGTCGCTAACCAATGGGCTAAGGGAGGCAAGACGATAGATAGAGGAAATAAATTATAGATAAAATAAATAAAATTTGTAAAGTTTTAATAGTAGTAGTAGTAATTGATCTACAAGAAAATAAATATCTTAACTAAAACATAATCATGGGTTTTTGTGAATTTTTCGACTAATTTATTATTAAAATTTTCCAGGTTCTTATTTTTTTCGAGTCCCTAGGGAGGGGTAGTCAAGTAGTCAAGCAAAAATTAGTACATTATACACCGAGGTTGAGAAAGCTGTTATTATTGACCTAGCATCAAGATTGTATCCCGAGATGCGAAGTTTATATTTTTTACTAGTAGCACTTAAAACCCAATTCTATTTAAAGATTTTTATATTGAATATTCCACGGTTTTTTGTGTGCTCTATTTCTTAGCCTGCTGAAACCAGAGAACATTCTGGAGCAGATTTGGCTCTGGATAGTACCTACTGGAGCTGGAGTAGATTTGGCTGCTCTGGATTGTGCTCTAGTTTCAGTCAATGAGAAATTAGAGCATTTTGTATGGTTTAATTTAATTCTTGGCCTAAATAAGTATTTTTTTAATTTCCATTCATTCCTTTTTAGTGTTTCTTTTTGGAAGCAATTTTATATTTTGTTTTTGATCACTATTAATAATTTTGTCCTCAAGGTAATTTTGAAAAGTCGGCGCTCTTGGATAAAACCATAGTATCATAGTCATGGTTAAATCCTGTTGATATAAATTTTTTTATGTTTGAACCATTGTCACTGGTAAAGTAATCAAACAAATATTATTCGAGCTATGAATTTAATTGGTAAAATTTACTTGTAATTTCTATGAAGTAATGACAACTCGGGGAACAAAAATTATTCTTCATTCTCTAACTTCAGATTCGATGTCATGATTTAAATGTCGTTTTTGAGATAAATAAATTTCTAGCCTTCGTTGTATTACTTGTGATAAAAAAACAAAGATTTTGACAAGAATATTTACTTGTTTCTTATTATTCACAAAAATAAAATAGAATGCATTTATTTTTATATCTGATGTTGTATTTTGTTAACCTCATGTTTCATTCTTGATTTATATATCATGTAAAATAAAGAAAAATAATAATTGTGAATGTCTAAGTTAGTAGTAAATAAGATATGTTATAGATCACTTGCTTGTATAGTAAGTAAGGCTAAAACAAATAGTCAGAATCCTCATATCGCGAAATGAATGTTGATGTGATTGCATCCCCTCGTAAACGACAATTTAAACTACCCTCCCCCATCTGAGCGCGTATGTAGATGTAACTAGCGATGTCCTGTACAGAACAATGTAAATATGATCTGTCGGCTAGCCAGTATCGTGTCACGCGGGAACGTGACGCGTAATGAATGTGTCAACAGCAGCGTGACACGCGTGACGACTGACAGGGATTCCCCTGAGATGCTCCTGCCGAACGGGATTTGGGGGTACTAAACCGCTGATAACGCCGCGTTTATTTTAATACAGATTGTTTGATTGGCAAATGAATAGGGCATTAGTGTAACACTGTTCAAGTGCTTACGTGTCTCTATTTTATAAAATAATCGTAACATGTTATAATTTCTAATTTTAAATCTACAATTTCTTTTTTAGCCAAAATATATGTATATGCATTTATAAATTTCCCAACAATCCCACTTGTAACATATGTAATCAACTTTAGATTTACTATCATTTAATCATATATATTTTTTATAGTGTGCCTCAAAACTTTTTTCCAACACTTTTTATTAAAAGATTTGTGTTTTTATTCATATTTTTCAAAGATGCAGTTTTTGCCTACATATTATTTTGAAATATATGAAATTAATAAGTCATTCATCATTCATCTAAATTCTATTCTGTGACATCGCGCAAGAATTTCAAAAGTAGGAAAACAATATAATTTTGACATAATATAATGTAATATTTATTAACTCGATTGAATCCAGGCCCGTCCGAATGATAGGCTCTAAACATCTATTTGTTAATCCGGCCCTGGGAATAATATTTTTCGTACATCATGATTGCTGCTTCAATTTCAGTATGAAATAGTTATTTAAGTTATAAGTAATATAAGTTTTCATTTCGAGTTTACATGTATGTAACTCCTTATTGCTTATTATATTTTTCATGCTACTGAAAAATTAGGCTTAATTATTTAAAAATACATCCCGTTCAATATCTTTCATTATCGTTATTAATTATATATTATATTTTTTCAATCAAAAGTATCAGTTTGTTGCTTTTACTATATAAAACAGGAAAAATAAAATTTATTAGAAAATGAGAATTCAGCAATAAAAAATTTTAGAATCATCTTCAATTTTTATAATAAATAAATACTTGTATATCCATAAAAATATTTCCTTATAAAAATAAACTATTAAAATATCTAAGTAAGTAGATATTTTGCGGTATTTTTTTCCTAGAAATTTAAGTGAAACTATTAAATTATGTTGTCAAGAAAAAATGATAAACAAACGTTAGAAGTCACTTACATGCTAGATATCTCTTGAAATGAAATACATAGTTACAGTACAAGTAAAGCGAAGAAATAATTACGGCAATTTTTTTCTCATAGAAGTAGTTTTGGTGGAGGAGCTATGATATGTTACTAAAAAATTGAATATCAATATTTTTTGTATGATTTTCTTTAAAAAAGTTATAAAATTCTAGACGTAAGTAAAACTATTATGTTTCGTCGTCAAGGAAAAATGATGAACAAATGTTACATTAGGTCACTTATATAACTCATAATTATGGATGAAATACATAGTTGTTACTGATAAAATAATTACGACAGTTTTTTTTCATACTACAGGCAGTAGTAGCTTTGTTAGTAAATGCGCTTTGAGCGGTATGAGACGGTTTAAAACCCAGTGACGACAAACCTGAAGCCAAAAATAAATACAGATGTATCCGAGTGGTTCGGAACCCACTATATACCTAAGTTGTAGGTCCCCATTCCTGTTACTGACTTTGGTCTGCTGGGCAGTGTAAATTAAATAAATAAATATTTTAGTGGATGCGTCTATGATTTAATATGTATTATTAGAAAAAATATTGCTAGAATGTCAAAATTTTTTATATGATTATCTTCCACTATAAATATAGTTAAGTTTTAAATTTTTCGAAAACTTTTTTTTGTTAATAGCTAATAACCCATGACCGAAACATTTTCCAATGAACCTAACCCCATTCGTTCGCGACTATTACACATCCATTTGTCCCCCTGGCTCCCATGGGGCCAGTAGTAGTAAATGGTAAACAGTCCCTGTGCGGTGATAACATCAGATAATCAGCGGATAACGCGTGTTCCGGGTGGGTGCTTCGCAGATAACACGTCCAGATCACGTGGATGATGACGTGTGGAAATCACGGCACGTTGATACTCCACCGTGCTGGAAACTAACACATTTGCTCACTGTGCCACAGTGGAATCGTACAGGGAAACCACAGAGGATCGGAATAGTAGAAGTGGGATTGTAGTGAAAAGCGAAAAGAAAACGGTGACAATTGGTGGAGGAGGTCAGATGAATTCAACAATCATTTCATCTTGCATTCACAACGGTATTATGTTGTGCAACATAGAAAAAATAATAAATATTAAAAAATAATTAATAAATTAATAAAATAAATATAAATATTAGACACGTATTTTGTTATCTCTTATAATCATCTATAAAAGATAAGAGGATAAGACAGAGAACTTTTTTGTAAGATAAAAGTAGTGATAACATTACAAGGTGAACTTTGGTACACAAAAATCGCTTTAAAGGTTATAAGTGACATAGTACATAAAACATAATTAAGCAAAGAGAACATACGTCATAAGTCATAGAAAATTGATGAATTTATTTGCAATAAACACTATTTTTTATGTTCGTGTATATACGGCGCGATTCGGTATACTTCGTGATAGTACAAATAAATTCTAATAGAGGGATTGGAAAAACATGTTTTGTTTATTGTATGAGGTCGTGTTTGAGGAAGAAAATATGGACAACATAAAATTAAATGTCACTTTTAACAACAGCACTCATAAACGTGAACTCGGAATATCAACTTTGTATAATGAGAAGTCATATGCATCTCAGATCTGTTTTCTGTGTCTTTTGTGACATTTATAAAACTCCAAACAAAATTATTTATTTCCTGTGCTAAAGTAAACCATAATAAAATCATGCTAAACTATACTTTATGTTCTGGACCAGTGCTAGTTATAAATCTGGGATAAGATAAATTTCATAATATTTATTATGTGTAAAATTTCGTGGAAATAAATATACTTTGATTTTTCTTTTATTTTTATATAATTTATCCAACACCGTGTAATTATAACGATATAAGTATGTTGTTTTTAGATAAATAAAGTAGGTCATAAGTCACTAGTGAGCAAAATATATTAGCTCACTGTTTTTTGGTTCGTTTCATAGTAACTACGTTATAAAACCTTCTCTACACTATTTTGTTCCTAAATGTCATTTCGAAATTCCATCTGTCAAAAATCTTATATGTATTTTATATCAATGATTAAAATATGTTGGATAAAATGTTGTATGGCACACGTGTGTTAATTACCTAAGTCACTTGAAAAAATACCACACCTAACGGCCTCGTGAGCTAAACTTTTCCCACGTGACTTATCTGTAATGTAACACACTTGTACCATAAATAACTATTATTAATACAATTTTATATAAAACATTCATACAAAATCGTTAGGGAGTATTGCTACAGTGAGAGCATGATATCTTGTTCTTTGTGAGAAGGATTGTAGGTCTTACATATCACCTCGTTATTTATATTCTAAATTTACTTATAGGTACATTACATTTTGTCAGGGTCCTCAAGGTTGCATTGATTTAAATAACTTGATTTGTTTTCATCATTGATTTAAATCATTTGTTGTGCAGTTTTTATATAACATCCCAGTTTTAAGAAAATTGGGAAAAAAACGTATGGATAATGTTACTATGTGGCAATAATTTAAAGAATTATTAAATTTATTCAACTTCGATGGTAAAACGACTTTATTGATATATTATTTTGAATTTATAACGCAGAGAATTTTTGCAATAATGATATTTTTTTTGTTTAATTTACTTTGAAATGTGTTTCATTAAAATCTGCTATAACTCCAAAAATTTCGTCGCTAAAACCAATAACTGAAAAAAGTATTATAATCAGTTTGTCGCTATAAGCGGTATCATTATAAACGGATTTTACTGTAGTTTTTTGTTTTGTTGAATTTTTACTTATTATTTACAATATGTATTTTTTTCATAATAAATGTTTTTTTTGTGAAATATACTAAACCTTTTGGAAAAATTCAAAAAAATCTGATTAAATTTTAATTTTTCTTCATTATACCTGTTTACATATGACAATTTTTTTATTAGCTGTCATCCCAGACGATGGTAAAAACTAGTGCAGGATTTAATAATTGTAGAATTTTAGGAATTTACTTCTTCTACCTTTTAGATGTATATTATAAACCAGTCGCATGGGGCATATAGAAAAAAAAAACTAAATTGTTGGACGATAATAAAATAGGTAGATATTATCATCTGAATTCTGTCCGGAAATTTTTTTGTGTGCAGCAAAAAGTATTACTAAATATTGTCAGAAGTAGAATATGGCAAAAAATAAATATACCTATAGAATCACAAATAATATTAAGGAGAAAGGATATAAAAATATATACTCAAAACAAGTAGTTATTTTTAATAACAATAAAGATTATATTTATGGCAGACGAAGATTATTTTTAGCGATTTTTACCCGCGGATAAAAGTTTCCAATGTATAAAAATATTTGGAAATCTAAATCAGAAATAATAGCAGAGAGAAAGGATACCAAAATATATACTCAAAACAAGTAGTTATTTTTAATAACAATAAAGATTATATTTATGGCAGACTCAGATTATTTTTAGCGATTTTTCCCCGCGGATAAAAGTTTCCAATGTATGAAAATAGGCGGCGCGCGAGTCGAAAGGTGATACCTTTGTGTATATTTATGGCCATGTGGGGTGTACTTTATGACATGGTGGTTAGAAAAAGCCTGATCAGATCTTTAAGCGGTGCGAACGAATCCAAGTGAAGCAAATCGATTAGGCAGACATTGTGTCGAACCTAACGTAGCAGAAGTGAACAAGATCTTGAGTAACAAACAAACAAACGCACTCCACCCGGCTAAAATAATAAATATTTGACATCTTACATTGTTGCAGCGCTCGCGATATTAAAAAATGCGTGCGTGCGGCAACTGTTTGTCGGAGTTTTTGTCAAAAGGAAGAGTTTTTATTTCGCTATAGGAATTCCGTTATGAATTTTTGATCGGCCATGTGGAAATAATTTTTAATTTCTATTTACGAAAATAATAATAAAACAAACTATACGCGGTCGATAGGTACACGATAAGAGCCAAAGGCGGCCACGCCATTTTTCAAAGGGGACACAAAATTAATATTTGTTTGAAGCCATTAAATTTAACCAAAAATCAGTTGTTAGTAATTCATTGAAATATTTCGAGTAAGGGAATGAGAAGTAATAACAGAAATTATAAAAAAAAGAACACTTCCGTCTTTATACTTTGTCGACAAACATACAAACTATTATACAAATTTAATTTCATTTCGCTATAAAGAACTGCAATTTTTAAAATAGTTATATTTACAACTATAGCATGTAAAGTAAGTGTTTTTTAGTCGATTGCTGTTTAAATACCACAAAAAAAACACAAGTTGCTAGAACCGAAATATTGATAAAAATTAATTTCAAATGTACACTTACAAATCAAAAGATTAAAATACGTGCCATATAGATTTTATATTAAATCTTATAAAGACCAAAGTTGCATCTCGTCTATCCTACTGAAAATAGATATTTGAAATATTACAATTGATATTAACCTTTCAAGATTAAATCAAAATTTATAATTTACTTTGATTAACAAATACCTACGTGCAAGATTAGAATTTCGCAATGAAAATTTATTTGTTTACTCTATTAAGAATAAAAATTACTTTTTATAATTAATATTTAATCTTAAATGATCACAAATTTAAAATATTTTTATTAAAATTTCAATTAACAAAATTGATATGTGTCCTAAATTACTAATAAATAATCTTTCAATATATTAAATCATATTCATCATAATATTTAATTTCAATCAACAAGAAAATAGGTTGCAAAAACACGGTTTGTTGTAAATTGAATTTATCAATAAATAAAATCACTCTTCGAAATTCATAGTTTTCTACGTTTACGAATATTTCACCTAGCGAAAACTTACAATAGTTTGTTTGATGAGTCGTTTCCGATTTAGAAATATCATTTGACTCTATGACAACTATTTTGGAACGATCTGGATTTTTTATTCCATTTTTTTTTCAAATAATAGAGATTAAATATTAGTTTGTTAGAATGAAATTTTTATGGAATATAGATTTAAAAAAATTAAAACTGACAACCATAGAACGTAGTATGTAACACAAGTGTGGTAACGACCAATACAAAACATATATGATGATTCATATTCGTTTTTAATACAAGCATTCTCACGCTTGTATTTCAATATAGGTATACTATGGCGTATCCACCATTTTTTTTTTTTTGAAAAAGTATATTAATAATGTCCATAATTGTTCTAGTCAAGCAAAAGTTAAGTTAGTGCCAGGAACAAAAGTTAAATGAATCAGGGATTTTACAAAAAATCGAGTAGGTATGATTTGTAGAATAAAGCAAGAATGAAAACTGTTAGCATATGGATGGTGACCACCTGAATAAATGAGAACTGATGAAATAGTTGCCTACAAGAAAAACCATTTCCAAACAGAAATTTAATGAATATGGGAATGTATCAATTTGAGTATAGAGTAAAGCAAGGATGGGAACTGTTAACACATAGATGGGTAAACTTTTGAAGAAGTGAGGTGAGACAGAGGCAGAGAAGTAGATATTAGTGCGTACCAAAAATGTGCAAAGAAATTTAAGCCTGGTTTATACAGCCTTATCATAATCATTGTCGTAATCATAATTACTGCCACAATCATACAAATAATCAATCAGAATGTGAATCGTTTATCCAAAAATTGTCATATGATTGTAACTTGACAATTATACCACACAAAATTGTTATCATTTATACTAGAAATCTGACAAATCTTCAAATCCACATAAAAATATAACATGCATTCACAAAAAATAATTTTAGGTTAAATTGGATACACCATTGACATTTATATGGCATACGCACGGTCATCTCTTCATAATGATAGTGCTTATTTCTATAACAATGACTACGATTAGAACATAGTTGCAAGAACGATGCAATTACTTAAATATGATTTAATTTTTAATACTATGATTCTTATTATGACAATGACTATGACAATGCTGCATAAACCAGGTTTTACTTCTTTATGGATATGATCAAGTGAAGCAAGGACAAGAACTGTTATCACCTGGATGGGTAACCCTACCATCTAAGAAGCGACGGTTGTAGTTGTAACCTTATAGGTAACTTTTTGGTCGTGGAATTAATTTGAAAATAAAAGTGTGTTGATATTACTTGTTTATGGATATGATCAAGTGAAGCAAGGAAGAGAACTATTACCACCTGGATGGTTAACCCTACCACCGAAGAAGCGACGGTTGTAGTTATAACCTTGTTGGTAACTTTTTGACAGTGGAATTAATTTGGAAATAAAAGTGTGTTGGTATTGCATATTGGAAATTTGTGTGTGTAAGTTGGGCAATATATCACGTGAAGTTGGGAATTTTGTTATTCCTGCGGCGGGCGGCTGGTTATTGTGCATCTCCGCTGATAGCGCTGCTGCTCGGCCTTCCACACCACCGCGTGCGTCTTACCTCAGGGACGTACCAATGGGGCCACAGGGGCACATACCCCATAATAAACACACTCAGTAATTAATACATATCATTACTTGCATGGCAATTCCACTAAAAAAATAACTTTAAATATCATACAAAGGTATTAATTAAATTTCAAGTTTCCCTTAAATGGAAATTAGAATAAAAGGATAAATGAATTACTCCAAATCTGGATACTAGATAACTATATATAATAACAGCAATGGAGATGAGAAAAGGGCATAAGTACTTCTAATAATAAAAAACATAATATAGAAAAACTTGGAAGAAATGGAATGACATTTTTAGTAATATGAAGTCACATTCGACGCCTTAAGGGACACAAGATTTTGATGAAGTTTTAAAGCGCGTTTGCGTATAGTTGAACAATTATAAGGATAAGATATAAGAAACCTCACGTTTCGACACTACTTCACAGTCGAATATTCATTTTCATTAATAGTTATTATTATAATTATATGAGCTTCGAATCAGAGGTCAAAAAATATCATAGTCTGATTCAATTTTTTTAACTTTTCTCAAGCAATAGTTATTTAAGTTGCAAGGAATGTAAGTATAACTTTCGAGATAAGAACTTAGGCGAAGTATGCGGAGTGTAGTTCGTATTAGAATGCGCCACCAGCAGAAATTAATTTCAAATAATATTAAACTAAAATGTTGGCCAGTTAACAGTTCAAATTTATTTATTTTGTAATTTTTTATAGTTAATTTTACCCGTTGCTAGAAGATCATATGTATATGAAGTTAGTATGTTTTTGTAATTACCCAACTAGTAGGACAGTTATTTTCTGTAACACTTCGTTGACAATGGTAACCAAATAATAAATATTATCAGAATCTTAAGACGAAAGTAAGTTATATCGTTGATTGAAAAATATATAGATAGAAAAGCCTTTAATATGTCTGCGTACCTCTGTTTTGGAATCAAATTAGACAGAGCCATCTAAGTCTTGGATCCATGAACTACTTTGCTGAATTAAGCACACTAAATATCAGATAAATAAAAATGTTTTACATTTACAATTTTTCTGGTACATATCTATCAAAATAGTTCTTTCAATAATTCATTAGTATATTTTATTACAGATCTAATTTGTATTATTAATTATTTGACGTTTGCTTTTTTTGTTTATAATATTTGACAGAACCGTCTGATATTAATCCAAATCCAACCAGGCTCACAATTATGTAGGTGAAACGAATTTTCCTATAAGCTTGCCTATCTATATATTTTTCAATCAACTGTTATATTTACGACAATGGTGACGTGGATAGATTTTTAAAAGTGTTTTTAAGTAAATTATTGTGTTTTCCTGAAGGTTTGAATATCTGCCCTCCACCACTGTGCCTCACCTCCTAGTTATCGTGATGGTAGGAGAGAAATTCAAATTAGCCCAAACTAGTAGGATTTATACCCGGCATAAATCATTTGTTTTGAATTTCCATGTTTCCGGATTTTTTTGGATTTGTGTTTTGTAAAATTGTATTTATAAGGCCCATAAATCAGGGGGCTTTGGCGGTAAATAAAGAACGGTAGTCTTTTAACGGCGTATGATTGTGTTTTATGGAGTTGCGCGACGCTGGAATTGGCAATGCTGATGTTCTCTTGTTTTGTATTCAATACGCGAATGGGTGGGAACTTCTGGCGGAGTGCTGGATCAAACCCCTGCTTCGGATCAGCCGTAGGAGCGCCTAATTGGCACCTAAACAACCATGCTTATACTCATTTGTTATTTGTTTTTCATTGTACGTTACCACAAGATTTGTTATTTGTTTTTCATTATGTATGTATGTATTAGGTACTTTTGATTTCTTTTGCAACAATTTTAGTGATAAAGATTGTCAATCTTGCAACCTACATTTTGTAGTGAATTTCTAATTACGCAATTTCGCACCATAATGTACATATATGTTGCCACAATAATTTAAACATATTGTTGTATTGTTAGTTCTATTTTCATGATGTTTAAGAATTTGAAAACCTTTTCTTCTTTTCTATGTATGTAGCAACATTCTTAGGAGAAACTTAAAAACCGTACGTTGTAATTTTATGATGAATTGTACATGTATTTCATTATGTATGTAAAAATTTCTTGTTAATACCTATACTGTGGCACAAGTTGAGTTTTTCATAAATATAAATCTTTATGTGTAATTTATGATATTTTGTTATGTTTTCCAAGAAAGTTATAAGAATCTAATTTTAGAAATAAAAAGAAAGAAAATAAAATAAAAATATACATTTACAATCCTGTGTCAAGTAGATACACTAGGAACTGGTTCCTCATATTTTTCATGTTATACCGATATGTTTAAAAAATATGTTTTCTTTATTTCTTATAAAATAATTAAGGTCCAATAAGGATAAATTATTAGAAAAGAACTAAAAACATAAATTAAAATAATTATCAAAGAAACCAATATCAAAATCAAATGTATCGTAATGAAACAGCGATATGATTTAATAATCTAAACTGCGACCAACGGAGGGTAACCAATCACTCTTTACCCAAAATTGTACTGAAAACCCTGCAGCTCTTCAATATGTAGGGAAGGTTGAATGTTTAAACATATTTTAACTGCTCTTTTTTCCAAATACTTACAAATTTTACTAATAATACAAGGACAGTGGTTGTTCATTTGGTTAGTAATTGAGACTATTTTAAATTTTTCAAACTCACATTCGTAACTTTACGTACACATACTACTACTAATAATGATAACAGACAATTCGTAGTCGGTACTTGGAACATATATATTTACTAAAACTAAAATTGTCTCACACCTCTCAATTCGAGTCGGAGTGAAACATTACCTATTAGTTTTATTAAATTTATATCACCTAATGCCGACTATGAATTGTCTGTTACCTAATATTATTATTAGTAGTATGCGTACGTAAAGTTATGTTGAGTTTATAAAATTGAAAATAGTTTGTGATTGCGTTGATGTGTTTGTGACAGTATGGTCTGATTATTCAGCAATGGAGGCAGCACTCTCGCTGCGTTATCTCTGTCTAGCAGCGCACTCATTTCTCACCCACACAATGGCTGTAACATTTCGCGCCGTGCTCAATGATTCGAACGGACATATATTATTTTTCTTATGGGCTTGCGCCCGACGAGGGAGTAAATATAACGTCACAAAGCTATTTGTAACCCGGGCGGTGCGGTGGGCTTGTTTCCGTATCCTGCGCACACCAGAGACATCTATGGGCCGACGGCCAAACCGCACCGATCCTCCGGGATCCGGTAATGTGTCAAAAATGCTATTTATGTGTATATTCTGCATACATTACGCCTTTCTTCTCATCTTTGTTTCATGAGCCCACTACAAACATGCAAAGTATCCTTTAAACAAGAATAACTCATACACTACCGGGTTCTTAACACAACAAATTCAACTATTTATAGCACAATATATAATACGAAACACTAGCAAAACTTATAGCAATCTGAAATAATAAATAAAAATATACATCAAAATTTAACAGCTTCTAAAATAAATAATTCAGACGCCACTGTATTACTAGTGAAAACAATATTCAAGATTCAAAATATTTAAAAATCTGGTTGATAGATGTTAACATTGCTAAATTTAAGAATGATGATCCTTACATCATTGTTATTCTTAAAATAAAGTGCTTCCACCATAAAAAATTGGAAAATTTGCTGGAATGTATTAAATATATATTATGAAACAATCAAGCTTCATTTGATGTAGTTAAGTTTTTATGGGTGATCCACCAAATGATGCATTAGAGATTATATAATACATATATTAAATGTTTTAGTTAAAAGCAGGGCATGTAACCGGTTAAAAAAACCGGTTAATAAAAACCGGTAACCGATATTTTCAACGAAAATTGCGAACATTAACCGTAATTTTAACCGATATTTTTCAGGCCGAAAATACCGGTAACCGTTAACCAAAAAAAAAATAAACCGGTTTTAGCGAACATTAACCTTTATTTAATATCATTTATCGAGAAAAAAAAAATAATTTTTTATATCTGTGTTTTCTATTTGTATTTGAACATGAGTCATGACAGTTTTTACAATTAACATTTTATTGGAGAGTCATAAATGTAGGTAGTCTCTTTGGCCGTTAAGGTTACTTAAAAAGTCCCAAATAAATACAGCCTTTGTCAACACAGGCAAATTTAAAATTGAAAAGTGGACCTGCGTTTTTCTGAAGATATTACGGGAATCTTTGTGAATGTTCATTAATTAAATTGCTTTTTTTTAATTGTTATATTTTTCTTAGATTTTTTTGACACCCTTTTCCATTTAAAATTAGGTGCAACCCCCATTTTAGGGTTGAAATGCCATTGGAAATCCATTCAAGTGTCCCCCTTTATACTAAAATTGCCGTGTTCAAGCGTTTTTTGCTTTAAGAGTCCAGAAATTGCGCTGATAATTTTCATTGGACCACTCATAATCCGTCTGAAGGTCGATGACTAAAGCTCGTTTTTTCTAGGAGGAGATGACTAACAGCTTTTCTCTAGTGACTAGACCTGGCTCGTCTAGTGCAGAACTATTGACTATGACTGAACTAGACTACGAGAGTCCTAGGAAAAAATATGATTTAAGAGTTAGAGCAGCCAGTTCTCCTCTAAGAAGCGATGTTCATGTTGAAGTTATTGTCACAGACGTAAATGACAATGCCCCTGTTTTAAAAGACTTTCAGGTAAGAATTTGAATCCGTGTGGCGGTCGTAAAATAAAAAAATGTTCCTGGCTATTTTTATTTACTTTTTATATATTTATATCACTTTTTGAATATCTAAAATAGATCTGAATCCTTGTGGCGGTCAAAACATTTTTTGGAAATGAGTTTTGTCTTTACAGGCTTGTAACTCGTAAATTAGTTGAGATACAATAAAAATTCTTACACCAATCGATTCCTTGGGGTTTTTTGTATAAGATACACATTTTTTTATATTTTTTTCTTGCATTTTTATGCCACAGCCGATGAAATATATAAAAAATTGTACAATTTGGCACTTACAATTTTCAAATTTTAAGTTTATGGCCGCGTATCTCAAAAACAAGTTACGACAATTGTTAATTGCTATAACAAAAATTCTTGCACCAATCGATTCCTTGGAGATTTCTCTATAATATTCATGTTACTTTATATTTTTTCTTGCATTTTTATGGCTCAGCTAATGCAATATATAAAGAATGGTATAATGTGACACATAAAAATCTAATTTGGAATATGGGACGACATAAGAGCTTTACTGTCGATATTAAGGAATGTTCTGTCATAATATTCATTTTCTTGACATAAAGCAGTCCACAAATATTCTTTAGAGATAAAATCACCTTCTAAATTTTGTTTCTCAAATATTTTAACACTTAAAATATTTTTTTCGTAAATTGACAACTATTTGAGTCGGTCTGTAAGTCTGTGATTAAAAGATTTAAATCTGATAAGATAATTTTTCAATTAGTTTGACAAATTATGAATTATAAACCTACTAAAAAAATACAGAAGATCTAGTACAATGTTAAATTACCTCAATTTGAGTCAAAAATTTTGATTTTTTAAAAGTCTATATTGATATTCCACAATGTTAAACCCAATGAAACTGATTTAATTTATTCCAAAACAATTTGGTACAATGTGAAATCTTACACAACTGTCTGAAATTAATCCCAATTGACTTAGAATAGTGTTGATCCTTATATAACAATGTTAAACCCTAAATAATTATATTAACTTTGTCCCAAACAATTTGGAATTCTGAAATTAATCTCAAACAAATTGGAACAGTGTTGACCCTTATATAACAATGTTAAACCGTAAACAATTGTCGTAACTTTGTCCCAAACAATTTGGAACAATGTTAAACCTTCCTGAAATTAATCTCATACAATTTGGGATAATGTGTAACCTTGTAGAACTATCTAGAACATTGTTAAACCCTGTACAACTGTCTCATCTGAATCCCAATTATCTTGGAACAGTGTTGAACCTGATACATCTATATTACACCCTAAACAAGTTTCTAACTTTGTCGCAAACAATTTGGAACAAAGTGAAACATAGTGCAACTGTTTCTACTTACTCTAGAACACTTGGAACATCTTTCTGCCTTCTACAACTGTCTTTTTAAGTCTTCCTAGTAATTTCCAATAATAGACATACATGAAAAGTTACAATTTATTGTTTTTGACTCTAAAATTTTTCATATACAGCCAAAAAAATCCAAAAAGACCCATTTTTAGGTCCAAAATTTTGATTTTTGAAATAATTCCAAATTGATAGTCGCCGATGCGCTGATTTCAAATTTTCAAACCGAATTCAATTATCTCTTTCCGATCCTGAGATATTTGACCTCAAAGTTGCACCTCAAAAAAGTGGGTTTTTTGGATATAACTCTAAAACGGGTAGGGATACAATCTCAACGACTATACAAGTTGATTCTACAGGCAAAGTTACATAAAGAAATGTTTTCTCCGCATATACGTTCTTTGGAACGATTTTGTGAAAAATGAGAAAAACGAAAAAAACCGGAATTTCAGTTTTTCGCTTGGGAACTTTTTGTAACCAAATCTTTTCATTTTCTAGACTTAAGTAAATACAGATGCGCTGATTCCAAATTTTCAAACCGATTTCAATTATCTCTTACCGTTCTGGAGATATTTGCGTTCAAAGTCAGACCTGAAAAAAATTGTTTTTCAGGAATAGTCCTGAAATGGGTCGAGATACGACCTCGGCGACCTCACCAATCGATTCTGCGGGTAAAATTACATAAGTATACCAATTTTCAGATATTTATTCAGGCGGATACAATTTTTAGAGCGAAAAAACGAAAATCGCAAAAATTGAAAAATCGCCTGATGAACCCCTTACGATTTTTTCCGATTTTTGGCCATTTTCGTTTTTTCGCTGTAAAAATTGTATCCATTAGAATATAAATCTGAAAGTTGGTACAAAAATGTAATTTTGTCCGTAGAATCGATTGGTGAGGTCGCCGAGGTCGTATCTCAACCCATTTCAGGACTATTCCTGAAAAACTGATTTTTTCAGGTCCAACTTTGAACTCAAATATCTCGAGAACGGTAGGAGATAATTGAAATCGGTTTGAAAATTTGGAATCAGCACATTCTTCTTTACTTAAGTCCAGAATATTAAAAATTTTGGAGACAAAAAGTTTCCGAGCGAAAAACTGAAATTCCGGTTTTTTCGTTTTTCTCATTTTTCACCAAATCGTTCCAAAGAACGTATATGAGGAGAAAACATTTCTTTATGTAACTTTCCGCGTAGAATCGACTGGTATAATCGTTGAGAATGTATCTCTACCCATTTTAGAGATATGGTCAAAAATCACCCTTTTTTGAGGTGCAACTTTGAGAGCAAATATCTCAGGAATGGAAAGAGATAATTAAATTCGGTTTGAAAATTTGAAATCAGCGCATCGACGACTATCAAGTTAGACTAATTCCAAAAATCAAAATTTTGGACCCAAAAATGGGCATTTTTAAATTTTTTTGGCTGTATATGAAAAATTTTAGAGTGAAAAACAATAAATTGTAACTTTTCATGTATGTCTATTATTGGAAATTACTAGGAAGACTTAAAAAGAAAGTTTTAGAAGGCAGAAAGATGTTCCAAGTGTTCTGAAATAAGTAGAGAGACTTGCACTATGTTTCACTTTGTTCCAAATTGTTTGGGACAAAGTTAAGGCACTTGTTTAGGGTGTAACATAAATGTACTAGGTTCAACACTGTTCCAAGATAATTGGGAGTAAGATGAGACAGTTCTACAGGGTTTAACAATGTTCTAGATAGTTCAACAAGGTTTAACTTGTTTTCGGAAAGAAGGTGGTTATTCCTGTGTTTGTACTGCTAGTTTTACCGGTTCAAATTGTGATATAACTAAGAGTGGTTCAACTTGCACTCCCCTTAAAAAAGGAGGGTTTATTTGTGAAGACTGTTATCCCAATAATGGGTATGAACATTATACAGAATTATGTGAGCTTAAAAGTAGAAGCTTTGGAAAAAACTCGTTTCTTACTTTTCCAAGTTTGAAACAGAGACATCGTCTACATTTGACTTTAAAGTAAGTACTAAACTAAAAGCTTTTTTGAATTTTTGTAATGGATTTCTCTGTTTTTTTTATAAGACATATTTTTTATATTTTTACTTTAACTTGATAGTTTTTACAATTAACATTTTATTGGAGAGTCATAAATGTAGGTAGTTTCTTTGGCCGTTAAGGTTACTTAAAAAGTTCCAAATATATACGGCCTTTGTCAACACAGGCAAGTTTAAAATTGAAAAGTGACCTGCGTTTTTCTGAAGATATTACGGGAATTTTTGTGAATATTCATTAATTAATTTGCTTTTTTTTAATTGTTATATTTTTCTGAGATGGTATTTTTTTATTATTTTTTTAAATTAATTATTCTGTAATTTTTTTTAATCAAATTTTTATAATTAATTTCTTTTAATTAATTTAATTATTTTTTTAACCGATATATTAACCGGTTTAAACCGGTTTCTAATTTTCAAAAACCGGTTTTCGAACTAAAACCGTTGTTATTATAACGTTCTCTATAAGGGTTAACCGTTAACCAGTATTTTTTTCGGTTACATGCCCTGGTTAAAAGTAAATTTAAATAGGATCATTATATATTATTAAATCCTGAAATTGTATTATTAGAAAATTTTAATCCAATGTTTTAAACATATTTTAATTAATAATCAATCTGAATAGATCTTTTTGATTTTAAGATGGGTGATTTCATGAAGTCAAGTAGCTTAATGTTTTTACGTTTTACTTGACTTGTCTTGAAAATAATTTTTTTCTTAAATTCATTACTTGTGTTGACTTGATTTTCTATCGTAGTTACTTTACTTATTGATGTCAAGCAATTTCAAGCTACTGAGTAATACTTGATAAAAGAACACCTTTCGTACTTTTCAACTTTACCACGGGAACTAGAATCAAATAAGAGAGAAATGGAAAATAACTGAAAATAGTAGCTATACTTAGTGTGACATCGATCTACTATGTTTATTTAATAAGTCAGTCGGATCGACGAAATGGGTTGACTTTATTATATAGATAAATCAGTATCTGCTGATGCTAAACGTTCTGAAAATATTTTAGAATCGAGGAAAAGACAAGAAAGTGATATTTTAAAACTCTCTTTAAAGTATCTATAATATTGGCATGGGAATACCGGTTTGAAAATTTTGTTTAATATTTAAGAATATTAAGTTTTTTTGCACAAAACTAAAAATAGTTTATTTATATTTCCTTATCTTTATATTATTTCCTGTCAACAAGTTGCAGATTAGAATTATTTAAAATTTTGTTTTGTAAATAAAAGACTATTGGAAATCTCAATCTCAATCTCTGCTTAATAATTCAAAATAAAATTGATAAAAATCCAGTATCTAGTCTTGAAAAAGTACTTGATTTTTCAATTTCTTCAAATGTTACTACTTTCTTAATTTAATAATCAACTACCTATTACTACTTGATTTCAAGACAAATAAAGTCAAAAAGCTTATATATCAATCTCTGCTTAATAATTCAAAATAAAATTGATAAAAATCCAGTATCTAGTCCTGAAAACTACTTGATTTTTCAATTTCTTCAAATGTTACTACTATCTTAATTTAATAATCAACTAGCTATTACTACTTGATTTCAAGACAAATAAAGTCAAAAAACTTATATATCAAGTCAGCCGAGAAAACCCTCTATTGATTGCTAAAATTATAACGTTTATGTTTAATTTTTGAATGACGTATATTTTGGTGAAAGCGATTTAAATATTTGTAATTTTTTTGAGTAAGTAATGAATGGAGTGGAGGCTTGTGTCCAGTGCATTGTCCGACATGTATTTGTAATCTTATTTCGCGAACAATAGCGTGAAGTATGTAAAGGTTTCAAATTTCACATTCGAGTGCATAAATCCCAAATCACATTACTTTTAGATTAACACTGAAAACCCATATTTCTCCAAACTAAAGAACCCTCCACCCCAGATGCATAATTCGCAAATAATAGAAAAATCCGTGCGCTGTCGATAACTCTGGTCCTCTCCCACTGCGACCGTGAATAGCCACATTCAAGCTCGCCCTAGGCTGCTTTCTTAACAAGCTTACATGCAGTCATTGTTGCCAACATTCCCATGCACAACTAGCACTAATTAAAGCACTAATGGCTGTCGGTTGGTACACCTGCGGAGACTGGAGATAGGAAGTGTGATAAACATCAGTACAATTCGCTACATGTTTGCTGGGACTTCAGGGTTGTTGATAAACAGTAGGAGGTTGAGAAAAAGGGTTGTTATAGTTACCAACTTTTAGCCACTTCACATGTGGCAATATGACAATGAAATTAGGTATTGTCCTGTGAAGTCATATACCAATTAAATTATTTTATTTCGCTTGACTTCTTGTCGGCTTTCTTTGTGATACAATCATATAATAGTATATTCTATAACTAGTATTGAATTAGATCATTTCTGTGCGAAAAGTTTTGCAAGTGGAGAAAATAAGAGCCCTTACGAATTTTTGACTACTTATAACTTTCTCTGAAGTATCATTCCTAGCTACTGTTTTAATTTTAATTTTAGTTTTAATTTCATGTTTCAGTCGCAAGAAAAGTATATGATATGCCTCTGTAGGTAATCATTCCTTGTATATGTTTTAGTTTTAATTTTATATCTAGTTTCATTTTTTAGTTGCAAGAATATGCGAACTCCATACGTTCTAAAACTAAAAATTAAGACTGTCACCTGTCATACAATGTCAAATTTACGTCTCCGAAAATATAAAGAAAATTCATATTGTATATTATAGATAAATACTAATTATATCCAAAATCGAATACAAAATGGATTGCTGTTTAGTATTCAACCTAGGAAAAGAAAATAATTGCTGCAGCTGTAATTTTAATAAAAAACGAACAATATAAAAAATAGAAATAGATCAGAATCAGAATGTATATTTTATAACTTCAATCAATAAGAACTAAAAATTAAAACATTACGGGTGTGTTTGAAACTCGCCTATTTTTTTTTTTGTTTGTTAGTTAATAGTTTTGTTTTGAATGTTATTTCATTTTTCTTCATTTTCAAGATAAGATTATTATTTTATTAAAGATATTCTGATGTTCTAAGTACAAAGGTGTAAAGGCAAGAACTCATTAATTTAATTTGTGGAATTAAGATAATTTTTTTGTACAATTAAGAAAAAACGTAATGTTATGTCAAGAGAATAGCATACATTTTAAAAGAACATGTTAGTTAGTAAAAAATACTTCTTAAAAATCTATAGATAACTAAAGTTTTTGTTTATTTAGTAAAGATAGTATGTATTCAAAAATTAAGTGATTTTCTAATGAACTGAAGTGTTTTATTTATTTAATAATCGAATAATATCTTAAGAGATAAGAGAAAAAAATCGATTTCTGTATTTAATAAAAATCTGTCTAAATTAATTTAACTACATGTGTTTCGGTTTCGGTTACGTATTCGGCCGAAACTACAAAGAGGAACCGAATATTCGGTTATGGTTTCGGTTTCAGCTTAAAAACCTCGATCGGGCACTAGTTAATAGCTATTACAATTTGATAGCTGAGGTAACAAAATCAAAAACAACGTGAACTTACCGAGAAAAGCAAGTTTGATTTTGAAAATTGAAAAACTAGTGGACTTTGTGTATTCATTCTTTAAAAGTATTTAGTTACAGAATATGTGGATATGGATATCATGGTTAGTGTTAGAGAAAATAGAAAGTAATATGTCTCTGCTCAGCTTCATATGAATCCGTGAGCTTCTGCAAGTGAACTGAAAGCTTAACTGTGTCTAAATATTATTTTACCCGTGCTGGTAAATAATCAGTCCAAGTGTCACAGACAACAGCAGGGCCTAATTAAGAATGAATTCATTTCGTAGAGAGAAGTGTAGCATGAAGAATACACAGTACGGTGACTTGTTGTTTTCTTAGCAGCTTGCAGGAACAACGAGCGAAGCGCCAGAGTAAATATGGGATAAGACGTAATTAAGAACGATGTTAATTATTTTATTTTAAGTGAATGCACAGTAATGCTAACAAGACGCATGACAAGAGCTAAAGATGAGTATGGTACTAACAACATTATAAGTTTATAAGCAAAATACATAGTTTAATACTACTTCATTTCAATAATAAGTCATGTGAAAAATACAGCGGTTTTCGAAGGATAAATTATATAATAAGTAAAATAAGTTCTGATTTTAATTACTCATTTAAATTATATTACGTAATAAAAGTTGTAAGATGAATATTTGCTAGGACGAAATAGAAAAGTTATAAGAGCCGCGCAGTGGCGAGTTTATAATTCCACAATAGTTTTTCGATTACACATTGAAATAATTGAGATCACTGGTAAATATCTCCTTCAGCCAACTACAGAACATTATATCAACTATATCAAATTGTCAACTTCGAAACAATATATACTACTACGCAGAACATTTCTTGTTTATTTCTTTATTATTCGTAATGTTTTAAGTAAATTATAATTAATATTCTCTTATTTGTACTGCTAACATTATTTCGATGAATTTAATATAATTGTGCGATCGGCATACTTTGCGCATGGACTTCCATATAAAGTGACACTTAAGTAACATGTATGTTATATAATAATGACTTTTTATATTAGTGGTCGTAGAAAAAAAAGTAACATTTTATAATAATTTTTACAGCATTATATTTCATTTAACCCTAAAATTAATTATCATATGTAATACTACTATTAACTAGAATTTTATTAGAAATTTTTGTTGTTATAGTCATGACTGATTGTTGCGACAAAAGTCGAACGAGTGCGTAACACGAGTGACGATTTTCTAAACCAACAAGCAGGAGAGATTTAAGCAAAAATTACAAGTACTATTCTAGTTACGAACGGTATTGGGCATGGCAATTCCTCGAAATATATATTTTATTCAATTAAATACTTCTCATAATTTTGACGGATGTTGTATCTAAGAAACACCTATTTAGTCGTGTAAATTCCGCTGCAATTGCCAGTAAATGTCATTTGACAGTGAGATTTGAATCTGATTAGTTCAATTTACTATATTTATGATATATTATGAGTAGAATTATCAGACGTAATATCATAAGATCTCCTGATTATATCGATAAACTATATTTTGAAGTATTTTTTTGGCTTAACAACAAACTACATGGTAAATCACGGCCCGGAAGAAGTAGGGATTTTACCTAATTTCCGTTTGCTTGAGTAATTTTGATAAAAAGAAAAAAAAGTGAGTGCTTAAAAAAAGTGCATCTAAAAAAATCAGAGGTCATGTAGTATTTGATGAATTTTTAAATGTTGGAATTAATCAATGTAAATTTCTTAAAAAAAATTGGTAAACTCCATTGCTTATCTAAATCTTCATTGACTATATATACAATGGTAAATTTTCTCAGAGAATGAAAAAGATTACTGATTTTTATTTTCTTAGTTCATATATTAGGGTAAGTTAGGTATTGTACAAGAGAACATCTATTGTAATAAAAGTAAACAAGAATTTTTCAAGCCCCTGTATAAAAATTTAAATCCATAGGTTGTCTTAATCTTTATTGTATGCATTTATTGTTTATTTTGCGAATTGAACAATTCGTTTCTCCCTAGATTGTGCAGTATTGGAAAGCGATTGACTCCCAGTGTAGAAACAAAGGTAGTAAGACTCCGGTGCGTGTGCAGAGGGAACAGTGGGGCCCCGCGGAGCGCTAACCAGGGGGTGTGCCGGCAATTCGTGAGAACCGAACGCTACAATTATCGTAACCGAGGCCGCAATTCCCTGACATCGGAGATTGCAATTACGTCCCGGCGCTGAGAACCTGGAGAGGTGAAAACATTTGCGTTTGGGGCGTAGCGCCGCTTTGTCCGCTCACCGATGGGCGGAAAGACCGCTCGTCAATTTAGAATAGTTTATTGATTTTAGATTTCTTTTCAAATCTGTCCGGGTGGACTTGACGGAGTACTTAGCGTGATACGCTCCTCCAGAAGTCAAGTTCGTTTGAGCGTTAAATTGCTTTGCACTTTTGTGTTGACGGCGCTCTCAAAGCCAAAGACCAAAAACACTCAAACAATCATTTCATTTCACACTAAGCGCTGCTTTTTCTTGCCACCGCCCAATACCCTAAACAAATATACAATCCACACCCTGTCTGTCCCATTATTACAAATTTCATTTTACTCATTCATAATTCTTTAGTAATTTATGGTAGGTACTATGCAACTATGTATAATTACTCATTTTTTGAATTCCATGTGCTCCAGTTTTATAATTGACCTATTTGTTATTCTACTGTTCTAATGATAATCTTTCCTTGTAATTATATATTTTCCTAAAAATATACGTTTATTTTTTCAATAATTGCAACATTTATTTACCCTTTATAAACACCTTAATCCACACCCTGTCTGTGCCATTATTACAAATTTCATCTTTAGTTATTCATAATTCGTGATCGTTAACTTTAGTAATTTATTGTAGGTACTATGCATTTACTCTTTTTATGTATTCCATGTGCTCCACTTTTATAATTGACCTATTTACCATTCCACTGTTGTAATAATTATCTTTCTTTGTAATTGTATATTTTCCTCAAAATATACTTCATATTTTCCAGTAACTGTAACATTTATTTGCCCTAATACGTGTTCCTGTTTATTCTCTAATTCCTGATAGCTCTAGAACCTTTGTTCCAATTTTTAGTAATAAATATATACCTACATATAAATTTTCTAAGTATCCAAGATTTTTTTTCAATTAAGGGAAAATAATTTATTCAATTTTACTGACGAGTGATAGAAATTTGTATTGTTTTATACAGAGTGTTTCTATTTTTATAGGTCAAACTTTAAGTGCTAAGGCCATGTAACATGATGTATTGATAAAAAACAAAAGTAAGTTTTTAAAAATTCAGAAAATTCAGGAAGTTTTTAATGCCACTGATAAGATTTTTATATATAAACATAATATATGAAATTAGTTATTAAAGTCCATCATTTGTGAGATGGTATTTGCTTCAATTGTTAATATCAAATCGGTGTCACCAACATGTTTTTTTAATGTGTTAGAAACAAACGTTTATTTTTAAGATATTTAAACGAAAAGCCAGTAAAACTAGAAGTGCGGGAAGTTACTTTTCCTACGTGTTACACATAATATTTTTTTTCAATCAATTCAAATTCAATAATAATATAATAAGTATGATTTTTAGGTACGGAAAACAATGGACTGCGTACTGTACGGGAATGCTTTGTCATAGGCCGGAAAAGATATTCCCGGACTGTTATTTTTTAGCCTAGGAAATACACTAAAATACTGGAATAATGAACTTTCCGGTTCGAATATACACCGGAAAGATGTCAGTTTTCGATCAATCGAAAAAAGTACTTTTCGTATATTAGAAAAAATCGAAACTGATTCATTTATTCTTATTATTTATTTAATTGCAATTTAGAGAAATTCATTAAATGACATATTTCTGCAATAATGTAACTAAGAAAATGATAATAATATTCTATTTCATTAAATGCGGTTATAAATTCTTTAGATCACATTTGAATAAAATATAACTTATTGTATGATATAGGGAATAGGGACGAAAACGTTCTTGTATTCCTTTAGTTGCCAAACTCGGTTTCTCATCGCTAGTCAATGTTGCATTTTTCGCCCTTTTTTCACAAATAACTAAATTCTAAGTAGTCTAACATTAATCTTCCAAATTTTTAAAATTGCAGCGTTTGGGTTAGTTGGTTAGCGCGCTTCGACTCGCGAAAGGAGTGTGAAACCTGAGGTTCACATCTGGATGACGGCAAACCTGACGACTCCTGTCCTATTACTGGACTTCGGTCTGTTGGACAATGCAAATTAAATTTTAAAAAATAAGCCCACAAAGTTTAAATAAATTCGTTACAAATTAATTTTATTTTGATGACATGATTTCTTTGTTACCGTGCACCAACTGAACACATTTCCTAAAAGCATGTATACTGTTAAAAACGTCAGTCAGAAACTGAAACATGATATCCCGTTTCTCGTTTTGATTCCATATTTTAATTCCTCAAAGCTTGCGTTCCGCTTCTTTGGCACCTAAACCACATGTAAAGCCCATGAATATTCCCTCCGGCTCCAGCGAAGCGAAGGGAGGCGTCCGCGCGTCAAACGTTCAAAGCTACGCATTCCGCCGGCCGGGTCCTGCAATATTGTACATACCTCCGGCCACCCATCGTTAAATTATTCCGCAACGCGCTTTCAATCACCGTTGCAATTATCATTAGCGATACTACCATTACGTACTTCTTAAATGCTTCAAATGGAGCAATGATCCCAAGCGGTTGTCGGTCGGATACTCGTTCTCGCTTTATAAGTATCAAAATCAGGTGACTATATTTATAGTTTATAATAATAATAATAACAATTATTGTTATTATTTATTTCCGCAGATCACATACACATGACATAGGAAAAGTTGATAAAATATAAAATATAATAGTTTAGAGAATAAAAATTTTGGGCAGAGATGGCTCACTTAGAAAGGGCGCTTCGATTCGAACTGAGCAAAGTGTCATATCTGAGGTTCGATTTCCAGCGTCGCCAATTATTAAAGAAATAAAAACACTTCTGTGTATGTGAATTTTTAATTGCTCATTTGATCAATAAACATGATAATGTAACGGACATGTTTCTAACTACAAAAAAGCATTAAAATTTTAAATTATAAATCATACTCTAATATGTACTATAGGTATATTATTTGTTCACCAGATTTTTGTACAACAATAAAAAATTGGATTATCCCCGTTTATAGTAAAATATAGTAACAGTCGTTTCATTCTTATTCTAATAATAAAAACTAAACATTTGCTAGAAATAATAAAGTTAATGTTCCGGGGAAGGTGACATCAGAATGGTAGGATCATGAAAAGTGTTTCTTACGTTCCCAGTCTAACTCTTTGCTTTTACGATTATACCACGATGACGTAACAATATCCCTTCCCCAAATTTTTAATAATTATTTTCTAGTAAACTACAAATAATGAATCGATTTTAGAAAATACGGCTATTTTATTTTTGTCTAGTATCATATACATAAAAATTAAAATTTTGTCACCAACAAGGCTTAAATTTTAGGCAACAAACAAAAAAGTTCTAATCTCCATTTTGACAGCAATGTAAAAAAGTTCATTTGACATTATATTCCGATGTGTTATTAATAGTTGTAGCTTTCTCTGAATTGAAATAGAATTTTGTTCAACTAAATATGATAGCGGTGGTTTACTTGTTTCGCGTACTTCAACTCGAAATGAGCAAAATGTGAGATTTAGTATAAATAAAAATTCTGCTGTGTCCGAGTGGTTCGTAACATACTATAAGCTATAGGTACTTTGTATAGACAGTTGGCTGATAACAATACCACTAAAATATGTTTCTCCAATCTTGACACTTAATAGCAAAAGAAATCATTGGAAACAAAAGAAGTAGAAAAAAGATAAAAAGATCTGCTGAAGATTTCAAAACTCAAATAAAATTCACGGCATGGGAATCTTTTTGTAGTTAACTAAAGTGCCCGGCCGGTGATGTCTGGTTAACTTCTTCTATGGTATAAATAAGCAATTTTCAATATCTGCGATGAAACAGATGTGGCACATTCAACAATAGGCAATAAGCCGTAAATGGTATTCAAAACGATATAATTGGTATTATTGTATTAGTTGTCATCATTTGTTTCAATTTTATATAAATGAAAACTAATTTTCAATATAGGATTGGTTATATTTGACTGGATATTTAATAAAAGAAAAATACTTTTGCAGTTCCAGTCATGTAATAAAATCTATTAATATATCAACGTTTCGACTGTAAATCTTTTTGAAGAATATTAAATTGTAATACACACACCACACACATTTACTTCGTATGATGCGATCCATTCAGGTTTCTGGTAGATATCCATCTAGAAACCAATCAACCTCTTCCTTGCTTGACATCCCTATTAATAATGAGTACCGAATGCATATGTAATAATTGTTGTCCAACAGTGGAATATTCTTGTTCTTGCTCCCCGAGTGTGAATGCGAACAGGAATACGAAATGCGACCCCTGCAGCGACGTAGGGAGATCAGACGACATGTGTATGTTCGGAGGCAGTGAACTGACATCAAGAGCTACTTCCACGTTCTGTGTTGCCAAACACGCACACTGTTGCAGCTTGAGAAGAGGTGTCCCACCGAGGCATTCAGTAACAGTTTTTATTTTACCTCCTGCAGAACTCGTTAGCTTTTCTGCACGAGTAAAAACGTTACTGCATTTCAATTCGAATAATACGTAATCTGTGAAATACACCATTAATATAACTAGTAAATCCATGAGTTTCTAGAGATTTCCTAGATTGCACTGTAAAACTGGATGTATTATTATTATTATTAAATATGAATATTTTTATAAAAATTATCTGGTACAGTTCATAATTTTATGACTTGTATATTAAATTAAAAACCTCTATGCATCAGATGGTATACAAACTAGATAAAGTGCAACAACAACAAAATTTTCATTTGAATACAATCTCTAGTAGGGTAAGAATTACGAAGAAACAGAAAAGGCAGCAAAAGCGGCAACAACACCACAACAACAACCTTAACATACTTAATATGCTTTTAAAAAATCATCCGGTCTCAAAAAATATATCAAATTTCGAAAATAATAATAACTGCATGTGGAACGCAAAGCGTCTCATATCACAAGCAAAAGATTTGTTTGATTTGGAGCAAAATTGTCAAATGTCAAACACAAATGCCTAACTTATAATGAATCTCATATTCCAGTCAGTGCAAAGTTCTGAAACAATTTGGTGTTGATATTTATTTATTAGTAAATAAATTATTAACAATAATACTAACGCTATCTACAATTATGACTACAGCTGAACCTAGTCTTTGTATATTAATGAAATTAAACCTCCATAAAGGAGTTTAATCCGAAAAAAGTTTTGATATTTAATATTTTTGCTAATTCAATGATTTTATATTAATTAATAAAAAAATATATAGTTAACAATTTTATTGTTTATAATTACCTAAAAAAACGGTGCTTCGCCACTCCCTAGGATAGTTTCTGGATCCGCCACTGGAATCTTTTTAAAATAAATATCTACATTTCAAAGTTATGCATACGGATCTACGAACTATATTAAGTTTGGAATTTGCAAACGTTTATTCTTCAGCACTGATTTTAGATATTTAAGAATGAAACCTAAATCAGAACTAGAAATGGTTGTATATATTGTGATATATGATAAATATTTTACGCTTTACGCCTTACTTATTAAACATTGTTTTTTAGCATTAGGACAGTTGTTGGAAATGAAGTTTTACTTTACTTTGCTCAGCGAAAAGAGAACAGCTTTCAAATATAATAAATTAATAATCTTTTTACAGAAATACCTATATTATTTTACCTCCATCAAATTAGAAATATATATATATATATATATATATATATATATATATATATATATATAACACCGTGGGTTTTGCGGTTGGTATTTTTGTAACGATATATAATGTAGTGGCAGTACATTAGTGCAAATGACGGTGCGCGCATAGCGTGTAGCCTTCCACCGTATGAATCTAATCCGCATTAAATTATTAAAACACGAATAATTAACGGTGCTTAAACATCCAAACACATCGGTTAGCGTCATCAAAGCCGGGGCTGCATCAAAGCGCCAGGCGGCGTCGCGGCGAACGACATTAGACGCGGGCGATTTCCCCGCACGTGGAGTCCTCTGATGCTCATCCGACGCCGGCGCCGCCCCAGCGATTCAGTTTGCTCATCTCATCACCGCCAATTTATTTATATCATACTACTCGCACACCTAAGAAATTATACGGAATAACTCACCCAAACACAGCGTTTCACTAATCCCGAAAGGATTACTCCAACTCAAAAGGAATACATTTATATGTTCACACTTTTATACAAAAATATCACATTCCAAAACCTAATTATTTATTTACGAATATAATTACAAATAACGTGGTATATTGATGTTGATACCCCATATTTATATTCATCTTAAATTTTAATAGGATTGTAAAATATGCACATTTCAAAATAAAATAAACCGCATTTACAATCTTGTTCCAAATTAGAAACTAGCTTCTTTAGGTTCCTATTTTTAAATCAGTTTTTATTATAAATAAAATAAAACAATTTAATGATATTAATAATCATCTATAGCAAAAGTTCCAATATATGGAATACAACGTTAAGTATTTAGGTACATGTGATGCTATGATACTTGTTTAGTAAACACCTTTTATATCCCAACATATTTATTAACCAAATAAAAATAACAAAAAATTTATTAAAACTAATAAAAAGTAAGAAAAAAAACAGGTCTATCAAATGATATTATTCCAGGCCTGTAAAAGCCTCAAAATTTGCATATAGTTTAAATAGGGAAATCACCTTTATAGAGATTTTGATGTAAAACTTTTTTTGGGTTCACTCTAAAAATATTTTAACATCACCACCTTATATAATAAATTATAAAATACGCGTTCGGAGAGACTACGAATCGAGATATTTTGATTATTGTTTTTGAAGTCAAGAAACGCCATAAAGCGTAATATGGGAACTTCATACTTTTGATGATTTTCAAAATAAGAATTTCTTGTTGAAGTAGTAGTATAAATAAATTGATTGATAGTAGTGGCGATGAATCCAACTTAATTTCTGCAAAGTAACTTGTCAAGAAACTTGTTATTCTGTTTCACCTAGGAACATGGTGTCTCAAATGCTGTAATTGTAGTAATTTATAAATTCGGTTTAATGGAAATATTGATGCAAAGAATTTATTGAATCTTGTGGCGATGAATCCAGCATAAGTTCTTAGAAGTAACTTGTCAAAAAACCTTAGGTATTCTGATCCACTTAGGAATATTGTGATCTAGGTGCTGAAATAATGGTAGTTCATAAATTCTATTTAATAGAAATATTGATATAATGAATTTATTGAAACAAATAGAGATGAATCCAGCTTAAGTTATTAATAGGAGTAACATGTCAAGAAACCTTAGGTATTCTGTTCCAACTAGAAATATTGTGCCCCGGTTGCTAAAATAGTAGTAGTTTATAAATTCGGTTTAATGGAAATATTGAAATTGATATAATGAATTTATTAAAACTAGTAGCAATGAATCCAGCATAAGTCCTTAAAACAAGTAAGTAGTCAAAAAAACCTACAAGGTATAATACTGTTCCATCCAGGAATATTATGCCGTGGATGATGAAATAGAAGTTGTTTATAAAATTACATTTAATGGAAATAGTGATGTAATGAATTTACTGAAACTAGTAGCAATGAATCCAGCTTAAGTTCTTAAAACAAGTAAGTAATCAAAAAACCTACAAGGTATAATACTGTTCCATCCAGGAATATTATGCCGTGGATGCTGAAATAGAAGTAGTTTATAAATTACATTTAATGGAAATACTGATGTAATAAATTTACTGAAACTAGTGGCGATGAACCCAGTTTAAGTTTTTAAAACAAGTAACTAGACAAAAAACCTATATACAATACTCTATTTCATGCAGGAATATTATGCTGCGGATGCTAAAACAGTAGTAGTTTATAAATTCTGTTTAATGGAAATATTGATGTAATGAATTTATTGAAACTAGCGGCGATGAATCCAGCTTAAGTTCTTAAAACAAGTGGCTTACAAGCGAGCTAATTGTGACTGAAACTAGCCGCTCCGGCAGCCATAATCTGCGCTTTAAAACCCACGGTACCGCATATGTGGCGGCGGAATCCGCTTAGCGCGCACAATACCCACCCGATTTCCCGATAAGCCAGAATATTTGTTTCTGTTTCACCGTTTCATGTTTACAGTCCGGAGGTAACTTCATTACAGACGCCGAGCCGGAGTTTTTATTTTCGAGCCAGTGAACCAAACCAAGCGGACAGTTTTGTTTAATCCGCGTACCGGAGATGCTTTTCAACCGTGCGTTCGCTCAAAAGATTCTACTGAGGTGTGCAAGGAATCACTCTGTCATATGTGTCAGTTACTTTTTATTTTATTTCCAAATTCAAAAGAATTTTCAGCTATTGTTTCCCAACATAAAAATTTTACCTCCACAGATTTTATAAAATTTTATTTTATTTTACATATTTCACACAGTGTAACACTGTAGTACTCAATGTTGTAATTGAAATAAATCCATTAAATTTAACAAGTGTTAGAATTCGTTGAAAACAACAATATTTTTTAGCAAATTTTTTCGAAATTTCATATTTTTTAGCATTTTTACCCCGTCATAAATTAGGTTTATGTATTTTCATATTAGTTCGACTCAGTTCCGAAAACAATGAAACAGTTCAATATTCCTTAGTAAAGTAAACATTGGACCTATTCTGTAATTCACTGGTTAATTTTTAACCAGTTGCTAAAATTTTTGAAAAAATAAAAAACAAAGTTCGAGAAAAAAATTATCAACTGATTAAAAATTAACCACTGAGTTACAGATTAGGGGATAATCTAATGTTTCTAATGCTAAGTAAAACCTTCTACTAAAAATCAAAACTATTCAAAGGTAGTAATACTATGCCCAAATATTTTTTTTAGCAAAATTGTGAAATTTTGGTGGAGGCGCAAATTATGTAGAGGAGTAAAAAGACATGTGTGTGATCGCTTGTTTTGTGAGCAATAAATAAAAACGCAATGATTGTGAATTGATGTGGTGGTGAAATTGGAAACGAATTGAGTGAAAAACAGCATTGGACATGAGCAGCTAACGGAGTAAATAATACTCGTACGTATCTATGTAGTAGTCGGCCGTAAGCTTATTTGACGAATCCGTGTATAATTCACGATTTCACGCTCTCAGAAGCTCTTCAACCTTACTTTTCCACTAAATTACCCGGTGATGTAAACACATACCTAGCTAAGTACCCACCGCACTTCGTACCTATGTGAAACATACACACCACCAGTGATCAGTGACCACCAAACAATCACAAAATCAAAGGCCATCAATCATTCGAAATTAGCTTAGTAATTCAAATTGAATTATATATTCGAAAAATATATCTATATACATTTTTGCTGCTCGCTAAATATGATCTAATGAAGATGATCCATTATGGTCTTTCCAGACAGTTAGCGGTTACCCAACTAATTACTAACAAATATCGTGTTTGATTCCTTATAGTTAACATAAATATATTTACATATTCATTGTTATTACGAGCAGCGATGGCTCTCTTGGTTAGCGCGCTCCGAATGGGGTTCAATTCCTAGTAAAGTAATGGAAGAATTGTAATTGCAAAAAAGTTCAGTTTTAAAACTTACGTACGTATATATTCCGCATAATTCAAAAATGATTAGCCGTAGAATGTTGAAATTTAATGGGAGTGCTATAACATCTAGTTGTGCACCTCCCTTTTTATAGTAATCGACAGTGCCTAAAGGGTACTTTACTCAAAGTGTTTTTTTTTTATTTTTCACAACACAAAAATGATTAGCCACAGAATGTTGAAATTTTGTATTGATTGAAGGATCATATTTCGTTTTCAAATGAAATATGTAAGTTTTAATGAAGCGCAGCAAAAATTGTGTATGTCTACTGTCTTCTGTTAGATATTTGTTTTGCACTTTTTCTTCTGATTTCCTTCTTTACCTTTTTCCGATATTTATTAATATTTTACTATAAAAATGTTTCACATCAAGCAGTACTTGTTACGAATGTATTACTGGTTACTATTTTAGTAGAAGAATGTATGAAGTGATGTTTGAGAATAATAATTAACAATAATAATAAAACTATTTTTAATAAATACGCTTGAAAATGTTACATCAATAAGTGGAAATAATTTATTGCCGTTTAGTGTTTTTGTACTTATATAAGATTTAATACGGCCCTGTAAGGGACCTGCCTACAATTAGTACGATACGGACCTGGGATTGTCGTACTTAGCTTTGATTTTGTGCAAACGGTGAAAAGAATAATAATAAAATATTTTATAATTTTGGGCAATGTGCTGATGATGAATATTAAATATTTGTGCTGCTTAGGCAATAAAATAACTTTTTAACATTAGGAAAAAAAATTAAAATTATTGTCATATAGTTAAAGCAGTTACGTATAATATCCAAATAAACACTAAAATAAAGTACATGGAGACGATTTAGTGACTTTTTTAGTACCTAAACATTGTTTTATCTTCTTAAATAAAACTCTTAATATATTACCCTTGAAAATGTTTCATTCAAGATGTAAAGTGTTTTCCAACAGTTTCTCATCCATGTATTAATGGTTTCCCTTTTGCTCGACGAATGTACAAATCTTTCAACCTTTATTTATCATTGTAGTGAAGAAGAAGTGAATGTTTAGTGGTGTAGTTTGAGAACCGCTGTTTGCTGCGCCAACAATGGCAGGGAAGACAATTCGGTTTTTGTGCGTAATGCCTTAATTCGCGCTAATACATAACGGAAAATCGTCTGTCGATGAAAAGTTGGGTTATTGACGGATGAACTGCCCCGGCAGGAGGCCATTACTTGGCCTCAACTTGGCCCTTTTACCCGATGCGCCCATGCACGACTAATACTCGCACACTGCATCAAAAAATCCTCCGCTGTAAATACTTTTGTGATTAACTATTCCACGATGAAAATCGGTAAATACGAATCGTACAAGGGAGACGAATATGACTGCTGTTGCAGAATGGTCTCCTACCGGGCCCATATTTAATTAGAGGCCCCAAGGAATTGTCCGCCAGATATGAACAAACATAATACGTGTGAACACTTTATTATATACCGTAAATATCGTTTAAATATGCGGCAGAATAATACCGGAATCACATACGTTAGTACCTTCCCCAAAACGCTCAAATAAACAATAATATTGACACGCTCCTCCACCATTTATACCATTTTAAAAAATAATTTCGATGTACAGAAAAAATTAATTCAGGAGAATTATTATTAGTAGATATTGTACCTAAAATGTATTATATTTAGTTCTTAATTATAATTAAGTAATATTTATTAGTGATGTGATGAATAGCAGTTCATCTGCATAACCGAATAACAAATATTTGGCATTACCGAAAAATATATTTTTGTACAATCTGAAAGCGTGATTAGTAGTACTCTTTGCGGAGAGGGGTGTATTTATTCTGAAATTCTTGTCCTAATTTTTGTTAAAGTAAGTTCTTGTTTGAATATTATTAAATTTATTTATTTCAGTTTCAAGAAATTTTCCACTAAACAATATAACTAGATAAATGATTTATTCTCATTGTAGAGACATTAACAATAATTAAACATAGGTATGTATATCTTTTGTTTAAAATTTATTATCTATATATATTTATATTTTTTATCATAACAAAACAGTGTTGTACTTTACTTATTTCTTGTAACCGATTAGTCGGTATTAAAATATGCAGAATAGACCAAATACCGAATAGTGAAAATATGACCAAATAATTATTTGACTTCGGTCCCATCTCTAATAATTATGTATTATTATTATTATAAAACCAGCAATTCATGTATTAATATCGTAGAATATTGTTGCCATATTTGATGTTGTCCTTTAAAAGAATATAATGAACACATATGATAATGAAAAGTCCATCCTTGCTGGTTTATAATTTTTCATTATTTTCGTTTTAACAACTTGTACCCGTCGGAGACAAAAAATTAAAGATACATTTATATATGTATCCGTAAAAATCACTAAAGTTCTCTCATTATCCACTGAGGCTTGGAATTGCATAGAAATATTCAAATTTTAATTGAAAACGTGAATTTTCCATTACTTATTGAACCAGCAGTTATACAAACATGACTATGTATCGGACACATTTCTGACTAAAAAAAGTATGAAATAAATCATGTAGGTATTTGTTGACCACATTTTTTTTATAAAACAATACTTTACAGTTGATTTATGCACTTTTTTTGTAAAATTTACATTAGTTTCATTCTTCCTACATCTATAATTTTATTGGTTGTAGATTTTATTTGAAAATATGAATTAGAGCCAGTTGAGCCACAGTTAGTACTTTAGTACTAGATCTTTTCAAGATACTGCAGTACGAAACTACTTCTTTCTAATTTTCTCCAAATCTAGTACTTTTCACTATTTTGATTATTTACTTATACATTTACATTATCACTAAGAAGTTAAATATGTAATAATGTACAGAGTGATTTACCCATTTAACTAACATTAAACTAATATTAAAACTTAACTAGAAAATAAGTAACTTCCAACTTTTTAAAGTTAATGTTAGTTGATTAATTAATTTTACAAAAAGATGGAGAAGAAAAAAATATTGTAAGAACATTCATCATTCAGATAAATAAAAAGCCTTGTTCATCAAAATAATTGCAGATGTAACTTAATGTAGAGAAGCCTTTTTTTATAGTTATTTTTTATTCAAAAGTGATTACTGTTTTCATTTATTATTTTGTTTAAAAGTTTAATTTTTATATTTTTGTTTGAAAGTTTTATTTAATAGTGATGAATATTAAAGAATGTAGCTATTTTATTAGTAATACCTCCACTGACAGTGTCCCGAATTTTGCACTTTTTTAACACTCCTTTTGGTATTCCACCGCTTCTAACAAAGCTTTCTAGATCCTCTTTTTTTGGAGGAGATCTTTCTCCGTTTCTATTTTAAATCTTCTCTGCTATTTTTTTTTTCATTTCTTCCTATCTGATGTTTTATCTTTCCAATTTGTAATTCTCGCTGATCTGAAGTCTTCTTCTACTTCTTTAATTCATGTTGATCTTGGTCGTCCTCGTCTTCTCTTACTGCATTGTTGATTTTATTGGGTCTAGTTCGTCTGCTCTCCATACGTATCCGAGCCATTCTATTCTTTGTCGTTTAATTTTTTTATAATGTCTTCTCCCTTTAATTCGATCTCATGATTCATTCTTGTTCTGCATTCGTGTTCTGATATCTTTTTGGGTTCTAATATAGTTCTTATTATTTCCTTTTTGTTATTCTCGGTTGTTCTATCGGTAAATTCTCATTTTGGTGGTTTTGTTATCATTCTGATTCAAATATGTAATGTAAATGAGTTCTAAAGCTGGCTATGGCTATTTTTTCAGTGTTGCCTATTGTGTTGTTAAACAAGTAATTAAAGTCAGTAAACCACGATGTCACCACCTGATTGGGTGCCTTCCTGGTCTGCACGTCATCTCCCAAAGCTCATTACCCAAACTCGGCAACAATGTCTCGTAAGTCGTGGCCGCGTCTTGATGTGTTGTGGAGTGAGGTTTCTTAGCACGCAGAATCGTATTTGAATTTATACGATGCTGTCACACAGATTAGCCCAACTGTCAATTAGGCAGCGCTGCGCCGACGTCGTGACGTGGCGACGTTGCCGGTTCCCGGGAGACGCCGCACCATAAAACACCGCAAATTACATTTGGACGCAGATAGTTGGCGTGGCAGGATTTTTTGTTTATTTTGTTTTTATAAGATCGGGATGTAGGATGTGTTAATGGAAGAGAGGATTACAAGAGATGTTTTATTTTTATTCCACGCTAAGAAGCAAAGAGCTTTTTTGTCTACAATATTTTTTCCAGCTTTTCAAACCAAAAACATGAAATATAATAATAACTTTTCTTATGGAAACACATATTTCTTTAAAAATTATTTATTACCGTTACTGATAGCAGAAAAACGAAAAAGGTCTCTTAAAATAAATATCAATGCAGACTATTGCAGACAGTAATTCTAAGACATTTACCCTTTATTTCCTATATAAAAAATGACCTTTATAGTGCACTCTCTAGAGCTTTAGTAGGTACCCACGAGGTGTCGTTTAGCAAACACTCTCAACAGTATAAATATATAGTTATCAATGATAAAGATATGGTATATCCAGATCCAGAATGATATATTTAATTATATAAATACATACCGTGAGTTTATTTTAACGTGAAATGAATATTCGATTGTAGAAGATGATGAGTTTAATGATGATTACCACAAATATACAACATGATAAATATGAAGAGTAAAAATATTACATTCCTATTATTATAGATGGAGGAGCCAAAGTGCAGATAAAAATATTTTAAAGGTATAAATTCGGATATTGTATTGAATAATTATTATATTTTCAAATATTTGCCTTGATTATTGAAACCTATTTATTTGTTGTAGTAGAAAGTAACGGTATGCGCATTTGGCAAAAAATATCAAAAAATCTACTATATTTTACATCATTATAAACATTATTTATTGTAGCATACATATAAATAAATAAATAAATAAAGGAATTTTGTTGTTTAATTATTATTAAATTTAATTAGTCATTTCACAATATACCTATGAAAATTATTTACTTTTAATGTAAATACGTAAGTAACAAACAAAACATCTTTTGTTTAAAATTTATTTATTTTATATTAAAACAAAATATTCACCCGAATACTGAATAGCCCAAATATCGAAAAGCTATTCTTATTTGTCATCGGTCCTTATTTAGTCGAGATACAAAAATGGAAATTAATGGGGTATGTGACCATAATTGAATATTAGTAAATAAGTCTTAAAATATAAAAACTAACCAAACCACTAGAGCAACTAAATGTTTTGTAAAAGACATGTGACATCAGCTTGGTAGGATCATGTAAAGGACAGGTAGACTGTTTCTTTCGCCCCCAGTTTATCTCTTTCTTTTCACAATTCTACTACGCTGACGTTATAATATCCCTTCCTGAAACTTTTAATATTTATTTTCTCTTAAACTACGAATAACGAATCGATTTAAATAATCACGGGTATTTTATTTTTTTATCTTGTATCAAATATCTAAAAATTTGGACACATACATAACCCATTCATAAATTGATTTTATGAATACTAAGTTTTGTTATATTTTTATTATAAGTTTGAAATTATTATGACAAATTATGGCGGAAGACCTAATGTGCAAATGTAAAAATTTTATGAGAATTGAATTCGAATGCGTTAAAAACATTAGATACATATTTATGAATATAGTAGTAGAAAGTGGGTGATAAGTAGAGGCAGTGATTGGATATGGGTATTTGCAGAAGTTTGCTGGTAATCTAAGTTGGGAAATCTGCTTATGGCGGAGTTGGGAACTCGGGCCGAGCCTCGATACGCTGGCAGCGGGTCGACTTCGCCTCGATATTAACTCCTTCAAGCAAAATTGCCACAACTTGCTCCTCCAGCCGTATTCAATCTTATCAGTGTTTTGCAAGACTGCCTTAATTTCATACACTGATTGATCCGCCGCGCTATACAGCCGTGACACAACTTCTCCAGCGGAAATACGGCCCAAAAACTTATCCTTTATTTCGCATTCATATTTTATTTATAATATTGTACAATATAAATTGTTTTTCTAACTCTGAGAGGTTATTAAAAGAATAATTATAATATTGAGTGCTTGGAGAAATACAAATTATTAATTATTTCGGCTGATTTTGAAGTTTCATTTTTTTTCAAAGTGTCTTGTTGTAAAGTCTACCACATTTTTACATTGTGCCTCTCGTCTATCAATAATAGATAAGGGAGGTATTGTTTTTGGTCAAATATCTGAAGTGTGAGTTTTCAACATGTGACTACGAATTAGGATCCCTAGAATACGATTTTACTATTTTTACCGGGATGTCTGTATGTCTGTCTGTGTTTGTCTATGACGATTTTTTGTCCACGATAACTCCCTTACGATACATGTAAAAAATATAATATTTAGTTAAAAACGAAGATGGTTACTGGAAATCAGCCACTCTTTATTGAATTCAACCTCTACAGTTTCGACCCCACATGGGTCTTCTTCAGGAGATGAATTTAAATATTTGTGGTTTTATATTTAAATTCATCTCCTGAAGAAGACCCATGTGGGGTCGAAACTGTAGAGGTGGAATTCAATAAAGAGTGGCTGATTTCCAGTAACCATCTTCGTTTTTAATATCAACACCTAGCCAAGAAATATCCCATCTCTCATAATATTTAGTACTTAGATATTATATTCAAATATGATGAACTGATTAGATTTTGACTACAATTGGTTAACTGGAAGTAGTTCTTTACATTAAACATTAAACCGTTTTTCCTTAAAAGGAAACTCTAAATTCCTCTTTTTCGCGAATTACTTCAGCTCATTCATCTTTGTTATTAATCTTAACTGCAGCTTTTTATTGTTTATCGCGTAATTACTTGAGTCAAATGAAATCCAATGGAAGAATATACATACGTGTTATGTACATATGAAATTTGATCAGTAAATTTACCTATTTTTATCTATATTATCTTCACGCTAATTAATCCCGTAATTAAAAAGTAAGTCTGGAAGAAAGTTGTTATTGTACAAAATTTTGACGTGTTAATTAACATCTGTTTAGAGAATGAAACGCTTCAAAAATTACATTAAATAAAGAAACAATACCAAGATTTAAATCCATTTCTTTCTTCTTCATACTATACACTATGCATTTTAGTATTTCCTTTATTATTATTTATCATTGATTAAATATCTAAATCTAGAATTTAGGTCATAACTATATTAAGTTTAAGTTAAGATGAAAGCAAAGTCTAGGGAGTAGGGACTACAATTATATCTCTGAAATTGCTTAAAATGCGAACCGAGTTAACCAGGGAACATTTTAACTATAAAAAGAGTTTCTTATTTTATCTCAATTGCAAATGAATAAATGGATGAAACACTTTGTTTTCCAAAATACTGTCATATTGTTTCCAATCAAATCATTGTAGTCAAATAATTTCATCTAAAATTTTATGAATCATAACGGCTAGGTTCGAGACGACATCTACTATCTTCTTAACGTGTACGGTTTATAGATTGATATTTTTATATAAGATTGGTAAAGCTGAAAATAATATCTGTCAACTCTGCGAAGAAGACGAAGAAATAATATATGAATGCCCACCTATAACCCAAATTAGACTTGAATCTGGAAAAACTTCCAGGCAACTAAGTAAGGGCCAGATTACGATCAATCTTTAGGTAGCAATAACAAGAGTGACTAACGCATTACCCCTTTGTCTTAATAATAATATTTGTTTACAGTACAAATGTGTTACATTACAATTAAATCACGTGAGAGATGATTAGCTCACGAGGCCGTTTTACTTAGGTAATTAACACAAGTGTGACATATAACATTTTAACCAATGCCTTTAATCATTAATGTAAAATATAAAAAATGAAAAAATTACAACAGTTGTTTAATTCAATTACTATGAGATCTGAAATAGTATATTGTATAACAAGTGAAAAAAGTCGCCTATTTCCAACAAGGTGTGAAAGTTCCGGCCCGAGACGAAGTCGAGTGCTGGAATCACAAGGTGGGAAATAGGTGATTCTGCACCAGTGCGACACTATGCTTTTTCTACTGCCACAATGCTAAACGTTACAGAAAAAAATACTTGCACGAAAGCTATTTGACATAAAAACAATATGGAGCAGGTAACCTCAAAAAGTGTACCTTCACGCATGCGCAGTGTTGGCAATTACTTTAAGAAATGATACTTCCTACATTGCACATGCGCAGTATTAGCAAATACTGTGAGAATTAATTTCTCACATTTTAACCCACGATTGTGGGAAATACACAATTTTCAAGATTTATAAAGTGTGAGAAAAGTGCCATTTTCCATAGTGGTCGTAGAAACAATATTTTATTAATTTAGAGTAGAGAAGATACTACGATACGAAACAACAAACAGTGAGTTATAACGTTTAACCTACATGTGTTTTATGACCTTCTTTATATTTCTAAAAACGCCATAGTTATAGCTCTATAATTACATGGTGTTGGATAAAAATAATAATAAACTGACTCCTTACATGTGCTTGAGCGAAATTATTGACATTCATTCTTATTTTTATTACGATTTGTATATGTTTAAGCTAGGTACATAGTATTTCATATTTATTATAGAATGTCGTTATATTCCTTATTGTTTCTATAATTCTAGACCAGTATAAGTAAGTTTGAATGTAGTTTAATTTATTGTCGTTTAATTTAGGTGTCCCGGAAATGTTTATCCATGGCTTCTTGTGTAACGAGACACGCTGTAGATGTTCCTACATGCATCGGGTGCGTCTTGTGCCATCTATCTATAAACACACGGTCGTCTTACGACCTCATTCACTCGTAAATTAACTGGGATAGATGTGATGAAGGAAATTCATTTTCCGCTTGTTTGGAGCGCCAGTCGAGCGCTACACACGGCGGAACCTCGACTCGGCTGCTTATGCACAGTCTCATTATAAATAGCGAATAACACGGGAATGGGAATTGATTTTTGTGATGAGCTTCATGCATGATGACACTATGCGACTAATCGGAATCGAATTCAGGGGAAATTCGCTTTCCAAGCTAAATACACATGTATAAACATGTAATTTCAAGCAGAATACCTTGCTGGCATTCGTCCTAAATCTAGAAACCTTCGGAATTCTAACTTATCAGTTGGTCTTCGACGGTCGAGGATGGAGTAATAAGAATATAGTTGAAAATCATGAGGAATTTGTCGATGATATTACCATTTTTATAAAAATTTTAGTTGTGAGAAAGTAAGTGCAAATGGGCCTTATTTTTTTTTTGTTTTAGTTATTTTGTTTTTGACTTATTTGTTTTCAGAATATAATTGACCTGCATTTGTTTTTGAGCCTCTTTGATTTGATTCAAAATTAAAATAATTAATATCTTTAATAAATTTTAATTCTAACATACCTACCTTGCAATACAATACATCAAAAGAGCTATATAACTATGTAGAAATCCAATAAATGCCACCTTCTCATTTTTAAGTTTCCCTCATCAAATCATGTAACTTTTATATGAAATAATTTTTCTTTTCTTTTATAATTAAGAATATTTTTAATTTAGTTTCTTTTTAATTTTCAAAATGTACGGAATTTTACATTTCTTTCAACGGAATTCAAATAAATACTGCCTATTTAATCGATCTAGTAGCTCCTGTTTCCGAGATTGAGAATACAATGGTGACCAAATTAATTTGGAACATCAGTATATTCTACAAGTATTCTTCTTAAAAATATTAGTTTTTTTTTACTAATATATACATATAATATTAAAATAAAACTACGTATTAGGACAGAACATAACTTGTTCGGTTTTTTTCAAAACAAAATTTCTGGTAATTCATTATTAACCTGATTATTTTACATACGTCATTTTCACTAAATCAGAATGCTTTATTTGATGCTTATAGGTAGTTTTTATAGTGAAAAATAAGAAAGAACCACCCCAACCATAGCCATGGTTATATTTTGTTGGAATGTTAAATTTATGTTTGAACTGTTGTCATTCGTAAAATAACCATGCGTATACAATTCAAGCTATGAATTTAATTGGTAAAATTTATTCATAATTCATGCGAAGTAGGTAACGACAACACTGGGCAAAAATGATTCTTAAATATCATTTTTGACAATCGTTTGTCTGTTACTTCTTGGTTCTTCTTATATTATTAAAAAATATCGTCTTTATTTTTCATTGTAAGTAATTTATAAGCTTACTCGAACAGAGCGGAATGTGAGATCTGGGGTTCGAATACCAGCATAGTTCACTATTAACCCAATAAAAAATACCGCTGCGTCCGAGTGATTCAGATTGCATTATAAGACGTCCCTTACTTTTAGGCTGGAAACCTGCTCCACAAAAACGGAAGTTAAAATTGTCGGAGCGGGTAAATTTCACTTCCCAATGTCACTTGTATTCAATACTTTTCTAAGGTTATACAATAATGATAATGATATTACTGTTTCATCATACTTTAAGAAGATTTGATTTGATGCACAAATCTGGAGAATTTTACAATACTAGACCAGAATAATCAGTTCTAGATTCTCAGAAAAGAAACAATCCGGTACCTATAAAAAATATTGTTCTTCTAATCTAATCTAATAATTCCTCCTGAATTGGGATTCCTCTTTTCACGTATAACTTCTCTCATCTTATATTATATTTCCCTGTTAAATTTTTCTTTAAAAAGATTTGATATCTAGAGAATTTTAGAAGTCTAGACATGCTTTGTACCTTGTACCGATCCCAACTGCAAACTCGTACATACTTGTCTCTAGCTTGCCATGAGTGAAACTATTCGCAGGGAACAATCCGTGTATGTTTTTGTAATTCGTAAACAACAACACGTAGGGAATGCAGTGTCTGCCTGTGCTGCATCCTGTTAGCACGCGAGAAGTTGTGATTGCAACCCCAGGCTCGAGCGAAGTAGCGAGTTATCTCACATGTTACTTCCACTTCATCGGACTGTGTCACTATGGTTACTGCAGATAAATGGTATTGATGTTTGTGAATGCAAACAGATCGCTTACCCACTCCCAACACTACAAATTACAACACGAGGGCTATTCTTACTGGATTTGATAATAAACACGTTATTTCCTTCAAACAGTTATGTTAATAATTTTGACTTTGTAGAAAAGTAAGTAAATATCCGAACAAATTTACTACACATATTTGAATTAATTATATATACATTATTAGCGCAGATATATTAATTACATGTATAGTTGTGGCTGTTTCCCTAGTCCCAACCTTCTAGATTGCACATTATACAAGCTGTTCTTCCTCAAGACCACTGAATCTCATACTTTCTAGCTATGATCTCCTTGATTTACATTTATCATTTCTTCCTTTTGGCCATCGATCTTCAAGCATTCAAAGATTATTACATCAGTTCGAAACTGTTCCAGAATTGGGAGTTCTTCGCATGTCATCTAAGAAAGCGACTTCTAAACACAAACAGTTCTCACTTGGATATCTTCGAACGCTAACTTTTTTGGCGGTACCCTTACCACGTGCATTTGTTTTGAATAACCTTTTTTTAATATATTTATAACAGCTGAAAATACACAGTATTATACAAAGTAGAGTTCAATGTAATAAATATCAAATAAATAACAATAGAATTTAGGTATAACATGTTTTTTTATTTAGTCGGGTAATTCTAAGATTAATATAAACTATGGGCTTTCTTCTGATTTAATCTTAAAATATAGTATATATAAAATTGGTATATATTTCGTATATAGCAGATAGCAGATTTTCAAACTTCTTCATTGCGCATAGTCAAAATTTGAAATACTTGCTCTCAAGCAAGAACAGTTAGAACCTTAGATGAGGTATAACTTAGTTAGAACCGGTCTGTTAGAATTTGAATTGCCTATTCTGACTTATTCGAACTCCGAACTGATACTTCTCGGAATTTCAAGTTCTAGAACTATAGGGTTCAAACGCTTTTTAGTAAAATGCGCATGCTCACTAGTTTAATAACTCCTTAGAACTAAAGTTTCGAACAAACCGTTGTAGATGATCTCTGTTCTTCCGTGGTTACGAAGAAACTGAATGTTGGAGGAAAAAAGATTTTTGAGCCTTGCCCATGCATTTGCATCAGGATAAGATTTATCGTTATTTAATTGTAGGTATAATCTTGTTTCATTTTGATTTATTCCGATCATCTTTTCCAATTCAATGAATTTGTAATTGATTTTATAAAAAAACTTTGTGCTTAATATTATAAAAAGTAATAATAATTTTATTTTTTGATTTTCCTTTATTATCATATCATTACGAATAAATAATATTAAAGCACATACCCGATATAAAAATCGCTTACATTACCATATTAATATTTTACGATTCGATTCTGCCCACGTGCGGGTAAAATATTTGGCGCCCCTCAAGTGCCGATGAAAAAGCGAATGAAATTGCGACGCAGGTAATTTTTTTTTTCGTCCAAGGTAAAATAACATATTATTAAAAATTACACTTTTAAATGGACGTGGAGCTTCTCAGTTTTCCCAAATTTATGTGTAAAAATAAAGTGCGTATGTGCTTGACACACTTGTCATAAATTTAAATTAAAAATAATACAACAGAACACTCTTATTTTAAAATTATTATATTTTACTTATTATTTATTAAATCATTTGTGAAAATTTAAAAATAATATTTGGCCGCCCCAAATTTTGGCCACCCACGTGCGAGGGCACGCTCTGCACGTACGCCAGAATCGACCCTGATATTTTAGCACTAAATTTATTAGACAATTCCTCAGAAATAAGATGATCGAAAAGATCTCTGAATTTGGCATCTAAATTATGAAGTAAAAACAACATAAAACTGAAAGAACTTCCACCAGTTTGAAATTAAGATTTAAATAAATAAGAAAAAAGGGAAAAAATGGTTTATTAACATAGATTTTGTTACACTGAATCTAGCAAGCTATTCCTGTTCTTGTATTTTGGAATGATTAAAAATACCAATAAAACAAATATTAAATTATTTGTATTAAATGTAGTACCGTTTTGCATACATTCATATAATCATGAATCTCCTTTTTTGGAATTTATTAGGCATAATAAACAAACCAACAGTAAAAACAACAGAATAATGATTGAATTTTTTGGATGTGGAGTTTATTTTTGGTATTATTTACTTATAAACTATTAGCAGTTCATGGACAAAAGACAATTAACAACGTCTCTTCCCCTGGCAATATATCACGGAGTGTACAGTACGGGGTTCGTTCTGGCCGACGCTATCAGAGTGTAAAAGTTCACCAATGCCATATCTCCCCTCTGCCTAGCCAGTTTCATTAACCACGCTCCACCAATCATGTGATTTTATTAAAATGTCACATCGTAACGCTATGTACCACCCCCGGTGATAACAATGTGCTGATAACTTTATAAGGGTTGCAATGTTACAGATAATGAAAAGAGGACCTCACTAAATGTTATTGCTTTTCTCAAGGATTATTATTCCTAGCCTATTATCGTAAATATTCAAATACTATTAATAGGCACAGAGTTTCTGTGCACATAAAGAGAAGCAAGGATAACGGCAGATCAAATTTGGATGGATGAACAAAATTAAACGAAGTTTGAGATCAGAAATTCAATTGGGGTGTTCCAGTTTTCGTTTCTTTTTTATTAATTATAAACTACAAATATTATACACGTATTTTTTTATTTCGCGAAAACATCGAAACAAATAATAAATTAAATTTTTTCATGACGTAGCTATCAGTGTACAGTGGCGGATCCACAAAATCTATTATGAAGGAGTGAATTTCCTTTTTTTTAGATAATCATAAGCAATAAAATATTTAATAATATTAAATACAACATTTATTAATTAAAACAAAATTATTGAATTAAAATGGATCATTATAGGATTAAGAAAAAAATTATACAAACAATTGAAGACTGCTTTTCATCCAACTCCTTATTCTGATAAAAATGCAAAAGGCTAAGACCCAATAGTTATTTGTCAAACTAGAAAGCAAAGTGTATCCTTCTACCAATAGAGCTCGAGTTTTACTCACGAGCGTAAGGAGAGAGAGGCATTCAAGTGTGAGTGAAAATAATGCTTTCCTTTCGTTTTAGACACAATTTTTTTTCACGACTTGTTTCAAAAATCTATTTATTCGGACAAAAAGGTGCAGCAACATGATAAGCTAGAAAATTAAGTTTTGTAAACTTTGATGTTTAGCACTGCAATTCTTACAGTATTGCCAATATACCAAGTCAAGTTCAATTTTCATGTTGTAAAATAATGTAAAAAAAAGAAAAGAACAACATATAATTGCCATATATTTTTTAAGAACATCATTATTAAATATAAGAATATCATTATTAAATAAGAATTTTTAATACAATAATGAATTTTTCAATATTTCATTATAAAATAATATCCATGTTGTATTATTGGTAACCTTGTACATTTTCTAATTTTTTATGCATGTCATGAAAAAAGTATTTCCTTCGACATTCAGTTTTAAAAAACTGACCATCAGCAGATTCTGTTATTTATTTGTTAGACATCAATTTTTTAAATTAAAAAAAATCTCTCAAAGGGAGGGAGGCAAATTGCTTTATTGCCCCTCCCTTACTTTACCCTTTTTTCAGTTATAATATAGTAATAGATACATCCGATAATCTAGAATAATGTAAATCAGAAATCTTCATCTGACTTTCATCCGAAATTCTAGTACAGAATCCGGCTGTACAGATCTATATATCGGTTAATTTCATTCGTCGTTCGCACGGAAGTTCTTTGTTTTCATTATTCTGTTCTGTTAAGTTAGTATTCATCCCTATTACGAAATAACTCAAAGATCTCGGACAGTGTGTGGCAAAATCGAATGAAAATAGGATGAAAATCTTACTAGAATATCTAGTATAAAAATAGAGGAAGAAAGTGACGTCCTCCTTTAGTGATCAAAAGACTACTACAATTCATGCTCTAGTTGGGGCTCGACGTCTCAGATATTTGTTCACGACTTTTAATTTTAATTATTTATTTCTATATAAGTATTATATATTTTATATTATTTGTTTATATTTATGATTTATTTATAACTACTGTAATAGTATATTGTACAATAAGCATGATGCATGAAATGGACATTCCAAGCAAGCTGTACACTATACTTTTTCTACGACCACGATATTACGTAATAATTCACACATATTTTAATAATAAAGATGTCTTCATTCCAATTCCAGCAAATATCATAATGCTCGTAGAAAACAATAATTTTCAATACAAAATTCTATTCATTCGAAAAACATTAACTACTGTTTTCTTATAAATAATAATAACCATCCATCAAAAGCCTCACTCGTAATATTGTCTCTGTTAGAATAGAAATTAAATTATTTGTGAAAAAATTACTGAATTTGATATCTGGGTTAAAATTTTTAGAAGATAAAATGATATAGATTTGCCAGGAGAGTTGAAATGAGTAAAATTTTCCAGTTCAGGTGAAAAACAAAGTGTAAAAAAGACCTGAGTTGTAAGAAAGATTGAAATAACATTTTCCACATTTCGCAAAATTAATTATTATAAAAACAGTTTGGCGGAGCGGGATAATAAACGAGTTAGGAGGTAAATTAAACATTCACATGAATCTACCTGATAAAAAGCAAAAAGAAGAAAGTTCTGAACTCGGCATAGCTGGGGACGGCGCAGTCCTACAAACAACTGTGTAGTAATCAAATTAATTTTAAATATTCCCGCCTCACACCCCATCGTGTCGCGAGTATCTTTCGCTTCGCTTGCTCTTCCGCTACTGTGCGTATTTAATTCAAAAGCGGACGCTGATAATGAGAAAAAGACGAAGAGAACACAGAGGGGCCGGGATAATTTAAAACGAAAATAACATTCGGCGAGAAGGAGGGGCGGGTAATAAGATTCACCTTCAACTCCTGCTGCAAACTCTGATTTTGTTTGCGTTACTTGTTCACCATGAAATGATATAATTGCTCCAAAGGGTGAAGCAAAAACGATAGATAAACACTCCGGCCAACAACTTTACAATAACATTCTTTCAGACACAAAAAATCATTTACATTATTTTCTTCATTTTAATTATCCCAAATGGTTTCCCTTATAAACATAACCTAATATAATATATATTTAAATACTTGAAAAGTAAAGATTGTTAAACAGAAATATATAATTTCAGAAGCATCTAAATACCTATACAATTTGCAATTTTTGATAGATATCAACAATTTCCACGCACAATACAAAAGACATTCATTTATAAAGGGTTATGTAGACTGCAATAGATCAATAGGTGAATAATTATCAAAGAATGTGATGCGATTTTCATAAGTATGGTGAAATTGTATCGTTTCGAACAAGTCGTTCGTAAACTTTGGAAAAATAAATAAAATAGTGGAGTAGAGTATGAGATCCGAAATTCGATTCCCATAATCTCCAGCTATTAAGTGAATAAATTAACAGATACATTTCGAGAACATCCGAAAGTACAATTTCCAATTTTTGGTGGAGGTGCCTTCAATAAAATCCACTCACAATAAAATAGACATTCATAAATAAAGTATTATAAATAGCAATAGATCTGTAGTTGATTAATGATCAAAGATTGAGAAGGAACGAAATTTTGCGATTCGAACAAGTAGTTCGTAAACTACGGAAAAATAAGTAAAATAGTTTGAAATGAGAGAATTATGAGGTCAGAAATTCGATTTCCATCATCGCAAAAATAAAAATTGTTAATAAAAAAATTGTGATTTTAGGACCATCCAAGGATACAATTTCTGGCGGAGGTGTTTCCATCAATTTCCACTCACAATCACAATAAAATGAGTAGTTGATCAATGATCAAATATTGAGGTGCGACGAAATTGTATTGATTCAAAGAAGTTTATACACTAAGGACAAATAAGTAAAATAGTTTGAATTGACTTGAAGAGAGTGTCATTTGAAATCCGGGATTTGATTCTCATCGTCGTCGATATTAAAATATTAAAAAAAAATCACAATTTTTTTTCAATATCAAAATTGGTGAAGGTAGAAATATTTGTTTACCATACAATTTTTTTTCCTGGACTGTACTCTTCACGTTTTTAAAATTATTTTTAGTTCATTTTTGTTCAGTGTTATCCGTTTCTTTACCGACGTGCTATATTTCAGTTGTTTGCTTTCTTTCTATTATATTTTTTAATGTAAAGGAAAAAACAGAACTGTTTCTCCGAGAACCGAATGAAATTTAAGAAAATTACTAAGGCAGCATTTTATGTTACTTTTAATTCTTATTTATCAGACCAATTCTCTGTATCCGTTAAGCATAAATGATTTACGCAAATAACCAGCAAGTAAAATATATTTCGGACACAGCAACATTTTTTTGAATAAAGATTGAGAAAACTGGTGTTGAATCTGAGATCACACATTTCACATAATGGGATAAGAGACTCACTTATTCGTATTTACGAGAAAATAAATATTATAAATTTGGGGAAGGGATATTGTAATGTCAGCGTGGTAGAATCATGAAGAAGACAGATAGACAGAATCTTTGTCCATGATCCTACACGATCCTACCATGCCGACGTCACATATCTTTCTCCAAAATTTTTAATTACTAATAACTATGTTATTGCAATGTAATTTTTATTATTATAATGAGAAGCTATAGTGGTTAGTTTTTATGGAATGGAAGATTTCTTGACTGAACGTTGATTTAAAGGGAGGAATTTCTGGGTTTTAGTCAATAAAACGATTACTTCACATCGACGTTTCGATCCTACCCGGGATCATCCTCAGGATGAAAATTAAATACAACAATTTCACATCCTGAGGATGATCCCAGGTAGGATCGAAACGTCGATGTGAAGTAATCGTTTTATTGATTGAAACTCAGCAATTCCTTCCTTTAAAAAAATTAGTTTTTATATTTTATGACTTATATACTGAAATTTGAATATGGTCAAATACCCCATGAGAATCGGAGCCACAGTTGCCCTAATTAATAGTTATTTACGATACAAGAGTGTTACATTACAGATAAGTCACGCGGGAAAAGTTTAGCTCACGAGGCCGTTAGGCCGAGTGTGTGGAATTTTTTCGAGTGACTTAGGTAATTAACACATGTGTGCCATACAATATTTTATCCAACACATTTTAATCATTGATATAAAATACATATAAGATTTTTGACAGATGGAATTTCGAAATGACATTAAGGAACAAAATAGTTTAGAGAAGGTTTTATAACGTAGTTACTATGATACGAACCAAAAAACAGTGAGCTAATATATGTAGCTCACTAGTGACTTATGACCTACTTTATTTATCTAAAAACAGCATACTTATATCCTAATAATTACACGGTGTTGGATAAAAGTTATTTTTTGTAAAATGCGAAAAAAGAATTATGAAGGATTATTATAATATGTTTGTAATATATGGCAAATGTTTCTTTCTAAAAATATCCCTTGAAATGCGATGATTTCCTTTGATCTGCAAACACGAGTAGCAAACACAAGCTCCCATTTAAAATCCGCATGAAACAGGCATTCATACACAAAAAACCCTTTGTGAATTCGGGCAGTATTTAAAAATACCTCGGGTCGGTGTGTTTGAAGGCTGGCCGTTGTCCACTGCGAGGGGTGAGCGCAACCCTTTGCGGCCGCAGCTCGCATGTTCACAACACGGTTCAGCGCGCGCTGCGGACCTTTGCCGAACTAATTGGTGATCACCACCTGATTGTGTGTGGGAGGAGACTCGCCGCCAAAGGCTGCCGCAGCGGGGGTCTACTTTGTAGCGAATTATCACTTGAGGATACTAACACTTCCACCCTATACATGTTGACATATACATATATACAATAGCTCTACAACAACTACATGACAGAGTAATGTGTGAGGTATTAATAAAGTAAAGAATAGAAGAGAGTAGACAATGTTTGTATGCTATTTGTATCTATTTAAATGTACCTAATCCTAATTAAATTGAATATGACAAAGTATTAATAAAAAGAAACAAGGATGGGAGTACTTTAAGTTTGATCGGGTAAACACATGCTGTGTCCTTAATAAAAAATTAGTATTTGACGACTATTAGCAAAACAAAATCAAGATTATCATCATCACCTGTGGCTATTGTTACCAGATGTCCCGATTTTGGTATAAAAATCCCGCCTCCCGCATTACTTTCGGAAATCCCGCTTGAACAAAAATCTGTTGCAAAAAAAATTATGAATGAATTAAAATTACAAATTTCTCGATATTTAAATGTGAATTTGTTTTCGCTTACGCGAGTTCCAGTCAATTTCGATAATTTTACTTGCATTAACTTAAATTAATAGTGTGGCATTAAAGTATTGAAGTATTTGGTGGAGGTGCTTTGCGCTCAATAATAGGCGTTCCAAACATTGCCGTAGCAACATCTCTACCGGCCCGGGTTTTTAACTACTTGTAGGACCTCATACCCCCCTCTTAATTATTTATAAAAAAAAAATTAAATATGATCAAAGAAAAAATGAAATTGATTATTTTAAATGTCATATATTATTACATTATATTCATCTAAAATGTTTTACCATATAATAATTTAAATTCTAGTGCATCCATATTACTATTACTATTATTACTGGTAAATGTTTATTATAAACTTTAAAAACTAACTACGGGGGCTTTGATATTCGCAAATGTAGTAATAACCTGTGACATATCCAGAGATCCAGCTATGTTATTTTCTATGGACAGACAGATAAAAATGATAAACGATTCCGGCCCATAGAATTTCTTAAATATGTTTAAATTATTTTTAGTTCTCAGAAGAACTGTTCTGCAGATGTAACTGTAATTGGGATATAGTTAAAAATAAATAGCAAAGGGATACAATTTTCGTGAAACTACTGCTAGATGAATTATTATCTACTATAATAAATTTTAATAAATCCTTTTCGGATAGTATTGATTTTAATTCCTCTGCGAAACACCGACGAAAACGTAAGTTGTTGTTAAAACATATCTGATATATCATATTCATAACTTGTACACAAATTTTCAATCATTTCGTTTAAATCGCTGTTACTGGCATTAAATAGAATTTCAATACCTAAAATTCTTATATCTATCTATATCACCAAATGAGTGTGAGTAGCGATCCATAAGTTAATAATATTTTTGTCTGCTATTTGCTACTATTTTTTCTTGTTGTCGCTGTTGTTGCACAGTTTTGCACTAAATATTTACGGGCCCGCGGTCCGGGTTGCGCATGCTACACCGTTGGTTTAAACTGCTAAAATTGTTGTACTTTATATCAGTACTCCGCAATATCTTCTCATTCACGACATAGCAAAATTTTTCCTAGAATTCCACGGCACACAAAAACTGAATATATAAATACATATTTTTACCTAAAGTAAAGAAAGTAAAAGGATCATTCTACAAATCTACAAATTAATATGTTTCAAGTTTTCTACAATCCGAAAATAACATTCTACGATGATACCTGTAATTTACTGTACAGAGTAGACAAGTTTTTGTGTTATAAAAACATTTTTTGGGACATTATGTTCTTACGAAACATAAGGATTTTTAATTTATCTATGACCTTGCATTAACAATTTTCACATTAAACTAGTAGATAAGTAGATAAAAAATATGAATTATATTGAAATTGAGATACGTTTCATCGTTGAAATAAAGCTGGAGCAAGTTTAGTTAACATTTGGATGTGTGAAAAATTGTGTCTCCTGCTCTACTCTACACAAATATCAAGTAGCACACAGTGCAGAAAATTGTAAGCATACAGCGCTCATAACATTGTCCTGGCCATTAATTTCTCAGTAGGATGTTATTGTCCATTGTCGTATGTGTAAACAAGTGTGTGTCCATTAAGTTATTGCGTAAAAAGCTGGCAGCAATAGAAGTTAATTGAGTAGTAAGAGCAGTCCGTGCGCCATAGGTGCAAGTGTGCATTAGCGAGCGATAAATCCATTTCAGTTAGGTGGGCCGGAAGCGAACAACAAGCAGCGAACAAAGCGCCGCACAACGACAAACTCACGACAATCAACGAATGTTTTTGCCTGGATCATTAAGCACTTTAAATTCCGGCGGCAATGAAATAAAGAACCCAATGAAAGGTGTAATTTATAACAGATGAGCGGTCGGAGCTGTTTTCCGGCACGTTGGCGTCGCTCGTGTCCAGGAGACTTGGAGGTGCTCGCCGCCGCTTATTTCATCCGCAAATCAAATATCCATTCGCTAACTCAATTAAACATGCTCTTGGATTCGATTAGGCACCAGCCAGCCGAGCCGGCGACGACCGAACGAGCTGAGGGCTCCCGCCACTTGTCGATGTTATCGGCCTTTTTATATTTCAATTGTAACACCGTTCCGCTACCTTCTTCAATCAGACAAACATTCCTCTACTCGGGATCCACAACTATAATCCATAACATACCACTATGTTGCAGTAGTTACAACGCACTATATATTATATATCCCGTGCAGATTGTTCATCCACCTTATTACTAAAATACCTTTCTCCAAGAAAAATCTGACTGTAGCGTTTAGTACTGCATACTAATGTAGGGTAAATGGGGGTGAGACGCTGAGATGGACCACTTTTTGATAAAATATAATCTAGGCTTACTTATAATAATAAAGAAAAAATTTAGTTTAAATTTTAAACTATGATCTGAAAACCACAAAAAATATTTTATTTGAATTCAAAAAATTCTAAGTCTCCTCCACCGTATATATGAGACGGACCAAAGAGGCTATGAGGAGATAAATTGGTTAACCGATTGCTCATTTGTCATATGTCGTACAGTCTTTGTGCAGCAACCACAAATTACACATTTTATCCATTCATCCTTCTTTATCGTTTTTTAAAAATAATTTTCCTTGTATCCCGCATATTCGTTTTCATAATCATTAGCTTCTTCATTATCATTACCCTCTGATTAACTACTTAAAAAAAAATTCCTCAGAACTCGTGGAATAGAAACTAAATCGTCTACCTTTTTATGTGCCAATGATTTTTGTCCTGCTTATCGTTTTATTGAGCTTTTTAATAATAACAGTCATCTGGTCCATCTCTCCGCAGCATTAAGTGGTCCATCTGTTCTCAAAGTAGAAGTTAAATGGACCACTATATTACTTATAACAGTGTTCCAATAGAACCACATTGTTAGGTTATGTTAAGTCTTATGCACATGTTTATAAAGTATGAACATGAATAATTAGTTTAAACCTACATATTTTTTTAGCAATTTTTTAAATAAACCTTGGATTATTCAGTGTTGACTACATTGTCTCTAAACAACAAAATTAACATTCCCTTTTAAGACCAAAATTCCTTCTCTCCTACCGGTCCATTTCTTCCCCATTTACCCTAACTTTTATGATTTAAATTATTAATCATCCAGTCGTATCTCGTATGTAACGTCTGTATTTTCACGTCTCTTGATAAATGTTATGAGACTTTCCTTAAAGAACTAAAGCCCTCCACATACTTCGATGTTTTTGCACAGTTTGAAACGTACGATTAAAACTATGCGAATAAAATACGTTGGACTGCTAGTCCCACATACTATCAGTTTTTTAAAGTAATAATCATCAACAGAAGAGGTGTTTGCTTATTAGCAGTCATCTAAAGTTTCATCCTCTTGATATAAATTGAAGTCACTCTACTGGATACAAAAAAACCGTGGCACGTTACTACGACACACACACAGAATGGAACATAGGAGTCAATTCGTGCGTTAAAATCAAATTCGGTTTGATATTTTGGAACTCGGTTAAGAAGAATGGTTTTCGGACACATATTTCGGTTTTTTGTGCGGTTTGAACGTATAATTATAACCATAAGTTCTAAACCGTGCAAAAAGAACGAAGTGTGTGGGACCCTTAATAAAATTTCTTTTTCGTTTTCGAATTCACTATTTCAGTTCACTAACTGAAAGAGGCGTATACATTTTATCCTCCACACATGTTATATTGCTCGACATTGTATCTTTATACATTCAGTCTTGCACACCTTTTATCGTGCACACTTTTAATCCGCAGAAACAGTTACCTTACATACATTTTATCTTGTACTCATTTTATCATCCACACATTTTATCTTCCACTTATTTTATGTTCCACACATATTTTATCTTCTACAAATTTTATCTTCAGAATCTAATTATTAATGTATTAAGTGCATGGACAATAAAATGAATGAAAGATACAATTCTAATATATCAAACATTCGTGAAGATAAAATGTGTGGAAAATAAAATAAGTGGAAGATAAAATGTGTGAAAGATAACTGTTTTCGCGAATTAAAAGTGTGCACGAAAAAGAGTATGCAAGATTAAATGTATGAAAGTAACAATGTCGAGCAATATAACATGTGTGGAGGATACAATGTATACGCCTCTTTCAGTTAGTATTTTTTATCATATATATTCGTGGTAAGTCAGTTAAATTAGCAGCAATATCCTCTCCTTGTAGTACATCCTGTTGGGAAAGCTTTGGCCGATCTCCGTTGAGCGCAGCAGGCGGTTCATTGGCGATTATCCGAGCCGTTTCGAGCGTCATTCGATTAGTTGTCCATTTGGTCTGCACGGCTACCCAGCTCCTCCACTTGTTTGTTAAACAGACAGTGGAAGAGTGCGGCCACTAAACTGTTTGTTCACGCGCCACAACACTCTGTAAATACCGCTGGACACCCACTGTTTACACACACACAATACACGTTCCCACACAGAAACGCGGATATGTATACAATGTCCTACAAACACGGTACAGGGTATAACAAATTAACACTGAAATAATCTTCACAATGGTTTCTTCTTTCAAAAAACACAGCTGTTGACTATTATTCTAATAAAATATCATACAGAGTCATCCCTAGTCAACATAAGAAAAGAAGAAGAGTATAATTGGTGGTGTTTTGAAATCTAGATTGACTAAAACCATCCCTGATTTTGTGTTTAATATTCATTGAACATTCGCTGATAATTTCTAGTCGGATGACCAGATTTCTTGGATATAGATATCATACACAGTGTCATTTCTAATCAATACAAGAAAAGAAGAAGATATAATTGGTGGTGTTTTGAAATCTAGATTGACTAAAACTATCCCTAATTTTGTGTTTAATATTCATTGAATATTCGCTGATAATTTCTAGTCGGATGACCAGATTTCTTGGATACTAATCCTGGACAAATTACATTAAGGTTCAAAAACATCGTAATAAATCTATTACAGTTCATCAATTAAAAAAACCGGATTGTATTTTATAGAACCGTGAATTTTCTTAATAAATGTAACTAATTCATATAAGACGAAAATGGCAATCATCCACAAAATATAAGTTGCAGTTGTGCGTTTGTGTGCAATTAATTTACAATAGATCACTTTTGATAATATTATATAATAAATTTAGCCAATCTTGTAACAGTACATTAAAGTGTTTGTAACCCTAGGGCGCAAAATATTTTACCACACGTTTACCGAGAAACATTAAATGTTGTTTAGAAAAGACATGTTTTTTGCATCGAAAACAATGAAGAAATGTCAAGTTTGTTAGACAGTTGTAGGAAAAATTATTTTTGTTCCTTGATTCGGATGCAAAATTTAATGTTCTATAAAGATTATTGGAAGCTTTTTTACCTATAATAACTAGGAAAGCAGGAGATTACGAAAATATTATTTTACATGTTAAATCCCTATCCCTGTATATGTAACGATAACCACTGAGCTGATCATTTTTATTAGGGTGTACCATTACCCCTCATATCCAAGCCTGTAGTACATTTATAAAATTATTTTTAATTGATTTACTCCATAACTGAAACAAATCTGGATAATTAAAAGAAACCGGTACCATATTGAAACGGGGTCTCTGGTCACCCGATTTCCAAGTTTCTGTATTTCAAACTTCCGTATTTGATCCTTGGCTGAATTTATTAAATTATCAACTATGGTTTTTGCTTTTTTGAATTTTAAATCTTTGTATGTTTGCGTGTAGTGGGTGGTATTGTGAGCTGAGATTTAGGCTGTACAAAATCAGTATAATTAAAAGAAACCGGGACACATACTGAAGCGGGACGTCTGTTCTCGATTTCCAAGTTTCTGTATTTCAAACTTCCATGCGACATCCCTGGCTGAATTTATTGACCTGTCACCTATAGTTTTTAGTTTTTCAAATAGTAAATCTTTGTCTACATATAGTGGGTGGTATTGTGAGAAGTAGGCTGTGCAGCGCTTGCAAATTTGCGCGCACTTCTCCGTGGTTAACAGCATGATGTGTGACACGATAAATCAGGCCGGGCCGGGGCCGGCTCGGGCTGTATCTCCTCGCCGGCGGCGCGGTGTTATGGCGTGAAATAACCGGGACTCGAACATCCATCATCGGTAATCAGTCGGCGGCACAGCAGCACGCACGCCACTACATCATGCCCGCCATGCACATGGAGTTTTTTATCAAGCACACGTGCCGCTGAACATGCCAATGTGCAACGTTGTTGGTTTCTACTTCAGGCACAACCAGCCACATCATCAAGCTACTGCTAATTTCACACCTATACAACAATATCAATGGTATATAAACACATTCGTCCAAGACAGTATCTGGTTTTGCCAGTCCTTCTCCACGAAACTCCTTTGACCCCAGGAATTTTTTTTTTATCACCAAATACAACACTTCTACATACATCATAACATAACTAACCAACTATTCCATCTATGGCACAGCATTCCTATTTGGAACAGAGCCTCAAGTACCTGATGTACTTGTTTCATGACAGGTTTTACTTGCATTTTAGTAATGCAGGTTGTCAGCCTACAGTTTCTGCAAGCCGTTGTGCGGTAACCCATCCATTTGGACAGGGCGGGCTATGTTGCTTATCTAGACGATCAGACAAGACACGCTACGACCACACAACCGTACTGGCTGACAACTAACCAACTACAGGTACAAACATAATCACAGAAGACATTATCGTGACCCTGTTTGACTTTGCCAGTTCTGCTTGATGACATTTTTGCATGCCAACCAATATGCAACGTTGTTGGTTTCTACTTCATTCACAACCAGCCTAGCTTATCACTAAGCTAGTGCTAATTTCACACCAAATACAACAAATATCAATAGACAACTATAAACACATTCGTGCACGACAGTGTCTGGCTTTACTAGTTCTTCTACACGAAGCTTCTTTCACCTCAGGAAAAAACCTTTTTATCACCAAATATAACACTTCTACAAACACAATCACCGAAGACATTATCGTGACCATATTTACTATCCTCGCTTATTACTGCACTAATGTTAATTTCACACCAAATACAACAAATAACAACGGCCAACTATAAACACATTCGTGCAAGACAGTATCTGACTTTACTAGTCCTTCTAAACGAAACTCCTTTCCATAACTAACCAACCAGAAGTACAAACACAATTACCGAAGACATTTTCGTGACCATATTTGATTTTACCAGTTTTACTTGATGAGATTCCTTTTAACTCAACCACTTTACCTAGATATCGGTGTTTATTACTGAGCCTGTGCTATTATATCAAATATTACCAATAATAATAATCGAAGACATTATCGTGATCATATCTGCCTTTTAGCATACACAAACTCCTTTTCCTGTTTATTACTAAACCTGCAAATATTTCACATCTAGAGTTGCCATCTAGACTTTCTAGACTCTTGAAATTTCAAGGCAAAACAAGACTTTCTTATTCTAGATCAATTAAAAATTTTAAATTTTCAAAATATAACTATATTATGCGGAGATCAAGACAACATCATTGTTATATAATATCTTGTACCAGCTCTCCTTAAACCTTACTCATCCATATTGAAAGAAATTAGATAATAAAATAACATCCAAACATCAAAGGTGTTCTAGCTTCTAGAATCAACTCTTATTTAATCACGCCACTATACATGCCCGCCATGCACATAGAGTTTTTATCAAGCACACGTGCCGCTGAACATGCTAGCCAATGTGCAACGTTGTTGGTTTCTAATTCATTCACAACCAGCCTTAATTATCATGAATCTAGTGCTAATTTCACACCTATACAACAAATTACAATGGTATATAAACACATTCGGCAAAGACAGTAACTGGCTTTAACAGTCCTTCTAAACAAGATTACTTTTAGCACACTCAAAGTCCTTTACCTCATAGATCATTTTAAAAAGGATGTAGATTTCATTTACTTTTTTGTTTAAGTCCGAATATACATCAATTTCTATATAATGAAATCCTTAGCGCAAAGCTAAATGTAGATACCTTAAACGGAACGTACAGCATATAGTTTTTCATACAATACTGACAATATTGAAAATTGACTGTAGCAAAGACATAGTCAAACAGAAAAAACAACAAAACATCGATTTGAGCCTTGTTGAAGTTAATGATCTTCAAGATATGTTCACCAAGTTTTAAAACAATATGCGAAATAAATTTGATATTTATGAAGAGGAAAGCATGGAATTGTTTCTAAAAAAAGTCTATTAACAATTATTATTAACCTCTAAACTGTTAAAAAAGTAAAAAAAATACATAATCATAATGAGGCCCGAGAGGATGAGGTAGAATTCACTGGCCCTTTATCCTGCGACTTACTTTTTTTAAATATATATTTTTTTTGTAATAAAGTACTATTGTTTAAATTCGCCACTAAATAGAAGTCGTCGTTCGCAGAAAATAATTTAAATAGTCTGTTGATATAGAAATAATAGAAATTGTTTACTAATTTAACGAACCCGGTATCTCTTATAATTCCAAAGATAACAGTAGTGTACCACTTAAAATGAACACCTGTACTTATTTGAAAACCTTCTCCGAAAAAAATATCTGGATGCAAATTAAATTTTAGTGGACTCATCTAATATTACAGACTCGGTTTGGGCCTCGTCTGTAAACATCTAGATTGGACTGCTAAAATTTTATTTTACATCCCTACTTACTATACTAAATATTTAAATAACTATATATCTAGAACAAAAGGCTTTGTCTAGAAACTGATAAAAGTTGTGTTATTATTAAATGTATTAAGTGGGACACATCAAATATATGTTTCTCCACAAAAGCGGAGCATAAATTTGTCAATTACCAATGATGAATAGCATTTCTTGCTCGTTACTTCTCACCCATTTGTTCCCAAAGCCACAATGCTGGAGTGGCCGACTCGCACAATAAAATCAACAATAATTCCAATTTCTCGCCTTTAGCTGCGTCCTAATGCCTTCCTCTGTGGATGAAGTTGTTACGCTGTGTCTCTCGCTGATTAGTTTCGGAAGAATGCGATTGTAAAGGGACGCACAGTTGCGCTGCGTTCGCACTACTCCATACGAGGGAGCCCCACTTCACCAGATTTAATCATTGTTATCGTTATGATCGAATGATGAGCTCTTGACAGATGTTAGTGTTTTGTTTCTTTATTTACATGCGCAGATAACGGACAAGTGGATCAGGATTATGTCCACTCCTAAAGGGATGTATACGCAACTTAATCAACCAGAATTAAGCACTTAAGTAATTTCAATATCACAATAAACTAATGCAGATTTTCCTGTGAGAATTTTGATAACAATTCCACATGCTATACTAAATATGTTTAATTTTTTCATAAAACAGAACCATTTCTAGCCTAAATTTGATATAAGCTACTATGTAAAATATTGTATTGTTTTGTTATAGTGTTTCTTTTCTAGTAACGTAAATAAATAAAATATCTGAATATGTCGTACATTTACAAGAGAATAAATATTATTAAAAAAAACACATGAAATAATATTTATCAATTATTATTTATACACGTAAAATAGGTACTAATCAATTCCTGGAGTCTTTGAACATAATTATTTCAAGTTTTTTTAAGAATAGTCCTACTTATTATTATTATATTATGAGCATTCTTCTAAAAGGCAGTAATTGTGACAAAAATACTCAATTTGGGTAAATAAAATAGTACATATGCAACTAGTGCGAAAAGTAAATATTTTTTAGTCGAGTGCAATACTGAAATTATAGCACGAAATAAAAAACAACACACAGATTGGATGAAGAAAGTAGTAGTAGTAAGAAGTAGATTAAATAGTAAGTTATAATAATACAAATACCACATGAAAGGTAAAATATAGATAATGTAGAAATCTGAACAGCGAAAGGTTATTTAAAAATATATATTGATCTAAACGAGTACTACTTAAAACAAATATTTATTCATATTATTCTATACCGAAATTCAGAATATTTCTGCTAAAAATCAGCTCAATCCTTTTTTAGAAAAATTTTCATTTAATATTTGTCGGAATATTTTAAAAAGGATAATAATTACAAGGTCATTTTTTCTTATTTCTACTCCTACCCGTTTTCGATCGCACATGGGTATTTCTCAGGGAGTCAAGTCAGTCAGGACACCCGTATGGGGTCGAAACGGGTAGGACCACAAATAAAACCTTCAAAACATTGACTAAATTCTAGTAATTACTATCATACTTTAACAAGTTTGTATATTTGTCAAATAACAATCTCTAGTTTGGGGGCGGACGTAGATTTTTTTTGCAGTTTTTGATGAATTTTTCACCAAAAAAAATTGCGAAAGTGATGAAAGGAACACTATTAATAAATCTATTTCATTCTTCTGTAAATACCACTTCACTTCAAACACTTTTATACGTCAAAATCTTAAGCGAAAAATTTCTATACGTCTCTACCTGTGGTTTAATATGTTCCCCAAAAACTTGTATAGAAATATCGGTAATAAAAGTCCATGAATGGCATAGAGCAGCTTTCGGCTCCCTAGATGAATGATATTTTTCTGCAGATCTCTACAAAGCACCCAGGACCGTACTACATAAATCAGGAATGTCAAATAGTTGCTGGGGGTTACAATAGAATTATTTGTGTAAATTTGTAGTTTTGTATGTACCGGTGTACGGTTTTTGTGAGCGGCATTGTACTTTGAGTGGCCGAGGAATTTAACAGGGAAAGTGATTGTCGATGTCTATTTTGTATTTTTATTTATAGATTTGGGATATAAATAGCAGAAGATTTCTGTTTCTATAGAAGATGCGGGATATCAAAATATTTTGCCTATGAAACAAGATACTTTAAATATTATGTATACATATTTTTTCTCTTGTATAAAAACATATTGAAAGCGATGTAGTATGCCAAATAAACAGAACTAATATTACAGATGCATATAAAAAGAAATATATAACACGAAGCAAATTAAAATCTAAATAGCCTAGGTGCTATTTACCTATTTTAGAAAGTATACAAACAGTATTTGCTTGAATATTATTAAAAAAAATATATTTACTTATTATAAAAATAAAGTACCTAATACGTAAGTAATTAATTTTTGAATGAAACAGGATTTTTTTCCAAAACAGCTCCAATATGTTCAAATTTCGTTTTTAATGTAGGTATATTGAAATAATTCGATGCGATGATTTCAAAATTTCAAACAGAATTTAATCACCTCGTTTTGTTTTACCATCAAACTTGCACCTGAAAAAAGTTTGAAAATTTCCATACTATGTAATTCGTGTTTCATAGAAACGAATGTATCTTTTAATGTAAAGAACGATGTACTTTATCTATTGCATTAAGGAAGAAAACCAGATCCTTGATTTGATTTTGACCCTTATGTCTAATAATAATAACAATAATAATAACAAACAGTATAAGTTTTTCATTAGGATAATATTAATTGGTTTATTCTGCAAAAATGTCTATTCTGGATCTAATTTTAAACGATAGGTATAATAATACAAGAACAGTAAAGGATGATTTGATTTGTTAGAAAATTTGAAATCGACGCATATAGAGATCTTCTAATGTAAAATTTTCAATCCAAAAAGTTATTTTTACAGGATTGCATTGATTTAAATCATTTGTTCTGGAATTGTTATTTAACATATCAGATTTAAGAAAATTGGAAAAAATCTGGTTGGGAAACGTTACCATGTGGCAATACTTTCAAAAACTACTAAATATGTTTAACTTCCTCGGTAAAACTATTTTACTGATACCTATATTATTATAAATTTATAAGTTCGTAACGCAGAAAATTTTTGCATTTGCATGTGTGATTTTCTGTTAAATTTTCTTTGAAATATGTTACAGTAAAATCCGATTATGTCGACATCCTTATAATTGATAAAAGCAAGTGGTCACAATTTCGAGTTTATAATCAGTTTGTCGCTATAAGCGGTATTGTTATGAACGGATTATTTACTATAGTATTTTATTGTTTCTTTAAATTTGTACTGGTTTTTACATTATGTAAATAAAAAAAACCTGATTCTTTTTAATAAAATCAGACTTTTGTGCAATCCAGATTTTTTAAATAATTTAGCTGTGTAAACTCAATTTTGGGTGGAATATAAAAAATATATAATTTTTAAGGATTAACTGTGATTGTAAATTGCTTAGGAATGCTAGTAATATTAAAATTTTAATTAAAAATATAAGTTTTTAAGTCTTAACGGATCCTTAATTAAATGTTTGGTCTTAGCTAAAAGCAGCACTGTATTGATTCAAAGGTCTTTATAAGGTACATATCGTTTCCAAAAAAACCAACAAATTAAGTATTGATATTAAAATGGTACATGAAGTTGTTTATTCTATATAATAATAAAGTTCCAATAAAAAGAAAGTTTTTATAAATAAGAAATTCCCGTTATTGTACCTAACTAAAAACTGTGCATCTGTAACCAAATATCCTTCAAAAATCACCTGTTCTCTGCATCCCTTTTAACCTTCAACTTGAAAATATCACATTTCTATTAAAAAATTCATAACAGATAAAAAACATTACATAACTAGGACAAAAGACAATCTTTGATCCCATCGACACCTGCGATGTCATCCAGCTTTCTCGTGTCCAGACCACCCGTTGGCTATCGCATCAAATTAACTTCTCCTCAAGATCAAGTTACCTCTGCCTGTTGCTCGGGCCCATTTGGCAAATGCGCAGCACGTGTGGTCAGGGGAGGGGATACCGGAGGCCACGCCCCCGGCGGTGGGGAGGGGAGACCACGCCTTCTGCTCCCCACCATTTAGCGAAAACACGTTAGCTTTTAACACCTATTAGGTTAAATTTATGTATTAGCAACCGTTTAACACCACAGTCAGATGTACATATGCTATTTGCATAGAGAAAAATTATTGGGCATCCAACTGGAATAAGGGATGGATTTCACAATAGTCTAACTGTCATATGTACTTAGGGGGTGTTAATATTAAAAATTCTATTATTTATTCTACCCCTAAATTATTATAATGATCACATATACTGTCACATTAATATTTAACTCTTAAACGAAGTACCTTACAAAAAATATATTCCAACAGCATTAGAAAACCTGTTTTAATTTCTATTTAAGAAAATGAATATATATTTATTTAATTATCTTGAAAAGATACCCAGAAAAACTGGCTTGTTATCTTTTCTTGAGTTTGAATACAATTGAAATATTTAACAATTTTATACATAAACGGTCTCTGTTGTGCACTCTCCATGTTAGCTACAGTGCTGGTAAACACCCTTTGCGATAAAAATCTAATTTCAGATGTCTTTTAAAATGAGTGAAAATATAAAATTTATAATAATTAAAATAATAACCTGATTAATTATTACTTTTAATAGAGTTTAGACTTTAATTTTGAATATCAACCCGAATTCAAATCCAGCCAAGATTTTTATAAATTAATTCGTACATAAAATTGTTCTTTGCTATGGTGTATTTTCCACGTCAGTTTCAGTGCCAGTTAAATAATGGCGAAATTCGCGACAAAGCAGTTTATCACAAACAATAATGGATAATTAGATATGATTGTTTCAGTTCTTAATTATTGATTGATTGATACATTATTGACCGACCTGGACGATTAAAATGTAAGTACTTTGAGGCCTTATTGTGTTAAAGAAAACATAAATTTTGTAGGGTCATTTGTAAAAATCTGTGTACTACTTACTCGTATATGTGACCCTTTCAATAAGGGGTAACAACTCGTGATGTTATTTGTATTTATGATTATGAATGTTTAGAATGCTTGTACTCATGCCATCAGTATTCCCAGTGTTGGAAGTGACGTACTTGCCCCCGGGCGAGTTGATGTGATGAAAGAAATACAGCAGGGGATTGCCGGTTCCGGTTCCCTTTAATCATATCGGAAATACGGTTAGACATGCGGAATGATTGGGACACTACAACTAGTGATGTTTCATATCACGTACCTAACATATAGTTCTCCAAACTTTGTTCTGTTTACAGAAAAACCTGTTTACCACAGAAGGAAATAAATTAGGAAATTTTATAAAGCTGTACCCAAGAGATCATTTTCATTAACAATAAATCTGTTTTTAAAGCGGTGCGTGGTTCCATTTGAACTTATTTAGTTACGTCAAAAATTAAGCTGTGTCCAATTGGTTTGATACCAACTACAAGATGTACGTCTCTTGTTGGTACTGTACTTATGTATAATTTTATCCCATGAAAAATTTAGGGATCGTTATATAATGATTATGTATCATAAAATCACAAGTAGATTTTGGTTTGTCAGAAAACTTAGGTTCTTTATTATCTGGTTAAGTTAAAGTTAACTTAACCAAGATTACATTTAACCAGCACTAGTTAATCATGGTTAAAGAAAAGACCATTTTTAAACCCTGGTTATCAAGTTTCTAGTTTAGGTAGAGAAGAAAATTGTTCAACTACTCTCTTCATATATACTAGACCTGTTCATAAGTGTTTGTTTAGTGCAAATTTTTTAGATGAAGAATGCATTATTAAGGGATATTTGATAACAACATGATGTATGTAAAAAAACAGATGTAACGACAATTAAACACAAGCAACATTCCTGGGAGAAAATTACAAATACGTTCAATTAAAAAAGTGGCATACAAAGAATAACTTGCAAGGATGGAATACGAAAATAAACTAGGACTTGTTTCATTGCTGGAACAGAATTTTTTCTAAAAGAAATATTAATATAGATATACAATTTTTTTAATTATTTTACATATCTATCTGCTGGATGCGTTAGCTCATCAATCATTTGTAGTAAATAAGCACTGAACGTTTCTATAAATGAAACTTTCGATAAAATTCAGCATATTTGTCTGACTGTATAGAGTTTTTCATTAATCATATATAAGTAATTAATTCAAAATCTTCGTTAGAACTTATTTAATACATTGCAGTAATATTTTACCACGACTGGCAATTGCAAAACGCAATTGCTCATATTAACCATGATTATCTCTAACCGAAGCACTAACCAATGATTGAAAAATTGGCCCTTAGAAAAAAATTTTAAACATCTTATGGGACAATGCTCGTATGTAATCCAGATTAAAGAACTATCCAAAGACACAAAGATACTTATTACAATAATAAGAAATTATTTAATTAATATTATATTATTAAGATTTAAATTAAGGAAATTTTAGTCTGACTTAGATCTTCGCTATTTTACTTCAGAATATTGTTGTTACTGTATTCAAAACAGAAACAATGTGTGTGTTTACCAATTGTATGTCAGTCCTTCGCTTTTCCATGAGACCAACTATAATTGAGGCTGTATTCCAATTAGGAATAATAATGAATATCGAACTAAGTAGGTCTTAAATAGACAATATTAAAACATTTTGTGATTTTAATAATCTACAGCTTGTAACTTGCAAAACTTTTTTTTCTTACTAGTTCAAGGAACCCAGATCTCACCAGCCATAAACAACCATTGATCAATGATATCGATTGGATGCTGTCCATAACCCTGTGACCCAAATCGAAATCTTAATCTGGTGTTTAATCCTGTCGCTACCCTCGCGTGAATCACCGGAGCCCGGCGGAGCCCCGGAGTGTGGCGGGCAGCCAGGCGGACTGATCCGCCGACTTGGGGACGCGACCACTCGACTGGACGTAACAGCTGATGTCACCGAGGGGGCGATATTAAAACTTGGACCGGGGGCCAAGAAACAAGAAGGGTTTGCATCCGTTCATAATCAGCATCCAAGAATTTCAATGCAGTTGCAGTAGGGAATGATCATTATATGAAGATCATTGTAGGAAGAGATCTGTGGTAGTAAGCAACGAGGACAGGCAAGTGGATAGAGGTAGTAAAAGAGAAGCGTTTGCATTATTTAGCTCATAAACATTACCCAAGAATTTCAATGCAGTCACAGTAGAGAGAGAGAGATCATAATATGAAGATCATATAGTTGTAGGAAGAGATCTGTGTTAGTAAGCAACGAGGACAGGATGTAGTAAAAGAGAAGCGTTTGCATTATTTAGTTCATAATCATCACCCAAGAATTTCAATGCAGTCACAGTAGGAAACGATCATTATATGAAGATCATACAGTTGTAGGAATCGATCTGTGTTAATAAGCAACGAGGACAGGCAAGTGGATAGCAAACAGTAAAAGAGGATTTGTATCTTTTCATAATTATCACTCAAGAAATTCAATACAATCACAATAGTGAACGATCATAATGTAGTGCATACTATTGTAAGGATTGATCTGTGTTAGTAAGCCACGAGGACAGGCAAGTGAACAAGAGACAGTAAAAAAGAAACATTTGCATTATTTAGTTCATAATCATAGCCCAAGAAATTCAATGCAGTCACCATATAGAGAACGATCATGATACGAAGATCCATACATTTGTAGGAACAGATCTGTGCTAGTAAGCAATGAGGACAGGCAGTTGGATATAAAATAGTAGAAGAGGATTTGTATCTGTTCATATTCATCAGCCAAGAATTTCAATGCAGTCACAATAGCGAACGATCATAATGCAGTGTATACTATTGTAGGGATTGATCAGTGTTAGTAAGGAACGAGGACAGGCAGGTGGATGGGAGACAGTAAAATAGAAACATTTGCATTATTTAGTTCATGATCATCACCCAAGAATTTCAATGCAGAGAACGATCGTAATACGAAGATCCATGCAGTTGTAGGAACAGATCTGTGGTAGGAAGCAATGAGGACAGGCAGTTGAATAGGAAACAGTAAAAGAGGATTTGTATCCATTCATAATTATCACCCAAGTATTTCAATGCAGTCACAGTGAACGATCATAATGCAGAGCATATCATTGTAGAGATTGATCAGTTTTGGTAAGCAACGAGGACAGGCAAGTGGACAGGAGATAGTAAAAAAAGAGAAACATATGCATTACTTAGTTCATAATCATCTCCTAAGAATTTCAATACAGTTACAATAGACAAAGATCTTAAGATCATATGATTGTAGGAATCCTTCTCTTTTAGTAAGCAACCAGGACAGGCAGTTGGATAGGAGATAGTAAACAAGAAGTGTTTGTATCCGTTCAAAATCATCACCCAAGAATTTCAATGCATTCTCAGTCGATTATCATTATTTATTTATTTATTTATTTATTTATTTATTTATTTATTTATTTATTTATTTATTTATTTATTTATTTATTTATTTATTTATTCAATTTACACTGACCAACAAACCGAAGACTAGTAAGAGGACAGAGGACCTACAGCTTTCAGTGGGTTCTAAATCACTCACCTACAGCGGTATTTATTTTTGGTTACAGATTTGTCGTCACTGGGAATTGAACCCCAGAGGTCTCACATTCCACTCGACAAGTAGAAGCGAGCTAATTTAGTAAGCCACTGCTGTATAAAAGTATGAAGATCATAAAGTTGTGAACTTGATCATTGTTAGTAAAATAGTTTTGCACCCAATAATAATGTCAATGTAGTCACAATACAGACAAATCTTATTATGGAGATCATACGGATGTGGGGATCTACCTTGGTAAGCAATCGGGACAGGCAATTGGATAGAAGTCAGTAGAAAAGAAAAGTTACAATCGGAACAGATAATAATATGTATATGTCAATAAGCAACGAAACAGGCAGTTGTATAGGAGACAATAAAATACAATGATTTGTATCCGATAAATAAAGAGAAGACACAATTGAATAAGTTACCACATAACAAATCGATTTTTGCTGCTCTTGGAGGGTTGCTTAATAATTTACAAAGATAATAACTTGAAAAACTAATAACATTGGTACGCAAGGTGAACATTGGATTGTATAAGTTATTAACAACTATTCTTCCAGAAGCTATAGACTTCGGATACTTGTGTTCCTTCTAGAAATGTTGTGTGGGAGATGATAATGGTTTTACAGCAGCAAATACTTATTAGCATTTTTAACGACGAAATACAGAAATCGTCAGCTGTTAAGCTACCTCGAATTCTACTGGCAAGTTTGCTAAGAACCCAAACGAAATTTGAGATTTTATACTTCGAGTCAATATATACGGATTCAGCGATTTAACAGTTGAGGAATTTGGTATCTTAACTATAACATGCCAACAAAATTAGGCGGGACCTTATAATAATTTGACAATGAAACCTTTTAAAGACATTAAAAAATTTAACATTTTGAAAAGCCAAAAATTAAAAACTTTTTAAAGAGACATGTATGCAATATACAATAACATATTAACAAATTTTATAAAAAAAAATAGCAAAATAATATTGTTAGATGCCATATCCAAAAAATAAGTTTAAGTTATGCTAAAGAAAATCTCATTAATACCTAAATACATATAGGTACTAATTTTTAAGTTTATGTTGTACTTATATACTGCTACGATTTGAACCCTAGATCTAAAACTCACTAGTGGTTTATGAGCAATTTAACTTGATTTTGTTCCATATTAGAAAGGATGAATAATATGGATATATTTATTTTTTCTTTTTTTTTTTCAAATATACTTTCTTTAGACATTTTGCACGTATAGTAAAAACCGTGATTTATATATAAAGCCATAATAAACTGCTATGAAATGCACTAAACATTAGACTTCTGAATTATACTTGACTTCATCTCACAGAAAAACAGTTTCTTCATCAGTCCATGTAATTTTTTTGGAGCATTAATAATGACAATTTACTGCAAAATATGGCAATAACAAAGTATCTCGGCGTTTTCACGATTTTTTGATAATCACTTTTGAGTCAAGCTTATTAATATTTTAGGCTTGACTTATCGAAAAAAATATGTAAAACAAAAGTACAATTGTGTTTCCACGGAAACAAAAGGCGCCTTTTAAAAGTCAAAGTCAACCCAAAATAAATTTTTAACAGAGTTGCCATAAAAATCTATATTTTAACTTTAAAATAAACTTTTTTGATTTAAATTAGTATTTTTTTATTTTTTCGAAAAGGTGTACTATATTTATAAAAATGTTTTTCACAAAAAAAGCATTAATTATGAAAAAAATATATATACTACTAAAATTATTTTACTTTCATCGATTAAGCGACTCTCGGCTATACCAACAAAATATTTGGGGTCCCTTCGATGTCGTCACAGATTTTGAAGTTCTTGAAAGTGTTGTTAAAATGTTTAATAAAACTTGCAGAAAAAATGATTTAAATCAAGGATTTAAAAAAATCATTGTCGTTTAATCAATGTTACCCTGATTTTTAACAGTATGTCCTAGTGCAAAGGGCGTTAAAAAATTTATATTAATTAAAATACTTGCCCAGTGACAAATTTAATGCAAGGTTGAATAAAAATCCGAATTAAAAAAAATAATAAAAAAAAAACATTGTAAAGAAAATAAATAAAAATTAAAAAAAAAAAACACTACAAAACTACAATAAAATTCTGAGGTGTTTTTTGACTATTAAACTAGGTTCGTACAATTTCAAATTATGTTCATTTATGTCCTCATTATGTGTATATCGCCAAAATGCAATAGTTTAAAAAAACTTTAAACCATCATTTCAAAAAGCTGTCAATGTTCACAAAACATTAGTATTTGCTCAGAGAAATTATCGTAAATAAAATAATATTTTTGTAGAAATTATGGAAAAGTAATTTTATTAATTCTCAATTTCATTAATAATTTTTTATTTGTATTTCTATTATACCATTATTTATATGAACAACTCTCATTTTTTTTAAATGTGTGTTGCAATTATTTTTCAATATGTTACTCTTTTAGATTTGTCCTCTCTCGTTAGATGTTACTATTTTGTTGTCAAACCCCCATTATTACGAAGCGATTTCAAACCGACCAGAAAGTTCGCTTTAAAAATGTGCACAATTATTTCAACCAAGTTCGTCTCTGACGTCACAGTTGCAACGCCAAAAAAAATTGTTTTAATCCACTATTAAATAATTTTAAACGAGTGTATCCCCAAAAAATATCTTTGATTTAATTTGGCTAAGAATAATTGTCGAATTATTAAAACGTAATAAATCATATGTTATAAGTTTTTAAAAATTATTTTGTAGTGTTTAGTGTAGTAAGCTGTGCCGGTTTCAAACACCCGCCATCCGCACAGTCTCCCTCCATCGCCCGCACCCCGCACTAACTCTCCCCGCGCAGTAGCTCCCTCTGGGCCGCTTCCGCGCGAATGAGCATTAGCGGCGCGAGAATCGATGACGTGTCCCGCTGGCTCCGCCCCCCAGCGCTGATTGGCGGCGAGCGACTCCCGCGTCCCCATTGGCGAGCCGGGTCCACGCGACCCCAACACGCTGCATGCAGGACCCCGGGTCAGTTAGGGACTCACGCGCGCCGGATACGGGACGGGAGTGAAGTGCTGTGTAGTGACGTGATAGGGAGCTTACACGATTTGTATGTAAGTTACTGCATATTGGTCTTTTACTTTAGTAAAATTACTTTATAAGTTATATAGAAAATTATTGTTTACCTTGTACCAATAGTATATTACTGACAGTTCAGAAAAACAAGCTTTTCTGTACATTGATATAAAATTAACTTAAAAAATATTTTTTACTTGACAATGATGCACATCGCTGTCTTACTTTGATTTTTACTTGTAACCATATTTCTGGAGTAAATTACTTTGCTTTTAAGTTATATAGAACATTTATTTTTGTTTTGTACTCATAGTATATTACTGACAGCTCAGAAATACAGACTTTTCTGTACATTGATCTAAAGTTAATTTAAAAGAGTAATTTTTTGCTTGACAATAATAAATATACAAATGTGAATGTATTCGCTTTAAAAGAAATTTAATATTGTAATAGTTTTCAGTAAATAAACATATAATAAGATATACATAAAAGTATATACATATAATGTTGTTTGTTTGCCGTATATATCTTTTTCTCACAATATTTGCAAATCCTAAGTATTTCGTTATTGTGCATTTTTCACTGAATTTATTAATATTGTATGTTATATTGAATAAAATTTACTTGTAGTTATACCAAAACAATAAGTACTAAAGTTCTTGTTGTGTCTTTAAAAAAAATATACCATTCTTTATATATACAAATATTATTGTTATAAAAGTACTCGTAGTAATATGAAATACAATTCAATTGAGAATAACATATACAGATATGTATTTGTATAAGTGTTTTCATAAATTTTATATATTTAGGTATAATTTCTGTATTAGAATAGTTTGGAGAAATTTTTATATCTATTGAATATAATGAAATAATCATACTTTTTCTGCCATATTAACGTTTGTTTAATAATAGCTAGTACGCCGTAGAATTTGATATAATCTTTTTCGTTATTAATATCATTATGTATTTTTATATTTTGTTGTAAATTAAATCAAAGTTTTTGTTACACTTTAAAAATAAAATATATATCGTTATATTTTTAGATTAGACTCATATTTTGTTTTAGGAAAAAAGGCCGTTTTTTCACTTGTTAAAATTTCGGTTACCGTAACCATCGGTTAACAAAAAAGTATCGCATCGAAATAGTAAATAACATTCGAGATAACATATATTTTTGACAACTTGTGTCAGTTCTTTCATGCGATATTAATCTTTTAACTGACTAAACTTAACCGGCACTTAAACCAGAAGTAAAAAAAATGGTCCAAAAAATAAATATAATTTATATAATTTAATATATTAGATGCATTTTAAATTATAAGAATATTATTTTGTGCATGTGTATATCTTCCTCTCGGTATACCTAAGTATCAATTCCTCCGTCGCTATTTATGGTGGAAGTGCGGTTGTATTTCTTTGCAAAGCCACAGCGTGTATTCGTTTTACCGGTAATTTACAGGCGACATTTAAATCTCCATAAAGCGTCGCGACCGCGCCGGATAAATCTCCGACGGCGACAGACGTGACTTCGGCGCGCTAGACCTCCGGTGAGCCGCAATTCAAATTAACTCATGGCTTAATAACTAACGCAAACGGGACGCAAATATACTGCCTCGTTATTCGCAAACAGAAATAATCATACGGAAATTTACTTACGGTTACGGGGACCGCTTACGGGGTCACATCTACCGGACCTAAAACAATAAACAGGCGTCAATGTTTTAGCACAACTTACATACTAATGGTATATTAAAAAATGCACAAGGATTTCAACTTATTGATTCTTTAATTAATTATAAACAAAATAGAGTATGTTTTTGTAGAAGCATCGATAACCAACATTTTTCTGTATTCAAAATCGAAAAAATCTGATGTGGACACCACATGGTTTCCTTGTACACTAAATTATAAATATTTGCACTTCATTTAAATTTATTTCACTTGATAGTGAGATTATTCTATGACTAATCATACTTCAACTTCCATTCGTTTCATATTTTCAAACTTCCCTTCAAAATTGATCATATTTTGAAAATTTTATTAAAATGTTTATCACTATTCCATATTGCATTTTAACTCTCAAATACTTGCAAAGAAAGATATATTGCTTTCATTTTCTTCGTACATATTTCTCAGGAATATATTCTGACAGTTGTCAATATAAAAAATTAAAAGCCAGCTAAATTATTATTTTTATTAAATTTCTACCAAAACTAAACTGTCCATTGGAATGGCCGATTGGAACCAAAAATGGAAGTACGTAATTAGATGTTATAGTAACTACATAAATAAAATCTGAACATTTTACGGCTAATCGTTTTTGAGTTATGCGAAAAATTCAAAAAAACATTACTGCCGATTGCAATGAAGAAAAGAGGTACCCAACTAGGTATTATAGGAGACTCACATACAAAATTTTACGGCTAATCATTTTTGAGTTATGCGAGATACGTACTTATGTACGTACAGATGTAAAGCCGAAACTAGTCCAAATGGATCAGATGGTGGTGAAATTGCCTTTTTGGTATTGCCGAACTTACGGCCCTTTTTATCACCTGGTTGGTTACCTGAAAAGTAACTGAAAAGTAAAGCATCGAAATAGTAAATAATAGTGTCCGACCGAAATTTCGGTTTCGGCCAAAATGCTAATTTCGGCAAAAAATAAAATGATTTTCTAATAAATTGAACGTAAAAAAAAACACTAAATTTCCGTGTTTAGTAAAGTTTACTAAATTTTAACTTAACTACATAAATTTTGGTTATGGTTTCAGTTGAAACTAGAAGAGAAGCCGAATATTCGGTTGCGGTTTCGGTTTCGGCTGAAAACCGTGTTTAGGTCGGACACTAGTAAATAATGTATATTTTTGCAACATGCCAGTTTTTCGATTTGATATTTTTCTATTAACCGACGTTCAAGGTAACCGACACTTAAATGTAAAAATAGAGCCACAAAATTTATACATAATAGTTCTTCCAGTTACAAGGAATGTAATAAGTCTTTATTTCCGAGAATATTGTAATAGGCAGAAGTCTACGTAGTAACTTTCGTAGATGTTACGATATACGTACATTCCGTGTTGCTTGTTATATTTTTCGCACTACTGAAGAATAAAGCTTAGATATTTAAAAATATAAACCGTTTGACATCTGTCATCAACATTATTCTCTTCTTACATAATTTCAATACAAGTAGCGCGAAAACACGTTAATCTCATCGGCATGTAATTACCATATCGGTAGTTCCTCGTAATAAGTCGTAATTCGTCTGGGCTTATTTAGACGAATGGTGGTGTTTATTGTCTCGGTCGTACAGTAGTGTTCATTCACTCAGTGGCACACAATACAAGTGTATCCTAGCAATGCGAGCAGGACCCACAGTCGCAGGAATGCAAGGGACGCAGGAATTAACTGCCGGGCGACGCTGTCGAAGCGACGCCTCGGATGTCTATAGACACCGCTGTGCCTCCTGCTGCAAGCGTTTCTAACAGAGATTAAAATTATGTCTTAGTGAAAAGCAATACGTTGTCAGCAATACACTCAAGAATTACTTGAATTTGTTTATTACTTGAGTTTTAGCAATGTTTTAATAATAATTTTATTTGAACTTAAGACTATTAATTGTCTTCAGCCGTACACATTTGGAAGCCATAATAGATTCATTTGTTAACAATTAAGAAATACCACAACTATAAAAATCAAAATTCCTTGGTTGCATCTTGACAAAGAACTCACATGCATAGGCGTAGTTAGGGGGATATTTGGGTGTGCTAAGCACTTCCAAATTTTAAATGATCACTCTCAAACAAAATTTCTGTAAATTTTAGATTATCTTCATCTTATAGGAAACATCGATACAGAACAATAAAATGCGTATACTTTCAGTTATTTTTTCCTGCAAATTTATTAATTTATTAAATATTCATTCCTAATTAATATTTACAAATGAATAACAAAAAACCTAAAACTCGAACACAGCAACTTGTGAATGATCCTGTGCAAATTGGATAAGAGCTTCCATGACCCAAAATCACAGTACTAATTTGGCAGTTACTGAATATTGAAAATGAATTTTCAAAAAAATATATACACAAGATATTTTAGAAGAATTTATTATTTTAAATAGAATACTGTTATTTCAGTAATATATATTGATATGTGACATTAAAATGAGATTTTATTTTAACTAGTAATATTGTAATTTTATGATTTAAATTTAAATTGAAAGAAAACTGATTTAAAAATTACAATACTATTTTAGCGTATGAGAAGAAAATCAAAGTTTTCAGTACATTGCAAAATTGTTTTATATATCATACGGAATACAATTATGGCAATGCAATAAAAATTCATATTTAAATATTATTCGATGGTTAAATAATAAATGTATACGTCTTATTCTATATGCTCCGTAGTATGTCACATATGATTTATTAAATGCAGATTTGAAAATTGAACATATTAAAGAAGTAGTAGAAAAATACTAGATATGAAAATTGTTTACATATTCGTGATAATAATTTAGCTCTAAATTTGTTAAACATTTCTGCAGAAATAAGAACCCTGAAAAAGAATAAATATCTAAATTTGACATCTAATAGTAGTTATTTCTCGTATGCCATTTTATTTTATCACATTTGCTTATTGGTTTTTTAACCAATTTTCTGGTCAATTAGAATGTGTAAGAAATGTCTAGTAAAGTTAGTAAAAAGCCATGAGCGATATATTTACTTATAATTTGAATGTTGAATGTAATGTTTTGAAACAGCGGTGTAGATAAAGAGCTAGCTAGCACATACAAACACAACACTCACAAGGTAGGATACTAACGCCTTTATACACCAAAGAGCTTTTCTGGTACTCGGTCTGATACCTGTTCGTCAAAGAGTCATTGTCAAAGAATTAGATGAAGAGGATTCGGTGTTTCACCTTAATTATTTAATGCTGTTTGTATTGAAGCACACAATGAATTAAATGCCGAAAAGAACACAAATATTATGACCAATATTCGAGTGTTAGTTTAGTAAATGTTTCTTTGGTATAAACAGCTATGAATAATAAGCCATCAGATGTATTCCAATAATATTTTTTGTGGGAAACACGAAGTGTTCCACAGGTCTGAAATAAGTAAATAAATGCCGAAAAGAACACAAATGTTACAACCCATATTTGAGTGTTGGTTTAGTAAATGATCTCTTTAGTGTAAACAGCTAAGGATAATAAGCCATCAGATGTATTCCAATAATATTTTTTGTGGCAAACACGAAGTGTTCCACAGGTCTGAAACAAGTAATTAAATGTTGAAAAGAACACAAATGTTAGAATCCATATTTGAGTGTTAGTTTAGTAAATGCGCGCTCTTTGGTATAAACCTTAGATGAGGTATAACGTAGAGATATGGCATTGCCCAAATATATTGTCGAAAGATCTAAGGTTTAAAATCGCTTGCAGCCCCCTGTTTGAGAACAGTGGACCAGTGGAGTAGTTATATGAAAAACTCAACCAAACAAATAATGAGGATAGGTGACTAACACTATGACCAATATTTCGTTCGTCTAACTATAAATGTGCACTACTCAGCTGGCGGATTGTTCTCACGCAGCTAACTGTTAGGCGATTCTCGATCATACATCTTTTGCTTGCTCAGTATGACGTAGCTATAGGAGTGTGCCATATCTTTATGTTATACCTCATCTAAGGTATAAACAGCTTTGGATAAGTCATCAGATGAACACCAATAATATTTTTTGTGGAAAACTCGAAGTAGTAATGAATGTTTTTAAAGAAGTCACTAATTTTCCCATTGAAAGTACTCCCCTTGCCGTGTTTCGTGGCACTTCACATCCGTGTCTGAATCGACACTGTATGAAATTAGCCCAGAGTTGCGGTGTATAAAAACATCTCCATGCTACAAAAACAGACGAGAGTGCAACAGGAACACCGTGTATGAAGCTAATAAGCTCTCGACACTCCGGGTTACTACATAACAAGTGTTGTGCATTCGCAGTCACTCTAACGACTCATGTTTTCAGCGGGAAATATACACTACCTACTACTCTTCACACAACGTAATGCGAGGGTATGAAATTCACACTCAAAGATGCAAATATTCATAGTACGAAAAATATTCTTAGAAAAATTCAAATATCTGTAACATATTTATAGTAGGCTTTTATATATGAATACTATACCATTCGCATATATTTTTAAATTTGTAACTGTAGGAACTGAATCCAAATAGGAAATAGGAATAACATCAATAATAATAATGTAAACGAAAGAAGACATCCAATGTAATATTTTGATAAAGAATACATTTTATATACGAGTCGTTAACTATGTTTGATTGTATGTTTTGCATGTTAGCAGCCTTATGATAAAGACTGATTTACACGTTGCTGTATTATTGGATTTTATTAATTAACTGCTACTTCAACAGATTTTTTCCAATTAATACATTTTATGTTGTCCACAAACATTCATACTATCCATCTAGCAAATTTGTTCTTCTCTTGGACTTTGTACAAAACACTACTACTAAATTAAAAAATCTGATGTGGACACCACATAAACTTCCCTGTACGCGAAATTATCAACATTTTTGCTGCACTTCATTTGAAAGTACCTAAGATCTTTCTACGGCTGTAGCCGTGATTGATTATAATCATTCTTCAAGATCCGTTTGTTTCATTTCTTCGAACTTTCCTTCGAAATGGATCATCTTTTGAAAATTTTATTAAAAATTTTATCACTGTACCTTATAGCATTATATAAAACTATTTTAATCGCTCATAAACTTTCAAGGAAAGAGATATTGTTTTAATTTATTTCGTACATATTTCTCACGAAATATATTCTGTCACTGGGCCATGTCAATTTATTTATTATTAAATGTTTCCTACAAAATTAAAAGCAAACTAAATTTTTATTAAGTTTCTGAAAACTGCTCTTTTGAAAAAGGCGATTGGAACAAAAAATGGAAGTGCATAATTGTTATAGCAACCCCATATACAACATCCTACTAATCATTTTTGAGTTACGCGAGATACATAAGTACGTACAGACATCATGCCGAAACTAATTTAAATGGATTCAGGGATGGTCAAAATGGATATTTTTATGTTTGTAATAACAACAAAATTTGTAACAATGTTTTAATTTAAAGATATAAATGTTATGGACAATATTTTCTTATTTGAATCTATTTCGAGGGGCAGTAAAATTTTTTAGAGATAGTTCTGAAGCTGACCAATAAAAAAAATCGCACTTCAGTTCATATCACTTAAAAGTTTAAATGAGATGAGACTTATTACAAAAATAATACTATTATTGTGTATAAACAGCATTTAAAATTGAGATGAAACGAAAACTATGTCAATCTAATACAGAAATGTGTGAAGCAAAAAACCACTTTGACAATTTGTGAAACCAAAAACAATTGAATAAGGTTTAAGTAAAACAAAGTAGCAACTGCTTACTTATTTTAACCATATTTAGACCACAATTATTTCCATCTTGTTTACGTAATATGTATTCCACATATATTCCCATATGTCCCAAATGTACATGTAGCTACAATGTTTGTGTTGTTCCAGATTCGGTGCTGCATTGTTGCAGCATAGACCGCCACCATTCTGCCGGCACAGCAGTTAGGCTCGGCCGTAGCGCCATGGCCGTCGGCAGGGCTCGCAGTAGATGACATGACGCATAAAGGTTCGTACACAACTTCCAAACACATCGTGCAGTAGCCACACATGTAGGTAACGGGACTAGTGAAATGTATCACCCAAAATACCGCAGATCATTAAAATTTCATAAGGTAAATTTAATAGAATATAAATGTAGTTAATTCAATCGAAGATTTAATAAGTCAACAGTAAAAAATAAGATGAAGAAAATAATAATTTATCCCTAACCTTATAAATATATAACTATAAACAGTAGTCAAAAGTAAAGACTAGTTCGGATTATTCAATATGTGAACCATACCAGGGGTTCAATCGAAGATTCAATAAGTTAAAAGTAAAAAATTAAATGAAAGAGAAAATAATAATTTATCGCTAACCTTATAAATAAATAACAGTAAATAGTAGTCAAAAATAAAGACTAGTTGGGATTGTTCAATATGTGAACCATACCAGAGGTCCAAAACCAATTAAGGATATAGATACTGTATTCTGAATATTATAGGGTTCTAGAGATTTGCGATATTGAGAAAGAATCAATACGGAGTTTTAAAAATATCGAATAAAAATTAGAAAGAAAATATAGAAAGTAACAGGAAAAAAGTAAATATTTTTTTTATAAAATGTAAAATTTAATGCACCACTCTTTTTATTTGCGAGCATTATGAACAGTGGTCTAACTACCGGTGACTCAAGGAGCCCGACACGCCCGGACGCACGTCGAAAATTATTTTAATTTTAATCTAGCCACACATTCCAAAAATATTAAAATTTTTCCTTGCAACACATAATGGTATCTAAATGAGACAAAAAAAAAATAATAATGGTATATATTTCTTTGGTCCTGGCAATTAATTTTTTTTGATTGAAACACGTCAGTGTTCATATGACTGCACAAATTACCGCCTCATATGATCTAAAAAATTGTCAATTCAGATGAGATTCACAGAGAAAGCGTTGCCAGATATTTATGACTATTTATCTTTAGATGAGATACGTGCAATTTAGTCAAGATCGTGGGTCGGAAAGTGATTATTACATGTACTTGCGGTACAAACTTAAATTCGGTTTTATAAGGAACAATGTACAAAAAACACAACGTTTTTTTTTCAATGAAATATTATTAGAAAAATTATAAATATTGTAAAACAGGTTTAATGTAATAAAAAAATAACTCTAAAATCTTAATATAGTTATTATTACAAGGTTTTGGAAAGCTGGATTTTGTAAGATTTAAAAGAAATCAAGTCACTGGCCGGATCTTAACATATAGATCATGTATTGTTTCTTTTTTTCAACACCAAAATAAATAAATGAAGATTAACAAGTATTGTATGTAGAAAATAGTAGATATTTAATTTAAATAGAGAATAATGGTAAATAATTATGACATAAATTCCATAAAATAGATTTTAAATAATTGTGAAAATGTGGCTGAATAAAAACTGCATAAATATAACCTGGAAAATTATTGAAACTGTAGAAATGAAATTATTTTGATCATTACATAAAATTATTTTTATTTTCACAGAAAATGATCATATATAATTGTTTAATAAAACAATCACTCATTGCAATTTTCAGTTTAATTAAAAATATTAAAAACAATGATTTTCATTTAAAATTGAATATAAATTTATTGGTGAAATAATTAAAAAATATTCATAAAATGTGCAACGGAATGCGAATTGAAACAAATTCATTTATATATTAATATGCAGAGTAAAATGTGCAATTATATATAAATTCTTCTACCATTATTGCAGTTGCAATATTTATATAAGAATTTGTAGAAAAGTGTAAAAATAAAAATAGTTAATTTCTCAAAGAACTTGTAAACAATGCGAAGTGAATTAAAATTCTGCGATGCTTTTAATTGAATATTAATTTAATGATTTCCATAACATTAGAGGGAAAATAGAATTTGTTATTGTAAGGAGTATTGGTAGGAAAACATCTTAGATTTTTTGCGAAGGGAAAAAATTTTCCGCATGAGGTGTCCTGTCGCCCCGGCAACTAATTCGGTCAGACGTCTGCTTTTTCCACAGCCGCCGATCTTAAAGTGGCCTAAACGGTCTTTGTCATCGCAAAGGCAGATGAGACTTCGCTCTAGATGTTACTCAAACATTCCAAATTATCGCGCGCAGCTCCAAAAAATATCAAATTATACAAAAAAAATACACGACGACATAAAAACATTACAATAATGAACATTACTAAAATATAGTTTTATCTTATTAAATATTAGTAGGGCTATTATAATTTTACCCAACCTCAAAAAACCATTGGGTTTTTTTTAAAAACCTACGGAAAACAACCAAATAAAAAATAAAAATCCAGTTGTACGAAAATTGTATTTACGACTGAATAATATATATTTTCTTTTAAATAAATCAACTTTTACAAAAATAAAAGAAACATAATATAAAATTACTACTACAGGAGTACGTATATATATACAAATTCATGTTTAAATAAACGGAAATTATTTGCACATTTAAATAAAAATTACACTATTGAAGGCTAAATAAATTTTTTTAGAATTAGATCAGATTTAAAAGGTATCTGTTACACATACATAAATAAATATATTCTTTATGGCCTGTTACCAATTGCTGGGTGTATCAGATCTTCTTTATAGAAGAAATCAGTAAAGTTATTATTATACCGTACAAGGCGTTTACAAGAAATGCGAGCACTGTAGGTAGCATAGAGACTGCACTACAAGGGTACTTTTGTATGGGAATATAAAGAAAAAAACAATTTCTTAAATTTTAATTTACCTAATTTAATGTCTCTGTAAGTCTCAAATAAAATATTGCAGTAATAACGGTTTTTAATGCCTAGTGATTTAAAAAAAAAATGTAGTAAATAGATTTAGGTTTTCTATATATGTATTTATAATTTTTAATTCATTTTGTAGTTATTTAATCTAAAAAAAATAATATTTGTCATTTCTAAATATCATTTCTGCGTCCTAGAATGAAAAAGCTTATAATCCTATCCAATTTAGAAGTTACTTGATGAAATGATTGAGAAAATGTAATGGTTGCCACGTCTAAATGCCTGTTTCTATAATTTCTAAAATATGTTTTATTTGTGTGAAAGCTTGTAGTATAACAATTTTTTGTGTGTTTAGATTGGCAACCCTACTTAGTTTACAAAGATTCGGTTCTTAGCGAAGGTAAGCCTGCTTCCCCTTACCAAAATACGGAAACGTGGAAACATTTCGGAAACAAATTCCCTAACAAAGAAGTATTTATAATTCCGGTACTGCTTTACCTGAACGTCGCTAAGTGTTATGTCATTTGCGGTATGTACGTACAAGCTAGGGATGTAAAGCGACCTAATCCCATGTCCAACATTGAGCCAGGGATTCCAAACGTCCGATGGAATTTGCTCAATCCGAATGGGGACATTTCTAACGTAACCGAATACCACAATAAAAATTATCATATTCAATACGAGCAGATATTTTCAAAACATCACAAACTAATAGCAACACCATTTTTAATTTATTCTGGTGATTAAAGTTTAAATTATTTCACACATAAAAATAATACTTTAAATGTAATTTCTAGTAAAGTATTCGAAACATATCATGCCTCTACGATATTTTTTTTTCTCCCATCCTAAGAAAAGTGGTAACTTTTTGAAATGTTTTCATTTAGTAAAATACGTTATTCCGTCGTTGTTAGGCCGCTAAGCAACTAGAAATAAGTATGAAGACTCATATTATTTTATTAATTTATACATATAAAATTAAGTATAAAATAATTAATCTTTCGATCGGAGAAAAGTCCAATGTTAAGAAAAACCCGTGTTTTTCACAAAAAAATCCCTACCTACCGAAGTTTTTTTTTTTTAAACGGCAAAATATATGAATTAATTATATTTATATTGATTTATTTTAGATATCAATAGTTCACATTAATATCGATTGGTATAGTCGATGGTCGGTGTTATTGTGTTTAACTAACAATAAATTAGTAGTAGTGTCAGTTACATTTCAATAATTTTGTAAAAAAAAAGTTTTTAAGGGTATTTTCGGGATTTTTTAATTGAGTTCTTTTAAAAAAACTCAGGTGGGGACAATATTAACTAATACATGAATCCATTTACAACATATGTAGTTCACTTACAATCATTTATTAAGTAAGTGTATGACATTTTTGTCTCTATTCAGCTGTGACGTATAACGACCTCTATAGAAAAAGAAAGATAAGATGAGTGAGACAAAAATATAACATGACGCAGAAAATTTGTAAACACACAAAAACTTTTTGTTTTCATTGTCAACAGCGAGAACTCGGTTGTTATTTTTACATATAATTATAGTTACATTCTTATTGTTTAAGTTTTTATATATTTGAACATAATAGTCCTATTTTTCTTGTTTTATAGTACGACATATGTCCGCATATGGCGCTAGCGAAACGCCAAAGGCTCAAGTACGTCATAAGCTAATTTGAATTTGTATTTTACTTATTTGTCTTAAACGGGAGATAATAATATGAAAAATATTCATAATCACAACCGAATATAAAAGCCATGTGATAAAAATATCAATAAATTAATTAATGCGGTTAGCTTATTGTTACCAAATTAGTAAACAACAGTCCATGTTTAAATACATTAAAACCTAAATAACACTTTAATTCAACTTCTATCTCCAATTGTCTGCCTATTTTTCAAAGTCCTCGACTTATTTTTGTCACCGAAATGGTACACCTAGTAATGAATAGCAAACCATGATACAGGGTGGCCCAGTGAAAATTATCAGCGCAATTTTTGGCCACTTAACATTAATTTTTCTAAAAACGCTCGAACACGTCAATTTTAATATAAAGGGGGACACCTAAATGGATTAGTACCAATGGCATAACTTCAACCCTAAAATGGGTGTGGACTGCACCTCAAAAATTTTAAATGGAACAGGGTGTCAAACATGACACAGTTCGAAAAGCCTTTCAATTCTCTTTTCAACAGTTTTTTTATTTTTCAAATCCGGTCATTAGTTCCAGAGAAATATCGTTTAAAACAAATTTTATCAGGTGTTCAAAATTGCCATCAAGTAGGCTAAAACAAATGACAGAAACTAAATAAACAAATCTTTCGACAAGTTGTTTGTAATAAACAAGTAATTTGTAAGTTGGATTTTTTTGTGGGGTTATTTGAAGTCTAAAGTTTATGCCACGCTACCCGGATTTTTAGAAGATTTACGGTAACGTACCGTATCTCCAAAATTTTGAGCAAAATCTTTATTATTTTATGAAAGTTGGAAATAGTCATTTTGAACACCTAATAAACTGATACTTGAATTTCTATCATTTGTTTTTGCCTACTTGATTGCAGTTTTGCACACCTGATAAAATTTGTTTTAAACGATATTTCTCTGGAACTAATGATCGAATTTGAAAAATAAAAAAACTGTTGTAAAGAGAATTGAAAGGCCTTTCGAACTGTGTCATGTTTGACACCCTTTTCCATTTAAAATTTTTGAGGTGCAGTTCACACCCATTTTACGGATGAATTTATGCCATTGGTACTAATCCATTTAGGTGTCCCCTTTTATATTAAAATTGACGTGTTCGAGCGTTTTTAGCAAAATTAATGTTAAGTGGCCAAAAATTGCGCTGATAATTTTCACTGGGCCACCCTGTATATTTATTTCTGAAACACCTTATTCTAAATAAACACTTCAACTTTTGGTACCATTTTTCTCTGTCCTCTGGTGTTGCCGACAAGCGACACCCGATTGTGAAGTACCTTGTAGCTAATGTGTATTATTGCTGTACATATTGTCGGTGTGGGTAATTAATCTTGTGTAAAGACCGAGCTGTCATCAGCTGCACAGATGTTCGCGCCAGAGGTCAGGTCCCAGGTCCCACGCTGGACCTACGGCTTCGCTGAAATTTCACCCGTGATTCCACATTCGTTCAGGTATTAACCGTGAAACAGCTGCGATAGCGATGGCTCACTCACGGGGATCATCACTCACAATATATCACTCTGCTTCCAAAACAAATATATCATCGTTTCAATTATTATTTCAGTCTGTAATTTGGTGGTTACTGTCTACAAGCTTAGCAAATTAGTCCGATAGTAATTACTGTGATTAGAAATTACTTGTAGGAACGCAAATTATTTATTTTTAAAATAATGGACGAGCTCAATCGGGGATATACCAACTCTAAAATATTTTGGTTATTAATTTTTATCATAATTTATCCTAAAATCTACACAAAAATTTGTTTCGCAAATCATTTAATATTATATCTCTTTCAATATACGAGACAAGAAAAAAATAATTATTATATGTGGTATTTTGAACTATTATCAAAATCCTTATAAAACCCACGTATAAGAAAATTGTATAATTGAATAATATAAATTTTCTTTTCACTTAAACATTTTCCTCTTCCATATTCGTATTTTCTTTTCTTAAATAAAACAATGTATACAAAATCTTAACATTAAATACATTAAAAAAAAAATACAATATTCCCAAATCTACAAATATACAAAAAAAAAATCCAAGGAAGTTGGACCTCTCCAGGGTTGCATAAAAATTCTTTTTTTTAATTTAAATTGGATTTTTTTGATTTAAATCAGATTTTGATTTTTTAAAAACGTATAATAATATTTCAAAAATGTGATTCACAAAATAGCATTTTTATGAAAAAAAAATATTGTAAAGAACAGGTAAAAATTTAAAGAAACAATATAAAATCCGTTAATTACGATACCGCTTATAATGTCGAAACCACTCATTTGAATACCCACATTCGGTAAGATTATTTTTTTTTTACTTTTATCAGTTATAGCTACTTCCAATTATAGCCAGGAAATTTTTGGGATCCCTGTCGTTATAACCGGATTTTATTGTGACATATTTCAAGAAAATTTGACAAAAAAATCACACATTAACGGGAAATTAATTTCTTCCATTTCACAATTATAAATAATATGCTAGTAAAGTTGTTTTACCGACGAAGTTAAACAAATTTAATACTTCTTGAAGGTATTCCCACCTGGTAACATTACTCAAACAGTTTTCTTCTAAAATCAAGTGATTTAAATCAATGCATCCCTAGATTTTTTTGTGTAAAATACGGGTTTTCTCAACGCACAAATGTAAACTGAAAAATGGTGCAATAAATAGTGCATATAGTTTACAAACATGAATTTGAGAGCAGATGGGTAACTGCAAATTCAATAAAAACTTATTTAACAAAATAATATTCCTAATATACAGGAGACCTAAAATCTTAAGTAACCTAGTTCCAATCCTCCTGACATCAAAATTTTTATTTCCCACATAATAACATTCCTAATGTAAAGGAGATCCAAAATCTTAAGTAACTGAATTTCAATCCTGGTGACATCAAAACTTTAAATTTTCCACATAAAATAGTCCCAGTGGGATATTTTCCATGTCAGCTAAAGTTCCTGAGAAGTGAGAAATATTCGATTTCCGGGAATGGACTGTGTCAATTTTTGAGTCAGAGCTCAACGTTTCGCCCGCAGTCGTATGGGGCATCTTCAGGAGCAAGAACGTTTTACTGTCGATAAACTAGGTTATCGACAGTAAAACGTTCTTGCTCCTGAAGATGCCCCATACGACTGCGGGCGAAACGTTGAGCTCTGACTCAAAAATTGACACAGTCCATTCCCGGAAATCGAATATTTCTCATGACTCAGACTGTGGAAGCCTACGCAATTATTCCTGAGAAGTAATGTCTTGTAAACGCCTTCTACATTATAAATATACCATTAGTAATAGCATTAATAAGTTTTGAATAATATAAAGGTACTGTTTTCTGTACTGGAGTTCGCTTAAATGAAGTCGAAATGGGCCCATAAACCAATTTTTTTAATTTTATTTTATGAAACTTCATTGGAAGGTTTGACGATTGTTGAAAATATGATATGAAAATTCCTTATAATAAGCGAGATATGAATTTTTAAAACTTTGGAATGCGATCGTGACGTCAGGTACACTCATTCACTGGCAGTGAAACAGTGGTGTTTCATGAGAGCAATTTTTATAATGTGTTTAATATAAAAGTATTATTTTCCATGTTATAATCATACTTCGTTAATATTTAACCTAATACAAACAAAAATTATATTCTTTTATCAATTTTATAGTATTTATTTTATATTTGAGTGTTATACAAAAAAGTTTGAGAAAACAATGGCGCTGAGAGACACGCCTCCTGGCCGAACCTAACCTACCTATCTTTCTTGTATTTTCACCATTCTCGCGGGAAGGCCAACTTTCAAATTTCTGGCCAATATAATCATTTTGAGTGTACTACTGAAAAATATTTTTTTTTTAAATGTTGCTTTATTATTCATAAAACAGTAAATATTTTACATTTTTAATATAAATTTTTCATATTTCGATTATGGTTTATGGGCCTATTATTAAAGATCAGTCAATGTGTAAACAAATTTATATCAATTCCCTGAAGAATATCTAAAAGGAGTCTCGAAACTGGTAGGAGATGAAATAAACTATTTTAAACATAGACTAATCTTCAATAACATCCTTCCACCAACTTAATGATATATTTATTTATCGCGGTGAAAATAATCTGATTTTGGTGGTTTTTGTTGTGACCGAAGGCTGTAATTCCCGCTAAACAAACGCTGAAGACTAGTTGATGGCATGAAGTGAAAATTGGCTTTGACGGCAATGACCCTCGGCGTCAACTATTGTTAGCTGCGTGAATAGGGAGTGCTGAGGCCTGCCTTACCGGCATTCAGCCACCCCGGGCAGGACTCAATAAGGGTGACATACCGACAAACCAGACACCGATACACGCTACAAATTACCTACAAGCTACATCATCAGGGGTTGCCGAGTTTATCTTCAAAATAACATCATTATTTCACTATCTTTATTACGCATATTTACTAATTTAGATGCGAACATCACCTAAAATGGTATCAATAGACGCATCCTTATTTACACCTTTGAGACAAGTCTTATTTTGACCCTTCTTTCTAATCTAAGATAAAGTGAAGAGAGTTGTTTACCTTCTTATCGATACTAAGTTACCTCCAAAGGTTATGCTTGTTGAGTTGTTATTTTGTTTGTATTAACAATAAAATTGTCAATAGTATTGAAGATATCGTGTGGTAAGTTTTAAGTATATAAACAAATAGTTTAAAAAAAGACATTTTGAATTTATAACAATGTTTTAAATTTATCGTCTTGTACTTATTAAGTAGAAACTGATATTATTTTTTTATTTACCTACATCTGGTTCGAGGGGTAATACAGTTTTTTACTATTCAAAGTATCAGTTCAGCTCACTTTAAAGTGAGGTGATATGGGCCTGTTAAATCATTTGATTTAAATCATGATAAAAAAATACAAATTATAATGAAAATATATTTATTCGCTATACAAAACTATTAATAACAACCAAAATAAGTTCTGTATTTAATAAAATCTTAAAATTATATGATTATTTATTACTTTAATTGTCATAATAGAAGAAAGAAAAATAAGTATTTCAATATGTAAGAAAAAGTAAAAATTCCTAGTTTTATTCGGATGAATAATTTTGATTGTATTAATGATTTCGTTTTTGTTTATGAAATAAAATATTAATATTGCTTTCAAAATAATTTAAAAAAAATGCTGTAACACTTTGATATCTTTGAAGATTAAAAAATCGATTAAATCATGATTTTTTTGATTTTGTTAAATAAATAATTTCTGATTTTTTAAAGTAAATCATGATTTTTGCTAAAATAAATAATGATTTTTGCTAAGCCTACAGTTAACAGAAAAATGCTACTAATGTGAGATGTGGGATCTACAATGAAATATCTGAGGTTCGATTTCCAACGACGTCAACAAAAAACCAATAAATAGCGTTTGTTCAACAGAACTAACTATAAAATTTAGATCTCTTAGTAGATGCAATTTTTAATAACCATCAGTATATATGACTCCAAATTCATAGATGTAATAGGATCTCAAATATCTAATGTACTGGTTTCACTCTACAGCTTATATAAGGGACTTACAGCTTATAGTTGGTTCAGAATCAATCGGATAAGATTTGCGAAGCTGGGAAATGAACCGCAGAATTCACTCTCCACTTAATTCGATTCAGAGTGCGCTAACCAAATGAGCAACCGCTACTCATAATTTTTTATTAACCATACTAGTAAAATACAAATTTAAAAAAAAAATAACTTGTCCCTGTGATACCAGTTCTTGAAATCTTACCAGAAAATAATTTCACTTGAAATGTGAAGATGTTGATGATGATTATCATTATACAATAATTTTAGGAATGGGTTTTTTTGTTTAAAGAATGGTTAGTGGTTTTGTGAAGATAGTAAAGTGAAAACTATCTTAATAAGACAAATCAATTCCATTAGTAATGACGATTAACATTTTGTAGCATCTGTTTTGAATGATGCTAATTGGAGGTGTTTTTGTGAAGGTGGTATAATGAAAACAATTTTTCCGTAATTAAGTTTCCGGGGGTAAAGGCAACAAGGTGTGAACCATTCCGGAAACAGTTTACCTCTTGTTCTGTTCGCGTATTCCGCGCGTGGCGGTGTGTGGAACGTGTTCTGTTCACAACTTTGTGTTACAATTGAACGGAATCTCCTCGGATGTCAATGTCGTTGGAAGTTTTTCTCCGTCTCCAGTCAAGTCACGCAGTTTATTCCATCACATTTGCTCTGTTTTCTCTCTCGCCGACTCTCGCTTTTCCCGCTCGACACTTTTATAATTAACTTCAAACGGTCAGTCTTTGTTACCTTTGCACTTATTTTATTTAAAAGCCCATCCAGCGCAAGTCTGTTTTTAATGGCTGCGCCGTTTTTGAATTAAATGATAACTGCATAATAAAAAGACATTTTTGAAAGGAAAATAAACAGCCGCTGAAGTCCACAACGTATTTTAAATTTAGAAATAAATATTGGAATGTCACAGACTTTGGTAGTCTAGTAACGCACATTATACTTATATGGAAATATAATAGTTTATTTCAATATTAAACAACACTATTCCGTTAGTCATTATTTTACAAAACATTTTTAAAAATAAGTAAATATAAATTAATATAAGGCTTACGATTTGTTACCCACTATGGGTGTGCCAGATTTGTTTTATCGCAGATGTATGTAATGATATATTTATACCAAAAAGGACCTTTTCTAGACGTTACCTCACAAATATTTTAGCTAGCTAGGAAAATGCAATGCAGAATCAATTATTATTTGAAATAGATGGTTTATTCAAATTTATTATAAATAATAGTGGCGATCAGACTATTGTACAAGTGTACAAGTGGGAGAAACTATCGTCACTCTATTTTAAAATAAATGTAGAAACACCAAATGTAAATTTACATTGTTTTGTCGAATACTTGCGTACTTGGTGAATAATATAAACCAGATTATTATCATCATATGTGATACAACATTTATAGGTGGAACAAAGCGTCGAGTAGCTAAATCTGGATTCATAGTTTACATAACATAACATAGCATAACGTAACATAACATAGTATAACGTAGAGGATTCATAGTTCATAGTAGATTCCGTAAAGCCGTATTAAAGCTCATTTCACTTTCATGTTCTTGTTGCTATATATTCATTAACATTTTGATATTTGTTAGTGTAAAATATACAAAAAAAACACGGCTACAGGTGATATTATTCCGATAGTAATATTAATAATATGTTCGGTATTAGCTATTAGCTATCAAGTTGAGAAAAATGAGAAAACTGGATTTTATAAAATTTATTAAAATTAAACAAATGATACATCACAACTTTTTAAATATACGAGCATAAATGTGAGAGTTCTTGATAGATTAGTAAAAATTATAAGACCAAATTTTTAATACAATGTGGTGGTGGTACTTTACTCACAAGATAAGGAAATTGTGCTTCAGAAGCCATGTCACTTGCGTTAAAAATAAGCATGCCAACATGTGTTAAACAATAATGGCTATACCTTGCATGATTTGTCTCTCTCGGCACGCTTATGACAGTGAACGTTCCAATATTATTTTATTTCAGTGATCCGAACATAAGAATTACATAGCATAACCGTAAGAAATCAAATGTGGGCATTTCCTTACGTTAGGTTATGTTATATTCTTACGTTAACTGTGAAATCCTGTACCGGTTTATATAAACTGATATTGTCATTATGCTGTACTTATTTCGTAACAAGTGTTACTTGCATTGAAGTGGTGTAAATTGTCAGCCTCCTATAGCCTTTTCAAGGAACTTACAGCTTATAATATAGTATAGTATTTTTATTTAAGGTGGCTTTACACGATCAAAGAATTTGAACTATTTTATGTCATATTTTTACATCATATTCTTTGATCCAATGGCTCCGTTTTACACGTTCAAAATTTTTGAATTATTTTCCCTTATAAAGTAGGGATATCAATAAAGAAAAGAAAAATATAGGTTGATCACAATGATATATGATTTCACATTTGTTTATTTTTCACTTTTGACATTTGATAACAACAAAATCCCTAGAATTAACTAAAATTTGAAGTAAACGACCTTGAAATTTAGGACATGCTTTAAGTGAGAATTTCTATGTCATAGCATATGAACTATGAACAATCAAATTTCTTTGAACGTGTAAAGTGTCAGAATCACATTGAACAATACGAAGTTGTAGAAATTGATGTAAACTTATGATCGTCTAAAACGCCCTTTAGAAAAAGATTGGCGTAAATTGTCAAAAATATACCTACATTATTTTCTAATTCGATGTGTTACTTTTCTATTACCCGTTAGAAAAAGTAAATGACACTTTAAACAGAAATAAAAAAAATCGGGTTTAAGTCAGATACTGTATTATTAATATTTATACTTTGTATAAATGTAAGATGATGATGAATTACCTTTTATACCTAAAAAACTAACAAGTGAAAGATTAAAAACTTAAGTAGCAGTGTATAAGATTTCGAGATGAAGAAGCAATAGTATGATTGGTATTGATCTGGAGGGTGTATTGTGAGTAATGCGTGTCGTGCCGTTGAAAGGTGGGAATTCCTGTAAAGAATCCGTTCAGGATACACAACAGCCGGCATTAAGGGGTAGATAGAATACACTTCCAGTCCCATTGAGCCGGAGCCGCCCCGGAAAGTCACTTGTCATGCCACAAAGACGCCCCGCGCCGCCGCCGTCGCCGTCGCCGAGCGGCTCTGGAAGAAGCCGGGCCTTAAACATGTCACGAGCAACTCGCGCGGGGAAATAAATACCGCCATAAACGTCCCCGCCGAACGTTTTTTATTTTTAATATTAAATTACAGAAATGGGCTCTAAGAACGGTCCGAGTTTTCTTGTAATTTATCTAAGGGTGTACGTGATCCAAATCGCTAACGCTACCGAACTGCCTGATGGGCGACATGTCTCCAAGAGGCTTTTCTTTCAACGGTTTCCACCCTCTTTCTTCAAACTATCAAGGCTAAATTCGGCAATTTATGTACAAATGGTTTATAAAACAACTAGCCAATCTAACGTTAAATGAAACACATATAGTCTAATAAAAGATTCTGAACTAACTTTCTATTATCGTCTATAATTCGCATATCTAAAATCTAAAATCAATCTAAGTTTTATGTTGACCGATTATACTCGCTAACACAACATACTCTTATTTGATCAATTAGAGCCGGTTTTTCAATCATTGGTTGGTGCTTCTGTTGCAGATAACCGTAGTTAAAATGCGCAAATGCCTTTTTCAATTGCTAATCGTGGTTAAATATTACTGTTAAACGGTGAAATATTAACCTATCAAAATTGGCGCATAACATAATGTAACCTAAATCTAAACTAACTAAGTCTAATTTATTGTATTCTAGCAGAAAATTTAGCATTTCTGCTACATTTTTCTGTCATTATTCGATATTGTGTCATAATAACCTTAAAATATAACTAAACAAGCACTTATGTAGTAAAATGAAGAGAGCAGTCGTATATTTTTCTTATCAACCTTAACTAGATACTTGATGATCAGGATTTATTTAATCGAAGATATTTATATAACGCTCTTTGTTGTAACCATGATTAACTTGTGATTGTTAAATCTAATATTGGTTAAGTTAACCGTAACAGAACCATTTAATGAAAATCGGCCCTATGATTTTTTAATTAAACGTAGTTAAAATAACATAAAAAATAAGAAGTGTACCAATAATCTAATAATATATGAATTAAATATGAAGATTTCTGCATTAATATTATATTAGAAATTATATGTACTAGTAACTAAAAAATATTGTTATAGGAACTCATTTTATGAATAATAACTACCTTGAAGAAGATATACAAATAATCTTATCTATTAACATACAAAATGTTAAATGAAATTTGCTTAATCTATCTGATGTGGAGTCATGAAGCTGTAATAGGCAGCAAAACATTGACCGAAGACTTCGTAATAAAACCTAAGACAGCATTCCTCCTTAATTTTATTCTCCAACTACTTAATCTATGTACGAAAATTATTGAATTAATTATTATTGTATATTTTTTAGACTTAAATTTGGAAATCAATTGTAATGGTAGAAGGATATTGCCATAGATATTTAAGCTAAGCATCTTTGAAAAAATTATTAGGTTATTTAAGTTTAAGGATAAAAGAATATAATAGTAAATAGCAATAAATATAAAGCGAAGTCAGGATATACTTTACAAATTTAAAATCCTAGAAAGAATGTGTCCTTTAATTAAAACAATATTTCGGGATTGAACTGTAGTTGTTAGTTGTACATAAGTGTAAAGATAAAATGATATTATGGTAAATTGCAAAATAAAGCGAGTTCAGGAAATATTTTTAAAAAATCATCTTGGTCTCATTTGAAACTCCGGAAAGAATGTGTCCTTTAATACATGTCGCGATTTGACTGTAGTTAGGATGTTCTAGACCTGTGTGTAATCTTGTGCATGTTTGTGTTATGTTCCTCAGGTAAGACAGGAGGAGTGAAGAGGAGATAGGTAGTGACCTGAGACCAGTCCAGAGGTAACGTCCAGCGCCCCTCAACAGGTGTGCTGATGGCTTTCGGTTACCGCTGGAATGGTCTCGGGCTCCTGCAGGGTCTGTGGTTGACGACATCGGTCTTAGCTCGTTTTTCACACCGCTTTGATTGAGGCACAGTTGTACTACAGCTATCCACTCCTGACTCCTTTCCTTCTCCTTGCGACGGACCGCAGGATCTTCTTCTTCACGCCTTCGAACCACTTATCGCGTTCATTCATCATTCCACATTTCTTTTTATTTAGAATCCAATTTGAAACAGACTTCTTCAAAATTTTATTACAATAATAATTTATGAATCAATAATCATTACAAAAGTTCTATAAATTTTGTATTCTACAAGATATCAAACAAAATTTTTGTGATTTATTTAATTTCTTACTTTTTTTTCTCTACCTAATAAGTGCCTATTCTTCTTTTAACTATTCCTTATAATATTTTTGATACTGTTGTTTTAAACTTGATTTAACCTTCTTTAGTTCTCTTCAGTTTTTTCTGATGATGTTTAGATTTCTTCTATTACCAAATACCTATTCTTCTTTGAATGCTTTTATAAAAATTTAGTTAGTTTTCTTCCTTTTCATAATCAAATCAAACAACAAACATTTTTCCATATTTTCCTTTTTTTTCTTTAGTTCTCTTCAGTTTTTTCTGTTGATGATTAGATTTCTTCTATTACCAAATACCTATTCTTCTTTGAATGCTTTTATAAAAATTTAGTTAGTTTTCTTCCTTTTCATAATCAAATCAAACAACAAACATTTTTCCATATTTTCCTTTTTTTTTCTTTAGTTCTCTTCAGTTTTTTCTGTTGATGATTAGATTTCTTCTATTACCAAATACCTATTCTTCTTTGAATGCTTTTATCAAAATTTAGTTACTTTTCTTCCTTTTCATAATCAAATCAAACAACAAACATTTTTCCATATTTTCCTTTTTTTTCTTTAGTTCTCTTCAGTTTTTTCTGTTGATGATTAGATTTCTTCTATTACCAAATACCTATTCTTCTTTGAATGCTTTTATCAAAATTTAGTTACTTTTCTTCCTTTTCATAATCAACAACAAACATTTTTCCATATTTTCTTTCTACTTTTCTTGTAGACTTGAGGAAATGTAGTGTTTCTGTTTGTTGAGTCCTATATTATTTTTGATACTGCTTTTGTTTTAGTTCTGTTCTAATATGTTGATAGTTTTTACTATTCTTGTTTCTATATGAATTTATCAAAATTTAGATTGTTTTCTTCTTTTTCGTATTCATATTTAACAAGAAACATTTTTCTACATTTTCATTAGACGAATTCCTTTTCTGTTTGGTTCTACTTTTGTTGTAGAGTGTTGAGGACCTGTAGTGTTTCTTTCCGTTTGGTTCCCTTTGTCCGTCCGTTAGTTTTCCTCCCGGTGTAGTGTTGCGAGTACCCTAGTGGTTGTGCGAGGTAACTGTGGTCTGACTGTGCTGTGTTTTGGGGCCGCCAGGTCACAGCGGTGTGAACCAGCTAGGGGGGGTTTTCGTCAGCGGCCGACCCCTGCCGGACTCCACGCGCCAAAAGATCGTCGAGCTGGCCCACTCGGGCGCCCGGCCCTGCGACATTTCGCGCATCCTCCAGGTCTCCAATGGCTGTGTTTCCAAGATTCTCGGCAGGTGAGGGCAACACATACAACCAACAAACGCCCGGAAAAAAACACAAAGAAAAAGATTTTTTCACGATATGAATAGAAAGATCTACTTTCTTCTCGCGAAATAGAGGAAAATTATTTTTCCCTATCTAGAGAGGAAAATGTACAGTGTTACCAACTACAACAGTGTAACATGGGTATTATTTTAGAATGAAATATTGGAAAAATTCATTATTATATTACAAAATCTTATTTAATAATTACGACTTCTTCTTTTCTTTTTTCACATTATTTCACAATTTGACAATTTTTAAACATCAAAATTTACAGTACAGTCATAACCTAACTTTCTAACTTATCATTTTGCTTCGCCTTTTCGTTCGAAGAAATCGATTGTAGAAATTTGTCGTGAAAAAAATGTTGCGCCTAACACGAAAGGAAAGCACTTCTTCCACTCAAACTTGATCTCGAGTGGCATAAAGATACACTTTCCTCTCTAGTTTAACAAATAACTATTTTTTTCTTCCTATGGACTTTTTTTCCGGGTACAAAACACGTATAGGTAGTAAACCTTGACTTAAACCACTTCCAAATTTTTTCTCCAAACATTCAGTTTACCTTCTATTTTAAATACATTGAACTACTAACACGTTAATCTCTGCAGAACGCTACTTACTTGGATGTAAAAAAAATTATTCTTAAAGTATCAATACAATGAGACAGACTAATAGTCAGTGGCGGGATTTCAGCAGTTTTATTGAAGGGACAATATTGGATATGTTATATTAACTTTAAAATATATATTTTTTTATTGTAATAAATACTTACTGGAGTAGTCCAGATATTGCACAAAAAACGAAAAAAAAAAAAAATTTGGCCCGCAGGCAAAAATATTACTAAAAGTTAGTATAATCTTCCTCAATATAGTCCATACTTTGAGGGAGAACAGCCACTTCTTGTTCCCCTCATATCCCGCTACTGTTAGTAGTCTCATACCATATCATAAAGTAGGTAACTAAAAAACTTGAATTCACGCTATAGAAAAACTTTTCTATGCTCTGATATGAACCGAAATTTTAGTTCAGTTTAAGTTCCTTAAATTCGTATTACGGACTATGTTTTGGCCCAAGTTTAAGATCTTTACGATGATGAAAAGTAGTAGACTACTTCTAATATTTTTTTTCTATTTCTGTTTCTGCAGGTACTATGAGACTGGTTCGATACGACCGAGAGCAATAGGAGGTTCAAAACCTCGAGTAGCAACTGCCGAGGTCGTTTCGAAAATCTCTGCCTACAAACGAGAGTGTCCGTCGATTTTTGCCTGGGAAATCAGGGACCGGTTACTGCAAGAGGGAGTGTGCAGCAACGACAACATCCCCAGCGTAAGTAACTTTTTAATTCTTCCATCAGGGCACAGAGAAAATATATTTTTAAAATAAATTGTGTTGGGATTCGATAACCAAAATCTACAAGTATTAACAATAAAATATCGTCTTATCCGAGTGGTACATAATTCACTAAAACATTGACAAAAGTACATGTAATTAATAATAATGACAATATTCCTAGAGGGAATTTTTTTTTATGTACTTGGAATATTTGTTCCACGACATATTTTATTTATATTCTGTTGGAATCTATTCAATTTTATGGCAACGTTTTTTAGCTGACAGTAATGAAACATCTCCTGTCTTGATAAAATAATAGTTTTGGGGATGACCAATGATAATGATTTTGGTGGATTTCGTCAAGTAATAGAATATAAAAAGGTATGTAAAGGAAGTTTTACGCGTCGGGTGATACTTTAGCGAGCGAATCGCAAACAAACGGTGTGAGATTTGTTTATCCCATGAAAGTTTAGAACAAAGAGAGTTCGTCTTTTTGCGTCTGGTGCGTCGAGAAAACATAAAAGTTAGAAGGTACTTTCTCTCTTTTTGACTCGGTGTGCGGCCGTAACCATTACTGTAACTTCCAGAAGAATATCTGGCAAATATTCAAAATTCTATCATTTCTTGCAGAGGCAAATTCGTTTAGGAACTCATTCGCAGACGCAGAAGCGCCCGCTTCCATTTAAAACTTCTTTATGTCGTTACACACCAATCTCTCCTTTATTTCCCAAAGATTTTCCTCTCTACATACACCTGCTTGCTTTTAAATTATTAAATATGATTTTTCGCAACGGTGGACTTGTATTTTTTATCAAGAAGAAATTATTTCGAAATGAAATTTTCCTGATCTCCTTATAAACATTACAGGAACTTTACCAGTCGTATATTTTTGCTATTCTTATGATAAATAGTAATCATCGTTGGGAGAATTAAATATTTTTTTATAAGAAATGAAATTTTCCTGATCTCCTTATAAACGTTGCAGGAATTTTACCAGTCGTATATTTTTGCTATTCTTATGATAAATAGTAATCATCGTTGGGAGAATTAAATATTTTTTTATAAGAAACGAAATTTTCCTGAGCGCCTTAAACGTTGCAGGAATTTTACCAGTCGTATATTTTTGCTATTCTTATGATAAATAGTAATCATCGTTGGCAGAATTAAATATTTTTTTATAAGAAATGAAATTTTCCTGATCTCCTTATAAACGTTACAGGAACTTTATCAGTGGTATATTTTTGCTATTCTTATGATAAATAGTAATCATCGTTGGCAGAATTAAATATTTTTTTATAAGAAATGAAATTTTCCTGATCTCCTTATAAACATTACAGGAACTTTACCAGTCGTATATTTTTGCTATTCTTATGATAAATAGTAATCATCGTTGGGAGAATTAAATATTTTTTTATAAGAAATGAAATTTTCCTGATCTCCTTATAAACATTACAGGAATTTTACCAGTCGTATATTTTTGCTATTCTTATGATAAATAGTAATCATCGTTGGGAGAATTAAATATTTTTTTATAAGAAATGAAATTTTCCTGATCTCCTTATAAACATTACAGGAACTTTACCAGTCGTATATTTTTGCTATTCTTATGATAAATAGTAATCATCGTTGGGAGAATTAAATATTTTTTTTTAAGAAATGAAATTTTCCTAATCTCCTTAAAAGTTTCAAGAACCAGTCGTATAATATTTTTGTTGTTTTTGCAATAGTTGGAACAATCTCATTTTTTTTTAAGAGAATGTAAATTAAATTTTCCGTGATCTCCTTAGCGTGCATTATAAGCGTAACACAAGGGCTTAAATACTAATATAGTAAGCTTGCGTTGTAGCAAGTTGGAATGATTATAAAGTAGCGAACTCTAAGAGGTGCACGGTACACAATTTAATTATTCCGTAATGATTTGATTAACCCGTGTTTAGTCAGAAGCACAAGGACGTCGACCAGAGTTGAAAACTTCCAATCTGCATCCTTCCGCATATTAGTTCCGACCCTCCTACACGAACCGGGGGAACGTTTCTTCGCCTTTCAATTCTTTCATTCTAAATAATCAAATACGAGTACTCTGTATTCTATCACTTCCACATTTATTTTGTATTTACCATCACTTTACCTGCATTTAAAAACTATTGTCGACATTGCTGAGTTTGTGGTTAGCTCAGGGCTTTACAACCTAAGTGTAGCGGGTTCGATCCCTATGGAGTTACGCATGGACAGCGCAAGAAGTCCCAGTAGGCCAATCGTTTTAATTTGCATTTAATGGTGTGGTTCTCGACCTACTGCAAGGGATCAACTTACAGTGGGTACCGAATCACTCAAACATAACTAAAAAAATCTATTTCGAAGAAAAATTTACGAATAAATATTGTTCCTCTCGACGAGTGTTACAACTTGTTAAATTTAATGTACATATTTTTGTTACACCCTGTATAATGATAATTAAGTAAATTCTCAATTAACGGATATTACTTGAAATTCAATATATTTTTGACAGCTAATACGATAGAGTTAAAGTGATACCATAGTAATTTCTTCAATGTCAATCGTCAACTCAAATAAAAATAATTTAACTAAATACCAATATTAATCTCAACTTCAACAACCTCCACTGTTATTAGGCTTAAAAATTTAAGCAATGACAACCGAACGTTTCAGATTTCTAGTTTCTAAACTTCATCGACACATTCCACGTTATGAAGTTTGAAATGACCATTGCCTAAATGATGATAGGACACATGATAACTAAGTATTAACTGGTAATGTTCATTATCCTTTGTCGAGTGTCCCGGTTAGTCACCAATTTGCCTCTGTATAGATGCATGTATACACAAAATTCCATATTATCATACGACTACCGCGGCAAAATACAAATAATTTTCCCTCACTTGATTATCAAACGCTATTGTCATTAATATAAGAAAAAAAAAATAATAGACTTGAAAACGACCCTGATCACAAAACCTAAAATTTTCAGAATTTTGATTTCGCTACTATACCGTATATCTCTTAAATTTCTGTTGTCCTTTGAACTTAGGTTTCTCGACGCTTTTGGAAATGGAATAAAAAAAAATGGGGACAAGTACAGATGATAGATGAGGAATAACGTGTTTGTTTATATACTTTAGTCAGGGCAATGACAATTACAAGAAAAAAAACAAGTAGCTAAGAAACGAATTATAACATATTTAATATAGGAAGTCATTCTTTACTAATTTTTTTATTGTTATTCATACTAATAACAGTAGATTTAATTTTATTGGATTTTTAATTTGGGGTGTCCGGGTGTCAAAAAATAAATTCCTTTCGCCTAATGTGCCTCAAGGTAAAAAAGTTTGATAGATACTAGACCACCTATTAGTAGTTGAGCATGAGGAACAAAAGATAAATTTTTGTCAATATTAAAAATTGTAGAGATACTTTCATATTGGTATATACATATATAACATTATCAATAACTGCAATAAAGTAGTAATAGATAGTAACTAGTTTGTGATTTATAAAAACTGTAAGATATATTTAATTTTTAATTTTGCTTTAAACAAGACTTAAATAATATTTTTCATTTTTTTTTTTGTTTTTCTGTGTTGATACCGTTAAACTGAGGTTTGTTAGATTTAGATGTATGTATATTTAAGTATGTATAAATAAGGAGACAATTGATAGTGTGCGGAGGTTCGGAGCGATGCCGCTACAATAAAAGTGATGCTCAAGTAAAAGAAGCCAGCGAGAATTTCCAACACCGTTTATTGGACGCATGCAAATTTCCATGGCAACGTGGCTGTTACGCTTCCTCCCCGCTGAAATCTTACCCCGCGTGTTCCCCGCGCACCCCGCATCCACAAACCACCCTTCGCGAGCCAGCCATTCGTTCTTGCATGTCTTTATTCCAGAAAACAAAACGATATAGATTTTTTCCCCGTCAAGGTAGTATGGCATGCTCGCTGCATTCCATCAAGCTAGACAAGACGGACACAGGGAATGCAAAGTATTAGTTGGAGAACGTATTAGCCAACTCGCTCGACTTGAATAAAGATGTAATCTTGGAGTTCAGATTGAATAGGGGAATAAATATGCATATCGCACAACAAACAAATAAAATACCACACTTTTCTCTTTTCATATATGCAAATTTCTATCAACCTTATTCCTTCTTCAGATTCTATTCTTTCAACTTCTAAAATATCATACCACACCGTCCAACTCGGTTATAGTAGTGACATACTGGGATTATTTGAATACGTTCTTCATTTAATTGGGTTTTCATTATATTAAATTTTATCATAAAATAAAAAAAAATATTGTACTGCAAGCGTTTTTCTAACTCATTTGTTTCTTTAAATTGAACTATAAAACATGTTTTTTATTACTTGAGAAGTACCTAACTTTTTGCCAAACGATTACAATATTACTAAGGAGATATCGGTTAAAACCGAAAGTCTGTTATATAAAAATAAGCTTTTTGAATGTCTTTAAACTATGAAAACTAGAAATGCACATGTAACTCGGTATTTCGGTATAACCTTCTTAATTGGAAATATCAGTATTGCGTTCACGATCGGTGAATTTTGGATTTAAACATGTATAACATTAACAGGATGTTTAAAAAAAATGATCGGAAATTTTATCTGTTATATCGAGGGCTACTGTACTATCAATTGTGATTTTTTATTTCATTAACAATTTGACCACTCTTTCTTTCTTTCTTTAAAACTTTCGGACGACCTAATCTTTTCTTATTATCGGTAGTTTCCAATTTCTTCTATTGGTAAAAAATGAATAATGTCATAAATAAATGTACATGTATTATGAAGATTCGGCAAATAATGACTACAAAATTTTCGATTTTTGTTAAATTCAGTTTAATCGCCTCCAATAAGCAACGATGTTGCGTCGTGTCAAGCAAATTATCTGTCTGTTATAGACTACGTTAGACAATCAGTTGTACCTACAAGAACTAGAACGTTTTGAAGTATACACTATAAACCCAATACATGAAACACATGAATTCTAATTAAAATTGATGACGTTGGACATGACGCAACATCATTGCTTATTTGAGACTAGAACGAATAAACAACGATGTCGTGTCAAGCAAAGTGTCTGTCTGTTATAGATTACGTTAGACAATTCGCTATACCTACAAGAACTAGATCGTTTTGAAGTACACACCATAAACACAGTACATGAAACACATGAATCTTAAATAAAATTGATGACGTTTGACATGACGCAACATCATTGCTTATTTGAGGCTAGAACGAATAAGCAACGATATCTTGTCAATCAAAGTGTCTGTCTGTTATAGATTACGTTAGACAATTCGCTGTACCTACAAGAGCTAGAACGTTTTGAAGTATACACCATAAAAACAGTACATGAAACACATGAATCTTAATTAAAATAGATGACGTTTTCATTGACACATAATTGCTTATTTGAAGCAAGAACGAATAAGCAACGATGTCGTGTCAAGCAAAATGTTTGTCAAAGACTACGTTAGAAAATCCGCTGTACCTACAAGAGCTAGAACGTTTTGAAGTATACACCTTAAACACAGTACATGAAACACATGAATCTTAATTAAAATTGATGACGTTTGACATGATACAATATCATTGTTTATTCGAAGCGACTATATACGAATTACTTATATACGTTTTTAATTTCGGCATGAAAAAGCTTGTCTCAAGCTTGAAAGAACTAGTCAAGTCATGTTGCGAAGTAAAAGACCCATCTCTTCTCCATGTTGTGATTCATTCGCTTCCTGATTGGTAAAGAAAACGTAGCGTAATTGTGTGGCAATTTATCCTGTCGCAGCAGCGGCACCTCAGCTCTGGGGAGACAGTGCAGCACGCAAGTCAGTTTAGTTGAAGAGCCCTTTCATCGCAAACATGCGGTAAATCTATGCACCCCAAGGGCGAGAGGGATGTAAGGAAACCGACCCCCGCCTACCGCCTGGGGGTGGCGCGCGTAACGACCCCTCAGGCCGGGACTCGGGGATGAAGTACCCCAAAACAAAAACTGATTGAAAATAAAAATTAATTACTAATTATAATTGTTTATTATACGAAAAATATATGTTGTATTCTATGTGTCACTTAAGTTTTTTTTCATGAGCCAGAGTAGAAATCGCGGTTTCTAGGTTATAAAAATTGTGACAGAAATAAAGTATTATTCCCTAGGTAAATAATATAATCAAAACTTTCGAGGCAGTTTTCAATAAGAATATATCAAAAATAAATAATTTTACTTCTAAATAATTTGACATGTTTTGTTTAAAAAAAATAAAATCATGTTTGAAAGTTATCATGATGACAACTTAAATTTTGAAAAGAAATCAAGTTAAGCTAGAATAGATTGTTGACTTACGAGCAGCGGTAGCTCATTGGGTTAGCATGTTTCGACTCGAATTGAATGAAGTGTAATATTTGACATTCAAATTCCATCTCTGTCAATTTTAATAAAAAATAAAGTACTGCTATGTTCGGTATCTACTATAAACTAGGTTAAAAAAATAGAAAAAAAAACTATTATTTGTACATTAAGGTTTAAAAATAGACAACTAGTTATCGTTTGGAAAGATACTTTAAATTATAATAGTTCATGACAATATCAAAAGACTGTTATCACAATTGCCATGTCAACAAATTGAACGTAATTTATTTAAAAATGGTCTGCAAATGTTGACCAACCGTTGCTAAGAGCAAGGATCTGAAAATATATCTAGCAGTTAGATTTTTATATCGATCGTAAAACTACAAAAACTGTTTAGTTTTGAGATAATAATAAATATATTAATATTCAACGTTCAAATTGGCAATATGGAATGTTATTTTACAGTTGTATGAGGTCAAAAGTACAATTAGGAAAGGACAAATCTTCTTCATGCCATTACAAAACGTCAACCTTTTAACTACTTAAAAAACATTTATTTGATTTAGTAATATGAATGAAACTTCAACCTTTAATTGCCAAAAAAAACCTGAGGACATTGTTTATTTTATTTAGTAATTAGAATGAGTTGATTGTGCATGATGTGTGAATATTGAGAATACGGCCCTGAGTGTTTCGGGGCGCTAGATCGCCGGCGATGGCTATTCCGAAGTCGCGAGGAAGTGACGGCGATATAGACTTGATGCATTATGTATCATGCAGTCACGCCGCGCGGCCCGGAGTTCCGGTACCGGACCGTTATTCCGGGTTGACGCCTTGCAATATCCCTTCTTAAACGCACTACTTACATACCCGTCGTTATAAGATAAAGGAATAAAGCCGTTAACAAATTACACCTCTGTTGTGTTCTTCACACATAATAAAGTAACTAAAGTTTTCAAATTGTTTTTGAAGGTAAAGAAATACAATTAAACGATAACTTACCAAGTCGCTAATGAAAACAAAAAAAAATCATAAATATCAGAATTTATTATTGAAGGATGAAATTAATGGAAGTCAGTCAATGTTTAAAATTTTTATTTCTACTAAACCGGTTTCTGTCCCTCTTAGGCATTCACCAGTAACTTATAAAATTTCACCCTTCCATCAACCAATTCTCCAGTCAAGAAAATAGAGGAACAATTGCAACGCAGAATATTTCTAAAAATTAATGAAATTGATATAAATTCTATCCACAGAAGCTTATGAGACATGTGAAGATAATATTGCGAACCAATGAAATTAACGGCTCATTATTTACTATATAATACTTTGATTAATGTAACTTTAGAATAAAGATACAACATAAGTTTTGAATAAGATCAATTTTGTATTTTATATAAATAGCCCAGAATTCTCTCAAAACTTTTGTTACAAACGTTATTACCAAAATCCTGACAATTCATAAACAAAAAATAGTTATTTATGCAACTATTGTGTAAAATAAGTGTTTTTTAGTCGAATGATGTTTAGCACATAAGGCGTAGCTGAATGTGAAAATTATAACACGAAATAAAAAAAAATATGTTGCATACAATATTTTTCCTACAACCGATATATTAATAAAAATTCATTTAAAAAATAAATAAAACAATTGATAAATATGCCACCACTAGTGCGCAAAGTTACGCTACAAACTTTAAAGAGTGATGTATATACTTTATGCCCGGTTGTAGGAAAAATATATTATCGCAATTATATCACAATACCTCTTGATTTTAGTGATAAATTTCTTAGCAAGAAACACGAAAGCAAATGGCATGGGATAACCCGACCGAAATTTATCTGAGAAAATCAGAGAGGTCGTGTGATATTTTGTGAGATAGGTTCCAAAACAACGAAAAAGGAAACAATTTTATCATTATTATTTTGAAATATTAACTGGCATACTGACAGCTGTAAGCAATAACAACTGTTTATTTACTTGGTAGCGGAAATTTTATCAGTATAAAACTGTTGCCATTGGTTGCATTTTCAAGTTTCAAGATTAGTAAAAAACTAGTTGAAATTTATTAATTTTAAAAATGTTTGTAAATGGAAGTAATAATATAGATATTCCATTCAAACATAAAATATCCATGTATAGAGCATTGTAAAAGGGGAGTAATATTTTTAAATGGGGTCGTAAGCCAGCATATGGGTTTATAAGATAATTCCAGAAAACTATCCAATACCCGCAAATGTAAAGCGATAAAACGAGCAACTCTTTCCGCTATTTATGCAAATGCTCCTCTATTCCCCATTAAAATTAAATATCTGAGCCACGTGTACCGCTCATTGGACTTTGAGAGAATTTTTCCAACTATAAATTCATAGAAGCGAAAAAACTTCAACCCTCGTCCCTAAGCGGCAATTCAGTAATGTGCAATAATCTGTTTGCGCACGTGCTTGCCACGTGGCCTAGCAGATCTAATCGCCGGCGTAATGAAAGCCCAGCAAGGACTTAGATCTAATCTGGTACAATATTGCCACCTATGAATGTGAATATGAGATCGTGAAATTAGCTTCAATTGCTCCATTGCGCCTAAGAGTTGGCCTTTCGCTTCACTGCGCACGTAAACTTTATTAATTTGCTCTACTTCAAACTGAAAAGAACTTCCACTACTTATTCATAGATAAAAGATAAAAATACAGCAGTTATTTTTGCATTTCAATTGTATCGTTTAGATTTTAATTTCCATTATGACTTTATAATAATAGATTGGGCAAGTTATTATATTAAAAAATCTGTAAAATTCGTATATGAACGTTATAGTTTCTTAACTTAAAATGTATCAAAATAGCGCACGTTAATCTTTATGTACTCTGTCTCTCTTGTACGTAAGAGGTAATAAAGTACTAGAATTCAGTCATTTTTCGAAGACTTTATTTTAGCTCCGATTGGTTTCGACCCCAGTTGGGGTCTTCTTTTGTAGATTAATATTTGTGAGTGAGAAGTCTTGGAAAAAATCTAGACGTAGGTTTTATTGACAGTAGCATTCTTTTTAAACAAAATCCCAATATATCTTAGCTCAACTCAGTTAAATCATTTATTTGAACGTTCTTTTTGGCACAATTTATATAAAGTGAGGAGGATTGTCTCCCCCTTGTCGACGCTAAGACACCTCCTGAATTTTTCATTTCACCTGAAAAATTTAGTTATATTTTGCTGTTAATAAACAGAATTATTTCATTATTAAATTTATTATTATTTTGTTTGTAATAATAACTAAATTATCAATAATTTTAAAGATAAAGTTTTAATTTTTTTTTACCAATAAATAGTTCAAAAAATTATATACTTTGGAGCAATTATTAAATTAAGGTATAAATTATTTGAAATACAATTATTTCTAAACATTTTTTTTGCATTTTCTAGTGCTTTGGAATGTGCTTTATATTTCAACCAAATGACAGCAAACAAATCAAAACAAATTTTGAAGTTACTAGATCATTTATAAACAGTGAGCTTTGCTCCGAAATGTGCTCTAATTCCTAATAGTAGATCAGAATCGCATTCCCAAAAATTTTCACTTAAAATTTCTAAATTAAAATAAATAAAATAAATCCATTTTAATCTAACCTTAACAGCAGAGAAATAAGATTAAATTTTGAAGAACCTAGATCACCTAAAACCAGTGAGCATTGTTCCACAATGTGCTCTACTTCCTGATCCACTGAAAAGTAGATCGGAATTACATTCCAGAAAACTAGAGCACAATAAATGTCACCTATTGCAATGCATTCTCCTAGAGCACATTCCAGAGAAACTAGATCACACAGAGTGATCTAATTTCCAAATCATGATCTTTACAAAAGGTGGATCACCAATGATTACCAAAAGTTCTGCAAAGAATTCAACTATCTTGCCGCAGGACACCTGCTTTATAATTGGCCGATGACGCCAATGGGCTGATCTTTTAATGACCAATAGGATAATGAAAATAATGTATTTCAAGATTTTTAAATAAAACATGTCTGGGATTTTTTTGCTGAAAATTTCTGTACTGGGTACAACGCTTCTAATGTGTGTTATTAAGAAATTTTTATGTTAAAATTTTAAATGCGTTCACTACAATTTTTGCTATACTTAAGTTTTTAGACAATGAAAATTCAGTGATAATGTTGTTGAGGGCAAATGTCACACCTAATTTTGGATATAACTGTTGATATCTACAAATTTTTATAATTATTTATATTTTATAATATTTGTGGTGGCCCATTTTCGCGTGTCAGTTTCAGGATACAGAATATCCTTATCTCGGTTTGTTTACACTCCTGTTTTGATGCGGCAGTGTATTGGGGCTGCATTGTGGAGTGTAAGGATTGAAGTATTTGTGATTCTAACATAAAACGGATTTGCATGACGACGTGATGACAAATAACGTCTCGAGTCGACAGCCAGGCGCTGTTGTGGTTTATACCGAGGATTCGTGTGCGGTTGCACAGATTCCAGGAATGGAATTCACACCAAGGACAATAAAACCAAAACCAACGCATGAAATCAAATACGACAAATGGTCGAACAAAAATAAATATGTCAATCATTGTACATTCTTGACTTATAATTTATCAGTGAGTTTTAATATTTGGAATATTTTGTAATTTTCATTTTTAAAATGTTTTATCATTAGCACAACATTCCCAAATGGAACAAAACTTCAAGTCTTGCCTATATGCAAAAATATACCTTACAATATAAAAACCGAGAGTGGGTACAAAAGAGGAATAGAGAAATATTTTTTCGTAAAAAGAAATTAATACTTTTTATATCTGTTCTATGTGTTATATTTTTTGAGATGGTAATTTTTATATTTTTTTAATATATTTAGCCGGTTTACAATTTTTTAACTTTTAAAACTAAAACCGTTATTACTTTACTTAACGATCCTTCCAATTCTAATTCATTGAATAATTTTTAACCAGTTGCTAATTTCTTTCTACAATGAAAAAATATAGCACTGGAGAAAATACCAAAATTGTTCAAAACATCACTTGTAATGTTTTTTTTTATTTGTCAAAAATTTTAACAACTGGTTAAAAAATAGCCACTTAGTTAGAGAATAGGCCCCATTTTGGGTTAACTGTTAACCATTATTTTTTGGCTACATGCCCTGGTACCAGAGAGTATAAATAAATTTTAATTACACCTAAACAAAAATAGTAAACTTTTTTGATAACTGAAATTAGGTAGCGATACTTTGTGGAAGGCAAATGACAGTACACTGATTCACTGATAAGGAACCATAGTAAAAATGTAAATAAAATCTATTACAGAAAGCATAAAATCTTTCAACATTTTAAGATTATAATTTCTTATTTCTATAATTGCTGTATTCCATTACATTTCATCAAAGATTATTTTAAATTTTAATTTAATAACAGCATATATTTGTCAAATAATTACAAAAATTTAACATGATTGTTGTAATTTATTGAGGCTGAAACATTGACGATCCAATATTTTATTGTTTGCCGGAAAACCATTCTGAGAATACGTTTGTGATAATACAGTACTATTAAATACTGTGTATATTCAATTATTAATAATTGGACTTTCTTTCGCTCATTATATTGTTCTTATACGTACTTATTTTATTTTATTTTATTTGTGAACCTAGTGCTAATGTTTTGTACCACATAAATCACATGTCCGTATAGTTATCTATATTTATAATAACTATATATTTGTAAGTCGAAGCATAGATAGATATATTTATGATTTTGTTTGCTGTGCCAGTCTGAGTGGCATTTGGTGTTTGGGTAAAACGTACGCTGTGTTCTCGAGGGAGTGAATTTGTAGAATCTTTGACATTGATTGGCGCAGCGCGCACCAGTCAAGCGTACAGAATCAGGTTTAAAGCGTCGGCGTCCCCCGCGTCGCTCGCCCCCACCCGCGTTATCACGCACACACACACGCACACACTGTTCATTCATCACCGGACTTCACAACTTACTAATATTAAAAAAGAAATAAAGACCGGCCATTGTTCCAGCATTAGGGGAGAAGATTTTAAATGTGTTTTTATAGGCTTGGAATTTTAAGTTTATTTAGAGATTTTGCTATTGTTGTGTTCTCCAAAGCACTAAATATAAGCTTTATTTTTACTCTATTAATCTATTTTTGTGTGCCCGTACCTAAAAAACGTATGCTACACAATTCAAATATTGAAATTAAAAATTATTGAAATCGTCTCTTCTCAATGTAGAAATCAATTTAAATATCATGAAAACGACCAAAGATATCGACATGGGATTTGATATTTTTAAATCTACCTACATATCAGAATCTACAAATTTCAATCCACCAAAAAAATTTATTTTGAACTAATTTTTTTTATCAAATACTGATCACCAATTTTATCTCAAATTTGGGGACAATTTCAACGACTTGACTATTACATAAGTGTACCAATTTTTATAACAATATTTTCACGGATACAATTCCAATTAAAGATATTGGAATACGGCAAAAATTAAAACAAATTTTCGTAGAATTGAATGCTGCTATAAAGGGAGTCATATCTCATTTCTAGGGCAGAGACCAGTTTTGGGTCAACTAAGTCCATTCTTTGAATTCGTATCTCGAGAACGAAAAGAGATAAATAAAAACTGTTTGAAACATTGGAATATACGCATCAAAATCTGTCTAAACATGTATATATCTCTATTTTTGTGTTAAGCCCATTTTTTAAGTGAAGTCTCCTTTTTCCCAAACTAAATAGTATCTCTTCTTGTGACTTAATTGCCTAAATATAAGCACTCTACGACCAAAATTACAAAAGTTACATAAAGTTAATCTTTTTCACTTTTTTGTATTTTATCATTATTTTTTTATTTTCTTCTTATCAATACTAGAAAAATTAGGTCTTAAAGGACTCATAAAGTAACTATTTACAATTTTGAATAACACCAAATTTCTGTATCCGTGTTGACACGGTAAAATATAATATTAAAATACTTAGTACTTACAGTATTAGTACAATACATATTCGAATTATTTTGACAATATTTTCACTGTCAATTATAATAATTGTTACTGACAAATATAATTTAATTCCTTAAGTAAACAGATTAACAGCAACTGTAACAAATTTCATATATTCAAAATTAATTAAGATATTTCAGAAAAACATTGAGATCTTCATGAAAACACCACTTCCGATTGCACGATTTACACCAAAATCTAATCAGATCTAATCTAGGATGTCAGAATGTTATATCCAAAATTTCAACTCTTTTTATTTACTAGTATTTGAGCAATCGTTACAACAACATGTATCCATCCATCCATCCACACACACGGACAAACATCATCGTAAAAATATTAAAATCCTGTTCTAAGGACTTCAAAACGTGCTTGTCCATTGAAAACTCACTATCCAATTTTTAGCATGATTCCAATACCTCTTACTGAGTTGCGAGAGGTAAAAATATGTATGATCTAAACATAAATTAATTAACGACAATATTAGCATTAAGATGTACGCCAGTAAATTTTCTTTCTTTTGATGATTGTATTATTGAAGTACAAGTGCAGTTGTTGAAAGCTCTTAACAGGTAGGTATAGTAAACGGTCGCAATGTCAACAAAGTCAACCGATGGGCATTGTTCCTGAACGAGCATATCCATATCGGTAATAATAGCCAAAGAGCTATTACCTCTGTCAACTGTCGTTCAGTCGTCAAGCTGACAGCAGTCTGGGAAAGCAAGTCGCAGTGCGCGTCGCTTTATTCTAAAATAAAACCAAAGCCGAATAAAAGATCGAAGTAGAAAAGAAGTCATAAAGGGCAGGGTGAATGCCAATAGTGCCCTACGGGGTTCCTTCTTGCGCATTGTGCATTGACGGTTCGACATCCCGGCGTAATGAATTAAAACTCGCTGATTAGTCCGGTCCCGAGATTCATTAAGATGATGACATTACACGGCATACACGTAAACGGATGCAAACGACACCTGTCTCTGTCTGCTGCACAGCGCACCACGTCTTCTCTCTTCCTCTTATTTGTAATCTCCGCGGGAATACGACTCTGGAGATTGTTTTGTTGTAAGATTTTTTTCAATAATTTAAAATGATGAAACTTCCCGAGATGTTCTTGCAATTTAAACAAGAGCAGCGATGTTGTTTTAATGGAAGAGGTAGTTTTCATATTACCCTACTTCCCAAATTACGTCAAAGAATATTCTTGCTCATCATATCTAAACATACAAGTTGTTCGCCTTCCATAACTTATAACCAGGGCATGTAACCGAAAAAAATACTGGTTAACGGTTAGCCCTTATAGAGAACGTTATAATAATAACGGTTTTAGTTCGAAAACCGGTTTTTGAAAATTAGAAAGCGGTTTAAACCGGTTAATATATCGGTTAAAAAAATAATTAAATTAATTAAAAGAAATTAATTATAAAAATTTGATTAAAAAAATTACAGAATAATTAATTTAAAAAAATAATAAAAAAATACCATCTGAGAAAAATATAACAATTAAAAAAAAGCAAATTAATTAATGAATATTCACAAAAATTCCCGTAATATCTTCAGAAAAACGCAGGTTACTTTTCAATTTTAAACTTGCCTGTGTTGACAAAGGCCGTATATATTTGGGACTTTTTAAGTAACCTTAACGGCCAAAGAAACTACCTACATTTATGACTCTCCAATAAAATGTTAATTGTAAAACCTGTCATGACTCATGTTCAAATACAAATAGAAAACACAGATATAAAAAAAAATATTAAAATTTTTTGTCGCTAAATGATATTAAAATAAAGGTTAAAGTTCGCTAAAACCGGTTTATTTTTTTTCTTGGTTAACGGTTACCGGTATTTTCGGCCTGAAAAATATCGGTTAAAATTACGGTTAAAGTTCGCAATTTTCGTTGAAAATATCAGTTACCGGTTTTTATTAACCGGTTACATGCTCTGATTTTAAGACTATATCTTTAATAGTTTTTGAGTTACAAGCTTATAAAACTTAATTTTATTAATTTTGCATGTTGTTTTATTTTGGTAAACCTGTTCCGTACAAGTTAAAGTAAAAATATAAAAAATGTATCTTATAAAAAAAAACAGAGAAATCCATTAAAAAAATTCAAAAAAGCTTTTAGTTTAGTACTTACTTTAAAGTCAAATGTAGACGATGTCTCTGTTTCAAACTTGGAAAAGTAAGAAACGAGCTTTTTCCAAAGCTTCTACTTTTAAGCTCACATAATTCTGTATAATGTTCATACCCATTATTGGGATAACAGTCTTCACAAATAAACCCTCCTTTTTTAAGGGGAGTGCAAGTTGAACCACTCTTACAAATATCTCTTTTACATGCGTCTTTAGTTAAAGTTATGTCACAATTTTAACCGGTAAAACCAGCAGTACAAACACAGGAATAACCACCTTCTTTCCGAAAACAACTGAAACCTTGTTGAACTATCTAGAACATTGTTAAATCCTGTAGAACTGTCTCATCTTACTCCCAATTATCTTGGAACAGTGTTGAACCTAGTACATTTATGTTACACCCTAAAAAAGTGCCTTAACTTTGTCCCAAACAATTTGGAACAAAGTGAAACATAGTGCAAGTCTCTCTACTTATTTCAGAACACTTGGAACATCTTTCTGCCTTCTAAAACTTTCTTTTTAAGTCTTCCTAGTAATTTCCAATAATAGACATACATGAAAAGTTACATTTTTTTGTTTTTCACTCTAAAATTTTTCATATACAGCAAAAAAAAAATTAAAAATGCCCATTTTTGGGTCCAAAATTTTGATTTTTGGAATTAATCTAACTTGATAGTCGGCGATGCGCTGATTTCAAATTTTCAAACCGAATTCAATTATCTCTTTCCATTTCTGCGATATTTGCTCTCAAATTTGCACCTCAAAAAAGGGTGTTTTTTGACCATATCTCTAAAATGGGTAGAGATACATTCTCAACGATTGTACCAGTCGATTCTACGCGGAAAGTTACATAAAGAAATGTTTTCTCCTCATATACGTTCTTTGGAACGATTTGGTGAAAAATGAGAAAAACGAAAAAACCGGAATTTCAGTTTTTCGCTCGGAAACTTTTTGTCTCCAAAATTTTTTATATTCTGGATTTAAGTAAAGAAGAATGTGCTGATTCCAAATTTTCAAACCGATTTCAATTTTCTCCTACCGTTCTCGAGATATTTGAGTTCAAAGTTGGACCTGAAAAATTTAGTTTTTCAGGAATAGTCCTGAAATGGGTTGAGATACGACCTCGGCGACCTCACCAATCGATTCTACGAACAAAATTACATTTTTGTACCAATTTTCAGATTAATATTCTAATGGATACAATTTTTACAGCGAAAAAACGAAAATGGCCAAAAATAGGAAAAAATCGTAAGGGGTTCATCAGGCGATTTTTCAATTTTTGCGATTTTCGTTTTTTCGCTCTAAAAATTGTATCCGCCTGAATAAATATCTGAAAATTGGTATACTTATGTAATTTTGCCCGCAGAATCGATTGGTGAGGTCGCCGAGGTCGTATCTCGACCCATTTCAGGACTATTCCTGAAATACAATTTTTTTCAGGTCTGACTTTGAACGCAAATATCTCCAGAACGGTAAGAGATAATTGAAATCGGTTTGAAAATTTGGAATCAGCGCATCTGTATTTACTTAAGTCTAGAAAATGAAAAGATTTGGTGACAAAAAGTTCCCAAGTGAAAAACTGAAATTCCGGTTTTTTTCGTTTTTCTCATTTTTCACAAAATCGTTCCAAAGAACGTATATGCGGAGAAAACATTTCTTTATGTAACTTTGCCTGTAGAATCCACTGGTATAGTCGTTGAGATTGTGTCCCTCCCCGTTTTAGAGTTATATCCTAAAAACCCACTTTTTTGAGGTGCAACTTTGAGGTCAAATATCTCAGGAACGGAAAGAGATAATTGAATTCGGTTTGAAAATTTGAAATCAGCGCATCGGCGACTATCAATTTAGAATTATTTCAAAAATCAAAATTTTGGACCTAAAAATGGGTCTTTTTGGATTTTTTTGGCTGTATATGAAAAATTTTAGAGTGAAAAACTATAAATTGTAAGTTTTAATGTATAACTATTATTGGAAATTACTAGGAAGACTTAAAAAGACAGTTGTAGAAGGCAGAAAGATGTTCCAAGTGTTTTAATTATAATTTAGCCTTAGACTCCAAACATCATTTCTTATTACCCATTGTTGGATCTAGCAGACCTACTATATATACATCTCCACCATCATCTCACCCTGCTAACCTTCCCCATTTCTCTTTGCAGGTCTCCTCAATCAACCGAGTGCTCCGCAACCTGGCAGCGCAGAAAGAGCAGCAGTCGCAGCCGTCGCCAGCGGTGTCCAGCTCCAGCTCGGTGGCGGCGGACTCGGTGTACGACAAGCTGCGCATCCTGAACGGGCAGTCCGCGTGGCCGAGACCCAACCCCTGGTACCCCACGGCTGCTGGGAGCCCGTTCCCGCTGCAGCCGCTCAGTCCGGGGACCAATGCTGGGTGTACGATACTTAGTGATGATCTCTCCAAGAAAGGTAGGAGTTAGCAGTAAAGTTGTAGGAATAGTGAAGGTGTTCAAGATTCGTTTATATTTAGCGAATGTAATAACTACAAATAACAGTTGGTCTTCTTAAGTACCAATTAAAAATGTCAAATAACATATATCATCTTGATAGGAATTCATATTTGCAGTGAGTTTAAGATATTTTCACATCAGTGTAGCGCGTTCTTTATTTGAGAAAGTGTTTTCTCAATTAAATTGAAGATTCGTTTAAATTTTGCGAATTCCATTATTTGAAACAACTACAAATAACAATTGCTCTTGTTAAATATCTATTACAAATGTCAATTTATTGATTTCATCAAAGCAGAAATTCTTATTTACAGTGAATTTAAGACATTGTCTTATATAGAGTGTTGTGTATTTGTTTTGTTACATGTACCAACCACAAATAACGATTACGGTAAAATATAGAATCGCAAGTTCACTTCGTAGATCACATATGTAATTAATATCATAACAAGCTCAAAATACAGCAACCGAATTTATAGAATACCACACCTGTAATAGGGAAATCGCAATTAAACCCTTTTTATTTACAATTATTTATTCGCGTTTAACATCTTAGGCTTGAGCTCTGAAGAAGCTGTAAGTGACGGCAAAACCTTAGCCTGAGAGTACATAATAAAGAAAATTGACTGCACTCATGCTTATAATTTATTTCTTCGTTATCAGTAAAGTTGTAGAAATCATGGAGGTGTTTTCGCAGTTAAATTGAAGATTCGTTTAAATTTAGCGAATTATATGTAATTACTAAAATAACAATTGGTCTTCTTAAATACCAATTATAGATGTCATCATGGTAGGAATTCATATTTGCAGTGAACATAAGATATTTTCATATTAGTGTAGTGTTCTTTATTTGGGAAGGTGTTCTCTCAATTAAATTGAAGGTTCGTTTAAATTTTACGAATTCCATACCTTGTAACAACTACAAATATCAACTGTTCTTCTTACGTACCAATCAAAAATGTCAAATTACAGATGTCAACTTGGTAACAATTCATATTTGCAGGGAGTTTAAGATATTTTTACATTAATGTAGAGTGGTCTTTATATGAGAAGGTGTTTTCTCAATTAAATTAAAGATTTGTTCAAATTTTGCGAATTCCGGAACTTGTACAACTACAAAGAACAATTGTTCTTGTTAAGTATCAATTACAAATATCAATTTACAATTGTCATCATAGCAGAAATTCTTATTTACAGTGAATTTAAGACATTTTCACATAAAGTGTTGTTTGTTTGTCTTGTTACATAACAACCACAAATAACGATTACTATTAAATATAGAACCGTAAGTTCACTTTGTAGTTCATATATGTAATTAATATCATAACAAGCTCAAATAACAGCAACCGTAGTTACGGAATCCCACTCCTGTAATGGTGAGATCGCAATTAAACCCTTAAAGGAAATAATAAATTTAACTGAATAACATGGTTAAAATGTCTAAAATATTCTTCAATTATTAAACTTTTATTTGAAGCATTAATCACATATGTATTTATATAAACATTGAGGAAGACCTTTTCTTTAAAAAACAAGGGCAGATTGTTGCAATTTTATTAAATTTTTATTAGTGACATTGTGCTAACTAAATTTGAAAAATCAGATTCAGTACAATATATTCCATTTTTTAAATGCTTCTCAACGAACAGGTTGTACATATTGCACTTTATAAGTAGTACTAGTAAGTAGTCAAAAATATACCTACGTTATTTACTATTTCGATGCGATATTTTTCTATTAACCGATACTTACGGTAACTGGCATTTTAACTAAAGATGGAAAAACTGGCCCTAATATTTCAATGGAAAGAAGTTAACTTGAAACTATCTAGTACAAGTCATCGATCAATCAAAAAACAAAATCTACAATAATATCACAAATAATAGATGGGGATTAATTAAAAAATTGTCGTTAGTTGTGGACAAAAACCAAGTGAAGGAACAACTTCAATGTTAAGAAGTTACCTTTGGAAGTATGTAATGCAGATCATCAAATAGATCAGTCATTTTAGAGACAATGGTCAAGACATGGTAAAATTAGTAGATGGGAATCAGTATATTATTGAATGAATACTTAAAATTAAGAAGATGTTTGAAAGAAAGAAATCCATGCAACAATTTGTAGTTGACAATCAGTTTGTCATTGATCACAAAGTTTAGTGTTAAGAATGTTGAAAGCACTTAGTGCATGGGATGGATCTGTTAGTTTAAGAGAACGATACAATTAGTAGATGGGAATCAATTAAACGTTGCTGGCGATTAGATATGTTGGATACATGCAGTATGTAAACAGTGAAGAGAAGAGAAAAGATGTGTTTGTAGTTGGGGGTGTGTGGGATTAAAGAGAGTTGTCGGGGACGTTTTTATTGGAAGTACCTAGTGCAGGTTACTAAATATATGTGTTATTTTAAGAACGAAAGTCACTCCATGGATCAATTACTAGTTGACAAAAAGTTTAGTGTTAAGAATGTTGAAAGCACTTAGTGCATGGAACAGATCTGTTAGTGCAAGAGGACGATACAATTAGTAAATGGAAATCAATTAAACGTTGTTGGCGATTAGAACATGTTGGATACATGCAGTATGTAAAGAGAGAAATAAATAAATATATGTGTTATTTTAAAACGACAGTCTATCCCTAGAACAATTAGTAGTTGACAATCAGTTAGTTATTGATGACAAACTTTAGTGATAAGAATGTTGAAAGCACTTAGTGCACGGAATAGATCTGTTAGTTTAAGAGGACTATACTAGGAAGATTTCGTTGGAAGTACTTAGTTAGGTTACTAAATATATGTGTTATTTTAAGAACGAAAATCAATCCATGGAACAATTAGTATTGATCACAAACTTTAGTGTTAACAATGTTGTAAGCACTTAGTGCATGAAATAGATCTGTTAGTTGAAGAGGACGATACAATTAGTAGGTGGGAATCAATTAAACGTTGCTGGCGATTAGAACATGTTGGATACATGCAGTATGTAATCAAAAGAGAAGAGAAGAGAAAAGATGAGTTTAGTGCATGGAATAGATCTGTTAGTTTAAGATGACGATACAATTAGTAGATGAGAATCAATTAAACGTTACTGGCGATTAGAGATCATGTTGGATACATGCAGTATGTAAACAGAAGAGAAGAGAAGAGAAGATTTGAGATGTGTTTGTAGTTGGGGGTGTGTGGGATTAAAGAGAGTTGTCGGGGTCGGGTTGCGGCGCGCTTTGTGGCCGGACGCCCGGGGCGCTCGGGCGCTACAGTATCCACCTCGCGCTTTGATTCGCTCCGACTGCAAGTGACATTTCGCTTAAAAATTCAAAGCGCCCGCCCGGCCTACGGGCCCAACAGCGCCAACCCCACCCGCCACCAACTACCGTAATTAACGCTGTTTAACATACAATCATGTTCAATTATACGGCGCAAACACAACCGGTAATGTAATTATCGCGCGAATTAATTAAAATTGTATTCAATTTACGTGAGTTTGAACGTTTGAAAACTCCACGTTTTGGCTTTTTGTTTTCGCTCGTTTGCGCGATTTCACGATCCACTGCCCGTTAGCGCTGCGCGTTTTGCACTTGTTTTTAATTTCATCAAACGCGGCAACCGTTTTTATCTCTCCAAATGTTTTATTTCATATTCGGACGAGCAAAAGACTTTTTATTTCCATGTTTATGCTAAAGCCTTGCAATTGACATTTGTTTGATAATTATAATTAAAATTATATATTTGCGTTCCCATCGCTTCCAGTCATATTTTATAACAAAACAAAACATTGTTTATTTTTTATTTACTTGTCTCTACCACGCTCCATTCCATTATTTCATCCCCGTTTATTTGTAATTAAACTCAAATTCTCTAACGGCGCAGTTCCATTTTTATCCATACCTCCACATACAGTGTTTCACGACAGTCTTGTATTTTTCTTGAATTTTGCATCAGTCTTGCAAAAAATGCAAGACAAGACCAAGACAAGAACTAAAAATTTCATACATTCAATAGCAAGATTTTCTTCAATTTTTGTACTTTCGCATTTTGTCTTATTAAACACTAACCACGTAAGACCGTACTACAAGGAAATATGAGTTGATTTTTCACTCGTTGCATGGTTAATGTATGTTAATTTATTCTTACAACATTTCTTCTATTGCTACGCAGTAAAACAACAAAAAATATTAGTTACACTTGACCACCAATCAAGATTGACTTTTAGATTATCATAAGCACAACATATCATTATCAACATCAGCTCGACAATCTAGGAACAGCCAAGGCTGAAAGAAGTATGCACTTGTTTCGTTTTCAAATCATTCATAAGCTGTATAAATAGAGTAGAAATAACAATACCTGCCCCAGGTATATTCCAGACCAGTGCTCAGGGAGTCACTTCCGATTTACTAAGCTATCTAAACTTTAATAAATATTTGTTTTATTAAAATCATCCGAATGTTTTTTCTTATTATTCATCTATGGAATGCCAAATTGCTTATAGTTCAAAATAATTTATTTTTCTAATTTTTACATGTAAAGTGTTACTTTTTTAAACTTACTGACATTTTGAAACGCCAAATTTTTCATAACTAGTTGGGAAATAAAAAATTTTCATCAATGAGTGATGAAAAGTGAATATATTTTATGTTTATAACTTGAAAAGTGTGCCTTTTCAAACGTTAATCAATTGTAAAAAGTGATAGTTTGTATATTAAAATTCAAAATTAGAAGAAAAAAATCTTGTATGAAACACGTTACAAAATGCACTTTTTTGCGGAGTCTCTCTTCACTCGCTCCTACCGTTACACAAAATGAGACATTTTTTAACTGGTTACATAAATAACTATTTCTTTATTAATTTCTAAGTTCCTTCTATTAGATCATCTACAGTTTTCTCCTATTTTCACATCTATCTATATTTTCTTAGCAGCTTTTTATTCAAATTTACTTCAATTATTTTCTGTTATCCTCAGTTTCATTTTATCATTTTCCTTATATAATGATGTGGAAAGAATTGCTTATAGTTCTTGGTCTTGCCTTTTTTTTAATCTGGCTTACTTCAGTTACTTGTTATTCTATTTTGTCTTATCCTCAATTTGAATTTTAGCAACCTCTTCACATTTGCTTGTATCACTTAATTCTTTAATTCTTTCGATATTTTTTATGGTCTTGCCCATTTCTTCTTTACTAATTTCTTATCATACGTTCTATTAAATCATGTACCTTTATCTCGTATTTCCACATCAATCCATATTTTCTTAGCGATTTTTTATTAAAATTAACTTCAATTATTTTCTGGCTATTCAATCATGTATCATCCTCAACTTAATTTTAGCATTCTTCTAATATAACGATGTGGGTAGAATTACTTATCATTCTTGGTCATGCTTCTTATTCTGGTTTGCTTCAGTTACTTTTCTTGTTACTCTATTGTGTCTTATCCTCAATTTCAATTTTAGCATTCTCTTCACATTTTCTTTTATCACTTAATTCTTTCGACATTTTTCGTGGTCTTGTCCACCTCTTCTTTTATTTCCATCCACATTTTTCTGCTTGTCTCTGAATTTCATTACTCATATATCACAACTTATTGTCTATTTTCTTATGAAACGTTCTTGGTGACATATTCGTTCTGTTCTCACATAATCAAAAATCTAATTCTAATCAACCCTCGTGCACCGACTCAGTGGCAGTTCTTTCTACGCATTCCTAGCACAGCCTCCCGCTGTTCTGTTTGACGGAACGTTTAATAGGGCTGCACCGAACTACCAGATCATGTATTGACGTATGTAAGGGTATGTGTACGCTGGTATGAGGGATCAGGTTTGGGGGTTGGTTCCCACACCGCAGGACCTGAATTTACTACCAATTAATCTGCACCTGCTTCGAGAAAATTCAACCAGATTGTTTGCGAAAGTAATGCAACATTGACTGCCATTAAACTTTCATTTGTTTTATGTTGATGGGTTATCAAAAATGTAATTCGAAATTTGAACAAAATTATTAACAATAAAATGGTGAGATTTGCAAAATTGCCAACAAAATGGTTGAAGACTAAAGACGAATGGATGACCAAATAGTAAAATAGACATAAAAGACTAACAGACTTGAAAATGTCTAAAGAGGTTAATATCACAAAAAAATCTGATGTGAACACCACATGATTTCCTTGTACGCTAAATTATCAACACTTTTGCTGCACTTCATTTAAACTCATTTCACTTAAAAGTGAGATCATTCTTCAACTTCCCTTCGAAATGGAACATCAAATTTTATTAATAGGTTTATCACTATTTCTTATTCCATTACACAAAATTATTTTAATCGGTCAAAAACTTGCAAAGAAAGTGATATGGTTTTCATTTATTTCGTACATATTTCTCACGAAATATATTCTGCCAGTTGTTATTGTCAATTTATTTTCAAATGTATCCTACAAAAATTAAAATCCAACTAAATATTCATTTTATTAAGTTTCTGTCAGAAGTAAACTGCCCTTTTGAAGAGTCCGATTGGAAACAAAATTGGAGGTGTAGAACTAGATGTTATAGCAATTTTATAAACAAAATTTCAACATTCTTCGTCTAATGGTTTTTTAGTTATACGAAAAATTAAAAAAAAACACTACGAGCAAAATGCCCTTTTTTGCACTGCCGATTGCAATGAAAGGAGGTGCACAACTAGATGTTATAGCAGTCCCGTATACAAAATTGCAAAATTTACGTACGTACAAACATCACGCCGAAACTAGGTAAAATGGATTCAAGGATGGTCAAAATGGATATTTCCGTTGAAACCTAAAAACCGAAATTTTCGCGATTACAATAATTCCTTTACTTTGTACAAGGAAGAAAAATTGGAAAAATGATAAAAATTTAAAAATGAACGTGGTAAATACTATGGACAATATGAATTAATGTATAGATTAGATCACAATTTCCTGACCATTTGAGGATTATTTTGGAGATCTCTTCGTCTTGATGTTCAACAATACGTAATCTGCAGAAAACCTAATGCCCGTTATGGTTAGTATATTTTTTAATCGATCGAATTTTAAACTTTGTTTATTGGTATACCATTTATATACTAAATCTGCAATGAGAAAGTAATGTTTGAAATCTCTTGCCTTTCAGTAATTCAAATAGTTAACTCACTGCCTTGGAAGCCCGATAGGTAAACATCAAATAATATCCGATCGTTCAAAAACACGATTCAATGACTACCTATAGTCGTTGTCGTCTTGTATGTAACGATATTATTTTTAGACAAATTTAAATTATTAATTAGTTTCGATTTCCCGTCGTTTGAAATAGAAGATCTTAGAGCGTTGAGCGAAGGAGGCTATTATGTTATACAAATTGTATTTAAATGGACAAGAAGCGTAACAAAATTTGTTAGGTTGCTTTGTGAAGTAATCTGTTAATTCGCTTTGGCATTTAGTGTAAGGTACACCTGGCTTGTTGATGATCTGTATTGACGCTAAATCAGAGTGTCAACAAACAAACGGCTTTAAAGACGGCGGCGGGCGGTGGGAGAGGAGAGAAGGAACTCTCTCGGAGACAAAGACTCCGCGGGGAACTTGAGATCAATACCCAAGGGGGATCCGAGACACTGTGACGTCACCGACACCACCCCCACAACAGAAAAACACCATACCTATATACACACGACACCCCTACCCAAACACAAGAGGATAAGATTCGCAGCTTCGCAATATGTGACGGATAACTCCACACAGAACACAACAACGCGACAATCACAGATATTCTTCATTAAGGAAAGAGAAGAAATGAAACCAGTCATCATTTAAAAAAAAATTATAATATTATAATTCACAATATTATGTCCATGGATATACCGGATTGGATTTAATTCTAGGGGTCTATAAAAATATAATAACAGTATCAATATAACTGAGGATATCTCAAACGATGAAACAATTGTCACCATATTTCATTTATAATAAATTTTGATAAATAAAATCAATTAATTTAAATATTTATGTACAACTGAATCAAAATAAACTAGCAACGAAATGTAATGAAATAGAAGTGACATACGACAAATATCTTCTATTATAAGAGTAAGAGAGAGTTTTTGTTACTTCATAATAATTAAACTGTTAAATCCAGATATTCCTTTTCAGGCTTATTATTTCTTTAGAATTAACCAAATCTAAAATATTTTGTTTATAAACAAATATATCACTCACGAAATAGGTAATTCTGCACGAGTGACACACTATACTTTTTCTACGACCACAGCAATATAGCTCACGTAACCTCACAAAGAGTACTTTCAATCATGCGCATTATTGGCAATTACTGGGAGAAATAATATTTTCCACACTGCATATGCAGTGTGTGCAAATACTGTGTGAAATGATTTCTCACGATAGTGGGAAATATGCAATTTAATGTGAGAAAAGTGTCACTTTCCATAGTGGTCGTAGAAAAAAATAAGAACGCTGTCAAAAGAAATATATTAAAATGAGGTCTGATTTAAAGAATACTTTTAAATCATTCAAATCATCAAATAAAAATTCATAAAATTTATATCTGCAATAATTTTATTGGACTAGTCCTGTAAAAATGGAATTATGATACATTAGCTTATAAAATAGTGTTCAACTCCAATGGAGAGTGCATTACTAAAGTAATTTTTATGTCAGGAATAGAAGTTAAAGGTTTGACTCGACGAAACTCAAACTCGAATTTGTGTGTTCTTAGAACGGTTACAAAAATAATTCAATACAGAAAAATATTTTTAGGGACGACGAAATCATAAATAAATATCTAATATTTTTTTGGTACATGGAAATTCTTATAAATCTGAGATGAGAAAAATATATATGTAGCTATTTTTTTTTACCATACTCGGTGAAATAAATAAATAATTGAATAATACATAAAGAATTCTTGTAAAAAATATAAGTGGAATATATGTTTTATACCTATATAAACATTATTATGCAAATAGCAGGTTGTTTGGCTTGTATCCAAGCCGAGCTAATATAGAGCACGCCATATTTTAACAAATATAGCAGATAGTGAAAATGAACATTCAATTCTACGGATTTATGTTTATGTCCCGGCTATTCTAAAATATTATTTTATTTTCAACCCGTAAATATACCACAAGCATAAGATTATGTTTAAGACTTAGGGCCGGTTTTTTCAACTTCGGTTAAATTGTCGGTTACCTTAACCGTGGTTAACAGAAAAATATCGCAACGAAAAATATACGGTATTTACTATGTCGATGCGATATTTTTTTGTTAACCTATGATTAATAAGGTAAAAGACCCTATAACTGCAGGTGAAAAGACTGGCCCTTAGAGTGTTATTCAACCATCATCCTAATTATTTTTTATTTATTTAAACATTTGTTACCAAATAAAAAAAAGCTGATTGGTACAGGAAAAACAAAAGAATGAGAGGTACATCATGTATGATCTGAGTATATAACAGCAATAGCAACAAAATAATAATCTGTGATCTAATTAAATCATGAGTGAATTTGGAAAATCACATTTGAATTATTCTAAGAATTTTCACTACTGCAAATTGCTGCCGTAATTTCTCGACTAAATTGAGGTTACTTCGGTACAATTGCTAAAATTGTTTTGTTTTATACTCGTTTCAATTTTCGTTGCAACAAATAATCCTGATCATGACGGCAAAAATTGCCGGTAAAATTCTAGTCACTAGTGGTATATGAAAATCATGGCATGGATGAATTTAGTAATATAGCGACAAATGCTAAAGGAACATAAGCACCCAGGTTAATTCTTAACAATAATAATATTTTTCTTAATCTTTGATCTAAATTAATAACATAAAAATATATTAAAAAGAAAAAAAATCGTAATAATAACTGTTTTATATTAGTTTTACTTAATTCTTTGTCTCTTCTAAATTTTCTTTCGGTTGATCGACTATTTTCTAATACAACAAAGTTTATCTTCATCATTTTCAGAATCACAATATATTTTTTAATTTATTGTCATGTTTAAATGTTATTTATAAATATTAACAAGAAAATTCGCGGATTACAAAAAAAAAAGCTCGTACAAAGAGATAATAGCAGTTTAGTTTTCAATTTAGGTCCCATATTTTAATTTGTATTCCAACTACTCTTCAGCATCAACATTTAAGAAACACCCCGTACAATGCGCTTATACTAAACATCTTTTCTAAACCTTTTCTGAACAATCACGCTCAACAATCGTAATCCTTTTGAGGCGATTGTTGGGTGTAGCGACAAGAAGTGTTTGAGTACTCACCGACACCATCGTGAGAGCGCGCAGATCCGGACCATCCGGGGGAGATCTGGAACAGATTAGATGCAATCAGTGCAGTTCTCAACGGCGGGCATACGTGGACCACGTTATTAGGACAGCGGGATCACAATTAAATATAGGGGACGGGGAATTAAATGCCACTTAAGACTAGATAATCAGCGAAATATATATCATAATAAAGTTTCCTTTAAATAAACTACTTTCACGTATTTATATGTTCCAAAGTTGTTTATTTAAGAGTTCAGTTAGAGACTTGAAATTTCAAATGTTACCTATATGCGAAAGAATATTATATATGACAGCAATAATAGTTATTTATGGTACAAGTGTGTTACATTACAGATAAGTCACGAGGGAAAAGTTTAGCTCACGAGGCCGTTAGGCCGAGTGTGGTATATTTTCAAGTGACTTAGGTAATTAACACACGTGTGCCATACAACATTTTATCCAACACATTTTAATCATTGATATAAAATACAAATAAGATTTTTGACAGATGGAATTTCGAAGTGACATTTAGGAACAAAATAGTGTAGAGAAGGTTTTATACCGTAGTTTCTATGATACGAACCAAAAAACAGTGAGCTAATATATTTAGCTCACTAGTGACTTATGACCTAAATTATTTATCTAAAAACAGCATACTTATATCGTTATAATTACACGGTGTTGGATAAAATTAATATTTATAAAAAATGTAAAATATAAACATTTATCTGTAGAAAAATAAATTATCATACATTATGCATGTACGAGTGTCCGTTTTAAGAGGCTAACCATTGGGATCTTAAAATCCGTATGAGATACGAAGTCGGTTAAATTGGTTCAAAGTTGCCGCATTAGTTGGCCATTTCAGTGTTTTTGTTTTCTTGAAAAAATGCGTAGGTCATGATCAAGTGTGCTTTAGAAACAAAATATACCTGCCCTTAACGCTAAAAGACGCATAAATAAAGGCAGATTTTTTTACAATTCATTAATACTGAAGAACTTTGCATTTTCGTCGTTTTTAGCGATTTTTCGTTATAAGCGACGGTTTTATAAATGATAGTAATATTTATTACTAGGTGTGCCTGTGTGCCAATATTTTACATCATATACTTAAAGCGTTTATCTGATGTTTCTCTGATGTGGAGAATGTACCACACAGAAGCTATTTTTATTTGGGAAATATAAAGCAAAGAAATTGAGTCATGAACTTGTATCTAATTCTACAGTCATATTTTTATGTAAAATAAATAATTAAGTCTTATTGATTCTTATTTACAAATTTGTGTTTCAACTTACAACTAAAGATCAATGACCTCTCTGAAGCACAACCAGCAATACAATTATGTATTTCTTTACATAAACAAACAAATAACACATATAATTTTATATATTGAAATGTAACATTTCTAGATATAATTAAACATTTTACACATATATTAAGATATATACACATATTGAAAAATTAAATGTACTTTTCGTATAGTTATTTTTAAAGGTTAAGATTATAATATTAAACATTCAAAAAATGAAGACAATTTATGATAAATATAATAGTTACCTATTGTTGTCCAGGTATTAATTATTATTTAAAACACAATAAATACACTACACAAACACAATAAACAATAAAAACAATCTTAAAGTTGCACAAATGAAAAAACAGTCGTTGACGTTTGAGTTACCGAAATACTACTGCAGATGTCGCCTAGTTCGTGTATAAACGATTTAAAATCGTTGTGTAAAAATAATACAGTAATTTTTAAATAAATATTTAATTAATATCATAACATAATTTTTAAGTATATGCAACACAATTTTGTTTAACTATTATCTGTTGACTATGTAAATATTACTAAATATATAAATAATATTTTACAAATAAATTATAGTTGTTTTATTATTGTTAATATTACATTAAAATATGTTTTATTAGTTATACTGAAAATTATTGAAATTAAACATTAATTAAAAATACCGTAGTAAAAAAAAATATGGTAAAAGAAACAAGTAACAATGACATTTCAAATCCTGTATCTTCTAGAATTGTTGTGCTGCAGATAATTTCGTATATGCAAATAAGAAAAATGTATTCATGTTTAGTATAATAGTTGTAAATAACACTGTGTCGGAGTGGTTCGAAACTTACTATATTCTGTAGTTATTTTCTTATTTTCGACTATAGATAACATTTGAAATAAACAATGAATTACAATTAGCCATAGACATCTGCAGTACATGGGCGCTCAAAAGAGGGGGGGGGAAGAGGGGACACTTGCCCTCCCTTGGCTTTTCGCAAATTTATTATTTAATTCTTTCACCACCGTTATTATATTTATTAATGTTTGCTGTATCTTAGGGCTTAGCATTTTTATGTGTGGGACAAATAATTCCGTTAGTATTTGTGTTTAGTTATTTTAACTGTCATTAAAAAATAGAGAAATATGACACAATTAACTACAATAAACTTCATTTTATTGAAGAGGTTCTTAATGAAATTTCTGAGGAATTTTCGAAAGACAGAATGAATTTGAAAATTGCCGTACAAACCTATCCAAAAAAATTACATTGTCTGTTTTTTTTTTAACATTTCTATTTTTTTACTAGTAAATATATGATTGCAGTCTATCTCTATAATATAAAAGTTTCCCTTGAATGGACAACATCACATTGGAATAGAATATCAAATGATCTATTGAACAATGATATAAAAATTTCGATTAGTATTTTTTGTTGTGTTGCTTAAAATTTAAGCCTTGTTAATACAATTGGACATAAAAATATATATCTTTTTTAGTGTTTTTTTTGCCCCCCTTTGAAAAATATTTTATGGGTGCCCATGCTGCAGTATATGTAACTACGTTCTTTGTAGAAGTGATGTGTCAATACTATAACGAATAATCATATTGCAAATTAAAATACGTTGTTGATCGGAATGTAGTCGAGTATTTGAATTTAGCAACTCGGAACGCATGCCGAAGAACTGTGCGGTATAATGAAATAATTAATTAACAATCCGCAATAGTTTAGAAGTAATGTTGTGCTACAGATAATAAATAGTTATTTACATAACAAGCGTGGAAAGTGGTAAATAGCAAGCGTGTGTAGAGATTGAAGAACGAGGCGTGTAGCGCCGAGTGATTTAATACACGAGCGTTGCTATGCACTTTCAAGCGAGTTATGTACACTATTTTTCAGACGACCACAAAATATTATAATAAAAACAGGGTTTATACAAAAGTGTCAATGTCAAACACAACTCACGAAAGCATTGACGTTTGGGTTTGAGGTTAAGTATCACTAGTTAACCGGAAACTGTGTTGGAAGTCTAGTACGTATTATTTGAACAATTAATAAAACTATCAGTACATTTTGACTCTTTATTTTTGTTATTAATTCACTACCAATTTTAAAATCTTAGTTTTAAGCAAATTTTCATTAATTTTGTTACATTTCATTATCAAAGTATCATCTATTGACCACTAATCGTCATATCCGGTTATATAACCCACTAGTGTGTTATTATAACACACGCTGTGTGCTATGTTACATTTTCTGGTGTTAATTACAGTGTAAATATGGCTACTTTCATATGTGGTCGTCTGAAAAATTTAATCATGATTAATATAATGGTTGCAAGTAACGCTTTGTTCGAGTAGTTTGAAACCTACTATAATCTGTACCTATTTTCCTATTTTCAAATATAGATAATATTTGAAATAAGCAATGAATTCGTCATAGACATCTGCAGTATTTGTAACTATGTTCCTTTTAGGAACGATGTGTCAATACTAGAATAAATAAAGATATTGCAAATTAAAATTGGTGAGTTGTTGATCGGAATGTTGTATTTAGCAACTCGGAACGCATGCCGAAGAACTGTGCGGTATAATGAAATAATTAATTAACAATCCGCAATAGTTTAGAAGTAATGACATACATGTAAACGAGGCAGGCAAAGTCGAATGCCGACAGCGAGCTGCAGGGAAGCTTCGGAATAATTCCTCTTTTCTCTGCAGTTTACACCGAGCGCAATACACCGCAAAATTCCAGAAATTTAATATCCTGTTTCCCCACAAACACGCCGCACACACATGCACACGATATTACACTCCGGAGCCCCAAGCCGTAATGAGTTACATCTGATTTGCCAAAAATACCGTTCGACAATCGTTTGCATTTTTAATCATCCCCAAATGCAAAAAATTTAATCACAAAAATAATTATAATTTCATTTCCAATACCCTAGCTCAGAGTCGGACTGAAGAAAAAAGGCCCACCGAAAAAAAGTTGTGGGCCTTATTCTCTACGTGAAATGGTGGCTTTACTTAGGTATATAATTAAAAAAAAAAGAAATCTAGGGTCCACCAAAAAAATTCTCGGCATCTCTGTGGGTTCAGTCCAACCCTATTACCCATAACTAACTTTATTTTTCTTTAAGCAAGAAACAACAACTCCCTTATGGATTAAAAACTTAGTAGTTGTTAATAAAAGTACGAAACTTCATAGTCGGACCTTGGTGGAATATTTTATTTAATAAAACAATGCAAATAAGCACTTAGTTTATTCAATTTTATTTACTATAATATATTGACAATTCTTTCGTTCTTTCGAACATCATCACTATATTGTAATAATAAATGTGCTATAGGTATTCATTAATAATTTGCATTGATTTATTTACTGGCATTGGCGAATCCAGAAAAACTTATAGAGTGGGACGAATTCCTTTTTTTAAATTAATCTTAAATAACATACATTCTTAGACATCTAGGGACTGGTATGATTCATATGATTCAACCGTGGTTTGTTCAATAATTTAGCGGTTTTTTAAGTCCTTATGGATTGATATGATGCCACCGGTAAAATTTATTAAAAAACACAAAAATCATCGAATTAAAAAAGATACAACAGAATAAATATATAATTTAGGCATCGGCTTTTCGTCGATTCGTTCTCGATTTGTTCTCAACTACGGAAGCTGTCAGCAACTGGTCATCAACAGATTCTGTAAATTATTTATTTATAATTTGCCAGTTAATGATTTAAATTAAATTTTTAAAGAAAAATTTCTCTCAAAGCGAGAACAAATACCCCATCGTCCCACCGTTTGATCTGCCACTTTTTGCTTAAAAATGATATAATTCATATTTACACGAATATTTTGTGACAAAGAACAATTAACAACTAGTAGTAAGTAGTAAATTACCAACATTATTAGTCCCACTCCCACTAGTATTTCACAAAAAAAAAATACGAATCTACATTTTCCTCAGGATTAGCAAACAGATACACTGCTGTCCGATTAAATAATGGAGCTGTAGGTCCCTTTTAAAATATTTATGTTGAAAACCTACAAAAAACTGAAATGCTTGTAAAATTTATCCTAAAAATATACAAATATTTTCAAATATAAATTGCAAATCAACGTAATACAAACTACAGATGTATTTTTTGCCAATAGTAGTCGATAGTAAAATTCCAACATCAGATTGTACGAAGAAAGAAAATTTATTGTAAAGCTAGCTTAGTGAGATGATATGGAAGATAGAGAAGTAATTTTTGGTGGGTAATATTCCGGGATCCCATCTCTGGACTTGGGGAGATAACTCATCGCGAAACTTGGAACACTTAAATTATTTAACGGCCCTTGTGGAGCATATTAGTAAAATTAGTTTGCGCGTCTAACCTCAAAGTTGGCCGGGGAAGTTGAGCACAAGGCGAAGGCGCTTAACTTTTCCACTCAGGGCGGAGGTACGCGTATCAAGTTACGTTTGAGTTAACGAGATTACCTCAACAAGGAAGAAGTCCGGAACCGCTCCGGGCTGCCCGGCATAACGCGATCGCTTCACGGAGATACATAACTTCCCAACTAAATCACTTACACCAGAATTAAATCACTTATCTCTGTCTGTACTATGCTGAATATAAATAAATACATTATCACCTTCTGCCATCATTAACGTTTCAACTTTAATAGTAGATAAGTTTGAATATATTAGAATGGGTTGAGATATAAATATCATTCAGCTTGTTTATTGCAATGGATATAAATCGCGAACAATCAAAATTTCACATGGAGTTCCTCAAGGATCGCATCTAGGACACCTTATTTTAAATGTATTCATAAACTGCATTGCTTATTTGAAGAAATATAAAACCATATTATTGTTGTCTTGTCTGCAGGATGATCTAAATTTAGTATTTATAAATATCATTCTACTTGTTTATTGCAATGGTTTTAAATCGAAATCTATCCAAGTTACATCAAGAGTTCCACGAGGATTGCATCTAGGACCCTTTTTTTTAAATGTATTCATAAATGACATTACTTATTTGAAAAAATATAAAACCATGTTATTGTTGTCTTGTCTGCAGGATGATCTAAATTTAGTCTTTAGTTATTGCAAAAGTAATCATTTATTATTTAATATCAAAAAAAATCACAAGAATTATCACAAATGTTACATACATATAATATATTAACACTTACATTAATAAGATAACATTAATAAAAGAGATGTTATAATTGGTTCTAAATTAACCAATAATGTACAAAGTTAAAATTATTAATAGTTCTAGGATTTTTGATAAGGAATTTGTCTGATCGAAATTAGAATATACGTGTCAATTATTTGGGACCCCTCATTTAAAAATAACATTCAGATAAATGAAAATATTCAAAAGAGATTTCTGTATTTATTTGTGCCAAATTTAAAGCACTAGCTTATGACTACGAAACAGAAAAATTTATATAACATAACATAACCGGATAATGTCACGTACAATTTCAGATACCAGCATCTTAAGTTAAATTTCAATTGTTTCAAAAGGGAATTACAGAAATCTTCGCTTCACATTCACTTTTTTGGATATTTTTTAATTACTATTCTTTTGTTATTTTGTCATGATTATATATTTGTAAATATTTGTTAAAACCTGAAAATCTTTTGTTAGTTAAATTTAATTGTTGGTTCTCCTATGTACCAAAAATAAAATAAAAAACAGATTTTTTATGAACTTTAAACTGTAATTTCAACAATTTTGTCATTTCTAGCTATTTGTGCATATTTCATAAAAGATAAATATTTCAAAAAAAGGAAGAATGTTTTTATTGTTCAATGATATTTATGTCGTACGTTATTGTATTAGTATTAATCAATTGTCAGCATGGAAATTACAAAAACTACAATTATTTTAATGAATATATATTGCTTTATTATTTATAAACTTTGGTATACAATAATATCATTTCTCTTCTCCTCTTCTATTTCTTCTGGAAGATAGGGAAGAAAGGCTGATTGTTGGCCGTGGTGAAAATAGGCCCTGTGATAGGCTCAACATTTTCGTACCTCAACCTAGCGGAATAGGCCATCTTCTCCAGATCAGCAGAGGTTACGTATTGGACCTTTTGCAGTTTTCCGTCGGGCAACAACAAGTAATATTGTCCTCTTTCTACATTCTCAGCGGTGGTCTGCTTCTGGTTTTGTACCTTGAAACTTTCAGCCTAAAAGAAAGCGAACCTCGGCATAGAATAAGCGAAGAATAATAAGTGGAGTTGGTGAGGAATATTAAGTACTTTCTTGCTATAAATACTACATTCAATGTTAATATGACTTTCCTTAAATGAATTTTGCAATAAATAATTATATAATTACTGATTTACCAATTTGTTGCTGCCATTATATTTTTAAATAATTTATGTAAAATATGGATTTATCAAAGAACACTACAGGAATTCACAGCTATAGCAGAGCATGATAAGTTTTTACAAAAGTTTTTTAGGTTAATTCAGGCACTCAAAGCTATAGTAGAGAATATTTTTACCTAAATTAAAACTGCATAGAGAATATTAAAAAAATAATTTAATTTCGGGTTCATCTCTTGATTGCCTGTTGATATCTCCAAAGTTTTCCCTAAGTATTTATTATTTTTTCCTGTTTCTTTTATTTTTAACTTAAATACTTATTTTGAACCCCTTCATATATGTTGTATAAAGTCAAGCAAAATTAACTACAGTTAAAATATGGATGGGTACCCGTACAAAACCTCAAAAAATATTTACCTCATTTTCAGTGGTGAGTTCAATTTCAGTGGTAGTCACAAATTCAGTAGTAGGTGGTCCATACACATCTTTAGGGGGACCGTACACTTGAGCTGGGGGGCCATAGCTCGGACTAGGGGCGGCTGGGGCTGTTTGTCTCACAGGGAAAGGTCTTTGGAGCCTTTGGGGAGCACCTTGGAAAGATGGGGAAGGCCTAAATGGTGCCGGAGGGGGATTTTGGAATCGGGAAAGGGTGGAATAGCGGTTTTGGTTTTGGTTTGGGGGGACTGCTGCAGAGAGACAGAATAGGGAGAAGAGGGCAACGAAGCACTAAAAGGGGGGAAAATAAAAAAATATATATTTAAAAATACAAATTATAAAACAAATGCAAATTTGTATTGTTTTATTATAAAATATTGTAATAAATAATAACATACCTTCATATTGTTGGTTGCACTACAATTGTTAACACTTGAAAAACAATTGATGAACTGATACCCCAATAACTCATTCCCGAGTATTTATACTTAACAGAAGACAACTCCACGTGATACGAATATTATTGACCGCGTATGATTTTTATGATTTTGACATTGACACAGAAATTTTACGTAACGCAGACTAATTCGTCACACCTTGTAACAATACTCAAAAGTACGCCATCCAAAGTTGGATTTCATTGCATTGTTATAATTAATATGCGACAGAGGTTTGATATACATTATACAATTAATTGAAAGTGAACTTGACTGCTTTATTATATAAACAAACCATAAATAGAATGAATAATCATTTGAATTTTTCATGAAATTCCTATCATTATATTTAAACAAATTTTAGTTATAATATCATCAACCACTCAAAATTTACTTTGTAGATTCATTTTTTCATACCTTTAAGAAGGAATTTTCAATGTTGCCAAAATATAAAAACAAAAACATTAGGAGAAATAGAAGTGTCAGATTAGAAATTAAGAAACTGAAACTTATTTTCCTTATCCCTTTTTTATATTTTAGTTTGGCAATATTGAATCTTGCTAAACATCTGGAAATAATGTAGAATATTAATTCTTATTGGCTAAAAATAAAATAAAATTAAAAATAATTTTTTGGAATGAAACATTGTCATTGTAATCTAATTTTGGCGACATTGATCTCTGCTAAACTTTTGATTCTAATTCTGGCAACATTAGGTCCAATAAAATTCTGTTTTTAAATTAATATAACACACGAGTGTTACTTGTGAGTGTGCCAATATACTTTAACGCAGATATCTGTAAATCTGTAATGATATACATATTTATCCAAAAAATAATTGTATTTGGAAAATAGAACTTGAATTGGAAGCAATCATTCTATCCATAAAACCACTGAGCCAATAGAACTGTAGATATTGAGGATACAAGTTTGATATAAAGTTCAATTAATTATTATATTAAATCCTGAGGCGATGAGCCGAATTTTTTAATCACTCATGTTTAAATTGATCTTAATGTTTCATTTCACTTTTGACATGATGAGAAACATTGAAATAATCATTTTATTCATTATTTTGCGCTTACTATGTGGGTTTGTATGTTTAAATAAAAAAAAACAATTGAGTTGTGTCAAATACCTGAAAACGGGTTAATTTTTCTCATATTTTTGAAGATAAAAATGATCGAATTTCTATTGTTATTTGTCTTACAAAATGAATAATTCATAATGACCCTTATTGCCTGTATGACATTCAAACTAGTGCAGTAATTACGTATTAGCGCATTGTTGTAGATAATGGAAATTAGTGAAACTATGATGACAGTATTTTGTTGGCGTGGTGGTTGTTTTCTAAGGCAGGTTGATCAAGTAATAAACAGTTATCGTGGCAGTAAACGGGTGTTTAAATTCGGGCGTTGTGGGACGTGGGACGCCTTGGGAATAATGAACAATCCGCAACTGATTTTAATGAGATTTAGACGCGAATTTGTAGTGAACACCCTCCCTTAGGGGTGTCGCAATCACACGCACGCACCCCTAAGCTTAGAACTCACCCTCGGGATAAGACGGGATTGTTTTAGATTCCCCGGGAAATACGCACAAATTTCAACCGAAAATACCACAATTTTTTTTTATGGAAATTCATAAATTTTTACATAATTACTATTTCTAAAATATTTATGGCTCAGAATAAAGGAAAGTTATAAATAATAATACTTACTACAACCAACAATTTTTTGAAAAAAAAGCTAAGATAGACACTTGAACGGTCGGGAACGTTGTTTCGGAATTTTTTAGGGACATAATGCGTTCCTTAGATCAAAGCGCTAAAATTTAAAGGGCGCAAAAATTAATATTTTGAAAGATTATATCTCGTCCAAAATTTGTTTAATAAATAACTTTTAAATCCTTCGTATTATTAGTACTCGCTGTCACTCTGAAAACTTTGCATATTTTAATAGTTTCAAACAATTTTCATATTTCATATAATTAGGTGAAATGCAAAAATTTTCAAAGTGGCAACGGTTAATATTAATAATAAAATATTAATTTTCTGTTTCTTATAAAATGTACCTATGTATGTGTTTATTATTTTTTTTATAATACAATTTATTACTGTACTTTACCTGTAATAATCAATATATTAAATATCCAGCTTGAAGAACGAAAATTATATTCAAAAATTATTTATTTTATTTGACATACATATGTTTTTATTATTTTCTCGCCTACTTCTGTTATTATATTTTTTTTAACAAAATAGAAAATTACAAAAATGGCCTACTAAATTAATAATATTAACATTGTACATATTTCATGTAACACATAATAATCTGAATTTTCACTCTAAAAAATAAAATAAATGTGATAACGCTTATTATTGGGTAAGTTAATATCAGCAATTATTGCGTTCTAACACCTTTAATTTTAATTTACCGCCACTAATTTCCACCTAAAATGGTTCTTGTGATGCATTCTCTGTGCCAACTATAATGTATAGTGAATGAGTAATAAGCAATAATGTATTTAAATGTTTCTAAATATTTTTTATCTATCATCAGATTCTACAAAAAAAACTTCACAATAATAATATACAAAGTAATCTATAAATACAATTAAACCTAACATCTAAGGTCGGTCTTCCAATGTACCACCTTGTGTATCTATTGTACCATGTTAAGCATTTTTGAATATAAAGATCTGGTACTTGGAACGATTACAAAGAAGTGATATATTTGTTTATTTAGCATTTCCGTTTATTTTTCCTATTGTTACCTTCAAATGGTCAGTTTGCGGAGCTTGTAAACCCTTTAACAGGTAGCTATACCATTTTACATCTATTGAAACATAATCTCGTATGATATTCAGTATCCATGAGATACCCGTTCGGGAATATTTGAGCTCGTGTATTGAAACTTGTTATTACATCCAGGGTGGGATTAGGGATGTAAAGCGGCGGAAACACGGTCCGTGCGTCCGTTGCCGCCTGATTAGTCGGACAGGATCATACGCGAGTAATCTTCAAGGAGGAGTTTTCTATAGCCTGAGAATTACGTACAGGGTACGTCTTTGTCGGCTAATTTTGCCAGGGATTTTTAAACGGATTACCAGTATTCTATACTGATACTTAAAATGGTGCTTCTTCCCAGAAAAATTAAAAAGTCCTTCAAAAAAAATTTGAATCGAAATTTGTACGGCAGCTTGTATTTTTTTTATTCTATATAACAAAACTGACTGGAGCTAATTCTGGAGCAATTTTAAAGAAATTAGAGCATTTTTGGAACAATTAAGTAGATCAATCTATAATAGTAATTTCATAAATCAGAGAAAAATTTTAATTAGAAAACATTCTAGAACAGATACATAGACCATAGGTACTATAAGAAATACTGGAACAACAATATGAATTAATAAAAAGATCAACTAGAGCAAATTATCACGCATACAGCTATAACAATTAAATAAATCGAATAAAATTTAATTTTTCAAACATGTTACTGCAGCAACTGAAATAAAATTACCTATGAAATTAGAGTAAATTCTAGGGCAATTAAATATAATAGTTACTAGGAACTAGACAAATACTAGATCAAAATTATGATGTAAAAAAAAGATTAAGTATTATATTCACTAGAGCAATATCTAAGCACATAATTAGAGCAAGGACCGAAGAAAATAAATAGAAATCATACTGAACAGTAGTACATATACTAGATCAATCAGACATTGAACAAATTTGTGTAAATTATGGAGCATATAATAAGAGCTATCAGAGAAATTTCTGCACATTCTGGTACAAATAACTAATCTACTTAGATGCTGATAATTAGAAGAAATAGTAGATCATTCAGAATTGAACAAACTTGAGTAAGTTATAGAGCATTCAATTAGAGCTGTAACCTGAGAATTTTAGAATTTTGGAACAAATAAGATACTCTTGAACTATTGTCGAAATATATATTATTTCGTTCACGAGCTATAAGAGATTCATTTTTGTTGCGATGTCCTGTCATGTCATCTGTCTTTAGCAATTTCATTGGTTGCCTGATTTTAAAAATGTCAAAATGTTATTGCATGTTCTTTTTCTGTTACGAAAAATAAATTTTATTTATGCCTAATAATAATTTTCACTACTATGCTTATTTTACTCTGTTCTTTCAGAAAATACATGAATGAATTAGGACTAATATTAAAGTAAGATTATGAAACAAAAATTAGATCAAAAACTACACATGCTGGAGCATATTTTGGGTCTAATAAATGGCTTACAATATCTATGGAATTTTGTTTTTTATTCTTTTCGTATTTCTTGTTTCAATTTTGTTTTTTAACAAATATTACAAACCGAAAACTTTTCAGTAAAAGTGGAAGTCAGTATTTTGTTGAGTTATTAATAAATATTTACGGAACTTAAACTTAAAGGTTTAGAAATATTTTTGAGAGAATCAGGCGACTCCACCATATATTCATATATTGCAGTTTGGCACTCCCAGTAAAAGGTATGACAAGCGTTGTTGGTGTATTTAGCAGTTACAACGTAACAAATATTGTGTACCCTTACGGATTGTGAATCTAGCATTTCCCATGTCTGGAGTTATATTGAAATTATATCGAAACCCAAAACTTTTCAGTAAAAGCGGAATTCAGTATTTTGTTGAGTTATTACAGAACTTAAATTTAAAGGTATAGAAATATTTTTGAGAGAATCAAGCGACTCCACCATATATTCCATCCAAAATGTTGTTGTTGCACTTTGACACACCCAGTAAAAGGTATGGTTGGTGTATTTAGCAGTTATAACGTAACAAATATTCTGTACCCTTACGGGTTTTGAATCTAGCATCCCCCATATTTGGAATTATATAGTATAAAAATATAAATGCTTCCTTGATTTTTTATTCTTTTCGTATTTCTTGTTTCAATTTCGTTTTATAACAAATATTATAAACCGAAAACATTTCATTAAAAGTGGAAGTCAGTATTTTGTTGAGTTATTACAGAATTTAAACTTGAAGGCTTAGTAATATTTTTTTAGAGTATCAGGCGACAACACCATATATTCCATCCAAAATGTTGTTGTTGCACTTTGGCACACCCAGTAAAAGGTATGGTTGATGTATTTAGCAGTTATAACATAACAAATATAGTGTACCCTTACGGGTTGTGAATCCAGCATCCCCCATGTTTTGTTATTTGTGCTGCAACTGCTGCTGTGCTCCCAGACTGAAACTCTTTACTAATAACTTGTCAGCATCTCTGTGCGTGTGTGTTATCGTGTGTAGCCGACAGACGAGCGTGCGGGGCGCGGCGGCAGGGGGATGCAAAGCAAATTATTTACACTCAAATGATTCTATTTCAATATCGGGACAAAAGAAGGGATACAGGCATTACTGATACACTGGACGCGGTTGCAACGCCTAATACTCTCGACGGCTAAATAGCCCGCCAGCGCTCACAATTATTCTACTTTTTAAATTGACGAGTAATGAGCAATTCACGATCAATCGCATATTCGAATCCAATACTGTTTACTTAATCCCACTACCGGTATTACTAAAAAAATCACAACACTTTGTTGTTTTAATGTTTACTAGTTATTGTTCTTTTCGAATATGATATTTGATGTCCGAAAGGAGCAAAATAAATGGACTATACCTGCAGTTAAGGTGGCCAGAAAAATTGTCCTTTATTTTGTGTTATTTTATTATGTCCAATATTTTGGTATTTTAGAATTTTACTTTGTAATAATACTGATTGACTGTTTGAATCAGACGTCCATCTGATGTCCGAAAGGACGAAATGATCGTTACAATTAGTGGACTACAGTTAGGGTTGTCAGAAGAATTGACCTTTATTTGATGTTATTTTTTACGTCCTTTAACAAAGTCATGTAATTTGCCCCTATTTTGGTATTTTAGAATTTTACTTTGTAATAATACTGATTGTTATTTTTTTTAAATGCATACTACTACATCAGTATTCAACGTGCGGATGAATGGAGCAGCAAATTTTATTATGAATAGTGGACCTGAATTCCTCAAAATAGTTATTTGTATCACTAGACCAGAAACTAAACTTTTGCGTGAGCGATGTTATTTTACTGACCGAGCTGAAAGCGAGGCCTGCAAATAATGCGAGATCTCGCAAAATAATCTCTGGGCGTGTCATACACAAGATTTTAATTTATTAAAGAAATATTATTATTACTTAAAATTTTATACACTATAGGTTTTTACCTCAGTAACATTTTTGGTTCGCATGGAAATAGAAACAATTCACTTGTTTTATTCAAAAAATTTAGTGACATTTTTTCTAACCTAAAAAATAAAACGAATGTGAATTGATATTTTTTAACAATTAACTTAATCATAACCATACCAGACGAATATAATAAGAAACACGCTTGATATGACTAACTTGATACTTATTTTGCCATACCTATATTTCTAGTGAATTTGAACAAAGCTTGTATGATTTTAATTTTGTGTCTTTTATTATTAAATCAAAATTATGACAACCCCTTACTTATTTTCATAATGATTCTTTACATTGCACTTCTTCTGACTCTTGAAGGATATAATTCAAATAATTCAATTAATAATAAAATGGTCTGTAACATTTTCCCGAACGTTGTAAATTAATTTTCATTGCTAGGGAAATACTTCCTATGTAAAGTAATATTTCATTTAACAGTACATCTGTGATTGTAAAAATTAAAGCCTGGTCCCTTCCATTCTGCTTTATCTTTTATCGCGAAAGATCATCTTTAAAAATTGATTTGAATCAATTCAATATACTCTATTCTTCTACGCAAAAGTTACCCGATTATATTTTCAAACTTTTCTCCGATAAAAGCTCCAAAATAATATCACTCCAGATTACTTTGTAGACTTTACATTAATCATCTGGAGAATCGAGTTTGCCTACGAAAATATCGAAAACAAAATTAGGAAACAGTTGCTCGCTAGACCAAATATTTATCAATATAATTAAATCCTTTTGTCAATGAAACAATCCTTATTTTTTAAGTTTAGAAATTTATATATAACCTTTAAGGTAACAATAAATTCTGGTGGTGTCGAGTCAGCCGAAATCAAAATATTTAACGAAATTTGGAAGAGACGCAGAATTAAAGTGAAATCGAAACCGTTATTTACGAATTGTAGTAAGAGTTTTCTCGCTTTCTGAATATTTAATCATTTTCGCACTTCTTTAATTTAGATGAAAAAGAGAAAATATGAGAAATTTAGTTGAACCCTACTACTATTTTGATATCTAACATTGGATTCTTGTTCTTTTCGAACACGAATGAGACCTTATTTTAATAAATTCTTCAATCCATTTCTTCCAAGCTTCCCGATTATATTCCATCGTAATGTTTTTCCTTTTCTCAATCTTGTTTGTATTATACTATTTATCCAGGTCTTTCTTGGTTTTTTATTCTTTTCGTATTTCTTGTTTCAGATTTGTTTTATAACAAATATTATAAACAGAAAACATTTCAGTAAAAGCGGAAGTTAATATTTCATTGTATTATTAATAAATATTTACAGAACTTAAACTTAAAGGTTTATTTCATTAAATGTTATATTTTATATATTAATTGTAATTATTTTCACATTTTATTAATTTAGACTGAATATATAAGAAATTTGTAAATACTACTCGAAGCCGAAAAATAAATTTGAAAAACAGACTGAAATCTACAACTTCTTTTTTCCAATAAAGAAGTACCAACACATGGAAATGATTTTTTTCGATTACCATAGTGATCATTCGTACTGATACTGATATTTTATATTGATTTTCTATATATTGTACTGAATATACTGTCAGCTTTTCGTAATTATGTAATGATAGGTATTTAACATGTTTGTAAAATTTTAAATATTAACTAAAATTTCTACGATCTATCGACTCAAGTCGTAATAATAATTGATTATACGTTTGATTAGTGGCTTGATGTATAATACTAATTGCTTTTGAAAAGAACTTTCCACTGTAGCAATAGCAATAAATATTGCTATAATTTTTTTATTATTTATCCAAACATGTGACCCAATAATAGGATATAGATTATAGAACACTGGTCTGGTACAGATTTCCCCAAAAAGATATAATGGTCACTCTACTCTATCAACAATTTCGTTAAAATCTTAAACTTAACAATTTTTTTTGAAATGTTGTAATTTTTTGCATGGGGTGCTCCGCGAAAAAATCGCATATCGAAACAAAACATAAACAATCTGGCGGTGGTGGGGGAAGCAAGGGGACGCAGCACATGGCGGGTTCCCCTCCCGGCATAAAATTTTGTTTTCAAGTAATGCAGCCGAGCGAAAACACGTAGATTGTGCGCCGTAATTGAAAAAAGGTGGCCGTTTTATTCGGAGGGCAGCGTCGTGACTGCTGACGGGACGGGGTATTCATATAAATCATTGCTCATTGACGTGATGCTAAATTCACGCCGGTCCAACAATGCCCCCGGCGTAAATATCACATAATTAAAGTGAGAAATGCAGACCTGCACCCTTCACAATTATCTTATAGCCTGCCACACTTATTTAGCCGCTTGCCTGGACTTGCTTTCCGCCAGGTGATCATTGCCAATTAGTAAAGAATCCCCGTTTCAATTAAACACCCTCTGTACACTCAATACGTCATAAATCACACATCTCGTTCCTCTTAAAAACTGTTTTATAGGTATTTATATTTCATATATGATGGAAGCATGCAAATTTTGGAAATCAGTTTAAAAAGAATTTAAAAATCGGTTAGACTTGAAATAAAAATTTGAAAATACTGACTGATTTTTCAAAAATTTAATCCCCAGTCATGAAAACGGATCGAAATCATTTTTATTTTCAATTAAAAAAAAATGTGTGTCAAATACAACTAATCGGTAGTGAATTAAAAATTAAGATTTTCAATTAAAATTAAATATTTCCTTGATTTTTGAAATATTTGTCCTTATAGTTACTCTTGTAAAAGTGTTTTTTCGGGATATTTCAGATATAAGTACCTAAAGTTACAATTTCAAGTATTTCACTTTTTGATTCTAAGGAAAAGGATACATAAGGACATATTTTCTCCACATATTTATTCCGAGAAACGATTTCGTGAAAATGAATGTATGGAAATATTTTGATATAAATTGATATACAAATGTAGTAAGTTGATGGAAAAATGAAATTTTTGGAAGTCAATTTATCTCTTAGGCTTTCAGCAGGAAGTGAGAGTCAATGCCTGATGAAGGCCCAAGAGAAACAGAAACCGATTGGAGTAGTATAAAAAACATTAACTCTCACTGACTAACTAAATATTTGAAGTAATTCTCCAATCAAGAAGAACGACTTGCATACCTAAATAATAAGACCCAAGAAATTTATTGTTGAAATTAATATGTAATTTTGAAAAATTATAAGTATTTAGTAATATTTATTTAAATATATCTATATATAAAATAATTGGTTGAGATATATATTTAATGCAATGGACGCGAAAACTCAATGAACACTATAGTCAAGCAAATACCGACATAGTTATTATATGGATGGGAAACCAGCAAGTAAAATAACATATAAATGAAAATTAGTAAAATATCTGATAAATTGTAACAAAAATTGCTTCCAATTTCGAAATTCTTTCAACAGAGATGAGTGATAAATTAGAATCATTTCCAGAGAGGCTTATGGTGTAATAAACGTTAATAAAAACTTAACAGTGGCCATTTTAAAGGAAAGTTATCACAGTAAATTGAACATTTATTACCTTTAGGATAAAATATGGTTTTGGAAATCAATATAATGCACACATTAGTATTGTAGCCGAAGCAGTGATGTGTGACATACAACTGGCATAGGTGAGCTGAGCATGTGTACGGTGTATATTACATAATAGGGGGTTCGCCATTGTTGGATGTTATTAATTTTAACATGAAATATTCGAGGGTACTTCACACAATGCCGGGTTAAGTGTATATTACTTGCTACGTGCTGCTATCTTAAGTGCAGGTTTCGTATTAGCCATTCACATAACAAGTACTTTCTTTCAAATAATAACGCATATTATACCCTGACATTCAACCCCAAAAGCACAAGTTATTGTTGGTTAAATGGCGGCTCCACCATATTTCACACAAATTACTTAGTACTATACCACAATTCATAAATTATTATTACTGATTTAGATGTTCACACCAAAATCATTATTTAATATAAAAATTAGGGATTTTTACTATTTTCGAGTGGATATTTAATTTAATATTATGACCCTTCATCCTTTCAAAACGAAAATATAAAGAGACGGGTACAAGTAATAAAAAATTATTCATGTTAAAACAAAAAATCCAAATTTTATACCTATAAATATCTGCATTAAATATAGTAAACAATTATATTCATTTCATAAGTCGGAATTTATTTTAGCAAAATCATATTGAAATGAAAATACATATTCAATGAATAAAATATATTTTCCACTAACTACTGTTCTCGAATTAAATTTATGCGACGCAAAAATAATGTCGGCGACTCCACCAAATTTCACAATTTTTTTACAAGAAGTATAACCTGCCTTAATTACAAGCATATATCACATTATGCTTTTAAGGCATTATCTTATTAGAATATGTATATGTATATAGTTTTTCGTATAAATAGATAAAATCTATTATATCACAAGGGCATGAAAAATACCTGGATAATTTTTCGAGCGTACGATAGAGAATATATTCTAATGTATTTGTCATGTACACGTAATACATTGGTACAATATTTCTCGAGAAAAATTTATGTAAAAAGTATTGTTATGAACATTTAATATTTATTTTAAACTGTCATGTAAACGTCATTTATGACGGTAAAACACTTGATAACGTCCAATATATCCGGGTATATGCATATGTGCAAAATATTCATTGATATTTTCATTGATCTGAGAAAATTATTCGAGGGATATATTCAAAGAAATTAAATAGCAAATTGATGTATTTCTTATTCACTATTAGATTAATAATTGTCAAAATATAAAAAGAAAGTTGCACTTCTGTGAAAAACACCAAGCTTACTTTTATTTCGTATTTTTCTCGATAATTATCATTCCGACACCATAATTCGCATTGTATATGAATGAAGTATTTATTAAATCTGTTTTCCGTAATATGTGGTGTGCTTTCTCATGTAGTATTTCCGTATTTGGATTGTGTGAACGTGGAGCATTTGTATGTTGATAGTAGGTATCGTATGACTGGAGTATCAACCGGTGAATAAACACAATTGTGGAGCGTCTACGCTCCCGCTACCGAATTACTTCTGCCTTTTTGCCCCAATTAGTGGCTCTGTACTAGACTATCGTACAGTAACGGATATGCCATACACGCGACACGGATTAATCAACAAAAAATCACCTTCATATTACTCGCGATTTAAAAATATCGTTTACAATTTTTAGATGGCATATTATTGAACGCCAATAATTTTGTAGTGTACTTTTTTTATTCAAAACTACTGACGACACATAACACCTTTTAAAAATAAAGTTTTTTATAACGACGAAACTTTAAATAAAAAAAACTTGAGTGGTTTGAACAATCAAAAAAATGTATTTGGATAAACTAAAGAAGAAACAGTGATTGAAAAAAAAGAAGAAAAAATTATATAGATAAAATAACAGAAATAGGAATGAGAAGGTGAAAACCATGGAACAGAATAGTAAAGCTTGCAAAAATGGATTGAAAAAAGACAGAGCAGGAAAAATAGAAACGAGAAGACAACATTAACCATCTGAAAACCAAGAAACAGAACCGGAAAGCTTAGAAGAAATAGATTGAAAAGTTTAGTAATGAACGCCAATTTCGATGCCTTAAGAACCAAGGCAGATTTGGATAGATAGAACAACAGAAATAGGAACAAGAATACGGACAATATAAAATTATACTACAGGATAGAAAACTTGGAAGAAATGGATTGAGGAATTAATAAGATAACGTCTGAAGAATCCAGTACAAGAAAATACACGGGTATTTTATTTTCCGAAGTTGAAACCTTTACTAAAATTTACAGATACAGAACAAAATTAACATTGAAATAAACAGTTACTATCGTTCTGAATTTGTTTTTTAACCAAAAATAAATTATGTGTAAGTTTAAATTTTTATATTTCATTTTTATCTAATTAATTGATGACAAAAAGTGCTTTAGTTGCCATGTCCAACAAATATTACAAATATTACGAAAATAGGGCCCGAATTATATTTTGTCTAGGCGCTGGAGGTTTAATCCGGCTCTGTATGGATATGATTACCTTTATAAACTAGAAACTATTCCCTTAAAAATTTTACTTGAAATCTTGAAAACCAAAAGCGAAATATTACTTTTAATAACGGAAACTGAAATCGTTATTCAAAAATAATAAGATCTATCAAAAAATTAATAATCTATACGAACAATTATCAAAGTTACATTTCATTGATTATTTTTGGACGTTTCTTTAAACAAATGAAAACTTGTGAAAAATTTGATTTTTAAATTTATATGTCAAAAAATTAAGTAAATAAATATATCTATTTTTAATTTATTGAAGAGTTCAATAAATTAAAAATAATTCTCCAGTTTTTACAATTTATTCTCACTCTCTTGTTATATAATGACAGATAATTTTTCTGACTGAAAAGAGAGTGAGCTTCTGTATAAATGAAATACAATTTGAACTAATAAACTCATCAGATCTATTTGACTTGCATTGATGGTGGGTAAACTACTGGTAGAACGAGTAGTTATGCCATGCCCTAGGTGTGTGTGCGTCTCCCATTTTGCAGGCAGGTTACCAGCAGCGCGGAGTACGACACGAAGTCACTATCTGGTTTCCCCCGTGTCAAATGAGCAGCCTATCGGCCTGCGCATCCCCTGCTCGTGCTCATATTTTTCGCGGAGATAATGGATGCTCTCAGCAATATCAAAGGCCTAGGCGACAAAATGGCCGCGGTGGTTTCGCCGGTGTAATAAAGAGGAAATGATATTGAAAAATACAACATACGCTCTGAGATCTCCGGATAATTAATGGTGCACAAGCAAAGCACAAAGGTAGCGGGATGATTTTTTTTCATTATTTTTTGGTCTTTTGTGCCGCGCTGATAATGTTACAAGCTTTGTTGACATGGAATTGGAGCAGGATTAATTCACTTTCACGCTGTGGGTTTTAATTATTTAATTTCCGAAGTTTTAAATTAAATTTTTGCGGTGATATTTTCGGGCCTTATTTTTAAATTAATTACGTCGCATTGCCAACTTTATATAATTAAAACTATATCCCACTCAACTACACACAAAAGCTCTATTCTTTTTACACAAAATCTCAGTTCATTCACTTATTTTGATCGTTCTTTTTGTGTCAACAGACTGTGATTGAAATTTGGAAATCTCAAAAACAAAATTGTTTTATTATTGAATTTAATGTTTTATTTACCAACAAATAGTTTGAAACGGCATTTTAAAATTTATTACAATATTTTAATGCAGGATTTATTTAATCAACCGGATGTTAAATTTATTATTTACATCTAATTCAAAGTGTAACAGATATACTCAAAAAGTAAGCTCAGCTCACTTTAAACTATGGTAAGATATAACAGGTGACAAAAAGAATGTTACTAATTAATAAATAATGATTAACAAAAAAAATTCAATTTCATTCTTAAAATTTCTAATCACTTTATTTACCCGAATATAAGATGACACCTTTTTTTATTCTTTTACTACCTATTTTTATTTCTTATTATTACTATTTCATTCAAAGCCGTACCCAAGGGGCGGGGGTTTTGTTTGGGGTTTAAACCCCTCCAAAATTTTCAACGATAACATAACTTTTTAATTTAATCTTGAAGAAATAATTTATTAATTTGCGGTTCCAAAAGATCGCAGAATAGTTTTTGTAAATCTAATCTGATTATAGGTACCTACATGATATTTTTTTTAAAATTAGTAAAACTAGTGGTAAATATATACACTATGTAATATTATAATAGTTTTCGCTTTTTATTTCTTTATTAAGCAAATGAAAATATTTTTATCATGTTAAATATTCAATAAAATGTAATAAGCAAAAACTAACACCTATTCGACAAATTTAAACAATTTTATCTTCGCGAATAACGTGCATACTTTTACTACAAAATCTACATTCTTTACACTCACATAAGATATGAAACTCATCTTCAGTAAAAAGCTGATACGAAGGGAGAAGTTTACGATACAACAGCGCCTTAAACGTAAAATATTACGAGCTTTTAAAACGAAAAGATTAAACATCTTTATGTACTCTTATGCATACTTTGTTTACGAAGAGACGGATACAAGAAATGAACAAAGTTTTAATATCAGAACAAAGAACCTCAAATTGTAGTCTTTTTTTACAAAGTCTATATTTAAAATGGTTAAGAATAAATTTATATTTTGAAGAGTTGATAGTTATTTATGGAAATAAATATTAAAATAGATATTTCATTTTTTATTTCATATCGTGAGCAAAATTCCTGATCTTTCTATCATTTTACTATTATTGCCCAAAATTCATATTTCTTATATATTTTTCGTCTACATTACAATTCAAATTTATTCTGAAGTAGAATGGGATCTGACATCTATTGTTACTTTAAACAAGTATAAACAACATAGTTTAAACATGTCTTTGTTAAACTGGTAGTGTAAATCGGACAAAATCAATACTTCATCCATAGTTTAAATAATCCCCGTAGATGACACTACTGTTAACGATTTTAAATCATCTGTCGCAAAATTAATCAATATATGGATTTAACAATAAAAAATTATGAGATTGTAAAACTCAAGTTAAAAATTAAACATTTCAGTATTAATGTATGAATCGATCTTTGCTTCTTTTACATGAGGCTGAAATTATTGTTTTTATAATCACCTAATTAGAGTGCTCCGACTCAAACTGAGCGAAGTGTGAGATCAAAACTATACTAGGTTTCTAACGCCAATGGATTGATTATTTAAATTAATGTTGCAATGGATCAATAAATAAATTATGATGATCGAACTCTAGATTGTTCTAACTATGGTTGGTGATTGAAACTATTTTTAATAATTTTGAATAGATGAATAAATGATCGATTAGATGGGTAGAAAATTTTTAAGTTAACATGGATCAGTTAATAAAGCATATTGTAAAGAGCGAACTCTAAACAAAAAAAACCATCATGTAGATTTCTAGATCGCTCTGCTTATGACGAATGATTAGAACTTTAATGTATCTTATATTTGGTTGAATCGAATCCCGGATTTAGTATCTATAGTTAAAGACTAAAGAGTAGTGTTTTTACTATCTTTTACGAAGTGAAGGAAAGTATTGTATTCGCGAAATATAGAGTAAATAAATGTCAAAATTGACAGTATATTATACAAATATAATAATGAATGATACCTATGGTAAGAGTTACAGAATAAACTAACGAAACTACCAACTCATAATGAAGCACATATTGTCGACGCCAAAATCACCTTAATAAATGTCAAGAATGACATTTTGAAGTTTTTGAAATATCTGTTACTGCGGTTACACTACAGTTTCTATTTCATTTTTGTCGTTGGTTAGAAGCAAATACCATATATGTATACCCCTCTGTTGACATACAATAATAATACGATAATGAACTGCAAGATAAAAGTTTAATAATTCTTGCAGCAAAAATTGATGACATGAAGATCAACTGCGGAAGATATAGTGCACTTTTTTATTGCAATCGGTAGTGCCAAAAGTGTCACTTTTCACGAAGGGTTTTTTGAATTTTTCGCATAACTGAAAAACGATTAGCCGTAGAATGTTGAAATGATGTATAAGGGACTGACTCCAGTCAGTCCCTTTTATAAGTTTAAAAGAAGTGCAGCAAAAAATGTATATAATTTAATAGTCTTATAGAAGGACGTCATATGGTGTCGATATTAGATAAAACTCTAGATAGACCAACATTTACTCATTTAGATCTCAAGATCGCTTTGCTTCTGACGAAAGGTTAGATTAAATGTGGTTGAATCCAAGTTAAAATGAATCATGTTATTTAGGAGATGTTCGAATCGGATTTGTATCTAGTTGAAGACTGAAGAGTAGAATAAATGCATTTGAATGGAAGTGGAAATGAAAGAATTGCGGTGATCAAGTGGTGAATGGTGTCGATATTAGATCAAACTTTAGATCATAGACCAACATTTACTCATTTAGATCTCAAGATCGCTTTGCTTCTGAGAAAAGGTTAGATTAAATGTGGTTGAATCGAAGTTAAAATGAATCAGTTATTTATGTAGATTGTGCGGATCGGATTTGTATCTAGTTGAAGACTGAAGAGTAGTGTAACTACATTTGAATGTGGGAATGAAAGAATTGCGGTGACCAGGTGGTGAATCCCGGACTTGCGTTACTCCGCAACCTTATTCGCATTCGCATCCCACGGTGGCTCCGGGAGGGTGCGTCGTCCCCCAGCGTCACGCAGCGTCACTGCTATCGCTGCGGGTCTCGGCTCCTTATCGTCAGTTTCTGGCTGAGTGCGCCTACGTTACGTCTAACACGGCGAGATGGCAGCACCGCGTGGGCGGGGGTGTTATCTCCTGACGTCACGCCACTCGTATGCTTACTTACATAGAACACGATAACACTTCAAGATACTAGCCGACTGATTTGCTCCTTCCACATGATAACACGGACGATGTGGTTCATACTAACTTATTTATATTTTACCTAACTTCACAAGCAGCCGCCAAATCCAACATAACTTATACCACACTTTCATATTAAATACATTTTGCTACAAACACTACTGAAAGTTGACATTAACTATTTAATTTCTGATGTATCTAAATAATTCGGAATTTACTACAACAGAGGCTGTAAGAATGCAAATAAAACTGTCATGAATTGTGAACGCAAATCACTTGTACCTGTAATCTATTTGTATCTAGGAATAATTTACATTTATTTTAATTTACAAAAACGAAACGAATATTTAAAAAAAATGTATATAAATTAGAAGATTAACATTTTGGTTTTTGAACGAATTTTATTATTACTCGACGAGCTTGGTTTTATTTTTAGTACTTGTTAAGTTCAGTACCATGAGAACAGTTACATAAGTAAAAAAAAATATTTCTTTAAAAAGTGACAGTTTTTACTATCGATCATGGTTAATAATAATTTATTATTGACATAGATGACCATGGTAACCAAATAAGCGGTGCTGAAAAACAATTTCTCATGTCAAATAAAGGTTAATAAAATAGTGGGTATTTAGACTAGTAGTGAAAAAAAAATATAATGCACTGAAAGACTGTTTTAAAATGAAAATATATAGAGACCCGAAAGGTCTTCTTAATAGTCACATTTTGATTCGCAGCCAAAGAAGATTGCCGACACTTACCATAGATGTCTAACTAAATGCACTAAAGAAAGTATAGATCGCTAAATTATGCAATTATATAAATCCTTACATTTGTTTCATGCGTATCCACCATATATTGTAAACAACAATTCAAAGGAAGTAAATAGATTTTAAATATTGGAAGAAGCTTTCAGAATTCATAATAATAAATCAGATTATTTAACTGATAAAGGCAGCACTTTGTTGTCGAAACGTTGTATTTGAATAAATTTTGATAGAACTTTTTTGTACAGACAACGGATTCAACTATTATAATATAATGCAATCGAAATGGGTAGTGAAAAGAATAGATGCAAAATGATGAAGAAATTTATACATCTATATCTATCGCTAAACAATGTTGTTGATATCGTCTAAAGAACTATTATCGACATTTCTAAATCCTAGACCCATCTGAAAAAGTTTGGTAGAAGTGATAACAAAGTGCAGTTCCCTGGAGTGTTGTTTGGCGAGAGGAAATATGAAATATATTAGCAGGTCCCGCCTTTAACTCAATCATTTTGATGATACGGTTCAGAATCTTTCCTCCGTAATAAATAGCGTATTATATATGAATACAGGCAGCGTCGCCGGAACATTAAAGCGGTGCGTCGAGGAGAAGACGCGAGAGAGAAAGACGCAGTGTTTACCGCGCCTATCAATAAGAAAGTATGACGCCGAGAAATTCCTTGAATTTCATCAACGAGCTATCGATTTTGCCGCCCGCGTTGTTCGATTAGCGACGGGATTATCGCGAATTAAAATCGCACTCTGACACAAATTTTACGAATCACTTCCGTGTAGATTGCATCGCAGGAGACATTTCTTGTTAAATACGGAGAAAAATTGATTTACAGGCATCCACGTTCAAATCTCTATTTCAAAGTTTTTGCCGATCGGCATGTGACTTTCCCTATTTAGCCAATTATAGTCTCACTCCCAAATATTAAATTAAAACAAAATATTTCAGAAACCAGGCGCCGATACCAGAGGAGGTTAATGGGGGTAACTACCCACTCCCCTTAGATTCTGGTTTATTTATTTGAATAATTGAAATATTAACGGAATAGTTGTTAAAAAAACACGGATCACTCAAGTAATAATAAATAATATTAAGATAATTTGGAAATCAAGAAAATAAATAAATTCAAGATCACATAAAGTGCCATTTATGTAAAACGTCGGTTAATAAAAAAATATCACTTCGAAAAACTAATGTAAGTTTTCAAATATATACATGATTTACTATTTCGATGCAATAGTTTTCTATTTACTAGAGATGAAAATAATTGTAAATCGCGATAAAAATAATGCTTAAAATAATTATTTTATTTTGTTCGTAATTTATTTATGTGACACAAACCTTTTCATTTTGTGATTTCATTTTTGTGTGTTGCTATTTTGGCACATTATACCTATTATTAAAATTCATTAAATATAATCATTTTTATCCACTCCCCTCCCCTCTGAGAATATCACCAGGGTCCGCCACTGTCAGAAGTAGGACCATCCTAAGATACTGGTTAATAATATCATAAGTATTTAAATAATTAAATAAAACACTGGATAAAAAGGCGAAATACTTAAAACCTAAATCAATTAATTTGTTTTGTCCTAAAAATGAGCGCCTATTTTTTATTCTTGTTGAAAAAGATCTTTCACTACTGAATAATGTAGCGGCAATACTAAAAAAAAATACGCTTTGTTGTGGCAAGCAAAATTGTCGCCCCAAAAGACTGGCGCCTTGGGGCTAAAACCCATTTAATCCTATGGTTAGGGTGGCCCTGTTCAGCAGTACTGTAGTTTCAATTTCTGTGTTAATTACAGTTTTTTCCTCTATAGCCAATCATGGTTTGGCTCCAAATTATCTTTATGAACGCGGTAATTTTAAATTTATTCTGTTTTATATGTATTAATTAGACTTTACAGTTGATTTTATGGTGACCATAGCTAACTTTTTTTTCTCTTTAGTTACAGATTTGGATGGAGCAGCCCACTCGGATGAAACTAACTCTGGAGACAACTCCAACGCTGGATCTAGTGCGGGAGGGCCTGATGAAGACCAGGCCCGGCTTAGGCTCAAACGGAAATTGCAAAGAAATAGAACTTCGTTTACAAACGAGCAGATAGACAGTTTAGAAAAAGGTAAACAACTTCATTTTATTCTTATTCCTCCCACGTTAAAAAGTAGTTCGTAAATAAAATTTTATATCAGGATTGAATCGCAATCTGGTACAGTGGTACCTAAAATATTTATATGCATACATTTAATTGGTTAACTCATTTAATTCGAACTGATATTCCAAAATTGAACCATAGAGTAATCGCAGTTAATTTTTCAATAACCAGGTACATTAACGGAATTTGGTTCCTAACGGCCTTGGTTATACATATTAGTGACTAAGCTAACCGCGATATTTATTTGTGCAAATATCTCTTCGGTCTTGGACGTAATTCTGTAAGATACGATTACATGATTTAAAAATACTATTCAAGTATGCGTTATTATTTTTTATCTTGTCTAATAAATTTTTCATTATCTCCCTTTGAGCTTCAATCAGTTAGCATAAAATTATTAAAAATAAAAACCATGAACAATAATTTACAAACTAATAACAAAATATGAACCACGCTTTTAAACAATAACAGCTTTTAAGATCTAACAATAACAGCTTTTAAGGTCTCACTTGAGAAATATTCCATTTCTAAATCGTAGTATAAAAAATACCGGTCAAATTATAACCATGGTTAGACATAACTGCACCGTGGTTCATTTTCGAAATATACTTATGAGTGGAGTGTGAGATCTGGAGTTCATATTTTAGCGTCCTACTCTATTAATTAAATAAAAATAACGTTACATCCGAGTGGTTTACTACCAACTGTAAGCTGTAGGTCATTTGCAGGAAGTACCATAAGTAAAACAAAATAAGTACCCCAATTACTTGAGGTTCTTTTCCATGTAAGAGTGTTGCTAATTGAATTCTAAAGAATGTTTTCCATATGTTTAGAGTTCGAGAGAACGCACTATCCAGACGTATTCGCCCGCGAGCGCCTTGCCGCTAAAATCGGTCTCCCAGAAGCTCGGATCCAAGTGTGGTTCTCGAACCGGCGTGCCAAGTGGCGCCGCGAGGAGAAGCTCCGCAACCAGCGCCGGGGGCCCTCCGCGCCCACCCCCACAGAGCCGCCCATGCCGAGCGCGTCACCGCCGCGCCTGCAGCTCAACGGCTCGGGCTTCACCCCCAACATGGCGTACTCCATGGACTCCTACAGCCCCATGTCGTACGGCGGCGGCGGCGGAGGCATGGTCGGGACGTCGGGAGTGGGGATGGGGCCCTCGCCGGGGGCTTGTCTCCAGCAGAGGGATGCAGGCACGATGGGAGGGAGTTACTCGTGTATGACTAGACCTACGTATGACCTAGGGTTGGGGTATGCGAGTAGACCGTCGCCGTGTAGTCCCACGCAGCCCTATCAGATGAATGGGCATCAGTATAACACCAACGGCAGCTCCTCTACCGGTAAGAAATAAAACATATTTTCTAGTAGGATCATTTTCTTCCTCTTCAATTTAAATATACTCTCTACGAGACTCTAAATTAGATAAAAACGGAACTTCTCATTTCATGAGTTTTTTTTTAAATTTCTATGAACGCCGAGTAACGGAAGTTGAAAGGACAACAGAGATTTAACGGGTATAGGGTATAATAGCAAAATCTATCATTCTAACTTTAGCACAGAAATAAGGCTTTTTGAACAAGATCGCTTCTCAAGTCTATTTTTTGCCTTCTGTTAATGATAATAGCGTGTATATATACTCGTACAGTCGATAATCAAGTGACTGAACCTATATTTTCAAATCTTTCGCGGCACATTTAAAATCTTTTGCGACACACTTCTGTGCCGCGGCATACAGTTTGGCAGACACTGCTCTAGATTTCCACTTTCCATTTCTTCTTTTGCTTCCGAATTCCAACAACTAAAGCTTCCTTTTTACATCTTAGAATAAAACAAAAGCTAAATCTCTAATAGTTTCTATTGAAATAGATTTCTTCCTTATCATTTCTTCTATGTTTGCTTCATTTTAAAACGTAAGAAAATTGCACAATATTTATTTTTAATTACTTTCTTATTTTACTTGTCTTTTTCCAGTTCATCTGTTTTCCTTCATTATATCTTCCTGTGTAGATCTTTCTTGTTTCGTCTTTACTTTCTACAATTTTTTCTATTAAAATCATCTTCCAGTTCGGTCTTTTCCTCTTCTTGTCCTTTATTTCCATATGCTGTTTTCTTGGTCTTCATTTTCTTCCATTTTTACATTAATTACTAATTCCAGTTTTCTTTGGTCATATTTCTGAATTTATTGAACATAAATGGTCATATCAAAATTATTTCCAGCAGAGTTTTGTTGTGCATTTCTTCTTAATTGGTTTCATTTCTAATTTGATCTTCGATGGCAATAAACAACATCTTCAATGTATCATTTCTAAGAAGTATCTATAATAATTCCTGTTATTTTTTATCCAAAATATCGTTTTCGCCACCTAAAATTGTACTTCTTTTTTTTTAAATTTGTTACGCCTTTAAATTCCAAATATATATTTAATTCTGCTATTTTTCTTTCAACTACCATATTTTCTACATCTATCTGTAATTCCCGTATGAAATTTTTGTTTTCTTTACTAATGATGTTTCTTTTTTTTTGCCTCCAGGTCTGATATCCCCAGGAGTGTCGGTGCCCATAGCAGTCCCCGGCCAGCCGCCGGACATGACGGCCCAGTACTGGCCTCGCCTGCAGTGACCGTGGTGGAACTAGGACGGTGTCACAACCTGCACCAGGTCTGCCCCAGGTCTGCCGTAGCCAGTCACGAGCTAGAGGGTAGTTGATGGGTAGTGGGTGAAGGAATGGATGAATTAGTCGAATTTTGTGCAAATTTTTACCGAAAGCGTGATCAGCATATGTACTCAACCCATTCAAATACAACTGGTAAATATTTTTGTAAATTACTAAAAATTTGCACAAAAATGTGCAATTGTTAAGCTAATTCATCAATTGTAAAATAGATGCCTTGAAATTGTTGTTATTTATTTTAAATTAAATTGTACTATTTATTATTGGAAACATATTTTTCTGGATAATTTTCTACCAAACTAAAAATATCAAATATGAAATTCTGTTCAAAGAAGGAAAATTATAATATATGAAGGATTTTCCGGAAAAATATTTTTTCTTGTCGTGTGTCAGGACTGTATTAAGACCCACCCGCCCACCGAGTGTTAAGTGGACCTCCTTGCAATTGTTGTATAAAGTGAAATGTAATTATTGTAAGCTAGTTAAGGACTGAATGCATATCCTTTTCCTCTACGGAGACCTTACAATGTTCTTTGTCATGTGCGTGTGATTTTATAATAATTACTGTAATAATTCATTAGTATCAAATAAATTATTGATAGTTTTCAATGTGAATATTAGATACCTATCATTGATTATTTATAATTGTTCCAAATGCTCATTTTTATTGTATGTAAATAAATTATCATAATATATGAAAAACTTTGCTTTCAATTGCCCTTTATGCACTTTCTCTTCCAGATAATCAAAAAATCAGGTAAGAAATATAATTACATTTTTACGTTATAGTATTTAATTTATATGAAAAAATAATAAAATAAACTCACATTATGGTGTCTTCTATAGGCTTTCGCAATTCTTCAAAAGTTGGACGCGTACAAATGTATTACAACTAAAAAGTAAAAAATTATGTTTACACCTCACAAACTTTATATTAATCTCTTTAGCGGAACGAAATAGATATATCAATGTGTAATTACAAATAAAATCAATAAATTTGCAACAGTAATCACCGATTAATTGTACGAATAAGGGTTTATCAAAAGAAAATATAACTGACATATTATGCGCGCGTATATGATAGGAACTCAGCTGATTTCACATATAATAATATTCAGTTAATAAATAATTTTCATTTATATTATTTATTAATAAATTTGCATTAAAACTATTACAAATATCGAATTTGTATGTATTTATTTATTATTACCGGTGGTATTTTTGGTTCGTACGAACCCACTTTGTGCAAAATTGTATGAAAATATTTGTTTGAAGTATTGAATAAATAAATTATAAGTGTTCTTATTATATTGTTATATTTTCTCTGAGTAAATAATTAACGATGAAGTAAAAAAAATAAACTTTCTAGTAATAATCCCGCTCGTCATATTCTTATTTGATTGACCGCATGAAGACAAATTGGAAAAAATCGTTGTTGTCTGTCAGGGCGGTCTGGGCACCTTGAGTCCGTGTTGAAATAAGGTTTCTCTGCAAGCTGTCCACGTTTTCCACTCCATCGCATCGCATAATCATCGGCCATTCGATCCGGGCGTTCTGCATGCCGCCTTGCCGGGCCTCAAGTCAACCAGAGGGAAAACAAGAACGCGCCGAGAAGGTATTTGTCTCGTTAGAGCGCTATCGCGAGACACATCGGAACACACGCAGATACGTAACACGGAATGAGAGCCAGTTGATATACTAGATGGAAAATATGATATGTCGATATATAAAACTCGAAAGAGACACGAAATGTGGGTGAGAAAGAAAGCTGAAGATGACTGCAGCCTTCATTAAAAAGAACTTTAATATATTCCTTCCCTCCCAGTTTCTCTATAACAGGATTATTAATTTAGAAAACAAATTTTACCCATCTTCAACTAGTACGATTATGGCCTTTCAACACTTTTCTTACAACTTTTCATTCAATGAAATAAAATATTATCAATTTTTTTATTACACATATTTTCACTATGTATTACACTAGGGCTTATTTTTATTTCTCTCTCATGGTTGCAAATCAGTATATTAGTTTTCTTTGAGTGCGTAGATATGAATTTAAAATAACGTTAAAAATTAAAAACGAAGATGGTTACTGGAAATCAGCCACTCTTTATTGTATTCAGCCTCTACAGTTTCGACCCCACATGGGTCTTCTTCAGGAGATGAATTTAAATATTTGTGGTTCATCTCCTGAAGAAGACCCATGTGGGGTCGTAACTGTAAAGGCTGAATACAATAAAGAGTGGCTGATTTCCAGTAACCATCTTCGTTTTTAATATCAACACCTAGCCAAGAAATATCCCATCTCTCATTAAAATAACATATTTAGAATTCAACCAATCAGCTTACAATGCGCGCAAATGTTTGACAATTTCAACCCATGTGTATCCCTTTACTTTTTGTTTAATTTTAAAAGTGAGATTTAGTTCAAAAGATACATCAGAATAACAAAAAAAAAATTCGAGGAAGATAATGGTGCTAATATCTAAAATCAAGATAAAGATTTTCGGTAAGACAAAAAAAATGCGTTTAGAGTGCTTAGATATATCTACAATATTCGAAAAAAATTTGATCGTTAAAAAATAAATATTTTATTGGTACTTATCACTTACCTGTTGTTACAATACTATATCATTACCAATTGAGCATTTCTGTTGCAGTAACACTTTCGCTAGCTGAAACACTAAAAATTATTTTTACATTTTACAAAAAGTCTTGCAAACTAAATATTTTGGATCTAAACGTACAATAATTTGAGCGGCGCACATCTTGAGCGTCGCCGATGTTTCCTTATTTAGAGAACAGATTAGAGTTTTACAAGACATCTTGTTTTGTTTTGTTATTTCTTGTCTTGATTCGAAAACAAGATAAGAAATTTAAGAATATATTGTCTTTCATTTCTCTTGTATATAAAAACCTTGTTTTGATCGTCATGTATACAAAAATCTTATCTTGATGATCGTGTTTCCCCTTGAAACTTAGTTAGAGATCCCCCTATTAGCAAATGATCTTGAACATATTCTTAATTTTTCTATCACATGTACATTAATTTGATCAGATGATACAATGCAATTATTATTATGAAATGAACATTATAAAAACAAAAAATCATATAGCTGCACTACTATAAATATATTTTAGCACAACAGAGACATCTGTAAAGCAGAAAAGCATTTTTCCAAAACTTAACAAAATTATATTATTTAGCCAATAATTACTACTATAATACATTTTTTAAATGAAATTTACATACATATATTGATTTTTTTAAATATAATTTACACATTAAAAAACGCGAAAGCACAAGATTGAAGAAAATCTTGCCACTCTTGCACTTTTCTTGTAAGACAATTTCTTGCCTTGTTTTGTTTTAAAATTTGTACTACTTTGTCCTATTTTTATCTTCCATTCTTTGTAAAATTGATGCAAGACCAAGAAAAATACAAAAACTCTCGTGAAACATTAGAAAAAACTGAATTATAATCTACAATGCACACAAATATTATTACAATTTTTTCATTGAACCTATCTGAATTGTATCTGTAACAGCACTAAAAACATAATTATTAGCTTATTTATCAAAGCAGGTACGAATTGAATCACACAGAACATTCACTTGGGCGTCCCTTTCATACGACAACACTCCTACATACATACGTTTCTACAACAAATCTAGAACACCTGTAATAGTCAACATTTGCGCGTTTTCAGAAATGATTTCCTATTTAGATCTGAAATATAACTCAAACAATAAACAAAATTAAAATCAAATTTGTACTTATAATCTAATGTGGCCTAACAAGGGGAACAACGATATCTTCGAATTTTTGTTAAAATGACCGCATTTCATCTGATTCATTAATACAATCACATATTATTACAATTTATATGTAATAAAAAAAAATTCTAATAAAAACTACATAAAATGAAAATCTAAGTGAAAAAACAATTGAATTTGTTTAGTCAGTTAAGAGGTGGGAGTTACTACGGTTATTTGTAGTATGTTACGTGGTATTTTGAATAATAAAAATGTAGGTAAATTAAGAATTGTATAACATTTATGTATTACATAATTAATAATTAATTTATTTAATGGTACAATTATAATGCTATTTTATAATTATTTCAGACATCCGATGACGTATTTCAAAAATGAAGAGGTTATTCATTAGTAACAAATTTTAGAATGCCGATCAGAAGTCATCTAGGAGAATAAAAATCAACAATTTATCAACAAGTAGTGAGTTAGTTTTTGTTTTATATGTTTTTATTTACGTTGAATAATTCATAGTATGTAATATTTATATGCAATATAATACAAGAATGTATTATACGATGAATTTATTCGATCGAACAGGTAGTAATACCGCTATTTAAATTAGTTGTCAGATTGTCAACAATCATTCCAACATATTTTTCCATTTACTTTCAAACAACAAACTCCATTACGTACACCAACGCGCGATTTCATTTACCATCACGATGTCATATTTGAATTGACGCGTTCATGTCTTCCGGATGGCTGAGCACGGCAACAATCGTAGTTCGCGGTTGTCAGTTGTCACATTCCGGTAGCGCACTGCACACCACATCGACAGAGACGGAGATATATAGGGCCCCGGGCCTCTAGCGGTAGCGGTAACCCCTGGTGACCGGCCAAACCGCGGCAATGAGGAGCTACCCTCACTGACAAACATGTACTGCGGAAATAAATTACATTTTCAAAAATTTACACTCTCCACATCAGCTAAAGTGCCCGAAAGATAACGTTTTATAAATATTGGTGTTTGTATAAATATATCAATATGGAAATTTTTACCTACCATCTGGATAAGTTAAAATAACATCTGGAAAATCTAGAAATGTTTAAATGAAAAAAATAAATTAATGCTACACTATCTTACTCATGTTTTATTAATTATTGTAAATACACTGTAATCGTAACAAGAATGGATACAAATCTAAACATTTCACAGTTCAAAAATATTTCTATAACATTTCAAATACTTCATCAAACTTGACTTTATTTGTATATAACGTAAAAATAGAAAAGTCACTGATAAAGCATCAAATATCAGTAAATGAAAAACTTGTACCTTATGTGTAATATATATTTATGTCAGTCATTCAATATATCGTCAATATTTTGAAGGATATCATCAGCGGCTGTCATTTCTTCATCCGAGTCGCCTAAAAGAAGAGATTCTTCGCTCTTCAAAGGGTCTTGGATGGAATTAGTAGTATCTACTTCTACTTCTTTCATTTTGCAATCTGCGACTAGATCGGGAATTCTTGATGTTGGTTCTTCTTCAATTACTTCATGCAATTCATCTCCGTTATTTTCAATTCCATTTTGGGAATTATCAGAATTTAAACTATCATTACTTTCCGTGACAGTTGGACGAACTATTTTTGGTTTTATCTTAACACCATTTTCCGAAGCTGGTTTTCTTCTAGTTTTTTTAATGACTGTTGAACTAGAGACCAATGTGTCTGGATCTTCGGTACTGGAAATGTCTTTTTCTGTTATTAATTTCTTTATTATGTCATCTGACGTTGGAGATGCAGATCTTTTGCTTGAAGCGCGAATTTCTGCTAAAGTTTTAACCTTCACATTATCAAGCGAGTTATCATCACTGTCTGAATTAATTTTTCGGCTTTTTGCATCACTTGCATCGTCAGAATTATTTTTTTGTTTTCTCTTTCTAATTTCCGCTAAGGAGAGGATTTTGAAGTCCGCTGGATCTGAATTTTTTGAAGGTTTTGTACGTAAATGCATCCTGCTGACAATTCTACTCCGCAAGTCACTTGCGAGTACATCAGGATCGGGTTGTTCTGGGTACGAATAGTAGGCTGCAGATTCCGCCTGGACGCGTTCTAGTCGAATTTCTTCTAACGTTTTGACCCGGACTGCTCGCCCCACGGAAGGAGGCTTAGTTGGTGAAGAAGTAGGAACACTTTCGCTATCTGATTCTGCAAGAACACACATGCGAGCTTGAGAATTTGGATTTGAGATTTCGTCTTGTAGTGCATTCTTGCAGGTCAGAAATGAAACGACTTTTTGTGAAATTATTACTTTATTCCTTTTTGTTAAACGGACATATTATAATCAAAGTACAGGAAGAAAAATAAACATTCGATATAAAAAATGTACAAATAAATATAAACGAAAAGCTGCCCTTTATAATCCTAATCACCGCAAGATAAATAACAATATATGAATTACAGTTCACTTCATCTCAATTTTACACACACAATAACAGTACGAGATGAACATTCATCAGAATATGATTCAGTAGGGTACAAACATAATGGAGCGACGCAGTTAGAGAGAATGCGACGCGGAAAACGGCACAGCTTTTAACGACGAGGTTAGCGATTTGAGTTTAACTATTTATTATTGTGGCTTACTGCAAAGTAACCACCAACCTCTCTTCTGAAAACCCATGAGGATATATTTCATCTAAAATATAATTCAATGTAACAAAATCTATCCTCGTAAAAAATCTCAGGGTGATTTTGTAAGTGTACACCGGGTGAACTGAATGATTCCTACGCCCCGGCTCATGTATTGATAACAATGAGCAGAACGCGTAACAATTCACTTTGATTTCTCACTGTGGGTAAAGCCGCGCAGTTTGAGCATCGCGCTCGGTCCAACTCCATAGCTCCACTATGTTTGTACCCTTAGTATAACTAGTGAGGCCGATCCAAGGCCCGTCCAGCCGTGGATCGGCATAGTGGTCTGGCTGGGGTCTCCAATACCAATTGCAGATCAGAGAACGGTCCACCCACTTTACAATCAGTCGCACAATTCATCAATCTCTATCATATATACATATATAATATGTACTCGTATAATATATGCATATAATAGATGTACATAAGTATCATTGCTGATATAATAAATATTGCAATAAATAAATAATCTATCTGGAACATAAGCTAAACCTCTTGTATCTCATACAAGTACCTCTAAATATCACTTATCTGACTGGTAAAGAATGCACTTCAAGTGAAAATCATAAAAATTTACAATAAACCAGGAATCTCAAAATAAACGCTCAAAAATAAACAATAAACAATGCACCACGACTGTGATGTTAATACTAGTTGCATAAAGAAATCGAGAACATATTGCTTGACGGCTTAATACAATCGCATACCTTCTTCAAAGTTGACGACCAGAGGGTCGACGGCGGGGCTGCCGTAGTTCTGTTCGCTGCCCTGACTGACGCGGCGCAGCGGCTTCGCACATTCGCCCCCTTCCAGCTCGGTCACGCCATCGTATTGGTTTCCATCTAACAGAGCAGAATAAGCACTGGCTTCCTACCTTACCACAAGCACCGTACCTGCTCGTCGGTTCCATTCGGGTCGATTGGTGTCCTGGGTCTTAGGTTGGGTACCGGTGTCGCTTTCGCCACCGGCGTCCGAGTTTCCGGACTCCTTGGGAGTTTTGTGTTGGAACGGGCAGTGCGGCTTCAAACATCCTCCTGGCTGATTTTCCCAGTAGCACGGAATTGCCTTACGGTTTTTCTACATAAAAAAAATATTACTTATTACCTCCAGATATTAGAACCAATAACAATCTGCTATAAAAAAATGTTAACAAATATATAAATATCTATTTATATATAGTTCATCTATAATTAGTGTCCGACCAAAATACGTTTTTCTGCCAAAATCGGAACCATATTACAATGGGATCTTATCTCATCTTGCACTTGGCCTAATAAAATAAGAATTATAACTTCGAAAGAAAGAAAATTGAAATAACGTACAAAACAAAACTATTAATTAACAAATAAAAAAGATTTGGTTTCGGCTAAAAATGCTAGTTTTGGCTGCAGTTTCGGTTTCGGCCAATAATAATAATAGTAATTGTTGAGGTGGTGATAGATAACTAAAATCTTTACTTCTTTAGTAAAGATAGTGGCCCGTATTCCAAGCTCACTTTTATAATAAAATCGCTTTTGGAAAGCCTGATTTTACATTATAACCTTATGAAACAAACCACTGATTAAAGTGAGCTCAGAATACGGGCCAATATCTCTACAAAAATTGAGTGATTTTTTCAGTAGAAAAGTTTAAGCCTTTCATTTAGTTTAATAATCGAATAATTCCTTAAAAGATAAGAAAAACACTAGATTTCCGGGTTTAATAAAAATATAACTAAACTTTAACCTAACTACATAAGTTTCGATTTTAGTTACGTTTACGGTTGAAACTAGAAGAGGAGCCGAATATTCGGCTAGAAATCGTTTTTCGGTCGAACACATATATTTAGTAATAAAATAATATGCAGAAAATGTATGTGGAGGTATAATAATAATCATTGGTACTACAACCCCCGAATTTTGATTTGTATTTTTTGGTGGAGTAGGTTGACAGCCTAAAATCACTGCAAGAGACCACTTTTAGTGGGTTCCGTTAATAGAACTGCTTCCCGTATTTTTGGAGGTATTTTTCCAGAAAATACAGTTTCTACTTCAAGTAAAGTACTCTTTTCAGCTTACCAAATGTTGTCAAAATCTAATCAACTCTTCCTAATATATCAAAACATTTAAAGCTTCATTATTTTGCTTGATAGGAATTGAGCAATCGTATGTACATACGTTCATACATTACACTCAAAGACATCATCGAAAATTGAAACGTGCTTATCAAAAGCGATTTTTAGCATCATCCCTGTGTCTTCCTTTCCAAGGAGCCCGGACGTAAAAATAATAGTTCTATATGTGCAAAATAGAAACATTCCTTACCCTTAATTCCATGTGTCGAAAATTGCAGTGTTGATTCAAACATTTTCCCTGCTGCCAAAATGAACAAACAGTCTCACAACCTAAGGCAGTTGGTTCATGACGGAAGCTACAGCTATCTCCCTAAAAGTTCAAACCCAAAATTAGATGATGTAACACCATATGTGCAGGTAGTCACATATAGATCAGCAAAATTAAGAATTCTACTTTCACTTCACAAATGCTACCATACGTTCACATGAATTATTTTTGGAGAAAATTTATGAAATTTGAATCAATTATACAAACCTTAGTGCATGTTGAATAGTAATAAAAATAGCAATCATTGTTCTTCCGTGGAGATTCCATTTGAGTCAATTTGGTAAAAAAATTGTCGAGGCCTTCCCTAAAAACATGCAAATTGTGGTTAGGATTCAAGAATCATGTCAACGTGAAAAGAAAAGATGAATAAAGAACAAATATCAGTTAAAGTTACTTTTGTTAATTTAAAACATGTAAATCAAGGTCTAATTTCTTAAATTTGAGATAAATTACGGCAAAATTTCATGCTTGATGTTATAAATATGTTATACCAGTAATTTTTCGGCATGTTGGCGTTATTGTAACTATCCCATATAAAGAGAATATCGAAATGAAGCAATGAGCAAAAATCAGAGTGTAATTATTTTAGTTGTGACAGGTAAATTAATAAATAAAATGATTGAAATAAAATTGTCACCTTACCTGAGTACCCTTGCCTCGACCCAGGCGTCGTTGCGTCAGCGGAAATGACAGAATTAAACCAACTTCGCCGTAGCCCCTCGTACAAATTCAAATTTGCGCGGAATTGGGAGATAAACGAAATACACTTCAGTCATAAACAAATTTATTTAACAAAAGAGTTTTACAGTCACAGTAATTACTTTTTATACAAAAAAATAAACTATACTCTTTACGAGAAATTTTGTACCCTTATAAAATAATATTTTGGAGTTTTATTTACTAAAATACAGGAAGATCTCAATAAGTCTTTAGATACAAAAGTTTTTACTAAATAAAAACATCTAATAAATATTTTCTCTGATATTAAAACATATAATTAAAAGTATCACATCGTTTCACTTTAAAACGGGACAGGAAACCGAAAAAGTAACCTAACATTTTGTAGTACGGTCATAGAAAAAGTATAATGTGCCTCTCGTGTTGAATCACCTATTTTCCCACCTTGTGCCGAAACTTTTATACTTCATAGAAAATAGACAACTTTCTGCACTTGTTGCACAATATACTATTGTTATTTTGAATAGGTTAAATTAACCGATTTCCAGTTCTGATTTAAAATAATTCTATCTAAAAAATAAAAACTACACAACTAATATAAAATTTCAAAATATTTGAACTTCACAATATACAATTCCGACAATGCCTTCTTTTAAAGCTAAACGACTCACGACATTGATAGTACACATTTTTATAACAACCATTAAAAACACTACAATATACAGATTAACAAAACTATTATACAGAATGAATTTTATTTAGCACCTTACCATAGAGAAAAAAACTTTAGAGCAAACACCAATTGGAACACTGTGCTCGACCTCTGAACTTCAATCAACATGCAGCAATAAAATAATTTGTAAACCCTCCTATTTAATTCGCTAATTCTGCTCTACTTGGACTGACTCACCATTACGATTTTTTGTTAATACAACAGTTGGTGCAGTCAAAACAGCACTGCTATCTCTTAGTATTCCATTGCCGACTTCGGTCGGTCTTTAGGTGTTCTTCCATCCTCTGCAGATTATCCAGCAGCGTCTTTTTATCTTCAATCAACTTTGCGATATCATCTTGAGCGGAGGTGAGACACGCGCGAAGAATTTCTGCTTCTTCTTTCGTCTTCCGGAGTTGTCGATTTTCTTCCGACACTCGATCGAATGCAGCAAGCCTTCTCTTTAATTCTTCACCGTCTATTTTCAGTTGCCTCACTGTATGTTGAAGCTGGAGAAGTTCTCTTTCTTTCTCCCTTTCTTCTTTCACTAAAACTACTTCTTATATTTCTCATAAATAAAATATGTTTTTACTTACGGGACATACTAGATGATGATGAAGAAATTAAATTTTGGTTTAATGGGCTGATATTAAAAACACCGTCTATGTCTTTATTTATAAAAAGTTGTTTAACGGTCAAATCGATCGGAATTGGTCCAGGGGATGTGATATTATTTGGAGGTCGATCTTCGTTTATATGCAACTGAATATTATCTAACGTGATCTAAAACATTTTTATTATATAACTTGATTTGCGATGCTGGAATTATTTTTTACCTGCATGGGAATTTGAACAGGAATAATTTCATCCTCAGTCAAATCAGCCAGTCCAGTAACCGTACTCATATTCAAAATCAAATCTATGTCATTAATTTGAATAACTAAAGAATCCTTATACAATTTCCTGATATTATTCTTATCAGAAATATCAATATCCTTAATCGAAGATAAAGCAGAAACAACGACGTCGTGATCTAAACGAAGTTTAACTTTTGTAGAGGTGTTACTATTTGCTGGGATGTCCACCCAGGCTCTAGATCTCGAACTGAACTTTGACTGCACCAAAGAAAATTAAGAATTACTGTATTGAAATCCATAGATGATATCTACATTGGTTTAAATTGCATTCAATATCGCCCTACATTACGGTTAATGTTGTCTTGTTTTAAAAATTTAATCATGCATCGTATAAAATTTATTTGGGTATTCTTAGCAGATACCAATTAAAGCTAAAATAATTTCAATTTAGCTGTGTATTCATTATGCGCTATTCTAGCGATTTTAGCAGTGCAAAATGTGATTTACTTTTTCCATGCGTGGTTTATGCAAAAGCCGGTGTATTTATAATATTTAAAGCTTTGAAATGATAAATTTTGCTCTAATTTCTAAAATCAGGGACTGGAATATCAGTAAAATAATAATATGACAATTTAATTTCTAGAAGTTCGAGTCCCTGGTTAAAACATTTTTTCGATAAAAAAACCAAAATCAGAGCTTAACTGTTTCAATTTGTAAAAATACTAACCGAAAATCGAATTGGAGTAGCTATGTAAAATGAGTAATTTCGCCTGAATTAATATTTCGGACCAGGGACCTGGAGCAAATTTTACATTTGGGTTCAAGTTCAAAAAAATATTTTTTTAATTCTTTTACTTGTTAAATATGTACATTTATTATAAACATACTTTTTCTCTGACATTTACATATATCTTTTCGAAAATATTTCATTTAATAATGTAACTGTAACCAAAACACATATAAACGAATAATATGTATTCAAGCCATATTTTTTGCAATTTATTTATTAAATTGAACCTGTAAAACTGATTTTCGTTTGTAGTTCAAATTTAAAGGTTTGGATTTAAAAAAGCTGACCTATAAAAATTTCGATTCAGACAAAAATTCTGTTTTTTCGGGTTCAGTTCCAGGTCCCTGTTTCGGATTTAGCTAACCTACTCGTTTATCGGAACATGCAATGTATCGTGCAAATTGATAAAAATGTATGCCAATACCTTCATTTTGGCCTGCCAAGTGCCACACATAACATTCAAGTTAATAGATGTAGGAGAAGGCATGCAAAAAATTCAAAGACACATGACCAAGTGTTTCGTATAATTGTTTGTCTGTTTGGCATAACACTCGGATATTTCATTTTAATATACAATATAGTTATCCGTTATTATAACAGTCTATTATTACATTCGATAAAATAGATCAGTTACCTTCTATAGAATTATCACTTGAGATTGAGGTGATTTAATAAAATTTAAAGTGCAAAATCAAATGCAATAATAGATTAATAATATTTTGTAATATGAAATTCGCATTTTACCTGAAATTCGTCCCACGGAATAGATCCACATTCGTCACTTACAACATTAGACACTTGGATCTTCAGATTCGAAAAGAAACCCGCAGATTGCTGTAGAAACTCTACTTTGCTAAGTTTAAACGTTGCCACTGAAACCTGTCCAGAAATTAATTCGAGTCCTCAAAAAAATGTTTACCGTCGTACCAGGTCTCTTCGCTTGTAAGTACTAGCAAGAGAATGTTCACTGGGTGTCGTCACCGTATTTTCATCCTCTATCACTTCACTGGCCATTTCCACAACCGTCGCCCGAGCCGGCAAATCGTAATTCACCCCCTGAACCCTAAACATCGCGTCCATGCACTCCACATTTCGTTCTCCGGACTCTAAATTCACAACCACGTAGTTTTCGCTGTCTGAACTTGCGTCGCTTCTAGTGGAGAGAGTATCACTAATATCATCAGGACTAGATTTTAAAGCTGAATCCAATGAGGTCATTAGGTTTGAGAAGCCTTTTTTCATTGAGCTTAAACTTGCGTTGAAGTTATTCTGAATCGAAGTGTTAGAAAACGGTTGCGAAGGTTGCGCATTTTTCATTATTCCTCCGCCATTCGCAGATTTATTCGTTGTTACTTCCGTTAAGGGTAAAGATAAATTGTTAGCAAAGTTTTCAGTCTCACATATTTTTACTTCTTGGGTTTTCTTCACTATATCTGGTTGGGATGATAAAATGTCGTTAGATTGTTGCCACAAAGTTGTACCCGACCCCGCTGTAAAGCATTTCATTAAATAACGCGTTGTTAAACTATTTTTTCTACGACCACTAATGTAAATATAGCCATTATTGTACAACATACAAGTTATAGTGTCACATTAATATGTGTAAAGTATGATTTTATTGGCTTGTAAAAAGTTTCAATTTATTATTTAGAGGTTGATAGTTTGACACAGTTGTTTTTATGTTTTATAATTGGCGCTATTTACTAGTTATTTTTAAATTCTTTAAATGTATTGTATGATTGAAAAATATTTAATAGTGGTCGTAGAAAAATATAGTACATAATTCGAGTTGTAAAACAATTACGAACTTGTGGAATTATAAACTCGTCGCTTCGCGACTCTTGTGTAACTTTTCCACTTCGTGCGTAATATGCATATTACAATTCTTAATATTATATTATTTTATACTTACTGGCTTGTAATATGTCGTCTGCAATGCTTGAACTATCCGGCAAAACCGATTCTAAGTCCCCGCCAGAAGATTCTTTCCCTGGGCATTGAGAAGGCATCACAAACGTAACTTCTACTTGAGGAACCAGAGCCCCGATGGCTATAGATTTACTAATATCTTGCTTTAGAATTCTGTTTGAGTCCACAGCTAGAAAAGTTGCCAGTTCGGACAAATCTTCCGCCATTCGTAAAAGGAACAAGTACTGATAGTGATTCAACTGCACACTGACTAGATTTGATATGTAGGCTAAAGCGTGAATATCCGCAGTCTTAGGTTCATTTAGATTGACTTTCTGAGGCGTGGGGTCCAGTTTCATATGAACCCAAATCGTCACTGGCACCGCATCCAAAAACGGAATGGGTCTAGTACTCCCCACTGATCTAGCGCCGTAGAAATCGGCCCAAACTGGGTCTAAATTAATACACCAAACATCTTTGGCTTCGGTCCAAAGAAGTTCTTGACTGAATTGTTCATTAAATGGTTTATTTGAACTGAACTCCGGAAGAGTTCTAACATTATCTGTGGCTGCTATATGGTCTAAGAATTTTTGAGTGACTATATAATAATCTGTCGGTTGCGAAGGGAACTCAGAACCGAAAAAGAGAGAACCCATATGAAAAGAATCAACACATTTCGCTAAATCTGCTCGGGATGAATGTTCCAAACTCCGAACATTTGTTATCGTTGCTCTAGTGACCTGCATATGTAAAGATTTCGGCCGGTCTCTTTGACCATGATGATCCACATTACTTTCAAGTACAACTCTCGGTAAAATAGCCTCTATTTTCACATCAATATACGGCAAAGTAGTTGGTGCATTTGGTTTAGAACTTAAGAGTGACTGATGTAAATTTAATGCGAAAGAATTAAACCACAGACAACTATCTATGTCGAAATAGATTATTGTTGGATTGAGTTGCACGTAGAATTTTGGTGGAGGCACTACGATAAAAATAGTGTAATTTTAGTTATTTTAAATGTTTTATAACTTACATGGGAAAGGAATATCCCCAGGATAGTAATAATAAGTGAATTCTGCATGAACGATGTTTGTTTCTTCCGGAAGGGAAATATGATCACGATCACCTAGGAAAATTAAATTTATTATGTGAATTCAAATTAATATATAAAAAAACATATTAGAAATTAGAGTATTAGAAACAAAAATCTAAGCTATTTCAAACACGAAAAGTACCTGGAATTCTATCCTTCTTTTTATGTTGAGCTAGCATTAAAAAAATTACAATTAAATAAAGCTTTCAAAAAATATATTTCAAATACCTGCAATGAATTCCTTTAAAGCTTGTTTCTTCCCTGAAGTAGTAACTTTATACAAAGTGAAGTCTTCGATTCGCATTATGATACAAGTGGTCATCAACTTGGGTAACTGTTTAAGAACATAACTCTTCACTGTATTTGCGGGTTTCTTCGATTCGGGAGAAGATCCACTTTGAGCAGGAATATTCTGATTGTCAATCGGCTTGTTAGGTATCTGCAAACGTATACCTAACAAACTTTTCTCACTGATTTCTCAAATACAAACCTGATTTTGCTGTTGCGATGAGCGAGAAAGAGGAGTGTGTTGAGATCTATTTTTATCTATGAGATCTATAAATTTAGATCTAAATGTGTTTAGAGATTGATCTAGCCACTGGGTATGAGGTACGGAACTTTCTTTATACCGTGGCCAGTGTTTTCTATCCCCCATAGCTAAATGATACGGGTAGAAGTCTACTTGGAATCCATGTAGACTTATTTGTAATGCTCCACCCTCTTTTAAATTCGGGTGGCATGATCTGCCATCTAAAAATTAAACTTGTATTATTTCCTATATTGAAGAAAATTATTGAGATTTGAAATTTTTTTAAACCGCGAACAGGAAAATAGAAATTACAATTATAAACATAAAATTTAAATTTATTTTAAAAATATAACAAAAATTATTATTTATATTTTTTTAGACCGTTAGATCTTCCAATTTCAGTCGCTGAAATACATATTTTTCCTTACCTCCGGGATCATCGCAGAGATGCAGAACAATATGTTGGGACACAAAATGATATGAAGTTTCGACCACATCATAACGGCTGAAAATTTTAGAAATTGCACTTGCATTTTCATTGCTTCTAGCCTGTTGAGCTTGCTGTGCCTGATATTCCGGCAAAACCTGAAAAAACTGTTTAAAAAAACTGCTGCAAATATTCACTTTCACTTATTACTTCTAATTTTCGCGCTGCTTTTTGCTTTCGCGTAACTTCTGTCGCTTTTTGCACTAAGTCCGCTAAAGAATCTAAGAAATGTAAAGCTGCCTTAAGTTGAGAATCAGTTAACACCCAAAGTAAGTCATCTAAAATAACTACTAATCGAGAACCCATGATGAAGCAGTCGGATAGTCTTTTCTTGATTGTTATTCGGCACCGGGCGTGGTTTGTGAGTAATCTTAAAGGAGTTAAGTCTTTGTCCTTCGTGGACTTTGCTTCTATGCGAACAGTCTGCCATTCCAATTCCTTAAATATTAAAATTTGACCTTTTTCGGAGTCTTTTAATCGAGTCATTCGAAGATCGCTCCTTTGCCATGTTGTCGATTTAGATTCGACAATTATTCTGGAAATCTATTCTCATTTATTAATAAATTAATTCAACATATTTGAATGAAATAATTACTTGAACAGAGGCAGTAAACGCAGGACTATTAAAAGTAATGTTGACGGTGTTTACCGCAATGGTAATTCCGTCAATTACTTTATGTATGAAACTATATTTTCCCGGGATTCCCCCCATCGGAGCTGCAGTCGGTGAAGACAAAGATCGCAGCTCTTCGCATGTTTCTACTATTATATTTACTTCATCCAAATTCTAAGAAAGAATAACATAAGTGTTTATTTATAGAAAGCTTTGTTGATGTTTACCAAGTAAATAGGGACTGTTTTTAATTTCGTCCATGAAATTCGAAATTGTACGCGATTGCACCATGCCTTTGTAAGCCTCAACCATGACGGCAATTCAAGCAAATCTGTCAGAACGATTTCATCCAACTCTAAATTAGAAAGTTCACCCTCGCCTTTAAACGTACTTAAATTTATTTTATCGGCTGATAAATTTTTTGTAAACCTGTAAATTGACAAACAAAGACTTATTATATTTAATAAAGCTTTAAAGCGTAGTAATAAGATAAGAAAACAAAATTTTTATGTTATCTTAAGAACTATGACCCGCAAGGTTAAAATAAGCAATAAAAAATTACCTTGATAGATGTTTAAGTAATTGGTTTTTAATTATGGACACCATACTGACTAACTAAAACTATCAAACTGAATTTAAATTCTACATTACAGTCGAACTTCAATTAAATTAAGAGGCGACATTTTAGATGGCCAAATGTCAAATATCTCAGATGTATTTGACACATGGCTCGTAAGAACAAGAAGACGTGCTAATTTGACATAAAAATTTTGCTCATGCGCAGTGACAGTGATTTTCGGGTGGTTGGTAGAAGTGCGCAAGTAGTCCGTCTCTTTAGTTTGTCGTTCATCGTAGAAACCGGCCGCGTGGTGCAACATGACGTAAGTAATATCTTAAATATTTTAAGTCATCTTAACATTTTTAGTGAATATTACTTTAAAATATTTTATTATTATTGATAATTTATTAGGGCAAATATTTATTTTTGTTCTTTTTAATTATATAGGTCGAAAGTGTCGCGTGACACTCTGTACGAGTGTGTGAATGGTGTTCTGCAGCATTCAAAAGACAAGAAAAGGAAGTTTTTGGAGACCGTTGAAATCCAAATCGGTCTGAAGAATTATGATCCCCAGAAGGACAAGCGTTTCTCAGGCACCGTCAAGTACGTTTACCTGACTTGAGTAGTTTTTTATTAGCTAAGATGTTAAAAGCATAAAAGACTTCTCATTAGTTCAGGAAGCTGGGTTTACACCTGGCGGACCTGTACCCAGGGTCTTAAAATAACTGGGGAGATAATGGCAACATTATCGAACCTTTTGCTTAAAATATCCAAAGAAAAAATGGACGTAGTGGTAAGAATATATGAATAAAAGAAATGAGAATATTATGTTAACATGATGTTAAATTTTTGCATGTATTATCTGCAGATTTTCTGTGAAGAGAAATCTAAACTGATTTTCTAATTTTCTTTAAAACGTGTCTATATTATTTTTGTGGGGCTTTATGATTAAATTCTTTATAGGCTAAAGCACATCCCCCGTCCAAAAATGCAGGTTTGCGTTTTGGGAGACCAGCAGCATTGTGACGAAGCCAAAGCCAACAACGTCCCCTTCATGGATGTTGAAGCCCTGAAGAAGCTTAACAAGAACAAGAAGTTGGTGAAGAAGCTCGCCAAGAAATACGACGCTTTCCTTGCGTCCGAAGCTTTGATCAAACAGATCCCCCGTTTGTTGGGTCCTGGTTTGAACAAAGCCGGCAAGTTCCCTGGTTTATTGTCCCATCAGGAATCCATGATCCAGAAGATTGACGAAGTCAAGGCCACCATCAAGTTCCAGATGAAGAAGGTAATAAAAAAATAAAATACAGTCGCACTTTAAGCCAACTGATGCGATAAAAAATGTCCTTCAGTACGATAATAAGTGCGAAAATAACGCATTTATATAACTACCACTTTTATTTTCATGTAACTGTGGCTTTAAATATTTGCAACATTATATTTTTATCATTTTTAGAAGAGATTGTGAATAATTTGTTTTATAGGTATTGTGTCTTTCTGTCGCTGTTGGTCACGTGGGTATGGCTCCTGATGAACTCGTACAGAATGTCCATTTGGCCATCAACTTCTTGGTGTCCCTGTTGAAGAAACACTGGCAGAACGTGCGATCTTTACACGTTAAATCCAGCATGGGACCTCCTCAACGATTGTATTAAATTACAATATTTTTTATGATCTAACTATTTCAATAAAAATAGAAAAATCAAATTGCTATGTTTATTTTACTCCTCCTTTTTCCTGTATTTAACTTTGTTAAAATTAAGTTATATAATAAAAACAGAAAATACGTACTCAGCATATCAAATTAAGAGTTACTAAAATTATCATAAAACTTTAATTTTTGCTAAAGTTGAGCCCAATGTGCCACCCCTAAATATATGTTGTACATCAATATTATGTGAAAGAATTTTTATGTAGAGCATAGAATATTATGGTATGTGGAGGGGTAAAGGGAAAAGGGACTGTAGTGTAGTGTAGGTTAAGGTTAAAGAAAGAAGCAGAAACGGTTTAAATGAAAACAATAATAGTATGGCTGAGTTAGAACAAATAAAAGACGAAATGACTTATAAAAATGAAGATAAACCAGTAACACCAAAAGTACATAACAGTTTAATACAAATATTTTACAAAAACAATAATATTTACACTTGTAGGTTAAGAAAAAGAAACAGGCGAATTTATATTTACAGAAAAATGAAAACGAGTTAGAAATAAAGAAAATGAAGCAAGGGATGTCATATACGTGTAAAGAAAAAACAATTATATTAAATGTATTTAAATATTTCCGCAACCAATTCCCTGAAAAATGTGTGACAGACCTTGTTCGTCGAACGGCCAGAGCTACAGGTTGCAGTGAAAAAAGCATCTTCCAATTCCGCAAGGAAGAGTCCAGTGTCGAAGGTTTTAAAGAACCTTCAAAGACTAAAGTGAGAAAAAACATTAACATAAACAGTAGAGACATTAAATATGACAATTCCGTTCGAACTAACATACGAAACATTATATACGACTTACAATTTAAAAATGTTGTTCCTTCACTCAACACCATCCTCAAACAAATAAACGCGGATAAACAAATGCCAAAATTCTCGGTTATGACCCTTCGGAGACTAATGTTCGATATGGGGTTTTCCTACCAAAAAAATGGCAACAAATTCATTTTGGTTGAAAAGCCAGACAATCGTTTATTACAAGTTCAAAATCAGCAAGAAATCCCGAACCAACTACCTCCCCAACCACCCATAATCAACCACGAACCCCAAATTCATCGGCCTCCGAACCCCATGCCTCCCCCACCAGATATGCGGCTAAATCCTCCGCCTATGCACATGGTACCCCCTCAACATGAACCGCATATGATGGGGCCGCCACCAGAAATGCTACATCATCCACAGATGATGCACAAAATGCCAATGATGATGAATCCTAGGAGAGATATGATGCCACCCCCAGCTCCCGTTCCTCCCATGGACATGCACAGGAAGAGAGACCCCATGGCCCCCTGGATGCATGGAATTATAAAACAAGGACAGTGAAAATCGTCAGTATTATTTACAAGTAAGAAAAGGTAATAATGGAGAGAATGTATTTAATGTTGAGTGATTTACTTCTTTTAAAATATTAACATATTTTTATATTTACAAATAAAGTAACAAATACTGGTACAATACACATATGAGTAATATAACACTTTATCACATGTATCACATAAAAATACTTGAGTTTATTTTCTATTTACAACATATCACTTTCTGATATTGATAATAAACTGTCTTTACTTGGACGATTAGTCACCTTATTAGTTACAATATAATACGTTATCCTGTATAGGAACTCGTATTGTTTCTAGAAAAAACAAATTATTATTAAAAGTTCACATGGACGAGATTTTATTGTGTAAACTGTGACGTATTAACGCTTTAGAAAAGGATAAATTTACTAACGAATAGTAGCGAGAAAAATAAGCATACACGCGTAATAAATTTGACAAGGAACATAAAGCATTAATACATCATAAAAAATAGTTAATGTAAGAAGAAATTGTTTTTATGATATAAGTAGGATAACCAGATGTCCCACATTTTCTGAATTCGTCTTTACTTTACTAGTGAGAGATGTTGGCACTTCTCCCAAGAGTAAAGTACAATATTTGTTCTTGCAAGTACGGCAACTGTGTTGAACGCTAAGAATTAAGTACTTGATTTGAATTAAAAGTTTTCATTTGAATAAATTATTTTAAAATTTATTTTGTTATTCCAATTTGTATATTTTATAAAGATTTTATAGTCCCCTGGAATAAAAATATAAATTTAAATTGCTTCAAAATAATAATAATATACAAATGATACTCCAAACTTGAGTGACTAAACAAATTTGTTAAAATTGTCACAGCTTTTATGTAAAGTCAACGCATTGCGGCATTAATTTCACTTCGTTTACGGCGGAGGAATAGTGAGAGAAGTACGAATTTCTCCCACCCATTTTCCGTCTTCCACAGATAGAGAAGTATGTACTTCTCCAATCAAAAACAGTGGGAGAAGTAGGCACTTCTACCGAACGCATAAGGAAAAATAATATGTCAACAATCACATGTGGTTTTTTCGTATAAAAGCATAGTACAAAATAATTAAAGTTTAGCATTAGAGGAAACTTTAATCTGTTACATTTTACTTCTTCATATACTCCAATAACATGTGCAATATTTCGTTGCATTCTTTCGGTAGCTCTTCTCTTTGCCAACACTATAATACCTATCGATCACTAATTGTGATCCAAGGAAAAGATATTTATTTTCTCAAATAAATATACAGAGGTCAGAAATATATGAATCGCCTTAGATTTATCAACTGAGAATGTTATTCCTATTTCAATCTTTCATTTAAAGTTTGTATATGTTTTTGATTTTGCAAATAAAAATGAATTTAAAAATGATGTATATGGATTAGATCTTTTGAAAAATATCCCGGTTTTGTAATTTATAAATCTGGTTACCCTACATAGAAAGGATTTTTAGAGGCGTATACATTTCATCCTCTACGTATGTTTACATTGCTTGACATTGTACCTTGTACAAATTAAATCTTGTATGTCGTGTACACATTTTATCGGCAATAATTTTTATTCTGCACACATTTTATCTCAGTATATGTTTTATTTGGTACATATTTTATTTTACGCACATATATATCTTTTCTACATCTTCGCCAAAAGCATCTTTAAAACATTGTACCTTTCATTCATTTTATTGCCAATGCAATTAATATTAATATTAATTAATAAAAAATGTGTGGAACATAAAATGAGAAGAAGATAAAATGTGTGGATGATAAAAATTTGCGGGTCAGATAACTTTTTTGATGCAATGTTGAGCAATATAACATATGTGGAGGATAAAACGTATACGCGTCAATTTTTATGAATGCGGAAATGTTGAATGTTACCTCCGACTGAACCATGTTCATTCTTTGCTTCCGCAGGCTTAAGACTGTACCAAAAATATCCACTTTTCGTTTATCTCTGATGGACTGCTGCAAAATGTCCACTGCTACGAGTGTGCCGGTCCTTCCTACACCAGCGCTGTAAACGAACCAGATGCCATTATTTTATAAGACAATAAATACTCATGCTCGCTTAATATTATAAGTGATATATTTTAAGACGCCTTCAGTATTTTAGATACTTAATTTTTATATTGATATTTAATAAAGTTTTTAACATTTTTTACCTGCAATGTACAATTGTCAAACTACCACGCTCCTTTCGTCGTATTCCTCTCATTACTTCACAAAACTCTACCATTTTGTGAAGTTCAGTAGGTACGCCAAAATCGGGCCATTGAATGAACTGAAGATGCGTTATTTTTTTCCCAATTATGTCTGTGTCCTATAAAGTTATAATAATAATAATAACAGTAATAAATTCTTGCACCTTTCTGACCCTTTTTTTGACTTGAAATACTCGTTTATAATGCGTATCAAATGATGTTTGTTCCAAACATGTAATATCAATTCCATTAAGTAAACAATGCTCTTCTTGTAAGTCAGGGAAGTATTTATAACATTTCTCTTTACCCATCTCTACAAATTGTGTTAGCATTATTATAAGGGATACGTTTTGTTCCAAAACCATTTGCCAAAATGCTGGGCATGTTTGTTCCGTAGGTCCTTGAGTTGCAATGAATTCATTGGATCCGCTGTATCCCTAAAGTAACACATGTACACAGAGCGACAAAAATATGTATATTATGTCAAACCTTTATAAAAGATGCATTGATATAATCGGTTGAATTTGTTTCTTTAACTTCTAATTTCACTCTCGTTTGGTCATCTAAAATTTTAAATCGTATCACTTATGGAAAATTGACGTTGCTGTCAATATGAAAATATTTAATTTTTCAGAATATTTTTGCTAATGGCAATTTTATAAGGAATTTATGTTGTTTAATTACATGGTAGGATGTTGATGTATCGGTTTTTTTTCTTGTTCATGGGCAGCATAGCAGTCTTCGTCGACAACGTGACATCGGAACTGATGGTTGACAACAGTTGAAATTCGTTTTTGATTTTTCCCGGATTTTCTATCATTTTTTCGTAGTGAGTTCCAAATTTTTTAAGCGGCACAGGTAGTGGGGCTGGTGAAATTTGGCTTCCGGAACTTCCACGAGACCTAGACAAACCCATGTTATATATTTCTACTGACGATGTCTTCTACATTGTAAGTAATACCAGTTTTTGAAATTTAATTTGCCTTTGGTGTAAAACAATACAGCTGCGATTATGAAGGCGATTGCTAGGATTCCAACTATGAGTCCTACTATTAGCCCTACAGGTACATCGCCATATGCAGCTAAAATTATTGAATTAATGAGGCAACTCGCATTTGATTTATTTTCTTACCTGTGTTTAATTTTAATAGTTTTGTATCAGTGTAACCATGCTTTGTAAATCCACGAATTTTTACATAATATGCTGTGCTAGGTATCAAGGGTTTATTACAATCTATTTTAGTACAATTTTCATCATTTCCTAATATGTATCTAAATGTTTTACTTGTTAAAGGATTCCATTGTCTTGGAGTTGCCTCATAAGCTCTTGATTCTCCCGTACACGAAGAATTGTCTGATTTTATTTTGGGCCATGTATCTTTAATATTATTATCGTAAATTCCGCGTATGGGTTTTTCTGCACAATATTCTGTTCCAACTATTATAGAGTAGTATAGTATTTTTCCATTAGTTTCGTCAAACATATTGTTACTTATATAAACAACCGCAGATTTCCAAGGTTCTTCCACAATGGTAGGATTGGGTTCTATTATATTTTCTTCTATTATTTTAGGAACTAAAAATTAATTATTATTATTCATCTTCTTCAGATAATATAATGCATTGCGGTCAAAATTCTACCAGTTGTTGTCATTTTAAAAACTTGTATCAAGAAAATAAATTAAATGAAGAAATAAATTGGGGTATTGGTATTCGAAAGAACCGAAAACAAGAAAAAGATATCTTGTTCGCTAAAGATGCGTCCGTATTAGATCTTCATAAATCAAAGAAGGAAAAGAGATGCAGGAAGGAAAAGGAAAAGAGAAAGAAAGAAAAGAAACGTAAAGAACATGAACCTCCAAAATGTGGAGTACCACAAACTCTTACTCAGATTGACCGAGACACAGCTAATTTAAAACAATATATGCAATTATTAGCAACTCCTAAAAAATGTTTCTGTGCGGAGCATCATTCAGAAAAGAAAAGAAGTCATGATGTGTGCTCTCCTCGATGTTGCCAATTGGCTATGCCTAAAAAAAAACGCGTGTTTTGTAACTGGAAAGATTTTTACGAAGTTTTACCACCTGAAAAGATATTATTTTTAAAAGAAATTTTGCATAAAAGGGAAGCTTTAAGACCAATAGATGCATACAAATATTTCAACAGACTAGCCAAACAACAACGAAAAAAAGAAAAACAAAAAAAACTTCAACAGCTAGAACAGGCAAAAAGCAAACCGAAAAAAACTAAAATAGTTTCAGAAATAAATAATTTAGCCCATAAAGTTATCAAATACTTTTCCGAAAAAAGTAGACAAAACGTCAAATGTATTCACATAATGATAGCAAATTTAATAAAAGAAAAACTAGAACAAAATAATCTAATAGAAAAGGGATATCGCCGAGAAAATACAGATGATATATGTGGACAAACTCTGTTCAACACTCTGGAACAGGTAGCAGTTTGGTTGGAAAGCAACATCTCCTACGACGATGAACCTTCCGACGATGAAGGAGAAGAAGAAGAATCCACCAGTTCCATTTCCACGATAAGCGAGGAGGAAGAAGAAGAAGAAGAAGAAGAGGAGTTTGGCGAAGCAGAGGCAGAAGCTGCACCAACCAAAACGATACTGACAGAAATTATAGAAGAACCCGATATAGAAGAAGAAAAATCAGGGTTTGAAGTAGAAGCTGGGCTAGTTGAAGCGCCGGAAGAAGAAACTGAAAAACAACCATCAGTGAAAGAAGCTTTAGAACAATTCTTTACCGTGATAGAAGAATATGCTCCAGAGTCAGAAGACATTGTAGTAGAACGGCCTAAGGATTCTACAGGTCAAACCTACATTCAAGAAGTTTACGAGCCTGCTGAAGTAATGTCTGAAGCCAAACAAATTGAAGTCAAAGCTGCATCTGAAGTTGTCCCATTAGAAGCAGCCGAAGAAGCAATAGAATTAGTAGAAGAAGAAGAAATTGTTGGAGAAGAGGTGGCTGAAGAAGAAGGAGAATCTGTCGCCGAAGAACTTCCAGAAATGGCAGAAGAGCTGATTGAAGAGCATGCTCCTGATGCTGTCTGTTGCATAACAATGAAGACCTGGGCTACTTGGCTAGTAGATGTTGCGCAGAATACCCATGCTTGGTGCCAGTGGATTCAGGAAGTTATCGCAAAGGTGCGATTCTTTGCTTCTATAGTGAAAGGCGAAATCAAAACCCCAGATGGTCAAGTAAGGGTTCTGTATAAAGAAGAATGGGATCAGTTTGTTAGAACTCTCAACCAGGACATCGAATCTTGGGAGAAATACAATGTACACGTTAAAGCCCTTTCAGAGAAGATTATAGCTACTTTTCAAAACAGAAGAATTTTATGTTGTCCTGCTTGTATAAAATCTAAACTCATTGTCAATCAAGATGCAGCACATCAAGTCACAGAACAACTAATCGAGGCATTGAAAACCACGACTTATTGGCGAAGCTGGCTAGATACTATAGTTGAAGAAGCGAAGAAACTTGCTTCTCTAAACTTCCCGCTTCCATCAGCTGCCGATGAAGCTTCTCTACAGAGTTCATATGACTCTGGTTCATACGTCCACGAATTAATAGAACTGAGATCTTCTGTAGTTTCTTATAGTGATGATTCAACATCGTCTTCGTCTGTATTACTTCTTGAAGAAACAAGAAGTAAAGACACATTGGATACACCTGCAGAGAAAACTGAGAAGAGAGGGTCTGCTGCAAAAGCAAAAGGAAAGAAAAAAGGCAAAAAATAAAGTGACGCAGTCCCCTATTTGTGTACAAAATTCCTGTTCTAGAAATTTGTCAGAGTTGAAAATATATCCTTCGTAACTAATTTTACTTACTTCCTGCAGGCGATTTTATTTTTCTTTCAGCAGATTCTCCATTGTAGGGGGCATAATTTTTTGCCCAAACTTTAACATCATATTGAGTTTCTGATTTTAATAATGGAAATTTATAACTATATTGTTTACTGTTGTGAGCACCTATAGAATTGACTTTACAATCTGTCTGATTTTCGCATAATTCAACGGAATATTGCTTTAATTTTCCATGCATTTTACAAGGTGTTTCCCATATTACTTGTAGAGACACATTATAGGTAGAAGAAATGGTATTTGCATTTAAAATTTTTGTATCTACATTGGCTGGTTGTTCTGGAACTAAAACACAAATGTATTTATTGTAATTTTGGAAAGGGATCGGAAAGTGGTATTTTATTTTAAGTTCTAAACCATATTTTTTGAAAAAAAAACGTCAATTACCATTTTTTCTCATATTATTATCAAACACATAGGTTTTTTTTATTTTCTATGGATTTGCGTTAATATTTTTAAATCTCACCATTATGGTAATGGAGGCACAGGGATCATGCTAAAAAGCATGTTTCAAGATCCCTAAAATCTGATTTTAACATTTCTACAATGAAATTTGTAGGTGAGTATATGTATGTCTGTATATACGATTACTCAAATTCCATTCAAGCAGAAAATTAAAATAAAATGTTTTACTGAAATGACTGATTAGATTTTGATTACAGTAGGAGACTAGCAGAAATTTTAAAACCGGTAAAAATATGTTATTATATGTAAATAGTTATTTTCGTACTAACAAGTACGCGAAGTTTGTGTTTTTTATGAAAATGGTACTTTTGTGATTAGTTCAGTAACTAGGAAAAGTAACAGTGGCATAGGCAGAGTTAGGGGGTAATTTCCCAAACTACCCCCTAACTATGCCTAGGCCACTGTTACTTTTACAGACCCAACCCCCCCGCCCTCCTAAGGACCTCCAAATTTTGAATTCGCACCCCTAAATAAAATTTCTGAATATTTTAATAAATGTTATCTTCATCTTAATAGGAAGCATCGATATAGAACGATAAAATGCCTCTATACTTATAGAATGACAAAGAATAAATAAAGATATTTTGAAAGCTGAAATGACTTTTCTAAAGAACATGATGAATAGTCAAAAATTAAATGACAATGTTGTTTTGTAAATCAATTTTATAATGTACCTAGTGCGCGAAATAATGCGCCACGTACGCGAAATAATGTACCCAATATCCAAAATACACGTGTCTTTTACTAATAAAGTAATCCTGTACAACGTTGCCATTCTCGAAATGTCAAAAAATAATATTATTTTTGAAAAATGTCAAAAAATCGAACAAAAAATTTAGGAAGTTGTGGACAGAATATGGTGAATTCTGTAATAAGGTATTTCGAACAAGAACGTGACAAACGAAGATACAGAGGGGGATGCTGAATGAATTAAATTTATTCTATGTAAATAATTCACAATATGATATATACACACATGGTATACTATGCAACACTTGAATGTACCCTACAAATATTGGCAACGTTGCATCAGGGAACATTATGACGTACGATCACATTTTCGTGAAAAAGACTATAGTTGTAGAAATATTTTTTTTTTGTATTCAGGCGCCTTAAACGGGAATTTAAACATGTTAAAATGAATTGGAGATTTAATGTTGCTAACTTGTCCCCAAAGTAACGATTTTGAGGAGCATATACAAATAAAAAAATATAAATTATATTTTTGTCCGTTGCTCAGGTTGTGTAGATCAAAAAAACAGAAGAGTTATTTATATGTTTATAAAGTTTGACATGTCATTTAAAAAAATTAAATATGACGTTTTTACACGAAATATGACTGTCTCACTGTCTGTAAATTGAACGCCTAATAACGCTGTACATATCATATTTTTTCTTCAACTTACTGCCTTCACTGGAGCTAAATTTTGTGGTATTTGCTTCACCCCATCCTCCATCTGATTCCGCAGCAACAGATATTTCATATGTAGCTGCAGGAATTATATCGTTATAGTCATATACAAATTCAGTTTCATCTGCAGTTACATTAGTAGAAAAATCACGAGGTTTGTCTTCTTTACATCCTTCTACTAAATCATAGTTTAGTCGTAAATATTCTACTTTTATTTTAATACTTTCAGGCTCTCCATTCCACTCTTCTGGAGATTCCCATCGAATAATCAAACTTCTATTTTCTGTTTCTTCTACTGAAAGAAATGGTGGAGGACTAGGAGCTGTAAATATAAACATGTTATTCAAGTTTTATAAAATTAATTTGAACTTACGTTTAGATTTTGTTGTGAACTTTATTGGTTCACTATAGATTGAAGATCCAGCTGAATTTATAATCATTCCAGTACAAGTATATGTCATGTAGGGCTCAATATCTGTTATATTAGCTGTTAATTCATTATTTTGCAAATCCATATCACCCTCAGTTACAATTTCGATTTTATCTTCCGAAATACAAGTCACCGTAAAATTTTCTGGTTGACAAATTCTTTTATCAAACTTCCATTTAGTCAAAACAACATCATCTTGTACGATAACTTCTTGTGGAATTGGAGGATCATTAACTGAAAATTTATTGAATAATTTTTGGCTCTGATTTTGTGTTAACTTATACCATCCGGATGTGAGAAGTTGGTAGTCTTTTTTTCACTAATTTTTTCACTACTTTTTGCCTGAGCAGAAATTGTATAGTTGATACAAGAACTCACGTTTACTAATTTGAATTGTTTGATTGGTTTTACTATTTCCATAGAAAATTCTACATCTTTTATATACATTTGGAGAATAGTAGCAGTGTAACAATATTGTACACTATTTGCTATATTCCAAGTAATTAATAAATATTTTTCTTCTTTATTGAAGTCGGTTTTCAAATTTTCCACGGGTAAAACTAAAAAAAAATACTACAAACAAGAAGGAACAGGTGTTTGTTATATGTGAAAACGATAGAAGCGTTAATACGTCACAGAGCAAGAATTTTTGTAGGTGTGCAACGGGTTTTCCATATTTTTTAATATACAGCGTGTGCAACGAAATGCGGAACATAGGACTTTAACATGGGAGTTCATAAAATTGCAGATACTGTCTCTCCTGTTAGATTTAGAACAAAACTGCAAGAGTACAAAGTTGTTCGAAATTAAGTTCTACATCAGATAAGATCATAATTGATCCAATAGAATGACTGCAGTACGAAATTTATTAAGTATAAAATGTAACATTTTCGTTCGAAATCAGACAGCCATGGAAATAAAAGAAAATATCTATGTGTCAGTTGTGACAGTTAATGACCATGTCATTATAGACAATGTTATTTGAAATTAATTATTAAATTATGTTATAGTCTAAAATATATAAATTCATCTTAAATAATATTAAAATACAGGCAATAAGAATTATAATCAGTGATACGTGATACTTCTCTAAACTGACAGATAGATATTTTCTTTTATTTCTATGGCCGTCTGATTTTTAACAAAATATTACATTTTATATTTAATATATCTTGTACTGCAGACGAGCAGTTGCTACAATTATGATCTTAATTGATGTAGAATTTAATTTTGAACAACTTTATACAGTTGTAGTTTTGCTGTAAATTTATTAGGTGAGAGAGTATCCGCAATTTTCTGAAATCCCATGTTGTCCTTCAAATAAAAATATTTCATACAATTCTTTTTATTTTATTGAGAAACCCAATAGTAAATGTGTAGGAGAAACAAACACTGAAATAGTGAGGTCTAATTCAGTAAACACAAGAATATGACAAACCGCTTTTTAACAGGGGATTCACCGTCACATGCATATATTAAGTTCAATTATTTATTTATAAATATTTTTTCTACAACAAAACAACTATTTTAATTTATTATTCATATTATTCATTTTATTTTTAGATTAGAATAAATGACACTAAACTTTTTACATAAAACAAGTGAATTGTTTATATATTCATGTAAACGGAAAATGTTTCTGTCATAAAAACCTATAGTGTATAAAATTTTAAGTAGTAATAATGTTTCTTTAATAAGTTAAAAGTGTCATCGGCACAAAAAATCTTGTGTATCACACGCCCAGAAACTCTTTTGCGAGATCTCGCATTATTTGCAGGCATGTCAAAATAAGCTCGCTCTCGCAAATGTTTTTTTTTGGATATAAATGTTTCTTTTGAAGAATGTTTAACAGCATATGAAATCTTGTGATAGAATTCAAACTACTTACTGTGTTCCAATGTTGAAGTGCTGTTCAATTCAGGCTCACCTATATGTGAGTCACCGTAAAATATTTGTACACTTACAGTATATTTTTCACATGGCAGTAATTCTGTTATTTCATATTCTGTTTTATCTGTTGTGTCTTTCCCTTTATTTTCACTGCCTTCCCACACTATAATGTATTTATATGGACAGTCAGGTTTTGGATTTGACCACTTTACATGAAGAGAAAATTCAGATGGTTTTATATTTAAATTAGTTACTAACCCTAACTCTGAAAATAAATAAAATAAAGTAAATAATTTATTAGAAAAAACAAGTAATATTTATTTGTACCATTGCAAGAATCATATGGTTCCGTAGGTTCATCTGTTGTTGAATAACTTTCAGTTGTACTTTCAGAACTAATTTCTTGTGAAACTTCTGTAGTAGTACTGGTTTCATAACTGCTGAAACTTTCAGCAACTGATTTAGTAACCTTTTCATATTTGGACGGAGTAGGAGTTGTGATTTCAGTACTTTTAGCACTTGTACTTTTGGGAATTATGAAATTGCCGAAGCTTTTAGAATTTGTAGTTCTACCGCTTTCTTTTTCATGATGTATTGAGGTGATTGGTCGTTTGATAGTAATTTCAGGATTTGTGAAACTATCATTTGTTTTTTCAAAAGTAAAATATAAAGGTTCTGACTTAGTTCCCTTACTAGTAAAACTTTTCATATCTAAAGTACCATTTTCTATTTCCATATGATCTGTAGTAGATGGACTTGTAATATTATCAACTACATTAGTACTTTCAGAACTAATTTCTTTTACTATTTTAGTACTAGATTCTTTATCTAAAGTTGAACTATTCTCTTTTTCTATGTTTGTTTCGTAATATTGATATTTTTCATTTTGTTTATTTTGATCATTAGAGTTAGAAGTTATTGTATTTATTTCGATATTATCTTCAGTTACATTTTCTGTTGCAGTTATATTATTGACTTTATGATTTGTTTCACTTGTGTTTTCAAAAGTAAAATATAAAGATTCTGAATTAGTTCCGTTACTAGTGAAACTTTTCATATCTGAATTACCATTTTCTATTTCCATATGATCTGTAATAGATGGACTTGTAATATTATCAACTACATTAGTATTTTCAGAACTAATTTCTTTTACTGTATTAGTACTAGATGCATAATTTTCTTTGTCTGAAGTTGAACCATTTTCTTTTTCTGTGTTTGTTTCGTAATATTGATATTTTTCATTTTGTTTATTTTGATCATTGGAGTTGGAAGTTATTGTATTTATTTCGATATTATATTCAGTTACTTTTTCGGTTGTAGTTATATTATTGACTTCATGATGTGTTTCATTTGCTGTACTATTTTGCAATGAATCATTTATTGTTTTTAAGTCTATATTTGGTGCATGAATCATATTTAAATTTTCAATTTTACTGAAATTTTTAGAACCTAAAATATCATTTTCTTTTTCCATATGTTTTGTAGTAAATGTATTGGTAGTTTCAATTTTGTTGGTACTTTCAGAAATAGTTTCCTGTGTACTAGTAACACTAGTTCCATAATTTTCTAGAGTTGTAACATGATTTTTTTCAATGTTATTTCCTGCTGTGGATATATTTGCTGGATGAAGAATATCTAAATTTTGAATTCGCCTATCTCTGTTAGTAATGTTGTTGGAATTTTCTGCAAAATCAACAGGATGTTATAATACTTTCCTCATGCAAAGTTTAATTTATGTCCGGAAAAAGGACAAAAAACCACAACAGATAAAATAATATCATTAATATGAATAACTTTTGTTTGCAAAAAAAAGTTTTATTTTATGTTGGAGTAATTATTAAGTCAATAATTGTTATCAGTAATATAATGGGAATAAACGTATAAAATTTATCTTGTTACTATCATCATTTTTTACAAATTGGCTTTAAAGATAAAAAAATGTTTATAATTTAAGTCATAACATAAGAATTTACAAACTCTCTTATCAAAAACTTACCGTTCTGCAAATTGTCACTATTTGTAAATAAAGCACCTTGGATTAATGTAAGAAACAATATCTTTACACAAAATTTCATTTTGTCACTTAGATTCACTAAGAAGAAACACTTAATGCCTTAAGATAAACATTATATTCACTCATTCCACAATGAATAGATATAAATACAATTGTCTATCTCATCCTGTTGAAAATACTCCTTATCTTCCTTAATCTTGATCTTGGATATTTATCACGATTGGAAATTACAAAGTTCTCAAACCATTTCGGCAAGCAGCATGTAGAAACACTGTAATTTACAAATAAAAGCGTTGCTGTTTTACTGTGAATAAGATAATTTTTATCTACATTTAAACGTCACACTTATCACAGTTACATACTTTATCGTAATTCGTTCGGGTTTTCTCTTCGACATTTATTTTCGAATTTGAATCGCACGTGCTTTCGACAACAGCAAGCTCGTAGTGGGTACCACAAAACTATAAATTACTCATTATCTTAACGAATATTATCGCTATTATAATCTGAAGGTTATTATATTTCATATCGTATTGTTTATTGATTCAAATATTTGCAAATATTTGTGCAATTCTAATTAAAGTTATCATTGTTTGGATTGGCACTTAACGGATAAGATTTAAATATATTTTTAATTGTTTAATAATGGTATTTATCTACGTACTTTAAAATATTTTTAATTGTAACATACTTCGTATATTTATTTTTATAAATATTCTTAAATAAATAAATTGGTTTAGGCTACCCACTTTACATATTTGTATTGCTAGTTGCATCATATTTTTTCTTCATTTTTCATAAAAATCTTAAGTGTACAACTACAAATACTTCATATTTCTTCATTTTATTTCGCGATATTTTTTCTGGAGTTAAAAATTGATTAACTCCATTGAATATACAATACTATAACATTTAAATTTTCTTTTTTTGTATATTGCATATAATTTATTGCACTTTTTTACAGTTTTGTTTCAAAAAAATCGTATCTCAACTTTATTTTGAAAAAAATAATAAAACAGTGTCGTTCTGAAATTGTACCGGCAATTTGCAAACATGGATGTATTGTTAGTTGCGTCTTTATTGAGTTATTGAGCATTATATTTTGTTCCTCGATCTGATTGTAAAAAAGGATTAAGGAATAAAAAAACATTATTATTTTGGTATTAATTTATTGTTATCAACAAATAACAACAACCTATGCGATAAATGCAATTTTATTTCATTTCACATAACAACAAATAAGGAAATTTAAAAAGACTATACACATTATTGTCACTAACTGGTCACTCCAGCTTTCTGCATCGCTGCCATTGCATTTTCATTTGCAAGAAGCTGGAACTCTTGGAATCTCTGAGATATTCTTTGGTTCACTTTCAGAAATTTTTCCATACAGTTGAGAGCACAGCGATCCTAGAACAATTCTTAAGTAAAGTGCACTTAACTTTTTAAATATATTTACCTCATGAGGTTTTACTGTTCTTGTAGTAAAATCTGTAGCGCAATCATTGAAGCATAATTCAGATAATTTGTTGTAGGATATTAAAAAATCACGGAACTGAAAGGAAGTAAATGAGTGACAGAAATATATTTTTTATTATATTTACTGTTTTGATTTGTTCGGGTCCGACATTTTCCAAACCGGTTCCTGGAGGTAGAACTGACATTATTAATTAATTTGGCAAATATTTTAAGTCAAAAATATGATATTTGCATGTGATATATTTTTGAGGTTATACTTGTCAGCTGAAGTACGTGAAGTTAGATGAAAATGAAATTATATTTATTAAATACTATCCTCCTCAGTAATTATCTTAAATGATTTCAAACAATTTATTAGACTATTATATTATTTCAAAAATATATTTTCTATAAAATATTTATTACATTCATATTGGTTTATAAGATGATTGTGAAGTACGTGGTGCCATCGCTGTGAAAGTTGTGAACTTCAACCGTCAGCTGATAAACTCAAAAATTTGTTAGAATAATTCGCGGTTTATTTAACAATTTGTAAAGGAAAGTGTGTAGTGTTAGTGTTAATTACTTTAACAAACTAAAATATAAATCTACAAGTGTTCGTTATGTGCATACCTCATGTACTGTTTATATTTCCTAAAAGTTTTAACTGATTTTCTTCTAACCTAAAATGAGACGTCAAAACATAAACAAAACGATAAAAACTACATTAACTCCTCGTGCAAGTAAACTACAAGTTGAAATTCAAAAACATCATGTTATAAATAAAGCAAGATGTAGTAGAATAAATCCAGGAGTAGAAACTTTCGCAATAGTTGGCGAAATTGACGAATATAAAGCTTCAAGTCCTTTGCATTTGCCAAAATATCGTATACCACTTCTAGAAGACGATTATCGCGAATTAGAAATTGCTGGTACAAGTGGTTGTACCTCTTTGAATAAAAAAGTTGCCGAAATAAATAAACAATTAGCTTCTCTTGAAAATGAAATACAAACCAATTTCTATGACCCGACAACACCTATCGGTTCTTTTGTTCAAAACCCACACAATACTCCCATAAATATTAGTTCTTTTTTTGTGCAAAATCCTGATAATACTCCTAATACTTTATCTCAAGTTAGTTACAACCCAAATGTAGAAAACAACGATGTTTTAAAATCAAAATCATCGTCAGTTAAACTGCAAATTGATATTAAAAGAACTAAATCAAAACCAGACGTTATTGCATCTAATGTAACTAAATCAGAACTAACAGAATCTAAGTCAGATCCTAAGTTATCAGACCGATCAGAATCTAAGTCAGATCTTAAATTAAAAACACCTAGAACTGATAGATCCGATCCCTCTCTTATTATTAAACGAGAAATAATGCAGTACAGAAAATCACTTAAAACTAAACTTAAAAATGAGAAAATGGAAAGAAGATTAGAAGAACTACGAGGAGGGAAAACAAAAGAAGAAACAAAAGTGACAACAGATGTTATTCCGTTTAACATTGCCGGTAAAGATTGTATTAAAATTTATTTGTAGTTTGTAATTCACACACATATCCCTAGATGGCAGTGTGCTGTCTATCATACCATTTTTTTTTATTTTTCAAAAAATAAGTTCAACTATGAATATTTTTAGCTTTATTTTAACGCAAATAAACTTGAAATAAATTTCATTTAAGAATTAAATTTGTTATGATATATTCCTTTTTTTAAATAATATATTTGTTATTATTGCAGGAGTTTATTTAGTTTTCATTTGTTTCAGAGTCCATAAAGAAAATAAAAGATTACGAGTTTTCTTCTGAAAGGTAGGATTTTATTTTTTTCTATATTAAAAATTATATTGTTTTATTGATATATGTATGTTCGTGAAAAGTGAGTGTTTTATTTATTTTCATCAATCTGCAATATTACAACGGTAGGTGATCACTCAATAAAATATCTAGTGACTGAGGCATAGGTAACAATTGTTTTCTTAACAAAAGACAGTAACTTGACAAAACAGCATCGCTATCTGTCAGGAACAGTAATCCTTCCGCGACAATGACAACTGCTGGCAGCTGTAGGAAACGGAAAATAATTACGCGACCGGACATTACGTCATTAGGGCAGGGGCGGGCGTTTCAACCCTCCGATCGTCGCTTGTCTTGTCCCCATCTTGCATATGTCCTTGTGGTAGATGTAGATTGTCGAGACAGCTGCAGTCTTCGTATGGTCTTTGTTATTTAAAATTGCGCCACTTTGGGCACGGCATGACCGTCTTAAGGGGACGAAAATTAGAAAAAAAAATACATATATTCCGAGATATATTCATTTGCAAAAAAAAAACTAGAAAAGTTTGGTAATAAAAAATAAATTTACTTGGGTAACACTAAACTTGTAACATTTTGGATTTTTTTTTATATATTTATTTTCAAAACAAAATATTTCATACTTATTTTGTATTTTAAAAAAAAAAAGTCCAGTAGTACACGAGAAATATATTAATAATAAAAAACTGACTTCAATTCCATCTCAAGAGAGAGATAGAAAATGTAGCAATCTGTTTTCTACTCTAGTAGAGGAATCAACATGACACAAGCACGGGCTATTTTTAATTGAAAAAACTTGTTTTTAAATATTTATTATATTTTTTACTTCATATAGTCTATGTAACTCCAAAATTAATTTATAATGTGAATTTCTTTTGTGTATTCTGTTTTTCTTTTAAGAATAAATATCTCAAATTTTCTGACTCCTCCCCTGTCCAAATTTCCATGAATTCCGGTTCCTTGTGCCCTCTTTCTCAGGTAAGAACTCTTACGTGGCCCGGTGCTCACACATAAAAGAAAAAATTGTTATGCCCTTGGTTTCTTTTTGTCATATTCGCACACGTGTCTACGGCCCTTCTTAAATAGACACGTGACGCAATAGGGCCGGTGTGCGATAGCTTTTGTTTGCTAAGAAACGCTATCTCGGATACCACATATTCCGGTATTGATACCGTACGTCTTTATCAAAGGAAACGTTACTTGTATAACAGAGTTTACCTGGGAAAGGATAATGCGTAGAACACAGCTGCCAAGAAAAAAATATTACAATATATATGGGTCATAACTGTCATACCCTAATATTTATAGAAAAGTGATGATATATTTATTTACGTTTCCAATAAAAAAAATCCGACTACGTCCCACACAAAAAAAATATCTACGGTGCACTCTCCATGTTAGCTAGAATGGTAAACACTAGCAAAAGATTGTATAATATATCTTGAATTATATAAACAGTGTGTGCAACGAAATGCGGAACATAGGACTTTAACATGAGATATAAAAAAATTGCGGATATTCTCTCTCCTGATAGATTCAGAGCAAAACTTATAAAAGTTATTAAAAATTAAATTCTACATCAGATAATGTGTGCAGTACGAGATTTGTTAAATATAAAATGTAATATTTTCGTTAAAAATTATATGGAAAAAAAGAAAATATCTATATGTAACAATTTAGTTAACTATCACTGATTATAATTCTTATTGTCTGTATTTTATATTATTCAAGTTGAATATAGATTCTTTTTTTTAAATAATACACCAATATTACAAAAATATAAAAATTTCTTAATTACTTGTGACTTGTTATTAACTGTCACATGGATATTTATTTTTTGTTGCCATGGCTGTCTGATTTTGAACGAAAAAGTTATTTTATATTTAATAAATCTCGTACTGTAGATGTGCTGTTGCCTTAATTATGATTTTATCTGATGTAGAATTTAATTTTGAACAACTTTGTTCTCTTCTATTTTTGCTTTAAATCTATCAGGAGAGAGAGTATGCGTAATTTTTTAAAATTCCATGTTTATAAATCATAATCTATAAATTTTTTAATAAAATTTCGTAATACTTATATATATTTACATATTTTTTTATATAAAAATGACATCTGTGGTGCATTTTCTACGCCAGCTATAGTACCAAGCAATAAATAACTTTTTGGGTATAAATATCTTACTAATATTTGTGATATACCAGATTGGCATGATATTTTATATATAAATATTTTTTAATTATTGCTTAAACTTGATATATTTTATCAAAACCTTAATAATTATATTGAAATATTATCTAATTTGGAACTAAATATAGAATAAGTTTATTGTTCCCATTTTGGGTATAAAAATATGTTGAAAATGAGCATCAAAATTAGTAGTTGTAAAAATTATATTTTTATATTACTAGTGCATATATTTTTAATTTTAAGTAAACTATTATAACATGTAGATAAAGTTATTTTTTAAAAATTTAAATGATTTTAAATGTATAAATATATTTTAAAAGAAAAACATGTTATTGTATGTTTCCTTGTGTACTGGGTACTGAGCTGAGAGGTTATGCAAGCCTCTTTAGCTCAGTGGTAGAGCACTGGTCTCGTAAACCAGGGGTCGTGAGTTCAAACCTCACAGGAGGCAGGAACTTTTTTACCTTTTTCATTTTTATATTTATTCTTAACCCTATTCTAATTGAAATCTTATAAGAATTATTTTCATCCAATTTGAATTAATAATAAAGTAAAACGAAAATGTAATTACTTTTTTATTTAATATTTTGACGACTGTAGCAAACAAGGAAGCTAATAAATAACTTTGTCATAAATAACTTTGACATTTTTTACTGTTATAAATAGTTAATTACTCACGTATAAATTTTACTAGCTATAAACATTACTATCGTAACTTGTTTTTGTATCCCGCACGCAATAAACTGCAGGCCAGCCGTCAAAATGTTAATATTTTAAGCGGAATATGAAAATAAAAATCTTGCCACGCCTTGCAAGGCAAATGACAATGTGTTCGTCAAATGTTTGCTCATCTGCGTAAACAGAATACCCTGATGTTCTTATGTTCCGTTTCTTGGTTGTTTGTATAACATTAAACAAACGATCGCACCTCAAAACACTTTCATTTGTTGTAAATATGGCATAGATCTTATGACGACAGTAAGCAGAAACTAATACTTGATAGTGGATACAGAGTAAACCGAGGAGTAAATTTATTTTTCTTTGGAAATTGTGATTGGTGTGGTACGTACACCACTACAGTTTAAGTACCCATAAAAATATTCATATCAACAATGTTATTGTAAAATTATATTAATAATTTATTGATTAATTATCTGTATGATAAACTATTAGAAATATGACCAGCATTACTTATGTTTATTTTAACTCATGTGACAACAAACATTTGAGAAATAAGTCTTATATACTTTTACAACAATGAGGCCAATTGATTTGGAAAATATTATTAAATCTAAAACGAGACTCATGTAGCCATCTTTTGGTTTGGAGTGAACTAAAATACTTCTATTGACCAGCTAAATTCAAACAATTACTATAATATTCATAGATTCATATGACCAGCGTTACATATAGGCCAGTCAAATAGTACATTAGAAATCGCTAAAATCGCAAACTAACGGCTAGTTCTGATTTTTTAATATGTTATTAGGACCACTACCAGTAGTGTATATCCAAGTTTGCAGCTTCGAAAGACCTGTGCCAATTTCGTACCACTCGAAAAACCGCGAAATTTTCGCACTCTTTTCGGTATTTTCACTATATCTCCGAAACTATGCTTTTTTTCATGAAACGTCTTATTTATGTTTTTAAAGTAAATTAAATTTGCGACAATTTAAGTCTAGAACCAGCTCTCTAGGCCTAATAGTTACCAAGATACGGCCTTCCAAAAATTGACATTATTTTCCAAAAAAGTGAAGTTTTAAGATTTGGTCAATTTTTGACCCCGAATTCGGGGAAAATACTTATTTTACGGGAAAATTTTTAGGGACAGATGTTGTAGCGAATGTAATTAGCTTTAATTTAAACACAGAACAACGGCCGTAGGCCTGATAGTTAATGTTAAAAAATCCAAAAAATGGGAAAACTGCATTTTTCGCAAATTTGCTGTGTTGAGTCCTCACAATGGTTTGAGGGTAGTTTGAATGGAAAACCCATGTACATCCACAAGAAATGTATATTTGGCCTATTAATAATGTATTTACAATGAAATTAATGTAACATTTTTATTTACTGATGTATATGTATTTGCATATTTTTAAAAGATATTATTCGATTGCCTCAAAAGAACAGAGCCCAATATTTATGACACCTGTGCCACATAACTCACAGTCAAACAAATAATCAAAGAATGTAACAAATACAGAATGTATAGAGCAAAACACAAAATACCGATCACGCAGTCGTTTATTAATTTTCTAGCAGACCTAAACTTACTGAATGAAATATAACGAATAATATCATATATTCAACAAAACTACATAGTGTAACAACATTTATATCATTTACAAGAATTAGTGACCAATGGTCTTGCACCGGCATGATAGAAATTTCAGAAGGGAGGGGGATGCCACTTCGCTCATAATTGTTGTTGGAATGTGCCCTTGATCTGCCTTCTTCCATCCCCATTGAGTAGCATTTTTTTTCACCCCCAACCACTTCTGAACTTGGTGGTAAGTTCGGAAGGCGTGGAATGTTGCACCATCTTCTGTTGGAGGCAAACGAGCGAGGTCAACAAGACCAGCGGAGGCGGCTGTTTTCACAAAAATTTTATGGCACAGGCTTTGGAGGGTATCGTCAGTGTAGTCTCCTCCATTAAGAGCTACTAGGCACTTCGCTTCGACATTTGCTATGGCTTGGTGAGTTGAAGTAGGCTGAAGGAACACTTTAGCTGTGGTGATGAGATGAGGGTATTTTTAGATGGCGCTCCATAGTTTGTTCTTCCCATACCAGAATAGGGCAGAGGTGGTGTCGCACCCAGTGAAGGCGTAGAGAAACAACTCGAATCCTTGGGAGACTTCTAAATCTCCACGATTGAATGACTGAAGAATATTGTAAAGGACAAGAGTCACCTCTGCCACGTTCTTCACAGCCGATCCTAAATCATTGAGAAGGACGAGGAGGTCCACAGCACTGACTGAAAAGAGCTGCTCTTATCAAGTGCCACCTTAACGATGTCTCAGTCAGCATCCTCGACTGTCTGCTTTGTCTCAATTCCCTGGCATTAGAATGCGGAGCATATTAGAGCAATCAGTCGTCGTTTGTTGTTGTCGTTAGCCAGCAACTTCTCCTGGGCCAATTTTATTACATTTGATTCTTCAAAGATTACTTCGCTGCTCTGTAGAGAATCATAGCGCCTTACGCGTTTGGAAGTTATTGTGTACTACTCTGCCCCATCCTCGGGATATCAGACCACAGCAACGTTCCGTTCGAACTTATTGAAGGTGTAGCTGACGTATCCTGCGACAATACCCCTCACAGAGTTGTTACGATGCCACATCACCTTTTACAATAAGTAACCCCCATCTACCACAACAAACCAGTTGGCTCCTACTGAGATGTTTTGAGGGAGGATTAAAAGCTCAGTAGAACTTTGATTTCGTTCCTTTGCGCATACCTTCTTTTGTGAACAATGCCTAGGGGTATGGAGCCAACTCGTACTTGAAATGTTGAAATGTTCCGTCAACTCATTGCCCGACTGCTTGATGATACACAAACGCTGGAAGATAGTCAGTGGCCGTCTCTTATTTAATCATGAAAACGGCAGAATTTGTGCATGATATTGATGACATAGTTAACATTCGGGAATTATTTGGTGTACATATAAATAAATAAATAAGAAATATATGTTGCCCAATGTAGTTTAGTAAAAGACTATTTTCTGTTAAACAAAGCTTAGAGATGGTTGCCGAATGTGGTCTCCAGCTAAAGAAAGCTTAAAGAAGGAAATGAAGAGAAGAACTGAATACGGACCATTGTAAATACATTATTAATAGGCCAAATATACATTTCTTGTGGATGTACATGGGTTTTCCTTTCAAACTACCCTCAAACCATTGTGAGAACTCAACACAGCAAATTTGCGAAAAATGCATTTTTCCCCTTTTTTGGATTTTTTAACTTTATGAGGAAACTATCAGGCTTACGGACGTTGTTCTGTACTTAAATTAAAGCTAATTACATTCGCTACAACATCTCTTCTTAAAACTTTTCCCGTAAAATAAGTATTTTCCCCGAATTCGTGGAAAAAAATTGACCAAATCTTAAAACTTCACTTTTTTGAAAAATAATGTCAATTTTTGGAAGACCGTATCTTGGTAACTATTAGGCCCAGAGAGCTTGTTCTAGACTTAAATTTTCGTAAATTTAATCTACTTTAAAAACATGGATAAGATGTTTAATGAAAAAAAGCATAGTTTAGGAGATATAGTGAAAATACCGAAAAGAGTGCGAAAATTTCGCGGTTTTTCGAGTGGTACGAAATTGGCATAGGTCTTTCGAAGCTGCAAACTTGGATATACACTACTGGTAGTGGTCCTAATAACATATTAAAAAATCAGAACTAGCCGTTAGTTTGCGATTTTAATGTACTATACGACTGGGCTAATACGTGTATTTCTATTTATGTGGCAACATATATTTTAGACTTTATATATTAAAACTCTGATAACCTACCACCCTACAATTTAATTATGTTATACATATGTATTTTGAATTTTTCATATATTTTTAGTCAAAAATGAGTGTCTGGTACCGGAACACAATAATAAACTGTTTAATTGATGAGACATTAAAAAATTTGAAATTCACGTTTTCAATTAATATGTAATCCTTGGAGCTAGAAAATTATTCTTTTTAAACAATATTTTAATTCATTATCATCCATCGACACTTTTACTGCAATTGAAACCCATGTGAGGCCGAAATCGGTTGGAATTCAAATAAAACATTTGCTGATTGACTGAATTCCAATAATTTTTCATTTTAATTTGTATTTTTTTATCTTTGATAAAAAGTATTGACCTTTATTAAAAAATCAGGCCAACCCTTCTTCTATCTACCAAACTCTAGTCAAAAAACTGTATCTGCATTGTCAATTATCATTTGAATATTTTTTTACTTTCTGCTTTAAAATTATTCATTTTCCGCATTGTTTATGTGCTGATTCCATATTTTCAAACAGAATAATTTTATCTCTTACCATTCTAGACATATTTACTTTTAAAGTGAGACCTAAAAAAGAGTGCTATTCTCAAAAATCTTTGAGGACAAAACGTTTCCGAGCGAGAAGTTGATATTTTTGCTCTTTTCGTTTTACTCATTTTTCACTGAATCGTTCCAGAGAACGTATACGTGGAGAATAGTACATTATGCACCAAGCGAGGAAAATGATTTTGCTCTCTCGGGTGAAGTAACTGAACGAGAGAGAAAAGCGATATTTTTTGTAACGAGAGCAAAGAAAATGGGCCGAACAGTGTCTGTTTAGATGGAGTAAAACGTGTTTTTGCTATTTCTCCCAGAGATACTTTGCCCCCCCCTCCAATTCTCCGTAGGCGTGGGGGAGGTAATAGCAAAATATCTGTAGGGAGAAAAATATCCCAAAGGAGCAAAACGTATTTTTGCGCCCCCCTCTTTTATGTATTATTTTCCCGTAGGTTTCTTGCTTAGTACTATCTTAATTTTGATCAGTAGTGGTTCTGAATAAATTAAATTGTTGTTAATTGATCCTATATGGCGTTTAAAAAAATGTCGCCCCTAGATTTTGCCGCCCTGGGTTATGGCCCCAATAGTCCTCCCCTTAATCCGCCACTGCTCCCTTAAAATATTTTTCGGCTCGTTTTGTGTGCAACTTTTCCCGTAGAGTCGATTTGGTAAAATAGTTGAGATTGTATCTACTCATTTTTGAAATAATCTAATAAACACTTTTTTGAGATGCTTTTTGAGACCAAAAAATTGGAATCAGTACAATGAGTTATAGTAATAAACAGAAAACATTTTCAAAAATAAATATTTTTTTAAAAAAATTGACTAATCTAGTTATAATAGTTATATTAATTTTCGTTTTTACTCAAAAATGAAACGATGTGGAAAATAAACAACATTAGTAATGATTTTTTTATGTTATGCTGTAAATTTTTTATAACAATATTCTAGCAAAAATATTTTATACAATAGGTTTTCCAAAATAAATTCTATTTTCCGAGTAGAATGTATATTTATCTTGACATGCTGTGACAATAATAATGATAAATTAATAAAAATACAACAAACATAATTCTCAGCCAGACTACAAGGTGTGAATCTACTCCGATGATAAATAAACATGTGCGTGTGAAAGAGAAACTGTATGCGTGGGCGTGCATCTGCATCGTATCCCGGAGTTCCGGAGTTTGAGCCCGGATCAATACCGGAGCGGGCGTATTGATTCCGGAGGCGAGGCGACCCGTGCCGGAGTCAAGTCCAGGGCCCTTGCTTACGTGTGCCTAGCGGGTCACAGGGAGAGGAGAGACGAGCTCTCTCTCTCTCTCGCGTTCCGGGAAGGCGTAACCAATGTTTATAAACAAGGGGAGATACGGGATCAACAAATAATACGTAAACACAACTGTAAAATGGGTGTGGAGTGTTAACAAATTAATAGTCTATATAATTTTGTACCTATTACGTCTTTCAAGAGATTGTAAAAAATTGTGAATTGTAATGTGTATAAAATTTTATATCAACAAATAATTTATAAACACCCCCAAAAATAGGTATTATTTATGCAGTTTTCATTAACTTTATTTCAAGACTGATACAATATGGGCGTCAATTTTTCAAAACTTCTTTAGGCTTCTTTAGGGGCAAAATTCCTTATAATGACAAAATTCAAAACATAAAATTGCAATAAAAAAGAAAAACTAGAAAGGAAGGAAAGGAAACTAAAAAAATAATTTTATTGTCTTCTCTTTTCTATATAAGTACATTTGTATGTCCATTTTATATACTTTAACAAGTTACAGTACTCTGAGCTGTTAGGTCTCATATCGCTCAGTAAATGATGTAAATTCAAATTTAAAATAATAACAATCCAGGGCTTTATTACTGATGTAAAAAAATGCTGCGCTAAGGGAAATGTCTCCTTATGGCATGATTGGTGTAACTTTAATTCACTGGTATTTTTGAGTAAATACACAATTCATATCTTTAGAATTTGCTTTGATTTCAGTAGGTCAAGTATTAGAGCATTCTGATTATGTGCTATAATTTTTAATCTATTGAAACCACAACACAATTCAGAGCTTCATGCTCCAGAATGTGCTAGAGTTTCAGCAGACTTAGAATTAGAACACACACTTTAGAATATTCTAATTATTGATCCACTGGAAACAGAGCACAATCAATTGTAGACAAATTATCTCCAGAATGTGTTCTGTTTTCAGTAGGCTAAAAATTAGAGCAAGCGCTTAATAATGCTCTATTTCCTGACCCACTGAAACCAGAGCACAATCTAAAGCAGCTAAATGTGCTCCAGAACGTGCCCTGGTTTCAGCAAACCTAGAATTAGAGCAAACACTTCTGACGGCTCTAATTCCTGACCCACTGAAAACAGAGTAGAATCCAAAGTAGTAGTAAGTTACTAAAAAAAGATGGCGGTAATTCTTTAAAATAATAACAATTCAGGGCTTTACTACTAATGTAAAAAATTGAGGTTATGAATCCCGATACCCATATACAGTCGGCGCCCATGGGTACAGTACAAATAACCACAATCAGAAAAAGGTTGTATAATTTACAATATGAACAAATAACAAATAATATGTAAACATATCCAAAAAATGCGTGTACAACGTTAGAAAGAAATTATTATTTTACACTTATTTAAAATGCACATCAATGGAATATGAGATTATTCTGATTGGTCAAGTTTATGATGAGGTATATAATCATAAGTAATATATAATAGCCATGAATTTCTTGTAAAAAATTACGAATAGTTTTTGCATAGTAACAGACAAACGAGTGTCAATAATGGCATTTAGATCATGACAGCGATGCTGGAGTGATTTAAGAGTTATTTTTGACTCGAATTGTCGTTACTCCGCAGGAATTATGAGTAAATTTTACCAATTAAATTCATAGCTCGAATTATATTTGCTAGATTATTTCACAAATGACAATAATCACTACAAAACTGATGGAAATATCAAATGAAGCGTTATGATTGGCTGAAAATGACTTGAGTCATCTCTTGGTCATGTCTGAACAAACAAAAACCTATAGTATTTATAAAAAATTTGACCAATATAACAGATTATTTCTTGTAATTCTACAACAATCATGAAAATAATATAATGATTGACAATGGTTACGTTTATTCTACAATAAGAATATGTCATTATTACTTTCCGACAAAGTTGACTGGCATGTCCAATTGCAATTAGTTATAAACTGTGATAATATATTTATTTATTTACCCATTTTCTAGACAATATTTTTCTGAGAAATTTACACGAAGTAGTAATAAAATACGTTGTAATAATTCACGCTTAAAATAATTTATTTACGCTGTGCCATAAACATTTTATTGTTGTTTTCAATCTTTTATTTTAATGTTCCACTGAAGGTTCTTTCAATTATTTACTATGTACAATAATTTATTATTTACATAGGTTAGTACAAAATTTGTTATATTAACCTTCATACTAATAATAATACATTAAATAAAACATTTTATTATATTGTTAACTCTAACTAGCGTAGAAATTAAATAAGTTTACTTTATTTAGTTTATTTCGAATTCTTCAGCATTTATTTCCAACTCACAAATGGCTCCGTGGTACACTCTCCAAACCAGCTAATAAAGCAGACGTGGTATATCCAGCAATGGGTAATAAGCAGGGTTGCATAAAAATTCGATTTTTAATAAATTAATGAAAAAATCAGATTTTTCAGTTTTAAATCAGATTTTTTTTTCATAAAGGTACCTATAGTATATTTTTCGAAACTTGTTTCACAAAATTCTTTGAATATATTATAGCGACGACCGGATTTTACTCTAACGCATTTCAAAGTAAATTAAACAAAAAAATACACATTAGTGCAAAAATTTTCTTCGTTATATATTCAAAATAATATATAGGGAGATCAATCGAAAGTGATAGTCATGTGACATGCGTAGTTCTCAAATTTAATTCCGCGGAAATAAGTATTGACATTTGCGATCATAGGTATCGCTTCCGTTCTTTATTTATTTATTTCGTTTAAATAAAAATATAAATTGTTTATGAATACAATAAAATTACTAAAATATTTTTTTATAATACAAATTCGTTAGCTCATGAACTTAAACATCACACTTTTTTCTCTACAAGTATAGTTTTGATATCATTAAAGAAAATTGTGGATCACGTGACTCACTTCCGTTTGATAACCTGTATCAGTAAAGTCGATTTACCGACGAAGTTAAATAGAATTATGGCTGGTTTATGAAGACTTTAATTTATAAATTTAGATTTAGAAATTTAGATTTTAAATTTACGATTTATAGTGTATTTAAAGGTATGAAATGTGTCCAATCAACTTCTTATATTGGGTCACATAGTTTGACACAATTGGGATGACAACATTTTTGTCTTATGACACTTATCCCTTTTATTATGTATTAATCTGTACTGTTCAACAGCTAATATTAGTACCATCCATGTTTTCGAAATCCATTTCAAATGTCACTCCCCCTGTCACTTGAAACTGTCATCTTCCCCGCCAGATTTATTGTTTGAAATACTATGAAATGGTTGGACGCATTTACAAATTTACATTTAGAGTATGAAATATTGTGATATATTAGATGTAAATTCTAAATCATATGTACCTATAATTTATACTTATAAATCTAAATATGTCAATCTAAATTTATAAATTAAATCCATCATAAACCAGCCTGTAGTTCTTGAAATTATTGCAATTTGTTAGCACTACTCACATGCTTTTTATCCCTATTTTCGTAAAGCTCTGGGATATTAGACGACAATTGCAGAATGTGATTTAAATCAATGATTTAAAAAAATCAATCAAGTCGATTTTTCGTCCACGATAACTCCAATACATTACATGTAAAAAAATATAATATTTGGTATTTAAGAGTTATATTCAAATATAATGAACTGTTTACATTTTGACTACAATTGGTTAACCGGAAGTTATACTTCATAGGAATCATTAAACGCCTCTTTTTTTTTTCAAATTACGTTTTTATTAAATTTAATTTTCTACCGCCCTGTATAATTACACTTTATATATATAACTTTTGGCTAAACAGAGAAAAATATAAATTATTTTAACTTTACATATTTGTTCACGCTGAGGAATTTCTATTAAACAGATAAGTTATTCATATGTTTACAAAATTTAACATACGCTGGTGTCAAATTTGACATAAATAATTTTCATATAAAGGATAAAATAAATAAATATTAAGTTTTTTATTGTAAAATACTAAAATTGGAAGAAATATACAAGGAATATACAAGTTTAGCGCAAGGAAATTTCAGATATGAATTGAATTAAAAATATTCTGAACAAACTAATTTTGAAACTAAATATTTAATGTACCAAAGATTTTTTTATGTGATATATTACTACACTGGCGGGAGGTAATGTGTTGGACACATCAGATTTTTTTTTTATTCTTTACCAATAGTTTTGTTAAAATTTCCTAACGACAGATTATTCTTTGTTGTCTACTGCATAGAACGTCGAGAACGATATATATTATTAAAATTTTTGTAACAATGCATCACCACTTTCTCATTTGCTTATACGTTATTTATTTGTCGTGTGTAAACAAATTTAATGCAAGGAAAGTTCAGTATGAATTGAATTAGAAATATTCTGAACAAACTAATTTTAAAAGTAAGTATTTATTGTACCAAAGAATGTTTTATAGAATAAATTACTACAGTGACGGGAGGTAATGTATTTGACACATAAGATTTTTTTAAATATTTTACCAATACTTTTGTTAAAAAGTCCTAACGACAAATTATTTGTTGCCTACTGCATAGAATAAGGAGAACGGTATATATTTTTAAAGTTTTTGTAACAATGCATCACCACTTTCTCATTTGCTTATACGTTTATTTGTCTGTGGTCGTGATTTCTTATTTTCCACACATGACTGGCCGTACTTTCGTTTTCGATTCGCGATCGTGAGTGGGCGTCACGTTTCGATCACGATCAGCATCACGACACGAGACACCGGGGCCGTAAGTCTAAATTAAAACGCGTAAATAACTGAACCGACACGGCGACATCGTTAAAGTCTTCCGTCATCACGATCTTGCCTGGGATAAAGATACTTCACTTCAATGCAGGAGAGAAATTTAATTGTAATTCACCTACAATTTATGTTGGCATATGATTTGAAATACACATCTGTAATGCTGGTCACATTTCTAACGAATTGAAATATCTGTATCAAATATTTTATCATATATTTCCAATAAAAATTGTAAAAGTGGTACACTCTTCAGGTCAGCAAGAGTGGCGTCTGGAAAAATAACTCTATAAAGTAGATCTGGTATACCGAGTGGTACACCCACAAATGAAGAACAAACTATGAATAATGTTTACCTACATTTTTTTCAGTACTAACCTACACCTTCCAATATTTATTTATTTTTCACGAGAAATTGTTTTTCACTAACGTTATATTTGTAACCATGGTAACCTAGTTCAATAACAAATAATAAATTATTATTAACCTAGGTCAACAATGCAAACTGTCAAACTCATACTCAAGCCTCTAAATCTAAATATTATTTGTTTAATTAAATTCAAGAGAAGTGTGAAGTATGGATTATCAATTTGAATATGCCGTCTAATTTAAATAAGTAATGTATAATTGCACCACTAATGGCGGTTTGCACCAACATAACTTAAATTTTAAGCTTGCCTTAAATAGACAAAATCGAATCGAAATAAAATGTCAAATGCATGACTTAACATTGCTGTCAAAAATTCGATTAGATTTTTTTTGTTTAAGTCTGGCTTAAAATTTAAGCCTTGTTGGTGCAAACGGGCATAAGCGTCAGGTAAATATAAAATTCCAATAGAAATATTGACAGCAATGTTGAATAGTTCATTTTATACTGATTCCATTTAAGGGAAATTTAAAATCATAAGTGAGGTTCACAAACTGGAACGTCAAATAAAAAATGCAGTCTATGTAACTTTTGTGGATATATAGTAGTGAAAAAAGTAATATTCTGTGTTTTCCAAAAAAGTGTTGTCAGTCATTTAACATGGGAAAACAGTTTTTGATGAATAAAAACTGTTCGGCTAACAATTAAGTAACCATATTGCACATGACACACGCATGTATATAATACACTGTTCTTAATTTTATAATAATGTTCAAGTAAATAGAATACATAGTAAAACTTTAAACCGTTCAAAGGTAAATATAGTTGTTTGTGATGAAATTATTTAGAATGCGTTAGAATTTATGTTGCCACATGAGTTGAAATACTCGTGTGTAATGCTGGTTACATTTAAAGCAAGCAAATATACAATACCACAAGTACTGATATTTCACTTTCGAGTGATCACACATTTCCGACAACTTATGTCATTTCGAGCAACTTTTCTCGTGTGATAGTGTGACTCATTTCGAGCAACCAGTTTTCGGTCATGTTCGAAAACTTTGGTGAGAGTTGTCGATTCTGACAGCTGAATAGTGAACATATCCCTAGATTCAAATAAATCAACAAAATACCAAGACAATTATGTCTTTTACCAGTAAAAAATAATTTAAAAGTATTTTAATTGATTTAGTAAAATCAACAATCGAAAAAAAAATCAATAAATGTCAATTTTTGGCATTTATCCTGTCAACCGACAAGAACTAAATACTCCAGATGTAAAAGAAAAAATTTTCGATTTCGAAGTCGTCGGTATCATTCAGTCGTTGATATTGTTCTCGTGTGATAACACCTTTACGTGTGTTATGTTCTACTTTCCGTAGTTTATGTGCGATGTTATGGCTGGTGGATTTTTGTTTTTGGGCTCGGTTTGTGGGAACCCTGCGCAGTGTAGAAGGCCAGGCTATAAAAATCCGGCATCGGAGAGTGAAACAAGCACAAGAGAAACAAAACGAAGCCGGCTGAGATCACGTTTTCGAAACACACGACTGCGTTGCCTTCGAGTAATTATAGTCCTGCAGACGTGGAGTATGCACTTGTGTGCTCAGTCGTAATTCTTATGCACTGCAAGCTGCTGGGCGACCCTCTGTTATTACACGGCCATGTATTCAAATCACAGATCGTGAGCCACGGAAGACGGATTGCAGGGGTCGGCTGCCCGGGAATTAATACATTCCATTTCTATTTCACTCCTCTCTGCAACTCCTCATAACTTCATTACAACCAAATGCAAAATATTTGGAAGATGTAATGGGAGGTAGAACCTCTGGTCTAAAACACACTGTTCCAATTTTTTTTTTATTTAATGACCGGTTTCGGTTTTTTAGAAAACCATCCTTAGAAATAACCGGGAAGAATTTATAGGCCAATTCTGGACAAATCTGTAAGTCTTACAGATCTGTAAATCTGTAAAGAATGAACAAACGGTAATTTTATATTAATCAATAAATATAGATACGTTTTTGTCATTTTCTTACAGATTTACAGATCTGTAAGTCTTACAGATTTGTTCAAAATTGACCTATTATTTGTAAATTAAAAAATCTGGTGTGGACACCACATGACTTCCTTATACACCTATTATTTATACACATTTTTTGCTGCATTTCATTTAAACTTATTTCATTTGAAAATGAGATACCAAGATACATACTCTAATCAGTCCCACATACAAAATTTCAACATTCTACGGCAGGGTTTCCCAAATAGTGTTGCCTTCTAGATCTAAACTTTCTATACTCTGCCTTGTCTTATCTAGATTACCAAGACAAGACAGGCAAATGTCTTGCCCTTAAATTTCAGTCAAGTCAAGACTTTCTTATTATAAATGAAGAATAGAAAATTCTAAACAATTTTCAAGATTAATTAAAAATTTAAAATTTTCGAAATATAAATATATCATGCAAAGCTTGTTCCAACTGAGCTGAAATAGTGATTGTAAAATAAAAAATTACTCTGCTGAAGAATTATCTGTCCTTGTCTAAATCGTATGCGTAGGATCTTCAAATAATCTAGAGTCTTGATGTCTAGATAAAACTTTTTACTCTAGACTTGGACTTAAACAAGCCTTGTCTTGAAATTTCTAGACAAGACAAGTTTTTGCAAAGTCTTGTCTAGACGGTAACACTATTCTCAAATTGTCGTATCCCTCAGTAGCAATTTTCTGAAAGATACAGTGAGTAAGAAATTATTTTCTTTCTGATTTTTAAGAAAATATTATTATTTAAGAATTTCTGCCTGATTTTAAAGACCTAAAACAATGTTAAACACATTTTATTTTATTATCAACGATTCAAAATAAAATATTTATTTATTTATTAAGTTCGCTTAAAAACAGACTTTATCGTGTTAGTTTTGGTTTGTATTGTATTCAGTATACATACCAATGATTGAACTTTCACAAATTCGCAGCTAATTCGTAGGTATTGACAGATCTTTGTGAATACAATCATCTATCAAATAAAAACTAACATGATAAAGTTCACTTTTGAAGCAACTTTTTTGAGCGCAATAAAAAAAAAATCTTATTATATTTGCTTTAATACACATAAAGAAGGATTTTTTTTAAAAATTGTTTGCGTACCCCTTTCAAACCTTTAACGTTCCCTCGGGGGTACGTGTACCCCACTTTGGGAAACACTGTTCTAATGCTAGTTACTTATGCGAAAAATTCAAAAAAACCTTTTGAGCATAGTGCCCTTCTGGCACTGTCGATTGCAGTAAAAAAGAGAGGTGCACAAGTAGATATTACAGCAGTTCCACATGCCACATAAAAAATTCAACATTCTACGACCAATCATTTTTGAGATATGTCAGATACATCCGTAATACATTTACCTACAAACGTTACGTCGAAACTAAACGAAATGAATATTTCTATTGAAATAATTTTTCGCGATTACAATACATCTTTATTCCGTAAAAGGAAGTAAAAATCTAATGCGCAGGTTTCAATAAAATCATAGGTATTTTTTTCATAAAATTTAAAAATAATCGATTTTGTTGTAATAATGAAGTAATTATTAACGAAGATAATTTTAAACAATAAATAAACTATGTGAATATTTTTAAAGTATGCGGACGAAATATTATTCACTCAACAATTTATTGTTTTTTAACGATCATGTATGTTATAATTTATGACAAAGAGTGTTAATTATAATTAATGTATCTCAATTTAAAAAGATTTCAACTGATTTACACATCCTGAAGATGATTCCGGATAGGATCGAAACGTAGAAACATATAATCATTGTTAATGACAGAAACCCAGTAATTGCTTCTTCTTATCTACCATCCATTCAAGAAATTCAATTTTCATAAAATTTACATACCAAGAAAATGTAACCATGGCGAATGCTACTATAGCTTTATTAAAAATTTTTATAAGTACTATAATAAGACCCATTAATTTATTGGAAATATGTACGTTAGTTCAAACATAAAATTTTTGATCTCAACAATGTTGTAAACATGATTATGATATTATGGTTTTAACAAATTTCTTCACTGAAAAACTATCTATGGTCACAAATGAAGCATTCGAAATGGGTGAAAATGACGTGTGTGAAATACTCTATAGTAATATATTAAGTACCTATATTAAAAATGATCGAAAATTCTGCATGAAATTTGTGTCGCCTAGAAACTGGTAAGTTTGTTTCTTACAAGCAACACATTTTAAATGATATTCAGATCATTTGTAATGCACAAAATTATTTTTAAGACTATTTCCACAACAATTTGTTAAACCCACTTTGTTTTTAATTCTATTTCACATCTGTTTATTTATATTACAAATCCTTGACATAAGGAATCCAACTTTTAAATAAAAATTTACTGTACATTCTGTGTGTCACGTTCCAATTTTATATAAGGAAATTTATAATTTTATACAAGTTATCTTCATAAAGTAAGGAATTCATTGTTTTCATTTCTCGAAACTGTTTATAATTACTTAATAATGATAAGTTCAAAGATATCAAACCAGTGCAATTATCGCTGTAAATTTCTAAAAATTGTCACCTGCGATGTAATTTTCATTGTCCGCTTGTTCTGACTGGTCTAAATTTTTAAAATCTTAATAAGTCATTGACAATTCCACTCATAACTTGCTTAGATACAACGTCCGTCAAAATTGTAACGAGTAAAACCGAAAATATTTATGTATATTTCGAGGAAAACCATTCGTAACTAGAATTTTACATGTAATTTTTGCCTAACTCACTCTTGCTTGTTGCTTGGAAAATCGTCCTGTGAACTCGTTTAATTTTCGTCGCAACAATCAATCGTGACCATAACGACAAAAATTTCAAGTAAAATTCTAGTTACTAGTGGTATTACATATGATTATTAAATTGTGAAGGAAATAGTCACTAAAAAACTGGAAACTGCCACCTAATGAAGCATTCTGATTGGATGAAAATGACGTGTGTGAAATAATCATATAAAAATGGCCACTCTGGTGCACTTTCCACAACAGATAGACGTCCGATAAACGCTGTCTACTACATAAACAAATCATGACATCAGTCAGCAAGGAACAAGGATAATATTTGTGATAGAATAAAGCAAGGATGAACAGCTCATATTTAGATTTATATTTTTCTGTTCGCATTTGTGTCCTCGCGTTTTCTGAAAATAACCTGGTAGTATTGGTGTGATATTTGTTGTCCTCTTCGCCGAGCTGCGCAGTCTCGGGCGTACAACAGAGTGTCTGAGATCGATAGTGCAACAGACTGTGGCTTAATAAATCACGGTGACGTCACGTACACTATATATAGCGTGGCGTGGCGTGGCACAACGCTGCGTGCTCTGCTTTCTGTCGTTGCGTCGAGGAGCAATGCACGATACATTAAGCAAACTGCATGGGAAACGCACAGGAAGTTGAAGGAAATGGTGGCAGCGGAGAGAGTGAGAGAGAGAGAGAGGCGAAATTTGGTGGCAGCTGCAAAGATAGCTCACTGAAGATGAGAACTGTTTTTAAGTCTAGTAAATTGAATGTTTATGGTTTATATATTCTGTAAAAATATTTACAAATTGGTATCTACTAGAAAAAAGGCACTCTCTGTAATGAGTTATAACAAGTGATATGAGGAATACTGAGTATATAAACATAGAAAAATAATTCAAACAATAAAAAAAAATAAAAAATAGAAACGATAAATGAGAGACCACGAAAAAAAAAATAGGTGGCAGCAGTACCAGAATTTTGATTTTTTTTAATTTGTTTATTTTTTAAAGATATCTAAATGTTTACTGCATATATTTAATTGCTTTGAAAGCAATATAAATATATTATTTCATAAATGCAATCTGTAATAAAACCAAAACGATACATCTGAATATGACGTGAAAGAGTAAACAAAAATTACTTTTAGTTACACATTTAAATACTTATTAGATTTTGTAGCAAGTAATTCAATTTTTAATATAATTTATATTTTTTGTCTTTGATAAAAATCAATAGTACATAGGTATGCCTGAGACGAAGTCGAGTGTAACAATTGCTGGAAGTTAAATTTTACTTTAATAATGCGGGAAACAAGGGCGTCGCCAACAAATCGGCCAAGGGGGGGAAAGATGATAGAGGATATGATTTGTAGGTAAAATAAATACAATTTGTAAAGTTTTACGACATGAAAATAAATATTTTAATTAAAACATAATCTTCTTGGATTTTTTTTTGTGAATTTTTTGGCTACTTTATTTTAAAATCTTCTAAGATCTCAATTTTGTCGAGTCTCTAGGGAGGGGTAGCTGCCCCACCCTGCTACCTTTGCCGACTCCCTTGGCAACAAATATAATTGTTTTTTAGATCCCAAAAATAAAGAGTAAAAGAACTGTAAAAATGTATTTTATAATATATTCATTGACTTTCAAATGCGAAAAATGTCTAAGTATATATTATTCTTGTAGTGAATTCTAATACGTAATTTTTGACCATAAATAATTTCTGTTTATTCAAACATATATTGACATTAATTAATAAGACATTTAATCTGGTAAGGCGACTATACCACATGCATTATTAGAATTAAATTCTCTTTCAAATTTTTAAATGAAGACGTATCGACGAATTTAAATGATTGGTTTATGTTAATTTCCATAAATAAATCAGCCTCGGTTTTAAGGGAGATGTCGCATAAGCTGGCAACACCGCCGCTCTCCAATTGAGATGGATATTTCGTGGACGCGAGTTGAGAATGGAGTTCAAGGACTAGTGACGTATATCCTCTCGTTTACCCGGCGCCCCCCGCCCCGCCGTGGCGGCGGGAGGCTGATCCGGACGAGGCGACGTTGCCAGCCCGCCAGATGAGCTGGGATTTGGAGGGATTCTTATTGGACTCGTTTCAAATTGTATTCGGGTTATTTACTTTATTTACATATACACACATCCACATAAATAAGTACTGAATAATTATTTTTTACATAAAATAATACGTACAAGTGTGTAAAAAATAAAAAAATAATTGAAAATGTAAAATTAGGTCAGCAGTATCGATATTGAAACCATATGTGTATATGGGATTGATTTTTGACAGTTGCAATATTAATGAGAATAAACAACGTTACTCATGACAACAAAACTGACCTGCTCAATATATCCAATTAGTTTTCATTTAATTATTATCATACAAATATTATCTAGTTCATTTTCCAATAAATAATAAATTTACGTTGAAATATTTATTCTAGTATTTTAATATCTATAACAATATATCGTATAAACTTTTATGAGTGATTTTTTAAGTGACATTTGGCCTTTTAAGGTTATAATATAAAATCATGCCTCCTAAAAGTGATTTTATTATAAAAGGGAGCCCGGAATAAGGGTCATTATTATTCTGAAATTGAGAATTTAAATCTCTCTATTATTATAGTTATCATTAATGTACTGAAAAAAAGTATCATTTTTGATATTATGAACGCACTTGACCTAAAATACTTAAATTTGAAATGGTGACATTGTTCTTCTGGAGCAGCGAAATATACAAAGAAAAATTAAATTAATTAATATTAGAAATTATTGCATGCTAAAGAGTGGAAAATATTAATTATGAATAATAGTACATTGTGTAACAAGTGCAAAAAGTCGCCTATAACCTACGAGGTGTTAAAGTTTCGGTATGAGACGAAGTCGAGTGCTGGAATCACACAAGGTGGGAAATAGGTGATTCTGCACTAGTGGGACACTATACTATTTCAACGACCACTCTGATAAATGTTACAAACAAAAATACATGCACGAAAGATATTTGACATAAAGAACAGTATAGTGCCAGTACCTTCACGCATGCGCAGTAATAACTGTAACAATATATAATAAAGATTATTATTATTATTATTATTTTTAAAGTAATATTATTCTGATAATTGCAAGTGACTCACGGGCAACGGTGGCTCACTTGGTGAGCATACCCTGACTTGAATTTAGTTGAGCGTAGGACTTGAGGTTCAAATACTGCTGTGACCAAATGGTTCGAAACCCACTATAAGCTGTAGGCTGACAAATTAACTGCATGCATTAAAATGCAAGTAAAGATTGAATTCTCATCTGGATTCTATCTGCCTTATGTGCTTATGTTCCTCAATGGAATAATGGGATGCTATTATTATTAAGATAAACTTAATATATGTTTGACAAATGAAATTCAAACAAAGGTTTATGCAATGTTTTATAGGAATATAAGGAAACAAGCAACTATGTTGTGATGTTAGTGATAATTTCAAAAGTGAAATTCCAATTTTTGCGCAATATTTTATGGATTAATAAGAGATTTGTAAAAGTTGTTAGATAGCGAAGCCTGTGTAGTCCGTTATCATGAAACCGTAACCTAGGTGTTTACATTCGGCCTTTTACAGTTACAATACAACGATATCTCGGAGGAGACAAGGCTGCGTTAATCCAGCGGTAAATTCGAACCGCGGCCTCGCATATATTAAGCCCAGACAGAACAAAAAACAAAAAACCCGCGAAGAAAAAAGAGAGTGGAGGATCCCGTTGCGATGCGAATTTGTTTCGAGTTTGAACTCCGCTCACGTTTCCCCGTTGCTCTGTGACAGCGCTGGATTGGGCAGAACGTTCTCGGAATGAAGATCGCGGCGGCGTTGCCAGCTAGGAAATCGCACAAATTCAAATTCTATCAAATGGGGATTCGTATAAATAGATGCTGTTTGTCACTGAGGCAATTTGGCTCATTCAGACCGCAATTATGACTCATTCAGACGATTTCTCTTTCAGAGATGCCGGCTCAAGGATAATCATTTATTCTTATGTCCTTAGTATCAATGCACCAATTGTCGTCTTGGCAAAAATCCATAGATAAGACATGTCGTTATCTAAAACAAAGGTATTTTGAAAGGAATTAGATATTGGAGACTATAAATAAAGAAAATTCAATTTAAACAAAGCCATAGCCTCCAATATCTAATTACTTTCAAAATATCCAGAAGATGGTTCCAATCAAAACCGAAACGTCGTCTTTTAAATAAAGAAAATTCAATTTAAATAAAATAAAGGTAAATATTTTTTTCTATAAACATACGTAGTTGTGTTAGGTACAATTACTTTATTTCTCTTTCGGAGATGCCGGCTCAAGGATAATCATTTATTGTTATGTCCTTAGTATCAATGCACCAGTTATTCATATTTGTCGTCCTGACAAATTATCTACAAAAATCCATAAGACATGTCGTTATGTAAAACAAAGCTAAATATTATATTCTAAAAAACATACGCATTTGTGTTAGGTACAATTACTTTATTTCTCTTTCGGAGATACTGGCTCGAGGACAATCATTTATTCTTATGTCTTTAGTATGAATGTACCAGTTATTCATATTTGTCGTCCTGGCAAATTATCTGTAAAAATCCACAGATAAGACATGTCGTTATCTAAAACAAAGCTAAATATTATGTTCTATAAATATTCGCCATTGTGTTAGGTACAATTACTTTATTTCTCTTTCGGAGATACCGGTTCAAGGATAATCATTTTTTCTTATGTCCTTAGTATGTATGCACAAGTTATTCATATTTGTCGTCCTGGCGAATTATCTACAAAAATCCATAGATAAGACATGTCGTTATTAAACACAAAGGTAAATATTATTTTCTATAAATATACGCAGTTGTGTTAGGTACAATTACTTTATTTCTCTTTCGGAGATACCGGTTCAAGGATAATCATTTATTCTTATATCCTTAGTATGAATGCACCAGTTATTCACATTTGTCGTCCTGGTGAATTATCTATAAAAATCCATAGATAAGACATGTCGTTATCTAAAACAAAGGTAAATATTATTTTCTATAAACATACGCAGTTGTGTTAGGTACATTTATTTTATCTTTTATTACATAAAATTTATCAAGTTTAGCAGTAAGCAAACAGTAATATAAAACAAAACTAACACTGATTGTACTAAATCAGGAAGGTCACACTACTACATAGAAAAAATACCGCTGATTATATTTAACTTACTAGACAACACACTAACCTATGGACTCTTTTCCGTGAATAGTATTCATGCAAATGCAGAAATTCAAGCCATCAGTTCATGTCTGAAATATATGTCGCCACATGAATTTAAATACACGTGTGTAATGCTCGCCATATTTCTAACATGTAAAAATTATACTTTTAATATTTTTTAAATCAACTGACTACATTGTTTTAAATAGGTCTTGCAAAAAAAAATCTTTTTTTTTTGTTTAAATCGAACTAATAATGTCTAATTTGATGCTCTATATGATGTAATTTTTTTAATTTACTAATATCTTTTCAAATTGTCATACTAAAAAAAAATATCGTAAAAATTGTGGCGTCCATAGGTTCGACGTTATCCACGTGTAGATGCAGATCCCAAATATTGTGGTTTGGCATTTTTGAAAGTTGGTAAAGTGGACAGAATGATTTAAATCTTTGTAAGACCACTATATTTGCAGAAGATTATTAATTTGTCTGTTTGAAAGTTAAAACATTATATTTGGCGTTTGAAATGAAGTAAAGTTGGGAAGAACCTTGATACGTCACTGGAAAAGGGGGATTTTTAATAGCAGTTTTTTCATTATTATAAGTCAATTTTGAGAAAAATAAAAAATTCGAGTGTAATATTTTTTATTATTTTATTTATTAAAGTTAAAAATGAAAAATCGTGCAAGACTTCATTGAAGAATTGCCTGAAATATATATGTTGCCATGTGAGTTTGAGAACATATTTGTAATGCTTTTTACTAGTAAATATTATTAAACTAGAGTTGATTTTCTGAAATTTAGAAAGATGAATTTCACCGTAATGATTCCGCTAGAGTCTAGAAGATCAGTTCATTTTGATTTATTACTGATTTATTTATTAAATAGTGAAATATTGGGATCCTACTATTTTCAATTAAAGCATTTGGCAAAGTCTTCAATATAAATATATTTTTACCGATAGGTATCTGCGATAATGTAGATTAGTACATCCAGTAATATGTAATAAGCTTTATAAATGTTTATTTATTATTTACTAGATGAATTTAAATATTTAAAAAGAAATTCTAAACTTGTAGTTCTCCAAGTAGATCTTCTCAAATGTAGAAAGAGAAATTCCAACGTAGTGATTGCTGTAACCAATTCATTTTGTTTATTAACATAATTTATTAAATAGGGAAGTCATTTAAAATATTGGGATCTAATGAATATATTGATATAGATGTTCTCGAAAAAAACTACCAACTATTTCCCAATAGAAATGAAGTCTGTAAACGTTTTCCTCAATATAAATATTACAGATTTCCGGATATCGGAATGTCATCTAAAAATGCGCAATAAGCTTTGATTAATATGTTTACTTATGTTGTTAATTAAACCTCATCTTATATGTCTGTTTTTAAGTAAAATTATATACTTGTTAACATCGTTTTGCAGCAAATTATTGAAAACATTCAAAATATGTTGAATTTGAATAAGCGGGAAACACCAATTGCAATAGTTCATTTGACATTTTATTCCGATGTGATATTGTCCATTTAACGAAAACTTAAAATTTAAGTAATATTGGTGCAACCGGTCATAAGTAGTTCAAATAAACGACAATTTATAAGTGAGTAACATAAAATAGGTAGATATGTGACAAAAAAAAAATTAAATATTTAGGGAAGGGATGCTATCACGTCATCGTGGTAGAATTGTGAAAGAAGAGTGGTAGATTGGGAGCGTAAGTCTACCGGCTTTTTTCCACGATCCAACGTGCTGAAGTCATATTTTTTCTACGACCACTATGAAAAGTGGCACTTTTCTCACACTATATAAAGCATGAAAGTTGCGTATTACCCACAATTGTGGATTAAAGTGTGATAAATCATTTCTCACAGTATTTATCAACACTGCGCATGTGCAGTGTTGGAAATATTATGTCTCACAATAATTGCCAACAATGCGCATGCGTGAAGGTATTCTTTGTTATCTGCGCCATATTGTTATTTATGTCAAATAGCTTTCGTGCATGTATTTTTGTTTTGTAACTCATGCCGAATCACCTGTTTTCCACCTGGGAAATTGACGACTTTCTGCATTTCTTGCGCAATATATTGTTATGACTTATAACTGAAATTTGATTATGGTCACATACTTCATTTGCCCTTTTCTGCTGACCATTTCTCCAAAATAACCGTATTTTTGCTAAAACCAATAGTTTTATCATAATCGACGAAACACCCTGTACAAAAGAATTCAATATTCGTTATGTTGTACCTACATAACGATAGAAGTGTTGGGAAAGATTTTCGCAGCGAGGAAGAAGGAATTCCGTGCTAATGATTGTTGTTGTACAAGTCCTTAGGATTCTCCCCTGACATTTAGCATTGCGTGGCTGGAGGCCATCTCACGTACGCCGTCATATGTGTTTGTGTACGGGCGGAATGGCACGTCCCGGCACACGCAGCCCTCGCGTGGAGTCACGCAGGCGCGCGTGATGCACGAACATTCCACGCTAGCCCGTGCAACTACAAACTCAGTCACAAAAACCTGGGAATTGCCTGACACTGCAGGACATCTCCAGTGCAGAGAACAAAGTTAACAACTTCCTTGGATCTTAATATAATCCACCAACAACAGTCTTCAAATGATTACTCATCATCAGAAGCTATAGCAGTGGCGGCTCGTCAGGGGAGGCAGATGAGGCACTGCCTCACCAAACAAAATTTTAATCTTCTACAAATTTTAAATTTAGCTCGCAATATATCCACAAGATCTAGTTTTCAAATTTCTACTGTTTTCCTATTCTATATATATTGTCGAATAAAGCGTCCGTATGCTCAGCGCAGTGCCGACTACAGAAGTGCAGGGGCAAAAATTCTTCTGCCTCAAACTTTAAGTATAGGTGTGTACGACTATACTGGTTTTACAATGCTCATAGCGTTTATCGATTTTTCTCTCGCTGTTCTATCTGCTTCAAAAAAGGGAGTCTTGAGGCATGCCTCAAGTGCATTCTGATTGATCTGTTTGCACGATCGAACCGAATGCTTTTGAAATTTTGGCCGTTGTATTTACAGTTGTTTAAATGTAGCATAAATGGGTGGATGTGGACACCGGGTATCTTTCGATTTTAAATTTTAAATGAAGTTCATAGTTTTTATTCAGTTCCTATCACCTGCCTCACCAAAATTTTAGTTCACGAGCCGCAACTAAGCTATAGCTAAATGTACTAAAAAAGCAATGGAAGACCTTAATTCGCAGAAATTTCAGTGACAGCTATGTATTTGAGTTTCTCATTTAAAATTAAACATAAATGACGAATTTGACATCTATTTTCTGTGTTATATATTTTTTTGCCATCAGATCTTGCCAGAAATAGATATTGGGGATTTTTAAAATTTACACAGGAGGGAAATCAAAATTTAGATCAATTTAAAGTTCAAATTCACAACATTACAGTGGCCCAAGTATCGAGTGTGATACAAGGGTTTTATATCAGATTGGGTCATTGCTTAACAGCTAATGGATGGATCTTTGAAAATTTATTGTAATTATTGTTTAATTGTTAGTTATTATTATAATATTTTTAGAAAATTACTCAGTGTTAACATTTTTATTTGGACTTCAACCGGTTTGTGTCTCTCTTATTGATTTTCACTATCTGATGAAGACCTAAGAGAGGCAGAAACCGGTTGGAGTCGAAACAGAAATTTTTAACAAGGACTGACTTACCAAAAATTTTACCCTTCCATCAATTTAGTTATTATGTTTATTTGTTTTTTAGTTGGTTTATTTGTTAGTTATTTGTTAGTTATTTTCTAATTTTTTACAATATTGCAATATTTCTGTCAATCAAATTTCAACTTCTATTTTTAATCATGGATACAATATGATAAGTTATATTGTTAAAATATAATTTGATAAGATTTAATCAAAATATATCTAAAATTAATGCTAGAATGGAACTATTTAAATTTAAAAACAGTTTTGTAGATAAAGGAAAATATAAAAAATTCGAAATTATTTGAAAAATTATGTGTTGACGTAGTCTACGGTAAAGTTCAATATATTTATCTCCTAAGATTCTAAAAAATATGTAAGTCATGTAAGACCACCATGTACCGAGGTATGCAAGTAACACATTGAAAATGTAAATAAAAATAACAATAGCCTGACGTCAACAACAAAGCAAACTGATTAAAGGTATTTGTCATACTCGTGATAAGATTACAAACAATGTACATGTTTTTAATTTCATCTCACTTATCCAAACAATTTTAATGAAAAAAAGCCAATTAGGTGATAAAAATTCAATTGTTCTTTGAATTGCTATTGATATTGTTTAACAATCGATTGTTTCAAAATTAGATATGATAACAATTATTATACAATACTGATAAGGAAGTCTACTCAAATGTTATCTACTTGAGGATGGATAAGTAACGACAATTTCCATATTAAAATTTCCCAATTTTCCTTCAATTTTTTTTTGTATCGAAAATAGAGCTATATTCCTCACATCGTAACATTCATTCAAGAACCGTAGCCTCGAGTACTACATTATAATATTCTGACTTTAGTTTCATCCTTAAGTCTGCGATTCTTTTATTCATCTAACAGTTGTTAGAAAATTTACACTTGTATGCATACCTCGAAAAATAGACTCACAGGCTCGCAGTTTGCGAGTGAAAAAACGTCACTTGCGAACAAACTAATAGGAAGTATTTTATTTTAATTTGTGATTTTATTATTTATTATTTTATTTCTTTGTTAAATGAAGATTTATGTACTCTATATTAACTTTTTCTGTTTTTTACGCTCCGATGGTTCTTCACCGTATGCCATAATAGAAAAGATGTGCTTCCTTTTTTTATTTAATTCTATAGCAAGGGGCAATCCAGAAAGTTTCCTAGGGAGAGGTGAATTATCGATTTTTAGGTGATCACAAAATCATTTAATTAGAAAAATATATAAATATATTAAAATTATACATACAAAAGAATCACTTAATCCATTGTCAAATTTTTTCGTCGATCCGAATCTGATCCAATAGCGTAGCTATTTTTTTAAAAAATATTACTAACAAAATTATGTAAAATTTGAAAAATTTCGAGCTAAAAATTCGATATATTCGGGTTTACGCAAAAATATAGCATCAGGCGGCTTTGGAAATTACTTCCCCACTCACTTGTTACTGTTACTACTTACATAAACTATTTTTCCAAGTAATATTCATGACGGGACTATCAGATCAATTCTGCTCCAAATTAAACAATTCTGTATAATGTGTGTACATAAGACGCTTTTCCGGTCTAGATTTATTTATTATTATTTTCGAAATTTATTGTTTCATCGCCTCGTGATTTAACATCACACGTTTCATTATGACCGCTATATCAAACTTATATCCTTAATATCAATAAATGCAACAGTTTACACACTCCACTACAGCGATATTTCATTCCAGTTCCCGCCTGGATAAATCGAATTCCCGATCTCCCTTCAGTTCGAATCGCTGGTTTAATCCCTTCCACATTTCCTGCTGATTGATAGTGTCTTCACTTCACCGTTCACCCTTTTCTGCGAACCCCTGTTTGGCGATCGTCTCTATAGTTTCCTGATCTTCGATAAATCAATGTCGGACAAATTGATTCCTCTGTTTGTATGGGCGTCACGTAGTGTGATGTCAATACGGCCGTCTCTCGACGCAGTCAATACGGCGGCTGCGCCGAAGTCGCGTAATACCTTCAGGGCCTGCACATGAACCAGTCGCTGTCCATGCATCGCCTAATATGGACACAATGCACTCCGACTTACTTGCCCGTAGACAGAGACAGCAAAAAACAGGAAAAATAGTAACTGACTTTTCTTCAAAACGAAATCACTCTTCCAAGTAAAAATATTCATATAGATCAGTGTTTTCTAAATTTAGGAGCTCATAGAGAAAGACAGGAAAAACACTAACTCACATTTCTTCAAAACGAAATCAATATTTTCGACGTAAAATATTCATATAGATCAGTGTTTTCTATATTTACTTATCCATAGAGAAAGACAGGAAAAAACTAACTGACATTTTTTCAAAACGAAATCACTCTTCGACGTAAAAATTTTCTTCAAAACGAAGTCAATATTTTCGACGTAAAATATTCATATAGATCAGTGTTTTCTAAATTTACTTATCCATAGAGAAAGACAGGAAAAAACTAACTGACATTTCTTCAAAATGAAATCACTCTTCGACGTAAAATTATTCATACAGATCAGTGTTTTCTAAATTTACTTGCTCATTGAGAAAGACAGGAAAAACAATAACTGACATTACTTTATAACGAAATCACTCTTCGGTGTAAAAATATATAAATATATATCAAAATTTCGTTCTTAAATGGTCACCCATAAAAATAATCATATCTATCTAGACCATAGCTTCCCATAGGTTCATCTGTGCACTTTGGTTTAAAAAATTTAGTATTGTTTTAAAAGATGTAGTATCTAAAGTATTAAGAATGGTAAGGGAATTTAATTTCCTTTAATATCAGTAAAAAGCGAGGTAAAAAGAAAGTATCCAAAATGAGGTACAATAAACTTCATTCATGTTACGGTAATTCGTTTATCAAACAGTGGGGTTTTATAAAAATTTCAATTACATAAATTGATCTATTTCAATTATAATAAAAAAATAAATATGTTTTAAATAACTATTGTATTCCTTACTTGAAAATATGCATAAATAGTAAAGATTTTAATAAAATAATTTTAAAATGATTACGAATATTGTAGTCCGAATTTTGACAGCCACTGGCATGATTTTGCTGCTTATGTCATACAACTTATTTTTCATTCCCATATCGTGAATATTTTTTTTCACAAATTTTCCTGATCGCACAGTATTTAAAATATTTTTTTCTAAATTTAGATTACCCCTGGAATATGCTTTGTATTTTGTTTTTAATTACCAGCTATAGATTAGAGAGTAGGGTTAGAAGTAACAAGAATTTTGAATTTGGTAGATGTTTGAGAGAGAAAAGTGTAATATTGTGACGTAGATGTTAAGGGTACTAAAACCTCGAATAACTTAAAAACCAATACCTTTTTTAAACTTTGATATTTTCTATCATACAAAATTAGTGCCTAGATTGACTATAAGTGATCAATTTTCTAATTAGTTACTATGTTGGAGGACCTTATTGTACAAAAAGAATTTCTTTTATTTCTTATTTTAGTGAAAAGGTATTCTTTATAAGAGCCTCTATTTGTTTTTAAAAACCTGAAAACAATCTTCAAATCATTTTATCATCATTAGTCCAAAATGAAATATTGGTTATTTGAAAATTATGAATACGTTTGAAAACAGACTTTGTAATGTTAATATATTGATTTGTATTGCATTAATTAGCTATCAAAGATGACTGAACTGCCACAAATTCATAACTAATTCATAGGTATTAACAAATCTCTTTGCCATGCAGGGCGTTGCCCAGACCACTAGGCTATGAAGACCCGATTGAACTTTTTCAAACATGTCCGGTTGTGTAAAACGCATACTGGAGAGTGTACCGCTGCTATGCATTCGTTTCATATCAAAACAAACATGATTGTCTATTTTTCAAGCGAGTTTGTAAAGCGCAATGAACTATTTTTTTATTATTTTGGATTTTGGTACATGATTTTTTTTTTAATTTCGCAAACCTTTCACGTATCCTTATGCATACTCCAATTTGGGAAACACTGATCTAGACTAATTGAATATCTATTACAATACTCGCTGTTCCTTTTTGAAATGCTGTTCCATTAGTGATGTTTGTGTGAATGTTATTGATTTATGAACGACGTCACCTTTTTGTGTTATTGAATGTAGAACCTGAGGCTTCAGAAATGTCAGGAGTTCACAATTTTTTGTAAGATCGTGATTCCCCATGTGCAAATACGTTTTTTACATCGAATTTAAATTGGTTGAAAACTTCACTCCGAAAAAGTTGAAAACAACATCTGATGTGGGCAGTTTTAATTTCGGTATTTAACCGCCTTTATTCATTTGTCCTGCAGCATCAGTCTTGACTTTTAATTACCGAGTAGGCGTGAGAAACAAAATACAAACAAGAAACATGCACGCATCATCGCTCAAATCCATGGCCATCTTCATATACGCATATAAGATAGGGTCTTTTTACAAACAAATCATTAGCGGCCTGGAATGTGGCAGCCATTTTGTTTTTTACGATAAATGCTGTTTTTGAGACGCATTGTTTCTCTGAGACCAATACATCAGCGTTTCTTGCAGGGCCATTGTTTGCTTATTAGCTAATGGGTTTATCGGCCATCGATCACACAGGCCGTTATTACCTTTTGGTAGTTAGCGCAACAGTTTTTATTGTTATTTTTACACAAGTTTTTATCGCTTATTCTACGGAGGAACGATTGGAATTATCAGATGAAGATAAACAGCTTTGATATTCAATCAAGGCCTTTGTCAGCCAAAAAAAGAATAATTAAAAATCACGGTTTACTAATCATCTTCGAATCTACCTACTACAAATTGTAGATTACAAACTTAGGATGATTTTTGAAATTTAATGATTGGGTATTCATCGTAGACAATACCATTTGGAAATAGATGATCAGAGTTTTTTTATTTTTATTTTGAAGATCAAAACAACATACATACAATTGTGTGGAGATGTTTGAAGATCCGAACAACCTATTTTATTCTTCGCGCCTCCATCCGATACGAGTAATATTACAGAACTCAAAATCGTCCAAAAACTCTTTATTTGCCAGCCTAAATGCTAACTTAAATATTTCAGCATTCTAAAATTTTTCATTTTACTTTATTGAAAATGTAAAACGTTAATTAAAACTACTACTTTTGATTTGTCATTTTTATTATATTCGTGTAGTACGATTACGATTACGGTAATTGTTCAAAAATATCAATTCTCATTTTCACTTCCCGATGTATTTTCGAATCGGAAAGTGCATTATTCCGGTATTTCAGTGTAGTTACTAGGTAACGAAATGTAACAGTCCGGAAATGTTTTTTCCGGCCGATGACAAAGCATTCCCGTACAAACCGTAGTCCATCGTTTTCCGTAAAGAAAAATACAATCATATTCATTTCATTATTATTGAATTTAAACACATCGAAAAAAAATGGTGTGTGGATCACGTAGGAAAAGTGTCTTCTCGGACTTCTGGTGTTGCTGGCTTCGCCTACGGTTCGTCCCGCAATATCTACCATCCTCTGGGAATGTATCACTTTTGCTACTAGATACACAATATACTATTCCTTAATAAATTAAAAGTGTCATATACGTATAAAGATCTTGTGTATCACACGGCTAGAAATTATTTTTTCTTCAAACGTCATAAAAGTGACATCTTCTGTGACATGATTGACAAGGTTGAAGTTTAATTTCTATGCCTCCGTAATATAATTTTTTATTCTAGCCGCCGTATAATTTTTTCACCGCCGTATGTAGAATCAGCCAATAAGAAGTAACTTGTACAATAGAAATCTGTAATATCGTCCTAAATGTCACTATAAAAACTAGATAACCTAAGAATAAAGTTACTAAAAATTATGAATAACTGACAGGTAACCTACATATTAAACGTCAAATAGTAGTTTATTTTTTAAAATTTCTAAGTTTGAAGAAAAAATAGCATGTGTTATTCAGAGTAAAAGTGTCTTTGTGTGCCTCGCATGTAATTGTCCGACTCGCTTCGCTCGTCGTGCAAACTTCCATGCTCGCCTCACAAAGTATCACTTTTACTCTTAATAACACAATATACTATTGCAACGAGGCCTGGCAATATTTACTCGTTCTTGCAAAAGTTCAGTTTCTAGACTAGTAATACAAATAACTATTGCGACAAATTCTTGCTGACTTATGACTTGTAGTTAATCTGTAAACATTTGAAGAATGATTTTTTATTTAATTACCTATTGTAGATGTCTCTGCACATCGACAGATTTGTAGACCTATCATTTGTATTTAATTTATAATCATTTCAAGAATAATTTTTTATTTAGTTGCTGACTTTTTCGTTCAGTTCGAGTGGAAATATGTCAACCAGTAAGCCTATACCTATTACTTGTTTCTTATAATAGTGTCCATTTTTCCTGCCCTCATATATGCATACTGGCACCCTGTTGTAGGCTCGTACGTGCTTTTCGCCGTTTCCACCCGTTAAGTGGCTATACAAGACGCACCTGCACATACTCGTGACTTGGGCGACGCAGGTTCAAGTCGTTTTTTTCTTGTTGTGGTAGGCCTGCTAGGCTGCTGGGCCAATCACCGCTCGCTAGCTTCTAGCGTAACCTCTGACAGCAAAACAAAAGAGCTACGACGTTTTTATTTTCCGCTACGAGTTTGTTTTTTATTGAGAAGCGGTTGTACATGTAGATGCTTCTTTGTTTCCAAGCAAGGCTTACACACATCGAGAAAGCTGCACCATCATTTCTTTGCTACAATGGGGAAGCTTTTGCATATAAAATATACCTATTTATTCGGTTTTCCTTATTTGTTAAATTATTATTATTACAGTTACGTTAAATGTCTAATCCCGTCATTTGAAAACTATTTCTAAGTACATAGTTTTAAAAACAACAAACTTTCCTGTTTTCATTACATCTTCTATTTTCTGCAATAATCTAGCTACTACATATAAAGATAATAAAGTTTTTATTTCGTACCCGTAGGGTCGGTTTTTTTGTCGTGTAAGTGTCTGATAAGTCTCTGTTAAATTAATTCTCATGATAACCACAAATTTCGGTTTTTCAATATCTTGTTAATGTTACCAAGAGGATAAATCTTAGATGACAGGAGAATAAACTAACAGCTAGTTTATTCTGCCGATAAAATTTTGCCATTAGGATAAATTTACGAAGTTGGTCCGAATATGGCCGAATGTAAAATATTTTGTAGAATTTGCCGAATTTTTGACAGTTTTTGATAATATTGTCAAAATATGGATTTAGTACATTGTATTTTGTGAGAGTGGCGATGAAGAAGAGTTAATAGATTTTAGTATTGTGATGTATAAGAGACTTTACGTTGTAAGATGTCAACTAGATCATTTTAATTTCTGGTGTGACGATGATTTTTTCAAAAGATTTAGATTTCGTGAAGATATAGCAATTTTATTTACAAAAGTTTTGCAATTATCCCGTTGAAACGTCTCCGATCCAAACTGTGTACCAGTGATATTTTTTTAGTTAAAATGAATACAACATTCGAATTATTTTTACGACAGTTAAGTCAAAATTATTATCAACTTGAGAGTTGACAATTAAATTTGGTTGTTGCATATCAGCCAGATAAATTCATATTAAAAAACGCGTTTTCATTACTATGGAGTTTACCAGCCAGATAAATTTAATCTGTTTGGTAGTAATGTATGACAGACGATTGAAAAACCGGCTCTAATAAGGATATTCATAGATGTAGAAATCGTAAAACAATATATATTTTTATTATTTTATTTTTCACATTATTATTCCAGTATATAATAGTATCCAAAATCTCAATTATCACACGTTTTTATAATTTTGTCATTAAATTTTAATTGAAGATATATGACGGTTATAAAGAAGAAATGCTGTATTTATATTATTTGAATATTAATGTGAATAACAATTTTTAATCTATTTAAAATACTGTATTTACACTTATAAGAAATAGAAGATATGATAATACTATACATTTTTTATTTACATATATATCACTGCTAGTTTTTTAAATTTTATTCATTTTCGTTTTCGGCACAAAAATTCAAATTGAAGATATTTGAAGATTGTAAGGAATGTTGATGTGTTTGTGTATTACGAATTTCTTCCAGTTGTGCAAATGATGAATTTACATATGAATTATAATGAACAATTCCTAACAGTACCGGCACTGACCAGGTCTCGGCTCCACCAATTTTATTCTCCAGTGAACGAAACCTGTGTTGGTAACCGTTGAGTCCCGGTTAGAAGAAAGTTGAATCGGTCAAGCGGTCGTTGTGTACAACAACGGTGTCATTGACGTGCAATCGGCCTTAAGCATAACAAGGACAAAAGAAGAGACAGTCTGACTACCACAAAGAGATCTTCATAAATCAGTTATTCGTTGTATATATATAACGTCCCATCATTCCATTTCGGAACATAGGGCCTCTACAAGCTTCTTCCATCTGACTCTATTAGTAGCAATGGCTTTAATTTCTCCCCATGATTTATTTAGACGTTTTGCCTCCTCGGTAATGGTGCGTTTCCACGTGCATTTGGGCCGTCCTCTTTTCCGCGACCCTTGCGGGTTCCAGTCAAGTGCTTCTCTACAGATGTCATCTCTGGGTTTTCTTAAGGTGTGGCCCAACCATCCCCATTTTCTCTTGCAGATTTGGATCTCTATTGGCTCCTGATTTGCTCTTGCCCAGAGTTCTATATTCGTTATCCGGTCCGGCCAGAATATTCTAAGTATCCTACGTAGGCATTTGTTAACGAAGGTTTGAAGTTGACTGTTTAGTTTTTTTGTCGTTTTCCATGTTTCGCAGCCATATAAGAGAATAGATTTGACATTTGTGTTAAAGATTCTTATCTTTGTTTTGTTGGAGTATACTCTTGAAACCCAAATATTGTTGAGGAGGCCAAAAGCTCTCTTTGCTTTTTGAATTCTTGTTTCTACGTGTTTATCTGTGCCACCTTCTTTGTCGATAATACTTCCTAGGTACGTGAATTCTTCGACTGTTTCAATGTTTTCACCGTGTAAGGAGAGCATTTCATTGCTCCTGGTGTTGATTTTTAAGTGTTTTGTTTTGTTAATGTTTATTATTAATAGTTATTCGTTGTAAATTGATAGAAATCTTTCATTTCACACATTCACGCTTAATGTAATTTTCATAAATTTACACCAACAAGTATGTCATTAGAAATTCTATTTATCATTTCATCATTCTTGGTCTACCACATCCTGGGAAAAACGTATCGAAAAAATACTAATTTTGTATGACTTCACCACCACAGCTCAATGACAGAGTTACAAATGACAATCACGATGCAGCTGCGATGGCGATTGTTTATCATTGTGGCGTGTGTCCGCATCCGACAGTGTTTTGTTATCAGGACCGTTTCCTTCCTGTTTACGGTGAAGGCCAGACCTGCTTATCGCGGGAGGCCATAAGGAGTAAACAATGGCTGCCGAAAGCAGGAATTATTCGCAGGATTAGGCAGGAAGAACCAGGAGAAATATAAATTTCACAGAATCAGAAGAACGATTATTTATGATACACGGATGAAAATGTATTTTTTTTCACTACTAGCCTAGAGACCCTCTATTATTAACTTTTATTTGACACGAGGAATTGTTTTTCACTACCGCTTACTTGGTAAGCTCGGTAATGGAAACTGTCTCTTTTTAAAGAAACTCAAATATTGTTTCAATCGTTTAGCTCAAGAATAGTGTAAAGTATGGATTCACAAATTAAATACGCCGTCTAAATTAAATAAGTAAATCAAATAAAATCAAATTAAAAATCAAAAGTGAGGTTGACAAACTGAAACGTCAATTATAGAACAAAGACAGCGTACTTTATTTTTGTGAATTTTAGGAAACAAGTTAATGTTATATATAATATATATTTTTTAATAGGATAGGGATTGAAATGCTAATATTGAAAAAATAATAAATATACCACGGTTGAGAAGAACCTTGATGTATAACAAACTATTTTTTTATCGTTGGTGACGTATTTCGTAACATCCTTGTTGGTGTTGATAAATAAATAGATCAAATATAGGAAAAATTTCTCAACCTTTCTCCTGTCTTTTATCATCTTGAAGATTTTATATCTTTTATATTTATCTATTATCTAGGACAATAGAATGGTCATTGGATATCGCCTATCTACTTGTATTTCATAAAAATAACATATCCTGTTATTGAGTAATAATCTTGAGTGTTAATCTATATTGATACGCTATCATTGATGTATTGTTTATTTATTACCTTCATACTTATTAACTCTAATCATAACGTTTATACGGCGCTATCACGATATAAAAATTTATAATGTTATTGTTCATAGAGTTCAAACAATGATACGTAATAAAATAACCACCGATAAGTATTAAGTACTACACTCATATATCACTATGGTTTGATAACAATGTATTTAATAATAATTCCTGGTCTAGTGGACAAACTTGTTTTCAAAACTTGAGTTTGGATCCTGTAGGATTAAATGGGGTCCTCTACCACAACAGAAAATTGAGTATAATGTTATTTATATTAAAAGTAGATAAGAATAAAATATGATTGAAACGAAAAAGTTTAAAAAAATTGTTAGTTTTTGAAATATTCTAGATTTTAAGCATCTTTTCTTCTACGTCACAATGTAGCATTCTCTCTCTGTACCAGCTCTTTCACATCTATCCTATTCGAAATTAAATTAAATGATAGTTGTTATAGTTTTGGTTTAATAATTTTGGATTAGTTTATTTTTATTTTACTTCATAATAGTTTTGTTTAGTTTAATGTAGAAGAGGAAAATGAAAGACGTGTTGAATGTGGCAATCAAAAGCAGAGCAGACTTTATACTCCTAAATTGTAAATTCATTTTTATAAAACATATTTTTGCACATATTGCACAATATGCAAATTATAAATACATTAATTTTACCTGGAAGAGTTTTGCACGAGCCCCATAAATTTCATCTATATTTCTGCGTCATAGTAAATTTAAAACTTAATTACGGCCATATGGAGAATAATAAATGATCTTTGCACCACTTTTACTTAAAATTTCATTTGTCCTTAATCAGACACTATCACTTCGGAATAAAATATGAAATGAACTATTTAACATTGCTGTAAAAAAATCGATTAGATTTTTTTTAAGTGTTGCTTAAAATTTAAGCTTTGTTATTTCAATTGGTCGTAAAAGAAGAAAATATCATCGACTGTTTTCAAATATCTTCAAATTTAAGAATGTAGAAAATATTAGTGGAGGACCTCATTCTGCACTCTCCACTTCAGCTATCTACTCTACGGAACTCGTCCAAAATTCGTCATCATATGTGGTACTACATTCCTGGATAAAACAAGCTTCAAGTATCTTAAGGTACATGTTTCGTGACAAGTATTACTTGCATTTTATTGGTGTTATATGTGTTTGCAAAACCTACCACTATAGTGCGTTTTGAACCACTGAGAAACGGTATTTATATTTGTATAATTATTGCCAAATATAGGATTTGAAGCCCAGACCTGACAATCCGCTCAATTCGAGTCAGAACGCGGTAATCAAATGAGCCATCGCTGCCAGTTTCATAAAATAAATGGAAAAAATGAACAAATAATTAAACTCCATGTGGGTAAGAATTAAAGTGATGTGGGTATTTTCCGACGTATAGTCAATGATGTCGAAGACCACGTCCCAGCAAATCCAAATAGAAAAAGTGTTAGTATGCAGCTTGCATTGGCCAATGCACGTATGCAGTCACATGGGTACACAACCTGTTTTTCACGCAACCTGCTTGTCTGGTATGCGCACACACACAGACGCAGACCAGTCGTTGCCTACTTTTCAAACAACTTCAACAGCTGAAGTTTTTCACGTACACTCCGTAAACATTTAAAAAGCGGGAGAAGAAATACCTGAACACAGATTTACCAGAAAGAGATTTTGATATTTATCCTGCAGTAGAAAAAATTACACAAAACTTCTAAGGTTTTAGTTCCTTAAACTAACCGTCATTCCTTTGAGAGACATAGAGCAGATGAAATGAGATGAGAATTTGAAAGATTTTAGAAAAATTTCAATGAACTTCGACCAATTTCGGTCGTATTTGAGTCATCTTCAGTTGATAAGACAATGAAATACATGAGTGTTTAGCTTTTCGTATCCAAGTGGGGCCGAAACCGGTCGAGATTGATTAAAATTTTTAAATAAATTGATTGGATCCCAGCACTTGTACTTTATTTTCCTTAGTTTCCGACCGAAATGTTGATTTCGGATTCGGCCATCCGACCAAATTGCTGATTTCGGCTGCATTTTTGGTTTTGGCCAAAAATTGGCCGAAACTAATGTTCGTGTCGTTTCGGGCAGTTTTTTTTGTTTGTTAATTAATAATTCTTTTGTACGATTTTTCAGTTTTCTTCCTTTCGACAAATACTACTTGAAAAGACTACTTATTTGATTGTGATTATTTGTATGGTGGTGTTAGATAACTAAAGTCTTTATTTCTTTAGTACTACAAGCTTACTTTTATAGAGCGCTTTTGTTAAAAGTAACGTCTAGCCTAATAAGATTTTACGCTTATTAAAGGCATTTTTATAATATCGGCCATTATCTCTATAAAAATATAGATTTTGTAATATTTTATTCAATAATTACAAATATAAGAAAAACACTAGATTTCCGTGGTTAATAAAAATTTAAGTTTAACTTTAGTACATAAGTTTCAGTATCTGTCACATTTTCGACGGAAACTAGAAGAGGAACCAAATCGAACTCTAATATTCCTACAAGTTCCTCATTTCTCAGTCAAGAAGCTTCTAGTTTCTGCAAGAGACCTTAAGTTTGTAGTGGATTCCGAACCACAACGGTATTTTTATTTGGTTAAGGATAAAGTTGGGATTTAAACCTCAAATCTTGCACTCCGCAATCAGTTCAAATTAATTTAATAATTAAGTTCATAGAGTTTAGGCAATTGAGGAAATTTTTATTTTAACTGCTTGAAGAAGATCTAAATTAATTGTACATCAAATTTGAGTTAAACATAAAATGTATGTTTTTAATGAGCCTAGTACAAATCCCACACAAATCGAAATTAGTCTCTAACTATTTCTCACATAAAAATGACTCATGTGGTTATAATCTTCTTATTAACTGGAACACCCGGACAGTCTAGTAAAGAAAAAAAAACTGGTAGTGTGATTGGTGATTAGCAAGCTACTAGCATTCGATTCGACAATCACCTGACAGACCAACTGTTACAAAACATTCATACTAGCAGCCAATAACTTTTGAATGATTGACTAAAAAAGGCAAAGTTAGCTGATAGATATATTTTGGAATAATCAGTATTTGGTGACCCGCTGGGTAAGAATGTCCCTGATACGCGGCTTGTTGTTGTGGTTCGTCACGAAGTTAAAAATAAGGAGTGTTTTGCGTCATAGTGAGCAGACAGTGGACAGATAAGCTCCATGTGCATCTGTCGTGTGCATGATGGAATCCTACACGGAGCCGAGGCCTCGGCTCGTGACTGTGACGGCGTGCATGTGACGTGACTTGGACAGCGGTCACATGGGCTATCGCCGCGTCATACCATACTGGATGCTAGGAAAACACTCCAGCTATGCTTCTTCATTCATAAGTAGCGTTCACATAAAAAAATTATGGCAAAGACATAATTAGTCAGAACGATAGCGATAGAGGTAAAAGTGTGACACTATGCTTATGATAGACAGTATTTTTATTAAAAATTAGAGAAATTAGTGGCGCAGTAGGGGTATCGATGACGCGGTGATGAGGTACAAGTTGACATGCAGCTTTCACATAATAAAAATGGTAAGGGCAGGATTAGTGGGAACGGTAGCTCCAGAGGTAAAAGTTTGACACTATACTGATGATAAGGAAGCATTTATATTAAAAATTACAGAAATTAGTGGCGCAGTACCGGTATCGGTGACGCAGTGGTAAGGTACAAGTTGACAAGTAACTTTCACACAAAAAAAAATCATGGCAACGGTAGAATTAATGGGAATGGTAGCGCCAGAGGTAAAAGTTTGACACTATGCTTATGATAGAAAGCATTTATATTAAAAATGACAGAAATTAGTGGCACAGTAGCGGTATCACTAACGCGGTAGTAAGATACATGTTGGCAAGTAGCTCTCACATAAAAAATAATGGTAAGGACTGGATTAGTGGGAACGGTAACGCCAGAGGTAAAAGTTTGATACTATGCTGATGATAAGGAAGCATTTATATAAAAAATTACAGAAATTAGTGGCGCAGTAGTGGTATCGGTGACGCGGTGGTAAGATAAAAGTTGACAAGTAGCTTTCACAAAAAAAATAATGGTAAGGACTGGATTAGTTGGAACGGTAGCGCCAGAGGTAAAAGTTTGATGCTATGCTTATGACACGAAGCATTTATATTAAAATTAGAGAAATGAATGGCGCAGTGGCGGTATCGGTGACGTGGTGGTAAAATACAAGTTGACAAGTAGATTTCACATAAAAAATTAATGGTAAGGGCAGGATTAGTCGGAACGGTAGCGCCAGAGGTAAAAGTTTGACACTATGCTGATGATAAGGAAGCATTTATATTAAAAATTACAAAAATAAGCGGCGCAATAGCGGTATTGGTGACGCGGTGCTAAGATACAAGTTGACAAGAAGCGTTCACATAAAAAAATTATGGTAAGGACAGGATTAGTTGAAACGGTAGCGCCAGAGGTAAAAGTTTGACACTTTGCTGATGATTGGAAGCATTTATATTAAAAATTACAGAAATTAGTGGCACAGTAGCGGTATCGGTGACGCAGTAGTAAGGTACAAGTTGACAAGGTCCAAACTTCTTTCGCTGTTTCGCTACTAATTATACCACAAGTGACAGTCTGTTCCTGTCACTGACAAAATGTATGTGCAATATATAAATTAAAATAAACAATAAACTAGAAGAGATGGTGGGTACGACCGACATATGAAAGAAGATTTTTACAGGACAATTTTGTAACTTTACTTCGAGAAATGAGGTTAACGGAGAAAAATATGTTTTTTTAATTATACACGCATGAGTGTAGAACATTTCCATTATTTATTAAGTTTAGTTGTTCCATCTAAATTTATAGCATTTCACACTAGTTTGAATGAAATATCCCTATGTAATACCATACAATGTTTTTGATACCACAACTACAATCATTAATACTACCTATGACACAATTTTTTTTTATGTGAATGTATCTTAAGTCGTTGCTACAAAGGGAACTACACCAGTCACATCCTTTCATACTACAGTATTATAGTGGTTCAGATCCCACCATAAACTGTATGTTACAGTGTGTAGAGAGCAATGATACAGAATCGATGATGAAATATAAAATAAAATATAATTAGATAAGGGTTAGAACCTTTTAATATAAACCTAAACTAAATAAATAACAAGAACAATATTAAATTAACAAACAACAAAAAATATTAACAAATTACTTCTTGGATTTGTCTTTTGGTAAACTCTCTGTAACAGAAAAACACACTGTGAATATTTACATATTTAGTGAATCAAAATGGATTCAAAACAGAACATGTCCGAAATACATCTGTCACAAACACACGCACATTTGCAGAGTAGGGAATCACAACTAGTCCTAATCCCTTGATGAGTTAGGGATCCTCGATCATCTAACGTTTCCCACGTTGCGCCCAAAAGATCATGGACGCTGGGTACGGGGTAAATACATGATCTGTACCGATCCCTCGTTGGGTTAGGGTACCCCGTATCTAACCTCTTTATTACAGTTTTACGTACACCAAACATAAGGTATAAATACATACTAAGACGCCTACAAGTAGTAATGTAAAGATCCAGACTCAACTTTATGAATTTTCACTTTATGTTGACATTTATGTTTACAAACACTTTATAAATATCGATGTCAAGTGTTTATAATAACAATTTTACACTGCACTGTATCTGAAATGTATGAAAATGACAAGTATGACATGTAAGTTGTAGGTTTTCTCTGAAGATGTAAGCAATATGGCTTGTGATCATAATCGAATATCAGTGTATACATAAGTCATAAAATATAAGAACTAACCACTATAGCTTCTAATTATAATAATAAAAATAAATATTTTGCAATAATATATATTAGCAATTTAATATTTCGGAGAAGGGACACGTGACATTAGCATGATAGCAACGTAAAAAGACAGGATGGTTGTCTTTTAAGCTGCCACTTTATCTCTTCTTTTACGATTTTACCACGCATTCAAATCTTCTTATAGTCTTCTCTTATAAGTTAATTTTGAGAAGTGTTCTGATTTAATTTCATGAAGCTCTTTATTCTGAACGGTTAACCCTTATAGAGAACGTTATAATAATAACGGTTTTAGTTCGAAAACCGGTTTTTGAAAATTAGAAACCGGTTTAAACCGGTTAATATATCGGTTAAAAAAATAATTAAATTAATTAAAAGAAATTAATTATAAAAATTTGATTAAAAAAAATTACAGAATAATTAATTTAAAAAAATAATAAAAAAATATCATCTGACAAAAATATAACAATTAAAAAAAAGCAAATTAATTAATGAATATTCACAAAAATTCCCGTAATATCTTCAGAAAAACGCAGGTCACTTTTCAATTTTAAACTTGCCTGTGTTGACAAAGGCCGTATATATTTGGGACTTTTTAAGTAACCTTAACGGCCAAAGAAACTACCTACATTTATGACTCTCCAATAAAATGTTAATTGTAAAACCTGTCATGACTCATGTTCAAATACAAATAGAAAACAAAGATATAAAAAAATATATTAAAATTTTTTGTCGCTAAATGATATTAAAATAAAGGTTAAAGTTCGCTAAAATCGGTTTATTTTTTTTCTTGGTTAACGGTTACCGGTATTTTCGGCCTGAAAAATATCGTCAGAAATGGAAGAAAAAGAAGCCTTTTACAGCGATCTTGCCACCACTCTCACAACAACCAAAAAATCAGATATTATTATTCTCATGGGAGATTTAAATGCAAAAGTGGGTAACAACAATGAAAATTTTGAACATGTTATGGGTAAATTTGGCTTGGGTGTCAAAAACAAAAATGGTGAACTACTAACAGATTTCTGTGCAACACATAATTTAATGATAGGTGGCACTCTTTTCCCACACAAAGACATACACAAGACCACATGGGTCTCCCCAGATCAACGCACAACGAACCAGATAGACCATATTACTATCAGCAAAAAATGGCGCGGGTCGCTATTAGATGTAAGAAGTAAAAGAGGTGCAGATCTAGGAAGTGACCACCATCTTGTTGTAGGCTCCCTTAGAATAAAAATTGCAACCCCCAAACTAACACTTAAAAGGGACAGCAGAAAGAAATACAATGTAGAAAAATTAAAAATACCTGAAATCAAGGATAAGTTCTTTAAACACATAGATTCCTCAATGCAAATGAACCCACAAGCACAGACACTAAATAAAAAATGGACAAGGTTTAAAGAATCATACGTTACAGCCGCTGATTCTATTCTTCAAACCAAGGTCCGTAGAAAAAATGAATGGATCTCTGACACCACATGGGAGAAAGTTGAAGAACGAAAAAAACTAAAACAGAAACTTAACTGTGCCGTCACCAGAGGACAAAAATCACGATTGGCAAGAAGTTATTACGATCTGAATACCGTAGTGAAAAGAAGCGCTAGAAGAGATAAAAGAGAATATATAGAGAAACTAGCTGATCAAGCCCAAGCGGCAGCAGACACATTTAACATTAGAGAACTATACCGTATAACTAAACAACTGGCAAACAAAAGCTCAATTCGTGAGCAACCTGTATTCGATAAAACAGGAAACCTCCTTACCACCACGGAACAACAACTTAAACGATGGGAAGAACACTTTCGCGACCTAATAGGGATTCAAGATCCAATAAATGACAACGAACCAGATAATCAAATACCATCAACAGGTTTAAACATAAATACTGATACACCAACGCCTGCTGAAGTTATTAACGCTATAAATAAACTCAAAAACAATAAAGCAAGCGGGGCTGATAGTATACAACCAGAACTTCTGAAAGCGGATGCTGGAAAAACTGCCGAATTACTTCATCCTATAATAGAAGAGATTTGGGAGACAGAGAATATCCCCTATGATTGGACAGTAGGTATTATAGTCAAGTTACCGAAGAAAGGTAACCTAAAAGAATGCACAAACTGGAGAGGCATAACACTCCTGAACTGTGCTTCAAAAATCTTAAGTCAAATTATATACAACCGACTATCCATCTCAATAGAGCCAAAACTACGACAAGAACAAGCCGGTTTCAGACCAGGAAGATCATGCGTCGACCAAATCAACACTCTACGACTTATAATTGAACAATCAGTAGAGTGGAACACCTCCCTTTACATGGTATTTATAGACTTTCAACGGGCTTTTGATAGTTTGGAACACAAGTCACTGTGGAATACTATGAAAAAGTTTGGGATACCTCAAAAGATTATAAACATAATAAAGCTCTCCTACCGCGCCGCTTCCTCCAAAGTTCTCCACAAAGGATACGTAAGCGAAGATATCCCCGTAATTACAGGAGTAAAACAGGGCTGTATACTATCTCCATTACTTTTCAATATGGTTCTCGACGTAGTTTTGAGAAAAGTAAACACTGAACATAGTGGCATCACATGGGATTTTTGCAACCAACGAAGACTCTGCGACCTAGATTACGCAGACGACATCTGCCTGCTTGCACACACCTACGAAGACATGCAAAATCAATTAGCAAGGTTAGAACATGAGGCCGCACTCGTAGGCCTTAAAATCAATATAGGAAAAACAAAAGAGATGCGAATAGGCAGTACTGCTCGACAACGCCTAACAATACAGAATGAGATAATTGAACAAGTGTCGCAGTTTTGTTACCTGGGCTGCACCATAACTCAAACCGGTGGTGCAGATGAAGATGTCAACATAAAAATTACCAAAGCACGACAAGCCTTCGGCATATTAAACAAAATCTGGTCTTCGACACAAATTAGCAGGACTCTTAGGCTTCGCATATTTAATACGAATATCAAATCTATTCTGCTTTATGGATGTGAGACATGGAAAGTCTCAAAACAAATATGCCAAAAATTGCAAGTATTCGTTAACAGATGTTTGAGGAAAATTTGTAATATTAGTTGGTTTGACAGAGTACGAAACGAAGACCTTTTAATCCGAACTCAGCAAAAGAGCATTCCTGCAGAAATTATGAAACGAAAATGGGGATGGATCGGACACACGCTGAGACGAGACGGCATTAATATTGCAAAGAAAGCCCTAGAATGGAACCCCCAAGGAAAACGCAAGCCCGGACGCCCACGGATATCATGGAGACGTTCTGTCATAAATGAAGCACAAAAACATGGAAGATCCTGGAAAGAAGTAAAGAAACTGGCCACTAACCGTAACCAATGGAAAATCTTCGTTGAGGCCCTATGCTCCGCGGCGGAGTAAAAGGAACACTATATATAGGGGAGAGTAGCCTAATTTGGACCGTCGCCTAATTTGGACCGCTGTGGTATCCAAAGATTGATAAAATCTGTGCGATTTTAGATAGACTACTTGTTATACGTAGAGGTAGACCAGATTAATGTAATCGTGTTTGTGAAAAAATGTCTCATGGTTACATTGAGAGAAGCGTTATTTGTTTGACTACGAAGAAAATTTGTTATTTTGATGTAAGAGTGAAAGCCGTTAGTTCGTCCAAACGTAAGTAATTACAGGTCCTCTTATATCATCACAAAGCTTACTTATCTATCTATAATTTCCTGTTATAATTTTATGAGTTTATGTTACTTTGACATTTTTGTATAATTTTAAGTATAAAATATTCAAGTTGCCCAAGTTGGACCGAAAACAGTTGCCCAAATTGGACCGACAAAGATTGTGATTACGGCACAGAATAGAACATAGAGAAGCGACACGTCTACATGTCGGTACCTTTCACGTTACCCTATTCAGTTCTATGACCTTGGAGCATTGTATAGACCTTTAAATTTGTTGACTTCTCCTATCTCTCCCTAAGATGTGACGAAACTATCCGATTTTAAACAATGAGCCCTTTAAATTTGTTGCCTTTCCCCATCTTTCTGACAAAATGCGAAACATAAAAAAGAAAAAAGAAAGAAAATTGTGATTCATGGTTTTGTATATTGTGTGAAGAAACGAAGGAAGAAAATATGATACAATATATGAAATGTCGCACTTGGATTCATTCTCAGTGTGCTGGAATTAGTGCTGTAGTTAAAAGGTTCTATTGTTGTAATTTTCGTTAAGAAAGCTAATGGTCCAATTTAGGAAGCTAGCGGTCCAAATAAGGAAACCGGTTTCCTATATTGGACCGATGACAAGATTTTTTTGAATTTATTTTTTACTATTATAAATAGTATTTAAAATTTAATAAATGGTTTCATTTTGAAGGTACACTTAGTGAGTTTCTTTTCTACTACTTAATTTTTATTGACACTTCTTCCGTGCTTTTATATAGTGAATATTATAATATTGGTCCAAATTAGGCTACTTTCCCCTATACCCATTATTGGGATAACAGTCTTCACAAATAAACCCTCCTTTTTTAAGGGGAGTGCAAGTTGAACCACTCTTACAAATATCTCTTTTACATGCGTCTTTAGTTAAAGTTATGTCACAATTTGAACCGGTAAAACCAGCAGTACAAACACAGGAATAACCACCTTCTTTCCGAAAACAAGTTAAACCTTGTTGAACTATCTAGAACATTGTTAAACCCTGTAGAACTGTCTCATCTTACTCCCAATTATCTTGGAACAGTGTTGAACCTAGTACATTTATGTTACACCTTAAACAAGTGCCTTAACTTTGTCCCAAACAATTTGTAACAAAGTGAAACATAGTGCAAGTCTCTCTACTTATTTCAGAACACTTGGAACATCTTTCTGCCTTCTAAAACTTTCTTTTTAAGTCTTCCTAGTAATTTCCAATAATAGACATACATGAAAAGTTACAATTTATTGTTTTTCACTCTAAAATTTTTCATATACAGCCAAAAAAAATTTAAAATGCCCATTTTTGGGTCCAAAATTTTGATTTTTGGAATTAGTCTAACTTGATAGTCGTCGATGCGCTGATTTCAAATTTTCAAACCGAATTCAATTATCTCTTTCCATTCTTGAGATATTTGCTCTCAAAGTTGCACCTCAAAAAAGGGTGTTTTTTGACCATATCTCTAAAATGGGTAGAGATACATTCTCAACGATTATACCAGTCGATTTTACGCGGAAAGTTACATAAAGAAATGTTTTCTCCTCATACACGTTCTTTGGAACGATTTGGTGAAAAATGAGAAAAACGGAAAAACCGGAATTTCAATTTTTCGCTCGGAAACTTTTTGTCTCCAAAATTTTTTATATTCTGGACTTAAGTAAAGAAGAATGTGCTGATTCCAAATTTTCAAACCGATTTCAATTATCTCCTACCGTTCTCGAGATATTTGAGTACAAAGTTGGACCTGAAAAATTCAGTTTTTCAGGAATAGTCATGAAATGGGTTGAGATACGACCTCGGCGACCTCACCAATCGATTCTACGGACAAAATTACATTTTTGTACCAATTTTCAGATTTATATTCTAATGGATACAATTTTTACGGCGAAAAAACGAAAATGGCCAAAAATCGGAAAAAATCGTAAGGGGTTCAGCAGGCGATTTTTCAATTTTTGCGATTTTCGTTTTTTCGCTCTAAAAATTGTATCCGCCTGAATAAATATCTGAAAATTGGTATACTTATGTAATTTTGCCCGCAGAATCGATTGGTGAGGTCGCCGAGGTCGTATCTCGACCTATTTCAGGACTATTCCTGAAAAACTATTTTTTTCAGGTCTGACTTTGAACGCAAATATCTCCAGAACGGTAAGAGATAATTGAAATCGGATTGAAAATTTGGAATCAGCGCATCTGTATTTACTTAAGTCTAGAAAATGAAAAGATTTGGTGACAAAAAGTTCCCAAGCGAAAAACTGAAATTCCGGTTTTTTTCGTTTTTCTCATTTTTCACAAAATCGTTCCAAAGAACGTATATGCGGAGAAAACATTTCTTTATGTAACTTTGCCTGTAGAATCCACTGGTATAGTCGTTGAGATTGTGTCCCTACCCGTTTTAGAGTTATATTCAAACAACCCACTTTTTTGAGGTTCAACTTTGAGGTCAAATATCTCAGGAACGGAAAGAGATAATTTAATTCGGTTTGAAAATTTGAAATCAGCGCATCGGCGACTATCAATTTGGAATTATTTCAAAAATCAAAATTTTGGACCTAAAAATGGGTCTTTTTGGATTTTTTTGGCTGTATAAGAAAAATTTTAGAGTGAAAAACTATAAATTGTAAGTTTTAATGTATAACTATTATTGGAAATTACTAGGAAGACTTAAAAAGACAGTTATAGAAGGCAGAAAGATGTTCCAAGTGTTCTAGAGTAAGTAGAAACAGTTGCACTATGTTTCACTTTGTTCCAAATTGTTTGGGACAAAGTTAGAAACTTGTTTAGGGTGTAACATAGATGTATCAGGTTCAACACTGTTCCAAGATAATTGGGATTCAGATGAGACAATTTAATTAATGAACATTCACAAAAATTCCCGTAATATCTTCAGAAAACGCAGGTCACTTTCCAATTTTAAACTTGCCTGTGTTGACAAAGGCTGTATTTATTTGGGACTTTTTAATTAACCTTAACGGCCAAAGAGACTACCTATATTTATGACTCTCCAATAAAATATTAATTGTAAAAACTGTCATGACTCATGTTCAAATACAAATAGAAAACACAGATATAAAAAATATTATTTTTTTTCTCGCTAAATGATATTAAATAAAGGTTAATGTTCGCTAAAACCGGTTTATTTTTTTTTTGGTTAACGGTTACCGGTATTTTCGGCCTGAAAAATATCGGTTAAAATTACAGTTAAAGTTCGCAATTTTCGTTGAAAATATCGGTTACCGGTTTTTATTAACCGTTTTTTTTAACCGGTTACATGCCCTGGTATTCAATATTTCAATAGAATAGATAAAAGAGATCTCAACAATTCAAGTACGACGAATTGTTTAAGCTAGTACGAATCAGTGCCAGAACAAGTACCTTTGATATTTAAAAGTCAATGACTGTAGAAGGTTCGAAGTGCCAAAGGTGTTTAAATGCATAGAAGTACGTCTGTAAGTGCTAACGAATTACTAAGGGTAATACGAATCAGTCTGATAACAAGTAGCTTTGATATTTGACTATAACTCTAGAAGACTAGTTAAGCCAATGGATATTATATTAGATAACAAAAAGCGATTCTCTGATTAGTTGTTTCGTACTATAATACTGGTGGCACAGGAATACCCCCTGTAGTAATAACGAATTGTCTAGGTTTGCAGGAATTAGTTCCATTTAAAGTAGCTTTGATATTTAAAAGATAAATTAGATAATAATAAACGACTAGTGTCTAGTCAATTGTGTCGCTATACAGAACTAGCCCTGTAGTTACCACAAGTTGTCTAACTGGTACGAACTAGTTTGAAAACAAATATCTTTGTTATTTAAAATTCTAGGTTTATAAAAGGGTAGTAAACCAACGATGATTAAAATTGTAGTCTATTTTTTATAAGAATGAAGTACAGGGAAAATAGGTGCAGTTTTTTTTGAATGGTTAATATTGGGGTATTATCTAATCAAAAAACAAGATTAAATTGCTTCTATTTTTCCTACAGTTCGTTTTTAGAAGAAATAGACTATAGTTAGTACAAGGCGATTTCTTGACTATACTAGAAGGCAACGATACTGACAATTATTTTTTTGTTTATTATATTGTTGCCTGGTCTTTCGTTTAATTCTTGTTACTGTTTTTGTTCTCTGAATTTTGGTGGTTGATCTGATAGTAGCTAGTCTTATGGAATAGATGATTGCTCTTCTTCCAAGTAGAGTAAGTAATGAGAAAAACATTTGTATCCCAACGTGGGAAAACCGTGGTGCATTTCCACATAATTTGCGGCGTTATCAGCTAAACAAATGAAAGTTCTGTATGCGATTGTTGGCGCACTCTGTATACGCAACGTTGCCTACCCGAGCGTTCACACACGAAGTCGTAGCCGTGTTTTGTTTTGCTAAGCTGATAAGCCAGGCTATTTCTGGTGTAAACAGTCGCCGGCTGATAAAAAAGCCTGCCTTGGAGCGAGTGACAGACAACAAATATCACGCAAGACCAAAGTGCAGCGAGATGTTCATTCCACACTTCATGCAAATCTGCTCGCGGTAGTTCAAACCAGAAACACTCATGTTTCACAATTTGTTTTCAACTGTCATTCACAATATTTTTTTCAATTTTTCTTCCGAACAATAACAGTCATTACAACTATAAGGAACATAACATTTAAACAAATAAAAAAGTACATAAATACAGAAAAAAACTGTTAGTTTCTTAAGTTGCAATAAGACATAGTTTATAGAATGACCACCTTCAATTCAGAGAACCAGAATTCGAGTATTGTTGAATCAAATTCTTACTACTTTTTTTCCAATCAAAAATGATCCTTTTGGAACACTTTCCTCATCAGCTGGAGTGCTCGGGAGATGAAATCTGGTACACTTCCTCTTTGGTACTAATGATATATTTATAGAAAAATAAAATACGGTTCTGCAATGCAGTCAAATTTATTGAATTTTTTAAATATTGCTGGATTGGTTTCGGCCCCACTTACGTCATCTTCAGGAGGTGATTAGTCAATGAAATAGAACCGATCGTGGTAGATTTTTTTTAAATAAATTTAACTGATCCCAATACCGTAGTATATTTTTCCTACAGTAAATATTTATTTATATTTACAATGACAACATTTTTAACAAAACAATGACAACTGTTGCATCAATCAAAGTAAAGCTCTAATTTAAAAGGAAATTTGAGTTTTAAGGATTAATATTTTTATTGTCGTGATTTAAAATTTAAATGTATGCATCAATGATACAAGTGTAATGTAGATTCTAGGAAGAAGGTAACAGTACTTCGACACCAGCTCCCGATATTCTAGGTCCAGGTTGAGATCCCGGTATCTGACTGACCCGTGCTGAGTCATCCGTTATTTATTCCCTGCTGTTCTGCTGATCATGTGATCTAAATCATTTCTTATCAAATTCACAAAAAATGATAATTATATTTAGTCTACACTGGTTCTTTTAATATTTCTGATAAGAAATGAATTGAGTTATAAAACATAGAAGTCATAGACTGATAACCTGAAGAGTTTGTAATGTAATAAAACAATTTAAAAATTTATCTAATAAGCTATATTTTTTTGTTCTTACATTATCTTTTATGAATTTGATGTATCAAGAGCTTATCATCTATCGACAAATGTATCATTCTTTAATCTTTCACAACCTTAGAAGGATTTTAGCCGTAGGTAAAATAGAATAGTGAAATGGTTTCTGCCTATTTCATAACAATTTTTATTTGCATTTAATTGCTCATAGGTTGGATTTCATAAAAATATAACCGGAATTTAATTTCCTCGTTTAGTTGAGATATTTACTACATTATATACGTTCATTGGAGCGATTTGGTGAAAAATAAAAAAAGTAAAAACCGGAATTTCGATTTTTTTATTCAGGAACTTTTTGTCTCTAATTTTTTTACCTTTCGCCACTCCGTAGGAGTGGATAGTAATTTTAATATTTATATGCATTACTGCATTTAAAATATTTGTTTACATCTTGGTTACCATGATGGAAACTAAAACTACCGGGTAATTAAGAAAATGTTAAAAACATCTATCAAAGTATTCATTTCATAAGTATCTTTTCATTTACCATGATATTAATCTATTAAAGTTTTGTTACCTTCTAGCAAAATTTAGTAAAGAATATTTTAAATGAAGCTTCATGTATGACATTTGATATTTTGCTTGACATTTGACATTTTTATTTATTTGTCACTTGCTTACGTTGTTTACATAAAAAAAAACACTAGGTTACCAATGCAAGGCATCTGCTGAATGTTTTTGGCATGTCATCGTATAATTAAAAACTACATTCCATTTGATAGTAGTAGTGAGTAAAACTTTGTACCTCAGGCCGAAAGAGATTTACACCTACGGATGAACAAAAAACAAATTTCATCCACATGCGTAAACCTTCCCTTTCGACCCTCTATACGTAAATAACTATTACGATGATGTCTGTCCATAAGTGTGGATGGATGGATGAATGGATGGATGGATAGATATATAAATGGATGGATGGATGGATGTATGGATGGATGTTATCGTAACGATTACTAAATACTTGTGAATAAAAAAGTTGAAATTTTTAATCATTCTAACACCCTAGATTAGGTCGGATTGGATGTTGGTGTTACATGTGCAATTTTCATAAAGATCTGAAGTGTTTTTCTAAAATATCTTAAATAATTTTGAATATACCTACGAGAATTTTTGTAAATAATAATTTAATTTTGTCATTAGTTCAAATTTGTTTTTACCTAGCTCTATTCAATTATTACAGTTAATGTTTCGGTAAATTTGTTACAATTGCGGTTAATCTATCGACCTTTATATAAATAAATGTTTTATATATAAAAATATTATTAAAATAATTACCGAATAATTTAAATGGAATTGTACTAATGCTGTAAGTATCAATTATTATAATAATTTATTTTACTGTGTCAGCAGTCAACGCAGGGATACTCATATATTACAATTTATAGATATTGCAAAGAACCAAGAAAAAATCTCTGAAGTAAAAAATGTAGTAGATAAGAAATGTAAAAAGAAACAAAGAAGTGTAAAGAGGACCGGTTATGTGCTGGTCACATAAGATTTTTAAAAATATTTTGACTATTCTCGAAATATTTGCGTTCAAAGTTGGATCCAAAAAAGAGTTTATTTTTCGTTATCCCTTGAAGGGATCGATATTTTTAAAGTTTGAAATCTAATTTTTATTGTTATACAATATGGGCATTCACATCTAATGTGGAGACGGCAGCCTCCAATCCATCAGTGTTTTTTCTCCGTACGTCGTGAACTCTTGCTCCAGGTCCAAGTAACGGTGAGACCACATCAAGTCCTGGGTCATACACTCCTTATTCTTGAGACGTCATTCATTCTACATATCTTCTCCACATCAATACAATATACCGTATTAATGTACTCATACTACTTACATACATGAAATCCTATTGCTATACCTCAACGGTAATCGCAGAAAATCCTACATTCCAGAAATCTGAAATCCGGGATCCGGAAAAAAATATAAAACTATCCAAAAAAAGATGCATTAATTAAAAAAATAGTTTTTTTGCTCATAGATTGGATTTCATAAAAATATAACTTAATTTCCTCATTTAGTTGAGATATTTACTATATTACATACGTTCATTGGAGCAATTTGGAGAAAAATAAAAAAAAAAGTAAAATCCGAATTTCAATATTTTTCATTCAGGAACTTTTTGTCTCTAATTTTTTACCTCTCGCCACTCCGTAGGAATGGATAGTAATTTTAATATTTATACGCATTACTGCATTTAAAATATTTGTTTACATCTTGGTTACCATGATGGAAACTAAAACTACCGGGCGATAAAGAAAATGTGAAAAACATTTTTCTAAGTATTCATTTTCAGTTTCCAGGACTATACAAAAAAAGATGCATTAATTAAAAAAATACTTTTTTTCAATAAATTCCATTCAATTCGACTCAATAAAAATATTGTTAGTACTCGTAAATAAATGATATAATAAATTTTAACATGTATGTCAAATTCAAATTACTTTTAAAAAAACATATGCTAAATAAGTACGAAATAATACAGTTAAATTTATTGGGCAAGTCCAATTAATTGAATTTTTTTCGTTGAAATATTGACTAATTTAATAACAATATTTATTTTTATTTAATTTTATATCACGTACAGATATCTTATCTGTATTTATTTATTTGAAAATTCTTGTTTACCAAAAATTGTTTACTACCAGATGTCGAATTATCATAAATTTAAATTCTATTTTTAGCCAATCAGGAAATGTCCTTAATATAAAACTTTTACCAAATTTTTGCAACCGGTTTCTATTTTTGACCGAAAAGAGAAGTTAAAGTAAAGGAATGAATTTTTGATACACGTGTTCGGTTACACGTAAGAGATGTTATCGCTTGTGGAGTGAAAAGTAATTAAAGTGAAGAACAGTTAAATTCCGATGGACCAACGGTAGCCGAAATTGCTCAGGTTTTTTCGGTGGTACTCCTTCGCAAGAAAATACGCCCAGAAAAATATCATAAAAATTTTAAAAAATATGTATTTTATAAAAAATATGACATCCCAGATTTACTCTTAAGTATAATTATATAATCGCGTCCTCCACTATTTTTTTTTATTTTTTTATATGAAACTTTATCTAATTTGAAAGTGAGGTGTAGTTTCAGGAAGTCTTAATTCTTATTTGCTAAGCCGTAAAATATTTTTTAAGTATTCTGTGAAGTAGATTTTAAGGTAATTCAGTTTTCAAAAAGTGGGGTTCACTAAAATTTTCAATTATTTTACTGTTATAAACACAGAAATATGTTTTAAATAACTATTGTGTACCTTACTTGGAAATATGCGTAATTAGTAATCATTTTAATAATATAATTTATAAATGATTACGAATATTATAGTCCGAATTTTAACAGTCAATGACATGATTTTGCTGCTTATGTCATTCAACAAATTTTTCAATTCCATATCGTGAATATTTTTTCAACAAATTTTCCTGATAGCACAGTACATATTTAACAGCTATTTTTTTATAAATTTCGATTTGCCTTGAAATATGTTTTGTATTTTGAATTTAATTATCAAATATAGATTAATTGTCAAATATGACATCTGAAATTTACAGTAGGTTTAAAAATAGCAAGAATTTGGATTTGGGTAGATGTGTGAGAGAGAAAGTGTAATATTGTGACGTAGATGTTAAGGGCACTAAATACTCGAATAATGTAAAAACGAATAACTTTTTTAAACATAATATACAATCAGTATTTGTTTAACTGGTGGACCAGTAAAAAATTAAAAACTCTCTATTCCAATTAAAAATTATAATCTTTCTACATCTTCACGTCATTTCCAATCACAGTTAAAAATGAAAAGTTACAAGTTTTAGTTTTTCACTTTAAAATGTTATATATTTAACTAAATTGATAAAAAAACCATTTTGAATTCAAAATTTTGGTTTTTGAAAATAGTGCATATTATTAGACATTGATGCCGTTGATTTAAAATTTACAAACAGAATTTAATTATCTCTTTTCATTCTTGGGAATATTGCTCTCAAAGTTGCACCTCAAAAAAGTATGTATTTTGAGTATCTCTAAAGTGGGTAAAGATACAATCTTAACAATTATACCAGTTGATTCTAAGGGTAAAGTTACATAATGAAATATTTTTCTACATATTTCGTGAAAATGAGGAAAACATGAAAACCGGAATTTCAGTTGATTTTCCAGTGCTGTTCTAACTACTACAAAAACTCGCAATAGTTTAGATGATAACTTTATTAAAAGCCTTATGTTTATTTGTATTTTCTAACCTTTATATTCTTTTTTGTTAACAAGGTGCAAATTAGAATTATTTATGATTTTGTTGAGTAAAGAAATGTTTTTATTAAAAGTCTCATTGAGATTTCTTTAAACTACATAACAAAATGATGAAAAATCAAATAGTTTGAATTTCAAGTCAAGCCTTGAAACGCTAAATATATTTATTATTTCGTATTTCATTTTCAAAGGTATATCAATATAGGATAATTGGAATTGGTCTGTTTTTGATTAAAATTAAGCAGATTAATTCCTATTGTCGCCGATTGATTGGTGATACGTTGGCGTGGATAATTTTTTGTTTGACACTCTGACGTCAATAATGAACTGAGGAGATTAGCAGATTAAATTCGCCATTTTTATTATACAGATTCGAAGGTCAAGGTAATTGGTATAAGCTCCCAAAGACATGCAGATTTTAGTGATTTATGTACAGTTAGATTCATCTGATACCGTTAAATACAACACTCGAAAAAATTATTACTGATAAACTAAAGAAAAAAACCTAATCAAGAGTTTGATTAGTTTTGTTTTTTTGTACAAACAAATTTATGGGTCGACTCTGTTCACATTTATAAGATCTGTAAGCACATCTGTAAGACCTGTAACGCTTACGATCCAAATAGCAGTTCTGATCACGGCTGTATCTTAAAAAATCGGTAAATCCTTACAGATCCTCAAATTCTTCTTCCGAAAATGAAACAACAAAAAGGTTAAAATTGATTGGAATGTTATTTGAAGGGGCTGATAATAGATAGATAGATTTTATAATGAGATAACAATTATGTTAATTTTATGACAAAATTAACAACGAATTATGTGACTGATACTTCAAACCCATTTGAAATTTCTCATTTTTTTAATATGTAAAAATACAACTACAGCGTTTCAATTCATTGGAAATTTGAATCGAATTATTTATTTGTTTCCTATGTATATTTCGTACTGCTTACTAAAATTGTTGAGTTTTTTGTGGTTATAATAATAAGTTTCAGCATAGTTATTAAAAAATATTTAATACCGAATAGTGACGTTTCAAAATTTAATATTTTGTATTTTGACGTAAAATTTTTTAATGTGCAAGAAGCATAACTGAACATTTTTACATCTGTAACTTCGCTCAAAGATATACGATCATAATTGTACTATCTGTGCTTCTACGTACAGATCATCTACAAGCTAAAAAATTACAAATTTACAAATTTACATGTGCGTGAACAGAATCGACCAATCGACCCATTATTTTTATTCGTATTTGAGTTCGTAATTCAAGGTCCTTAAAAATTAATTATACTGTATTTCAAATTTATTTTTTACTTTAAAATATGCTCAAAATTACTCTAATTTTTTATTTACTTATTGGCCTGTATTGCTTCTATAAGGATATCGTTTGTACCCAAGCAGAAATTACCACTAAAATAAGAGAAATTGTTAAAAATTTTGTCGTTATAGCCAAAGTAGAGTGTCGCTGTAACCAAAGAAAATAATATTTTCACTTAGTAATATAATAATTAATGATTTTGGCATTATAATTTTGTTGTCATTACAACCGAAATCGTTATATCCAAATTCAACTGTATTCATATTTTTTATTTGTAGTAGTCCATACAAAAATTCATATTATGTTCTAACCTAGCATCTTTAACTTGTAAATAACTAATTTTGTAATATTTATTTTTAAATAATTGTCGAATTAATTAAAAAAAATAAAAAAAACTGAATCAAAAAAGATCTATGGTATTTTTTTCTTATATCGTGATAAACCAAGACCAAAATGCAACAAAAAGTTGCAAAATGTCAAGTATCAGTCCAAAAATAACTCTATATCATTTCCCATTTGAAATTCGCAAACGAAGCATCTTAGATGATGTAACGTCAAAATAAACCATTTGAACTAAAGATTACACATAAAAATAAATACTCCAAATCAGGCATATGTTACGAAACTGAAACAAGCACATAAAAAGCGAGTTATCTTTCGAGCATATGTGAGTGCTTTAAATTGTTTACCCAACGTATTTACACAAGATACTAGAGTTGAATATTGGGCACCATTGGGACTGCTATCAGGATGATAGCGTTATCAAACGTGATAAAAGGCAAACAGTAGAAAATTTCCACTACACAACGTAATAGAATGATTAAGCCATCTATATGACATATTGTTTCTTATCATAGATTATTTTGGAAAATTTTAAATTTCAGTTTGATCAACTGAACTAATATTTGTCAGAGTAAAAAACATTTCACAGTGGTGGCTGAACAATAATTAACTTAAAATAAAATTGACAATATTAACAACAAAATACAATGAAATTTTTCATGTTAATTAATTTCTAAATATATTAATTTTAAAATAAAAAACTGAACGCATATTTTTATTTGTAAAAATTCCAATAACAAACAACAAATAAATTAATAAAAATTTGTGACGTAGCAATCAATACAATAAATGAAAGAAATAGTGAAAAAGTGTTCTGTATGAAAGTACAATAAATACCATTTTATAGCTCAAAGAAATTAATTTAAAAAATAGAAAAAAAATATGCAAAATAATATATATTAATAAAGAAATTAAATGATATAATTAAAATACTTCAGAAATACGGAGGCTTCTTTGTAGCGTGACGTCACTTATATGAATTGCATCTATATTTTGATTGGGGAATTTTGAAAGACCGCGAAAGTTTTGATTAGCAAGTGAAAAATCCCACCAACAAGTCTGACGAATGAGCTTGAAGAACACAACGAGCATGACCTTGAGTCACAGTACACTTCAGTTGTGTACTTTTAAAGTGTTTGTATCACTAATGCCATAGCTATTCTCAAACAGTTTTTATTTGAATGTAAATATCATTTTTAAACTTATATAATTTAAATTCACGCGCAATTTTTAATAATGTAGACTTATTATACTCTATTATAATATTAATTTATATTTATAAATATAGTGGAGAAACAGATTATACTTCAAGAACATTTTTGATCCACGAAAAAACAGTTTGAGAAGAAAATCCAAATTTGTGACGTCACATTCATTACTTCAAACGTTGGAAGTCTGTAGCTAGCTTGTTAATATAAATGTATCGGATTTTCACCAATAGTCTTAGTGCCTCCATACGTTAAAATGAAATTATAAAAAAAATGAGAGTAACCCTCATTATATTCTTGAGCTTGGGATTTGTACATAGCTCAGGATTCGTTAAATTTATAATTTGTGGCCAGTTATTATAAATTCAGTTAGATATTTCATATAAATATTAAATTAATGTAACAATTTATTTAAAAAAAAACTTAATTTTAAGCAATGATGTTTTTGGGAATGGAAATGAAGGTTCCGAAACAAAAGATCGCGATAGCCACCAATCAACTTCCGGCCCACGTCCAAATCGTTAACTACGCCTGCTATCCGCTCGATTTTTCATGGTTAAATTGTCAGAAAAACAATTGTTCTCATCTAAACAAAAGCCATACACATAGTTTTCCTGTTTCATGGCCTTCTATTTTCACACTTCCAGTAACATCTGACAGCTGAAACAAAAGCTGGAGCTATTAACAACACTTATCACCTCCATCATCAATTCCTGAGTTCAAATCCCACGATTAATGGGCGATAAACTCGAGAATGTTAACCCCCTCGGCAGGAAGATTTGCCTACGCCACTGGAAAGACGTAGACGCCTTATCACCTAGGTGTTATCTTTGTTAACTTGTGGTAAATTATTACAACGCACTACATATGTTTATATTGCGAACCATTTTCGCAAATACTGATATAGATATTCGTATTATGTTGCCACATATATTTACAATGTTACGAAAACATGCAATAATGAAGCAGGAATTAGAAAAAGGAAAACAAATATTTACTTAAAAAATGGGATATATATTAGAGCAAAAATGATGGATATTAATCGATCAGGAAATCGATCAATTGTGCAATTATATGGTGGAGCAAATTTTTTTACCCACAATTAGTTTATTAACTCAATAAGAGAATTCTTTAAAAAAAAACCTCTATTATTGGATTTTTGGTTTTAGGATCTATCTCGGTTTCTACATCACTCGGTTATGATGTCATAAAAATTGTGGTTATACTGGGTATGCCAAATATTAGTAATTTTATAATTATGAAGAAGAGAGCGTTGTACTAATTTTTTGGATAAAATAGTTGTAGAGTTTACTACATGTGCCAATAGGATCCTAAATCATTCTCGAAATATTACCATTTTGTAGAAGAATACGAAAATATACAAAAACTAATGAGTATTAATGAATATATTTCATTTATTTATTTTTTTCTTTCGCGAATTATAAGAGATTTTATTTTGTTGCGATATCCTGTGATGTCATCTGTCTTTAACAATTTCATTAGTTGCCTGATTTTAAAAAGAAAATCGCGCGTCCGTCTTTCTTAGAACTTGCGGAAGGGAGACATGCATGCGGCCTGGCAGTGTCAAAATGTTATTGCATGTTCTTGTTTTTGTTACGAAAAATAAAATTTTATTTATGGCTAATAATATTTTTTTCATTTATATACATACAAATTTGTTTGTAAAACATAGTTTACCAATACCAATCGAAATATAAATAAAAAAAAAATGGTTCCGGGTCCCATTTTAAAATGAGAAGTAAATGGTGAAAATTAATTCGGTCTTCTTCGAAGTTCATTCTGCTGACTAATTATGACAAATTAAGATTATGATAAATTATAGAAAATTTATTTATAGATTATCTATTTTTTCCATTGAAAAATCGTTCCTGAATTGATTATCTGTCCGTTATATAACTGATATATTTATAAATGTGAATTATCTGTGAAGTGTTGACACAGTATTAAGTCCCACCCTTTGATAGAGCTGTTTTAATAACAGGTATTGGTTCTCGCACTCAATCGTACGATCTACTTCCTTATCAGTAATGATAAGCTTATCTGCTGATAAGGTTTATAGCTAAAAACAAGCTAGATATTGTTGGAAAAATATTAATTAAATATTAGAATTTCTTTTATTTGATAACATTATTTGAAGTGCAGTTCATACAGGGAAATAATTTTTATAGTTCTTAGAATGGAAAATGTAATTTATTTACTTCTAAATACCTAATATTAGATCAACAATACAATAAATTACAAGGGAAGATTGAAACATCCACTTATACATTCTTATAATTATTTTTCTTCCAATACATTTTGACATGGTAATTATTTTCCCACTGCACCAACAAGGTTTAAATTTTAAGCAACACTTAAACAAAAAAATGTTAATCGAAATTTTGACAGTAATGTTGAATAGTTCATTTAACATTTCATTCCAATGTGATATTGTCAATTTAAGTAATATAATAAGAGCCATGAATTTATTGGAAAAAAATTACAAATAGTTGCTGCATAGTAATAGACAAACGAGGGTCAAAAGAGTCATTTTTGTCCCGAGTTGTCGTTACTTCGCAGGAATTATGAGTAAATTTTACCAATTAAATTCATAGCTTGAATTATATTTGCTTCATTTTTTTACGAATGATAACAGTTAGTTCAAACATAAAATTTTTGTTATCAATAAAATTTATCAATTTTTTTACAAAAAAATTACCAACGACCATCAAATGAAATATTCTGATTGGTTGAAAACGACGTTTGTGGAATAATCACTAATTAATCTCATATCAGCTGCTTTCTGCTCGATAAAAGTAAGGAATTATGTACCTAAAGTATAGCCGAATATTGTTCATATGTTAGGAATTTTAAAGAAATGAACTTGACGAGAATTGTACGAGAAAGAATTAAAATTATCATTAACCAACATTTGAGTAAACAAGCTATAATAATGAAGATCTTTAAATTGGTTTGTAGTAAATTAAAATATATACTGCTTCTTTGAAGAAGGATCACCAATATAATAATAATAATAATTTCTTTTAAATTTGAAGATCTGTGTTGCATTGATTTAAATCAGATTTTACTCATATTGATTTAAAAAAAAATATTAATTTAAGTCACTTCTTCTGCAATTTTTATTTAACTTCCTATGTTTACGAGAATTAAGGGAAAAAGTATGTGGGCAACGTTGTTATGTAGCATTGTTTCAGGAACTAATAAATTTTCAAACTTCATTGCTAAAACGATTTTAATGCTGTATTATTTTGAATTTGCAACATAGAATATTTTGCTATTTTTTGTTTTATTTACATTGGAATATAAAATCCGGTTATAACGACATCGAAGATATTCCAAAAATTTCATCGCTTTAGCCGAAAATCGCTAAAATCGAAGGAGATAAAATAACGTTCAAGTATGTATATGGTCTGACGTTATAACCAGTTTGTCGCTATAAGTGGTGAAATTATAAACTGATTTTACTATATTTTTATTATTTCTTTTAAAAATGATTTATGTGAAACACGTTTTTGAAAATATACTACACCTTTTAAAAAAATCAAAAGACTTATTTAAATACTCAAAATCTGTTTTTTTTAATAAGATTTTTCTGCAACTCTATATATAAAGATGATCTTTGAATGGTCGGCAGGTAGTCATTTACAAATTAGAATGTTTACCATGCGCCTTTGAGTAAGGCTAACGAAATATCGCATTGATTGTATTTAAATAAAGTAGTGCTTAGCATAGGTGAAAAATCTTCCTAATGACAGTGGCATGCAAATTGGTTGATTAATATTAAAGCCGCCACTTGCAACTCAGATGAGAAAGTTAAGTAGCGACCTTGCGACCAGCAGCGTACAATAAATAATGGATATGCCAAGCGGGCTATTAGCAAGGAAACATTTGACGCGCAGCTTGTGCATTTAAATTCAGGGTCTAGTTCACGTCGGGTTACGTCATCAAAAATCTAACCGTGGTTAAATACACTTCAATTGTGTCATACCTATAGCAGGATTCATAGCACTCAAGAACATACCTATCTTCGTCTTTCTCAATGATCTTTTTCTGTTAGGCGTCGAGATTTAGAAATTCTGTGGACAGTTTTACTTGCATATTAATGGAGTGGTTGTTAGCAAACTGCCTATGTAAGGGAACTAGAGCTTATAGTGGTTCCGAACTAGTCGGACACAGTGGTACTTTCCTTTAAAAATTGGGTAATTTGGGATTTGAACTTCAAATCTCACTCTTATTAAAGTCGGATCAGGTAAATCAAGTGAGCCACCGCTATCCATTAGCGTATCCATATTGAAAAAAAAACCAATTCCAATTCTGAAAGTTCCAACACATATGTTCAAGTATTGTAATAATTTTGTATATGTGAGACACAGTAACCTCCCTATTTTCAATAGGTAATGATCTCTTCCTACAATTTTTTTTTTATTTTAGTTTTAAAAAATAGAAGTTTGTGTATGAATATTTTTCATATTTTCATTTTTTTTAAGACAAAAAAATGAGAAATAAATTGTTAAAAATTCCCTACAAATGCAGTAAAAATCTGTGCTACCATAATAGAAGAAAATGAGAACTATTCTGTTCAAAAGTATCATAAACACGAAGAATAAAAATATAGGTATAATTATATGTCAAAATAACAACCGAATTCTGTTTGTTGACAACGAAAACAATGTTTTTGAGTGTTACAACTGAAACTTCAAATTTTTGCGCCATGTTATATGTTTGTCTCTCTCATCTTATATGTCCATTTCTATTTAATATTGTTTTGTAGCAAATTATTGAAATCATATTCAAAATGTATTGAATTTGAATATGCGGGAAGAACTCATTGTGAACGGAAGGGATGTCATAGATGGATGAGGATAGTCGCAAAAGGATCAGATATTTGCGACGTAGGTACTATTGCCGACGATACTTCTCGAAAAACTACTATATCGAAGGGGTGCAGCATGCTTTTCGTACTTGCTACTAAATCCCCTCTCGGCGTTTAGTTGCGGACCGAAAATCTGTTCTCTTAGGAGTTCACAACTTTAAAGAAACAGAAATTGTGTCTATGAAAAGAAATAGACAACAACGATTCTCTCGAACACTGAAGAATTGGTCCTTACTTTTTTTCTGAAGAAGATCGCGTGAATTCTACTCGGTATGTCACCATGATCTAACAGTTTTTGCGCTAGCTCTTGAAAAATTTAATGCTGAAATGTCTGGTTCCAACAGGATTGAGCCACAGCCCACACAGCTCGAAATTTAATTGCTGTTTTGAGGGATATGTTCCCCTGCCTACTAATCTCTGTAAGAGGCGATATTTTTCCGGATTTAAAGCCCTGTGACTATTTCTTCTGAGGATATCTAAGGACTGAAATGTTTAAGTTTTGTCCCAGAACCCTACAAACCCTGAAGGATGTAATCCGTTTGAATATAGCCCTCGTATGAAAAGATATGCTTCATAGAGCTATGCAAAATTTTAGAAACTACCTGCAGCAGTATATTGATAATAACGGCCACCATTTGCAAGAAATTATTTTTTAAATTAGGTGATTTAAAACTTCCGTGCTTAGTTGAAGAAACTGAATATAAAAATTTTATATGTCTACTAGTTTTCTTCTTAATTCACCTTGCTCCACCCTGAACAATTTTTTTTTTCTTCAGCTTTTTCATTGTTGCTCCTTACGTTCATTACCACACACATCTTCACATCTTCTGTGAAACAGTCCTTACAACAAACAACGTTTTTCTCTTTTTCCTTCCACCATATTCTGCATAACATACTTTCAACATCTTTTCGCATCACATGTCAAAATCAGCTTAGTCTTTTTTTGATTATTTTTCATTCATCAACCTGACCATTTCTTGTCTTATACTGAATTTTGTATCTTTACCTGCACCACATATAACTTCATCAAAATATAGAATGATTCAAGGAAAGTAATACTGATATGTAATATTTATATCAAAAAGTCTAAGTCTAGTTAAGTCTAGTTCAACAATTTTAAATTTGCAGGATCTTATGTTTTGCACTTCTCCCAAAAATATACTGCATCAGTAATGAATTATCCATCTATACTTATAATAAGAAAACATTTATAACTGGTGTATTATTAGATGATTTGTATCATGATTATTTTGTTTTTTATTTGCGCAGTTGATTTGATCAGAAAGAATTGCAAAAAATGGAGTAAAGAACTGTGATATATTTATTTACTTCTTGGATTTTTGATGAAGTTAGGGCTGGCTGTTCCGGTCCAACTCTTTCATCTTTTATGTGACCGCTGAAATTTCCTGAAAGCCTCTATTATCCCGCATAGCAATTTGGGAGTGAAGTAGAAAATTTACGAGAAAACTTTCGCATGTAGTACGCTGGCGATCGTATATTTTATACCGAGTTATGCAGTAAATATCAACTGCAGACCGGGCTCCGAGTACGCACAATGTACCACTTTAAAATTTATCACATTGCATTCCTTTTGCGGCGATAAAAATCAAATCGCCTAAACTGGTTCCCGGGAAAAATGCCGCCTTATATGTTTGCCTCTACGACTTTTACTGCCGTCATTAGTAAGGCTGCTGACTGTTCAAAGGGCATACAAGAGAAAATAATCATTATCCATCCTTTCGGGCTACTCATTAGCTATTGATACTACACTAGCTTCTACAAGAACTGAACTTCAACAATCTTAAATCCTAAACTGTCGAAGATTTTTACCCAAAAGTAAACATGTGGTTACTATTATAATGATAAAGTTTATATACGAAAATTTCATTTTATAATCTTTCTGCAGATCAGTTAAATGTACCAATGGACAATAAAAGTAAAGAAGAATATTTAATTGTTTACTGACCGGTGCTGAAACTACCGGTAATGAATTATTTTGCTATTGACTTGTACTTGCTCCATGCAATTGTGTGTAACTTATGTGATTTCATATGCATTTAGTATAAATAAATCTGAACTGTCACATTTTACAAATATTTTAACAGTAATTGAAGTTAATCGCTGCTGGTGGTGCGAAAAATAATAATAAGCGACTCGGAATGTAAGTACCTAATACAACTATTCTCGTACGATAACATGAACTTCGGTTCCGCAGGCTCCACCTCAGTCGTATCTTCTCAAAAGTTATAATGTACTTACATTCCTTGTAGCTTAAATAACTATTATCTACTCTCACCCTATAATGAACATATTAATATGCAAGTTGAAGAGTGTCATGCATAAAATCGTTTGAGAAACAAACCAAATCGTATGTAAAAGAACAATGTAAATTGAATGGAAGTTTCATTATTAATCGATTTCTGTTAACAGATTAAAACATGATTTGATACAATGGTCATGTACAACACCCGTTAGTGCAACCGACGACACAGTATCGTAGAAAAATATTCTAAAAATTATCGTACATTTATATTTTATACAATATATTTGTTAAATGTAAGAAATTTGTACGAGTTTTATTTTTCAAATTGGTAACATTGTGTCGTTGTCGACAGGAATACTGAACGCAAACCAATATATTGTTTTGCCGCCAACGAAGAATATGTGTTGCTGGGTGGGTTTGGTATTTTATCAATCGTATCAGTAAGATAATTAATTACACATTTTATTGCAGATTTAACGATGTTTTATCATTTAGGTTTCGTTATTCTAGACAGAATTAATTTTATAATGAATTAAGAAGAAATTTTTACACCTCCAATAGTAGTTCAGATGACAAACAACAAATTTGCTGCTTATTTAAATTTTTACATTTCTATTTATTTTTTTATTTGCTTCTTAGATAAAATATTGTACGATTTTTATGTGCGAAAGACTTTTTTCCACTCATTACAATTAAAACACTCGCTTTAGCTCGTGGTTTGGATATATATCCAATTTTAAAATTCAAGTTATAAAGATACATATCCCTGACATCCATCTAGCAATATTTTACTCCAAGTGAGAATTATTGTAAAACCCAAAACAACTACCTCCCCCGCAATTGCTTACTATATCTGCTACCCCTGACACACATCCGATCGATCGGCCCACAACATGCCCTTTGACATTTCCCGTACTACACCTCCTACGCTTACGCGCACTTTCCATTTCTGCTCCGTGGGTTCGGTGGAAGCCGTGTCCTGGGCCGGGCTGCAGGTGCACCCGGGACGTGGGGGGCGCAGCTGGCTGCCTTCCAGACCGGGCGTGACGTCACCGATCAATGCGAGGCTGCGTGGACCAGGGGATGCCCAGGGTGGGACTGGGGGTGAATAAAGAGGAATGGGAAGAAATGTGTAGTTTGTGTGTATGGATAATGAAGGGTAAAAATTAAGTTTTAACTACACGTGGTAATTAAAATGCTTTAGAAGCTGTATACAGGTGACTGTGTAAGCATGGGGATCTCGAGAATTATAAGAGATACAACGTCGATTAAATTAGATAAAGATGTCTCATTTGTAAGTTATTTTATACATATTTATCCACAAAAATACATAGGTCACTAGATTTAAACAAAAATGTAAATTTTCTATTTTCGTTTCTTTGCTTATAATTGTTTTATTTCAATACAAAAATATTTTAACTTGCACATTATTCAGGCACTTTTTAACAACGAATCTACTGCACTACTCAAAATTTTTATTTCTCATACCGTTTTTTTTTTATTTTCAACAATACAAAATATATGATAATTAAACGAAAATAAAGGGAGAAATGACATAATTAATTTTTTTCACTGTTATTTAATATCAAATATCAATAAATTTATTAAAATTGATATAAACTAAACAAACACAATTATTTTTATCAAAAACTACAAAAAATAAAAAATACTTTGAGGCTCATAAGAAAATTGAAAGTTGATATCAATTTCTCGAAAACGGTTTGACAAATATACATGTTAAGTACTGCAGTGAATTCTTCGTTAAAAAGTACCTACCTGAATAATGTGCAAGTTAAATATTTTTTGTATTGAAATAAAAAAAATTTAAGCAAAAAATTAAATTTTAAATATTTACATTTTTGTTTATATCTAAGCCACTTATAAGCATTTTTTTGGGAAAAACGAAAACATGTATAAAATGACCCTCACATGAGGCAACTTTTGTCCAATTTAACCGATTTCCTATCTCTTATAGTTTTTGCTGCTTGTCATTCAACATATTTTTCATTTCCATATCGTGAATATTTTTCCACAAATTTTCCTGATCGCATTTTTCCTATATTTAGATTAGCCCTGAAATATGTTTTGTATTTTGCATTTAATTATCAGTTATAGATTAATTGTCAATTTCGAATATGACATCTGACACTGACAGTAGGGTTACAAATAGCAAGAATTTTAAATTGGGTATACGTGTACGACAAAAAGGTATAATATTGTGACGTAATGTTAAAAACTTAAATAATAATAATAAGTGTTTTTAAAGTTTTATAATTTCTATCATACAGAATCGTACAGAATTAAGATATGGATTTACTATTAATGATTAATTTCCTAATTTATTACTATGGTGGAAGACCCCATTGTCGTTCTATTTACGTATTCAAAAATATCATTTTCGTTCAGTTCACTTTTAAAATAAGTGAAGTGAAACTGATTACAAATAGAATGAACCTTTTATTATTCACAAATGTTGCCACATAATTTTAAATGCATTTGTGCAATGCTGGTAATTTTTTTACAAAAAATACATAGCTCTACCTTAAAAGACTAAAGACAGATTTCTAAATTTATGAGGATATAAAAAAATACATCCATATTACTATTATTAAAATTTCTTGAATTAGATTGTATAGGTTTACTCAAGTAGTAGTTGATTCGATGTGTAATTAATACTTGTTATATTTATTAGTTCATACTTTCATAGCCCTTTTACTTTAAGTAGTACATGGTTTACTGAGCTCAATTGATGTTTAATAACTTACATTATTTTTGTGTCGTGTATTTATTATTTTATTAAAAACAGAAAAAGATAAATTTCTAATAGAATATTATTATAGAGAAAAAGGCATCAACACAATTTTTAAATGTTATTTAAATTATTTTTCTTCTGATACGGCCCTGCAACGCATGCGCTTACGAATGGTTCAATCCCAATTCGCATAAACACCACCACCGTGTAGGAGTTCATCTCGAGACTCGAGGGTGAACTACCCTTGCAACACATCTCGAATAATTAAAAACACGTTCTCGATCAAGGCTGCTACCCTTGCACACCACTACCGGGTGAGTCCACCCTGCCCGTAGGGGTGCTTGAGTTATTGTATTGGCTGGACGTGACGCATTGATGACGTAGTTTAAACGTGCAGGGAATCCGAAGCACCTTTTAGCCGGATTAGGGGTTGTGATATTTTTCGGACGCGTGGGAAATATTTATTAGCAATTTGGGATGAAATATTGAAGAACGGACTTGGGTAGGATATTTCATCTAGCGATATATTTTTCCACGGTGCTCCCTGCATACTAATTGCGCTTTTCTTTAAAAATTTTCAAAGATACTTTCCTTGTATAACAAAATGGTTGTTTTTTATCCCTTTTCTAACTATGTTTCGGAAATCGCAAAATTTATTTCAAAACGACTCACTTTTTGTATATTTCACTAGTAATATATTGTAACGACAAGACTCACCACAGATAAATCATCACGGCTGACCTGTCTTGTAAGGTAGTCGCGTTAAAGTTCAAGTGGGATAGGAGCGACGCCGCTATTGTTCGAGAATTTTTAGAGTCCAGAAGGTTCTGGAATCTTTAAGATTAGCTGCCCGCAGGTATAAAAGGGGCGCGGCTATTATTTTTACTCTTAACCTAAATAAATAAACGTGACAATATTTATGCAGCAATGTTAATTAACGTTAACCATAAATTACCTCTCGGGCTCTGTAGCTAATGTAGGAAGTGCACCACAAAAGTTATTTTTTTATGAATGTGAGAACCAATTCAATTAAAAAATTATCATTTTACTAGAGTGTATGGAAAAGGTTTCGGAATGACATGTAAAAATATATATTTTTCACTTGGACTACATTATTTTTTTTACACAGTCCTCTGAAGTCAATACATTTGGTCCAACGTTTTATAACTTTTGATTCCCTTCCGAAAATTGTTTTCTTTGAGACCTTTAAAATAAACATTCATTAGATCGAAATCTCTTTTTATTGATGAAGATTTTGAGTTTCGAGAAAAGATGAAAGTTTGAGGAAACCAAATTGGGAGAGTACGGTGGATGGGGGTCTATTTGACACCTCAATTTGATAAATTTTTGAGCAATTCAATTTGAATGAACTGGTGTATTTTTATGGTAAAACAAAATCTTTTTCTTTGCCATTTCCTCGCGTTTTACTTAAATTACTACATACAGCTAATCTAAAAATGTGGAGTAATATTGTCCAGTTACAGTTTCTTATTTGCCAAGATATTCAATTAGCAAAAGACTGACGCCATCAACTTTCTTGCCGACAATTGATTTCGATTTCTTTGGGCCCGGTTATCATGTCCATTTCATGCTTTCAACTGCATTTTTATATTTAGAGTGTAGTGGTGTCTTCATGTTTTATCCATTGCTACAAAATGTCTTTTGAACTGGACCAGATTTTTCTTAAACAACTCCGAACGGACCAAATGCGACACCCATCTGGCGCACATTTCTCTCATGCCCAGCTCATTGTGTAAAATATGAACTACACGTTTATCTAAGATCCTCATGGCTTCCACAATCTCACGTACTTTTATTTGGCGCTGTTTCATAACCTTATCGTGGTATTTGTCAACAAATTCTAGTATGGTAGCCGAACACGGTTCGTCACAAGTGTATGTCTGGCCATTCTTAAATTCCGAATAAAAAATCGATCAACGCACGAATTTCGTTTTTATCCATTATGGATTTAAGGCTGGGTAGATAGATTCAGACGCTTGTTGCGATTAGACCAATTGACAGATTATATTCGGATTTCTTTCATATGAAGAGTTAAAAAAAATGAGATAAAATTGATTGCAAAAAATCAAGACCTTCTCAGTCATTCCGGAAACTTTTCAATCCAATCTCGTAAACCTAATAATATCTAAACATGGTATTTGTCATATCCATTGTGACAGTAATGTTTGAAAGCATTTCTTTTAAAATGAAACAGCAAAGAGTAGATTGATATAATATTGAAGTTGAACGATCGCAAAACAGATTAGAAATTCGTCTTAAATTAGAACTAGAATCTGAATTGTACTTTTATACTGTGAGTATATTTTAACATTAAACATGGGATTTGTCATATCTATTGTTATGAATTTGACAGCAATGTTTGAAAATATTACTTTTAAAATGAAACAGCAGATATTGGTTTGATTTAATATTGAAGTTGAACGATCGGACACAGATCAGTAACTCGTCTTAAATTAGAACTAGAATCTGAATTGTACCATTTAATAATTTGAATTTTTTTTTAGTCTTGTAAAACTAAATGATTAAATTAGACAATATAGGAATGCCGTGTTTCACCTTATATAAAATCAGGGTACATTTCTTACTTTTAATTCAAGGGATTCGAACTCGCATTAGCTCTATTCCATGATGTCGATTATTATTATGATTTTTATTATTCCTTGGGAAGGATTTCAGTATTTTAGTAGTCGAACGGTCGGCAAGAAATGAATATTGTTTTTTCTCCTTTTTCCTAATTCTTGCAGTACGCGTCTGCAAGCTATTAATATTCCTGGCGTCGCCCAAGTGCAATGTTACCGTCTGGACGCCTCGGAGTAATGTTCGTCTCCTCGCCATACTGGTCGCAGTGAATGGGTGGGTTCTACCATTGACTCGTCCGTGAAGCTATTTTCATCTACTCCTCCACAGGGCCTTGTCATACATACATACGGGAATTTGGATTTTGAACCCGGCTTCGAAGAATGGATATATTACTTGCCGGGGCTGGTTTAGGTATTTTTTCAGTGTAAGAAAACGACTTAACGTAAGAATAATATAAGATAAAGTCAGAAAATATGCAAAATGCAATTTAAGTGCATGCTTGCGTACTTTTAAGAAAGAAAGACTAACGGTCATACTTCAGTATTTTGTTCTAGAGGAGATTAGTTATAATAAAAAAAAATACTCCACACTGTACATATTATGAAAAACATCCAAATTGTTAATGTCACAATCATCATCATCTGTGGCACTACAGCCCTGGGTGAGCCTTGGCCTCCTTCAACACATTCTTCCAAACTGTCCTGTTTTTTGCTTTCTCCTTCCATTTCGTTATTCCTAGTTTCTTTAGATCGTTTTCCACGTCGTTCATATACCTTTTCTTCGGTCTTCCTATTTTCCTTCGGCCGAAGGGTATTAGTCTATAGCTTAACTTTGTTGGGTCTGTGTCTTCTAGTCTCTCCACGTGACCTATCCATCTCATGCGACCTGTTTTAATAGTTTTTACTACATCGATGTCGCCATAAAGTTCATATATTTCAAAATTGTAGCGTCTGCGCCATAGCTCATTTTCTTTTATTCCTCCACATATTGATCTTAATATCCTTCTTTCAAATGCACCTAACCGATTAATATCTGTTTGCTTTAATGTCACAATACTTTTTATTTTTTCGAAAATGAAAAAAATCTAGAATACCAAAAATTTTATATCCTAATGTCAGCTAGTACTAGTATATTATTATACAGGATGTGCAACGAAATGCGGAACATAAAACTTTAACATGAAATTTAAAAAAATGCTAATACTCTCTCCTGATACATTTAGAACAAAACTACCACAGTACAAAGTTGTTCAAAATTAAATTCTACGTCCGATAAGATCAAAATTGTTGCAACAGTATATTTGCAGTATGAGAGATAGTAAATATAAAATCAGTTATTGTCTATATTTTAAAATTATTTAAGCTGAATTTATATTATTTTTCTTAAATACTATACCAATATTACAACAATATTACAAATATAACTTTAAAAGGTTTTAAATAAAAAGTAAGATAAGTACATCACATAAAAAAATAATTATATTTACGGACGAAAAATCCATTTTAAACTAATTTTAGATTATAACATAATTTAATAATTATTATCAAATTACATTACCTGTAATGACATGTCATTAACTGTCACAAATTTCACATATATATTTTTTCTTTTAATTCCATGGATGTCTGATTTTGAACAAAAATGTTAGATTTTATATTTAATAAATCTCCTACTGCAGACATGCTATTGCGTCAAATATGATCTTATTTGACGTAGAATTTAATTTCGAACAGCTTTATAGTCTTGTAGTTTTGGTCTAAATCTATCAGAAGAGAGAGTACCCGCAATTTTTTGAAACACTATATGCTAAAGTCCTTTGTTCCGTATTTCGTTGCATACACTTTATAAGGGATTATGATAGTCATTATTCGCGAAAATGAAGTTTGCGTCACGAGTCGTAGGCGAGTGGTGTAAATCATTTGAGTGAATAATGACCATAATCCCGAATGTAATACTAAATTTTCTACTCCTGTTTTTCGGAAAAACGCATAAATATCTTAGAACATGACAACATAAACATAAACAATAACAAATGACTATACCGTCAGATGCCAGATGACCGTAAGACGGGTGATCCATAAAAAAGTGAATAATGGATTTCTGGTTCTGTGATAGGACTGAGAAGAGTGAATTATGAGTCATATTTCACTCTCTTGAGTCTTGTTACTATAAATAATCGAAGAAATTGAAAAAATGGGGATATATTTATATAGGAGAAGAAAAATACTTTTAAAGTTAAAAGGTGGTTGTTTATAGCCTTTGTAATATTTTGCATATATAAAATGTATAAACTTATTTTTATTTTGAAATAAAAGAAAATATGCAATACCTAAAATTTCTTAAATAAAATTAGTAATACAGAGCAAAATATCGACTTTGAACTTTATTTTATATTATACTATGAATCACGTCACATAACGACAGTATATGTGAAAATATGAGTATATTTTATTATATTTTTAATGCATATGTTTAGATTTTTGGTGCATATTTTCCAAACTTTAATAATAACGCATCAATAAGTATAATTCATGGAATAATCTTCACTAAAAATGTCATTTTTCTCAGTGAAATGAAGTGTGATCGATTCTAATTGAACTAAAACTTAGATCTGATGTTCGATTCCTTACAGTCAATAATTATCAAACAATAACTGTATGCAATAATCTACACATCAATAAAATTGTAATAAAAAGTACCGGTGGTAGTCGATGCCTTATTCCTGTTGAGTAAGAATGATAAATTTGTAAGGATAGAAAAATAGAAATATAGAAATTAGTGAAGCTTCAAGGAAATTTATTATTTTAATATTATATCATCACATAACCTTATAATAACACGATAAAAAGTGCGTGCGTCATTGAAAACCATAAATTCGTTAACTATCTTCCTGAATAGTGTATAAATAATCAAAGCAAGTATCTTGGGAAACCCGCCTCTGTGTAAGCCAACGTCCAAGTGAGAAGCCGAGCCAACAAGACCTTTCGGTGACGTCTGCGTATTTATATCGTAGGACCTCGTGCTCTTTGCCAAATTTCTCTGCTTACGTTGCTCACAACCAGCAGAAATATGCGTTACGTAAAAATCCAATCATTTCCACTGTTTACATCTAGCAGAAACGAACACGCTTAAGGATTCCTTCAATTAATTTAATTGATAAAGTTCATACAATTTATCATTCACGTTGAACAACTCATCAGAAAGTTGCTTCTAATGTTTAATTTAATACTTATTTTTAACATAAAGTAGAAGAGAGGTTTGAAAATATAGAATAATAGAAATATGAACGAAAAAATCTGATGTGGACACCATATGTTTTCCTTGTATGCCAAATTGTGCATATTTTTTGCTGCAATTCATTTAAACTTAATTCACTTAAAAGTGAGGTCATTCTACGGCTATTCATACTTCAGCTTCCAGTCGTTTCATATTTTCCAACTACCCTTCGAAATGGATCATTTTTTGAAAATTTTATTAAAATGTTTATATGTCTCAGAAAATATTTTCTGATAGTTGTCTAAATTATTATTTTTATTAAGTTTTTGCCAGGGAAGTTTAGCCTTTTGAAAAGGCCGATTGGAACCAAAATTGAAGGTGCATAACTACGTATTATAGTAACTACATAAATAAAATTTCAACATTGTACAACTAATCGTTTTTGAGTTATGCGAAAAATTAAAAAAAAAAACACTACGAGCAAAGTGCCCTTGTGGCACTGCTGATTACAATGAAAAAGGGAGGTGCATAAGTCGATCTTATAGCAGTCCCATATACTTACAAAAATTTCAAAATTTTACTGCTAATCATTTTTGAATTATGCGAGATAAATATTTGCAGACGCCAAGTCGAAACTAGTCAAAATGGATTTAGGGATGGTTAAAATAGATATTTTCATTGAAATCTGAAAACCTAAATTTTTCACGATAACAATTTTTCCTTTACTTCGTACAAGGGAGTACAAAGGAAAACAGTAAGGAATCTGAAAACCATGACTCATTGAGTATAATAATACTCGGGACACATGACAAAGAATGAAAATTAACAATTAATACTTAATTTAGATGCCATGTTTCAGATAATTGTCATTTCTAACTTTATAATGTGTAAAGTGCCAATGAAGTTTATTTACACACTAAAAATCGGAATGTTTGGTTGTCATCGCTTAAAGTTTCTAAATCGAATGACATTTTAGGTTAATGTTGCTATTTTGCTATCTGATTAAACAATTCTTATTTTGGTTGACGATCGACGCTTAGTGGTTTCTATAAAACTCTAAATCTAGAAACTGTTGCGATGTTACTTTTGACTTTCTATCACATTACTGTCAAAAAAATGTATTGTACATGCACAAATGCAAGAAATTGCAGATAATTTCCGTGTGTCTGCATTTTTTTACAATGAACCTTAATTTCAAATTATATATTATTTAATGATCATGACATATAACATGTTACATGTATCTCCGATATACTAGAAAGACCTGGATAAATATAAAGACAGAAAAAGGAACGAAAAGAGGAATACCTTTACATGATCACTTCTAATTCAAACAATAACAAGAACACAGTATAGTTTTCAATCAAAACAATTTGTAGTAAACATAAATTTAAGCTTCATCGATAAACAAGTGAGGGGTGACCTAGATTTTATTGTCGATTGAAAACATAAACACATTTTTAAAATTTTGATCATTAATCATGAGTTGTCGTCGACACTCAAAAATAGGAAGTCCCACTATTTTTACATGACATGTGTGGCGCATATGGAGCAGATGTACCAAAGTGCAAGGGATTTACGAAATATTTGTGGCGTTCACACATGTTAATCCTAGGGAGAATTATGCAGAAATTGCCTAAAATCTCCCCTCTGAATTACTGGATAAATATATCACCATGGATTTACACCTATTTGCATTTTGGGACTTTCCTTAAAGAAGAACAATTAAAAAACAACATACCCAACAATAAATATATAATTACTGCATTATTGGGTTTACCAGTAATGAAGTAATGAAGTCAGAATCAACTGTTGATTGTAAATGATGGAATGATGTAGTTGTATTACAAGTTTACAATAATTTTTATAATATTTCTTTTTGTAATTAAATTATAACAATAATCTAGCTGAAAAAAACTTATTCGAAGTCCAAAGTGTTTGTATTTAATAAATTGACTGAATTCTCCAAGAACTTCTTTACGTCATATATTCATCCAGTCAATCATTTTTTTCCTTAATTTACCAATTATCATTGGTGTAACAATGCAGACTCGGGCCTGTGTCCCAGAGTCAATCCGGGCCTCAATATAGATTTAAAAAAATGATGACTCCATAACAGGACACTTTACAAAATAGGTAAATCTTTAGTTAATTCTCTTTTTACGAGAGAATAGAATTTTGAATTAATTCATTAAGCAGAGCCAAGTTGTTCTACTGTTACAAAATAAAAAATAAAAACTCAATTTAAATAATAAACAAAATTACAAAAAAAAATCGTGCATATTGAAAAGCTAACAGCTTTTCCTAAAAATAAATTTACTTGTCTTAAAACGTACAAAAGAACGAGCACTCCCTGTTCAGGCAACCGATACGAATGGTGAAAATTGAAAAATATGACATGTAGTTCAAATTTGAAGTTAATTTTGGATAAATTTTTTTGAAAACAATTTCTAAATGAGAGGAACTGGAACGATATCGAATTCGAAATATCTTCCGAATATTTTATATACATCTCCTAACCAATTTGGTACAATTCATCATCACAAATCAAAGCATTAGATAATATATTTGGTGAATAAAGGCAAAAAGTTGTAATAAACTTAATTTAATTCAAGACTTCTGGTTTTTAGCCTTTATACTTCGTTGAATTCCATTTGAAAATGATTATGAATTTCAAAGAAACATGATGCATACTTCATAATTAGTCCACAGAACCACATAAATCATTCAAAAGGCAGCGCGTCGAGTCGGTCGCTGTTTGAGATTGTGACTGCCTGCAGTGAGCTCAATAATACCATCTGTTTTGTCGCAGATTTTGTGGTTACCTCTTGGTAGAGGAAAAGGAATAATAGTTAATTGTGGTATAAATAAAGTTGACTGCATTGTAATTTATAATGTGTCTAAATTTGTAGCAAGTGAATGTATAATAATGCGTAAGGAAAACTTGTAGCAGTGGCGAGTGTATATATGGCATATCATTTACAATGTAACATTGTAAATCTGCATTAAGTTTCAGTGCGGTTGGACAAACCATGTAAGGAATGTAGCGCACGAAATATCACTAGCATAAACAGTCCACGAGATAATATTTACAACATCGCACTAAATGCAGCGAGGAATTAAAATAAATATCCCCGTTGACTCATACACACCCAGCGTTTTTATCGCAGAGGAAAGCCTGCGATAAGCGAAATCGCCGTTCCGTTGTTCGGCCAAATGTCATTGGAAAATTGAACCGCTCATATCCGGCGTCCGAAATAGCCGAATGTTTATATTTACACGGAATATATTTAAATCGCTTGGCACGGCCCAGCTCTCAAACAAAACACGCTGGGAATAACACCGCGGTGCATTCACAAACAATATCGCAGCGCCTGCCAACTCCAAATTCTTCTCAACTTCTAATTGCTTAATTAATAAAGTTTCATTCTCTTCCTTTGTTCAGCGAATTTACCGAAAACTGAACTACATACTTTTTTCTACTTCCGTTCATTAAATGACTATTTTCCTTATTTCAGTACAGTTATTAATTCCACTATTTTAGTAGTGAAATAATAAGATCATTATCTCACTCGAAATCAAAATGGAAAATAGACATATATAGAAACATTACCAGCTACAAAAATGCAAAATTTAGTTCTTATTCTCTTTTGCACATATTAACAACAAAGTAACTCGTAATTCACAATAGAATAATCCAAGTTTTTTTTTCACATTTTAATATCTCAATGTGAACAAAAAATATTAGATCCGTATTTTTTATTTTCGCCGAAAAGCTCTTTTATAGCGGAATATTAAAAATGATAATTGTAATGTGAAACAAATGCGGAAACTAGATCTAATTTCATTCTGTTCTTTATATTTATTAACTGAAAAGTAAACTTCACACAGTCTCCTTACTTTATTTTCCAAAAATCATAATAATATATTGTACAAGTGTAGAAAGTGACTTATAAATGAAGAGAAAAAAGACACTTTTGGACAAGTGGCACACTATAGTTTTACGATCACTTTGCTAAATATTCTGAAAAATACATACAATCTATTAGACTAATAAGCCCGGGTTGCACAAAGATTTTACAATTTTGATTAATGATTAATTTTTTGACAGCAATGTATTTTTAATACGTGGCCATGGTAACAACGTCAAATTAATCAGTGATTTTTTTGATTAGAGCCTGATTAGCCTTTCTGCAACCGGGCATTAAAGAGCAAAACGGAGTTAGTAATTTCTGTGAGAAATGATTTCTCACTCTTTATCAAAGCTCGTAATTTGGATTCATCATTAGTTTCAGGAATCAGCAATTCTACGTTAATGTTGTTTACTTTTTCTTCAAAAATCATTAGCGGAAATAATATTTTAGATTGTATCGTGTGTGATTCAGATTTGCCAGAAAATAATTATTTTAACCAAAATTTAACCTATAAGCTGTAAAGGTTAGTAAACACCGAATTCTGTTTATAGTAAAATTTGAATATTTATCTGATGGAAACTAGATACATAAACTAAACAACTTTTTTCATAACATGTGAAAGCGTATGTTGTTTATTTTAAATAAAATCTTACTTATCACATGACAGTGTAATGTATGCACATAAATAGATAATTAAAAACTTCCTATGACATTCAAAAGACCTGAAGATATTCATTTATTTTTTACTGTTTATGATATAAAAATAGATTTTCCTAGTAGAATTATCAGTAATTATTATTTATTTATCTACGATTTATTCCTGGTAAGAAATACCATAAATTATTCAGAGTGTAAATATTTTGATAAATTTCCAATAAATTTATTATCAGTTTATATGTGTTAAGTTCACAGAAGCTGTGAACTGGAATTTCCACAATTTGCCCTGAATGAGACCCTGGACGAATTCCTCTCAATTCTCAGCGAATGCAGCTCCAGCTCCTCGCTGAGTCAGATGTGGATCGCTTGGGTTCACCATCGTTTGTTATTTATCCCCGATTGGATTGGGCGTGATTCAGGCGACCTTCACTTGTCCACGTTTTCACTCTGATTACACCGGGCACGGATAGGTGGACATGCTGCCCATGCATGGGACAATACGTCGTACGCTCAGACGAATCGAGGACGGGTAATTATATGACGGAATGTGGAATGGGTTAATTACACCACGTGCGAATTGCAATACGCTTCTAGTCTTCGGCTAAATTAGACGTAGTCACAGAATAGGTTTATACAGAAGCGACAGTAAGACAGGGAAACAAACACGAACACACTCCCACGGCGTGGGGTTCATCTTTTCTTTCCCACGACGCTTACAGAATAACTCGTTCGTTGACATCTTGACATATACTAGGTTACCATAGTGTTAACTTTTTTGCACTGATGGGGAAAGTGAACAAATTTAAAGGGCTCATTGTTTAAAATCGGAAAGTTTCCTCACATCTTAGAGAGATATAGGGGAAGTCAACAAATTTAAAGGTCTACACAATGCACCAAGGCAACGGAGTGTCGCTTCTGTATGTAACTATTCTATGACGTAGTAGCACACTCCCACGGCGTGGGGTTCGTCTGTTCTTTCCCACGACGCTTACAGAATAAGTCTGTTTGTTGACATCTTGACATATACTAGGTTACCATGGTGTTAACTTTTTTGCACTGATGGGGAAAGTAAACAAATTTAAAGGGCTCATTGTTTAAAATCGGAAAGTTTCGTCACATCTTAGAGAGAGATAAGAGAAGTCAACAAATTTAAACAATGCTCCAAGGACACGGAGTGTCGCTTCTGTATGTAACTATTCTATGACGTAGTAGCACACTCCCACGGCGTGGGGTTCGTCTTTTCTTTCCCACGACGCTTACCAAATAGCTCTGTTTGTTGACATCTTGACATGTTAGGTTACTCTAGTAACTTTATTGCACTGAGGCGTTTTTTGACAAATTGAACAGTGTCGTATAAAGTGTTAGTTGAAAACCATTTCTGAACCAGGACTAACTTATTTACACTGAATTTTGAGGTAGTGTCACAGAATAGGTTTATACAGAAGCGACAGTAAAACAGAGAAACGAAAATTAGAGAGAGATGGGGAAAGTGAACAAATTTAAAGGACTCATTGTTTAAAATCGGAAATTTTCGTCACATCTTAGTGAGAGATAGTGGAAGAGAAAAATTTAAAGGTCTACATAATGCTTCAAGGTCATAGACCTGAATAGGGTAACATGAAAGGTACCGACACGGAGATCCGCTTCTGTATGTAACTATTCTAGTAGCACACTCCCACGGCGTGGGGTTCGTCTTTTCTTTCCCACAGCGCTTACAGAATAGCTCTGTTTGTTGACATCTTGACATGTATTAGGTTACTCTAGTGTTAACTTTTTTGCACTGAAGTGTTTTTTGATAAATCGAACAGTGTCGTGTAACGTGTTCGTTGATTAGCATTTCTGAATTACACTCACATTTGAGGCAGAGTAAAAAGTGCAGAGTGTTGAAATGGGATAAAATCTGTGATATACTTATATACCTTTTCACATATTTTACAGGAAAAATAAGTTTTGTACAATATATCACTTGTTGAATTAACCGGGGTTGCATAAAAACTCATTTTTTTATCTAAATTGTATTTTTCAGATTTAAATTTAAAAAGAAACGTGTAGTATAATTTCAAAAACATGTTGTAAAGAATAAATAAAAATTTAAAAAAACAATAAAAACAACAGTAAAATCCGTTGATAACAATACCGCATATAGCGACAAACTGATTATAACGTCGAAATTGTGAGTACTTGTTTGAAAGCCCACATACGCTAACGTTATTTTACTTTTATCGGTTATAGCAACTTCCAGCTATATCGACGAAATTATTGGGATACCTTTGATGTAACACATTTCAAAGTAAATTTAACAAAAAGAAATATGTATTAGTGAAAGAAATTCTGTATTATAAATATAAAATAATATACCAGTAAAGTCGTTTTACTAGTAAAAATTAAACAGATTTAGTCGTTGTTGAAAATATTGGTATGGTATGGTATCATTACCCACAAGCTTTTCTCCTAATTTTCGTAAAAATTTAATGTTAAAGTACAATTTCATTATCAATGATTTAAAAAAAAACAATGTGATATAAATAATAATTTATTATAAGTGAAATAGTTAATTTTTAAATGACATTATATATTTTATAGAAAATTGTTGAAAATGTATTCAAAATTTGTTAAATTCGGTTATGCGGGAAGAACCAATTGAACATAGAAGTTGTTTCACAATTGTTCTTACTTTCAGGCGTTCGTCTTTTCCTTTTCCACAGCGCGTAAAATCAATCAAGAGTCATACATTTTTGATAAAAGCTCAGCCCCTTTCCCATGACACATGGTTTACAATTTCCTTTGTCTCTTAAAATTAAGCTAGGTTTTTAAGTGTAATATATAATGAGCCAGGAGCCTAAACGGAAGACACATGATTATGGAACCCTTTAGGTTAAAGCTCAGTTTCATTCCACGATACGAGGTTTGCCATTTTCTTTCCACGGCTCATAAAATTGAATTTTAGGCAACAGCTCGTTAATTCTTGCGCCGTGGGAAGTACACAAATAGTTATTTAAGTTACAAGGATTGTAAGTACGTCTTTATTTTTGTTGTAAAAGGCCGAGGCGTACCAATAACTTTCGAGGATGTTAAGATGTATGTATAGTACATTCCGTGTTGCTTTTTATATTTTTCACGCTACTTAAAAATTTACAAATATTGCTCGTTTAACATCTGTCATCAACATTATTAATTTTTACTACTTTTTTTCACTAAATTTCCTATGTTTGTTGGTATGTTACCATTTTAAACAGTATGGAATTATTTTAGAATTGCAAGTGAAATTATTAAATTCCTTCGTCAACTGTAACAGGTCACTTACATACGTATCTCGTTGCTATGGATGAAATACATTGTTACAATATCAATAGCATGAAAAAATGTTTTATATTGTGCTGTTTATTTGAATTGAAGTTCTTGAAATATTTCTTTTTTCTGAATCATAAAATTAGTCTGAGTTCTGCGAAGAAGTCGGATAAATATTGAATGTTTATTATGTATATCGGTGTGTATTTATGTATCGGCGAGTAAACTTTACCTTACAGATTTTATTTGCTCGTTGCGTGTGAATCTTAGCGTGTTAGTTGTCTTCGACTTATCTTTATAGCGAAAATGATAAGATAACTCGTATTTTATCAAACCTTAGACTGTTTCGTTTACCTTTCTATTTCCATGTCGTCTTTGAACAAAGAATACATATCTGATTGGCTGAGTGGAATTTTCAATTCAGGTCTTCAGAACCTGAAAGAGAAAACTCTTACATAATGATACCCAAGGAATTGGTGAAATCGTTGGAGATATATATTTCACACATACCCAGTTATGAATGTAGTAAAAATAAATTCAATCAATATGTTCTCTTATATGAATTTAGAAGTGTACACTAATTTGATCGTGGTCGAAATTGAATTATTTTTTTTGTTTATTATTTGATGTGTCCCCATTTTTGTGTGTGACGTACAGCACTGGATGATTACTCTCTACTTGAGCCAATCGGGACGATTAGTTTGAATTGGGATGATTTATTCCTGTGGGTGCGTGACGTCAGCGCAATTATTATTAGTTCGGGGGCCTCAAGGCATGGCTCTCTTGATCCAAAACTACGAGAAATGTCTACAATATCACATGCAGAGATTCTCAAACTTTTACAGCGTTCATTCCCCATAAATTTGATTTTGTATATTATTTTTTAAATGAAAAAAGTAATAACGTATGTTATTTTTTTGTAAAAAAAAATAATAGTATAAGAGAAATAAAGTAATCATATTTTCGTGACGTCACTATTATCACAATAGTAAGAAACACAAACGTAATTAAAAACTCTTTATATAGGTATCACAATTCTTTTTTTCTATTTTCATTCTATCATAAAATAAAATTTTCATATACGATACCACGAGTGACTAGAATTTTATCAACAATTTTTCTATTATGATCAGGATTCATCGAAATATATTTTTTCATTTATCATTGAAAATTTTTGAAGTAATAATATAACAAGAGTGTGAAAATAAATTGAAAATTTTGAAGAATTATTTTGTAATTTATCGAACATTCGAGTTATGTTTCATTAGATTATTTTTGCCCTCTAAAATTTCAAACAACAGTATCAGTACTTTTGGCACATTTTCAACAAAAACAAAATCAATGGAGATTATTCCAGGAAATTATCTTTATTCTGAATATAACAATGTGAGTATTGGTAAAACGTAGATACGTGACAAATGAAATAATTCATTGGTTTAATTCAGGGTTGGCCAGATTTAAATCATTTTATTTTTTTAATAAAAATCATTAATTTTTATCAAACTTTAAAAAAATACAAATTATAATAAACATTTATTTATCTGCTACCAAATATGTTCTGTACATAATAATACCTTAAAAATAAATAATATTTCATCACTAATTGTCTTATAACAGAAGAAAAAAATGGGTATTTAAATGTGTCACAAAAACAAAAATTCTTTGTTACATTTCCTAGTTTTCTTCAGATGAATCAGTTTGAGTTTTGATTATAATATTTGAATAAGAACATCAATTTCAGCACTATTCGGTTTTATTACAGATTTCGTTTTCGTTTATAAAATAAAATATTTATGTTGCTTTTAAAACAATTATAAAATGCATTAATTCAAATAAATGTCTAATAGATATCTTTAAATTATTATTATTTGATTTTTGCCAGCCCCGGTTAAATTTAAAGAAATGACAAAGTAATCAATATAAATGTCTTCGAAAACCATCTATTGACTTATATTTTTTAAAGAAAAAATCTTTGATCATGTTGAATATTAATGTTTCGGGAAAATTTCAAATTTAGGTATTATTGGTATTTTGATAAGTTTATGCATTTTCAGTTAGATTACAATGCATTAACTTATTATAAATAAACAAATACCCATTTTATTTATTTATGGAACTACCGTTCTCGTATTGTTGGGTGTTGATGGCCCTGTGAATGAAAGTCACGTTCGCTGCGTGGGCGGAGGGTGCAGTGTCCGTGAGCCCGGCCGGGGCAGTGGCGTCGGATCGATAGCGCCGCGGCGCACCCCAGCCCCAGTGCCACTGAACTCGTCCGCCCTCCCCTGGCCCGCCGCCACTGCAGACGTGTTTACTACGCCGCGCCCAGGGGCGCATTCAGGAGGAATTCACTGCTGGAAATGGTGGAGGCGCCGATAGGAAAGGACGAGACATAGAAAATCAGTGAATATTTCCAAAATAGTAAAATAAAAAAATGAAATAAATAGGGGTTTCTGCCATGGCAGCTTTTAAAAAAATTTTCATTGAAAATTAATTTTAGGTTATGTCAAGAAATAGTAATTTACGTAATGCGTTCGGTGAATGAGTTTTTACGTTACGAGCCAAATTTGAAATTACGAAACGGTAGCGTAAATACTTATTTCCGGACGTATGACGTACATTTTATACTGTATCGCTTTTTTAATTTTTGAATGAAGGTTCGCATGCTAGAAAAATCTCAGGTTGCCTTATCTTAATAAGAATAATAAAACATTAACAATAAATTTTGTTTTTTTGGCATGTATGATAAAATTTTCAAGGTTGCGTTGATTTAAATCAGAGATTTAAATCACTTGTTGTACAATTGTTATTTAGCAAACCAGATTTACGAAAATTAAGGAAAAAAGCAATTGGAAAATGGGAATACTTTCAAAAACTACTAAATCTGTTTAACTTCTTCGGCAAAACTGCACTAATATGTGATTTTTGCTAAATTTTCTTTGATATGTGTTACAGTAAAATTATTGATCTAATGACATAGCTAAAACCGATAAAAGTAAAATAAAGTACGCGTATGTATTGTTATAAATAGATTTTACTTTAGTTTTTTTTATTGTTTCTTTAAATTTTTGCTTATTCTTTAGAATGTTTTTTTTATAATAAATGCAATTTTGTGAAATTGGTTTTTGAAATTATAATATATAATATATACCTACCTTTTAAAAAAATCAAAATAAAATCCGATTTTTAATTTTTTTTAAAAACTTATTTTCCAAATTAAATTTTGTTTAAATCTTTAGAACAAATGTGAACATTAATGCCTAATGTAATATTCCTTTAATAAAATGTTTCACATATGTATGAAATACAATAATATTTTCGTACACTAGATACATATGAATTTTGAAAATTAAATAAGGGGATATGTCGTCATGACCTTTGCGACGTTGCTTCTATCTCAGAAAATTACATGATGTCATTGGTTTACATGTCAAGAAAAAGGAATATTAACACAATCTTTGGAAATTATGTCAAGTTTTTTAAAAATATAAATATATTTTATAAAAATGAAAATTTAAAAATCTATGTAAATTATGTACTTATTTTATAATACTTTTGTTTATGAAGCTATATTTTCTTTTATTGCTGTATTTTGTATTTGTATTGTTACTTCTGGCTTACATAAAACAAACAGTTCTTTGTTTTCATGACGAGTGGTGACATCACAAAAAAATATTAATTTATTTCTCGTGTACTAAGTTTTTTGCAAAATTTAAATATTTCTAATTCAAAATTAATGTACTAAAAATAAAAAAAATATCTTAGAAAACATTGTGTGAGATTTCTAAAGTCAAGCAAATATCAGCACAGTTAGTATCTGGATGGAAGACCACCTATAGTCGTGCCATTTCCTAGTTCTAAAATAAGACATGATATATTTATTAGCCTATTAATGTATATCCTGTTATTGTTCCAAAAATTTATTGGATCAATAATTGTTTACATCTATATTTCAATTCCCATAAAATATCGGCTGCAGCTCCAAGTCTGAAATACTCTTTCAGCTATAAACTGCGGTGAAAAAAGTATGAAACAAAGATTGTAATTATTATGTATGAAAAACTAATCGAATTCCCAAACCGTGAAGAAGCAATTTCAATAAATCATTGAAGCAATTTCTCCTTAATGTCACGAATAATTGAACTTGTTATTTAATTAATAATCCGCAATAAAACAAATTGGCAACATGACACTGATTTGTAGTAATTTACAAAACTATAAATCGCGTGTATGTTTTATGTAACGGACCTACTTATAGTTCATAGCATTAAGATGAAACTAGATATACATTATGCAACGGATTCGACGAATCGTGTAAATGTGTTGAAAAATTCACACCACCTCTAAGCAGAAATCTTGTTTTGCGAACCCAAGTTTTTCATATTTTCATGTGGGTTTCAAGAAAAATAAGCAAGAAGTAAATGAATTTTATACAAATTCAAATTAGTTTGTGACGTACTTCTACAAAGGGTTGCCAAAATCATGATTTATTTAAAAATATCAAAAATCATTGATTTAATTTTTAAAGATAAATAAAAATAAAACTATTCATCCGAATAAAATTTGAAAAAAAAAAATACTTTTCGTTACAAATTTTTGTAGCAAATTATTGAAAACATTCAAAATATGTTAAATTTGAATATACGGAAGAGTCCATTATTTTATCCATGTAGTTAAGCATTTTGAAGACGAGACTTTTGGTAAATTATTTGTGCGTTTTACGTTTATTTGCACTGCTGTAAAATTATTATTTGCCAATTGCTGATTTCATATAATATTTGTATTTCTTGTAGACAGGTATGTTTATGAAGTCAACTACTTATAATATTCTGAGAAGATTGAAGATAAAATCTTCGTGTTCTGAGAACCTAATTACAAGGCACTTGAAACTGTTGAGGTATTTCAAGGTGAACCTTCCGAAACTATTTTATAACACATTGTTTATACCTAACAGTATTTTTGTGTACTATACCGTTCTTGGAAGGAAAGTATGTTATAGAAGAACAGTTAGGTCGACGGTAATGTAATTAAAGACAGTGAATTCCAAACTTTTAAAATGCATTCTACCTTGACAATTTTATACATTATATATTTATTATAAAGCTATTAATTTCTTACAACACCTTGGTGATTTATAAATAAAAAGTTGTTACTCGGCAAAATAAAACTGTAATCTTTTATGTATAGAAAATTATATATTCTGGCAGAATTTTTTAACTAACATCGCAAACACTAACAACTCTTGTAGAGAATTGAACCACAAAACCGTTTTATATAAATTAAATTAATGGAAAATTACGGAGTTGTCTTCAGGAATTATTATTTTCTATTAGTTAGCTAGATAGTTCTTATTTTTAAAAATCAGGAATTGTAAATATTTGAATTAATTGTTCCGACTGTTTTTGCAGGAAACGAGTTTCAGTTGTAGTAAAAAAGTTTCGAATTTCCAACTCATTTCAGATAGTTCGTCACAAAATATTTTAAAGTATAAAAATTCATCAAGTTTTACTTGCATTTCAGTAGTATAGGTTGCAGCCTCTTGTCTAAACAAGTGATCTACAGATTATTTTATTTGGATGAACCACAAATCACAACTCCATATTAAATTCGCGTATAATCGCGCTAAGTAAGTGAGCCACCACTACCCGTGTCTAATTAATCATAAGTATTATATTTTCAATTTCAATTATGTTATATTTTTTTCTACGCCACTATAGAAAATAGCATTTTTCTTACGCTATCTTTAGCTACAAAGTTGCGTATTTCCCACAATCGTGGGGTAACGTGTGAGAAATCATTTCTCACAGTATTTGCCAATACTGCGCATGCATAGTGTGGGAAATACTGTGTAATTGCCAACACTGCGTTTGTGTGAAGGTACTCTTTATTAGGTTTCGTACGCCATATTGTTCTTTATGTCAAATAGCTTTCGTACATGTATTTTTACTCTGTAACGTTTAGCAGTGTGATCATAGAAAAAGTATAATGTGCTACTTGTGCAGAATTAACTCTTTCCCACCTTGTGTGATTCCAGTACTCGACTTCGTCTCTTGCCAAAACTTTCACACCTCGTGGTAAATAAGCGACTTTCTGCACTTGTTGCACAATATATTATTTGTTATATACTTCGTCAATTTATTTATAATTAAACAAATATATCTCAAATACGTCATTAATTTATATAAAAATATTTTATAGTAGCGGTTAATGAGGTACTTTATGCATTTATTTTTAGTGAGTAAAATTAATTTTTATTCACAAGAAAGTAAAATGTTACATTGTAAATAACAATACGGTCTATTTTAAAATATAATAATAAAATTATTTATTAACAACTCATTTTTTAAAATGGCATTTTAAAGAACCAAGCATTAACTTTTCCTCAATTTATTACTCATTTGAGTTAATTTAATACAGCAAACCATTACTGTAAAATAAAACGCCGTTTTATCACACGTGAGTGAAATATCATTACATTCGTGAGAATTTACCACATTCGCGCATACGCGCTCGCGTGCTATCATTAAACCCATTGAATAATGACTTATTTCACTCACTTGTAATATAATGAATTATTAAATCAATATGTACTTTAATGGGGTAGGTGACCAAGGTAGAATTTTAATGAAAAAACTATTGAATTATAGAAAGTATATTTATTTATGAACGTTGACATTAAAAAAGTTAAATATTTATCAGCAATTGTTTAGTAATTTGCGTTAAATAGAAACAGCGTCCTTTACTATGACGTTCACTAAGTTAGCACGCTGATTGGTTAAAATTTGAAGGTGTGGCAATAAACCTATCTATCTCACTCACACCACCTATTTCCGTCTCTGTCTACCTTCGCCCCTCTCATGAACTTAGTTGACGTCATAATCCCCTCCCAAGTACTATATTATTTATTTACTTCAAAACAACATACAATTAACAATTTTAAAAAAATACGGGTATATTATTTTTGGACAAGCTATCACATATACCAAATTTAGAAATTGGTCACCTACCCCATTGTTATAGCCACGTAGTTTTACGGGAAAGGTTTCCGATTTATGCTTTCCCGTGGTGTATTCAGCACTTAACACTCCCGTAACAGTTTTACGTCCTCCGCGGTGTAATTAAGTCCCACTGATGCGAACTAAAGCACCGAACCATTCCCCGACCGTGTCTAATGCCCATTCATTAGCGTAGTGTAGACGCGACTTTAAACAGCGAAAGTGGAATGTGAAAAATCATCGCATATTTTCATTTGATTTAGAGTTCGTTCACTCGCCTCACGTGTAAATATTACCACAAGCGGATCTGCCAAATGTAAACATGTTTTTGTATGATATTCTACTTAGTTTTTAGTTCCCATGATATGGAAAATAAATCTATAATCGCATCAAAAGAGAAGACTTAGTTTGATTTAATAGCAAGCAGAAATAAATAGAAGAATGTTTTCTTATATTAAACACTTTGTAACACTTCTTGATTAAATAGTTTCTGCAATTTAGTTCAAAGTGATTTAGATTTAATAACTAATTATAATCTACGCCTCTGCAATTGTTGCAGTACAATTAAATGTAAATTTCTACATTGCAATGTGTAATTTTAAAATAGTGTACCAATTTTATTGTAAAATTCATACTGGTACAATTTTTTCATTAATATTCCACAGTAAAACAAAAATTTTAAAAAATTCAGTCAAAAACTTTAACATTAAATCAGTTTTATATTCTTCTCGATGACATTTTTTAAACAGAATTAAAATATTTTAAATTACTTCTTTATGAACATTTTCATAACTTTTCAACTTTTATATGTATTTTTTTTAAATCTGGTGATATTACAGTTCTTTAGTTTTTGATTTTCAGATTTTTCTTTCTAAAATCTGAATAGGTTATTAGTTTCGAACGTTAAAAATTTAGAAAATTGGTTATAAAACTAGTACGCGAAGTTGATGAGGTTGTATCTCCCACCCATTTTTAGGTATGTGATAAATAATAGCAACAAACAGAAAAATTAATAACAAAAACATTATTCAGTACAGGACAGATATAGTTATTTAAGCTACAAGGAATGTAAGTACAGTATAACGTTCGAGAAGGTATGAACTGAGGTGCTATTAACTTCAAATAATGTTAAAGTATTTGCAAAATGTGACAGTTCCTTTGACATATCAGATTTATTTATTTAGAACTTTTTATAATAGTTAATTCTAACCGCTGTTAGACGACCAAATTTATAATATTTATATGAAATTCCCGTTTTTCATAATGGAGTATGTGACCAAATTTTGATTTTTACATATGTGATACTAGACAAAAAAATAAAATAACCGTATTTTTTTAAATCGATTCATTATTCATAGTTATCGAAAAAAATAATTATTAAAGATTTGGGGAAAGGATGCTGTCGTCATCGTGGTAAAATTGTTAAATAGGAAAGGTACACTGGGAACGCCTTTTTCCATGATCCTACCATACTGACGTCACGCGTCCCTTTTCCGGAACATTAAATTGATAATAACTTTATTATTACAAGCAAATGTTTGATTATTATTTGTATAATGAAAAGCTATAGTGGTTAGTTTTTATATTTTATGCCTTATATCCTGCTAGTAGGAAAGTTATTTCTATAAATTCCCGTTAACAATAGTAACCAAATAATAGAAGTTATCAGGTTTCTATGACCACATTACTAAACTTACAATTTATGTTGCTATGGAAGTAAGTTAAACTTAAGTAAACGGTGGCGCAAATAATTTATTATTTGATAATAAATCTTTACTTGACAAATAAAAATATATATTCGAATTTTCTTTTAAAAAAAAAATGATGCTGCATCGTTGTGTTTCACCGTTTCACGACATCTTTACTCAGGACATATAAACTTATTAAGATTTGTTATTAATTTTTGAACTTATAGGTAATCATAAATAAAAATATACATTTATATTTTGTTTTTGATTGAAACATTTTGGTATGGTAGTATGTCAGGACGGCTTTGTTCACTGCGTGGTGCGCATGTGCAGAGTCTAACGACCTCTCGCGTCTGCGTTTGCGAAAACAGTCGCGTTTTTAACGCCAATTCTGACCCAATTCCCATCTCCGGCGGTTTATGTAACGCTGGTGCGTGCATGTTCCACGCTTCAGACTCCGAACGCCGCCGTTACGGTCGCGTCGCCCACCCAGCTCTGCTGCTCCTCATTCTTTATTTCTTACTTTCGACTTTCGTTTTATAACTGTTCACGACTCACATCCTGTACGTGTACGGGATCCACAGCCCAATGGCCGCGTGCTTAATCTTTCATACTCACGGAATATGAACATGCCTCTTCGTTATTAATTACGCTAATACTGTAAACTTCGCGTACTGTTATAAATCTTTTAAATTTATTATCGTTTCATAATATTTTAAAGTAAAATATCCGGTTCTTTCAACAAGCACAATTATTTTCATGACTAGTCCCTTTACAATCGATCACAGATTGGTTCTCAATGAGGTTTTCCAAGACAGGGCCGTGCGTAGAAAAAGTTGCGCCCCCATACAAAATAAAATATTTCTAAGGGTTTTTGCGGGAACAGACAATATTTTTTTAAATGAAATTGTTAGGTCAAATTTTAAGTTAAGCATACAAGAAACTTATTTTGAAAACAACTTGTTAAACAAAGTCAAATAAAGTCAAAATAAATAGAATAGTACAAAATAAGTACATATATATAAAAACTAATTGAATTTAATATTTCTCGCCTTCAAGGAAACATTCCTCAATATTTTTTTTCCAAATCTAATACTTGGGATACTTCGTTTTCTATTGAATAGAAAACTTAAATTAGTTAGTCGATTTTGTGCCATTGAATATCTTAAATAAGATTTTGTCAATTTAAGTTTTCTGAAAGATATTTCTGCTATTAAATTTTGAAATATAAGAAAAAATTTCCTATTTTCCGCTTCTTTACCATTTACCATTCACATTAAATGTGAAATAAATAAAGATTATAAAACCCAATGATACACTGCGCCCCAAAATGAAATGGGCGGCGACATTTTTGTATTTTAGTGAGGGCCAATCGCACAGTGTCCATTATGAGCGATTAAATTGATTAGTTTAGAATTATTATAATCGGTATCGTCCTCAAAAACAAAAGAAGGTTTTGGCGATATGTATAATAGGAGTCAATTACAATTTGAGGTCAAAGGCATCCTCGAATTGTGCAAGTGTCGTATTTACAGGAATTATTCAGGCAGTTTGAACAATCAAGAGAAAATTATTGGGGAAAATACTGACTTTAACTCGTTTAGTTACTCTTTTTCCCGTAAGCTATTTATTTTTTGACTTATATGTGTTAACTTCAAGACTCAATTGAATATATATTACAATAAAAGAATTATATATTTTTTTAATATCACACTTCAATAAAACTTGTAAATAAAGTGTGTTCATCAGAAAAAAATTTATTCAACTTTATTTTGATAAAATTTTATCTATTTACAGGAAATTTGAAATTTAATTGATATATCTAATTGTAAAATGAAAAATATTTATATGAATAACATTTTGTTAAGGAAAAATGTTCATTATATCTATGTATTAGAATCATTCAAAAAACGTTCATATTTCGTAAGACGATGAAATTTATAAAACCTATAAAGTGGTTTTACTCATTTCGAAAAAAAAATTAGATACTTATTTACTCTTATAAATATTTTTAAAAAAATATAAAATTAGTTATATAATTTTTGTTAATAATTAAAAATATGTAGGCTTATATTTCTCGTCAAGTTAAATTCTTTGACTTTTAAATTCTTAACATTAGGTTAACAATTCTATTAATCATAAATGCAATTTTAGTATGTTAGGACGACACTCGAAATTGTGAAAATTCAAAGCATCCACTTACACGTGTATTATTGATTTTCCTTACCTCGCAAAATGTAAAATTTTTATTTATTTTTCAATTATATTCTTTCCATTTTATCTGAATATTGTTGAAATGTTGGGAATTTAAAAACCAAAGACATGAACATGATAAAACTTAATTGAAGATTGTAATAAATTTGAAACCTTTTCACATACAGAGAGTTAGAAAAGTATTATTTTTTGTAATGTAAATATATTTTTTAACAATAGATCGATAATATATTAGTGATGCATTAAGTTAATTATTTTTATATAGAGCAAATATCGAATGGAACATTATCTATATTATAATCTTTGTTGTTGACATGTAATAGTTTCATACAAATCGAGAAGGCGACAATGTATTTGTTTGTAAACTATGTTTACTTAGCAAATTTACAAGTATAATGGCGAAAAAAAGAATGCACTGGTAGTTTATGCAACGTAGGCCGACGAGCGCATTTCTTTTACGTAGCAGTTTTGCTTCTACGAAACGATGAATTTTGCAACAGCCTGTTTTAGGTTGGGCAGCTATAAAGCATTTTGAGGATATGTCCATATATGCCCGGTGTCGAAATGTGTCGGCGAATACGAATTTTATTTTCGCAAACAACGTTCACTGAGGCCCGGTTTCGTTTCAGCCTTTCAGGTCACTATTTATATGCAGAACGAGTGCTGCGACTTAGCATATCATTGCTTTGCATTTATCAACTGTTTTTTGCGACGCTGTTGTTTATAGATTACGTCAGCGGTGCACCGAGTGACATTTTACTATGCATTTGTTTACTTCCGTTATCTTTTGTTTTTACACTTGATTTCTTCATCGTTAGATGATGTAAGAAAATTCGTCAATTCGCAGGAGGAAGAGAAAGTATTTTTATTGATTGAATGAAGGATTTGAGAAAGTTTTACCTTTCTGTTACAAAATCCACGCATATTTTCTGCTTGTTGATTCACACTTGATTACGTCTGCAAGAAACCATTCATTGGAAGACTACAATACGCTTCAAGCTTACCTGGACTCACATTTTCAACACATTTTGCCTGGGGTTGAATTTAGAACAAATATTAGATACCAAACCTATATTTTACTCTTCAATACCTAACAGGATTTATATTTTGTAAAAGGGATTTTTCTGTAGAAATACGTGCCAAATATTCAATTTCAATTCGAAATGAGAAAAATACTATCCCAAACTTATTTCTATCCCTTGGGACACTTAACCGCGAATATATAGATCGGAAATGAAAAAGGAAACTGTTGTTATGAAACAAAGAGTAACCAAAATAGGCAAAATACGTTGCTAATTACTAGTTACTAATAATAATAATTTATTTTTCCTATCCTATGGATATTCAAAATAACAGCTCTCAAATTTTCCGTTTTATCTCAAAAGAATAAATACAATATTGTAAAAACCCGGAAAAATCTTGTAACTGTTTTGTTGTTGAGATATTGGTCTTTGAAAAACCTTGCAGTATTTACAATTTTATTTTGGGGTTTCTGAAAATACAGTTGGATGATGTATCATAATTCTGAAAATGATAAAATAGAAATGTAGCAAATAACAAAATTCTGCGAAAATGAAGATTAGTCTATTTGGTATAGGGATACCTATTACTAACAATAAGGAAATTAAAAGGGACCAGGAAAAAGTATAGAATATAAAATTTTATGAAAATATAAACAATTCATGTTACATTTAATGTGAAAAGATTGTTTGTTTATTTATTTTCGATGGAATGCATTAAAGATTTTTGAAGCAAGTGGTACGGTCCAGACTGCCAAAAGTCAGAGTAAGGAGTGTTGGAGAGAGAGCCTTCGTGGAATGTTGAGTCACAGAATAGGTTTATACAGAAGCGACAGTAAGACAGAGAAACGAAAATTAGAGAGAGATGGAGAATGTTCACAAATTTAAAGGGCTAATGCTTCAAGGTCATAGAACTGAATAGGGGAACATGGAAGGTACCAACACGGAGTGTCGCTTCTCTATGTAACTTTTCTGTGATGTTAATTCTGCGAAAATGAAGATTAGTCTATTTGGTATAGGGATACCTACTAACAATAAGGAAATTTAAAGGGACCAGGAAGAAGTGTAGAATATAAAATTTTATGGAAGTATAAACAATTGATGTTACATTTAAGGTGAAAAGATAGTTTGTTTATTTATTTTGGAAGGAATGTGATAAAGATTGTCTGTGCAAGTGGTACGGTCCAGACTGCCAAAAGTCAGAGCAAGGAGTGTTGGAGAGAGAGCCTTCGTGGAATGTTGAGTCATCTGCACATAGTAATGGACGATTCCGTATCGACTTGGTGTGAATCGGTGTCACCTTGATGTGTGCAAGCGGCGTGAATTACCCCGGCGTAACGCAGTGTTTACGTAGCGGGCCCGAATCCGGGTCACAATCCCGCGCGTCATGCGCCGGACCGTAACATGCATCCTGCGCGCGCACCCCGTGACGTAGCCATTGTTGCCATTGGTCTACTCCCGGCGGTGACGTCACTCCCCGATAACGATTACTGAGACCACGTTTGACCGATCCATGTTGTCCCCCACGCACGCAACGGCAAGGCCGGGTCGACCGTTGCAACAACCGCCGCTTCGAGGGACTGCCGGGCCGTGCTGTTGCCGGGGAGGCATTGGCGGAGGTGGTGCTCTTTACCAAAGGGGCTTTCTTCCTTTTTCCGCTTTTTACAATTGTCGATTAGTCATGATCTTCTCGTAGTATGTATACAAATAAGAGGTTCTTCTCTGCGTCCCAAAACTGATTTTTTTCTTCTCCTTTATTGTGTCATTCTTGTTAAAATTATTAATAGTCTTAGTTTAAAAGAGGAATTATGTCTGTCCCTGTCCTTTGACATTCTCCTTAATATTTCATGTCGTAGTTCCTAAAAACATATTTTTACTTTCGATCAGAATTGCAGAAAAATTCGATTTTTTTAAAAAAATCAGTTTTTTTTTTATTTAAATGAGATCTTTTTTTAAAGGTATAGTATAATTTCTAAAGTGTGTTCATAAATTAGTATTTATTATAAAAAAAAACATACCGTAAAGAATAAGTAAAAATTTAAAGAAGTAATAAAAAAATAACGTTAACGTCAAAATTGTGATCACTTGTTTGAAACTCCGCATACATTAATTATATTTATTTTACTTTTATCGGTTATAGCGACTTCCGGCCACAGTGACGAAATTTTTTATTACTGTAACACATTTCAAAGTAAATTTAACAAAAAATCGCATTATAGTGCAAAAAATTTCTGCTTTGTAAATTGAAAATAATATACCAGTGAAATTTTGTAGTTTTGCCTCATGGTAACATTAACCACACGTTTTTTTCCTTCAAATATTTGTAAATATAGTGATTTAAATTAATTATTTTTTTTAAATCATTGTGATTTAAATCTGATTTAAATTTAAGTTTGATTGATAATCAAAACTCATATTATCTATTAAATGATAATAGATTTTTTTTGGAAAACTACTTTGTTAATCAAAAACTTACTGTAAGTTTTTTTATATTTGATTGATTAATCGCCTATAATTTTTGAATATATAGGTACTGTACCATATCAAATTAATTGGTTATTAATATAGTACAGTATACAGTAGTAAATAGATATACTAATAAGAATTTATGACTAAAATCAAGTAAAGATTTGGGCGGTTAATATTTTGATAAGGGACCATTGCAAGGCATACTTGGAAATTTCAAACTAATGTTGAAGTTAATACTGAGTAAGGTATCTACCCATGAATAAAACTGCACACCTGAAGAATTGTAATGCCACTTAATGATATAGTAGTGGTCGTATTGAAAATAGAAGTTATCTTATCATGTAATGATAAGTGTTGTGTGGCAGGGTAGCCCCTTGGGAAGTGACGTGTGCGGCGGCACTGGGTGCGTCGTTGGCAAGCTGACTGGTTGCGTGCCGCGTCCGTCTCTCTCGCTAGTAGCCGGCTCCGACTCCGTTCAGTTTTCCCCCAACCGTGGAGTCGAGTGTACCGTACCAGCAACCGCTAGCATCACCTACCAATCTACTCAGTCATGGCGTGGTACGCGGGCCTCTCGCGTTAGTGTCCCTTCACTCTGTGCTGTGTGGAACTTAGTGTTTGTAACTGACTTAGTGACTTAGATGGTGAAGATGTCTGTGATGCAGGCAGCAAAGCGTCAGCACTGCTACCTGTGCGACTTGCCCCGCATGCCCTGGGCCATGGTGCATGACTTCACCGAGGCTGTGTGTCGGGGGTGTGTGAACTATGAGGGTGCCGACCGCATTGAGGTGGTGCTGGAGACCGCGCGCCAGATGAAGCGCGCCCACGGCTTCCAGGAAGCGCGCTCGGGCTCCGGCTCCAGCTCCAGCCACAGCAGCAGCAGCAAGGCGCATCGAAGTAGCTCTACCTCGTCGGACCATCAGAACGGTTCGGCCCTAGACGTAGTGGGCCATGTGGGTCGCAGCTCGGGCAGCAGCGGGCACCACGCCGGGCCGGGGGCGGTGTCGTACGCGACGCTGCACCACAGCCGCGGCGCGCCGGGGCCGGGCTGGGCCACGGGCGCGGCGGGCGGCCAGGCCGAGCACGAGGGCCTGGCCAGGGCCACGGTGCGGCTGCCGGCCGCGGCGCACCTGGCGGCCGCCGTGGCGCACCACGGCCTGCAGCACCGCAGCCAGCCGCAGCCGCAGCCCGCCGCGCTGGGCCTCAAGCGCGGGCTGTCCACCACGGAGGACGACGAGCACCACCCGCACCACCCCCACGCCAACGGCGACGTGAGCCAGGCCAAGCGCATGATGTCGGTGGAGGAGCACAGCAACGCCGTGCGCCCACCGCTCACCCGCGGGGAGAGCCTGCCCGCCGTGTCGCTCGCCGCGCCCTTCGTGGCGTCCGAGCGCAGCTTCAAGCAGGAGAAGCACCCCATCCGCACGCCGTCCTTCGACACCGCCACCGCGGCGCAAGCCTTCAAGCCTAACGGTGAGCATATGCGCCTATCCATGCATGAAGTGCCGACTGTGTTACTAGGCAGACGTCACACGCATCCTGCCATTACGGACACGTAGCGTAGTCACACGTCACATGACATTCACCAGGCCCTCCCCACCCCTCGCCTCGCCTCGCTTTCCACTTGTTTGCGAAACATCTGTAGTTCAACTACTCCGCCGCGATTTTTACCAACTGACGTAACGTTTATTTATACAGAGCTCGTAGTCGTAAATGAGTAACGTCTAACTATAGAACCAAAACAAACCGGATAGTTTAGGGCATGGGTTCCAGGAAGGCGGCTGAGGGCAGACAATGACAATGATTGTTGTGCGCTTTCACTGCGTGACGTCAGCGCCGGAATCCTGTTTGTATACCTGTCCTTCCACAACGTCACGGCCGTGCGGCGTGAAAGCGGCCGGCACCAAACTTGAATAGAAATCGGCTCGGGCCCGGCTCGGTTCCGTGTCTCCGGATCCGCGTCAGCCTTTATTTATACCGTTGGTTTTGGTTCGCTCTCAGGCCATCATAATCCCACTCTATTTATAGCTGCCTCCCTACTCTCTTGTCAATCACCGAAATCCATCTGTATAAATATGCACCTTGCTTTTGGTAAATAACTTTACGACGGCTATTTTTTATTGCCGCTTTTCTTGTGGGTTTGTCCTTGGTCATCGTATTACTATTCCGTCTGATACTCGCCACACAAGTCGCGCTGTGCATAATGCCAATGCGTGTGCGTTTCTTGCGGTAATGAGACACTGGAGAAACAGGTTTCCCGTCTGGGAGTCTGTAGTAGTCGCACAGATATTTTTATGGGAACACAAACAGGCTTCTCGAGAAAGCAAACAGAATGAAGTAATTGTCGAAAATTCCAGCAGTGATTGGTGTTTATGTTACTAACTGTTTATTACTTTCTAAGAATTGATGATGAAATTTTCCAAGTAGGCCACAAGATAAATAAACTCCCATAAAATTGTGTTCGTACAGTTTTTTTGGGCGCCAAAATAGAGTGTCTGTCTGCCGAAACTGTTAAGGTATTTAAATAAGGAATGTGTACTCGAGACCGGTACGTGTAGTACCGTACCAACCAAACTGGTTTCTCATTGACCTTGGATCTCTCTCAGGGGTGGCACGTTCTCACGATCCCCCTTACTTCGGCTCTGCTCTACTACACGCGAGATATCCTATCGCATGCCTCCCATCCATTGTTTTTTTCTCCGCTGTTTTTTACTGTATCAGCTGATTAGAATTTCCATTGTTCGCGCTCTATCTCGGTTGCCAAGTAATTTTTCCTAGGATTTCGATAATGATTTATTGATAGTAAAGAAAAATAGCTAGCGATTGTTTTGTGTAGGATTTGTGGCCTTCACCTTTAGACCGAAACAAGTGTTTCCGGATTCGAACATTGTTTATTACTTATTTAAGTCATTTTACCGTAATAATTGACTTATGACAGTAAACAACTTTAAATTCTTGAAGTTTCCCTCTTAATTTCAAATAAATGAGTTTTGTTTTGTAGTTATAAAGCTATTTATTCATTAATTATATCTTGGCAAAGTCATTTGAACAGTCGATAAGTATTTCAATGATATTTACTTTCATTATTTTGTAGTCTGAGTCACTCGTTCCATTCATACAGATATTTTTGCATAAAATGCATAAATATCTTTAAGAAACTTTGACATTGAACATTACGTTGCTAAGGCAATTATTTATCAATACAAAAACCACGATTTACATCATTGACTTAACTCAGCATTCGCATTTTTAAAAGATGAATATTTACTTTGAATAATAAATATTTTGTGTTGTATTAATTTTTATCGTGTAAAACAACATTTATTTTTTGGTATTTAGTAATGACAAACATAGATGCTACTTATAAATTCATTTGTTTATAAAAAATGAATAAAATAGTTCCTATGTTTTTATGAATTATGTATATGACCTTCAGAATGTAAATAAAAATTGTTTTTCACAACTTGATATCATTTTTGTAATGTTTACAGAAGATAAATATTTTATTTGGAAATATTATTTATGCTATATTTGTACTAGCCATTTGACATAAAATATTTAAGTAATATCAACGTAACAATGCAGAATTTTAATAAGTAGTTTTTCTTCTTTTATAAATTTTATAAAACCCTAGTTTTACAAAATTTTGTTCAGATTTTAAAAAAATCAGACTTTTTTTATTTAAATAATTTTTTTTTTAAGATTTATGATAATTTCAAAAATTTGTTTCAAAAATAGCATTTATTTTAAACTACCTGATTATAACGTCGAAATACGCTAATGTTATTTTATTTTTATCAGTTATATATTTTACTGTAACACATTTTAAAGTAAATTTAACAAAAAAAAATCACACATTAGTGCAAAAAATTTTAATAATATTTGCAGAACAAATGATTTAAATCAATGCATCCCTGGATTTTGTTTGTTTATTAAATTATACATAATAATATAAATATACCCCTAAATCTGGTTGCAATGTTTAGTAGCTACGCCACTGGTTATAAGGTGTTTTGGAGATATTATATTGTTCAGTAAATATAGGGTACCTAATATTTAATATATAACCTTTTTAGGGCAAAATGGCATGTTGAAATAAAACTCACAAGTACTGTATTTAGAAGTGTTTCATACGGAAAGACATGTTATTTTTTATTGGCAATTTGTGTGTAAAATAACGAGCATGTCGTTACAAGTAGAGTATCACATCATGCAACAATGACCAGACGGATATTTATTTACGTTCTGCGGCAGTCTTGTGTTTTGTTAGCGGTGGTAAACAAACGGTTAGTCGACATCCGGTATATTCACTCACCTATTTTTACCCACTGCTGCACCTGCTTGTAATCGAACACCATCCAACGGAAACTGGTGCAAATTACGGAATAAAAATAGGTGAACATGAACACTAACGGACTGGCCATGTGTGCACAACACCTTTCTCAAGACCCGCGCTTTCTTTCTTCCATGTGCCTGCCATCTGTTTCCGTTTCTTCACCCGTTGCGGGATGTTTCACCTGCTGCCTGATTGTTATTATCCGCACAGCATATTGCATTTCAATTCTCCGATTAGAGAAATTTGCTACAAAATACCCAAAGATGCAAAACTATTACATCCTACTATCAGGAATATGTGATACTGAAATAGTGTCGATACTTTGCTATCAAAAGTAACGAATAAAAATGTAGGAAATAATCAATAGTTATATATGGAGTGCTAAGTATTTAATCGAATAAAATGACATGTCTGGTTTATGTTTTATTACTAAAAGTCTTAAAAATGTCATTTTATTTGGGAGTGCTAATTCAAAATTTGGAGGTGCTTAGCATCCCTAAGTACACCTCTAACTAAACATATGCTTATGCAATAAATTTTGCTTAAAAAGTGTTTGGGAAAGAAACCCGAAACCGCAAGTCGAGGGATTTTATCTTAAATTATTGTGTACGATAAAACTCTTTCTAAAGCAAAATGTCATAAATAAGCCAGACATGTCAAATTTATTCAATTCAATTCTTTAACAAGAGGGGTATATGTAAAGATATTTCACGAATTACAACAGTTCAAACAAAATTTTTCAACAAAATGTAACCATGATTTCCAGTGATTAAATAGCACCGTGCTATTTAATCACTTATTTAAAATGCACAATAATGGAAATTGAGAAATTTTGATTGGTCAAATTTCTAATGAGGTAAATAATCACAAAAAAATTTATAAAACAAAATATTTCATTCTCATATGTTTTTCAGTAAAATTAAATTCTCCACTCTTCTTAATTGCAAGCACGAAGGAAATGCAGTTTATAAAATCCTTTTCCCAGAACTAATAAAAATGTTAGTTTTGTGTTAAAAAATTTTAATCAAAACAAACATTTATATTATACAAATTAAAGTTTTGCTACACTGGCTTAAAAGAACTGATATTAATAAAATACCAAAAGATTAACATCGATACTAAAATACTAGTATAAAAAAAGTATCGATACTAATATCGTATCAATAATATTACTAATATCATAACATCCCTACCTACAATACATTTAAAACATTTACCCTCATTAAAATAAGTAAATTTTTAACTCTAAAAAATCGGATTTAATTTAAAATTAGAATCAACTTAACCGAAAAATAAACAAGAACTGAAATTGAAATCAAAATCCTTGTTATGGCTTTGTAGTTATATTGTTTTATGGTATTTTTTACACTTAATTCTTTTAAAATCAAGTTTATTTCGTAACTTTTAAATCCTTAATATTAGATCAACAATTTCCTTAATAGAAAATGCAATTGCAGTGGGGCCCTAGAAATTATTTTAGCGAGAAGTCCACTGCATTCTGGTGAATAAGGCTAAGGAATTATATTTCTAAAGTATGCCTGGATGTTTCCAATTTTAGGAAATTAAAATGAAACAAATAACCTCGTCGAGAAACATTAAAAAATTATATTTACTAATTTTTAAACTATTCTATGGAGCTCTTGTTTTATTGCGAGTTTTTCTTGAATTCTGTATAGATTAATAAGTTAACCCAAAGTTATTTTTTGAGGAAAATATAAAATTAAATTGTAGAAAACCCAGCAATGACTAAAGACAACAGGATATACTTAGAGATTTAAATACATGTGATGTGTAAAGTGCTTCACATGTTCTCAGGCTGTACATCCAGTGATTCAGTTGTTGTAAATGTGGTAATTTTTATGTAACAGTTGAGAAAACGTTCCATTGTTAACCTTTCTCAAGGTAACATCATTATCTCTGAGCCATTGTGCTGGTAATGTGAAAAATTGTAATTATCCACAACAGAAAGACTTTTTCACGTCATCTACATAATACGAGCGATTGAATTCAACCAGAAATGTTTTCAAAACAATGCCAGACTAACAAAAACTACTTGCTGTCCTACTTAAGCCTCTTGGGTTTTTTTGGAAGAATATAAGACACTGACGTATGTAGGAAAGGAATAATAAATCAGCACTCTGCTTTTGAAATTTTATTTACTCCAAAACAAAGAAATAAAGTATGTGGTTTAATTGGTAATAAAATGGTGACTGAAGTTTTAGCATTCATTTGTTTATACAGCAATAACATTTAATCTTTAGCGATAAATTCAGTTTAAATAGCGATTGTTGGCGTTGTAGCATTCTGGTTCGAGTGAGTCATGCCGATAACTGAATATTTATTTCAGTCTAGCGATAAACATTTTTAAGGAATTACGCAGTTGGGTCCGAAACAATCGAGGGTGAGCCTTACGGAGGGATATCTGAGATCAAAGCGAGTCCTGGTGCGTTAAAATGTTCAGCAGGCGTAAACAGAAACAAATGCGTAGCGAGACAGTGAAACATGTGAAAGACGATCCACGGCCGCCATGTTGCGACGTGAGGCGGCAACGGCGCATGACGCCATTTCCGGACTTGGTACTGGAACCACTTTATAAAAATACGTAACGCTACAAAAAAAACTTGTCTTGGTCACATTCCTGCTGCCGAGCACGGCCGAGAGGCGGCGGGGACGGCCGAGGTGGGAAAAATGTAATGGTCATACTCCTGCTACGTCACACCTCAGCATATGGAGGTCACGTGATGTGTTACGGCATGGTTGACACGCACGCCTCATTATCCTGCCCCTGCAGGATTTCGTGACCTGCTGGATGTAATATTTATAGAATATTCCTGCACACGACACTTTAAAATAGCCCCTAATTACCTTTTTATCGGCGAAAGTGCACCAACAAAAAAATACACCCATTATTGCTTTTCTATAAAAAGCTACGAACTGAACAAACAGTAATACATGCATTTAAATGCAAGCGAAGCACACCTTGTAAATTTAAATTCTAGCTCCATATTTTACAAAGAAATTACAGTCCATTATTATTATTATTTGCACGTGTTCGTTGAGTACTATACATCATATTTATTTATAACATTTACCTTGAGCGAACAATAAACGAATTTTAATTTCCACCAAAATTCCGCATAACTAAATAATCATTAGCTTAATGTATATTTATGCGCTGTTACTGTCTCGTAGATTTAAGTTACGTATGCCTCATGTGACTTTATTGTCAATGGGAAATTTTACATTTCTCATTGATTGTATAAGTAGAATTAGTTTTATATATTTTTTTATTTCTAGGCTATTCTGCTCCTGTGTCTGTGGCTAACTCCAACGGAACAGGAACTGGCTCCCCATTGAGTACCCGCACAAGCAGTCCCCCCGAACCAGCCACCGGGGGCGGCCAAACCACATCCGGTTCAAGTCAGTCCCCCATGGCGGCACTGATGTCGGTGGCGGATCAGCTTCCCCCGGGAAGCCCTCGTTCTCAAGGCGGCTCGCCGCCCGGTGCCGTGTCCGGGGCCGCGGCCGTCCCCAGGTCCGCCTCCCGCGGCTCGCAACACTCCCCCAACTCGTCGAGCTCGGGCCGCAGGTCCAGCGGCTCCCGACACGTCAGTTCCACGACAGTCACGTCCACGGAGGCCGGCGCTGGCGGTGGCAATGTCACAGGGCCTGGAGACATGCAGGCGAACGCCGGAGACGGCGGACAACCAACACAACCACCACCAGCGGCCACGCTCAAGTGCACGCTGTGTCAGGAGAGATTAGAGGACACGCACTTCGTGCAATGTCCGTCCGTACCTCACCACAAGTTCTGCTTCCCATGCTCCCGGGACTCCATCAAGCGGCAAGGTGCCGGATCAGAGGTAAGCACGCTGGAACTGGTAACGCAGAGCGGGGTATTAACGTGTACGTTTGGTCCGTAGGTGTACTGCCCGAGCGGAGAGAAGTGCCCGTTAGCCAACTCGACAGTGCCGTGGGCATTCATGCAGGGCGAGATCGCGACGATCCTGGGCGAAGAGTTCAAGGTGAAGAAGGAGCGCGAGACTTAGAGCAGCCGCTGAAGCCGTCGCGTCCTCGCGTAGGACGTGGATCTGTTGTCTCTCGATGTCAGGCATCGAGTTGTTGAGCTCTCTTGACGCCGAGCCGCGTTGCTGGGAGAGCCGATCGGCATGAAGGATCGGATGAAGGCTGTGTAAACCACATTATTCATTGATTGTTGATCGATTGTTAAGCAAGCGCTAAGGGATTCCATCCATGTATCATATGTTATAGACTAGCGCTGTGGCTGTATCTGTCTGTCTGTGTTCAAGAGAGAAACACAGGACCAAGTCCGTTCTCTCGCGGTCTCTTTTCTTTTCGTACTACCGTACATACAGGTGTACACCTATGTTAAGGATGTTTTATTTATTTTACGTTTAATTTGTTGTAGAGTATAATAAGAGTAGTTGCCTGCTTTCCTCTTCAATTACACTTTTGTTTACAAAGCGGACTTTCTGACTGTATATATTGTATATAGAAATTGATTTTATTGCCCACGTCAGACGATTAAATTTCGAACGTGCGACCGTGTACAAATATGATAGTGAACTGTTTCATCAGGACTGCTGAGGATTTTATTTAGTAATTAATATTTAAATAGTCGATAAACTTGCCCAAGCTCTGTAGACAAGTCTTACTGTTCGTTCATGAATGTGATTCGTTTTCGACAGAGTAAATTGACACATTCTGCACACATACATACACAATACAATAAGCCTACAATGCAATACAATACATGACATATATAATAATAAATGATACATATATGAATAACAATGGCCTCCGATACTACTGCATTTTGTTCTGTACATTCATCGCGCACCGTTTACGATTGCCGTTTGTTTGAACTACTACAGAATGGGTGTCAATTTCCGTTACGTTTTTTTATTTATTTGTATAAGTGATGTGGGAATGCTCGTTCTCGTTCGTTTTCCACGGCTTTATTTGTATCATTTGAGTAAATGAAAGCAAACCTAGTCAAGAAAATGGGGACATGCTGAACTCCATAAATAGGAACTCCAAAACTCGCTGGTAAATTGTAAAAAAAGAAAAAAACATAATTGAAATCCCAAAATGAGTAAAGTACTTGGAACTTATATATAAAATATTGCCATTTGCTGTTTTTGTGGGTTCAATTGCAACACGTGCGCGCGCATTGCCGTCACTCCGTCCCCCGGAAGCGATTGTCCACTTCCGGGATCGACGTGACGCTCTGCGCGCGTCTGTGTGATTTACTTGTATCACTTATAACAACCGACTCGGTGTAACACAATGTATTGATCTGTATATATAAACAAGTGTAAATATAACATTAAAAATTCATCCTCGCATATTTATTTCTCCTCTGCCCCTCCTTGTGACTTCTGCCAAGTGGCCGAAAATAAAAGCGATAGTAGGTGTGTATCTTCCTTGTAGTATGTGGTATGTTGGCTCGCTGAGTCTGTAGGAAGTAGAATGTTTGATCTGAGAATAGATGTCGTCGCCCCCGTTATTGAACTGGCGCCGATGCCGACGTTTCGATCATAAACCGACGGAAATAGACGCTTCATTTCGTTACGACACTAGATGATGCGAGACGCTGCACTATACTCTCACACAACTAGTTTCAGATTACATCTGCTCTACTTACATGCCTCAAAACAATCCAAATATAAACAAAAACAATAATATTATTTTAATGCCAATAAATAATAACTACTATAGTAATAAACATTTTATTGTGCATTCAAAATATTTTTATTGATATCTACCAAAGCAATAAATACTTTAAGATATATTTATATTTACAGTTATAAGTGCACAATATTATTAGTTTCAAACAAACCTACTTTATCAACCAAAAACAAAAATATTAACACAATTTTTTATTTTCAGATCATACCCCCCGGATTTAGCCCTAGAAATTATAACTAATAAAAATAAATACCTATCTCAAAACACTTCAACTCAGACATCATTTATTAATGTAGCAAATGCACCTCCACCATCCCCAAAAGTAAGTGTGCTATGAAACAAATAAAACAATAATTAATTTCATCTAAATTTCAGTCAAACTACCCTGCTACTACTGCATCTCAAGTATCATTTGTCGACAAACCTCTACCTTTACCAATAGTAAGTACAACCAAAAACAATAGTAAAATTTTTGGTTTCATTTTTCCAAATTTCAGTCAAAATTTCAACCATTAACTGCCGATACTGAATCTTCTTTTAATGATGAAAGACCTCTTCCTCTAAAAGTAAGCATGCTTTGGAAAACAAAAAATAATTTATTTCAATAAGTAACTAATACTAAATTAATGTTTACAGGCAATAGAAAATACACCATTTGAAGACAAAGCAGTAGTGTTAAAAGATGACGCTAAACTTACAAGAAATCAACCTTTCAGCAAAAATCTCGAATTCGTTGAAAATATGCTTCGACAAACTGAAGCAGAACTTTACAATATTAAAGCTGATATGAATGAATTTGAAAATGTGTTAAAAGAAGTTAAAAATAATGAATATAGTATATCATCAAATAATTCAGTAGTTAGTAAAATATCTAAAACTTCGAAAGAAATAATTTCGAAATCTAAATCTGATCATTCCTTAAGTAATATATCAACAGAAATTTCAGTAGTTAGTCCAAAAAATAAGAAATTAAGAGCAATTGAACCCAAATCTACTTCAGATCAATCATTAAAAACAAAGAAACGAACTCCTAGAGTTCCTATTTGGGAAAGAAGTTACCCTAAATCTGTCTCAAGTACAGACCTATCAGATATTAGTCAAACAAATAAAAGAATATCAAGACCTTGCCTCAAAACTAAAAGAACTAAACCATCGCCTCGTTTAAAACAAATAGAATTTGATATACCCGATTTAACAGAAGAAGAGGTATTTCCCATACCATTAAAAGAAATTTTACCACCTGAAATGGACCAACCATCAAACAGAAGAATTGTAGAGGAACATGAGTTCGAAAAAGATCCTAATATTAAATGTGACCACTGCCAAAAACCTGAAAAAATAACTATAGTTATTGAATCTACATCACCAGAATTAATTCGATCTATTTCGCCTCCTCCAAATACTCCTTCATGTAGTACAAAAACTTCACCACAGAAACAAACTCAAACTCTAAAAATAGAACAGCCTGAGAGAGATACCAAACCTGGCAAAAAAGAATTATCAATTCAGACTTTACCCGCGGTGGATATTCGAAGACCTCTAGTTACTCAGAAATTACCAGACGTTGTTATTCAATCAACCGACGTAGCAGAGGAAAAATCAACCCAATTTGATAACGCAACATACTTAGAATTTGTCCATGAAGGTGTCGTAAAACCTGTCGAAATTTCTTCCTCCGAAGATATAACACCACCAAACATTCAAACTCCTCCAAAGAAAATGGTCACCATTTATGAAACTCCTGAGATAATAACACCAGATCAATCTGAAAAAAGTTTAAGCATAAGGGAAGAAATGAATTTAAACATTGACGATGTACCATCTGTTCGAACGTTAAAAGAAATACAAAATTATTTGGAAAATAGATGCGCCTTAATTAAGAAACGACTACAAGAAGAACGAGAATTAAAACCTGGTGAATTCATGTCCCTAAGATGGACCTTAAACCAACCTCCAAAATGGCAGCAAAGTTCTGCAACTGATGAAGAAAATGCAAAGCCAAGTACATCTCAAAAGAGTCATGGAACTCAATATAACATTGACGCTATTCTTCAAAAATGGAATGCAATTCAAGCAGCAAAAACCGAAAGCCAAAAAACGTTAAAATTGAAGCAAACAGAAACTGTAACAAATACTTGTACGCTTCAGTCACCTAGCCGAGAACTTATGAAAGATGAATACACACAAATACACACACAAGAGTTTATTTTAAATGATAAAGAAACTCAGTACAGTCTCGATTCGGAATCTTCATCTCCTGTAAAAAATAAGAAAGAAAAAACAGTTCCAGAAAACAAAAAAGTAGAACAAAGAATTTTACAAAATCTTAGTACTCAAACAAGTTGGAATATTAAAGAAGTTCCAAAAGTTCAAAGCCCTAAAAAAATTCCTGAACCAATTCCAGAAAATGAATGTTGCACCCACGGATGTCCAAACAATAAAGACTGCTATTTGTGTACTCCTAAAGTACTACAAACTTTTGGTACTCAAACAAGTCTACCTTGGAATGACCTTCCAACTGTTTCTAGCCCTAGAAAAATTTCTAAAACAGTAACAATTCCAGAAAATGAATGTTGTAGTCACGGATGTCCAAACAATAAAAACTGCTATTTGTGTACTCCTAAAGTACTACAAACTTTTGGTACTCAAACAAGTCTACCTTGGAATGATCTTCCAACTGTTTCTAGCTCTAGAATAATTTCTACAACAGTACCAATTCCAGAAGATGAGTCTTGCATACACGGGTGTTCAAATAAAAAAGATTGCCATTTGTGTACACCTAAAGTACAGGCGAAAGCTTTTGGAACTCAAACGGACTCCCTTAGGAGTGAATTTCCAACAGTTTCTAGTGCTAGAAAAGTTCCTAGCGTTAAAACTATTCCAGAAAATGTACAACAAAAAACCTTTAATACCCAAACAAACTTATGTTCGAGTATTCCACCAGAAGTTTCAACTACTGTTAGCCCTAAAAAAAATCCTGTAAAGATTTTAGAAACTATCAGCACTCAAACAAGTCCTCTAAATATTCCTTCTGTAAAAGAATCAACACCTGAAAAAGAATTAAGAGTAGAAAACTATAAATGTTGTACTCCCGTTTGTTCCGATAGTAATGAATGTCCTGATTGTTTGACCACAAGAGAAAAGAAAGCACAATTGATAGCAGTTAGTTCTCAAACAAGTCCTGTTAAAAATTTGCCTCAAAACGCTTCAACTTCTACAGAAAAAGTACCAGACACTCCCAGCTCTTTAGAACTTCCTGGAGAGACTGTTGGAGATGATTACAAATCAATTGATCCCATTCCTTCTACACCTTCTAGGAGTGCAGAATCTATATTAAAGATTCCTGGAAAGCAAATGCCTCCGAGAATATCGAATGATACAATAACCAAAGTAGCAACGACTTATATTACAGATATACATAAATGTGGTTTATGCGGTAAGGAGGTCCCTGAACATAAAATCAGCTCAGAATCAGAAATAAATAAATGCGGAACATGCAGCAAGAAGTCTTCCCAAGAAATTAGTCCTACTTACAAAATAAACATCGATGATTATAGAAAAATTGCAAGTCCAAAAACAAGACCGTTATGTCCAGCCGATTCCGATAGTTCTTCCAATGATTCCATAAAACGAAATACGGTTAAATTTAAACGACCTCAAAAAAAGAAAGTTTATTCAACGCCCTGTGCTTCCACAGCATCCAGCACAACTGAAAAATATTCTTCCATATCTCCATGTTCCGAAAGATTTTCTCTTTCAGATGGAGAAGTAAAGCTTCCATGCGAGTGCAGTACAAGTATAGGAGAAATACACATATGCCATTTTGCTAACAAAATTAGGAAAAATGTTAGGAGATTAAAGAAAAACGAAGAGTTAATAGCTAAAGCAAATTGTGATAGTTCCAGAAATCCTTATATTTCACGAAGAGTTAAACATTATGATAACTGGGTTACATATTATATTACAAAAGATAGTTTAAGTTCAGGAGAGGTAGTTAGTGAAAGTAAAGTATCTACATTAAGTTCTTTTGATTAAGAATGTAATATTTTGTATTTTAATAAATGAAACAAAACAAAACTCTACATTCCTGTTTTCTTCCCAAACTAAGAATCAGGTTTTCAATCCATAATTTTGTTTGATTTTCATGCCATTTTAAAATTACGAAAGTTGAGTTTGTGGCTACAGGAATCCGAAACAGAATTCGTGACAGGTACCGCCATCTACAGCTGAACAACGGAAGCTGCATTGACAGCAGCGAATGTAGACGGACTGTAATTCTAAAATGTAACGTCAGATGGTCTATGTCAGAGGTGTATTGCCCCTAATCATGGCTGCATTGTTCGGGTTTGTTATAGGTCTAAAACACTTCAATTTTACAAACATGATATGAAATAAATACTTCCACAAGTGCACACATCTGCAATAAGTGATAATAAGAGTGATGTTTATGTGTAACAATAAATAAAGTGAGAGAAATGGTAAAAAACGATAAAACGCGAGTGGATTGCCCAGGACCCTGTGTTGTTACGACCACCTGGCTTTTAACTTCAGTATTTCTATAAAACGAAATGGGCCTTGCTGTGTATATTGTGTATAAGTGAATTACAGTGGATATTATTTAAAATCATGCGAGTGAGTGGTTATTATTCAAGTTTAGATTTTCTCAGTGTTTGTACGAAGGAGAGCCTGGGTAGTAATTAATTACCTTCATGTAATTGAATTGCATATTTGTGTTGTGTTTTTCAGAACACTGTTCATTCCTTTTTACTTAGATAATTCTTAGTACTAAGTTAGTAGAATTGCTCTTTCACCGTACGAGCAGCGTAATTATTGTATTTATCTGGAATTTGTGTAAAGCAAAACAGGAAAATTGTGAGGTTGTTATCATGAACCTTATGGCCAGAGAGATGTTATGTCACGTAATATTGGAGATATGCATGTGTATTGATGTGGTGTGATGGTTGTAGCTGCGGCGGCACTGACTCCGAGTAACGGATGCCTCCGCTGGATGTAATTCCTGCGAAGTCCATGGAATCGCCTCGCAATGGAGATATGGTCAGCTCGATGCAAACAGTTGGCCGAGGAGGGGTCGGAATCGGGAACATGGGCATGGGAGGCCTCATGCTGCTGCTGCGCACGGCGCTGTACGACTACGACGCCCAGGGCGAAGACGAGCTGTCCCTCCGCCGGGGCCAGATCGTCGAGGTGCTGTCCACCGACTCCAAGATCTCGGGCGACGAGGGCTGGTGGACGGGCAAGATCGGGGACAAGGTGGGCATCTTCCCCGCCAACTTCGTGGCGGAGTACGACCCCATCGACCAGGTGAACTCCGTCATCGGCGACATCCACCCCGTGGAGATCAACTTCAGCGAGCTGGAGCTGGAGGAGGTGATCGGCGTCGGCGGCTTCGGTAAGGTGTACCGCGGCATCTGGAAGGGCCACGAGGTGGCCGTGAAGGCGGCTCGCCAGGACCCCGACGAGGACATGTCCGTGACGCTGGAGAACGTGCTGAAGGAGGCCAAGCTCTTCTGGCTGCTGAAGCACGACAACATAGTGTCGCTGGAGGGTGTGTGCTTGCAAGAACCCAATCTCTGTTTGGTGCTCGAGTATGCGCGTGGGGGGTCGCTGAACCGCGTGCTGGCGGGCCGGAAGATTCGCCCCGACGTGCTCGTGGACTGGGCCATCCAGATCGCCCGCGGCATGAACTATCTGCACTCTGGTGCGCCCATCTCGCTTATACACCGTGACCTGAAAAGTTCCAACGGTAAGACATTCACTTATGCACCTACTAATAGCTAAACGCATTATATCACATCGGGTGACAAGTTCAAATTTCACTCGACTAAATTATCTTAATCGAATAAATTGCATACAAGATGAAGGCTGCTAAACTCTTATCACGGAAGCGTAACTCAACAGAGGGAAATATATTGAAATTATTCATTAAACCACATTCATTGGACTCATACTACCAAAATGAACTTCGATCTAGAAATTAAAATAAAATGATGACATCAGAGATACCATTATCTATCAAATAATCCAGGTATTCCATTGTACCTACTTATTTCTATTTCTAGAACAAGTTTATCGTGAAATTCTTCATTGCGTATTTTTTACTACTATAAGGAAACTAGCGAAAAATCGCTGATATTTTTAGCCACATTTCCAAAAGTAAATAAGGTTCCCAATCATATTCGCGATTAACAGCGATTTATTTAAATGTCCATTTAGTCATTTGACATAACTGGATAAACGTATGTGGTTCGTATCCAGTTAGATACCTACGGGCTTCATTTCATGTGGGTTTTGTTTGTGTGTCGTATGAATATTTGCATGTTACGCATTCAAACAGACCTTGGCATATCTGTCATAGCTATCATTTATCAGTAAGACAGCAGGTAGAATTGCTGCATTCTTTCTTACTAATTTCCTATTATCTTCCATTGTGGGATCTTTATCATATTTATTTTATCTGTATGATAATTTTCACAGAAATATGATAATATTGAAAAAAACACTGTCTCTTTGGGAGGTATGTACAATAGCTATGAAATAAAAATGCCTTTTGTATTAGATTCTAATTGACTGAATTTAATTTCTTATTTTATGTAGAAGATATAAATTATTATTTAGTTTATAAAAATATATTATTGATTTATATTAGCGGTAAAAAAGTAATAACAGAAAACAAGTCATAATATAGAACGATTGATTCGAACGATAATATTTGGAATTTTACACTTGAAATAAAACCCGTAATGCTACATTTATTTTTATAGTAGATAGCAGAAAATAAAACCATCCATAAAGAAACAAGGATGCATAAAAGTGAAAAGATAACTGTGTTGTTTGATATGATTTTTATTGCTTTCCCATGTCATACAAAAAGTGAAGGCTGTAATACGAAAGGATTTAAATGTTTGCGACATTTAATATAAGTTGTGACACTGAAATTCTACATCTGAAATGCTAACGTTTGTTTTATAAGTTTGAAAGAAATGTGCTGAAAAGAGTTATAAAATACTGAAATGTCAATACTTGGAACGTGTTACAGAAGTTTTATGCTGAAAAAGTCTAGACGTATTATTGAATTTACATATTTTGAAAGTGGAATCCGACGACATAATTTTGTTGTGCAGTACAGTTAGACTTAGTACCCAAATATTTATTTTTAAGGACAAAATATTTAGGATGCACATATGTATGTTACAAATAAAATAATAATGATTAAATGTGTCATTATTGAAAGCAGGTTGTAAGGAAAAAGGAGTAAAAGATGTTTGGGAATGTGTTAATAGAAATGTCCGCAGTCGTTGGCAGTTCAGAATGTGGTTTTTGGGTTGAACACTTACCAGCACCACTCCTAGCCTAAAATAATAAATAATTCATGTGTTTGTGATGAAATTCCCATTTCATTTGCATCACATTATCTCGCTAGTTTTTGTTTTGCTCTCTCACCTACGTTAGAAATAAATGAATATCTGAGTGTCCGCGATTTTCCTTTCGTCGCCAGTGTTTTGTTTACTTGTCGAGTGTTGTTGGCAATTGTTTCTGGCTGGAGATTTTTCACGGTGCTTCTGTCGACCTTGTGCGGTTGAGGCTCGGGTTCAATGACTTTTACAAGTTGCGTACACACTTGGACATAACTGATAGATTCGAATGCTTCTTGAATACCGATTCTTGATAGATACTGGTTTTTCACCTTCTTTTTGTTTTTATGACCCGACAGAAAAATCTAATTTATGAATTATTTATTTAGGAAGGCTTCACACACTCGGAGAATACACATAAAACCTTTTTATTTTTCTATTATTTCCTGAAGGAAATTAAGATTTATTTTTGGTTCGGAAAGGCTGTTGTGTTTTGTATCTCATATTTAATTTTTAATAGTAATTACCTACAAATGTCATAAAGACAATAATAAAATAGCACATAATAGAGATATAAAAAGTAAGATTCTACTCCAGCCATGTGTGAAGGTTATTCTTTAATAGTTATGTTAATTTTACCGTACGTACAGAACTCAATTTGTACGTAATAACGTCTGCATTAAATTATTGCTAAAATATAACAGTACTGTAGCATTTAGCACACGGTTGAGCGTGTTGATTTTTCCTATGTACTTATTACATGTCGTAATAGACTTATTATTTATTTGTGCGCTATTGATTGAGTCTCGGTTCTCACAGTTTCTTTAAAGCCGTAAAAAATCGATTTTTTACTTTTAATTTAAAAATTAATTGGCTACAATTGTGAAGGAAAAGAAAATTTCCATTAACAGAACTTATAAATATTTTTCATTTTATTCTAATTGCTTTTCCAAAAATAGGAGACACGTTATGAAATCAGAATTTTAATTAGTTTTATTGAAATGTAAACTGTCTTTTAAGTCAATTTAAACGCTACTGCTGGTAGCTTTTCACATTCTGCTTTCGTAAGTTTATTTTCATAATTTGTCCATAATTCAAACTCATAAAAACTTCATTAGGATTTAATGAGCAAAAATGAGAATTGCGAGAAAACGAGAATATATGAGCATTCCTTATTTCCATGGATTTTATTACATTCCATTTATAATTCATAATAATGTTCATACCACCGTTTTTTGCGGCAACCAAAATTGAATTAGAAACCATACATTTAGGCATTTGTCTGTTTCTTCTGATTAATCCAGAACGAAGTTAGTAGCCATTAGAACCGTAACGAATGTGAAATTTCTATCTGGGAGACAATGGTTTAAATCCTAACGTCATTTAGTTTCCTATAATGGTGAGAGAACGTGCTTACGTCCACAAACCTGTTGTTTACCTAGTCTAGATACCGGCTACTCAGATCGATTAAATAACGAAATGCTAAACTATCCGTTGCGTTGCATAATTACCCATGTGTCTGAGCAGGAGGCAGGCACCTAATGGCACCGTGTACGGCAAGCGATCCGGTTTGCGTAGAGGTCAGCAAGATCTCCGGGCGAATTTACTCCATCGTGCGAATTTATTCCGTATGAATACAGAGTGCGTAGACGCGGACCCACGCAACTGTTTGTTTACTCTGTTGCTATAGTTACCATACATGTTTATTTACCCAACATCATTAGCCAGATTGTTTATTGTGATACTCAAAAATACAGTAACCAATAGAAGTACATAATTATCAACAAATATACAATACAATTATTTTAACTACACTAATTCGCCATTTCTCCAATAGTGAGTTACTCCAAACCAACAATCTAATTACAGTACACTGTACCAAAACTTCTCAGACTTTTTAAATTTTAGAATTCCTGAAACAGTTTGTATATGTTGAAAACATTTTAATAAATCTATATAACAGTTATTTACATATTTCCGAGTATATTTCTTTACAAAAAATACAAACCTATAACTTACAGTAAATGAACTGTTCCAATAACAGTAATACTTCGAAATATATATTCCTAAGGCAGAATATTAATTGTAGGCAGTAATGATTAATACTACTAATTAATATATACAGTAAGAATGTAATAATATGTAACACTTTTCATATATTAGCATTAGACTCACCAGCTGTCATTTCAAAGGCTCACATATGCTATTTAAATATATATTCGGGAATATTATTTCATGTATTTATATGTTACAAACTTATAAACTATTATAAAAACAAAATGATTACTTATTTTGAACTCAATAATTTCGATTGAAGTTGAACCAAAAATGGTAAATATTCAGAATATTTTTTTTTTACAAAATTTCACAATTTATTTTTGAATTAATTTCTTTAAATTTACTTTAAAAACTTTTTTTAAAGTAAATCGCTAGAATAATATTTTTTAGATATAAACTCAATATAAACCTAAAACAAATATAGATACGATCTCGGCGATTTCACCATTCAATTCTACAGGCAAAATTCATAAGTGTAACCAATTTTCATAATTTTGGAACAACGGATACGAATTTTAGACAAGAAAAACTGAAAAAGGTCAAAATATTGAAAAAAACATTTTCGGAATATTTCTTCTATATTGGAATGCTTATGTAATTTTGCCCTTAGAATCGAATAGTGAAGTTACCGAAGTCGTAGTTTACCAATTTTTGGTTCATACATGAAAATCCTAATTGTTAGACATTGCAAGGTTATACTATCTCGAGAACTACGACATAATTCAATTCTATTTCCGAAAATTATTGGTGTATTTAAAAATGGTTTTATCTTAAAATATTTTTATTCAAAATTTGACAAAATTCTATTTTGACTTTTACTTTCAAAATATTTGTAAAAAGTAATAAGGTGGAATATTGTTATATATTTTAACAAGGATTGAAATGTGCATTCGGAGCAACGTTCTCAGTGGAACATATCAAAATATGGAAGGATAAGGCAGAAAAGAAACAAAACCCAATTATGGTCCATGTAAATTTAATATAAACATCCTCATAAAAGTGATACACAGCACAATTTCCCCCCCACATTCCAAAAATTAAAAAATATGTTTATAGTTCTCCGGCCGGCGTCCCCTAATGATAACATATGCCTGTCTGGCCCTCGGGTTGCTATGACGACGACAGTCAGGTGTTGCTTGCTGGCGTATTTACATGCGCGACGCCGCGACTCGAAGGCGAAAGTTTGTGTGTCGCCGTGTTATTGTAGGTCAGTTGAGTCCCACACCGCGTGGGAGGGGAGCCCACATTGGGATTCGATTTTGGGATGGAAATAGGGACATTATATTTATAGAACAACAACATAAATACATCATATAAAAAAATCTTGTTTTTAATACCCTATAATAAATAGTTACACCCTTATTCAAATTAATGTTAACAATGGTTTTTTTTTATTTTTAGTAAATTAATTACTTAAAAATATTTACCTGTAGTTATTTCAATCCTCTTTGATCTTGAATCTCGTAATATTTTACAAAATTTCTTTAATGCCAAATATCTTGAAGCCATGCTTTCATTACTTTACTAATATTTTTTTATACTGCAGTAAATGTTCTTCCTATTGAGAATTGAAGGACTGTAATAAAAAAACTACTGAAAAATGCAATCGGAAGAAAGAATTTATTTAATATTCAGTGTAAAAGATATTTGAAATGATTTCTTAACGAATGGAAAACATCAAAAGTACTAAAAATTTAATAATGTAAACGTTTTTTATATCAGAAATTCGCGGAAAACCAAAGAACAGTAACAAAAAATCTTGTTCTTAATATCCTGTAATAAATAGTTGCACCCTTATTCAAATTAATGTTAACAATGAGTATTTTTTATTTTTAGTATATTTATTACTTAAAAATATTTACCTTTATAGTTATTTCAATCCTCTTTGACATTGAATATCTTAGTATTTTACAAAATTTCTTTGTCAAATATCTTTAAGCCATACTTTCATTACTTAACTAATATTTTTTTATACTTAAGTTTTCATCCTATTGAGAATTCAAAAAAATACTGAAAAATGCATTCGGTAGAAATAATTTATGTATGGTTTTATGATAATGACACTAATATTCAATGTAAAAGATATTTGCAATGATTCTTAACGAATGGAAGACATAAAAAGTAAAAATTTAATAATATAAACATTTTTATTACCATAAATTCGCTGAGAACCAAAGTAGACAGTAACATAAAAAATCTTTCCCTTAAACTTGTTCTTCACTTAAATAATAAATATGTGGGTTCAGGATTAAGTATATTTCCTTGTAAAGTAAAAGGAATTACTTATTTAGGTCCTAAATTATGCAGACCCTTTTAGGGAAAAGATTTTTGGGGGTAAATGAATTAAGATAAATATTTAAAACTACAATTAATCAAACTAAAAAGATACTTTATCCTCGCAAATTGAGTACCTGTCCGTCCACTTACTGCGAAATACTAATTAGAGGTTGTTTATCAACTTGTTTTTTTGTATCTCTAAAAATAACGTCATGATTTTTAATAGGTTTAAATTAAAAATAACTGTGTAGAAAAACTTGTCCTACCATTCCATAAAATAATTAATAAAACGCAATTATTCTATATCCTTCTATAGTATATTATTTTTTACGTTTTTAAAATATATTCAGGCTCGGTATGCATAAATTATGTGAGACAAAGGCTTCATGTGCATGGATTTTAAATATAAACGACAAACGTTGAATCGATAAGGGATTTGAAACTATTAATATTCTGTATAAAAAACCGCTACACACTACTATGTGTACATAATTTATTTTTACGAGCGGTTAACAATTAAAATATTAATTTATATGACATAAATCACACACATTTCCTTTTAGACAATTCTTATTTGGAAGGACATCCATAAAGCATACAAATCCGTTAACATTACAGCTATATTCACTTATTTTTTCAGTACTATTAAGTGAAGCAATAGAAAACGACGACCTGCAATTCAAAACCCTGAAGATTACTGACTTCGGTCTGGCCCGAGAAGTCTACAAAACAACCCGGATGTCGCAAGCCGGAACCTACGCCTGGATGGCGCCCGAAGTCATCAAGAACTCGACATTCAGCAAAGCGAGCGACGTCTGGTCGTACGGGGTACTCCTGTGGGAACTCTTAACAGGAGAGACGCCTTACAAGGGGATAGACACCCTTGCTGTCGCCTACGGGGTTGCTGTGAATAAATTGACGTTACCCATTCCTAGCACTTGTCCGCAGCCTTGGAGGGAGTTAATGGAAGGTAGGGAAGCATTTTGGGTTGATCCGAACCCGGTAATGTAAAGACCTTGCCTGTAAATGTATTGATTGCGGTAATTGTGGCTTTGCGGAACTAGAAATGAGCAGACGTCATAATTGAATATTAATTATACAGTCAAATTCAATAAATTCGTGACTATTTAATCACCTATCAAATCTAATATTTAATATTGCTTTAGGCAAACATCATCCGATATAATAAAGTATTACGTTATCAAATCATCTGTTTATACGTCATTTTTATCTTTCACAAATATGCGTATGAATTCATCAAACACCTTGTAGTTTCATTTTTGGTGCCCAATAACAAAATTTTATTACAAGCTGCATTTCAAGTCTTATTATTAGGTATTTCTAAGACTCTTTTACAGATTCCTTTCTACATCTAAGATTAAATTAGTTATTTAGGATTTGTGTTTTATTTTCAGCGTGTTGGGAATCGGACCCACATCACAGGCCCGGCTTCGAAATGATTCTGAACGCACTGGACGATATCGTGCATTCCGCATTTACTCAGACTCCTCATGAGAGCTTCCACACGATGCAGGACGGCTGGAGGCAAGAAATAGAAGAAGTTCTCCTAGATCTTCGCATGAAAGAAAAGGTAATGAATGACATACGTAGCAAAGCGTAGTAGCTATTGAATGTAATTTTTTGTTGTGCTGTCAGGCTTGTCAGTCGTTTGAAGAGGTATGTATAGTTATGGCTTTGCTAATTATTAATTCTTACTCATTTTTTTGGGCAGTTGAATGCGGCAAAATGGCTTCGATTAATTTTTTGTTAACGTACTAACTTTATAGTTGTTAATATGTATTTATGTTTGTTTATATTTTATAGGAACTGCGATGTAGAGAAGAGGATTTGAACAGAGCTCAACTGCAACAAAGACAACATGAGGAGTTGTTGAGACAAAGGGAACAAGAACTGGCGGCTAGAGAAATAGACCTATTAGAACGCGAACTTTACTTCATGATTCGACAAAATACACCTACTCCCAACAAACGAAAAGGTATAACAAAAATAATTTCCTAAAATCCATACCTAATAATTGATTTTCTTTAAAAGGAGGAATTCAATAAAACGATTTCGATCCTACCCGGGATCATCCTCAGGATGTGAAATTGTTGTATTTAACATCCTGAGGATGATCCCGGGGAAGATCGAAACGTCGATGTGAAGTATCGTTTTATTGACTGAAACCCAGCAATTCCTCCTTTGAAATCAACGTCCAGTCAAGAAATCTTCCATTCAATGAATTTTGTATTTGTAGGGAAGTTCAAGCGGTCGAGACTGCGGCTGCTGAAGAAAGAACCCGGCCAGAACATCAGCTCTCCGTCTGACTTCCGGCACACGATCACGGTCCAGCACACCATTCTGGACCCGAAGACGCGGGCCGGAGTCATGTCGCCGCACAGCCCGCCCGGATCTCCAGCCATTCCCCGCCTGCGCGCCATCGCACGTAAGTCCCCTTGCCTCCGTGTTTCACAGTCACGTCTAGTGCAATCACTGCGTGAGCATGGTCTTCATAGAGCATGAGTTTTGTAGACGTAGAGTCAAAATTTTTGCTAAGCTTTGTGATTTCGAGTGTATGTGATTCTTAGTTGAGTTTGGTTTTATTCAGTTTTTTTTTATTTCGTTAGAATAAATTCTTTTCAGAAACGCCCCGGGACTATCGTTAAAAAATATCTTAATTGGAATTAGATTTCAAATATTGATATCTATTTTAGCTATAATCATAACTATCATAACACTACGCATTATAAATGTACAATGATATTGTTTGAAAATAAAAAATAATTTAGATAAGATTTGAAAATATGTAACAAATATATAGTCTACAAAACCAAATATGTACATCATAACAATTTTAATTGTCTATTTATGTTTGTATATTTAAATTCATTTAATTTGGACACGAGAGAAAAACATTTTCATTTTATACGTAAATATTACTGTTATAATGGTTCAATTGATTTATTTTAATTGCTACTTATTTTACAACCATTGTAATCAATGTTATCCAAATGAAATGAGTTTATGTATAGATAGAAACTTAGGTTCGAGCCCTAAGTGATTTGTAGTGAAAAGGGGAAGTGGATGTGGATGTAAGGTAAGGCTAGGGTGTTTTGCAGTGCCAGCGGACGGAGTGAAGGGCAAGACGTGGGGCCCGAGCACGTGCCACCAGCGCGAGCGCGGCCAGATCCCGCTGCGGCCACAGCTAGCGCCGCGCCCGGGCGGCGTGTGGTCCAAGAGCGCGCCCAACCTGGACAAGGCGCGCGCGCTGTCGCGCCCGCAGCACGAGATAGGTAATCACGCTAACACGTCCCCGCCCTCCCCCAAGCCCTCCTCCCTCACCGACGCCGCCGTGCAGTTCGTGAAGAGCAAGGTGAGCGCGCTGCGCCGCGACAGCGCCGACGTGCCGCGGCCGCGCCACCGCCTCTCGCGCTCCATCGGCAACATCAGCGAGTCGCAGTACGACACCGTCTTCACCACCGACTCGTTCCGAATCGCGCGCGGCAAGGGCACCTCGCTCGCGTCCTTGGCGCACGGCGACGACGAGCGCCAGCGGCTCTTACGCGACTGATCCTCTCTATTCCCACACATTACCTCAACACGCACACGCGTTCCATTATGTAACTTGCATTTATTTACATGTTCAGGTATTTCTGAGGAAAACCTTCATCATATCACCTGTAAGTTCGTGATACTAGGAATTACCGTTAAACAGTAGTTCTTTTTTTACTTTATCATCATTTTATTTATCAATTATTTTTCCGTCGGCCACGACGTGCATGAATTCATTTTTGCAGATTTTGATTTTTGTGTTGTTTTTTCAGCTTAAGCAGATTTTAAAATTTTTATCCTTAGCTGTAGATTTTGATTATAAGTATGTAGTTTAATAGGTAGATTTAGCTGTTATTGGTTACAAATGATATAAATTTTATGAGTATGATGCAGTTTTGAACCTGCTGTTCTAACTGAAATCTAAATCGTTCCAATTGTAAAAAGACTTGTTGATGTATATTTAAGCTAAGCGTGTTCAAGGATGCATCGCTATTTCCTGTCCCTAAGGTGATGGTTACACAACATGTAAACATAATTATTTTCTAAATAAACATTTATATAATGTTTTTAAATAAACAGTATTTTATTTTGACATTTTTATTTTGCATGCTCCTGGGGTCTCTGCATGTCATCCTGTGTGCTTTTTTGTGTTGTGGTGTATTAATCATTTAACACTCGCTTCAGTGTATTTAATTTGTATATATGTGTATTTGTATATTACTCTTTCTATATAAATAAAATCAAAATTACAAATCTGCAGGGATAATGGACAAATGCTTCAATGCATGTCGTGAAAATTAAATTCTGCAAAAAAAAAATGTATCCAAAGAGTCACACACGCGTATAGAACTTGCAATTGGGTTGCTGTTGTGACTAAATATAAAGGAGTAAAATACATGCAAGTTCGTATATTAGATTTAGAATTAGTGTTTGTTGTCGCTCTGTGTGGGTTGTATGTTCGTGGGCTCGAGCGTATGTTTGGTTGAACAGATTACGTGGCGCCGGAGAACTGGGGCCCCGAGTATCCACTTCCCGGGACGATTCAGCCGACGGTTCCTATGCCCACGCTCTACATCGCTGATGGTACGGACGAATCTCTCGCTAATAGTCAACTTGGTCTTACACTTACCTTTCTTTGCAGGATTTCGGGTTAAACCTAAACTCAGCATCGTAGAGTTAGTCCTGTACAACATGGCAGCTATGTTGGCGGGAGTCGCGGCAGGATATGACGTCAGATTGTCTAACATCTCACCTCTACATCCCCGGCTACAACCAAACAGGTAATGATTCTTACATTCTTCTTCATAGCTTTATATACCCAAAATTGATTAAATAATACTAAATTAATTTAATTAATTGATATTTCCGTGGTGTTATAGCAATGTTTTGTTGTTCCTTAGGCCGGAAAATAATACGGAAGTTGCACCTTGGCGTCCAGTAATCCCAGATTCATCTAACCTCGACTACGAATTCTCCACATCCAGCGGTTATGCGCACAACACTTACCACGGCCCAACAAGACACTATCGACCTTTACTAAACTCTCTCACCGGTTCTCAACTCATGGAAGAACAACGACCTCTTCGGTTCACCGACTCACCTCAACACCACGCTAGTATTGCGCCAAATCCTTCACCACGACGGAAGTCATCTTCAACGAGCAATGACGGTTCGGAGCAACTTTATGCTCCTTACGATAGAGTTGGGACGATATACATACCTGGAGAATATCACGGTTGTGGACAAACTGAAGGAAGCACTCATTGTTTGGGGTGTTGCATAAGGCCGGAAGGGTTCAGAGCTGAGACTAATTTGGGATTTAATTATGGAATGCCGGTAGAACATACATACACAGGGTATAGTTCTGAGTATAGTGGAAGTGCACTATACACGACTGGATATTCGACTGATTATGCTTACGATAACCCTAGCAGCTTATCTAGTGGAAGTAGAACACCGCAAAGATTACCTCCTACACATAGAAGAACACCTTCCAATATTTCCAACGCAAGTTCCACGACAACAAGTGGATCTAATGTGAACCCAAGCTTCAGACTAGAAGACGAGCCTTGTATATATTCAACTCCTGTACATTATCACCGCAGACCTGAGTACGATTACGGAATAGGGTTCTCTAGACAAAATTCCCACGATTCCAACCACGACCGACCGACGACTTTGGAAACAGGCATAACGAAACTGCGGTCCAGTTTGAAGAGAAACAATCACCAAGTGAACAGCGGAGGGAATACTCCGACGAATCCAACACCGCCGGACAGCCTTACCAGCGACGACAGTTCGTACGTGAGCGCCAAAGATAGCAATAGTTCCATGAGTCGGGTAAGATTTTCTCCGGAGACCTTGTTAGATATTCCAACGCCCGGGCAGAATCACGACACGACGATTCCGCTGCCGTTGCAATCACGGCGAGCGAGACAAAGGCCTCCGCTTACGCCAGAGCTAGAGCGGGAGTTTTTATCATAACGTAGACATTTTTATACTAGACGTTTTTATTATTAATGCGGCTGAAATTTCATTCCAATTTGCATTTATTTTATTTACAATAGGTCCGTGCTCAATGAGACCGCGTAGTTAATGAAAGAATGGTGAGCACTCACGATTCCATAGTGCCTGAACGCAAATATAGATTAATATTCCACTGTAAAGAGATTTATATTAAACTGAGTGATAATAATTCAAGAATAGTCAGACATGTGCAATGTTTATTTAAATCTGAAAGATTTTATTCAGCATTTGATTGTGCATTATTTTATGGTATTACAGAGTATTAATTTATTTAACGAATTGTATAAAGTTTTAATGATTTCTAGATAAATACATTCCGTTTCACATGTTTCGCAGGCACATACAATGTAAGACTGTATATACATTCCTGATTACAAAGAACTGCATTCGTAACGCAGTGCAGTGTGCGACACTGCTTGTTAGTAGCTCGTAAGAGTCTTTTCGTACCAAAAACATGCACAAATGCAGTTTTATTTACTAAATAAAAGCTTGCTTTTTCATATTTTTCTATATGAGCTCATGAGAGTTGATGTACATAATGTAACTGCATATTGCACGAGACGACAAAGTTGAAATACAACGCGCATTCAAATATAACCTTTAATTTCTTCATAACAAGTGTAGCATGTCATCTGATGAGAAGTAAATAATTTTAAATATAATTTGTATTTATTTAGCAATGTTATTGTAACAGAAACAAATTTTTGGTTATATTTGTACAATGTTTGCAATTGTTGTCATCTCGTAGGTTGTGCGTCTCAGACTTAAGCATTAATACGGTCAAATTTCAATGTGCACATAATTTTGTATGAAATTTATTGCTCATAAGGTATGTGACTTAATGATTGTATATTAAAATAATTATTAACAAGAGCTGATCGCCTGTTTAAATTCACGTGAACACGTTTTTAATGAAATTGTACATTATATGTGAACATCGTAATACTAACAATCACAACTACAGTATTCATTGATATATATTGTAAATAAACTGAATATAATTATATATATTTAGGTAGGAATAGTGTAATTACAATACGTGGCTTCCAGAGAAGGGAATATCATGTTTAAATTATTTATTATTAATATTATTGTACGATACATTCCAAAATTAGTTTATACACATGTGGAACGTTAAATACTCATTTACTGTGTGAATGAAATGTATAACAAACTCAATATAATTTTTCAAAACTCATTGGTCAACCAATCCAGTTTTTCTATTCATTTTCTTTCCTTCTAAACTTTATTTCTTCCATTGTTTCAGACAGAAATAGAAACAGAAAATTATGAGGTAGAAATAGAATCAAATTTAGAGAACATGTTCGAAATTTTTATTCGACAAAGAAACTTCTCGGAGAATTCCCGAACCAAAGTTTGTAAAGTTTTGAAACTTTCCACTCCGCCATCTTGTAGTTCAGCTTTCGCCTGCTAGATGTCTCTGGGTGAGTGGTTTCGATCTGTTTCATCCGTGGTGCTTTCGAATTGTCAATCAATGTTGTCGTCTGTCGTGGTTGTCATAGCAACGTAGTACTAGCATTTGCGTCACAGCCAAAATTGATGACGCAACAATCCCGAACCTTTAAATTTCAAAGTCGTTCACCCCTTTACTCCCCTGCCCTGGAACTTTGTCACTCATTGCGACATGAATTAAATCCTTTGAAATATGAACCGACCCATATATTATTACATGAATGACGTGCCTAGGTATTAATTTTTATATATTACATACTCCCACGAACCTCAATTTAAAGATAAATACGTCAATGTTATCTGAAGTTTTAATAACTCAAATTTTCCCGGCAAAATTTATAATTAGTAAAATATAAACATAGTTATCATTTATTTACATTTTTTATTGAAAGGTAATTATGAAATATTTAATTTTTATTATTTTTCTCTTAGGGGAATTTGTAATATTGTTAGTATTTTTATTTTGTTTATCAGCTGTTTTCCGCCATTTGTAAATAAACAGTTTTCACGTTGTGTTGTTATGAGTGACAAAATATATAAAAAAACAGTAAAAATACAAAGAAATTCAGAGTGTAGTGAAGTGAAATATCAATATATTGATGTGAAAACATTCCTAACATGCTGACATCGTATTTCTTCATTCTTCGCTACCAGGAGAACAGCATATGCGTGGGAAATCAAAGGTAATCAACCTGTTCATATTCTAAAATTCTTTATTCAAAAAGGTATTTTACATTATCAACGTGATAAAAGAGTTGAAAATGTGTATAATTATCACTATATATCTCAGACGTGTGTGAAATTCGGAAAATAATTACTTTTAAGGATTTATTGCTAGTGATAAAGGCAGGTTATCTTTGTTGTAATAATGCACTTGTTTGTTACAAATCATAAATTATAAGCAGATATATCACAAAAGGAATTTAAAGTTATTTAATACGCCTACTATCTATACAAATATTTATCCTAGTACTCTTTATAACCGGGAAGAATCTGATAAACATTGTAAAATCATAAATATTTGGTCCTCTATTATTAACAACTAGGATATCTATGTAACATATTAACATATAAATTATCAAAAACAATAACAATCTTTCTTTGCACTTATTTGTATATTAACAATTAATTGACATACCTTTTGCACCAACAGTGCATTTAACATATAACAGTTTCTCTTCAAAAATTTCCTTTCATAATCATAATTACTCATAAAAGAAAATGATTATATAATTTATAGCACTTCTATTGCCCTAGTACAGTATTTTAGTATTTAATCGTAATAGTAAAGCAGGTAGCAAAATATTTCGTATACAAGATAAAATCTATAATAATATGGATCTATATGAGCAAAATTGAACATATTCAGGGTTCTAGTTGTGTTTCAAGCCACGCATAAAGTAATAAATAAATGTACACCATAGACGTAGACAAAACTTAATGAGTATATAGCCAATCATTTTTATCGCATGTTATACCCTTATACCCATTTTTGGCTGGTTTGGTAAACTTGATATGTTTTTTATATAATGATATAAGTAAGTAAACCGCAAAGGGTATTTACCTGACGACACTTCTCGGGAACTGTAGCTGTGGTAGGGAGTGAACCCAAGGGTCATTTTTAAGAGAAGTAATTGGTAAAAGATTTTGGTCCCGGCGGGATTTGAACTCGCGAGTCATTTTCACCATTTAGAAGAAGTGCAAAATTTTTATGAATTATGATTTTTATATGTATTTGATTCAAAATTCATTGAGTACAATAATTAATTTCTAAAATGATAAAAACTTTTTTTAGTGTTCTCTAAACTAAATTATAAGTATTTTTGCATTTGATTATGTATATTCTGTGAGTTTGTTCTTTTTGATATGTTTCGAATTCGGTTTCAGTTTTCTTGGTTCTAATTTCGGTTACAAATATTGATTTTTAAGTGTACCACATTATTACATGTTTTCAGAATTGGTATATTGTACAAAAAATATATATTGTTTTCATTTTTATACGCTTTAGACGTATTAAATGAAAACTCAGATTTTTATATTTGAAAAACACAAAAAACATTCATTTTGGGTCGCTTATTCAATTATAATACAGCAACTAAAATTAAATTCCGTATTTAATTTAATTGTACCACGTTATGCATGTATGTACATGTGTAGAAAATACACTATAATCAAATTTTGATAACATAGTATCGGAAGCAAGAGTTACAAAAACTACCGTGCATTCAGGTCGGAAGTAATGGTAACTCGTAAGTAAAATTTAGCAATATATAAAAGTTTTATAGGAAACTGAAATTGGAAAGAATTTCTCACGATTAGTGTTGCCGTCTAACCAAACAATAAGACAAACTTTACAAAATCTTGTCTTGTCTAGAAATTTCAAGACAAGACTGACTAAGTCTAAGTCTAGATAATTCATATTTTTTTTTGTTTTACATTCAATATTATATGATATAAGTATTTATATTTTGAAAAATTATAATTTTTAATTAATCTAGAGTTTTAAAAATTGTCTACAATTTTCACGTTTTGATTTAAAATAAGATAGATTTGTCTTGCCATGAAATTTCAAAACAAGACTTTTTAGTCTTGCCTTGATAATGTAGACAAGACATGACAAGAGTCTAAAAAGTATATAGATCTAGACGGCAACACTATCCAAGATAAATTTACTATAAATCTTTTAACAGAATATTGTTGTGATATTTTAACAAACTTTGAATTTTATCGCCCTGATTTTAGGAACGCGTTTCGTCCCTAAAAGAAAGTACCGGACCGATGTTCCCTTCCCGAAAGTTCCGGCTGTATGACATCACTGTTTTTCATTGATTTTAGAAACAGAATTTATTGGAGATCTATACTTTTATTTTTTAAAATTAAATTCACATACATTTGCCAGAAGATTGTACCGATTATATTATTTTTATAACAATATTTTATAAATATTGATTATACCCAGCGATGATTGTGTGAATGATTGGCTTTCCCTATTCATTAAGTTTCGCCTCTGCCTAAGGCCCTAGTGCACTGCATCCTGCATCCTTGCAGCTATCGATCCTTCCTCACTGGTTGTCGTCTTGAGGCGTGGCAGATCGATCGTCCGTGGCGTCACAACACTGCCCCCCGCCCCCGCGCCCCGCTGTCTGCCGCCCCCATGGCCGGGGGCCCTCGGGGCTGACCCACTTGGCACCGACTCCGGGACGTTCACACCGCCGCCTGAGACATACGGAGGGATATAGTTGACGTTGCGTAGGAAAGGGGTGGAATTGGGAAGGGAATAAACAGAAACTGAGAAGGGTAGATGGGGTTGATAGTTGAGATTAGGTAAAGAATGAGCAGGGTGAATTTTAATTACTTACAAGTCAGTCATTTAAATACAAGACAACGATAAAGAAATTCACGTTGTAAATTAATTATGCAGTTAAATAGAATATAACGAACTATGCATACAAATTTACAAAATTAAAACAATTAATTTTCTATAAACAAGTTTCATAAAAAGTCTGGAACTGCTTCCAGAAAATTAAGTAAGGGCCATATACAGGTGTTCATTTTAAGTGGTACACACTATTGCTACCTTGAAAACTATAATAGCTACGAAGTCGGTTAAATTAGCAAACAATTGTACTTTGCAAGACTATTTAAAAAGTATTTTTTCAAATATTAGTTTTTAAACTGTTGATGCCAATTTTCTTAGTTTAAATGGGATCATATTTATTTTTATTTCCTTATTCGATACGATAGAGAATTTTGTTCTGAATTCAATGGTATAATACTTGCATACACCATATAGAACAATAAACAACCAACAAACACATAAATTTACAAATTCTGCTCAAATTTTCCCCCATTTTCATTACCAGGTACATCAATCACAGCGCACTCTAATATTTAAATCTTTATTCATTTAAAATAACTAAATTAGTTCACACAGTTTGAAAACAACATGTTGTAAAAATAAATTTTCTACGACCGTAATGGAAAGTAGCACTTTTCTCACACTATATAAAGCTTGAAAGTAGCCTATTTCCCACAATCGTGGATTAAAATGTGAGAAATAATTTCTCACAGTATTTATTGTGGAAATATAATTTTTTCACGATATGCATGGAAGTACTTTCTTCTGGCAAAATATAGAGGAAAATGTACAGTGTTACCAACAGTATAACATGGATTTTATTCTAGAATGAAATATTAGTTAATTAAAATTTTATTATTTAAATGAAGACATTCTTAAAAAATTTATGGCAATATATGACTTGTTATTTTATTTTTTCACATTATTTCACAATTTGACAACTTGAATTGGCATATTGGCAATAAACAATAATTGTACTGCTAAACGTCAAAGTTTACAGTACAGTCATAAGCTAATTTTCTAACTTATCATGTTGTTGCTCCTTTTCGTTCGAATAAATCTATTTTTGAAATTTGTCATAAAAATATGTGTCTATCACGAAAGGAAAGTACTTTTTCCACTCTCATTCGAATGCCTCACTCGTTATGCTCGTGAGTCAAACTTGAGCTCGAGTAGTAAAAAGATACGCATTCCTCTCTAGTTAGACAAATAAGTATTTCGCGCCTCCGTCTGATGTGACTAGTATAACAGAATTCATAAATCATAATCGTCCAGAAACTCTCTATTTGAATGTAGGAATGCCAAATTTAATATTTTAGCTTTAAATTCTGTTAAAATTTTTCATTTCATTTTATTGAAAATGTAAAACGATAATTGAAAGCCATTATTTTTGATTTATTATTCATATTATATTCGTGTTGTACGATTACGATTGCGTTGATTGTTAAAAATATCAATTCACATTCGTTATATTTTTAAGATTAGAACAAATGTCACCAAATTTTTTTAATAAAGCAAATGAATTGTTCAAATATTCATGTGAATCGAAAATGTTACATAAAAACCTATAATACAGGGTGTTCGAAAAATAGGGGACCAAATTTGGAAAATATATTAATCAAACCAAAACAAAAAAAATAATCCTAATATACCCATGTCCGGAAATGAACCATTTCGGAATAAAACACTCTTTTGTTTGAATTTTGAATTTTATTTTCAGTAATGTTTTTACTCTCAAAATTACAATAGTTGTTCAAAATGTCCTCCTTGAAGTTGCATGCAACATTCTACACGTCTTCTCATTGATAGTCGGACACATTCGAATATTCCTGGTTTTAGTCTTATACTATTGAAACAGTCTATGATTCTTCGCCCCAAATTCTCTACGTTATTAATGGGCGTCGAATAAACTAAGCTCTTTAAATGAACCCAAAAATAAAAATCAAACGGATTCAAGTCTAGTGAACGTGGAGGCTACGTAGTTGGACCACCTCTGCCTATCCGCCGATCACGAAATAAATTTTGAAGATATTGTCTTATTTGGAGACTAAAATGTGGAGGCGTGCATAAACCACATATGATGCCGTGTGAAGAGTGAAACATTCTCCAATAAATTTAGTAAATTATTTTCCAGATAATGTTGATACAAATTTCCCATTAATTTATTATGCAAAAAATAAAACCCTATCAACTCATCTTCAACAATACAATATTAATAGAAAAGCTTTAAAACAATTTTAAAATGGTTCGTTTCCGGACATGGGTATATTAGGATTATTTTCTTGTTTTGGGTTGATTAATATATTTTCCAAATTTGGTCCCCTATTTTTCGAACACCCTGTATATAGAATTTTAAGTAGTAATATTATTAATTAAAAGTGCAATCGGCGCAAAAAATCAGAAACTCTTTTGAAAGATCTCGCGTTTGCAATATAAACTCGCTCTCGCAAAAGTGCAGTTTCTGAACTAGTGATACAAATAATTATTCTCACAGTAATTGCCAACACTTCGCATTGAGGCACCACAAAACGACGTCAGGAAAATTTTATAAATTTATATCTCGTGTATTAATTTTAAATTAAAAATAAATATAGAATCGCTGTATCTCCATTGATATCTGACACAAATTTATAAAAGTATTTATTTCGTATAATAAAGTTAATCTTGTAGTAAATAATGAACTTTTTTAAGCGTTGTGATTATGGTAATATGAAATTATGGCGTGTAAGAGATTTATAAGTGGACTAAAGATTAAAGAAAGTTTGGTCATTAGGATAATATAAATTCAAACTTTAAATTTCTTTTTTGTCAACTTTTTCTTTTGCTGGTTCTAGTTTTATTATTTTTTAATGCACTTCCTTATCAAATTTTCATGGATTTATGCATATCCTTGAGGTAAATATGGTAGAATATATTTAAATAAAGAATTTCCTAATCTGAATATATTAATAAAAAAAAATATACAAATTCAATTTCTGCTTTTTAGAGAAGACATTAATATTGTGGCAGTATTTCTTGCGACGGTTAAGAAAGTATTCGCAATATAAATCATAAAAAGAAATAAATTTAGATTTATTGAAATTCTTTTCTTTACGATAACGTAGTAAAACATTGCGGAAATTAAATGTAACATTAAATCTTTTATTTTCGTGCTTGCTTATTACATTTCTTGCAAAAGTTTTTTGTGAAAAAACGTTTCATTGACATTGGAATTATTGGCGTTTGAATAATTACTTAAAAAGCACATGGACTATTTAAAAATGTCAACGTTCCAAAGGTCATCTGATTTAAAAATTGGCAGGCTTTTCCTTCCTGCCTGAAACTTTTCAATGTCAAAAATTCAAAAACAGATGAACATCAAAACAAACCAAAATAACTGCAATTATAAACAAACGTCATGCATACATTTGTTTTGTTACGCAATTTCTTGTACGCGGAACCAATTCGAAATAAGAATAGTCTTAACCATAGTTGTTCACAACAGTCACTTGTTTGTTGATGATGCGATGCGACGCCGTTTCTTGGCGCCGGAAAGACGCTAGCATTTGTTTACTTACCTGTGGATAATGCCACACGGGTAATGGTGCAAATAGGGTGTCGTTTCTCGCTTGTTTTGTATGCAGAGCACTTGATGTTCAAATGTTTTTTCTTGAGTACATATTGTGTGCAAATGCGCAAAGAAAATACCTTTTTTCTACGACCACTATAAACTCGTAGTTTTCCCATATTAAATAATATAGGATTTTTCTACGAGCACTATGCATACTGACACTTTTCTCTTACTATATTAACCTTCAAAGTTGCGTATTTCCCATAATCGTGGGTTAAAGTGTGAGAAATCATTTCTCACAGTATTTGTCAACACTGCGCATGTGCAATGTGAGAAATTTCATTTCTCATTAAAATTCTACGTTTAAAACTTAAAAATTCTAAATTTTAAGTTACAAAAAATCTGCTTAAAAACAATTTGGAAACGCAGAAAAAAATTCAAACTTCAGACCAAACGGAAAATATGAATTTTTAATTTATTTCTGTCAATTAAACAGTATAATATAGTATATAAAAATTTCAAAATATAATTAATAATAAAAAAATTATAGACTTTTTATTTGGCCACAAATAGTTCAGCTTAATTACATTTAAGAATAAAATCAAATTCTTATTGATTTTCTAAAAATAAAACTATAATCAATTATTCATTGATTGGTTTTTATTCCCCTTCAGGAATAATATAATTTTTATTAATCATTTTAGTTCATTATTAAATGTATTAATTTCTCCAAAAGCTTTTTTATTAAATTTAAATTTGATTTCTGTCATTTATTTCCAATAAAACAATATAATACATAATTCAATTGTATCAGAATATGACGTATAGAAACAAATTTGGAGATTGTGTTTTATTTATCACATTCGATTACTTGTAATTGTCCAGGTTATTAATTTATTAAGTACTAAATTGACATTTTCTAAAAATAGATGAAATATTTTTTATAAATTGTATGAGTATAATGCAATAATAATATTATATTACGTTAAACTATTTAATATTCAAGAAAAATAAGATAAGCTATTTACTTTCATTAGTTAATATAATTGTGTACGTGCGAAAATTTCTAGAATAGGAATTTAAATTTAAAAATAAAATACAAATTTATTCACCACATTAAAAACAGGTTTCTTAAAAATAAATTTCCAATTGCAAAGTCTTATTTTCTATTTATTTTAATTTCTTATCAACAAACTATAAATAGATCTAATACTATCCTAGTAAATATTTACTTCATAACATTTTGTCCTATTAAAAATGTTCAATAAATTACGGAAATATGTCAAGGATTTCAGAAGGATACGAAGAACTTTTGAACTGATGCTCTTTTATTGTAGTAGTTTAAAAATATACTTTGATTGTAAATTATGAACATAGAGGTCAGGAATTTAAAATTGTACTGTTACGCAATGAAGGTTTCAGCAAGATTTCCAAAAATTTTTAGAAATATTTTGCAATGACATTTAATAGGTTTGCAAAACTTGTTACATAGTTTTACATAATCCAGAAATTTGAAAGTAGAAGTGATAAAATTTCAAGCAAACTTTGTAGAAGTTTAGTTGGATAGTGAAACTTAACTTATTCTGAAAAATTTAAAGATTATCATTTTTATTATTTTATATGAATCTAAATATGAAAAACCCATGTCCACATTTTAAAATATTATTTTTCTTCAAACGTCATAAAAGTGACATCTTCTGTAACGTGATTGACAAGGTTGAAGTTTAATTTCTATGCCGCCGTAATATAATTTTTTATTCTAGCCGCCGTATAATTTCTTCGCCGCCGTATGTAGAATTAGCCAATAAGAAGTAACTTGTACAATACAAATCTGTAATATCGCCCAAAATGTCACTATAAAAACTAGATAACCTAAGAATAAAGTTACTAAAAATTATGAATAACTGACAGGTAACCTACATATTAAACGTCAAATAGTAATTTATTTTTTAAAAATTTTACGTTTGAAGAAAAAATAAAATGTGTTATTCAGAGTAAAAGTGTCTGTGTGTGCCTCGCATGCAAATGTCCGACTCGCTTCGCTCGTCGTGTAAACTTCCATGCTCGCCACTCAAAGAATCACTTTTACTCTTAATAACATAATATACTATTATTTATAAATAATATAATTTCCATATTAGATGTCAGTAGTATTGTACCATAATATTTGCATAAATATATAATAATAAATTACGTCCGAGATCTACTGGACTACGTTTCTAAGAACCTGAATTCCATTTCTGCTGAAGCAAATTCTCTGCGTCTATTTCCCACAAAAATAATCTCTTGTAGTGCACTCTTCACTTCGGCTAAGACTGATGATCAGTTCGTGGTTTATTGGGTAAAATGGCCGGCTATAAATTTGAATTCGAGTCTCCTCTTGTTATAATAGGTTTGTTCCTAACATTTATTTATGTAAAAAAATATTAGTTTTTAATACTTTGGGTGTCCATCCTGAAAAATGTCGGACCGGCCTGTGCCCACCCAAATAAAATTGGCTGGCGACGTCACTGGTAGAAGATAGACAGTTTCCCATCCAATTAATAACTGCTTTGTGTTTCTCTTCACCAAAAGTCGTGTAGGAATAATTTTAAGTGTGTTTGTCGATGCCACTACAATTGTGTATTTTTTGTTTTGTCCAAATGAATTCTGTTTTCTCTACATGTAGTTTTGCTTTCTATAGAGTCATTTAAATGCAAATGAGTGTCTGGTTTTGGTAAAAATGAATGTTTACTTGTTTTTTACTGAGTGCATTTACAGCACTAACACGCCTTCGCAACGAGACGCATTTTATCAAGTTTAAATATCAAATGTTTCAAGGCCTACTGCAATGGGAATGGATTATTTTTAGAATACAGCTTCAGCAGTCTGTTTTGAATAAATTTGTATCTCATTGCAGTTAGCAAATTATTTGTAAATTCTAACAATATTTTTATAAATCCACATTATTAAAAAAATGATCTCTCATTTCATCTGTTGATTATTCCTTATTTTAGTACATAATTTTTAGATTTAAGAGTCTCAAGAGTATACCCTGTCTCAACTTTCAGCAGATTGAAATTTGTATTTTATTAATTATTTGCAATTTTTGACTCCACATTGCTGTATGTGAATTATCTACTTTGATGTCCATTTGTAACATAAAGAGCATTCTTTTTACACAAAATATAAATTCACATCAGTTAAGTCACTTATTTTGACCAGTCTTTCCGTCACAACTCAACTTTGTTGAAGTTATAAATTTCTTCTCTCTTTGCTGATACTGCAAAGTTTTGCTTGCTGCGTTTTTAATTAACTTGAAGTATTGGATTATTTCGCTGTCAATCAACAAATATTGTTTATTAGACAATTTATAATAATAACAAAATTGTTAATAATATTGAAGATATTTTATCAGGGCCGGATTAACCAATAGACAAGTACGACACTTGTTTAGGGCCCGTAATTTGGCCCGGATTCAATCGGGTTAATAAATATTATATATGTAAATATTATATTACGCGTGATACCACATAGTAGGATTTAGATGAATGACTTATTAATTTTATAAATTCAAAATAATATGAAGGAAAATCTTAATGAATATTACGGTATCCATGAAAAGTCTGAATAAAAAACAAAACTTTTGATAAAATTTTGGAAAATAGGTAAATTATAAAAAGGTTTGAGGAGTCGCTATAAAAAGTATATGAGTAAACGATAGTAGCTTTATAAGTAAAGTAGGTGACAAACGTTACGAATGGGGTTAAGATTAAGTAGGAAATTTAAAAAGGTATGAATGTTACGGTTATTTTAGAAAATAGAGAATATGTATTTATTATTTTACATTATTGATTTTATATTTTGAATTTATTTTTTAACCAAATTATTTCATTTTTATCCATATAAAATCATACAAAAACTTAATTAACTGCTAAAAAAAATTCTTCTAGTTGAGAGCTATGTTGCTATAAATATATAAAATTTGGGGCCCAAATTTATAACAATTTATAACAAATTATGAAAAGAAACGACATTTTAAAATTTATAACAATGTTTAAAATGTATCGTTTATAAAATGAAGATATAAACATTGTTTTCTTATTTATATCTAAGAACATAATTCGAAGGATAATGAATATTTTCAAAGATCGTTCTGAAGTTGACCACCATTATCATACTTTATCTCAAATTCATTTCACTTTAAAGATAAACGGATGATAAAAAGAATGCTACTATAATAATCTTAGGAGAATGTTAATTCTCGTAAACTTTGTTTCAACCTATAGTAGATTGCAATTCGTATTCCGTGTAGTAGTCAAAATATTTGTAATTTTTTAAGACCATTTCCAAAATCTTATTTCATCTTCGTGTGGCACAACATTCCTTGAAAGAACGGGGCTTTAACAAGAAATATTATTTTAATAAAATTCATACAAAAATAACTTCCTTGGTCAACAATACACGTCAGCTGTAAGTGTGTTAAAATATAACAAACAGTAAACAGTATGTTTAAAATTTTTAACTTTCATAATCCAGATACCAATCAGTTTTTAGATAATTCGTTACCAAAATAAAAAGTTATTTATTTCTTTTGTTCTTACTTTGCCAACAAATTTAAGTCCTATTTTTAAATTTTTGTTGTTTTTATTCTACTGTTACCGCTTGGGGAATGTTTGTTGTTAAGACAAATAACCATCGACGTAAACAATTATTGTTTGAAGGATCCGGAACCAGCTAATTTAATTTACACCCTATTATTCAGTGCGTATCGTGCGTCAGTTTTTAGCGCCTGTGTCTTAGAGCACGTACACATCAACGTCACAGTCCATGAATTACTAATTCTTTGATTGAGAACAACGTAGATAAACCCACTTCAATAATTCAATAACCAAAATATTTACCCAGTAATTTCTCTAATATAAATATTGTTTACGGTTTTCCTTGTTTTGACTATCAATTGTCTCCATGAAGACGCAGCTGACGTAGGGTTTGTGCAATAACAAAATTATTAATGTACTTGAAACAGATAATGACGATTAATATTATCTTTTGCGCATCAATTTTTATAGAAGTTGTTTTGATTCTATCACTATTTCCTGATGACATGTTTTTTATAGCGACCTTGGCCGTGAAAATATTCCATAAAATGCAATTTTAAATTGGAAAATAATATCTAAGTTGCAATTGAAAACACAATAATAAATATTGCGCTACATTTTAAAGTAATATATTTATCTTTTAAAATTTAATCCCGTAATGTACTACATTTATTACTAAGTGCTACTATTAATAATAAGCCTCCATTTAAGCTCAAGTATTATTAAATGTTTTAAAGATTTTTAAGTCCCTTAATCTAACTAAGCAATATATTATTTTTAAATGGTCTGTATCAGTGATTCCAAAACTAGTTTTGTACAGTTAAGTTTTATTAAAAATATTAACGAAATGTTCAATAGTTATATTCCAAGTTATATTTTATATGTACGAGGAGTATATTCGAAAAATATCTCTGAAGAAAATATTTAACATTTTCCTTATTATTTTACTTATATTCATTTTTGCGAATCTTCCAAAAAAATGCAGAATAGTCATTGATCATTGGTCGATTAAAATAGATTACAAAGTGATTAGTAATTTAATAAATTTTATACAGGGAGTATCAGCGAAACGATTATATTAAATATACTATATATAGATAAAAAATGTAAACCTGATTTACACTCAACTACTATCAATTTTTATTTTTTAAATGGGAACCTTTTATTAATTTTCTCAGTTTTTTTCATATTCATATACGACAACTAATAGGTATATCATTGAAAAGACAAAAAAATGACGGTTTTAATTTTGCCAAAATAATTGTACGTCCCCTACAGAATGCTGAAAACGTATACCTTAAAGTATATTTTTTTTATACTAGGGACAAGTGCTGCTAAAAATATCCGATCAGATCGAAAGATCGATTGAAATAAACTCAGTAAAAAAATATCTATCTGATGGTTTAATCGATCTGATAGATGAATTAATTTGGTCGTTTCATCTTGATTATCAGATCGATCTTCATTGATCAAATTGATCTTGAATGATCAGATCGATCATGATTGAGCAGGATATGGGCCTGGGTAGAACAATTTCACGTCTCATTTCATATTTCATATTTTTTTTAATTAAGAACATTGAACTTCGATTATCAGTTTTATTAATGAACATCAATCTGTAGTTGTGATCGATCAGATCAATTAAGAACGATCTGATCAAACGGGATATTTTTTTCTGATTGATCAAGGAAAAATAAGGATTGATCTTCGATCACAAATTTTCCTGATTATGTTTACACAGCCCTACAAGTACTTGAGACACTGTTGAATATTTTTTGAATATATTTACAAATTGCTAGAATGTAGCTAACCGTTTTGGAACCACAGTGGCAGACTAGAGCATCTAGAATATTCTACGAATGGTCCATCGTCCACGATTTACGTAGCCGTTCATAATCTTTGCCCTAATGACGTCATTAGCATTCATTATTCAACTACATTTGAGTTAACCCTTATAAAGGTCACCCGGCGATCCAGTTCGCACTGAATCTGTTCAATTGTTTTTCTCGCTTGTCAATTGACTATTGACACGGTGGTTAACGATGCGCTGATGTTTTTCACACTGTTTCTATTGATTAGCGAACTTTACACGTTGCTAATTTAGATAGAGAAAGTTTGTTATGAAAGTTTTGCAATTTTGATGTAAATGTTTTGAACCTGGTTTTATAACCTTTTACTCTAGATAAAGCAAAGTAAATATTTTTATTTACAAAGTAGGTTGCAATATAATATATTAATGCAATTTTTTACTCATTACATTTATCAAAATTTATATCACATGTTTAATTAAAATTGGTGAGTGATAACCCATGTTTAATTCTTACCCTATATAAAATTCTAATGTGGACACCACAAGACTATGCTAAATTATTTTTTGCTCAGTGTTGAATTCAAGGGGGTGATCGGGAATGCATTTTACCCCCGGTAAATTTGAGTTTGATTGAATATGAACAAATATATTGTTACTTGTATAAACACTGCTAAAGTTTTCATTACTTGCAAAGAAAGATACATTGTTTTCATTTATTTCGTACATATTTCTCACAAAATATATTCTGACAGTTATCATTGTCAATTTATTAAGGCTGGGAAGCCAAGTAACATCCATCTTATAACCTTTCTGTAGGTGTCACCGTATTTTTTCTTATTCGGGGCGAGCGATACAGAATTAATCTAAAGAAGTAGTTAAAATTTATTTCCGTCTACCCCCAACTATGTTCTTAGTAATCTTAAGTTGAACCTTGGAAACATTTATTTGCTTTTTCGATATTTCGTTTAATTATTATTATTTAATAACATCTAATATTCAATGTTCTATTTAAAAAGTACTATACCTACCTATTTCAAAAATTAACAATGCTATGTGAATTATGAAAACATTCTTATGTATTTATTATTAGGGATCTGTAATCCAATAAAAAAAAATGTGGCAGAGATTTCTGCAACCCGACAACCCGAGTTCAAATCTAATCCATGTTATACAGGAAGTTGCATCCTAATGATATGTACCATGCAAGGGCGCTGGCTACACTGGAGCATTGGGGCTCATGCCCCCAATGAAATTTTCCTAAGTGCATCATTTTTTACATCAGTAATTAATCTCTGAATTGTTATAATTTTAAAGAATTATTTTACCACTCTCCACTACACTACACTACACCCTTAAAATATTACCAGTGAATCACTCGCATCAAAGTATCTGTGTATACAAATTTTCACTTTAAAATTGCCACTAGTAAAGCCACAATTACAAATTGAATATCAGCCAATAGAAATCCATATGACCGGTAATAATGCGCGTCTCAGGATGTAACCGGAGATCCTGAGAAGTTCGCACTCAGTTCCGCTGTATGGGGCGCCGGGGCAGTAGTGGGCCTTTGGCCGACGCCAAATTGCGGCACAATAAAAACGTTATATCTAATAAACATAAAATTCGAAATGTATATACACATTATTCATTGCAGGAATTCTTTTGCAGATGGTGGAATGAAATGTTGTCATACAACAATAAAATAAAATTATTAAATTTATTTTCTCATTTCAAGTATGCTGGCGAAGTTCTTTCTGAGAATTCCTAACCCCCGCTGACGATAGATCACATGTTAGTATAGAACAAATACATATATTTTCATATTTTGCATCAACAGTATTAGTTTGCATAAAACGTTATGTTTACTATTTCAAATTCAATTCAGTTCTATAAATAATTAATCTATTTATACGATTCACAGGTCACAAAATGATTTATGCAATGATTTGATTCAACATTTATCCTGAACGTGCACAGCTGTCACCAGCATTTGTGTGACGTAGGCGATAGTTTAGAGTTTCGAGTATTTTTAGAGAAAGATAGTCGTCTCGTGATTGTAGACGTGACGAGTAACTCGCAGAACAGATAAGCAACGCATTATTCTGACCCAAATAACAATGAAAGTAACACGTTCAGGTGAATGAATTTGTTGACTACGTTGTTTGTTTACAAGAGGTTTCCTGTGTAAATAAAAATGTTTACAGCTAATGACCTCTGGGCATTCCACAATCTTACGTTTTAATTTTGTAATCTGTTTATATACGGGGCCACTTCGTCATTATGTACTTAGCAATACAACTCTTAAGTGTTGAACTCTTTGGTCAACAAAAATGATTGTAGCAAAATAAATAAAAGTTGTAGGTTAAATTTTGAACTTTTTGAAGTCAAAGCGCAGAGTTTATGTTCGAAAATATTCTGGAGAATATTTGGTACACGGATGTAGATCGATGATTGTTTGAGGACGTTTTAGTTTAGAAAATCTTAGATTTTTAAATAAAAAGACATTATAATTTGATTTCGGTACAAGATACAAATGATAATGATTAATACATGCCAATCAGTTTTTATTATTTTTAATATTATTACTTCCATGTACAAAGTATTTTAATCGCGAAAAAATTCGATTTTTCAAATTTCAACTAAAATATCCATTTTCACCATCCCTGAATTCAATTTGACTAGTTATGCACCGCCATTGTTTGTTTCAATCGCCCTTTTCAAAAGGGCAATTTACTTCTAATAGAAACTTAAAAAAAATTAGTTGGGTTTTAATTTTTGTAGGAAACATCTTATATGACGATGACAATTGTCATAATATATTCGTGAGAAATATTTACGAGTAAAAACAATGGCCCGTATTACGAGCTCACTTTTACATCAAAATATTTTGTAAAAACGAACGTTAAAATCGTGATTTTAACTTTTAATTTTACATAAGATTATGATGTAAAAGTGGGCGTTAAAATCGCGATTTTATTATAAAAGTGAGCTCGTATTACGAGACAATATCTCTATCTATTCATATTTTTAAATGATTAAAAAAATTTTGTGTAATGCAGTAAGGAATAGTGATAAACATTTTAATAAAATTTTCAAACGATGATTTACTTCGAAGGAAAGTTGAAAGATACCTATTATAAAAAAAAAAAAAGTTGAAGAATAATTAGCCGTAGAATGATCTCACTTTCAAGTGAAATAAGTTTAAATAAAGTGCAGTAAAAAAGGATATAATTTAGTGTACAAGGAAGTTATGTGGTGTCCATATCAGATTTATTAATAATTTCTAATATAATATTATAAATAATGATTATAATATGTAATGTGTTAGATTTATGCTATTTTCCAAAACTTATTACCCGTTTTCTCGTTTTATATCTAATATTCGGAACGTACACATTGTCATTGTCATTACATTTATAATTTTATATTTTTATATATAATATATTTTATATACTTTGCGTTAACAATTACCCCATTGTTATATCAAAAACGGTTTAATAATTGAGGCTATTATTAAACGGTTTCTAACATTTTTTTTTTACAAAATTGGTAATTTTAATTACTGCATCCTACGATAAATGTTATATTGATACCCTAAATTTTTGCAAATGTTTTTTTTTAATGCGATTTGGTATTTCTTATTATGAAAACCAAATAAACACAGCTGCGCTCGTTCTCCAAACGACTCTTGGAACAATACATCTCCTTATAAAACTCGCATAATAATATTCTTCGAGTATATTTTTTTTCTGATCTGTAGGTTATAGAGTTTTATTTATTGTTTTTTGGTGTTTAAGTCTGTTTTTCGGAAATTTTAAATGAAGAAGAATAAATTAAAATAATGTGTTTATTTTTCTGTGTGAAAGGCCTCGGTGTATAACTGTATTAAATTGCATTTCTATGTTAAAATTCCAGTTCAGTTAACAGTTATTACTGTATAAATAATGATTTTCCTACGGAAGTTGAAATCGTAAACTTCTACATCATCGTCGTAATGTGCATCGAAGGCTGCACTTTAGTTCCTGGTCACATATCATCTGTTTGATTAGTTTGTTTAGATGTGACAGCATTACTTGCATTGCAACTTCCGCTTACAGACGGATATGCAGGAATGACGTTTAGAAAGTTATCTTCGAACAATCACAATCACCTGATTTATCTGATACTTTAGATTGAGATAATATTTTAAGTTTCTAGAATTGAATTATCAAAATATCACAAATAGGCACTTATGTTGATAAATATTGATTGTGTAGATATTTTATTGTGATTGTAACAAAAATTACTACAATTATATAAATAGTATTTGTTTTATTACTGTTATCAACACACAACACAAAATGAACGTTTTAATATTCTATTACAATTTCCTCAAATGTTAAAACTTACTTTACTTATATTCTTTGTTGTTTTACTAAGTAGTATTTATGTATTTTTACTTTTCAATGTAGCACAAAAGTAATAAACAATATTTTTCGCAATAAAATAATACAGAGAAAGTGTCAATAAATTAGAAATTTCTCTTAGAAGTGTTAATCATAGAATGTCGTGACAATTATATTTTGCTCTTAATTGCAATTTGATTTCATAGAAAATCAGAGGAAATTCCATAACTTTAATCATGTTTTCTGTAGCGTATAATCAAGCGAAATGACTGCTATTTTATCTCTATTTATAACTCTTTGGATTCATCTCGTTATAAACACTCTGTTTACATTTCTTGACCTAAGCAGCGAAAAATTAATTATGCATGCAGATAAGATAAAAAGGATATTTATATAGGGAAATATATAATTTTATCTTAGCGTAATTCCACATATGATATATTTATGAGATAAACAGGAAATACCTCATATGAATTTTTATAGAAAATAAATTATTATAACACAGAAACAGAATTGCTATATAGTATTTATAAGCTACAGATAACGACGAATTTGTTTCATTACATTGATATTTATTTAAGCTGCAATCTGCAAAGCATGTAAATACATTATAACATTTGAGGAGGTATGAATTGAGGCAGAGCTTGCGGGCCGAAATTTATTTTTCTGTACGAGAATAGTTGCGTTACGTACTTATCAGTGGCGTGCAGTCCATATGTGCACGGTGTGCAGTGCACACCTTGGAAAATGGCAAAATAAAAATTATATTACTTACTCTTATTTACATTTTTTAAATGTTATTTTCTCATAAAAATATGATTATTTTATTGCGGAAGATGTATTAGTGCGTTGAATACGCTGAACGCGAGCGTGTTGGCCATGTGCACTCATCCCTTGTGCACGGTTAGCGCAGCTTTTTTGTACTGCAAGGTACCATTAGAGTCACATTACGCAGAGAGTGATAGAATATTACAGGAACTTAAGAAATATAATCCCTGTGTCTCTGTCCATCATATGCACGGGAAATTATGCACTTTCGTAGAGTTAAATTATTCTGGCTTGCGTATTTTAATTTATATCTATATTTTATTATCAGTTTTATATAAAAATAAAGTTTGCAATACTTTTAATTTGTATTTCAGACAATTTTATTACCAGTGAGTTTTTAATTGTCAGCTATTGAATACTATGGCTGATTTATTGCAATTTCTATTTTGTAGAAGCGTTATTCCTTCTAAAAATTTAGTTATTAAAGCTATGAGGCCACCACAAAAATAAGAAATAAAAAACAAGAATGTATGCGTTACTTTCAAAGTTCTATATATGAAAAAATTATATGATTGTGTTTTATTGGCCATGTTTATCTTTTGTTACAATTGACAAAGATAAGTATATTTGGGTTCTATATGGCTATGATGATAGACTAAACTAAAATTTGTTTCTTAATTTTAGCAAATTGAGCAAATTTAAAAAATATATGATAAAATTATGACAAAAATTATTTTAATGCTTAATACATTACACCTACTTGTCCTAGAATGAGTGTACCTACACCCATCACAAAATACCATTGCATGCTAATGGTACTTAAACATTCCTTGATTTATTTATGTGTAACTTTTTATAATTCATTTTCCCTTTGCTAGATTACTAAAAGTATAAGTATGAAATTCGTATGATTTTCGTATAATTACCCTACTAGTAGAACAGTTATTTTCTACAATACTCCGATCACAATACCAATTAATAAATGTTATTGGAAACTGACGACTTACGTTGCTAAGGAAGTAAGATGTACCATTGATATTAGACTAAAATCATATTCTAAACGCTATGGTTACAACAGTAGCGCCAAAAATGAATAAAAATTCGAATATAACGACCTTTATTTTAAACGAAAATGCACCAAAATTTAAACGTTCCTTTAATATTAGCTCTTAAATTTTACCAATCTGTCAATTTTTTAGTTTAAATTTGCAAATGTATCTTTCGTCTTGTGGCTACAATGACCCTTTGACATTTATTATACGTTTGATTTTCTGAAGAATTCCTGTCAATTTCTATTTTATCTCCAATTGTCATCTCTATTCAATATCTCCGAATAAGATCCGTAAATGAGATTAAAGACGTCTTGTCATTTGAGAAAAATGTCAGTATAATTGGAGGATTTCTGCAGAGATTTCCAGAAAGAAAATTGTGTACGTATAGTTATAATTGAAGGGCATTGGAGGAGAAGAAAGGGGGTTTAGAAGGGTGGTCTACGTGACTCACATCACGAAAACTCTGGAAATAGGACGGGAAACGGGGATTTTGCAATAAGGGATGCTTGTTTGTTCTGGAAAAGTTACTTTCCTTACGAAAATATTTTTAGCTGCACTTTTCTCATCACATGGAAAGCTACATAAATATTTGTGGTTTCTCTTATTGAATCAGTATTTTAATTAAATAGTCAGTATTTTTAATACAATGTTAGTACGTAATACATAATTTAATCTAACCTAACTTAATGTTGTACTATATTTTTTCCATGTTAATAATATACAGAGAATATGTTTCACAAATTATAAACGTGTAAAAGAAATTTTCATCCACTTACCATAGAAATGAACTCCTTTTGTGAATATTATTAATTTTTGCTTCACAGGTACTTCAAAATTACAAGCATAGTTGTTATACGAACCTCAGTATGATTGCACTGAATAATTTTATTCGCTCTAATAATTTAGTTATAATCTTATTACATATCATTTAAAAATGTTAATGGTTTAAATTTCTTGAGGGCCATAATCTTGATTGTGCCCGTGGTGTATACAACGTTTGATTTCATTTTGGTACTTGAAATGAAAAAAAATCAAGATATATTTCATGCTGTGGTTTCTTTGTAGATACTGTATTAGTGGACATTGTTATATTGTTTGTTCTTAAACAAATTTAATATAATTGAAGTGTCACTGTCACTATCAAATATATATAAAAGCACGTACTGATTATTCTGGAAAAATACTAATGAAATTTGAGACTGCACATAGAATAAAGTTGGTTTCTAAAAATTCAAAAGATTTATATGAAAAAGAATTTGAAAAGTTCTATGAACGCTAAATAATCACTTAATAAAAATTAAAATTTAGTGTATTGTGTGATAATTACTCATTAACCGCAATTTTAATTTGTTTGAGTAAGTATTGCTTAGCAACTTTATACGCCCTCGGGCGATAAATAATGAACAAGTTTATAATTGCAAAATGAAATAAAATAATAATTTGTACTCATACTTATTGCAAAATGTTGTCTATTGTATAAATGTATTGTTATTAATTTATAAACATATTGTCAACCCTTTTGTATGGAGAGCTTCGCCGATTGCAAAATATTAAATAATAAATAATAATTCTTAGGTACTTGTGTACCACTGGCATTATGAAAATATTTTTTATAACTATAAAAAATTAAATTTGCAAAGTTGCCTACAAATGAGATTGCTTTTTTTGACTTTGTGCCAATGTTTAATATCAGTTTGTTGTTACCATAGCAACCGCATTCAGCATGGAAGTCCTATACCCTAGAATGAATCTTAAAATCATTTATTATTTAATAATAATATTTAATATATTCAAGTTTTTATGACAGATGACATTTCAATATGACATTTAATAAAAATAGCACAGATAAGGTTTTATAAGGTTATTACTATGATACAAACAAACAGTGAGTTGTAATTTCTAAGCCACCAGTGAGTTATGACCTATTTTATTTATTTAAAAACACCCTAATTATTGTATTATCATTACTGGATGTTGGACAAATAAACATAGTAGTGAAGTATAATATTATATTAAATATTAAGATTTGTAATTACTTTAATACATGATTTATGTTGTATACTTTTTCCATGACCATTATTTTTTTTAATCCACCGTATCACACAATACACTGAAAGAATTAATACATCACTAGTAAATCTACATCTGCAGAATGTAAAAACAACTATGTATATCAAACTGTCAACCTATAAATAATAAAGTGAAACTATTTATAATTCAGTAAAAAAATTACCTTAAAACATTTTTTCTTTTTCCTTCATTGGTCGTTATGTTTTAAAATAATTATATTTAATTTTGTCTTATTTAAACTGCTAACATAATTTCGATAAATTAAAAATTACTTTAGCGTGCGATCGGCACTTTATATCGTAGTATGACACTAAGATAATCTAAAAGTTGTTCAATATTGGCTATTTATTTTAGTAGCCATACAAAAAATATTTTAAATTAATATTTATTTTGAATTAAGTATAGAAAAATGTATTTGTAAAAATACTACAGATTTTTTTAATATTCTGTTGAAGTTATCATGTTATTGCAAAAATATATAAATAGAGCTATTAAAATTTCCATATTTTACACAAACTTTACTATATATTTATGTATAAATATTATTTTTAAAAATGTAAAAAACCCGGCGCTATCATTATAATGACACTTTTTTTTATCTAATTGGGTATGACATTCTCGATTAAAGCAAATTAATAGTTAAGTAACAATATGCGTTATTTTGAAGGTCGTTTCACTTTCGGTTCTTTTTTACTCCAAAATTTCCATTCATCTATTTTTTGCTGGGGTTATTCTTAGGAATTCGACCAGATGAATTTGTAACTTTCCGCCTCACATTTCGATCGCTTGCTGTTTCTTTGTTATTTTTATTCAATTGTACCCACGCATTCTTGATCAGAAAGAAACAACTAGTTTAAAAGTCGTTGAACTTACAAAATATACAAACAAGAGAAAAAATAAAATTGCCAAATTTTGAGAACAAAAATGTTAGTCTCTGCCTAACTTCTGCAATTTTAATTATAAATGGCTCAAATTTGTGTAATAAAATCTTATTAATCCGTATTTTTAAATTTTGAAGAAAATAGGTGTAACACACAAAAAAGGGTCATTTTTTAAATTTTTGAGTTTTTTAGAAAGATAATAATTTACATAATTATTATCTTTTTTCGTCCTCGAAATATTCTTGTTTTTGTACAAAGTTTAATATCATTCGATTATTGAAAAAATTATGCATAAATATACCAAATTTTAAATTTATTTTAATATATTGATGAAAATTATTACATATTTATTTCAGCCCAAATAATTTAATGGTAGAATCGTCGAATTTGTATCTCGTCTAATTTTTTAACATAGATAGAAAATCAGTTTTTGGGAAGATAAAAAAATGGAAATTTCACGAAAAAAAAATTGTTCCGGATTTTTATAGAAACTGATGCATCAAAAGTATTGTTTGAATATACTTCTAACTCAAAAATTAGGAAAGATGTTAAAATCTGTTTAAAAGTTTTAGATTATCATAGTTTTTTATCAAATATTTAAGCCGGGTATATTCTAGAAAATGACAAAGTTCAATATCCTTATATCAACAGATATTAACACAGCCTGTTGATAAACATTAAATGGCAATTATTAATTAATTTTGAAATGTAATGCACTATTTAACTTTGAAATTAACTTTTAGAAGTAATTTGCAACTAAATCGAGTATCTATTAGCTAACATGTGACATTTTTGATTGATTACATTGTAATATACTCTAGACGTGTAGGAGTGGTATTTGACATTTCACTGGTACTCTCACAAATTAGAAAAATTTAAGCGGAAATTAATTTTCTTATATATTTTTGTTTTATTTTCTACTTTGAATTTGCATTCATATGTGCTTTATTGTATAGAACAAAGATGATTGATAGAAATTACATAAATTTACGTAATATTTAACTTCTAGAAACACGACATTGCGGGAAACGTGCGAAAGATGCGTGTTTTATTTAATTAATTAAAACATTAATATCGATCGCGCAAACATTCTGTAATATTACTAAGTATGGCAAACATTCAAGAAAATATTCATTTTGTAAATTTAACTTTCACTGTTGTTATAAATTATTTAGCAAGGTTCATAGTCGTATTATTACCTTTTGGTAATAGTTATAAATTATTCCAATTTGAAAAATATAATATCTGTCACGGTTTAATATCCATTGCTAGATATTTAGTTCAAAACAGATTTCTGCAATAAAAACACTGGCACCGACTTTTCAAAATTTCCTTGGGGACAAAATCTCTTATATTAATCAAAACACTTTAGAATGCTCCAATTCTTGATCCATTGAACCCAGAGCATAATCCAGAGCAATCATCTACTTCAAAATGTGCTCTGGTTTCAGCAGGCCAAGAATTCGACACTTTAGAATGCTCTAATTCTTGATCCGCTGAAACCAGAGCACAATCCAGAAGAGTCAGAATTGCTCCAGAATGTGCTCTGATTTCAGCAGACCTAGAATTAGAGCAAATACTTCTGAGTGCTCTCATTCCTGACCCACTATGTAATTCTGGCAGAACTAATGGGAATTTAAAAATGACAATTTATAAACATAGATACTTTGATGAGAGAAATTTACTGGTAATATTTTTAAAGGTGTACCTCACATCAATTTTAAGGTAGTAGTCAGTTACTAAAAAATGGGAGGTATAATAATTTTTTAACAGTTCAGGGCTTTATTATTGACGTAAAAAAATGTTGCGCTTTCCTTAGGGGCACGAACCCCGATGCCCTCATGTAGTCGGCGCCCATGAATGATAATGATATTTTAATACCTTTACGGCACTTTTGCTAGTGCATCAAAAAATAATTTCAAAAAGTAATAATACAAACAAAATATTCTGTCTTTAGACACAGGAAACAAATTTTTATTTATTATATTATTCTAGATAACTTATATATAATTTATATGCATTTCCAAGAATATGTAACAAGTCTTATTGCATGCAACATATCAATGTCTCTTATGATGTTTGAATAGATATGTATACTTTAAAAATGTTAAAATTGCATTTGCAGTTTATAAAACACTAAACTAATTACTAAACAAAACTTTAAATAGCTTTTCACATAATTAACAATATTAGTTTAGGTTACATTAATCATAATGTTAGTAAACTATGTCAAAACTCAAAAGTTCAATAAATATTTCAAATACTTTTAGACTAAACAAATAAAAATCAATTGCATTCTTTGTAGATGCGGCAAAATTGTTATATTCTGCATTATCTATGCTCGTCTTTCTTGCAAAATCAATGTCTGTTCATATGTAAACTTTCTACCAAGTGTAGCAAAAACAAATATGTACATAACCTTACATTAGTGTAGTGTGCAATGAATATATTATCGTAAAATTTTATGAATTTTACAGGAGTGTATGTTGCCACATGAGTTTAAATACATGCGTGTAATGTTGGTCACATTTCAAACAAGTGAACAGCACAATATTTACGAAATCTAACACTATTTCAAAATTAAATTTATAATATATGTTGCGACATTAGTTTAAATTCACGTATTTAATGCTAGTTACATTTATATATAGATTTGGCGATATTTTTGTAAAAAAATTAAAAATTAGTTTTCAAAAATAATTATTTATATATCAAAGGACTAAAGTATAATTTTTTGTTACTCATATGGAATTTGCGATAAATAGGAGATAGATATAAATGATATTTTCCGAAATCGTTAAATTATTATTTAAATAGCATTATGTGTTTGTAAAACGTCAGCTAGCTTTTGAGACGGGGATGACTCTGATAACAAACGTACTGTCAATGTTTCAAATATTTCTTTATAATTGAAGTCAGATAAATTATTATCAACGGTAAATAATAAATAAATTCACCAATAATATTATAGACTGATGTGCTTGTTAATTTAGGTAGTGCTAAAATAAACTGCAAAAACATAATACTATTAAAATATAGTTAATTCAGTTTGACAGATGAGTCCGTAAAGTTAAATTTTGACATAAGAGTCTGTAAAGTTTTAACTAACTTCGCGGAGTGATATCATGTACTTTATATCGATTTCGAAAAAAAGTCTTTTAACAACATAGCTAGTAGATTTATTATATTACATTTGTTAAAGTATTTGTATTTATAGATATATTTTCTAATAAACATTAAATATAAAGTTTAAAGTTGATTTACAAAACAGTAAAAATATATATTTGAAATACTTAAATTATTTTTCAACTTCACGTATACACAAATAAAACAACTATTTGTTTCAATATACAAAGCATTGCAAAAATTTGTTTATTATTGTAGTTTATTATGTGTTTGAATACTATCGAATCATAAACTACACAAAATGTAACAAATAATCGCAAACAAAAACATCTAAGTTATGCATGCAATAATGTTTAGATAAACTAAAAATCTTATCTTAAAACAAGTGTGCATAAGAAACAACACTGCATCGTGAAAGTTGAACTTTGTTTGAATTAGACACTATACCTTCATGATAGTCCGTGTATCGATCAGCTCAGTCATGCTTGAAGAAGCTGATGGTGGACTCGGCCGCGAACTCGAACTCGTAGAGCAGGAAGACGAAAAGCGCGAAGACGACGAGCAGGCAAACGAAGCAGACGCAGGGGAAGATTGACATTTGGCCTATGTTGTCGCAGCCACGGTCACCCGCGACTGCGGTGGTTGGCGGTTGCTGCCGCCGGCTATCGCACGAAATCACATGCGGCAGCACGAAAATATCACGTAATGTGGACGTCCAAGCCCATCACAGACGAAAACTACCCCCGAGCAAATTAACAGCAGGCAATTTTCATGCGTAATGATGCTCGTGAACTCATGGTCAGCGCAAAAAATTAAACAAGGAACGAATAAAAAAACAATATTAGTATTTAATAAAAAATATTTCAGCGTTAAATCCATTAAGCTTTACAGCAGATAACTTGTAAAAAGTTTATAAGCAATGGTGGATTAGTCTAGTTCTGTGGCCCTCCTTCGATCCTAGAGACCAAATTAATTCCCGCACCGCCAATTTTCATGCGTTATGCTCATGCCCTTATGGTCATCACAAAAAATTAAACAAGGAACGAATAAAAAAACAGTATTAGTATATAATAAAAAATATGTCAGCGTTAATTCCATTACGCTTTACAACAGGTAACTTGTAAAAAGGTTATAAGTAGTGGCGGATTAGTCTAGTTTTGAGACCCCTCTTCAATCCTAGATCATTAGGATTCATTATTAGGTCAGGGTTAGACAATTACATGCGAGGCACACAAAGACACTTTTACTCTGAATGACACATTCTATTTTTTCTTCAAACATAGATATTTAAAAAAATAATATACTACTTGATTTTCAAATTTTAGGTCATTAATTAAGTTTGTTATTTCTCGATGGTTTTTAGGAACTTTATTCTTAAATTATCTGGGCGATATTACAAGTATATATTGTACAAATAATTTTTGATTTTACATACATAGTTCCTATGAATACTTATTTATTTTACTTCTACTCCGGTGGGCCTAGAAAGCAGTAATATTAAATTACCATAATTTATAATTTTGGTAAATTTCTGCCGTAAAATATGTATGTGAATTATCCAAGTACAGAACCACATTCATGTTTGCATTCACTGAGTCTAAATCTGAGGCATTTGATTCCTTAGAATCTTGCACAAATTCGTCATTTTGCAAAATTCTTTTAAGTTCGCATAATTTTAAATTGCAAATAATAACTTTGCAAATCTGTCGTTTGTTATTTTATTCCGTTTTTTGTTAAGAATATTTCCAAAATATGTGATTTAGTAATTAATGGTAATTTAAATTGTAAATTTTTTGGCGACACATTGGTTTTTGATGGTGGTTAGTAGTGTTTTGAAACATGTCATTTTCTCAGTTGAAAACGGTGCAAACAATGACGTCACTCTAAAACCGTTTTAAAATAGTTTCAAACCAGCCGGCAGCAATGGTTCAAAACATTATCCAAGTAAGGTGGGTGTAATATCAAAACAAAGTTATATTTAATAGAACTTTGTAATTTCTCTTTTATATTTAAAATGACAATAGTATAAATAGATATTGATAATTTATACTTTTCTTTAAAAAAAAATCCTCCATTTTAATGTTCTTTTTACGATGGCATTTAGTAATAATATTATAAAACTGTTCTCTACACCATAATTATTATTATTTTAATGCAATAAATAATTTGCTCTGCGGTAATTTTAAATAATATTTCCATTTGAATCCGTTTTGATGCATTTTGGCGAAACATAAAACGATGACGTCACATATGAAAACCATGTTGAAAACGGTTCGTCTCCAAAAAAACATCTCTGGTGTTCAAATTGCAGCTTCGACATTCTTTAACCATAGGGCCAATTCAACACTATCAGCCGCCCAAGAGCGGGTAAAATATTTGGCGCCCCTCAAGTGCAAATAAAATAGAAAATGAAATTTCGTCGTAGGTTTTTTTTCATTCAAGGTAAATTTCTTATTTAAAGAATTGTGAATGGGAATGTGCAGCATCTTGATTTTCCTTCTAGATACACGTTTCGTAAATTTAAATTATAAAAAATACAACAGAGCATAATTATTTATTGCATTGTTAAACCTTAAAATATATAAAAATAATTTTTCTATTTTACTTTTATTTATTAAATCACGTGCGAGGGCATACTCTGTACGTATCACTTGTAGGGTTGCAACGTCAATAATGTTAATTTTGAAAACTAGACTAGAATTAAAACTAACAATTAGAATTAAAACTTACTTATCAGTTTTCATGTAATAACCTGCAGAATGTTTACAGGTATATATTATAAAACAAGTTGTTGTTTTTTGAAATGGAAAATTTCAATAAGATCCTTAAAATTATCAAAATTTGAGTAATTTTATTTTCAACATTTAGACACCGAATTCGAAAGCGGAAAAGATGTACCTCGCGATTAATACGTCAAGTCAACCCGGTATATCTTGGTTTACACAAATTGTAATTCTACTTACAATACACTATGCATAAAATGAATAATAAATATAACATTATTAATTATTACTCATAACTTATTAACACCCAAAGCTGGTTGTTCCAATGTGCTTTATAGCATATATCAGTTATGATATATTTAAACAGTAAGAATCGAGAATGCACCATAAAAAATTAAAAACCACTCGAACTTCGTTATTCAAAACCATAGCCAGTCATTCTATCTACTTACGAATTATTAGACCGTAGACTTCCTTTTATTTTTGGCACACCCGTAAAAAAATGTCTGACCCATATTCTGTTTTATAATAACACATATTATGTTGCCACATGAGTTTAAATGCATTTGTGTAATGTTGGTCACTGTTTTAAAAAGTCAAATTATAATATTTACACAACACCGTGTAATTATAACTTTATAACTATGGTGTTTTTTGATAAATAAAATAGGTCATAAGTCCCTAGTTTGTAGGTTCGTATCATAATAACTACGTTATAAATCCTTCTCGACACTATTTTTTATTAAATGTCATTTTGAAATGTCAACTGCCAAAATTTTTTTATATATTTTACATTAATGATTAAAGGTGTTGAATAAAGTGTTGTACGGCACACGTGTCTTAATTACCTATGTCACTTGAACTATAAATAACTATTATAAATTACTTTACAATAGAATAACGAACTGTGTATCTTGAATTTAAATCCCACTGAGTCAAATTATTTAAAATCAGTTTCGTACAAGTACAATTGCTCTTATGGTGTACTCTCCATTTCTGTTAAGAGTTCTTGATTATTACCTCTAGTAAACGCAACTTACAGTATAAGTATATTAATTACAAGCATTTGCGACAAAACAAATCTAACACACCCAGTAATGGAATCACAAGAAATTATTGAAATTTAAATTATCAAACTATGTCTGACACATATGTTGCCACATGAGTTTAAATACACTTGTGTAATGCTGGTCACATTTCTATCATGTAACGATTATATTTATTTTGTTAAATTAGGTATTCACACTGCTGTATTCTTTTATAATTTAAAATTAGTTTTGAATATGTAACAAATGTACTACAATGACGTAGATAGAAATGAATGAACAATGCGTACGAGAATATAACATTAAAGTAGATTAAAATTTAATTGAATGAGATTAACAAAGATAAAGAAGTTATTTACTTTGTGTCTACAAAATATTTGAAATTGAAAAAGAACATAAGTAAATAGTAATTAGTAATTATGTTAGATTAAACCGTTGTATGTAGGTTAACAATGAATTCAAGGGTATTCAACAGTATCAATAAAATTTTAATAAATATTGCTCTCAATTTAATAGATTAATATTAAAATATATTTTGTGCGTAAAAATTGCAATCTCGTAAAATCTGTAATATGCTAAAATTTTGGCAATAAATTCATCATATACTAAGCTTTAAATAAAATAAGATTTATTGATCATAAATATTCTATATTGGTACATCTTGATTTATGTTAAAAATAAATATTGAACCTGGTATATTTAATTATTTTGCAGAAAGCAGGTGGTAAAATATATTTATAGAAATTGATAATTAAATCAATATTATAAAGAAGTTTTAATACAAATTAAAACTATGACATTTTATAATATATATCCTTGAATTTATTAAAAAATTATATGCGTCAGTACTTAAAAAAATATACAAATATCACGACAAATAAAAACTATTGTTTTTTCTTTGTTTTCAAATTATTTCTACAATGAATTCAAATTTTGTCACATGATTGACCTACTCTGTAGTCATTATCTTTAATTATTATGATTCACTTAATTATGTATCTGATTTTCACATTAGACTAATTCGTGTAATAGAGATACAGTACAACCAAATATTAAATATCATAGTACAAGTGTGTATGAGTTTTCCTATAAAAACATTTCACAATAATGCAAACATTGCTGACTAAACAATACACAAACAAGGCAAATAATTAAAAAATCATTTTTATGTTTCTTCATACAGAGAGTATGCGCATACATCAATGTTGCGAAATTCAAATGGTTTCTGGTTTCTCTGGTATTGCAAATTAGAATATTTCTGTGAAATATTCAAATTATGGAATTGTAAAAGTTTCCAATGATGCATCCTTTTTATAGATTCCTTTAAATATAAATTTTATTATATTTAATTTTAGAAGCTAATTAATAATAAAACAATAGATAAAATATATATTATGTGAAAATCAGCTCCTTATGGTGCTCTCTCTATACCAGCTACGAATGATCAAGCAATGATGTTTGATAAACATTTTATAATAAAAAAAACAGCTTCATTGCCAAGGAGGTGACATTTGATATATATGTAATTTATAAGATAAATATATCAAGCAAATCTAGCATACCCAGCCTTGGGTAATAATAAGCCGTAAATAATATATTATTTTTTACAAAATTTTAACAGAAATAAAATATTATTCTCCAGTGAAAGAATATAATAAAAAGTAATCGCTTCCAGAAGTCACTCTCTATATAAGTTATATGTGACGATTTATATATATATGTCATCGTTGTTATTATCTGCAAAAAAGCAGATACCTAGATACATACAAATGCAAATATAAATAATGTATCGTAATGTTACATGTATTATAATTATTAAAGATTATTACTCATTACTGGGTGTGTCAATTCAATTGCAAAATTCAGTAATGATTCCTTATTAGTGTGGTATAACATATTGCAAGAGGATTTGTATGAAAAATTATATTATAGTAAATGTTTTTCAAATTTATTAATAAGAATAATTATTAAACAAATTGTGACACTTATTTATTCTGGATATCACTAGACATATTATCATAGTTTCTTTATAAAACTAAATCAAAATAGTGCAATAATAATATCATTGAAAAGAGAAAAAGTGACATAATTTTAGAGCCTAAAACAAATATTTTGTATTTTATATCTTAAAATTAAACCCCTGAATTGTTTTTGCCTACGCCACTGACTAGACAATAAAAGTATTTAACTTTTTTATTTCCATTTATTTCCACATTTCCCTTGATATTCAATTGTTTAGGAATTATTTTTGGAAGAAGAAATGGATCAAAATCAGTTTTCCTCCATTTTTTACGACCTATATATGGGGAATAGGGTATTCCAAGCTTACAAAGCTTTAAAAAAATTCCTATTAGATATCAATGTTCATCATATAGAAGTAATATTAAGGTGAATATAACATATAATAGGGTGCATTAAAAAATTTAAAAACTTGGAATACCCTATTATATATGTTATAATTTTGAGATCCCATTGGTGGCCTATGAAATCTGAACACACTGTTTATGATTTCATGTTAACAAGATATTTTTTATACAAAATATATATGTCGGACAAAAAATGTAATTTCATTATGTGTGCGTTAAATATTTTTACATCTCTCGGTTTTATGAAAGCACGCAGTAAAATACAATCTACCGCACTTATAATGCAAAGAACTAATAAATTGTTTACAGCACAAGTATCGTGAACTATAAATCATAAAAGAAATATCAGTATCCTCCAGTCCTTACAAAAATTCAATAAAAATGTTGCAAAATGAATTTTTTAAATTTACGGACGGTTCGTTTTATGCCGCGACGCATTTTAAACAGTTTTTTTTTCAACTATTTTACTATTATAGGTATTTGTGTTTCTCCTTTTTTTTATTCATTTAATTTAATATCTATTTAAATTTTTGCAAAATACAGTTCATATTTTTTTAATAGTGCGTGAAAAAAGAGAACAATGAAAATAGTTATTTTTGATTCTAGATTGCGAAATGCCACTTTTGCATTCGCGAATGCAAAAGCATTTCGAAATCAATTATTAAACAACAAATTCGAAAACTATGTTCCAAAATTTAAAAAATTGGAAAAATTTTGATGTTTATCAAATAAAATATTTTTTGACAGCAGAAACGAAACAAATGTTTTAAATTATATTAATTTTTAAGTGATATATTTCAATATTTCGTTGTTCAATACCATTAAAATAATATCAGAAAGCAACAAAGACACTAATTTTATTAAATTGTGGCCCTTTATTTCATCAAAGAGATTGCTGGATGCTGAATGTAAAAGAGACATGAGCGAAAGTACTATTATCGCTCCTAAAATGCGGCGCGAAAGAAATTACTATACGCGCACCCACCAAAAATACAAAATTGATAGTTTGGTTTTTGTTTATTTACAATTTTTGTCCGTCACCCTGTCTGTCACATTAGAAACGAAAGAAGCACACTACTAAATACTTGTAAACAATTTGATGTACTTATATAATATATTATTTGTAAAATTTAAAATTATTTTTTATTATAATCACAGCTTTCAGAAAAAAATAATTCATGATTCGTCAGAAAAATGTCGGTACTTGACTCGGAGCCATAAAATACTCGGCACAAATTACCTCGTATTTCAATATGGTTCCTCGAAAGTAATGTATTTTTTTTCAAAATACTTTTGCATTCTTTAAACAAAAAAATGATCATTTTGCGTGTTGATAGTTTTCATGTATATTTTAATTTCTCATGATAGTTTTTGAAAAATAAAATTTTTAGTTATATTATCTTTTTACCGTAAAATGTGCAATAAATAAACTTAGAAAGATGATTTGTTAATGTAAATAGTTTATTTATATATTTCCATTCATTACTAACTACAAATTTCAGTTACTATCCTAAATTTATTAATGATGGATGTGCCAATCTTATCGCAAATACAGTAACAATAACGATTTTCCATATTGTGTAACATGAAGCAAGAGGCGCCACTTATGGAAAATTCCGCTACACTTTGCCTTATTCCTTGGTAATTAATGAGTGTTCACAATGCATCAATATGACTCGCGATTCGCGAATGAGAGTGGCCAGTGGCGATGGCACCCGAGGCTCGGAGTTCCGTCGCGATTGCTATATTTATACCGCGAATTAATCACGCTTTATGGCTGGTGCTGGTGGTACTTTTCCACGGGCAGTGGCGCGCGCTGACGCATCTTCCCGGCATGCGAATTCACGCACAAATGTTTATTAGCCATTGTTTGTTGCTACTAACATGCTAAACAGTGGAAACTTTAACACCACGAGTGTACTTGTAAAGTATAATAATATGAATTTGAGTCAGCAAATAGAAATAGATAATTTCTAAAAAAATATTTAGAAATTATCTATTTCTGTTTGCTTACTAACTAACTAATTACCTATTATTATGTCACTGGGCCATGCGAAAAATCAAAATATAACATATGTATATAAATAAACTTTTTCTATGCCGCACACGAGGGGTTATCCACCTACGGACTTTAATAGATGAAATTTTAATTTTTTAAAACTTGAAATTTCATCTTTTTTTTTGAAATTAACTTTTAGAAACTAGAAATTTCACCTTTTGTTCTAACCTAACCTAAGCTAAACTTAGGTTAGTGCCTCCCCATACTTAGGTTAGAGCCTCCCTTAACCTAACTTAGATTAGTACCTCCCGTAACCTAAGTTAGGTTAGTACCTCCCCTAACCTTTTTTTTCTTGAAATTTTCACTTTTAAAAACTAGAAATTTCACCTTTTGTCCTAACCTAACCTAACCTAAACTTAGGTTAGTGCCTTCCCGTACTTACACACCAAAAAATTTTAGAGTGGTAAAGTTACCAAACGGAGTGGTAATTGTAGTTAGTGTAAAAATCAACACCATAATTAGTAAATTGCAATTTTTGGTATAATTTTGATTCTGGTAAAATATGAAGCGTGTAAAAATATTCAGTAGTACACTTAATTTTATGAAAGAAGGTAATTTTACACCACATTTATCCTTTTTTCCAAATTTAGTGTATACTATAAAATGTACACTAAAATGACATATGTATTTATCCAGTTTTACACATGATTTGGTAATTTTATGAAACGAAATTAATTTTACACTGAATAGTGTTTTTCTACACATTCAAGTGTAATGATAAGGCGAGATCATTCTTATTCGTGGTTAGATAACGAAAGGTCGTCGCTAGAGAGTTTTTCCTTATTCGTGCAAAAAGGCATAATAAACTCAACTAAATTGCTGAAATAAATATGTAGTGTTTCCTTTTAAATTTAACAATAATAATTATATTAAGTGGGCAGTAATAAAAGAAAATGCAGATTATCAAGATTGTGTTACTCTGGGTAAGTAAGCGGTATTTGTTTAATGTTTATAATTATTTTTTTCCAATTTTATAGCACGAAAAAAGTTTCCTAATTTAAGAGAAGAAATATTAGAAGAAGATACTTTATATTTCTATATTTCCGCAAATAAAAATTGCACAGTTCATGTTCCAAATCTAAAGGAACTTGTTAGTATTGACATTGGTAATTCATTAATATATAGAATAGTAATTTGATAAGAAAGTATATTAAAAATGATATTTTTTAGTAAATACACCATCTACCTCTACGTTAGCAATAAATTCCAATACAACATCATGTGTAGATATTTGTAACAGGTTAGCTACATCTACTTCTTCCGAAATAGTATCAAGTCCTTTAAGTTCAGTATTAGTACATGAATCAAGTCCATTTGATATACTACCAGAAACTGATATTCAACAAAAATTAGACTCCCAATCTAATTCAACATTTATTCATCCAAAAAAAAATGGTGAAAATACAAATGTTGAGGTAATTAACAGTTTTAATCAATGTATTTGCAAGAGGTATATACATACATGTTTAATAAGCATAATTTCAGGATTTAAAGTGAATAATGGTACAAGAAGGCGGACAAAATATTATTAATATTATTAGTATAGAAAATGATCTTTTCTTTATTACTATCTTGGAGATCTGAAACGTTTGATGATAATTTGTATCGGTATGTTGTGTCCAAATATAGTGAAAAAATAAATTTATAAAGAACCACTAGAATTGTTTACTCTTAGCAATAAGTATTACATTGTTCCAAAGAATATTTATTTAAGTTCTATTATGTAAATTTTTGTTATTAAATTAATTTCTTCAGTAAAATTACATTTGTTTATTATTATTAGCCCTACCCTATTTTGTATATAAATGTACCTAATTCGGTGTAAACCATATTGAAATTTTACACCGTTAAGTGTACGGTATAAGCTATTTATTACACTAAAACTGGTGCAAATATTTTGAGTATACACGTCTGGGATTATTTTTTCTAAAAAGAGTGTAAAATTATACACTATACGTTGTAATATTTTACACTTTTACGAGTATTTTATCTTATTTTAGTGTATGGGTGAAACACTAGAACTGGTAAAATTAAGATAAAACCGGTGTACTGTAAACACTATAATGTGAAATTGTACCAAAAATTTAGTGTAACATATTTTACCAAACTCCGGAGTAGAATTTAACCAAAAGCTGTCGTGGTAATTTTTTCACTAATGGGTGTGGACCTATATAGACCAACTTTAGTGTTAAATTTTACACGATATTTTTTGGTGTGTAGGTTAGAGCCTCCTTTAACCTAACTTAGGTTAGTACCTCCCGTAACCTAAGTTAGGTTAGTGCCTCCCTTAACCTATGTTAGGTTAGTGCCTCTTCTTACTTAGATTAGTGCCTCCCTTAACTTAACCTAACTTAGGTTAACAGCTCCCCAAACCTGAAAAAAGTTTCAAGTTTATAAGGTAAAAATTCAAGTTTAAATGTTGAAATTTCTAAATTTTTAAAGTTGATATTTCAAGAGAAAAATATGAAATTTTAACATTAAAATATTTTGCATATGGCACTTTTACGCTTCCGTAATCCAGCAGTGGTATTTGGTGTACATTTTTATGGCAGTAACTGATAATATTAGCATTGCAGACAATATTTGGAAATTTTAGGCATTATGGGGCATTACTAAGCATTTTTAGGCATTTCAAGACAGTAAAATTACTTTCTTGCAGAGTTGTACAGTGTTTCTCAAGGGATGTGTTGCGGCAAACATATTTTTTAAAACTTCCATCGTTTTTATTTTTACATCTTTGTCCGAATATATGTACAATACCATTAATAAGAAAAGAATAAAGTATAGATTTTTTATTACGAATTGAAATTGACATATCCGAAAACATTCTAAACAGTGGAAACTTTAAGAGCACTCTGTGTACTTATTGTAAAGCATAATAATTAGAATTTGAGTCAGCGCTCAGAAATAGCTAATTTCAAAATATTTTTTTAACGGTTTAGAAGCTATTTTGTTGTTAATCTTTTATAGTAATTATGATATCAAGGGTTTATATAGATGTGGCTGTTCTAAAAAAAATAGCTATAGTATTGCAGCTATACCTACGATTTTTTGTTTAAAATGTACATATGACACAATGAAACATTATACATTCAATGTCATTTGCGAATAGGGGAATCCATGACTATGTTTTAATCTGCAAGACAAGAAATATGCAAGAAAATGATGAACACGACAAGATTTTTATATACAACAGTAATAAAAGACAAGAAATCTTGTCTTGTGAAACACTAAAAAGCTGGCATAAGTTGTCAAAAATTTACATTGTTTACTGTTTCGATGCGATATTTTTTTATTAACTGATGTGAGAAAAAAAATAAGGAGTAAAGAGACGTCATAGACCTGTAGAAAACATTACAAAATGAAATAAAACTTACGACTTGACTTGAACTACGTCATGCCGATTGGTTAAACTGTCAAATTATCTATATAATCTTTGTTGTTGTTGTTGTTGTTATTGTTCGTTTTCATGTGAAACGCTGTTCGATAGGTATATTATAATTGTTATTTTTTATTATTAAAATTTGAATCAATTTTATATTTGTAGAGAGCAGCAGATTTGGATTACGTGTTAAACGTTGTACTTCGTGACGTCATAATCTACCTATACAAATATTGATCTAAGCTAAGATATTACTATGATATTTTGTGTCAAAAGAATGTGGCTATTGTATCAAATCAAAGGAATAATAATTCATAATATTAAGTTCAAACTTCATAACTAAAGGATACATTTTGTTATTACTTTATTTGTTATTATTTGTTGTTACCCAAAACCATCACAGCTTCATTAAAATCTGTAAGTTTGTTTTTTATTCACCATTATTTATTAACCTAAATATTGATTGCTCCCGACGAAAATTTTCCCGTACGCCACTGCTTGTTCTTAATAATGGTTATTCGATATTTCTTCATTGTATTCAAACGATCAAAAGCTTACATTGAATGCTTTATAACGATAATAATTTCTTTTAACTTTCATTAATGTAGAACGATTTTGTTAGCAACGTGCTGTATATTCAAATATTTGTTTTATAATTTTTCAAAGTTTTCAAAACAAATTAATTGGTTCAAAGGAAATTGATAAGGGAATCTATAAACATAATTTATAGGAAGTTATTTCAAATTTCCTTAATATTTATGAATCACTTTATTTACATATCTAAATTAATAATATATTAGTCTGGGTATTATCTATATTATAAAATATAGATTATATAATGTAAAATATATCGCCAAGGCTCAATAGTTCTCAAATCGTTCAAACAGAAAATTCAAAACGAATTTTATTTATAGAATGTAAACCACTCAAATGTAAATAAATTGCAGAAGAAACATCTGAATTTCACTATCAAGAACGTCAAAGAATAGAAAAAGATAAAATAAAATATGTAAAATATATTCCACGTTCAAAAATCGATTCGAAATGTGAGACTGGCATTTTTATTTTAACTTTGCCAACGTACTGATATTTGCGAAAAAAAACTTTCTGAATAGTGTATAAATAAAAAAATTATGTGAAAAATTAACACTTATGTGTTTATTTTAACTTTAATAATATCCTGTGTGTATGTAGGCGAAAAAATTACATTCTTAAAAGATTTACTGCTTTTAACGGTATTTAAGTGCGGAGATAAAGAAAACAATTGTATGTATAAAAAATTACGGTATATAAATATGTGGTGAAATATTCTAAATATTTAAATTTTAAATGTACATTGAAATGTATGCATTATTCATTCATAAACATTGAGATTAGCGAATCAGTAAATTTAGTTCATATAAACTATTTGAATGCTATTTTAAAACTAAATTTGCTATAAGAATTTTAGTTGTGCTTTTCGTTATATTACAAATAAATATAATCATAATTTATTACTCATTTGTGGGTGGAAGCGGAAATCTATTTTATATAAAATTCGATAAACATATTTCACTCGGTTTATTTATAACAAATTTACAGAGAGTGTTTATTTACCTTCCGGGCACTTTGGCTAAGAATAATTTGAGATTAAAATTTATTTTATATTTTTTTTAGTAATTTTTAATTTATTTTGTACCTTTTATTGGGTAGAGGTGTCAGTCATCATCATTGACACAACATTTCTTTGAGGAACACGACTTCAAGTTATATACTGTAGTATAGTGCTAGCAACAAAAGAAGAGCTACCGATAATGAATATAACGAAATTACGTACTACCAGGTCACTGGGCCATGCGAAAAAAACAAAATACAACATATGTTTATAAATAAACTTTTCCTATGCCTCACACGAGGGGTCATCCACCAGTAGCATTTGGTGTACATTTTTGTGGCAGTAACTGGCTTTATAGTACAGGACAAGATATTTGGTTAATCCGTTAAGCTAGGTAATGGATGCGGTTAACCCTCACAACATGTGATGAGTCGTAAATATGTTAGGGCAGTATTAAGAAAAATGTTATATTCTTATAACTGTAATGAGGATCAAAAATGGAAAGAAAATTAACCATTTCTCATTAGGCTTGGATTAGTTTTTATTTACTTTCAAATTTAACGTTTTAGTACGTATAGGTAAATCAAACATTTATATCTGTATTGTATATATCTATTTAAAAAGTTGAAATCAGTCTCTGCATTTCTGGACCATAAATTTGGGGATAATCCCATGTTTACGGTATGCTAGTAGGGGGTGAGGTAATCCAATTCTCAATTATGTTGTCCAGCACTATAACTGGCAGTATTAGCATCACAGGGAATACTCGTATTTGGAAATTTTAGGCATTATCAGGTATTAACTAAGCATTTTTGGGAATTTTAAGACAGTAAAATGGCATTTATTGCAAAATTGTACAGTGTTTCTCAAAGAATGTACCGCGGCAAACATATTTTTTAAAACTATCGTTTTTATTTTTACACCTTTGTCTGAATATATACAATCCACGGATTGAGTCGCAAAGAGGGAAACATTTTAATTTTTTATTTTACGAGAAAAATGTATTCTTGATAAAAGTTTTTGCATGTACCAAAACGGCCAATTCAGTTTTAACCTTTTCAAATTTTATTTTAGTTTCAGAGAAAAATCGAAAATAGGTCGACTTAGTTGAAATTTTCTCAAAGTCCCAAAAATTTCAAATGGGATTGAAGTATTTGTCAGATGACACATAATTAGTTATCAATTTTATCAAAAAAATTGCAAAATTTTATATTATTATAAAAACTTATCTATTTTCATCCCATTTCAACAAAATTCTAATAAATTTGAACCGTTTTGCTGTTTCATTTTTGACAAACAGTCGTATCTATAAGCTTGCAGCCTGGTTTTTTGTCATCATAAGAATTTAAACGATCTGTAAGAATTTACAGGTTTTCTGTAGGCCATTTGTATTGTAAGCGTTGCAGGTCTTACAGATTTGCTTATTACAGATCTTATAGATGTGAAAAGAATCGACCCATTAATTTATTTTATTCTGTATTTGTTATGTGTACATTTTGTACTCAATTTGATATAATAAATAATTAAAATAGATTCAAATCTCTAATAATTTCCCAAATCAAAATCAATAATGCCACTAATACCAGCAGCATTTTCCTGGGCATTTTTGCATTTTAAACATGTTTGAAGAAAATAATGCCATAAAATCGACATTTGGTGTACAATTTTTTGGTTGGTGGATAACCCCTGGGCCGCACAGCTCAACTTTTTTTGCCAACGCTATATGTACAGGTTCTAATTCTTCACATTCATGCAGTATATAGTAGGTTTTAATTCTGTTTTTTATAGCAATATACTTTGGTTACAAGTTATTACATAAATAAAAAGGTCTTTCATGTCTTATTATCCATAATTGGGTGTACCAATAGCAGATATCGGTGGTGACATATTTACACCGAAAAGAGGATTAGCTGTTTTGTTATTAAACTAATTCTTTTCTCTAGTGCGTTGTACGATAATACAATTCCTATTTTATCTCTCTAATTATAATACTATCCTTCTTAATCTCATTCTTATCCGCCAATCCTCTTTCTCCCAAGAGACCCGACCCTAGGTCGCCGACCCGAGCAATGACCTTGATTCCTGTTCCCCACGTTCACCTTCAACCGACCTCCAGGTGTACGCGTAGAGGCGTGTACTGCACTCCTGCACGCTGGCGCCATCTGCAACGACAGAGACGGCGATAGCGTGACGTCACAACGCGAAATACTGACCAGTGCAAGATTCCTTTGAAGGAACTGCAGATGAGTAAGAGTCGTTTCGTGGTCATTGTTCGGAGAAATTACTTCGGGTTCGGATTAACGGGTTCGAATTACGCAGTATTTTGAGAAAAAGAAATGTAAATAATCACACTCACAAATATATTGCATTGTACTAATTATTTATTGATGCAAATACACAAAAATGGATGAGAGGTAAAAAATCAATAAAAATAACTCTAAAAATGGGTTCATGAAGACAAAAAACTAGATAAACAAATTTTAGTAAACATATTTCCATTGATATTTTCAATGTTTACTTTTTAAGAAAAAATAATTTATTTATTTCAGTTGCCAAGGTAAACAAGTAAATACAATTCTTTGATAATAAATAGAGCAATTATCACAGACTAGGATTGAAACTCAAGCACATAAATAAAGTAAATTTGTGAAAATTAAATAGATTACAAATTAGATAAAATAAAGTAAATTCTGGGACAAATATCTAGAGAAAATTACTGGGAAATTAGTGCATATTCTAGATCAAGTAACTAGAATTAGATTATGTAGTAGCGGAAGAGTAAGAGTCAGAAAATAGATCAATAAGTAGTATGTAAATAGATCAGTCCCAGAGAAATAATAGGCTAGTACTATTTGATAATATATAGAGTAGTGATTAGATATATTAAAAATAAAATTTAAGTTAATAAATACAACAAAATAAGTAAATTAAAAATACTGGTAACTAAAAATAAATAAACAACTTTCTTATCGTATTAAATTTCTTTTGCAACACTAACTGCAAAAGTGATAAGAATTATAACTATTTCTATTTATAGAACAATGTTGGGTAAACATGATAAGGTGTGGCATAGTACTAAGTACTTCTGAACATTTAATTTCATCTTAGTTGGCCTTGCTCCGACTCAATGAATATGTATCATAACAGCCATGTATTAATATCGCATCATGAATCAATAAAAAGATTAATCATTAGAAATGCATCATTGTTAATAACGCTAAAATAATTTTATATTATAAATCAAGGTTGAGAAGACTTATTATTAATCTGGCGCCAAGATTGTGCGTATCCCGAGGTGCGAAGCACTCGAGGGATACAAGGCGCTGGTAAATAATTATTTTCTCAACCGTGGTATTATTGTTTTTCGACTAGATCTTAAATTCCCATTCTACATAATAATAATTATATCTGCGAAACTATAGCCAATCAAAACGTATTTAGATTGAAAAGAGCCATAATACTCTTATCATTTATTTCATGAGATTGCTAGATAAATAACAGTTGTTCACATCTGTCGAACATTAATTATTTAATTGTTTTAATATTCCTCAATTATTGATAAATAACTTATAATTTTATGACAACTTCCTCAAGTACGTTGCTTGTAGGTAAAAGCCCTCCGTCTTCGCCCTTAAAATTATGCAATAAATTTATGACAGTTTCCGAAAGCACGTTGCTTGGTAACCGAGCTACATGACAAAAGCGCACCGTATAGATTTTATAGATAATTCCAATACTAGGAAGGAAGACAAAATGCAGGTAGATAAATTGGATATTTTTTTTCTTTACCTTCGCCATGGTAACGCATTATTTTCTATATTTTCGATATGTCAAATAAATAAAATTATTTTAATACTATACAATCAGTTCAAATGCTATTTAATCATGGAATTATCTTGGCAAATACCACTCGAGGTTTAATTTTTAGCGCGGAATAGTTTTTTATTTATAAATATTCACATTTGGTTTCTTGATGAAAATTTGTTTCAAAGATTTGTACTAAAAAATCACGAAAGCGTAGCAACCAAGTGTTCATATAAATAAAAAAATATCTGGCCAAATTAAACCTCTACTTGTTTCTTAATATGTATAAAAATGAAATACAAAAATGAAGGAGGCTGCATTTTTTTATATCTGACCTTTCAATTTGATTCTTGAATTCTTTTTATTTGATTTACTTATTTACATAAGACGGCAAATTTAAAAATTTAAATTGTGAACCAATAGTTTATACTTCTCTTGAATTTAACTTATGTCAAATTATATTTGGCTTTAGAGGGTTGAGTTTCTATAAAAAGTGATAGTTTGTGTTATTGACCTCGGTCAATATTAATTTATTATTGACCTAGGTTTGATATTTCCATTGTAAAGTAAACGGTAGTAGAAAAAAAAATTCTCATGTCAAATAAAGTTAAATAATTGTGAGTGCCTTGTGTAACAACGAAAAAAATAATTTTAAATTGGTCTACTGGTATAGAATTAATCAAAGAAATATTTCAAAAATATTATATTTAAAATGCAACGGTCTCCCGTCCTGATATTAACTGCACATCACACAAGAATATACATTTACTAAATTTTTAATGATTATACCCTTTTTGGGTGTAGATATTATGAAATGAAGATATATGGAGATATCTAATGTATGTATGTATAGCGGAACTAAGTTTGAATACCTGAAAAGTGACTGACTCTCAAGGCCGTCTAGATGATTCATAACGCGTAGTATGTTTTTTTTGTAGGCGGATCGAATCTATTTTAAGAGAAAGAATTTACTGGACGTAGCTATTTACATTCTTTAAAACTTGTTTATTTTTCTTACCTTTAAAGGTGAACATTTATGACAGCAGTACCTTCTAAAATTTATAACAAAAATTCACACCTCGAACAACTTTTTTGTTATTACTATATTTTTTGTGCAAAATATGTGAAGAGCTTTTCTTTAAAAGTTCGTCTCATTGGTGTATCTTTAAGCTCGCCTACATTTCGATTTTCCTTTTCGAACTTTTTCCCTTCCTGTTTCTTTTGTGCAGTAATGGAACTTCCGGGTACAGATTGTTTCATATTTAGAGTGATGAAGATGCATTCAACTCTTTGTTGTGCGAAAAATTGCGAAAATGTTAAAGCAAATAAGACTTTTTTTCCAAAGATGTACTCGAGTTTATTCTCATTTATTTTTATTCTATACAGGGTGTTGTTTTTAAGTGATACACTATCGCAATCTTGAGAATTATAACAGCTACGAAGTCGGTTAAATTAGAAAATCAGTGGTCTCAAATTATGGGGACCAACCTTGTTATTTTAAAGGGGGCCCTATATTTTTTATTTGCACATTCGACAGAGAATTGTATTATATATTCAGTGATATATTATTTGTATACTCTTACATAGCATTTTTTTTTTTTGAAAAATGAACGTTAAATGTATAGTACTTTTCTTCAAATATGTCTAAAATAAGTGTGCTACAGACAGTACATGCATTTGTCTAAAAAAAATGTCTATTTTTATTTAGATTTTAAAATATAAACACAATCAAAATTTTAAATTTAGATTTGCAATATAACCAATTTTTGTAATCTAAATTCTAAATTTCAAATCCAGCAAATTATAAAAAAAGCATTGAACCGACGTTTATAGGTTAAGCTAATATCAAATTGCAAATGGCAGTTTATGAATGTTATTTTGATTTTATGTTAGAATAAAAATAATCAGACATCAAATTCATTTTGTACCAAAACAAATTCACCTCACTTCAAAGAAATGTCAAACTAACAGTCAAACATCAAAACTAAATATATTATTACGTGATACCTTCTGATTGGATATATTTAGGAAAGTAAAATCCATCATAAACCAGAAGAAAATATCAAAATTTTATATCAAAATTTCTATAGTATAACATTGAATTCAGAATAATTCCCTCTCAGAAAAGCAAATAAAAACTATATGGTTTTATTTAAAATAACAAAGTTGGTCTCCACAGTTTAAAAAAACTATGGAAAAACACCAATTGAAAAAAAGTTGCACATTAATATAGTATTGTAAAATAGAAATTATTTGCTAATTTAACCGACCTTGTAGGTCTTATAGTTCTTATATAGCAACTAGTGTATCACTTAAAATGAATACTTGTATATTATCCTATTATTATTATCTATTTAATCCTAAAATAATTTTCAACATAAATCTATTTAAAAATTATTTTCTCTCCACATATAAAGTTTTAATAGATTTATAAATAAACTTTTGAAATCAACAAGTCTATCAAATGGAAGTAATGAATTAAATATTTATTTCTAATAGAAAGTTCTTCTGGTCAGGTGGCCATTCTTAAGCTAAATATTTGATCAAAATCGCGTGTTTTTCTCATAAATTTATAATAAACATAACGAACAAGTAAACTGCAAGTGTAAATATAGCTGTACCTACATTAAGTTAGCCAGGGTGGGTATTTTTGGATTACCCAGGGCCTTAACTTTTCTACAAATAAAACGGTTTTACATTCCAATTGTCAAACAATCATTTGTTTATTCAACTGTTTTTTATTGTTAATAGTAACATATGCTAATTTAAAAAGTAGTTTAGAGTTTTTTCCATTTTTGAAAGTTTGGAACTCACGTGGTTTGTATTTTTAGAGAGCGATTTTGGCGCGGAACCATAAACGTGTTTGCACATATTTTACAAATTGCGAGCATTTATAAATCAGTATATTTAGATGATTGGCTAAAAATACGACCCAGAACAGAAAACAAACTCATAAAGCGAAAAATATTTTCAACAACAAATGAATTTAGGCGCCTGGGTGATTGTGTGCAAAATAAATTCTGCACAGTTAACCTAATTTTATCTAAATTGGTTTTTTATAATTTCGCACATATATCAAGCAGTTTACAAGCCAAATTTTCACGGGAAAAAACTTGGCATCTGTTTACTTTATAAACAACTTTTTACTATCGTTACTATAGGAACTATTAAACAATACTTTACATAATTATGCCAAGATATATTTTAGTTTTGGAACAATTACTAGCCAATAAGGTGTGCCAGTACCTTGTCATCGTAAATAAATACTTATTTGTGATACATACAGTCAAGCTAGTGGAGACACAGTTCTTTTTTGGATGGTCAACCGTCTAGCAAAACAAAACAATAACATAAATATTTTTGAAAAACATTTGCCAATATTGTGTTACTATAAATACTTATTTTTTTTATTAAATTCAAGCTGAGATTGGTACAGACTTTGTTGAGATGGAAAACAGAGTATGAATATACAGTCATCAAAATTAATACTAAACGGGTATGTTCCTTTCAAAGGCCCCCGAAAGGATTTTTTCCAGGGGGGAAGGGGGGTTTTTGAGCACCCAGTTAAAAAAAAACATTAGTTTTGACTCATTTTACTGTTATGCTTCTTTATAATTATATTAATAAGAATCGATCTACTATGAAAGGGGGTGTTCATAGTAAAAAAATAAAAGATGATTCAAAATTTATCGACAAAGTTATAAACAAATACAAAGTACAAAGTAAACGAAGTACAAAAGGACACTTTGCTCGAAGGATTTTTTGAATTTTTCGCGTAACTCAAAAACATATAGCCGTAGGAGGAGTACCTATATCTCATTTTCAAACGAATGAATCTGCAATTACTTGCTTAAGTGCTTCCTCAAAGAGACACCAATTTCTTGGTATTGAATTTCGCTTTTTTGTTTAATAATTGGCAATATTGCTTTAACGATAATAATTATAGTGTTCCGAGAATTCGTGATTGAATCCCTTAATCTAATTCGTTCCCATCTATTGCTATCATCATGGAAATTTCCGATAAAACAAATTGGTACACCCAACAGTGGGTAATAAGCAATAAGTGCAATTTTTACCTCCCGCCTATCAATATATGTATAGATAAGGGAGGTATTGTTTTTGGTCAGATTTCTCGAGTGTGAGTTTTCAACATATGAGCACGAAATAGGCTCCCTAGAATACGATTTTACTATTTTTACCGTGATGTCTGTATGTCCGTGTGTGTCTGTGGAGATTTTTCATCCACGATAACTCCAATATGATACATGTAAAAATAAAATATTTGGTATTTAAGACTTATATTCAAACAAGATGAACTGATTAGATCTTGACTACAATTGGTTAACCGGAAGTAGTACTTTACTTGAAGCTTTAAACATTTTTTCCAAAAAAATACCTCTAATCCCATTTTTTCGCAAAATACGTTATATTAAATATAAAGATTTTTAAATTTTCTACCGATCTGCAAAATTACGTTTATTTATAAATTATAATAATTTTACATATCGTTTAGGCTGAGAAATTTCGATAAAACAGATGAGTTATTCATATGTTCACAAAATTTGACATATGTCAAATTTAATGTAAGTAAGTGTAAAAGATAAAATAAGTAAAAATGAAGTAATTTTATTGTAAAATTTAAAAAGATGGAAAAATATAATAATATTAGGAATATATTTGCATGCGTGAATCAAAGTTCGGTTCCGGTTTTAGTAACGTCAAAAATAGTTGTCATATTGGTCATACAAATTTTATGAAGGAAATTTAAAGTCTGAAATTAATTTAAAATATTCTGAACTGCAATACCAAACTAATTTTAAAACTACAAATTAAATGTATTCATAAATTTATATAGAATATATTACTACAGTGGCGGGAGGTAATGTGTTGGACACATCAGATATTTTTTATTATACATAAATGGTAGCCTGAGTTGCATTTTATGAAATCTGTTTCATGGCAGTACTTTACTACGTAGTAAAGTTGTGAATTAAAATTCCTGACCGTAACAACGTAGTAGCCACCACGTCTCTCACACCTGCATCCTGACCACGTCTTGCCTCCCTGGGCCTCCCTCCACCCTGCGGCCTTGTGAGGAACTATACTCCACTGTGGCTGTAGTGGGGTACGAAGAAACTACGTTTCACCCCATTTTAAAGCGTCAATATCGCGTTGCCTTGACCGAGATTCGGCGTGAATTAGCGTAGCAGACACATACGCAGCCGTGGTGGTCCTGGCACCACTACGCACGGGTCACTGCGCACCACTTCCGCCGGACTACGTGCACTTCCGCACGTAGGACTCTGCTATCAACGTTGCCCCTGGCTATGGATACGACTTTTGCACAAATAATACGCATTTGTAAAATCAACAGATCTGGCCAACAATTCTTAGTCTTAAATCATTACTTTCCAATTATTTTAAATCTACTATATATTGAGACAATCACATTATGGATTATAAAATGTTATTAAAATTAATATTACAGGTACAGTTTTTCGCAGTAAAGTGAATATAATAAAATTGTTTTTACATACGAGTATTATGTATGGGAACGCCAATTTTCCAGATAAGTATTTTGTGGCGCGAGCGCTGCAATAGAACGAATTCGGGAAAAAATGTTCTCGCAAGAGATTTGTACAATATTATTTAATATAATTTGTTTTTATTTTTGTTCAAACATTTGTATGTATCTGTTGTATAGTTCAACATTTACCTATAGTGCGTTTTAAGAAAAAAACTAACTACTAAACATTGAGGTACTAAATCCTTATTATTTACAGATAAAAATACCCCTCCTAGTGCTTTCATTACGTCCACTAGAGTGCCCAGAAGATTACATCTAACAAACACTCTCTTCGTTCTAAATATATATGACAGTATACTTAATTGCTTGTAGGTTTTATAAAGCTTTTACTCTCAACAACAACCAATCTACTAAACATTGAGACAAATTTCTGAATTATATACAGGGTGAGTCTGGGAAGACGCCCCCCCCCCCCTTAACTTTTTTATTATAAGTAATAGAAAAAAATGGCTTATACAAAAGTTTTATAATTTTACATATACTATTTGATGGCAGATGTAGATATTTTTTATAAAGTCAGGTTTACAAGATACGACTATCAACTTTTATTTTTCAAATGACAACCTATAATTATTTTAATAAAATAGAAACCGCCATTTTTTTCTCTTTTCAACGATGTATTAACTTTTGTTAATGTATTTGAAAAATTTCGAGAAAAATGAGATCATTTAGAAATGTCAGAAATAATTTTTAAACAAATATCATAGGTGGCTATGTTTCTCGAAATCGGGTAAACATCCTTCTCAGTAAGTAACAAACAAATGTATACATTTTTGACATTAATTTAATTGTTTTACATTGTTACGTTTTGTTTATTTTCATATAACCACCTATAATATTTATTTAATAATTATTTCAAATATTTTTAAATATCTCATTTTTCTCGAAATTTTTCATATACATTAATAAAAGTTAATACATCGTTAAAAAGAGAAAAAATGGCGGTTTCTATTTTATTAAAATAATTATAGGTTGTCATTTGAAAAATAAAAGTTGATAGTCGTATCTTGTAAACGTGACTTTATAAAAAATATCTATATCTGCCATCAACTAGTATATGTAAAATAATAAAACTTTTATAAGAGCCATTTTTTTCTATTACTTATAATAAAAAAGTTAAAGGGGGGGGGCGTCTTCCCAGACTCACCCTGTATATTAGAGCCTGTGTTATCCCTTAGTATTGCTATATAAAAATGGCCTTTCAGGTGTTCTCTTCATGTTAGCTAAAGTGCTAGTAAACGCTATCTACGGTTAAAATATGCAAACAATGATGACACATTTGATTGCGCTATGATTCAAACTATGTACAACAAAATAAAAATATCGCTGTGTCTGTGTGGTTCGGAATCCATAGGAAGCTGTAGAATGACAATCAACTTCACTAAAATAAAGAAATTAGTATCTTGCGCGCCTTTTTAAAAATCGTAATAATTTGTGCACATCTTTTAAATTTTACAATACATTTTAAAAGAAAAAAATCAACAATAATAGTCAGTAATAAAAATAATAACCATTATAATTTTGATTTCCAATGTTTCATTTTTTTGCGAATTCAATCCAGGGATTAAGCCTCCAGCAAGCCCTAGACAAAGTATAATTCGGGCCCCATTTTTATATTTTTTTTATCTTGACAACTTAGCTCATCAACTATAGAAGTATTTGTCATCAATTAATTAAGATTTTTCTATGATTTTATAGCTAAAAATAAAATATAAACTAATTTATACAACAGGCTGTAACTAATTATGTTTTAACGCGTTATTTAAAAAGACATATTTTTGATTAAAAAACAAATTCAGACTATAAAATCAATGTAAAATAAAACACATTCTATTTTATAAACTAACTATAATATGTCACAAGTTGCAAACTTTATATCTACTATTTCCATTCTTCCTAAAATATATGTGTACTTTTTTAATTTCTCACTTAACCTCACATGTAATGTTTGTAAACAAAACCGCAAAACTTTTATAATTTACAAATTTTCCAACGCTTTTTATGAAAGTTTTTTTTTATTCAGTATTTTCCTATATATTATTTTGAATATATAAAATTAATAAGACATTCGTCTCCAATTCTTCTCTGTGGAATCGGGCATAAATTTAAAAACTTACAGTAAGACAACATAATTTGTACATATATAATATAATATTTATTATCCCGATTGAATTCTGGGCCCTTCTAGTTATGGGCCCTAGACATTTGTCTTGTCTATTGATTAATCCGGCCCTGATGCAATGTGGTAGTTATTTCAATCTACCACAAACTTCTTTTTAAACTTATTTGTGCACGGATTTAATATCTTTATGCGTTAATTTTTAAACATGCGCACTCCTTAGAGGAAACATTGCTTATATACTTGAGGCCCTGTTCCATTTTAGAAATTTAATTAAATACAATAACAATTGTGACACTGAACTTCAGATATTATGAATTCCCTTAAGAAATGTTGTATTTATGCAGATGATGATTGTTGAAATAAATAATTACTGTTTGAGGTAAACATATAAAGCAGATCAGCATATTCAGTAATGGGTAATGAGTCATGAATACTATATTTCATATTTTTACTTTTCGCCACTCAAATAAATCACGTTAAAATCCATCAATCAACCTCTCTGACAAGAAAAAATAAGGAGGAATGCATCTTGTGAAAATAAACTTGCTTAAAGTTCACGTTGTTATTTGCCCGCAAGACTATTGACATTTAAGTTCATTCTCAGCTAGATTTAGTGCATCTGTTCCTACGAATTTAGTATCAGATCTAAAAACGGCTCTAGTTTAGACACCTCACTGAAAAACGCAATGCCAAGGTCGCGTATGATATATTTAACACTGGTTATTTCACTGTCCGTTTTTAGACAATTGAGTAATGCATTTATATTTAATCATCCATGCCGATGCTCTTGTTGTTTTTTTTTTTGGAAAAATAGAGATAAGTTTTAGTTAATACTAGTCGTAACTGAATTGCAGTATCAAATATTGATCAAAACAAAAGAGATATGATAATTAATATTGAGGTCAAATGATTTTCACTATAATTACGATAATATTCGGCGCCTGACGGATTATCTCTGACAATAGTTTTTAAACTATAGTATTTTTGCACAGTTATATAAGAATTATATTTAAATTTTTATCCTTGACGAATAGTAATACATTATGATGCCAGAAAACTACTTTAAATTTTCTTCAGTTTTCCTTGAATTTTTCATGAAACTTTATGCAACAAAATAGAAAACTATTTAAACTAGACTTTTAAACACTAGTACTATAAATATGAGATTTACATTATATTTATACTTAACTTTATAGTTAATAAGTCAGAATTTTTGAAACTACATTTTTTTAAATTTTAATTTGAATCGAAATTGCTTTATTTTTTTTTCTAATTAAATTAACTTCATTAAAATCGAATTTGTCAATTTTCTATTTGTAAAAAAAAGTATGACGTACATAAATAACTATATTTTGAAATGCAAACGTTTTGTAAAAATAACTTCCAAGTCAAAACATTTTTATTTACCATGCTATGAATTTGCGAGTGCTCTCGTATATGCAAATTAATGGTCATGTACCGTACGTTTGTAGCTTCATAGAAATCGTTAAAATGAAGTTTGTAGTACATAGTATGTGTTTTATCTTAAATATTCCATGAATTTTTCAACATAAGAAAAGAGTTTAAAAAATTTATGTTGTTTTTTAAATAGATGACAATAATAATCCTTGAATGATTGAAAAATGACACAACAACCGCAACATAAAAACTAAATTAGTTAAATGAGTTTGCATTTTACCTTTTTTCAATATCTATTGATTTCTTTTTCATAGAACTATTTAACAATCCTGCACATATTTTTCGAATTACAGTTATTTGCTAAATATTTTATAGTGTTTTGCAAAGGAAATATATTAAATTGCTATACAGGGTGTCCGTTTTAAGAATTGCCACATTAGTTGGCCATTTTAATCATGTATTTGTGTGTCAGAAAAAATGCATAGCTCACTAGATAAGAACAAAAAACTAATTTTTTGGCATACATGAATAAGAAAAAATTCAAAAAAAATAAGGAAATTGAAAAATATCAAAAATAATTTTTGTTGAAACAAACTTAATAAGGTAAGTCACTGAAAACAAATGTTCAAAATTACAACCCTGCATAAATTTTTGACAACCCGATTCTCGAAATCTGGTGAAGGTTCTTCTGCGAGTTTGTAAACTTGGTTGTCGACGATTAGGAAAAGCTATTGATACATTATTTTTGTCTTCAGGATTCCAGTTGATTCTACGATTATTAGAATCATATCAATTAATTTTTGTAAATATTTTCAAAAATTAAATTCAAAACACATTACACCTGTAACATATAAATATTTGCTTACGGATATTAATTTAATTGTTTTATGTCGGTACAATTTGATAATTTTCATAAATCCATTTAGAATATTTCAATAAATATTTTTTTTAATTTTTCAATATTATTATTTTCTCCATCAATGAAAACACAAAATAATGGCTGTTTCAATTTACCAAAATAATTCTAGTGTCTGATTTAAAAAATAAAAATTGATAGTCGGTGCGTGTCGGTGTTCAATTTTTTTTTCATGTATATTATCAAGTAGTATATTTAATATAATAATACTTTTTTATTAAGAAATAGAAAAATAATAACAAAAAAGTTAAATAGTGATCGTCTTCGCTGATACACCCCGTATAATTTTAACAAAGCAATATTTTTTTATGTTTGGCAAAGTAACTTTGCGAATAAATTGTTACGATATTTTTCTAGTTTAACATTTTTTATAGTACTGATAAAAAGATATGAAACAGATGAAAGTTCTGCTTTTTGTTTCGTAGGAAAGACAAAAAATCTGACTGTCTGTGGAGGTGTCTGTTAGCCATAAAAGCAGATTAATTCTTTTACTACGTCCAGACATAGTCGAGTCGGCGCCGGTTTAGGCTAATTTAGGCCCAATTGTTACCGGTGCCAAGTATTTCGTGTCGTAGGTTTTCCTTGGCCAGAATTCAAAATATTATTTCTTTTTGTTTTCAAAATACGTGTCGTAAGATGATTTGTTTTGAAAGAAGTGCAATAGAGGTAAATGTATTCTGGGAAAATAGGCATTGTTATGCAAACAGGTATAAGGAAAAGATTAGAAAGTTCTGGAAAATTCTGGAAAGGGGCGCCTGGAAACTAGTAGTAATAACTGTAAGTGCTGTAAATTTATGAAAGAATGTACTGAAAAATTGTCGTCATCAGGTTTTATTTAGATTTTATGATCTATAAAAATTTTTAAACTTTGGAATCGTTTAATAAAATCTGTTTTCCACGAATGTCATCTTCAAATCCAGAACCATCAATAAGAGATTGATGATGTTATCTTGTCTTTTTGTCAACATTCTATTTATAAACAACAATCAGAAGCTGCCGGATAAGATTTGCGGAAAATTATTTTGAAACTAAGTCGATATGACCACGGTTTGATATTTAGAGCGAGAAGGAAAACAGGATCGAAAATGCGAGCAACGCAGATGGGAAATGCAGTTCAGACCCAATGGAAATTTCCACGCGCAAATTTAACAGACATGCGCGAATATTTCCGTACATACAATCCGCCAGACGAATATTGCAAGACTTTTCAACGTAACACCTCCATTCTTGCACTGGACAAGCCATTATATAGTAAAGGTACGCAACAGTTAATTCAGGTCAAATAATAGAGGTTGGAACATCAAAAATCGAATAAAGAACTATTTGCAAAAAATGACAATGTCAACACCTTATACCGCAGAAAAAAACCACCCTATTCAAATAATAGAAAATTATGGGAAATGTATGTATGAAGCACAAGTGAATTTCCGGCCCCATAACAAAAGAATATTTATGGTGGTGAAAAAAGGGTGCAATGTTGTGAAATAAAACAAGTGTGTAAATATTTATGCTGTTTATATTTTAAAAATGTATCAGATAACAAACTTAATAGTAAATACATATTTATTTATACATCGACATTTTGATCTTAAGCGTTTTATAATTTATAAAGGGTGCTTAGGCCCAGAAAGCGAAGCTTCTGTCACATCTACGCGTCGTCTTAATATAAAATACAACTATATTTGCCTTTATATGGTATTACAATCTACGTAAGATTATTCTTGGAATGTAAGACGGTTGCTGAACCGTCGTGAAAAGTCCCTTAGAGAACAACGCTGAGTTGAATGCTATCGCCTATCGGCTAAATGAAATAGGATTCTGTTGGTGAGCTGAAGTGTCAGCAGTCTTGTAGAATAAATAATAAATAGGCTCTGTGGAGCTTGGATACCACAAGATTATCACAGGTTGTCCGTCGCGAGCCGGGTGTTAGCAGCTGAAGGGAAAGGTCGTGGAGCGCTCCTTGGGGTCGGGCACAGCGACAGGCTGCGAGCGGGCTTGGGGCTTGGCCGGACTAGCGGCGGCCGAACCTCATGACGACGCCGCGTTCTCGTTACCTGACGAGGAGTCCTTGTGCCGCAGCGACCGCTTCAGCTTGTCCACCAGGCGGTTGTGGAACTTGTTCAGGCTGCTCTGCGAGCTGGACTTGGGCGGCGACGACGACGTGGACTTGCTGGGTGACTGCAGGCTGTTCTGCGACGTGCGGCTGCTGGCGCGCGAGTACTGGCGCGACGACATGTTCATGGGCACGCTGCGGTGCGCTGGAGACCCCACGATGAAGTCGGAGCCCGGCGAGGTGGACAGGCTCGGGCCCTCCGACTTGCACTCTGACACCTTGCGGGACCGGCACATCTGCGGGTTTGAACACTCGCTGCTGCGACGGGAGCGGTTCGACTTGTAAATGTCCCAGTCGTTTTTCACCACAGGCATCATGAAAGCCATCTTCACTAATTTCAATTTTAACTTAGACAACACTCAAATCTAATTGTTTTATTTCAACTAGTTATTGTGTTATTTTAGCTAGTATTGATTTACTTAAGTTATTAAAATTATTTAATAGACTATGAAATTTTCTAACTGTCAACACACACCACGTGTATTTGTTATAGAATGAAGCGGCAACGTACACCAATTCTTATATATCTAAAAAGCTAGGTTGCGCTCTTTGATCTGATTGGTTAACTCCTTACTGAACGGGAGTAGGGAGGAGGTCACAATTATCATATGGAAATTCCAATATTTAACGCTATAGACCTCTGGGGAAAACTAGATGAAACATAATCCCTAATCAATAATGCACTCTTCAAAAACATTTTAATTAAAATTTCACAATATTTACAATAATGACGAAGAAACCATATAGATAATATCTGGGCTTTAGATAACCCGTTTTTCACATTGTGTAACAAAGTTGCCTATCTTACCACCGTTAATATTTTTAAAATTCTAATTTTCCAGAACTTTTACATTTTCGAATAGTAAAGTTACCACCAATATTTCCCTTCTAGTTCTTAATAAGTGATCAAATTTTATTCAAAACATTGTTAATGATTATATATTTTGTATTTTATTCTTGAAAATTAAGCTGTGTAAATGTACTCCTCTGACGTGAGCGCCCGAATATACCGACATGTCACATAACCAAACATTCTGATCTCCAAAATATTCAACTCATTGTTAGCTAAAGTGTTATTTTTACTAGTAAAAACTGCAAAGTAAGACTACAATGTCTGCTCTAAATAGCGTTGCTTCTTTGTACAAACAATTAAAACAAGAATGGAGTTCTTCAAAGAGAAATTTAACGAAATGTGGACAATTTCTAGTTGATTTGAAGGTTCGTATTATTATTATTTTGACACAAACATATTTAAAATGTGTGTACTTTAGGTTGGATTGACAAACTTAATGTTCCTTCCAACATCAAACTCAGCCGCATCTCAACAGGAGTTGTTAATTGCTAGAGATATCTTGGAAATTGGAGCACAATGGAGTATAGAGACAAGAGATATACCTTCTTTCGAACGGTATATGTCTCAACTTAAGTGTTATTACTTTGATTACAATTCTCAATTGCCGGAATCCGCTTTTAAATATCAATTACTTGGTTTAAATCTTCTTTTCTTATTGTCTCAAAATCGCGTAGCTGAATTCCACACTGAGTTAGAATTGTTACCTTCCGATCGCATTCAAAGTGATGTGTATATTAAACATCCATTGTCTTTGGAGCAGTATTTGATTGAAGGAAGTTATAATAAGGTAATTTTTTTGAGTAATAATTTATTAAAATAATTCAAGTGAATACATTTACAGATTTTCTTGGCCAAAGGCAACGTACCAGCTCAAAACTACAATTTCTTTATGGATATTTTACTGGATACAATTAGAGGAGAAATTGCAGTTTGTCTGGAAAAAGCTTACGAAAAAATATCTTTGAATGAAGCAGCCAGAATGCTGTACATGCCAAATTTACAAAGTATTCGAGAATACGGAGACAAGAGAAACTGGAAGCTTGGGAAGGATAACTTCTTCTATTTTGCCTCAGAGGTGAAGAAAACAGACGACCCGATCCCATCTGTGGAACTTGCTGAACAGGCTATTTTCTATGCTAGAGAATTAGAAATGATTGTTTAAATTACTGTACTTTATTTCATAATAAAATTACATTTTATATTTATTTTTTGTATAATAATATCGCATTTTATTTACACATTTTTGTACAATCAAATTTTGTCCATTGCTGAGAAAATTGCAGCACTCGCGATTTTTGTTGATCGAATTTTTCTTGTCGTGGATTGCGCCATTTACTGTGATGCAAATCCAAAATTCCTCCGATGATTTCGGCTGCGAAATTTTTTGGAAAATATCGTTGGTCTTCTATGACATGAGCAAATCCTTCAGTCATTCCAAAGGACACGAAAAAATAGGGCAATCCTTTAGGAATTGCTCTCCTAACATCCCTTCCTGATAAGCTAACCAATTTTTTATTTGTACTCCATTCTGTTTCGCATTCATCTATAGCTTTTTTAAAATAAATTGGAGCCATATCTCCTTGTTCTTTAGGAACAGGGACACAATTTATAATCATGTGGTTGTATGAATGGGCATTTAAAACTGTTTCGAAAAATATTACATCGTTATCGTCGGAAAGAAACATATTAGTAAGCGATTTTCTAAATGTGTTTATTTCTGCCCATTCGTTTTCGTCGAGTTGAGTTGAACAAGAAACATGTCTTGTTGGAATTAATAAACAATGACCCTCCGTTAACGGTTCGTAAGGAGGTAAACTTAAGTAAACAGTTTCTCCTAAAGTTATCATTAGATGCTTTTCCATACGGGATGATTGCACACATTGTCTGCAATTATCCAAAGCGTCATTCATTCTGTGGTGTTCAGCTACAGCTCTATCTTTTTCTTTTTGGGCATTCTTTTCAGTTGTTTTTTCGTTACGTATTTTATCAACAAATACGTCATCCATATCGTCGTTTTTAGAAACTTTTGAAGCCAGTTTAACAAATTCTGCATCTTGTTGAGCTGAGCTGAACTTCTCGTTTTCAAACATTTGTTTGAGAGAATATTTATCGTCGTCTGGGAAATATTTCTGCCGTTTTCCAGCATCGTGTGTTTCTGCTTTCTTCTTGCGTTTGTAATTATCTGGTTCTGGTGCGTTCAGCGGTTTTGAGTAGCCTCTTGAATCAGTTCGATACAAAATAACTCCTTCCTCTTGATTTTCTTCTTCTGGATGATTTTTGCGGTGTTCTCTAGCTCGTTCTAACTTTTCTTTTAATTCTTTTACTTTTGCTGTTTGTCCTAATATTTCCGCTTTTACGATTTTTGCGCCGATGTCATTCATTTCTTTGTCCGTTAGAAAGTCTGATGAAGATTGTTCTTCAATTTTATGTTTTGTTTCAGGTTCTCGACGTGGAGGAGAATATGGTTCTCGACGTGGAGGAGAATATGCTTCTCGACGTGGAGGAGAATATCTCGATGATGACGGTTCTGGTTCTTGACGACGTGGTGGTGACTTCTTTCGCCAGTTAGGACGAGATGATTTGGATTTATATGAAGATTGGTAAGAACTCTCTTCATTTGGTTTTATAAATTTTGATTTTTGTGTAAGAGAAGGCAGCCCATCGCCTCCATCCTTCCAATATGGATTTAACTCTCGAGTACTTTTACCAGGGTTGTAAATTGATGCTTCTCTCTCTTTTTGTTTTGCGAGTTCTCGTTCTTTGCGACGATCTTGCAATTCGGAAGTTGTAAATAAACTTGTAAGGGACATCCACTCGTCTCGTTCTTGTGCAGGCGGTTTTTGTTGCGGTTTTTCTTCTTTCGTTGCTGTCTGTGATTCTTTTTCAACCCATTCTTCATTAGAAGATGAACTAGATGATGATGATGACCTTCTTGATTTGGACTTTTTCTTGTGTCTGTGTTTCTTTGATTTTTTGTGTTTACCCATTTTAGTTGTTCTTTAAAATAAGGTTATGTTTACAATCGTTCATCAACGTTTGCATAAATTAGAGCATGAGCACACGGGGGTGCCAAAACAAAACATTATAAAATAAATAGAATTATGTAGTTAATTTTTGAGTTATGTTACGGAATGCGATTATTTAATTAAATTGAAAACTATTATTTTTAATAATATGAATGAATTTTATAAATAAAAATATCCTAAATGATTCCGGTGTTGACGTACGCAAAGTAAATATGGCTGATCAAGTAAATGACAGCTCACAAGTTTTAACAAAATTACAGAAATTAAGTATAGAAAATAATTGTAATAAGGAAAATGGTAACGTAAACTGTGACAATGAATCAGATAAATGGGGTTTACCTATGACAGAGGTATATAAACTTGCTGTAAGCTTTTACAAAGGTATGTATAGGTTATACAATTTTATAAAGTTTGTTTATCACGCCTCCAACTCATCAAAAACTATTTTTACGATGAACTTTATACTTGCTTGTAGAAAAGGAAGGAAAAGCCATACAATTAAGTTATGAAGATAAGTTACAATTAGTTGCATTTTCTCAACAAGTCGCTCATGGGCCTTTTGCTAGTGCTACAAAACTTCCACCATTAGGAGCTTTAGATGTTGTCGGCCGAGATAGGAGGTTGGCATGGGAACGATTAGGAAATTTATCTTTGGATCAGGCGAGATCAGGCTTTGTAGAATTATTAAACCGGCGATGTGCGCTCTTATCACCACATATAGAAGCACACAGAAGAGAGAAAGAAGAAAAGGATCGCTTAGCAAAAGAGGAACAAGAACGTAAATTAATCGAATTAGAAGAACAAAAAAGGAAAGAAGAAGAGCAGCAAAGAATTCAAGAGCAATTAGAAAAAGAAGAAACAATTAAACGACAAATCCAGCAAGCTTTAAATGAACAAACCTACGAACAGTTTCGAAGCTACGCCGAGCAGCAATTCCCCGGGGAACCAGAACGCCAAGGTGCTTTAGTCCGACAGCTGCAAGAGCAGCACTATTTCCAATACATGCAGCAACTCCAAGCCTCGCCTCAATCCGAACCCATTCACGAACCAGCCAAGGAAGAACCAGCGGAGCCAGGACCGAGTCCAGCCAGTATGTGGACGCGGTCCGACATCCAGGCCTTCAAACAAGCCGTAGCGCAGGCTGAAGGCGATGGGGTGGTGAGGGTTGGGCACGGAGAGACAGTCACGGTTAGGGTTCCTACACACAGAGAGGGCACGCGGCTCTTCTGGGAGTTTGCCACCGATCACTACGATATTGGTGAGAAGAGTTGCTGAGTGTGTTTTGGGAGAGGAAATGGCGATGGATGGTTTGTTTGTTGAATGGGGTTTTTCGTTTTTTATAGAAATTTACTATGCATTAATTTTAGTTAGTGTTCGACCGACGTTTCGAACTAAAGTCTTTACTTAAAAAATAGTATCTCTTCAAAAATAAATTAATTTTGTAATAAATTGATGACTTATTTAATTTAATAATCGAATAATACAAGTATTCTCCGACCGAAGTTTCGGTTTCGGCCAAAAATGCTGGTTTCGGTCAAAAATTAGCCGAAACTTCAGCCTGACCGAAATTACAGTTCGTGTTTGTTTGGAATTCGCCCATTTTTTATTTGTTAGTTAATAGTTTTGTTTTGTACGTTATTTTATTTTTCTTCCTTTCGGAGATATCATTATTATTTTATTATCGTTATTATGAGGCTGTTATAACAAAGGTACCAAGTGTAAGATGTCATTTATTTATTATTTGTAGAATTAAGACAAAAAAGTAACGTTATTTTCAGAGAACAGCATACATTATAAAAGAACCTGTTTCTTAGTAAAAATTACTTCTTGAAGGATTTGATTGTGATTATGTGCGGTGGTGAAAGATAACTAGTCTTTACTACTTTAGTACAGAGTGGCCCGTATTGAGCTCACTTTTTTATGAGTGCTTTTGTTAAAAGTGATGTTTGGCCTCATAATATTATAATGTAAAAAAGTGATTTTATCATAAAAGTGAGTTCGTAATTCGTAATATGGGGCAGTATCTCTACAAAAATAAAGTTTTTTTTTTATTACATTTAAGTTTTTTTTTATTAAATTTAATAATCGAATAATACCTTATAAGGAAAGAAAAATACTAGGTATCAGTGGTTAATAAAAATTTAATTAAATTTTAACTTTACTACATAAATTTCGGTTTCGGCTGAAAACCGTGTTTCGGTCAGACACTAATTTTAGTACTTTGAATAGAAACGTATCTTATCTCTCGTAGAACCGTATTTAATAAATAAGAACGACGTTTGTTTCAAAACATTTATTTTTAATCAAGGTTAATATACTTTTCGGCCGTTGAATAATTTTTGGAATAATTTAGAATAATGCAAAAATGATTATCAAATATTCAGTATTTAAATTAAATAATTAAAATTTTAAAAGTTTACATGTCCCTGTGACGTCTCATTTCCTGATAAATAGCGGTTTGTCATGCTTCTGTGAATTTGTGTTCACTAATGTATGTCACTGCTTGTGTTTCTCTTTCTTTTATTAATTGTTTTTATTAAGCTTTCTTAAAAATAAAAAATTACTTTTGTAATGTTTTAAATTGAAAGAAAAATATGAAAAACCCCATTGCAGGAAAAGTTATCTTAATAGGCAATATGTTATATAGGGTTCGGTGTATACTTCGAATGGGGCGTCCCAAACACAGACCAAGTATCCGTTCACGTGTCCGAAAGTGAAGACGACGACGACGACATCGATGAAGATGGACTGGACGAAGACGGAATTCCCACGGGAGACATAGAAGCAGGAAGCAATTCAATATCGCGACCGCTGCTGAGTGAAATAGTCCCCGTGTTCCGTCGCGACTGCCAGAACGAGGTGTACGCAGGAAGCCACATGTATCCCGGACAAGGAGTGTACCTTCTAAAGTTTGATAACTCATATTCTCTCTGGCGATCCAAAACGCTATACTATCGCGTCTATTACACGCAGTGAGGCATTTCTCTTGTTACCTCCTTCCAAATCTGCTTTCAGTTTCTCAAGTTTTCAACTGGATTTCAGGCACAAAAATATTGTTATATGAAACTGAAAGTGGTTTTTATTTATAAGAATGAATGTTAATCAAGATCCTATAAATAGGAAAATATATTTTTAAGTTGTATTTTTTGTTAAGTATTATTTTATTTATATTTTGTTATACTGATGAACGTAGGATCTATGTTTAAAATGTGCAATTGAAAATAGCTATGGAAATGTGATTTTACTTAAATTAAAATACGCCATATAAAATTCATTTTTCATTTATTCAATACAAAAATACATTTTAGATTTAAAAATATGTGAAGGCATCACATTTGATTATGGCAGTGAAACAAGGCAATCTTACAATTCTATCTTACATTAATTTGTAACTTAACAAGTAACAGTATTACATTAATATTGTACTTACATACAAGGGAAGCGTACCATTTTAATCAAGAATAAGTCTATAAAAATATACAAGAAAATAAATTCTTGCTTAAATGTAATATCCTATATACATGAACAATAATTATAAACCTCATGTTACACTACCAGTTATAAATAACATTCAGAAAAAAACTTACAGATAAAGATTTTCATTTGTTCGACAGCGATTTGATTTTCTTCATGATGAATGAATCATTCAAAGGCGTGGATTTCACAGGACTGAGGGTCAATCTTCTACGCAAACCAGGTCTAATTTCTTTCACAGGTGGTTGTTTTTCTGGAGTTTTGTTTCTAGAAGGTTCTAAAATGTTGAACTTGCTGCAATCAACAGGTGACCACGTAGCTGGAATGACCCGAGGTCCTCTTTGCTGTATAATCAACTCATCTGGGGAAGAACTCTTTGGAGTTACTTGGCCCTGTTGATTATTACTCGTTTGTGATACTTGTGTTATTTCCCCCAAAATAGTTCCCCGGCGATGTTGCTCGGGGGTTTGTATTTCCATCCTGAAAAGTAACCCTAGTTTTTGTTGATTCTAACTATTTTATTTCCACTTACCTTCAGTTTTTTTAAGGAGTTTGTTGTTTATTTGATGCAAAAATGTGTATTTTACATTAATGGTTGTTTTACATTGTACTTTTCACTCATAATAAAAGAGAAAAGGGACTGCTAGATATAATCAGTTAGGCGCGATTGTGACCGTTTCCCGCTAACGGCTAGAATACAAGCCGCCAACCTCATCTGCGCGGCGTGTTGTTGTTTACGGACGTTTGACACTTCACAGCTGATGATGACGTTGACAGCATATGATCATCTGATGACTTGATTTGTAACCATTAATTTTCTTCATATTTTTCTTTTATCTTTATATTACTAAAAAGTTTACAATTGAACTTGTTATTTTTTATGAACAAACTTTTGTTTTTTTTGTGACGTCAATAAAAAAAGAAAAACCAATGAAAAATTTTAAAATATTTTTAAAATTTAATGATCATATAATACAATATTAAAATAAATTATACATAAACTTATTTGAAATATCTAACTATGAATACATGGTAATATTGCAATACAGATATATTAGAAATTTAGATATTTCCAATTTCGTCGTCATCGCCTCCGATGGCTTTCCAAAAAGCAGCGACAACTTGTTCTGCACAATGTCTTCGTTCCCTTAAAGGCATTGTTTGGACACTTTCCTTCATCATGTGTAATTGTTGGAATAAATCATGGAACTCTAACTTCTCATCGTCCAGCATTAAATTGTCTAACATCTTGTCTATATTAGAACTGTTTGTAGGATCAATTGGTTCATTTTCCATAGAGTTATATTCATTAACTTTACTTTTCATTACTAGATTAGACCACATATGTGTTTGCAAAGCTTCTATAACTCGTTCAATACCTTTTGTTTCTTTAATGATTTCATCTTCTGGAGTTTCTTCCGCTTGAGGATTTAGTTCTATTAATTCAAATCCTTGTTCTAAACACCAAGCAATTGCCGCACGTTTAGATACTTTTGTATTTGAATTGAAAGTATCTGCTATTAGTACTTTTATTTCTGGTTGATGGTTATGTATAAACTCCTGCCATTTTTGTACATCCTCCAATCCAGACTCTTTTGTGTTATCAAAGTGGATAACGATAGCCTCTACTGTGTCTTGTAAATGTTGTGCATTTTCACCTGTCTTCAAAGTTCGTATATTTACATCTGCGGTATAGTACTTTGTGTCAATACTCCACATAAATGAAGCGTCATCATCAGGTTTTTTATTTATTATAACACAACCTGACAACATATCTACTATTAACGTAGGTTCAACATTACTGCAACTAACAATAACAATATTTGGATTCATATCCATTGTTGAAATGTTTTGACTACAAACGTAAATTTTAAATATAGGTTATCTTTTACAGTTTGACCAATATAAATAAATTCTTATAAAAAATATGAAAGTAACCAGCTAAATATTTTTAAGGATATAAAATCTAGTAATATTATATTAATAAATTATAGTAATAATCCAAAATAAAATTTATTTTTAGCGGGAAGATGTTGGTCTTACGAATTTAAATATGAATGGATCAACACATTCAAATTAGTATATTTAAAATAATTTTTATCAAACAAGATTAACAGAATATAGAGTCCAATTATTATCATGTGTTTCGAAAGTCAAATTATTTTATGGTTGTATACCCCTAATTCGAAGTTGTTAGCCCCATGTACCTAGTATGTGTATAACAAATTTGTAACGGATCAGTGACAAAAAGTGTTTTTGGAGTTCCAAAGCCATGACTTATATATATTTTCACGGATTTGAAGTCCGTTTTGCTCGGAAACATCCCGTTCTCGCGTAATTCGCGAAAATAGGTTATTTTTTAAATGTGGTGAATGTAGGCAACACCCAATACGACCTTGTGTCACCAATACATAAATATTGGTATACTTGTATTTTAAAATACTATAAGACATGGAAAAATTATAGAAAATGGTATTTAAGTATCAAATTCATTTAAAGTCATATAAAGCAAAATAAAAGGTTCTGTATGATTACTCGCGGCGAACTGGTTTTTGCCTTAAAACAAGGGTTGTGATTGGCCGAAAATGGCAAAACAAAAAACGATCACAACTGAATTTTCGAAATTTATTCTAAAAAATAATTATGATAATCAAAAAATTCGTCTTTTTACGCAGAATTTTTTGGTGTAAAGCTTTTCGAGATACGATTTTTTTTTAACCGAGATATTTAAACTTAAGGTTGAATAAAAAAAAGCTATAATTCTATTTGATATTTAACATTTTAAAAGTCCTTTTCAGGGGCGGATCTAGGAGTGTGCTGGGTGTGCAATAGCACACCTGAAATTTTTCAGGGGCGGCATATTAGAAAACCAATTTTTTAGAAATTAAAATTGTAATTAATTATTCATCTTTGTTTACACTTATTTACAAACTTTTTGAAGCATTTATAAGATCATATCTAGCATAAATATTTTTTATTACAATTGTTTGACGTATGTAGGACCACACACATATTGGCTTGTTTCCACAATTTTATGTTACATGCAGTAAGCGGCAATAGCAATTAGAGGCGGGTTGTTTGTATCGGCATAGATCTGTGGTGTCGGTAGAGTACGTTATCAAAACACCATTTTTGTTCAATTATTAAATAACTCAAGGAAGGTGGACCTAACAGTTCAGCGCAGGGATACATGTGGGAACGTGTACATTTATTTTCTGATTTTCTGACTGTGAAGTTCAATTTGAAAATGTGCTCAACATTCAATTAATAATTTGTGCGATAGGTATGTTTTCATTTAAAACTTTACCATTAAGCTTAAAACCTTGAATGTATAAGTAGTTGTAGATATAGGTAAATTACTATAAGAAAATAAAATTTACAAAATTTGGAAGCTATTCTGTTTTTATTCTTATATTATGTCAATATTTACATACCTACTTATATAAATATTGTCATAACATATCTACCACATCTTACAATTTACTAATAATTTTAGCTTCCAAACTAAAATCATATAAATTTATCTGCACTTTAATTTTATGACATAATATTTTAAACAGTATTAATATTGTTAGTACTCAACTCCAGCTGAAAAATGCTAAAACAACACACCGATTCATTTTACTTTTTATTTAAAATTAAAAATATTGGTCCTATGGATACAAAATTATTAATAAACAAATGTAAAAATTTAGAGTTGTTGTTTACTGATAAAGATACCACAGAACGGGATTTTGATGCAGATGAGCTTTACACGAAACTCAAATCTTTAACTACAATTGTAAAAGACGATAAAACTCCTAAAGAAATATTAAATTATATTTATAAACAAAACTTTACTATTCTTTTGCAAATGTTATAATAGTTAATTAATTAATTTATTACTAACATTACCTATTAGTGTTGCTACTGACGAAAGATCATTTTCAAAGTTAAAATTGATCAAAAATTATTTAATATCTACACTATCTCAAGAAAAACCTGTAGCGCTTTCTATACTTTTCATAGAACATGAAATTGCCGAAAAAATAAATCATAACGTTATAATTGTAAAGCGTTTTGCTCAAGCAAAGGTAAGAAAATTACCTTTATAGTAGGCAACTTACATGGGCTGTGAATTGAGTTACCTACACTTCTACGTTATTGTATTTTTTTAGAGTTTTATTTCTTTTTGAGTATGTAGTATGTATGTTTTCTTCTTTCTTTGTTCATCTTACTCATTCGTAACATCTATCAGTATTTTTTTTGCCGTTTGATGGGACTTAGGTACATATTTTTCCAGTTTATTGGACACAAAATAAAATAAAGATTTATGGTCAGACAAGTTCACTGTTAGTTGTGGAGGGGGGTTGGTTCTGTAAGCGGAGGGCGGCAATTTGAGGTTTTGCACACCTTATCTTTCCACCTAGATCCGCCCCTGGTCCTTTTTGCCCTAATTATGTCCTTAAACCCATGTTTCTCACTAGGAACTTCGTCTTTAGGGCATTTAAAAATCTTATCTTACACTTTCCTATCAATTTTAAACAATTTAATGGCTTAAATCGGTGAAATTCGATTCTCCCATAAGAGTAACATTGGAGAGGATTTCGCCATTAGGTATAGCTTTCCTGGACAATTTGGGGCCCTTTTGGGATATGTAAAATACATCTAAAATTAGTAAGGTAGCCGCAGCCCCGACCCTTTACACCCAGATTTAGGTTCAGAAATAACATTTGAAAAACCGATAAATTTGCCATTTACCGATTGATTATGAACTTTTTACTTAATGTGGGGCCCATTTGATATTAGAAAATCAAAATCTACGTTATTTCAAACCCCTATAAACCTTTTTAGCGCATTCGACCCAGTTTTAAAAGAATTGGGTGTAGACATATATTTTGCAATATATGGCAAGGACAGCCGTCAACTTTGGGGCTCTCGTTTGTTAAATTTAAGTAGCGGAACCAGAATTTCTTAAGGAAAATGAAAATCTATGGTATTTTAAACACCTATACACTTTTTAGCGCATGTGACCCAGTATTAAAAGAACTGGGTGTAGATACATGTTTTGCAAAAGCTTAAACCTCTGATTTACCCACACTCAATTTTGGGTAAAATCGGAATTTTGCCTTCTATTGTTTTATTCTCTTTTTCAGTCAAACTAACCTTCTCATATTCTTTTATAATTTCTTATAAAAAATGTGATACATATTACAATTCATGTAATGATATTAGTTTCTAAGACATCTACATTATTTGTTACATTAAAAATAGCAGTAACAAATTTTATGTATCCCACCACCAAAGCAAGTAAACGCAAATCTTACTTCAAACGCGAGCGCTGTACTGAACAGTACTAGAAATGTCATAAAGTACAAACTATTTTGAACTGCTAATAAATAATAAAGCAATCTAGTGTAAATAATTACCAATAAATAATCAACAGTTTTTATACTAAAAATTAAAGGTATCTATTCTAATCCTTAAACAAAATATATAATATAACCTAAAACTTTACGAAATGACAAAAAATGTTTTAGCTCAAAATGACTTCTAGTGAAGATGTTCTTTTGCAAATACCACAAGTTCGTTATAAAAAAGGCGATGGCACGTTATATGTTATGGATCAGAGGATAGCTTGGATGTTAGAGAACAGAGAAACATTTTCAATATCACATTTATATCAAGATATTAAAGGTAAATACTAGAGATCATTATTATATTTATATTTACTGATTTTTTGAACTCATTCTATTTAACAAAGTACTAAAACACTGTCAAATCGCTGGTGTATAACTACCTATGTAGCTCTCAGAAGGCACACCGGTCGATAAGTTCTAAACGTAGTATCTTATATATTATAGCACAAAAAATATCGCCAGAAGGCAAACCAAAAATCCAACTCCAAGTTGTACTCCACAATGGAGTGTCCTCCACATTTCATTTTGTGAACCGTGAGGGACCTCAAGCTCAATCCGCAGATCGAGATCGGGTCAAAGAGCTCCTAGTGAGTCTTCTCCCCAAATTCAAACGAAAAGTAGACAAAGAACTAGAAGAGAAAAACAAACTACTGTCTTCAAATCCTGCCTTATTACAACTGTACCGAGATCTCGTCATGACCGAAGTCGTTACTTCAGAAGAATTCTGGGCGCAGCACGCAAGTCAATGGACCCAGGCCCAGAAAGGCCAAAGTCAGGACATTGGCGTGTCTGGGGCTTTTTTAGCGGACATCAAACCACAAACCGACGGTTGTAATGGCCTTAAATACAATATTACTGCAGACATTATAGAGTGTATTTTTAAAACTTATCCTGCTGTGAAGAAAAAATACTTGGAACACGTGCCAACTAAACTTTCAGAAAGCGAATTCTGGACTAAGTTCTTCCAGTCTCACTACTTCCATAGGTAATAAATAACTACAGTTTCCAATAACCGAAAAATTCACGGGTATCCACCAGGTCCAAATTTGAATTTCAGATTCATTACTCGGAACAGATCTTTGGATAAGAGTAGGAACCGGGTAATGAAATCGTTTCTGAGTCTGATGTAATAAAAAAAGGTGACGTAGTAAACGTCCCATTTTATAACTTCATTATCGTGTATTCATAAAAGATATATGATATGTTTTGTCCTGTTGTAAATAAATGTTTGTACGAATATTGTCAGTTCTAGAATCGAGTAATTTGTGGCTTTATTTCAAAATTCAGATCTTTTCAATTTCAGAATCAGTAACTGTTTACTTTCAATTTCAAATCCAAGAACTGTTTAATGTCGATTTCAAAATTGTTATAGTTCTTGTAACAGATATTTGAAAATGACTTATACAAACTTTACAACCTTTTATGGAGGGTTGGGTAATTTACTGGTCGAGAGTTTACTTTGTTAAATTTTGTTTCTTGCATCTAAAGACTATTTTCAATAACTGTTTGTATTTCTCTAATCCTGTAATATTTTAATCATTTTATAATTTATAAATTTAATTACACTAAAATGCATTATTATTGGAATATTTTAATCTAGATTTAAAAGTACATAATTAAAAAACACCTTAAACCTCAATTTCGGATACGATCCAGGAAAGAAAAAAGTACTGGCTTAAAGAAACCTTTGCCGCAAATCTAATAAAACTTTATAAGGGACAATTGGCTTATTTTATAATGATTTTCAAATATCTCTTACTTTTGATTCCAGACCTAAATCTGGGTAGTTTTGGACTCTTATTAAGAACCTATTACTTGTGTATTTAAATAACGGATATTCGAATAATATTAGATTCGTATTTGATTCCAATTACTAATACCAATATTTCTTATCCTCGCGTTTAATAATAAATATTTAATTACTTTTTTAGAGACCGTATTAACACGGGAAGTAAGGACATATTCACAGAATGTGGTAAATTGGACGACCAAGAACTAAAGAAAGATATTCAGTCTGGAATAGAAGATCCTTTAGTAGACATAACTAGTTTTGAAGATAAAACACTGGAAGATGGATTCGGAAATTTATCAGAAAAGAATTCATCAAATCCAGGAAATGTTGTTCATCAATCCATGATAAAAAGATTCAACCAACACTCCGTCATGGTGTTAAAAGCAAGTAAGAATAACAAACCAGAGCAAACAAACGGCACTACAAGTCAACCATCCAGCAACAGCACAACCCCAGTCCCACAAGAAGACACCCACCACATCAACAAGAAACAACGCATCCAGGAAAAGATCACGTACGACGATTTAGACGCGCAGGACGAAGACGCTTCCATGTCGAAACAACAACTGAGCTTATCCAAAGTGGAGAGATACTTACAGGGTCCGCTCCAGGGGACGATGTCCGACGGCATCTCCGCGACGGACGTGTTGACGGTGAACCGGCGGCTGCAGAACGAGGTGCGGACCTGGCACCAGCGCCAGCCGTCCAGCACGCTGGTGAGCCCGGCCGCCGCCGTGGGGGCCCTGGGGGAACTGTCTCCAGGTGGGGCTCTCATGAGAGGCTTTCAAGAACAATCTTTAGCCCGTAAGTAGTAGGTTGTAAATAAAGTTTTTGCGGTTTTTGACACTTTGATTTCAAATGTGTATTAATCTAAATAGTAACCATTGTACAGGGTGTCCGTTTTAAGAGGCTAACCATTGGGATCTCGAACACCGTAAGAGATAAGAAGTCGCCAAATTAGGGAAAATTACCGCATTAGTTAGTTTCCCATAAAAAAATGCACAGGTCACTATATATGAGCAAAAAACTAATTTTGGTCAATTTACTTTTTAATTTGTAACTTTTTTGTTTCAATTCATACAAGTTTCTAGTTTGCACTTTTTAAAAGGAATTCACAACGGTCTTCAAAATTTTTGTAGCTTGATCAGTTTTCAAGAAATTCATACTTTTTTTGCAATGATATAAAACACATGTACATTAAAAAAAACTAAGAAATTTATTCACTTCGGTCAAGTGTGCTTTGGAAACAAAATTGAAAATCTTTTGTTTCAATAAAAATTTTATCTAATCAATTCAGTTAGTTAGGATTTTAATATATTGCTTATCGAAATAAGCAGATTAATTTAGAAACATATCTTCAGCGTTTTTCAGAAAGACTACAACCTTATATGACGTATTTGCTTCTGTTTTTTTAGAAATTTAGGCGAATATTGAATTGAACTGTTAAAAATTGCTTTATTTTCGTTCATATTGTGAGTCATCCATTTGTCGAATTTTTTGGACTTCCCAATTTCTCGCAAACTACCAAACCTTTTGAAACATTCTTGCATAGTACTTTCGTTACTCGTTACTCGATCAAATGGAAGTTGATATTGCGAGCTGTTTCCGCTTCATTTCGGCCTATTTTGAATTGGAACAAGAAAATAGCCCTAATTTGCTTTTTTTTTCAATTTTATTTAACATCAAGAAAATTGTCAACAACTAAGCTAAAATGGAACATTAATTTTTATCACTGTAGAGCAATAGATGAACTTCAAAATGACATACGATACAAAACTAGTATTTGTAATCAATATGTAAAAAACCGCAATAACTTTACAATCTAACAATTTTGAATTTTGGCCCCAATTTTGAATTCTGAAATCACTTGTAATGTTTGTAGAATTAGTCCCAGCGGATATAGAAAAGGAAGTGAGGAATTTGTACCTAGGATTATGTGAGTTATTGAGACATTTCTGGTTATCATTTCCCCCAACTACGCCAACTTTAGAGCAGAAAGCTGTTCGGATGCACGAAGCTTTACAGAGATATCATGCTGCCAAACTTAAACCATTTGAGGTAAAAACTTCACATTTTGTGGTCCAATATTTAATTGATTTAATTACAGGATAAAATCCTTCGAGAATTATCTCCGTTGTCCCACCATTTAACAACTCATTTAAATCAATTGTTAACTGCTGCCTACGGGAAATTCAACACTTGGCAACAACGAAAAAGTCAACATCGTTAATTTATTTCTATGTTACGCCAATTTGTATTATTTTGTTTAATAAATAATTACTAATATTCTTGCTGTTTTAACTTCTAATAAAAATTATATTTACGAAGTTTTACAACACAGTTATATGGAATTATTATATATTAATTAATTAAATTAAAAACTGTAAAATTAAACCACATTTCAACCAGAAATGTTATCAAATCTTTATTTTTCATTTATACCGTAAACATCGGTAATGAAAAATACGATTATTGTACAGATCATCAAAGGCAGAAATATCAGCCCGCCAAATTTGGGCTTTCATCAAATATTTTACGACCAGTTACGATTTTTGATTTGTCAATCAAATTGTAAGACAGAAATTTCTTCAGTTGCAAAGAAAATTTATGATTTTTCAACTTTCTAGTCGTAATATATTTAAATGCGCACATTTCACATTTTTAAATAATGTGATTGCCTCATGTCAATTAAAATAAAATATTATTGATGAAAATTGCAACATGAGGAGTTAAAAAACGAATTAAAGTATAAATACAACAAAAACAACATTATAAATATAAACAACGCGACTTACATTAGTCACACAAACTTGTTTTCGTGTGTGCGAATCTTCTTATGGCCTGTGGACAACCCGGCGTGGTGTCTCTGCGGCGGTTGCATACACGGAGTCCTGCTTGTCTTCCTCAGGAGAGAGTTGGCGCCTTCGAACCACAAATCCAGCGAATATAGCGTCGCCAGTTGTCCTAACTTATCCTGTTCGGCTCCGCAAAGTCTCAGTTCTGATCTGCCGGTGTCCTGGAGGAATCTGGCCACGCGTTCATTTGCCCCAGTTGTGATGCTGAAGCCGGGGCGTTCGTTGTGGAGACGGCGACAACCGGCTCGGATTTCTCGCGGGTCTCCGTCGTTCCAGCATTCCATAGGTGGTTCTGGTTGCGGCGCCCAGTCTGTGAGTTCGTCGTCTCCTTCGTGGCCTTCGCCGCCGCTCCAGCTCAAGCTGGATTCGCTGGCCACTTCGCAGGCGTCGTCCACGGATTCGTCCACGCATTGTGTTTCCATTGTTGTGTCGTCGTCCACGCAACAAAACTTTTCAATTTTGTTTATAAGGCTCTGATTCAGAGGCTTAATTTTTGTACTAACTTTGATATTTGTACAAGAAGGGTCTAAACGTTGAGGCCGTTTGCGTTTGCCGCATGGAGGTATTGGAGTTTCATCCACACACATACGTTTAAGTTTTCGTTTGCGGCGGATGTTTGGACGTGCGGGAGAGTTCTCGTTGAAGGAGTCGCTCTCAAGGCTGTAGTTTATTGCTTTATTCATAACTCCGTACTTTCCCTGAAGAGTTACAAATGTTGGAATGTTGTTTTTCATACGCAATGAACTGGATTTGTTGATGGTTTTAGCGACGGCCATGCTGAAAGACATGTCGTCTGAGTCGGATTGGTGAAAACTTTGATGTTTTGCACGACTCATGTTTTGCATTCGGAGATCATTGTTGCTGCTGCTGCTGTCATCGGAGTGATTATCACCCGACTTCGTCAGACATAAATCTATTAATAATACGAAATTGTAAAAATAAAGATCTAAGTTCAATGGTATTAAAGTTTAACCCAATTTAAAATCATTATGAAAAACACTTAAAAACAATAATTGTAAAATGGCGCAATTATCAATTTATTTTATAACAAAAAGAAATAAGTTATGTAAATCTTATTTTTATATATAACAAAAAACAATAATGATTAAGTATTGTATAACAAGAATATAATATAAAAATATGCATAAATAAAAACTCACGCAAATTTCCAGCAGACCTCGTCCGTCTTTTGATGCCCCATCTTCTATTTAACTTGAAATTTGCTGGTCCACAAGGTTCAGAATCTTCTAAAGCTAAAGATAAATCTTGTGCTAAATGATCCATTTTTCTTGAAAACTTCTAATATGTAAACTATTGTCAACTACATCTGACACTTGACACTGACAACTGTTCTTATTCTTGTTTATATGTTGTTGCTACGCCAACTATGGAAAAATACAAAAACCACGATTAATTTTAAATTCATCATTAATATTTCAAAAAGATGTAAGAACTAATTCTATGTTATTTAATCACACATAAATAATCAAAACTTTGATTTATTTTTAGAAATTAAAACCTAACCTTAACCATGGACAAAAAGGCAAACAGGGATAAAAGAAGGAAAAATCTTAGTTATAAAACAAAAAAAGGGCAAGAGAAAGAACCTGAGAAAGAATCTGTTACCGTACAAGAAACTGTTCTGCCAAACAACTGGTCAAAGTATGAAATTACTGAGAACGATGAACCAGAAGGTGCAGATTTTGAAACCTTATTACTAGAACCAATCTCCAACGATTCTCACTTTAAATTTAAATCTGAACAAAACTGGGATGCTGATATTAAATCACAATTAGAATTAAATAAATATTTTACACTAGATTTAAAGTTATTAGCAGAAGGAATATCAACTATTCCTTTTCCCAAACGACATAACTTAAACGAAAATTTATTTAGCGTAAGTTAATTATCTTATAAATAATTTTTTGTTTAATTGTAATAATTGTAGGATTTAGAGTTAGATTCAATCAAAAAACATAGTGAAAACAATACTCAAAAATATAAAAAGTTCCTGGAAAAGAAATTTCCAAAGAAAAATAATAACACTATTAATAAAACTGCAGATGATAAACCTAAAGTTGAATCAAACGATATTAAATTAGAAAATACAATTCAAATAAATATAGAAACAAGTAATGAAATTAAGGAAGTAAAAAAAGAGGAACCAAAAGTTGAAATAAAACCGGATTTACCGAAAGGACAAAGAGTTCGGCCACAAAGAAAACAGGATGATGATGTAGATGACTTACTAAACTTGAAATCTCCTGAAAAAATTGAAGAAGTCGAAATAAAAGGTAATTTACTTACGGATAATATAGACAACACAATTTATTTTCATTTGTAACAGAATTAAACAAATGCATAACGTTTGAAAATTTATTTACGAAATGTTATGCATTTGTTTGTATTTATTTTAATACAAGGCTCACTATTTTTTTTTACAACTAAAAAAATGCGGAACCATAGAAATAGTATATTAAACACAAAGATTGAGAAGACTTTCATTATTGACCTAGCGCAAAGTTTGTGTTCCGAGGTGCAAAGCAACCGAGGGACATAAGACGCTGGTCAATAATGGTCTTCTCAACCTTGGTATATATTTTTTTTCACTACTAGCATGTAAATCCCAATACTACTTAAAAATATATATATTAAATAGCAAAGATTTTGAAATGAATATTTACTTAATATTCACAAAAATAAAGTAGGCTGTCTTTGATTTTATATTTGACGTTGCAGTTTGTCAATGCCACTTTTGATTTTTAATTTGGTTTTTATTTAAATTAGATGACAAATTTAAATTATGAGTCCATTTTACATTTTTCTTGAATTAAACGAAACAATATTTTGATTTGAGTTTATTTTAAGAGTGACAGTTTTCATTATCGACCTTGGTTTTTTGTTTTACTTTCATGACTCACTACAATTTTTTTGCAGCTGAAGACCCACTGCTTCAACCAATAGAAATAAAGAAACCGCCAATGCCTCAACAACCAACTGTAGATTTAGAACAATGGCTTGATGACATTCTTGATGATTAATAATTTTATTACTCAAATAAACATGAATGGTGTTAATGAAAAAAATATTTATTCTTGCATATAAAATCACATTAGTATAAACAAAATTTGCATTAGTGCGTAAAACATGTTAGAAATATTTACAAAACAATACTTGCAAATATAAAATAAATTAAATAATAATGGGTAAATTGCTGGGTGCAGCGGCCAATCTCGGGGTTATAAAAGAGGGGCTCTTGGATCGGAGCCCCGGCCTTATGGGAGTTTTCTGGGGCGTACGGTTTACAGTCCCCAAAATTTTTCTCGGAGTTCCATTTACTGTAATTTGAGGAACTTGCAGGCCTTTGCTTCGGAGGTTCCTTTCTGGGAAAATGGAACTTCTGCAGGATGATTTCAACTCTAAACCGTTCTGGAAAGAATATTAAATAAATAAACTGTAGAAATTTTCCCACCCAAAGAAAACTTACTTCAAACAATTCATAATTTGTGTCGTTAACTTTTTGGGTATGGGACCGCCTTTTGATTTTTTCTAGCCGACGTTTTCTGTCGATGGATTTCTAGAAAAAATCAAAATTTGAAAACTACGAACCTACAAGCGCTACTTCACTTACTACTTTGGAGGAACTGGAAATTTTGGAAGATTTTGAAACTGATCCATCAATTCTGCTCCGTTTGGAAACTTCACTTATTGGAGTAAACAATTTGCGTTTGCTGCTTGAAGAAACTGTAGTTCCATTCCGTAGAAGCGATTTACTCGGCGTTGGAGTTGTTTGTTCTCTTAGTTTCTTCTTTACGCTTAGTTTAATTTTTTTGTCTTCCTTGTGCTCCTTCCAGGATTCGCTGACTAATTCCTCGATTGATTTTCCGCATACGAGGAAAGGTCTGCCGTTTTTGACTTCATATTCTTTGACCAAATCTAATAGTTCATTTTCTATTTTTGGTAGTTGAACTGAAATGGATTTGCGCTCTTTCTCTTCGTTAAGAAGTTGGCATCCGCGATTTTTAAAACGGTTTGGTTGACTGGCGCGATGTTCCAAATCTAACATTTTTTCCCACAGTTGCTCTCGTTTGTTGTACATGTTAAATATTGCACTAAAATATATATAGTTTTATTATACTATTCCATAAATTAATATGAATACCGGGGATCTTGTGGTTTTAAACAAATTTATTACTTAATAGTATATTATTTAACAAGCATAATATGTAGGCTATATTACACGAGGATGTAATTAAAAATACGAGCGGTAGCGAGTATTTTTAATCATCCGCGTGTAATGTAGCCATATTATGCCAGTCAAATACTATACTTTATCTACAACTATCAGGCATATAAAAAAATCTGATATTATTTGTTAAATATTCAGTTAGGTGTGAGTAGTTCATGTATAGCTTAACAGATGGCGCCACAGTAGCACTTAAATGTCAAAATAACTTTTCAAATTGTATTTATTATACTTTTATAAGCATATATATTGATATTTATAATAAAAAATATGTTATTAATAAATTAACAGTTTAATAAAATATTATGTGTTAAATTATATGCCCTATTTATTACAGAAAAGTGTAGCGTGTATCATGACATTTCATATTACACTTGTGTAATATGAGTAGTATATTATATGTAGTATCACACGTATAATGTACCCATATTTCAATAGTTGTAGATAAAAATATTTTTAATTTGAACGCTTCTAATACTTCAATATTCCAATTAATATTCATTACTATGCAAGAATTAAAAACGTTAGAATATTCCATATGGTTAGCTAATATAAAAACAAAAGGAAATGGAAAATAATCATAGGCAGTCAGTTGATATAGTTTATTTCGACGTTTCGTTTTCATAGAAATCTTCTTCAGGGCAACAAATGGTCTTGAATTAACACTGATGTGTGTGAATGCTGCATATAATACCATCAACATCAATGTTAATTCAAGACCATTTCTAGCCCTGAACAAGATTTCTGTGAAATCAAAACGTCGGCATAGAAATAAATTATATTAACTGACTGCCTGTCTGATTATTCTCCATATTCAATCCTACAATAGTCGATCATCCTTACAAAAGGAAATGTTTTTAGCAAGAGCTATTTAATTAATTCTGACTTATGTGGACTAAATATTAATTTTGAGTTTACATAAAAATAAGCTAAAATAATCCTTTCGAGTACTACAAAATACAACCAGAAGGATAGGTTTAAAAATGAACGAAGATAAATCCAAAATAATGGTCAATGGAAAGAACTCTTAACAGATGTGGCAATATGTCAATAGAACCTGAGTTTTAAATATTTTTAACTTATCATGGAGTAAATGTAAAAAATTCTAAATATTTAAACAAAGTGATAAAGCGTAGGATCCTTGCAGGAAACCGAAAAAAAGTAAAAGCTTAGTGTCTGGTTGAAGTAGAATTGGGGAAGGCAGGATGGCAAAAAGAACATCAGAGACAAACTGAGGTAAAAAAGACCAAAAGGAAGACCAGATGGATTGGCAATATAGAAAAAGATATACAAAAAGCAAAAATATAAAATTGGCAAAAGAAAACACAGAGTAGAGAATAATTGAAGAGAATCGTAAAAGAGGGGAATATCCAATTAGGATAGCAGAACGGGAAGACACGAGGAATATTCCACTCATCTTAATTTCAACCTTCTTTGGCATTGAATCTATCACCTATTAGGAAATCATGTCTTAATTACTTCACTAATCATCTTTTCTTTGGTACTGCAGTTTGTTTTCTGTTTCTTTTATTGAGAATTTTGAGAAAAACATACGATAGCACCAAAGAAAAGATAATAAGTCAAGTGATTTAGGTATGGTTTTATGATATTGACATCAAAGAAATTTATAAAAGGATTGTCACGGCGAACGATGGACATAAAAAGTACTAAAAACTTGTAAAACATTTTTAAATAATTTGCTCAAAACCAACAATAACCCGCTGTTCTAATTGATTTGCAAAAGACCGTAAAATTGCAAAATACTAAAGAAATTGAGCCTACTTTTTATACTTACATGTTTTGCTCGTAATATGTCTTAATTTTCTCGACTTCCAGTTCATGTAAAGATAACAAATCTTCGCTGTAACAATCTGAATAAAAATGAATGAATTCTTCTTGTTGTTCGTGAGAGTAAAAACATTTGCTCCACCAATCAACTAATTCCAGTCTCAGTTTATCCACAAATAACTTAATATTGGCTTTCTTTTTTTCTTCCAACCTTTGTAATTCCTCTTTAAGTTCTATGAGTGTAACAACGCTATTTCCTTGATGAGCTTCCAAGAAGGCGCTTCTAACTTGTGGGCTTTCTTCCAGACGTTCCCACAAATTGGAGATTCGTTCTCGAAGTTCCGCAATCTTAATTTTTGTTTCTTGTAGCTGGTTTTCCAAGGATTTGTGGAATTCGCGAAGCTGGGACATATTTTCGTCTGTGACTTTAAAAGCGCTATCCTCGCATATTACAACTTTTCTTTCAAAGTCCAAACTGGGTTTTATTTTCAATTCATCCATAATAGTAATTATACGACCTTTTAGTTTTAAGAATTCTTCTTCGCGCCTAAATTTTATATCTGATAATTCTTCCAAGTAAGATTGAAACTCACGTATTTCTTCTTTTAAAGGTAAGGGCGATACGGCAAGTTCTCTAGGTTCTCTGCCTAATGAATGGCACAACACTTTCTGATGTGCGATTAGATCATTTACTTCAGCAATTTTTCCATTGTAAATGTCTTTATATTTTTGTAATTTAATTCTCATGTGTTCTTTAGTTTTGTATAATGGTACATTATCATATCCATCAAAAGATATATCTAATCGTAGGTCACGTTTAAGGGAACACAGCTCTTTTCCAAGTAACTCTATTTGTTCTAACAAAGTAGCTTTACTGGACTCAGCTTCTGTGAGCATGTCGCCGTAAAGATCACTTACGTGATCATAAAACATTTGATGTCTCTGTTCCCGAGTATTATCATCCAAACCAATTTCATCCCAAACATCATCGAGTTTTTTCAACGTTAATATTGTTTTCTCATGCAATTTATTAGCCAATTCCATACTACATAAATAATTATAACTTGAATGAATATCAAATTGTAATCATCACTTATTTAAAGTATATACTTACACTTTATTGTCCGACATTTTGGTGTTAAAATTTTAATCTACTTTTCTACTTCTAAAATATTTCTACAATTTAAACACAACACAACAGTCACTCTACATTTGTACAACACTTCACAAGAACGTTACATTCAAAAACTGCATGCCGTCTTTTCATTGGTAACAGGAGTAGCTTTTCTCGAAAGCTCATTGGTTTATTCGCCAACTGTTCAATTCTGACAACTTAACATTTTATGATGTAATTTTCTATTTTTAGATAAAAATGAGTACAACTTGCATTGCTATATTTATTATTTGTATTGTTTCTTTATATTAAAAATTGTGTATGAATTAATTTAAATATTATTTTTAAAAAAATTGAAATTGGTATGCCTGTTAATAAAGCATCACGGGTTAAACTTGTCAGCTGACTTTCGATCGACAAGACATAAGACACAACAAGAAAAATGTCAGGAAAAGAGAGACTACCTATTTTCCCTTCCAGAGGGTAAGATTTAAATACATTTTAAAAAATTTCCCATAGCCCAATTGTTGTACAAATGTCTTTTTGTTATTAACAATTTACAAATTTATAAGAGGGAGTGACCACTAATAATTTTCAGAGCTCAAATGTTGATGAAGGGTCGTCTAAAGGGCGCTCAGAAGGGACACAGTTTACTTAAAAAGAAAGCAGATGCCTTACAGATGAGATTCCGTATGATTTTGGGCAAAATTATTGAGGTCAGTATTACAAACCACCCCTCTGACATGATTTAATTTACCGTATTTCACAGACCAAAACTGTTATGGGAGAAGTAATGAAAGAAGCAGCTTTTTCCCTCGCCGAAGCTAAATTCGCGACCGGAGATTTCAACCAAGTAGTTCTCCAAAACGTAACTAAAGCTCAAATTAAAATCCGCACTAAGAAAGACAACGTCGCTGGTGTAACTCTTCCCGTATTTGAAAGTTATCAAGACGGTTCAGACACTTACGAACTTGCTGGACTGGCCAGGGGAGGTCAACAGTTAGCCAAGTTGAAAAAGAATTATCAAAGTGCTATTAAACTGCTAGTAGAATTAGCTTCTTTGCAGACTTCTTTTGTTACTTTGGATGAAGTCATCAAGATCACTAATCGGAGAGTCAACGCCATTGAACACGGTAATAAAAAATTAACTGTGCCTAATATACATTTTTTTGTTTTTTTACTTTTTTATTTAACTATTTCATTGTTGTAAATGACACTTCAAACTTTACATTACACTTGTCACTTTTTCTAATCAAAATTTAATTTGTTTTATTAAATTCCACGGCCTTCTATGCGATGAATAAAAACAATAGAATTTATAAATTTTGTGGACACAAAATGTTCAAAAATCAGTTTACTTTTGATATTTGCAAAAAAAGCAGAATATTTAATCAAAAAAATTCAAATACCGCTAATTTATTTTAATATCGTTTCTATTGGCGATGCCATCGTTGATGTCAGCGTTTCACACGGCTATATTGGAACTTTTATGCCGGGTATGGTTTATTTTGTTATTAATATTGATTTTATTAAAATATTCATAGGAGTTCAAAACTAGCACAAAATTTTTTCAAACTTCAAAAAAGTACAGTAAACGTTCACAAATCTACTCACAACCATATACCTATTAACTTAATTAATACGTATAAGCTCACGTCAAATGTAAAACATGACAGCAATACCCGGTATTAAGGTTCCAAATTTTGCCGCTAGATAGAGAGTGCTTGGCTGGCATCGCTTATAGTCCATTCTTTTTAAGAATGAATTATGGAGAAAATAGATGAAGTTTGATCTTGTTTTTGATTGGATAATATTGGGGTATTATCCAATCAAGAAAAAGATCAAACTGCTTATAACGATTTTATTTCATTTTCGAAAGAGTGTATTGTCAATTCGTTGCGATTTTTCATTAAAATATAAATATAAAAACCATTACAAACGTAATCACTCGGAATTGAACCGAAAACTATAAAATCTAAAACCTAGTTGATTTTATTTCTGAATTAAAGAAAAATAATGGTTTGAATCTCTGATTTTTAGTACGATTTCTAAATCTCAAAAAATATGAATATAGAAGAGGCGCAAGAATTACAATAAACCCATTGTAAAACTAATTTTCTTTTTCAGTGATTATTCCTCGTATCGAGAGAACGCTCCAATACATCATCTCAGAGTTGGACGAACTAGAAAGAGAAGAATTCTATCGTCTTAAGAAAATCCAAGACAAGAAACGCATTGCCAAACAAAAACTCGAGGCCCAGAAAGCAGAACTTATCGCAAGCGGTGAAGACTACGGCAACGTCGCTAACATGTTGGATGAAGGAGACGACGACTTGTTGTTCTAAGTTTTCCCTGTGATTTACACATTTGTAAATACTTATGTAAATCATTCCTCATTAATCTGTTGTGTATATGTCAGATTGTATTTAATAAAATCACATTAGAAACATAGATTGCGGGTTGAGGCAATGCTTACGGAATCAAATTCCAAGCTGAAATTTTACTTCATAGAGTTATTGTTATTGGAAATAAACAAAGTATTATTTAAATTTGTGTTTTATTTTCCAAGAAAAAGAATTAGTAGAGGCAAAAAAACAACAGTTAATATTTCGTTCTCGTTTTTTCTATTTCCCTTATTTAATAATTGTTTAGAATGAGGTAGAAATTGAAGATTAGATACTAAGTAAGTCTTTTGAGTGCTCCAAAAGGCTAATTGCAAGATAATAGAATATAATATGTCATTGTCTACTCCTCGCTGTCTCTTTCAGCACATCAAGTGACATTTGACAAAGCGCAGACTCCATCAAGACTTTTTGATCTCAGATTATGGAATCAGAACCGGCACACAAATATTCACGCATGTAATTAATCAAAAATAATTAAAAATTACTCACCAATATAAATACCGCAACATAATTCGAATTTTTTACTTGGGGCAACAATATTCGAAATCTTTTTTCCAAACTGTTGTTAGTGGTTGGAAAAGTCGCGGAAATCTGTAACCAAAAATACATCTTATATTTCAGTCAAGACATTTATTGTTTACAAAGCACACTACTAGGTACTAGTTTAAAAAGAAATCTAGGATTATTTATTATTAAAAGTAATTTCAATAGGAATTTGGTCCGGTTATTTTTGGGACATCATTTTGATACAAAAATTGAGTACATTTGAAAGAAAAAATATGTTAGAGTTGGAGATTACTTACTAATGGTCGAATTCACCATTCCTTGTTACATTGAACAACTGTGATCCATGAATCAATTCAATTTACCATTAAAAAAATCAATGATCAACTGATCCATCGTATTCCATTAATCAAGCATTGATCATCTGGTTTGATTTTCGTTTTGACATTTTGACATATGTATTTATGTACACAATATTTTGACTTTTAAGTTTAATCTAAAATATTTTAATTTTCACAAATCCATAAATATTGACGGAATTTCTCCCTTTTTCGTTCTTCTTTGTCATTTTTGTTTTTTTTTTCAGATATAAAAAATATAATTATACGTAATATGTCAACAAAAAATGACAGAAAATTTAATTCACACTCGTAAAATTATATGAACTGTCAAACAAAAACAAAACTGTGAATCAAGTTGGTGAATTAGATCAAATGTTGATCTACGGATTGCTAAGGATCAATTTGTTTCTTGAATCAGTTGATCATTAATCGATGGACTAATTGTGAATACGGGTGTTAGTAACATGTATGTGTGTGTGTTTTATCTACCTTTGACGAAATATTTCTGTACAATTATTTACGTTTTATTTGAATTTTTTTTATTAAATTACAGCTTCTCCAAAAGTTTTTCCAAATATCTAACTATCCAGTCGAATAAAACTTCCTGTATTATAATTTTTGTCAACAATTGTTATCTTTGTTTTAAATTTGTGATATAGATAATTGACCACAAAAATAAACCGCACAATTTTGTATCTGCTTCAAATTAGATTAAAATTACAGTATTATTGTTGTATTTATTTCATCACAGTTATTTTCTCTTGTTCCTGTATTAATTCAATTTTTATCATCTTCATTTCTGCCCCAAAAAAACTAATCTCTAGATCTATTCCATTATTTTACTAATCATTCCTGCCCTATTCCCGCGTTCCCAGCCCTTTCTCTTGGGGAATATTCCCGGTCCGTCTCTGTCGGCGTTCCAGGGGCGTGAACAGCTTGTTGCTCGCTGCTACAGGAGTCAGGATCGGGATTGGGGACCGAGGGAGGCTGCGTCCGGCTCTCGACTCAGTTGGTCGCGGCCCGTGACGTGTGAGGCGTCTGTCGGACACGGGATTCCAGGCGCTCCGACGCCAAAGGTATGTCACTTCTGATTGAGGTTGGGGATGATTGTTTTCCAACACGAGTAGATGGCAGAAATTGATTGATTTGCGCTTTTACAATACATGCCAAAGTGAAGCTTTGTTTTTGTTTCTTTTTAATCAAATTTATTATATTTTTAAATATTTTTAATTTAAAATTTTTGAAACTCTGCTGTCCGCATTGTTATGGCAAATTTTGTTTTTATTTACAAGTAAAATTGATTGCTAGAAAGTTGAATATTTTTAAAATACTGCACGATTTAAGTGTCCGTTTGTTGAAGTCCATTTGAAGGGCAATTTAATGACTGTGAATGCATATGAGCATGTGCAATGTATAATATATCTCTGATATGTATGTCGATAATTAATCATTTCCTAAATAGCGACACATACATCAAAGGGTAGCGGTCCCCAAACATCCTGCTCCGCATGACTTTAATTGAATTGTTACTCTATTAGTCAGTGCCATATACTAGCCAATCAAATCACTAACACTGTTCACTAACATTGTTTCCCGGTACAAGACCGTTTCAATTACAACTATAAATTGTATTACCGCTTGTGTATTGATTATTAATCTATCGTCATATATTCCAATTTTCGCCCTAATATTTTTAAATCAACACGTTGTTGTTCGAAATATAGTAAATTGACTTGACTTTACTTTTCGCAATATGAGTACATGTAGTAAAATTATAATTATTACTAATTGTAAAATTATTTTTGTTTATCTTTTGGATTATTTTTATCAAATAAAAATAACAAAATCCAATTCTGATTTAATACATGTTAAACATTACAGTTGTTTAAGCTATTCGGAAAGTAAGTACATTATAACATTCGAGGAGGTATCAAATGGGGCGGATTTTGGGGAGCTGAAGTTCATGTTACCTAGAATAGTTGTACTACATACTTTCATTCCGAGCTACTTATTAGATTTTTCGCGCCAATAGTAGCATTTAACTTCAAATAAAGTTAAAGTATTTGTAAAATATGAGCCACTTGACAGTTCAGATTTATTTTTTTGTAACTTTTTTATATTTAATTTTGTTTGTTACTAGACGACCAAATTAATACGAAATTCGTATTATTTTCAAAATTACCTTACCAGTAGATCTGATATGTTCTATAACACTTTGTTAAACAATGGCAACCAAACAATAAAGGTTATCTGAAATTTACGACGTACATTTGTTAGTACGGAAGTAAGTTATACATAGGTGAATGGTGGCGCAAAAAAAAAAAACATTTAAGATAATCTCCCATATTTTGTAACTCAGTGGTTAATTTCACTTGTAATGTTTGTGTCTATTTGTCAAAAAATTTAACAATTGGTTAAAAATTAACCACTGAGTTACAGAATAGATCCCAATGTCAATTTACTATATTTTTGTTACAACTAAAGGTGCATTCCATTTGCTACTTGGATCAGTGTAAGTTACATTTTTTAATTCAGATCACTTAAGTGATCCAAGTACTCCACTTGCCGAGACAGATCAGAAAGATTACATTCTACTGTTCCGAACTGAATTGATTTTAGTGATTGATCTGATCCGACTGCTAAAAAATACAATTTATATGTGTTTTCAATTACTGAAATGCAACCAACTTAACATGCATGCATGTTCGACAACAAATTACATCAAAAATAATTTTGTTAGAATTATTTTTTTTTATTCTAACATTATTTCTTTTCTTCTTTGGAACTAATGTTCGTCTCCGTTTTCTTTTGTTTGTCCTGCAGTGAGAATGGAATACGGACCGATTCCCGTGTCACGTTACTTGGAAGTGATTGAGCACCTTCGCTACAACTTTTTCCCCGATGAACCTCTCAACAACTCCGTAGGGCTTTGCCAGAGAGGCAAACCTCACACAGAACTCGAGGGGCATAGTCTTGAGACGCTCAAGGATGAAATGAGTATCATGGCCACCGATAAAAATGGACAGGTATCTATTGGAAAAAAACTATTAGAAGTAATATCACAAGATCTCCTGATTTTAACGACAATAGTTTCCAAGACAATTCCTATTATTGTCTGAGATCGCGTTCCTTACCGTTCTTAATGCTTATATTGTTTTTGCACTATCAAAATTAAATTTTCTTGAACAACACTAAAAAAAGAATCCAAAATGAGGTGTTTTAAAATTCATTCATGGAAAACGAAAATTCGATCCGTATTTTTTTTGAAACATTCGTTTCATTTTGCAATATTTTTGTGTACAAAAGAACTCCGAAAATACTTCGTACGGTACTATTATTTATCAATAATTATAGTATCAATAACTACACTTTTAATTTTAATAGCAATATATGAATGTAATAAATTTATTTTTTATGGATTTGTATTAATTATGAATTTACTTACCGTTTAGTGAACGGTAAGTAACTACTTATCGGTTTGTTAGTAAAAACAACTTAATGCTTTGGGAACCTAATCAAAAAACATGTCCTAATATGCAAAATATTTTTTTTTGCACTATTTTTTTCGCTTAGAATAAAAACTGCACCTAATGTTAGTTTTCTTAAGAGATTTGGTTGTAAAGCAAAAAAAGGAGTGATTAAAAATAAAAGTTTATCAGAACATCTGAGAGGTCGTGTGTATTTGGTGATATAAATTTCAAAGACAACGCAAAATGAAACAATTTAATTACTATTATTTTGAAATTTAAATTAACTATCATACTGACAATTAAAATCAATAACAACTGTTTATTTATTTGGTAGCCGAAATTTATCGGGCTCACGAATTTCATCAGTATAATATTATTTTCATTAGTTGTATTTTCAAGTTTTTTCATAGTGAATGACTAGTCGTTGAAGTTTATCAATAAAACAAAATTATTTCGAAAAACAGACCAGTTATTATTTTAATGAAAACTGTTCAGAACATCGCAAAATTATGCAAATTTTATTTTGTAATTTTAAACTCTTCAACTTCTAACATTAAAATTAAAAAAGTAATAATCGTTTTATGTTCTTTGTTTTAAGTGTATTCTTAATTTAAAATTCACAGTAATTATTTTATGGAAAATTTTATCTTGTTAAAATATATTTTTTATTGAAAAGTACTGAATTTAGATTTCAGCAGACAAATAAATGGATATATCTCTTCAAAATGCTTTAAATCATCATCGGATTTCTTTCTGTTACATTTATTCCAAACGCGTATTTTTTCAGCGACCTAGATTGTAGAATCCAATATTTATCCCATTTCAAAACCACTTCAACGTTCTCTGAAATATTTCACATATTTAACCCTACATATATTTTACTGTACTGGTAGTCTCACAAGAAATTCCAACGTCTAAGTTACGAGGATAATGAAAATCAAAGACCGTCGCAAGTGTATCAGAACCGAACTGGGACTAAATTTATTTATTTATGTACTACAAATAAAACTGTGCTAACATTAAATTTTATTTGTCGACATTTTAAATTTAATATATTATAAAAAAGATAAACACTAGTACTTGTTCAATTTTTAATCATAATTCGAAATAAATATTTTCTCTATAAAATAGAATATAACAAAAGTAAAATCTAGTTAAAATAGAAAATAATTAAATAAAATATTATCGAATTATCCAATTTTTGACTTAATAAATATATAGATAATTTTATTGCTCTTACTTGGTTTTATTTAAAATAAAAATGAGAATTTGCTGTCTTATAAATTGTCTATTATGTCTTGTAAATAATAGTTATTTATATAAGGAGGACAAAAAAGTGCTTATTATAGTTAAGTCTAGGTTAATGCTGAGTATAAAGTACATTTTTTAACGAGATGCATATTAAATTTTCGACGTCATTATTAGTTCTAATAGATCTATAAATATATACATTTTTTAAGCGAATCATCATTATATGTCAACATTTATAATTTTGCTACTTTTTTATTATTATAGCAATATTTTTATTGACACCAAGACACAATGCATAATCTGATAGAAAACACAATCTGACAGATAATTCAGATAATAATAAAATAAAATCATAAAACAAATTTATAATTCTGGTTTCCTAGTTTAAAAATTTTACTTCGAAAATAATAATTTTATTACAAATCTTGAAAATATTTATTTAAATTCAATATTAGAAAATACAATTTTTTTATTAACTCATTTGTTATTTTTTTATTATTCATCATTCTCAAATGCACACAAATCCATAAAAGTGATATTTTTCGCCCGGAAATTAGTACGTAAAATTTATTTTTTTGTACAAGTCGAGCGCAAAATATATTTGTTTATGTTATTTAAAACTATTAAGTATTATAAAAGCTGAACATTTGTTTTTGCAGATTGCAGGAGTGGCTCTAAACGGAATTTTAAGAAAAGGAGACATAGCTCAAGCCGAAGCGAAGCTAGAAACTGTTGTTGACGAAAAATTCCGGAAAATATTCGGCCTACTGTACTGCGTGAATCGCGAACTGGATTTATTTTCCAAGTATAATGTGGACAAGATCTTTGAGTTCCGGATATTATCCGTCGACGGAAAATACAGGGGGGAAGGGGTGGCCAAGCAGCTTATGATGAGGAGTGAACTTATTGCCGAAGAATATGGATTCAAGGTAAGAAAACATATAGCGCCTCCACCATTTCCACAGATTCACAGACCGACAATTTTTTATAAATGAAGTTATAATAAATTGTCCTTATTCCGTGCCTGCGTTCATCTTTCATCCTCAATATCCAATCCCTCTTTTCAGCTGAGTTGATCTTTAAATCTTTTCTTTAGATATTTAAGGTGGACGCAACGAGTTACTTCTCCCAAAGGGCGTCTAAGGGCCTGGGGCTTTCTGTAGAGAAGGAAATTCGGTACAGCGATTACAAGGATGAACAGGGCCGGCTCTTATTTCCTACACAACCCCCGCACGAAACTTTTAAAGTAATGACGAAGATTCTTACTCCGCCACCCAATAGCGGTTAATTACTTGGGCGACGACTGTGATTTGGTTGCCGATGGTGTAGCGAACAAAAAATTCAAAAATAAAATTGTATTGCAGTCGTGTTTTTTGGAAGTAAATTAAACAAATTTTTGTACCAATACAATTTTTATAACTGTGTAAAAACAGTGGCGTATCCAAGATTTTTTCTTTTATAGGGCAAGCCATAAAATTTTTATGAGCCAATATAATCAAAAAAATAATATTTGTAGAACTGTTTATAAATTTAAAATAGTATATTTATAAAAATTAGGAAAGTCAGAAACCTGGCCCAATTTTGGCTACGTCTCTGAATATAAAATAAAACTTACTTTAACGGCGTTAAAAATTTTGTATACGGTTCGCTACACCACTGCAAATTATCAATCAAAATTCGTACTTGCACTATTAAAATTACTTTTTAATTTAATAAAATTTATCAACGATAAACAGGGCCGTACTCAACACAATATCTAAGCCAACTACAAGATATTGTGTTATAGTATTTATTTCACCAAGAAACAGTACTAGTATTTCCGTACTGTTATCCTAAGGTTAGTGTGGCTTACTGTTAAATGTGCGTTTGTTTAAAGTTTACATGTAAACTTCTGAACGAATTATATTACGTCCTTATTTAAACAATGAATATACTCTATATGTGTACGAGACAGATTTACAGTCTGTGGACAGTATCTGTGTTATTAAATGTATAAATGTGAAGATGGCAATCAACAATTTATATTTTAAACAGTGACAATAACTTTTGTTTGTAATCAAAATACAACGGGGTAATGATGGACCAAGGGCAGTATATAGTTTATATTATTTACTTGTTTGTTATATACTTATCTACAAATAAATCATTTTGAAATTGTCTATACTTATTTTTATTCTTCCATAATTCTTATTTTTTTCGATAGCGGTATATAAACAGGTAGGTATTGTATTCATATTATAACGGATATCTACAAATTAAGATAGTTTGACCACTTATAGCGAGCTGTCACTCCGGTGTCCAAATTTTCATACGACCTACAGTTCTTACGTAATAAGCGATTTAAATCTTTATTATTAAATAACTCCCTTATTTTCAACCCATTGGCGAATTTAACTTCAGAAGTTGTTAGCCCCATGTACCTAGTATGTGTATAACAAATTTGTACCGGATCCGTGACAAAAAGTGTACCCGTATAGATGTAGAGCAAATTCGACTGAACGAATATTTATGAAACTCCGTATTTAAGCTCCAGAAATCAATTAAACGAGTTGATAAACTTTCAGTAAAAATCGGTAAACTGGAAATAATAGTTTACTCTTGTCATTATTATTTCTTTGTATTATTTCGGAACAGATAAGTATTTCGAATGAAATATTTAAAGGTTGCTGTAAAATATGCAAGTAACAACAATTTTTATTTTTATTGTGTAGCGTAAATAATTTCAAGCACTCCGTATACAATTTCCTTCCATTAATTAGGACTGGAATTTAAAATATGTGTAAATATTGGTAAATTTTGGATGGGTTCCCTTTTGATTTTTTTAAGTAATTACTTATCTGATAAAATTCTTTATTTTTCACTTATATTTTTTAGTAAAATATTTTTACTTTCCATGTTTTTAATGTAATATGAATTTCTACTTTTTAAACGAAGACAAATTTCGGCTATAGAAAAGATGAAAGGTATACGGATTCTTTTTAATAGCAGGCAAGCATTCATTGCATTATACGCTCATAATGAAAACTGTAGAGGAAGTATTTTAGCTTTTAGCAAATGATTTATCGTAAAAACTTGAGCGGTAACGAGCTACAGCATCCTTGACCGTTGCTATAGTAACATCTCGCGACCTACATTATACACCAAGGCACCGAACCACGTGTCAAAGCACTCAGCTTTGTCCTATTCGCAATTCGCAACCAGAAGCCCATTACAGTTCAAAAATATGTAATGGAATCTATTTTCTACACTCTATATACAGACTATAATGATCAATACAATCATTAGTCTTAACAATATAAACAGAAATTACATTATAGTTCAATCATGATCAATCTACATTATTTTTATTTACATACTATGAATGTATATTTTATTATTTTTTGTATTATATAGATATATATATTAATGCATTACACCGAAAATAGTATCAGTAATCGTCCTGTAAACATAAAAGATAATGATACATGGCGCCTTGAATATACGTGACCATCAATACATCAAGGATTTTTGAGTTGCGGTACTCAATACAAAACAAAAGCAAAGCGAATATCTATTCCGTGTAAGAACAAAAGAATCCAAGTATTATCCTCGCGCATTACATTGTCGTTTCATGCTCCCTAGTTTATTTTTTCGCGTAATGAGAGTAATTACCGGAAAAATTGGATTTTGAAGACAAAAACAAAAGAAATAACTCATCCTCGCCGTCGTTTCTGCCCCCAGCCGTTGTATAACAGTGGCGCGTGTGTACTTGGCCTTGACAACTTAAAACAGCTGATCAATGTGACGGAATTGTCAAACCACGAACGTCAAAACAAATTGTGTCCTTTGGAATCTCCGCCAGGGATTTATCTAAACAAGGAAAATATGTAAAATACAAGTGCTGTTTCTCGGTAAAATGATTTGTAATGTGATGTAAATATGTAACAGTATAAATTAAGCGAGTGTAAGAAATGGGGTTAACTTTGAATATTATCTACGTGACATTGTTTGTAATTAAGATATGTGCGTGTATGTCAGTTCAGAATATAACTGCAGGTGGTGTTTCCCATGCATACCCATGTCCAGACTATGGAGAAATTGAACATGCATCGATAAAAACCCTTGATGTGGACCCTCGTGTATATGCCATTCATATTGAATGCAAGTTAGGATACGAATTAAGTGGGAGGCATAAAATACTCTGCAATGAAGGAAAATGGGAGCATTCTCTAAGGCCTCAATGTATTCCTAAGTGTAATCCGCCCCCTTTTATCGAAAATGGTAGGCTGGACATAGAAGAGGAAAACGATATCAACTCTGGCTTTCACAAGAAAGGAACTCTAGTGACTTACTCCTGCAACAATGGTTACCAATTATCGCCCCCTGAAAGTAAATTCCGCGTTTGTGAAAAAGGAATCTGGACTGGTCCTACCGCAAAGTGTGTACCTATTGAACAATTAAACGGGTGTAAAAAACCGAAAGACATTCCAAACGGTTATTACGTGCAAGAAAAAAACGGTGTAATAGACGGTTTTGGTGTCGGACAGCGCTTGCATTACAGTTGTAATGCTGGATACGTTTTGGAAGGTCCTCGTAACCAACAATGCCTTGAAGATGGTACCTGGTCTCCTAGGACACCAGCTCCGAGCTGTATTCCAGAAATTATAGGTGAGTCACGAATATACAGAGTTTTAAACTATTGCGAAATCTCAAGGTCATTCTATGTTTTTTATTAGTCCGGCTGTTGCGCATTATTCGTGTCAGAGTTTGTAAATACCGCCTTGAATTTCGTGCTCAGTACGCTAGATGGAGAATTGTTTTGTTCGCGGCCAAGGTTGCCAACTATAGATTTATATCACGTACGAAGTCATTATAAAATAAATATAATTTCCGCTTATTTTGTAAACAATTTCCGTTTTCATAATATAAAGGCATACATTCTTATCTTTAAAATATGTATACACAGTATCACAGATCGACAAACTGTTTTTATTATTTTCAATATATTTTAAAAGGGTTAACAAAAAAATATAGTTTTTATTATTACTTCAGTAATTGTAGTTGATGATAAGAGTTACAATTTTGTTTCAAAAAAGTTCTGTTTGACGTAAATTTTAAAAGGGGAGTACAGTATAATATTAGTTTTGTGAACGTTCACCTTTCCGAAAAATAAAGGGCAAGCACTTATATAAGAAATAAAATGTCGAAATCACTTGCGATTAAATTCTAAAAATACATCATTTTCTACATTGTGATCTCGTATCTTGAGTATCATAAAAATAACATCTTTATTAAACGAATATAATGTTATCTTCAATAATTTCTATTGTTTGCACTAGTTATACCACCTTGAAAGAAGTTCAGAAGTATACACCAGTATTCATATTTAGATTCATCGAACAGATTTCCAAAATTTCACTTTTTCATTGAACACTTTGTGTTAAATAGTTAAGACAGGAAGTTTGTAGTGCATGATATCGCACAGGTTTGCTTCATATGTTTTATTTTTAGGGTAAAAGTTAGAATTGAGGGGTGGTAGAAAAGGAACAAAATAGGTAGAAGTTGCGCGTTTAGAGTTGAAAGTGGCAGTTTCCACGGTTGGTAAGACTGTGGCAGCAGCGGAGTGTGACAGTGCAGTTCGTACGGCGCGTACGGTCGGCGGCTATTGATCCGACTGTCGCTGGTAGTGACAGCAAGTTTACTATTGACCCGTTTTTTAGTTTTCGTAGTGTTGCGTCGATAATTGTTTATAGGTAAGTCGCAATCCTCCCTATTCACCCTTTACCTTCAACGATTTTCTTTTGTTTCAATGAAGAGTTGTGCGTAAACCAGTCTGTGACTGGGCTGAAATGGCTGGACAAACCATCAATGACAGGTTATTAGCCGCAAAGCACAGCTTGGCTGGCCAAGGCTTGGCCAAATCGGTCTGCAAAGCCACCACAGAGGAACTCCTAGGGCCCAAGAAGAAGCATTTAGACTATTTGGTGCACTGTACAAATGAACCCAATGTGTCCATACCACAAATGGCCAACTTGCTTATCGAGAGGTCGCAGAACACTAATTGGGTTGTAGTATTCAAAGCGCTCATCACTACACACCATGTCATGTGCTACGGGAACGAGAGATTCACACAATATTTAGCGTCCAGTAACAGTACTTTTAATTTAACAAACTTTGTCGATAAAAGTAGTACACAAAATGTAGCCGGGGCCCGCACTGGCTATGATATGTCTCCATTTATTAGGCGTTATGCACGGTACTTAAATGAAAAAGCGCTGTCGTACAGGACCGTAGCATTCGATTTCTGCAAAGTTAAAAGAGGTAAAGAGGAAGGCACACTGCGTACTATGAACGCCGAAAAACTTTTGAAGACTTTACCAACACTACAAAGCCAACTGGATGCACTACTAGAGTTTGATTGTACCGCTAATGACCTAACAAATGGAGTAATCAATATGTGTTTCATGCTTTTATTCAGAGATTTAATTCGCTTGTTTGCCTGTTACAATGATGGCATTATTAATTTATTAGAGAAATATTTCGACATGAACAAAAAACAATGTCGGGACGCTTTAGATTTGTACAAAAAGTTCTTAATCCGCATGGATCGAGTAGGAGAATTTCTTAAAGTAGCAGAAAATATTGGAATAGATAAAGGAGATATTCCAGATCTTACAAAAGCACCAAATAGTTTATTAGACGCTTTAGAACAACACCTCCAATCTCTAGAGGGCAATACACCAACACAAACAGCAAGTAATCAAAAGAATCTCAAATCCGGAGTCAATGCATTGTCATCTACAAGTAACGCGTTTGGATCAGCCGCAAATAATACTCAAATAGATGAAACATTAAAACAACAAGTTGTAGCCGAGGAAGAAGCAGCCATGAATCAATACAAAGCCAAGGTTCAATCCCCGTCATCCAGCACAAATCCATTTTTAAGTTCCCCGGTAAAGACACAGCCTGTGGAAAATCAACCTATTTTAGATCTGTTTGGCTCTCCGCCAGCAAATGCTGTTCCATCTCAGCAAGCCACAAAAGCTTCGGATGATCTTCTCCAGTTAGGCAATCCGTTTGCTGATATGTTTTCTGCCGCAGCTCCTCCGGCGGAAAACGGAGCCGCAACAAACGCTAACATGTTCACAGCTCCAGCTCAAGCCCCGGCTGCTCCACCTGCTGCTGCTGCTCCTCCTCCAGCTGGTAACATGTGGGCCAGCAACGGCTTCGCAGCCCAGCCAGCAACAAATGTCTTCGCCACCAACAATCTCATCTCAGTCTTCGACAACTCTGAACCGTCTGTATTCGATCCATTGCAATCAGATGTCTTAAAGCCGGCTACACAAACTCAACAACCCATGATGGCGCCAGCTCAACCGGCTAAAGTTCTCACCGGGGATTTGGAAAGCAGTTTAGCATCTCTAGCTGAGAATTTAACTATTTCTAGCAGTAATCGAAACACTCCAGTGCAATGGAACTCGCCAAAAAATCAGCCGAAGCCGGGGACGGTTGGATGGCAGCCGCAGCCGATGGCAGCGACAACAGGTGCTAACTACCGGCCTATGGGACAACCCATGATGGGGCAGTTTCCCATACAGCAGCAGCCCATGATGGGCAGTCCTAGGATGGGCGCTCCGGCGCAGTCCCAGCCCAAGCAAGAAGTCAGCTTCGACCCGTTCGGAGACTTGTAAGTTGTACATATTGAGGTCATGTTAGTCATTATAGTTCCTCAATGGTTTAGAACAACTGGGCGAACAAATAGGGATGCACTGTAGTGCCATTTTGTACTGAACTGGGTGCAATCATAAGTTAGTAACCAAATGTGTTTCTTTCGCTTTAGTTGCTGTGTTATACGAAGACGGGGTATTTAATTTCTTCGTACTTTGACAAAGTATTCTAACATTCCTATTTGATATTATGTTATGTGATTTCTCTCTTGTAAATTAAGCTAGTCTTTCGTTTCGTTTTCAGCCAAAGAATTTGGCAACGTTCTAGTGATATTTATGTATACAATTATTTGCTCCAATTATGTTAGATCTGTCGTTTATCGGGGACTCGGGCTGCAAGAAATTCCGGTTCTAGATTTTCGAATTCAAAACTTGCATTAAATATATAAGTATGAAAAAGCAATTCATTACAAAAACATTTTAAAATATTTAAGTAAAATGGTTCGAGTTCCTGATTGTTGAATGAATAACGAATTTGCTTCTTGTATATTTTGAATATTTTAGTGAAGGCCTTTTAATGTCAATGGAAACAATCGTAGATAAATTAACACGTGTTATTTATTTTTGTATTTCAAAAGTATTTATTGACTGATTATGATATTGGATTGATTTGCTATTTTATATTACTTTTAATTCGTCATAAAGTATTTGAATGTTGTCCTTTTAGTAGCAGTCAAACTGTTTTATATTGTTGCTTGTTAGCTTTATTGAATAGTATTTTATGAAGTGTACCATGTATGTAAGTAGGTACATGTATGTATAACAGAGAACTATCACCGAATGTAAATTTATATGATATTAGAGTAATCCTAAGGGCACTGTAAAATATAAAGCACCCGCTTTTAAATTATCAATTTTAATATTTAAATTGAAGGATGCCAAGTTAAAGCTTACAGTTTTATTTAATTTGTTTTAATTTATTTAAATATATTTATTATACGAATTCGTTCAATCAAATGGAAGCATGTACAGTGTGTACTCAAATGTAAGCAAAGATATGATATATTGTAGATTGATACAAGGCGCGAAATTGTTGAAATTAGCTTCTGGAAGAATAATATTTATGTAAAAAATGTGACAATATAAATATGTTGAAAATAAACGAAAATGTATAAAATGTTCTTGTTTTATTTCTGATAAGCCCAGCTTCGTTACTGATAAGGTAAGTTTCAAGTTTATTTCGATATGCTTTCAGTTTAATTGAATTTCCTCCTAATTTGAAATTGATACGCGACTTCAATATCGACATTGTGTATTGTAGATTAAATTCAAAACTCCCATTAAATCCAGCTGATTATTTTGTAATTAATTTTGCCAAAACAGGACTTATATCAAATTTCATTTAAAAAATACGCATTATTGCATTTTTAAAATTTTAAAGTGGTTACCCATCTCGTTAACTTCATTTCAAATTGCTTAATATTAAATGTCAAAATAATACAAGATCAATAAATAATATTTTGTATATTGTATAAAATTAGGCCCCAAATAAAGCCAGTAATTGCATACTGCAAAACGTGGTTCCTGTTTACGTTTTAATTTATAAACATATTACTTTATGTCAGTTAATAAATGAACGGTCAGCAATAAATAAAAGAAGTTCGTGTGAACGGGGTCAAAAATTATAAAGTAAACTGACACCTTAAACAGACAGCAATAAAAAATGAGCAACACGCACATCGATATATTACAATCAAAACGCAAGATCGATTTTCTCCAATAGAAGGATGTATCAATCATCCCGTAATTGATCACGACCGGTATTTACACCCTCGAAATTAACGTAATCTCGAAATAAATCTCCAATTTAATCGCCGTACATTTAAATTGCACTCAATTTATGAGTATTTATCACCGTCTGCCAATAATTAAAGCGGGCCGTGCTTTCCAGATGTGCATATGTTTTTATGTTAAATGGACAGGACACCCAACCTGTAATTTCCATACAAAAATTTATTCTACCCCTTGTTATACAGGAAATTTTAAGTTGTTATTAAAATATTACAAGCGGAGCGAATGCGTGTGACAGATTCATAACCGTAATTAATTTCTGAATACCGTTTAATGTCACGGTTGCCCACAAATCAATAATAATTTGAACACTAATTTGTCACTACAATGTTGTAGTATTTTATTTAATATTACGGTTTACGAACAGTATAATGATTAGAAAATTTTGTGTACATTGAATTACGGAACAACTGTATATACTAGAAAAATGGTGATTTGTATGCAACCAACAATACATTCTAGTATTTCTGGTCTAGTTTTTTAAATTGAATGCAACGTATTATCTAATAAATTATTGAACGTACTGTATATAATAGATAAATCATTGGTCATATGGTATGCAACAAACAACACATTCTAGTATTACAGGAATGTATACTATTTAGTCTAGTTATTTATATTAAAATTATTACAATGCCATAGCGTCTAGAAACTGGATGATACATTAAATTAAATATATTATGAACCACAAAAGTATTTTATGATGTGGAACATTTTCGTGCAATGAGGAAGAAATGTTTGGAATATCTTCTGCATGTTAATAAACAAAATTTATAAACCGCCGTTTTTTTTGCTAATGAAACAAAAGCAAAACAAAAGAGTAACATGCGGTACAAGCCGCGAGGGTCATCAAACAAGCGACGGCCGAAACAAAAACCTCGGCGAGTGCATATTATAAATCGCACGTGCGCTATATTAGCAGCAATTTATGATAGGCCGTACGCAAGTGTATAAATTCGCCGTGTACAGCCGTGTGGACAACACACACGTGTTCCTCCGACGTCGTATTAATAATAAATATTTGGCTGGCATCGCCACCCACTTTGTGTATGTAAGACGCAGGCTTTCGCCGACAAAGAACAGAAAGAATTGCGCATCGTCCGAAATACCCCAACAATTCATTTCTGCTTGTAATTTACTACAGCTAAGAATAATTGTAGTGGCCTCATTATCGTCAATACGTTTTGTGGTCAAGCAAATGCGATTAGGGTTCGCATTTGGATGGAGGATTATTTCGTAATTTAAATTACTATTATTTATGTGTTCACTTTTTCTAGAGATATTTTTTTGGCTAGTTGTCTGCTTATTAAACTACAGATTCCTAAGATTAGTTAAGCAAAAATATGCAGAGTTAATACTTGGATGGGTAATCAATTTATAATTCAAATAACAATACATTTAAGCTTCATTTTTTTTCTTTACGAGTAGGGTATGTGACTATAATCAAATATTAGTATATAAGTCATAAAATATACAAACTAAGCACTATAGCTACTCATTACAATAATAAAAGTTAAACATTTTCTTGCAATAATAAAGTTATTAGCAATTTAATGTTCCGGAGAAGGAACGCGTGACGGCAGTATGGTAGGATAGTGAAAAAAAAACAGGTAGTCTGATTCTTTTTCCCCAAATCTTTAATTATTGTCTCGTAAATGAATCGATTAAAAAAATACGGATATGGTATTTTTTGTCTAGTATCATATATGTAAAAATCAAATATTAATGGGGTATGTGATCAATTTTTGATTTTTATTAATATTATTCGTAGTTTATGAGAAAATAATTATTAAAAAAATTGGGGAAGAGATCCTGCGATGTCATCGTGAAATAAGAGAGATAGTTTGGAAGTGTAAGAAACAATCAACTTCCGGAACAATAAATTGCTAATATCTATATTATTGCAAACTATCGTTTAGTTTTTATTTTTATAATGAGAAGCTATAGTGGTTAGTTTCTATATTTTATGACATATACTAAAAGTAGATTAGATTATGGTCACATACCCCACAGTAGATAAGAATTTTTATGTTTTGTAATCAAGCAAGAATGATCAAAGTTCATATTTGGATGAGTAACTGCTTCCTAATTCAAACATGTATTCAGATATTGTAATTTTAAGTAATTTGCTATTTTGAGATATTAATAGTTGTCCAAAAGTTGAAATATTTACAATATGGTTTGAATATTTTTAGCCTGCATGTTTGTTTGTTTGTCTGTCTGTCTGTCCGGATGAATGTGTGCAAGTGTAGAGCAAATTCGACTGACCAGATTATAATGAAACTGTACATTTAAGATTCTGACATCAATGGCACAAGTAGATCATGAATTTTTTGAAAAAAATAATTTAAGAAAGTTGTACAATATACCAATACCAACTTAAAAAAATAATTACATTTTTATCGTATAGCGTTTTTAATCGTTAATGGCGGTAGGTTTTGCGGTCGCAGTTGATTTTGTATGTTACTGTTGAATTTTAAGTGTTAGATATTGAACGTCCAAAGTTAAAAATTTGAAAGTAAAAAATTCAACAAAAACTCACCCCAATTCTGAATTCCAAACAGTGGCAACAGATGTCTGCTATTGAATTTGAAACCTGAAACAAAGAAAAACAATATTAATATTTTTACATTACACAAATTAAATTTGAAATTTATTTTGTAGCATCAGAGGCGGAAATCAACGACCCAGACTCATACATCCCGTGCCCGATTCTACCCCTGGTGGCTCACGCAACTACCGAATTCATCCGCGGTACTCAAAGCGGTGCCAGAGCATCACCAGGTTCAGAAGTCGAATACCGGTGTGATCGAGGATACACAAATGCCTTCACGGAACCGTGTGATCGAATCATACTGCGTTGTAGCGGTGGTGTGTGGATCGGAGACCTTCCCAGCTGTGGTGAGTGCAGCCAGTAACAAGATGGGTGACCACGTTACTAACTGCGTGTTACAGTGCCGGTGAAAGGATGCCAGCCGCCTCCAAGCATAGCAAATGGGAGGATTCTCGGGGTGGCAGGGTCAAGTCAAGGTGGAGATGGGATACCGTCTGTGTATGCTCCTGGAGCTCAAGTGTTTTACCAATGTGCACCTGGGTATGAACTCAGGAGGAGTAGAATGCTGAGCTGCTCGCAACAAGGGTGTTGGGAGCCTACCATGAGGCATCCAACTTGTCATGAAGATGAGCATTGGGATGACGAGTAAGAAAAATATTTTAAAGTACAATTTTAAATTTCGCGCAGAAACGAGCACAATTCGCTCTCACCCAACAAGCCAATCAGGTGGCTCCTATCATAGGGAATGACGTCATAGCCTATACGTACCTAATGTTTATATTCATAGTCGGTACTTCGCCTTGACTCATACTTGAGTACTGTCAAATGGTGTCAAATTGTCAAATTTACAAATATTCCCAAAGCAACAATTACAATTTCTCCAAATTTCTACCTTGAGTAACTTGAGTAAGCATTGACTATGAATACAGGCATAAGTGCTCTGAACATGGAGAATGACGTCAGTTGCCGTTTATGCAAAAAAGGAAAATTTGTAATAATACATTTTTATATAAAAACATATTTATACTGATTAAAAAATTTCATGTCATTCCCTTATTGGGAAAGGTGTAGAAAACAATAGCAGTTGTTTAGAATTTTTTTTTTAAATAAAATTGAAAATTTAAAAATTAGCATTGATTTAAATTTGTGTTGTTCCTGTGCATGCTATGACTGCCATCTGTGGGTTAATTTGCAAAATTATTTTCCGACCTAGCCCTTATTTAATAATTTGTAGTTCTGACCAGCATACATGATATTTTTTGTAACATAACAAATAATTTCTGTTCTCCCCCAGCTATACGCCAACAGGCACTCTGCTCGTATCAGTAGCAACCGCCTCCGGAGTGATGCTCCTCCTACTCGGCGTGTGTGTAGCCGTAGCGTGCAGGAGACGCAAGCCATGGGGCCGGCGTCCACCAGGTCCGGCATCCGTGCCACACAGACACCTCCCAGCGGAACCGCCGCCTCCTGACTCCAGTGCGGGGGCAGTGGCTGCTGCTCATGACCCGGATCGACTCGCGTTGATTGCGTTCGCGGAACAGGGGCACCAGGTGAGCAGGGAATGGGGAGCGATGAGATGGGTCACCGCAGAGATATAGCTTGTATTTTGTATTATGTTATTGTTGGGTGTGCTAGTTTGGTTCATTGCAAATATGAGTTTATTTTTACTAGACTTTATATGCCGTGGTGAATGCAAAGTAGAAATGTTATGTCAGAAAGAGTTTGTTAAGAATTTTGACCTCAACGAGATTCGAACTCAAAGTTTCATAACTATAACCAGTCACTCTATCACTAGACTCAGAACCTATGTAAAGTTACAATTTTCTTTTTGTGAAATCTTTGTTCTATTAGAATTATTGGGTCACATATTACGTTTGGGCAAATAATGGAAAAATTGTAATAATGCTACTGCTATGATTTTATTACTACAATTCTTTTCAAAACCAAACACCAGTGAAACGTTAAATCAATTGTTTTCTTATCGGAGTTGATAGATAGATAGTAGAAATTTTAGTCAATATTTAAAATGTACAAAAATATACCGGATGATTTAGTTCTGAGCGGTTCTGAGTGTCCAGGCGATATTTCCTAAATTAAAAATATTTTACAGAAATATAATAGCATTTTTTTTTTGGTTGAAGAATTTTTGTAGGTTCGTTTTTCAAATAGGAACATATATATTGTTATAATTTCAAAAATGAAGTCATTTTCTAAATACAACTTGTATAATAGACTTATGGTGTTACATAAAAAAAATATTGAGAATAATGCAAATGAAATTTATTGCATTTCAATTTAAATTTGATAAAAATAAGAATTCTGTCACAGAAACAATTAAAAATGAAAAAAGGTTTATATTTATAAATATTTTGAACAATGCACAATGTAGTCGTAAATTAAAATTGAAATATAATAATTTTTCATTTGCATTATTTTCAATATTTTTGATATGTAAGACTGTAAGTGTATTATATCGTTTTATTCAGAAAATTATTTCCTTTTTGATATGGTATTATATAAAATAAACTGTTGAATAAATTTTATTTGAAAAACTTTTGTTTAATATTTTTCATTTAGGAAATATCACCTGAACATTCGAAACTAAACCACTCTACCAATTAATAATCGCAAATCAGTACATTTAGTACAGTGTACAGTATGTAACAAATCATTATACAATTTGTTTTAAATTAATGTACGCGTAAAAAATCAATACTGTACTAACAAAATCAGTACGAATAGTAACTCTTTGTGAACCCCGATATTATTTATTAAAGAAAATTTACATTAAAAAAATATAATTGAATTAATATCTAAATAAAATTTAAATATATCTCACCATAGTTGAAAGTTCGTTACGGTATTCGTCCAGTAATATTCACTTTTAAATTATTTTTTTTTGTAAATTATTATTATACAAAAGATAGAGAAAATGTATAAAAGTAATTTTTAATATATGTTGTTAAATTTACAGAATATTTTCCGAAAAATTAGTAAAAAACTTCGCACAAAAACTGTACATGAACTTTTTCGCCATGTTCGAACTGTCAATTGTCAACGACTACGTTGATCAATTTTTTGTTTGTATTAATAATACATAACATATAATTTTAAAATATAGAAAATATGTTATTATCAAAAATATTAGTAGTGATGATACGGTTTACAGCAAAAAATAAATGTATAAAAAATAAATGGTTCCAGGTTATAAGATGAAATTTAGCTCAGTAAAAAATTCTTTTTCTGGCAGGCAATAAATTAAAGCATAAAATTTCGTATCTGTAACACCTGTCCGTAAAAATGTATAATACCTTACTTTCCAAAAAATCTAATACTTTCAAATGGAAAATCATACAGCACTGCATGTGGCATAAAACCCATAATTCGGGCGTAATAACTCTATCATTATCCCAGTCCGAAAGCTCTTGGGGCGAAATGTCGGCGCCTCAAAACACACTCATTATCTAATAGAGCTTGTCCAGCATACGTATTAAGTGATTATTATTATTATTAAGTATCGGATTACCCCATTAATCCGCCGACACAGACCGGCCCTGGAGACGGTTTGTAAGGAAGAGATAACGCCCCGTGCCGAAAGGGCCGAGATGATGAAACATGACACTACAAACTGCGCTGATAACAAAGTTTGTTCATTATTCAAATATCGATGCGTGCAGGATTTACATGATCGCGTCAAAGTTCCGCCTTTCTAGCGTCTTAGTCTAATTAACAACACATCCATTTTAATTGTTACAAATTTGGGATCAGTCATCAAAAATGCCGCCTCTTCCAAAATTAGATATTAATATAATTTAAACTCAATCTGAGCGGAGTTTAAAGTTTAGGATTTGGTCCGTAGAGATGCCGAAGTTGTCTTTAATTTTTTTTATAATAATTTTTAATTAAATTTTAGCACATATATATTTCATTTAGAAAAAAAATCCAACAGCACCGCAGACTATACTCTAACAGGGGACGTGGCGTCATAGAGCCACCTAATTTTTGCCGAAGGAGATTTTCACGAAGTTTGTTCGAATTACTAATATCTCATAATGTAATTAGAACAAATTCCCAAAATGCATCAAACCAATATAATAATAGGAATAGGTCAAGAATTAAATTATATGGTAATGTATTCTGCATATTCAAATTTAACATATATTGAATATGTTTAAAATAATATGCTAATAAGTATATAATTTCATTTAAAAAGTATATATAGTAAAAAATTATAAGGAGTGAAGAAACGTCATTAATATTTGTAACTAGGTTATGACGTCACGAAGTTCAACGTTTATATGTGCACTAATTTATTCCGAATCTGCTACTCCTTACAAATGCATACTTGATTTAAATTTGAATAACTGTAAATAAAATATATCTCTCGAACGTCTTTTAATACGAAAACGAACAATCACAAGGAACAATACAAATTAACGTCGTTGTCAACGTATCTTGAAAAAATGAAGGGCAATATGTTTCACTTTAAAATAATTATAACTATCACTATTTTCTTCTTCTCGTTTTTCTAAATAAAAAAGTTATCCGATTATTTCTACAAGTTTTATTTAATTTTATAATATTTTTTTCACATCTATGACGTCCCTTCCCTGCTTAAAATGTCTACTGTTCAAACTAGATTTTCATCGCTGTGACGTATGATTGCCTCTATAGAAAAGAACTTATAAGATGAGAGAGATGGACATATAAAATGACGTTTTTTTGAAAACACTCAGAAACATTTCTTTTCATAAATCAACAGGGAAAACTCGTTTTTATTAATTATATATAGTTACATTCTTGTTTTTAGAATTTACGTCACGAATTAAATTGAATTCGAAGGGAATTTGTAACAATTGATTTCTCGTTTATTTGTCTTAAAATAGGAACGAACATATAAAAAATATTCGTATACGAATTTTGGGAACAGCTGAGAGAGTTCTTAACAACATGTTTTGCTTAATATTCAAAATAATGTCAGTAAATTCGTCTGGTTCTATGTGGACACATATACAGTAAATTTAGTTGCTGGACAACATAATTGAGAATTGGATTACATCACCCCCTACTAGCATACCGTAAATATGGGATTATCCCCAAATTTATGGTACAGAAATGCAGGGAGTGATTTCAAATTTTTAAATAGGTATATATAATACAGGTAAAAATGTTTGGTTTATACGTACTAAAACAAACAAATTTTTATTTTATTTATGTAAAAACTAATCCAGCCTAATGGGGAATGGATAATTTTCTTTCCATTTTTGATCCTCATCACAGTTATAAGAATATCAAATTTTTATTAATACCGCCCCAACATATTTTCGACTCATCACCCGTTGTGAGGGTTAGCCGCATCCATTACCAAGCTTAAGGTATTAACCAAATATCTTGTCCTGTACTATAACAAGATTTTATTTCAATACAGTATTTAAGTATTCAGTGGCACCAATTGATCAACTTTTATACTTGATAAAAATATTGTAGAAAATTTAAAATGTTTACAAAAACCGCAATTGTACTTTCAATGAAATCGTGTCTTAATCTTTCAACTTCAATTACAACAGTTGATCAACTTCGATATTTGATAATAATATTGTAGAAAATCCTTGAAATTTGTAAGATGTTTTTACAAAAAAAAGTAAATGGAAAATTTGACCGCTGAACGAAATCTCGACCATGCTATTGTCCCAGAAATGAAAAATAAAAGCGTAGCATAGGGCAATTATAAAGTTGTCGCGTTTAGGACAATGCGTTATCCCGCCTACAGGCAGAAAACAAAAGCTAAACGCCGGTCCACCACCCAGCGTGGCCCGTAATTACTTAATTTAATCTGTGTTCCACACAGCATGTATAACAGCATAATTCCCTTGAAGGATGGAATTTTAGCGCTGCAGAAACAATACCTACACCCTGTATAATTACAGACAATTTCGTTAATGATCGTAAAAATAGCATCCTCGGCGCAGCCTGGGGTCAGGGGTCGCGGGAAGGAAGAGGTCACCACGCATTGCAGATAAATATGCACCGGGGTGCAATTATGCAACAGATAAAGCCTTATCATCCGCTATCTCACTAATAAGTATCATCAGACCGACGAGGAATTCTATTTTTATTAAACAGTTGGAGAAAGCGGAATAATTAAAGCAAATTTTGGAGATTGCGATCAAATGCAACAGCGAAATCCAACTTTCAGTTTTGTTTCTCTTTTCGCAACATATTAGGGTCATATTATTATTTATATTACTTTTGCTAATCAGTTTAAAATGTACAATATGTTACAATGGGATGCTCCACTATTTTTATATTCTTTTTTAAATGAAACTTTATTTAATTTGAAAGCGAGATGTAGTTTTAGAGTCTTAATTCTTATTTGTTAAGCGGTAATATTTTTTAAGTGTTTTGTGACGTAGATGTTACGGTAATTCGGTTCTCAAACAGTGGGGTTCGCTAAATATTTTAACTACATAAATTGATCTATTTTCAACTGTCATAAAAATATATAAATTTGTTATAAATTACTATTGTGTTCCTTACTTGGAAATATGCAAAAATATCATTATTTTAATAAAATGATTACGAATATTACAGTTAGAGTTTTGACAGCCACTGGCATGATTTTGCTGCCTATGTCATTCAATATATCTTTCAATTCCATATCGTGAATATTTTTTTCACAAATTTTGTAGTATGTAGGGTTTTGGGACGATGCTTAAACACTTCAATCGTCAGATACTCCGACAAGAAATAGTCACGGGGCGTTAAATCTGAAAAATGTCACCTCTTAGAGAGGTCAGTTGGCCGGGGAACATCTCCTTCAAAATAGCCGTTAAATTTTGAGCTCTGAGGGCTGTGGTTCAATCCTATTGGAACCATACATTTTCTGAATTAATTCTTCAAGAGCTGGCGCAGAAACTCTTGGATTATGGTGATATCAGAACTCTTGGATTATGGCGACAACAGAATTTACGGTAACACGGGATTTCTTTCATAAAAAGTAAGAACCAATTCTTCGGTGTTCGAGAGGTTCGTTGTCGCCGTTTCTTTTGAAAGACACACTTCCTGTTTGTCAACCCGCAATAGAACAGAATTTTGATCGACAAATAAACCCCGAGGGAGAATTTGGTAACGAGTACGAAACGCATGCTGCACCGCTGCGATTCCGTAGTTTTTGTTTGTCTCAATCTCTCTAATGAAGTTCATAGCTTGTGTTCCCTCTATTTAAGCGTCGCCTTTCTATTTGTACCATTTATTTCGTAGTGAGCTATTCTTAGTTGTTCTTATTTTCTAAACTTATTGGTTTCCTCTCTTCTTATTACTTGCCAATTTTTTTCCCTAAAAGATAACTTTCTTCTTTTCTTTACCTCTATTATATTTTTCTGTATGATGTTCTTATACGCCTTAAATATTCCTCCTATTGCTTGATAGCCAGTATTTGTTGTTTTTTTCTTCATCGACACATTTAAATCTCGCAATTATTTTGATGTTTTCTTTTCATTTAATAGGTAACGTGGAATTGACTTACTCTGAACGATTATTTTATTATTGTGGTTGACAGTATTACAGTTTTTCTAATCTCTTAAAGTTCTCGAAATAGCATTAATGTACCTCTTAAAATGAACATCCGGTATAGTAAAAATGAAATGATATATTAAAAATATTTAGTTTTTTTCTGGACTAGGAAAATTATTTATAAATACTTGTTCATAATTTTACGATTTTTAAAAAATTTAAGTGAATGTAATATCAAATTTAAATGTTTCCTTTTTTCAGCAATCTCAACTGCCGTCTTACGAAGAAGCAATTCGCGAGCGATCCAGTGGTCTAGGAACTACAGGTCCTTTGGGATATCGTTCCCATCGTCCTCACTGGACTCAACACTGGACAGGGGCCGCTAGGAGACCTAGACCTGCAGCTGCCCAGACTCCTGCTGATGTCCACGTCACCAGACAGAGCTCCTGGTAAGTTCAAACTCTTCATATAAACAATTCATATTATATATTTTCGAGCAACGCTTACCTTTTATGGCCGAATTAAATTTAAAAGTGAAATATGTCACTTGATCTTATTACAAAATGATCCATAAGATGCTATAACATTTTTACGACGCTCTGAGTTTAATATACGACCCTGTATGTTTTATCGGGGTACTCTAAAGTATGCTGGTGACTTTATGTGCTCGTATTGCCTTAATTAACGAGTATTAATTATCACTACACGTGCGTATGGTTAATTGATAATACCAGAACATTGTCCACTAATTGGTCAAGCAGTAAATTCTCAACAAATAAAAACTCTACTGTATTTTTACTTCCAGTATCAATATATATTAAATAATGAATCCTACATGTTCTATTCTTAAACACGACGAATAATGGCCTTGTATTTTAATGATATATAGAGTAAAGTGTATTCATGAAAATATTTTAACAATTTATAATAAATTTTGAATCATTAAGAATTATAAATGAGTAAGATGCAAAATTAAAAGAACAGTAAAGTTTAAAGTTCAATACTAAAAAATGATTGTGAGATACAGTCTCAGCGACTGTACCACTTAATTTATTGTGCTCAAAAATATAACCATATTCATAAAAATATGAAAATTATACATTTTGGAAATATCTATTTTATCATATTATTCTTAACACCAAAGAATATGGCCTAAATACATTAGGATATGGTTCAATTCTTGATCTATTATTATAATGGTTTATAAGATCTAATTCTTAGCCTAAAAAATGCAAAAATGAGATATTAGTAAAAAATAGTAATTAGGAGAAAATTATGTCAGTGCTCCAACTGGTTCAAGAATAATAACATTTTTGAAGTAATTATAGTAAACTTCTAGAATATGATCTAATCGGTGGCTTAGATAAGAGGAGGGGTTTTTAGGTTACAACATCTCCCGAAATTAATTATAAATTGAAAAAAAAGTGACACTCATTAATTCAACTTAGAATAAATTATTATAAAACTCCAAAAAAAGCAAGGTCTAAAATAAGTTATTGGTAGGAGCCCCCGAAAGCAACGTCTACCTACGCCACTGGATCTAATGATTAATCTAGAATTTAAATTTTTCCAAAGATTTGAGTGATATAAAAATCTTTGTATCAATAAAGAAATATATAATGAAAATAAATGGTTAAATTAAGTTAAAGTAAAAAAAATATAAAAGACAAGAATTTATCCAGCTTGTTAGTAAGGAAGGATTATTATTTTAATATTATCTTCTAATGAAATTTTAATAGTCTGGAAGATTGACGAAGTCACGAGTTTGCTCGTTGAAGACGTTTTTCGCTAGTTTGATCTGGGCGAAAAATACTACATTCCTTAGATTTTATTATTCGTTAATCATTATTAATTATCCATTTTCTGCACGGATAATGGGCCGTTAAATGCAGGAGGTAATTGGTTTTGAATAATAGAGGAATAGCCACAGGCTAAGTATAAATTTGTCATTTTAAACTGCCCATAACGTAGAACATATTGGAGTATGTATGCATAGCAAGTAAAACCTATCTTTAAAACAGGGTAATATAATTAAGTGGAGTATAAATATATGTATACACACAATATTTATTGCAAATTGTGTTTTATTATTTGCCTCATATTATTTTTTATACCTATAATAATAAAGTAAAAAAAAACTCACTTTTTCTTGGTCTTGGACCAGCCACCAGGTTTCTGCAGGTTGAAATTTCTTTCTTTTTTGTTAACTGTAACAAAATTAATAGTTTTAATTAGTTTCTACAATATTTAATAAACTAATACCAATATAATAATTACCATTCACAACAATAACAATTGTTTAAACAATAAAAACAATGCCCAATATTGCACTACAATATAATGGCAGCCATATTTATTCAACTGTCAGCTAAATATGCTGTTTGCTGTATTCACAGTGGTGGGAGAAATTACGAAGCCTGACTTACACAAACAAATATCAGTGTTATTATGAAAATATTTATTGTTATTTAAAAGATTTGTAAATTTACTGAAGAATTAATAACAAATATTTAAATATAAAACATAAACGACAAACTAAAAAAATTGTACTTGAGTAAATATACCTTATATTTCATGCAATAAGTACTGCAAATTACCAATGAACAGAGTATACTTTACACTTTATCTGAAGTAGTAAGTGCACCATAAGTTTTAGGTCGGAAACATATTTTTTATGGCACATTATTCTTTACTGTGTATCATTTATCGGTAATATTTATACCGTAGAGGCCATTTATTAGATATATTACTTCCCGGGCACTTTACCTAGAATGGAAAGTGTACCACATGGCCCATTTTATATGGGAAATATACTGATTAACTATTTTGTAAAATAATTAGGGAGCCAATAATTGTACAATTTTTTTTTCTACGACCCCTAATGTAAATAGTCATTATTCTAAAAATGTCGCACGAAAGGCCGTGTGTAAAGTTTGCCATGGCACAGTTAAGGAATTTTTAATTTATCGAAATTATGCAGGATAAATAAGAAAAAAATTATATGTAATTAATTTAAAACATTACGTTTAATGAAGAAATAAATAAGAAATGTACTACATAGTATTGTTTTATCAGGTTGTAAATAGTTTCAATTTATTATTTAGAGGTTGGCAGTTTGATATAATTCTATTTATTGTGTGATCGAAAAACAGTGAAATAGTGGTGGAAGAAAATGCATAGTACATATGAATTGTAAAGCAATTACGCACTTGTGGAATTAAAAACTTACGCTTTATGGCTCTTGTATAACTTATCCACTTCGTGCGTAATATGCATCATACAACTCTAAATATGTTATATACTATTTATACCGGGTGTCCTAGCTCGACCGACACATGGGAGTTTTACATGGGAAATCAGTTAATTATGAATAGTATCTCCCCAGTGCAAGATATTAACTTTAAATTTTGTATACTTATCGGAGAATATTAATTCTATGGATCACACTTATTTGAAATATGCAATTTCGTCTGCAGGGCGAGATTTATTAAATTTAAAATCTAATATTTTCGATCAAAATCAGACAGCCATGGAAATAAAAGAAAATATTTATCTGACAGTTTAATGAAGTATCACTGATTTTAATTCTTATTCCCTGTATTTTAATATTATTTAAGTTGAATTTAGTTTTTCTTTTTGTTAAATAATATACCAATATCACAAAAACATAAATATCTACAATGGCATGTCATTAACTGTCAGAAGATATTTTCTTATTATTATTATTATTTCGATGGCTGACTGATTTTGAACGAAAATATTAGATTTTATAATTTAATAAATCTCGTCTTGCAGACGAAATTACATATTTCAAATACCTGTAATCCATAGAAATAATATTCCCCAATAAGCATACAAAATTTCATCTTGCACTGGGGAGATACTATTCATAATTAACTGATATCCTATGTAAATCTCTCATGTGTCGGTCGAGCTGGGACACCCAGTATACCATCCTGTATGTAGAATTTGCGTTTATATTTATGAAATATTTTTAACAAATGATCCCGAAGTGATTATATTAAGCAGCGAGTACGGTATTTACGGTATCTTTCATGTCCATCATAGAAATTCTTAGCTGTTGGCATTTTGTTGTGTACATCTTGGCGTGCTAATAACAATAATTCGCAGTGGCGCTAGTGCGAAATGTCCGTGCGTTTATCGCACTGTAGTATGCAAATGGGCGAGAGTTATCGGCGCTGATAAAACCGTAATTACCGGTTCGCGTCCCTGGCTACATACATTCACACTGGATTACCATAACCGAACCGTTTAGTGCGTAATTGAGCTATGAGACCGACGGCGAGCTATAATTGCAAGTGTTGACTAATGCCCGGCTAAGATGCTGTTTTCGCAAACGCGCAAATCATAACCTAACTGGGGCAATTACCAATTTTTCTGCGTTCTCTTTATGAATTTGTTTGAATATATTAAACACTCTTGCAATTTTATTAATTATTCACTTCCCTCGGCCCTACAATTTATTTATATTGATCATATTTTCAAATTTTTTACGTTATCAATAATAAGAAAATCAATTTTCTTTATAATCAGGATCACTTCTTTTTTGTTTTTCTATTTCTTATTTGCTACATTTTTTTGCTTCGCAGATTTTCTCTTGGTTCTCATTTTTGCAATATCTATAAATTGTAATACATATGAGTATCCGTGTGTTGACTGCCGACAAGGTAAAAGGAATTATTAAAATAATTTGTACTTACAGTATTAGTACAATTCCTTTTAGATTGTTCGATAATTATTTTTATTATATTTTCTATGTCAATTATATAATTGGCACTGTTAAATGTAAAACATTTATTTCCATAGGTAAACAGATTAACTACAATTGTAACAAATTTGGCGATCATTAATAACTTATAATTTTATAATAGTTAATATCAAATTATTATTTTAAAAATTCTCATATATTCTAATTACTTAAGATATTTCAGAAAAACCCTTCTGATTTTCGTGAAAACACCACTTCCGGTTGAACGATTCAGACCAAAATCTAATCAGACGTATTTTAGAGTGCCAGAATGTTATACCTATCCAAAATTTTAACTTCTTTTATTCACTAGTATTTGAGTAATCGTTATGACAATATCCATTCATCCATCCAAACACACGAACAGACATCATCATAAAAATATTTAAATTGTGTTCTAGAGACTTCAAAATGTGCTTATCCGATTTTTAGCATGATTCTAATACCTCTCTTACTAAGTGGCCAGAGGTAAAAAGATAATCAAATTCAATATATCGAGGTGTATCAATAAAAATTAAAAATGAAATTTTCAAAAAAAAAAAAAATTTTAATAGGATGAGTTGCTTTTTATTAATTTTGAGCCAAACATGAAATGAAGTTAGAACATCAGCGACATTAATAATTCCTGAAATACGAATATATAAATAAATAAACAGATTTACCAAAGTGAAATAAATTTGGTACATTTAAAAAAAAATCTTATACGTGTACAACACATTATCTTAGGCATTTAATTTATTGTCCTTTGGATAAATAACAATACCCGTATGATAACATTATCCAAGATTTCAACGCACTGCAAGGATTATAATATAATTGAATTTAATAAATAAGAACGCCTATACGAAATCAAGGTGTTAAAGATAGGAAATTTTTATTTAATCTAGTACGATAATGTCAGGATATATGAATTTATCAATAAGTTGTGGTGTATATTACCATTAATTCTAGTATCGTATGGGTCTGATAAACAAACAAGTAAATAGGCTGGAGTTTATCTCGGAGCATTCGGCCGGAATCATTCAATCGATTAGAGACGTAGTCACGCTCACGCAAAATATTCAGATAAATCCGCAGTGGAATCGTGAGTGGAGGAAAAGAAATTCCTCTGCAAAACACCACAGCCGAAGATCTCAGCCGGCCTGATAAAATGCAAATCCCAAACGTAATCGCAGCCAGAATCTCACAGCTTTCAGAAACAACCTGCGAAATATTAGAAATTGTATGGGGAGACAGAAACGTAAACACCCAACCACTATGGTTCATAAAAATACATATCGTTTACTTATCACAGAATAGGTTTATACAGAAGCAACAGTAAGACAAAGACACGAAAATTAGAGAGAGATGGGGAATGTGAACAAATTTAAAGGGCTCATTGTTTAAAATCGGAAAGTTTCCTCACCTTCGTGAGAGATAGGGGAAGGGAACAAATTTAAAGGTCTACACAATGCTTCAAGGTCATAGAACTGAATAGGGAAAGATGAAAGGTACCGACACGGAGTGTCGCTTCTGTATGTAACTATTCTGTGCTTATACATTGCTGGTTGTACTCAGTGGCGGATTTGAGGGGGGGGAGGCGAAGGGGCGTCGTCCCCCCTTAGACAGTCCAGGTTTTTTAATTTTGAAAATAATAATAAAAATTCTGGAGCGTCTCATATATAGACATTACACAGATTTGGTTGATGTGGAACAGAAATGTCGAGAACAAAAACTATTTGCCGAAATATTGTTGTGGAAACACTAATGCTTAACCTTTAATGAATTTAATATGCCCGCCAGTGCTATAATATATTATATACCAATGGAACAAAACTCGATTTTGCTCTCGCGGGTGAGAGAGATTCAGTCTAGTGTTGTCACTTCATCCGAGAATGTAAAAGCGTTCTTCCCGAGAGCAATACGATAATTTTTGTAACGAATGCAAAGAAAAGCGAGCTGAAAAGTGTTTATTTATAGGGAGCAAAACGTGATTTTGCTCCCTTGTGATATTTTTTTTCCTAGAGATAATTTGCTTCCCCTTTCGACTTTGTTAGAGCTTGTTTTCCGTGCACATATTACAAAAATGAAGTACTAAAAAATTTGATGCTGATATTTATTTACTAGAAAATAAATTATTAAAAATATCAATAGCGCTACTTGTAAGTATGACTACGGCTCAACGAGCTTTTCTACAAAAGAGTTTAAAATTAGATCCGAAAAAAGTTTTGACTCGATTCACATCGACGAAAAAAATATTTTAATTATAAGTTTAATTTTGTGGTTAACATTATTATATATTTTAATGATTATGATTACTTTAAAAAAATGGTAATTCGACCCTCCTTAGGAAAGTTTACGCCACTGTGTACCAGATCTATCGCAAATATCAATAATGATTCATTTTTTTAGAGAGTGCTCCACAAATGTAATTTTAAGTGTGAGAAATATTTCCCAGCATAATCGGAGCCAGAACTTTCAAGCTTCCAATAATAATCAGCAAAATATTAGAATTAGAAAAGAGACTTCAGTACTAGATATAGACAGTAACCCATTCATTTAAACTTGATCAAGATATTTAAATACCAAAATATGTTTAAGATTCTATTAAAGAAGAAATACTTTTGATATTTGTTATATTATTGTAAACATACAAAATATTTTGATATATACATCAGAATATAGTCCTTGTTACATCAAATATATTTTTTTTTTTAATAAACCGACTTCTTTTTCTTAGCTAAAGTATCACCTCTTCCTTCTTTACAATTTAAGATGGATCTTTCTTTCCCGTACCGTGAATATGTTTTTCACAAATTTTCGTGATCGCACAATAATTTAAAACCATTTTTTCTAAATTTAGATTAGTCAAATATGACATCTGACACTGACAGTACGGTTAGAGGTAGTAAGAATTTGGGATTGAGTAGATGTGAGAGAGAGAAAGGTGTATTATTGTGACATAGATGGTAAGGATACTAAAAACTCGAATAACGTAAAAACGAATAACATTTTTTTTTAATTTGGTAGTTCCTATCGTATAGAATTAAGGTCTGGATTGTGTGATCAATTTCCTAATTTACTACTTTGTTGGAGGACCCCATTATAGAAGAGACTTCAACGTTAGAGGACCACAGTAACTTATCCTAATATTGCCAGATCATGTATTTGACTATTTTTTACGTACTGTTTATCGATCTATCATTCATATTGTGAGTACACGCATATAACTAATTTGGCATATTAATAATGTATAAACTTCTAATACAAAAATCTAGTAGTTGCATATGAGATATTCTGAATCAATATTCATAATTATGAAGTTCTCGTTTTGTGGATGGAAGTGACAGTTATTTTAAAAGGTATTAAGCTTTAAGATATCAGTTTAAATACTTAACTACTAGCATTAAAAATACATATTAATTACGAGAGATTAACATATATTCCGCGGAATAAAATGTGATATAACACAAATAAACAATCTTAAACCGATTATCGATACATTAAACATGTATGCATAACTATATCGTTTCTCACCAACATAAACATTATCTCCATATTAAAGATATCCTTGTTAATGAAATCCTGAGATTAGCGCTCGCAGGATTAAAGCAGGCGATGTCAAAGCAGGGAATCTTCTACGACTAACAAGCGTTCATTATAAATTCAATAGTTGTCAGACTCAGCCGACCACTTTTATTTTTCCGCCAGGGAATTTCATTTTCTATCTAAACCGCATCATAAACGGGAATATAATTAAAATAAATGCATATTTAAAACGCATCGCACATGTTATAAATTCATCGTACTTGGATTACCTACACCATAGACGGCGAATGGAATTATTTCTTCTTACAAATTAAATAAATATTTTTCCGATTTACTACCCATTTCTGGGTGTGTTTATCTATTGTATCGCAGATTTCAGTATCTAATGATCTATTTATACCATACAGAGTTTAAGAGCACTGTAGATGTTATAGAGAATGTACCAGAGAGGGAATTTTTTGTGAGAAATATTATATAAATGTATCACTCACGGCTTATTATTTATTACTGCATGTGCCGGCTTTATCTATAACAATAATTTCTTCTAGGCACCCTAGCTGGTGTGGAGAGAATACCACGGGGACAATTTTTTTGCGGTTTTAATATTTGTGGAATTTTATTTCGAATTACCGTAACTACAGTCGATGGATGTTGTTTCTTTACTATATTAATTTTCATATAACGTGAGATTTTTAAGCGTGAAACATGGGATTTATCACATATAGCTAAGACTATACATATTAGATTGACAGCAATGTATTTGCTTGTCTTGAAACTTAGGGGTCATAAAATTTTCTGAAAGGTCTACACAAAGTGCAAAAACAATTTTTAAGAATAACTTTAGAGGAAATGGTAGAAGTGTAGTATGGTCTGCTAGATCACTCGATCTTACACATCTAGTTTTTTTTTATTGGTGAAGAAGTTTATACACGAGAAATTTTCAAAATTTAGATCAGTTAAAAGTTCAAATTCAAAATATTTCTCAAAATATTACAATTGCCCAAATATGTTGTAATTTAAGATTTTATAGCAAATTCTGCATTCGAGTTGTTCCAAATAGTCACTTCAACCCGCTATAATAAGATAAAAATAAACTTTGACAGATATATAAACAATGTTTCTAAACTCTCTTGTGTCTTGTGTCTCTTATGTCAAAAGAATTTCGCTTAGTAAAACTTACTTGTAAAAAAATATAGCATCTTATTATTATCTAGCTTAAAGGATGCGAAATTTTCTTTGTGACGTTGTTTTTACGAATAGAACTTAGGTAAAATCCTCAATTTGGATTGGTTTATAAATTTATGAGTGAAATAATCGAATAAAAATATTATACAATATAAAATCTAAGAAATAAGTTAGTAAACTTTTCTGACATCTTTACCATCACAATATGTGAAAAGACGTATTTGCTTGATAAAGTTTTGCAACTGAATTTTGAGTCTAATTGTTTGTTAAATATTTTATAAATTTATTTCATGTTTGTGACGATTTGTATTTGAGAATCCTGTAACATTTTTGTTATTTTTATATAAACACTTTTTAAAATTTCCAAATTGTTCCGTTTTGTTTTTCAAGGCCGATGTCAATAAATTGTTTTGGAAACATAAAATCTGAAAGCTCCATTGCTCTTATTGCACTTAATGATGGTCCATCTTCTGTTGACGCCTATGTGTTTTCTTGGGAAAAAACTTGCAATGATTATAATTACCCTCGCACTGCAGAAGAACTCGTTTGATGTATGTTATTGAAAAACGTCGATGTACTGAATTTATAAATGTGTCAATAATCCTTCGTGTGAAAATGCTGCTCTGGCTGTTTACATCACAGGTGTTGGCGCAACCTTCCTAGGCCACTGACCAGCCACAAAAACTGCACTTCTTTCATACCTAACTGTACGCCATTATGCCCTTAATTAATTGATGCTAACAACTCTGGAATTCCATACGGAAATAAATAAATCTTTTATTATTGTTATCGTGCAAAATAATTGCAATAAGATCGCTTTTTGTTTCGTTGCTACTCTTCAGTATTTTCAGTTGTATTATTCGGTTATACCTTAAATAAAAATTTGATGTGTCCAATACATTACCTCCAACTACTGTAGTAATATATACTATAAAATAATTATTTAGTACATTAAGGCCCGGTTGCATAAAACTAATTACATGGATAACTTGACATTTATACCATGGTAACGTATTAAAAATACATTGCTGTCAAAAATTTAACCGTTGATTAAAGTTAACAATGTTTTATGCAACCGGGCCTATATCTTTAGTTTTAAAATTTGTATGTTCAGAATATTTTTAATTCAATTCATACCTGAAATTACCTTGCATCAAATTTCTAATAATCGGAAACCGAATAAAACAGTTATTTTTTGCGTAACTAAAATCTATTCCTTGTATATCACATATTCTGAATTACAGTTAGAAAAAGTGTAGTAAGGATAAACTTATGAAATAGGTATGGAATATAAATTTCTCTTACGAGACAATCTAGTCAATTAAAATGCAAGCAAAACTTGTCATGAAACAAGTAGGTATCTTAGGTACATGAGGAATCTAGGAATGTTGTGCTACAGATGAAGATGAATTGTATTAGTAAATAGAAGTTTGCTTAAGTTAGCTTTTTTAGAGAAAATAAATATCGCTTTTCTCTGCCCTAAGAAAAGTTGTTTGCCTCATTTTCATTCTGAAAAATCCTTTGTTCCGGTATGTTAAGTCGTTGTTAGGCAACTAGAAAAAATTGTACGAAATCTAGAGGAGTCATTTGGACGGTTATTTCTACTAGACTAGAATTTTATTAATTATTTAGACGATATAATAGTTATTTATGGTACAAGTGTGTTATATTACAATAATGTCACGTGAGAAATGTGTAGCTCACGAGGCCGTTAGCTAGAGTAGGGTATTTTTCTCAAGTGATTTAAGTAATTAATACACGTTATGCCATAGAACATTTTTCCAACACATTTTATTCATTGATATAAAATATACAAAAGTTTTTTTGTCAGTCGACATTTTAAAATCACATTTAATAAAAAAAATACAGTAGAAAAGGTTTTATGACGTAGTTACTATGATACGAACCAACAAACAGTGAGTTATAATTTTTAACTCACATGTGTTGACCTAGTTTATTTATCTAAAAACACCATAGTAATAGCGTTATAATTACACGATTTTGGATAAAAGAATATATAACAGTATATTGTGTAACAAGTGTAAAAACTCTCTTATTTTCCACAAGTTATCAAAGTTTCGCCACGAGACAAAGTCGAATACTGGAATCACAAAAGATGGGAAATAGATGATTCTATTGTATATTACATATACTATAAATAGTAGGAACGTAGGAAACGTGAACTTTCCGAACCCCTGTAGTTACTAAATTCGGCTAACAACTCGTTCTATAATTGTCCAATATCGTCTAGTAATAGGTATATCAGTTTTCCTACAATTACACAATGTACTATTTTGTACAATACAGAAGCAAGATTTATATTACATTTTTGAAATATTTTCCTCTTTCAGTACGTCGCACACCCCAAGCATGCGGTCAGGTTCAGCAGGAGGCGACCCTATGGGTTCAACAGACACCATGACACCTAGTGAAGTGTCCACCAACGTCACTTTGGACACGGTGTCCTCCCACAGTGGTTCTCAGCCTGCCTCGTGCAGGGCTATATGTGGTTCTCTAGCGTCGTTTGACACCAGCTCTGCGCTTAATACTGAAGGTGGGTACCTGCAGATCATCTTCACGGGATATGGTCTTTAATGAATTTATAAATATAGTTTTTTTTTGTGGAATTGCCAGGGCACTTTACTAGAAGTTGTTTAATTTCTTGAATAACATTTTGATGATAATGTACGCAAAAAAAAGATGAGCTACCGAAAGAATTTTAACCATTATTCGAATGAAGAGCAAGACAATTTTGTTAAACGTAGATTAATCATTTATATCTATGCTCACTTGTGGAATACAAATATATAATAGTTGTCTGAGAAAGGATTTAACAACTACAATTATAAAAGTATTAGTCGTTAGCTTCATATTTAATCCCGTTTTTAACTCTGCTAGAGCTAGTCTCAAATTTAGTCCCATTCGTTACTTCCTGAAATGTCAAACTAATTCCAATACCAATTCATAAAACAGAATTGTATCTATTTATTACTTACTTCAAAGATAACGTTTATAGTTTGGTAAGGTTAGCAATATTTGTAGTTTATTATCAGAATTTGTAAGTAATAAAGAAGAAGGTCTGTGGTAATATTTGATAATCACTTTTTCTTTGATTTATACTCAAAGATCAAGATCAAGACGATCGTTAAAAATTGGAAAACTATTTTTTTTGTCTTTTGACTGTTTCTAATTCTCTTCGAGTAGTCTAAAACAAAGAACAAAAAGTTATTAATTTGTGGCGACTAGAGTTAAAGCGGTAATATTTGTAACTAGTAGGACGTTTGAAGAATTAGCATAACTCCGAATTTAACTCCAACCAAGAAATTTAACTCGGACTACATGTGAAGTTTGTTAACTACAATTTTTTTTAATTAGTCCCTAAGATTTTTTTTTTCTTACAATAATCATAAAACTAGATAATTTTATTATACAGACTGTTCTCCAATTTCTTATCTTTCTCAACATCCATAAATAGTAATTATCAACATTATTTTTTGACGTATTCAACACTCAACTCATCTCTTATTCTAAAATACTCTAATTTCATTATGTTTGTTTAATAAACAGAACATTTTAAAAGACTTTAAAATTTCAGTATTAGAGTAAGATTTAAACAATAGATGCATTATTTCAGGAGTGCCTCTTCTGGAAGAGAACGAGACGGAAGAGACATCTATAGGGGAAACAAGCTCCATAGGGGTAGAGTTTCGATCTATTGCAGACAGCGCCTCGTTTAAGTACCGCAGGGCAAGTCCGGACCTGGCTGAGCCCTTAGTTCTCATGCCCTAGATGTGCTTTCGACTAACATAACTTACTAGCGTGATGTCGTCACGAAGTACCAAGTCACTAACCTTAATGTTGATGTTAGAATGTGATAGAGAGATTTTGGTGATTGTGGGTTGGTATGCCTGATAGAATAGAATCGTTTTTTAATTATCAGAATATTGTTTATTTAATACAATCGAAATTAGAAAATCAAATATTGAATATAATTTTAAGAAATATTTTTATTGTTGAATGATATTAGTGATATTTAGAAAGAATATTAATGTGATTGTGTTTTGTTCGAATTTAGTTTAAGTCATGACAATTGAAGGCATACCAACGAGAGCGATGTGTTTTTGTCTAGTTACATTCATGTACCAAATTATAAAGTGATGTAGTATAGTATTCTTTGTTTACTCAGATTAATATATGTTGTCTAGTGATAATCTATTTTTAAATCAATAATCAACTACAATAACAACTATTCGAGCCTGGGAAATCTTCCACTAAGAATTCGTAACGAAGATATAATTTTTTAAAGTGTTCAATCTAGAGAGATGTAGAGCTTAGAACCGCCCAGATGTGTGTATAAAGATTTATTCTCATAAATTCGTGCTAGAAACGAGCTGTACAAAAAACGAATTTATGCAACGCCAATAATTGATGTAGATACTGAAGTCTCTAATTTTTTGTACAAGATTCTGTAGATTATATTAAAATGTTTATTACAGATCGTAATTTCATGTAATTATCAAATAAATATTTTGTTTCATTATTTCTTCAATTGTTTTATCCTTCCATTATTAAAAAAAAAAAAATTCAATGCGTCAACAAGCTTCATACACAACTGATTTGGAGACTTCAATGCCAGGTAAATAAATATACATGTTATTTAAATTTAATTATCCTTCTACATTTTTTTAAAATAAATAAATGATTATAAAGATAAAGCTGTATGTTAATAAATCAGATATTTTTATGGCAGGAGTGAATGTCTAATTTATTTAATTGTTAATAATAAGAATAGTCAATAGTCGATGAGGAATTTTTGTCATGAGAGATTCGAAATCAGGATGTTAGAAGTTTACAGACCTGATAATATTTTTTTTATAATAATTTTCAAATAAATATATTGTATTTTCGAAAAAAATGTAATAGTATACAGGCATACAAATTTAAAAAAAATATATTTATTATGACGTCAGTACCATTGCAATAGGTTAATAGTAATTTACAAGATTACATTTACTCCTTGAAGCAGTAAAACTGTTACCTTGCATATATTGTAGAATATTTTATTGCTTAGTCAGAGCCGTATCTAGGCAATTTTGCGCCCTGGGTAAAGTTATTTATTATATTATATTAATACGGATTGTAGGATTATCTGAGAAAAATATGGAAGAAAAATATTTGTTTAATAAAAAAAAATTATAACTATTGTTTCTATAAAATAAATAATAAAATATTTAAATAGTTATATTATATATTCAATAAATAAAATCTTTCATTAAAGGATTATTATTAAAACCAAAACCAGTCAGCTATCTAAATGATGTGTTCAAAATTCGTATAACAGTAACAAAAAACTTTCAATAATGTAAACAATGCAACTAATATCTTCAATAATTTTATAATAGAGGTAAGTAGCTTTTAAAAATTAATTTCCAAGGCTAATATACGGTTCAAATAAATGATGATTTACAAATGTGTAACAAATAAAATATATAACTAGTTATTTAGAGCGACAGAAGTAGAGATGGCAGTAGCAAGGGCATATGACGTTAGAGAGACACATTCATTTTTTTTTCAAAAACTGTTTGTCAATAATTCTTAATAATTTATATTTAATTTTTTTCTTATACTCTATTTAACTCTAGAATTAAATTTTAATGTGCACTACTTTAAAACCACATTAACAATGATTTTGATTAATCAAGTTCAAATCTGTATACTAATTATTTCTTACACTAGAATTGTTACTACGGTGAAATAGAGTACGTTATATTGGCACACCCAGTAATGAGTAATAAGTCGTGCTAAAATATTTTTTACATTTTTATTATTGAACACTTTAAAATTCTGCCAACCCACTTTAGCTTAATGATACGTCAAAAAAATCATTATCAATTCATGTATTCCCAGAATTTTTCATTAATCATACAAAAATATTTCTCTTACAACGGGTAGCATTATTATATCCCGCGTATTCCTTGTCGGCAATGCAACCACTGAGCAAACTGCTGCGTTGTAGGGTCGTGACCCGCCAGTGGCGTTCGTCAGGGGCCACCCAGTGGGAATTCGCCAGGGGTTAAGGTTAATGAACTTGTTTTGCTTAATTAATTTTTTCACGCCAACCGCTAATGGTTTGATGAGGTGAGGGTAATTGATATTTAATTTTTATTATTAAGACCACCCTGGAATATTTATTATTAGAAATAATATTTTTCTCAGACCCAAGATTTAGCTTTGTTTTCATGAATTAATAATGAAATTTATATTTTTTTAAATAAAATAATACAGAATTATTTTATCCATATTTCTATTAGAAATTCAAAGACGTTAACTTGCTAATTTATATAGTTCTTTTTAAATAATATGTTAAAGTACAAAAAAAAAATTGAGGTAGATGCCCAATCAGATTTTATCTTCAAAGACAGAGAAGTATTTAAAATTAATAATGAAGTGTTTATTATAAATGTTTCTTCATGTAGCATTGAAGTCTTCGTCAGGTGTTTTCATATAGGCAACCAACATTAAATTTTGAATTGTCAATTGGTCAGGAATAATTCTACTTATGCACCCTGCCTCAAGCATTCTTTAATATAATGTAGCAAGGTTTAACGTTTAACTACCCTTCAACACTGACGTATCGAAGCTGCTAGAATATTCGAGAGTTTAATTGCTCTAGTATATAAAAAAAACCAGAAAAGACCACGGACACAGTCTGATATTAATACTAGTGATGAAAATAAATAGTTGGTGATATAAATATCGTGTAAATATATAGTGCGTAGTATTAAGTGTTCAAATAAATATTATCAGTGTTTAAGTCTTTATTAATAATTATTACTCTCAAATTAGTGTTTACGTTTATTTATTCATATCTTCGTTATTATCAACAGACATTTAGTTTTAGATATGCATTTAAAGGACAAAAGCCAGTTGAAATAAAATATTATAAAGGATTTCCAATATTGCTGTCAAAATTTCGATATGCTTTTTTTTCATTAAATATGCAGTTAAAATTATATATCTGTTTGTAATACCAGAGGATAGTGTTACATACTTTTATTATGTTTTTATAATTTATTATTTATATAAATATTCGTAATTAAATTATTTTTACGCTTCATCCAAATAAATAAGCGTTACAGTATGGTTTCAGAAATAAACTTAAATACCGTTTTACAATACATTGCTAATTTAAACGAAAAAATGTTATAAAGTGAATAAATTTAAGTCCAGTACTATAAACAAGGGTTCAGTTTTTAGGAACACTTAAATAAGAATATTGCTAATCGAAATTTAGACAGCAGTTTTGAAAAGTTTTTTCGCCTTTTTATTTCGATATGATATTTTAAACTTAAGGGAAATAAAATTTAAGTAAAATATTGGACGGAGCATTAAAATAGAGACGACAGTGGTGGGTCACTTGGATATCGCGTTCTTATTTAAATTAAACGTGAGATCTGAGATTCAAATCTCAGTTTCGTTAATCTTATCTAAATAAAAATACCGCTGTGTCCGAGTGGTTCAGAACCCACTATAAGTTATAGGTTCCTTGCAGAAGCTTTAGACTGATAATCGTTACCATTAAAATGCAAGTAAGACACGAAACACGAAACGAATCCTTATGTACTTAGAATGTTCTGCCATATATAAATTAATGACAAGAAGGTAAGATTATGTTCAGATAATAATCAGATTTTTATTATTAAGTATACATTTATATAACAAATGATGTCATAAAAAAGATTATAAATTTCAACTACATTTTTTGAATAATATAATGTAACTTGCGATATAAAAAAACTGGTCGTGCTTAGGAACATTTTTGTAAGTGTCTAATTTCTTTCTCTTCCGCGATTTTGAAATTCTGCGCCATGCAAGTTTCCCGCTCAATTGCAAATTCTTTAGTAGTGGGTTATGGCTGATGATGAGGGACCTTTGACATCGCTTTGTGTCGCGGTGTCTTTGAGCTCGCCTGGGATTATTATTACGTACACTATAACCCATCGTAGTTTTCGTACTTAAGATGACATCTAGTTCTAGTTCTTTTATGTACTTCGTGCTATTGTTTAGACTAACGGGAATTGCGATAAAAATAACGGACACCTGCTTTGGAACAAATAGCTTTTTTTTTATAAAATTTAACCTTCTCCGAGCATTTTATAAAATATTTCCTTCACAGAACATTAAAAAATTGCACATTACTTTTAATTTTTTTATTTTATAGTAGCGGTTAATTAAATAGGTACTTTATGCATTTATTTTTAGTGACTAAAACAATTATTATTCACAAGTGGGTAAATTGGTAAAATATACGAAATACTGTCAGTAGGAGTGTCATTAGGATTTTAGACAAGGATGGGTGCATATCTTCAACTTCCAAACACCTCATATTTTGATAATGACTAATGACATTAGTGTTGTTATTGCAGCATAATTTAAGAATATATGTATATGTAACTATAAAACATAGGGGATGGATATCCAAATAAAAGAGGTGAACGCCCCCCCAAAAACAGTCTAACGACAATACTGGCTGTCAGTTGTGAGTTGTCCTTTTTTAAATAAATTTTGACAATAACAAATAAATCAATTAATAATTATTATAAAAGTTATAATCTGTAAAAATACCTACGAAATTTATATGGCTTCACAGCTTGAGTTGATATTCAAGCTACTTGACTTGATTTGACTTGAAATTAAATCAAGTCAACCTCAATCAAGTCAAGTAATAATGTTTCAAATATTTGAAAAATCAAGTAGTTCTTCAAAACTATTTGATTTTTCATTAATTTTTATTATGTAGTTTAAAGAAATCACAATGAGATTTTCAGTAAAGACTTCTATTTACAAAACCAAATCAAAAATAATTATAATTTGCAACTTGTTAACAAACAATAATATAAGTGTATGAAAAAACAAATAGAATTGAGACTTCGGAAAATTGTCTTTTGATGCTGATATTAATAAAAAAAAATTGACCATTTACATTAATTTCATAAAAAAATACCTGGTAACCCTTTGTCAGATTGTATAAATGTTCTTTTATTTTTAACAACCTATTTCTAAGCAAAGCTCATAATTTTAAGGTTGCTTAGCAATTTTTGGAGTCAAATAGCGGCGTTTATGGTACTCCAGTAAGTAATAATTATAGTATAATAGTTATTTTCTATTTCACCCTCACTATATTCTAGTTCTAATGATAAATATAAAATGCAATTTGTTTATCAAGTAATATCAAGTAGCCTGAAATTGCTTGATATTAAGATAAGTATTTAAGGTAGAAAATCAAATCAATTCAAGTAATGAATTTAAGAAAAACTTGATTGTCAAGTCAAGTCAAGTAAGTGACTTGATGAAACTATCTAGAACAGAAGGTTTACAAGAAAAAAATACGAATAAATATTGTTGCTCTTAGCGAGTCCTATCACTAGTTAAATTTAATGTAAGTATTTATTTCTATTACACCTGTATAAATAAGTAATGATTGAAGTGATACGAATTTTTGTATTGTATAATAAGAAGATGTAGAACGTGTTAGATGTGCTAGCTGAATGAAGCAAAGAAGAAAGAGCAAAGAAAGTAAGACATCAAGTTCCATGTGGCTGATCATCCGCCCTGTTTGTTCCTTGTCGGCAACTAGACAATTTTTAATGTGATTGAATAGTGAAATAGCGTATCATCACCAGCTATCTTCCACGTCAATTACGTCCCATACTAATTGATGTCCGTTAGGCCTTTGATTAGGCTAATTCTTTGATAATCGAGATGTCTTGTTTACAGGCGTCAATGGCACAATCAAACAAAAAATCATTGTATGAACGCCTAATTAGCAATTCACTATAACTCATGCTATGCTAACGAGACAGCCTCAGACAATGTCCCCGACTTTTCTTTTCGGCGAACGGGCCTCTTAATGTATGCATGTTCCCGAGAAATAATAACTAATTAAAATCTTGTCCACGGCATAATTTATTTTCACACGAATTTTTATAATGCTTCAATAATCCTTTTTCGGTATCAACCTTTCACATTTTGTAATGTATTAATTTTATAAATTAATAATAATTTAAAGATTTCTCAACGACTACAAATCAGACTTGTCGAACATGGGCTTTGTGGTTTTACATAAATACAGGACCGGACTCAACGCGGGGGAGACCACATTACATAAAAAATTAATTAATAATTAAGCAGCAAATTCTATTTGGAACAGTAACTAACTTATTTTGTTTCAAATCTTATCAACATCAAAAAACTGACTGTATTTATTTGGGACTTTTTAAGTAACCTTGGCAGGCTAATTCTGTTTACTTGGTACGTTTGCAGTAACCCAGAACAGATCTCGAACTGACCCAACTCACCCAGCAATTTTGCTGGGTTGGTGAGTTCAATATGTTTTCTATCTTCGTTTATTTTTTATTTTGTATCAACACGGGGAAGTTCAAGATCAGTTTAGGGTTGTATTAAAATTTCTCAAATAAATACGGCCTTTATCGATTGTATCTAACAAATAAATAGTCCGTGTTGCCTGTGGTGCATATTTCACGTTACCTGTAGTTCCTAAGTGGTTAGATTTCTTGGTTATAAATATATAATTACCGAAATTTGATACAAATCATATTGGCATATCCAGCAATTAGTAGTAAGTCATAAGTGATATATATTATATTTATGTAATATTAGTATTATATTATCTTAAATTTTGCTTGTATGATTTATAAGTACGAATAACTTGGAAACTTCAACGATACATCAAGAAACAACAAAGTTAGTAATAAAAAATAACGAATAACTTTTACGTTAATTTATTCATTAATTGAGAAAATGAATGAAAATACATTCATGTCCTTCTTACCCAAGCCTGTGGTGCACTCTTCACGATAGTTACGTGTTACATTGCCCATGAAGTGATGTCTGATAAAAGCTTTATTCGGTACGTAAAGTTATATTAAAAGAAAAATCTGCCATAAAGAATATTGTTACACTTAATGATTTATGTACTGTGCACTCTCCTTGGCAGTTAAAGTGCTCGGAAGATTACGGGCACTATTCTGAACATTTTGGGAAATACTCTTATAGATGATTAAAACACACTGGTAAACGCTCTGTTAAATATAATAACTGAAATTTGTGATAAACTGTATATCGGCACACCCAGCTATTAATAATTAATCATAATCCATATATTTAATTATTGTGTAATACAATTAGAGTGTTTGGATGTTGTCGTCCAATAAACGCTCTTTTATATACATATTTTCATATTATTCTTCTGCACTGTACAATTGTTGGTATATATTTTTTTTGTTTTTTTTTTTAAGTGCAAGACATGCTTTTAGGACCGGACATGTCTATTATAAGGATTTATGTTGTGCGCTCAAAAAAATTACACTATTCTTGGACCTAGACAGCTGACTGATACCGTGAATTCGGGAGTTGAATATTTAAATTGTTGTAAAAAATTGCACAAACAATGAAAATAATAAAAAAAATAATAATATTAAGTTGAAACCTCTTGTTGAAGTCCAAGTTTATTTTCTGTATTTACCGCTTATTACATATAAGGTGCACTTTATGTCATCCATTCACTTTAAACTTCAGTATTACTTTTGAAATTGTACACTATCCTTCGAATTAGATATAAATTTAAAAACTGTCCGTATCATATACCTACATCCTCATTTAAATAAAATTAAAACTTAACACAATATCTTCAATATTATTGGTAACTCTGTATATATTACAAATAAAATATTTTAAATTCAATAATGAAACAATTCTTTAAGTGACATTAAAACATCATCATTTTATCACAGTTCATTTGTGGCATACAGAACGGTCACCTGATGTGATGTTATAATTCGAGTTAAATAATCCGCACAAAATAATTTATATTTGTGATAAATTGTCATACAGTGGGTAATAAGGTAAGAGTGGTATATATATATTGTAGCGATTTCAAGGGCGACGGTCTCTAGCGGACTTGTTACGACTGGTTCGTGCGCTTTTATTGTTCTGTTATCCAGGGGGTACGAGAACATTCCCGAATTTAATTGTTCTACTATATAAACTCCGAGCAGGAGATCGCGAGGACAGTCTGATATTAATACATGTAGTAAACATGAATAGTTGCTGATATAAATAAAAAGTTGGTGATATAAATATTGTGGAAATAAATATTGTGTAGTTTTATGAATTAAATAAATGTTCGTAGTGCTTAAGTCTTTATTAATAATAATTACTTCTAAATTAGTGTTAATATTTGTTTATTTATATTGTTACTTATATTTATTATCTTTTTATAATTTATTATTCGTTTATTAAACTTAATTATATAAATATTAGTGTTTCACTTATTTTTACACTTCCCCTAAATAAATAAAACGTTACAGTATATTTATTTTTGACAATATTTGAATATTTGTTATGATTGAGAATCGGGCGAAGTCAGGTTCTGTCTCGGCTGGCGTCTTTGCCGAATCGGTTTCCTTATAGGGACACCGATTTGAAACTTCGTCGGGCGCCGTGATGTATTATTATATGATTGCGAAAAAATGGGGCAGCCGCACACTTTCACACACATCAAGTTCGTTCCTTCATCGAGCGATGAAATCTCCCAGTGAGCCATGAACCGGGCTTTTGTTTTTGATTGATGATCCTGATAAAGTGGGCTGAATTTTCATGATGAATCAGACGAGAAAGTATCGGGGGGTTCATCCGAACCGACTGCAGCGTGCGGCGCAATTCCGAGAATCAGATGGACTACTTGATTGTGACGATTGGAGGATCAACATCTCTTTTCAAACCAACAAGTCTTCTTTATTCTGTTTATAAATATATCATTCATGCTCTTCAATTTCACCCTATTATACTCTGCTTTTCAATTGGCTGCATTGTTGCAATTTTGTTTTATAACTGAACCACTATTTTTTCTGACAATATTTCTATATTACAAATATATATAGTATAGTTGCAAGATATTTGAAACTCATTACAAAGTAAGCTGATTACTCATTATAAAGTTTTGCTGTAAGTGTAAGGATTCTTTTAGGCAGGTACTTTCTTCTGTTGTATAATACTATGGACCGTAGTAAAAACTTATGTTCAAGATGTGTCCTAATTACATATATGTAATAAATTAGAATACTAAAATTTAGGTTTATATATAATAAACCTAAATTTAAGTATTCTAATTTTAAATATAGCTCAATATCTTTATACAACTACACCTACGTAACAAAACGAGTAGCGATGACTCACTGGGTTAGTATACTTCGACTCGAACTGAGCGAAGTGTGAGATCTAGAGTTTAAATTTCAGTGTCACAATCTTTAACAATTGAAAAAATAGCATTATACTCGAGTGTTTCAGAACCCTCTATGAGCTGTAGGACACTTGTAGATTACCTTGAGAAACTACTTCATAAAAATGTAAGTAAAAAAACTGTTATGGAACAGGTGAAGTTCACTCCTCAAGATGATGATACGTAACAAAACAGAATAACACATAGATCTAGGGTAAGTGTGAGAGAGATGGACCGGTAAGAGAGATGGACTTTTGGTCTTAAAGGTACATTAGAATGATGTCTCTCATAGGGAATATTAATTTTGTTGTTTAGAGACAGAGCCGATTGAATAATCCAAGATTTACTTAAAGAATTGCCAAAAATTTGTACCAATTAGATAATTACTACTTCGGTAAGTTTAAACTAATTATTTATGTATACATACTTTATAACCATGTACATGAGACTTAATGTAACCTATAAATGTGGTTATATTTGCTCACAGTAGTAAGTAATTTAGTGGTCCATTTAACCTTTGTTCTGAGGTTCGCCTAAGCTGAGAAGAGGTGGACCACAGGATTTTTATTGTTAAAAAGATCAATTCAACCAATAAACAGGAAAAAATCAATCACCCCCACTTACTCTAAAATCTAATCTAATTATGTATATATATGTATTATATAGCAAAACACACTACCTGACATTTTAGAGTGTACTCTAGTTTCAGTACATCAATATATAGATTATTTGAAATCATAGAAACAATAGTCATAATATATCACTATACTTATATGAATTTTTGTAAAAAATACATTCGATTCCGTGTAATTAAACCACCGGCAGTTGGGGTAGCCGATTTTTTTTTTACTATATCTCAAAGAACAGAAACTAAGTTAATAAATTAATATATAATTTAAACGTTTAATTACGACAAAAAAGTAACCTGTTTTTATTGAAAATGATTTTGATCTAATTACATTAGGGCAAGAATTAGAGTTTTTACATTAAGTAAGCATCCCTCTCAGAGGTAGTAAACATTATGATGACTACTTTTTTAAAATTAATTCATCTAATTGGGACAACCGGTTAATTAAGCTAAAATGGTTTAGTTTCAATTATGAGGAATCGGCTATATTAGTTAATATATAAGAAGAAGATAATAAGTTGCGATAAAAGTAAGTAAAATTTTGAGTGAAACAGGAACAACATAAGGAAGAAATTGATGCGAAAGATGAAGATTATAAAGTGTCCGATATTGGTAAAAAACGTAATTTATGGAAGCGGCAAAGTATGCAGAGAATGCCAACAAGATAAGAAGCGGCGATGATGAACAATAAATAATTCGCTTTATAAAAAGAAATAAAAGCAAAAGCCTTTCATCGAACATAATCAAAATTAATAAACAATACAGCATCTCTTTATCGCGTCCAATGAAAGAAAACCTAATTAACCAATACAAAAATATTAATTTTATAACTGTAGTTGGGTCGCTGGGGTTATTAATCGTAGTAGGCTACTCGGTGTGCAGTTTACAAATGACTTTTGCATGTATTTATAATTAGTGCGCGCGAAAATAAACAACCACGTAGTCGGGACTTTTTGTACGAAAACACACACACGGCGAAACAATGAGTGCGGACAGCCGTTGCAAAAGTAAGATAAATTGGTGGAGCAGGCTGACAAGCATTGCAACGTCCCGGCAGTATGTGAGAGGCTTCCTCTGCCACATTCCACGCTCTCTTCTTCCACTTGACAGTTTCTTCGCAAATATCATTCACCACGGATTTCTTCCAAAAATATATTAATTCTATTCAGCCTTATTGCTTTAATTATCAATATATTTAAGTTTATATTTTTATTAATCAGCCTAGATGAGTTTATATTAGTATATTTCAAGAGATTTCAATGCTACATCATGAGACAAGTTTTTTCGGAGATTGCAACGACCGATAAAGATACAATATTTTTCAATCGGTTTTAGTACATACTTAATTTTTATTTATACAAATTCTGATACCTCTTTATCGAAAGAAATCTATTACCCATTTATATTTTTCTGAGGCTTTAATAATAAGTAAAAATTCAATATTTTCTAAATACAGATATATGTACCTATATTTAACAAATTTTAATTTTTTAAATTTTATTTTGAGGCTTAATCCTTTTTATTTATACAATTTCTCATCTAGTGTATTGTACAACAAGAGAGAATGTGATACTCAATCCGTTGAGTATGAAGTTTGGGGCACGACGCCACAGGCGTAGTGCTTCAATAATCTGAATTGGATATGAGCATTCTATTTGAGTTGTACAGTATACTTTTTCTATGATCAACAAGAAGAGAAAACAATAAGATAGACATTGACACAGTTAAGGTTATAACCACGTAAACGAATATTTGAAACATTTGCACAGAAGTATTAGATGATGTTTTAGGTGTTGTTCGATCATAACAGTTCTCAGTCTATTTTTCTGTGGCGCAATTTGTTATCATGAGAACAAGGTAAATTCTCAAAATGACTTCTACGTTTGGAACAGGATCCTCACTTTTTTACTATTATTAAATTATATACAAATAGTTCTCGACTAAAGACACTGTTATTTTCTTTTATTAAAAATTAAGTCATTTGGTAGCACATTAATAAAGTTACAAGTACATAAATTTTGGGTTTTTCAGGTTGGCTCTTTCATATTTTCCAGTAAGTAATGTAAATAGTTGACAAAACTATTAACTTGGTGAGGGCCCCTGGGCTCCAGCCCAGTTTGCCCACCCTTCAATCCGGGCTTGCATTTCAAATTTCAACAATTTCCAGAGGAAAATATTTAAAATGATTGTCAAAGTATATATTTATATCCGTTCTTCAAAAATTATAAGTGTTATAAAAAATAACAGTTCTACTAGTAGGGTATTATGAAAATTTATGTATCATTTGGTTCTCTAGAAACGAGCAAAGTTAACTGTTCACAATTATAAAAGGTAGCAAATAATACAACCCGCGAATGTCAAAATACTTACAATCCTTGTAGCTTAAATAACTGTATTCTTAATTTCTAAAGTCTAATTTTAATGCTGATATTTTTTATTTTTTAAAAATATGCTAATAACTGTTTTCTTAGCTTTAGGTAACTGTTTATTTTATAATTTTTATTTATTAAACCGGAAGTTCTTTGTCAAAAAAATAACATTTTACGTAAGAGCGGAAGTTCGTGTGCCTTCATCTATTTTTATATTAATATGTAGTTCGAAATTAGAAAATTAGAAACCGCAAAACTAATCACAGACATTAGAATCATAATTACCAATTAGATTTGACAGTAGACACAATAAAAAATGATTAATTTCTCCAGTCAAATTTACATGTGAACTTAATTCCATAGATAAAAATTCTTAGCACAAAATATCTTCATTTATATGCCGGGCGTAATGCGATTAGCTGGTCACGTGGTAGGCGCGGCCTTCTTTGATTTCAGCGAGGATTAAATGATCGATTAGAAACCGATACTGATTTATAGGAAAATCACAACTATAATGAAATTAACAATATGTAATTACTTTTTTGTTTTCAGCTTGCATGATTTATGATGAGAAAATATTTAGAGTTATTAAATTTGAATTTAAATCGCCGCGATTTTATAATGTAAACGTGATAAGATACTAAACATCTATATATCATTTTTAAATTGATAGTCTTGGTATTTTATTGTATCTTTACAATCTTGTTTCAGATTGGTAATTTATGATAATGAAATGCAGATAATTTCACAGTATTTAAATATGTGGATACTCAAATAATTAAAAAAGGTATTTTAATTGAAAAATAAATGCGGGTTGACTTAGTACGGTACTTGGAAAGTGTTATTAGTTTTGTATTAATTAGTACAAATTTATTTAAATTAGGACAATGAACTTATTTACATAAACCAGCTGGAGAATTCAACGTTGCGTCAGACACTAATTCGAAATAATTTAATTAAATTCGTATATTTCTCCGCATCAGCTCTGAGTGCCATTACAAGTATATTGTTATAAATTTTATTTATAGAAGAGAATTTACATTTTAAACTCATAATATATTATATTATTTTGTATTTATTATTTTTTATTTAATGGTACTGTTAAGAATGTGTAAAATTTCAAGCTATGTGTTGTATTTAAATAAAACTACAAACAATAGTGTAGAATGTAAAACAAAAGTGAATAAAAATCAGCAACTATTTGATCTAGAGAAAATCTTATTTAATTAACTGAAAAGAATGTCTTAACACCACAAAAAGTACATTTTATGTAAGTAAGTCGTAGAATAAAACCAATTGTTCTGTGCTCTAATTAGCAATGCAAAAAATATCGAGAAATGTACAATATCCAATACCATACACAGAGATGTATTCTCGGAAATTCTAATTAGAATCTCTTCCTTTATCCATTCAACATTAAAAAGTCAAATTGAATTATATTCTATTTAGAGATTCTTGAAGGATTTGTTTCTTCAGAAATTTACCAAATCTTTCAGAAGTTTATCACATTTAAATTTCAATTTCTCTGCTTTTCCCGTCAGGCAATTCTTTGCCGAGTCATAGACCATAGTCGACATGAAAAAATTCACCTCTCTACATTTTACAAACTAATTCTTACTTCCTTTTACAAAGTAATAATAATATCCATTTTGATTCCTAGTTTCCGCGTGACGTCTGTGCGTAAAAAATGTAAAAATGATTTGCAGTAAAATTTTGAAATTTTATAAAAATAATAGTAACTTGTAGGAAACGTTTGATAATATATTGACAACAATTGTCAGAATATATTTCGTTAAGAAATATGTACGAAATAAATGAAATATCTCTTGATTTGAGCGTTAAAATAATGATAAACCTTTTAATAAATTTTTCAAAAGATGATCCATTTCGAAGGAAAGTTCGAAGATATGAAACGAATGGAATTAGTCGTAGAATGATCTCATTTTAAAGTGAAATAAGTATAAATAAAGTGCAGCAAAATGTGTACAATTTAGTATTTAAGGAAGTCATGTAGTGTCCACATCAGATTTTTTGATACAATATTTCCAATAAAATTTTAGGTAAGCTATCGTGAGGTTTATTCATTTGAACAGCGTTGTCTCACTTGGTTAGTGCATGCCGACTGGAACAGAGTGGAGTATTAGATGTGGGGTTCAAATCCCAGCGTCGTCAATTTTTAAATAAAAAAAATCTGCTGAGTTCGCCTAATTCACCTTGCTTGCGTTCGACAATGAATAATATACTGTATTATTTAATAATTAAAAATATGATTATGGTTTTTAATTTAATGTTAGTCCCCCCCTGTGCAGTGTCCCATCCTATTTAGTAGCCAGTGCACGTACGAGAAGGTCGAGCAGACAATTCTTTTGCATTGTGTTGTTTTTAAGCCGATCGCTATACACAGACATCCACCGGCCGGACTAATCGAAGTCCGGTAGCTCGGCCTTTGTTCCCGATAACCTGCTCGGACTCGGGCAGGACTTCTTATCGCGAACCTCAACTTATCGCAGAAGGACGGTGTTCAGATACCAACGAATTCCGAATGATTTAGTGGAGCACATTAAACTTAAATGCACTTGCTACCAATTTCATTTTTGCACACCAGTTGCACCATAAAAATAAATACAGCGTCATGAAAAGATGGAGGTCATTTGGGTACGTGTTCTATATAACAAAATATGAAATATGGTCAAATAAGAATATGTGATCAGAAATGCTCTCTTTACTAGGTAATGAATTGCTAATGGAAAAAAGATTATTCCTACAATACTTGAACTTTTTGTCGTGTTACGACAAAAATCAAACGAGTCCGCAGAGCGAGTGACGATTATCTAAAGCAACAAGTAGAAATGAATTAGGCAAAAATTACAAGTAAAATTCTAGTCACGAATGGTATTCGGCATTACAAATCCTCGAAATATATTTATATATTTTTTCAAATAATTACTTGTTACAATATTGTCGGACGTGTTATCTAAGCAATGTCTACTTAGTCGTGTAAATTCCGCCAGTAACTGATAATAGTCAATGAAATTTGAAGTTGATTGGTATATTCACCAAAATACTATGATTTAATTGGATGACAAATTATGAGTGGAATTGTCATGTGTAATACCACTAGTAACTAGAATCATATTTGAAATTTTTGTCGTTATGGTCACGCCTGATTGTTGCGACAAAAATCAAATGAGTTCGCAAGACAAGTGACGATTTTTTTAAGCAACAAGCAGGAGTGAGTGAGGCAATAATTGCAAGTAAAATTTTAGTTACGAATGGTATTCAACATAACAATTCCTCGAAATATATAAATTTCTTTCATTTCTTGTCACAATTTTGACAAACGTTGTATCTAAGCAATGTATATTTAGTCGTGTAAATTCCGTGGCAATTGCCAGTAACTGACAATGGTCAGTGAATTTTGAATCTGATTGGTTCAATTCAGCAAAATACTGTAATTTAATTAAATGATAAATTATCAGTGGAATTGTCAGTAAAATTTGTTGCATTGAAACAAACAAATGATTTATCGTTACATTACAGGAATTATGAGTAAATTTTATCGATTAAATTCATAGTTCAAATTATATTAGCTTCATTATTTCACGAAGAACAACATTTTAATATTAGAGAAATAAAGATGCAAAGTTTAGTTACTTTTATGTACTTGTAACTACTCGTTACTTTTAAGTAGAGTACTCGTTACTTTGTATTCATTATAAGTACTCGTTTGGTTTGTGTTCACATGTCGTTATTCGTTACTAAGAATGTTCTGATATTATAGTTTCAAGCTATACTGAGTAACTATTCGGTTCGTCGATTACTTTTTTCCTTTTGTCCATATTTTGCTCTAGTTTCAACTACTAGCTATGACGAATTTTATCATATAAGAAAGGGTAATATAGGAAAAAAAATATGAAATAGTTTTAGCTACTCACATACTACTTTAGCTGGCGGACTTAAAGTATCGAATATAAGATTTATTATTGCATCGCGATGGCAAGTTTTGGAAGAGTAGAAATTACATAACCAGCCAGTTTCTTTACGTGTTTCGCACAATATTTTTTCTATATTATGGATTTTTGCAAAATAAACAAAAAAGACAATACCTAGGACTGCTTAATTTTGTACGTTACTAATTACTACAACAAAAATGTTGGTTATAAATAGATAATAGCTATTTATGAAATAAGTAAGGAAACTAAGTTGGTTATTTAATGCATGCGAAAATTACAAAACGAGACGACGGCGAGTTTTGTATGAGCACAAGTTAACCACCCAGTTCCTTACGTGTTTCATACAATAATTTTTCTACTTCCGTTTGAATAAGTACAAAAATGTATTTCAAATGATGATTTTTTAACATTTTGAAGACATTTACAAAATAAAAAGGACAATACTCAGGACTACTTAATTTTGTACGTTATACTAAACTACTACAACAAAATAGTTGGTTTTAAACAGATAAACGATATAAAATAAACTTGTCATTTGAATTTTTTGAATTTTAAAATACGATTCTGTGTGGATCTAATAAATGTTATAACTGTATTATTTATATTTGCAAAGAAAATAAGAACTAATTATTGTAGCTATTAATGTTTCTACATAAACGTTTACAGTCTAGTTTGATTTCGCGTGAAATAATGGTCTCATTATTTCACAATTAAAATAATGGAATTAATAAACCAAATTGAAATTAGGGAAGTAAAGAGTCTCTTATTAAACGAAATTAAAGAAAAATTAATGTCATCAAGAAAAACCATGTAATTTAACCTCTTCTGTCACATGTCTAGTAATGTACTGATGATGAGTATATTTAATTATGAATGAGATGATATATTTAGCGTGGAATAAGGAAAAAGCTATTTTTATCGTGGCCGTTGCATTCGAAGTGCATGTCCTGCGGTGCAAATTAGAGAAATGAAGAGTCTCTTATTCAATGGAAGTAGACAAACAACATAAAATAAATTTGTCATTAAAATTTTTTGAATTGTAAAATATGAGTCTCTGTGAATCTAATAAATGTAATAACTATGCTATTAATATTTGTATAGATAATAAGAGTTGTTAATGTTTCTATATATGTCTACTTTCCAGTTTGATTTCGCATGAAATAATTTCATTATTTCACTAGTGAAATAATGGAATCAATAAACCTAACTGAAATTAGGGAAGTAAAAAGTCTCTTATTCAACGAAATTAGAAAAAAAAAATGTCATCAAGAAAAACCAAGTAATTCAACCTCCTCTCTTACATGTCTAGTAATGTAGTAAGCGATGATGAGTGTATTTAATTATGAATGTGATGATATATTTAGCGTGGAATAAGGAAAAAGCTATTTTTATCGTGGCCGCAGCGTTGGGAGTGCATGTCCTGCGGTGCACATTCCACGGGTACGTGAGCGGCGTGCAAACTTCCTCCACAACAGATCGATCAGCGAATTTCGGAGATGGATTCGATGTTGTGTCGTGCTGGTTTTTACCAGAGCCCCGCAACCGCTCTAGCCTCAAACAACCGCCGCTGTCAACGTAACAAACAAACTCCCAGAAGCAACAGACGTTTTTTCCCAGGCCTTTTTATTGCCGTATAAATATAAGATTTATTATTATTTATTTCTGGGGCATATAGCTCTTGCCTGACGGCTACGCGGATCAATATGACATGGGAATTCTTATTATTTGCTAACCCTTATTATTAACGTAGGATTGTTTTTATCGACTGGATGGTAATAAAAAAGTTTTTTTTTGTTGTTGCCGTCATTTAATAAAATTCACTAATACACCAACCTTTTGACTGTAAGTCAGTCTTCATCAGGGTGCTGATAATATGCAAAACATACAATCAAATACAAAGACATACATTCAAATCAGTTAACAGATTGGTTTTATCGACTGGATGTTAATAAAAAAAGGTTTTTTTTTGGAGTTGCAGTCATTTAATAAAATCCACTAGTACACCAACGTTTCTACTGTAAATCAGTCTTCATCGGGGTGCTGATAACATACAATAAAATTAAATATACAGACATACATTCAAATCAGGAAACAGACTTAGGTACATAAATGGTATTAAAATAGTATCAAGTAAGTGGTATTAAAATAGTAAAAGTAAATTATTTTACAGAAATGTTTCGTTTGTTTTATCTATGTTCGGCGAAAGCTGAGGATGCTGGTATTATTAAAATAAATTGTCCATTTACATTAACTTCCTTAAAAAATACCTGGTTACCTTTGTCACATTATACCAATCGCAGTAAAAGCATGACTATATGTGATGTAATAGTTTATTACTAACGGAGGTGGAAAGTATATCATTACTGTCGAGGTCGAAGATATCCATCTAAAGAGCGTAGCACCGAAGTTAGCTATAGCTCGAGACGTAATGAAACTTTTCACAGAGTTTTATAAACTATTTTATTCACAATCTGAAATTAATAATGTGTAATTGATACATAAATGTTTTGATTTGGTGTTGACATGAATAAAATTAATGCTAAAATTTGGTAAAACCATAGTAAGATCGTTGTGGTTATATGGCTAGTTATATTATTTATAAAAATTAATGAAAATATATTCGAAAAAAAATTTATTCTTAACTTCGTCAACTAATGAATATACTTCTGTGTCCGAGTTGTTCGTAGCTTTTTAAGGCTTTTATATTCTTGATGTCCTCTACCATCTACGAACGTTGTACCACAGAGGAAGAAATATCCAAAGAGTTAGAAACAAAGGCAATTAAAGATTTTCTAAGGCTATTCCTTTTTCTCTCATTCTCTAATAACAGCCGAGTGTGGTCTGTGGCCACATCGCCGTCGTGTCACGTCAGCAGCTGCAGCGTGACACGCTTCAATCACGCCACTTGCTACTTGCTACTTGGGAGCTCCCTGTAAGGATCTGCAATTTATAAACCGCGTGACATCGTGAGATGCCGAGCCCGAAATTACAACACGCGCGACAGCCAATAAATACGACGAATTGGTATGCAGAAAAATTAGAACGAACATGCCTTTTTGGGATCGAATTTGAATACGAAATTACCAAAGCAGGGAAAACAATAAAGATGTCTTCACGCCTTACTACAACGGAAGTTTATTGTTGAAGAAAAACAAAACACAGCAACAGAACAGAAATGGAAATCGAGAAAAATGACTCTTCATTCTAGACTGTTCATAAAATATGTATATCACACACGGTTTATTACTGGGTGTGCCAATATACTTTATGCAGATTTCAGTACTGATATACAGAGTGTTCCGGACTTGATAGTCATAGCGTAAGGGTGTATTCCTTAGGTAACTTTAAGTCGAAAACACTTTATATACTCATGTCAGTAACTCAGTATTACAGAATTTATGGACAATTTTCAATTTAATAGAGAAGGCCATGGTCATGATTATACTTTTTTGTTGATTAATTGTTTCTTCTTTGACGTATCAAATCAAAAATATGTCGATACGCATTTTATTTCAGCAGAATGGCGCACCACCTTATTTTGGTAGAAATATTAGAACATATCTAAATAACATCTTTGCAAATTGGTGGATTGGAAGGGGAGGTAAAGTTCTCTGACAATCAAGGTCACCAGATCTAAGACATCTCGAGTATTATATTTGGGGAGAAATGAAGAGTTCCTATATTTTATGCAGAAAAAACCCAAACCATGAACTAATTTATAATATTATGGATATAATGTTTGCTTTATTGGAGTTTATTGATGAATGGATGAAATTATTGAAAATCAGTCATTATTTAAATCCATTTGTTGGTGATCGATTTTACTAGATATATGTGTTTATTCTCGTAACAAAAAACTTCAAATGTAGAAAATCAGAAAATATATTTGATATCTTAACCAATCGTTAAAGTCTCCAAAAAATTACTTATAGTTTTAGACATATTTAGAATTTTTTTGAATTGGCTTAAATGGTTAGCGCAATTTGATTCACTGACCAGACTGTGAGATCTGGGGTTGAAATCTCATTAGTTCGAAATCCACAATAAGCTGTAGGTCTTCTGTCCTGTTACTCGACTTCGGTCTGTTGGATAACCCGATACTTTTCAGAAAGCTACTTACTTCTTTAATTATAAAGAGCACATTTTGAACAATTACTTTAGTAATTAACTTTGTGTTAAAAAAAAATGTAAAGTGTAATCATGAACTGCTCTATTAAATTTAATATCACCAAAAAATAAGAATATTGAATTTCGGATATTATCATTATTTAAACCTTTCTTTACAACTGGTTAAGAAAAAAAAAACAAACAAGAAAATCTGATAAATTAAATAATAACGTGCGAGAAGTAACTCCCATTGGAGTTCTTCCAGTTTTATATTGTTTTTACGTCATAATTTCGGATATGAGTGCACGCATACAAGGTATTTTCGACATAAAATTACATAAGGATTAACTTTTAACTGTAGCAATCGAGTCACGGGATACTCTGTATTTATATCATAATAGTCATTTACCACATTTTCGACCTTATAAAAATAATAAAAATATTGGCCTGTATTACGAGCTCACTTTTATAATAAAATCGCGATTTTAACGCTCACTTTTACATCAAAATCTTTTGTAAAAACGAACGTTAAAATCGCGATTTTATTATAAAAGCGAACTAGCTCACTTTTATAATAATATCGTGATTTTAACTTTCTATTTTACATAAGATTATGATGTAAAAGTGGGCGTTAAAATCGCGATTTTATTATAAAAGTGAGCTCGTAATATGAGCCTATGTGTCTTCATCTATGATTGAAGTCTTCATATCTGTTTAGGTACATAGCTTGACGTATCATTGAAATCTCTACGTTTTTCAATACAAAGTCAATGACGATACCCACTGGTGTGTTTGTGGCTGTGGGTGAAATGGGTCCAATTAACCGGTGGTATCTGTGCGTGTAATCGGTGTGTTGTGCGTCAGTTGTCTGGTCTGTAAGCGTTCCCAGCGGACTCAGTCCATCACCTCAACAGATCAACCCAATTAGGGGGCACTGTACGCTAACTACTCATATCGGAACTCACTGGGCGACCAGCGTTTCACTCATTGCAACATTAGTTTCTGTATATACAAGCTCAGCTCAGTTGGCATAAACCCAATTAGGGGGCACTGTACGCTAACTACTCATATCGGAACTCACTGGGCGACCAGCGTTTCACTCATTGCAACATTAGTCTCAGTATCCCAGCTCAGTTCAGTTGGCATCATTATTTTGACCGTTCTTTTTGTCATAATTAAATTGAGATAAAGGGAGTTGAGTTGTTCCTTCCTTTTCGATGTAAAGTTACTTCCAAAAACTGTTTTTGCAGGCTTTTCAAGTTAAAAAATTGGGTTATGTTTTTTTATGTTTCAACTAAACTTATTTTATTTGTAATAATACCAAAATTACCAAATTATTAAAGATATTATATTAGTAAGTTTTATTTTACAAGAACAATGTAAATAATTGCCAATTTAAAATTAATATTTTAACTTTATCGACAGAAGCAGTTCTTAAATGAAGATGTATATCATATGGCCATGATTTTTTTAATTTATCTACATTTTGTTCGAAGGATAGTACAGATTTTTAGAGATAGTTTTAAAATTAACCACAAAATCGCAATTGTTGTTCTTCACAAAGTCTCAGTTCATAACATCGTAATTGTGACATCTTTTGTGACTTAATTCACAAGATAGAAATTAAATTTATACGCTACTGAAATAGAAATATAGCTACTTCCGAACAAGTATCCATAGGAACTATGTAGAATCAGTGAATAAGAAATAACATGTACAATAGAAATCTACAATATCGTCCTAAATGTAATTATTATACTATAGATAACCTAAAAATGATGTTCCTAAAAACAATCAACAACTGACAGATTTAAATTAATAACTTATTTTTTTTTCGCCATCTAATAGTAATAATAGTGTATCAGTAAAAAACAAAATCAGAAATCTGAATTTTCATCATTTTTATATTGTATACTAATAATTGTAGTCTGGAAAAAAAAAATTCCCCAAACGTATACCTATTCTCTTCCTAATTTCCCAAAAGAATGTTCAATTTCCCGAGGTCTGGGGAAATTTCCATAGGTATGAGAACACACATAAATTGCATGCGTGACAAAACCTGCAATATTTGATTTTGAAAACTCGAGAAATCTTGGTGAGATTTGAGACCGAGTTATATTTAAAAAAAAAAAGAATAAATCTCGTCTCGTCTCGTCTCCCAGAAACACTAGATGATTATGTAGTAACATTTATTAAATCACCTTTGGAATACTACTCATTAATTTCGCCCCAAAAATATTGTACCGGAAATGGTTGTGGTTCGGTAGAATCATAACCAATAGATATGATGATCATGTATTACTTTGACTACACTTCTCGCGAAAAATCATTTTACGCCAATACGGTGCGATGTAGTAGTACATCAAAGATGGACAGATATAAACGCAATGTTTACCAATCCAATAAAGCTGATATCTATGATTAAATCAGCGTTAGAAATGTATGATTAGTGCGTGTGTAACGATGAGCGCTCCGGTAGCGGAGGTAATGGTTAGACCGCGCGTGATCTCGTTTAGCAGAGCACGTGCTTCTGTGCTGTGGCTGGTAGCTTCGGCGTCGCCCACGTCTGTCGTGACTCCCGTGCACAGTAGGAACTCCAGCAGCAAGGTCACTGGAGCGGAAACCAATCATAACGTGAGCCACAAGCTACCGGTTCAACACAACAAGCACGGAGATTTCTTTCATCATATAAGTCTACTACAAAATGTAATTTTTGTTATTCTTCTAGTGTGGCAAATATGTTCTAAACCAATTATTAACTGAATTAAATATTACTTGCGTATAACGTGAGCCACAAGCTACCTGTTCAATACAAAAAGCACGAAGACTTCTTTCATCATATAACTCTACTACAAAATGTAATTTTTGTTAGTCTTCTTCTCCTGTGGCAAAATATATCCAATCCAAATATTAACTGAATTAAATATTCCTTGAGATGTAACATGGGAGGATTAAAAAGATGAAGCTACGATGATTTACGTTGAAGATTAAAAGGTGTAGATGACGATGATAACTTAAACGACACGAAAACACATGAACACGAGAAGAACGCAAAGAGACGAACAAACGCAATTGGCTAAAAAAGATATAGTTTAGTCGTATGAACAACCGTCGGGTTCTTCATACAGCGATCAGAATATAGAATGCGATTTTTACGAAATATGCAAAGTTTTCTAAGCGGATCCATCATTCTCTTTTCGTTATCATATTTTGTAACAACAAATTTGCTTTTAGACATTTTTATACGAATCCGGAATGACAATCGATACATTTTAAACAGTATCAAGTGTCCGAACGCTTAGGTCTATAGTAACGTATGGTAAACATTCCATATAATTTCAGCGTTAGTCACATTAATACGCTACCAGATTGAACACCGAACCATCAGAAGCTTTACTTAGTTTTCTTAGATAAAAACGCTTTACTTAAAAATATAATTTCTGTTATCTTTCCTTCTCTTGTGATACAATATGGTGTTCTCCCAAATATAAACTGTTTTCTTCCTTGTTTTATTTCATTTAACTGACAATAATAATATATCACTTTTTGGTTCTATTCGTTGCTAGATGTGCCAATCTACTTGTTCTAAGTTATGGGTAATTATATATTTGTATAAGTATATAAAAGTATTTATAGCTGACGTGGAAGCATTTTCCATTCCATTCCAAAAAATGTGCCTACTGCATTAGTAGGTACATATTTTTTATGGGAAAAGTCAGAACTATAACCGATTATATTTATTAAACTATGAGAAAAAATTAAAATTAAAAGAATTGTATCAAAATTAGAAAAAATCTTGTATGAAACACGTTAAAAAATACAATTTTGTGTAACTTCGCTCGCTCTGTAAATATCCCACCGTTACACAAAATTTTTAACTGGTTACATAAATAGCTATTGTATAATTACTCTACTAGTAGAACAGTTATTTTCTATAACACTCCGTTGATAATGCTAATAAATAATACAGAAACTTACGAATTATGTCTTATGTTGCTATGGAAGTTAGTTAAACTAACGTGAATGATGGCGCAAAAAATATAATCTACATACTATTATTGAGTTTACTGACATGTAATATTTAACTTGTTTGTGGATAATGCAGCTGAATATCTATTTTGCTATCAAAATATTCCGTAAAGATCGTTGATTATTTGCAGCGTCTGTATTCCTTTTCACATTCCAGGCGACCTTAGCTACTCATAGCTCGGTGTGTGGTTGTAGGTTGTATTGCACCATTATTGTCATCATTTGTATTTCTTCCACACTCACGTTTCTTATTACGGAACGACGACCGAGGAACGCTACCGCGTGTATATGGCAGGACAACTCCCATACTCAGCCACGGACCGAAATCTCGTCGGAATTCTCTCCAAATACGAGTATTGAATTTTTGATTATTGCTTTTTATTTCGGGTTAATTAATCCATGTACCTCATAAAAAATAATGAACGGACATGGAGTTTTATAGTGGCGCTTCGTTAGTTTTATTTATGTTTTCAAATGTGTTGCTTCTAATGTCTAAGTGGATTTTGATGTACACTAGCAGCTGAAATTGTGTTTTATTCATTTGTTCTCATTATGCTTCGTTAGAAAACTTTTCTATGTTTTTATTTATTTCTACACAACAACACAATAAAAGATTGCACTAATGATATATCCATAAAAAACTCATTATAATTATTAATTAATAACAATAAAATAACTAAAAAGATTTCCTTGCTTAACACATATTTAGGTTGTTAAATAAATATATCTCTCTTGACTAACGAGCGGATTATATGCAGTATAAAAGTGTCAAAATATGCATGCAATACGCAATAAAAAAATCAGCGAAATATGCAATATATGTACAGAAAACTGTAAATATGCACTTTAAAATAAAAATACGCAAAAAATAAGGTCAGATGCTTTTTACAAAAATCATTAACTTGTTTCGTTTTTATATACTGAAAATTTATAAATATAATATCATAAGTACCTAATAATAAATTTGAAAAAATCTCAAATTCAACCTCTAATAACAAATTATTTATCATTAGTCGTCTTTTACGCGTCCATTTTACAAAATTTTATTTTATTGAACAGAAAATATTATAAACAAGAATAAAACAAGTACTGTTTTGAGAAAAAGAAAAGAAAAAGCAAAATAAAATTTCGTCTAAAATAAATTTCCGTTTTTGAAAAAAATATTAATAGTTATTTATGATATAAGTGTTAAAAGTGACATTTTATGAGTGAGTGGGGAAGTTTGAAACGAGGCGAAGCCGAGTTTAACAAACCCCACGAACGAAATAAAATCACTTTTAACACAAATATCATACACTATTTTTCCTACGACCACAGTTATGTACCTATTAGTAAATAAAAACTAAGCATTAGAATGACATTTATGACAGGTCATGATGTATTTGTTATGAACAACTGAACATAAGACGTGTTAAAAGTAAATTTGTTTTTTACTTTTAACACGTTGTCAATGGCAACGTTTTAAAAGTATTTACTGTGTCATAAACTGTTATTTTTAACTTGCTAAGCAACCATTAAAAATACTATTTTTAACAGTGGTCGTAGGAAAAATATTTTATTCATGTGCATTTAATTTATACAAAAATTAAAATTTATGTAAAAAATTTCATCACATGCAAAATATGCATTTTTTATATTTGGCATTAACTTTTGATAAATGAAAAGAGTTTGATGATATACCTAACAAAAACGACACATACAATTGCTTAGAATCCGTTATTTACTCTTTTCTTATTGTTTATTTCTAGGTGTGCCAGATCTGTTTTATCAAAGAACATTTCAAGAACATACATTTACACCGTAACAACGTGTACTCTATATTTCTCGAGTACTCCAGCTGACGAGAAAAGTGCACCACATAGGCCAATTTGAATTCGTACATTCTTAATTTATAAGTTATAATTTAACAGACATGAAATACTATGTTTCTTTAATACATAAATCAAGGAAATAATATTTGAAAACTTACCTTTGATATTTTCTTGTATTGTCTGATGATTTCCAACTACAATTCTTCAGTTTTTTGTTCAAAGTCTGTAACCACACAAAAAAAATTGTAAATACATCAAGAAACATTTGTTTAAAAAATTTATTGTTTATTTACTAAATCACACATTAAAATTATAAGTTTTTTGTGAAAAAAACACAAAGTACAAAGACCGAAGCGAAAATAGTCCACCATATTACCTAATGTGTCATTTATGTACCATGTTAGTCAAATCATAAACTAAATTAATGCGTTTAAACATATTTTATATGTGAGTGTTTTATTTTGTGTTACTTTTATTAAGAAAAGGAAGAACAGGTCGTTAAAGAAGATGAGAAAAGAAACAAACCAATTAAGCAAGTAATTAACAAATTAGGCAGATATATTCTAATTTATTTTTAACTGCTCTATATCTCTTGTGGGTCTGAAGTATAAATTGACTCATTAATATTTAAACATTTGGCGATGGGCGATGACGTATAGGCTAATTTGTCTTCTGGGAACCACTTACATTTATCATAATAAAATGCTTTAATAAGATTTTTATTATACACTTAATAAACAATAAATTTTGAATTAGAATTACGTTTTTCATTGTTGATTTAATTTAACGCAAAATATAGAAGTATCTACAATATACAAATGGTCCATCGGTCTATATTTTTCTACTCTATTATTTTAAATATCAGTGTACTTTTTTTCAAGTAAAGTTTATTTTACATTAAAGCCGACTAGATGTGTTAGTATTAGTACAATTTCATAGGTATGTATTTATTTAGAAATTTAATTTTATAATATGTTTACATATTTCAAGACCTATTTAGTATTAACAGAAAAATCATACAATAAGTCTTTGAATTTCTATCTGATTTTATAGTGAATTATCCTCTCCGTGCCAAAAGCCAAAAGTCGCGGTTCTACTATTTCTTAACGAGCGGTTTGGAGAATTTAGTTAATTTGTGCGGACAGGTATTGAAGGTAGTCAGTAGAGAAGAGTGATGTAGAAGTATATATAATGATGTCATGTGAAAATAAATAGCGTAGAAATAAATAATAATTAATGTATTGAGTGTAACTTACTTATGTTTAAGTTTAATTAGTGTTTTTTTTTTTTTCGTTTAAATAAGTGTGTTTGTTATTTTTATCGTTACTTAGTAAACTTCAATCATAAATATTCGTGTCTTATGACAATTTAGACTTCACCCACATTATAAACGTTACAATATCTTTGCGAACATTATACGTACATATTTTGAGAATTGTTTTATTTTTCTCTTGAAAACAGTTCTTTTGTATTTGTATTACAGTTCTATAACTGTTATTGTTTTTATTAATAGATAATCACTCAAAAAGTGTGCCATGAAGCAATAAGGAATAAAGAATAAGTAATACATAATTATGAGAGAGAAGCAAATAATAATTATTAGAAATTCGGTACTATTTAAAGTAATCGAGTAAAAAAATAAAGTAATATATTATTTGTTATTATTGATATAATTTCATGTACCATTAAAATGCAATGTATTTGAGGCCTGGTTCTACTAAAAAACTGTACAAAATACGTTCCCCTCAGTAAATCATTGGTTAATTTTTAATCAGATGCTCATTTTTACTCCAATGAAAATAGGCAGTAATAGAGAAAATATCAAAACATCACTTGTAATGTTTGGTTTTATTTGTCAAAAATTTTAGTAACTGCTTAAAAATTAACCACTAAGTTACAGAATTGGCTCCATTATCATTTTTATGCAAAGAAATTGGCACTCAAGTGAAAAACAAACAGCGATGTGTGTGTTTACGAATGAATGGAAGTCGGAGGATATAATGATATATATTTAGGTTGTTTTCCTGTTAATCAGTGTGTTTGGTGACCGATTCGTGAGTAGCGCTGATAACCGCTCATCATGTGTAAATTGTGAGTCGACACTGCGATTCGATGATAACTCGGCTGGTATTTTCGTTAAGAGCTCGAGTTTGAATCAGATATTTCAGCCTTAATGGATTGAAGGCTGTAATTTAAGGACGTTGTAAAGTTTGTCAAGCGATGGAAAGGTTAGTTAACATTCTTCCAAAATGTGGATCACTTAGCGATATTCCACTCTATCTGATTTATTTTACGATTATCGAGAATATTATATTCTCGATCATTTACATATTAAACACATATTTTAATGTCATCATTTTTCTCAAAACCTGATTTTCGGCAAAACGAAATTTTATAGATTTCATCTTGTTTCGTTAATGTACGCCATTATATGTAATTACTTCTTATAAACAAAATTTTCATATTTTTTTTCATACATTTTTGGACCTTATATTTACACGAAGTCCAATCCGATCAGTGATAGTTATAGTTCGAAAATTGAATAAATTTCCATTTTAAAATTGAAGTAAAACTGACTGAGGTACATTTACTAGTCTACTACAGTAAATATATCAATGTAAACTAAACGTACCAGCTACTAATTGATTCATAGACCCGGAACGGTAGAAAATGTCGTTCCGGAATTTCTTTTTAGGGATCGAATGCGTTCCTGAAAGCAGGGCGTTATAATTTAACGACTGTTAAAATTTCGCAGCAATATTCTGTTTCATAATTATTATTTGTTTTTCAACAATGGGAGCTTTCACGTAAATATTGTAGATGGCAGTATTGTTCCAGTCACAAAATATTTTAATATTTAAGTTAACTGTGTAACACTATTATGAGAATGAGAAAAGTTTTACTTTTCTGTTATACATATGCGTATTATGTGATTTTAGATGTGAGAACCAATATCTTTTTTGAATTGTTTATTGTTATTCAAGTTTTCATATGTTTATTTGATGAAAATGTATGTCTTAATTTGTAGTGCATTTTAAAATTTTATGTATAGGTTAATTTGAACTGTCAATTCGTTTCTGACATTTAAACATCATATATATATGGAGGGGATAAAAGATTTTTTTGGTCCGGAACACTAGCGCACACTAAAAGCTCCCATTAATTTTTTTCGAAGTATAATATACTTACTTTTCTCTTATAAATTCTAAAAACTAAAAAAAAAACACTTACGATAATATTCAATGTTGAATATCAATCATTTTTACACATTTATTTACTGCCAACTACTATTCAAGAATGTCTCACACTGAAGCGAATCATTGGAAACAGTAAATTAGTACTGATATGAAAAAATAAATACTTCGCTTGAATACCAATAGTCCCATTACTAAGCTCCTCGTAAAATAATCAGTTAAGAAAAATGAAGTAACATATTTGGTAATTGTACTATTTATTATTTATTTTCACGATTCTTTCTTTCGTTTACATTTCTTTAACAATTTCTTAGGGTTCTGTTGCAACAAGCACGGTTTCATTTTGAGAAATTGTGCTCATGTGAAAACACCATCGAATTCCAATCCGTAAAAGCAGCTTTTTGTTCGCAGTGTGAAATCCGTGATGTGATGCTTGCAGAAGGCAGTAACGATAAAATTCTCATTACTGCGGTACCGGAAATAATAAATCCGACAGCTCGCACCTAGAAGTCAATAATAACGGCAACATCACATAACTGCAGCTCGATAAAACCACGCAGTCCGGGTGTTAATGCTTTACAACTCCGGAGCCAAAAAATAGCAAGCCCACACAGCACCAAACGCATTACTTCATACCGAGTAGCATTTGCAGACATTGGCCAAGGCAATCATATTACTACGACTAGAAATACTCTTCAACCAAAACATAATATAATACAGTCAGAGATGTAACTAGGGTTTTGAGCGCCTGTGGCAAAAATTTTCTTGGTACCCCTTCATATAAATAAAATATTAACGCACCAGATATTAAAATTCTCGATTATTTTAATAAGTAATATAATAAGAGCCATGAATTCATTGGAAAAATTTACAAATAGTTGCTGTGTGTGAAATGAAATTTAGATCATTACAGCGAAGTTGGAGTGATTTAAGTAATTTTTGACCCGCATTGTCGTTACTTTGCAGGAGTTATGAGTAAATTTTACCAATTAAATTCATAGCTTGAATTATATTTGCTTGATTATTTCATGAATGACAAGAGTTCAAACAAAATGAATCCATAACTATGATAGTGTGGTATTATCAAATTTCTTCAGTGAAAAACTACCTACGGCCATCAAATGAAACATTCTCATTAGGTGAAAATGACGTGTGTGGAATAATCATTAATATTTCAGACATTTTATCTTATTTTGAAAAATCTTCTTACACAAAATATGGAATTTCATTTACATTGCTTTGTTTTACGGTGTACATTTTTACTAGAAGATAAGAAATTTGTTGCATAGTAAAGGATTTAGTTTAAAGTTCTACTTTAAAACCAAAACCGCATCATACTTCATACAGAAGCCAAACTGCGGTAACACTTACACCAACTACGTTTTTCGAATCAAAATTTCTGACGTTTTTTTTTATCATTATGTAACACAAACTTAGAAATTTGACAGAAAATGAATGTACGCAACCAGTACTATTGATGAAAGAATGTTAAAATTACCGCTGGACAAAAGTTTGTCGTATTCCATACATCGGTTTTTCGAATGATGTAAAGTTATACAGATTGGTGGCTATTCAAGAATTCCTGGACAAAATCGAAATGGTGCAAAAACCCTTTTGCCCAATATCGTTACTTAAAAGTGTCCACATTAAGGCAACGTGCTATACTCTGAATGCAACATTAATAAAATAAAATTATCGTAATATAATTTGTTAATTACATCTTTTTCAATTGAAATTATAGTCATATTTGTTTAGTCTTTCTTCTCCTGCAGATAAGCGGATATAAGATTTCTCAATTTGCTACAAGATCGTTTATAAGAGGCTATAGTAACTGACAAAACTATTGCAGCAATTTGTAAACAATTATTTTGTCAAAATTTAAAATATGTATTTTAAAAATATTTGATCCAAAACCATATAAATTTTACGCCCGTAAGAATTTTGCGCCTGTGGCGTATGTGAATTGTTCCAAAAATCAGTAATCTATTCAATCTATCAACATTAAATTGAAAAATCTTACTTATCGAATAGTTTTTCATGGAGAGTTAATTTTTTGCTGATATGAAAAATCTTCCATGGACTATTTGTGTATAGAAAAAAATTGCTTGCATGTTTATTTCTATTTCCTTTTTCTTCCTACAGCTTCTAAGTGTAGGCATCTCACGTTCGCGATAAAAAGTCCCCGATGTTAACAAAGATTTCATTCTGAATCCTTCTCAATGGATTTGGAGCAAAACATCCCGCGACAATTATTTGTAACACTTGTGCGTGCGGCAGTGATTGTCGCTCAGCTCAGCGGGCGATAAAGCGGCAGACTCTTTCAAAAACATAAAGATCAGCGCTTGATAATATAATAGAACTGCTCTCGATTCGTAATTGGAAGACTTGGCGCCGAAACACCGCTGGAGAGAAAAACTCGGACGTGGATAGAACGCTAATTTTACTTTCATTTTAACACTACATAATGCACATCTCAAAATCTTATGTAGATTTATACATTTTTCTAATTTGGACGTATAAAATGTCACTTTTCAAAACAGACTGACGTATCGAAACTTCAAACTTTTCATAACCAGTTAGGAAAAAAATCCATTACTAGTATAGACATCCACTAATATTTACCTTTATTTGACTTTTGCCCGTTTGCACCAACTAGGCTTAAATTTTAAGCCAGACTTAAAAAATCTAATCGAATTTTTGACAGCAATGTTAAATCATACCTTTGACATTTTATTTAGATTCGATATTGTCTATTTAAGGCAAGCTTAAAATTTAAATTATGTTGGTGCAAACGGTCATTATGAAATTATTTTTACTAACGTTTACATAGAAACCATGGTAACCTATGTCAATAATGCACTATCACTTTTTAAAGAAACTCAAGCCTATAAATCCAAATACGTATATTATATGACTCATTAAACTTAAGAAATGTGTAATAATCAAATAAAAACTAACCATGAACCAAAATAGAGGTTGATAAATTGAAACTTTAGAAACAATTAAATATTCATGTCAAAATATTACTTATTATCAGCTATAATACCTCTAGATCATTGAGAATTACGAAATAAATGATCGAGGGATATTCGGTGATATTTTTTTTATTTCTGTAAACTAAATACGACATTTTGAAAGTTAAAATTCAATAATTAATGACAGATGTCAACAACTGCTATTTACCTAGTAACCTCATGACATAAGTGATAAGAGTCTTAGGACTCTTTTCAGTCTAAGTTTGTTTTGATTGGCTAGATTCAAACTCGTAATCAGAAATACAATCTTGGCTCTAGGATAGTAATAATAGTCTTCTCAACCTAGGTGAAAAATATACTATTTCATCACTGGGTGATGAAAAGTAAATTTGTTTTTATAACTAGTTTTGAAAAGTGTTCCATTTCGACCCGTCAGTCAGTTTTAAAAAGTGACAGTTTATATGTCCTCATTATAAAGAATAAATAAATAATTTTATCAAAAATAGACAAAATTCTGTATGAAACACATTAGAAAATGAGATTTTGTGTAAATTGTATCAGTTATATCATACAATTACACAAAACAAGACATTTTCTAACTGGTTACATAAATAGCTATTTATCTTTGAAAATAGAAATTTATTTTTTAATTTGAGGTTTATGAAAATTGATGCGATCGATTACAAAAAGGTTGCTAGTTTTTTGTTTATTTGTGTAAGGAAGTATCCACATCAGCAAAGGAAATCTTCCCGTTTCCGTATTAGTTGTGATGAAAACAGAAGACAAGTGATTGGATCGCTAGGCAGGTCTATATTGTCAGAGATATTATCATTTTTCGAGAGATCCCACGGTAGATAAACGCAAGAAGAGAAAACAACTCACTGCAGTGTTTTACTGTTTCAACTGACCATAGTTGATACGAGGAGAAAGGATTCTTCAAGACTTCGCGAACAAACACTACTGTTTACTTCATTTTTTTAGTTTTTCATATCCATATATTTAACCAATACTTAATCAATTTATCTTTTGGTCATCATCAGACTACATGAGATATTTAGAACAATATTTGTAATAGCTATTAACATACATATTGATAAATAAATATTATTCTGTAAAATTCTCTTGTAAGTTACGTTTTCGTGATCAAGTCTGTATGGGTTTATATGACAGCTGTACATATCAAAATCTGTATGACAATATTTTTTCCATACTGGCTTGGCAAAATTACATGGAAAACAATTATGACTTAGTTACCCTACTTACTTTTGTCTATGTAAACAAAGCCTTAATATTCTGAAACCCGTAAAATAAATAAATTATTGATTTCCATAAAATTTAAAGATTTAAAAAAAAAACAATTTCTTTTTTTTTAGGTTTTTAAACGGGCAGAGATGACTCACTTGTCTCTTGTAGTGACTGAGAACCGACAACATACATCACTTAAATACAAGTAAAATTGTATAAAAACCGATTGAATTTTCATCTTCATTATATTTGCCCAATGTATCGCAATGGAATGATAAGATATTATATTTATTATCTTTATAGGTTCTTAAAAACCACACTAAAATAATAAGTTCTGCAAATTTCGTATCTGCCTGTTAAGATGCAAGGAAAGTAAGTAGATTAGAACATTTGAGAAGGTACGATATGAGCCGGAGCATACAGAGTCGAAGTTCATGTTACTGTACGAGACCACCAGCAGAAATTAGATTAAAATAATGTTAAAGTATTTGTAAAATGTAAGCCATTTAACAGTTCAGATCTATTTATATAAAACTTGTCCACTACTAAACGACCAAATGTATTTTCTTTAACACTCTGACAATGGTAACTTAATAATAAATGTTGATAGAAACTTACGACTTATGTTGTTGTGGTAGTAGGTTATTCTTACTTATGTAAAGTGTGACGAGAAACGTTCTTTAATTTTATGTATTCCAATCAACGAATGAATACATTTTGGAAAAATTCATGGAATTACTGAATATTTAGACGAATGCTCTGAAGTATAAGCTTGCAAAGTACCCATCCACCCATTGTTTGAGAATTAAAATTCCTGAATGTCGTTTTGGTGACTACTTTAATGAAGTATTTGGAAAGAATCCTGCGGAGTTGATTATCCTCTCGTTGAAGCTTGAGGAATCCGGGAGCTCCGTAAAGGGAATGCCATTGCGAGTGGCTGCAGCTATTCTCGTTGACGAGTGATACGCTGCGTCAGTGTGCAGTATTGACTCCCATCAACTCCCATCGCTTCTCAAATCGAATCATCCGACCAAACGAGGTGCTACGCTGTCTAGCAAGAGATGCTATCTCTAGACTAAAGTCGTAAATATGCACAGCGATAAAATGTACTAGTTTTATTTTTATGAAATCAATTCTAACACCTTATCATACACTATTTTTGTGCAAATATAGATAAAATGCAAAAAAGAAATAACTAACAAAGCTTGAAATGTGTAAATCTTTAAATGAATCAATTTTGGTTTCAGTTTCGCTTTCTTCAACCCAAAGTTGGTTTCGGTTATCAATTTATTAAAAAGTTTCTAATTCATACAATTTGTAGTGAATTGTGGATACAATTACCATATCTACATTAGTTTCTTGTCATATAGTCTATATTTTGTGCAAAAATAATTAAATTTTCATTCTCGTACTACACAGCAATTACCTAGAAAGATAATGGTTACTTATTATTATAAAGATTTTCATTTTATTAAAACAAATTTTGATTGATTTATGAATAATTGTTGGTATAACAATTATTGTTATGTTTTAAATTTGTTCTTTAAAAAATTATTAATATTAAATATTTCAACTGTAATTGCAAAAACCTAGTAAAGTTATCAATTATTTTTAACTTGTTACCTAGGACGCAAACGCAACGCAGGAGTACGAGAATGTCTACATTTTTGTCCAAGGACAGAAATTGCTCTCTATTTAAACTGGTACCACACAATAACTATTTTAACATAACAAACAAACTATAAAATAAAGGTAATATTTATCAGTGTTTGTAGTCACATAAATAATATTTTATATCAAATATTTATATTGTTCCTTCAAACTGAAATTTTTATTACCTATACATACTTATGTTATTAGTTGAGTGTTTTGTGGACAGAATAATTTTAAGAAACGGAATTTGAAATGGTGGTTCATTTTCTACATCATGTAAGTGCCCATAAAGTGAAGTCTGGTAAACACTTTTCATAGTAAAAATATGTACAACAGCATACTTGTACATTCTGTGAAGAAGCATATAATACAATAAGGATATATAATAGTATATTATATCAGTCACTGAAATAAGTCAATATGCGCGTAGTATCTTTTTATATATTGAAAAATTATTGAGAATATCATGTTTGATTGTTATAGTTATGACATTAAAAATGAGTGGTTGATAAATCATTCGGTAACAAAATTTTATAACAGACAGTACAGTTAATGAAGTATTTTAGTCGCTTATCAATAATAGTTAATTTTATCACTAAAATTTAATACATAAAGTATATAAAAAATCACTACTGCCAGATAAAAAATATTTTGAATAAATTGTCCTTGAATTTCATTATATTGCATAATAATAAATTAATTAAACTTAAAACTAATGTTTTTATTAACTACTGTGAGTCACCCTAATTCAGGTATCTTGACGAGTTCTTAAATATGTTGGTAATGGTAACGATCCTCTTCTGCGGCAATGAAACCCTCGACCAGCTACTGCAGGCCACAATGAGGACGTCAACTAGCCCACACTACAATAAACACTCCAGCATATCTGTGCTCTGAATCAGCCGGCCTACGGAAATTTGTGAATCGACTTATTTTCTTTTTACAAGTTCCAGAAGTCTACTTCAGCCAAGCACAATATAAACGATTGTTTTGTTTGTAAACAAAACCAAATGCCATTGTGTACGAATATGAGGCCACGGTTAAAAATAACAGTCCACGAGCTTTTTTCTACAGGTATTAACAAGTACATCATAAGTAGTGCTTTATGAATAACTCGTAAAAGTATATTTACTCAAAATAATCTTATTACAAAAAAATTTTATGTATTTCAAAATAATTCAATTCGAATACATATTAGAATGAATCAGAAACTTTCACGATAGATGAAAATACATACTTTGTGATGTTAAATATGTACAGAAAATCATAATATAAAAAAAAATATATAAATAAAAATGTATAGCATATTAAGATGATTGTTCAGATTAAATAAATTTGACTGCATTCCAGTTCTGTATTATATTTTCATACCATGGAGTATAAAGGTACCTACATGAGGAGGAGATATTCATTTTGTAACCATTAAATAATACCTACCTAAATTTATTTATTTTTCTTATATGTCCATATACGAGTAGGAAATAGTATATTATACACTAAGGTTGAGAAAATCTACCGCCAAGTTGGACTCTAGGTGCGAAGCAACCGAGGGACTTAATGCGCTGGTCAATAACGGTCTTCTCATTCAATTTACTTATTTAATTTAGAAGGCATATTTAAATTTTGCATCCATACTTTATACTTTTCTTGAGTTGAATGATTCGAACGATATATGAATTTAAGTCTTGAGTTTCGTTAAAAAGTGACAGTTTTCATTATCGACCATGGTTGATAATACTTTATTACTATTGACTTACGTGATCTTGGTTACCAAGTAAGCGGTAGTGAAAAACAATTTCTAATATCAATAAAGTTTAATAATAATAGATATCTAGGCTAGTAGTGAAAATAAGAAATTAAATTTTGAAATGACATGAGATTTTTATTTTGTATTTGTAAAATTGTTAAAACATCTATTTGTGCACCTCTCTTTTAATTACATTCGGAAATGCCAAAACGCACTTTGCTCAAATAATTTTTTGAATTTTTCGCCAAACTCAAAAAGGATTAGACGTAGAATGTATCTCACTTTGAAATGAAAAGAGTTAAAATGAATTGCAGCAAAAATGTGAATAATTTTAAGGCGTTTTCATTACATTTTCTTGTTGGTTTTATTTTTATCGACAGTAAATAAACATATAAAATATCTCAGTCAATAAAAAATATTCAGGTATTTAATGCTAAATTTGTGGTAATCCATATTTCGATTAAGATTCCACAGTAAATATTACTTACAGAAATGTCGCATTTAAAGGTAGCTTAAAGGTGTGACTGTATTTATGTTTGAACGTCCTTAAAAATAAACCGTGAAATGTTTAAAGTTGTCAAGAAGAAGATATGAGTTCGCATGTATTTATCAGCAACGAGGTGAACTAAGTGACTCGTTTAAGATAAAACCCAATTATTAAGATAAGACAATGATCGAGAATTGCTACCGTTGGCAGTCGCTCACGTTCTCTAACGCCTTCTCGACCGCACTAAATAAAATATAATGAAAGATACGTGTCTTCCAACTCGTTAGTCGCGCGTAAAATTTGATAATTATAAAATACATCAAGATAAGAAACGATTTCTGAATTCTTGATAAGATTATTATCGACAGATAGTTAAGAGACGTTAATGAAAGACGGTCATGAATGGAGCAATTTACGAGTGCTGGCTTTATACTGCCTTTTTTACTGCTTGGTTATTTTTTTGTTGACAAAATTTACGTGGTGCCAAGGCAGGTGTTTTTATTCTCCGTTATTTCGGGGAGATAAAGTTTTATTTATTAACTTCGGGGCTTAGGGTACAAAATTCCACAGAAGTTAATCAAATTTACGCACACATTCACACACGTCGTAAATTGAGATTCGATTAAGTGCAATAAAAAAATATTGGATAAAATACCTTTTAAATGTATTTTCTCGCGTTATTTCTATTTAATAATATGTTATAAATCAGTCTAGAGAAGACGATCATTATTGACCTATAGCCAAGTTTTATGACCTAAGGTCAATAATAGTCTTTCTAACAGTGGTATATATATTGTTAATAACAAAGATTTTGACGTGAATATTTCCTTGTTTCTTAATATTCACAAAAATGCCGTTTCAGTTTTTTAATCTTACTTTTAATTCTTGATTTGTTTTTACTTGATTTACTTATTTAAATTAGATGTCAAATTTAAAATGCATATCTATAACTTAACATTAACTTGAGTTTCTTTAGAAGTCACTGTTTTCATTATCATACTTGGTCAATAATAATTTATTATTGACCTAGGTGACCATGGTTACTGACTAAGCTATACTGAAAAACAATTTCTAATGTCAAATAAAGATTAATAATGGTGGGTGTCTAGGATCTAGTAGTAAAAAAAAAATTGATCTTACAGTAGCTGTTAATGAGGTTATTTTTAGTAAGTAAAATCATTAACTATTCAGAAGTGAGTAAAATGCTACATTATACGTAGTATAATTTAAAAATGTTATAACAAAATTATTTTTTAACAACTTATTGTTTAAACAACATAATCATAGCAACCGAGTTCCCTCAATAATTTATTTTTCCTAAAACGTCATTGTCGTATATTTTAACTAATTTTATATAGCAAACCCATAGATACTATAAAATGAAACTTTAGCTTATTTAATAGTTACAAAATAAGTGTCTATACCTTATTGTAAATACTCCGTTGAATGATATAAATTAGTTACTACAATCAAATTTAAAAATTTAAAATGTTAAAGAACTAAGGGCCGATTTTTTCACCCCTGGTTAAAGTGCAAATCAATTATTAGAATATTAGAAAAGTATCGCATGGAAAATGTAAATAAATCATTTTTGATAATTTAGTCATTTTTTCGATTTGATATTATTCTATTATCATTCGATTAAGGCAACTGTCACTTTAAACCAAAAGTGAAAAAAATAGGCTCTAACTGAAATGTACTTCACTAGATATGAGAATCGGTTACATTAATATTAATAATTTAGTACTAAATTTGTTAGTTCATTCTACAGAAATAGGAAGACTGAAAAACTTTAGATACAATTGAAAGAACTTCAATGGGAGTTATTTCCCGCACACAATTTTATTTTATTTTTTTAATATTTAACCAGTTGTAACTAGATTACAAAAAAATAATAATAACGAGAATAACTATTTCCACATAAAAAATGTTTCTATGGTCCACTTCGCATATCAGATCTAGTGTCCAAGAAGTACCATTTGATAAGATGTAGATAAAGATAATTAATTTGTATTACTTTATTATTATATGGGTATCAATTTCCGTTCTGAGAATTAGAGTTTCATCCATTTGAAGACTCTTCACTACATAGACATTCTTTTTGTATGGAGAGTGTATTATTTATGTAGTAAATATATGATAAAAATATTTGGCAGGGTTCGAATTCATGTTTCCAAATCCACAATCGGTCATTATATTACAGACCGCTGTCACGATAAATTTTATTTTGATAGAATAGTATTCTGTGTCTCCCGTGCGTTTGTTTGTGAATATTTACTGTAAATTTCCTTCCCATTCTCTTCTTGTTGTGAGCAAAATCCGTGTTCTTTGTTTAAGTGGAAAGCCGTGAGTTCGGTAGAAAAGAGACAATTGCATTTTAAATTGAGCGCATAACATCAGGTATATTTTATTAAGGCTGTTCCACGTAAAATAAAGTACGCACGTTGTTGTTCGGCCTGTGGTCAGGTCGTATGTCCGTTGACCGGCGGCACTGTGGCCGGTAAATGCGCACCCTGTAACCACGACTTACCGACTGAGATTCGCAGGCCGAGAGATAATGAATTGGGACATGCGGGAGCCGACAGATTTAAATTCATGTTATTATAAAACACCGCTTCTCGAAATAATCATACCACATTTATAAAATAACCCACTGCTACTAAAACTTACAATCTTTCAAATTATATAAAAATTATCAAATTTTTTTCACATATTATTAAAATCTTTGAAATACATATTATTTTTTGGAAATTTAGTAAGTTTTTTATGACTTAAAAATTCCAGCAAGTTTATGAACCGACAATATTTAATTCGTTTATTATTTCCATGTAACGTTGATGTCTCCAGTGTAATTTTAATAAAACTTTTGCAATATTATTTTTTTTTCCAAAATAGAGTTTAATTTATTTTAATTTGTAGATGCATGTACCACTATATTCTCTTCAATTATCTAAATTCAACGTGGAGCTGTAGCAGAACTTAGAATCGTTATTCATAGAACTAAGATCGGTTACCATTTCCATCTATCATTCAGGTCTCCTAAAAGATTTTATCGCATTGGAAATTTTGAAACATTTAATAGATGTATAATTGTATAAACTACCTGAATAGTTAAACAAGGATTACTGTCTTGATTATAGGGTAATGAAATCACCAAAATTATTTAATGTGTAACTTTATCACTACAAATGGCACAACATTTCTAGATTCCTAGTAGAAAAGGTACTAGTTTCGGGACATGTTTTATTAGCATTTTAATGGTATAAGTTGTCAGCGTGGTTGTGGTTGTGTATGAAAGAATTGTGAAAATATATTTTATGAACCCTTATTTATTAATTATTGTATTATTAGTAAATATATTTCTATAATAATAAATGAACGTATGTGCTATTTGTTATATAAAACTTTATCTAATTTGAAAGCGAAGTGTAGTTTCAAAAAGTATTAGTTATTATTTGTTAAGCCGTAGTATTTCTTTAAATGTTTGGGACGTAAATGTTAAGGTAATTCGTTTCTCAAACCAGGGGAGTCGCTAAAAATTTCAATTATATTAATTGATCTATTTCAAGTGTAATAAAAACATATAAGTATGTTTTACATAACTACTCTGTTTCTTACTTGGAAATATACATGCTTACTATTTATGTAGGTATATTTCCAAGTAATAAAATAATTTATAAATGATTACGAATATTATAGTCTGAGTTTTGACAGCCACTGGCATGATTTTACTGCCTATGTCATTCACATATCTTTCCCCATATCGAGAATATTTTTTCCTGATCGTACAGTATTTAAAACTATTTTTTCTAAATTTATATTAGCCCTGAAATATGCTTTGTATTTTGTATTTAATTACCAACTATAGATTAATTGTCAAATTAATATGACATCTGATACTGACAGTAGGGTTGGAAGTAGCTACAATTTGGTAGGTAGATGTGTGTGAGAGAAAGGTGTAATGTTGTGACGTAGATATTAAGGGCGCTAAAAACTCGAATAACTTAAAAACGAATAATTTTTAAAATTTGTTAATTTCTATCATACAGAACTAAGGTCTGGATTGACTATAAGTGATAAATTTCCTAATTTGCTACTGTGGTGAAGAACACCTTAAAGTATTCTTACAGATAGTAACCAGTAAAAGCAAACAATCTTGATCAATCCAATTAATAATTTATTGTCCGATCGTGCAAAAATATATTTAATATTTGGATACCAAAGACCAGATCCAATAGATTCAGAAGACAATCGTCGTTAGGGATTCTTTTGTTTTAATATCCCGAAGTCGCCAATCAAAATTCCGTTGTTACAAAGAACAAATTTGATGTATTCTGATTATTCCAAGTCGAATTCCAGTGGCAAAAAGGCCGTAGTGGTTGTAGTAATTAATCGAGCAATAGGTGGGTTAATTGCTTGGTTTATGAACACAATGGTTTAATTAAGGTGGTGTGCGTGGTGAATTTGTGGAGAATGTCGGTACACGGATTGCATGCGTAGCGGCGGTTGGATTTTTTGCAGGCGGGCGCGTACGTTTGCCGCACGGATAGAAAAGTGTTGTTTAAGGGCGCATTGTATGCAAATGGGGCGGCATTCTTGCCCGCGGGGTGCAGGGGCGGGGGTAATTAGAGGATTCAATATGGAGTACTGGACCGTATCATTGCTTCGGACCTTATCTACAACAAATCATATTCATCAACGCATCACATCTATTTAAGTTCCTAATATAGTCATTCCTTTGACTTCTTCCCTCATCTCTTAAAATTTTTGTAATGACAAGGTTAGTTGAAAATGGTGGTACAAAATGAATCTGATATTTTTTGGCCTTTTACAGTAGCGGCTCGTGACCTTTACGAGCGTCGGGGCCAAAATAAAAAAACCAATAATTTACAATTACACACATTCTCTATTTTCGGAAGTTGATCCTCACGTTATCAATTCAAATCGTTGGAGGTGGAAGGATCAAAGACATCATCTTGTTGGATGAAATCGTGTGATTTCCGAAGTAAATAAATGTCAAACTTGACAGTATTATATACAAATATAATATTGAATGAAACGTACGAAAAGAGTTATAGAATAAACTAACGAAACTACCAACACATAAAGAAGCACATATTGTCGACGCAAAAATCACCTTAATGAATTAGAGCAATTAATGATTTTTTGAATTTTTCAAAATATTTGAAAATATCCATTAGCGCGGCTACGCTACTGTTCCTATTTCATTTTTTTCGTTGGTTAGACCTAGATAGCATATATACCTTTCTGTAACACATATACGAGAATGAGATAGCGAATAAAAATCACATATATGCCTTGCGTGTATGACAAAGATGCAAGATAAAAGTGTAATAATTCTTGCACCAGAAATTGATGACGTGAAGATCAACTGTGTAAAATATAGTGTATGTAACTTTTATTCAAACTTATATTAAGTTTCCTAAAATTATTTATATGGATATTCGTTCTTCTACATTTTATGAAGATTTTTGTAGAAAATAGTTTTAATTATTTCAATGATATGATTTCCTCTAACTTTTCGCTATACTAGTAACGTCATCTATAGTTAGATAATAACGAAAATTGTTAAGCATTTAAAGAAAAAGAAAAAAAATAATACAAGATAAGTAAATTTTTTTGGAATTTTTTTTCCGTTTATTTTAAATGTGCTATATCTCATTGTGGGTTTGAATCATTCAGTGATTCAGTTATAACTGTATGTTATTCTTTTATAGCTCGCCTATTTAAAAATTAAACTCCAGATCTTATATTACACTCAACTTAAATGGAAATATATATATCAATAAATCAAAAACTTCTGTCTCTAGTACAGTTTACAATAATTTGAATAAAGTAAGATTGACAGTAAGTTAAATCTGGATGGGTTGTATCTTTTTATCAAGAATACACATTCTGAAAAAAAAATAGTTTTGTTTTTGATAATAGTGCTGCAAGTAATTGTGGTGTGATTGAAGAGAGAATAAATGTAAAAAGAAAGAATTCCCGCAATCTGGGTTTATCTTGGGAAATCAGCGAATCGGTTGATCTACAAATTCGTCGTCACGCTCATTAGCATTGGTACGGCGTCAGCCATCACTTGCAGCAGCTCCTGCTCAGGAACAAAGGTGTCCTGTGTCTCCACAAGCGATCTGATGCTAATCGACTATCCACCTTCCATACCAGATACCACGTACCATCAACGCTATACCGTCATGACGAAAACCCAAAATAAACACTCACCAAAAATGCGATGGTATTCCTGGATTATAATGAGGTTATCTGTAAAAAAACATTTTAATAATTAAATATGTAAGTAATGTTTTCTACTTAAATTGTTCAGTTCGTCAGAAAAACTAATTGTTACTTTTCAAAACTGAAAACCATGTAGGAAAAATAATCACTGGGTGATGAAAAGTGAAATGTTTTTAAGGAAAAGTGTGCCGCAGGAAATAATATTGCAGTGCGTTTAATCTAGATCTCTTTGAAAACCTTTTCTGAAACTGATCATAGATGTTACCATTAGATCTAAAATCTAGTATTTTTTTTAATAATATATTATTATGATTCTTCTTCACATTTATTTAAAAATCTATATTTTGTCATCAAATATCATAAGAATTTTTTTATCTTCTATTTTCTTTTACATTTTAAACAAATTTTGATTTGTAATTATTAATTGATGTAATATCTTTGATTATCATTCTGTAAGATAAAACATCTTATATCACACGTATGTGAAATGTCATTATACATTCGTGAGATTAAAAATATAATTCATTTATTATGATTTATTTTACTCACTTATAATATAATGTACTCTTATAGTATCCTACATGCCAGAGTTTCTTTGTAAAGTATATATTTTTTTTTTAATTTGATGTACCTATAAAGTATCATTTTTTAAAAACTGACTATCGTTTATTCGCAAGGGCAAACATTTATACAGATTAAATCTTTAATAATAACTATTTATTGATTTATTTGAAAGAGTTTGGCAAAAATAACCGATTGTGCAAAAATTTGTCAAAAACAATTGTTTCATTCTTTTTGTTACTAAATAAATAAATTATGAAAATACCCGAATGACTCGTTAATTTATGGCGGAATAAAAATACTAAAAAAATGAGATTTCGAAAAATATTTACTAATAAATATTGATCCTCGCCACGATTTTTACCACTAATTATATTCATTGTAGATATTTCTATTACATTCTCGTATTTTATTGAAATTTCAAGACAAGACAAGACTTTCTTATTCTGGATCAAAACGAAAAAATTCTAGACAAGTTTCAAAACTCTAGTTTAATTAAAAAAATTAAATTTTCGAAATATAAACATATCATGCTAAACTTGTTCCATCTACAATGATTGTAAAATAGAAAAAGAACGTTACCGAAGATTTATCTTTTCTTGTGCACAGGTTTATGTAGAGTCTTCATATTTAGACAAGATATTTTAATCTAGATTTAGACGTAGTCAAATCTTGTCTTGAAATTTCTAGACAATACAAGATTTTGCATTCTTGACTTATCTTGTCTAAGCGGCAACACTATACATCCTTTAGCTTTACAAAATAAGTTTGTGTAGTATTTTAGTCCTATAGAATCCTTAAATTTGTTGATAATTTGTGTGTCCTGGTCACACGAACTACGTGTGAGTCGTTATAAGCACATCGCCCACCGCCTAGAAATTGTAGATATTTGTTCCTACACATGTGTACACAACAATGAACTGTAGCCGCCGTTCGTTTGCATAAAACCATCGCTACATTACAATCAGCCGGAGCTGGTGCACTCTGCTCCGCACTGTTCGCAGCAGCCCATGTATGTAAGCGATTCATTAAATTTGATTGTCTTGCTTGTTTTTATTTAAATTAGCTGCTCGGATTTCAACGGTATTGTTTCAATGAAAATTGCACAGGACAACTACTATTGTTAGACGCAAAAAAATTAAGTAGACATTTGTTGGAAAACTATAACATGTTCAATTACTGTTTAAAATTTTGAATAATATATTAATGGGATCTTCCACCATAGCACAGAATAGGTTTATACAGAAGCGACAGTAAGACAGAGAAACGAGAATTAGAGAGAGATGGAGAATGTGCACAAATTTAAAGGGCTCATTGTTTAAAATCGGAAAGTTTCCTCACATCTAAGAGAGAGACAGGGGAAGGGTACAAATTTAAAGGTCTACACAATGCTTCAAGGTCATAGAACTGAATAGGGGAACATGAAAGGTACCGACACGGAGTGTCGCTTCTGTATATAACTATTCTGTGACCATAGTAGAAAATTAGGAAATTGATCATTTATAGTCAATCCATAACGTAATTATGTATGATAGGAATTATTAAAGCTAAAAAAGTTGTTCGTATTTAAGTTATTCGAGTTATTAGTGCCCTTACCATCTACGTTACAATATTACACATTTCTCTCTCACACATCTACCCATTTCCAAATTTTTGCTACTTCTAACCCTACTGTCAGTGTCAGATGTCATATTTAACAATTAATTTATAGCTGGTAATTAAATACAAAATGCAAAACATATTTTAGGGCTAATCTAAATTTAGAAAAATTAGTTACTAAATTACTGTGCAATCTGGAAAATTTGTGAAAAAAAATATTTATGATATGGAAATAAAATATATGATGAATTACATACACAACAAAATAATGTCAGTGGTGGAGGATCTCATTGGAAGATTTTATAGAATTACGTGACAATTAAAATAATAGGTTATTAATTCTTAGATGGAACAGAATCCCAAATTCCTAAGAAGCCTCTTTGTTTTGTTCATTTTTCCATTTTCAAAATATATTATTTTTTTCAGTTCAGTTTAATATTATATGGTAGTAGTTGACATATTAAGGGTAACCATGAGTAGAATTTCAATAGGTTACCGTTTTTATCGACTATTGAAATCTCTCGTAAGATTCAATGCGAAACTTTATTTTAATCTGTGGTTCAACATTCCTACATGGGACAGGATTTTAAGTACCTGAAGTATTTGTTTCGAAACAAGTTTTACTTGTATGTTAGTGGTGTAGGTTGTCAGCCTACATTCTTTGCAAAGGAATTACAGGACACAACGAAATTGAGTCCTAATTGTTGCTTTATATTTTAGAAAATCGTCAGTCGTGCTGTCGCCGGCGTTTAGATTTTTGTCGCAACAATCAGTTGTAATCATGACGACAAAAATATCCGGTAAAATTATTTTTATTATTAGAAGTATATATAACAATATGTAGAGTAGATTATAGAATATTGGTATCTTTTTTTGTATTTGACTTTCCCCTGATCTTTAAACGCATTTCTCATTACATATTTAATTTCTATTATGCGAGTGTAAAGTAATATTTTCTCAATTCAAAACTTCTATTCTAGCAATATTTCTTATAATACGAGAAGATAACAAAATCCTTTCATTATCTATATTAACAACAGCCGAAAACTGTAGATATGTGAGGAATAAGAAAAAATCAGACACCACATGACTTCCTTATACGGTAAATTATCAACATTTTTTGTTGTACTTCATTTTAACTTATTTCATTTGAAAGTAAGATCTTTCTACGGCTAATAATTCTTCAACTTCCATTCGTTTTATATCTTCGTACTTTCTTTCGACATAGATCATCTTTTACAAATTTTATTAAAATGTTTATCACTATTTCTTATTGTATTATGCAAAATTATATTAATCGCTCAAACACTTGCAAAGAAAGTGAAATTGTTTTCAATTAGTTCGTATATATTTCTCACGAAATATATTCTGACAGTTGTCAAAGTCATTTTGTTGTCAAATCTTTCCTACAAAAATGAAAGCTATCTAAATTATGATTTTTATTAAGTTTCAGCCAAAAGTAAACTACCCTTTTGAAAAGGCCATTTGAAACCAAAAATGGAGGTGCATAACTAGATGATATAGCAATTCCATAAACAAAATTTCAACATTCTACGGCTAATCGTTTTTGAGTTATGCGAAAAATTCAAAAAAACATTACGAGCAAAGTAAACTTCGTAAAAGGAAGTAAAATACTCACACAAAACATGTTTGCCATTTAAATTGTCAGTTTTAATTAAAATCTAAATCAATGAATAATAAATTGAATATCATTCGTATTCCTAATCATAGTAAAGTAGAATTCTTTTGTAGAAATAATATAATTCATAAGTGGAAATTACCAAATTCAGAAAAAAATATGCATAAAAATTTAAACTCTAATTTTATTACTTTAAGTTTAAGTACATTTACATGAAATAAAATGTTGACAAAATGGTTTGCAATTCTCGTTAAACTGGAATTTTTAGCTTATTCAACCAGAATAATTTAAGCTGCGGATTAGAATTTGATGTCATAATACTTTCACTAGAAGAAAACCTTTTTCTACAAAATTTACGACACATAACTTTTTATTTGTTTCATGATTAAGACTTAAATGCTAATGAATTGTTTGTGTGTTCTACATATGACCAAACTGCGTAGAAAAACATAACTGTATTCAAAAATTTCTTCATGTATATTAAACAATACGTGTGTGTTTCTTCAATGATTTAAGACAAATGTAATAAAATATCCTCTATGAAGTATCACAGGCGTGATGATACATGGCTCTGGGTAAAAAATGACAAGAATGCAATGAAAATTACCCGCCTCCATTAATTTCTTTTGATATCTAAATTGTTTTCAATAAACCAAATTTATTGCATACATACTACCTCCAGTCTTGTTCAATTCACAACAATAAAATTTATATTTATAGTCGTGTAAACACGGACACAGAAAGAAAAATGTTAAAATGTAGAGATAAAAAATAAACGCGGCTCGTACATTAACAACGACTGGCGAATGTAAAAGTGAAACTGCAATACGCGATGCGCGAGATAATTATTATTTATTTCGGATTTTGACGCATCGAATACTAACGATTCAACACTTGACTACAGCATATATCACATATACCTACGGACATTATTACTACACACAAATCGTTTTATACCGTGCTGTTTCATCCCTTATTTGCTGCCCGCATTCATAAGTGGCAAATAATTTAAACTGGTCATTTTGTCCCAAATAGATTATTCTGTGGTTTATTGTCCTTCGTGAATTTTAATAACTGTACAACTTTCAGATATACAGGAGATGATATAAATGTGAAGACCTAGACTCTTTAACGATGGATTAAGATACTATTCAAAATTTAATTACTAATGAAATAGAAGGAATTATGAATTAATATATTTTTTATACTCGAACTATATAGAATATGAGATCTGGAGTTGAATTCCCAGCGTTGTCAACTATTAAACAAATTAAAAATACAGATACAATTTGAAATATTTGGAATTCATAAGTTGTACTTTTCCTGTAGAGGATGTAGGCTGACAAATGCAAATAGAATTTGTTTTGAAACAGGTAACTCAGATACCTAAGTCCTTGTTCCATTTCGGATATTGTATCAGAGATTATGATGAACTCTGAAGGGATATTATGAGTTAAAAATACTTAGAGACTCTGAAGATACATCAAGAAACAAATAAAAATAAAATTATTAACGATACAGAAATATTATTCTTATATTTTATGTTAATTTTTATATAAAATTGAACCTTCCTGAAATAAAATTGCCTATCAGCTATTTTCCACATAAAAATTACCCCGGCGACCTTCTCCCCACGATAGCTGTAGTGTCTACGAGATGATGTCTGGTATACGTTCTCTTCGATATAAATACATTATTGAAACCAGAGAAAAATATAAAAAAAAATCAAAGAGTTTTTTATTGTGGGGAACCTTCATAAGCACATTGTACACACCACATTCATTCGCTAACATAGCAGTTCACACTAAATCCAAAATTACAAAAATTGAAAAAAAAATTATCATACGTCAGTTCAGTTTGTTGAATAAACGTGTTCTCATTCCTGAAAAAACCTGTGTACCCACATTGTAAAACATGATTTAGCACCGATTTTTTCACGTCTGGTTAAAGTTCTAATTACTTTATTGGTTAATAGAGAAGCATCGCATTGATTTTTTTTTTTTACAACCTACGTCAGTTTTTCAATGCAATATTTTTCTATTAACTAACATTTAAGGTAACTGGCACTATAAAGATAAATGAAAAAAACACCATCTATTGCAATGTTTATTAGATGTGTTTCACTTGTATCTGTCATATTATCATCAATAACACAAGTTTTACTAGCATTTTTAGTGGTGAGCTTGCCAGACTACAGCCTCTGAAACAAACCTACAGCTTATATTGGGTTCGGAACTACTCGGTAACAGCAGTATTTTTATTTGGATGAAGACTGGCAAAGATAGGATTTGATCCTTAGATCACACACGCTAAATTCGATTTGGATTCAATGACGTCAATATCCAAGTACTCGCAACTACGCATTAATAAAAATTAGTGTCCAGCCGAAACTCGATTTTCAGCCGAAACCGTAACCAAATTTTCGGGTCCTCCTTTAGTTTCGGCCGAAAACGTAACCGGAACCGAAACTTATGGAGTTAAAATTTACTTAAATTTTTATTAATCACGGAAATCTAGTATTTTTCTTTTCTTTTAAGATATTATTTGATTATTAAATTAAATAAAAGACTTAAATTTATTGGAAAATCATATTATTTATAGGGATAACGGCACATATTACGAACGCATTTTTATAATAAAGGTGCCTTTCAGAATCGAGCTTTTACATTAGTCTTTTAAGGCTAGACATCACTTTTAACAAAAGTGCTCTATAAAAGTGAGCTCGTAATATTAAAGAAGTAAAGACCTCCTCACAAATAGTTACGATTCAAAAAACAGCTAAAATCTTACTTGCTTGAAAAAAATTTTTATATTGTAAAAGAAATTTTGGTTCTTCTTTACGGCAGTGTAATAATTTTTAAGGATCCAGGTTCATATCCCTACGAAAAACCAATTCCTACTCGGTGGTTAAATTTATAATCTTTTTGTAATTACAAAAATTGTAATTTATTATCTTATTTACTCTTGTTGACGCAATTTATATACATATGCTTTGTATCTTTTGAACTAAAAATAAATTATTATTATTATTATTAAGTAAAGTTCTCAAAAGTATTTGTGGAAAGGAAGAAAATTGAAATAACGTACAAAAAAAACTATTAATTATAAACAAAAAAAACCGTTCCGAACAAACCTGACACAGCGCCTGACACGACACTGGCCGAAACCAAAACTTCGATCGAAACCAGCATTTTTGGCTGAAACAGGTCGAAACCGAAACCAAAATCTAAAATTCTGTCGGACACTAATTAATATTTTGTAAGGAATGTGAAAGGTATGTTTCGGCACGGGACGATCTCCAGCCTCCCCATATATCTCATTTCTTGTGAACTTTTCTGATAAGTATCTCGGTTTGGTCGTGAGTCAAGAGGCCCATAATTATGATTTAGCGTCGTGGCGCAAGCGAAGGAGGTTGTAGATTGTCCACCCTTACCGCTAGAACGCGTGCCAATTGATTTATTGTCCTCTGATTCTGATCCTGAGATATGTTTGCGACGGTTGCACAACTGCTCTGAATTTAACCCACAAGAACATGTTACGCTATTTAGCGGATTGTGGGTAGAACAAATCCATCAAGATTCGATTGTTATCTACAGGTCTACAACTGAAACGAGAAATTTTGGGAGCGCTCGAAAAATGGAAATAGCGAAGGAATTCTATTTTACCTTGCTCCAATTTATATATGTATACCCATCCAAAAATAAACCGCAATCATTTTTTGCCTTACAAATAATCAAGTCTATAATTATATTAATAAATTATTGGTTAAAAAGTTTTGAATCAAAGTAAATGAAATGTGAAATCTTGAAGTATCTAATGATAGATCCCCGTTGCTTTAGATTAAGTGGCTGATTCTTCGCAATGTCTTCTTATTTTCTGTTTTCTTGTTACATTTTGTTACTCCAACATTTTTTAAATCTTCTTCTACTTCTTTTTGCACCAGTATTATTTAAATTTTAATATTCAATTAAATCAACAATATCACAACATTATAGTCAAAATATTCGATAAACTTTTTTTTGTTTAAGTTTTATTTAAAATTTCAGCCTTGTTCAAATTCGGAATCTACTATGAGCTCTGTCCCCTAAAAGTTCCCTGCAATTTGTTACAAATCTTCATATTTTCACTTTGATTATGAAGTACTAGCAATATTTTTACCAATCTTTATTGGATAATTTATTTTTCATTTATTTCAATAAATAAAAAAATGTTTCTACCATTGTAAATGTAATATTATAAACGATTCTTTGTGCGAAGCTTTAAAAAAATATGGGACTATTTCGCACAATACCAGAATTTTGTAAATACCATGCCAAAACGTATAAAAGCCGTTATAGAAAGTAATTAAAGTGTAAATAATTTAGAGTTATCGTTTCCATTTCTGTAAATCAATTATTCCTTATATGTTTAAATAAGTAAACAGTAAATGTTTCCGTTGTACTTAATTCATTTATTGTTAACGAGTAGGAGGAAGGTCTCTAAAACGATTCCCTTACGGGGGAATTGATATAAAACGTCCACCTCCATTAATTTCGATAAATTTAAACTAATTTTCGTAAGCTAGATCGTCTACCTTCAGATTGGCGCAAATTAAATTCAGCTACCTCATCAACTATACTTTTAATTTATATTTTTTCCAGGCATAGTAAAAGATCATTTTGAACATCTATGTGTAAGAAATGATCTCTAAAGTATGTACATAATGATCCCCATAGAAAAATATTATTACAGCTTTGACATGCTGTTTTTTTATCATCATTATTGTCCCTAAAAATAAAATAAAAATTGTGTGGGTAAAATGATCAATGGGATCATTTTGTCCCATTATAGAGGGATCGTTTCATACCAAACACCCAATTTACGATCTAATGTTGAAAATAACCTCATTTATTTCACATGCAAAAACGAAACCCTAACTATCTTAATATTGAATACCAATAAATTCACGAATAACACTATTTTTACAAAAAAATATATTCAGACAAAAGTTATATAAAATTGAAAAAGACTTTTCCTAATATCAAACACAGTAATTTTTTATTTTCCATGCTCAAAATAATAATAACGCCAACATTTTCTTGAAACTGCGAGTAGTGACTAGATATATGGTAGGCAGAATGATTCTAAATAGAACTACTAGGTGGAGGGCTGTTCCCAGCAGAAACAGCACAGGATCATTTTACCTCGAGAGATCATTTTGGACATTTTTCCCTTAATTAAACAATAGAAAAATTTTAAATCAAATACAATAATCGTTCAGGTTATGAACTGGTCGATGAGTAATTGTGACAATGAACTTCGGAAATTCAGATATTTAAAATTTTGCTTTATGTTTTTAATTAATTCGATGTCTGCATTTATATGGGACAAGCTTCATATGATCTATAATTCCTTTACAGAAACTGTATGATGAAACATGTATTACTGCGATTGCAAATAAAAATAAAAATACTTTAAGTATTTGAGTATCTGTTCCATCTAAGAAGGTTGTGCTACGGATGATGAGAACATGAACAATTTATGAATCATAAGATATTTCATTTTAGTTTAGATTTTGTAACTGATTAGCAAGTAACGTATAGAATATCATTTGACTAGGACTTGATAGAATAAGTCACACCCTTATAGTGTCTTGATGGTCAACAGTTAGTGAAGCATCCATACCCAAAACATCAGTCAATAATTTGAGAGATAAAGATAATTTGAGGAATGTAGCCAAAAAGTTGAACTAATTTCTAAGTGCGGTGGCTGACCGGGCAACCGAATTGAGACGTAGCCTTAAAAGGAGAAAAGAAATAATCATAAATTACAGGCATAAGCGAGAAAAAAACTAAATGTTTTATTAATGGGCAACAATTAAATGGAACATTTCAATACACGAAAACAAAATAATATATCACAAAAGGGAAGGCTGGCTAAAAACGTCATCGATATGCGCATCCGAAAATTAAGAAAGCTCTTGAAGAAGTATGTCTCGGTCCGTGAAATCGCCACTAACAAGACAACGCATGAAACCAAACTGGTCGCAGGAGAAAAATAGCGGAATGTGCGTTTATAAATATTGATCGAGCGTCCGAGTACAAAAACGCCACATAATATAAATAATTAGAAAGATGTCGAACAAGTTTTTGGGCGAGCGCCGCCATTGCTGTCGGCAAGGCAGAGTCTGCTTTACCGGCAGGCATGCCAGCTATTCCGGACGCGAATTCCTAACCTCAGGCGCATTTTTCCCCGGGGCGCTCCTTCCCGAAACGACCTCTTCCAATTCCCCCCACAATAGAAACAAAGTCTACACCAATATTCATTAATCCCAGTTTACTAGGCGTTATTTTCCAGCACTTATAACTGAGGTGGAGAGTGTAAGAACCATATTTAAGTTGGTGAAAAAAAAACATAAGATTAATATGGAGTATGTACGTAATTCCTTATTACAACCAAAAAAGAAAGTGACCTGGTACTTTCCAGAATATAATTCTGGTAAAAGTTTGGTAAAGTAACTGTGTTTCGGTTTAAAGTAACGAAGCTAGATAAAAAATTATCATAATTTATTTACTTATTTAAAAAACATCAATGATACGACATTTCTAGATGAAAAACCGTTTCAAATATTTAATAACAGTTCTATTTAATACTGTACTGACATTATTTATATATTTATATCTTTTATTATAAAGTATTTATAGCATTTATTCTAAATTTTTGATATAATATTAATTTCGGAAAATGACACTTGTAATTCAGATTAATTAGTTAATAAATATAATTAATTATATTTTATTTTGGATAATTTTATTTTATAATGTATCAATTCAACAATTTTAATAAAAGAACTACCGAGTTGCTTGAAGGCACACATATTATCGAATGTACATAGAAAAATTAAATATATGTCAGTAATTATTTATTAATTTGTGTTAAATAGACGCAGGGTCCTTTACGCTGATGTAGAATAAGTAGATAACGCTGATTGGTTATATTCGTAGACGTGTCAGTAATTCAGCATAAGACCTAGTAGTGTATTTTTCGTAGATCATAATAATCATGAATAACAAAAAAAAAGAGTTCATTATTCAAACTCACACCACGCCTTCTGTTACCTACAAGAAAACATCAATGAATGAATGACAATGTTCGAATTTATTGATTAATTTATCGATTATAATAGTAATACCAATATCAATTTCATGGAAATAAATCAGTTGTACCTGTCAAGCTTGTTGATTTTTGGATTGCTTCACTTACTTCAGCTACTTTCTACCTTTTTCAGATTGGTCCAAAAACATAGACCCATATGCGCCGCTTTAAATTTCAACTGTCAAATGGCAACTTTCAATTAAGAAATTCTGAATTATATAGTGAATTACATTTTATGTATTATTTATTTGGACTAATACATATTTCATTTAAACGAACATACAATCTATTTATGAGACAAAATTGTATTTAATGTCAATAATTGACATATCGAATTTGACATTTGTGATATAGTGCTTCTTCGGATCTGAGCATATGGGCCTTTATTACATATTATGTACACATAATTATACTGTAGCGATTCCAAGGACACGTCGCGGGCGACGACCGCTAGCAGACTTGTCAAGACTTGTTCGCAAAGCTTCTGTTGCGTTAATTCTCGAAGATAGGAGAACATTCTCGAATTTAATTAGTCTACTATTTAAGCCTGAGTAGGGGAGATCGCGGGGACAGTCTTATATTAATACGTACAGTGCACATGAGTAGTTGCTGATATAAATAAATACTTGGTAATATAAATATCTTATAAATAAATACTGCGTAGTGTTAAAGGTTTAAACATATAATCTTAGTTTTTAAGTTTTTATTAATAATTATTATTCTTAAATTAGTGTTTATGTGTCCATTCATAGTGTTAGTTATTTTTATTATCTTTTTATAATTTATTGTTATTAATTAATAAATACTCGTGTTTCAATTATATTTTTACACTTCACCTAAATAAATAAAAGTTACAATTCATTCAAAAAAATACTAGTATTTTATTTGGAACTGTCATTTCTTTATTTTAATTTAATTGCCCTGTTGCTTTATAACACGAAGGTTACAAATGATTTATTGTTGAACCCTTGGAGGATATTGAATTCCTTGTAGTAGTAGCTTATGAATGATATGGCCCCGAATCGGCAAGGGTTGGAATGAGTGTCCAATGAGTTATGAACTGCATGTCGGTAAAGAAGCACGCGGAATTGCCGTCCTGCGGCCGAGTATCCGAGTTTCCATACTCGCCTGCCTTGCGTGGTCTATTAGCTGATGACGCCCGGAGCACCGGATGTCGTATAGCACACTAACCGACAAATATCGGATCACCTACAGGAAATCGCCGAGCGAAAAAACCTCCCCTTATAAGGCACGGTATTCCGACCAACAGTGGCTGGAACGTTACCATGCTTGCAGTGCAAATGATTTATGTACAGGAATACCTCGCTTAGTGTGGACTTCGCTATTAGGATGGTTTGCAAATTGAGTAACAGTTTTCGGTATGAATTGATTTACTAGTATGCAATTGAAAATAGTGATTCGGGGAGATGAAATATTTCTTGAATTTCGCTATATCTCGTCTCGGGCAACTTGATAGTTACCACCCTTGCAGTACAACTATCTACAATCCAAATGATTTATATACAGGAATACCTCGCACAGTGCGAATCTCGTTATATTACGGTTTGCAAATTGAGTTACAGTTGAAAATAGTGATTCGGTGCGACGAAATATTTCTCGAATCTCATCTCGGGCAAAACGAGAACGATTTTAAATACAAAGCTCCGAGATGAGAAAATAAAATCGAGATTTTCGAATTTCAATAATTTCGCCAAGATTTGTCGGGGTTTTAATTTTTTTTTTCTTCAAACGTCATAAATGTGAGATCTTTTGTGACTTGATTTAGAAGATAGAAATAAAAGTTCTACGCTGTAGAAGAAAAATAAAGAAGTATCCATAGGGCCTATGTAGAATCAGCGAATAAAAAATAACTTGTACAATAGAAACCTGCAATATTGTCCTAAATGCTACTATAAAACTAAATAACCAAAGAATGATGTTACTAAAAACCATCAACAATTGATAGATTTAAAGTGATAACCTAAAAATTCCTTACGTCATCTAACAGTAGTAAGAGTGTATCATAAAAAAACAAAATCAAAAACCTGAATTTTCATCATAGTGCATTTTTATTTGACTATCTGGTACACGAAGAAAAAAAGTACGTGGAGCAGATATGTATTGCACGTACATATTAATAGGTAGGTACAAGTAATTATAGTCTGAAAAAAATAATTTGATTTGTCCTTAAATACATATTTTTTTCCTAATTTCCTAAAAGAATGTTTAATTGTCCAATCCTAGATCTAGGGAAATTTCCCTAGGTATGTGGGAGGTAGCCTGCAATATTCGACCTCGATAACTCTAGAAGTCTCGTCTCATTTCACAGAATCACTACTTGCAAAACTTTAATAAGTATAACTTGTTACTGTGTCATTGTCGAAGATACCTAAAACTATTCTTTTTTTAGTTTTTTGTTCTATTTTTCTTTATATACAGTCTTAAAATTAAAATACCCATTGCTGGGTCGAAAATTTGGGTTTTGAAAGTAGTCCGTATTGATTTTAGATTTATAAAGATATTTTAATTATTTCTTTTCTTTCCCGAGATTTTGCTCTCAAAATTGGATCTCAGAAACGTGTCATTATTTGTTCAATAATTGTCTTGAATGTGTTTATCTGTGAAGATCTTCCTTTTCGAAAACCTTCTTGTTCTTTAGTTAATCTATGCTAATTTTTAAAGTAAATAAAAATGTATGGATATTATTAAGCTTTGCGTTCAGTAATTTCATAGGTATAAGTATTTATGAATATCAAGGAGAGAGAGTGTCCGCATTTTTTTGAAATCCTATATGTTCCGCATTTCCTTGAACATCCTGGACGTTAAAAATTAATATATTTAACATTTACACGTTATTAACTCAAATTTTAATTTGCAATATAAATTACTTTACAACATGTCCTCTTGAGTATATAGAATTCCAAGAAACGCTTTACCTAATATTTATAGAAAATAATTTGTTTTGGGATTCACCCTAATGGACAATAGATCACAGCGTCAACAATAACACTTACAATAAACTAACATATATTTTACGAAGCGGTTGAAGAATTATGTTAGTTTATGATTGTGGTTTAGCTCTGACGAATGAATTGATTGGAAACAGATTGTATATCATTGTGAGATTACACGCGCTCATCCAACAACTGTTCACGTTATCTGCGTGCAAGGATGATGTGGGAAAGGAGGACAAGTGTTCCCGACAAAGGAGCCGTCACCAGGCTTGTCCCACGAGTGCGTAATGTACAGGTGTTGACGTGCTAACACCACGTTCTCTATTACCGATGTGACCTTTGTTAGCTGACTTCACGCCGGTTATTAACAAATTATACTAAACATATCGCCGCTTGCAGCTGTACAGCCACAACAGGATAATAATTTGTGTGGTGTCGCAGGTAGTTAGAGACAATTCGATGAAATCGAATGGTGTACAAGCGGTCACTTCACAAGGAGCTAATGCATAGGTTTTCGTTTGGAAACCGAAGTTCTCAAACTTTTTCAAAGTGTACCTTCTACAAAATTTTATTCTTTTAAGCCAGAACGATTCAAAACATGATTGAAAGAGTCATATTTTCTAATCCGTCATTTCTTATTGCTGTGTACTGTTCTAGATAAAATGCAACATAGGTTGTCAAATGTAAATGTAATGTCAAATGAGTTTGTCATCATAATTTATTGATTTAAGAACAAAGTAAAGTAGAATAAGAATCAATAAAAAACAAATGCAAATGGTATGTATAACTGGTTTCTGCATGTATGTTAATAAAAAAATTGACAAGAATTTTGGATTACCTATATTGATTTGTATTTTGTAATAGTTTTTTAAAGTATATAATAATAATAATTTTATCAATCCGAATTGAATGAAATGTGTGCTCTGGGTTTCAAATACGAGATTCGTCAATATTTCGTTCAGTTCAGAATATACTGTATAAGCTGCAGGTCACAGAAGCTGTAGGCTGACAAACTACACCACTTAAATGCAAGTAAAAATGGTCACTAAAGAAGTACCTTACATGCATAGGGCTCTGTTCCATCTAGGAATGTTATGCTACAGATGATGATGATGATACAATTAAAATCTTAAATATATATTAATGAGGTGACGAATGGCAATTCAGCCGAATAACCGAATAACGAATATTAGACAAAATTTTAAGCGAATATTCTGCATTACCGAATATTTTATTTTTGTACAATTTAAAAGCTTCATTGATGTATTTATTCTGAAATGTTGGTCCTCTTTTTGGTTAAGATAATTTCTCTCTTCAGTTCCAAGAAATTTACCGCCAAACGATACATCTTGATAAATTATTTACTCTTATTGTAGATCCATTAATAATAACTAAAAATATGTATACCTTTTATTATCTATATATTTATATATTTTAATATAACAAAACAGCGTAGTATTTCATATATTTCTTGTCACCGAATATTCGGTATTAAAATATGTCGAATAGGTCGAATACCGGATAATGAAAATATGGCCGAATAGGCCGAACACTGAATAATTATTCTGCTTTGGTACCATCTCTAGTATATACTGATTTTTAATTGTTGTTTAATAATTTTACTTTTCTTTTAAAGTTCTGAATCAATCAAATAAAATGTTTTTATTTGATTCAGTCATTTGTTTTTAATGGAGGATAAAATGAATTTGCAAGCGTGTATATCATTCTTCCACACTCTTTGTTATATACCAAATATAATTTAAACTATATTTTGAGAAGAGCAATTATTGGGGTATATTATACATCAGGCTCAATAGTAATTCAGATGTTTTTCGTGGTATGTTTCTTCTTGATGTAACGTTAAAATATTCTGAAATATTTTAGTACATACTTTCGTGAATCAAACAAATATTTATTATATATTTATAATTAATTGAAAGTTAATAACTTTACCTAAATCCTGTAAAAGTATACCGTCAGTTATGAGGGGCACAAATGAAATAATAACCTCACTTATATCGGCTTATTATCCATTGCTGTTTTATCGTAGATATCGATAATAGTATATTATTTAATAGCACAGGTGGATTTTATCAGACGTCACCTCCCAAATACTCTAGTTGAAGTGGAGAAAGTACTGCAGTTACCATTATTATATGAGGAAAAAATTGCCAAAGTTCATGCTGTTTCACAAGTATTGAAACTATTTGAAAACTAAGGGACCTGTTGAGAGCCACTGTTGGAACTAGAAGGGCTGTAGATCACGGCAGCACAAAGTTTCTTTCAGCAGCGTAATATTGTGACACCGGCGGGCGATAAACTATAATCAAGTAGCGAAGGAGCGTGAATGTGCCTTTTCCTCAGACGCATAAATTCCGTTAAAAAGCCGTCTATAATAACACCATTCTCACTGTCATCCTCTCTGCGTTGTCGTTTTGTGTGTCGCGCATATATTCCGTTGCCGAAATTGATAACGTCAGCTGAGAATTTATCCTTTCGGTTATCACCTCTTGCTCGGACATAAATACACCGAGAGGCATAAAAATTTAGCGCGGGATGAAGCTGTAAGTTAGTGGACGGTGACGGCGAATATGCGAATAAATTTGGACGGATTCATACCTCGCAATCTGGAACATAGGATTGCCATTCTCCTTATCGGAATGTCTTCATTAACGGCTTTAAACTGTAATTATATCATCAGCGCAGCAGTTATTGACCAATTTTGGTTTAACGACCACAGAGGCTCTGCTTTTACCATCGCTGGACACGCATTTTCACAACGTGATCGTACTTAACTGATCTCCAATTTTCGGACGTTATTTTCAATAATATTAATTGCTTTTCAAGTTTTTTGTGGCCAATATGTTGTCATTAAAAAACCATAAAACAAAGTACTGCCCTTGTTTTTCGGCACAACAATTCTAGAAGGAAAAGAACCTTAAGTACCTGTAGTACATATTTAGTAGAGTTTTACTTACAATGTAGTTGTGTTGGTGTACAAGCTACATCCTCTGTAAGGGTGTTGTTGCTTACCAATATTTACTAAATGGCTTCTCTTGAAAATATAAAGAATTCATATAATAATACAGAGTTGTCAAAATTTAATTTAGCAAACAAGTTTTCTTTAGACTTTAGCCCTAAGGGTTCAATAGAATTTAGCAAATCATATATTATAGATAGTCTTCGTCAAGTTTGTATTTTTGACTTTTAAATCTTTAAAATAGGACAGTAATAGGCCAGTAAATTTTAGATATGTAATATATGGTACAGCTAGGATTAGAGATTTATGGACTTGTACCATAAAACAAATAATAAATTATTCTTAAATAATTAAAATTAAATACTTGTAAAAAAAAAATAAAAAACAACTATAATATGTAATTGTAGGCTACTGAACATATAGTTTCTTTGAAGCTCTTTAAATCGTTTTATTGAGGTGTATCGATCCGCGTTGCTTTGGGTTAGGTTGCTGGTTCTTCTCCATCTCTTCCTGTTTTCTATTTTCTTCTTCCAATTTGTTACTTCTATACTTTTCAAGTCGCCTTTTTCTTCCTGAGTCACACAGTAGTTTGATTTCATTATCTTTTTTTATTTTGATCTTCATACGTGTCCCAGCCATTTGACTTGCTGCTGCTTTATTTTTTTCACTATGTCTTCTCCTTTTCATTTTAGGTCTATCTATGTTTTCTGCAATTTTTACTGGAACATTTTGTAGTATCTTTCTGTCTACTATATTTAAATCTTCTTCGTCTTTTTTTGTTATAGTCATTGCTTATGCGGAGTACATCAGAATAGGTATTAATATTGTTTTATAAATTTTTATTTTAGTTTTCTTTGAAATATGTTTATTTTGCAGTAAGCTTTTATTTGCACGAAATGCCTTGTTTAATGCTATTACTTTCTCCTTTATTTTCGTTTCTCTTTAACCATTATTTGATAACATTAGTCCTAAATATTTGAATCTTTTAACTTTTTCAGAAAAGTAGTCTCCTAATTTGGTCCTTCTATTCTCTGTGTATTTCCCAAGTCTCATAAGTTTTGTTTTATCTTTTCTAATGAATAGGAGATAATTATCAAAGTGCACAATTCGCACATAAAGATTTAGCTTCTTCGTACTTTCTGTTAAGAATCGCCAATGAAGCAAGTTTTTCTAGTCTGGTATAAAATCTCAGATATGATTTAATTTGCTTTAATCACCATTTGATAAAATATGTACCTATCTGACTATGACATGACGGAAAATACTATCAACATGTGAAATGATTTTTTTTGCCTACAGAATGCAAATTTCGGTAAAATAAAGAGTCACAATTTAATCAAATCTGTCACTATATTGTCTTCGTCGTTCTGTGATATGAGTTTAATAAATTTAAAAACCTCATATTAACATATTTCATTTGAAAATTAGTATGTAGTTGATATAATTTATAGTTATTTAAGCTACAAGGAATGTAAGTACATTGTAACTTTCGAGAGGTTCATGTTACCGTAAGAGAATAGTTCTGTTGGTACTTAAATTTCGAGTAGCTTATTAAATTTTTCGCACCATAGCAGCAATTAACTTCAAATAATATTAAAGTATTTAGAAAATGTGACAGTTCACTTGACAGTTCAGATTTATCTATTTGCAACTTTTCATAGTTAATTTTACACGCTTACAATGTATATGTTTTTCGTAATTACCCTACTAGGACAGTTATTTCTATAACTTCCCGATGACAATGGTAACCAAATAACGGAAGTTATTTCATAAACGTCAACATTTTGTCTTTGCATTTTTTCTAATTTTAGGATATATTTTTGATACTAAATTCCGCAATGCTCTTGTATTCAAGAATGGTGCTCGCAAAAAATTGCAATCTAGAATCAAAAATAACTATTTCTTTCCAAGCACTTTTAGTTTTGGTTACATACCTTTTTTAGTTTCCAAATTTATTAGAGTGCCTCTAAAAAGAGATTTTATCTACAACTATTGAAATATGGGTACATTATACGTGTGATACTACATATAATAAACTACTCATATTACACAAGTGTAATATGAAATGTCATGATACACGCTACACTTTTCTGTAATAAATAGGGCATATAATTTAACACATAATATTTTATTAAACTGTTAATTTATTAATAACATATTTTTTTTTATAAATATCAATATATATGCTTATAAAAGTATAATAAATACAATTTGAAAAGTTACTTTGACATTTAAGTGCTACTGTGGCGCCATCTGTTAAGCTATATATGAACTACTCTCACCTAACTGAATATTTATAAAATAATATCAGATTTTTTATATGCCTGATAGTTGTAGATAAAGTATAGTATTTGACTCGCATAATATGGCTACATTACACGCGGAAGATTAAAAATACTCGCTACCGCTCGTATTTTTAATTACATCCTCGTGTAATATAGCCTACATATTATGCTTGTTAAATAATATACTATTACTACGCTACTGTATATAACAAGAATATTTAATATATTATTACAATCTGTACAAACTGAATAAAATTTAATTTTATAATTTTTATTCTCGCTGAAATCTTCTTTGGTAGTAAACATCAAGAAGCATTAACCTCGTTGTTTGCGTTTATGATGCATAAAGCCAAAAAGGTGTTCCCTTCCCGTTAGAAAGTGTTTGTGAACAGTAACGGCTTTTTGATTTACCTGTGTTGCTGTCAGAACACCACCCGCATGTTTACGACGCCGTGTTTCATCGCGCGAGCACTGAAGGTATAAAATCTTTCATTAGATTAGCCATTACCTCTGCGAATGAATCTTGGCTGGGTGGCGCCACGTCAAACTCAGGATTTTTATATTTGACGTTTGGAAAGGTCTCATGTTTAATGGGCTCGTTAATCTCGACTCTGCTGTTTTATCATACCGAATATTACTTTGGATTTATGGCCGCAACAAAGTAGATGGCTTTGCTTCTAGTTATTGTTATTTATACAACGTGGGTGTAAAATGAGATGTTTCATTTTTTATTCTCTACTGTTTCTAAACATTCTATCCACGTCATACTTAATCTCACATACAAATTATTTTACCATCATACAAAAACTTTTTTTGAAAAATCATGACTATGAACATTCATTCTTTGTTAATAATTTGCTGAATTAATTTGATGGCATTATGAATACACTTTCATTATTCTATTTTGTGTACAATTATATAGGTTTTCATCAGATTATAGCTCATGTGGAATTGATGCGTATCGATTTCTAATTTCATCGGGTTTATTGCTTTCATAGCAATGTAAAACAATTTAAATATAACTTTAATTTTATTGCACTGTAGTCAATATTTTATTACGGGGAGTAATTTTATTGTATACGTATATTCTTTATATTTTATAATGTAATAAAATGAATTTATACAGTTAATGGTAGAGAATGATTTTATCAAACCACCAAATTAATAAAAAAATGAAAGATAATGTAAAACATTTTGTCTTTCAACACAATATGGGAATACATACAGTATTTTTCTGTGAATATGATTACCTACTTTTTTAGGACATTTTTTTAAATGCCTATGACAACAGTTGTCTGGGATACGCTTTACAGCAGATGTCATAGATGATGTATTTATACTGCAGAGATAGAGAGAGAGACAGACTTCGTATCTTGGACACTTTAACTGACTTAGCAAGTGCACCACACTTGTTAGTGTTGTGGATTACTACTTCTCTCAGAGTGTAAGACACGATATGCTTTAATTAGCCCAATCGAAAAATGCAAAACAAACCTGTATCTTGTTTATTCAAAAATGAATATAATTGACATATACATAAATATATGACAGGAGGAGAAGAAACTTGATTTAACTATTACACAACAGGGTTGATCAAATATAGGTATATTATATAAACATTTTACTTTAACACTTAGGAACACACTCCATCTTCTAAACACTAGGAGTTTGGAACTAATTTGTTTTAATAAGATCATGAAATAATGTAGTTACAATTCGGATACATCAATGATGGATAAGAATACAATACCTATAATGAATATGGTACGGAACGCTTAGTAATTTATTTTTGTGTAATTATTTTCGCCATGTCTCCCGACCGTGTATTCATCTCTCTGTACGGTAATTCTTTCGCTTTCGCAAAGCGCATTCCTCGCTATACACGGCGTGCGAGTTGAGCCGTAAATTCAGGCATGGCGCTTGTCAGAGTTACGTGGCTTGTACGTTATGTCAGCGGGACAAGGACGAACTCGGGTTAATCCTGGATTATGACCTGCTACTAGCACGACAAATCATTTACGTAAATATTGTATACTTTGCATATGTGGAAGATACTTGCTAATTGCCACAGGTTCACTTTTTATTCAATACAAAAAATACCTACTTCAGATATATATTTTTTGGAAATTTAGTAACTTGATATGATACATAAAGTCAAATATGATAATGAACGGACAGTTTATGGATGGGTGACTGTATTCAATTAGTGTTATTTTTTTTTTATTAATTCCAGATTTATTCTATTCCAATTTTGCTAAATTTATTAATTTGTTTATGACTTATAAGGTCAAGAAAATATATGAACAGAGAGTATATGAATGGTTTACTGTCTTTATCTAACGATGAAACGTCTTCTGTAATTTAATTGATACCTAAATGATAACAAACTACAACTGATAGATAAACAAATTAAGGACAAAAGAAATCAAATGAAATTGGATATTCACAGGCTACAATAATTTATTCTAACATTAATTTATCAAACTTTTACAAAGGTGTTTTAATGTTTATCGCCTTCTGTTAACCTGTAGTATCACTCTTTGAAAGATAAATAAGAATAATACTATTTTTTAAGTATACCTATTGAATATTGTTACAATGATATTCAGATGTTCAAAATTATGTAAAAACTTACTAGCGTGAATGGGGGAGATGAACTTATGGTCTTTAGTACATTAGAGTTACATCTCTCCTACGAAATATTAATTTTGTTATTTAGAGACAGTGTAAGTAACCACTTGGAATATAAATGAAGTCAACACTGAATAATCGAAGATTTAATAAAAAAATTGGCAAAATAATTTTGTACTTAATATTCACAATTAGTTAATTACAACGTTGGTAGATTTAACCTAATTGTATATACTTTATAAACATGTACATAAATAACCTAAAAACAGTCATAAGTAATTTAGTTGTCCATTTAACTTCTGCTCTGAGGACAGATGGATTTTTTAAAAGATCAATTCAGTAAAAAAAATCGCATAGAAAAAGGTCGACAATCTAGCCGCTTTTCTATGAGTTCTGAATAACTGTTGTTAAATGGTTAATCAAAGAGTGATTATAATGAAGAAACAGAAGATTATGAAAACGAATATGCGGGTTGCAAGGAAAATTATTTAAAATAACGATAAAGAAGGATGATTGGATAAAATGTGTAATTTGTGGTCGTAGTTTGCACGAAGAGTGTTTCACATATGACATTTGACAACAATCTGTTAATCAGTTTATCTCCTCATAGCTTTAACCCCTCTGTCCTATATAGTAGATGATATTTGGGATTTTTTGAACCCAAATTAAACATTTTTTGTAGTTTTCACAACATAGTTTAAATTTATTCTTCACTCTTAGAAGTAAACCTAGATCACATATTATCAATATTATAGAATAATAATTATTCTTTAATTCAATTCTTTTCTAAATATGGTCCATCTCACCCCCTCTTGCCCTATCGTTGAAATTATAGTACTAGTATTATTTGAAATTTAGTTTTTGATTAATAAAATCAAGCAAAATGAAGTATTTACTGTAACAAGCTGGGTTACTGTCTTCATGAACTATTGAAGTCTCTTGTAAAAAGTACTTTAAATATATATTAATAAATATATCATACATGATTTTAGGGCATGTAACCGGTTAAAAAAACCGGTTAATAAAAACCGGTAACCGATATTTTCAACGAAAATTGCGAACTTTAACCGTAATTTTAACCGATATTTTTCAGGCCGAAAATACCGGTAACCGTTAACCAAAAAAAAAAAAATAAACCGGTTTTAGCGAACATTAACCTTTATTTAATATCATTTAGCAAGAAAAAAAATAATATTTTTTATATCTATGTTTTCTATTTGTATTTGAACATGAGTCATGACAGTTTTTACAATTAACATTTTATTGGAGAGTCATAAATGTAGGTAGTCTCTTTGGCCGTTAAGGTTACTTAAAAAGTCCCAAATAAATACAGCCTTTGTCAACACAGCCAAGTTTAAAATTGAAAAGTGACCTGCGTTTTTCTGAAGATATTACGGGAATTTTTGTGAATGTTCATTAATTAAATTGTTTTTTTTAATTGTTATATTTTTCTTAGATTTTTTGACACCCTTTTCCATTTAAAATTAGGTGCAACCCCCATTTTAGGGTTGAAATGCCATTGGAAATCCATTCAAGTGTCCCCCTGTATACTAAAATTGCCGTGTTCAAGCGTTTTTTGCTTTAAGTGTCCAGAAATTGCGCTGATAATTTTCATTGGACCACTCATAATCCGTCTGAAGGTCGATGACTAAAACTCGTTTTTTCTAGGAGGAGATGACTCTAACAGCTTTTCTCTAGTGACTAAACCTGACTCGTCTAGTGCAGAACTATTGACTATGACTGAACTAGACTACGAGAGTCCTAGGAAAAAATATGATTTAAGAGTTAGAGCAGCCAGTCCTCCTCTAAGAAGCGATGTTCATGTTGAAGTTATTGTCACAGACGTAAATGACAATGCCCCTGTTTTAAAAGACTCAGGTAAGAATTGGAATCCGTATGGCGGTCGTAAAATAAAAAAATGTTCCTGGCTATTTTTATTTACTTTTTATATATTTATATCACTTTTTGAATATCTAAAATAGATCTGAATCCTTGTGGCGGTCAAAACATTTTTTGGAAATGAGTTTTGTCTTTACAGGCCTATAACTCGTAAATTAGTTGAGATACAATAAAAATTCTTACACCAATCGATTCCTTGGGGTTTTTTCTATAAGATACACATTTTTTATATTTTTTTCTTCATTTTTATGCCACAGCCGATGAAATATATAAAAAATTATCGTATCTCAAAAACAAGTTGAGCTATAACAAAAATAACCAATCGATTCCTTGGAGATTTCTCTATAATATTCATGTTACTTTATATTTTTTCTTGCATTTTTATGGCTCAGCTAATGCAATATATAAAGAATGGTATAATGTGACACATAAAAATCTAATCAATTTGGAATATGGGACGACATAAAAGCTTTACTCTCGATATTAAGGAATGTTCTGTCATAATATTCATTTTCTTGACATAAAGCAGTCCACAAATATTCTTTAGAGATAAAATCACCTTCTAAATTTTGTTTCTGAAATATTTTAACACTTAAAATATTTTTTTCGTAAATTGACAACTATTTGAGTCGGTCTGTAAGTCTGTGATTAAAAGATTTAAATCTGATAAGATAATTTTTCAATTAGTTTGACAAATTATGAATTATAAACCTACTAAAAAAATACAGCAAGATCTAGTACAATGTTAAATTACCTCAATTTGAGTCAAAAATTTTGATTTTTTAAAAGTCAATATTGATATTCCACAATGTTAAACCCAATGAAACTGATTTAATTTATTCCAAAACAATTTGGGACAATGTGAAACCGTACACAACTGTCTGAAATTAATCCTAATTGTCTTAGAACAGTGTTGACCCTTATATAACGATGTTAAACCCTAAATAATCATATTAACTTTGTCCCAAACAGTTTGAAACAATGTTAAACCTTCCACAACATTCTGAAATTAATCCCAAACAATGTGGAACAGTGTTAAACCTTATAGAACTATGTAGAACATTGTTAAATTAGTATAACTTTCTTAACTTAATCCCAATTAACTTGGAACAGTGTTGAACCGTATATAACAATGTGAAACCCTAAATAATTATATTAACTTTGTCCCAAACAATTTGGAATTTTGAAATTAATCTCAAACAAATTGGAACAGTGTTGACCCTTATATAACAATGTTAAACCGTAAACAATTGTCGTAACTTTGTCCCAAACAATTTGGAACAATGTTAAACCTTCCAAAACTGCCTGAAATTAATCTCATACAATTTGGGATAATGTGTAACCTTGTAGAACTATTTAGAACATTGTTAAACCCTGTACAACTGTCTCATCTGAATCCCAATTATCTTGGAACAGTGTTGAACCTGATACATCTATGTTACACCCTAAACAAGTTTCTAACTTTGTCCCAAACAATTTGGAACAAAGTGAAACATAGTGCAACTGTTTCTACTTACTCTAGAACACGGAACATCTTTCTGCCTTCTACAACTGTCTTTTTAAGTCTTCCTAGTAATTTACAATAATAGTTATACATTAAAACTTACAAAAAAATCCAAAAAGACCCATTTTTAGGTCCAAAATTTTGATTTTTGAAATAATTTCAAATTGATAGTCGCCGATGCGCTGATTTCAAATTTTCAAACCGAATTCAATTATCTCTTTCCGTTCCTGAGATATTTGACCTCAAAGTTGCACATCAAAAAAGTGGGTTTTTTGGATATAACTCTAAAACGGGTAGGGACACAATCTCAACGACTATACCAGTGGATTCTACAGGCAAAGTTACATAAAGAAATGTTTTCTCCGCATATACGTTCTTTGGAACGATTTTGTGAAAAATGAGAAAAACGAAAAAACCGGAATTTCAGTTTTTCGCTTGGGAACTTTTTGTCACCAAATCTTTTCATTTTCTAGACTTAAGTAAATACAGATGCGCTGATTCCAAATTTTCAAACCGATTTCAATTATCTCTTACCGTTCTGGAGATATTTGCGTTCAAAGTCAGACCTGAAAAAAATTGTTTTTCAGGAATAGTCCTGAAATGGGTCGAGATACGACCTCGGCGACCTCACCAATCGATTCTGCGGGCAAAATTACATAAGTATACCAATTCTCAGATATTTATTCAGGCGGATACAATTTTTAGAGCGACAAAACGAAAATCGCAAAAATTGAAAAATCGCCTGATGAACCCCTTACGATTTTTTCCGATTTTTGGCCATTTTCGTTTTTTCGCTGTAAAAATTGTATCCATTAGAATATAAATCTGAAAATTGGTACAAAAATGTAATTTTGTCCGTAGAATCGACTGGTGAGGTCGCCGAAGTTGTATCTCAACCCATTTCAGGAATATTTCTGAAAAACTGAATTTTTCAGGTCCAACTTTGAACTAAAATATCTCGAGAACGGTAAGAGATAATTGAAATCGGTTTGAAAATTTGGAATCAGCACATTCTTCTTTACTTAAGTCCAGAATATAAAAAATTTTGGAGACAAAAAGTTTCCGAGCGAAAAACTGAAATTCCGGTTTTTTCGTTTTTCTCATTTTTCACCAAATCGTTCCAAAGAACGTATATGAGGAGAAAACATTTCTTTATGTAACTTTCCGCGTAGAATCGACTGGTATAATCGTTGAGAATGTATCTCTACCCATTTTAGAGATATGGTCAAAAAACACCCTTTTTTAAGGTGCAACTTTGAGAGCAAATATCTCAGGAATGGCAAGAGATAATTGAATTCGGTTTGAAAATTTGAAATCAGCGCATCGACGACTATCAAGTTAGACTAATTCCAAAAATCAAAATTTTGGACCCAAAAATGGGCATTTTTAAATTTTTTTGGCTGTATATGAAAAATTTTAGAGTGAAAAACAATAAATTGTAACTTTTCATGTATGTCTATTATTGGAAATTACTAGGAAGACTTAAAAAGAAAGTTTTAGAAGGCAGAAAGATGTTCCAAGTGTTCTGAAATAAGTAGACAGACTTGCACTATGTTTCACTTTGTTCCAAATTGTTTGGGACAAAGTTAAGGCACTTGTTTAGGGTGTAACATAAATGTACTAGGTTCAACACTGTTTCAAGATAATTGGGAGTAAGATGAGACAGTTGTACAGGGTTTAACAATGTTCTAGATAGTTCAACAAGGTTTAACTTGTTTTCGGAAAGAAGGTGGTTATTCCTGTGTTTGTACTGCTGGTTTTACCGGTTCAAATTGTGACATAACTTTAACTAAAGACGCATGTAAAAGAGATATTTGTAAGAGTGGTTCAACTTGCACTCTCCTTACAAAAGGAGGGTTTATTTGTGAAGACTGTTATCCCAATAATGGGTATGAACATTATACAGAATTATGTGAGCTTAAAAGTAGAAGCTTTGGAAAAAGCTCGTTTCTTACTTTTCCAAGTTTGAAACAGAGACATCGTCTACATTTGACTTTAAAGTAAGTATTAAACTAAAAGCTTTTTTGAATTTTTTAATGGATTTCTCTGTTTTATATATTTTTACTTTAACTTGTACGGAACAGGTTTACCAAAATAAAACAACATGCAAAATTAATAAAATTAAGTTTTATAAGCTTGTAACTCAAAAACTATTAAAGATATAGTCTTAAAATCAGAGCATGTAACCGGTTAATAAAAACCGGTAACCGATATTTTCAACGAAAATTGCGAACTTTAACCGATATTTTTCAGGCCGAAAATACCGGTAACCGTTAACCAAGAAAAAAAATAAACCGGTTTTAGCGAACTTTAACCTTTATTTTAATATCATTTAGCGACAAAAAATTTTAATATTTTTTTTATATCTGTGTTTTCTATTTGTATTTGAACATGAGTCATGACAGGTTTTACAATTATCATTTTATTGGAGAGTCATAAATGTAGGTAGTTTCTTTGGCCGTTAAGGTTACTTAAAAAGTCCCAAATATATACGGCCTTTGTCAACACAGGCAAGTTTAAAATTGAAAAGTGACCTGCGTTTTTCTGAAGATATTACGGGAATTTTTGTGAATATTCATTAATTAATTTGCTTTTTTTTAATTGTTATATTTTTCTCAGATGGTATTTTTTTATTATTTTTTTAAATTAATTATTCTGTAATTTTTTTTAATCAAATTTTTATAATTGATTTAATTATTTTTTTAACCGATATATTAACCGGTTTAAACCGGTTTCTAATTTTCAAAAACCGGTTTTCGAACTAAAACCGTTATTATTATAACGTTCTCTATAATGCCTCTTTCACACTAGATGATTACGATATACTATCATTACGATACTCTGTCGTAATGATAGCTGTCTATTCACACTAGAAACTATTGCCATCTATTGCATTTATAAGACATTACATCTTTTTTGAAAATTGGCAATCCTGAATTTCCTAGGTTTGTTTAAATCTAGTTAGTCCGTGGTTAAATTCTACACAACAAACAACAACATTGTATTGTAACTTGTCTATCTCTAATCATTTTGAGATTATGTTTGGTTTGGTTTATTTGTTGTATAATAAATTTTAATCTTCGTCTACGACTTTTTCTTGCAGTTTGATATATTTAATATAATTTAAATATTTGCAAAAAATAATTACACATATCATCATCATCAAACATCTTAACCTTGTGTTTATAATTGATAACTATATATATGTCTTGTCTATGATGACAGTTTACAAACTAAATTTCAATTTATGTTGGTACTGAAACGTCACAAACATCACGTGATCCGATCGTAATGACAGAAATCTCTGTCATTACTACAGGCGATCGTAATGTTCGATTTCATGCGTTCACACTAGGACATTACGATGGTGTAACATTACGATCCTATAGTTATCATCTAGTGTGAAAGCGGCATAAGGGTTAACCGTTAACCAGTATTTTTTTCGGTTACATGCCCTGCATGATTTATTACCCCTTATTGAATTTACCAATATGAGGGGTTTATGCTATATGAAAAATTTGTAGGTACAAATTTTTTAACATTATAATAAAATACAATATTATTAATGTTGTATATAATTTTAATTGAATTTAATTAGATTGAAGACTGTGTTGATATTGGAAAAATAAAATAGCAGACACTAGGTACATATTATGATGCTAAATTATCTCTGTACTTTTTAGAAATTTGCTTGTGCGATTTTTTCTGAAAAATTTTCTCTGCTGCTCCACATGCGAGAAGACTTCCTTCATCAATAATAAAAATATCACAAGATGTAGGTAATTACTACTCTAGAGTAATTATAAATACAAGTGATAATTAACAAATTTCACAGAAATTAAGTTAGCGGTAATTAATACACGTAGTTAATTACCTAAATTTGTAATTTACTCTGAGACGCTCCTCCTTTTAATAACATTTCGCGTTGGTGGTCTCGGAGTAAATCCTACGCCAACAAGCAATGTCCTTGCACAACGAGGTCGCGAGATAAATGAAAAGATGTGATTGACATAATTTTCTTAAGATGTTTTTGTACAATGACACTGACTTTCCCTCAATTTGTATTAATGTCGAAAGTTCTGCGGCAATAAAACAAATGACTCACCCACACCAGTAACGCAACTTAGTACTTACACTTACATTCGGGACAACAATGTGAGAGAAAGAGTCCCATTCTTTACATTCTTTACTTTATACTCCTTTTCTTGTATCAGTATAAAAGTAAACTCCACAATTGTTAATTGAAAAACATATTTTAAAGGAACAGAATAATATTTTTTAACTAAAAGTTACCTACGATTGTTGTTTGTTACTGATATAGTAAATTAAATATGCATTGTGAATTTTCATATTTTTTTAAATAAAAAATGATAATATGGTAACTGTTAGATTAGTAAAGATTTCAATTTTTTGTTTTTATAAAATTTTCAATTCATTCCAATTTCAGTTGAACTTTACAAATTAGAATTTTTAAGTTTTAAACGAAAAATAACAATGTTACTATCTTAAGTGCCCTAAATATCCCAAAAATACGTAATATTGGGACGGAAATCTAGGTTTTTGATTGAATTTCTTTGAACTTGATTACCTCATTTTGTTCTCGAGAAATTTTCTCTCAAACTTGCACCTCAGATATATAAAAAATATGTTTCTCAATCATATTCCAAAAATGGATAGAAATATATTCTCAATATACTATTCGATTCTACGGAAAAGTTACGTAAATAAATGTTTTCTCCACAAATATGTTCATTGAAACGATTCGGAGAAAAATAAGAAAAACAAAAATAACTGAATTTAAAAGTTTTAGCGAACATCTTCTTCTAGCCATTTTTTTTTATTTCCTTAAGTAAATTATTAAATTGAGTTTAATTATTTATCTCTTCCTGTTCTCGAAATATTTACAAAATGAAATCAACGCATCGATATTTACTTCAGAAAAAAAAATGGGGATAAAAAGTACCTCGACAATATATTGATTTTATTGTTGTGTATCTTATTTTATTTTGAATTTCTGAACAATTATTTATGTAAGAATGAATCGAATGGTAAAATAGTTGAGATTTTGGAATATGATTAAAAAACACTTTTTCGGAAATAAAACGAGATACCTAATTAAATTAAGTTTAAAATAGAATCAGCGCATCGAGATGCATTATAAACAATAAACATTAAAAATAAGATTTTCAAATAAAAATTGTTAGTTATCCATTAATTTTCAGAATAACCTAAAAATTAATTGAAGTAGAACAAAAGCTAGGATAATATTTCATTCCTCTGAATACATAAACAAACAATTTCTCATAATAATATTCAAACAATTACATATTTAAAATAGATTTTTCTAAAAAAAGGTTTTGCGGTACAGTGGCCACTTTATAGGAAAGAACTATAAATGTACAATAAAGCGAATTATACCTTAGAGATAGATAGGAATATATTTGAAGAGATTTGAATGCTAGATAAAACTATAATCAAAATATAACCCAGAGACTTCAATGATAGATGAAGTTACATACTTTGAGTTTAAGTATATGATAATGATTCTGTTGTCGGCATACATTGTATATTTTCCCCGAAATGAACTTGTTCTTTATAAAACAATCCAGCAATAATTCATCCCGAAACGACAGCTTCCAAAAACTCTTAACGACTGCCTTACATTAAAACTGCATTAAATCGTTAAGGTTGCTTATATTTCACTTAAACAATTACGTGATATTTGTAAAACTGGAAGCAATTCATCAAACCGTCACGCTGCAGTGAAGCACTGGTGCGAATCCTCATCGCCGTGACACCACTCAGCTCGCTGTTCGCGCCGATACAATTAAGATACGGAGTGATATGATAGATAGAGCATGCCACTGACAAATAGAACACGAGGAGCGAGCATTGTAAGGCCGTTGTTTTGTTATGGGTGCAGTAGCTGCGTATCAGAAACAATGCATGCTTTTTTAAAGGTATTCATAATAGAGATGTATGGGCTATTTTTATTTTGGAAATAACACAGTGGTAATCCCAGTAACAGAAAAAATGCAAACAAGAACTCATAAATATTTTTTGTTTTAGTTTTTCAACGTTTTTTTTTTCAATTGATATCAATTTCTTTATTATTCGAATAATAATAAGTATAAATAACTGCTTTTATATTTTAGATTCCTAATCTATTTATTGTCATATAGTATTGCTGTTCCCTGTTTACTCACAAAATACACGCTTCAATATATTGCTGTCATTCTGTAACTAAGATAATTAAAAAATTGCTGTTCACTAAATGCTCTAGTTTCCAGTAATCATTAAACCTAATTGATATAATTATTTGCTGCATTATTTGTTCTAAATTGTTTGATTTAGAATATTCGCTCCAATTTAATTAATCTATTTATTATTCTTTATTCACGCCATAGTATCTGTTCTAATTTAAAGTAATAATTATTCTAATTTACTTTAGAGTATGTGCTCTGTTTCCAGGTTGTATCTCTAGTTGCCCCAAATTATTGTTTTCATATAAGCCTCTAGATATAGCTCTAGAAATTTGCTACATGATTTGTTCGAGTTAAGATCTATTTATTGCTACATTTTTTGCTCTAATATGTATTCTTGATCTTTACAATAATTTATTTTTAGTTTCAATTTAGTTTAATTTGTTCATTTCTTATTTTATTTATTGCCTCATATTTATGCTCTATAATGTAAGCTTCAGAATCCGCTGTATTTATTCTTATAGTTTCTATTAATTGGACCATTTATTTGCTTAACATATTTGATATATTATATTACTGCACCAATGTAAATGAGTTATTTCAATTGATATATGTATACCGAGTGTTTTTTAAGATGCACATAGGAGATTAACATAAGAAATCAGTTTTTTGCAGGCTGTTACCCCCCGTTCAACTGTTGTGGTATCAATAGGAAAAAAATCTGCATCAAAAGACATACCAAATACAAATATATTATATCGTATTTTAATCGTATAAATTAATTTTCAAATTTATTCAATTTCTTAATAATAGCGATAGCAATAGAACAATAAAATAAAAATATTTGAGGTTTGCCGTTTTATCTGTCTGAAGTCGATAGCTATGATTTTTTTTTGATTTTATGGCCATGACTATATCGGTAGTAATAAATTATTTGAATTGCGACCTTATGGTCGCCACTTCTTTTCTTTAATTTAGTTTGAATTTGCAAGCAACCACAACTGAACACGTCAATAAATAACATTCGAATAATATTACATGAAATTCTTTTAAATTATAAATATTTAAAAGCAAAAGCAGTTATATTAATTACCAGGATTTTGAGAAAGTCGCACTAAATCGATTTCACAAATTTTAGTAATTCTTCCCCAACGCTTAGGAACATACATACCCTACTATGATATACCGGTACACAGAGTTATTACGAAAAGTCATGTCATTTGCGAAAATCTTGAAACAAACTATACAGGTCTCATAATAAATACCATACAAGGACCAAAGGCAAAGATGATATTTTTAATATTTACTGTTCCCCATATGAAGAGTTGGCATACAGAGAAAGCCAAATTCCTTCCAAATTACATGTGGTTCACAATAGCCGAAGAAAGTTTCGAATCATCTGATTTGTTGGTTTCATTGACGGGAATATAATTAATTTATCAATAGCTAAACATCATCCACTTCGGCGAAATGAAAGATCCCATTGTAGCGTCATGGAGCGTCTTGTGAATAGCATCGCAGCTTCTCTCTCCGTGCGGAGATCTGAATCGCTCCGGCCTTTATATTTATACCAAGTCAGCCCGGATGATAATTTGTACACAACAGTTACACTGTAATTCTGCTATTAATTTTGTTAACTCATCCGAAAACTTACATACGCTCGTTTCACAACGACTTCTTTTCAGCATCAATCAAGGAGCAGAATAAAATTTTGGTTTTGTTATATTTCAAAAGATACTCATTTTATGGTTTGTCTCTTAATTATATCATCACTCACCCAGAAAAATCCACAACTTATTTTGAAAAAAAAATCTGATGTGGACACCACATGACTTCCTTGTGGGCCTATTAAATTGTACATATTGAAATATTCAAAAAACCCTTCGAGCAAAATGTCTTTTGGTACTGCCGATTGTAATAAGAAAGAGAGGTGTACAACTAGATGTTACAGCAGTCCCATATACAAAATTTCAACATTCAACGGCTAATAATTCCTTCACTTAGTACATGTAAGTAAAAAAATATAATAAAAATAGAGCATTTCAAAAAACATGTTTAATTGAAACTCAATGAGAACAAAGAAAAACCTGGATGATAAACAGAACAACAGAATAGGAATGAGATGATAAAAGTATTGATTTAAAACTATGATAGAATCGAAAGTCCTGGACAAAATGGATTGAGAAATTTAGTAATTTAACGCCATATCTGACGTTTTAAAGTGTAAAGGTGGTAAACGCCCTCTACAGCATAAATGTATCCAACATTGGATACTGGATCATAAATTATATGCCAAATCTAGAGATTTAGTTCATTTCAATCTTATTTTTCTAAGGAATTGTATAATAAATTTACATCTTAATGGCTATTTGTTTCAAAGAATTGATCTGTCAAAATCCCTTTAACAAATTGCCAAGTAACCAAGTGTTCATATAAATAAAAAAAATGTCCAGCCAAATCAAACCTCTTGTGTTATTAATTTCGTTTCGAATATTTGTTTAATTGCTACGTTTTTTCGACTTTTTTCACTTTTTCGACTTTTCACTTTTATCAACTATTTTAAATAGTTGTCGAATTTCGATTAGATGATAAAAATTGGTGGTTCAAAAATTTTAAAATCGACTTTTTGTTTTCAAAGCCTGCCAGCCCTATTTTGTAACATTCCGTTGACATTGATAACCAAATAATAGGTAAATCACACATTTACGACTTATGTTGTTATGTCAACGGTTGCATAAAAACCAATAGGGTTGTTTATGCTTTTCTGATTTTTTTATATGTTAATCTATATTTAAAAATCTGACATACGTATTTTTTTATTTCGCAAAAAAATACTGCATATAGCCACAAAAAATTCACAAAGTTCCAAAAATATACTCTCGCGAGAAACAGTAGTATAAAGTGATGTCACGCTCACTGCTTAGAAAGAGAAGTCTGGAATGAGTGAAACAGGCGTAGTGATAATACCTGGCGTATTTCGTTTCTTTCTGAATACACAATAACTTCTTCAAAATTAGCGGCGTCAAACACAAACATTCGAATGATGTATGAAAAGACAAACGTTCTTCACAACTACTTGTTTACGACTGTTGTGCGCATGCGTTAGTCGTACGGCTTTCGTCAGCAAAATAGCGTTCGTTTTGAACACAGTGAATTTTTAATTGATAATTAGTAATATTAAAATGTCAATAATTTGACATTTTTCTATTTTATTATATTCTATTCGCAACTAAAATTAAGATGCAACATGTTTTTTTAAAAAAGCAGGATAGTGAAAAAGGCCTATTAGCATACACCCAGTATGAGCAATAATCGTAATGATATGTATATTTTTTGTTTTCCAACGTCGTTTTCTAAATCCTATCCCCAAGCTGTGGCTATCCACTATCTCGTCGGATCTGCGTTTTGCCTAACACCAGTAAATAGCTCCTTAGCTGTGTAAATCCAGTATCGTCTTCGTTTATTTTGGGATTGAATCGTTTAAAATAAATCCTATCGATCAGCATAAATCAGGCAGAGTGGCACGTAGACAACCGTCAGCTACCAAACACTAACTCTGCCTCCTTATCGGATAAAATACTTTGGTAAGAATCCAGCAGCAAGCCGCTAGGCAAGATGCCACGAGATTATGATGGAATTTTACCAAAATATTTTATTTTGAAGTCAAGTCAATAAACTAGCTTGGATGTACACACAAATAAAAATATTTCAATGGTATTTAAAACATGGTGTAGGGAATATTTATATGCATTGTTTACAACGAAATATGTTGTTTCAAATGAATTATTAATCAACACTTTTTCACTATTAAAAATTATTATAATCGTAATCACATCAATAAATCTCAATAGATTATTAAAAAGTCTTACTAGCATGTTAATAATGCTATGGGTTTGAGAAATATTATTGGGCAAGCATTATGAGCTATTGAATAATGACAAAAAACTCATATTCAATCATTTTAGATTCAAGTTTTCAAAAAATCCCTTAACAAAATTTTTGATAAGAGCTATCAACACAATTGGTGCAAGAGAAACAGAAGTAGTGATGTCCTTTATTTTCGTATGACTAACCGTTATCAAGCCGGGATTTAACATCACAAAGACACGATTACTGTTTTGATTTTAATAGTTTAATTATAATTATTGGATATTTTATAATAGTTTTTATATCAAATTTTAAAATTAATTTTCAATGTTCTCTCGAAAAATTCCATTGGCATATTTATTCAAAATAAACTTGTTAATTAAATAATAATATAATTAAAAAGATTACAGTGATACAGTAGAATACAAACTAAAGCCAATTAAAGACATCAACGATATGTGGAAATACACATTTTGTTAAATTTTAGTTGTAAGAAACATTTAATATTATTTATTTTTATTTAGTAAGAAAATAAAATAAATATTTCAGGGTTGCATTAATTTAAATAGTCCAATTTAAATCACATTGATTATGTAATAACTTAGGTTTACAAAAATTGGGGAAAAAACCGTGTGGATACTATTACGTGGCAATAATTTCAACAACTACTAATAATAAGTGATTTTTTGTTTAATTTTCTTTGAAATGTGTTATATTAATACGATTAGAACGTCTTCGAACGGACCTCAAAGCCAAAAGAACTTATAACCGAAGAAAGTAAAATAATGTTAGTTTTTATGGGGTTTTAAATAATTTCAACGTTATAATCAGTTTGTCGCTATAAGCGGTATCCTTATTAACGGATTTTACTGTGGTATTTTTATCGTTTCGTTAAATTTTTGCTTATTATTTACAATATTTTTTTCATAATAATTTTTTTTTATGAAATATAACTTTTTGAAAAAAAAATTTTAAAATCTGAATTTAATGAAAAAAATGATTTCTCTGATTTTTTTAAATCAGATTTTAATGCAACCCTGGAATGTATAAAGATTGTTGCTGAATTTATGGGTATATAATTTCTGTTGAAGAATACCCTAAAATAAATTTTCTTGTAATTTCTTAAGTGGTATTCCTTTGGCTAGAGAGATCAAAGCAGATCAGTCTTTTGTAGTTCAGATAGGTCAGTTGGATGAGTTTACTTATTTAGTCCAATTGAAATTCCTTTAGATCATTATAGCCCGCGAAAGGATTATAATTTTAATTTTATTATTGTTATTATTTTATTTATCATTTCCGACGATTATTTCAAAACATAACTAATATTTGATTCCGCATTATATATTTATAATTCCTCCATATCCTTTTATATTATTTTTAAAAAGTGCAGCAAAATCACGTAACAAATTGAACTGATATGATCTCAGTGAGTGGATTACTTACAATCAGCATATTCTGTGGAGGGGGTAAACTTATTCATTTAAATGTATTGAAAAAAAGAGATCCGGATTCAAAAGTGTAAGTTAGATCTAATTCAAGTAGCAAATGGAATACGTCTTTTATCATTGGAAAGGAGTATAGCTTCAACTGATGAGGCAAAGAGACCGTAATAAAAATAAGAATGGTTTCAATTAGTAACCGATATGTGTGGACGATATGCTAATGATGGCTCGTGTTTTAATTGTACCCCAAATGATTCAGCAGAGCTCGATGTAATTATAGATAGTGCTCATATTGCTGTACTGATCCCTATCTATTTTTTCTTGATTGAATTTTTGTCCACTAAATCATGTAGGTGGAAACAGTGTTAGTTTTCTAGCGTTCATTAAACGGAATATTAATTCCTTCGCGGTCGTCTATATATTACTTTATTAATTGTGGCTAAAGAGAAACAACTCAACTGTTTTTATTTTTAATTAGATAATGATATATAGCGCGCATGGAGATGAAAAATTAGGCTAGTTGCCCAAAACTGCATTTCTATCGCAGGAACAACTCTATAAAACGTTTTATAGCTAAATGCGGCCCATTAAAATTAATATGCATTGGATATTTTCCTATGTTTCTCAATATAATGAACTTGTTAGAATGCGTACGATATTCCAAAGATTTTAATTCGATCACGAGAAGAGGAATTTAAAATAAATATCCATTTATGTTAATGATAAAACCTTCTTCATTTTGTATCTTCATCTATCATTGAAGTCGTTTGAAATGTAAAGCAAAGATCATTATAGTTAATATCAGAATGAGATGACATGTACTTGCACTTAATGGTGCATGTTATCTGCCTACAAACTAGACAAAGGACATATAGCGTATAGTGGGTTCCAAACCATTCGGCATTTTTAATTGAACATCAGATTTCACACTCCGTTCAATTAAAATCAAAGTACGGTAACCAAGTACCGCAGTATATACTATAAATAAAAAAAGTTTATTGTTGTATTATACAGGATGGGCACAGTAACCTTCCTACTTAATAGTTAATACTTTAATACTACCTAAAAATTTGTTCTGTTGGGGATTGACAACTTCAAAGAAACAGAAAGTGTGTCTATGAAAAGAAATGGACAACAGACCTCTCAAACACCGAAGAATTGGTCCGTACATTTTTTATGAATGAAATCGCGCATTACCGTGAATTGTGTTTGGTATATCACCATGATCCAAGAATTTTTTGTAGCAGCTCTTGTAGAAGTTAATGCAGGAAATGTCTGTTTCCAACATTGAACCACATCCTGCACAGCTCGAAATGTAATGGCTGTTTTCAGGGAGACGTTCCCTTGCCAACTGATCTCTGTAAGAGGCGACATTTCGTGGCCCTACGTTCGCCAGATTTAACGTATTGTAACGAGCGAGACTCACCGCAGATTGTGCGAGAATTTTATAGAGTCCAGAAGGTTCTGGAATTTTTATGATTTTACTAATTACCCTACTAGTAGAATATTTATTCTTTATAACACTCCGTTGACAATGGTAACCAAAAAATAAATGTTATCAAAAACTTACAACTTATGTTGCTGTGGAAGTAAGTTGTATTTAAGTGAACGGTGGACGAAAAAAATAATTTCCATCAACTAACTATAAGTTCTTATACCCATATTAAATTTATAATTAGTGATCATTTTATGTCATCAATCATTGAAAACCCTTGAAATATATAACGAATCCAGAATAACAATTTTTAATATCCGAATGAGAGATTGCACGAGATCAAAGCAAAATTATAATTTCCGTAATCATCTACATATCCTCAAATTATGTTTTATATTCCTTGTGCGTTTCAAATTGCGATTGGCCTAAAGCGAAGCTCTGGCACTGGTCGAATTACATTAATTCTGGTTGCTAAGATAAATAAAACACCATCCAAACGCGGAGAAAAAATGAACGTGCGCTGGGCACAACCGCGCGATCCAAAAATAAATTAAAAACGATTTAGCGCAAGCTACACGCTCGATTCTCTTTGTCGCTGCAACCGACCTGTGGGGAAGGTTTACACCGAAGGATTCCAAGAACTTTACTTTACAATAAAGTTATTTTGGTTATACCTATCTACCTATTATTTTTTTTAATCCTTTTTATATTGTAAAATTATTTTAAAAGATAGAAATAATATAAAATAAGTTAAAAATAATTTGATAAAATAAAAAATATAAATTAATAGAGAACTATATACCTATCATCAATAAATCACAAGTAAAGCAACAAGTTTATATTACTCAATATCTTCTTTACTTGTGATATCCGGATGTTAAGAACTTACTTCTAAAAACAATTGTTTTGTTTTAAAGATATATTCAATCATCTTGCATTAAAGTCTCCAAAATTATATACCGTTAAGAACTTATAAAATATTTTATTTTCTTATTTTTAATTGAGTACATTTAGTGATGATTCCATTAGTTTTTGTGTTCTGTCTTTCTGGAATTAGCAAAATTAAAAATTTTGGGTTCAGGTTCTAGTATTTTCAACTAAAAAGCAAATAAAATAAAATAAAAAATACTCAGAACCTACCATAAACTAGGTTTCTTGAATGGGTACTAGACCAATAAGTTACAACGTCTAGTTTTTAACCAATCTTGATGCAAAACAATTGAAAAATCACCCAATGGGAACATTATACTGAAAATTTTCTTACCCTGACTAATTTCTGTTACCAAGTAAATAAACAATTGTTATTGATTATAACTGTCAATGTGACAATTAATTAATATGCCAAAATAATTATAATTAGATTGTTTTATTTTGGGTTGTCTTTGGAATCTATCTCACCAAATTTCACATAACCTCTCTAATTTTCTGACATAAATTTTTATTTTTAACTTTTGACTACACATTATTTTGCTTTTCAGCATAATCTCTCAAGCAAACTGATATCAGGTCAAATCCCTCCTTTATTGGTAAATCCAGGTGGACTTGTGACCTCTGATACTATCACAAAAATTTCATAAAACAAGTACCGTAAGTTCAGTAGAGATTTCAACGATACATCAAGAAACAATCATACCTAAAATTACTAATGTAACCAACGACAAAATATAACTAGACAAAACTTCTCTTGGTTTGTTATGTTTTCGGTAAGCCAGAAAGAGAAACCTAGAGATAGATATAAATATATATATGAAAGTATTGTTCGAGCATTGCTCATTAGAGGCGCCCGTGCTTTTATGATTGACATTAGAAGTGGAAGTTTTAAATTTATGTGTTTCAAATATAATCAAAACTAACGCGTCATTGACAAAACAAAAACGTAAATAATGATAAATAACAAAAAATAATGACAATTACAGTAACGCCTCTAGCGAGCAATGCTCAAACAATACTTTCATTATATAGGTATCTATCTCTATTTTTTCTTTCTGGTTTACCGAAAACAAAACATTCAATACGGAAGGATAGGGAATGTTTTGTCTAGTTATATTTAGTCGTTGAATGTAACAATACGAAAAAAATGTGGAATTCAATTTTCATCTAAAGTGCCTTAAAAGATACGTATTAATAATTGAGGTTAATTTAATTTAATGAGAAGACGCGTGTGGACGAAGCTTTAGGATTCGCTCCCTGGAGGCTGTACGCATTCACGCGTTTGCTGATTGATCTCCACCTCACTCACACTTCTAAATTCGGCAGCTTGGTTATAAGCCGATGATTACATGCTCCATTGATTATACAGTGGCATCTCGATCTGGCGCGAGGGTTTTTTGCACCTTGCGATTGTCAGCGCCGCGAAATAATATATCGCTCCAATGCGGTGTTATTACAATTACCCAAACAGATACCACAGCGAAAAACTCCCGCAAAAACCGCCAATGCCCACAGATATTTCATACGTTATTTATTGCTCCAATTGAATGAAATTGTTCTATAACGATATAAATACACCGCTACTTATCAAAACATTTAAACACCACATTTTTTTAATACACCAATAAAATATTTAGCTTTGGGTCGAATGACAGAAGTGTTCGAGTTGCCAAACTGAAATTTATTAGAAGATAATTTAACGACAAATAATGTAAATGGCATGAATGTAGTTAGTATTAAAGATAAAACAGACTTTAACCAAAAATCCGGTATTTATAAAATTAGCTGTAAAGATTGCGATAAAGTATACATCGGTCAAACTAAAAGACAAATAAACACTCGTTTTAAAGAACACTCTTACCATTTAAAAAACGGGAATCCGGAAAAATCCAGTGTAGTTCAACATATCTTCATAAATAATCATAATATTGACAATTCTAATATTTCACTTGTAAAACATATTATTAATGAGAATTTAAAAATAACCTAATGAATGCAGATCTCGGTCCTATACCTAACTATAAATCGTTTGAGTTCTTAAAAACTTAATTGTTGACTCTTATTGGACGATTTAAATTTTAATGATTTTCTATTGGTCAAATAATCTTAGTTTTAATTAAGTAATTATTCACCTGATACTTCCGTCCCTATATAATTCCAGTTCCCTTCCCTGTCCATCAGAGTTGTTAGGACCTCTGGCATGGTTGACATGTTGAGTAATTTTAACTACTCTGTTTAACCTTTTCAGTTTCACTACTGATGATCAGAACTTAGTTCTCAAAATACGTATATAGTGTTTTATTCTAATTTTAAGGTTAAGGGGTATTAAATTTAATTGTAATTTAACCTTAGACTCCAAATAGTTTTTATTATTAGTATTTGATCTGATTGCTAGGGGAAATCTAAATCAATCAGTTACAAAACGACAAACTTGTGTTTTTTTGGTATATTATCAGTAGACTGAATTGCTGAATCCTCAAGTTTCATTGTCCTCCTGTTTCATTGAAGAATTCTCCTTTCTTTCCCTAAGACAAAGCTTAGATCGACCTCGGAAGAGCCCACATATTGTAGGTCAGTATAGTAACACTGTCGCTGGTAATAAAGCGTGGCCGAGCTGATGTGAATGTCAAGGTTGCTAGAGGATTAATTACCTCTCGCCTGATACTCTGATCACCTAGGCCAGATGATCGATCCGAGGATAATCAGCCTGACAAATTGTCAACACCTGACGGCGCCAACCTACACGCCGGAGGAGACATTCTAGGGAGTTAACACCAAACGGTTACCTGCTATTACTCACAAGATATTATTATTTTTATATCTTTTGTGTCAATCTGGGCTAGTAGATGACAACCGAAAACTTAAATAAATATTGCTAAGGGATCTAAAAACTGGTAGAAAACACCTAATGTTATATATTTAAATAACAATTACGTAATAAATTTATAATGAACATGACATAATATATAAATGTGATAGCAGAATCCTTCGGTATTTTGTTAATTGGTAAATCTAAAACTTTTAGTAAAAGAGTATACCAAATTTTCTTGAGTAACCAAACATAATCGAGTATTAATTAAAACGCTTACCACTACTGGTAGCAAGAAGGTTAACTCTAAATTTCTGTTAATAAAATCTATTGATGCGATTGTTGGCACTTGGTGGAACATGATTAAATAAATAAATTGAATAAAAACACTTGGTTTTTGTTCCACAGTTTAAACAATAATCCTTTATTGCACAATTTCGGCGTTTATGCCATCATCAGAAGGAATAATATTACATTGTACAGAAAAGTTCTTATATGTATATAGAGGTACAGCTTATTACTAGTGGGGGACTGGTGATTTGGAAATTTGTTACAATTGCGGTATATCTGTTTACTTATGGAAATAAATGTTTTATATTAGACAGTGACAATTATCATAATTAACAGCGAAAATATTATGAAAATGATTATTGAATAATCTAAAAGGAATTGTGTTAATACTTATTATTATAATAATTCATTTTACTGTTACTGATATTGCAACAATGAGAAGAAAGAGAAAATCTGCTAAGCAAAAATATGTAGCCGGTAAGAAAAAAAAGTGATCTTGATTACAATGGAAAATGTAGAGGACACGCGGGAGGTTATGTGCTAGCCAAATCAGATTTTTAAAATGAATATTGTATTAATGGTTTGTGTAAATCATTATCTTTCTATTTACAGGTGAATAATTTTAGTAAATCAAATCAATTTCAAATATAAGAAATGGATTAAAATTTGTATGATCTAATCTTTGTAAAACAGTGCCTCGGGTCGTAGTTTATGTGAAATTCGGGCGATTTGACAGAAAAACAGGGAGAAAGTATCCGAAGCTCGTTAGGGATGTGGGCAGGTGACAGAGAATTTGGAGTTACGAGCAGGAGAAGCAGTAGCCGTGTTAAGTGGCCGCCGTAAACTCCACGAGGTATGCCCGTCCTTCACAACAACGTAAATTAGATGCCACTAGCCTGATGAGAGGCATTCGACACACGCACTTATCTCGCGGCAGATTATGAACACATTTATCCGCTATTAAAAAAATATCATCAAACGAAAAGATCATATCTTCAATGCGTATAACTCACTAATATCTGATTCGAGTAACCGCAAATACTTCACCTGACGTTATTGTCCGATAAAAACTAAATTTAGTGAGCGTATTTAAATGCAGAAAAATCTTCATATTTAACTATAAAACAATGTTGATTTTGTGCAGGGTTGCATAGATTTAAATCTCACTTTTTTGCAATCTTTATTTATCGTCTTAGATTTAAGAAAATTGGCAGAAAAGCGTGTGAATACTGTTCCATCTGGCTATTGTTTCTGGATCTACTAAATCTGTTTAACTACATGTTTAAAACGACTTTACTGATATATTATTTTAAATGGATCACAACAGTTTCGAACAAAGTAAAATAAGATTAGCCTATATGGGCTTTCAAACAAGTGGTTGCAATTTCGACGTTATAAACAGATTTTGCCAATATTATTAAGACTCTTTTGAGTCATATTTCATCTTACAATTTTTTTTAAATGCCTTTATGATCTCATATTTGTACATGAAGATAAATGAATTGTTAAACAAATTCTAATTCTTAAAATATTTCTTATATTACTAAATTTTCATCTTTTACAAAAGAAGGTCTATTTCTTTTAAACTAACAGAAACATGTTTCGATTAGGTGTTAATTGTTATCAATAATTTTATTGCTCAATATAATTTATTCATGTAATTTTATTGTGAGGGGCCATGGTCATTTGACGTTATTATCATGGCGGCATCAGGACTCATGTCCCCAAGTAAAATTTTCCTAGGGGTAATGTCCTAAATAGTTATTAATCCTAGCTGCTATGGATTTTGCTCTGGTTTCAGTGGATCCGGAATTAGAGCACTTAAAAGTGTTTGCCCTACTTCTTGGCCTACTGAAACCAAAACACATTCTGGAGGAGAATTAGCTGCTCTGGATTGTGCTCTGGTTTCGGTGGGTTAAGAATTGGAACACTCAATAGTGTTTGCTCTACTTCGTGGGCTGCTGAAACCAGAGCACATTCTGGAGTAGATTTAACTGCTCTTAATTGTGTTCTGGGTTCAGTAGGTCCAGAATTAGAGCACTCAGAAGTGTTTGCCCTATACTTCTTGGCCTGCTGGAACCAGAGCACATTCTGGAGCTGAATTAGCTGCTCTGGTTTCGGTGGGTTTAAGAATTGGAGCCTCAAAATTGTTAGCTCTACTTCTTGGTCTGCTGAAACCATGGCACATTCTGCAGCAGAATTAGCTGCTCTGGATTGTGCTCTGATTTCGGTGGATTAAGAATTGGAGCACCGAAAAGTGTTTGCTCTACTTCTTGGCTTACTGAAACCAGAGCACATTCTGGAGCAGAAATAGCTGCTCTAGATTGTGCTCTGGTTTTATTGAATCAGGAATTAGGGCACTCAGAAGTGTTTGCTCTACTTTTTAACCTGCTGAAATTGGAGCACACAAAAGCAAGGTACCTACAGCGTCTAGTGGGTTTCTAATTCAGGCTTGAGATCAGTATCGCCGTTAGACTATTTAAATTACACCCCTCTCTTTTTTATAGCTTTATAAACAAATCTTTTGTTAAATTATAAGAACAAGAAAGCTGTTAGTCATCAACAAAATATGGGTATTTGGAAGCTGAAATCGTGACCCGCCCCCCTCTTTTAAAATCCTAACGACGCTTCTTGAATTATTATTAGATTAGAGTTGAAATGAGTTAATGAAGAGAGCCACCGCTGTCCGTAAATAATTTTTTAAAGAAAGTTTATCAAAAGGGAAGGTCATTTTAATTATTTCATTTTTTCTCCGCGGAATTCTTTAATTAGAAAAATTAGTTTTCAGCATAATTCTTGACGGATTTGGATCAAAGGTAGTTAGTTTGTTTGACTGACAATGTTTAATTAGAAAAATATGGAAATAAGGAAATCTGTAATGTAAACATACTGCGGAATTATATTTCTGGAATTTTAATCAGAGAAATTTTTACCGTTTCTCTTAATTAATTTAAGAAATTTGTTAATTTACACTACAAGCTACTGTCACAAAAATTAATCCTTGCCAAAGAAGAGAAATATTCAGAGCATTCGAGTGCTTTAGTAATGTATTTATAACAAGAATCAAGTGGGCACAGAACACGATATAATCTTTATAGAAATTTTCAACGGACAAGATACACAAATATTTCAACCAGAGCAATAATTTTTAACAAGGTGCTAACATTGGAAATATAGTTTTATTTCGAACATATCTGTCCCAATAACAGATTAAAGCGTAACACATATTTGCTTAGTTTTATGTTAATCGGGGACTGGTATGTTAAAAATTAGGATGGATAACTTGATAACTATCAACTTAGTTACTACTACTGTTAATATTTTTATGTACATATGTATGGTAATTGTTTATTTATAATTGGGTTACCATGGCGGAAACTTTTAACTTTACGCCCTTAGGCGGTAAAGAAGAGAAAAACGCCCACCGGGCGGTAAAAAAATATCTAAAGCATTTATCATATTTTTTCTTCGATTTACCAGGATTTTAATTTTCTAAAGCATTATTTGCTTTTATCAAAATTTAGTAAAGAATTTCCGAATGAAATTCCATGCTTGACATTTGACATTTTCCTTGATATTTCACATTTTTATTTATTTGCAACTTGGTTATGTTGTTTACATAAAAATACAGGTTATCAATGGAACGCATCTCCTTAATATATATACCACGGTTGAAAAGATCATTATTGACCAGTGCCGTATGTCCCTCGGTTGCTTCGCACCTCGAGTCACAATCTGGCGCTAGGTCAATAATGATAGTCTTCTCAACCTTAGTGTATAATATACTATTATTTGTTTTACATTTGAAAACATCATTTATAGAAACTATTTATTCACTAGGGAGGGAAACGATTTTTACAAGCTACTAACTTGTAAAACGTTAACAAGCTAAGAGTAAGTTATACAGGTTAATAGCTGCATTGTTTACATTATTGAAAGTTGTCTTTTGGTACAGTCATGCATACAAATTTTTGATACAATTGTATCTGACAATATTTGGTTATAATTTTAAATAATAAATAAACTATTGTACAAAATATACGCAAGGTAAAATACTATTTCTTTTGCTTCACTTAAGTACTTGTTGCTCAAAGTGAAAATACGAGTAGAATATATAAATTTTATTGTACAAATAAATTGAAAATGTAATACGCTAATACGATTTAAATAAAATTTCATAATTTCCGAATGTACATAACAATACAAGTCGATTTACAAAGAAAATTTACGTATGAAACATATGATAATTGTATCAATAACTTATCCAATTTGTAAGGAATATTTGCATGATATTTCCCAAAGTGCCGTATCTTATTACCATCCCAGACATGTGAATTGCCAGCAAAATAAAGAAATAAACCTCAATTATAATGTAAATAACCTCAAACATTCAACCTCATACCAGGAGTAATTTAAGAGACACTTAGAATTTTCTAAAGCATTTACACACGAAATTAGACATAAAAATACAGGAGTCTCTGCTTTCGAAACTTATGGGACGGGTATGATTTTATTTACGAAAGCATAGCGTTGTTATTTATTTCATATGACGCCAGAGTGAGTCAGAATGACCCACAAAGAAGAAGAGATAAATCTTCGGGTTAGGGTATTCGGTTACGAATATTAAATTTCGGGTGAAATATTGGAATACGTGTGTGATTGCGAGAAATATACGGGATTTATAATTAATTTCTATAAGGGATTATAAATTGTTGTGGACATGTAGTTGCAAAATTACTCACCAGGAGACGACAGCACATGAACCTAAAACAAAACAAAAACTTTAACATATTTTTAAAATAAGCAAATTTTTAAAAAATTTCTGTGGTTCAACTATTCAACAATTAATATTAAATAAATTTTATGAAAAATAGCTTAAGGGTGTAACCTTAAGTAATTTTAAGTCAATAATATCTTATACACTCATGCCAGAAACTCAATAATATAAGATTTATGGGTCATATTAAATTTAATATAGAGCAAGCCATGATAATATTTTTTTGATTAATTGTACCAATTGATTCTTTTTTGTCGTTTTCAGTGGCGTAGGTAACATTTTTAGCACCCGGGGCAAAACATTTACTGACCGACCTCCCCTTTCCCAATAAACAATATTTTTTCTTTTATAAAATAAATAGCTTTTTTATAAAAAAAAAACATTGAAACTTGAATAATTTAATTTTTCTAGTTTTGATTTTTGCAAAGTTGAAAAATCTACGAAAAAAATTTCGATTTTGTTGAAAAGATTAATTATAAAATATACAGGACTTGTACTTTAATAAAATCAGGTTTATTTATTATTTCAGTTACTGCAACGAAAATATTATAAAGAAATTTGGCAGGTAAAAAACAAACGCATGAATTTTAACTTTATTACGGGCACAATGCACTTTTATTCGACAATATCCTATGTTGCGCCCTTTATATAAAATATGGTCTGGTCATTCAAATCAGATTTTGCCGCCCCCTAAACTGTGGCGCCCGGGACGACTGCCCCGTTCGCCCCCCCTAGCTACGCTACTGGTAGTTTTATATTTGTGTAATCTTCAAATCAAGAATATGTCGATATTCATTTAATTTAACAGAATGTCGCACCATTTTCGTGGAATATATCTAAATAAAAATCAAAATACTAAACGGTAGATAGAAAAAGGAGGTCCAGTTCTCTGACCACCGAGGTCACAAGACCTAACGCCTCTCGACTATTATAGTTGGGAACATAAAGACATGAAGAGTGAAATTTCCGATCTCACAGTATGCTTTTCCAAATATACTTTTGTTGGAAAGTGAAAAAAGATAAAAGAAGTAATGGGTAATAAGTCGCGATGATATATTTATTTTTATATGATAACCAGCATAAATACATAACGGATGAATTGAAGAAGAAAATACGTCGTTTTATTATGCTCATATAAACTGGTGGTTTATAAATATTTCTGTAATGTAATAGCCATTTACTAATTAAAAATTGGTCATAAATATCATATGGAGATAAACAAAACATAATATATTTCATTTTACGATTCCTGGCAACGACGTTCATGTAATGATAAAGGTTCGCAAATATTTATAGTGGATATTTAAAAAATTGACAGGAGAAATAATGTAGTATCAGCTTTCAGTAGAAATGCAATTTCACATTGAGAAATAATGAAAGTTAAACGATGAAATTTACCACTTCAATATCGAATCGATATAAGCAGATAAACAAATTGCTTGCCAAAAAATCAATTACAATTGAAATTTACGACTTTGGCCGGGGCATATGAAGAAATTAATACTCGAGCATCTTCAGGGCACAGTAATGAGAAGTGTAATTGCTTCGGTGTGGATGCTATTAGGTGTTTAAAACTTATTAACTACTAAGCACAGGCCGCGCATACAGAAGCAATCTTGATATTAATTCATTTTATTTATACCCTTGAATCTGATCAAACATAATGTAATAATACCGTTTAGATCTACACTTTCTAGACTCTTGTCTTATGTCTTCTAAGTTACCAAACAATGACTTGTCTAGTAATTTTAAGAAAAGACAAGAATTTCTTGTTTTAGATCAAGACTCTTGACAAAATTCTAGACAATGCAAGACTATAGATTATCTAGTAAGTTGTAGGAAATGAAAATTTTGCATTCTCATAGGTATATTATAAGCAGATATAATATTTCAATAAAAATTGGAAATATTCCTGTCAATTAAGAAGGTTTACTTATATCTACTGTAAGCTGTAAGGCATTTATTTAATACGAGTGAAGTGTAAAAAGTCACAAAATACGACTATTTATATTACAAGTTTATCAAATAACGACAAAAATAACAAATACTCCGATTTCAACAAAAATAAAACAATTTCAACATATCTATTAATAATTCAAATTTAACACACTAATTATTTACTAATATTGATTTATTTTCACGTGACAGTATTTATTTTTACGTTATTTATTTTCACAAGATATCAATATTTATTTCCACAAAATATGTCGCTGTTCGGACTGTGCCTCGACTCGACTCCCTTTGCTTTACTCTACTGGACTTTGACTTTATACTCTCTACACTCTCCTTCATTCTTAACTGACTCCCGCACTTCGGGCTGCGATACTTTATATCTGCGGATAATTAATCTCAAACCTTCTAGAGTCTTCCGGACTATAAAATACCCGAACAATAGCGAGACTACCTGACCAAACAGGTTGTGATGAGTCATCGGCAGTTAGTTATGATACTACTTACCAAAATATCAATAAATGTAATGTTGATTGTTTCACAATTCTAAACTTCTATTCTAGCAATATATCTATAATTCGAGAAAATTATTATATTCAAAAATAGACTGCAATTTTCCTAAGCCTAATATATTAAGTATTCAAAACAAAATAACAAAATCCTTTAAATATGTATGTTAACAAAAACCAAAAACTATAGATACGTAAGTGGACACCACATGATTTCTTTGTCCGATAAATTATACACAATTTTTGCTGGAATTCATTTAAACTTATTTCACTTGAAAGTGAGATCATTTTACGGCTAATCGTTCTTCAACTTCCATTCATTTCATATCTTCAAACTTTTAAGATGTTTATCACTATCCCTTATTGCATTACACAAAATTATTTGATCACTCATAAACATATTTCTCATGAAATGCATTCTGACAGTTGTCATTGTCGTCAGTAATATGCTCAGTTTCAAATCAAATATCTCCTAAAAAAATTAAAAACCAACTAAATTATTACTTTTATTAAGTTTCTGCTCAAAGTAAAGTGTCCTTTTGAAAAAGCCGATTGGAACCAAAAATGGAGGTGCATAACTAGAAGATACAGCAATTCCATAAACAAAATTTTGTAGCTAATCGTTTTTGAGTTATTCGAAAAATTCAAAATGTTCTTTTAGCACTACCAATTGCAATAAAAAAAGAGAGGTGTACAATTAGATGTTATAGCAGTTTTTTCAACATTGTACGGCTAATCATTCTTGAGTTATGTGAGATACGTACAGACTAGACGCGGAAACTACTAAAAATAGATTCAAGGATAGTCAAAATGAATATTACCGTTGAAAAAAAAACGAATTTTTTCACGATTGCTATATTTCCTTTACTTCATTTCTTACCATAAGATGTTCATTGGTACGCATAAATGTGTTACAATCATTGTGAATTAGAAAGAGAAGAGTTATCTTTGTCCTTGTCAAAAGCTACGCAAGTTAATCTAGAGTCTTGATATCTAGAAACGACAATAACACGACTTTTAATCTAGACTTACACTTAGTCTAGTCTTGTCTAGACGGCAACACATAATACAAGAATTTCGTGAATTCCTTACAGAAGTAAAGCTAATGAAGATACAATCTAATTTCCATCTTCATCGCAAATTACAGTGTGTACATAGTCCAGTGAAGAGCTATTTATAATGCGATTTTTCGAGCTTTTGTAATTACTTCCCTGTTATTAATTGCTGTGAATATATCATAGTAGGCTAAGACCAGCAATTAGTGCGTTCTAATGAAGACAATCGACGCACTATTACGATAAAAGCATTTACACGTTGCGGTACTTTGCTACCGATTAAATTGATTACCGGCATTAAATACCAAACGTAATTATTGATATTTTAATGGGAGAGCAAATACTGCGGACAATAAATAATAATTAACTGCTTGTTCGCTATATTTTCCTATATTTATTGGATATGAAATTTATAGACCAAACAGAATGTAGGAAAGATAGTTATTGGTAGGTAATTGTACAAGAATTATTAGTACTAACAAATATTAATTATTTAGAATATATAGACTCTACACTCTAGAATGATTTATACAGTAAAGCAAAGATATGGATAAACAGTAAATAGATAGATAACAACAACAACACATAAATAAGAAACTTAAAAATATTTTATGTTCTTCTTTTTTGCCTCAGATACTAAATTATAAATATTATCTTTACATTTTTTTGTTCCTTATTTTCAGGGCATGTAACCGAAAAAAATACTGGTTAACGGTTAACCCTTATAGAGAACGTTATAATAATAACGGTTTTAGTTCGAAAACCGGTTTTTGAAAATTAGAAACCGGTTTAAACCGGTTAATATATCGGTTAAAAAAATAATTAAATTAATTAAAAGAAATTAATTATAAAAATTTGATTAAAAAAAAATTACAGAATAATTAATTTAAAAAAATAATAAAAAAATACCATCTGAGAAAAATATAACAATTAAAAAAAAGCAAATTAATTAATGAATATTCACAAAAATTCCCGTAATATTTTCAGAAAAACGCAGGTCACTTTTCAATTTTAAACTTGCCTGTGTTGACAAAGGCCGTATATATTTGGGACTTTTTAAGTAACCTTAACGGCCAAAGAAACTACCTACATTTATGACTTTCCAATAATATGTTAATTGTAAAACCTGTCATGACTCATGTTCTAATACAAATAGAAAACACAGATATAAAAAAAAATATTAAAATTTTTTGTCGCTAAATGATATTATAATAAAGGTTAAAGTTCGCTAAAACCGATTTTTTTTTTCTTGGTTAACGGTTACCGGTATTTTCGGCCTGAAAAATATTGGTTAAAATTACGGTTAAAGTTCGCAATTTTCGTTGAAATTTCGGTTCCCGGTTTTTGTTAACCGGTTACATGCTCTGATTTTAAGATTATATCTTTAATAGTTTTTGAGTTACAAGCTTATAAAACTTAATTTTATTAATTTTGCATGTTGTTTTATTTTGGTAAACCTGTTCCGTACAAGTTAAAGTAAAAATATAAAAAATGTGTCTTATAAAAAAAAACAGACAAATCCATTAAAAAAATTCAAAAAAGCTTTTAGTTTAGTACTTACTTTAAAGTCAAATGTAGACGATGTCTCTGTTTCAAACTTGGAAAAGTAAGAAACGAGCTTTTTCCAAAGCTTCTACTTTTAAGCTCACATAATTCTGTATAATGTTCATACCCATTATTGGGATAACAGTCTTCACAAATAAACCCTCCTTTTCTAAGGGGAATGCAAGTTGAACCACTCTTACAAATATCTCTTTTACATGCGTCTTTTGTTAAAGTTATGTCACAATTTGAACCGGTAAAACCAGCAGTACAAACACAGGAATAACCACCTTCTTTCCGAAAACAAGTTAAACCTTGTAGAACTATCTAGAACATTGTTAAACCCTGTAGAACTGTCTCATCTTACTCCCAATTATCTTGGAACAGTGTTGAACCTAGTACATTTATGTTACACCCTAAACAAGTGCCTTAACTTTGTCCCAAACAATTTGGAACAAAGTGAAACATAGTCTCTCTTCTTATTTCAGAACACTTGGAACATCTTTCTGCCTTCTAAAACTTTCTTTTTAAGTCTTCCTAGTAATTTCCAATAATAGACATACATGAAAAGTTACAATTTATTGTTTTTCACTCTAAAATTTTTCATATACAGCCAAAAAAATTTAAAAATGCCCATTTTTGGGTCCAAAATTTTGATTTTTGGAATTAGTCTAACTTGATAGTCGTCGATGCGCTGATTTCATATTTTCAAACCGAATTCAATTATCTGTTTCCATTCCTGAGATATTTGCTCTCAAAGTTGCACCTCAAAAAAGGGTGTTTTTTTACCATATCTCTAAAATGGGTAGAGATACATTCTCAACGATTATACCAGTCGATTCTACGCGGAAAGTTACATAAAGAAATGTTTTCTCCTCATATACGTTCTTTGGAACGATTTGGTGAAAAATGAGAAAAACGAAAAAACCGGAATTTCAGTTTTTCGCTCGGAAACTTTTTGTCTCCAAAATTTTTTATATTCTGGACTTAAGTAAAGAAGAATGTGCTGATTCCAAATTTTCAAACCGATTTCAATTATCTCCTACCGTTCTCGAGATATTTGAGTTCAAAGTTGGACTTGAAAAATTCAGTTTTTCAGGAATAGTCCTGAAATGGGTTGAGATAAGACTTCGGCGACATCACCAATCGATTCTACGGACAAAATTACATTTTTGTACCAATTTTCAGATTTATATTCTAATGGATACAATTTTTACAGCGAAAAAACGAAAATGGCCAAAAATCGGAAAAAATCGTAAGGGGTTCATCAGGCGATTTTTCAATTTTTGCGATTTTTGTTTTTTCGCTCTAAAAATTGTATCCGCCTGAATAAATATCTGAAAATTGGTATACTTATGTAATTTTGCCCGCAGAATCGATTGGTGAGGTCGCCGAGGTCGTATCTCGACCCATTTCAGGACTATTCCTGAAAAACAATTTTTTTCAGGTCTGACTTTGAACGCAAATATCTCCAGAACGGTAAGAGATAATTGAAATCGGTTTGAAAATTTGGAATCAGCGCATCTGTATTTACTTAAGTCTAGAAAATGAAAAGATTTGGTGACAAAAAGTTCCCAAGCGAAAAACTGAAATTCCGGTTTTTTTCGTTTTTCTCATTTTTCACAAAATCGTTCCAAAGAACGTATATGCGGAGAAAACATTTCTTTATGTAACTTTGCCTGTAGAATCCACTGGTATAGTCGTTAAGATTGTGTCCCTACCCGTTTTAGAGTTATATCCAAAAAACCCACTTTTTTGAGGTGCAACTTTGAGGTCAAATATCTCAGTAACGGAAAGAGATAATTGAATTCGGTTTGAAAATTTGAAATCAGCGCATCGGTGACTATCAATTTGGAATTATTTCAAAAATCAAAATTTTGGACCTAAAAATGGGTCTTCTTGGATTTTTTTGACTGTATATGAAAAATTTTAGAGTGAAAAACTATAAATTGTAACTTTTCATGTATATCTATTATTGGAAATTACTAGGAAGACTTAAAAAGACAGTTGTAGAAGGCAGAAAGATGTTCCAAGTGTTCTAGAGTAAGTAGAAACAGTTGCACTATGTTTCACTTTGTTCCAAATTGTTTGGGACAAAGTTAGAAACTTGTTTAGGGTGCAACATAGATGTATCAGGTTCAACACTGTTCCAAGATAATTGGGATTCAGATGAGACAGTTGTACAGGGTTTAACAATGTTCTAGATAGTTCTACAAGGTTACACATTATCCCAAATTGTATGAGATTAGTTTCAGGCAGTTTTGGAAGGTTTAACATTGTTCCAAACTGTTTGGGACAAAGGCTGTATTTATTTGGGACTTTTTAAGTAACCTTAACGGCCAAAGAGACTACCTACATTTATGACTCTCCAATAAAATGTTAATTGTAAAAACTGACTCTTTTCGCTAAATGATATTAAATAAAGGTTAATGTTCGCTAAAACCGGTTTATTTTTTTTTTGTTAACGGTTACCGGTATTTTCGGCCTGAAAAATATCGGTTAAAATTACGGTTAAAGTTCGTAATTTTCGTTGAAAATATCGGTTACCGGTTTTTATTAACCGTTTTTTTTAACCGGTTACATGCCCTGCTTATTTTAATAGTATAACAATTTTTATTACGTGTAATTTTTCGTAGTCTATTTCCTAAGTGAAGAAAATATATATTTTATATAGAGGCACATATAGATCAAATATTTTGTTATATAATTTTCAGGGTTAGACACAAATCGTACTCAATTAAATCGTAATTTGTATTATAACTATATATTTCTTCAATATCTATACAAGATATGTAAGTGACCTGTAATAATTGTTAATAATTTATTCTTGACTAATGGAACTTAATAACCTCACTTACATTCCTAAGAAAATAATACCATAATAATACTTACAGTAACAGCAACAAACATAAGTAATATAAAAATAGTAATCGTTATTTATGTATTAAGGGCATAATCAAAAGATTACATAGCACGAGGCAATGTTTAAAATTCCTGAGGGCTATAGAATCTTAATTACGCCCTTGGTACATACAACGTTTTATTTCATTTTAGAATTTAAAATGAAAATAATCTGTATATATTCCATGTCTCTTTATAGATAGTTATCATTATTAGATTGTTTGTTCTTAAACAAATTTAATATAATCTAAAGGCTGGTTTATGCAACTTTTTATAAGGAATAAGAATAAAACATAGTGATAATACATAAGGCATAAGAATAAAGTACGTTCATGCATTTCTCGTAAGACATAAGTTTCAACCAATGACAGAAGAGATGGCGATTAAAATTAAATTCGTGTAATCAGGAATACCAACACTTAAAAATAAAATGCACTTTAAATTTTTTTGTTTGATATTAACAGTGATGTAACAGTTTGAAAATTTAAATTGAAGTTTGGCAGAGGAATATTCTCATTATTTTTTGATCCATTTTTAAAACTTACAAAATCAACAAAACCAAACCTAACCAAAACTTTACGAAAACAAACCTAGACAAAGTTTAGTAACTTTTGTTATTTTAAGTAGGCAGTGTCTCTACAGTCAGCGCATGCGCCCTTGCCAATTTTTGAGATAAGGCATAATACATAAACATAAGAAATAAAATTTGCTCATATCTTATGACTTATGTTTATGTCTGTTAAGTTTATGTTTTATTCCAAAATTGCATAAACGGTTAAACGTATATGTGTACATTTATATTTTATGCTTTATTCCTTATTCCTTATGAAAAGTTGCATAAACCAGCCTTAAGTGTCACTGAGTGTTACTAGCACTGTCAAATATATACTGATATTTTGACGACATATGAATGGAATTTGAGGCTACGCAGCCCAAGTTGATTTCTAAACATTCAAAAGATTTACATGAAAATTAAAAATTAACCACAATTTTAATTTGTTTGTGTAACTATAGGCGACTCTGATTAAGCTCGCAGCGCCAAAGTGTGAATTTGTGAAACTAACGAAGCTGTGATAATTTTTGTTTTGACATAAGAATCAGTGTTATTTAGTAGGCGATTTTCTTTATTTTTTTGAATTATAAATGTGTTAATATTTATATTAACTTCTATAGAATGAAGTTTAAGTTATTTATTTTTGTTTAATAGTATAATTTTCATTGTTTAATACATATATTTGTTTTAGTTGCAGTATATAAATTATTTGATTTCTCGGCATCATTTGAGAACCTAGAACGAAGTTTGAAATTCTTTTTAAAGAAAATATAAGAATTTTTGCCAGTAATTATTAATATTAATTGATATTGTTTTTCAATAAAATTTTATGTTTTTACTATACGATGAATGGTTCATTAAAGCTGATTAAAAAAATATTTTAAATGTGTGTATCGATAAGAAAAAATTTTAGGTTCTCAATATATTTTATTAGGCGGCATTTTAAATAATAAGAATATAAAAAAAAAACATTTCTAATATCCTCTAGTCAAAAAACTATGGCATTACTGAAAATTTGCACAATATGTAAGGTTGGAAACATTGGTTACATTGGTTATAAAGCAAAAACATGAGTAAGCAAGAATGATTAAGTTAAAATTATTTATATACATTTAAATTAGTCTTTAAGGAATTTGTTTGCGAATATTATTTTTATTTAGTTTCATTATATTTTTATATTTGTTTCTAGTATATTTCAAGAAATCTATAAAGCAATTGATGGCAATATGGCATATAATAAAGGGTAATAAATATTACATTAAATACGATATTAACTAACTTCTAGAAAAGTAGCCATTCTCTTCAAAATATAGAACACGCATTCATATAATCTGCTTACGGGTATTTTTAATTTAAAAATCCAGGCCTTCAATTTATCTATTTTTTGTATTTTCCTAATTTATTATAAATATTTAAAGATCATTCTGCCTTTTTTGTAAAATAGTGGAAACTTATATTATTATATTGTTATAATCAATAACAAATATGTCAAATTAAATGGTCAAATAAATTCTGTAAGCACCACACGCAACTAAAACAATGCCGTCTATCACAGCTCCTGTAGTTTTAAAATTCGCCACCAGATAGAGTATCGCTTAGCAAGAGTCGCCTATTGCTTAGAAACGTTATACGCCCGCGATAAAAGCCAAATTACGCCCGCATTTGAGAGTAAAAGAAATATTCTACTCGCGACATTTTTAGGTTTCAAATTTCAACGGAAATGTCTTTTGACCATCCCTGGATTCATTTTGACAAATCTTATATTTAGTTGTGCATCTCTAATTTTTACTGCAATTTGCTAAAAGCCGTACAATTTATCTCGGTTTTAAATGAAATATATGAAGTGCAACAAGAAATGTGTATAATTTAATAGATAATATAAGGAAGACATGTAGTGTCCACATCAGATTTTTTTTGATACGTAGATATAATATAAAGTCGTTATTTTATGATTATTACTATTACATATAATATCTATACATTACATGGATTTTCGGTAACGAACAATGATATAGGTATAACTTAACTTAGCGATGGTCGACTTTAGAATACATAAGGTCCAAGCAATATAATCGGACAGGCAGTATTCATGTAGTAAATAATTTTCATCTGAAGACTGCCAGTCCGATTATTTTCCTTGGACCATATAGGTAACTAAAATTGAACAAAATGTAGCAAGAAACGAATAATGTTGCTGACAGATGTAAACCGGGCTATATTTTTAAATATTTAAGCCAATTTTTTTTAGTAGCGCGAAAGAAATATAACAAGCAATACTAATTGTACATATAATTTCTCGAAAGTAAGACTTCGAAGTAATCCTCGGCCTATTACAACTTTTATCTAATTAAGAGACAAAAAGGATTTCAGTAAAATTTAAAGCTCAGGTTATAATATAGTTATTATAGACTAAAATATTTGAAGTTCTTATGGAAATTATGCACAAAAAAACCATGCAAAACAAATGCGAGCACAAAAACATAATACCCATTTCCTCCTTTTTGCAGTTTCTCGTCCAATTTGGCAGTTACCGGAGCGTGACGTATGGCACGTGGCGGTCGTGCAGTCACGCTCCGCGATGCGGTCGGTACCGCACAGTAGCGGCTGCTGGGTACTGCGTGGGTAGTACCTCAGACCACCTACTACCAGCACAGATTGGATGATGGGAACGTCATGCCGCTCTACTTAACAATGGGTAGTCGTCGTTAGAGAGGTTAGAGACGACCAACTCATTCATAAGTATAATTGTCATAGTTTGTTTTTTATTATTAATTTATAATAAATATAAATTATAAATACATAATAATATAACGACGAAGTGAAATTTTTAAATATAATTATTCATAATTAAGAAAGTACTTCTGGAGTACCTGTCATTTAATAAAATTATATATAATATAATAATTTTAGTGCTACTACATACAACGAGAAAATGACCATTCATAATTACTCTAATAGGTAGTTATAGTTTTATTTTTTATTGTTAATTTATAATAAATATAAATCAAATATACCTAACATACAACAACAAAGTGACAATATTAAATAAAATTATTCATAATTGGGAAAGTACTGTTGGAGTACCAGGCATTTAATAAAATTATATATAATATAATAATTGTAGTGCTGCTACACTAAAAGTATTATACTATTCAGTCGAATACAACTCATCCTGTATTAAAATTAATATTGTTAATCTATAATATGAACCACGAACCTAACCTTACATACAACATATAACGACAAAATAAGCATTCATAATTACTCTAATTGTTATAGTTTTATTTTTTATTGTTAATTTATGATAAATATGAATCAAAAATTCCTAACATACAACAACAAAGTGATAATTTTAAATAAAACTATTAATAATTAGGACAGTACTTTTGGAGTACCAGGCATTTAATAAAATTATAAAATATTTAATAATTTTGGTGCTTCTACACTAAAAGTACTATACTATTCAGTCGAATAAAACTAATCCTGTATTAAAGTTAATATTGTTAATCTATAATATGAACCACAAACCTAACCTTACACATAATGACAAAATGATCATTTTAAATAATAGTTGCTACGAATATAGGTATACCTTATAAATAAATTATTATTTTTTTTTATTTTTTATTTATTTTTAAAATTTAAAAATCTTTTATTTATAACATGCAAATGTAATGAAATTAAATGTCTTTGGAGTTTTTCAGTTTTATGGTTTTTTTAATACGCCATAATTAAGCGGTAAAATACAGTGGTTTAGTCTTTTCAGCTTTTTTCATTTTGTATTATCTAAAAAATTTAGTGCTAAATTATTAACATAATTATGTAAACAATTTTCATATCTACTGCAGTATATTTCTATTAATTCTTTAATATATTTCATTTTTAAATTTATATGTAGTGACTCATTTACGACATACCACGGAGCATTTACAATAAGGCGTAGACATTTATTTTGTAACTGTTGATTAAAATTAAATTTTCTAGCGCATTCCTATAATTGTATTTCTTAAGTCGTTATAGGAATAATTGCTGCATTATATAATAACATTTTGCAATAAACAGGTAATTCAGATTTTCTTCATATAAAATCATACAGTTTTAATTTTTAAATTTGCCTGTTGTCTTTATACGTTATAGGTTTCTTTTTTCTGGTACGTAACCAATTGACGTTCTCACACTATTTCGCATATTACTATTTTTTTTTACTTTTATCTGGGTTATATTGGCCATATATGGACCTGTAGTAAACATATTGGTTATTTAGAGAAGATATATTGGCCATATAGCAAACGTATGGTATTTGGTAACATTTGGGACATTCCATATATAAATATTCCAATTCTCTATTTTTTCAAAATGTCTTTAAAATGACTACGTAAGACAGTTCATTTTAAAGTGCATATATATTGAATTTCTTGTGTTGACTCACTAAAAAATATATTTGAAAAAATTAAGACTTTTACAAACTAAAACATACAAACCACTTCGACTTTATTCGCCTTGAGTTAAACGATTAACAAAACATTTTGCGTTATATTTTTCCACATTTCTATCGACAACATGAAAAATTTCCATGGTTCAAGAGCAAGATTAAATTCTGCAGTTCTGCATGCATTGTTTTATTTACGTTAATTTTGTTATGTCAGTTTTTCACCCATTCCATTACTTTGTTTAACAAGGTTTGGAGATTTTTAGAAGCTTTCTCTAAGTATATAAGATGTAGTATTTATTAATAAAGCAATAAATACATGTATATTAGTTTCTGAATCTACTTTTGTATGTCGCTTTAAGTTAATGAAATTCTCTTTATATATTTTTGAAATAAAATTTATTTTACATAAAGAAAACAAAATACTTCTACATTAATCAATATTTAAAATAGATAATAAAGAGTTCTTTATTTGATATTGTACGAAACAAATCTGTATAGAGCTGGTTGAGATTGGAGCAACAAAACAGAGCTATGTGGTTATCGTGCATTACCAAATCTCCTTTCTTTTCCCTGCTACTCGGCTTGACAATGGCAGAAGTAAACGTCATATAATGTATGCATTATGTCCGAATTATGAACAACTAGTGTTGCTGGGTGTGGAGAAGATCTCAGCCAGATAAATAGTTTTATTGTGGTGTTATTGTTGGCAGCTCCCGCCATTGTTGCGTGCGTCAGCCCACCAAGAAGCCTCCCACGCACACAATGGCATTTTTACTTGTAATTGAATTGTAAGAAGATGTGAATTAGAAGGTGTTTGTTTGGTAAATAGATATGTGGATGTTGTCGTCTTGTTAGACTTACTTCACTCCTTTCACATTGCATTTACACGCACTTGTTTTGTCAACAATTAAACTTCAAGTAAATGAAGAAAGGCTTTTAGGTTTCTGAAGTTTTATTTTTTATTTTAATACGTCATATTATAAAGCTGGACGTTTCGGGTAAAGTTAAACCATCATCAGCAGAAAATAATATGTGAAAAATTATTTTAAAAAATCATTGTATAAATATGTGGTACAATTTGTTTGTTATAATTTAAGGTTAAATTGTACTATAATATTACATGTTGTTATAAAAAACTCTGAGTTGTGTGATACTCCAAGCTAATAACATGTGGTTTTGCTGTTGGTGATACAACTTCAACAAAAAATTAAACTTCTTACTAGGAATTCTAACACAATCGGAATCGGAATATTAATTTAATCAACTTAATTTTTAAAAATCGTAAACAGGGACTAATTCATATATTTTCTTTATTTCAATCTATAACACAAAATTCTTAGGCGATTCGATAATTTAAAAACTCTAAACGAAACTTAAAAAATAACAACATAAATCTGTTTGATCCTTTAAAAATATTGTCATATTTTTTTCTTCTAATGGAACTAATTTATTCCATGAATATTACTTGCTAATAAATTTGATTTAGCTTTACGAACAATATGCAGTGTACCTATATAATTACTTAAGTATGTATGTCCTAGTAATTTTGAATTTGTAAAAATAGATTTTTTATAAAGCGAATGAGAAACCTATTAGACATTATTATTATTAATATCATCTAATAGTTATGGAGAAAATAAAAATGTTGAAGTAAGAAAAAGAGTCAATGTAAAGAAAAACATTATTGACATAATAGAAGAAAGGCAATTATTATGATATGAACATATGGACATTAATGGCTTAATTGGATAGAGCGCTTCATCTTGCTAAATAAATACATTTGTGTCCGAGTGGTTCGGAACCCACTATAAGCTGTAGGACCCCTGTCCTGTTATAGAACTTCGGTTTGCTGGACAGTGTAAATTAAATAAAAATACGAATCAAATGCCCTCACAAAACTTGGAAACTAACGTGAAGACGAAAAAGAGGAACACCTTCAAAACAATGGAAAGACAAAATAAATTCTGCAGTGGAGAAAAGGAACGTATGCGATGAAGTTTGGAAAAATTCTGAAACTATGGAGTTTAATATGCAGAACCGCGACAAATAACAATAAAATTAAACGGAAGCAAACAAAAATTTAAAGCAAGAACCAAACCCGAACTTTTATTTATTTATTCCTGTTTATTACATATTTTAATGCAAAATGAGCATAATGTAAAATACAATTTAATTAATAAACTTACCAACTGATAATAAAATTTATACTATGTCTAGATTTTTAGGAGTTATTGAAATTAGATATTAACGTTGTTGCAAAATGAGAATTACCGAAATAGAATATCCATTTGAGTTTTGTTTTTGAATTGGCAAGAAGTTCCCATAAGGTTCCAAGAAGTATCCACTATCTAAGATCTGGTATGGTCGCAGTGTGAGATTGTGTAATACCTGTTAAATCGGTATAATCCCTTTTTTGTGTTCGTGGTGGCCTCCCACATGTGGCTATTGTGTCCCAAACCGCCTGAGAACTACATGGGGAGCCAAAAAAACTCGGAACGCCCATCAAACAGCACGCTATAATACAGGGGTGCTGGAATTTTGCATTAAAAGGGAGGCGGAATTTATTTCTTTCTTAGACATGCACGGGAAAATATTAAAGTAAATATTTACAAAAAAAAAATCCATTCTTAGAATAAAGAAATAAGAATAGTGTGTCTTTGTCTGTCGTTGAAGTCACCGAACAATTTTTAGCATGCAACTTTATATATCGTTGTAATCTAAAATATTTTAGAATTTGATAAATTTTATATTATATCTTTTATTGTAAATTGGACCTCTTTTTTAATTTTAATTATATATTAATAACTACAATTATTGTGTCTTTGAGAAAAATAATATTGTAGAATTAAATGTATTATTTTGCTTCGAAATGCTTTGCACATTTAAAAAATTTGAATTCAATATATTTATATTTTGTCTGAAAATATTTTATTAATATGAGAACGAGAATACAATTCTTATAAAAATCAGCTAATCACCACGTTGAAAAATATTGTACCAATAAATGAAAAATATTTATTGCCAACTGCAACACTACCTAGTAACAATGTAAATATGACATAAAGAAAAAAATATTTGACAGTTGAAAAAAACTATCAACAATTAGTGAAAACGTTGGGAAAATTGTTCAGATAAACTCATTAACAATACGGTCACGCATAATACCACAATAAATATTGAAAGAAAGTATATGCAGATAATTATTTAATTAAATTTTTAGTTATCATTGTATTCCTTTTTTAAATATAACTCGTGATTCGCTAAAAATTCGGTTATATTTAGAAAATTCAACTCATGTTAATCCCAATCTTTGGGAAATGCAATTCCGATTAATTTTCGTAACATTTTGAAAATATTATTGACAATAAGATTATTACTTGTTATGTTACCCTTGACAATTCCACTCATAATTTTTCTTCCAATTAAATTATAGTAGTAATCTCATTGACAATTGTCAGTTACTGGCAATTGCCGCGGAATTTACACGACTAAACAGGCGTTGCTTAGATACAACATCCGTCAATATTATTGTGACAAATATTTAATTGAAAAAATATATAGGTACATTTCGAGGAATTGTCATGCCGAATACCATTCATAACTAGAATTTTACTTGTAATTTTTGCCTAACTCACTCGTGCTGCGCACTCGTTTCGATTATTGTCGCATCAATCGTGACGATAACGACAAAAATTTCAAGTAAAATTCTAGTTAGTAATGATATTACATATGACAATATACCACTGAATTGAATTGAAATGAAAAATATCTACTTAAAACTGATTTTTTTTTGTTGCAAATAGAGCATTTTTTGTTGAATTTATTATGTCCTGAATTAATATGAAAAAGATTAAAACGCACAAAGGTTTTAATTTAAATATTTTCGATTTCTCTGTGTAGGCTATAAAATGTTTAAACTTTACAAGGTAAAATAAGTTTGTAAATTATTAATTTTGTTTATTTAGAAATAACGTTGCTAAATAGTAAATTGAATAAAATAACCAATAAAAGTATCAACATATTCATAAGGAATATTTACTACGGTATCCTACTAATAAATACTGTGTATTATGTTTATAATTTTCCTTATATTACAAATTAAGATTCTTCTGCATATGCTGAAATTGGAAATTATCTATAAAATAAATATTAACATAACTTACTAACTATAAACATCGTTTATATTATTAAAATGTAATGTTTAATTGCAAATATATTTATTTCATATATTGACAAGCAATGGACGCGGAAATAATAAAAACCAACATTTTATTCAACGTCTTACTCGATTAACAATTCAAATTTAATTTGTTGAAGTGAGCAACAACTTGCAATAATCTCATCATTAAGTGTCAGTCATCCCAAATCCCAAAGATTCCAACCTACAGCGTTGAATGTAAATCTCTAATTCTCTGGAGCGATCTTTGTCAGTTTACTGCCATTCGGATAAGTTTATCTATCGGAGATATTCAATTAATATGGGTTATTTATACTCTTGGAATGCCAAATATATACGTCGATAATTCTAGGTTATTTGACGCGTTATTGATAATAAAATAATGTGATAGACAGGTGACATTCCAACGTTACACCTGTGGAGCTATGCCATAAAATTTAGAAGATATTAGAGAACATAAATTTTGTCTAATCATTTCGTATTTAACATTGTTGAAACATAAATACATACACATATTTTACTCTTTCTAATCCTTGATATAATTCTAGAATAATATTTGGTCTCGTTATCAATCACTGAAGTCTTCGCATTATTGTATAAGTTTATCGTTGAATTATCTACAATAAACAAATAAACAAACAAAATCTAATCGAAATTTTGACAGCAATGGTAAAAAATTTGTTTTGCCATTTTATTCTGATGTGATATTGTTCTTTTAAGGAAAACTTAAAATTTAAGTAACAATGGTGCAATCGGCCACAAGTGCACTTAAAATTATCGAAAATTCTGTATGAAAATAAGTGTTGCGTGAAAAATGGATGATTTAGTTTTGATAGGAATTTGACAAAAAGTGCCCAGGATGTATTCGAGGGTACTTTTTCTGTCAAATTACTATAAAAATAAATGAACGCAGATTCATAAAGGCAACACATATTAAATACTGAACTTTCAATTCATTTTTAATGCACAAAAAATATATTTTTTCTACTCCTGCTTTGAAAATACAGTTTTCTGGTTTGTTCTTCATGCTGAAAGTGACTCCTTTGCTTTGCAGCACTAATAAATGTTTGTTGCATTGTTGCTGCCATGGATACGCATCACTTGCGCAACACAAATACAAAATTTGCAATAAATGTCAAATTATGCTTAAAAAATAATTTTTTATTTTCTTATTTTTTATCTTGCAGGAGTAGAAAAAATAGTGTGTATAACACGTGTTGAAAGTCCTTTGTCGAACACAAACGATTGCAACCTTCGCTTCGCTCAGGCTGCAACTTTCGTTTTGGTTCGACAAAAATAGACTTTCAGCACTTGATATACAAATAACTATTCTGCAACTCCTATGGAAACTTTTGTCTCACTTTATAAAGCTTCAAAGTTGCGTATTTCCCACAATCATGAGTGAGAAATCATTTCTCACGGTTTTTACCAACACTGCGCATGTGCACTGTGGGAAATATCATTTCTCACAGTAAGTCCAACACTTCGTATCCGTGAATGTACTCTTTGTGAGGTTATCTGCGCCATATTGTTGTATCTTATGTCAAATAACATAGTGCATGTATTTTTGTTCTGTAATGTTTAATAGTGCGGTCATAGAAAAAGTATAGTGTGTCACTCGTGCATAATAGCTTATTTCCGACATTGTGCGATTCCAGAACTCGACTTCTTCTGCACTTGTTGCACAATATACTATTTCTTCAAACGCCATAAATGTGACATCTTTTGTGACGTGATTCACAAGGTTGAAGTTTAATTTCTACGCCACCGGAATATAAAATTTTACTTTTACGCTGCCTGAGTAAAAGTAAAATAAATTAGTATCCATAGAAACCATGTCAAATCAGCCAATAAGATATAAGTTTTACAATAGAAACCTGTATTATCACCGTAAGTGTCACTATAAAACTAAATAACTTAAGAATAAAATTTCTAAAAACCGTCAACAACTCACAGATTTTAATTGTTAATCTAAAAAATTAAGTTTGTATTTTTTTTAATATCTGCGTTTTTAAATGTCAATGTGGAACCAATATAATTAGAGCAGTTATTTTCTAAAAATGATCACCTACTATACCATTTTCGCTATCAATATTTTCTATTTGGTACAAATTTTTAAAACCTTGATATGTCATTGGTTATTAAATTGTTAAGGAAATAGTCAGAATTAATGTCGCAAGACCTTCTGATTTTATCTACAAACTTTTATATTTCACGATTTTTTTGCTTAGCAGGTTTTTCTGAAAAAAATGAGTGCCTAAAAATAATAGTCTATCTGAGAAAAAATAATAAATAAATTATTATTATTTTTAAATATTAATTAACTGTCACATTGACAGTTGTAAACAATAACAACTGTTTATTTACTTGTTAGCGGATATTTATCGGGGTGACGGAATTTAATCAGTACAATACTTAACACATTGCTCGAATTTGCATCATGATTGGTTGAAAACTAGTCTTTGGAATTTATTTTTATTGTTTAAAAATACAGTAGTTGACCGCCTTAATTATTAAAGAAAATATGAGAGATAAAATCTCAGAAAAAATAAAATATACTGGGGTTTTATACTTTTAAATTTTGGTAAAAGGCGAATTCTTTCCACGCGGCAAAAAGAAGAGTTTATGAAAGAGAAACTATGAGGCGTAATTCGCTTATTAATACGTATAAAAACCTTCATCGGTAGTTAATATATTCTTATTAACGAAAATCCGCACATAAAATATCGCTAAATGAGATGATTACGATATGAATTTACAAGATAATCATCACGCCGGCCAGGCTTAGCTATTACAAATAACAAATTTGCTTAAATATGCGGTGTGGCATTCAAAAATTATTCAAATCAGATAATAACAATAAGCATACCTCGTTTAGCAAAATAACTGCAGCCTTGTAATCTATATCACCAGATTACAGAGCGGACAGGCAGATAAGCATCAGTGCGATATTCAAATTTACCGCCAAGCCATTAACAGGACCGCGAAAGGACGAGAGAAATTAAATTTATTCTTCTTTTATCCGAAATTATCACCACTGAACACAGCCTCAAATAATAACTGTTTCTTTCCACCATGGCACAACTTCCCTAGGTGGAAAAGGGGCTTCAATTACCATACATATTACAGCTTACATAATCTTAAATATTATTATTAGACTTTGTGTATATTGTCTTGCACAAATTCATGTTGGGTTTTCATACCTAACACCACTAGTGACTTGAATTTTCCCAGAAATTTTTGCCGGTACAATGTCGAACTCATTTCCATTGGAGTGAACTAGGCAAAAGTTACAATTTAATTATAGTCACGAATGGTTTTCGGCATAACAATTCCTCAAAATAAATATGTATATTTTTTACTTGTCATAAATTTTGACCGCCACAATATGTAAACAACGCTTATTTAGAAGTGAAATTACTGTGGCAATTTGCATTAGTGAAAATTGTCAGTGATTTTATTGGATGAGAGATTATATGTTACTGTTACTTATAATCTCCCCAGTGCATTGATTCTTTCCGGAAATTTTTTTCGAGTGCAGTTCAGCAACGTTGTAATCTGAATGAGTGGAACACGAGTTACGTTGTTGGAATGTACGATAAAAAAATCCAGGATATGAATCAATGCTCGAGGATAGATTCGGTAAGAAAATTGTAACATCAACACAAAAATTAAAATGAATTTACGTTTTATATTTTCCTTAAAATATTCAAGTGATGATAAAATAATAAAACGAATTATTTATTATTTCTAAAACATGTCTTTTTGATACAATATCATATAATTTTTTGAAATATCAAAATGACCTTTTTCACAGGAAAAAAATTCCTAGGTAAAGTAAGGCAAATAACGATGCTCTATGAATATTATACTGTTTGAAAAATATTCGAAGCACAGTTATACTTCTTATCAATATATATATATATATATATATATATATATATATATATATATATATATATATATATATATATATTCCTTTTAAATCTCTCAATTAATTTTCTGTAGTTCCTTGCACACTATCTTTATATTTATCTGTAAAGTTTTGGTTGATGTTTAGCATGGAGTTTTATTCGTGAATGTATGCATTCCTGGGCAAGAATCGAATCTAAATCCACTTGTGTGTCGGTGAATGTGACGAGAGCTCGACGAGCAAGCGGGCGGGCCGTCTCTATCTTGACGCAAATCAAACAGGAGTCCATTGTGACACTGCTCGGCCTGGCGCCGTATATTTCAACAGGACGTCACCGCTGACAACTTTCGGCGCTCAATTCGTCCAAAACACTCCGCACTTAGAAATCATACAAACTGAATAAAATACACATTCTTCTTCCAATAAATATTAATAATTTATGTTACATATAGTGGTGTTATTTCTATTTTGTATCATTTAGCAGACTGGTTGTATTAAAAATATATTATACTTTCATTTTTGGTACGACGATTTTTTAAACAAACAAGCAGGAATGAGTTAGGAAAAAAATCCTCGATTGGTTCAATTAATTACAAAATCAATTTCTACGTCTTATTGTAAATGCTCCTGGTATGTCAGAAATGAGTTACTACCTCAGATGAGGTATAACATAGAGATATGGCATTGCCCAAATATATTGTCGAAAGATCTAAGGTTTAAAATCGCTTGCAGCCTGCTGTTTGGGAACAGTGGACCAGTGGATTAGTTATATGGAAAACTCAACCAAACAAATCATGAGGATAGGTGACAAAACACTATGACCAATATTTCGTTCGTCTAACTGTAAGTGTTCACTACTACAGTTGGCGGATTGTTCTCACGCAGCTACTGTTAGGCGATTCTCGACCATATCTTTTGCTTGCTCAGTAGTACGTAGCTATAGGAGTGTGCCATATCTCTATGTTATACCTCATCTAAGGTCACTACATTCAGATTTTAAAATTAAAAATTTTAAACAACGATTAGAATCTGGATTTGACATCTAAATTATGAAATACCAAGCATCTTACAAATGAAAGAAATCCACTGAGAGTTATTACTAGCATGCTATTTTATTAGATCATATTTGCTTGTTGTTTTTTTTTTAACCAATTGAAGATAAAGATTTCAGTAACTTAAAAAATAATAAAATAATAATATAGTAACTAGTCACAATGCCTATTTACTCAAGGAAGATCTGTGGTAATTACCACTGCACAGATAATTGTCAGTGAAATTTGAATTTTGATTGGTTCAATTCACCAAAACACTGTGATTTAATTGAATGGCTAATTATAAGCTGAATCGTAAGCAGTATTTATTTAATTACAAAAAAAGACTTCAATATTAGATAAATGCAGCAACTTATCCTTTTGCAGTAGGTACGTAAACTTTATTATATTTATAATCATAACGACAAGTAGTGTAGGTAGTTTGTAGTACAAAAAGCAGATTAACCATATCGCAATGGTAAACTAGTGCTTATTAGTATCGTTATTCCCCGCGTCTATTTCCAGCGCTGCTGTCACGTTATGAGTGATTTCACACGATACACGATTCCTTTTACTAGTGTTACGTGGAGTACAAGGTGCGAGACGCATATAGACACACACTTGACGCACACGCTCTTGAGCGTACGTGTTGGAAATGGAAATAGAACAGGTGTAAGTGACTATAAGTAGATTGAAGTGCATTTCGCCTTAAGGATCTACTCTATTTACCCATACCGTAAAAGAAGATGGAGATAATTACAGAAATTACTCCGCAATACGGATGGCGATAGCTTTAACGTGGAACATTCAAGTTTAATCTCGATCTTCTAGGAGCATGTTCGAAATATTGCAAATTGAATTTTTTCCACTTACTGTATAATTATTTTAGAAAAACTAAGTATAGATAAGAGACTGTTTGGTTAGCGTCGATAAGCAATGTGGCTATCCAATTAAATGGGTTACTTCACAAATATGTACCAATATATGTTCTTTGGATCGATTAGGTGAAAAATAAGAAAATCGAAAAAACCTAAATTTCAAAATTTCTTCTAGGAACTTTTTCTCTTCAAAATTTTTCATTTACTAAACTTAAGTAAATATCGGTGTGCTGATTTCAAATTTTCAAGCCGAATTGAATTATCTCTTACCGTTCTCCAGATATTCGTGTTTAAAGTTGAGTTTCGGCAATACCTAAAGAAATAGGTTTTTTAGGTATACCCCTTTAAGGGTTAGGTTTACGACTTCGGCGACCTCACCAATCGATTCTACGGGCAAAATTACATAAGTATACCAATTTTTAGATTTTTATTGCAAAGTATACAATTTATAGAAAGGAAAAACAAAAATGGCAAAATCTGAAAAAATGGCAAGGGGTATACCTTAGATTTTTTTCGATTTTTGGCCATTTTCAGTTTTTTTCTTCTAGAAATTCTATCTGTTGAGATAAAAATCTGAAAATTAGTACACTTATGTAATTTTGCCCGTAGAATCGAATGGCGAGGTCGCTAAAATCTTAAACCTAACCATATAAGGGGTATACCTAAAAAATCTAATTTTTTAGGTATAACTTTGAATTCAAATATCTCGAGAGCAGGAAGAGATAATTGAATTCTGTTTGAAAATTTGGAATCAACGCATCGATATCTACTTAAGTCCAAAAAAATAAAAAAAATTGGAGACAAAAAAGATTTCACGCGAAAAATTGAAATTTAGATTTTTTCGTTTTTCTTATTTTTCACTTAATCGTTCTAAAGAACGTATATATGGACAATACATTTCTTTGTATAATTTTTCCTGTAGAATCGAATGGTAAAGTAGTTGAGATTGTATCTGTACTCATTTTTAGAATATACTCAAAAAACACAGTTTTTTGAGGTACAACGAAAAAAGATAATTAAAATCTGTTTGTAAATTTGACAACAGCGTAAGGAATACTTTAAAAAAATACACTTAGATAACCTAAGTTCTACAATAATGAATAATGGCTATTTTTATTTGCGGTCGTAGAAAAAATTGTTTACATAGAATATTTTCCCCTAAGTCCGCACCTGTCCCTGTGTGTAATTTTTGTATATGATGACATTATTCAGCATTTGCGAGCGAATTCGTTGTCGAGATAATGGAATTTGTTGTAAAGTGGGGTCGCGGTTTCTCGTCGATTAAAACTGTAAGCAATAAAGCTTAAGATAAGTCGGCCATATAAGTGACTTGAAGACAGTTTGTCTTACCACGCAACATAACCACAAAACCGCACGTACTAATCGACACATTTTATAACAAGACTTATGAATGTTGATACCACATATTTACTTTTCAACTTGATAACTTTAATACTATATCGACACTATTTTAATTTCTAATTTGTGTATTTCATTTACACAAGAAATAAGTTTATGCTACATTCTCTAATCCAATAAATGCCCAAGAGGTAACGTCTAGTAAACGCCCTTTATGGTATACATTTTCAATCTACAAAATTTGCGATAAAACAGCAGTAAATAATCTGTGACATAACATTCCTAGATGTTAAAAGGCCTCAAGTATTTAAGGTGTGTAGTTATCAATCTAATGCTTCTGCATGGGACATACAGCTTAAGCGGGTATCAGATGTATGCACATATCTGCAACTGATTTGACAGAAGTTTCTGCGACAAGCAACCTGTGATATCAGACGTATGCAAAATTGCGTGAAATACAGTAATTTTTTTTCATTTGGTTGGTACTCATGGTTCTTGTTGTTTGCAATTATAAATTGTTAAATGAATTATATTAGTATTTTACCGAAATAATATTGTAAATTATTTTATTTGTCATTTGCTTCATGTATTCATTTTTTCTTCAATTTGTAGTAGGAATTCCTCGGCTGCCATAACACTTCATTGTTCATTAAAATCATGATGATATAAAATTCTTCATTTTCAATTTTTACTGCCATTTTAATACTTGCACTGCTAACCACATTTTCCAAACAAATATCAAACAATCTAGGGAATTTTTCCCTCAAACAATTTCAGTACGCATGCGCATCTTACTAGTCGAAGGTATCTGCAACTGGTTTTCAAACAAAATGTAAAACTAGTTGCATGAAAATAATTGCACTATCACACGTCAAAAGTTGCCTGAAATGCTTATGGTTGCAGATTATATGCGACAAGTTGAAGTTATGTGCATACGTGTGATAAGGCCTTTATAATGGGTTCCGAACTATTCGGGTACAGCGATAGTTCTAATGTGTAAAGATTGACGAAGTGGCATTTAAACCCCAGATTTCATTTTGCGCTTAATTCGATTCGGAGCGCACTAATCAATAGATCATCCTAAAAACATGTTAAGATTTTTTTTTACATTGTGTAATGCATATTGCGATATCCCAAAATATAATAATCACAAACTTACATAAATACATATCTGACATATCACATATATAGATAAGACAAAGAACAAATGTAAAGTTAAACTTCCGAGTAAATTGATCTAAAATTATATATTTTATTTGTTGTTTTCTGTAAATATTTTGTTAGTGTATAACTACAGATTTATATACCAGTGGCGTAGATTGAAGATTTGCAGACACTCAGTATTTTAGACAATACCTATACTACTATACTTGCCAATATCTATGCTTTATACAGGGTGTTTCCATACCTTGGAAAAAATTTAAGGGTTTGTACTACACGACATACTGATCACGGAACAAAAATAATTTTTATGAAATTCGCAAAAATAAGGATGGTTTACTTAAAATGAAGTTTTTTTAGTAAAAAAAACATAAGCAACATAGGTAATAAAAATTAGTTATCAAAATTACATTACATAATACCCATTTTATTTAGTGTTAATTCACAATAATATTAAATGTTATCCTTGTATTTAAAGGAATATATGTAAAGATAACAAGAAATACTTACATACGACTGCATTCATTTGATATCCTCGACCTAATTATAGGTTACAAGTATTGTTCAAAATTATCCACATTTCTTGCTACACATAATCCAATATATTGTATAAATGATGCACTACAAGTCTCACAACTCACTATCATTGTAGGCATTTATTTTTATAAAAACTGCACTGCACTACACAATCAAAATAAAAAGAAAACAGCAAAGAAAAAAGACTAACAATAATGTCGACGGAAGAATGTATGTAGCTATTGCCGGATTACATTATTAATTACACAACATCAGAAATTTATTAGGCGCTATGTAAACAATTACTTGTATAGTAGCAGAATGAAATAAAATTATTAAGAATAGCCATCAACCAGTGGTAAATAAAATGTTCATGTTAAATACAATAATTTTTTTTTGTGAATTAAAAAAAACTTTTTGTTCTGTGATCAGTATGTCAAATGGTAAAAAATAAGTACTAGTACTATACGACAAACAATAAATAAATCTTTAATAATTAAAATTAATACTTGCTAAATAACTTTGATTCCTATAACAAACTCAATATAACTACTCGTATATAAAAAATAGCTAATGAATTAACGATGGATGTGTTAATACAATTCGCCAGTTCGATTCGTTATTTAATTTATTAATAGCACAACCTGCAATAAAGATTTATGTACATATGTAGCTTCAACAAACTCTTTTTTTAAGAATCACCAATGAAGCAAGTCTTGCTTATCCGGCAGAATTACTTAGATATGATTTATTTCGCTTTTAAGGCCGTTTTAGATTACTATATAAATTTTACAATATATTGCACCATTTACGGTATAATTTAAATTGACTAGTATCAAACAGCAAATTGGTTGGTGCGCAGAATCAGAGCCAATATATTGTAAAAGAAATTGCATTAGTATCATACGAAACTTTGTCAAAATCTAACAATTTTTGATACAAGATATTGTACTATTTCTTGTAATATTTATTATACTATATATAGGCTAGTCTAAAACAGACTTTAGAAATCTATTGACACAATATAACATGAAGGAAAAGAATAAATATATTTATTTTTCTTACAGCGTTTTAATTTTGTTTCCAAATTTTTGCAGGCTCTCAATAAAATTTCGGGAGCACTCGAGCGCCTCCAAAAAGGGTTCTAGCTACGCCACTGTTATATACATGAAATAAAACTTAAATTGAAAGTAAAGAAGAAAATATAACCTATATTTCAGTGTACATTTTGTTCGCAAGAGTTTTTGTTTTGTTTATTTAAATCTTTATTTACAACTGAGTAGAAAAAAAAACAACAAGCAAATGTGATACATTAAATAATAACTTGCAAGAAATAAGAGTGAGCTGAATTATTGCGATTTGTGACGATAGAGATTTGAATTTGAAGATTGAAGCCTATATACTTTCAAAAAATTGTATCTCCAAAACAATGTTCACAAATGACATGAAAATATTATACACGTATATTGTAGCCGATAGACTATCAAGTAAAAAACCGCTACAAGTAATTTATTATAAATTAGTTATTTTACGAAATATATTATAAAACAGTAACTAAATAAAGTTATTTCTACGGTACCTAAAGTTAAACTCTATAGATTGGGAGACGTCAACATTTTTTTTTCTAATTTGATTGACGAGCAAAAATATTACTTTAATTTTAGCAATAAACTGTACTGTTATTTAATATATAAGTATATATTTACATTATTTATCTTTTTATACGATTTTCTATTTTTTATATTTTGTGATTAATGTCATATCAAGATAAATACTATATTTAAGCAGTCCATTCATATTCAAAATACTTTTTTGCATTTTGAATGTACATGTTTGAAAGGAAGTAGAGCAAAATGTAATCAACAGAAATCAATTAACGTAGAACTAATAAATTAATATGTGCGCTCAAGTCAGTTGAATGAGTATTTGTGATATCAATATTATGACAGCAAAAACGATAAACATATTTTTTCGTTGTGTAATTAATGCTAATAACTATATTCTCAATGTTACTTACACTGAAATTAATTTATCATATGTCAGAATTCAAATTGAAATTAATGTAGAGTCCTTGACATTCATATTGTTAATAAAACAATACAAATTTACATTGGCTTCGTCTTTTTGGATATTATCCTATCAGATTCTATTAACGTCTAAATGAACGATGGTGTTTTATTTAGGTTAAAATATATCATCAGAAGTTTAAAAGTTCTTACACAGTGTAAAAATGGTGTGAATGAACTGGTTCTGAGTTCATTTTTTTTCCTGAGAAAAACATTTTGTGCATCATTTTTACAGGAGTTATTAATTTGAAACCTACGCTGTTTGTTAATTAACAGCTGCAGAAATTAAAAACTGGAATATTAATTACATTTCCAGTTAGTAATAAAAAATATGAATTTTCCTCGTCGTTAACATTTTTCTCGGTAATTTTTAAATGTTGAGATAACCGTCGCTGCTACTGAAATGATCGTGAAGAGTATTTATTCGGTAGTGAGGTTGTAGCACTCAGAACAAGATAATAAAAATAAAGATATATTAGAGGGGAGATGTAACGACGCTTATCTAGTTGGCTTGGAAGGCAAAGGCGGCGACGCTAAAACAAGTGCTAAGTGATGTTGTCCGGCTACCTGTGATTATAATTGTTTAGAGTTTTTTAATGATTTAAACGTCTCACAACACAAAATTCTCTGAAAGTATTTTGACATCGAATTCTCAAATTACTAGTTGTGCGTAATAAAATTGATTGACACATTTTATTTTTCACCTAATCATTGTTTGGTTCTTGAGAAAAAGCGCGGTAATTTTAAATTTATTTTGTTTTCTACGTCTCTAATTATTACTTGAAATATAACAAAATTAAAAATTCGACACTAAAAAGAAGACTAATTGATAAATTTTGTTTTGTCACGTGTCTGCTCATGATTCATAATTTTGAGCTTAGAATTTAATGATAAACGATTTTCTTCAGTAATAAATATCACTCATGCTAGGTATTTTAACTGAGTTGAAGTATGCACCATAATTGAATAATACAGTACTAGTAAATATTGCTGCGATTTTGGGTTTTTAAAATTACAACTAGTATTCTATTGATAAGAGACTTAAATAAATAATAAGTAAACTTAACAATAAATGTAACTTTATTAAACAAAATTATAGTACTGAGATATGCAATACTAATATTAAGATTCGTTCAGAGATTTTAATGATAGGAGAAGATACAAAATTTTGTTGTCTGTTCAGTATTTTAAAATATACTGGTGAACATAATTTTTACGAAATTGATATATTTTCGGTGAATATTTTTATACTCGTATATAAAAAATTATTTTATAAACATGTCAGTTCACAATTCGTATGATTTATGGTATTGTACTTAATTATTATTTCATAATTCACTTCTTAATTATATGGATTTTAATTTTCTTATACTACATATTAGAGTTATCAAAAAAAAAAATATTTTTCATAAATTTTGATACAATAGTTTTTCATTTCTCGTCTCGTACAATAGCCTTTCTTATGATACAGTATACAGTATACAGCATGGAATGCGAAATTGAAAACACCGTTTTTTTGAAGTTATTAAAGATACCGAAATCATTTTTAAATAAAGTTTCTAGTACTTTTAATATGCTAATTAATCGGTATAAATTTGGTAAAAAATATTTAATTTTCGTAGATATTGCTATATTTCAACTTTTTAAAATGAAATTCCCTGTATACTATTGCACTAATTAATAGAAAATATTTTTTTGCTTAAAAAAGTTTGTGTTCTTACCCTCTCAACTTAACATATTTAAATGTTTCTTCTCAAAATCAAGCGTACGTAATTTTTTTAGCGCAAATTCAATACAAAATAACTGAGTTGTGAACAAAATTTGTTTTCCGAGAAAAAAATTCGCATTCCATCTTATATGTGTATATACAGAATACCTGAACACAGGGGATTTAAAATATAAAATCATATATTAGTAATTTCCTGTTTCCCTGATTATGTCAGATAAAAAATTTTCAAATAACAATTATAGAGCATAAAATTTTGCATCTGAAATCACCCCAAAATAGCTGTAGCTATGGAATTAAGGCAAAAATGTTTAAGGATTTAGCTGCATTAGTTTATTTTTATTGTTATTTGAAATTACTGTTGAAGAGAATAATATTTTATAAATTAATTTTGAATTTAATAAATAAAAACAGTAGTCATAAATAATAATAGCAGTTAACTAACGCAGCTAACTTGACAGATAAACCCTTAAACATTTGTTATTTTTGTCTCAATTCCATGGCTACAGCTATTTTCGGGCTGATTTACTTAATTTTCATATCTACTTTCTAAGCTTACAAGGCAAGAATAATTACTTTTGCTTATTGATTCAGATGCGGAATTTTATGCTATACAACTGCTATTTGAAGCTTTTTTGCATAAAATTACGAAAATAGGACTTTACTTGTTAGTTGTTAAATCTCTATATGTTCGAAGTCATCACCCTGTATGTGTTTATTTTGCTAAACAGAACAGCTAAAGTTTGCTAATATATTTCAAGTGTCTCATTTTTTGTCACTTTCCAACTTGAACTTTTGTTCCTTAAGAAACAATATACAATTCTTGGTCTTTATTATGTTAATTACAGTGTTTTTGAAGTGGTCATTCTGACACTGGAACAATCTCCAAAAAGTTGGGACCCCGTAAGTTTTATTTCAGCAACAATTACTCGTGGCGTAAACAAACACAGACAAGAGTAAAGACTTAAAATAAAACTCGTTCTGAACTTTTCGCAGCGGGAGAAAGTTTGTCACACTCATTTCTTTTTTTAGCCAATAAAAAACTCAGTGATTTGAATGCAAACTTGCGCGTGTTATGTAAAAGGTTTAAATCGGATTCTTTACGAGGCGTGCAGTGTTTTGTAAATGTTTTAATAAACACGGTTTACACTGAGTTGCCATGGAAATTATTGTTTAATCGGTGGGAATTGACGTCGAATACGGAGTTATTTATTTAATACAACAAAACATGGAATTGCTATATCTCCTTTTGGAAAATACTTGTAAACATAAAGTGAAAAGGATCATTTTCTCTTATTTATTGTATTACTATACTGGGTGGTCATAGCAACACGCTATAAATGTATTGATTCAAAATAAAATTTTACATAAATTTTACAAATTATTACCTACAACATTTTTATCTCATTGAAATTTTCACAATGGGGTTAATCATTTCGAGTTTTTCTTTTACATGAGAAGGTACGTGTACGTATATTGGAAACCTAGTAGTTGCATTGTTTACATTATTAAAAGATGCGTTCTGTTATTGTCATACAAATTTTTGATACATTAGTAGAGATGGTATTTTAATGTGTTTTTCCTAATTTTATGTGAAAGAACAAAATCTGTTTTGAAGAAAATGCTATTATTTGAACTCAATATGACTTTATCTATTTTACCTAAAAACTTTTTTTTTTTAAATTGGATCTAACTTACCAAATTTAAAACCTAAATTATCGTTTTCCTGTACCTAAATCATATTTTTCGTATTTTTTTTTTAATTTCAGCTCATTTACAAATATTTGTAAATTTGTATGTGACAATTTTGTTCTTGTGCAAGTATTTTTATCATTCTGTTTTATATTTTAAGTAATTTAATAATTAATGGAATAATCACAAAACTAAAATCTACAGGAACTTCAAATATTTAACACATTCATGATTCATGTTAAAGAAAAATTTTAGATTCATATCATGAATACTATATAATATAAGTAAAGGAGATGGGAAGGACAGAATTGCCAAATTTCTTTTTATATTTTTATAGTCGTATCAATGTTATCATTGCCATTGTTGCAGCAGAAATAAGAAACAAAAAAACTGCAATTTCGAAATAAATAAAAAACATTAACTAATAACTTCGGAATGTGAGTATTTTTCGGTGTCCAACACCCGTAGTAAATTTTTCCTCATTTCGCCATTTATCTCCAGTTTTATTTTTGTGCTTCGTCTTGCCATAAGTCTTGCTTCTTTGGGTGATAAGTATATTAATATTTGTCACAAGGAACTTGTTTTGTTATACGCGCGACACTTTGATTTATTTTTGGAAGGATTTCTAAATTGTTGTATAAGTGTGACAATTTGTAAGAAAGCGTACTAGTTCAGCTCGAAGGTGGACATGTATTTGTTATACATGACTCATAAGTGTACATGTTTTTTTCTTATATGTAGATTCAATAGAGAACATTTTTTATTTTATGAGATACATAAATTTTGTCACAATATTGTAGTATTGAAAGGTGGTATACATTATTGTTAGGATGAAGTATAGTATGTTTATAATATATAATAAATATGGTTGGTTCACAATAAATAATGAATACATGTCACCATTCAGAGCAACATTTTCTAAACGAAATTTATTTTTTATAAAAAATTAATAACAATATTATTGTTTCCCAATCTATTTCTTCCACTCTTCCTGGCTTTGTTCCATGCTTATTATTTAATTCTTCTCTTCCCGTTCTTATATCTGTTATTCTAGCAATTCAATTCTTGGTACCTGTCTTTTCCCTTTTTTTTATTTCATTTCTTTTTTTTTACTTTATCATTCATTATTTAATATGTCCAAACTAGTCGTTGTTTGTTTTTAGTTTTGTAGATGTATTTGCAAATAATTGTTAATTTTTTTTGCAACCTTATCGTTGGTTTCATCTTTTCCTAATGGCTTCTTCGTAAGGAAGAATCTAATTTTCCACGTGTTGCATATTAATATCATATTTAAACTTTAAACAACCACCTACATCACATTCCATGTACATTTAAGTTGAGGAAACATAATCTTGCGCAATTTTCTTACAGAATTGTTTCACCAATGGAAATTTTCTACAAGCCCACGATAGACTAAATATTTCAAAGAAACTGTCAACAATTTTAATAAACAATGACTAGTAGCTCATCATTTGCATCAAGATTAGGAAATTCGTAATTAAAAAAGTATTATACTTGTAAACAGGTCGTTAAATCCTACATTCATTTTTAAACAAAGAAATTGTTGTATTTGTTTAACAAATTATATTTCCTAATAAAATTTATAACGACTAGTTATAGCTTACTTGGTTAACGTGCTCCGATTCGAATTGGACGGGCTTTGAGATCTTGGATTCAAATCCCGGCTTCGCCAATCTTTCTCCAAATAAAAATACCGCTATGTTCGAGTGGTTCGGAACCCACTGAAGCTGTAGGTTTAAACAAAACAAGACTTGATTAAATCGTCTAGATTAAAGTCTTGTCTAGATATCAAGACTCTAGATTGTTTCAAGATTCTTTATTAACCTACGCATACGCATTAGACAAGAACAGATAATTCTTCGGCAGCGTTCTTTTTCTATTTTATAATGACTGTTTTAGCTCGGATGTAATAAGTTTCGCATGGTATATTTATATTTTGCAAATTTAAATTTTTTGATTAATCTAGATTCTTGAAAATTGTCTAGAATTTTCTCGTCTTGATCTAGAATAAGAAAGTCTTGTCTTGATAATCTAGACAAGAAAAAGTTTAAAAAGTCTACATCTACACGGTAACATTATATAGGTTCCTTACAGAGGCTGAGGCTATGGGTTGACAACCCATATATTTACCATAAATGCACAGAAATGAATTAGTACATAAATATATTGTATTAAAATTATTTTTGTAGTTATTTCTGACACAAAAACCAAACCACCTATAACATGACTTCGAAAAATTGCAAAATGGAACGTATATTTGGAAAATACCGTGAAAACGGATTTTTGTTTTTACGAATAAATTATAATATACCTCATTTTGGATACTTCTATTACTGTTTTATGTTTTAATTGCAGTGCTGTTTGTTGCTATGTTTGAATTTTTCATTTTTTATTTTATTTCATATCATGATTGAGGTTATAAAATATCAGTTTTGAACACAATATTGATTCATAGAGTGAACCCACCATTCCTATCTATTTTTCTTCTTTTCACAGTTCCTATGTACAAAACAGCACAATACATTTTAAATTCGATTTAGGATATTATTAATATTTATTTCTGATACAAAATATCAATTTTATTTATATTTTCGGAGACTTAATTTGACATTTTGTGACAGTTGAGTTTTAATTTTAAGTTTTAGAAAATGTAGAGTTTGTATACTTTTGCAACTAAAAAATAAAAATAGAATTAAAATTAAAACAAAAACATTTGCAGAGAATGATTACGCACATAAACATGATATCCTTCCTATGACTAAAACATAAAATTAAATCTAAAATTAAATTCAAAACAGTAGCTGACAATAATACTTAACAAATACCGATTTCAAACAATTGTCTTCGATCGATAAAATATAACTATTAAACAATGCCGCTACGAAATATTTTTTGTAAAATTAAGATTAAATTCGAATTATTTAGAGATAAAGATAGATAATAAAAAATGTGTCTAATATTTGTAATATCTAGGAATTTGTTTGAAAGCGCAGTGGAGCTCCTATTGAAAATAAAGCAAAGCGACCGCCTAGGGCAAAAAAGTGACGTTTAGTGCCGCGCATCTAAGCCGCTGGAGAACAATACACCCTGCAGCCCGCTGCGTCGGAGTAGATGTAAATCACTGTTGACGTTTTCATGCTGACAGTAAAATTAATTGATTTGCACGGGCCCAACACGCGCGCTATAAAAGAATAAATTAAATAAAAAAGTGTTTGCAATATAAATGAATGCAGTTTTTAGACTTCTTTCAAATTAAACTGCAATCATTCTTCAGCCCGGCCATTTGCATACGAAGGTGTAAGGTTATGTGTCAAAATATAATATATTACTTTTTTTGTGAATTGTTGATTATGCTTGAATTATTACTCCCAAGCTGCCAGCTTGAATTTTTGCTTTTTTGTGACAGGAATTTAAATAAATAAATACATATTCAATCTTGAGAGCAATTACTGACATTCATTTAATTAACAGAACCGTAAAACCTTTATTTTTTCTCGATTGACAATAAGTCATGAAAATTTTACTGTATTTTTTACTACAAAATGGCATTTCAAATGAAATATAAATGCTATTAAAGTTAATTGAAATATTTAAACAACAATTCTTTTAAATATCATCCCCTGTGTGTGGTATAAATATGTCATAATCGATATCTGCTATAAAGTAATGTGTAATAAGATGTGAGTGATACTTATTTATTTTATGATATCCCGAATCGTAAACGTCATATTAGAGAGCTCCATCTCTAATGGTAAAGAAGGTTTTATTGGACTAGCCCGTAACAGTGTTTTACATTATTAGCAAGATAAAAGAGTTTTTACTCTTGATAGTTGAAAATGATTGAATATTCATGAAAATTAGTGACACCGTCTAGATCTAGACTTTCTAGATTCTTGTCTTATCTTTTCTATCTGCCCTAGTCTAAAGTGTATGCGCAGGGTAATGTTAATCTAGACAAGACTTTTTATTCTAGACTTAGACTTAGTCAACTCTAATAAAAATAAATCAGGCAGCATTTGTTTTTTTTTCATATCTGAAGTTTCAGTTTGTTAATCTGATTTGTGATTCTTGATTTATTTTTATTTGATTCAAATAAAAAAAATTATAGGTATTACAAATTATAAATTCAAAGTTTACACTTTTCTTGAGTTTAATGAATCAAAATTTAATTCGAATTTGGAGGGTTGAGTTTCTTTAAAAAGTGACAGTTTGCCTTATTGACCTAGGTTACTGTGGTTATCAATCAACGATAGTGAAAAACAATTTCTGAAGTTAAATAATGATGGGTGTCCAGGCTAGTAATGAAAATAGTTATTTTTGATTCTAGATTACGAAATGTGTGCTATTCTTGCAAAAAAAATCATTCTCGAATGCAAAAGTATTAAAATGATATAAGAAAGTGACGAAGACAATAAGTAACAAATATAATTAAATTGTTACCCTTCATTTTTACCATAAAAATTATTGGATATAAAAGACTTTTGCATGCTGTATAGACAAAAAACAATCATTTCGCATGTTGATAGTTGTCATGTTAATATCATTTTCTTCTGACAGTTTTGGAAAAAAATATTTTTTACAAACGTTGTAGTAACATTCGTCATATGTTTTCAAACACTGTTTCAATTTTTTTATATTTATTTATTGCAATTACGTATATCATAAAACATTGTATCATGCTCAACTGTATCCAAAATTTATCAATTCACTCTGATAAAAAGCTCGCTTCGCTCGCTCTTTAGGTACCGTTTCCGCCCATAAAGATCTGAGTATTTGCCTTGCAATGAAATTATTGAAATTACTATTACATCGTGCAGAAACAGTATAAAGAGTTATTATATTTGTAAGAGCGGTTTATTATTTTGATTTGATTTAATACTTAGCGCAATAAGTGATAATGTATCAAAGCCTTTGGTGCTTATTAATTTGAACATGTGGCAACATCTTAAGGCTGCAATTATAAGACAGTAGATATGCGTCCTCGTAGTTCCATTTCTCCTATTTATGGTCCATATCTGTTGTGAGAATAAAGCAGTCTTTTCTTTGGAATATGAAATGAAGAGATATCTGTATGGAAGCGCAGTGTTAATGTGCATGCCCAAAGCGTATAAAGTCATATTCCAGATAACAGACTCGACGTTTTATGCTAAGTTCACACTTAACGATTATCACTGGCTTCACTCCAGATAATATAGATACACACACATTACCTTTATTTCAAATTAACCTATTTTTATTCAAAGGCAAGATAACGTTTTATTATACTGATAAAATACTAAGGCAAGATACTCAACCTGTTAAATTGATTCCAGATTGGACGATTGACAGCTATAACTTTTTTGTTTTAAATTTTTTACTCGCAAATAAAAAACTTACCAGATTCATTAAAAATTTAATTGCATTTTAATTATTTAATATTTCAAAGAATTATTCATTCATTGCATAATTATAAATATAATTTATTATCCATTGCTGGGTGTGTCAATATGCCATATACATGGTGCCACTTAGCATTCTGTATTGCATTTATTTAATAATTCGTGCCTTACCAATGTTTGAGTTTGTGATATTGTTCTTTTTCTATGGTTTTTTTGAACCAAAATTTTCCATTTCTCATCTAACCCAATAGCATTTTTTCCGATTTTCTTTTCTTTCCACTTCCCTACAGTGCAGTCGCAATGTTCCATGGTTTATTCTTCTGTCCCACAAATTCTACACATTCTATATTCAAGTTTAACTCAGTATATGTTGTTGTTCTTTTCATTTTCGCAGCTGAATCTGGTATTTATACATTACCAATTTTTTTATTAATCTTGCCCGTAACGATCGTAAAAATATTTGGGGTTCTCTTTCAATTATTAATTTCGATTATTCGCGATGAATTACTTCCGCCTCATAGAATAAAGAGGAGAATATGTTTTGTCCTTCTATGTTGACCAAAATCTGGCCTGTCTTACGTATATAGTGATATATGATCTAAGTAAATACCCCGTTCGTACGCCTATATTTATGGAAGTATTTGGAGAATACTTAAATTATTTTACAGAATAAGAGCCAGTTGCATCAATATTTCTTAATTTTTAAGATTTCCTTACATGGACAATATCACATGGAAATAAATTGTCAAATGAACTACTCAACATTACTGTTAAAATTTGTATTAGCATTGGTTTGTTTGAATGTTGTTTAAAATTTAAACGTTGTTTATATATAATTTAAATCATTATTTACAACTAGTTAGAAAAAAACCAACGAACAAATTTGATAAATTAAAATAACGTGTGGGAAATAACTCCTAATGGAATTTTTTCAGTTTTATATTGATTTTATTTCATAATTTAGATGGCAAATCTAGAAGTAGTTATTTTCAATCTTATTTCTTAGGAATTATCTAATTAAAATAAAAATAAAATAAATTATGATTTTTGGTTTGATGTGTATTCCAGCATTGAAATCTCTACGAAAATTTAATATATGATTATTTTTCTGTTTGTTAAATTGTTGAATTAGAATACGTAATAAAATGAAGATTTCTGTGATAAATGAAAACCATCAAACACATAACCTTTTGAAAAAGTTGAAGTGAAGAAACGCAACAACTTTTATTTTCAACACATAAAATGATAAGCAATAACTCATAACTTTTTCTTTTTCTAGATAAAGTGTAATATCTCTCACAGTTTATTGAGAGTATTTAGTGGATATTCCGGTCAAGTGATCTACTTTCTGCTTTGCGCTTTGCGTCACGTCGGAGGTTTTTAAACAAACATCGAATACGCGTGCAATGCAACGCATAAATCAAGGCTTATTAATTAGGCGCGCTTGTATTTTTGTGATATGTATCTCCCGATTTCATAACTGATCATCGATTGACTTTTAATGCGATGTGATAACCGATGCAGGATAATGTTTTGTAGACATGCAACGCTTATCAAAGAATAATAATCGTAAAGTTTGATGCTGCAGAACCAGTAGCCAGATGAAATTTTAACCTCTATATTTTTCTCGGCGAAGTATCGGCGTTATTTATATCAGCTCAGAATATATAACGATGCCTGCGATGTTCGCTGGAATCTATGTATCGTTGCTACACTGTATTAACATTATTTCATTCTTTGCAGCTACTGAGATAAATTGATTCCATTAACAAACATTTTTGCAAGCTGACATTTTGATTATTAATTGTAATTATTATTTTTTGATAACCACAAAACCAAAAAGATCTTTGTGATTTACGACAAATATTATACTAAATTTTGTCTTCAAGTTTTTTTACTAAAAAAATTCATTTCGCCGACTATACAAAACAGATAAGTATCAATTTTTATTTTATAAGAGTTGTCATTGATGATATGATTTATATGTAAACAGAATTGCTGTGGAAATATTATTGGTAAACATGAAAATGGAGCAAAAAGTTCATCTAATAAATTTATTAAGAACGAATTACTATTCAATTGGTTGTAATTTAAAACATACTCACTATCGTAAAAGTTTTGTTTTGGCCTTGTGGTATACAGTATAAACAATAACTATTATTTGACTGATAAGTAAATAGGAGAAATAAGATTCCTTGTTTGTAATAAGAATTAAGTATATTTTTTTGTTCTAAACAAACGCCACTAGTTTAGTGGAATTAGCAATATTTGCAGGTAATTATCAGTATTTCTAAATGACACGGAGCAAGATTTATAGTGATATTTGACAACCTAGAAGTACAATTAGTACAATACTTTGATGGCGCAAAGCAATATATGGTTGTAATAATTTTTTTTTAAATATTTTTTCTTTAAATTCGTATTACAAGGAACAGAAAGGTTAAGTTAATCTTATTTATTTTATAATGTAGTAATTATATTTTTCTGATTTTTGATGTTCATCTCGATTTTCCACTGGATATTATAAAAATTAAATCATATTGAACTGAAATTAATAGATACATATATTTAATTAGTACATTATAACATAAAAAGCATGAACTTTAACGTTTCTGTACTATGTGATATGTATTTAAGAAAAAAATATTTAAAACAATGGATTATGACCATACTTCAATGAATGCTTGACGCATGCATACTCAAAGTATTTTTCTTCTAAGTTGTCAAATAACACCACAAATCTTCCTCTGCGTCATTTAGAAATGCTAATAATCATCTACAAATATTGCAAATTCCTCCAAACTAGTGAAGCCATCGTTGGAACTAAATAATATACTTCATTGTTTTTATAAATTGGGACTAGAGTTAAATGACATTTCAGGATGTTAACAAGAGGTATAACTAATCCGGGTTAGTGGCTAATTCTTCTTAAGAATCTGGGTGAAAAATGAAATGGTCGCGAGAAAAGTTTTGTATGTATTTCGGGAATAAATATCCGAATACAACAACTGAAAATTACGGTCTCTGGAAAAAACCTTAACATAAATAATTATGATTATCTTACCTGTTTTATCTGTTATACTGAAACTGTGTTTTAAGGGTATAAACTTTTTTTATATTTTAAAATAAAATGTAGTGGTTTTATTTAGAATACAATTACTTGTATTTTTATTGAAATAAATATAACACTTAAACATATCGTACTTTATATTTACTTACACTAAGGAATAGTCTATAGGCACAATAGTGTAAACATAAAGATTTACTTAGATGTAATATGTACACAGTATGAAACTTAACAACTACAACTAGGAGTGTGTGGGTGTGTGTGTCACGTGAGGAAGAAGTCGTGCTCGGGGAAGAGGTCGGCGTCGTCGAGCAGCGAGTGGTCGGAGAGCGGCAGCGACTCGCCGTCGGACTCGAGCAGCAGGTGGAGGTCGTGCCAGGCGGCGGCGGGCGGCTCGGCGAGCGCGTCGCTGAGCGCCGAGATGTACTGCATGGCGAGGCGCAGCGTGGTGATCTTGGTGAGCTTCTCGCTGTGCGTGACGGCGGCCGCGGCAGGGCTGGGCACGCAGCGCCGCAGCGCCTCGAACGCCGCGTTGATCTCGCGCATGCGGCTGCGCTCGCGCGCGTTCGCCGTCTTGCGCCGGTACTTGGACAGCGGCGCCGGCCGCGCCTTCTCCTTGCCCTTCGCCCCCGCCGCCTCCTCCTGCTCCTCCACCACCGAGCCACCCCGCCGCCTCCCCCGCGCCCCACGCGGCCGCAGCGAGTACTTCTCCCCCTTACCACCACCCCCCGTGTTGTTGTTCTTGTCCGGGAAGCTGAACAGCCTCTCGGTCACGTCCTCCAGGTACTCTCCCTCCATGTCCTCAAACATCTTCACCATAACCAGCTATCCCCATACACACATCACTTGTCGCACTTCACAGTTTAGGAGTTTGTGTCTTGCGTGACCGTTGAAGTCTCCAGGGCTAGTCGAGCTGCGCGCTAGCTAAGATCGTGCCGGACACTGAGGCGGCTGGAGCCGGACCTCAGAGTAAAGTGCTTCCCCCACCACTTGGTACACACACACCCGCACTATCTCCACACTTGTATCAAAGTCACACGCACTGGATTTCATAACTGTCATGCATAACGCCGAAATTTTCCTAGAACCTCCAACCGATTCTGCTGTGTTCTTACTTCACACGTACAGTTTGTTTTTCTACTCAGATAAACGTGATGTACGAGTATTTTTGTCTCCAGAATATCTGACCAGACAAACATGTTCTCAAGTAATCAGACTCTTTACAAGTTGTTCTCACACTTTATTATTTTACATACATATAAATATTTTTAATTAAAATATTTATGTTGAAGTTTCACTATATTCATCAACCAAATTTTATGTTCCCTTCATTGACGTCAATCTTGTTATTATAACAACCTCATCATTGCAATAAGACAATGAAGGTCGAAGGAATGAATGTGGTAACTGATAAATTAATATTTGTGACGATAATATAAATGAAATTTAGAATAGTTCTTAAAAGTCTGATGAAATTATTCAATTATAATTGTCATTTGCCATTTGTTAAACTGATTCTTTCTTTTGGTTGAGTACAATTATTACCCAAAATATGATGCTGGTCATTGGTACTTAACATCACATGATATACGACAGAAATTTTATTTGTTCTATATTAAATAAAATTTATACTAACAATTTAAAAAGAATTAAATCTTTAAAATGTGACATACGGATTAGTATACTGCAGAACACTTCGACAGTTACAGCAGTATGTTTCATATTTGCCGCGTATCAGTGAACCTTAAGGTGTAAATATAAGCATGCAAATTATCAAATTATTAACAGCTGTAATGTGGAACTGGAGTAAAAGTTGTTACTTTGTATATGTATAAATTTATGATTTTCCTTTCATTTTCCTTTGGTTTGATTTTGATAGCAGTTAATCATTAGCGAAGCATAACCAATCATACAATTAACCAATTACAATGCACGCGTGTCCTTATTTGCACGTATCATCTATAAGCAGCGAGCGTGAAGCGTGGTGTGCGTGTGCCACTGAACGCCCACGCAAACAAGAAGTCGGAAATCTTAAATGGAAAACAAATAAAATGCAAACACACGGCGTTTGGCGGAAATTCGTTTCTACTAATGAGCTGTTTATACAACTTTTTTATTATTTTTTTTTTCTTATAGAAGTTCATATATGAATATTTTTTACATATTTATCTCCCTTGTCAAATAATTAAGCAAGAAATTAATCCGTATAAGTTTAAATTACGTCGTGATGTAGTTTACGTTACGGTGGCACAAAACAATAAAATAGAACTTTTCTGTTCAAATGTACAATACACTCCACGAATAAAAATATAACTATTATTATATGTAGACTATGACAACAAAGTGTTTTGTATTTACAAATTTTCTAATGAATGTCTTTCTCATATTATCTGTCTTTTCTACAGAGGCCATATAAGTCACAGCTAAATTGCAGTAAAAATTTTGTACACTTAATAATTTATTTTAAGGGAACTATATACTATTTAAGTGAAATTATATAATTGTTAACATTGTTTTTTAACAAATTATTAAAAACATTTAAAATATGTTAAATGTGAATATTCGGAAAGAGTCTATTCTTAATTGCTTTTAAAGGAGAGAATGATTTTATTAAAAAATCATACACAAAATAAATAAACACTACACAAAAAATAAACCCAAATACAACATCAAAAACACACTGAAGACACTGAAAGACGACCACGTTCTAAACAATCTGACTAAACACTAACATCTAGATTCATAAAAAAAGTAAATTTGGGGTTAACTAACTTCAACTCTTATATTAGTTACAATGTTTCCCGCTTTAACTTTTGTTGCCTCAAATCAATAACTTACATAGTTATAAATTGGCTATATTGAGAATTAGTTCGTTTTTAGTTGCTGCCTGTTCTATGTTTTGGACATTTTTAATAGCATAATTGAACTGGAAACAGAAAATACAAAAAAATATTTTTTCAGATTTTTATCGTTCATCTCGATCTTCCACTGAACATGTTAAAAATCAAATCATTTTGAACCGAAATAAATAAATACATATATTTAATTACTACTTTACAAAATAAAAAAGATTAACTTTAACGTTTCTGTTCTATGTTATACGGATTTAATATATTTGTAACATCAATCAATGTTTTGCGCATGCGTGTAATCAAGGTATTTCACATCTACGTTGTCAAATATCACAAATCTTCCCCTGTATCATTTAGAAATGAAGATAATAATCTGCAAACATTGCTAACTCCATCAAACTAGTAGAATTATCTTTTGGACTAAATAATAAACTTAATCCCTTTTATGAATTGGGAATGGAGTTAGTTTAACATTTCATGAAGTTAACAATGGTTATAAATTTGGAGCTAACTTTATTCGGAGTCAGTTAGCAATTCTTTTTATGAATTAGAAACGGAGTCAAAAACAGGAATAAATTTCGAGGTAGTGGCTAATCGCTTTTATGAATCTGGCTGTATATTAGCACTAACTGAAAGAATAATGAAGTTGGACTCTCCCGTAATTTATGACAGTTTTGTAATTCGATTGTTACTCTCATATTTGATATGCTTACTAGTTCACAAATTTTATTTTCCCCCATCTACTTGATTCTACCTCGAACATTCATTTTAATCTGTGTCTTCTACTTTTTCTTCTTGTAGGGTATAAGTTCGCTAGCTCTTCATTTGGTCGTCTTCTCGATGTCTCATTATCCGCAAATCTGGATTAAGACCCCTTGTTACTGCATCGTTTACAGCATTACGTTGACTTGTCTTGCGTGCGACACGCTGGATTATACTTAGTCATCTTACCATCACACATGCCAAATTAAGATGCCGCTAAGAAGGCATAAAAATAACAAGACGCATCAAAGAAAGGTCTTTGGCTGACAACTTGCATTAGTAAATCTGCAGGATATATTCACACGAAACGACTTTTTCTCTTACTATCGAAATACCAATTTCGGTAATTGTATGAAGATATATTTGAAACTGAGTTGCGTACGATTTACAACTATTTATGAAAAGTTCTTTATCCCTATAATATTTTAATATATTTTCAAGTTTCAAATTGAAGTACATTTAAAAGATTATTTTAATCAAGAAGAAAGTACCGCAAATCCCATAAAACTTTATAACGGGCAATTGGTATATTCTACAATGTGTTTCAAATATCTCTTAATACAACTATACTTGGTGTGACCATCCGTATTGCACGAAACAGTACTTTATGTAAGTGCTCTATCGCTTCGTTATATGTATGGGAAAATATGTCTATTTTCTCTTAAGTGTCGCGATTTGTCTCGGATTTGACGTAAATCAATTAAAGACATTTTTATAAATGTACTTTTGATTGTAAGGTCAATGGTACAACGTAATAAAAATGTTCAGCTAGGTAATTATCATCAGATATATTTAGATAAATATTAATATCATATAATCCATATAACAATTATTTAACTGTAAAATTAACAATGTAAACTATGTGTTTTCAAATATGAATAATTATAAAAACATCCTGTTATGTTATACATATTTAAATGCAAATGTCACCGATCGTGAATGTAACCCTAACGTTTACAGTTTATAGGGGAATCCTTTTTACATGTGCATTGTTTGTCTGAAAATTTATTTTTGTATAACAGATTTTCGTTTTCAATTTCCGTTACACCGAGATTCAACTGTAATAGATTTATTATAATGTTATAGTATTTTACAATATTATCGTGGTAAAAGGTTTTTACTGGTGGTCACACAATTGTTTATTTGTTATTTACTTGTAAATCAAATTTAAATTAAAACCAAATTCTGACAGTTACTAATGTTATGTCAAAAAAATTTATGACAGGGTTAGACACAGATTTCATTAATGAAACTATGCAACTATTAACCAGTAAAACTGACACATACTTTACAGGTTAGTATCTTATAAATGTTAGTTTCTCTGGTGAAAAACATTTCAAATAAATGACGGTTTACAAGGATTTTATTTGAACAACGAGACAATCAACACTAATCTAATCGATGTTATTGATTTCATTTCATATGGAAAACCCTTATTTCTAAATGGCATTTGTTTATTTCATTGATTATGTTTTTCATTCGTACTGTGAGAATTCAGAATATATAATAATAATATTTTTGTTTAATTATATTCATTTGTTTTTTTTTTTGAGATTAATACGCGTAACTTCATAATAATATTAAATGTTACTTTATTTGTACCATGGTCATTTTTAATAAATAACTGAAACAATTATAAAATTAGCCCTCTAAATAATAAAATCGAGTTTATAGGAATTGAAAGTACTAGCAAAGGTGACTGAAACAACTTGCTTCAACCAGCCCTATGACGGGGAAAATTATTACGCTCTGGCTTTTTTATAACGAATGTTTATGTACAAAAAAATGATTATTTGGGATAATTTCTGAATTTTGAATTGATTTTTTTTTACAATCAAAACTTTCAGCTCCGATCTCCCCTATTTAAAATTTGAGCAGATTGACATTAATATATGTCATTATCTGTTTTAGCACGGTCCTTAAATTTCTTTTCGGCGGGAGTCAAATATCTAACAGCCAGATTCCTAAAACAGGTTAAAATGTCATATTCAAGCTAAGCTCGATATATATATATATATATATATATATATATATATATATATATATATATATATATATATATATATATATATATATATAAACCAGTTTCAGCTAATCCTGTTTTGTGAATCTGATTGTAAAAGTTTAAAGAAAGTACATAAATAAAATATGAAGAAAATTTCAATTTAGTGTTACGGAAAGCATTTTTTGTGAGAGATACAAACGGTAGATTAACCCACCCACATTTGTGCCTGAAGTGTTTTTTTCCGTTAATAACACATTTATGTCAGTATCTATTACTCCGGTCAAGATATCCGTTGGTAAAATCAATAACACAGTCTCTAACCTCCAATTTACTAATTGTAGTGATGGAGAGTTAAGAGCAGGGCGGTTGGGAGATTACAAGCGATCTAAACGTTCGCATGTACGAACGCCTTCATCCTTGATTCAATAACAAACGGTGATTACACCCTGCGTGCCCAAATGTATTTAATTATAACTGAGAGGCGCCTAGTGCTCTGCCCTGAGGGAGGATTACAAAAGGCTCTAATCACAACAGTTACAAGATGGACAGATAAAATAATTATAAGATTATGTTTCTTATATTCAACAGATAACAGATAAGGTAGACAATAAATATTATAACCATTATTACCCTTTAAGGTCTCGCCAGTATTTATGTTATAGTGCATTTCATTATCTGTCATACATATTTTAATTGTCAGTCCAATATACAATGCTGATTAATTTAAAATATTATATTTTGTCCGTGCGTGTAACGTACAATGAATTATATTTCAAAATATATGAAGAAAATTCAGCGTATGTTCGGAGACTTCAATGATTCGTTAAGATACATTACAATTTAATCTAATGAAACATAAATGTACATACAATCTGTTTTCAGGAGTTGATCCTCACGTCATCAACATCTGATTTTATTATTATTATATATTATTTTATCCATCTAGTTTTTACCTCTCGCCAGTCAGTAGAAGAGATATTGGAATCATGCTAAAAATAGGATAGTGTGTTTTCAATGGATAAGCACGTTTTGAAGTCCCTAGAACACGATTTTAATAATTTTCGTACTGTTTGCTCGTGTATGTGGATGGATGGATGGATGGATTGATGGATGGATGTTGTGGTAACGATTACTCAAATACGAGTAAATAAAAAAAGTTGAAATTTTGGATATAATATTTTAATACCCTAGATTAGATCTGATTAGATTTTGGTGTTAATCGTGCTACCGGAAGTGGTGTTTTCATGAATATCTAAAGTGATTTTCTGAAATATCTGTATTATCTATGAATATATGAGAATTTTTGTAAATAGAAATTTAATATTATGTCAATACAATTGCGGTTAATTGGTTTACAGTGATAATGGCAATTATTATAAATGACAGTAAAAATATTGCAAAAAAAATTATCGAATACTTTACAAGCAATTGTACAGCAGTCAACACACGAATACTCATTGATATAATAACAATTATACTTGTTATTATATCAATTTCAAATATCAAACGTCTGTCACCGTGGCAGAAATTCAAATATCCAAAGAATTTAAGAAATTGTCATATAAGTGTAGACTTGTAGAGTATTTTTCATATGTGTAAGTACGCATAACCACAAATAATGATGACTGTTATAAAATCACAAGCTCACTTTGTAGTTGATATTTCCTGATCTCATCTCAATGATCTCATAACAGGTCCAAATAATAGCAACGGAAGTTATAGATTTCCACTTGTGTACTTATATTTTTAATTTTATTTACAAGTAAATACCAAATACATGCAAGGTAAAAGTTTTAACTGCTTCAAGGAATCATTTCCTCCTATCAGCAGTGTTACTATTTTACCTTGCTAATAATGTAAAATATTACAAAGTTTGTGGTCTGTTGGAAAGAGTGCTATGAACAATGATTTTCTCTGTGAACAATGATCACATGCGAATCTAGCCCCCTCTTCTCCGTCTGCTTTCTCCTCGTTTGCTAACATTGGCTGCCGGAGCGAATCGTCATTGGAGGACCTACTTACGCTCGACGCAGATTCATTGCATACCGAGACTTGGGCCGGTCTTATCCACACTCACTAATTATTCTCCTAGCGTAGGATTCACACCAAATACGAACCGATTTCTATTCTTTCTAGCAGGAATTGTTACGACGACAGATTGCAAAATGGACTACGTTCCTTATCTTTTCTCCGGAGAGATTGCAATTTATGATGTCTTTATTATTTTTTGTTTATGATAGAACTTAATTTCACTTACGTGAAAATAGCAGAATAATAACAGTAAGGTACATTATTTAATATTTTGTCAGTAAGGTAGCAACAAGTGTAGGTAACATAAATGAAAGAAAATAGTCCTGTATTGTTAATCTTTTGGTATTTAAGATTAATTTTCTGGTTATGCGAAAAATATTATATGCAAAATCGTATATACTTCTTAATATACTCAAAAATTATTAGGATTATTGAACTTTCCTCACATGTAAAACTTACACCAATACTTGGTTACAGTTTTATTTAACTTCTTGTATATTAAAGGAAGAAATTGCCAGTATTTTTTTCAAGTTAAGTTACCTATGTGTATAATTTTTCATAAGTAATATAAAAATTATATTGATCATGACAGCTAATTATAAGTAAATTTTACCAATTAAATTTATAGCTAGAATCAGAATTATAACCATGACGACGCTATGTGGTTTTATCATTTTTTTTAAACTGTTGGAAGAATCGAATGAAGCATCCTGATTGGGTGAAAATGAGGTGTGTGGAGTAATCATTAACTAATAATTTCCTCAGTAATCTGATTTTTTTTATTTACTCTACAAGAAAGATTAACAATTGGTTAGTGAATTTTGAATATAATTTGTGCAACGGTATGGCTTCGAGTTAAGTTAGATGAATAATTTAAGAATTATTATTTATTGTTATTAGTGTGATGATAAAAATGTAAGTAATTATTTTAATTGGTGATGAATAGCTTTATCTGGCACTATTCTAAATATCTTTCATCGCAGTACTTACAACATAAATCTTCCTACAGTATTATTATTAATACAAACATATATGGAATAGTTAAAATCATACTTGCTTAACAACCTATCACAACACAAATGCCCTAGACTAGAATGTTTCACATTTGTTTGGATAACGTGGTTAGCAATGCAAGTATTAAAATGGCAATAAAAATGGAAAATGAAGAATTTTATAACACGATGGTAGACTTAGCGAGCAATAAAGAAACGTTATGGTAGCGGAGGAATTCCTACTACAAACTAAAGGAAAAAATAAATACTTCAAGCAAATGACAAATAAAACAATTCACAATATTATTTCGGTCAAATACTAATATAATTTCCATTTAACAATTTATGATTGCAAAGCAACTAGGGCCATAAATACCAATTATAAAATTAAAAATTACTGTATTTCATGCAATCTCGCATAGGTCTGATAACTCAGGTTGCTTGTCGCAGAAACTGCTGTCAAATCAGTTGCAGATATATGCATTTGTCTGATACCTGTTTAAGTGACATCGTATATTATTAATTCCATTGTTTGCACTAAAATATGTAAGTATTTCTGTTTGGAGAAATCGGCACAAATAAAAATATTTGTTGCGCAATGTAAAAATTGCAATGAGTTTCCCATGATTAATTACATGAATATGTATGCCCTTTAATTGCATAAAAAACATAAGCTCCTGGTATTCTAGTTAGCTGGACAACAGCGTAAAAATATGTATGCATGTATGTATGAGATAATTTTTTATCGTGAATCGTCATTGTAAAAAGTCTGTGGAATTAAGTGTTGAGGAGTTTCCTGGAAGCTCGTACTTAGAGAGCGCATCAGGCATTCCATTGATTGGTCCATAACTAAACGTGTCGCCGCCGTGTTTGCAACCACTAAAAATATTTCAGCGGACGTTGCAGCCCGAACGTCATTCAAGGCGGGGAGGAATGAGGCAAAGTGGGTTTTATCGCCGCAAAAACAGTAAATCGATTCCAAATCGATGTTCCGATGGAAAAGTATTCCATTCCCAACTTGTCTGCTCATATCGTTTACGCTTACGATACTCAATTGCGCTCAATGGCCATTTTTCCCAACGACAAACACCAACTAACTATTTTTGCAATTATAATTTTAAATTGCTGCCATTCATACAAATACTTCACATCGTTTCGCTCACATAAAAATAGTTTCAGTTCTATAGATAACTACACTGCTTAACAAATAACTTTTTTTTTCAAACTTTTTAAAAGTGACATTTTTTGTGATATGATTGACAACGTTGAAGTTTAATTTTCAGCTTTAATATCCCTAGGATATTGACAACTATATGTAATAATTTTGCGAATATTGCCGAAAACATCATGCTTGGCAACCTTGTTACCTACAAGTAACTTGCTTGAGAAAATTGTAGTGATGTCGCACGGTTTTTAGTAAAAATTGTTATTAAGGTACAAAAAAATGTACTTTTTGCATTCGGACGAAAACTGATACCTTTCCGATGTGTTTTCGAAGTCAATTATTCCGGTACTTTAGTGTAGTTACTTGGCTACACAAAATAACAGTCAGGGAATATTATTTCCCACCTATGACAAAGCATTCCTGTATAGTACGCAGTTCATTGTTTTCTAAAATAAAACTACAGTCATATTTAATCCCTAATTATTGAATACAAACCGATCGAAAAAAGTAGTATCTGTATCATGTAGGAAATGTGTCTTCTTGGACTCCTAGTGTGTACGGGTTTATATCACTTTTCTTACTAGATATACAATATATTATTTTCGAAATCTGTCATAAGAAGTTAATATTTACATAACAACTATGAACACACAAAATGATTGTTTTTTGTCTACAAGCAAAAGTCTTTTGTTGTTGTTATTAAGCCTTTATATACATAGACAAAAGTATATAAGCAAGGTAACTAAGTCATAATTGTATCAAATGTAATTTTGACTTGTCCATATGGTCATAATTTTACCATACAGATTTGTCAAAATAACGTGGGACAATTAGATAATGTAACTGTAATATCAACCCATAAAGACTTGCTCACGAACGTTACTCACAACAGAATTTTATTAAATAATATTTTCTTATAATATGAAACCGGTAAATTATTGAGCTCCGAGCTACGATTTCAATTTTCATCTGTGGCGGTTGTAACATAACTATCCTAGGTATGTTAATAATTATTACTTCCAACAATTTTTTTGATAAAATAAAGTGTCAATATTTAATCAAACCTGTCACTTGATTGTTTTCGTCACTTTCTGATATCGTTTTAATAGTATTGTACAACGACTTATTGAAATATTTTACTTGAAAATTAATATAACTTAAAACATTTGTTTGGTTTCTGATGTCAACTGCTAGTTAGAGAAAGGGTGAGATTAATTAACGTCATTTGGGCTTGTTATGATATCAATTGCAAATATTAACTACAAAGTGAGCTTATAATTTTATAACAGTTATCATTATTTGTGGTTAATATGTACCTACACATAAAAACACTCATATAAAATATCTTAAATTTATTTCCGCCATGGTCACATTTGACGTTTGAAATTGATATAATAAGTACAATTGTTATTTGGGCTACTTTGAAATATAGTTTTCGAAAATATATTGTTTGATATTTGATTGCGAAATACTTTGGCATTCTCAAAGGTCCTTTTTGCGAGTACAGGAACATTTCGCAATCTAGAATCGTAAACTATTTTCAATAAACTTAAATAACATTTCTACTGTTCCTTATTCAAAATGAGTAAGATATACAATATTTCTAAGGAACGAATATAATTCTCTATTTGTTATTCTATAAGCCATCAATTTTCATTAAAATATTTCCATGGATAATTATTTTATAAAATTTGCTTTTTTTTATTTAATTTAATGATCTTCAATATCCTTTCCAGAGTCTACAATGATTATATTTGTAGGCAACTGATACATGATTGAAAGGAAGAATAATATGTAACAAGAGGAGAATGAAAATTGGATGTATTGTGGAATCTTTTGTGTGAAGTGATGAATGAAGAGGCAGAGAGCTCTAAGTGTGTTCCCTTCTGAGAAATGACTGAAATGAGACGTACTGGTAAGTAATTAAGAGCGAAATAAAAGTAATTTTTATCGTGTAGCCCTTTTTTGTGTTTTAAATAATCGTAGCGATTAAAAGAATACAATTTCCAGTCGATTTCTTCCTTTTACATTGCTCTTTTATTCTTAATTAGTATTCTCTATCAAGTCAAAATGACTTTCAAAATTTAATTGATAGAAAAAAACCAACGGAGAGTTTTATTTTGTTGGCTTATAAAAACTGGAATAAACAATGCATTAATATCTCATTTAATGTAGAAATGTCTCATCATGCTCTCATTAACGGACATTTTCACCCTGAATGCAATTAGTTGAGAGGAGACGTCGGCAGCCGACACTCCGACTGTCGGATTGTTCGGGGCCTCCGAGGAATATTGATGAGTATCGACAGGAATCCCGGGACGGAATGCTCTCTTCTTCTAATCAGCAGATGCTTTCGCCATTCAAATGCTTTTTACCAACGTTGGATTGTTGTTTGTTCTCTAATCAGGAAGACAAGATGAAGATCACCACAACAATCAGTAGCGGAGATTATGTTTCTTCCATTATTACACCAATTACAAACACTTTTTATAATCACTGGTTTAATAGTCTCCATAGAATATATTAGATTATCGTAAAAACCAGCAAAATACGTTTCTTCATTTAGGAATAGTACTATTGCAATAGACTAAATAAGACATTCTGTTTCTTCATTTATGCATCATGGAATTTATTAATGTAAGTAGGAAAAATGTATTTCGTACATTTTTTTAATTTCTTAATATAAAATAATAGCACAACATAATGAGGGTTTATTCCAATTATTAATTACAAAATGTTTCATTAAGAAACTGTAGCTTCATCAATTAAATTTAAGAAATTTAAAATTACAACAACAGTTTTTTAAGTTGCAAGGAATGTAAGTACATTATTAATAATGAAGAATAAAGGTCCATGAATTATTCAAGAATTTATTCTTCATTATTAAAAATACTGAATCGTCTAACGTTAATGTTATACTGTGCAAAACAGTTTCACAGTTAAGTACATTATAACTAGGGTCTGACCGAAACACACGAAATTATTCGATAATTAAATTAATAAGACTTCAGTTTATTAGAAGATCATTTTATTTTTGTAGAGATAAGTGCCCATATTACAAGTTCACTTTTGTAATAAAATCGTTTACGGGAGCATATTTTTTTTAACAAAACAAACAAACTCGGAATACGGTCCACTATCTTTACTAAAGTACTTAGTATAAAGACATATTTATCTATCACCATTTCACAAGTATCACAAACAATCACAATCAAATAAGTAGTCTTTTCAAGAAGTATTTGTTACTAAGTAACAGGTTCTTTTATGAAGTATGCTCTTCTCTTAAAATAACGTTATTTTTCTTCTTAATTCTACAAACTAAATTAATGAGATCTTGCCTCATCTTCCACTTGGCACCTTTGTACTAGCAGCTTCAAAATAACGATAATAAAATAATAATTATGTTTTCCAAAGAAAGAAAATTGAAATAACGTACAAACCCAAAAGTACCAGACTTTTTATGAATACTAGTTTCGGCCGGGTCGGTTTTGGCCAATTTTTGGCTGAAACCGAAACTGCGGTAGAAATAAACATTTTTGGCCGAAACCCAAAACGAAAACATAAATTTTGGTCGGACACTAATTATAACATTCGAACATACATATATGAACTGAGATGGAGTTTGCAGAGCTGAAGTTTATGATACATGCTGACACATTTTTATTAATTTTTGACTTTCACTTTTTGAAGAAGAACTGTGTGGGATCGAAACCACTCGGAGCAAAAATAAAGCCTTCGAAATATTAACTGAATTCCAGAAATTATTGCCCTATCCTATTAATCGCTCAGTCAAGAAAAAAAATTGTTGTAATCTTACATTCCGAGTCGCTTATTATATTTTTCGCACTACCAACAGCAACTAACAACGAATTTAAAAAAAAAAATTTTAAAGTGTGGACCACGTGATAGTAGCTAGACGATGAAATATAATACGGAATTAGTATGATTTTCATAATTGCTCTACTATGAATAGTAGGACTGTTATTTTTTATAACTCTCCGTTGATAATGGTAACCAAATAATGGGTAAGATTCCATAACTTTGATAGCATGATAGCTATTATTTGAATTTATATGATATCAATTGCAAATATAAACTACAAAGTGTACTTGCAATTCTGTATCAGTATATTAAATTTATAGCAAATTTGAATTTCTGCCATATTTGTAATTGCTACGAGTTATAGAATCCCATCCAATAAATGTTATAACTCATATAGGAGATACGACTTATGTTGCTAAGGAAGAAAGTTATGCTTACGTCAACGGTTACGCGAAAAATATTAAGTAAAAATAATTTTATTAACAGTAAGAAAAAATCCGCGAATGTCAATTTTTGAGAATAATTACAGTAAATTCATATTGATTTATACCGTTGTTAAAACATTCTTTCAACATGTTTGCAATAAACAACAACTTTATAGCAAATTTATCCTATTTACTTTATTTAATTATTTATATTTATACGGCTTCTTTTCACTGTTTATCTCAATAAAACTGCGTGAAATGGCTGCTTGAAATGCACTTAACCCAAGTTTCCTCCGTCTTATCGTTGCAAGTGTGAAAGGAATTTTCTGAATCAATTTTATACTGGTTTAATTGCTAATACGCGATATACTATCATATGTGTAAAAACATGAGCAAATACTACACAAATGTAAGATATATTACAGACATCATTAATATTAAAAATATAGAAAGATTTACAGATTTTTTTTCATAACTCATTTATTAATTCTTCAATATGTTTAATAGAATGTGGACCTACAGATGGGATTGATCTTATAATATCGCTGTAATATTTTAGTTTCACCAGATCTTAACAATAATAATGTAAGACGTTTCAAGGCTATTCACATATGGGTGTTGAACAAATGATATTCCGTATAATTTACAATTAAAATTAAAAGGTAATTTGTAAATTTAAAATTTTAAATTGCATGTAGAAATGGACAAAAGAATATCTGGTTAAAATTTTAATAACAAAACATCATGCTAATAATTTTAATTTAAATATTGCGAAACACATCTTATGTTTTCTGTTAATAAATCATCATCATTGACACGATATTCAAACAAGCAACTACATAGCATATAGTATATAGTATATATTCTATAGTAAGGAATAAAGAGTAGATGAAATCCATTTAGTATTGAAATGTGTAAGTTTAGATTGTTCAAAAATATATAATGTATAGATTTTTATAGTATAATAATACAACAAGAGAAAGAGAATAAATTGAAAATAATTTGACAGATTTTTCGAAAACTTGTTGCCCTAAGAACTTTTGTGACAATTTTCAAATGGCAACAAATTTGAGAAAAAAGTGTAGAATTATTTTATAATTTCAGGGCTCTCGAGTTATATTTAATTATATAATTTTTGACATAAAAGGCACTAAATCGCTCATATCCGCTAATTTTTCTTTTGTGTTGATATCTATTCTATTCCCGGGAATAATCACTAGACTTTATTCTCAGTATAATAATGACAATATTGGTTAAAAAAACAAACTCATTACAAATAAAGAAAAATTTTATTGATTTAAAGAAACATAAAAAAATAATTAGTTAATACTTTCAGAATTAAGCTAAAAATTTAAAAAAAAATTGATATGGACACCACATGACTTGTACGCTAAATTATTCACATCTCTCTTTGCTGCACTTCATTTAAACTTATTTCACTTTTAAATGAGATCATTCTATGGCTAATCATTCTTTAGCTTCCATTTCGTTTTATATCTTCGAACTACAATTCTAAATGAATAATTTTTTGATTTTTTTTAATACTTTTATTACTATTCCTTTCTCATTACTCAATGGTTATTTGTGCTATTAGGTAGTGTCATCTACAGTTGCAATAGATGTTTATGTTTTAGTTGGTAATGCAAGCAAGTTAGGCATGTGCATTGAACACTTCCGCCCCATATAACAAATAGGAGAAAATATTTTATCCTTCTATGCTTGACCAAAATCTGGCCTACCTTACGTATCTAGTGATATATGGTCTAAAATTATAACAGATATCGGTAATGATATATTTATATCGTTGGGACTCGAACACAGATTCTCAAAACCGCAGTCGTTCATTCTACATCATAAAAGAAAATGTTTGTAATATTTTTATAAATACTTGTATTTAATAACATCCATATTCATAGATATCCTAAGGGAAGATTATTAAAAAAGAATTAAAATTTATGTGTTTCAATTTAAGAATTCTCTACAATTAATTTGAGATGCCATCAAACGTTTTGCATTTTCAATCAGCTTGTATTTGCATGAAAATTACTCCAAACAAGTAAAAATCAAAATTGGATTTACTGCATCGCAGAAATTACATGTAATGAGTAAAATTACAAATTTCTACACGAGATATTTATCAGTAAATAATGTGATCTAATTTATTATTTAATTTGTTGTAAACGCGAAAGAAATTTTAATTTCAGAAATAAAGAAAGCGTATTAAAATATCGGAGTTTACGACTAAAAAACTCGTAAAATAATTTGTAAATGTGGGAGACATTAATTTAATTATAACTAGAACGAATAAAAATGGTGTTTTATAGGCGTGTTAATTAAAAATGCACACACAGAGTTTTAAAATTCAAAAACTCAATTATTAAACGAAGCCGAAATCTATAAAAATGTATATTTTGTTGTTTTTCTATTTGTTTATCAAATAAACATGTTAGTGTCAACTGTTATTAGAGGAATGTTTATGAAAAATTCCTTCTAGTAGGGGGCACGTCAAAGTGAAGTTATTTTACAAATTGTTCCAAAAACAAAATAAAAACTAAAAGGGACGTAACTATAAATATATCGTCAACAACATCTCCATGACTACGTGTTGGTCATTTTTTACGGCAGTACGGCACAGCACACTCGAATAAAAATTTATTATGAATTCACGGCATTAATAATTAACCGTTGCCCAGCAAGTGAAAAAATAAAATGTAATTAATTTATACTTGTCTTCGTCGGAGCTCTTTTTAATCAATTATTTCAAGTACTGCAATGGGGTCATGGCTAGCTCGAATTAATCAAAATACTTCGGATTATTTCGTATTCCAATCACCCTTTATCTTATAACGACATTCTCTCTTACTTGTTACTATGTATATATTTAAAAAAAAATGTATGTACAATAACAATAACATATTTTATCAACATTTATAAAAAAATACGATTCTAATATTTTTATTTTTTATAATTAAATATCACAAGACTTACTAACTTTATCGATAAACTATTATTTTGTTGTATATTATTTGTAATTCTATCACTATTAGATAGATTAGTATATTCTCTTAGGTACATATTTTTCTTGTTTCTGTTTTTTTTATTTTCATAAAATTTCTAATCTAATTTATCTTTGGATCTACAGTGTTAGTATGAAATTTCAGCACAAAACAAAATATGCATATAATTACCATAATATTAAATAAATTAATGACAGTTTAAAACCGTATTGAAACTATCTACGAAGCTTAAAGAAAAAAGTCCCTAGATGCACTTGTTTAAGTAAGACTTTGTTAAGTTTCACTTAATGTAACGGGTGCAATGAAAGATATTTTAATACTTATATATAAAATTTAATTAGTTAAGTGCAAATTTAAGTGTGTACGGTGCAAATAGGCGTAGGGTAGTAGTATAAATAAAACATTTTGTTAAAGTTAATAGAAGACACTGTCGGTTCTCGTTGGAACATTTTAAAGTAAAAAAGGAATAATTTAAATACTCGGTAGGTCCCAAAAAATAGAAAATTTATTCTTATATATTTGAAATTAGTTTCCTGGTTCTCACAGAATTGGATATCACTTTTTTAACTAAACACTGTTTATTAAATAACAGATGACTATTGGCTAATTTAAATTTGTACATGATTCTTCGGTATAGGAGAGCTAATTTGGTTTATAGAAGTTAATAAAAGACACTGTTGGAAGGAGCTTCATTCTTAAACGATTTTTGGTTATATTCTGTTATTTGAGATTGGCATGACTGCATTAAATACACAAAATACCTAGGCAACTGACAAAGTAATTCTAATTTATTTGGGAGGCCATGAATCAAATTGCTTGTGTTACTATGTATAAAAGTAACAGAAATCACTGTCACCAACCTAACTATTCTATCAAAAAAATCCCTTAATGGAAATTGTCAAATATTATTATAAAAATAATGTAAATAAAAGCCGAAACAGAGAAAATAGTATAAAACATTCGTTATAGAAGGCAATTCAAGCACTCGTTCGTTCGGGCACTCGCTGCTTCGCGCTCGTTCCCGACATTCAAACTCGTGCTTGAAAAGATTGCCTTCTACAACTTATGTTTTAATATACTATTCTAGTTGTTGGAACCTACCGAGTATTTCAATTATTCATTTTTTACACTAAAACATTTCAATGTTAAACAAGGAATTGATATTTCAAATTTGACGTATACATTTATTAACTTTTGCAAATTTATAAACAACCTGAACGTTAGGTAGGAACGAAATAATAAGTTTTCAACTTTTAAAGCGAAAAACTACTATATAATAGCTATAATTATATAACCAAGTGCAGTCTACGAATTCCTTTACTATTATTTTTTGTTTGTTAATTGCAATTACGGTAAATACCATAAACAAACAGATTCGTAGAACCTGTGCACAATTTATTACCCAAGTAATAATTTATACCCATATAAGAAAATTATAGATCAACATGTAATAAATTATGATTGTTTATACAGTACTGTATCCATTGAAAAAAACTCTAATCTAAATATGTTGAATGAATTAGTGTACCCACGTGACGAATAGATTTATGTCTAAGTGGAAATAAAAATTATAACAAATTTTAAATCGTGTAAGGTTATGGCAGCAATATTTCTCCCGCCTACCCGAGTGCTGTAATAGTCATATTTTTTCACTGGGTTACCTTTGTTAACATGATATAGCACTTGCTCAAGAACTTGTATACCGTTATGTGTATTAGAACAATGTAATGACATTCGTAACACATGGACTTCATTTTTCAAGCCCAACTTTCGGGACCAAATCATCAATAAGGTACATCTTCACATACTTTCATTTTTCAAGATTTCTTCTACGTCTGCTTCAAAATCGTTCGACATCTTTAATTTTATTACGAAATGTTTAAAATAAATAACCCAAATTTATATTTTCCATTTCATTACTATCATTAATTTGCCATTTTAATGATTTCTGGATGTCAGTCAATTATGAAAATTTATTCTCTTCCTTGACTAGTTTCGACGTCTCATGCGTCTTTCTCAGGAGGTGACAAATTAACAAATAATATTTGAAAACGTGGAAATGGTATTCGTTTTTTTACGTTTTCTAATATCATTTAATTTTTGAATATTCATGTTCTTTAGAAAAGTGGTTTCAGCTTTCAAAATATCTTTATTTACACCTAAAACGGTCTAATGATCTATAAATTGACAGAAATTGTTTGGGAGCGGTAATTAGAAATTTGGAGGTGTTTAGCACCCCCAAGTACCCCCCTACCTATACCTATGGATAAATCTTTCCTTAGACATGATTTATTTTTTTATTATTAGACGAAACTGTTAAAAATGTGAATGTAAAAAATATTTAAATACTTAGCCAGTAGGACTTTCACACATTATTTTGTTTTATTGATTCCATTTTAAATAACATAAGATTGATAACTAATGTGTTTCGTTGTAGTTGCGTTTGTCTTATGCAAGCAGATATTTTGCTGCTTATAGCGAAGCTTAACAAATAATTCTTATTTCTCTAATTTTCGAAACCAATTTTATTATCTTTGCATGACTTTGAGAACAGACGACTCACCACCAGTTATTTTTGCTTACCTCAGCTCTCTTTCATGCGATGGTAAAAGTTCCTAATTATGTTACATTGAAACAAATTAAAGGATAAAAAAATACTGCAGAAAATATATAATTTTATATTTATTAGCTTGTATTCAAAAAAATGTAATTAAATAGTATTTACCAGAACTCTTGGGTAGGCAGAGCTTATCTTGCTTCCCTAACTGCACGCCAATGATTTTTGCTCGGGTTTTGAGTTTGAGACCACCCTGTGAGTCAATTGGGAAAAATCAGCCAATGATTATCAATTAAACACAAGTACAAAAGTAGAGCACGTGGACCAATAAAATGCAAGCTTCATTGCTTGCAATCTTACTCATTACAGAGCGAATTATGTTGTTGAAGATATAATAAGAATAAGATAAGAGTACATGAAAAAAAGTAATCAAATTTTTAACTTTTTTTTTTTCTTATTTTATATAATATTTAACGCCGTATTATTAAAAATGTGTTCAATATTATTTAATATTTATATAAAATAAAATTATTTTTGTGACTTACATTTTGATACTGCTCTTCAGTCCTACTTTCAAGTCTCCAAACCAATAAATGTTTTCACTACATGATGTCACCTGCAAACAAAATAAATGCTATTGTAGTAGATACATAAAACAAAAAAAAAAAAATAGGTGATTCTACACATTGTACAAACTCTGAATATTTAATATAATATAAATTCAGTATTATAAGTTTCTAGCAATATTTCTCGATTAGACGATTAGACAACACAGCTCAATTTGATAGAAAGCCGCTAACTAAGTAAGCCACCGTTACACAGTTACTGGACCTAGTGCAATATTTTTTGTAATTTTACTTGCAGAAAAACGACGAAAATAATGTTAAATGGGAAAAATTATGAAAAGTATTTCATCTTGATTATTAAAATCCCCGAAATAATTACAAGTTATTTTCATAAATACATATTAACAATATTATGTATTTTTTTAGAAATTGTAACCTATTAATTTTTGCATTATATTTACTAAAATGTAGTACTATTAATCAAGAAACTATTATTATTATCATTTATACATTATAATGATTAATAAGCAGTGATGAAAGGTTTATATTTTTATGGAAACATTTTTTTGATTGCGTATCGTAAAGTACTCATCAAGATTTGATCCCCGGAGCAGTACTGCCGGAAATTCATTTGTTGAAATATATCATCCGGGGTTTATATGTCACATTTATTTGCAACGTACGGCGGTCAACTGACAGGCCATTTATGGCGTTATTACTAATACATTATTCATAAATTTATATTCGCTCGGAATAGCGTTAAATCGCCAATAAATTGAAAGCCGGTGGCTACGGAACCAGTACGTCAAAGAGATTGCCCCAACGGGAAGAGTGCAGTTGTTAAAACAATGCTCTCTTCCCTTAACAACCTTACATTCTTGTTATTGGTTTCATACTCAAAAACTAGTCGACAGTAAGTCCAAATGGATAATTGTATAAAGAGGTATTTGAAATTTTACAACCTTTTATGGAGGGTTGGAAAGCGTAGTGATCAGGAAAGAAATGGGCTGTATTAAATTAATTCATACTGAATTTTGAGTAACTGTTTTTATTTCTCTATAATATTTTAACCTCTTTTCAAGTGACAAATTAAAGTACATTTAAAATACATTATTATAAAAATAGGTACTGTCCTCTACAGGATGATCAGTAGAAAGTGGTAGACATGACCAGCGTAATTCTCAAATTTAATTTTGCGGAAATAAGTATTAGCATTCTCGTTCATGGTGAGTATTATTATTATTATTCATTGTTCTGACAATTTGCTGCCACTGATTCAAATATCCCTTACGTTCTTTATTTCTTTTGACCGTCTGTATTTTTTGCATTTTTGTAACTTATTCAATTATTTTATTATATTATGTTGTTGAATTTAATAATATAAAAATTCTTTATAATAAAAACTTGCACACTAATGAATACAAATATAAAACTTTTTTTCTAAAAATATTTCATTTTATTAAAGAAAATTGCCGATCACGTACGTGACTATCACTTGTTATAGATTTAAAACTTCATAATTAGGAAATATTTTGAACACAAATTGCAGATACGGTCCACAGTATTATACGATAAAGTAACATGCAACCGGGAAAAAAGTACAACTTTTAGAATTTGCAAAGTGGTACTTTTCACGCACTAGTACGCGAAAAGTACTTCTCAAGCACAAGTGCGCGAAAAGTAGCCCTTGCCAGGTAAACCTTTTCACGCATTAGTGTGTGAAAAGTAACCGTAAAAACATAAATACATTTATCAATTGCTCTATTTACTTTTGAAATTATTTTTTATTAATATTTTACGCAATATACACATATACACAAATGTTGTGTGCAATACATTTATAAAACAGTATTTTTTTTATCTCGTGCTTTAATTTCCCCTTTCGGCTATGCCTCATTAAACAGCACTCGACTAAAAAATACTTACTTTACACACAAGTTACATAAATAACTATTTTCTACAATCGGGGGATAAATTAAATACTTTATGCCCTCTTTTGAGTTTCTAAAGAGTTACTTTTTCGCCCTCGATTAAAAAACCCTTACTTTACACAGTAGTTGCAAAAATAACTATTACCGCAAGGCCCAACAATCTTTGTAAGTGGTAATGAGTTTATTTTGTAATGAGTTTCAAATATTTCTACATACAACTATATATTGTATGTAAAAAGGGTTAAATTAATTTCAAAATTTGGTGCTATAATTTTAATATAATAAAAAAATGTATTTATTATTGTGGTATAAAATTTGAATAGGCAAGCAGTTTATATGAATATTTATAAGCATGTATTGTTAAATAAGCAATAATATTTTTCAATATCGCTTCGCACGTAGGCTAAACGACTCCAGCAGTGGTAAATTCTTCCGTATTACACTTAAACAATCACGATTATCGTATATCACACTAGATTTATACGTCTTTGTACACCGTACGGAGATAATGTACTAAGTGTTGGCAGAAAAACGCAGGGATATACTATTCACATGAATAAATTTGAATAAAATATAGAGTTGATTCAGTTTTGCATTCAAGAGATATATTCACTTACACCTGAATTATTATTCAATAAATATATTATCGAGATTTATTTAAATATTCTGCATTCCGGAATTCGATTCAGTGGGAAATACAAGAAGGACTTCTATGTATGCATCCCGTAGTTTTATTTATTCAAAGATTCCTATGTGTTCCTTATATAAGTCTTCCAGATATAGGATCTGTAAGTTCCAAAAATATTATTTTGCAAAAAATTCAAATACTTACGTACATCAAATTCCTAAAACCGTGCGCCAATAGACGCCTCTTCTATGTTCAACTTTAATATATTTTGAATATGTTTTGTATAATTTGCCATAAAACAATGTTAACAAAAATACAGGCTGGCCCAATGAAAATTATCAGCACAATTTTTGGTCACTTAACATCAATTTTGCAAAAAACGCTCGAACACGTTAATTTTAGTATAAAGGGGAACATCTGAATGAATTAGTACATATGGCATAACTTCAACCTTGCACCTCAAAAATTTTAAATGGAAAAGGGTGTCAAACATGACACAGTTCGAAAGGCCTTTCAATTCTCTTTTCAACAGTTTTTTTTTCAAGTAGGCTTAAATAAATTATTAATTAGTACCAATGACATAATCCAATCAGGTATCCCTCTTTTTACTAAAATTGACGTGTTCGAGCGTTTTTTGCAAAATTGATGTTAAGTGGCCAAATATTGCGCTGATAATTTTCATTGGGCTACCTTGTATAATTTCACTTAAAATAAATTATTATTTATACGAGATCTTTACCTATATTTATCTGTGTTTATGATGGCCTCTATAGAAAAGTGCAGACTTAAAATAAGACAGAAAATTTGTAAACACGCAAAAATATTTTCTTTTCGTTTTCAATTAACCAAGTAAGTCTGTTTTAATTTAATTTTTGCTAATTTGAAAACCAGTACAATTAAAATGTATATAGTTAGTAACCTAATTGTTATGGTGAATTACGTTTTTTTTTTTTTACTAAATGCTACTTGAGTGGAAAAATAATTTAATTTGCATTTGTCTCAGTTTCAATGAGTGTGGCGCTTTCTTTTGTTTGTGGTCCGTGTTGACAATTAGAGCAACGAGCAAACAATGCCCCGGACTTGTCTAATTAACATATTTAATTTGAGAACAAGGGCATTTCAAATCAAGCCCACTCGTTCATTCCTTGCATCCGTAACCAAGCATATAAATCAACCGACCCACAGCCAAATTCAAACTCTATTTGTCGCAGAGATTCTAAAATAATTCCAAATTACAATATTTCATTAAAACTAAGATGAAATAAGTTTTAACACGTATTTTTTTAATCATTATGAATATTACAAGTATACTAAAGCTACAAATTATGCTTTTAGTCTAACAGAAATATAGTGAATTGATCGCAATACTGTGTTAGTAAAGATATAGTTAGTAGAATTTTAAATATGTTTACTAAAAAAAAATACAAACATCAAGGCACATTCCCAGCTACAGTTTTGATTTTAAGTTTTAGTTATAATTTTATGTTTTAATTTTAATTGTACATTTTAATTGCAATACAAATTTGCTGTATTTTGCTATGTTTTAATTGTTCGTTTTTATATTATTTCATGTCATGATTGGGGTAATAAAATATACCTACCTTTTTGAACACAATGTTGATTTGTGCGGTGAAAACACCATTCTGATCTATTTTTTTTTACATTGACCGTTTTTATTAAAATTACGACTGCAGCAATATTACAAAACACAAATTCTTTTTCTTTTCACAGGTTTTATGTACAAAACAGCACAATCCATTTTTAATTCGTTCTTGGATATTATTATTTATTTATAATTTATTTTTTTTATATTTTCGAAGATGTAAATTTGACATTTTGTGACAGCTGACGGTTTTAATTTTTAATTTGCAACTAAAAAATAAAACTAGAATTAAAATTAAAACTAAAACAAATGCAAGGAATGATTAGGGACATTGACATATGATAAACTTTTCCTGAGAAAATAACAAAAAAACAAAACTAAAATTGAAGTTTTTTTTTAATATTAAGGCAATAAACTAAGATTTTATTCCCGAGACTATAATTAATGCCCGAGATGGAGCCGAGGGCATTTTCAGTTGAGGGATTAACAGAACGTTTTTTATACTTAATTCTGAAGTGGCTTACGCTCAAAGAATTGAGATTTTTTTATAAAACTCTGTAATTTTATTATTTATGTCATGATTAAATAATTATCGTTTACTATATTCCCTCACTTTATTCCTTAGGATATAAAGTAGTGTAGTATACCTATGTGAATTGTCAAACATAAAATTATAGTTTATTCCCGGTCGGGAAAAAGATTATTTTATCAAATTACAACCATATAATACTAGGGTCTCTGCTATTGACATGTTGTTAAACTCTCTCAAATATTTTTTCATTATATTTCTGTAAAAACTATACCAGATATTTTTGAATATGAAACTATTATTTTCTTAACTGGAGATTGAATAATAAATTTCATCCTTTTATCAAAAATATAAAAGGATGAAATTTATTATTATGTTTACGAGATAGAAACAAGAAAGCAGCAATAAGAGATGGCTTACAACAAAAAAGGCAATTTTTAATAATTAAGATTTGAAAAATAAATAAACCAGTCATAAAATCAGTATCTATAATAAAATAATTAATTTATATTATTCCTGTTGAGAAGAACCAATTAAAATTTTTCCCAAGTGAGAAAATATGTTGTTTTATTAACAATCATTACTTTCTAGTAAATATCTGTTAATGATTACTTGCAATTATTTAATTACAATGTCCTTACATGTGATAATGAATTGTCTGTTTAACTTTCATCAACATTTGTATTCTATTGCTCCACCCTTAAGAATTTCATATGTAATTAATCACGGGTGGAAAGAAAGTGCTTGCTTTGCAACAAAAGATGGAGTTATTACAGCTTTAAAAATTCCTGCCTTTAAATTCATACGATCTTAACTAATTTGTAGAAGGTTAACATTCTACTTTCCTTAAAGATTATTAATTAATTCTTATACGGTCTTGCTACAGTTTTTATCGATTAATTTCTCCATAACAGCTATGAGTGTCTAAGATAAATAAGGTTGAAAGTACTTTAGAATATTTATGACTGTGTAATAATGTCTAGAATTATCTAAATAACCATGTGTAAATCTAACAAAGCTTGCAATATCGCCTGCATTGTAGTACTTTACAGCTATATTACTATAATCAAATAATGGAAATGATTAGATACATGTCGTAGGCGTTAGAACCTTTATACAAACATTTGTAGGAGTAACAATTGTCCACGATTATGTATTTCATCATATTGGTTATTGAGCATACAATATGTCCAATTTATTTACACAAAACTGCCAATTCAAAGTGATTAAACCTTATACATAAATTTCTAAGAAAAAAATAAGAAAAGTTAAGATTTAATAAGAAAAGATCTTAACAACGTGGGTTTTGACATAAATCCAAGAATAGTTATATAAAAATTTTAATATTATATTCTTGTCAAAAGGTATAAGATGAAAGTGCTGTCTTTTCTAATCCTAAATTCAACTCTTATAATCTTACCTAAACAGATTATTGTTGATTTCAAGCAAATTTAGTTTTAAAATGAGATTTTTGCATTATATCTATTTGTATTTTTTTACAAATTTATTTGATGTCAGTACAATGAAACCATATTTAAATCACTTCACTAATTATCTTTTCTTTGGAACTACCTACTCTGTTATTCTCGGCTTTAATTATAACCCATATATACTTCAAATGAAGAAAACAGACAATTACTAAAGGAAAGGTTTAATTATTTGATTTCACAAAATCAATAACACATATATTTGAAATAATTTTAAGTTAAAGGAAGGACATAAGAACAAAATTTGTTACTAGTGTAAATATTTTAAGGAATAAATTAGTGCAAAAAAGTGATCCGTTTTTCAAAATAATTTGCTGTTGTGAAACTACGGATAATATAAATATAAATAGAAAATTGGATTTTGGTTTTGATAAATTGTTAATATTAACTATTTTTATTTTTGTTATAGATTTTTTTCATAAATTTAATATATGAGTAGTACATAGATTAAGTGCCGCTTTTTCAATGTTCTTAGACGTGTTTGACAAATCTCTGTTAAATTAATTCTCATGGAAATCTCGAATTTCTGTTTTCTAATATCCAAGAGGATAAATCTTAGATGACAGGAGGTTAAACTAACCGCTACTTTATGTTGCCGAAAAAATTTTGCCTGTACGATAAATTTATGAAGTTGGTTCGAATAAGACCGATTGTAAAATATTTTGTATCATTTATCAAATTTTGACAATTTTTGATAATATACTTATTAAAAAATGTAGAAAATATTTCATTTTTTCAAGAAAGAAAATAAAATTACGAATAGTATATAATATTTCGAAAACATATTTAAAATGAAATACGAAATTATTATTTACAGAAATTTTGCAATAATCCCCTTGTCATCATCGATCTAAATTGTCAACAATTGATATTTTTTAGTCAAAAATAATACCTACAATATTCAAAATTTGTTTGACAGTTGTTTGCATAAGAACATCGCAAATATAATTCAAAATTATTACCAACTTAATATTTGACAATTAAATCTGGGTGTTACTTAACAGCCAGATAAATTTATATTGAAAAACACATTTTCATTACAGTTTACAAGCCAGACAAATTTAATCTGTTTTTTTATTTTATGCCATATTTTTGGAAGTATTAAAAGCTCCTCCCTTACATATCTATAACAATGTGATGTTAACCAGCTGATTAGCTAATCACGCTTTTATGCAATCGGGCATTAGTCTCCGATCCTCCGGAAAAAATCTGGATCCGCCCCTGCAGCAATGGATTATAAAAAAGAGTGAATTTAAGTTTGAGGAATTTGTGAAAATGTTTGTAAGCAATGCATCTCCAAGGAATTTTTATTCCTTTTAAATGTCAATTGAAGTGTAATAAATTACACTTCATTAAATGACCGCGTAATTATTAAGTTTCCCCACGAAATCCCCAAAATACTGCTGTCAAATAAAGCTTTCAATTAAGAAATTCCTGGCGTCAGTTGAGCAAGGAGAAGAAAAAGTCACAATTCGCAAGCTGCTGCGTTAACTAACAAGCTACCGAAGGCGTCTTCGATCTTCAATAATAAGTTTATTGATAAACCATTACGGCCGAAATTACACTCGACCAAGTGTAGATTGAACGTGGAGTATAGAATTAAAAGTAGTGACGATACAAATGGCTGATTTATAAAGTGGGTAATTCTGAACAGCAGGCACAAGATAATGAAGAACGTTTCGGTGAAGAAGCAATTATGCGAAATGGTGATAATAATTTACTCGAAATGATTTCCAATTTTGGAGGGAGGCAAATTTGGGAGCGCTATACTGTTACTTCCATCATTATTAGCTTCTATTTTTACCGACAAAAACACAAAGTTGGGTTGCAAAAAAAGTTGATACATTCACAAGTCACATAGGTACATTTTTCTAAGAAAAATAATTTGTTTTCTTATTTTTCTCTTGGACTTAAGCTCAAGCTAAATTAAAAAAAATCTAACCATGCAAATAAATACGAAACACTTATTTAAATTACTCAACATGTACATCAAGCTAGAAGTATAAACAACTATAAAAGTTGTAACACAATGTAATTAATCTAAGTAAGTACTAATTGCAGATAATTCGACATACTTCATTCTAAGAAGAGATTTCTCAAGGTAAATTTGAAATGGTTTTAAAAATATCAATGATACATAAAGCTTTATTGTCAATGTACTTCAGAGACTTTAACGAGAGATGAAGATACAATATGAATTATTTCTTGTTATAACGTCATTGAATTGCACACTTCGTCCTTTATTAATTATAATAATACAAGTCCTACATTGAGAAAGAATGACGTGCAATTGAAAGAAAAGATAGAAATATATGTAGTTGGAGGAAGTAAGAATATTGTGTTGATTATAAATAAAAGAATGGTGTTAGTGTTTGAGAGAAGATTTGGTGTCTTGGTGGATAAAGTAAGACTGGAACAAATAAATGAGTTCAGAAATTTAGTCAGATGAATGAACAAATTAATCGGGAGACATTCTAGGCTTCAAAGGGAAGAAAATTCATTTTTGCAGCTACGGTAAACGCCAAGACGCTACTAGCTATGCTATATGAACTACTATTTTTACATATATTATTATTTATAATTGTATATTTTATTATAATATTTGTTTATTTGACATAATTATAAATAATGTCTATTCAGAAAACTACTCAACGGTTTAACTTGATATTATTTGTATATTATTGTATAAGGGATTGTGATAGTCATACGCGAGAGAAAATTATTTGAGTGAATACTATACTTTTGCTATTCCTGTAAATTCGGAAGAACGCCTAAAAGAACACATAGAAAATAAAAGTGAATAATTGATTTTTGGCCGAGAAGAGTGAATTTATGAGTCATATTTCACTGTTCTGAAATGTGGCTATTATAATGAATCGAAAAAATTGAAATAAGGGGGATATATTTACACAGGAGTAGAAAAAATGGATTATGTAAAACATCACGAATATTTTATTAATTTTACAAAAGAAAACGAAACTGTTTAAATATTAAATATTAATAATTTACACGGCCGGCGTTACAATATAATTTTTAAAAATATATTACACATGTAAGTCTTAGTCTAAGTTTAAGTATCATATAAAATGTGTATATTAATTAAATATTCATGTTTAAAAGCGATATCATGAACAATAAATGAAATGCTGTCTTTTTTTATTATTATGATACACATACTTTTTACTTTCTGTTTGTAAATTCCTTTTTTAAGAAGCTGTATTATTTATATTCTGAAATAGGAAAATAAAAGTAAAACATGTTCCTTAGTAATTTAAAGTAAAACTTCCTCATATTCGAATTCGTATGAAAAAGTGTTATCTTCATACGAGTACATTTATTCTATTACTTTTTAAATAGCTGCGCTTAAAAATCCTTATTTTTCAAATATGTCAAGAAGTAAAAATGATCATTTTAAATTTACCACAATTTTTTATATGGATTATTATAGAAAATATTCACGGTCAAAGTAGACTGACTATAATTATTTCTTCGATAGTAGGATAAGAGGTATTTTAGTGCAAATGAAATAAAGATTTTTTGTTCCAGAAACTGTAGTTGGTTTCATTAAAACTCTGGAATTGTTTCTGGAAAACTAAGTAAGGGTTATGTCACAATAGAATTTAAAGGTAGGGATGATAAAAACGGCATAACGATTAAACCCTCTTTTTAATTCAAACCAAATGACTTTTATGAAACTTGAATTTTTAAGATTGAACTAGAACTTGTCCGGCGTTAATGCATACAGCTATCGACTGCGGTAGTTATTTTAATGACACCATTAATATTATCATAAAATTACTTAATTTATAAATTATACTTGAAGCATTAAAATAAAATAACTTTAAATGAGGCAGTATTAGTTTAACACATAGATTCCACAATACGTATTATTATACTATTATAATTCCTATCTTTTTACAAAGTTTCCAGACCTAGTTGAAAAATTCCTTGTTTCCTCACGTTTCCTAGTTATTAAACCATTAAATCAAACCGCGGTTGGAGTGTCTGGCCGAGTATTATAATTATTATCCGTAATCTAGATAATCTGTGGTACGGTAAATGAATTAATTACGGCATACATTGACAATATTGATTATCACATGAAGATTCTCACGGAAATCGCTGGAACCGGTCGTGGAAAGAAAAAATGTCATCGGATCGGCCGTTAGGCGAGTAGCCACATGCAACACATGCGGAGATTTATTGCAGGTTGGCAACCCTGCCAGAAAGGAAAGAGCTGTTTTTGTAGGGAATTTTTTATTGGAGCCATATTGTAAAGATTTAATTGCTCTGAGAATGGGGTCAATTATTTATCACAACCAAAATGGTTATCTTCTTTTAGTTCATACTTTACATTTCAAAATTTTATCCTATTAAATGTATCATTCATGTTTTTTTTATGTTGTTACTAAGATAAGACAATTCTAAATATTTATTAATCTTCAAAATAATATTTTAGTAATGCATAATATTACAATCCAAAATAATTTTGGAGATTTCAACGATAAGTAAAGATGAAAAATCTTTATTTTTTAAAGCATTTAGGTATATAGCAAATTAACTATAATCACTCGATCATATATTTATGTCATTTTGGAATCACAATACGGACATAATTTGACCTCTATTGCCCGAGGATATATAAACTTGCTAATTTACTCAGACAAATTAAAATTGTGGTTACTGAATAAATGTCAAACAATACAATAGATTTGATTAAGTAATTATTTAGCAATTACAGAACAATTCAAATTCCTCATAAAAATCTTTTTGGTTTTTAAAAACCAACGTGGTCTGTGCAGGTTCAAATTCCATTAATACTTCTTCAGAATAATCAGTAAGTGACGATCCACGTATATTTGACAGTGATAGTAACACTTCGATTATACTAAATTTGTTTAAGAACAAACAATCTAATAATGCCAGCTATCTGTAAAGAAACCACAGCAATTTTTTTGAAACGTGTATGTACCACTGGCATAATCAAGATTATCGCTCTGAGGAAATTTAAAGCTCTTTTGATTATGCCCTTCATACATAAATAACAATTATACCACAGACGCTATATGGTAAGCAAAGAAAGCGGGCAGAATATGCAAGAAGCCGCCATGCCTCCAAAATCAATAATTGAAAATAACAATCGAAAAAGAAAATGCTTGGAAGTTATTTGTAAAAATTAAAAACTGTAAATTTTATATTTTCTCCTATATCTATAAACCGAAAAATATTTTAAAAATTTTAAATTTTATAGAAATTTGTTCGTATTTCTTTTTAAAGAATTACGCTGATACCAAATGTACACAGAATAGAACAGAACTTAATTATCTCTTTTTGTTTCGGAGACATTAGTGTTTTTCGCCTCGAAATTTTTTGTCTCTAAAATTTTTAATATTATTATTAAACTTACTTAAAAAACCTGATTTTTTAGGTATAAATTTGAACAATATCTCGAGAACGGTAAGAGATAATAAATTCTGGGTGAAAATTTGAAATTAACGCATATTCAAAAAGGAAGATAATATAAGTGCATTGAAATTTGTACCAGTAACATCTTGTGATGAAAAGCCATCCTTTTCTAACAAAACTAACAAAATATCGTAAGTATTAAAAGCAAAAAAAAATAATCTGAAATAAAAAAAGAATAATAAAAGTTTCAAATATTTTTTGGATTTCACCTACACATGACAAAATCGTTTACTATTACCATATCACCTTTTTAATAAAAGTTTTTTTCAAGCAAATAAAATTCATTACCTATTTTTTGATAATCATAGCGTGAACGGGAGTAATTATAATTTATATCCCCCTCGATAAGTCATGTTCACGGTGAGGTAGAGCTTTAATTAAGTTTGCGTTAGTAGCGCGGAATTCCGATGTCAGATGAAGATGTACGCCGATGCCGGCAAAGGAAAACAGTTCCGGTCTGGCATAAACAACCGACTTTATTCCTTTGATTAAACCAGGTTTTATGCTCTTCCTTAAATTTGTTTATTCTCAATGTTGCCGGAGAAATTTTAATAGGCCTTTTATAGCTGAATGCAATATTAAGTAAATATTTAATTAAAAACATTCTACACAATATTTATTTTAGTAAGTTTCATTTGCCAATATTCTATTTTCAGAAATAATTATTTTCACAGATACAGTTGGAATATATCGCTTAGGCTTTGCAACACAGGTGTTACAGGTTCATATCCCTCTCATACTTTTTTAAGTAAAGAGGCACCAGATCGATAATATAATTTTCCGGCAACCCCCAATAACATGTGTATAAAATTAAAAAAAAAACATTTTATTAATTTCAGGAAAACATGTGATACATGAACTACATGTAATTTACATAATTCCTCTATATTTGGCTGTATTTTGAACATACATACTCCCTTTTTATTTTCATATCCAAAAGGATACTAATTAAAATTCAGTCAAAACTATCAATAGATATATCTGCTGTTTATGTGTTCCTGTAAATATTTCCAACTTTTTCCAAAATTCTATCATGTCTTTACAAGTTAAAAATTTTATAGAACAATTTTAAGAAATTTTCATCTCCTATTTTTTGCATTCTGAAATTTACTTTATTCAGTTCTTCAAATTCATTGTCAATAATTCACAAAGGTTCGTTTTCTTGTTAAAAAAAATTTAGTAGTTAGATCTATTTTTAATTCGTAAAAACGGTTCAAGACTCATTCTTTTGACAACCATTTGACATCACTATGAAAAAGAAGGTTCAAATGCTGAGATCCAAGAATTGTTAAAATACCTACGATGCTAAATTTCACACCATGTCCGTGACACATGTATAAAAAATGATAGGCACTTTATTTTACATGAGAAATTCATTTTCACTATCGTTTACTTTGTAACCATGGTAACTTTTAAAGAAATTTACAATTTAAATTTGCCTTCTAATTTAAGTAATTTAAATAAAAATAAATTACGAATCAAAAGTCAGGTTAAGAAACTAAAACGTCAGTTATTATAAAAAAGATAACCTATTTCATTTTTGTGAATATTTATTAACAAAAAGGTACATTATTCATGTCAAAATTAGTTTTTTAAGTAGAATTGGGATTTAAATAATTGGCCAGCGCGTTGTACCCCTCGGTTGTTTGGACAATAATGTTGGTGTTCTCAACCTTGGTATATATGTTTATATTTAGCAATTATTAAAAAAAAACAATATATTATAGCTGAAATGCAAATTGTTTCTTCATCTGGTATTGAAATCTCTGAATTCGTTTCTATTAACTAAGTATTTAAAACTGTAAACGAGGCATTATGGTTAATGTGTTTTAAATACATTTATAAATAAATAAAAATCAGAAGCAAAAACTATTAGCAGGAAAAGGCTATTTATGAGAAATAAAAAAAATCGATTAGTGTTAAGTTTTTAAATTTGTACAGAATATTAAAATAATTAATAGTTTCAATAAACTGCAGGAAAAAATTAATCAAAACCTCATTAAACAATAAAAAAACAATTAAATTATCCATCCCGATGAGTCACTTCCTTTAACACGAGTTAAAATGACCGAGAATGTCTATAAATAGCTCTGAAATCACTTTCGATTTCAGCTCCATTTACACCTACAAGTTACAATCGTAAACACATGTTAATCGCATCGAATAAATTAATAAAAGCAGGCCTTTGTTATCGCGCGTCATTTCTTACTGTAATTTATACGATCACCCAGCCACCTACAGAACGATCTGATTACTCCGAAGATTAAACGGAGGATTAAATACTCGTAAATATAACAACGAGTAAATGTTTCACCGTATAATAAAATTAATAATAGCTTGCGATTCGATGATGGATAATAATACACAAATAAATATTAACAAGGATTTTTGCAGTACATTTCATAAATTAATATTTATATGAGATTTAAAAGACATAAATATTATTGCAACAATCGAAATTTGTATCTAAGTATTTTTTTTTTACCTTTTATTGATGCTAGTTGTAAGTCTAAAGTTTCTACAAAGAACCACTCGGGCAAAAATCGTATTATTTATTTGGTTAAATACTTGTTATTAATTATTAGATACAGAAATATATCGTTTTTTTATAACTTTCAAAATTTGTTGACATTTTTGCATTAATTTTTAAGCCCGCATGACTTTCTCAATTTTTTTGTACATTTTCAATGTCAATTTTTATTTTCTCATATAATATTAAATCATTGTTTCTTCACTACCAGACAGTAATTTTTCTAAACAGTCTAAACTTGATAATTATACAAAACCATATATAGTTACTCGTATTTTTGATTCCAGATTGCGAAATGTCACTTTTGCATTCGAGAATGAATTTTTTTTGGAGAGCATAGCATTTCGCCATCAAGTATCAATAACATTTTTTCGAAAACTTATGTTCCAAAATTAGTAGAAATGCGAAAAGAAAAATGTTGACGTTTAATATATTTTTTGACAGTTAACAGTTAGTTGACAGCAGAAAACAAATAAATGTTTTAAATTAAATTAATTTTCAAATAAAATATTTCAATATTTCGTTGCTCAATCATTGATGAGGGTTGCTTTTATCGAAAAGATAAACGTTTAATGTTTATGACTTTACCGTAATTTGATTTTTCTAAAAAAAATAGACCAGCAGAACAATTTCAGAAATTTTCCAAATATTTTTCGTCGAAACGAAATAGATTGTAGGTTTTTTTATATTGACCTCTTGATCTATATTGTACTTGTACTGAAATTCAAACCATAACCACTCGGACGCAGTGGTATTTTTAATTGGTTAAATATTTCTGATTAATTATATGTTGTAGAAAAATATTGTTTTTGATGCGATTTCTGATGTTGTATTATGAATTCAAGGAGGCAAAACCGTATATCGTGCCTCACTTTTTTCTGTGACTTTTTGGTGGTCTCAACCGGACACTGATTGAGGTAGGGCTCTGATTTACCGACTGGACCACGTACCCTCATTAGTAAACTGCTTGAACCCTATTCTAAACGTGACAGCTTGAAATTTAATAAGCATTACTTCACAATACTACAAAATACAGAATAAAAGCTATTGTGTTTACTAACAAGACCATAGAAACCTTCTTTTGTTCATTTTGGACGAAATTTAGGAACATACTAATATTTTCCATTTGTATTGTAACTTTATACTTATTACAATAAATTTATTTTTTTAAACCCGTTGTTAATATGTGACTGAACGCACTTATTGAATAGTGATTTCCAGGGGCGGGATGTAAGTAATTTTATTAGAATGGTAATGTCAGAGAATCTATCGGTGGTGCTCCCTTGAATAAAATAAATAAAGTAATGCTCCATGAAATAATGCTATCAAAGTAAATGTTCAATATCTATATTTAGGGTTTAGCTGAGAAAGAAAAAAGTAGCATCGTACAGATTGCCCCAATATATAAAAAAAACTGCTGCTCAAAAAAAAAAAAACGAGACCCTTAACAAACCTTAAACAATATTTTTTTGCTCTCAAAAATTGTATTTCAAAAAAGTGTTTTTTTTTGTACATCTCTAGGCCGGTAGAGATACATAATACAATTTCAACAATTATACTAAAATTAGTGTTTCACAAGAGTCTTCTATTTGTCTTGTACATATTTATTATAAAAATCTATAAATATATCTCACTGATTTAGAACATAATGAAGTTTGTATTTTGTAAATGTTGTAACATTTACATACAGATTCTTTACGTCTCTTGCTGCAAAAATTATAATCGCATGGAATATGAATGCGTTTTTGCACTCGATACACAATATAAATGGTAACAGATAATTGAATTTTGTTTAAAAATTTGGACTCAGCGCACTAATATTCAATCAAGTTCAGAAAATGAATAGTTTTCCAAGTGAAAAATTGAAATTCCGTTTTTCTTTTGTTTTTGTTTTTCTAATTTTTCACTGAATCGTTCCAAAGACTGTATATGCGAAGAACACAATTCTTTATGAAACTTTGCCCTTAGAATCGACTGGTGTAATCGTTGAGATTGTATCTCGACCCCTTTTTTAGATATACCAAAAGATATAATTAAATTATGTTTATAAATTTCAAATCAATGTGTCGACTTTTATCAACAGTGAATATTTACAAAAACTAAAATTTTGGTTCCAATAATGGGTATTTTTAGAATATTTCACATGTCTTATAAGAAATTATAGAGTAACAAACTAGAAATTGTAACATTTTGTGTTCAACAAACAAAAATTAACAAGATCATGTTATGAGGTTGGTTCATATTATTTTTGGTAGCCATGCGTATGCCCAATAATTTACGTTGTTTACTGAAAACAAGATAATAATATCGTATTTTCTTCGTTCAATTTCCGCGGTAATTTGGTAAACGACAAAGAATGTAAAGTGATTCTGTTGCAATTTTTGGTAAAAGTATTTACGGGGAGATTTATTATGGGTGAAATTATTGGTAACATGGCTAAAAAGAAGGCAGAAACAGTTAATAGCTACCGCGAATTCTTTTTAAATTATAATTAGTTTTCTTACGCTCTCAAGTGATTAATAATGAAATTTATGATGCCACCATGAGTTGATAAAACGATTTTTTGTTGCGTTTTTTACTTTTGGTAAAAATTGTTCTGGCACTGCCTAATTTTTAACGCATGAAAGATGAAATTACGGATAAAACAAAAACTTGAAACAATCAAATCGATAAGTCTTTAGTGAATTTTATTGGGCGTGCCAATCTGCTTTATCATAGATACCGATAATCAGGTAATTATATCTTACAGTCTACTGAATCTGATATGAAGAAGGCACCATAGATTTTAATATAACTAAATATATCATTCTGAGCTTATTTATTTCTAGGTGATTATTATTCTATACAGGTTGTTCACTGGATGTCACATCTCGGGCACTATATCTGGTGTGTAGAATGCACCATACAGGAAACTTTTATGAAAAATAATTGACAAATAAATGGCCTCAAGTAAAAGACGTATGATAAAATTGGTGTCCCTAGTAATGGGTAATAAATTTGAGAAAAGTATAAGCAGAATTCTGTTTTATCATTTCCTTTTCTTCTTTGTGCAGAGAATGTTTTGAGTCGTTGAGACCCCCCTTCTATAGATTTCACATAATTGATTGTTTTTGTATGCAAACGTAGCCAATACCGCATATAATGATATATTATTAATATTCAATATTTAATTTATTCGTCTGTCAACATGTCTACAAGTAATTATACGTGGGAGGAACTACATTTATTTTATAAGCGTTTTGTTTTGGCGAAACATAACCAACAAAACTTCTACACGAAAAATTCATTACGTTTATTTATCCACATAGGAATTATTTTGGCTTTTTATTAACCTTATAAATGTCATATTTGTTTATATATTTATAGAATAAGATTATTGAAAAACATTTAATATATTTTTTAAAAGATTCAATGGTATGTAGCGCTTCAAACTACAACAAGTAATTTTAGAGATTTCGACGATTGATAAAGACAAAAATGTTACCAACATAACATAAATATAAGGGTGTTCCACAACTTTAGGACACAAACAAAATTAAAGGGTATACGAGTATACTGTTTGACGTGCTGTTAATAAAACAAAAAGTATTAAAAAAAAATACCCAAAAAATAGGTATTGTTCATTTATTTCAAATATTTGAACATAATTTTACGTCTAAAACTTAAAAATGTACCTAGATGCAGGGTTGCATTGATTTAAATTAGATTTATATCACATTGGTTTTTTTAAATCTTTGATTTAAATCACTTGTTCTGCAATTCTTATTTACCATTCCAGATTTACAAAAATTGGGGGAAAAAGCATGTGGGTAATGTTGCTATGAGGCAATATTTGCAAGAATTACTTAATCTCTTTAACTTCGTTGGTAAAACGATTTTCCTGGTATACGTATTATTATTTTTAATTAATAACACAGAAATATTTTGCACTAATGTGTGATTTTTTACATTAAAATCTCCTTATAACGATATTAAAAATATCTACATTCTATTTCGCTATTACAGACAAACAGAGAAATAAAAAAAATTCTTGGAGATTTCAATGCTGGAGTACAAATCGTACACACATTCACAATTTATTTTATTTTTGTATTAATTAGATAATTAGATTAGATGAAGGAACTTCAATGGGAGTTATTTCTCGCAATTTTTTTAATTTACCACATTTGCTTGTTGGTTTTTCCCCAACCAGTTGTAACTTGTAATAAAGATTAAAATAAAAAAAATCGCTACAACTGATAAAAGTAAAATAACGTATGTAGGCTTTCATACAAATGGTCACAATTTCGACTTTATAACCAATTTGTCGTTATAAACGGTATCGTTATAAACGGATTTTACAATATGCTTTTTTTATAATAAATGTTATTTTGTAAAACACGTTTTTCAATTATACTGTATCTTTAAAAAAAAAAACCTGCTAGATGGAAATTATTTGGGGAAACAAAGAAATATTCAATACTTATTTACGTAATTAAAATCATAAAATTTTTAAACCATAAATTAAACAGCGATTCCTTTTTTACTAAAAATGGAAAATATAAGTTGAATATAGGTTGCGATGTTATGTGCTGACATCAGATTTTTTTTATTAAAAATTTTACATTTTTTTAACCATTATCGTAAAGTTATCTCTGTGAATGTGTTTAAAATGGTGTTGTTGGAAAGCTTCATTCCAAATGTCATATAAATAAATGAGAGAATATTTGTTATTGGCGCCGTATAAGCAATGAGAAGAACATAACCTCTTCATGCGTGGTGCCAATGTGGCAATTAGCACGTGCGTGTAATTGAATAAGAAATATCCATAAAGCCGCTGATATATTCGCTGCTAATTAGAGGTGTCGGGCAGTAAAGCAGCGTTTTTACCGGGGGTGCTGCGACTTTACTCAGCAGCTAATAAAAAACCTCGCGTCTCTGTCCGCGAGAACGGAGACGTTGCGCTCGGGTTAGCTTAATAAAATGGCGAACTAATGAGTAGCCCACGGCGTCAAATGCTCCAGTCATGCTCGGCGATCCGATAGGTTTATTGATAAACCATTATTACCACGGTCCGCTCCGCTTCCAAACTCAACAGCAGACCAGCCAAATCGTCCACGCATTGCATCTTTCCTACTGTCCTGTCTAAATGCGGTATATGACTTAATGAGTTACTTAATGTTGTCTAAGGTTTAGGATAAATTGTAGAAAATTAAAATTACACTTAAGTTTGTAGTTATGCAAACTACAAGGAATGTAAGTATTTTACAAATGTGTAACATTTGAGGAGGTATGAGCCAAATCATTCACGTATTACACCTTTCCTCCAGTGTTTCTTGTTCTTAAACATTTCATAAATAAATAAATACGGCAAATGACCTAATATATTACTTAGAGCTGGTTTTTCACCACTGGTTAATGTACTGGTTACCTTAACTGTCGGTAATAAAAAATATCACATCGAAATAGTAAATAACGTATTTTAGATGCGGCATTTTTCTTTTAACCGATGGTTAAGGTAACTGGTACTAACCACAGGTGTTAAAATCAGCTCTTAATGTAGTCTAGAAAAATTAAAATTACCCTTACCTTTATAGTTATTTAAGTTACCAGAAATGTATGGGTATATAACTTATATGTAACATTCGAGGAGGTATGAAGTGAAGTTAAGTTTGCGGAGCCAAAGATCATGTTACTATATGAGAATAGTTCTAGTTCTTACATTTCAAGTCACATAAAGTACATATTTTATTCCCTCTCTTGAGTTTGCAAAGAGATAGTTTTATTAATGATTTAATTTACTTTTGAAATTAATTTTTATTAATATTTCGATTGTAAGAAAAATGATGTATGTAACACATGTGTAACGCAGTGTTTTTATCTCGTGTTTATAATTAATAATCAGTTATTTAAAAAGCAGACGACTAAAAAACACTTACTTTGCACACTAGTTGCATAAATAACTGTTTCGCGCCACCGGCAGGAATTAACTTCACATAATATTAAAAAAATAATAAGATGTTTATAATTCTATTTCGTTAAATAACTCAAGATATAAAACCATACTTTAAGAGTACTGAATTTATAAATCATAATGATTTTGCTTTCGATTTTGATTCTGTACATATTTTAAACTTCTATATATATTTTTTGATTTTGATTCCTATTATTGTTTTCAGTTGTTATTTTGTATACCACTCTTAAAAAATAAACCTAAGACGAAAATACGAAAGATAATTTGTAGTTCATACTGGATGGAACATGTTTTAAAATTTAGATAATAACACATTACGCAATAGATTAGGTTAAAGCAAAATTGTACTCTAGCAGTTAAACGTTAATAACAATAAAAAAATGTGAAAATAAAAATATAATGAAATTTCCATTGTTTATCAACGTCAGTTTTGTTGGATGAAGAAATAAGTTGACGCTACTGCTGGTCGACTGGTCACCTTGTTATAACCGTTGGTAATGGTGATGCGTATGAAGCAGCCTGCAGCTTCTTCAGTGGTAATGAAGAGCACCGTCCGGTAATGAGGTGGAAAGTAATTGTGCCGATCATCCGATAATCAACCAGAAATTCGCTCACACCCGGGCCTCATCTCGCCAAATGTTCGCTAATATTCGCTGCAAATTACCTGCAAAATTCTATCAATCACTATATACAAGACCCAGATTCATAAAAAAGATTAAATTCGGGGTTAACTAACTCTAAATATAATCCGGTATAAATTTTCTAGGAGTTGTGCAATTCACAAAGCAGATTAAGACAGGTGTTAAGTCTCATATTAGCTATAAGTATTTCCCGGTTTAATAGGGTTTTAAGGTGGATTCATGCAACATTCATTTTAATTTCATTTTCATTACATTTTAATTCTAAAAAGTTAAAATAATGTAAAGCATTGGTCATATTCAAGCAAGTTCATTATTCATTTTAACTACATTATCATTTCACTAATACATTACAAAGTTGACCAACTTTTAACTTTTCATTTCATTTTCACTAGAAATGTAATGAAATAGACAACTGCGCGTGCGTGAAAAACAAAGTGACATCTATGGTCACGTTGATTTAATGTGTTTATAACCTCTCTAGATGTAAATAATCATTTGTCTCTATTACTGTAAACCCTGTAAACTTTAAAAATTGATAAATCTGCGTTAATAGAGATTGTTCGACAATACAAAGTTATATATAACAAAAATCACAAAAAATATAAAATCAAACTAGCCAAAGAAAACGCCTGGACAAGTATAATAACAATTTTAGAATGTACGCGTAAGTATAATATGGATTAAAGGTGATTGTCAATTTTCTTAGAATATACTTTCCTAACACATACGCCGTTCATTTTACATTTGCTCAGTGAACTTGCATGAACACCCTACGGTTTTATTGAAAATGAAATGATAATGTAATTTAAATGAAATTTAAATTAAATTAAAATTAATGTTGCATGAATCCGCCTTAAGGCTTGACTTTAAATTCAAGCTACTTGACTTGTCTTGACTTCAAATCAAGTCAAGTTCAAGTCAAGTAGTAGTAGCTGAATTTTAAGTCAAGACAAGTAGTAATATTTCATGGACTTGAAAAATGAAGTAGTTCTTCAAGTCTGCTTGATTTTTCATCAATTTTGTTAAGTAGTTTAAAGAAATAACAACGAGACCCAAATCATAAATAATTCTAATCTGGAAATATTTATGAAAAAAATAAAATAATGTAATGATAAGAAAACACAAATAAACATAAGGATTTTAATAAAGATATTCCCTAAACTATTACGAGTTTTTGTAGTAGTTAGGTAACTCAAGCTCTTGCTCACAGTTATTTTCCATTTCCCCTCACTTCTTTCTTGCTCTTGTGATAAATTTAAAATTTGCTTTTAAATAATATCAAGTAGCTTGAAATAAAGTATCAAGATATCAACTCAAGTAGCTAAGATAGAATATCAAGTTAAGTCAAGTATTTCACAAAAAACATCAAGCTACTTGACTTGCTGAAACTTTAGCTATAACTTTTGTCGTCACAAATCAATAACTTACATAGCAATAAATTTAATAAATTGAAAATTAGTTCACTTAAGTTGTTTTCTGTTCTGTGTTTTGGACTTCTTTAAGAGAATGTTAAAAATGAAACCCGAGAAAACGTTTCTGTTCCATGTAATACGAATTTAATAAAAAAAAAGATTTTAACAACTAACTTTATTCGAAGTTCAAAACGGGAATAAATATGGAGTTAGTGTCTGGTAAAGGCCTTTAGAAAGTACTTGATTATTTTTCAAAATATTTCCCAAAAAACGGTAATTTATGAAGAATCCAATTGAAAATCTTCTCAAAATATTTTCTAAAATACAGTAAAATTCTTGAAGAAAATGAAAATCCGCGCAAACATAGTTGAAGATAATTGAAGAAGAATCTACGCGAGTGATCCTTGCAAGAAACTAATAACTTTATGAAATGCTAAGCTTTGATAAAACAAGTCTAACATAGCGCAGAAGTTATTCGATATTTGTTAACAGCGGTGTAGAAAAAGCCAGCGGACACGATTCCGCAAAGGAAATAAGCGCTTGCAGTTAGTAATTGAAGGCCGATAATACACAGAATCGGCGAAATATAAAGAAGGCATAAGCTGTCACGTAGAGAGAGTTATGCGTCGCTATTATCCTCTATTGGAATCCACGTGCAAATATTTTCACTAAGCGGCAACCAATTTGGAATTTATAAATAATCCATCGCGACCGGTGGAAAGTTATTGCTTTTTACTCGTAAAGGATTTCAAGTTTGTTTTGTATATTTCACAAACAGGAAAAAGTACATTAAGGACCAAATATCTCTGCGAAATTTTTACAAATTTAGTGACTATTGGCAATGAATATTTTCACTGTAGTGTATAAATATGATCGAATTTACAACTAGTGATCCAAGCGAATATTTTAAACAAATGAAATTTACTTTTTTTGTATTACTCGGTATTCATTTCTTTAGTTTACATTTTAATTGTCATTGTCAATCAAAATCTGATTCAATGAATAGTCCTTTAAGTAATATTCGTAGTAAATTTTCTCATAAAAATATTCGAAATAACTATGGCTACTTGCAGTATTATAAGTGAATCTATTTTAGAATTTATTAATAATTCATCGCAACGAAAAGTTGTTGCTTTTTCTCCGAAAAGGATTCAATGTTTGTTTTATTATTTTACACACAGAAAAAACATGAATACTTTTTAAAACTTTACTTATTATTTATCTTACAGAGTCTACAAGATACTTGCAACAATTTACTTAGTGTTAAAAAGTTCTTTTAATATAAATAACTTTTAATTTACTGAATTTGTTGATTGTCAGGTCCTTCATGAAATTTGGAAGTACTTAAATAAATAAAAATAAAATTAAAGATAGACGATGAGGATGCATAAATTTGTTCCTAAAAATTTTAAAACTTGGCGGATGATTTAAAAATGAATAAAATATTTGAAAATTTCAATGGAGCAGATGCGAATTTTTATTATTATTATTATTTTTGACAACTTACTTAATTTTTCGATGCGATATTTTTCTGTTAACCGATGGTTAACGTAAGCGGCACTTTATTAGATGATCTTACTGTTCAATATACAAAATCAAGTAAGAGTTGTTATTAGTGGCAGTATAGGGATGGGTAGAAAGAAATGAAAATTAAGAACATGGGAAATATCATGTGGGTGACCAAATTATAAAATAAGGTATAAAAAATATTGTTGTTTTATGCAGAATCAAACGACGTACGACAATGATTACTTTTAGTACATTTATGGATAAACTTTTGAAATTAACTATTTACGAATTACAAATAAACATGCAAATATATTGAGAGGTAAAAATATCACTTGAAAAGGTGATGAAATAAGGATATCTTATAAGGCTATAAGTTATTCTCCGGAGTTCAAAGGTTCTTTTTCTCTTTGGTGTTTTCGCATTCATTTATGGAAAAGTTTATAAGCAAAACAACAGGCTGCTGAATTTTTAGAATATAAATACAATGTTAGTCATTTAAGGACCTACAACAACTTGCAAAACTAATGACTATAGTACATTTGCGTATATTTGAATGACAATAACAAATAAATGAACATCCATAATGAAACAACGGAGACACTGTAAGTACAATGTGTACACTTATGGCTGCAGTTTATAAATAACTATGATTCTTTTAACTGACTCAATAATTCATAAATATGAATCAGAAATAACAATCATTTTATACGGCAGTGCATGTATGAAATATACATGAAGACAAGTGACTTATCAACTTGGTGCATGGCCTACTACATAAGGGAGGAATCGCTTTGCAAAATGAAGATTGCGTTGGGTTGTTATGGCTACAACGAGCTGTCATATGTCAAGGATAATGTAGCTCATATTGTTCTACCAACTCAGATGGAAAAAATCCTTTATAGTTATTTAACCTGCTAGAAGAATATGAGTAGGAAGTCGAAATCTCGAAATCTATTTTGAGCACTAGATACAAGCCCACAGATGTCAGCAATTGTTTATAATTTATTATTTGTGTGAAATAATTTTTCAGATCTAGTTTTATAAGAAACATATATAGGAATGTAATTATTAGGTACTTGGTATTAAAGTTGATTACCTATTGAATATTCAAAGACAAAAAGAGACGTAAAGAGCTGTAGATGGAATTTTGTACTGAAGAGGACGCATTCTACAACAACACCTATTAATGGACAGACTAAACTTTTGATGTTTAATTTATTTTTGACAGCAATGTAATATGAAAATTCTATTACAAAAAAGTATCATATTGTAGCGATATTTTGCTAAAATATATGTACCGGCCGCGTAGCGACATATTTAGGAATCGCTGGAGTCTTATTAAATTAAAAAAATATTTGTTAAATATTCATTAAAAATCTACGTAAATTATTTTTTTTCTAACGTAGGTTTATTGAAACAAAAAATTAAATACCTGTAAATTTGATATTTCTTACTACATTTTCTACGCAATGGGCGTAAAATAATTTCTGCTCATAGATCACTAATATAGTTTTTCAATTCACCCATTCAAAATACCTGGGAAAATTTAACTGTTTTTATAATTATAAACTGGCTTTGTTTGGCATATTGTTTTTGATTTTGTTGCCTCAACACTTCAACAGTCAAATTTTAAAATATTCTTTTTGCAAAACCTAAAAAGTATTAAAGAAAATACAGCCTAAGACTCGTAATTAATAGTATTTTCACCACTCACGAAACTATAAAACTCAACTACAGCTCGGTCTACAATCTTTTAATTTGTGCGGAAATTATCTATTCCACTATAAGTAGTTATAGAATATATAATTTTATATTCATAATGATGTTTTACTAAGAGCCTTCCGTTTCTTTGGGTTTTTTTTCGTGATTTTCGAGAGGTATTAGATGTGCAATTTTTTCAAGTATATTTGTTTTGATACACTTATTAGTATTTCGATACTCTTGTATTTCATACAATTCAAATTGTAGGTTTCGTCTAAGCCACATATTTCCCTCTAATAAACTGTTTTGTGTATAGTAATTTTTCATTCAAAGCTTATTATTAATATTAGTGAACTGTATGGGATCGTTCATGATTCAGTTCATATGTCGGTAATAATGGTTATTTATTGTTGTTGGTTTAAAGAGCACGTGTTGCACTGTAAGAAATATAACACATAGCGCAATGTTCTTATGTTAATGAAATTTAAATTGAATATGAATATTTCCCTTATTGAATCCTACAAAGCCATTTATCTAACTTGTCTTACTCGAAGCCGTTAATACAATAATTGATTCTAGTTTACGAGCACGTTCTTCTGGAAGAATTAAAAACCCACTACATAATTTTTATCCGAGCTGTTTACACGACTTAGAAAGATATAAATTCCTCATAGGATACGCTCAATACCAATAAAATGTAGGCACAATAAGTAGATCTGTATATATTATCATAGTACCGCGTGGAACATCGGCGTAAATCATTCCGTACAATGCAGCATCGGTGTTGTTTACCACTAATTTGCATCGCGTATGAAATATGGGTTATTGCTAGACAAGAGAGTGTTGTGTGTAGCAGTTTTTTCCATGACATCCTAGATGTTACGCTTGTTTTACTCGTCGATCGTTCGATGTGCGCGATTTATGGCTTTGTAGCTGACGGGAGATGTGTAAAGTAATTTAAACACGGACGGAGCTAGTAAGTGTCAGCATAAATTTGGTTAACGCCTACGAGAATGACCCATCATAATACTTACTTTTGCAAAAGAATTTCAAGTATTTAATAGATCTTTATAGAATAATTCACTAAAAATATCTATTCATATTTTTTCAATGAAGAATTAAAAAATGTGTAAGGATGAGGAACAAAAAATCTAATTTATTTGAAACAACACAAGGAATGAAGCAAATAATAGTCCTATATTGTTCGAGTCCTTGGTAAAGCTATCAAAAATGACGTTCAGACCTTACGCCAAAACTAGTCAAAATAGATTTAAGGATGTTCAAAACGAATTTCCGTTGAAATCTCACAACACGAATTTTTCGCGATTACAATACTTCCTTTACTACGTACAAGGAAGTAAAAAGGCACACCACCTATTTGTCAGTTTAATCAAGTCACTGATTATAATTTTTATTGTCTGTATTTTAATATTACATATTTAAGTTGAATTTAGATCCTTTTTTTAAATAATATAACAATATTACAAAAGTAGAAAATATCTATAATGGCCGTATTTATTTGGTATCTTTAGGTTCAAACCTGAACTGATCCAGAAACAACTCGTTTTACTTTCAAATCAATGTTCCATTATACGTTAGTAGTTATAAAGATTATCGGTAAATTTAATATAATGTCATATTTTTGTTATGTTATAGTTATTTACATAACAAGCGTGGAAAGTGGTAAATAGCAAGCGTGTGTAGAGATTGAAGAACGAGGCGTGTAGCGCCGAGTGATTTAATACACGAGCGTTGCTATGCATTTTCAAGCGAGTTATGTACACTATTTTTCAGACGACCACAAAATATTATAATGAAAACAAGGTTTATACAAAAGTGTCAATGTTAAACACAATTCACGAAAGCATTGACGTTTGGGTTTGAGGTTAAGTATCACTAGTTAACCGGAAACTGATTTGGAAGTCTAGTACGTATTATTTGAACAATTAATAAAACTATCAGTACACTTTGACTCTTTATTTTTGTTATTAATTCACTACCAATTTTAATATCGTAGTTTTAAGCAATTTTTCATTAATTTTGTTACATTTCATTATCAAAGTTCCATCTATTGACCACTAATTGTCATATTCGGTTATATAACACACTAGTGTGTTATTATAACACACGCCGTGTGCTATGTTACATTTTCTGGTGTTAATTACAGTGTAAATATAGCTGCTTTCATATGTGGTCGTCTGAAAAAATACATAAATGTTAAACCTTGCGTCTTTATTTCATTTCTATGCGAAAGAAAGAAATAGCAAACGGGTTGAACCTGGGTTGAATGTTTCGGGTTACTGAAACCTACTAGGTTACTTTAAAAGATCCAAATAAATACGGCCAATAACATGTCATTAACTGTCACAACTGAAACAGATATTTTCTTTTATTTCCGTGGCTGTCTGATTTTGAAAAAAATGTTACATGTTCTATTCAAATATCTCATACTGCAGACGTCCTGCTGTATCTATTATGATTTTACATGAAGTAGAATTTAAGTTTGAACAACTTTGTACTTTCGTAGTTAAATCTATCAGGAAAGAAAGTATCCGCAATTTTTTTAAATGCCATGTTAAAGTTCTATGATCCGCGTTTCGTTGCACACACTTTATAATAAATAAGTAAAAAATAATATTAAAAAAAAAAACTAGTTATAACTTAATTGTTAGTTTTAAAATAACATAGCATAAGTAAAATTTACCGTCTGAGTAAATATACTATGCACATATCAACAGTCGATATATTAGCCTATTTGGCAAAAAAGTCATCTCTCCTGATCAGACCCTATCCTTATTCTTTGTTTTCTACTGTTATAGTTGTTGTGAGAACATGTTAATCTAAGATCTGTGGAAAATGAGAAGCAATTAAGAGTGTGTCGATGTCGAGTATCACCTCGTTCTGATTTACTCGACCCGTTCGTGGTTCGAATTCGACACGTGCCTTGTCCCAAACTGTTCACGGCGCCTTGCTTTATTTTTATCTTAATTGCCTCTACTTCCTAATTAGCCTACAGGGTGGCCAGAATTAATCAGGCCGTACTGCACACTCTTCTTGTTGCAGTCGGGCATATATCACTCAACATGAATTATTCACAACAAAGGAGAAAGGAGGAAGAAAGAATTGAGAAGGATAAGAGAAAGATAAGATGATTATTAAGAAACTTAAATTTTATTATGGAATCCAAAGTGCGATTCTTCCAAACAAAAAAACTATTAAAGAGAGAATACCACGGTGATCATGTGTTTCCATATACTCATTAACAATTAAAATTAAATAAAATTATTACTATTTTTTTTTTATAATTATGTTAAGTATCCATGCAGTTTTGCTATATATTCAAAGAATTATGTACTAGATTTGGTAGAATTGTACTAAATCTAAATGGCGGATTAAATTTAAAAAGGAGACATCGAAATAAACTTTTATTAATCAGTGACATGTTTTACAAATTTTTTGAGTGAAAAAAAATCAATTTTCGTATATATAAATTATGGCTGTGTTCTTTTCAAAACTAGTCTTTTAGAAAAACAAGCTTTTAAAAGCACAACAAGGCTTAGTGTTTTAACACTGCAGCCATTATTTAAATTAGCATTGAATTTACTAGCATCTCGTGGTAAAAGGAGGCTAATAAGAATTTTTTTCCAAAGCGTAACGTTACCTCGTAATACGTAATTGCTTCGTCATCTATCTGTCGCGTTGTGTCTTATTTTCTTGTCTACCAATCCGAAACTACCAAAACCATCTACCTTGTACTCCCTTCTTCAATTTACTTCAGATTAGATTTTAAGCGGTAAAATTAAATACAATAATATAAATTTGAATAAGTGAATGATTTTATAGTATTTCATTCTGTATAAAAAATGTACTAGATTTCCTTGAGAGGGACTAATGTACTAGATTTTTTTTAAATATATAAGAACTAGTATAATTGTACTTTAGCAACCCTGTATCTATGATACCTGAGTTTCAGGACATACTTAGAGCTTATTTTTATTTCGTATATATTTTTATACAAATATTTTACACGTATTTGAATACTAATACTAATAATATACTTAATACAAATATTTATTGTTTAAGAACCGAATAGAAAATAGCCAGTCATTATTCGAATTACCATAGCATTCGGACTAGGGAAGTCATAACCATGATTACTATAACCCGAAAAATGTACAGATAACGTGTGCATTCGGAATACAAATATCAAAGTACATTCGGGAATTCAGATTATGAGAATTTTTTTCACAACCAGGTTATTCCAACTAGGAGGGTTAATAAGGGATTTGGATCATCCTCACATTACTATACAATATTAGAATTTATTTACCTATTTATTATGACAGCTTGTAATAATTGTAGTAATATATGTATAGACGTGTTTATTTGTGTGAATATTAAGTGATCTATTGAGAATGACCTACGGAAAAAGTCTGTCGAAGCGTATGGCTTATCCGGCGTGTATTATAAATGAATCCACGGTTAATGCTAATGAGGCTCTTCGTATTTAGCAAGACATCAGAGCGAACAAACCCGAGTTGTTACAAATCGCATTAATTTTATTTGTGTGATGGGTTATATTATGCGTGGATTTATGTACTACACACATACAAACCCACAACACTGATCGGCGCCTCCTTTGATAATAATGCCTACATATATTATGTTAACATTGCGATGCTGTCGCAGGTCGCCGGATAATTCACTACTCATATTTGTTCTACATGACCCAACCTCTTTCACAAACATTATTATTTTCAGGCCTTCAATTAAATTACAGTATTTTAGTGAATTAAATCAATCAGATTTAAATCGCACTGACAATTGTTAGTTATTGACAATTGCCGCCGAATTTACACGACTAAGTAAGCGTTGCTTAGATACAACGTCCGTCAAAATTATGACAGAAATTAATTGACAATATAAATATTTCGAGGAATTGTCATGCCGAATATCATTCGTAACTAGAATTTTACTTGTAATTTTTGCTTAACTCTCTTTGAAAAATCGTCACCCATACTGCCCTCTCGTTTCGATTCAATAATTCGTGTCCATAACGTCAAAAATTTCATGTAAAATTCTAGTTATAAGTGTTATTATGCATAAAATAATTATCAGTTGGTGCTAATTACCGCGGAAATTACAAAGCCAAAAAGACGTTGCTTAGATACAACGTCTGTCAAAATTGTGACAAGTGAAAAGTAATTAATTTAAAATATATATACATTTCGAGAAATTATCATGCCGAATATCATTTGTGACTATAATTTTACTTATAATTTTTACCTATCTTAGTCTTACTTATTGCTTTAGAAAATCATTCGAGGTCAAGACGACAAAAATTTCCAGTAAAATTCTAGTCATTAGTGATATCATATATGTATAATGATTTCTTTAACATAAAAAAAGACATTTAAAAATGTCAAAATTACAATTTGCTATAAACAAATAGGAAGGAAGATAAAATACAAATATATAAACTGAATATGTTTTCTTTATGTTCTCCATGGTAACGCATTGTTTTCAATATTTTAATATATCAAATAAATAAAATTATTTTCTATCTAGTTAAATACCTAAGAAGAGATAGTTTCTTCATTTGAACATATTTCTAAATATAAAATTTTAGTGAAATAGAAGATAAACAACTGGAAAAGAAAAAAATTCTATATTTGAAATCAATTTACAGATTTTTGAAAGTTACGAAATTCTGATTTATATTCTGAAAAATCGGTTCAAATGCTATTTTTTCGTGGAATTATCTTGACAAACTGGAAGTTTGATTTTTAACGCGGAATATTTTTTTATTTGTAAATACTCAAACTTGGATTCTTGATGGCAATTTGTTTCAGAGATTCGTTCTGTCAAAATCACGAGAACGTAGCTCGAGTGATGTTGTCGTAATAGTCTTCTCAAAAAATTGCCAAGCAACCAAATGTTCATATAAATAAAATAATAACCGGCTAAATCAAACCTCTAGTGGTTAATGATATTGTTATCGACAATATATTGAACAGTATTATATGTTGTTCTTTATATAATAAAAGGATTTCTGATACCCATTTCACGAAGATAGAAATATAATTGAGTTTTTAGTAGGTTATTAGGTTTTTTATGTCTCTTCCGTGGCTGAAGGATTATTTTTATTGGTTAACGGTTCCGTGATGCAATTTCCGTCATTTATCCTTGTAGCTTCAGTTGACGCATAACCACACACATCGCGAACCTTATTAACCATTAATCTTCTTAGAAATTAATCAAAATATACATGTTCCAATTTCTTGTAAAATCTTATGGTTTTAACATTTATTGTTATGTGGACATTACAATTTATTTTCTGAGGTAATTTGTGCAATGAAAACATCGTTTGACATTAAATTAATTTATGTTATTAATTTCTGGGAATGTTTCAATTCGGTACCAGTTTTTTATTTCAATAAATACAAAAGAGCATATTGCCATCGTAAACCAAAAGATCGAAAGTTTCATTTTTCCTATTTCGAGTTTATAGTATTTATGGTATATTGTACCGGAAATAAGTAAGTCGTATCTTTAAGTTTAAGTAGAGATTTTTGCTTAATATATTACGGGTATCTGCAAATATTTTATGTAAACTACGGATGAAAGTCGGGTCTTATTAACGTACAAGGACTTATTTGTACAGAATTTTTTTTTTCTTTATTTTTGTATTATACGATTGTTAAATGAAACTAAAGAAGAAAATACTTTAATTGTCTATCACCACCTCACAAATATCACAAATAATCACAATCAAACAAGTAGTTTTTCAAGAAGTATTTGTTTACTTACAGGTTTTGCTATAATGTAAGCTATTATTTTGAAATAACGTTATTTTTTTTTATTAATTCTACAATAAGTTTTTATCTTAATTCTACAAATTAAATGCTTCACCTTGCACTTGGCACCTTTGTACCAACGAAAATTGAAATAACGAACAAAACAAAACTCTTAATTAGCAAACAAAAAAAAAAAAAGCGAGTGAAACCGTTCTGAACAAACTCGAAAGCGCCGAAAACGACACGAACATCAGTTTCGGCCGGTTTTTGGACGAAACAGAATCTGCAGTCGAAACTGACCAAAACCGAAAACGAAACTAAAAAATAAATAGCTCAAAAATACAAATTTACCGTTTGGCTTACGACGGCACTATAGGGGAAGCAATTAAAAATTCTAAACATTTCTGGTAAAAAATAAAACAAAAACAAATGAAAAGTGTGACAAAGAAAAACCAATCGGCAGCGATTACCAATTTCCATAATCTCACGCTTATCAATTAAGTTCTATAAGTTTAGCATAATGATAGGCCTGCACTAATTATCAATTTATTAATTACTGATCGTATTGGGTGGTCCGCTAGCCTCGCACAGGGTGACGCGGATCTAATATACATATGACGCTGCATTAGTTCAGGCCGAACGATCTTCGTAATTGAATACAGGAGCCGGTGCTGTCATTGGAAACGCACTGTTATTTAATGTGGCGCTTATGATTTACACAGACAATTGTTGCTCTTATTTGTAATTGCTATCCAATGGATTTATGGAATTGCTGATAAATATGGATCAAGACAACGTTGAAGAACGTTGAAGAACTAGCAACGATGTATTTTTTCAAATAATAAAATATTATATAGGGTTAGTTTCTTAACAATATGATACACATCAAAAGGAGATTAACACATTAATTTAAGAAGTATTTATCTGTGATTCTGAATATATATCTTCTATGGTAAAATCCACTGCTGCTCAATCTTCACTTAAATGGCTTCATTTATTCATTAGCTGAAGTTTCAACGCATATAACATTTTTATTTAATAAATTCGTAATTACTGGAAACACCTTCAAACTGAGAAAATCCTGTAATGAACTATTCTTATAAACAAAGATGCAATTTTTGTTGAAATATTATGAATCCTTAATTTAAACTTTTTTAAAATTTAATGAGACAAATAAAAATTTGATTTGGAGACTTGAGTTTCTGGAAAAAATAACATTTTGCATTATTGATCTAAGTCATTAATTATTTATTATTTATTTAAGTTAACATTGTTACCAAGTAAACGATAGTGGAAATTAATTCCTTACTTCAAATAATAATGGGTATCTAAGCCAGTAACGAAAATGAAAAAAATAATATTATTTTGTTTTTTCTAATGTATAAAAAAGCTGATCATCTCTATATTTCACCAAATAAATGAAGATGAATTTAATTTAAATTGGTATTGTTTTATTAAAATATGTATTTTTTGATGTGTCAGATAAATATTCGATGATACTTTCGTTTTGTTCTTTCAGATTTCATTATGGAACAGTCACAACCAAATAACTTCAAGTCTCAATTTCTATTTTTACTTTGTAGTTAAACTGTTTTAATGTAATAACCGCGTTCACAACACAAGCTCCAAACTTTTCGATTCCACTTCAAAGTGACGCATGCGCATATAGATGAAAATGTGCCATATTGACATATTTGACTTTTCCTCAGTTTACATTTGAGGTTAAGCTATATGGCTATACATGTGCAAATAATTATAAATGATAAGCATGTTCTAGAAAGTAGATGGGGCTCTTTATCCCTTATATCAAAAAAAAAAAAAATCGAAGAAAACGTTGATGGGTTCGACCTGTTAATGCTAACAGAATAAAGTAAATAATTTTTTAACAGAAATTAGACTGGGTGATCTAAAAATGTTCTTTAAGTCCATCCTTATGAAAACTAATTAGTTTGATAAATTGTTGTTAATATTAGGACCACATATAATAAAAAACAGTCATAGGGGTGTATACACCCATTCACTAATTAGGTACTAATTGTGAACGCTTTTAATTGGAATTAGAAATTGCAAATTGAAAGTGATTGAAATTACTAATTACGTGAATGCAGAATTACAATTACAATATAAAAACGAAATATAAAAAATCTAAGGATGAGATAAAAATAGAGAATTTTAGAAGGAGTAAATATAGTAGATTAAATATAGCACTATCCTTGTGGGAACAAGGTTCATTCTTCTATCAGCCTAGTAAGATATCGCGTCAGTATAGAGTTATTTATCTTGTCTTTCGTTCGCAAACAATGAAAGTAGAACACAAAACATCAGAAGTCTCATTTAGTTGACATGTTTAATGAAAATCTCGGGTATGAAGAAAACAAAGACGGCTGTGGAATACCAAACAGGCGCCGTCGTATTTAGAACAAGAGAACTTCAAGGCTCCGCTGACAGTTCTGGTAAGATATGTTAACAAGAAGTGGAGGTGTACGAAGCTCGTCACTCTACCACTTAACAAGCTGGATGCCGGGAATATGACCCGGGAAAACAGAATCTTATCTAGAGCGGTAATAATTCGCACGTACTTCTTAGTTTATTCAAGAAAAGTTAGTAGGAATATAATAATTTTTATTTCATTTTAGAATCATAATAATAATTTAAATATTAAGGGCATCATCAAAAGATTTTAGTATGCGGGAATGCTTAAAGTTCGACGCGGAGCGGAGAGCTTTAAATTTCCTGAGGGCTATAATCTTGATTATGTTCGTGGTATACATACAACGTTTTATTTCTTTTTGGTATTTGAAATGAAAAAAATTCTGACGAAATATTAATGTAGTTTGAAACTACAAAGGTCAAGTTGGTTTCTAAAAATTCAAAAGATTTATATGAAAAGGAATATGAAAAATTCTGGGAATGCTATAAATACTTACTTAATCAAAGTTAAAATTTATTGTATTTTTTTACATGTATTCATTAACCACAATTCTAATTTGTTTGACTAACTATTGCTACCCAATTTATACGCCCTCGGGCGATAAAACCAAAATTACGTCCGCAGTTGAGGGTGTATAAGTTTATGATTCCAAAATGCAATAAAATTATTAAATTTATAAATATATCTTCTTGAACGGATATTTTTAAAACTTTTAACTTTAACAAGTTTCGGAGGAAGTAAGTTCTTTTCAAATACTTTTCAAATTCTTTACTTTAGGATTTTTTCTGTTTACTCATTTGATGTCCAAGGCAGTAAGTTAGTTTAAAAATTACTGATCAATATTATAATTATCACTGAATATCCAGATTCTTCCAAATAAATACTGTGATGCCCGTATACATAAAAGGTTCGTTGGTTATAACGCTTCGTTAAATGTTTTCTTTAATTCATCTTTGAAGAGAAATAAAATTTTTGTTTTTCTACATTTTTATAATTTGTCAAAAAATAATTTCCTTCTCTAGATACTTTGTTACTAACAATATAACATTATTTTAGAATGAAATATTGGAAAAATTAATTATTATATTAAAAATTCTTATTTAATAATGATATTCTTAAAAATTATATAGCAATTATGTCCTGTCCTTTTCTTTTTTCTTATTATTTCACAATTTGACATCTTGAATTGGCATATTGGCAATAAACAACTATGTATATACTGTTAAACGTCGAAGTTTGCAGTACAGTCATAAACTAATTCTCTAATTTATCATGTCGTGTTGCGTTCGTGTTCGTTGGAATAAAACAATTTTTGAAATATGTCGTGAAGAAAATATTGTGTCTAACAAGAAAAAAGAAAGCATTTTCCATGATGATATACATAATTTCTATATTATTCCAACATTGGGGCCTATTCTGTAACTCAGTGGTTAATTTTTAACCAGTTGCTAAACTTTTTGACAAATAAAAGCAAACATTACAAGTCATGTTTTGATATTTTCTCCAGCGCTATCTATTTTCATTGGAAAAGAATTAGCAACTGATTAAAAATTAACCACTGAGTTACAGTATAGGAGAATTAACGCATAAAAAAATATCTATTAGCCCAGACGAAGACACAAGTGGTGTCAAAACATCGGCTTTTTAGAAAATAATGATTTTTTTTGACTGAATACCCGAATATTACAATTCTCATAATCTCCAACAGTCGAATATTCATTTCCATTAAAAAAAACATACGGGTTGTAATTTGTGCAAATTTAATTATATTTCTTCAAAGTTCTGCAAAAGAAATGAAATGGTTGAGGAAATCAGAAACATTAAGATGCGAATGTTTGAATCTTCACGCTTGATTTTGATAATTTATTATTCATTCTGTTTTCTGGAAGCGTCCGCTTTGGAATTTATGCAAAACAAGGGCCGGACTGGTCGAGATTTGCCTGTGGGGACCACCCTGTTAGTCAATTAGGCCAATCGTCCAATAATTATCAACAAAAAAACGACGTGACACGATCGTGAGCCCGCGTGCGTTAAAAAATAAAATCACTTCTTAATTACAGCACTTGCCATTCTGTGGGCGGGATTCTTCAAGTTTTATAAAGCTTAGAGGTGGAGAAATGCGACCAAAGTTACTTACGAAATTGCGGAATTATGGCCGCAGGATACTGTTTTACTTTTTATGAAATTTGTTTCGCTAAATAACATTATTAACTGTAATTTGTTGATTTTATAGTTCGTTTTATTTTTGAGATAAAATTCCTGCGGACTACTTTCGTTTTTCGAAAATTTAACTTCAATTTTTGACAAAATAATGAGATGAAAGTAAAGCTTAAACATTTCAGTGAAGTTTCTTGCCTGTACTAGTGTTGAACACTCCAGATTTTAAATCAGCACACTTCTGTTGTTTTTTATCAACAACATTTTTATTTCCGTAGCTTAAAGGTAAAAGTGTTTTGATTTAACACTTAAATTCGTAAATGTAATTAAGGTAATGGCATCAATGATGGACTTTTAACGTCTCATTTATAAGGTTTTATTTTCTTATTTTAAATTAATTGGTATCTACACATTTAAATTTATTTATTTTATTAATACTTTCCTATTGAATAATTACCACCCATTAATTTAATTAATATAAACCCTGGTAACAAATATTTATAAAGATTATATTTTTAAGCACACCCCAAACAAATTTTAAACCAATAGATGACACATTTTAATACCAATAATTGATATCTATAATTTTCAATATTAAGTATCAAATGATAACTCTGAAATATTTAGTACTTATACTTAAAGGTTAATTAACATAAAATTAGGCCTTACGAACAAAATTAAACCAAAATGCCCTTGCAACTATAGATGACACTGGGAATCATCGATTTGATAAGAAGAATTGTGTCCAAATGTTTGGCACTTCTAACTAATGCAGGACTGGTTTGATCGAATGGATTTTAATAAAAGGAAAATACTTTTTTATCGTACACATATTGAAAATAACATTTTCCTGTGTGCGTTTGCGCAAAAAAGTAGACATTTATAATTAATCTGTCTGTTAAAAATTATATTTTACTTGACAAGGGTAAAAGAATTATTTTGATGAATAAATAGTGAGGCGGAAGGTTAAGTACTGGCGACATAAGATTTTTGATCCAAAAACATACCATAGGGGGTACATACCTTCAAAACATACAAATTATGTTCAATAAAAATTCTTGTTGGAGATGTACAAATATATCGTCAACATCACAGCAGGCTGTTATGTTTATCATTTGTTATTTAAGTTGAAGGTGTAACCCGACTTGACAAATTCTTAAATTTTCCTCCTTCACTTTCAAACAAAAACCGTTAATAATCCTGACAAATTTCGGATTAGAAATTGAAAAGTTTTTGCTCCAATTATATAAAAATTATAAAAGTGTATTAATAAGCAATTAAATAAAAAATGGTATAAAAAAAACCTTATTATACACTCTCATTTTCATCTTATTCATACAAAAACAAATTATTACAACGAAGTAATTTACGTGTCCTAAAAATAAAAACACCGTCACCGTAAAAGAAAAAGAAATTGATACGACTATCGAAAACTACAGAATCATGTTTAGCAGCGTTGTAAATTACAAGAATTTAATACCGGGAGTTAATTTGGTTCACACATTCTAAACATAAGCAGCTGCCAGAAACGTCGGGCTGGAATTTTAAGTACGAGTCGCCAGCAAATTTAGAAATAACACGAGATGCCATCACCAATGACTTACGGACGCACAGCGTACGAATTTACATTCTTTTGCTTCTGTTTTCCAGGTGATTTTTCATCTTGATGAGTTCTTTAACTTTCTAGAGCACGACACACGAATTCCTCACGTTTGGTAATCATTTTTTAATATTTTAATTATATAAATTAATTGACTACCTTACCAAAAAATAAATTTTAACACGTTTATCAAACTGTACTTGTGTATTAATTAATATTTAGTAAAGTTTATAAGGTGATTTTAATGAGACATAACTCTACAAAATATTTTTTATGGAGATTTCAACGTTTGATGAGAACGGAATCTGTATTAATAGTGTAGTAACTTTTTATATAATACTAATGTGTTTAAATATAATAATAAATATGACACACAAATTTGGTAATAATAATTTAAATACCTTTATGGAAGATATAACAAAAAATTATAAATCAATTGGCAACTTTATTGTAAACGAAGACACTTTTAATACATGTGAAACAATTTTTTTTATTAAAAATATGTAATTATATTTTCAAAAATGTTTCAATAAAACTTAACGGTACAAACTATTTTTTTCTGGAGATTTCAACAATTGATCAGAACGATATATTTATAAATTATTAAGATTTATTAAGTATACGAGCCCTAACAACTATATGATCGGACTCCCAGTGATTTATTATAAATAGCTGCGTGTATTAATAATGTCCCCTTACTATCGATTGTTATCACATACACTTAAGATAGGTTTATAATGAAGATATTTGAGAAGAAAAATAATATATTTACTGACATAATTAACTTCTAAACTAATTTTTAACAAAACAACTAATGTTCGGATGCCATTTTTTTTTTAATTTAATAAAGAGGAAAACCTTCTTTTTGTTTTTAAAACTTCCTGAATTTTTAAAAGAATCTTCATTCTTTTATGATTATTTCACATATCTTATAGCTTTATTTTAATTTCTAGAATTGTTCGTTGTAGAACTTATAATTCTTCTGTGATGATTTGCCACACATAAATATTATTTCATTCATCTACTTTCCAGGTATCTTTTTCCTTTGTCCAAGCCAGTCGTTTCTGTTTTTGAACGTCAAGAAGAAATTGCTCGTCTTTAGATTAGTGAAACTCAATATCAGAAATAAAATTAAAGCACAAATAACAAAATATTACCCTATAAAAATTAAGTCCAAACTAGTGAATCCATTACCTACTACATTCCTGGGAAATATTTAACCCTGCTTCTACGTTCCAACGAGTTTTACGAAAAGTCTACTTTGTCTTGAGGTTTACTACCTTGGGTCGCCTCTGAATTTTTTTCACTAATATTAATTATTCCCGGTTGTCTACATTTTTCTAAAATAAATGCAATGGTAGACTTAGCTACATCAAGATTTTGGACAATGCTTGTTATTTAATATTCATCACATAATTTTTAACTGTTGCTTCACCAAAAGCAATAATTATTTGCGAGAATTTCCTTAAAATGATTAAATATGTAACAAATAACAATAAAACTTTTATTTTTATAAATGACTATTTCTTTTCTTTTTAAATAATTTTCCTTGCATCTCACATATTCGTTTTCATAATATTCAGCTTCTTCATTATCATCACCCCCTGAATAACTTTTTCACAACCGTTTTTCAGAACTCATGGAATAGCAACTAGATTGTCTACCTCTCTATATGCGAATGTTTTCTTTTCATGTTTACTGGTTAAATTGATTTTTTTAACAATAAAATCCCCTGGTCCATCTCTCCTCAGCATTACAGTAAGTGGTTCATCTGTTCTCAGAGCAGAGGTTAAATGGACCACTAAATTACTTATGACTGTGTACTGATAGAACCACATTTTTAAGTTACGTTAAGTCTTATCCTTACCAGGTATGTACATAAATAGTTAGTTTAAAAATACTAAAGTAGTTATTTACTAATTGTGTATATGAGGTACAAAATTTTTAAATCTTGGGTTATTCCGCGTTGACTGCATTGATTTTCTAGCGACTACTTACACTGTCTATAAATAACAAAATTATAATTCCCAATAAGAGATATCATTTTAATGTACATTAAGATCAAAACTACATCTCTCCTACCGGTCCATCTCTCCTTCACTTACCGTATGTAATGCGGTCATATGAATCCATGATAACAAAATGTTACCAAAAATCGTTCTAGAATCAATAAGTGTGCGAGAATATATTCTAACACCGAAACAGAGAAAACATATTTTTGTAAGACATGATTGTTGTATTTTCAGTTTGATATTTGAAGAGTAGGAATAAAGATAAATAATGAATAATTATGGAATACTAAGTACTATAATTAAGAGCATAAGAACAGGTATTTATTTTCATTTGTTTACATAAAACAAAATGTGAAAATAAATAAGTGCCGCGTCGTGCTTTGTTGGGAAGGCAATTAAGACATAAACAACATCCAACAGATATTAATTGAGTACGCATAAGATGGCCGCGAAATGGTTATTATTATTGTAAGCATGCTTATCGGCAATACATATAAATTATTTTTAATCGGGATGACAGAATAATACAGTACAGTCACGTTTAGTAATTTAATTAATTTCGAAAAATAAACATTAAATTGTTGAGGAGCAGTAATTGGACTGAAAATTACTTAATACTGCTGGAGGTTTCCCTGCTTTAATTACTAGTTACACGCAAATTGGTGTAATTTAAGTATGAGCAGTTTAGGATGGAGTTATTAAGTGATAGCCTAGGCGGACCACCACTGCACACCATTATTATTCATCAGGTCATTTCTCGTGAAATCACCAATCCACATCAATCCCACCAATATACTCTTTCATTAAACAAATTAACTTCCTTCAAAAATAAGACATTACATCTTTTAATTACAACCGCTCCTCTTTTTATACATTTTCATTATCTCTTCCAACTCCATACGACATAAATTTTTGGCTTTCACTATTTTTATGCATCTATAATGTGTTTCATATGGTTTTTCTTATATATGTTTTATCGGTTGTAAGAACTAACCAAGTTCTGAACTGTGGCCCACATTTTACAAGTACTTTAGTACTTTAACATTATTTCAACTTCGAATCCGCAAGTTCCACCCCAGTTTTTACTTCCACGAATGTTATAATAAATTTATATACCTTATAGATTGAATAACTATTAACTAAGAAGGGCAGCAAATGTTTTCTTAATGACTGAGTTCTGAGTATGACTTGGAGATCTCGACTTAGAGAACACTTACTGCTCGCAATGCTTTTCAGATTTTTTTTACGAACGACGCTATATCAAACTTCAAATTTACAATATTTGAAAAATATGCGTGACAGTTTGGAATGACAGTTGTCATTTTTATAGTGATTTATGGTTACAAATAAGTCAAGTGAGAAATGTTTAGCTCACGACGCCGTGAGATCGAGTGCGTATATAACTTAACTAAACTTTCTGAGACTTAATTAACTTAATAACTAACACTTTTACTCATTGGTATACAATATATAAAAATAATTTGACAGTTAACATTTAACAATGACATTTCATAATAAAATAGAGTAAAGAAGGTTTTATAAGGTAGTTACTATGATATGATCCAACAAACTGTGACTTATAATTTGTAACCCACATGTTTTTATGACCTACTTTATTTATCTAAAAACACCATAGTTATAGCGTTTAATAATTATAGTAGCCATATTTATGACTGTTAATTCACTCTTCTCGGCCAATCACAGAACCAGAAATCAATTATTTCCTTTTATTTTGTATGTTGTTCTTAAATATTTATTTGTTTTTCTGAATTTACAGTAGTAGAAAAAGTATGGTATTATTCTCAAACTTTGAGACAGCCCTTCTCATTTTTTATTAAACTTTAATGATTACGAATTACACTAGAGAACGATCATATTCGCAATTAAAACGGATGAAAAATTCACTTTCATTGCTGTGCAAAGAAGCTGATATCTCTCGAAAAGTTTCGAGAAGTAATCAAAGAGTTTGTAGCCCAGAAATGTAGGAAAATTATAAAAATTGCGATTTTCAAAATGATTCTATTTACTACTCGTATATTACATAATTTATATTTTGTCTTGAAAGATTGATTTTTGATTGATGTGGGTGTAAGTATAAGATAACGAATCTCTTACGTATTTTTTTATATGCAAAGTAGTAATATTTACTTATCAGTACCCAACCTTTAGGTTTGTAAACTTCTACATCTTTAAACTTTCCTAAAGGCCAAAATTTATCCAACCACTCCTTTTAAGTAAGTTATTCCTCATAGTTATCTCCACTTATAACTGTTTTGAAAGCAGCAAGAATGCAAGAAACATCAACAGCATTTTCCATTTCAATACAAACATGAAATGAACAGTTGCAGTCTACTAATCGTAAAATAAATGAAACGATCCATTAATATCTAACAACATATTAATTGCTAGACAAGGTGCAGCTAAGTGTAAATATCATCTCAGACTTCGCTTCGCGTAAATCCTTCCAGAAGAAGTAAAGTAGTTACGTCAGTTACTTCATACATAAGAAGAAAATATCCAACATTTCGCTTGACATTATTTTATACATTTCTTATAGACTGTATATATCCAATTAAAACTATTTTAAAACATTATAATTTCTATCAATTTATATAATTTACAACATTTAAAGTAAAAAAATATAATAGCGCCAATAAAATATTTGCAGGAAAATGTAAAAAATAGAGAACATAATTTCTTTGTAGGTTCTATTGTATTTGACATAGAGAGCTCAAATTTTCAAAATGACCACCCAAGAAGACATATTTGAATTTTGGAAAAAATATGGCTCACATCCAAAAATATGTTCAACCATTACAATTGAGTTATAAATAGTTAGATAGGTACGAGGTGTGTAAATTAAGTAATAAGACTGATTTTTATTAAATTGTTCGAATAGAATTACAATTCAATATTGTCTTCCTTAAAATAACTTCCTTGGGAAGCCACACAGTCCTCATGGCAGTGCTGAAAGTCGGATATTGGAATCATCTCCAGCTGGTCAGTTACAGCCCGTGATTTTTTCAATCTCGGGAAAAGAAAAAAGTCACAAGAACTCAAGTCAGGCGAATAACGAGGCTGAGGAGCCACAGGAATATTTTTACTAGCCAAAATCTCATTTTTTAAATCATTTTTGCGCAGATTTTCTTCATCCCCAATGAATTAGTCAAAATCTGATGAACGGTGGTGTGAATCAAATATAACTCCTCTCCAGTCATTCAGTACTGTCAACGGACGATCTGAATGCAAAAGATCTAAGATTCTGTGGACATTTTTATTAGTCTTTCAACATGATGGCCTTCCACTGCGTGTTTCATCTTTAATCGACTCTTTTCCTTCTGAAAAAGCCTAAAATCTCCGAAAAACCTGGCCCCTTGAAATAACCCTGTCTCCGTAGGTCTGCTTAAGTTTTGTAAAAGTTTTCATTGCACTTCGTCTAAGTCTGAAGCAAAACCTGATTGCACACTGTTGTTTGAAATTGACGTTACTCATTTTTAGAATGCACAAGAAAAAACTGTTTTACGAAAAAAATCGCTACGGACAACCAAATGACTATCGAATTCAAACAAATTTTCAAATAGAATTTAATTATCTCTTTGAGAAATCTAGATTTAAAATTTGGTCCTAGTTTACTAAAAAATAGCCCTTCGTCTAAAATTGGGCGAAATACAACTTTCGAAAATTTGACGTATTTTTTTTTACGAATTAGCAATCTGTTTTATAGATTATTTATTATTAGCTTGTAAAGAATAGTTTCCCTGGTGAATAAACAGTTCAAATTAACGAAAGTTTACAAATGAGTAACAAATAAATAATTGGTTCAAATTTGTAAACAAAAATCTGAAAAAGGACTAAAATCTGGATAAAATCTTATTTTACAATTTGTTTATTTTTGAGTATTTTAGATAATTATTTAAAAAATCAGACAGTGTGAATATTTTGATACTTGGTATATTTATATTTTTGAAGTTCTCTCTACTCCCAATTTTGATGTATAAAGGGTTGTTAATTTTTGAGGGTAGGTAAATAATCGGTGTTGATAGAATTGTTTGCGTAGAATCCAAATTTTTTAACCCTAAGTCGATATCTCTTTTCGTTATCGGAATATTTACTTTTAAAGATTTTTCGGAGTATAGTGTCAAATTTAATAAAAAAATGTAAAAAAAAGTAAGTAGTAAACATTATACACAGACAAAATAAACATATAAAAACATGTTTTGATATTCATACATTGTATTATTAATTTTATGATGTTATAAAGTAAAATATTTTTTCTGGTTTTATTAATTATTTTAGGTTAAATGAAACATAAGTAGTTACAAAACTGATTGATTGTAAGGGTAGTTCTTACGCAACAATAATTTACAACATGCTTGCACTTGCATATAATTTATGACTATTTGTCTGTCACAGATGAAATATGAGTTAGAGAAATTATTAATTGAAATTATCTAAACAAGTATGTATGTTTTCTCTACCACTGTTAATAATTATAATGCGATGTAAAAGTTCGTATATGAATATTAATTTCGCAATAAATTGTATTTATCTTAAATCTACATCCAATTACACTTCTCATTTTATTTTAGAATAATTTATGAATTTTAGTAACAAGCGGTAACTTCAAAGTAAACGTGTTACAATTTTAATCAACTTAAATTATGAAGAGAGGTAATTAACACGAAAACACTTTCAGTGTAAAAATCGTACATTTTATATCACACTTTTCATATTATAAAATAAATTATCTTTTAACTCTATATAGATATACATTTATATTAGTTACAAAGATGACAGCAGCAGTATCGTTTTTAAACAGCATTATAAAATTGAATTTTAATACAAAATTTAATAAAGAATTATACCTTATTGTTGTCTGTGACAGTACTTCGATGTTGAAGATTGTATCACCTGTAACAAGAAATGTCTATTAATAAAACATGAAATAATGTTTTTAAATATTAGTGATGTATCAATGTTATGCTTTTTTAAATTTGAACATGGTTAAAAAACATAAGAATTGATTTAGTTTAGTAATTTTTTGTTTAATCTTTTAATAATTTTAATATAAGATCATGTTCTCAAGGTATGGGGTTTCAAAGATAGGGCAAAAAAAAAGTTTTTTGGTACAAACAGGACTTCATTCGCTTCTATGGAAAAATTACGAAAGTTTACGTAATTTTTAGAAGTAAAAATTTGAAAATTAAGAAAAGTTTATTTTTTTAAGCGCGGCATGAAAAATCGATTTCTAGGATACAAAAATAGTGACAGAAGTAAAATATTATTCCGTAGAGAAATAATATGCAATCAAAAATAAATAATTTTACATTTTTACTTATTTTTAGTGTCCGACCGAAATTTCGGCACTTTATTTCAAATATTTCTTGAAAGGACTACTTATTTTATTTTAATTATTTGTGAGGTGGTGATATATTACTAAAGTCAGTAAAGTAAATTTTATTCTTTGTTAACAATTATGAATATTTTATTAATTTTTAAATAATTCTTCATTGCAGAGACATCTTTGTTGTCTCGTGGGAGGCCCCTTATACCTTCATTATGTCTTAGTTTGCCGGCCACGATTTGACCTTTGAACTGTAACCCCCAGCCGACGTGGTGACAACTGTACCGGATGGAACTCACGCTCCAAATTGCAAAAATGCTAATTTTTACACTTCCGGGAGTATAAGTTAATAAATGAATTTCGATTTTATATAATTGTTACAAAAAATGTATGGTCGGAAAAAATACAAAAAATAGCATATGTAAAGTATCTTTGAATACCGACGTAAGATTTTTGAAAATATATATTTTAGTGCTTTGGTATATAATGCACTGATTTATAAACTAGTATTGCAATGCAATGAAATTATAAAAATATCGTTTTTTAGACACAATACAGTTTAAGAACTTTCTGTTGCAAGAATGAGTTATTAATAATAATTTTAAAGTTAGTTAAGCTGAAGTTTTATAGACAAGTTCCTTTTGAACATATTATGGTGTAATTAAATGAAAAAATAAGTGTTGAATGCAAGAGAAAATAAAATAATATATTTTATGTTTGAATTTAGTTATTATACGGAAAATTTAGTAGTATTTAATTACATTTAATACTATGTTTCAATCTTTACAAATTAATAATTAAACGCAGTAGCTTATTTTCTCCACTCAAACATATGTTATTCAATTGTCCCCTTTCAATAAGGTGAGCTACAAAAACCTTTAGTTAATTAGTAGAATACAGTGTTAATTAAACTATAAATTCAAGCTAGTGACATCCCTAACACTAGGATTTTAATTTTACAAGCAGAATAAGGAAGGCGACGTATCTCACTTTTCACACCTCGTAGAGTTTAATGTTTATATGTTGGTAGTTTCATGGGTGTTGACAGATTGACGCATGGATATTCAACCATGAATAGAAGAGGTAATTTATGGGTTGTTATACCGGTGATCTTTACTGTGAATAGCAAATCACGTGCGTCTTTTTATTTTTAGTTCTATTTTCAACAAGCTGTAATACTTTCTCATTTCAACTGGCCACTTTTCGATAAACCGATTTCAGTATTTTATAACTAAACAATATAAAAGCTATTATTATATTTCCCAAAGACAAATGTTAATATTTTGTATATAATTGGTATAACTACCCATAAATTAGCTCTTCTATTCATGGTTGAATATCCATTATTTTTTAAAATTAGTGCTAGCTTCAGACCGTATAAAATATTTTTGGTGTTTCACTTATTAGACAAGAAATTTTGTCTTGGTAAGTATATCTTGCTTTGCCTTGAATTTCAGGTCAAGAAATTAGAACTCCCATATCTTGACTATTTTTTGATAGCTTTGTTCCTGTCTTGAGTCAAGAATTTCTTAATGTTTTGTATTTTCGCGAGAGAGTAATTTTTTGTCATGATGACAATTAAAATTTTGCAAAAGCTACCTACTAAAATTTTAAATTATAGGCGTTGACTATAGATATAAAAAATAGTATATACACGAATTTAACATTTTTTTTATTAGCGGTCCACCCATTGATAATAATTTATCAAATTGTTCAGTAGGTACTTAATTTGCTATATTTGTAAAGCATAAATTCCCCAATTTCCTTATATTCATATTTTACTTATGAAGCATAACTACCATCTTCTATTTTTGTTTTTCTTGTTATTGTATAATTTTTGTAATAATGTACTTAACAATTTATTATTATTCATAATGTTCATAACCAAATAAAAACTCATTTGACAATTCTAAACAAGAATAAAGGTTCCTATTGATCGATTTCTAAATATAAATCTTAAAACTGAAACATGTTTGGAACTTGTATTCCTCTGTGTTAAAACCAAAACTAAATACTCATTTCCGAATGTCTGCATTAGGTAATATTCTTACAAGGTTGTTAAAACAAACACGGAAAACATATAAAACTAAAATAAAACTTGATTTGTAAATGAGCTAGGTACTTGTTAGAAACTAAATATTTTAACAATGACAATAAAATAATTGTTAAAATATTATAATTTTTTTCCCATTTTTTTTCAAGACTGTCTTGCTCAGTTATATAAGCTTCTAAATATACATTTAGAGAACAATCTAAAATATTTGATATTTTAGGTTTTTATTCCAAGAGTCACCCTCTATTAACTAAATAAAATACCTTTGTGTCCGAGTGATCCTGAATCCACTGTAAACTTATTCCAAAGATTTTAAAGCCTACCAGAGAAATGAACGATTATTTTACTTTATCTTTCAGTATGAATAGTATATTTTTATAAAGTGATCAAGAGGCAGTGGCTTAACACTTAGACCGGGGATAATTGCGGTGGAAATGATTTAATTGCTGAATTGAACAAGGTAAATGAGTCGGTACTTCAAAGCGGAGCAGTAACCGCTCGGAAATCTGGCACATTTGCACCTGTGCCGAGCGGAGCACGCATGCAACTGGCCTATATTCAACGACCTTGCTAACGCACAGGCCCGTACTGCACCAAATTTCACTATTACTAACACACATACTCATTAATATGACTTCATGTAACAAAATCAAAACGCATTGATCGTCGCTGCATCTGTCGTTGAAGACTCTGCATATATACAGATCCGAATTGCCTTGAAATTCACTGGTAGATTGTTGCTGCATGAATTTTGAAATCTCTTATAATTCATAAAGCCCTAATACACTAAAATGTATTATAAATTTATGGTGGATTGTTGCTTCATTTGTCATTAGTACAATTAACATTTGGAAATATATAAGTATATATTTATTTTCAAAAATATATCTCAATATTACATTTTGGAACTAAAACTCATCGTGGATTGTTCCTCCACATATCGTTGAAATCTCCAAAAGATATTTGTATGTATGGAAGTATATTACTACTTATTTAAGAAATATATTAATCGATTGTATCGACAAGTAAGTATAATAGCAGTAATAATTGGAGTTTGTGTCTTTATCTATCGTTGTGGTCTCTTAATGATTCTTCTTTGTATCTATATGTATTTTTAAAATTTTTACTATAGACCTAATGCATAATAATTTCATGACTACATTAAACTACGCATACACTTTAAACAAGGACAAATAATTCTTCGGCAGCAGTCTTTTTCTATTTTACAATCGCTGTTTCACCCCGAATGAAAAAAGCTTCGCATGATATATTTATATTTCGAAAATTTAAAATTTTTAATTAATCTAGAATCTTGAAAACTGTCTAGGGTTGTCTTGTCTAGAAACTTCAAGACAATACTTGACTAAGTCTAACTCTAGATTAAAAAGTCTTGTCTAGATATCAAGACTCTACATTGTTTCAAGACTCAACATTAAACTGCGCATATACACTTTAAACAAGGATAGATAATTCTTCGGTAGCGTTCTTTTTCTATTTTACAATCACTCTTTCAGCTGAAATTTTAAAACAAGCTACACATGATATTTCGAAAATTTTAAATTTTTTGTTAATCTAGAATCTTGTCTAGAAATTATCTAGATTTTCTTGTCTTGATCTAGAATAAGAAAGACTTGTCTTGTCTTGAAATTTTGTTAGTCTTGTTTTGATAATCTAGACAAGACAAGAAAAGTCTAGAAAGTCTAGATCTAGACGGCAACGCTCAACAATAGTAGCACGATATTTTTTTTTTATCCAACAACGTGTAATTATAACGATATAAGTATGCTGTTTTTAGATAAATAAAGTAGGTCATAAGTCACTAGTGATCTAAATATATCAGCTCACTGTTTTTTGGTTCATATTATAGTAACTACGTTATAAAACCTTCTCTACACTATTTTGTTCCTAAATGTCATTTCGAAATTCCATCTGTCAAAAATCTTATATGTATTTTATATCAAAGATTAAAATGTGTAGGATAAAATGTTGTATGGCACACGTGTGTTAATTACCTAAGTCACTTGAAAAAATACCACACTCGGCCTAACGGCCTCGTGAGCTAAACTTTAACCACGTAACTTATCTGTAATATAACACACTTACACCATAAATAACTATTATCAGTTACATCAACCCAGGAAATTTAGTAACCATCAGAATATTGTTAAGAAATTTTTACACCCTTCAAATTTTAGCGCTCTGATTTGAGGAACTCATTCCGAGCCAAAAAAAGTACCGGAATGATGTTCCGGATCGTTCCGGCTCTATGACACCCCTGAGTTACATTAATGTGACGTGGTTACTAAAAAATTTAGTAGCTGCATTAGTAAGCTTAAATGATTCGTTTCCGTCTGATCCTAGTTGGTAAACTCGCTGACTGAAAAATATATAGATAAGCAAGCTTATGAGAAAATTCGTTTCACCTACATAACTGTGTGTCTGGTTGCATTTGGGTTAATATCAGGCATTTCTGTCAAATATTATGAAAAAGGAAGAAACGTCCAATAATTAATAATACAAATTAGTTCTATTTTAAAATATACCAATGAATTATTGAAAGACCCATTTTAATAGATACCAAAAAATTCAGTAAATATGTAAAACATCTTTATTTATCTGATATTTTTGTCTGTTTAATTCCGCAAAGTAGTTCATGAAATCATGAACAAGATGGCTCTGTCAAATCTGATTCCAAAACAGCGGTACGCAAAACCATTCAGGATTGCCTATCTATATATTTTTCAATCAACGGTAACTTGCAGTGTGAATTCACCTGGGCCGCTCCTGGCGTGTTACGTGAGAGTGAGTGACGGTAGCCGTGCAGAGGAACCAAACAAACCGCGGTGCTGGTGGTAAACACGGCACACGGTACCTGTTAGAAACGCAAACGTCTTACGCTGCTGCGGCCGGAGACGCATGTCCTTTTAGGGCAGCCTGTTTGCCTACTTACACAGCAGAAGCCAGCAGCGGTAGCGAAACCAAATCATCATCAGATAACCGCCAACATCCAACATGCAAAAACATTCTAACCCATAAATAAATACTCTTCTTTTACCCTTATGGGTCTACAAGAATTCCATTATTAGTATGATATCTTTTTTAATATTTCCCTCTTCTCTAATTTTATGTTTCCCTCTTCTCTAATTTGTTATGATACCATTGGCGAAAAAACATAGTTTTATTAATTTGATCCTTTAACTGTAATGTGGTCTATTTTTTCTTCTTTTTTACAGAAAAAATCTGATGTACGCTAAATTATACTTTTTTTGCTGTACTTCACTTAAATTTATGTTACTTGTGAGTACATTATTCTACGGCTAAACATTTTTCGAATTTTATTTAATTCATATTTTCAAACTTTCTTTCGAAATGGATTATATTTTGTAAATTTTATTAAAATGTTTATCATTATTCCTTAGTGTATTACACAAAATTGTTTTAATATTTTAAATCATTTCAAAGAAAGAGACATTGTTTTCATTTATTTCGTACATATTTCCCACGAAATATATTCGGACAGTTAACAAGAAATCAAGTTTCTACCAAAAGTAAACTAATCTTTTCAAAAAGTCGATTAGAACAAAAACGGGAGGTTCATAACTAGATGTTTTAGTAATTTCATAAAAACAGCATTCTACGCCTAATCTCTTTTGAATTATGTCCTTTTGGCACTGCCGATTGTAATATAAAAGGGAGGTGCACAAATAGATGACTAGTAGTCCGTTATAAAAAATTCCAACATTCTAAAGCTAATCATGTTCGTGTTATACGAGAGATGTACGTATAGACATCACGCCGAAATTTTTAAAAATGGATTCAGGGATAGTTAAAATGGATATTTTCATTAAAACCTGAAACCGAAATTTATCGCTTTTACAATAATTTCTGTCACTTTATATAAGGAAGTAAAAACCTACTATAATAGTGTTATTTATATTATAATTGCGATAGAATGTATTTTGCACCGCGAGGTTCTATATTAAAGCACGACGCTTTATTAAAACTGAGTGATGTGCAAATGCTTAACGCACATACACACACAACATATTATATTATTTGACAGGCACGTATTTTCCCAAATATTTGTTTAATAATGGATTCCGATAACCGAGCTGCTTTAAAAAAATATAATTGGCTCTGCAAGAAGAAAAAAAATAAAATCAGTATTAAATAATAATTATAAATTGATAAATCTTCAAGATTTCATTGAAAGATAAATTGCTTTTGTAGGTACCTTTATTATTACAAAGCAACTTTTTTACTACCCTTTAAAAGATAAAAAAAAACTGTAGTTAGTTTTCTGCACTGCAATGCGTAAAATAACATACCGTAGACGTCAACGATATGTGACTGATAATATTGTTATGATTACACTTAAGGAAATTAAATAACGATTTTTAATATTTTCTTCAGTTTCAATAATTCCTCAAATATTTTACTTATTATCTCATATATATTACTTATAAATTGATTTGTGTTAAATTATTATTTTCTAAAATTTCAAGATTACTTCTAATGTTTTATTTTATTTATCTAAAGAGGTTACAATTTTACATGATAATGACATTTATAACAACGACAAAATTTGCTAGTCTTATCTGAAGATATAGACCCAAATCGAAATGGCAACAGTACGTAGAAGAGGATTTAAATATGATAAATAAGATTGAAGAAAAAAAAACAGAAAATAAGAAGACATGGAGAAGAATCAACAATCAAACATTTTCGCGTAGTGGTGACAAGTGAAACCATTACAAGCTAGGTTCCTTATCCTGTTACTGGACTGTTACCGGACGGTTTGTCAAACAATGTAAAACAAAATAAAGAAAGAACCGGGAAGCAATCCTCAAAAAAAAAACTATATATAAATGTAAATATATATATTTCTTCTGGAATGTTGTGCCAGAAGAAAAAGATAATATATTTGCAGCACCGTATTTTACGATTATATTAAAATAGATGTAACGTTAGAAGCAGAAAACGATTAATAAGTAATAAAGTGGACTGCATATTTGTAATGAATCACTCCGACAATTCTCTAAATCAGCGGAATCAGCCGAGGAATTCTTGGCATGCAGCAAGTTTACTTCTGCAGATGACTCCGGCGCAATTCGGCGTTAATCAAGTAAACGCAGCTAATGAATGTTTCCTTGTTAATTACTCGGCACGCAGATTTCTAATCGCGGCAGGCACACGTGCTCACGAATTGTAATCTGGTCAACAAGTCGTTATAAATGTTGTTTATAGATCGCGGTAAAAGTTAAATGGGAAATATATTTAATATATTTATGCAATATGTGTCAATTATGAATTAATATAGTTTTTACTTTCATATATAAATTCTCTGCGTTTTTAACTTAAAATTGAAAGTTATTACAAGTGACAAAAATTGGAAATAAATTGATAAACACTTATCTACATTTAATTTTTCATCTACCGTTTTAAATGTCGAATACATAAATCATATTTCATTGCAATAACTAATCTTAAGTGTGCACCAATGTAGACCTCACAGATTTTTTCGCAAATTTAAAATAAATTTGATAGTTGACATTTGATATTATTGATTATATAATTTAATAAAATAGTACTATATGTAGACAGATATTTAAATCATAAAAAACACAAATTATTTCCATCATAGAAACTAAAGGAATCAATAACGAACATTGAACTAAAATCTTAAACAAACCTTTAACAATAACATCAAATAAAGAAGTTAAACTACTTTGTGAAAAATAATACACAACGCATAAATAGAATAGGCATTATATAGTTAGATCTTATCCAAGTAACCAAAAGATTCTATAATTACAAAGTTATTGTGTTTTCGTGCTTAAATCATTCTTAATTTTATTACTTTACACCGTAGAAAGTAGAGTTGTTACGATTTAAATTCATTGATTTTAATCAAAATTTATATCAAAGAAACTATTTTTATTTTGATCGAACTGTAACTGATACCTTTCCGGAGTATTTTCGAAATGGAAAATGCATTATTCCTTTATTCCGGTATTTTCCGGCCGATGACAAACCATTTCCGTACTGTACACAATCCATTGTTTTCCATAAATTTCGTTATTATTGGATATAAACCAATCGAAAAAAAAACATATAGTATGTGTACCACGTAGGAAAAGTGATTTCCCGGACTCGTGATAATAGTCTCGTCTTCGGCTCGTCCCGCAATTTCCACCACCATCCGGAAATAATCACTTTTTTAACTAGATACACAATATGCTATTCCAATCACCCAATACAATTAATCGTATAACACATTAAAAGATAAGAAACACACTAGATTTCCGCGTTTAATAAAAGTTTAACTAAATTTGAACTTAATTACATAAGTTTCGGGCTCGGTTACATTTTCGAAACTAGAAGAGGAGCCGAATATATTGACCAAAAATCGTATTACGATCGGACACTAATATGTGGTACTGAATTACTTGTGTTTATTTTTATAGTATTTTTAAGGACTACAACTGGGAAGTTTTTTGTATCTATTCCAAATCTGGTGAGAAATGGAAGCAGTGTCCACAATTTAATTTACAACAACGTGGCATTTTGAGAAAGCTGGTGCTTAGCTCATGCTTAACAAGATAATGGCTTAAATCTCCAATACGACATCAAGATCCAATAAAAATAAATAAGGTAAAATAAGTTAATGATAGCAGCTTACACCTATTAAAATAACCAGAGGTCCCCCTTAATGAGCTGCCGAAGGCATCGAATTCCCCAGTCATCTTCGGCTGCGATAGGCTTATTGATAAACCATTATGAGCCCCGAAGACGTCCTCTCGAGGAATTAGCATGACCGCTCCAGTAATGAAGTATTCCGCGGTAATGACGTCGTCGATGCGAAGATAAACAAAGCCTAATGATTCCTGATCATATGCTTTATACTTAATTATTTCCAGTTTTGCATAATTGGAAATTTTCTGGGACACCATCGCCAAAAAATTGATTCGGAATATCACAACACGTTTATTTAATGAATTATTAAATGTGGAGCAAGAATATAAAGTATCTGACAAATAATTTGGCAACTTTGTAATGGCTTACATATAAAAATTATTGCAGCCTGGCTTTCACCTACATATATTTATTTTATTTATACGCGATCTTCTTTTAACAAGACTTTGTACCAATTATATTTTATGAATGAAAATAAAATTAATAATGTATCGCTTGTCGTAAGAAGTACAAACAGACATTTTGTAATAAGTATTTTCTCCCGACCAGGAATTAACTGTCGCTTTATATGTTTGCCAATTGACACCTACTGAACTAAAAGCGCAGTGTACCGTAAATTGCTTTGGGTTTGTCACAATACCTGCAGTTTCCACGCTTGATATGTTAAAGGATAATGCCTTAGTGTAATCCACATTAAAGAATTACCCAAAGACCTAAAAATATTTATTGTACAATAAGAAATTTCCTAATTATTATTATGTTTTAAAAATATTTTTGTTAAACAAAGTTAAATTCTGAACTTAGCTGTGGCAGTGTGCCTTTAGTTCGGCTCAAATAGACATGGGTCTGTCAATCATTTTCCGTATCTAATGCAACAAGTTCAAGGAGATAAAACGTATATTTGTTTTTTTTTCAAGGATGTACAGTGTGCCGCACAGTACTATAACTATTGTAGATCATTGCCTCGCCTAGGGTACAGTACCCGTCTCACAACACAATTTGTTTTTATTTATTAAAGGTAATGCTATTAAGTGAATTTTTCTTTTAAAACTATATCAAAGTAGTAGAAAAAAGGAAAAATTAATAGTTTTTTGTCTAAAATCAAATGTGGTTTCCATTTACAAAATCAAAATTTTGTAATATATTTCATAATTGTGTCCCTTAAAAAAATTTTGCGTACACCATTTAACTAGACAATAAAAGTATACCTATAACTTTTTTATTTGAAACATTTTCCTGAATATTATATTGTGTAGAAATTATTTGTAGAAGAAGAAATGGACCTAAATCAGTTTTTCATCATTTTCTCATGATTTATGTAGAATTTTGGGATAACAAAGACACCGTTAAAATAGTCCTTCAGATGCACATAATAACTTCTATTTAACCGAAGTCGTACTTGTTATAGTTTCAGAGATTATAATGGTGGTCGATATAATCTGAACACACTACATACTATTTTGCAAATTAAGTAGAGACGAATCGGTTTTTAGATTTCTTTGTTAACGTAAGGATTTTATGACAATCTTTCGATTTCACATGAGACAAACTAGTTGTTTAAATCATCGGCATAAACATATTCCTAATGTCCTTGTTGTACTTTAGTTTTTTAGATTCTGCTTTATTCCAGAATCCAGAATTAAGGTGTACATAACTCGGCTATTACCTTCGCTCCTCGGTAATCTTTCTCCTGATGTATCCCCGAGTTTTGATATTCAAGTCATTCCCAGGGCGTGTATCTGCCGGTTTGGTTTCGTCTCGGCAGGGCGCCCCATGATCTCGCGTGTTCGCTGCTGGACCGCCGAACTGATCCGGTATCCAGCTCACTTGTAACTGATCCCCAGATAAATTACACAAGATTGATTGTGCCCGAACACTATTAACTAATTCGACCGGGGTTGCTAAATGCTTGTAATCATACCGAGATATCATCTCTTTTGCCATCGGATTTAATAGAATTTGATCGGCTACCACCACAAAGATATACTCATTGTTACAAAAACTCTCAGCAATATACAGTCCATTTTCCGAAGTTGATACTTACGTCATGAATTGTTTCCGTGTGATTCAAATCGTTGTGAAGGAAGAGGGATTGATGACATTTTGTTGGGTGAAATAAATGTCAAAACTGATAGTAATATACACAATATTAATTAATAAAATTTATAAAAAGAGTTGTAGATTAAGTTAATGTAACTACCAACATATACATATCAGTCACGTGACTATCATTTGCTATTGACTATTGTGTACATTTCTATAATAATTATCCTTGCACCATGAATATATTTGAGGACAAGTGTTCTACATGATAAGAATAAGAAATTCGGGTTTCACGTCTTGATTTGATATTCAAGCTACTTGACTTGACTTGATTTGATATCAAGTCAGTGTGAAGTCAATAGTAGTAGCCGAATTAAGTCAAGTACTAATATATCAAGTACTTGAAAAATCAAGTAGGTTTTCTAGACTACTTGATTTTTCATCAATTTAAATTATGTAGTGTAAAGAAATCACAATGAAACTTTCAATCAAGGTTTTTATTTACAAATTAAATTATAAATAATTTTAATCTGTAACTTATTAACAAAAAATAATATAATGGTAAGAAAATACAAATAAACATTAGTTTTCTAATAAAGTTATCACCTAAAGTATTGCGGGTATTCCGGTTATTGCAGTAGTAAAGCAGCAGTTGAGGATGCTGATATTAACAAAATTTTCATTTACAGGTCTTTTAATTTTTAACAACCTACTTCTAAGCAAAGCTCGGAATTTTAAGGTTGTCTATGTATTTTGCCAAATGGTGGAATTTGCGATGCTCTAGGCTCTAGTTAATGTTAACAACAATGTAATGTTATATCAGTAGGTAATTTGAGCTCTCACTTCACAACAGTTATTTTCCATTTTACCCTCACTTCATTCTAGTTCTAGTGATAAATTTAAAATGCATTCTGTTTCTCAAGTAATATCAAGCAGCTTAAAATTGCTTGATATCAAGTCAAATAGCTACGATAAAAAATCAGGTCAAGTAGTGAATTTACGACTAACTTGATTTTCAAGTCAAGTCAAATAATTCACAAAAACATCAAGCTACATACCTAAAGTAATGAAATACTAGATCTTGAAGTCACAGAAATGAACTTGACAAGTACAATAATAAGTACAAAAATGTAATAGTATTAAGGGAATTAACTAAGATTTTATTTCCGAGATTTTAATTTCAGTAAAGGAATTAATAAGTTTATTCCTCAAATGCATAAAAAACTTTTCTCCCAATCATTAAATTTAAATAATATAATTTATTTATCAAGTTTGTAATGATTTTTTAAACAATTCTCTGTAATGAAAGAAGTATGTTATTTATTTTTACTTTATTCCTTTGGAACATATTACATTGACCTGCTTCTTTTGTTGGAAATCATCTTCACACATTAATATATTTTCGTAGGTCACGAACCCCGACAAATTAAGTCCTCGAGATAGTAGATCATGTCGGCACATAATTGGGTGTTGCTAAACATTTTGACAATTCCTCAAACCCAAATCATTGTCCTCGTGTATCTTATCTGAACAAGTGCGAAGCCGGTATAACAAGGCGTAAAAATCGCAAGTATTCCCGAACATGACAGCGACTGTGAAGCAGGCAATACAGATGACACGATAAGCGAACCCGAAGACCTGCTGCTAATTATTGAAATTCTTCAGGGAACAACACTGATTACCCGATACCGAGGTGCTGTCCAAAACGTTCATAAAAATTTAATTGAAAAGGAAAGAATCAGAAAGTGATTTTTTCATTAAATAAAAATACATTTCTCACGGTGTTTTACTCATTGCTTTGTATTCTCAGTTACTTAACTTAACTTGAATTCAACTCAAGTTAAGTAATAGTCGAATATCAACTCAAGTCAAGTAGACTATTTCAAGTACTTGAAGAATCAAGTAATTTTTCATCAGTCGTTCCTTGTAGTTAGTTTGGGTTAGAGTCCTTAGATATATAGAGTATCGCAATTGATCTATGATTGATTTTTTCATCTATTTATATCCAACATGGCGAAACAATAACAAAAACAGATATACAACGGTTTATTAGGTTTTAGGGATTAACTATCCTACATATACACGTCAATTATGAAATGTAGTTAGTGTTATTGAAGACATAATTCTAGGCAATTTTCATTAATTTTATTAAAAAATACCTGCTTGTTCATTTTTGCTGTAGATGTTATTTGAATTCCGAGTTCGAAGAGCGAGGATTTTAAGATATCTAAGAGCTGGTATGATTCATAATTGTTCAATAGCTTATCAGTTTCACCTTGTTAATAAATATTATTTTATAAAATTCTCTTGTGAGTAACATTTTCATGATCAAGTCTGTATGGTTTAATATGACATTACAATTATCCCATTTTTTTTTGATAATTCTGTACGGTAAATATTATTTATCATACTGACTGTTAAATTAAATGGTATAAAATCATAACTTAGTTACTCTGCTTACTTTTGTCTCTAAACAAAAGCTTAATATCCTGGAACCGGTGAAAATTATTTGCGCTAAGCAATTTTTACTAGTCAATACGGTATTAATATTACCGTAAAATTCAGTTATTATTTAGTTACCTTTGTATATATAAACATAGGCTTCAAATCCTGAAACGGAAAAAATATTAAAATAAGTACCTTATTAATAATATTATTTGCCTTTTGCTCGCAATTTTAAAGTTGCTTAGCAATTTTTGGAGTTAAAATAGAGTAGTTTTTGGTACTCTAGTTTATGTTACCTCGTATCTTGTTTTTGTTCCAAATGGAATACAAAACTGATAACTACAATTTAATGAAATATCTCTAGATAAGTCAAACAACTGATCTATCTCTTGCTCACTTCACCTGAGTTATTTTCCATTTCCCCCTCCCTTCATTTTAGTTCTAGTGCTAAATTTGAACTGTTTCTCAAGTATCTTTTAAATGATTTATATCAAGCCAAGTAGCTACGACAGAAAATCAAGTCAAGTCAAGAAGTGATTTTAAGAAATGCTTATTTTTAAACTCAAGTCAAGTATTCATCATTCAGTTATCGGTAATGACATCTTTATAACGTAGCGGGTAATTATTAGACATCAAATCCTGGGTACTCTTACTGATACAGAGAGTGCAATAATTAAATTAATTCTTTATTAATTTTCAAGAAAAATAAAAGCAGCAAGGATGTTTAACAATGAATAATCAGTTGAAATTCAATCCTTAATTCAATTATTGTCTTCACAAATTTCTCAATTTCAGAATTTATGAATGAAACTATATCAGGTCGAAATCTCTCCTTTAATGAATACGGTATAAATAACACTTATAGCAGAGATGCAAGTTCCCTACACGCCTTTTGGATGTTGATTGTCAAATTAAAATTTGAAAGGTGAAATCACTTAGCTATAAAAGTCAAAATAAATCATTCTAAATCACCACTAGCTAACAAGAAAGACCAGCGTAAAATCCTCTGTGCCGTTGTTGGTTTAAAGTTTTTGGAATAAACTCTTCCCAATTAAATTGGTCCAAAAAGATTCAATCAATTCTTGGAAAGATAATTGAACTGATTTGAATTTATCAATTAACATACCTTAATGCACATTATTATATATTTGGATGTTATTCTAGATTGTAAAATTATAAAATTTTCAGGTAGACATGATTAAAATGTTTTTGTATGTAATTGGGCACGATATTAAAATGTTTAAAAATCATTTAAAAAAATTGTTACAGCAGGAATAAATTAGAAAGAAATAAAATACAGTAGAACTAATAATAATATTCCCGAAATAATTATTTAAGCTACAAGGAATGTAAGTACATTATAACATTCGAGGAGATATGAACTGATGATTAAGGCAGAGCTTAGTAAGGCTAATTTAAAGTTGTAGTACGAGAATAGTTGGAGTTTTACATTCCTACTAGCCTGATTAATTTTTTTACTTGATATTTCAGATTTATACTTCCTTGTACAATGTAATAACAAAAAAAGTCGGTATATATAATGGGACTGCTATAACATCTAGATATGCACCTTTTTTTATTGCAATCGGCAGTGTCAAAAAGACACTTTCTTGAATTTTTCGCTATGATTAGTCGTAGAATATCGAAATTTTGTGTGTGGAATTTTTGGTTCCAATCTGCCTTTTCAAAATGGCAATTTACTTTTGGCAGAAACTTAATAAAAACTTACTTGACTTTTAGTTTTCGTAGAAAAAATTTTGTCAGAATATATTCCGGAGAAATTTATTTGCAAGATTTTGACCGATAAAATAATTTTGTGTAGTGATAAACATTTTAATAAAATTTTCAAAAGATGATCCATTTCGAAAAGATGTTCTAAAATATGAAACGAATGGAAGTTGAAGAATGATTAGCCGTAGAATGAACTCACTTTCAAGTGAAATAAGTTTAAATGAAGTGCAGAAAAAATATGTATAATTTAGCGTAGGTACATGGAAGTCATGGGTTGTCAGATTTTTTATTTGCAGCTTTTTGTAGTCAACTTTGCCCGTTTCTAGATTTGAACATAAAATCAGCATGATTTTTATTATCTATAACACTCCGTTGATTCTGGTAACCAAATAATAAATATTATCAGAAACTTACGACGTTGCTAACAACGTAAGTTAACTAAGTGTTAATGAAGAAGAAATTGTTAATAAATGTTTTGAAATTGATTTGAAGAAACTGTAATACAGAAATACATTGGAAAGAACTAAAAGAAAAAGGTAGTAATTATAATTATCCCTTTTTGCACTGAAACATGCGCGTAGATAACTGTATACCACTAAAGAAATAAATCTCTCATGTGGAATAATTTTGTTTATAATAATTTTATTGCGTGTAAGTAAAGTGAACATGATCTGGTCTCCGATATTAATTAGCAGAGTTGTTAGCTACTTAGGAGTAACTTGTTAATCTCGTCACATCTTAAATCACAATTTTATGTACGATCCACTGATAACACTAACAACCTGCTTGCTATAGTCAATCACTAGGATTTATCTTCCGCCTCACTACAATTAGTAAGTGCTGTTTAATTGAAAATGTATGGAACAGTCATTCAATCATCATCAGCTTTTCTATTTCTAGTGAGACCTATCGTCATAGCTTTTAATCATACTAGTTGAAAACTACAAACTAAGAAACGTCAACGTTAGATAAAGACGGATTGTTTATTAATTCTTTAACCCGGTATCCCATCTATTTATATTTTTTTTAAATTTTTGTAACAAGATGGAAAATACGGCCCTGGTTTCCATCATATTTTGTAGACTGCATTTCTTCTGTGAACTGTGATTCTTTTATCGGTATAGACGTTGACATTTTTGGTAATAAAAATTAGAAAATTTGGGGCCATATGCCGAAAAGATCATATTTCACAGACAATATTTTGTATTTAGATAAGAAGTTGAGAGGGTAGATTTGCCTCTCAACTTAGTTTTGTAGTCAGTCTTAGATGGGGTTGGTTGAAGATCAGACGCAGTCATGATGTAGTCTGTCTAGTGTAATTTGTTTAATTTTTAGTTTAGTTAACATTGTTTTATTAAATATGTAAATAAAAATAGTTTAAGAGTATCCTGTTATCGTCATCATCAAGGTAAAGAATAATTATCGCATCATTTGTTCAGCTACCTTATCCCCCCCGTGTTACATTTTATTTGTTTTGTTGATTACATTGTTTTAATCAGTGAACATAAAATATTTGCCAAGGCATATATTTTTATTCATATAACAGTTATGTTGTTTCCTATATTTCAAAAACATTATAATAGTGTTTGCTATTAAAAAAAAAAAATTAGACAAAAAAATCGGATTTTACGTGTAACCTTATCAACTATTTAATTTTAAATATAAACTTGAAGAACGAAATCCTGTAGAAATAAAATATTATAAAGGATTTCCAACATTGCTGTCAAAATTTCGATACGCGTTTTTTCATTAAACATACATTTAAAATTAAATGTCTCTTGATAATATCGGAAGTAATCCTAGAAATTTAAATAAAAATAAACAAAATTAAATTGGATTCATTAACAAAAAACTATTGGTTATTGAAATTTTTGCAATATGTTAGTGAATTTTGAAGCCATAAATAGTATTTTACAAGATTAGCAAGGTAAATATTTTCCTACTGCTAATAGAAGGAAATAATTGCCTTAGCTTTTCATTTCCTTGAAGTGATAAAATTGTTATATAGCTTATAATGTACATCATATTATTTATTATTCACTTGTAAATAAAATTAAAATTAAAACCACATCCTGACAGATATTAATTTTGTGTCAAAATTTGTCTGGCAGTAAGAAAATACAACTTTAGGGCAGATTTTTTTCACTTCAGGTTAAAGTGCCGGGTAATAAAAAAGTATTGCATCGAAAAAGTAAATAACGTATATATTTGACAACTACTGTTTCTCGATGTGAAATTTTTGTTATTTCACTTTAAAGTGAGGTCATTCTATGGCTAATCGTTTTTCGTTTCGAAAGGGAACATATTTTGTAAAATTTTATTAAAATGTTAATTAATATTCCTTATTGCACTGAATATTAATAAGAAATGAAATGTTTCCTACAAAAATTAAAAGCCAACTAAATTATTATTTTTATTAAGTTTCTGTCGAAAGTAAAATGCCCTTTTGAAAAGACTGACTGGAACAAAAATTAAACTACCCTTTTCAAAAGGCCGATTAAAACAAAAAACGGAGGTGAATAACTAGATGTTATAGTAATTACATAAAAAAAATTCAACATTCTACGACTAATCGTTTTTGAATAATGCAAAAAATTGAAAAAAACACTACGTCAAAAGTGCTGCAGTTTCTCACACACCAGCACATGTCATATACCGAAATAACACTTTCTTACATTTAAAAACGACATTTTTTGAAAATAAAATACTTTAATAAACACATTTCGAACTTTTTTTCCTTATTGTGAGAACAGCAGACTTGCGGTACCGTTCGGTGTGGCACTTCGACCCGAGACAGCATGGCGGCGGCTTTGCTCTGGACCGCACGGCTATTGCCTCTCGATCAATGCACATCTGGGGTCAGAGGTCAGCTGCACAGGGAATTATTCACACTTGATATCATGTTATGATTGCACCTTTCCTGCCATACCATTCATCAGGGTCACACAGGGGAAAAATCACCAGCAACAATATTCTCAATATATGAAAATGTAGGAATATGTACACTGGAATCGATATTCCCAACATAAACGAGCAAGGCTCTTAAACTTAACTCAAGGAAAAATAATATCTAAACATAGTTTATATGCAAAGTACTTTTAGATATAGGTTCATAAGAATAATATAATCAATGGTGATATTTTTTTAGCGGTGGAAGCATTCACGTGCTGTACTAGTAGTCTAAACTCCTGTTGCACAAAACTTCATGAATTTTATTCATTGATTAATTTGTTGATAGCAATATATTTTTAAAACGTGGTCATGGTAGCGTCATTGATTTTTTTTATTAGTCTTTCTGCAAACTGACATAATTGTAATAATAATAATAATATACTAGTGCTATAATAGGTTAGTATAGTAGATCATAAGACGCAACATATTTCTGAAATCAGGGCGCTAAAATTTAAAAATCCTTAGAATTTCACAACAATATTCTGGTGAAAGATATTTAGTAACTTAGAAAATTCCGCCCATTTTCGGTTTCTTTTACGAGTATTTGTTGCCTATTAGGAGGCAAACAAATGTCAAAAATGACATTTAATCGCGACAACGAACTGGATAGATTTAAGATTCATTTTTTTACCCAAGTTGTTACCTCGCAGTATGAGTACCTACATTTTACTGATTAAAATCATAACTCGAATTATATTTGCTGGATTATATCTAGAATGACACCAGTTCACACATAATTTTTTTATCAAGAAAATGTAACAGTGACAATGGTTTAATCAATTTTTTGCTAAAATCTCTTCTTCCATCAAAGAAAACTGATTTTTTTTCTTAAAATCACTAACGGTAACAATGACATCACTAATTATTAATTACAATTTAATGGCTGTTAATCTCCAGGGAATGTAAGTTCGTTTTAACATTCGAGAAAGTTGTAATATACTGTAGTTTTTCCTTCCTTGTACAAAGTAAAGAAAGTATTGTAATCATGAAAAATTTTCTGACTTCAACGAAAATATATCTTGATTCAAATATAATTAATCATAGAGTGTTGAAATTTTGTATACGGGACTGCTGTAACATCTAGTTATACACCTTCTTTTCTTATTGCAATCGACAATGCCAAAAGAGCACTTTGCTCTTAATATTCAAATTTAGTTTGTGGAATTGCTATTCATCTAGTTATACACCTGCATATTTTGTTCCAATCGGGCTTTTCAAAACAGTAGTTTACTTTTGGGGGAAGCTTGGTATAAACATTAATTTAGTTGGGTTTCAATTTTTATAGGGAACATTTGATTTCTTGTTAATAAATTGACATTAAAATATATTCTTGTGAAATATGAGAAATATGTGCGAAATAAATGAAAGCAATGTCTCTTTCTTTGCAAGTTTTTGAGCAATCAAAATAATTTTGAATAGTGAAATAAAGAATAGTGATAAACATGTTAATAAAATTTTTAAAATGATCCACTTCGAAAGGAAGTTTGGAAATATGAAACGAAAAGTTAAAGAATAATTAGCCGTAGTATGACCTCACTTTCAAGCGAAATAAGTTTAAACGAAGTGCAGCAAAAAATCTGTATAATTTAGCAATAGCGTACATGGAAATCATGTAATGTCTACATCAAATTTTTGTAGATGTTTTTGGTGACAATCAAATGATTAAAATACAAATAAAAATATTTAAATTTTCTGCAAATTTGAAAACTGAACAGCAAACGGAATAAGTAAGAAATATTTGCCATTGAATTTAGTTTAATAGGAGATAATTTATTGGAAATGTATTTTGTATATCGATTGGCAATTAAGTTGTAGTTGAGCTAGTAGATGGTGTGTTAAGTATATTAACGTTAAGATAGAATTCTTGAGGTTATGAATGTGATGTAACTGGGAAGATATCCATCTTGCACCAGTTGTGTAAATTCCTGCTTCACTTCCCGAGTTCCTAGTTCACCTGCTAATATCCAATTTATAGGAGAAATAAAACAAATTGCGTGGCATGGTAACGGAGAATTATTTACTGAATTAATGAGCAATATGCATCAATAATGTCGATTATCACTTAGAGATTCTCACGCACATGGATCACAGACGGCATGGCCTGGGCTATGGCAACAGACAAACCGGTATATGGGGAAAAAGTACTGTCATCCAATACGCTCGTAACTCTTAACTGTATATTGCACGCTACATATTCTGCGTAAACGATTCGCGTACTACTACACGGATGCGCGCATCCAAACCTTATCCTTCTATAGACATTCATGTATTTTGTACATAATTTTTTGAAATTATGCTTCGATGCCATTTGCCCAGACGCACAAATTACAATCCTTCAGCTAACTTTGCGTACGAAATGTAAACTAAGGTAGTTTAAATTTTCTTGTTTACATGTAATTTCAGTTATATTTAGTGAATAAAAATCTGTAGTTATACAGTATTTAGATAAAATAAAAAATATTAGAATGTTCTGGGTCCTTTTTCTGTTCAAGCTATATAATTTTAGGTTAGTTTATTTTGACGTTCAACTTTACATTTGATCATTATATTATGTTTATATGTGTGTCAAATATGTCCTTGAGTAAAATACCTTTTATGAATAATGTGATTGAAAAATATTATATTTTGGAAAATTTTGTATTGCACTTTGCATTATAAGAATCGTAGGTTGCATCTATATAAAAATGGTAATATTTTTTTTAGAGATGTACCCTTTATCATGTTATTAGCTTTTTCATTGCGACTGAAATATCTTTTATCTAGTTAAATCTAGTTTCTTGTTAAGAATAAAATCATTTATTAAATGCTGTTTTGGATGACAATTCAAATGCAAAACAAACAATATCGGCTTCCTGTGATATTGTATTTTATTATAGAATAGTATATTCTATAAATACGTTTTTCTGAATGGCGGATATACTGTTCCATACAAGGTTTTTTTTTTGAGTATACTATCTTGTCTGCCTATTATAGAATATTATTCACTAACAGAATGTATTTAACTGAAACACTGTTTTTACACAGTAAAGTTATAACTTTTAGAACCGCATGACGATTCAACATTTAATAATGAAGAATTAAATGTTGAATCGTATAACAACAGTGTTTCAGGTAGTTACTGCGGTGTGGTTCGTTAACCGCCAAGTGTGTCTTGTCGCCAGCAAGTATTCAATTCTCGAAAAGAGAGTATACGTTAAAAAACGCGGCAAAAACACAGGAAGAACGATTCATGAACTACAAGACTTTATAGCTCTGTTGATAGGCCCTGGGTTCAGATCCCAATGAAGTCCATGAATTTTTCAGAAAAATTAAATCTTCATTATAGTATGTCACTCTCCTAATTTTTCAAAGTGTGAAGCAAAGCAAAACTTTAAATAATTATAATAGGTATGTATTTTATAGGTACCTATTTATCAGGTATCAATTGTCCCTTCCTAACCTAAAACTGCGAATTATCATTTATTTATTATTTATTTATAGATTTTTATTTGGATTTTTATTAAATTTTTTGTTTTCGTTGTTATCATTATCATTATCATTTTTTCGTTGAAAGTTGGAATTAGAAATTGTTTGTCTGCGGTACTTGGTCAATTGTCCTTAAGCGGTTTTCTCCTAACCCCCACCCCACAGCATTATTACATATTTTTAAAATTTAATATTTACGCCCTTGGCTAGAGCACACAAACATACTTGCAAATACCGGTGCCTATGATCCGTCTTCATTTGCTTTATTAATACGATTGCCTTAGGTTTCATTACTTCTATCTTTTCGTGTTTTACCTATTGTTGATCTCCTTATTATTAACGCAGTATATTAATTTCTGCATCTTCTTTTTACGTTGCAAAACAAATAGAATTTTTAAATTTCCAGACCAGTTATTTATTTTTAGCATTTTTAAAGCCATGTTCCTACAAATGAATTAAAAGTATTGACTTATATATGATATACAACAGAAGCTAAAGTTTGTGCGGTTATTTTTTTCAAGTTTTTTTTTTTAAAGGTAGCATTGGCATTGTTGCCTCCTGGGACATAGGTTGTCCACGGTAGATTCTCACACGGTGTAGTTGCTTGTAGTCTCAGACGATCAGACGGCGTGAAAGAATGTGGTATTCTGGTATTTGTACTTCCGTGGAAACTACAATCACATCTCACCCTGATCGAACACAACTCCCGATGCATTCTCAATTCTCTACGGTGTACACCCAAATACAAAGCGATAACGTTTCATCAAACAAATATGTTCATATTGACTCTGTGATCATCATTATCGTTATTGGAACGACATTACCAGCATAATCAGACAAGAAGGATCTACATTTTGTATTTCATTTTTATGGTGAATTCCTAGATGAAACAGAGCCTCTAGTTTGTTTCGTTTTTACAGTTTTACTTGCATTTAGTGCAGCTTCTGCAAGAAATCTACAGCATATAGTAGATGTAGAACCGGACACAGACAATAATTTATCTGGATAATAGTTGACGTCAGTGATTAATTATATATAGTCAATTAAGACCTTAAAACTGTATTATAGAAACTATCAAAGTTTGAAAAACATTATTAATTTTTAAATTATTCTTGATTTCAGTGCCCTTTACATATACCTTACAATATTGCTTTTTTATTGAAATATTTATTATTCATATATATTTCTAAGTAAGGTACACAAAAAGAATATGCAAATACCGTAAATCGACTTTTTCCTTAAAATGAATTATTAGTGCCATCTTATGTAAAACTGAGTCCATCCATCCATCGATAAAATAACCTGTAGTAACTCTAAAGAAGTTTAACTGCTGTAAAAATCCTAAATAACATCTGTTTAGAATACAAGAAGTGTCACTACAACTGTTATCTTGGTGTACTTTAATGAAAGATTGTTTTTTTTTTTATATGATTGAGTATAATTTTAAACCTGTCATAGTAATTTACGTATAGGGGGCCGAAAGAGAAGATTTACACATGAGGACGAAAGCGGAGTGCTTTTATTGGATCATAGGCGTGTTACGTATTACTACTTACTACAATCAAATGGAATGCAAATTTTAATTAAAAGATGATATATCAAAAACATTAAGAAGATGAGTAACTTTTGTAAACTGATGTAGCAACGTAGCAGCACAAATAACTATTTAATTTGTCAAATAATTTGTTTTACATGGGAAAACCAGATAAAATAGCTATTCATTTATAAAAGGAATTTAATTACAATTTCTTTCTTCCTTATGTGATCATGCTTAAACTCGATTTGGAGTTATATTTTATTTATTTAAGTTTCATTTGTCCCCTGTAAATTCTATATTTTGTGACTTATGGCCGGTTGCACCAATATTACTTAAATTTTAAGTTATCCTTAAATAGACAATATCACATTGGAATAAAATGTTCAATGAACAACTCAACATTGGTTTCTAAATTTCGAATAGAATTTTTTTTTGTTTAAGTGTTGCTTAAAATTTAAGCCTTGTTGGTGCAACTGGGCAAGATACATTTGCATTTTAAGCCGATGTTATATATATTTTTATAATTGCTGAAACTCCATTACTTAACTACTACTTCAAAAAAAATTTAAAAAATATATATCAGATTAACAAATAACAATAAAGAATATCTGAATTTTTACATCTCTTTCAAAGTAGATAATATTTTATAAAAGAAAATAAAAAACAGTGGTGAACTCCATTGACCATTGAGCTCGTTCTATATATATGTTCGAGTTTTGAGTACAAGAACACAAAAAGTTGCTAAGACAATAGGATCTGAAATGTATAACGCACTAACCATTCTATTTTGCCTAAAGAGTGAAAGAAACTGAAGCTAATTAGAATAAGAAATGTATGGTGTAATCTCTGGTTGATTTACGTCAAATAAAATCAAAATCGATTATCTCCGTATCTAACGAGATCTGGTTAGAGGAATATTAGAGCCGATTAGAGTAGCCTTGGGGTTGAGCGTGTGGTGTTTATTAAATAACTGCCTGTCAGATTGGGACTAGCGTGCACGCTTGTTACTAATGAGCAGCACCGACTATTTATTACAGAGCACCTCAAATACTTTTACTAATCGATGACTATTATCTTCTCGTTCTGATTTAAACTAGAGCCATCTTTTTACTCCCAGGAAAAAAGATATATTCATATTTCTTCTCCTTATATCATTAAATAGGTTAAAGAATAATTTGTTTAACTTACTAATGTAATATCATAGTAAATTACTTATATTTAGATCTTAAAATGAGACACATTTTTTTTATAAATTTATAATTGTATTTAATAAAAAAATCTGTACCTTATCACAGTAGTAAAATGTTCTAATCATTGCAGGAAATAGTTTGTATTACCTGAAACAAAAAAAAATGTCAAACATATTTATACATATGTATGTACCATACATTATTATTTATTAATATTTTGTGTATTTCATGTAGTGTTTTAACTTTAAAGCACAGGCATATTTTATTAATTTTGCCCATTTTTCAGTTTGTTAAACTTAAAAATGCAGGTATAATAGAAAAATGTATCATTTTCAAGTGAAATAAATAGATACATACTAGATTATAAAATAAAGATTATTATTGACGTTTTGTTTCTATGTATGAATAAAAAAATATTAAAAATAATATTATAACTATATTTCAATAAATGCTTTGCGCATGCGTATAATCAATGTAATTTACTTCTACGTTGTCAAATATCACCACACATCTTCCTCTCTATTATTTAGAAATGATGATAATCATATACAAATATTGTTATCTTTACCAAACTAGTGGGCTTATATTTTGGACAAAATAATAGTTATTTATGGTACAAGTGTGTTACATTACAGATAAGTCACGTGGGAAAAGTTTAGCTCATGAGGCCGTTAGGCAGAGTGTGGTATTTTTTCAAGTGACTTAGGTAATTAACACACGTGTGCCATACAACATTTTATCCAACACATTTTAATCATTGATATAAAATTCATATAAGATTTTTGACAGATGGAATTTCGAAATGACATTTAGGAACATAATAGTGTAGAGAAGGTTTTATAACGTAGTTACTATGATACGAACCAAAAAACAGTGAGCTAATATATTTAGCTCACTATTGACTTATGACCTACTTTATTTATTTAAAAGCAGCATACTTATATCGTTATAATTACACGGTGTTATTTTGACATTTCCTGAAGTTAACAACGGATATAAATTTGGTGCTAACTATATTCGGTGTTCTTTATGATGTTATGAATTCGAGACGGAGTCAAATACGGGAATAAATATAGAGTTTTTTTATGAGTCTGGGTGTTAGGTACTAGTATAAGTACTTGCAAGTATCCCTTTTGAAGTATTTATTTCTCTGATTATTTAAAAGTCTTCCTGTCTACAGTATTAAAGACATTTAAAAAATATTAAAATGGTATTTGATTTGATTTATTTATTTATTCTTTTCTAACGGTGAAGTTCAATCATCCGATTGAATTTACATTTTATACAATAAGTTGCAATCTGAGATTTTATCTTACAGGGCAGGCATATTTTGTATCATTTCATATGCATATTTGTACCTGAGATGTAAATGATAAGCGTAGTTTATATGCAAAGTACTTTCGGATTAATGTATATGTAGGTTCACAACAATATTATAATTATCGTTAAACTTTGAGACTCTTCAAATAGATTCACTAAGTATACTCCAAAGTTGTTATTTCAGTTGAAAATATAATGTTAATACATAACATTCTACAATATAAAAAGAGATTTCAACGATACATGAAGATACAAGTTCAAATATATTTGAAGACTTCAATGAGAGATAAAGATACATCAGTATTTCATTTTAATAAAGAATATAGTAGGCTTAAAGTTTAAAAATAGCCATTCTTTCGTCGCAGGAATTAAAATCAGAGCGGTTAATAATACCCCCCTAAATCATACTTCATTATACAGAACAATGCTCGATTCTTTTTTTGAAATAAACAACGACGCAGAAACAAAAGCAAATCACTGTCTCATTTATTCAACTTTTTGTTAGAAAATCAAGAGGTCAAACAGCTCAACAATAGACGCACAAATAATGCATCGCCCTCTTATTTCACAGCATTTTACAACGAAGTTCATGTTAACAAGAAGAAGAAGCACATAAGAAACAGTCATTCTAAAAGAACATTTCGGACACTGCCAATATGGACATTACTCATAATAAAAAGATTATATATTATACTGGGTGTAACAGAAATAAGTAAATTAAATTTAAATAATATTATATGAGGAATCGAGTGAAGAGCGTTTAGGATTCAAAAGGAAAGAAATAGACAAAGCTGAATAACTGTTTTTTTTTCACAATATATAAATCAAAAACATATCAAGCAATAATTTCTCTTTTCTACATAACAACAACTTTAATGCTTTAATAAGCATGGTTCTAGTCAATGTCAATATCATATATCTTGTCAGTGTGAAGTGTCAATGTCTTTAACATTTTACAAGTAGAACTTGACTTGATATACAGTAAAAAATTTTCAAAGTTTTGTCACAAATTTCATTTTCATTTCATCCTTTTCAAAAACGTCGCACTTCACCATAAGACAACAAGTGAGTGTTTAATCGCATTTTGGAAATGTAGTAATTTCTATAGATTATAACTTTTATACTACTTATTATTATATTTATTTGTGATTGTATATATTTTTTAAGTTAACCATTTATTCTTTGTCAAAAATAAATATTTCATACATTTTACTACTGCATCAAATTATTATGAAAATACCTAAACGGCTCGTAAACTTGTAGGAGGGTAAAAATGTTAAAATTTTGAAAAAAGTTACTCATAATTATTGTTACTCTCGAAGAGTTCTATCAATGGTTATTTAGATACTTATTTTTGTTACACCTTGTATATATAACACATAATTATTTTTATTAATCCCTACAATAGTAAATAGTAAATTATCAAAAGGAATATTCCATCACCAACATCAGTCGCTTATTCCTCTCTTTATCAAAAGGAAGTTGGGTGTTTCGGGTTTGAATATTGTGCAGGTTTTGATGTACCTATATGTGTCTTTTATTCTAACGTACCACTCTTATTCGACTACATATTCTTAACAGTTGAGCGGTCGTTAAAGGAAACATTAAAATAGTTAGCATATAATTTTATCTCTTCATCTATCATTGTAGTCTTTCGACGAATATTAGCATTACGTTTTTCAATATTAAGGTTTTTTTTTATTAAAAATATATTTAATAATTGATATAGGATATTTTTTATTTTTGTGTTTTTATTTTTATTTCTTGATTTGTTTAGTAGGATTCAAAAAACCTTTAATAAGCTCCTGAAAAAAAGCTCTTTTTAAAGCCCCGTCTGTTTCCTACCTTAATTATAATACGCGTCTTTTGTCCTTGGTACATAAACAACTATTTTCACTAGACTGTTAGAAAGTATGAATGAACAGTTTTTGTTGATGTAATCATAAATAGATACAGTAACAACATAATCCAGATAAAGCGGTGATTGGAGCAGTTAGAACACAGTTACGCGACGATTGGGGCCGTTTAAATCGTTACATAAGTTGCATTAATTAGCGAACTCATTACCAGCTGCAAATCCCTCGATCTCCGCTAATCGTGCTCTCCACGGCCGAGCTTAAATCAGGCTTAGCCCAGAGAGTGGATAACAGCACTTCCAACCCAAGGTTCACACTTTTACACCCACTTTGCAAAAACAAACTTTTAACAACTTTTATTTAGAAGACAATATGTTTTTTCTTCGAATTTCATAAAAGTTAAATCTTTTGTGAAGTGATTGCCAATATTAAAATTTTATTTCTACGCGAAGGAACTATGCAAAATCAGCGAATAAGAAATAGCTGCAATATGGCCCTAAATGTCAATACAATACTAGATAACATAAGCATAAGTTACTAAACCTGTCAACAACTGACAAATTTAAATTGATAACCTACAAATTAAAAGTCAAGTAGGAAATTATTTTTTACAATATCTATGTTTGAAGAAAAAATATAATGTTTCATTCAGAAAAAAGTGTCCCAAGGTTCACAGTTTTACACCTACTTTGCAAAAAGAAACCTTAAACAACTTTTATTTGGGCAATATGTTTTTTCTTCGAATTTCATAAAAGTGACATCTTTTGTGACGTTATTACCAAGGTAGAAATTTAATTTCTACGCCACCCAAAAAAAATTTTGTAGAAAGCAAGTAAGCAGAATCAAGAATAAGAAATAATTTGTAGAAAAGAAATCTGTAGTATAGCCCCCAAAAGTCACTACAATACTAGACAACCCAAGAATCAAGTTACTAAAACTATCAACAACCGACAAATTTAAATTGATAACCTAGAAATTGAACGTCAAGTATTAAATTATTTTTTAAAATATCAATGTTTGAAGAAAAATATAATGTGTCATTCAGAGAAAAAGTGCTTTTGTATGCCTCGCATGCAAACTTCTATGCCCGCTACACAAAGTATCACTTTTACTCGTAATAACACATAATATATACTACTGTTCACATTTACAAACGATAATTGTTGATTTTGACGTTTGTATGTACGTAAGTATCTCGCATAATTCAAAAATTATTAGTCGTAAAATGTTGAAATTTTTTATACATGGGACTGCCATAACATATACATAGTAGTGAACTGTAATCGGAAATATCGAAGAGCTTTTTCAGAATTTTTCGCAAAACTCAAAAACGATTAGCCGTAGAATGCTTAAATTTTATACGTGACTGATATAACATCTAGTTGTGCGCATATTTCTTTATTGCATTCGATAATGATAAAAGAGCAATTTGCTCCAAGGGTTTTTTGAATTTTTCGTATAAGTTAAAAACGATTAGCAGAAGAAAGTTTCAATTTTGTATATGGAACTGATTCGAGTATCGTATCTCACTTTCAAATAAAATAACTTTAATTGAAGTGCAGCAAAAAAGTGGTAAAATTTAGTATACATACAACGAAGTCATGTAGTATCTACATTAGATTTTTTTTCTGATTTACAAATAATTTATAAAAAAATATAACTCTTTTTTAATAAGCCTGTATATATCCTAAAATTATGGATATTCATCGATGTGTCTCGGTACATTAGTTGAACTAGATTATTTCCGAAATTTTCTAAATCGAGTTTAAACCTTCAGAGATTGAAATGAAGGATGAGACGAGTACTAAAAACAGTTACCTAATAATTAATATTTTAAAATTATAAATTACCTCAAAACCAATAAAACTTCCATATGAATTAGTATTGTAGTTTTTGAATATGTAGAATAGAGAAAGCATTATATTTATTGTAAAGTTTTCTATTCTGCATGTATGCATTTTCACACATTTCTCTTAATTAAAAATAAAATATAGCATGAGTGTACGATAAGTCATCCCAGTGCATCGTAGTGTGCCATGTATTCCTACAGATAAAACTCCGGGTTTCACGCTCAACTGTTTCCGGCATGGCGGATAGCGGAATGCGCATCTATCAATACCAACTCTCCAGCTATAAATATCCCTAGATTAATTCCCGTCATAAATAATCCAGGCCATGTCATACAGATACATATTTTATTGATTCATCAGGGTTTTTAAATTGTTTCTGTAATCGCTAGGAAGCGAAAAGGAAGGAATTATCTGGGTTTGACTTAATTAAGTGATCTATTTTTCACTCTAATAGACTTATGATGTGAGATTCTTAACTCGAGTAATTCTTTATTGGTTCGGACATCAATAATGGTCATAGATACATTCATTTGCATTTTAAATGTCAGACTCGGATTCTCCAGCTAACTGTAGATACATTATATCTTTCATTCTCTATTCTTTAAAACCACATTATTTTAATGAAAAATTCCAACGACTACTTTTTAATCAATTACGATGCAAAAACTTGAAAAAGCAACCAATGGTAACAGTTTTATAATGATCAAATTTTATCCCGATAAATTTCCACTCCCAAGTAAATAAACAGTTGTTATTTTTTATAATTGTTAGTGTGACAATTAATTCATATTTCGAAATAATAATAATTAAAATTATTCATTTTGCTTTGTCTTTCGCATTTATCTCACCAATAGGATTACCAGGTTTTCAATTTGAGTCTCCTATATTATAATTTTATTTCATCTCATATTTAACATATTAACATTCCCTAATTGTAATTAGGTTATTGATTCCATCATTATTTCAAGCAAAAGCAAAATGGAAAGTAGATGTATGGAATCATTAACAGGTAGGTATATACAAATATTGAATATTTAGTTTTTATTTTCTTTACAAATACTAATAATATAGTTATTACATTTATAAGATTCACAGAGACTTGTATTTTACAACTCAAAAAATTTAAATGATAATATTATTTTATATCTGTTTATAACCAATAATTTTGTTGTAATAACTTAGTAACACACAAAATTAAGCAATTCTTGGTATTATCTTTTTTTTATAATTTACTAATAATTTCAAATACATTTTTGTATTTATTCAAACGGAAGTAGAAAAAAAATTATATGAAACACGTAAGGAAACTGGGTGATTCTTTAACGGCTCTTAAAAAACTTGCCTTCGTCTCGTTTTGTAATTTTCGCATGCGTTAACCACCTTTATTTCTTTACTTATTACATAAATAACTATTGCTTTACAACAGAAGAGTTCGGTTTTTTTTTATAAAACCATTTTTATTTTTTCGGCGAAGCCAGTGCTACCCGAAATTTTATTTTTTAAAAGTTTTGTATTTTCAATTACTTGTACCGTCTTAGTTAAAGGTATTCGTACTGTTTCAAATCTACAAGAGATTTTATTAATATTTCAAGTTTTTCTTTTCAGCAAATTTACTCAAGCAAACTTCGGAGTCCAAGCAGATTTCATTCGTGTTTCTTGCTAAGTAAACACATAATAAAAACAAAATAAAAGTTTATTGATAAAATGAGAAGGTCTTTTGATATTACTCATAAAAAAAAATGTAGATCCATTTTTATTTCAAAAACTCTGACATAAATACATTGCAGTTTGCTTACGTGTTTGTTGCTAATAAAATACATCGTACAAAATAAAAGTTTATCGATAAAATTAGGAGGTCTTGTGATATTACTTCTGAAAAATATGCCGATCAATTTATATTGCAAAAACTCTGACACACAATGCAGTTTGCTTTCGTATGCACAAAAAATCTGGCAAAATAAAAGTTTATCAATACAATCAGGACGTCTTGTGATATTACTTCTAAAAAATATCCAGATTAATTTTTATTGCCAAACCTGACTGATCATTGATAAGTGATAACCATCTTGATTTGAACTTAATGTTAAATATAGATTATATATTAGTTTTATTTTCTGAAAATTAGCTGTACTGTAATATTTTTGACATTGATGAAATATCGAATGGAATTCACAGCAGTATTGAGTCCTGTTATGCGTCTAATGGCGGCATTTGTGATAATTAAAGCAGTCAATTATGATGAAATATTCGCTTTTAAAACACACGCCATCTCGCTGCTTTACATAAACTACTCACATTTTCATCAGCATCAGTATTATGCATCGCTTGATTAATAAAAGCAACACGGAATGCGCAAATAAATTTCAAATGAACCGCGAGCTACTTGTACATTTAATTGGATGGAGAAAATTAAATTAGCTAAAAACAAAACAAGAAGGTGGAAGGTAGCACCTTGCTGGAACATTCATCTAGCTTTTCATTTAACAGGATTATACTCGTAACAAATTCAATATTCGAAAATGTTACAATTCTGGAAATAGATGGGCATTGTTTTACTGAAAGACATACAAAAAAGTGGCTTTAGAGAGGTGTTTTTATTTAGTTAACTAGCTTTATATTTATCATCCACCTTATCTCATTTCAGTTTAAAGTAAGGTGAGTTGAGTAGTAAAAAGGACGGCTCCTAAAGTTTTTTAATTGTTTATTAAAAATATAAGGTAAAATATAAATGATAATATAATTTTTGCTTAAATTTTTCATAATCATGAATCTAAGGGCTTCTTAGAAAATGACTTTTTTAATAATAAAATACTTGAAACTGTAATTAGATATAAATCATAATTTTTGGGTATACAGAAAATATATTAAGTCAGTAATAAAATTTACAAGACAAGTTATTATTTGTAAATTTATTTTACTAAGACCACCATTAGCATTTTTCTTACTCTATACAAAGCTTGAAAGTTGTTTATTTTCCACTATCGTGGGTTAAAGTGTGAGAAATCATTTCTCACAGTATTTGCCAATACTGGACATGTGCAGTGTGAAATTTCTCAAAGTAATTACTAACATTGCGCATGTGTGAAGGTACTCTTTGTGAAATTTCCTGTGCCATATTGGTTTTTATGACAAATAGCATTCGTGCATGTACTTTTGTTCTGAAAAGTTAACAATGTGTTAATTATAAAATTATTCATAATATGAAAATCAGTATTCAATTGCTTAATCGTTGGTTTTAATGGAAAAAATTGCAAAATAGTGTACTTACCAAATTGCTAAAATAGTAATATGTGGATGAAAATAAATAACAAAACTTCGATATTATGTACAGAAAAAAAGACCCAAATGATTGTAAGTAACTATTCCACTGAATGATATTACAGAAAATTAAATTGTGAGGTGCGACCGTGCGACGATGAAAAGACCGACGTCAAATTGCGACACAATAAAAACTGTTCACCAAATAAACATAAAAGAGAACGAAAAGAGAATTTGTAATATAATTAAAATGGCAATGGACAATATACAATATGTTGTGAAAATGTTATCATAACAATAAAATTAAAATTGAAAAATTATTTTATATTTTCCGCTCCTCAAAGTTTGAGAACCCCTAAAATGTCCCTTTGGAACGGCCCTGCCTAGACCTTACACACCATTCGAATCAAGTCGAAGCGTGCTAACTAGCGATTAGCTACCGTTGTTAGAAACTTAATTGAACCAGCGATTTTTCCAAAAGTAATTGCTCACTTTTAAAATCATACCTCAATTTATTGCAAGTCCAGTATTGTACTATACTTGTACATACTTGTTCGTTAAGTACAGGGTTTGATTTCACGTGATGTCACGTACATCAATCGCTTCAGGACGCCATGTAAATTCGACTACAAGCCTTATGTTACGTAAATGATTCTAATCAGTATCCCAATCTACATCTACGTTGTTAGCTCCATCATTAATTTCATTACTCGTATGTACATTGTACTTGACAGATGAGAACAAATTTTAGTCTAGCAATCGACTCTAAAAAAAGGAACAATTACCTTGCATGTGTTTCACTACACATCTGTGATGTCAGCTGATGATAGGTTCTAATAATTAAAATACAGCAATGATTTTTGATAATAATTATTTGATAATCGAAGCCAAATATATAAAGTTCATTGCTAAATAATTTGCTATTGACATAACATTTGAAGTATTCTCATTTTCGTGTCATTTTCTTTTACATTTACGACAATAAAAAGCAATAACTGAACTTTAAGTAAACTATGAAACCAGAGGCACATACAGATATTTTTTCTCGAGAACTATGAATGGTACAGAGTTACATGTCGTCCTGTAATCCTAAATCCGCTGATATTTTATTGTGTACCTAATAAAATTTCAGGTAAGTGTATATTATACTGATTATAACATACACGTCGTATTCACCCAATCAGAATGCATCAAGAACCATTTTTCAGTGATAATAAATAGATGCCAAACTGGATCGCAAGAGCACTAAATTTTACCTCTACGTTCTATTTGACTCTGAGATCCTTCCACTTCGTTTCAATAGTTTTTATAGATGCACAATGTGTAATCGTCAGTAATACTTTATAAATTTCTACTTTTTAGCTCAAAATAATATGCTATGATTCTTTGTATTTGAACCTTATATTTTTAGAATAAAAATAGTTCTCTCTGTAATTGTAGATCACAACAAGTAGAACACAGTGGCGTAGCTACAACGGGGGCTTTGGGTCAATTGCCCCCACGCTAGCTTTTGGCAGTGACATGGCGCCTTTTTTAACCAATATCACAAATTTAAATGACAATAGCTGCAAACTGCACGATTTCGGAAATCAATATCAAAATCATTCCCTAATTAAAGCTCAATATTAAAGAAAAAAGATATTTTACCTATACTACACGGTATGTTTCCGAGTTAATTTTACATTGTAAGAGGAGTTTTATTTCTTTTATTCGTTTTTATAATTTTGTATTTTCTACATTTCTATTTATATACAATTCAGGTTTTTGACCCTTGGTGGCTTCAAATTCATTTTCAACGGAAATAGTCATAAATAACTTACATCTAAGTGCAATTTTTGCTTGTGTTTATAAAATATAAAATTACTAATAAAAAGTAGTACCCTATATCAATTTATGCAATAAAAATATATCTGGAAATGAAAGAATTAAAAAAGGCTTATGATAAGGTACAAGATCTCTCTCAAAATATTAAGTATTTATTTTGAAATATAAAAGAGATGTTGAAATTTAGATAGGAAACGACGATTTTATTTTGAGTATAAGAAATTAAAAAACTACAATTATTTTTTAAATTTTTTAGTAATATGTAGCTTAATCATCATTATGCAGAACAGCGAAGAAGGAAATAGGGAAATAAAATTATTGGGAGTGTGAGTGCTCTTACTGTTAATCTTAGTGACGATAAATAAAAATATAAGACCTTTAACAGTTCCACGTACAAAATTTCAACATTCTGCGGTTAATCATTTTTGAATTATGTGAGATACCTACATATTAGGTACATACGTACTTACGTTCGTACACACATACATACATGTATACGTACATACAGATGTCACGCCGAAACTAGTCAAAATGGGTTTAGAAAAATTGTTCGTGATTACAATATTTCAATTACAAGGAAGTAATGATTACATCATATCATAAATTATATAATAATGGTAATACCACAGAATAGATTTATACAGAAGCGACAGTAACACAGAGAAGCGAAAATTAGAGACAGATGGGGAAGGTGCACAAATTTAAAGGGTCCATTGTTTAAAATCGGAAAGTTTCCTCACATCTGAGAGAGAGGTAAGGTAAGAGCACAAATTTAAAGGTCTATACAATGCTTCAAGGCCATAGAACTTACTAGTGTAACATGAAAGGTACCAACACGGAATGTCGCTTCTGTGTGTAACTATTCTGTGGTAATACATTTCATTTTTGTTATTATTAAATTAATTAATTTCGTTTCGGTTTGAACCTCATAATCCCTCCCCCATTGATTGCGTCAGTGTATGAAACAGTTTGTTTCTTCGAGTCATGCTTCTGAAGATGCTATGACTATTATTCGAACAATTCCCTATTTTTATCGTAGTACAATATCCTTATCTGTTTCATTTTTCACGATGTTATCGGTGTTTGATATCCCGTGATCTGGACCACTTCAGTTACTGTTCTAGCACGTGGTGCCATTACTATTCATCACGGGCAGATCATTCACGCTGTGATATCATTTGTTCTGACTCCCATCATTAATCCAACGAAAGTGATCCTGCGGGCCCTGCTTAATATATTACTATAGATACGTGACCACTTATGAAGATAGGGATTCTACAGTTAATTAATGAACGATATTAAATATATCGCCTCGAAAAATATCTTCATAGATTATTATGCATGGTATGCCAATCTGCTTTGACACAGATTTTGATAATAAATAAATATATCACTCACGTTTGATTACCCATTTGTGAGTGTGCCCATATTGTAATAGATTGGGATGGTAATGCCTCATGGAATATCAAAGAATCGTTATAAAACAATCTCCTCCTGTTTAGCGAGCTAAGTCGCAAATTGTTTTGTGTTTGTTAGAATACGTGCTCTTTCCAGTTTTGATTAAAGAAAAAAAAATATATGGAACAATCCCTGTGTTATCCAGAATAACGAACTACTCAAAAAGTCAAAAACGTATGGAAATTAGATTAAACCATTTCAAGACGAAAATTATTTCAAGATCTGCATCTCTCAACACAACATTAATTAGACAAACCATTGCGATTTTTAAAACTAAGAACATTAATCTCAATCACTACGATGGTTTGGAAATTAGTAAAGCATGGCTTCCTATATTAAATATGTTATAATTCGTTTCTTACTTACTTGTTTACTTGTTTTGTTGTAATTGTCATTACTCTAAAGGAGGCAGCAGTTTATGTTGCCGAAACGTTGGGTTTATTAAATAAATAATTAAAGAACTAAAACTAAAAAAGTTGTTTTATTCAATAACTATGAGTTCTGAAAAATATTTTATTCATTCAAATTCATTAAATTTAGCTTGGCTTAGACCTTCGCTATATTACTTCATAAAATATTTTTAGGAGAGTTAAATCTGTGACAAATTCAAAATAACGGAGGCAATGTATAAATGAGACAAAATATACCCAGTTATAACGGATGTAAAAACAATTTTTTTGTTTTATGAGGGAAATATAAGGGTTTTATGATAATCGTTCGGTATTCCAGGAGAAAATCTATACTTGACAGGGTAAAAATTTTACTTGATCTAAGTAAACCACTAATTATAATAACGTAAAACTTGATGGTCACATTAATGCACAATAATAATCTTACTAAATTAATAGAGTTTACCTACGCGTTGTGCTACCATATCACAAAAATAGGGTTGGAATAGGTTCGAAATTACAAAACCATAAATTATTGACTAATAGATTTATAATTCAATTAAACTAAAATGCGAAATTTGTCTCTATAAACTCTAAATTTTTATTTATCTAATTAACAAAGGATATTATTAACTTTTTACACTAAACCACAATAACTCACATTAACAAATTAAAACTACTTATAATTTACGATGAGAGAACCTTTATTTGGTTATTTTTATTTCACTTTGAAATACCAAGATGCGTATAACATGTAGTAAAGACATCTACATCAATCGAAAATCATTGTAAGAGACAGAGATTCCGAATCCTAGAGTCTCTATTAAAAAGTAGTACCCACAAATTCTTAATTTCTAATTAAACGGCTCATCTCATTTTCTCAGTCCGAATAAACGTTAACTATTTGGTAGGGGTACTTTATCAGATGCCACCTTTCTGCACTTTAGTTGGTTTGGAAATAAATGTAAAATCTTTGTGTACGCACTTGTGCATTCGTTCCTCTTTATTCCATGGACAAATTTATTAGATCGCCTGTAAAAATTTAGGCCGTAAAAATAAATGAAATTTTAAGTGGTGCCAGTGTGACATCAAACGTTTTTTAATAACTTAATATCTGGATTACGATTACTAATCCCTATATAAACGACACTATATTTTAGGATTAAATAAAACTGAAGATCTTTTTATTCCGAGACCGAGAATAAATTGTATCACTTGTAGCGTGCAGACCTCGTAACTTTTCATATTAAAATGGAAATTAAAAGACTGGAACGACGGGAATATTTTCTCAAAGGAAAATCGGAATATAATTGGGAATAATTTTTAATAAGATTGGATTTATTTATCCGTTCCACTTTCAAACTTCACGTGTTTCAATAATTGATTTATTGAATTATATTTCTTATTATATTTTCTTATTTCACAGCAAATTTTAATTGCATTTTATGTTATATCTTTACAAGGAAATGTCAGTTAATAGTTAAATTTCCCAGAAACATCAATAATATTTATTAAATTAAATCTATTGAGACTATTAACTACGGCATAATATTTCTAGCTAGATGTAACAGGATCCACGCAAGAGACCTACAGCTTGTGTTTTCAAATCAGTTTGAAATAGCACTACATGTCAATTCTCGTCTCAAATATTTTTCTCTCGAATTTTTTTTCAGACCATTATTGTTAGTATAAATATGTAAATACAATATAATTATCTGCTTCACTTACATTTTGTCATTGTGTACCAGATAGGTTTATAAAAATGCACTAAAATGATAAAAATTCAGGTTTCTGAGTTTGTTTTTTAATGATACAGTGTTACTACTGTTAGATGGCGTATGGAATTTTCAGGTTATTAATTGAAATATGTCAGTTGTTGATGGTTTTTAGTAACTGCATTGTTAGGTTATCTAGTTTGATAAAAACATTTATACTCCTATTCTGTAAGTCAGTGGTTAATTTTTAACCAGTTGTTAATTTTTTTCTCCAATGAAAATAGGTAGCAAAATATCAAAACATCATTTGTGATGTTAGTTTTTATTTGTCAAAAATTTTAGCAATTGGTTCAAATTAACCACTGGTTACAGAATAGGCCTCTTAGTACGATATTGCAGGATTCTATTATGGAAAATGCCACTTTTCTTACACTACATCAAGCTTGAAAGTTGCGTATATCCCACAATCGTAGGTTAAAGTGTGAGAAATCGTTTTCTCTGTTTCGGAATTAGAATGTCATATTCCAGCACGCTTAATGATGTTAGAAGGAGCTTCATTCTTAAACGATTTTTGGTTATATTTTGTTATTTGAGATTGGCATGACTGCATTAAATACACAAAATATCTAGGCAACTGACAAAGTAATTCTAATTTATTTGGGAGGCCATGAAACAAATTGCTTGTGTTACAATGTATAAACGAAACAGAAATCACTGTCACCAACCTAACTATTCTATCAAAAAAATCCCTCAATGGAAATTGTCAAATATTATTATAAAAAATAATGTAAATAAAAGCCGAAACAGAGAAAATAGTATAAAACATTCGTTATAGAAGGCAATTCAAGCACTCGTTCGTTCGGGCACTCACTGCTTCGCGTTCATTCCCGAAATTCAAACTCGTGCTTGAAAAGGTTGCCGTCTACAACTTATGTTTTAATATACTATATCATAGTATTTGCCAATACTGTGCATGTGCAGTGTGGGGAATATCACTTCTTACAGTAATAGCAAACACTGCACATACATGAAGGTACGCTTTGTAAAGGTTATCTGCACCATATTGTTTTTCTACGTTAAATAGCTTTCGTACATATATTTTTATTCTGTAACGTTTAGAAATGTGGCCGTAGAAAAAGTATAGTGTACTACTCATGTAGAGTCACCTATTTCCCACCTTGTGTGATTTTACACTTCGTGGGAAATACGCGACTTTCCGCACTTTTTGCACAAAATCTCGGCGAAGTTATTGAAATTCAAGAATTTCGATTTTATTATTATTAATTGGCTTAATATGAATCCGATTCAGGAAAGTTACCTTCTTTGAAGGTAATGATTTTAGTTAGTGTTGGCATTTGATTCAAATTATGATTTATAAAATAATACATTTTCTTCAAAATTTTATTTTTTATAAACAATTAATAACGGAATAATTATAAGAAGTTTTTTTTTTAAATACATACTCATTATTGCCTAAAATCAATGATTTTTTTTATGACAAAATAATATATTTTTCAATCCTGATGTTAGTTGCGTACTAAAATCGGTAATTACGGAATTTGAAATCTACTCTTTAAAACATTTTCTTTGAAGTGTTTCCAAGTTCTTTGTTCCTTTTGTCGGGTTATGGGAAGGTACCAATCTACATATGAGTGTACGAGAGCAGTAGAGGCTGGGTCTGACTTACAGTGGCATTAAAGGCGATATAGTGTTTATTAAATTTCTCGCTGTCAAGTATAGAATAGCCAGACCCGGTGTACTAATGAGACGGCCTTCCACAAAAAAATCGACTCTCTCCGTTTCATCCCTCTTTAACATTTTTTCCATTTAATATTTGTCACTTCCATTCGTCAATAAATCTATTTATTGCAGACGCCTCTTTCAATTAATTTAATAATTATTCATGATTGGCACAGAAACTTTTGATTTACATATTAATTTCAAAAGTACCTCGTATATAAATTGGGTACAAATTTAATTAATTCATGGTAAAGTTTTTAGTAATGATATTAATACGACAGAAACATGAAACAATATTTTATCATATTAGTTACATATTTAAACAGTCGTTTTACAAGTGACATTTTGTTAAACAATTTTGTTCTAGATACTATTTGCACAAAAATTCAATTAATAGTTATGTGTATCACTAGTCCAGAAACTGAACTTTTGCAAGAACGAGTTTATTTTGACAGGCTGAGCTGAAAGTGACGCCTGCAAATAATGCGAGATCTCGTAAAAGAGTTTCTGGGCGTGTGTGTCACAAGATTTTTTGCACCGAAGACACTTTTAATTTTTTAAAGAAATATTATTACTACTTAAAATTTTATACACTAGATTCTTTACGTTAGTAACATTCTCGATTCATATGAATATATAAACAATTCACTTGTTTTATTCAAAAAATTTAGTGACATTTTTTCTAACCCAAAAAATAAAATTTATTTGAATTTATATTTTTCATCAATTAACGTGATCATAATCGTACAGCACGAGTATAATATGAATATTAAATCAAAAGTAGTTGCTTTAATTAAAATTTTCTAATAAAATAAAATTAAAAATTTTAACAGAATGTAATGCTAAAACAGAGAATTTCTGGACGATTTTGAGTTCTGTATTACTAGGCATAATGAAACGGAGGCGCGAAAAATGTATTTTATTATAAAAATTATTATGTGAAAGACATGTGATATAATTAAATTAATAAGAAAATTATATGTTATAAAAAATTAATATTTATTACAAAACTTCGAATGAAGCAAATTTATTACTGCAGAAAATAACAGGGTAATATTTTTCCGGACGTATTCTCTCCGGGCAAATTCTCTCCTCTAACCTCAATCAGTTGCTGAGGGCATAAAAAACCCAACGAATTTATTTGTGCGTACAAGTACCTTTGGGAGCGAAATTTATGTTGTAACTCTCTCCTTAAAAATACATTTCCAACTTATTTATATGTCAGAGCAGCCTTTGTGAAATTTAATAAAATTTACGGACACACTGTGTCTGATCCCGCCGCTTAAATGGATTTTTCACCCGTGAAAAAATTCACTTTTTGCCGGGAATGGAATAACTACATCTCTAACAAGGCTGCATGTCTAATATGCCACCCACAGAACCAGGAAAAAATTTCTTCTACAAGGAAAGAACACTGCAGAGAACAATTAAACTGTTAAGGACATTCTTCGACTTCGCTACTTAATTTGATAATTCCCCTACGACTATTTTCCGCAAATCTTGAACATAAATTCCAGTCGTGTACTGTATTCAATTTTTTATTAATATGAATCACATTAATATTTTTTTTTAATGATATACTTTAAAAACTAGACAATTAAAATAGATAATAAGTAGTAAAATGAGCCATATTCTGGAAAAAAATAAATAAGTAAGAAAAAATATACAGCAAGAATGTAAGACAATAAATAGATCAAATGAAATATATTAAAATGCAAATAACTAGAGGAATGATACTAAAAACTAGGACAAATACTAGAAGAAAAATTTAGGGCAATAAAAAAGTCAGAAAAAAATATAAACAAATTCTGGTGTAAAAAATTAAAGCAATTACTGCGATGATTTTAAAATATATTCTGAAACAAATAAATAGGACAATCATAATCAAAATTAGAACAAGAATTTGGAGCAATAAATAGGTCAATAATTTTATAAACTGGAGCAAATAACTAGTATAATTTTTGATGATAGAACATATTTTAAAATACATAAAAATATGACTAATACTTCAACAAGAATTTAAGGCAATAAAATGTATTAGGAATTAGATATAATTAGAACAATTTTTGATGATATTAGAACTTGTCTGAATAGCGCCGGATTTGTGTATTTTGGGGCTTGTAGCTACTTTATTTTTTGTTATATACCAATATATTTAATAAGTACCTAAACCTGAAAACCTTTCTATTATTTTTTCTTCCTAAACATACCTCAAAAAAAGCATAATTATAAGTCAAAATGACTATAACGTCTGGAATAGAATCTAAAATAAAGGAATAAGAAACTGATTCTTTCACTTCCTCACTAAATTTCTTTATGAATTTCTCTCCCATTAAATCAATAAATTCGGAATAAATAACGTGTAATAAATAAATAATAGTTACTTTTCCTTTCTGTTCATAATACTGAGCGAGTTAAGCAATACCGTTTTGAACTTGAGGCTAAATTTTCGACAGTGTCGCGAAATGGTAAACCTAACCCGCCCTATAATTTGATAGTAACTACTATTGTATTTAAATATTTCGCCAATATTGTTTTTCTTCCAATATTTGCCTTTGTTCTTGTTGTATCAATTTTATTTTCAAAACTTAGGGCCGGTTTTTTGATCTCCGGTTAAAGTACTGGTTATCTCAAACGCCGGTTAATAGAAAAATATCGCATCGAAAAACTGACTTAAAATGTGAAAATCTAAAACACACATTACTTACTATTTCAAAGCGATACTTTTCTATTAACTGGTGGTCGATTACAAAGGTAAAAAGTACAAAAACTTTGAAATGAAACTAAAGTCAGCAAAGTTCTATAATGATCCTCCCTTTCTCAAATTAGCATCAGCGCCGCCAACGGTAATGTTAATCGCGAATGCGAATATGAGAATAACCAATACCCTGTACTAACTAACAGTTTGTTCATCATTGCCGAAGACAGACTATGACAGAGACCAAAATTTCCACTTTAAAAATTGATATCTCGCTTACCACGATATATTTTTCAGTTTTGTTTTCTCTACTATGCTTATTTCACTCTGATCTTTCAGATAAAAATATAAAAAAATGATTAAGGACCCCGTCATAGTCCATGTAACTAGCATATTGATAAATGCGAGTATATTTTGTGAGGTAAATAATTATTGGTAAATAAGACATATTGGAACAAGATTGTTGAGCAAATTAGAGAAATACAAAATAATAACTAGAAATTAGTAAATAAAGTAAGCAATAAAGAACAAATCTTTGAATAATATATATAAGATATGGCGGTTAAAGAATGGCGGGGCGAAAATGAATTATTTTGAAGCACCCGGCCACAGTATCGATTGATCGATGATATATTTATATGTTGCTAGTTCTCACGTTTAATTGCAACACACTGACGAAGTCAGATAAAGTCAGGGGCCAAAATATTCACTTTAAAACTTTGTATCTCACTTACCACGACATATTTTTCAGTCGCTTTTTCTCATCTATGCTTATTTCACTCTGATCTTTCAGATAAAAAAATACAAAATATATTCAGAACCCTATCATAGTTCACGTATCTAGAATATTGATAAATGCGAATATATTTTCGTGAGGTAAACAATTATTGGTAAATAAGACATATTGGAGCGAGATTGTTGAGCAAATTTGAGAAATAAAAAATTAAGCAATAAAGAACAAATCTTTGAGTAATATATATAAGATATGGCGGTTTAAGAATGGCGAGGTGAAAATGAATTATTTTGAAGCACCCGGCCACAGTATCGATTGATCGATGATATATTTATATGTTGCTAGTTCTCACGTTTAATTGCAACACATTGCCGTATCCTACCATCATGTTGGCAGAAAAAACTCCAGCTCACATCCACATATCGTTCTAAGAATGCTGACTCAACAGTTGAAATGGATCCCGGGTCGTGTTGGTTTATTTGCTGCGTCTACGCGAGACACACAAAGCATACATGACTTTAATAACCAATTGATGACATACTCTTTCCACGGGGCGCCCGCTTGTTGTTAAGACAATGCTCAGCAAATTATATACAACACGCGCACAGAATGCACAAGTTTTTTTGGAATTTATAATTTAGAAGGAGGAGGGTCTGCAAGAAAAAATAAAGATCTTGTTGACAAGCTTGTATATATGTTTTTTCATTAACCAAATATTTAATATAGATAGCCCATATCCTCCTTCTTATAAAATTTATTTATATTATATAAATCGTCATGTTTTCTTGTTTATACATTAAAAATGGTATAGGGTTTTACAGAACTTAAATCCGAATATTGTCTATTGATTAATTATGAGTTCTGAAAGCTTCTTTCAATATGGTATAGGGTATTTAGGGCTAAGTATGTAAAATTTTACATTTTTCTTTATCAAAGTTTAACTTTTAAATACATTTTAAGTTTAAAATGTAAAATTGTGTTCCTATATTTTCCGTTCATAATGATGTCATTGTAAAACGTAGTTACGTATCAAAAAAATTTAGAATATTAGTACTGGATGACAGTTACCTAAATTTTATTATGTACATAAACCAAAATTGATGTAAACTTTCAAATAATTGAATAAATCTCAATCCAATATTACCAGCTACAACATTACACATACACATTTTCATAATTAAATGGGTTTAATATAGCAGTTTATTTTAATATTTTAGATTACAAAACACCTAACGTTTAGAAAACAATAGAAAGGACACAGGATACAATTTATAAGACTTTACACTTGCCTTTAGAAAAATCGGAAGGGTTCGTTTTGTAAATTTTAACGTGCGTATTAAACATGTATTAGAACGCGTTTTTAAAGAATGTACATCTGATACATATTAAAAATAACTATTTTTGTGTTAAAAAATTTAGTTTATAATTATTTTTTTCACTACTAGTCTAGAAATTTCCTATAATTAGATGAGAAATTGTTTTTCACTACCTTGCTTGCTTGGTAAATATGGTCACGTAGGTTAATAAGAAATTATTATTAACCATGGTTGATAATTAGAACTGTCACTTCTTAAAAAGTCTCCAAATATTGTTTGAATCATCTAATTCAAGAATATTTGATTTAAATCAACTGATTTTTTAAATAAAAATCATTGATTTTTATCAAATGTAAAAAATATATTTAAATTATAATAAAAATTTTATTATTTGCTTCGAAACAATTAATAATTGCTAAAATATATTCTGTATAAAATAATATCTTGAAATTAAATGGTATTTTACCATTTTAATTCTCATATAACAGAAGGAAAATATAAGAATTTAAATATGTACCTAAAAGTGAAAATTCTTTGTTACTCTTCCTAGTTCTATTCAGATGAATTGTTTTGGTTTTATTAGATATTTTGTTTTCGTTTATGAAATGAAATATTTATATTGCTTTTTAAAACAATAAAAAAGTGCAGTAATACACACATATCGTTAAAAATTTAAAAAATCAAAAAAAATCATGATTTATTAGATTTTTTTTAAATCAATGATTTTTAAATATGCCGTCTAAATTAAATAAGTAAATCAAATAAAAACACAAACTGAAACGTCAAATATAAAAACAAAGACATCCTACATTATTTGAGTGAATTTTAAAGAACAAGTTAATGTTCATGTCAATATAATATTATATGCCACGGTTGAGAAGACTATTATTGACCAGCGCCTTATGTCCTTCGATTGCTTCGCACCTCAGGAGACAACTTGGCTAGGACAATAATGATAGTCTTCTCAACTTTGGTGTATCATCATATACCATTTTCGATTTTGATATTTTCCTTTCAAAGTTGAACCTAACAAAAAAACAAAGAGTTTAATTGGATATTACTAAATTATTTCTTCTATTTAAACACAAATTCAAGTGTAAATCTTAAAATTGAATTGCTAATTTTTGACGAACATAAAATTCATTGATAAACATCATAATAAATTATTATAGTACATACGTCAATAACAGTAAAAAGTCTAAATTGTCAAAAAAAAAATGAAAGCAATGATAAAATAATTATTACGTGACAATATTGATATATTAAACTAAAAAATATATGCAACGTATTTTGAATTAAAAATAATAATATAAATTATGTATTTCTCACTTGTACATACATAGTTACCAAAATAATAATTGTAACCAAAAAACTGAATTTTGAAAAAACTATATTATTGTTGACCTTAAATTAATTATTTTCTTTTCACTGTCATCTATAGAAATAACATTTTTGTCATCTATAAAAATAACATTTTTTGTAAATGATTTTAAATTTAGTGTGAATTATGAACTAATTCCCGGAAACACGGATAATTACGTCTGGAAGTTTACTATAAATAGGAAGAAAATTAAGTTGGAAATCAGTTCATCAAATAACAAACAAAATGAATACTTTCGTAGTTGTTGTTGCATTCCTGGCTGTTGGTGCCTGTGTCGTAAGTAAAAAATAAATTTGCAACAATCAACTTTAATAAAGTATACTATATAGTTTTTGAACAATAAGTCTAAGTTTGTAATAGTCATGAATTAATAATAATAAAAATAATACCAATGCATCAATAAAATTTAATATACAAAGGACCGCATTTGTGTGTTTCGGATATTTTTATAATCGTCATTCGCACGTTTGCTATTTTCTGTGTGAAATTTATAAAATCTCAAAACAAAATTGTGGTTCAGTCTTTAAAATAATACACATGTAAAAATATTTTTACAAATACACAGAAATGATTTAGTACATTTATTTATTGTTAATTATATTAAAAATGTAGTTATTGATGAATAATTGTACGTTACGAAGTATTTTTGCAGTTATTTCTTTCAAAAAAACAACCGCAAATGGCATGTTTTTGATGTTATTGCAAAATAAACGACTGTGAAAAATAACATGAAAACAGATTTCAGTTTTCCGTGAATGAATTTTGTACCTCATTTTGGATATTTCTTTTACTGAAGTTGAGTAAAATTTTATTTTAATCATGAAAAGAACAGTATAAGCATTACGAACGATAATGTATTTCGAGCTTGGACAAAAATTCACTTACCGTTCTTTATATTTAATAAACTCTTATATATGTTTGCTCCTATTGGCATTGACGCGGTTATTTCAAATAGCTAATAAAAGGTAATATAATAACTGCAATAAAAATGCTGTTCCATAATGAGTTTTTTTCAAATAGGTATAATTATATTATTACTTTAAAAATGTAATAATAATATGTAAATTTTAATATTTCATTTATAATTACTAAATGTTTCTCCAGTGGCTCGTGACAATTTTTCAGTGGTTCGTGGCACTGTAAAAATACCTGATATCGCCACTGGTTTTCTGTGCTAAACTAAACTATGCTAAACTATATTCTATGTTCTGTCTGAGATATAAATTCAACTTTGAAGTAAATACTTCAAAGTTTAAAATATTAGGCTATTTACAAAATTCAGTACTTCATTTATGTATTATAAAACTACATAAATCCTATTTTAATTATGGGAAAATAACTGAAATAGTACTTGAAAATTATCTAGCAATTATCTTCTTTATTATTTTATTATTGTATTATACTAAACTTAAACTAGTGTAATAAATTATATATATAATTATATATAATTATATAATACCTAATGGGAGAATAAAAATAACTGAAAAGATATTTGAAAATGATCTAGCATTTATATACCTTCTTTTTTTTATTTTGAACAATACTATTGTCTATCATGATTTTTGTTATACATTTTTTAAATTTTAATTGTTTCTTTTAGGCCGAAGAGCGTGGTCCAAGAGATGACGCTTTTAAGACATTAATTGAAGATTGTCGAAAAACTTCTGGAGCTACAGAAGGTAATAAAAAAATTATTCCAACAACAATATAGTTACTTTATATACTTATATTTGCAGCCGATATTAAGAGTTTCATGGCTCGTCAACCCTCAGCTACTAAAAGTGGTTGGTGCTTAATCGGATGTATCAAGAAGAAAACCGGAGTAGTAAGTTACTTTTTGTTTAAAATTAATTTTATCAATAAAATAAATACAGGATGACCCAATGAAAATTATCAGCGCAATTTTTGGCCACTTAACATCAATTTTGCACTCGAACACGTCAGTTTTAATATAAAGGAGGACACCTGAATGGATTAATACCAATGGCATAACTTCAACCCTAAAATGTGGGTGGACTGTACCTCAAAAAATTTAAATGGAAATGGGTGTCAAACATGACACAGTTCGAAAGGCCTTTCAATTCTCTTTTCAACAGTTTTTTTTTATTTTTCAAATCCAGTCATTAGTTCCAGAGAACTATCGTTTAAAACAAATTTTATCAGGTGTCCAAAACTGCAATCAAGTAGACTCAAACAAATGACAGAAACTAAATAATCAATTCTTTTGACAATGGCCAGCAAGATCGCCAGATCTATCTATCTATCTATATTTGAAGTCTAAAGTTTATGTCACGCTACCCGAAATCTTTAGAAGATTTACAGCAACGTATCGTAACTGAGTGTCGTCAGATTACTCTACAAATGTTGCAGAACGTACGACGACATTTTGAGCAAAATCTCTATTATTGTATGGAAGTTGGTGGTAGTAATTTTGAATACCTAATAAACTGATACTTTAGTTATCTACTTCATTGCAATTTTGAAAATCTGATAAAATTTGTTTTAAACGATATTTCTCTGGAACTAATGATCGGATTTGAAAAATAAAAAAACTGTTGAAAAGAGAATTGAAAGACCTTTCGAACAGAGTCATGTTTGACACCCTTTTCCATTTAAAATTTTAGAGGTGCAGTCCACCCCCATTTTAGGGTTGAAGTTATGCCATTGGTACTAATCCATTCGGGTGTCCCCCTTTATACTAAATTTGTCGTGTTCGAGCGTTTTTTGCAAAATTTATGTTAAGTGCCCAAAAATTGCGCTGATAATTTTCATTGGGCCACCTTGTATATTATTACTGTCATTCGACGTCTGAGATAAAGCTATGATGCTATATTTTCTATTCCGATATATTAAACATTGCTGAATTTACTGAAATATTTTTTCAGTTTACCGCAAGCAACCAGTTGGACGTCGCAAAACTGAAAGAAGTAATGTCAGGAATGAAAGCTGATAACAATGATATGTACCAGAAGTTCGTTGGAGTTATGACAGAGTGCAAGAAACAAAGTAAGGAAATAATAATTTATAATTTGTACGAAATTCTGATGACTGAAATGATTTCAGTGGACGCCGATCCGAAGAGTACAGCTGATGAATGTGTTGCTGCTGAAACTCTTGGAAAGTGCTTCTTCAGTAAAAAAGCTGCTGTAAGTTTTACATTATTTGCTTTGAAATAAAATAATAACTGATTTTTTTTTACAGGCTGGTATACCGTAAATAATAATATACATCTTATTAATATGTAAAATAATTTCAAATAAAAATATTTAAAAAAAAAATTGTAATTATTTATAATGGTATTTTCCTTTTTTTTATTAATCATGGTGCATGACATATTAGATATAATATACATATATTCATAATACTTACAGAACTCAAAATCGTTCAGAAACTCTCTGTTTGCCGGAAAAGTGTAAAAATGCCAACTTAAATATTTTAGTATTATTATATTCTGTCAAAATTCATAATTTTATTTTATTGAAAATGTAAAACGTTAAGTAAAACCACAGTTTTTGATTTATTATTCATATTATACTCGCGTTGTACGATTAATTATTGAAAACTATCAATACACATTTGTTTTATTTTTTAGTTAGTTAGGGCCGATTTTTCAATCGTCTGTCAAAGGTCCTGTTTACTAACAAATAGATTAAATTTATTTGGCTGGCAAACTCCATGGTAATGAAAGCGCGTTTTTCAATTTGATTTAAACAACTTAACAGACTGATTTATTTGTCAACTTTCAAGTTGGTAATAATTTTACCTAATATTTGCTATATTAATTCAATATTTTGACATTATTATCAAAAACTGTCGAAAATTTGACAAATACTACAGATTATTTTACATTCGACTATACTCGGAAATTAGTAAATTTATTCTACTGGAAAAAAATTATTGGCAGCATAAACTGGCTGTTAGTTTTATCCTCCTGTTATCTGAGATGTATCCTCTTGTTAAGGTTATCAGGACATTGAAAAACCGGATCTAATTTTTTAAAATAAAACAAATTAATTGTTTATATATCCGTGACTCGAAAATGTTACCAAAAAAATCTAAAGTGTATAAAATTTTAAGTAGTAATAATATTCATTATTAAATTAAAAGTGTCATCGGCACAAAAAATCATCACACATCCAGAAACTTCTTGCGAGATCTCGTATTTACAGCCCTTGCTTTCAGATCGATCTGCCAAAATAAACCTGCGCTCGCAAAAATTCAGTTTCTGTAACACAGTGATATTTAAGCATATTTCCAAGTAAAGAAGGAATAGTTATATAATAGCTATTTATGTAACCAGTTAGAAAATGCCTTATTTTGTGTAACGGCGGGATATTTGCGGGGCGAGCGAAGCGAGACCCCGCAAAATCGCGCAAGTTACACAAAATTGCATTTTCTAACGTGTTACATACAAGATTTTTTCTAATTTTGATAATATTATTGCAATTTTATTCTTTTGAAATTATTTATTTTTATGAATTAATAAAAAATCAAATACGTGGGTGCGCTTTATTTCGATTGTTAATGTTGTTTTAAGTTTGACATTTCTGTGAAAATATACAAAAAATGTCTGATTCAGATTCAGATATACCAAGTGATATCGAAGAAGATGCACAAAAAGCGCTGTCGTCTATTATTCCCGAAAAATCTAAAGGTATATATGATCTGGCTTACAACAAATTTGTGAATTTTTTTTGTAACTGGTGATGAAATTTACTTTTCGTCACCCAGTTATGAAAGATTTTTCTTTCGTAACTGGTTACGAAAAGTTTGACGTTTCGAAACGTCAGTCAGTTTTGAAAAGTGACACTTTATATGTCAAAATTAGAAAAAATATATTATATATTATATATTATTTATAAGTCTTGAAATATATCAATTTATGTAATTAAAATTTTTAGTAAACCCCTCTGTTTGAGAACCGAATTACTTTAACATCAACGTCATAAAACACTTAAAAATATATTACGGCTTAATAAATAAGAATTAAGACTTTCTGAAACTACACCTCGCTTTCAAATTAGATAAAATTTCATATAAAAAATTTAATTGTGAAATTAAATATATTCTCGGGAATAAACCCATATTTTATTCCCTTAGTATTTAAATAACTATTTTTTTTTTGCTTAATGATCTATAAGATTTGATTATGGTAGTAAAAGTAAACAAGCAAAGGTAGCTCACTTAAGCAGCGCGCTCTAATTCGAATTGAGCAGAATGTGATATCTAGTATTCAAATCAGTTTCTACAATATTTATTTAAATAAAAATACCGCTGTATTTGAGTAGTTCGGAACGCACTATAAGCTGTAAGTTGCTAAGGCTGCAGGCACACAGAGCTACTAAAATGTAAGTAAACTTGTCAGAAAGTAAGTACCTTTGTTACTTTAGTCCTTGTGGTCTGTTTCTGATTTATACATTGCCAGTAATTTCTCTCCTTCAAGTCAAGTCGTAATCTGAAATGTCGGTTAGCAAAGGCGAAGTGGAAAAATAATTGGAATTCAAATGAAAGAGTATGTGGTAAAATGTAGCAAGCAATAGTAGGTTAAAGATAAAAGAATTTTTATGCGAACGCGTAAACAGGTTATACGCAAATATTCGAATTGGACAAAAGATTTATGGACACCGTAAACTTTAATTACATTCGTAATTAATATGAACAATTTAAATGAAATTATGCAGGACTTAGTTGTGCGCCCGCCGCCTGTCACAATGATTTACTGTTTATGGCCTTCTTAAACTATTTTCATATTTAATAAATTATCTGCATTTTGTCAGGATTACACCTGATAAAATGCATATTGTGTATTTGCAAGTCAACAAGCCTCTGCCTTTGTTTCGACTACTGTAATTTCACTTCGAAATTATAACTCATTTATTTATTTATTTAAAGATTACAAATACAGGATTAATACACAATAACAGAGCAGGATAAATAGATACGATGCAAATGAAATAAAATCTAAGCATGAAAATTGACAGAATCAGCACGAAATATAGATGGAAAATGCAAAATATTTGTTCGACGTGTGCGTAGATTTAAAGTTTGTGTAGAATGAGTACTAATAGAAGCAATAAGTGAAACAAAATGTACTTAGGGACTAAAGATCATTATTGGAACCATAAATTAATTTACTCTGGCCGGTTGCACCAATATTACCTAAGTTTCCTTTCAATAGACATTATCACCACGGAATAAAATGTCAAAGAATTACAATTAACTGTCGAAAAATGAATTCAATTTTGCATTTTTTTTTTTCTCAAAGTACATATATCAAAGTATAATAACGAAATTTTTCAAAGTACTTTTAATAACTGCTCTATACAATTAATGCATGCTTGACGAATATTTTATTCGCATGATTGCACGGTAAAAATGGCTATAGCTATTTTTAAAAGGAAGTAAAGCATGATTTAGAAAACTAATATAACCTACCCTAACCAAAATTAACCTAACCTAACCTAACCATACCAAGCCTATCCTAACCTAAACTAACCAATAGTAAACGAAATTAAAAGAAACAAAAGCTTTTATTTCGCCAAATTAACAAACTTCACAATATAAATTTCTATTTCTTAAGGAAAATATCATAAATATAGCTAAAAAAAATTTTACTTTACTTACTAGCTTTTATTTATTCAACTGCGCATCTATTAATATAAACCTAGCGTATATTATTTTACTATGCCTCTATTATATAAACTTAGCGTCTATTATTTTACTGAGCATTCTATATAAAAATGTATTGCCTGTTATTTATATTGAACATTACAAATTTTTTACTAAGAATAATTATTATTGACTCTGCAATACATAAAGTAACATAGAAAGCAAATTAATTACTAGCTATAGTGTTATTTATCAAGATTCAATTTATAAAATTTTTTATTCTTAGCAATGTAACTTTGAAAAAAAAATGTAATACTGTGCGAATAAAATATTACAGATTTCAAAGCATCTAGTTACTGATGCGAAAACATTTTTTAAAGCAGCTGCTTTTTCAAATTTACAATTTCATTAACAAGTATTTTTTTAGAAAATATATACGTATATCGGCCTAAAAAATTAATGTAGTTATTATGTTTGCGTTAGGTATTTGTAAATCGCTTGGTTTTATTAAAGTACTCTGTTACTTTGCGCTGTAAAATACAACTTGCCGCACTAGTAATGTAAATAACTATTTTATGAATAATAAATAAATATACATAGGTATTTATTCTAGAAAGATTATCAATTGTCGAATTTCTAATAAACAAATTACTTGGAAGAATTTTCTGCTTACATCAATACCTGTTCATTTAATGAAACATAAAAATGTATTGCTACAAGCCAATGTAGACAACTTAACAGATAGTTACATAAAAATATGATGTTGGTAGCCGTGTAAAAATGATTTTTAATAGAATGCATTCCAGGTGAATGAATGGCTGTCTGTAAAGCCTAGTTTATTACGTCATAATTAATGCAACAATGCCATCTAATATACAAAGCGACTACCTTAGCACTTGCATATGTTGCAAAACTCATTCATAAACTTTCACAAACTGGTTTGGTGTAATTATGCGGACACGGCAAAAATACAAATTACAATAACATATTCCCCTTGTGTCTGGATCGATTTACATAGGATAATTCATATCCAACTAATTTATAAATGAGTACTTGTGCTCTAGCTGTCACGGTTACAACAAGCTGCAAGTGTACGTAAATTATTGCATCTCGATATCCTAAATTACATCTTTGTTAAATACCCATCGGAATGCACAATCATTAAAATGCATCTCGCTATTAAAATATCGTCACCTACATTAGGGAAGGTTAGGAATAAAACTGAAAGAGGAATAATAGTAACAGGTGATACTTATATCTTGTAGTTAATCGATAATTTATTTATTAACGAAGAAAAAGAACAGGAACTCTTGAAACTTACTACATTTGTAGTACATTTTTTTTAAATACAGTACAATGTATATTCTTTAATTTTTTTTCCTAAGTTGTAGAACACCCTGTATTTATAAAAGCGGGTAGAAAAAATTCTACAATAAATAAGATACATACTAATGATATTTGCAATTATTTTAAAGTGTAACAATGTTTTGAATAATATTTCAATTTACTTACTTTTTTTAACAAATTTGACTACAACCTACGACTTGACTCAAATATGTTTACAGTGTTTTATATGTCACGCCGATTGGTTGAATTGTTCTTTGCAATTGGTCGTTTTCGTGTTAAAAACTATTACCTATAATTTTTAATTTTATTTTTGGTTATTAAAATTTAAATTAATTATACATTTCTAGAGACTAGCTCAGTGATATAGTGTGTGAAAGTGTGAAGTACTTCCGAAGAACACATGTCTCACTAGGCTCTATATTAGATTCAGGACTGTGGAAGAAATATTAGGATGGACTTTTGAGTACTCACAACCACATGACATTCACAGACAACGTCCCTGTCAATAATAGATAAGTACAAAATCACTGGACTAGCTGATTTGGAATAAATAATGTACATATAAACGTTATACTTCATGACATCATAGTTTACTAACAAATTTTGACGACGTCTCTTCACCCCATAGAAATGTTACCAGACGTATATAAACATTAACAGTGTATCACATAAAACAACATTAACTATAACTGTATTAGATAAGTTTATTAGATTTATATTTCAACTATAAATGAATTTCTTAATTGAGAGAGAATTAGTAGTTGAAACAGACTTATTGACATGTTATGATCGTTTAGTCTTTTCGAACACCAGATTACTATACGACGCCTACGAGTGTCCTGTTAATGGAATGAATAGTAATTACAATAGTAATAATATTCCTTGAGTTTTCTGTTTAAGTAGAGGTATAAATAAAATAAATAATTGTTCTCGACCGTTGGTGTAGTACCTATGTAGATTTGTAACGGTTTATTTTTTATTATTCTCTTTAACGATTTTCAGTTTCTTTTATAAAAATATAAAACTGTCGCATAAGTTTTAATGTCTTTGTAGGAGTAGGTTTTGTTTTTATAAAAATCATTTTAATATCATTTTGTATGAATATATTCATGATTTACCATTTTTTTTTCGAAACAAATTATTGACTGAATTTCAAAAATTATTGCCCTATCCTATTATTATTGTGATTATTAATTAATTAAAATATTATTTACTTTTCTATAAAAATAAGGCCTTTACTAGAGGAAAGTAAAAGTGTAGAGCACCATATTCTAGAGCTATTTCAGCTTCTATTCCTTGTAAGAATGTTATTCCACAAAAAGAAAAGTTTGGTGCAATAAAGAGTGAATTGTATTAGTTTCTGGAAAGCAGTGGGCTGTTATAGATCGCGTATGGTATGAAATCTCGGTATGCATGGTAATTTGCTTAAAATGTCAGCTGCGTTGGAGTCCTCCTACAGTCCTGCACTTGTGGGGAACTGTGTCACATTCCGACTCCTACGTGACCTACCGACAACCTTTGCAATTACGAAATCAATTACGTATGAATGAATCAAATCACACACTCTGGGTGTTCTACGATATTTCAACTCTATGCCTCTTTATAAACTTGTAGGTGCAGAACATTTGACTTGCAGATTATTATATGAAAGTGACTAATAATGGAGACAAAACATTTCTTGTTTTAAAATAAACAACTTCATTTTTCCTGCTTATAATAAATTTCTAATTCATGACTTATTATTCATTGCCAATTGCCATTCTGCTTTAGACCTTAACTCATATAAAACCAACTAATTGTGCTATGATAATGTTTTGTTTTATTATAGATAACACTTCATTCTGTTCCAATTTTTTGTCATATACCGCGAATAACAGTGGCGTGGGATTCAAATTTGGGCATACACAAACAATCAAACAAAAACGTCAATTATTTTAAAATGGTTCATTTCTTCTGTTTTCTCCTTTAATGAAAGAAATGGGAATTATATGAAATAAATTTACTTGAAAACAATATACTGTTTGCTTTCTTTTAACTTTCGTTACTTGATTAAAAGTCGATATGAAGATGTCTGCCTTTAGGCATGATTTATTTATTTTTTATTCAAAATAATGAATTTAACAAATATTTATATATTCAGTAGGACTTTCATATATTATCCTGTTTTCACTGTGTGTTCATCGTTCATACATTTTAAATATACTTATCTCTACTAGTTACGTATTCTTTTCAAATTACTGTATTCTCGAACGTGCGTTTTGTTAAGTATATGTATATTTTTTATTCGCAATGCTACAAGTGGTATTTCATACGAATAACTGTTTTAGTATACGTAAGTCTACCATGACAATATGTTAATTTTTGAAAAAATGGCAAATTTAATTGATTTAGCAAATTTATATATATATATATATATATATATATATATATATATATATAATTATACAATCAAACTAATTAGTCTCCATATACCAGTATGCGAAAAAAGTTTTCTACTCTTTTATTATAACTTACTATATAATTAAATAAAATAATGTATTAGCTTCCTCAAACTTTCGTAATGATTTTTTGAACCGCCATTCCTTAGTATTACTTCCCTTGGGTAAACGGTTTGTCATACATCCCACTAATTTTTTTGGAGTTTGGGAGTCAATTTTACCTCATTCTTCTACCATAAATCTAGAAATTCTTTTATATTATTTGGGCGTCTTGCTTTACACATTTTTAAAAATAATTCACAGAGATGTTGAATGTTATTCATATCAGGAGACTGTGAAAGCGTTTTTAATTGTTGTCTACAATTGTAGAATAACTATTCTAGCAGTTTACATATAGTATGTTTGGGATTTAAGAATTCCTTAAACTTAATATTTCAGCACATTTTTCCACATTCTCTTTTAAAATATTCAGATAACCCACTTTCCTATCAAAAAAAATTAAGATTCCCATCCCTTCTGTACTCATACAACCCTATCCAAGAACAGATCCTCCTCCATATTTTTGCGATTACAATACTTCCTTTATTTTGTACAAAGGAAGTAAAAATAGTGTAGTAATATTTTAATAAGAGCAATAGTGTAGTAATAAAGTATTTAACAGAATTTAAATGAACTGTTTAACACCGAGGCACAGAATAGTTACATACAAAAGCGACACTCCGTGTACCTTTCATGTTAACCTATTCAGTTCTATGATTTTGGAGCATTGTGTAGACCTTTAACTTTGGGGGCTTGCCCTATCTCTCTCTAAGATGTGACGAAACTTACCGATTTTAAACAATGAACCCTTTAAATTTGTTGGTTTTCCCCATCTCTCTAATTTTCGTTTCTCTGTCTTACCGTCGCTTCTGTATAAACCTAATCTGTGACCGTGGTATATAAAATACGATAAGTAACTGCATCGATAAAAATGGCAAAAAAAGCGAATTTGGTTATTCATTGTTTGCATCCTTTGTTTAGCCTAGTTGCAAAACAAGTTTTATTTTCGAGCAATAAACAGTTTATGACTTTGCACAATCGTTGCATAAATGCATTTCCCCTGGGTCTATCAATCACGTGACGTCACACCTCCAACGCACATGACGTATGGTGTTCCAGCAAGGCAATAAGGTGAAGGATATCGGAGCCAGCGGTGGAATAGGAATAGGATTTTTGTGGTCTCAAAGTCGCGAGTGGGATTAAAAGTGGGCACATTGCGACACCTTCCGTACGACGAGGAATTGTTACTTTATTGAGGAAATGATATATTGGACCACGCTTATTGATTTGTTAATTAAATAGTGATTGATCGTGGCTGTGGGATATGCTGGGTGCACCGACCTTCAAATTTCAAATTTATTTCTTCATTATAAACCACTACTGGTTTTACAAGGCGAGTGCTTCAAAAATTTATACTCCGTTACTATACAAAACGCATGAATGGTTTCTTCGGAGAGAATATTTTTTGAGTATTAACATTGAAAATTTATTTTAAGGTTAAATAGAAGAAAAAATATATAATTTAATTATTATAGAATTTAATATTGATAAATAGAGTTGATTATTTTATACAAAAGCATATTTTTTTGCTAGGTCTATTTTCAAAATTTGTATATTTGTGTACAATTCACGTATTTTGAAGCATATATTTTGAATTTAAATATTTTACGACAGCTTGCATATTTTGTGTTTTTCTGAATGTTTCCTCTTTTTCTGACTCTATAAGAACGAAAAAAATTTAATTGGATTCACCATTAGGAAATGTGAACGAACAAAATTTTTCATTTAAAATATGTACTCATAAATACATACTGAGTTAAATTCAATTTTCAATAAGCCGGTAAAATTTAAATGGTTATTTACGATTCAAATAATTTTTTTAGACCTATGGATAAATATGTAGTAATGACAGGGAAAGTAATTTTTAAAGCCGTTAATACTACATTTTGCGTAAAAACGAAAATAAATTTTAGCTGAAAATTTTTCAAATTTTACATAATTTTGTTGTAATATTTTGTACAGAATTAGCTCCGCTAGTACCAAACTTACAAACAGAATTTAATTATTTGTTTTCGTTTCAGAGATATTCGCTCTCAAAATTGTACCTCAAAAAAGTGTGTTTTTTTTTAGTATATTTCAAAAATGAGTAGAGTTACAATCTCAACTACTTTACCATTCTATTGTACGGGAAAAGTACCAATTTTCAGATGTTTATCTCAACAAATAGAATTTCTACAAGAAAAAAAAAACTGAAAATGGCAAAAAATCGAAAAAAAATCTAAGTTCAACAACTTACCATTTTGTCAGAATTTGCCATTTTCGTGTTTCCTTTCTACAAATTGTATCCTTTGCAATAAAAATCTGATAATTCGTTGCCGAAGTCGTAAACCTAATCCTTAAAGGTGTACACCTAAAAAACCTGTTTCTTTAGGTATTGCCAAAACTAAACTTTGAATATGAATATCTTGAGAACGGTAAAAGATAATTCAATTAGGTTTGAAAATTGGAAAATTGACAGCAAATATATCAGGAACGAAAAGAGATAATTAAATTCCGTTTGAAAATTTGAAATCAGCGCGTCGAAATCTATCAATGTACGCTATTTACCAAAATCAAATTTTTTGACACACAAATAAGTACTTTTGAAATATTTCGCGTTTGTTAACACAATATTTGGTTTAATACTTTTGTTTGTTTTGTTTTACCGAGGAATTACATTACAATCATTTTTGGCAGTCGTTTTGATCTCCAAGTCATCCTTAACCAGTAAAGAGCATTTACTGCACTTTATACTTAAATAACTATTGTTTACTTTTCGTTATTCTATAAGCAGAACTTTCATTCTTCGAAAGGCTGCAAACACTATATTTTAAAACTGGTTAATTTGTCTAATTCTTAGTAGTAAAGTTTATAAAAGTCTTCGTATGTAATTATTATCTTAAGCTTAGTTATTTAGAGCATACAATATATGTAGGAAGAAAGAAGTACTTAATAAATTGTTGGTGTTGCATTTGACCTCGCAACCTTTTAAATACTAAACGAATTGCTGTTAAGTACGGCATATTTATTGGCAATGAAATACTTGTAATTTTTACCCCATGAAATATCATATAGCATACTCATTATTATAAATCTGTTCATAAATTACATTAGTAAATATTTCACAATATAACTCGTGCTCGTATACGGCTACATTTATTGCGTCATAAACGCAGTTTTTACTGAGTATTAAAACTAATTCTCTATAATTCTGATATATTATTTAATTATATAACACATTTAATTATCCATAACAGAGTGTATTAACATATCTCTACATAGTTTAGTGCTCATAGGGAGTGTTGATCATTAATATAATAATCACTTTTTCGCCTTTAATGTCACTTAATTTGCTTGGTAGTTTACGACCGATAAAGTCAGTTTTTTTCTTCAAAAGCGGAAAACATCTTCCAACCTGATCTATAAACTGGACCCCTGCTGACTAACGTATGGATTATCTAAGCCTACTAAGAATTTATAACAATTCAGCTTCTTGTACGGACAAAAAGACGAACACAGATCGGAAATGTTATTTTGCATGTTTATTTGATGCGTGTAAAATTATTTTTATCGCTTCTTGACAGACGGAAAAAGCACTTAGTACGTGATTAACTGACGTGAATCGAGCAGCCAGTTTTTTGAAGCTGAGGATTCTTGTGATTGTTAATTATTCGCGAAGTAGATATTTTCTTATTTTTGCCACGATTCTGAAAAGAAATAGACGTTACAGGAGAGGAATTTACGTATGCGATGCCACAAAACACGTAAATCAAACACTAGCAATGGAAGAAAAGAATTTAAAAGTTTTCTTTATATTAGAAAACAACATTACGTAGCAATCTACATTAAGTGTATGAACGCCGCTTACCCTCCTAACTGGACAAAACATAAATCTTTTATAAACATAATCTAAAAAATGAAATAATAAAGATTTTTTACTGGCGTTTACGACACGAGTTCCTTATTATATATGCTATGGATTCCAAGTACTATGCAATATTTTTCAATTTGTCATTAGTTATTACTATGTATATCAGTTATATCAGACAGCCAAAGAAATAAAAGAAAATATGTATGTATCAGTTATGACAGTTAATGACATGTCATTATAGATAATTTTATATTTTTGTGATATTGATATATAATTTAAGAAAAAGAATCTATATTTTAAAATATTATAATACATACAATTAAAATTATAATCAGTGATATTTTACTAAAATGTTCCATTTTATATTTAATAAATCTCAGATTATAGACGAGCTGTTAAATCAATTATTATCTTATCTAAAAAAGAATATAACTTTGATCAACTTTGTATTCTGGTAGTTTTGCTTTAAATGAGTAGAGAGAGTATCCGCAATTTTTTGAAATCCCATGGTAAAAAAATTGATATAATTTAAAACAACAATTGTTTAATATCTGTTATTAACTAGCTGTCATACTGTCAAAGAATATCTGAATTGTTAAACGCTAAAATTTTCTACTACTTTTTTATATCTTTTTGACCATATTTTTATTGGAATAAGTCTTAATCAATAACAACTTATTCTTTGTTATATGTTGTGTACTTGGAAATATTTTATTTATACAAATTTACAAAGATGACGTTTTGGGTATTTTCCATTTTCTGTCATTTTCTACGAAAATTAATAGTAGCTTCCAAATTAGCACTTCTGGCAATTCATTACTCCTTGTAATATATTCAAATTTATGTATGATGGAGCATCATTTTGCATTTTTCTTCCACGTTTGTATCGTATCTGATCAGACATCTTGCAAAACAAATTACAACAGAGAACATCGTTGTATTTCGCACAGAAGCTACAAGCATTGTAAGCCTACACGAAACAAGAAGCTGTTAGCATTTTTCTCTTTCATTTTTACCAAATTGTAACGCCCACGTTCGTTGCACAAACTTTCAACGAGTAAATTGCACATTTTATTTCCCTACACAATGCATTCTGGACTTTACTGCGATCTGGAGATCCTGAATCCACTGCATATTATTCAAGAAGAATCAGAAACCGTTTCTTTCGCTTCTGTTAAAAATAAGGTTAATAAGATAATTCAAAATACAATAAATTCTCAAGTATTATTCTTAGTTCTCAATAAAACGTTGAAGTCTTCTTTACACAAGAGTTTTCTTTACCCGTCTTTCAAATCAGGTGGCTTGTTTTTCTTCCATCTTTCAAAATTAAGAATCAAATGTGATTTTATTAAAAAGTTTGATTTACGAATTTATCTTCATATTTTTTACTGTCTTCTATACTTGTGTCACTTATGAAACCAGCTGTAATACGTCTTCATTTCTGCTTACAGTACTGCTGGTAGATTGAGTACTTGATCAATAAGAAGAAGTCACCAGCATGATAAAGATAAGTATATTTTATTCATAAACTTTTTTGAAATCTTTATGTAGTTTTACAGAAAACACACAATAGAGCATTTGTGATCGTACGTTGAAATTTATATTGTCTTTTTATCCCTCATTCTTCTATGATGCTAATGAGAGTAGAGGAATCAAGTTGGAAAAATACCAAGGCTGGCAAAGGACAGAAAATAGTGGAGAGACATATGCAAGAAAGTACCCTAAATTACGGCACAAGAAAACTGTTTATTTAATAAACATAAAAGAGAGTACGAATTTAAAATGAATGGCATTGAACAATACACTTGATCTAAAATAAAATAAGAGACAAATTATTTATTCATTGCAGAAATTACTGTTTGCAATTTGCAAATTGAATAAATATATGAAATGTTACCACAACAATAAAATGAAAATATTAAAATTATTTTATATTGTTTGCCGCCCCTGAAAGTCTGTCGCTGGGTTTCTGAGAAAGCATGGAACGGGTCTGTTTATTAAACCTGAATACATTTTATGTTGGAAATAAATAATTTGACTTGGCGGGAATCGAACTCATGTTCTCAAGTTTTACTTGCATTTTTAGTAGTGATGGTTGGTAGCCTGCAACCTCTGAAAGAGATCTACAGCTTACAGAGGTATTTTTATTGCAATTTAAATCCATGTTCTCAGAACCACAGCTGACAAACATAAAGAGCTATTGAGAAGATAATTATAGAAATTATTAAATGTAATATTTATTCATATATAAACTTTCTCTTTTATAGTGTATGTTTTACGTTGTATCTCAATGTAAAAAGCGTTGTACAAGTGATCTACCTCTATATTTATTTTATTCCATCCATACATCAAGCACATTAGAGCGGAGTTCCCAGCAGTAAAGTCTTGCAATAGCGAAGCTTTGTATTTCTCCTGAACCATAAGCTCCGACAAAAAGTTGCGGGCAGTATTGCGCATACATCAGCGTAAAATATTGATCGTGTTGCGATAAACGCTTAATATAAAGATAAATTTGTCATAAAATAAAGCTGTGTTGGTCGCCTTGGCGTCTCCTCGCTGGTAGTAGCTGAAGAAGCGGTCACGCAGCACAAAACTGCAAATTACTGTACGCTCCTTGCCTCACAAATGATTTCCCACAGATGCTACTGTGCAAGATAAGCTTCACGGAACAACGGACGGTGAACGGTGGAGTGGACGATACCGTTTCGCACATTCTTACAGGAAAAAATCAGCAGCATCACGCCTTCTATTGATGTTCGATTCCTACTAAAATGCAACGACATTACAAGAACAAGATACTTTTAAGACAATATCCTTCTTAGGAATACCAGTTTGTCGTGGAAAGAATTGTATTAATAACATTATTATGAAACAGAAAAATAAGAAAATAGTACTCTTAATTAATTTTAGTAAACTAGTTGCTGCATCTCAGTGAGTGTCACTCCGGAGATTTTGATTTCCTAATTGGTTATGAAAAATTTGGCGTTTCAAAACGTTAGTCAGTTTTGAAAAACGACACAACATATCAAAATTAGAAAAAAAGTTATTTTCCTTACTTGATCCCCACTTCACAATTTCTGTTGTGAGAATTATTAAACTTTTATCTTGCATTTTTATCGTACAACATGGCGTAAATGAAACTTTTATTCGCTATGTGGCTATATCATTATCGTATGTATTAAAGAAATAGAAACAGTAGTTTAAATGCGGAAACGGATATTTAAAAAAAATCAGTGGAATTCATGTCATTAATGTCATTTATGAAGTTGGTTTTGGCATTAACAATTTGTTCTTTATTGTATGTTAGTAGTTTCGTTAGTTTAATCCCCAATTTGTATGTTTCTTGTATGTCAGTTTTGACTTTGACATTTATTTACTTCGGAAATCACACGATTTCACCCGACAAAATGATGTCATCAATCCCCCGTCGCCACCCCCCAACGATTTAAATCAAAAGGTTACATTTGATGACGTCAGGATCTAATGCAGGAATGCACCTAAGTAATACGGGTCCAGTTTCACTAAGAAAAGTTGTGCCAAAGGTGATGATCACCGTAATGACAAGATATTCTTTATCACAAAAATATCGTCAATATTTTTAAACTAATTTTTAAATATGTTTCAACGTGAACCGACAGTGCAATCTATTAATTTTATTTTTATAAAAAGATAACCTCGCATTATATTTTCAAATTATAATAACTTTCTTCTGGAAATTTGTGCCAGCAAGCATGCATTAAAGAATGAATGAGTTTGTGAAAATGTCCATTAATAAAGAATCTTTTGAGAGCTCTGACTGAATCCAAGCTATTGTGTTTTTGTTGAAAGTAGTTAAAGACAAATGGCGAATATTACGATATAAGAACTTTAGGTACTTGAGCACTTGTTCCATTTAAGAATGCTGTACTATAGGTGATGATCACGCTTTTCATAAATCGTCAACAAATTAAAAACCTCGACTCCTTATCACAAAAAATATCTATTTTCTTTTTAAAGAATTCTTCCTATATTTCAGAAATTATTTTACTATAGTTGAGTTATTTCTTTTGTGTGCCATTGAAAAAAATGAAGAAAGAATAATGTTGAGTTTGTGATGTCCATTAATAAGGAAACTTTTAAGAGCACTGAGTGAATCCAAGGCATTGTGATTTTGTTGAAAGTAGCCGGAGACAAACGGCAAATGTGAAAGAATCCGATTCCGAAATTTGAGTGAACAATACGGGTTTTAAGTAGGCAAACGGGCTGCCGTATTTGGCAGTCCGGCCCTGTAAAAGGCGATCCGCGCATCTCAACAATCACGCAACGCACTGACGTAACTACCGCCAAAGGAACTACCATCAATATCCGAGACAAATTTAATTCTGGATTATTATATACCATCAATGAAACTGAAAGTTGGGCGCAGAATGGAATTCAATTATTTTGGCTACATTATTGCTCAATTCGCTGATGGCTCAATGGATCACTATCTCAAACTTTTGGACTCTTATTTTTAGTTAGGAAGACAAAATGATGACAAAATCGTTGACAACATTTTTACTTCTCTTTAGATTTGATATTCTTTTTTTCACATATTCGAATTCAATTTCACGAACATTAAATCTGTAATTTGGAGAACATCCAAATCGATTCATTAAATAATTATGTTTTAAAGTAATTAAAGTACCCAATCGAAGGTCTAGATTATAAAATTGAATTAAATAGATTTGGAACTGAAACCTTCGATTAAAATAACATAAATGCGAGCATAATATAAAATCTGTTTCACTTAGTTAATTCTCACATCATCAATTTCTGATACAAGAATTATTAAACTTCTATTTAGCGTTTTTGTCGCGTAAGAATGGCATAGATGAGACTTTTATTCTCTATCTCACTATCGAACATGTTACACAGAACACAGAAGTATGTATGTTATCTGCATCCAACCAACGATAAAAATTATATACAATTATGTAATGCAACAGCATTAATGGATATTTTCAAACATTTAAAAATTTGGAATAAGTATTTATAGCAATTCATCAAAATTATTTTAGTGTCGATAATTTGTGCTTCATTGTGTTGATAGTATCGTTAATGAGTGACGTCGCCAGCTAATTTTGAGTGGGTACAAGATTGTCCAATATTTTTTGGGTGGGCACCCAAAGTATTAAAAAACCAGTATTTTTTTAATTGGTAAATGATATTTAACAAGAAATAAAAGAAAATTACGCTTTTTTTGGTTAAAGTGCCATTTACCGTAACCATCGATTAATAGAAAAATATCGCATCGAAAAACTTTCGTAAGTTATCAAAAATATACCTTATTTACTTTTTCGATGCTATATTTTTCTATTAACCGTTAGTTAAGGTAAGCGGAACAAAACTTTAAATTACATTCAATTTAAAATTATCCGCCTAGGATGTCTTGAAGCTAAGGTGTCTATTACTTTGTTCAAAAGTTTTTTTCGCCAATTATCTTTCGTTATATATTATAGCTAAATTTGCAAGCTTTTTATGGCTCACAGTATTTCTTAAATAAGTCTTTATTCTTCTTTAAAAAGAAGTTATTTCGCTTCCTGCCCTTGAAATTAGAATAATAATTAATTTAATACTTAATGATTGTCCTATAGTTTAAACTTGCTTTACATTGAGGGTTAAACGAACTTCACTTATTAATACATATATTTTTATTGTTATTAAACCCAAGTTTAATTTCAGTTACAACGCTAGGAGTGGTATATATGTACATGTAATTACTTCCATTGCAATTTCTATATTTAACTCGTTAGAGATATTTACTGCTTCTTGATATATTATATCATAGTCATATTTCACCTTTTCATTTAAGTCAAAATTTTGAAGTTGGCAGTTGTTAGTATATTTGAATCTACAACCCTTTTTGCATATTTCATTCATAAAAATTATTTCTTGGTCCTGAGCTTTCTGTCAATTTTATGCAATGATTTAAGAAGAACAATGATGCATCTTTGTAGAATTGATGTAATTACGATTACGAAGCATCGTTAAGTATGTAATAAACATAAAAAAGACTGAATTTCCATGTTTATCATCTCCACAAGCGAAGAATCTCCCGTCGCATTGGAAGCTGAATAAACAAATATGTGTACAGAGGCTTGGAGGAGAAATTAGAAAAGATTGCACATGTCATTGATAGGTTATTACAAGCTACGGACTGCGGCATTCCACAATAAAACGAGTCGAGATACGCACGCATACATGTTTACAACGGATTTTATTTCTGCTTTGACTCAGCACTTCCAGATCATCATTCTCAGATGAATAAATACCAGCACGATTGATAAGCAAACATCTAAGGAGATTATTATAATTGCTGCAACTTTCAATTGGACAGAATAGGTCTTTTCATCGCAGTAACTCATAGTTAGAGGCCGGATTTTAGGAAATTGTCAATATCAGTGTCTGAGCAGGTTACCGAACATCTTCTAACTTGATGTGAGTTCATTCCGAAACAGAGCAAACAACTAAGATGATTATTATAATTGCTGGAACTTTCAATTGTACAGAATAGGTCTTTTCATCGCAGTAACGCGTAGTTAGAGGCCGGATTTTAGGAAATTATCAATATCAGTGTCTGAGCAGGTTACCGAACATCTTCTAACTTGATGTGAGTTCATTCCGAAACAGAGCAAACAACTAAGATGATTATTATAATTGCTGGAACTTTCAATTGTACAGAATAGGTCTTTTCATCGCAGTAACGCGTAGTTAGAGGCCGGATTTTAGGAAATTATCAATATCAGTGGCTGAGCAGGTTACCGAACATCTTCTAACTTGATGTGAGTTCATTCCGAAACAGAGCAAACAACTAAGATGATTATTATAATTGCTGGAACTTTCAATTGTACAGAATAGGTCTTTTCATCGCAGTAACGCGTAGTTAGAGGCCGGATTTTAGGAAATTATCAATATCAGTGTCTGAGCAGGTTACCGAACATCTTCTAACTTGATGTGAGTTCATTCCGAAACAGAGCAAACAACTAAGATGATTATTATAATTGCTGGAACTTTCAATTGTACAGAATAGGTCTTTTCATCGCAGTAACGCGTAGTTAGAGGCCGGATTTTAGGAAATTATCAATATCAGTGTCTGAGCAGGTTACCGAACATCTTCTAACTTGATGTGAGTTCATTCCGAAACAGAGCAAACAACTAAGATGATTATTATAATTGCTGGAACTTTCAATTGTACAGAATAGGTCTTTTCATCGCAGTAACGCGTAGTTAGAGGCCGGATTTTAGGAAATTATCAATATCAGTGTCTGAGCAGGTTACCGAACATCTTCTAACTTGATGTGAGTTCATTCCGAAACAGAGCAAACAACTAAGATGATTATTATAATTGCTGGAACTTTCAATTGTACAGAATAGGTCTTTTCATCGCAGTAACGCGTAGTTAGAGGCCGGATTTTAGGAAATTATCAATATCAGTGGCTGAGCAGGTTACCGAACATCTTCTAACTTGATGTGAGTTCATTCCGAAACAGAGCAAACAACTAAGATGATTATTATAATTGCTGGAACTTTCAATTGTACAGAATAGGTCTTTTCATCGCAGTAACGCGTAGTTAGAGGCCGGATTTTAGGAAATTGTCAATATCAGTGTCTGAGCAGGTTAGCGAACATTTTGTAACTTGTTGTGACGGTACACAGAATCAGAGCTCGCTGGTTCTAGTCCGCAACCAATTTGAGTGATTTATTGTTAAAAAATTAAAAAAACTAGTGAAATAATGGAATTAATAACCTAACTGAAATTAGTGAAATAAAGAGTCTCTAATTGACCAGAAGTAGAAAAATATTTAGATTTATTGACTATTCTAACAAAATGATAAATACATTTTAAGTGAATATAATTATATTCAAAAAAATATGCTCCATGCACGTCATGTGATATTAAACACGATCATTTTCTGGTTTTTTATTTTTTTTTGTTTATTATTATTAATAAATAAGACAGAATAATTTGATTATCGCACTGATATAACACTATTTTTAACTATTAACAAGGCTTTTTAGTATCTTTTAAAAATCTTTTGTCGCACCTATTTTGATTTTTTTATGTCGTCAAATTCGGTCTCTATCCATAATTCAAGGAGTTGATATTGATTGTTTTGTTTTTGGATTTTTTTATATATTATTTTTCAAATACAAATATATTACATGTGTATTTGTTTATTTTGTAAAAAAACCCAAGTAAAAAGTAAACTGAGTAATAAATTATAAAATTTTTGTGACATCGCTATCAACCCAATAACTAAAAGAAAAACAGACGTATACTGATGTTTTTAGTGAAAACAATGATAAATTACACTGAGCGCCGCAGCGTAGGGGGGCAGCAAAATCAAATTTAAATGAACAGACTAAATAGAATATTTTGTATTTTTTACTTTATTAAGATTTTTAAAAGTGATATTCTACATTTCATTTCATTAATTTCATTCAAAGATGCCTAGATTTTTCAAAAATTAAATTTTGTACAAAAATTACGTCACAAAAGGTCACGAAAAGCATATCTTCTATCACGCACAGCGCTGGTTTTCCATGACAACAGGAAGTTTTGCCTCAATTTAAGACCTACGTTCAGAAAGTCAGGTCTCTCCATCCCTTCTACGCAAGCGCATAACTAACTTGTGACATCACAAAAGTTCGATAATAAATAATTTATTATAAATAAAGGGGAATATAATTTCAACTATGGTTGTTGATTTAAATTATTATTTAAATAAGGAAATAATATCACGATTTAAATCAAAGATTTTCTTTATTGAAATTTAATACAAACTGTTTTCCACTTATATTCACATACAAATAATTCACATCAAATCTTATATAAACATAAAAAATTTTTTTTTTTCTTCAAACGTCATAAAATTGACATCTTCTGTGACGTGATCGACAAGGTTGAAGTTTAATTTCTATGCCTCCGTAATATAATTTTTTATTCTAGCCGCCGTTTAATTTCTTCACCGTCGTATGTAGAATCAGCCAATAAGAAGTAACTTGTACAATAGAAACTTGTAATACCGCCCTAAATGTCACTATAGAAACTAGATAACCTAAGAATAAAGTTACTAAAAATTATGAATAACTGACACGTAACCTACATATTAAACGTCAAATAGTAGTTTATTTTTTTAAAATTTCTAGGTTTGAAGAAAAAATAGCATGTGTTATTCAGAGTAAAAGTGATACTTTGTGTGGCGAGCATGTAAGTTTGCACGACGAGCGAAGCGAGTCGGACAATTGCATGCGAGGCACAATATACTATACCCTGGGCAATAAATATTCTAGTTAAGACACAGTTGTTTTGTAGCCGGGGATTCGAAGTCATAGAGCAACGCATACTTCTTAAATTTTAATATTTATAAATACTGAAAATATTGTAATAATTTGTATATTCTATAATTAATCTTCCATGTAAAATTGTTGAAGTTAGAGTTAATGTAATAGTTTTTTGATTTTTTACTAAAAATTTTGCATAAAGTGTTGAAGAAGCCTAGGAAATAGAAATAAGTTGTAGGCTGATAATGAAATTATATATATTTTTATCATATTTCATTGCAGTTTTGTAATTGTTAAAGTGTTTCAAAATAACTAATGTGTCAGGTGTCTCAGATAAATAGACGTTACTAAAATATTTTTTCTTACGTAAAAAATAATTTCCCAATGATACAATTCTGAAGGTAAAGAATAACAAAATTTGATATATTGAAACCATGACCAATATGTTACATAAAATTTATCTTTATTGTTTTTTTAACGCTAAAATATGGTCGAAAAATATTTGCGAAAATCATATTCTCTTCATCTTATCAGAAATGTAATTTGAAAAAATGCATTATCAAATATAAATATTTTCAAACAAAACAATAAATAATCTTTATCAATTTGGTATTTAGCTATCTGTATCTACATTATTTATTTCTTAATATTATTATAGATATACCGTATACAAATGTATTTAAAGTTATAATTATCATTGTAAGAAACTTGTATACGTACATATTTGCAAAATTTGAGAAAATTATAAAAAGGGTTTTTTGTATTATTTTAAGAATTCTTTGACGTATATACAAGATAATATAATCGTATCCCCACTTATTTCGTAAGTATATAAACATAAGAAAATGTGTTTCCTTATTTATTCTATTTGCGTAAACTAAGATGTTAGGAAATATTTTGTTATTACTATTTATTGTTGTTTTTTTACAAGGACATGCTAAAAAGTAAGTAATAACATTTTAATAAAGTATGCTAGATAAATATAAATTATCAAAAAAAATTGCTTTTAGAATTCAATTACAAAAATCTAATCTGATTCTAGAAGATAATTATGATGTAAGTATCTAATTTTCATAGGAATACTATTACACTAATTAGTGACAAATGAAGTGATATTGAAGACAATTTTTACTATCGTTCATATAATTACAATAATACTAAAATTAAATTTTGATTATTTGTCACAAAACAAATATCTTAGATATACCTATAAATCTCTGTTCTATTTAGAAATTTGGGCCATAGATGAGATGATTTTTTTCTTTTTAGACCTATTATTATGGAGAAATAAGTATAGGAACACCCCCTCAATATTTTTTAATCCTTTTCGACACAGGATCCTCTGATTTTTGGGTCCCTTCTGTCAAGTGTATTTCATTGGATTTTTCTTGTGGTATGTATAAGATAATGACTAAAGAGCGGATGTTCACGATTCATCCAGAGTTATTTCCAAACATAAAAAATAATGCATATTTCGCATTTTATGATACTTTACTGCATATTTTGAAATTTTTTGCATATTAGTGTATATTTTAATAATAGAGAAAATCACTGGATAAGAAGACTTATTAGTGATGCAATTAAAATCAAGAAATCTCCTAATAATTTTAATTTAAATACAAGCTTTGAACTAAATAAGTCGTGGTTACTTGTCATCCGTTTTTAAATTAATGTCAATGTCATTTGTATGTTTTCATTTGTTACCTATGTTACGTGTTGTCTTGACTACTTATTTATATTTTGTTATTTACCTGACATGGGCAGCACTGAGCTGTCGAAACGTTGTAATTAATAAAATTTTACAGAACTTAAACCCAAATATTGTCTACTGATTCATATTTTTACACTTTTTAGTGCATATAATCCACTTGTTAATTCATGACAATTACAGTTCACTAAAATATTAAAGAAATCTTATATTTAACTGGCTATCGAAACTGCAACCTTTTATAAAAGCACCAACTAGATTTACATTTTAAGCAACATTTAAACAAAAAATTCTAATCAAAGTTTTGACAGCAATGTTAAGTAGTTTATTTGACATTATATTTCGATGTGATAATGTCCATTTAATGGAAATTAAAAATTTAAGTAATTTTGATTCAACCGGCCATTAATGATATATGGTTCATCTTTCAGAACAACACAACCAATATAATGGATCAGCGTCATCAACTTATATCCCTAATGGAAGTGATATTGTATATTACGAATATGAACAAGGCAACATATCTGGTTTTTTATCAACAGACATAGTGCATGTAATTTTTCATTTTTTTATAATGCAATAATGATAACAATATATCAATTATCATTTTAAATAATATTGAAGTTATGAAAAGTAAATATTTTTTTTATAGATAGGAGAGTTGGAAGATGATAATCAAACATTTCTGGAAGAAATATACGAGGAAGGATTTCAAAATACAGTATTCGATGGTGTAATAGGTTTAGCATATCCAGGATTGTCTAATACTGGAATACCAGTTTTAAATAATTTATATTTACAAAACGCTATACCAAATTTAGAATTTTCATTTTATTTTAACAGGTAGGTACTTTTAGAGTATATGTATAGTTCCTACAAATCATTAGCTTTAGTAAACAATTTTTTCAATTTTAAATTCATCAAAAAGTTACCTATGGCTTATTACCCATCGCTGGAAATGTCAGATCTGCTTTATCGCATTTGGGTACTTATGTTGCCGTGGAAAGTGTACCACAAAGAAAATATTTAGTAAGTAAAAAAAATATTCAGGATGTCTGGCGAAAGGCCGAGTATATTAAGAAGCAAAATTAAACTAGACAAATGAGCTCGTAAAATTATCGTAATAAAAATTTTGTGTCACTTTTAGCGAATCGATAACCGGTATTTTCGTATTTTTTCGGAATGTACATAAAATTATCTTTACAATGATATCGAAATATCATAGTTTTACTTGAAAAATTTCAAAATAATGACAATTTTTTTCTTTAATTACGTACTTAAGGTAACTAATAAAAAGAAATATTCATTTGCAACTCATTTTTACTTCCTTGTACGAAGTAAAGGAAGTATAGTAATTGCAAAAAAAAATCGGTTTCAGATTTCAACGGAAATATCCGTTTTCATCATCCCTGAATCTATTTTGACTAGTTTCGGCGTGACGTCTGTACGTACGTATATATTTACGTACTTGCGTATTTATGTTTCTCGCATAACACAAAAATTATTAGACTTAGAATGTTGAAATTTTGTATATAGGGCTTCTATAACATCTAGTTGTGCATTTGTGTCTTTTTTATTGCAATCGGCAGTGTCAAAAGGACACTTACCCCGAATTGTTTTTTTATTTTAAATTTTTTCCATAACTCAAAAACAATTAGCTGCAGTATTTTGAAATTTTGTATATTACTATTTCTATAATATTTATTTGTTCACCTCCGTTTTTTTATTGTAATCCGCAGTGTCGGAAGAGTACTTTACTCGAAGGTTTTTTGCATTATTCGCATAATCCAAAAACGACTAGCCGTTCATTTGAAATAAGTTTAAATGAAATGTAGCAAAAAATATTTATAATTTAATTGTTGTACAAGGAAGTTATGTGGCGTCTACATCAGATTTTTTAGACATAACCGTAGCAACTAAGTATTAATTTGTGTTGCCAGCTTGTCTACAAACTTCAAGACAAGACTTGATTAATTCTAAGTCTGCATTAAAAAGTCTTGAGTTGAAATCAGGACTGTAGATTATTTCAAGATTCTACATTAACCTGCGCATTCGCTTTAGGAAAGGACAGATAATTCTTCGGTAATATTTTTTCTATTTTAGAATCACTGTTTCACCTGAAATGGAACAAGCTTCGCATGATATATTTATATTTCGAAAATTTAAAATTTTAATTAATCTAGAGTCTTGAAAATTGTCTATATTTTTCCAACCTTGATCTAGAATATGAAAGTCCTTTTCTTGAAGTCTTGTCTTGATAATCTCGCTAAGACAAGACAAGAGTATTGAAAGTCTAGATTTAGACGGCAGCACTAGTATTGACTAGTGGTGTAACGAATAGCAGTTCAGCCGAATAACGAAAATTCGGTGAATTTTTAAGTGAATATTCGACATTATCCAATGATGTATTTTTATACAATCTGAAATTCCTGAAAGCCCTCTTTACGGAGAGGGGTATATTTAGTTTGACGTGTGGAAATTCATTTATTTTTTCTTAAGGTAATTTTTTGTATAATTATTATTAAATTTAATTATTTCAGATTCAAGAAAAATTTAATGTTTACCATCAAGCAATATAAATTGATAAATTATTTACTATTAGCGTAGATACTGTAGTAATAACTAAACATATATCTTTTGCTTGAATTTTTTTTTCTATAATTATATATTTTACCGTAATAAAACAGCGTTGTACTTTATTTATTTCATGTAACCGAATATTCGGTATTAAAATAGGCCGAATAAGCCGAATACCGAATAGTGAAAATATGGCCGAATAAGCCGAATACCGGATAATTATTCGGCTTCGGTCCTATCTCTAGTATTGACATATATTCGTTAAAATTTACCACACTCACACAAAAGTGCTCGCGTGTTAAATTTATAGCTCATGGGTAATAACTTATTTCACTTACACACATACACTATTATTTGGTATACTGTAAAATATAGATATGTAATATATAATTAAGTTTTAGGTTACTTTTTTTAACATTCTATTTTATTCGTCCCTTGTGTAATTCATAAAAACTTTTTTTGTTATGATCAACCTACAATAATTAGGGCCTTGAGCTTTATTGGTTCATTATTAATAATATTTACCAATATTTGTGATAAAGCAGACTGCAACGCTCAACAACCAGTATTAAGCCCTAAGAAATTATTTATGTTTTTCTTTGATTTTTTATTGTTGTTCATTGTTTTTTTTTCTAGAAATTACACTGCTCCAGTTGGAGGAGAACTAACCTTCGGAGGATCAGATCCTACTCGCTACATAGAACCCTTTATCTATCTTCCTGTGGTAGAACCTTTGTATTGGAAAATTAAAATTGACAAAATTACTTTTGCCAATTATACATTTTGTCCAAATGGATGTTACGCTATAGTTGATACTGGTACTAGTCTGATAGCTGGACCTTCAGATGAAGTTAGTATTATTAATCAATATACCCAAGTATTTGGATATTGGGTAGAATGTGCTAATGTTAATTCATTGCCGAATATAACTTTTTATATGGGAGGAAATGAATTTGTTTTGAAAGGGAGCGAATATATTTTACCGGTAAGAAAAAAAATATATATGTGTATGAAGTTTTAATTTTATCTACAACGGAAAATGAAAATAATTTTTTTCAGCCTGTTATGGGTACCTGTATGGCAGGATTTACATATTCTAACTCTGACGAATGGATACTTGGAGTAACATTTGTGATTAAGTATTATACAAAATTTGATATGCAAAATAATCAAATAGGTTTTGCAGAGGCTGTGCATTAATGAATAAATAATTTATTATTTTTTTAAGTAAATAATGTTTCTTCATTATTATTTTCCTATATACATCTAATACACTAAGAAAATAAAGTTTTAGAATTAAATATAACACTCTGATTCAAAACATTTTGCACAATCTTTATGTGCAATTCCTAATTCATTTTTATTTAAGAAAAGTAGAGTATTTAAAAAGGGTTTGAATTCAATACAATTATATTTTGTATAAAAATATTATTAATTAATATTCGAAGAAAAATAAAATACAAAATTGATTTGAAATTGAAAAATAACTTTTCAAAACTTAAACATTTTGAATGAAATATAAATAATTAATAATTATCACTCTAATTCTATCTATAAATTAAAAAGTTAAAAGAATACAGAATATGACGTGAATTTGTATTTATTCAAGGCAACTGCTATTTCCTGATAAAAGTACATATACCTACTTAATGTCAACATAGGGATTTTACGTTTTAACTAAAATTAACTGTAACATATCATTGAATTTGTAATTTTCTGTACATTCCAAATATGTAAAAAATATAGGGTGTTTAATTAAAAATAAGAAAGTTTGACCCAAAATCTTGAGAATCACCGGTTTAAAAAAAATATTTGGCTCATTTTAATAGTCTTGTAAAACAGAAATTTAACCAACCTCGTAGATCTTGTAGTTCTCGATGCAGCAAAAGTGGACAAAATAAATTTATTATGTTTTGGAGTAATAGATACAAGATTAAAACACACGGACATTTAAATTCAAATATTTTAATTTTACACAACAATTAAAATATTTCCTAATTGTAAAATGTATGGCAGTTATTTACAGGGCATGTTACCGGTTAAAAAAACCGGTTAATAAAAACCGGTAACCGATATTTTCAACGAAAATTGCGAACTTTAACCGTAATTTTAACCGATATTTTTCAGGCTGAAAATACCGGTAACCATTAACCAAAAAAAAAAAAAACCGGTTTTAGCGAACATTAATCTTTATTTAATATCATTTAGAGACAAAAAAAAAATTTTTATATCTGTGTTTTCTATTTGTATTTGAACATGAGTCATGACAGTTTTTACAATTAACATTTTATTGGAGAGTCATAAATGTAGGTAGTCTCTTTGGCCGTTAAGGTTACTTAAAAAGTCCCAAATAAATACAGCCTTTGTTAACACAGGCAAGTTTAAAATTGAAAAGTGACCTGCGTTTTTCTGAAGATATTACGGGAATTTTTGAGAATATTCATTAATTAAATTGCTTTTTTTAATTGTTATATTTTTCTTAGATTTTTTTGACACCCTTTTCCATTTAACATTAGGTGCAATCCCCATTTTAGGGTTGAAATGCCATTGGAAATCCATTCAAGTGTCCCCCTTTATACTAAAATTGCCGTGTTCAAGCGTTTTTTGCTTTAAGTGTCCAGAAATTGCGCTGATAATTTTCATTGGACCACTCATAATCCGTCTGAAGATCGATGACTAAAACTCGTTTTTTCTAGGAGGAGATGACTCTAACAGCTTTTCTCTAGTGACTAGCCCTGGCTCGTCTAGTGCAGAACTATTGACTATGACTGAACTAGACTACGAGAGTCCTAGGAAAAAATATGATTTAAGAGTTAGAGCAGCCAGTCCTCCTCTAAGAAGCGATGTTCATGTTGAAGTTATTGCCACAGACGTAAATGACAATGCCCCTGTTTTAAAAGACTTTCAATAAGAATTTGAATCCGTGTGGCGGTCGTACAATAAAAAAATGTTCCTGGCTATTTTTATTTACTTTTTATATATTTATATCACTTTTTGAATATCTAAAATAGATCTGAATCCTTGTGGCGGTCAAAACATTTTTTGGAAATGAGTTTTGTCTTTACAGGCTTATAACTCGTAAATTAGTTGGGATACAATAAAAATTCTTGCACCAATCGATTCCTTGGAGATTTCTCTATAATATTCATGTTAATTTATATTTTTTCTTGCATTTTTATGGCTCAGCTAATGCAATATATAAAGAATGGTATAATGTGACACATAAAAATCTAATCAATTTGGAATATGGGACGACATAAGAGCTTTACTGTCGATATTAAGTTCTGTCATAATATTCATTTTCTTGACATAAAGCAGTCCACAAATATTCTTTAGAGATAAAATCACTTTCTAAATTTTGTTTCTGAAATATTTTAACACTTAAAATATTTTTTCGTAAATTGACAAGTATTTGAGTCGGTCTGTAAGTCTGTGATTAAAAGATTTAAATCTGATAAGATAATTTTTCAATTAGTTTGACAAATTATGAATTATAAACCTACTAAAAAAATACAGAAGATCTAGTACAATGTTAAATTACCTCAATTTGAGTCAAAAATTTTGATTTTTTAAAAGTCTATATTGATATTCCACAATGTTAAACCCAATGAAACTGATTTAATTTATTCTAAAACAATTTGGGACAATGTGAAACTTTACACAACTGTCTGAAATTAATCCCTAATTGACTTACGATGTTAAACCCTAAATAATTATATTAACTTTGTCCCAAACAATTTGGAATTCTGAAATTAATCTCAAACAAATTGGAACAGTGTTGACCCTTATATAACAATGTTAAACCGTAAACAATTGTCGTAACTTTGTCCCAAACAATTTGGAACAATGTTAAACCTTCCAAAACTGCCTGAAATTAATCTCATACAATTTGGGATAATGTGTAACCTTGTAGAACTATCTAGAACATTGTTAAACCCTGTACAACTGTCTCATCTGAATCGCAATTATCTTGGAACAGTGTTGAACCTGATACATCTATGTTACACCCTAAACAAGTTTCTAACTTTGTCCCAAACAATTTGGAACAAAGTGAAACATAGTGCAACTGTTTCTACTTACTCTAGAACACTTGGAACATCTTTCTGCCTTCTACAACTGTCTTTTTAACTCTTCCTAGTAATTTCCAATAATAGTTATACATTAAAACTTACAATTTATAGTTTTTCACTCTAAAATTTTCATATACAGCCAAAAATATCCAAAAAGACCCATTTTTAGGTCCAAAATTTTGATTTTTGAAATAATTCCAAATTGATAGTCGCCGATGCGCTGATTTCAAATTTTCAAACCGAATTCAATTATCTCTTTCCGTTCCTGAGATATTTGACCTCAAAGTTGCACCTCAAAAAAGTGGGTTTTTTGGATATAACTCTAAAACGGGTAGGGACACAATTTCAACGACTATACCAGTGGATTCTACAGGCAAAGTTACATAAAGAAATGTTTTCTCCGCATATACGTTCTTTGGAACGATTTTGTGAAAAATGAGAAAAACGAAAAAAACCGGAATTTCAGTTTTTCGCTTGGGAACTTTTTGTCACCAAATCTTTTCATTTTCTAGACTTAAGTAAATACAGATGCGCTGATTCCAAATTTTCAAACCGATTTCAATTATCTCTTACCGTTCTGGAGATATTTGCGTTCAAAGTCAGACCTGAAAAAAATTGTTTTTCAGGAATAGTCCTGAAATGGGTCGAGATACGACCTCGGCGACATCACCAATCGATTCTGCGGGCAAAATTACATAAGTATACCAATTTTCAGATATTTATTCAGGCGGATACAATTTTTAGAGCGAAAAAACGAAAATCGCAAAAATTGAAAAATCGCCTGATGAACCCCTTACGATTTTTTCCGATTTTTGGCCATTTTCGTTTTTTCGCTGTAAAAATTGTATCCATTATAATATAAATCTGAAAATTGGTACAAAAATGTAATTTTGTCCGTAGAATCGATTGGTGAGGTCGCCGAAGTCGTATCTCAACCCATTTCAGGACTATTCCTGAAAAACTGAATTTTTCAGGTCCAACTTTGAACTCAAATATCTCGAGAACGGTAGGAGATAATTGAAATCGGTTTGAAAATTTGGAATCAGCACATTCTTCTTTACTTAAGTCCAGAATATAAAAAATTTTGGAGACAAAAAGTTTTCGAGTGAAAAACTGAAATTCTGGTTTTTTCGTTTTTCTCGTTTTTCACCAAATCGTTCCAAAGAACGTATATGAGGAGAAAACATTTCTTTATGTAACTTTCCGCGTAGAATCAACTGGTATAATCGTTGAGAATGTATCTCTACCCATTTTAGAGATATGGTCAAAAAACACCCTTTTTTGAGGTGCAACTTTGAGAGCAAATATCTCAGGAATGGAAAGAGATAATTGAATTCGGTTTGAAAATTTGAAATCAGCGCATCGACGACTATCAAGTTAGACTAATTCCAAAAATCAAAATTTTGGACCCAAAAATGGGCATTTTTAAATTTTTTTGGCTGTATATGAAAAATTTTAGAGTGAAAAATAATAAATTGTAACTTTTCATGAATGTCTATTATTGGAAATTACTAGGAAGACTTAAATAGAAAGTTTTAGAAGGCAGAAAGATGTTCCAAGTGTTCTGAAATAAGTAGAGAGACTTGCACAATGTTTCACTTTGTTCCAAATTGTTTGGGACAAAGTTAAGGCACTTGTTTAGGGTGTAACATAAATGTACTAGGTTCAACACTGTTCCAAGATAATTGGGAGTAAGATGAGACAGTTCTACAGGGTTTAACAATGTTCTAGATAGTTCAACAAGGTTTAACTTGTTTTCGGAAAGAAGGTGGTTATTCCTGTGTTTGTACTGCTGGTTTTACCGGTTCAAATTGTGACATAACTTTAACTAAAGACGCATGTAAAAGAGATATTTGTAAGAGTGGTTCAACTTGCACTCCCCTTAAAAAAGGAGGGTTTATTTGTGAAGACTGTTATCCCAATAATGGGTATGAACATTATATAGAATTATGTGAGCTTAATAGTAGAAGCTTTGGAAAAAGCTCGTTTCTTACTTTTCCAAGTTTGAAACAGAGACATCGTCTACATTTGACTTTAAAGTAAGTACTAAACTACAAGCTTTTTTGAATTTTTTTAATGGATTTCTCTGTTTTTTTTATAAGACATATTTTTTATATTTTTACTTTAACTTGTACGGAACAAAATAAAACAACATGCAAAATTAATAAAATTAAGTTTTATAAGCTTGTACCTCAAAAACTATTAAAGATATAGTCTTAAAATCAGAGCATGTAACCGGTTAATAAAAACCGGTAACCGATATTTTCAACGAAAATTGCGAACTTTAACTGTAATTTTAACCGATATTTTTCAGGCCGAAAATACCGGTAACCGTTAACCAAGAAAAAAAATAAACCGGTTTTAGCGAACTTTAACCTTTATTTTAATATCATTCAGCGACAAAAAATTTTAATATTTTTTTTTTATATCTGTGTTTTCTATTTGTATTTGAACATGAGTCATGACAGATTTTACAATTAACATTTTATTGGAGAGTCATAAATGTAGGTAGTTTCTTTGGCCGTTAAGGTTACTTAAAAAGTCCCAAATATATACGGCCTTTGTCAACACAGGCAAGTTTAAAATTGAAAAGTGACCTGCGTTTTTCTGAAGATATTACGGGAATTTTTGTGAATATTCATTAATTAATTTGCTTTTTTTTTATTGTTATATTTTTCTCAGATGGTATTTTTTTATTATTTTTTTAAATTAATTATTCTGTAATTTTTTTTAATCAAATTTTTATAATTAATTTCTTTTAATTAATTTAATTATTTTTTTAACCGATATATTAACCGGTTTAAACCGGTTTCTAATTTTCAAAAACCGGTTTTCGAACTAAAACCGTTATTATTATAACGTTCTCTATAAGGGTTAACCGTTAACCAGTATTTTTTTCGGTTACATGCCCTGGTTATTTAAGATATTTTTATAGTTGTTTTATTTTTGTTTCAATTTTCAAATAAAATTATTACAAACGAATTTTCTTATTTTATATAAATCCCAATTGAAAAACGAATAATAAATAAATAAATTTCATGACGTAGCTATATATGAGGATAATAGACGAATGAGAACAGTACAAATGATATCCTTTACTGAACACATTTTTTTACTTTTATTTTTTTATTTATAATTATTGAACATATTTACCTCATTATTCCCTATTTAAGTCTAAAATAAATTTTCAATATTATTTTCCTCAATAATTGGTCTCTCATAATAAATTGTAATGTACATAATTTCGTTTCGAATTTTATAAGAAAAATGAATATTGAACATATTTCGATCATTATTTTCTATTTAAGTCTACAAATAATTTTTATTATAAATTTCTGCAACAATTATTCTCTCCAAAACTACATTGAAACCTCTGTACAATAAATTGTCATTTACAGGCGAAATTGAATTTCGATTCCAATATTAAATATTATAATAAAATATGACAATAACTTTGCTTGTTTTATATGGTTTTATTATAAAAATGAAATTTAAATACATGGAATATTTTGCTAGAGATAATAGCGGGTTAATTTTGTAGCACTAAGTAATAAGAAGGAACGGCAAGTGAAGAATTTTTGCGGTGTAAAAATAGTGTAAAGTACATGTGTTCAAGTGAGTGTCCATTCATATTTTACACACGTTATATTAAGTGGACGTCCGTGCAAAAAGCAGATGATTTACAGCTTCATGAAAGTCCGCACAACCGCACTGGCGCTGCTTCTAATGATGCTCTTTATGTTCCCCACAAACACACGGGATATTTATCTCTCTACATTGCATTTCGCCTTTTATTACTCCACTCTTCCTTCCTAATTTATTCTCTCGTAATAAACACATTTTGTTCTACTCCACTTCTCCTTAACTACCTCAACTAATTATTACGAATATTAAATTATAAATGTTAACCAAAACCAGTTTTTATATGAAGCTCTGCGTTCAGTAGAACAAATACAAAAATATTTTGAAGTATTTGTTTTGGTTTCAGCAGGTTAAGATTTAAATATATGTTGAATGTTTTCTTTGATCCTTCTAGACTTGGTGGCTACTCTGAAATGTGTTCTAGTTACAGGAGGTCAAGAATTAGAGCATGCATTTAAATATGTTCTATTTCTTGACCTAGTAAAACCAGAGCACATTCCAGAGCAATCATCTCTTCTAGAATTTGACTTACTTTTATTAGATTAAGAATTAGAGCAAGCAGTTAATATTAATATCATTCTTGAACCACAGAGCAGTTTTCTGATCTAGAATGTAAACCAGTTTCATTAGGCTTGATCCATTAAAACCGAAACACATCCCAGAGTAGTTATCTGGTCTAGAATGTATCCTAGTTTCATTATGTCAAGAATTAGAGCAAGCACTAAATAATGCTTTGATTCTTAACCCACTGAAACTAGAGCACATGCTAGGGCAGTCACCTGCTATAATAATATATAATGTTACAGAGTTACATAGTTTTTCATTAGAATAAGTTTTAGAGCTAGCGCTTGAGAATGCTCTGATTCTTAAAGCACTGAATCCATACCATATTACAGAGAAAATATTTGCTCTAGAATTTAATCTAATTTCAACCGTCAAGAATTAGAGCAGCGTGCTCCAATTTCTGACTGGCTGATCTAACAGAACACTTTGCGAAGCATCTCCGAAAGGTGATATAGTTAGAGAACCAGATGGGGTGGAGCGAAGGTTTAAGGCCAGGCAATTTCACAAGACCTCCCGTCGGAGCAGGAGTCAAGGGTCCTGTTGCAGGACCCCTTTATATACCCGGAGTCGTGAATGGTTACACCTGAAAGCGCAGGACTACCTATATACCCTTATTTGATTGGTTGAAATTCAATTTGTAATGGTAAGCATAGTAGGAGACATTTTAAAACGAAAATTTGTGTACTGTCTATTATTTATTTGTCGTTTGTTTATGGGCATGGATCACTTACTCGCAAATGAATAGAGGTACAAATAATATAGTTTCAATATTCGATTCTGCATGTTTTCTAATTATATAGAACAATTATCATATCATAATTATCATCATATTGTCATATTGTCATTTCATATTGTCTAGATTATCAAGACTAGTTTGACAAAGTTTTGTCTTGAAATTTCAATATAAGGCAAACCTTTCTTATTCTAAATCAAGACTCTTGATAAAATTCTAGACAATTTTCAAGACTGTAGATTAACAATAAGCCAAAAGAAATACGAATTTTGTACTCCCATGCATTATTATTTATTAAGTACAAAAAAATTAGAAATATTCCTATGATTTACTTATACCTACTTAAACAAGAAATATAATAATAATAAAATACAACTGACTGCAGTTCCAATTATTTTTCCATTTCAAAGCTTTTATTCTAGTAACATTTTTAAAATTGTTATATTAAAGGATATACTACAACAATATAATAAGTATACAAAATGAGATAAGAAGATCTTTCAAAATCTATGTTAACAAAAAGCAAAAACTATAGAACTATAAGAAAAACATAATATAAAATTTCATATCCTATTATAAGATGGTCATTGGTATCCGTAAATGTGTTACCGTAATAGTAAAATAAAAAGAAATAGAAAGAGGTCGCTGCCAAAGTCCAAAGCACATGCAATGGTTAATCTAGAGTCTTGATAACTAGCAAGACTTTAACACGACTTTTTAATCTGGATTTAGACTTATCTTGTCTAGAGGACAATACTAGTCAGATAGCATACAAAAATTAAAAAAATTAAATTTATCCCACAAGCAAAAAAGTGACTAAAAAATTAGTATAATCTCCTTCAATAATTTCCTCTTAGTTATCCAAACTGTGGAGGGAGGCAACTGCCATCCCTTGCATCATCCAAATCCTGCCACTAGTTACTTAGAATCCATAAATATTGACTTATTTCTAGTATTATAATTTTAGTTTTATCACCAAGTATCACAACGATACTATAACTTGACATACTTTCGGTCTCGATAGGAAGTTTCTGTTGGATCATTTAACAATGTACTTTGAATTTCCTTCTATGTTGTGTTACGGTGGTCCTGCTGATCATTTCTAATGTATGTGGAATGGAGTATAGATGATAGCGGGTGTGCAATGTGTCAAGCCGGGTTGGTTACACTGTGCCGACAACCTCCAACGTGGTCGACCTCCGCGAGTTCCCGTAAATCAACTTACTTAATTGTCAGGTAATGAACAACACACCATGTACACTTTACAAAAATCACAAGACTTGATCTCCATTTCGTTCCCCATTGTTGCAACCTAACTACCTCAAAATTACCTAGGAATTGGTATCGTTTTACCTAATGCTGAGGCTGAGACGACCAAATTGTTGTTGCAGATTTCGGTGTAAAGGTTATTATCAGATATCGCTTGTTGGACACGTTACAAGGATCACAATATTTTGTAGAATTTCTCTATATTTTTGGTTCTATGACAGACAAGGGTCTTTCCTTCAACCTTTTTAATATGCAGACATCGGTAATGATGATATTCTTAGAGCAAAGGTTATTATTATTAAACATCGCTAGTTAGACACGTTAGACGGATCACAATATTTTGCAGGATTTATTTATATTTTTGGTTCCATGACAGACAGAGATCTTTCTTTCAATCTTCTTAATAGAGTGGGTAATTTATGATACTTCAGTTTGAATAAAAACAGAAGTTGATCACAAATTTACTTACGGTATTAAGGACAATGAGAAACTTACGGCCGGTTTTTCAATTGTCTGACAAAGTTCTTGTTAACTACCAAACAGACTAAATTTATCTGGCTGGTTTACTCCATGGTAATGGAAATTCGATTTTCAATATGAATTTATCTGGCTGATAAATAACAACCAGACTCAAATTGGTAATAATTTTGACTTATATTTGCTACATTCTTATGTAAGTAACTGTAATTTTAAACAAATTTTGATTGTTATATTCGTTTTGAATATTTCAATAGTTGACAGTTTGGATCGGCGACGTTTCAACGGGATAGTTGCAAAATTTCAGTAAATAAAATTTTGATATTTAATTTTAAATATATATTTACAAAATATTTTATGGTACTCATAATTTTATTTACATGCTAGTAAAAAACCGAATAATATTTTCTATATTTTGTAATAAATACATTGCAGTATTTTTACTAAATCTAAATCTTTAAAAAAAAATCATGGTCATTTGAGAAATTAAAATGATCTGGTTGACATCTTACAACGTAAGGTCTTCTATATATTACATTAATAAAATTAATTCTTCTTCGTTGGAACTCTCAGAAAATGCATTGTTCCATATTTAGACAATATTATCAAAAACTGTCAAAAATCTGATAAATGCTACAGAATATTTTACATTCGTCCATATGCGGAGCAACTTTGTAAATTTATCCTACCGGCAAAACATTATCGGCAGCATAAAGTATCCTCCTATCATCATCTTGGTAACCGAAATTCGTGGTTACCATGAGAATTAATTTAACAGTCTCATCAGACACTTATCAAGACATTGAAAAATCGGCCCTTACTGTAGCACCTTATCTGCTATTGTTTTAATTGGAGGTTCATAATTTATAGTTTTTAGCTTTACACATTCAGCGAGCAAAGTCTTGGTGTCCGATTTTATAAAATTGTTTAGTAATAAATTCCATTCTGCAAGATGATGTTTTGAGCTCCACTTTCCGGAGATTTGGTAGATGATAATTTTATTTTCATGTCATAAAAAAACTGATGTGAACACCACATGACTTCCTGGTACGCCTATTAAATTATACAATTTTTTTCCTGCACTTAAAAGTAATTAAATTAAAATTATAACGTAAAAACTCTAAGATTTTCTCTCATATCGTTCACTAATGAGTAATGATTTTTAAGCATCTTAAATTATACAAAAGTGTAGATGCGTAAAAGTTATTTTTACAGTAGCATAATTGGACATAATAAACAAATCTGAATAATGATCGCTGAGTATTTTGATAATAATATTTATATGAATCATAAAGTAATTAATATCTAAGTTGTTATTCTTTGTTTTTTCTAGAACAATCTTGTTGAGCGAAATTTCCACTTTTTTGCGCCGGCGCTATTAATAGGAAGCAGCAATTTTTGTTGTAGTCCGCCTGCGCGACATACTAAATATAAACATTCAAGGATAACTTGTGAAACAATTGAGCTCTGTGTCTGACAAGTGCTTCCACCTACAGCCGACTAACGTGCCAGCCTCCTGGAGGTACTGGCGAAGATTTCCACACGATACGCGGAATCTGATTCGTCAATCCGCTGCAGGATTTTTAATTGGGAAATGACGGAGAATTATTTATGAGTTATTATCTTGTTTTTTATTACACCTACAACAATTGCAAATCGGTAGATATCGTCGCAGAAGTCTCAAATGAAACGAAATATCACATCAAACATTTTTATTAAAGAGGTCCCAACTGATTAATAAAATTTTTGTCTACTATATTTTGTCAAAAAAAACAGAATCAACATAAATTTCGTTGAAAATATGTATTTAGCAAGTAATTATTTACAATATGTATCCTATAGATACTGTTTTGAAATAATATATAAATCCTAACTAATTAAATTATCTTCATTTCTTTGTTCCTTTTAATTCCACAAGTTTATTTACCTATTCCTAGAACTTGTGTGTTTGTACCATATTTACCATAAGAGATAAAACATTGTTTGAAATAAAAGATTCTTGATTCTCTTTCCAAAATACACTTGACCGAATTAAAGAAAACCTATATGTTTTTTTTTTATTTTAATGTATAATGTGTCACATCATCGGAAAGAGAAAAAATCTGTATTTACTAATACCTATTAAAGACAACTTCGAGCCACTTTGCCCCTTATGAAAATTGAAAGTTGTAAATTAGAAACTTGTATGGGTTGAAACAAAAATATTATAAATCAAAAATTAAATTATATACTGACCTATGTGACAACTCTGTGGTTCTCAAGATTTTAATTGTTAGGCTCAAAAAACTACACTTCTGTGAGATATTACATATTCGTTGATGTTGATATTTTATCTTGTAGTCCAAAATATTTTGAGAACTTAGTCTTACAAATACATTTTTACATTGTTCAAGATTCTGTTCAGAAAGCCCTGGGTGCAAGTCTTGGTTAATCTAATTTTTGAGGTTCATTATCCCATTTATTTATAAAAGATGTTCTAATTTTTATTTAAATGTTGATATTGTGGTAACGCTGAGTAGTTTTTTTAAGCATTTTTCTGTGGGAAAGTTTCGGATGATATATTTGTGTTTTTGACACGAGTGAAGTGCTCTTACAAATGTCAATGGACCGACATTACATAATGAATGTAAATGAGTGTGTTCATGCATTATGTCATTAGCGATCAGTGATAAATAGATAACCAGCTAATTAGAACACACCTTAATTGTATCGGCTTAAAATATGTTTAAATTATAACTCCACTAATTTGTTTTAAGAATCCACTCATTTATTTTCTTATTCATTTACTCTAAATCTACTTGATAAATACATTTTTTATCTAATGTCAATAAGGATGCATTAAGTTAATGCTAGAACATAACTTTAACTTATTTTATAATGGAAAATTATTGTTGGAAACTAAATTACTACAATATTTTAATTTTAATTAAGAATGTTTCATTTTCTGAATTTTTAAAATTCTTCTCATTTACGTTTTAGAATTGAGACAATGACTGTCCCATTTTGGTATTTTGTAGTCGTGATTATGCAAATGCAGTAAATTTATTAGCTTATCGTAGAATTGTAGTGGTTATAGAGGTTGTTAGGCGAGCTTTAGTTTAAATATCACCCTCATTAGTAGGGCCTGGTAATGAGAAAAATGTAATTATTATGGTAAAAACTTCGCACATAAATCACCCGTCAGATGCGCTCATTTTATCTCTCACAATAAACGATTAGGACAAAGAGAAATCCGAACGTACACCCTCCAGGCACGAGCAAAGGAGAAGAATATGGACTAGAGCGGCGAGGCCGGCAGGAAAAAGGGGCACCATGAAATATAACAAAAATGTGAAAAGAAAAGAATGAATATGAGTAATCTAACTGAATACCTCCCTACTATAAAATATTCTAAAATGGATAGGGTCTCAAATTTAGGTAATTAGTTAATGATTATTTACTTGCTTTTATGGTTCAGGTTACGAGCGTGTAAAGCATTGAAATCTCCAAGTCTCTAACTTTCTTTTTTCAAATTAATTTAGTTCTATTACTTTATATTCCATTACTGCTGAATGTAATAATGATAAATGAAATTATTTAGAAAACTTCTTCTACCGCATACCTTTTCTTAAAGGAACGTGTTTCGTGACAATTAGACACAGAAGAATTTTATTTTCGTATATTACATTATTTATTTCCTATTTTTTTGTAGCGAAGAAATAATAATCGAGTCGCAGTCGTAAGGTTTTTTTTATTTTGTCGATTAAATCAACGTTTCCATCATACTATGATCGTGTCGATCGATTTTACCTTTATGAGGATCATAGTATGGTCGAAACTTTGGTTCAATCGATAAAAATATAAAAATCCTTACGATTACGTCCCAATTATTATTTCTTCTCTACATCCACTTCCCAGTCGATCATCCTCTCACATCATTTTTTATTTTTAATAATTTCTTTCATCCAGTCATGTTCTGATCCTAAATCGTATAACAGATGTTCTTCTTTTGTTTCTCTCCGAACTTCCCTGCACGATGTCTTTAGATGCTTCATAGATTCTGCTTTCCTCCTAAAAAGCCTACACTTTCTATCATTGACATCCAGTACTCTCTTCATTACCATACCTAAATCTACCAATCATCTTGATTTTTTTTTCGCCCAGTAGATACCTTGGTACTGACGTTATTTGTATTAGATTTTATCTTTTATTATAATTCGAATTATTTAACTTATATTGTTATTCTTGTTGTATGTGCCAATCTCTCTGATAAAATTCATAGTATGTGTTCTCTCCATTTTTATGCGTCGCTTTTCTATTTGAACCATAGGATATCCATTTTTTCTTGGTAGTACGCATTTCTTGCTTGTTTTCTATTTTTTTATTTGTTGCTTTTTTCATTTTCTTATTACTCGCCAACATTCTTGAGGAATTGAGTTTTGGAAATTTCTCGTTCCTCGTATTTGCTACTCTTTTTCTTGTATCTGTCATTTCTTCATATTCTGGTATGTATCTATCTAGATCTAAGAATCACTTTATTTAGCTTCAATTTGTTCATCTGCTGTTCAACCGTTTATTTTCGCTATTTTAACTATGGGTCAAATATCTTCCTTTAAAATTTTCTTTCACCTGTACTTCAGGTTTGTTTTATACAGGCGATTGCCTTAGTTTATTGATATTCCAAGCGGAATGTATATTCTAAGTACATTAATTATATCTCTTCTTTATTGTCTTTATCAGCCGATTTTCCCATTTTTTTTTAGTTTCTCTCGCTTCGCCTGCATTTTATTATATATATATTCCTCAATCGAATTCCGAAATATATCACTCCCAGTGAAATTTTCATCGTTATTTTTGATGGTTGAAGAGATAGCTTGCCCCTTTGGAAATGTAGTGGACTACGTCCATGGCGTGTCGATAGTCTCGTGCTCAAATTGGAGGTATTATCCAGGGATTAACTAGGTGTTTGGTGGATTTATAACGCATTTTACGCTGATCCATAAATCTCAAATCTTGGATGGAGTTTGTGGTGAAGAGTGTTTGTTCTGTTTATGCACGCACGGCACACTAGATGATGTCAGGACCAAGCCGCCTTCTTTATGGTTGTCAGTCACGAATGGGACTAAGTGTGCCTTGATTTGAATACCTAACTATTCCTGGGAATCTATGCCGAGGCGACAGGTGTTGCAGGGTTTTTACTAAACACTTCATTTCAAAAATTGAATACATGATCAAAATCTTCATTCAGATATTCTAATGTTTTAACATAACTAACTCCACATTTATTTAATTGTGTTTATATTTACATTGTCCAACAGACCGAAATCCAATAATAGAACAGGGGACCTACAATTTATACTGGGTTCCGAACCACTTGGAAACAACGGTATTTATGTTTGATTACAGACTTGTCGTTACTAAGCCACCAGTTCGCGTGATCCGGAATTAGTTAATTATCATATTAATTACAATAATTCCCGCTTAATTTTTGCGCCACAAATAAAAATTTATATAAAGCCATAAATGACTAAATTGGGAATTAGTTAGTTTTTAGTTGCATTTTGTTCCGATTTTGGACTCCTTAAAGAAAATTATTAAAATGGAAAAATAGACAATACATCTCGATCGACCATCGGAAATTGTAGCAATCAAAATATTTTGTACTAAAATAAATTCATTTAATTACTACATTATGAAATAAAGAAGTGTTAAAAATACACAAAAAATAATTACAAGCAAACCAAAAAATTAATGCTTATGCATGCGTTCTATGTCAAATAATTTTACTTGTAAGTTGTCAAATATCAACACAAATCTTCGTCTGTATCACTTGCAAATAATGATAATCTACAAATATTTATAACTATACGAAAATACTGGACTTATTTTTTTGACAAAATAAAAGCCGTTTTAGATTAGCTTATAAATTGTATAAGATCTTGCACCATTTTTGGGACAATTTAAATTGGCTACTATCAAACAACAAATTGGTTGAAATATTATATTTTTCATGCAATCTGTCACTCAATTGCAATTCAATTTTGTATGTAGTGTAGTAAAAAACTTACTGTTACTACTGATAAAGTTGTAATTATTGCAAACTTTAGATGAAAATGAATAAAGGGTTAATTTTGTTTGTCACATTGACATATTAAAGAAAGTGCGCAGAATCAAAGCCAATATGTTGTACAAGAAATTGCATTAGTATCATACAAAACTTTCTCAAAATATAACAATTTTTGGTACAAGATTTTGTATCATATTTTCTTCTATTTATTGTCCCATATATAGGATAGTCTAAGACGGCCTTAATATACTTAATAATTTTTGTGAATTGGCAATAGAGTTTGACATTTTAGGGAGATAATTACAGATGTAACTTTAGTACTACCTTTAATTGGAGTTAGTAACTAAACAATTTTATAAATTTCTCAAAAAAACAAGACTAAATATGCAATTTGTGTTCAATCCCATTTATGAATTTGGGTGTAAAGTATCTGAGAAATGCAATAATTAAAACAATTACATGATGTTATCGATTGATATCGTTGTAAGTTGAATAAAAAGTAATTGATCGCCGTTTAGTCATTAGTTCCGGAGTACTGGCGGTGCAGAAGCTACTGACTCGTCTTGCGGTTGCATACAAATGCCTCATGTGTCGGGAATGGGTGCAGTTGCTTTGGCGGCTTCACCACAAAGTCATGGGAGATCGCTCCACTAGTGCACTTATACACTGGGGACAGACTACGAACAAATAGATGAGACTCAAGCCATCTCTTCAAATGAAAAACGTCATACTTATATGATTAGGATTATATTTAGTTGTTTCATTACAGTTTGAGCAAGAGATCTAGAAGACTAATGAATAAGTATTTAGTATTTAATATACATACCCTTGTTGAGAGACGTCAATTTAATGATATTACATATTTCCTCTATTACTACTAGTTCCAAACAAACTTATATCTAACCACACCTCAAACTGATATTTTATATTCTTCGCCTATAATTTCTTTCTTTTAGTAAATTTGTTAATGTTGTTATTTTTCTTCACCCACTTAAAAACTTTATGGTACATATTTTTTATGTTTATCATCTGCAAAATTTGGTTTTTACATTTATTTAATATTCAGTTTGTTAACATTTTGTTGGGCAATATAATTTTAACTAAATAAATAAACTAACTATTATTTTTCCTCTTTTTACTTGATAAATGGCCGTTTGCACCCTTTCAGTTCAAGCGAGAAAATAGTTAAAATTAGCATAAGTTGAGTGTTACTAACAAAAAGTGCATTACATTATTTGGGCAGTTTAACTAATGGCGTTTTATTTTAGGGCTTTTACTTTGTGACAAAAAAGTGTTTAATTTTACTCATAGTTACATTTCTGTGAAAATATAGAATAGTGAGGTACATGCAAATGAAGTAAAAGTGATAAAAAAAAAAATGAATGATATACGGAAGTGGCGGATTCAGAAACTTATCTAAGGGGAGATTATTTTTTTTAGGTAATCATTAAAAATAGTATTAACCACAAAATACCATAAAATTTAGAATACAAAAGAATAACTACATTTGTAATCAATTTTTTTTTCGTTGATGCGATTCGAATCCACCTCCTTTAAGGAGTTTTAATATCCTTAATATTATTTCATTAATAATAAACTTTATTTTCATTGACGGCAATATCATATCCATTACAAGTTACGCATTTCAGTTTCTCCAACAATATTTCGGCAAATAATTTTTGTTCTTGCCAATTCTGTCAAAAGCAACTCTTTATAATGTTTGTGTATATGAGATGCCCTTGTGCTCCAGAGTTATTTATTATTATTTTCGAAATTAAAAACTTTGCCCGTGTAAAGGGGGGTGATCGCTACGTTGACACATCCATATCCGATCAAATCCGCTTCTGTATACGAGTACTACAGAAATAAATTAATTTAATTTGAGTTTAAATAAGCAGTAAGCCGTCAATTTTGGGCGCTTAAAATTAAAATTTGCTTAAGGTATATTAAAGTAGTGCAATAAAAATGAGAATCGCTTAACTTAAAACTTTGCTCAGCAGTTTAGTAAAGAATGGTGCAAACGTTAATAAGTAAGTGTCATCTATTGCTATAAGAATATTTGCTTAAAATTAAACTTCGCTTCAGGTATATTAAAGTAGTGCAATAGAAATGAGAATCGCTTAATTTAAAACTTTGCTCAGAAGTTTACTAAAGAATGGTGCAAACGCTAATAAGTAAGTGTCATCTATACTATAAGAATATTTCCCGCAATGCAGCAATAGTTGGAGTGTCGTTAGGTGAGTAGCGGAGTCCCTGATTTAAGATGCAGCATAAGCTGCTTGGGCTGAGGTGAAAGGTCACCACGTCACCGCGTGCATGTTTGATGTCGCCGAACAACCGTGACCAGGACAACACAGACTGCCGACATGCAAAACACTCAGTAGGCTGCGGCGATAACGATATGGCAGATGGATGAAATTCGGCCGCAGACAAAGAATTACATAATAAAACAGATCGGGAGATTACAGGCCCTTTATACTTCTTCAATTACTGCGATAACTATACGCGGTCAGTGCATTTCATAATATGAACTGATCTTAGGATCTTCCGAAAAACTACAAATGTATGCAGCAAATAATGTCTAATAGTACCTATACGAAAGAATATAGTTAAATTTGAATATAATCCACCAAAAGTTTGTCGAGAACAAGGTCCTTGGACAAAGTAAAAGAAGTATTGTAATCGCGAAAAAATTATGTTTTCGTTTCAGCGGAAATATCCCTTTTAACCATCCCTGAATCCATTTTGACTAATTTCGGCGTGATGTCTGTGCAATCTCGCATGATTAGCCGTAGAATATTGAAAGCTATAACTTCTAGTTGTGCACCTCTCTTTTTTATTGCAATCGGCAGTGCAGCCGTAAAATGTTGAAATTTTTAATGCAATTACTATAACATATAGTTATGTGCCTTCATTTTTTGTTTCAATTTAAAAGGGTACAGTATTTTTGATAGAATCTTAATACAGCTTTTAATTTTTGTAGGAGACATTTTATTTCTTGTTAATAAATCAAGTACATGATTACAACATAAATTGTCAGAATATATTTTGTGAGATATACATATACTTATGTGGGAAATAAATAAAACAATATCTCCTTCTTTTTAAGTTTTCGAGCGATTAAAATCATTTGTGTAATGCAATAAGGAATAATGGTAAATATTTTAATAAGATTTTTCAAAAGATGATCCATTTTGAAAGAAAGAACGATTAGCCGTAGTATGATCTCACTTTAAAGTAAAATAAGTTTGAATAAAGTACAGCAAAAAATGTGAATAATCTGCTATCCTATTGTCTAACTTATATTTATTTTCAAAACCTATAACTTCATATCAAAATTGTGTTGGCAAACGGGAAATATAATATAACTAATTTCAAATTTACAAAAGGAATTCAATTATCTCTTTTCATTTCTGAGATATTTGCATCTCAAAAAAGTGCGTTTTTTGGCTACATCTCTAAAATGGGTAGAAATACAACCTCAACGATTATACCACTACGAAGAAAGTTATATAAAATTACATACGAGAAAAGTTACATAAAGAAATGTTTTTTCTGGAATTGTGTTCTTTGGATCAATTAAGTAACAAAATGGGAAAATTGAAAAAAACTTAAATTTCAAAATTTCTCCGAGGAACTGTTTTTCTCCAAAACCTTTCATTTTTTAGACTTAAGTAAATATCGATGCACTGATTTCAAATTTTCAAATCGAATTGCATTTTCTCTTACCATTCTCGAGATATTCGTGTTCAAAGATGAGTTTTGGCAATACCTAACGAAATACGTTTTTTAGGTATATCCCTTTAAGGGGATTAATTCATCAATACATATTACGATAAATTATGTTTGTTAAATTTAAAAAATCATTTCTATATAATTTGAAAACACTTAACGAATAATAAACATTTTTATAGATTTATATACATTTTTGGTAACTATTCCTCGTAAATTCACCTCATCTCGGCTCCCTTCCACTTTGCTTTGTAGCGCCACCTAGTCCGCGGGGACCTCGTCGGCACAAGCCTCGCACGAGCACAGTACATGTGTGGCGAGTGCCGAGTCAGTGGTCGGCCAGTGGTCCAGCGCAGCGCATCTCGCAGCGCGGAGATCTCAACGAGCACGCACGCTACCAACTCATCTCGGAGACTTCAACCAGCGGTCAAGACACAAGACTACGAGAGACTTCGGTGGGCAAGGCAGAAGATAATCTATTTCAACCGGAAGGAATAAATGGTATCGAATTTTGAGACTTCACCAGACTTTGATGATAGATCCAAAAAAAGAGGGTGGAGATTTCAACAGTCAGTCAAACAGTCAAAAGACAATTTGGTAAAAAGATTGACGATAGAGTGGGATTCAAGAGACTATAACGAAAAGTGAAGAAAATACAACAATAATTATTGGAGACTTCGATGAATGGTCAAATTAGAATATACAAATATTTCATCGAAGATTGAACAAAACAGAAATAAATATAGTATCGAATTTTGAGACTCTACGAGATTTTAATGTTCACTCCAGAAAAAAAGGGAGATTTCAACAATCAGTGAAGAAGTAAAATAGTATTTGCAAAAGACACTTTAATGAAAAGTGATGAAGCAGTGAAACAATAAATATAGTTTTTAAAATAAAATAGCAAAAAATATAAAGATAATAATTAATATTAACAACTATAAATTGCAATTAAAATTTGTAGAAATCTAGTATGTTGCTTTTTAAGGTAAATGTGATAATTTTAAAACAAAACCATTTACTTTAAAAATATTGTTTGTGACTTATTGTGTGCTTAATTTGCAGTTCAAAAAGGTAAATAAAAATTAATTAAAAGTTTATTATTGCATTTTAAATTGTATGTCGCACAGTAGTCTAATATTTGAACAATAAATTTTGTAATAAGCTTAAAGCATCAACTAAAATATACGTTTGTGAGTTTAGTATTGAATATTAATTTTTTGAAGTACAGCAGTTAAAAAATATTAAAGTTAAAAAGTGGGTAAGAGATTAACTCTGTTAAAAGAAGTGATGAGTGTGTGCAAGAGGTTATGGTGAAATCTGACTCGATGGAGTTTGAGGACATGGAGGAAGAGTACCTGGAGGACGTGACCGAGAGGCTGTTCAGCTTCCCGGACAAGAACAACAACACGGGCGGCGGTAAGGGGGAGAAGTACTCGCTGCGGCCGCGTGGGGCGCGGGGGAGGCGGCGGGGTGGCTCGGTGGTGGAGGAGCAGGAGGAGGCGGCGGCGGTGAAGGGCAAGGAGAAGGCGCGGCCGGCGCCGCTGTCCAAGTACCGGCGCAAGACGGCGAACGCGCGCGAGCGCAGCCGCATGCGCGAGATCAACGCGGCGTTCGAGGCGCTGCGGCGCTGCGTGCCCAGCCCTGCCGCGGCCGCCGTCACGCACAGCGAGAAGCTCACCAAGATCACCACGCTGCGCCTCGCCATGCAGTACATCTCGGCGCTCAGCGACGCGCTCGCCGAGCCGCCCGCCGCCGCCTGGCACGACCTAGACCTGCTGCTCGAGTCCGACGGCGAGTCGTTGCCGCTCTCCGACCATTCACTCACCCCCGATGCGCCCGAGCAGTGCCTCACTCCCGTCAACCTCAATATGAACTTTGACCAGTTTACGGAACCTTCACTGTCGCCCTCGTTCCCAGAGGAAGAGTTGTCGCCGTTTGACACGCTCTTCCCGGACTTTAGTTAGCCCCCCACACCTTGTATGTATACAACTTCATTTTATCACCCAAAATTATAAGCGAAAAGTCACATACGACGCCGAAAACTTTTAATAAAAATTTCATTTATAGACAACGAAAATCTATGTCTACTAAGAATTTTTAAGAATCAGCTGTATATTGTATCTTGTATTTATCTCAAAAGTTATAAGCGTAAAATCACATGAAGCCAGAAGATTTTAAAAATTACATTTATAGTCAACAAAACACTTCTTTAAATTTCAAAATGTAATGAACTCTATGCGTCTACTATGAAGTTTTAAAAGTAAAAATTTAATAAAAATTTCAATCATATGCTACGAAACTATTACCAATATTTTTCTATGTACTTTTTAAAATTAATTGTTTGTTGTATGTAGATACAATTTAATTTACATTTTTTATTTATATTACAGTAGTTATTAAATTTGAAATTATTGAAAAAAATATAAACCCGTGTACTCAGATACATTGAATGGGCTACTTCAAATTTTCTCTATTTCAGTTATAAAATTTCAACTTTCAATTAAGAAATTCTGAATTATATGGTGAATTACATATAAAGTATTATTTATTAGGACTAATACATATTTAATTTAAACAAACACACAATCTAATTATGAGAGAGAATTATATTCAATGTCAAGAATTGACATCTCGAAATTTGACATTTCTGAAATAGTGCTATTTCGAATGTGATCAATATGAACCATAGTCTCCTAAAATTTTCAATAACTTTCAATACAAAATTAAACGCATAGAATCAAATAAATTCTCAAAAATTATAAAAAATACATTTTGAATTTTGAAGTATGTATTATCCGACATTGTCAAAAAAATACAATAAAATAGATTATTATTTCATAGTAACAATATTTGTTTCAAATAAGTAAATGTTCTATTTTACTGTATTTAATCTTATTATAAACTATTTGTCCCGTAAGAAGTATAAATACATGTCACAAATTTTTATTATAAATCTCTAGTGTACTTAAAAGAACAGTATCAAATTTCACATTGTAAAAAATATATTTTTATGAATGTATACTCATAAATTTATAACAAACAGTAATATAGGTTATTATTACACAATAAATGTTCATATATTTTTAAAAATATTTTTTTGATTGTCAGGGAAAATATAAAATTCCTCGATTTCATTCACAAAATTTTGTTGTACTAATAAAAGACGAAAATTTAATCAGTTTCGTTAAGTGCAATCCAGGAATTTTATTTTTATTTTTTTTGTTTTTATTTGTGATATTTTTAAATGTGTTTTAATACGCTGTTTGACTGATTCTACCTTTTTAAATGTTCAATTTCAAGAGATATATTTGTGTGATTGTTAATACAGTGTAAAAATTTTCCCCGGAAGAGTTCAGTGTCTAATTTGTGATGTTCCGCAAAAGACAATAAACATTAGAACTAGTTTACAAGTCTACAACCAATTAGTGATATCTTCCTTGTTCTAAACACCACGATCCCTAATTGGTTTCAATTATTTATTTAGTTTGGGCTATTTGCAATGTAGATATTTAAAATTTGAAATTATCCACTTAGGTTAATTGTATAAATAGATATAGTCGTGTATATTGTTAGGAAATTGAGAATAAAGATCTATAAGAAAATTGCTTTAGTTATTATACTTCTAATTAAGCAAATAAATTGGTTATAAATTATAATAATTGATAGTTTCAGCCTACTTCAGGGTAAATGTTGCTATTAGTTACAGGTAGTGCAAGCAGTTCCAAAAATGAGTCGGCCTTCGACCCACGTACTCTTACGCCCTCTGGATAAATGTTGAAGGTCACTGGATAATTTATTTGATTAGAAAAATACTTTTGTTTGAAAAACAAACAATTTTTTCAAACGTTTTTTCAGGGATATAAAAAAATGGCGCCATGGAAAATATATTTCAGAATAAACAATAAATTATTTTTTCCTTCTCTATTTCCTATTTTGCAAAGTTTATAGTGAATCTGAACCACTCAGACGCAGCAGTATACTGAGTGTTCATTTTATTTTGTCCACTATTCAAGAACTATAAGAGCTACGAATTCGGCTAAATTAGCAAACAATTTCTATTAACTAGATTTTTAATTTAAAGATAGAATTTGTGTTATAAGAACGCAGTATTTGATGTGGGCTTTTTATTTATTATGGTAACTACTATTTTTCTATGTCAACATAGAAATTTTATTACTTAATTAAAATTTAACTTCAAACCTATCATTGGATTTAGATCTGTATGTAGATTTCAAATATGTAAAAATATACAGGATGTTTCACAACTTAGGACAAAATGTTAAAGGGTATATACTGTACGACGTGCAGAACGTCAAACAATTTTTTTTTTAATTCGCAAAGCTAAAGGTAGTTTACTAGAAGTAGACAATTTTTAGACAACTGAAGTACCTATTAATTACAAAACACTAGATATATATTAGTATTAGATATTATGTAAACAATTACTTTCATTGTAGAAGATATGAAAAAATAACTAAGACCAGTGGCAAAAAAAATTTTGGAATCGAACCCGGGATCTTATACAAAGCAAGTCAACCAATTAACCATTAAAATCCTTATATTTTTTTATTGCTTTTAAACGTATGAAAGTACATGTAAAGCTATTTAGTAAATTATTCATTTTTCAAATAAATTAATTAATGTCAGAGAAAGGAAAGACCATTTATAACAAGATATAAAAAATACTCCAATATAATTTTTAATTTGCATATGAAAACATTACAGATCAAGCTATCCTCAGCAGACGTAGGCGTTAAAAACCAAACCATTCTCTCGCAAAAATACTTGAAAATAAATAACTTCATTATCTTATGATTCTTAGAACGGTGGGCATTTTTTCCGTGGTTGTATAAATACATTAATTGAAGTCACGCCTTTGTATCAATGAGTATGAATATTATATCGATACTATTATACATTGATTTATTGGCGAAAATTGATGCCAATTATCTTATTGCATTCAATACATATTTTCACACCTAGCACTTTATGTTCTGTTGAAAAATTATCATTTATCATAATCTAGTTATAAATAAATAGGACATTTATCCCTACAGCTATTTTCAACGTCATATTTATTTATGATAATTTGATTAACACATTTCCTTTTACTAATTCTGGTATGAATTTGCAGAGTTTATCCTTTTAAATATATTTTGACTTGACACAAGTTGATAAACCGGCATTTTTATTTAATTACTTCTTTATTTAACAATACAAGTTTAATAAAGTCCAATAATAGAAACATTGGGGTTCAAATATAGTTACTTATATCATTAGTCCAGAAACAAAAATTTTACGAGAGTGAGCTTCCTTTGACCGATATTTTCAATATGAAAATAATTAAAAGGTAATGAATTAAAAAAGATAAGGTATCTGTTGTTTCCTTTGACGGAATCAAATTTTAAGAATTGGTATCATTTTTAAAAAGTATTGCAGATTAAGGAAAAAATACTTCAAAAGAAAAGCGATTTTTTTCTTTTTTAAGGGAAAAGGGCAAATAATTATTAGGTAACTTATATGAGATAAGTTTATGTTCCGTTCTTTCTAATTTTTTATAAATAACTGCTTCCAAAAGTTACACATTGGAATAACAATTTATTGAATACATATATAATTTTATCTAAAGTAAGAGAACAGATAATTATTAACAATAATTAAAACAAAATAACTTTTTGTTCTTTATTTGTAAATACCGAGTTTCTACAGTTATGCTGTGGTTAGTTATTTGAAACTATTTTTTAAATTATGTATTTAATAATAATAAATGGCTATTTATCAATTCTGTAAATGCTGTTGATACATAATTGAAATGAAGTCATTCTATTTAAGCGAATGAGTATATCTGAGTTATCGAAAACTATAAAGAAGGACGTGAGCTATCCAGTTTATGGTTGGTTAGCCAGCAAAGCTAACGCGGCTATAAATGATTATTTCTGTTTGAAGATCAAATGAAAATTTAATAGCGCAGCGAACACTATGATGCAAGACTAATTCCATTTTACGCCGTTTTCTTGCAAATAAATGACATAACACGCCAAAACATACGCGCCTTCAAAACTCCATTTCATGCATCATTCTACAGAATCAACATCTTCATTTCAACACGTATACCTTATATTATTTACTTGGAGATTTCAGATTTATAAAGCTCATTAATTTATTTACAAACTAAATCTTTCCTCATACTATGATGAGAATTTTGAACTCTTAAACTGTAACTGACAAAATTTTAAAACATAGTAGGACATTCCCTACATTATTTTATTGAAATGACATTTTTAAGAGCATTGTAAATATTTTAAACTTTGTATCATCCCTCAACATCGAAGAAGGTGAATAGGGATCGTGTTAAAAACAAACTAATTATACTTTATGAATAAACACGATTCAAGGTTTCTATGATCTGTTTTTTACGTTGATGTCTGTGGGTGTATGTGCAAGAATCAGGTATACACTATTACTCAATTTCTGTAAAGCAGAAAGTTGTGAAAATTTTTATTTCAATTTCCAATTACCGCAATTTTTTTTTAACTGAACTAGGTAAAAAGAATTTATACTTTACGAAATCCTAAATCAAAACCTCATATCCAAAAAAATTCATCCAAATACATTTTTTCTTAAATTCTGGTATCAATAAAACAAATAACAATTTTTTTTAAAGGATCCGTTCGTATTTTTCATTTACAACAACGCTTGCGCTCGTGTTGGCATACTTCATTCTCATGAGTAATAATTCAGATTACATGCTCATTAAATAATGTACTATTAATACAATAAAAAATATATATATCTTTACTATACAGGGTGTTCCACAACTTAAGACAAAAGATTAAAGGGTATATAATGTACGCCGTGCTGATTGTAATATCTAATACTAATAAATATCAAATATTGTAAACCACCCTTAACTTTGAGAATTAAATTGAAAATTGTTTCATGATCAGCCGTACAGTATACCCTGTAATTTTTTTAAACTAAGTTGTGCAACAATCTGTATATTAATTTTTCTTTGTTTTTCGATGACTCAAAGTGCCTATCTTATATTTTATTTACAATTTCTATGAAAAAATAAATATTTATCTGTTTCTGCAATAGAAAATATATTTTTCATTTTCTATCTAAAACACCACTAAACAAAAATCCTGGCTACGTCTATGCTTATAGTTCTACCTAAGAGTAGGAAAATATTCATAAATTGAAAAAATATTTAAACTTTAAAATATTACAAAACCGAAAATGTCGTTTCTTCGTACTACTAATATCCTCTAAAGAAAATATAAGTCCATCATCTATCACAAGAAGTTCCATAATATTACATATTATAAAAAGCGAATACATTTTATAAACAAACTATTTATTTTAAGGTAAGTAGGACTTATTAAAAGTAAAATAAGTATTATAATTAATGTATTTATGTGTAAAATGTCTATTTTAAATTACTTTCAAGATACAACTTTTTGATTGTTGCAAAAACGAATTATACCTATACTCATATATACATTATGCATTAAGAACTGAAATTTCTAATAAACCAATGAGTATTTGTGTAGTTTTTGTGGGAATATGGATATGTCGCTGAATTTTTTGCGCCTGAATCGTGGCTGAAAGTCGTAAGTCATCAGCTAGCGCCGGAAATCATTATGCCTTTACGCGCGAACGTATAACTGTTCTATACACTACGTGGCGTACAGTATTTAGTTCAATTATATGGAATCTATAACTCGTATCTTACGCTAATGTATGAATATTTCATACTGCAACAATTTATTGCTTTGAACTTAATTAAACATTTTTAGCAAATCGTAAATTGCATTAACGATGAATTGAAATTAATATTATTCGTTGTTGACAAACATGGAGTAATAATTAAATTAAATAGAGCGTTTAATTATTTCAAATTTGCACGGAAGAAATCGGCGGACAGTTTAGGCAAGTTGTAAATTGTAAATAAAGTAGTTTTCGGATTGAAATACAAAATAGGATAAGTTGGTTTGGGGATGTTTTACTTTAAATAATGTTGGTATTTTATATTAAATAGAAGGAATTATGATAAAAGATATTATCGAATTATATTATAAGAACAAGAAGTATTACCACCTTATGAGAAATTATTTGTTATTTAGTACATTTTTAAGAAGTTGACGATTCAAAACTCCATGTAGGATAGTTTCATGAATCGAGGATATTACAGATTATTTTAAATAAATAAATAAAAATTTTAGCTTTAAAATTAAGGGAAATTTTTGATGTTTCATTTTTCCAATTTTCTTTAATTATGTATTTTTTGTATATTTCTAAATGTACTTCTATACTTCTTACTACTACTATTAAATTCAAACTAATGAAAAAATCTGATGTGTCCAACACATTACATCTACTGTAATAATATATATACTATAAAAAATTCTTTAGTACATTAAATATTTGGTTTTGAAATTAGTTTGTTTCGAATATTTTTAATTCAATTCATACCTGAAATTTCCATGCATTAAATTTCTAATACTGTATCGCAAACCAAAGAAAGCAGTCATCTTTGGCATAACTAAAATCTATTCGTTGTATATTTTTACCATCTTTTCGTATTTTACAATTAAAAATTTGGCCAACAGCATATGTCGAATTTTGTAAACGTATGAATAATATAGAAATTCCTCAGCTTGAGAGATGTGTAAAGTTAATATACCTAAACATAAAGTGTAATTTTGCAGGCCGATGGAAAATTAAATAATCTTTATGTTTAATAATAAAGTAATTTGCGAAAAAAAAAACCTAATTTAGAGGCGTCTTTTTAGAAAAAACGGTTTAGTGCTTCATGTAAAGTACAACTTCCGGTTAACCAATTGTACTCTTAAATACCAAATATTATATTTTCTACATGTATTGGAGTTATCGTCGACGAAAAATCGTTACAGACACACAAATACACAAAAACACACGGATATATAGACACCACGGTAAAAATAGTAAAATCGTTGAAAACTCACACTCAAGAAATTTATATTGATATACGGGAGGTAAAAATATTCTTAATAATTGTTTATGTTTATAATTAGTGAAGTTTGACAATTACTATATTTTGACATTATTATATTTAGGTATAATAATAAAAAATAATTTTACTAGACTATTACGTACTGTTTTGAGTATTGTAATAAATTAGTTATAGACAGAAAATTACTAAAACGCAGTGTGAAATCTTTTGTTAATAGCCGTTACTAATAAAATTATCGCAAAAAATAAAGACAGAATACTAAAATAAAAGTAGCGTTATGAATAATATGGGTATTAAATATTTTTTCTCTTCAAAAAATCTCCAAAAAAATTAATTTCAATATCCCCTTGGCAAGTTGGCAAAATTTGTAATTTATGAGCTCTTAGTCAAAATCACTTATGAATGGAATGTACCCGTTGGTAGGATTTTTGTAATAGAAATGATTAATATTAATCTTCGCCGCCTCGCTTTCTTCTAAAAATAAGCAGTCAAGGCCATCGCGGGATCTAGGCAGCGTGGTAAACAATTGATTGTTGTTTCTGACAAGTGTCGCCGCCTACGAGCGTTTAGCTTATCAGATGAGATCGAGATAACGATTCGTCAACTGACGTGGATTGCTGCATATTTTAAAGTTTTTCATAAATTTACACTTGAATTTTGAGGAGGGGGTGCATTGTTCTAGGGTTATTAACCCCGTTTAAAGTTTAAAATTTAAAATTCTTACCTTTTCTAATTCCCGAAGACCTTCGATGAACAGGCATGGACACCTGAAAGAAAGCAAGAATTTTATAATTTTTCACCACAATTTTAACACTTCATAAAACAGTTTAACTAATATGTTAGGAGATTTCAATGATAGATAAAGATACATATGACCAATTGTAGTTCTAAGAACTAGAGTTCGAATCCCGAAATTGATTATCATCTATTTCCCACATAAAAATTGTACTCTTCATGCCAGCTAGAATTTTACAATTTTTTCTCCACAATTTTAATAATACATAAAACTATTTAATCAATATGTTAGGAGATTTCAATGATAGATAGAGATACTTATGACCAGCTGTAATTGTAAGAACCACAGTTCGAATCCCGACAAAATAAATTGTTTATCATCTATTTCACACTCTCCATGCCAGTTAGAGTGTTCTTGAGTTTGAACGTTGGAAATGAATATAATAACTTGTGTGAAGTGAGCAAGAGACACACTAGCTGTTCATTTATCCTAAGGATATTTAATTCCATTGTAGTTGTCAGTTATGTACTCTATTTCTAGAAACACGAATAAGATACGGTGTTACTAGGGCCGCAGCCAGAACAAGATGATGGACAGGGCTGAGATATTTGTCACTAGGGCTTTTATACACATATACATATCTATATACTTAGGACGGCCGTCATTTTTACTACTAACCCCAAAAATAAATTGGAATCGATGAAAGAACATGTAGGCTAACTATTTTTTTTCGCGAAAATTGCAAAAAAACCTTGCAAGTTTTGGAACGCCTGCTGTTAACATGAAAACATATATTATTATAAGTATTACTCCAAAATAAACTGCTTTCAGCAAATTTTCCAAAGTTGGTAAGTTTTAGGTACCTTAGTAATATTTAAATACTGTTAATTTTTTACTTATTTGTACGAAGTAAAGAAAGTATTGTAATCGCGAGAAATTTCGTTTTTCGGATTTCAATGGAAATATCCATTTTGACCATACTTGAATCCATTTTGATTAGTTACCTATGTACCTATGATCTTGCATAACTCAAAAAAGCAATCGTCAGTGCCGAAGGGCACTTTACTCGAAAGGTTTTTTTTTTCAAATAACTCAGAAATGATTATGCGTATAGATTATATCTCACTTTTAAATTAAAGTCATGCTTGTACTACGGTTTGTACAATGCGGTACAGGGCAACCAGGCATTTATAACGAAATGTAAATAGCCAAAGATTGTCAGCTTCTGTTGAAAGACAGTTTTTCGGACTTGTCTAGTACAAAAATTCGCAGTATCTTAGGCGACAACTATATTAGAAGATATCATTAAAGACAATGTTTAAACTGTCTTAGGATTTGCAGTGGAATACCACAGCAGTATAAATAGTTTAGTTGTATTAATTCTCATTAATGTCAAAAAATATGTTTAACAAATCTCATTGTGATTTCTTGATACTACGTAATAAAATTGATAGTAGTCTTGAATAACTACTTGATTTTTCAAGTACTTGAAATATGACTACTTGACTTAACTTCATATTCGAATATTACTAACTACTTGACTTGAACCTGTCTTGATTTCATGTCTAGTTAATTCAGATCAAGTCAGGTTACTTGAACATCAAAGTCAAGCATATCACTATTTCTGTTTCTCTTTCGCTTTTATGCTGATAAATAAATTTTATTAATTCATTACTCATTTACATTTTTTGCAAAATGAAAAAATACATATGCATTATGTACGTAATATTTCATTTGAGAATTAATATAACCGCATATATGAAAGACATACAATGTAGTTTTGTGTAATTGTAAAATAACGATTCATTTTCTCCCTATTCTGACGTCCGAGGCGTCTAATCATAGTCTTCATAGCCCCGCCCCCTGGCTTATTAACAAACAATTACCCGCGCAGTTCCAAGCGGCCGACATCCTCGAGGAGACAGCCGCAGGAGACAGGGGGATATGACTGAAGCCCCAGAGAATCAAGCGCTCTCTGCTGATTTAATTATACCTCTTAATAGATTCTGTATTAAGAGACAAAGGAGTTCTTATGAATTCAAAGAGAAGGAAGAGTGACAAGGGAATTAATAACTGTCTTCTGAAAAAATAATTAACTCTGGTTTTGGGAGGCCTTGGAAATCATTTTCATATATTACAATATTATTATTTAATAGTATATTATGTAACAAGCACAAAATAAAGCACATTTTGCACGTGTTTGAAAGTTTGCGACACGAGCCGAAGGAGAGTGTTGCAATTGAAACAAAATTGCTATTTTGTGTATGTTGCATAATATAGTCTTTTTCACGAAAATGTGATCGTACGTCATACCTAGTAATAAAATTGTAGCCAAAACAACAATGTTACTATCCCTAGCATATACCCAGTAAAATACACGGAACTTAGTGTCTTTTACTAATAAATGGTTGGTAATCCTGTACAACGTTGCCATTCTCGAAATGTCAAAAAATAATATTATTTTTGAAAAATGTCAAAAAATCGAACAAAAAAATTAGGAAGTTGTGCTCAGAATATGGTGAATTCTGCAATAAGGTATTTTGAACAAGAACGTGACAAACGAAGATACAGAGGGGGATGCTGAATAAATTTAATTTATTTTATGTAAATAATTCACAATATGATATATACACACATGGTATACTATGCAACCAATCAACACTTGAATGTACCCTACAAATACTTGGCAACGTTGCATCAGGGAACATTATGACGTACGATCACATTTTCGTGAAAAAGACTATATACTTTTTATACGACAACGACAATTATAAAAATAAATACAAATAAATATGCAATGACATTTGACGTTTGGCGTTATATTGTTTAAGCCACCTTTTAGGTTTTTTCATCAAAAACAGCAGACCGAACATGAAATATTTCATATTGCATTTGTTGTCTAGCAACTTGCCTAGCAACCGATGCAAAATAAAATTCAGTACAAAATGTAACTTCTTATGATTCAATTTACACTCTTGATATGAACATTTTTCGATGTTGTCGTATAAAAAATTGTTTATCTTCTTTCTCAATTATCTATATCTATATCTGCTATAAGTTAAAATTTGAAAATTCTGGATTTTTTACCTGAATTTACTGGAGAGGTTGTCAGCCAAGAGATTTACATGGAACATGCAGATTATAATTATATTCCGTACCATTCAAACATAACGGTATTTTACTTGGAAAACAAAAATTTTTGCCAAAATTTCAAACATTTTTGAGATTCTTATCTTAATGTTTTATTGTTCTCTGGTATTATTCTTTGATGTATATTTAAAGAATAAACCTAAAATATCATTCTATTCAAATACGTAAAAAACATATGAATACTAATTTATTCCGATTGATATTATTTACAAAAGTTTTTGTGGAAAACTTTTCATCTTCCAAAGTTTGGATTTAACTAAACTGTTAGGTACTGATTTCCAATTATCAAACATAATTCAATTATTTTTTCATATTTTATCTTCGGAACGAGTAGAAATAATTTTGTTTGGAATTATGACATCAACGCATCAAGTTTTATTAAATTAGTAATAATAACATTAATATAGATATTTTTAATAAATTTTTCAAATATTCTCATCTTTGAAATTCAATATTAATGCGATTTTTCTTTTTAAATATTGGTCCAAATATTACATGTTCGACATGCCAATATTTTTAATAAGTATATACATAATATTTTCCACTAATATTTCTTTATAAATAGGCTTTCGATACCCAACAACACATAATAATACCTATTCATTTAATGATACATAAAACAGTAGATACATATGTCTCATTCTTTCGTTCAATTTGCTACAAATTTCGTTCTGAATTCTGCAGTCGTACACAATACCACAATAAACAATAGTCACAGATCTGAGATAAAATACAGAGTATTTTACTGTTAACATATCTAGATTTTAATCTCATAGTTCTGTTCAAATCTTAGTGTATCGTAAAGACGGTTAATACAAGTTCTATATCATACGTACATGTTGTATTCTCGTATAACGAACAAAAATATAAATATTTATGGGAAATTATAACAAATGATTTATATCATATAAGCAATAAAATCGTAAGAATATTATCCTCTGTATAACAGACAAACAATACTTACTATTCTTCGCATTTGGAACTTCGGAAAAACACTAAATACACAATAAAAAGTATTTTACAACAAACTATAGTCTTTATAAGTTAATATGATACACATTTTGTTCACTAATAATACACACAACATAAATTAAACACGAAATAAATCACTAAACATCTCTGAACACGATTAACAAATTACAACCGTCATTTATTATTGTAAAGAACTGGCTACACTCTCACGTCTTGCGGCGAGCGGTTTTAAAAATCATAATAAATGAAATTAAATACAAAATGTTATATATTTATTAACTTTAAGAATATAGTACTTCAAAAATACTTATTCAAGTTAAATGCACATTTTCAGAACAACAAAAACTAACATTTTTTTTATATGTTTGTAAGTACAGTGAGGACGTGCCTTAACTACTAGTTAGATTATCAACTGTCAGTGTTTTTCTGTAACGGTCGTTGACTTTCTTCAATATTCTTGCAAAAATTAATTGTTTAAACATTATTAGCATAAATATTTTGTTGTAATTGTATTTATTGTAATGTAATATAAGTTTGGACGTAAATATTTTAGTGAATTTTAGATATTTCATACAATAAACAGACTTTTCGTGTTATAATTTAAAATATGTGTTGAGTGATTTAATTTGTGTTTAGACTTGTTTGTGCTTCGTCGGAGTTCGGAGAATATGCCGGTTTTCTTTATTGGTAAGAATTAATATAATTCAATAAATATATCCGTGAATATGGTTCATATATTTAATATTCATTTAGTATTATACTTATCGAAATATATGTAACATATTACATGTTACATATTGTTTCTGTAGGTAGTTTTAAGGTGATCTATATCTATATTGGATATTATTTCTTAGCTGTCTTTTATCGTTACCTAAGCTTGATTCTAAATGATTACAATAATATTTTAAAATTGGTTAATATTAATACGTAGGTACATAGAATAATAACGGACTGACAATATTTTATTGTTATTTCATGTTCAGTATGTTTTTATTAGTATAATTTTTCCCCGTGTCGCATCTTGGCAATTTTGCACCTGCCCTTCTACCACATTTGCAAAATTATTAATTATTTCGTTATAATTAAGATTTTTATTCGAACTGAAGGATGAGAACGTTGTTTTTTTAAATTTATTAACAACAATTTGAAGTCAAAATGTTATAGAAAGAAAATAATATTACATCAATATAGGTAATAATCATAAGTAAAATATGTCGGTATAATATCAAATCTTGCAAATGTTATATTATTATTATTTTAGAAGTGTCCTATTTGACATTCACATTGTTTATCAAAGTTTATCGAATAAACTTTTTCTTTTTATCATAAAATCAGCTAATATTTTAAATAAAATATATAAATTAATAAAAGAGAAATAAGGAAAAAAAATTAATGAAAAATAGGAATGCTATTTTTAATTATGGTTTCGTTAATTTCTTCCTAGTCCTCTGCCATGATCTTGATTCTAGCGATTGTTCTACGCAGTCTGAAAGCATCATCATTAAGTAAATTTTGATTATTCTGTTTTCCGTCGGTGATAAAAAACAAAGATGAAATAAGTTGTCGGTCGGGTAACAGCTAATAGGTTAATTCCGTTAACGGCGTATCCATCCTCCATTTTGGGCGCTTGGCGTTTATTTGATTAGTATAACGTGTTTGGGGATCAAGAGCCCAGGCGTGAAATGGCTTTTGTTCTTTATAATGATCGTTATCATATACAACGTAGCAAGTGTGCGTATTCACAAACAAATTTAATTAGGATTCGGCTGTAAATGTCGGCATAAATATACCCGATGTTTCTCTCACTTCTACAGAATCATTCTAACTAAATTGGATACGGAATAAACGGATTTTCGGGGATTATTTATTTACAGAGACCAAATAAAGTTTTTGAGTTATTTTTTCAAATATTGGAACTGGTTCACAAGATTAAGAAAAGAGAAATTTTAAGGTATTAATTATGTATTATATTGCAGGTGCCATGGAGTGTTTCTACCGAATCAAAGGATCCCGGATGTTGCGTTTCGTGGACCGAATTTCGTAAGTTTTTTTTACAAAATTTATAATAATGTACTAATGAACAATTCCGAATCACAGTGTTTTTTTAATAAGCAAAATATTTAAAGCAAATGAACAAATCGAAAATTTTTCGAATTAATATTGCTGTGAGGTGAGACGAGACAAGACACTCTTTGTTTTGTCGTTTCCTACAATATTTTAATATTAAAGAGCCGATTTTTCAATCATTGGTTATTACTTCAATTAGAAATAATTGTGATTAAAATGCGCAAATGCATTTTTCAATTGCTAATCGTGGTTAAATATTACTATAACCGGTCAAAATTGGCGGGCTAGCGACTTAACCGCAATGGATTAAATAAGTTCTAATGAAGATTTTGAATTAATTACCCATATGGCTAATGAAAAACTCTATACTGAGCACTATACCGTAAGATAAAGAGCAGATCATTTAACGAATCGGATGATTTCCGAAGATTTTGTTTATAGAAACGTTCAGTGTTTTATTTACTGGAACTGTTGGATGAAGTAACTCATTGTAGTCCCATTATAACTTATATTGTATATTAATATTTCTTCTAAAAATAATGTTGTTCCAGCTATGAAATAGGTTCTAATTTTTTTCATATTCATGCAAGTTCTTCTATGTACGCCACTATATGCATTAAACGTAATTGTACAATTTCGTCATTTATACAACATTAAAAACAAGAGGAACAGATTAAATGCAGGATCGGCTAAATATTTGTTGTGCTGTAATTCATGGCATAAATGTCCATTCAACGACAAATTTAAATAAGCATTAGGTAGATAAAGACAAATAATCTGAATGATCGAGACAGCGAAGTCTCGTCTCAAACGTATTTCGTCTTTTAAAATTTCGGCGAGATGAGACGAGACAAATAATTTGTCCCTTCTGCTGACAATAGTAATCTGAATTAATAATATTTGTTTAATTGCTATTGCGGATATGAAATTTAAAAATGGTATGAATTAATTATGTAACTAATTTTATTAATAAATAATTTAATTTCAAATCAGAATACTAATTGTGATTACAAAACTATTTGCAATATCTTTAGTATTTGTTTTGTGTTGCATTGTGCAAAATGAAGTGAAATATTTATACGAAAAGGAAAATCCTCAATAATAATGTTTGATTTGATATTCATGCGCGCCTCCCTGCGGCGATTCAAATTGAAACGAATGTTTTTAAATTTAAAATTAGTCATCGAATCATCTGGATATGATCAGAAATGAATGAGGGAGATTACGCATGCAGATACATCGATTACGGGTGAATTGAAAGCCGTTGATATCATTGTAAGAGCTGGAGGTTATGAGATATAAATTATTTTGATCTGAATGACCTCTGACCGCTGCGCCGACTGTCGGTAAGGCCATTTACAACACTTTTGGTCATAAATTTGACCGGAGACAATAATGGGATAAATGATTTTATTCAATTTATTCAAAACTCCTTTCTATTATACCATGAAATAAATAACGTTTGAACCTATACTTTTATAGAGAATTCATGAAGGAATAATAATAATGTACCAATGTATCTACAATAATAATAAAAATTTCATATAATTTCGTCACGTATACAAACTTTTCAATCGCCTCTAAAATAATTGTTGCGTGGTTATTCGCAGTTATATAATTTTTATTATTAGAAAGGTAAAACATTTTTTATTTATTACTATCACCTGATTTTCTAATTTTTGTTACTTTTAAATAAAATTAGAATTATAAACAAATCCTGTTAGTTGCCAAAATTGTGTCAAAAATATGTAAGTAGGACAATAATAAAATAGAACTATTAAATGGAAACAATGAAACTACTATCTGTAAAATTTTTACACGTTAGCTGTCAATTTTACAGGTTTGTAGCTTTTAAAGGTTAATTTTCATCAATCTTACGTACACATGTGTATACGTGGTTATTTAATAAGAATGAGTGATAACAATTTAGTGAAAGTGATATAGGAAACGGGAACGGACCAAAAACGAAGTAGGGGAAGTGGTGAACAGAATATAGTTTATTTTATTTAAAATAAATTTATTAAGAAAATATTATATACAACGAAGCAAATCGTATTCATAAATTTGGTGAATGCTGGTTGGTTGAATGAAAAACGGATTACCAGCCATGTCCATGGGCACCCCAAGCTGCACCAGCAGCTCCATCGATGTGGTTATCTCCATGCCATTGGCCATTATCCCCTTGGTCACCCTGGACATCCCCATGCCATTATCCATCATCTCCGTTATTACCCTGGACATCCCCATGCCATTGTCCGTCATCTCCTTGGTTACCCTGGACATCCCCATGCCACTGGCCATCGTCTCCGTCATTACCAGCACCATTGGAGCTTTCCCCGTAATATTGGCCATCATCTCCTTGGTTACCAGCACCATTCCACAATCCTTCACCATGATATTGCCCATCATATCCTGGAGCATCGCCTTTCCACTGCCCGTCATCCCCTTGGTCCAAAGAGTTGTCCCCGTGCCACTGCCCATCATCCCCGTCGTGGTCTGCGGGCCCGGACACCTGTGCGTGGCCACCATGGGTGCTCACCACGCCGGACGGGCCGGCGAGGTGGGCCCCGTGAGGGTCGGTGTGGATGCGGCCTGCGGGACCGGACACTACGGCGCCCTCGTGGCTCACCCCAACCCAGCCGCTGGGAATGTGCCCTGCTGATGCCACCGCCGCCAACAAACACACTAATAAGATCTTCACCATGGTTCTGCTGTTGTTGTTGTTATCCTCCAACGCACTGGACTGATACGATTTGGTATATTTTGCTTTGGGTATATATACCATTTCCCCGGCCTCCAAAAAGCAATTCCTCTTCACTTTTACTCATTGCGCATATTTCTTAATTAATGTGTGCTCTATTTCGTCAATATTTTTAATTAAATATTTACAGAATATTAACTTATTCATATTTATGCAAGTACCGTTAAAAATGTGAAAGCAACTTAATGAATGGAGAAAAATAGAATAGTAAAACAAATATTAATAAAGCAACCAAAAGGAAGGTCATCAAGACACTGATGAAAAAATTGATTTAATATTATTGATAATGACAATTAATTTTTTTTTGTAAGATCAACTCCCTTAAAATACTTAAACTCTGCCAAGACTTGAATACCCATAAATGTAAAACAATTATAATTTTATATTTCTAGTAGATTGTAAATTGTAAAGAAATAATTTTGGCCATTTTAATTGTTGCGAATCGAAATTACAGAAGAAATCTAACTAAGTAATAATAATAGCTATTAATATATCTAGGATAGTTATAAGTATCATAACCGTTGCAGATGTAAATTGAAGCTCGGATTTTAAGGTATCTAAGGCCTGTTATTATTCATAACATCCGTGGTTTGTTCAAAAGTTTACCGGTTTTACATTATTAATAAATATTATTTTATAAAATTCTCCCGTGAGTAACGTTTTCGTGATCGATTTTGATAAATCTATAGGGTAATATTTTTACCATACCGACTTGTCAAAATTACTTGGGATATAATTATGACCTAGTTACACTGCTTACTCTTGTCTATGTAAACAAAGACTTAGTATCCTGAAACCGGTAAATAACAGTAGATATGTAACATTTAACATTAACAGTATCTTGAAAACGTTTCTTTAAAAACGTATTTTAGATAAATCTTCAAATAAATATAGTACAGTTTTACTTCATTGTGCTTCCCTTATTCAAAATATCACACACTTCGCCACTGTTATATCTCCGCTTTGCTGGACTAATAGATAACTCGGGTGTTACGGGTTCGAATCCCAAAAAGGTATGAATATATGTATCATACTCATTTTAATGCATTGACATTAGTCGATGAATGGAGAAAAAAAAGAAAACGGAACATAGTGGCGCACGATGCATGATATGTTAAATTTTCACATTATATTATTTGTCGTAACTTGAAAGTACAGGAACATTGTTCCTTTCACAATTGGCAAAGGTATAGATAGTCACACATCTATAGAACCAAGCCATACCCATGCCGATGATTCCTCATTTCTACATATTGCAGTGATATATAGCGTACGTGCAGGCATTTTGGGCCTTTGCTGGGCGCGGAGTAATCGAACTCTACCGGGGTTTGAACCATGACCTTTATAAACCGTTCAGCGTTTACCAGCACTATCAAACCTAGTAATAGATGGTTATTATAGGTGTTACTAACTACTCGGGTGGGTAGAATAGAAATAGTAATGCGACCTGCACTTACATATGAGTAAGGATACAGTTAGGAAAGCATAATTACTTTGCCATTTTTCCCGATGCGTATGCGTTTGTGTAATTACTTATTGCAGCTCTATTTCCATTGCGTTCAACTGTTTATTCCTCTAGCTTTAATTAATTTGTCGCTATAAATTATTGTGGATTTATTGGCGTAGGAGATTTTGCATATTTGCGAAACCATTTCTTATAAATATAAAATGTAAAACAATATCATTATTGCTTCAATATACTGAACGAGACAATGTAATTTCCTTATTGTATGCCTTATTCTAAGATCTAAGGTATTTTTTCTACTACACAAAATATTTTTTTAAATTGATAAATCCTAACATAAATAAGTTTTTTTAGATAAAAATTTTACCTTTCGACCACTTCCTTTTTGTAATATGTTATTACTGTAATCATTGTCCCTTTTCAAATACAAATACAAACAAAATCTACTATAAAAATAATGTACAAAGACAAATTAAATCTATTTAGTACATAAGTTTACCTTTTAAATCAAATATTTTTTCGAAATTAGTTTCATTTTGGCCTATTGATAATTGTAGCGCAAGAAAACAATCGTTCTACTGATCCAAAAAACGGCAGACATGTATAACATTTGAAAAAAATATGGTTTTCTACGACTATTAAGATATTTGATTGTTGAATTTTTGTTATTGCTACGGATACATTAGTATATTGTAAACACATTTTCATTTCCCACGGTAACCATAGGTTAAGGTATAAATTCATATATCGCAGTTCTGTTAAAAATTGTATTGTTTAATTTTTGTTTTGTAGCTAGTTGCCAGGAAGTACTGAAATGAAGACATATTTATTATTAAAATATAAATGAATTAGTAAATAGTATAGTGGTCTTAGAAAAAATATGCTACAAACTGTCGTACTCGTATGAAATAAATATTATTCCATGCATGTTGTACAATATACTATTTATTATTAGATATGTATTTAACATAGATATGTTTTCGAGAATCTTTGAGTTATTGGAGAACCTTGAATTCAATTTCTGAATTTGAATTCTGTTGATAAAGCGTATTTTCTTCATTAAAATCGAATAAGTTATAAACACTATCTTGTTAAAAAAAAATTCCTGTTTCTTAAATGTCTCGGCAAAATTCTTCATAAGCTTATAAGTACTTAAATACACAAGAAGTATTTAAGTACTTTTGAATATATTTATATCGTTAATTCAAGTACAAATTATAAATACTCCAAAATAATTGTATTTAAATATAAATACATTTAAAATGAAAAGTATTTAAATCGCTATTTAAGTACATTTCATTTAAGTACATGACCAGCTTTGTATATAACACTTCATGAACAAATAGTTTTGGAGACTTCAATGATAGGTAAAGAAATATACATTCATTATATAGATTTTTTTTATCTTCTTCTTCTTTTTCAATGATCTCGTTTGCTGTTAAGCTTCAAGGCTTGGAAATTCTTTGAAAATTTTTACTTAAATTTTACTGAAAAGTTGTCAGTGAAATGCTTCAGCAATGGATCTACATCTTACATTGGCCCCTAAATCATTCATACATATTTTTATTTTAATAGTTGGCGACGCTAGGTATCGAATCCCAGACCTCACACTCAGTTCGAGAAGGAACTCCTACATTTTTTTATCGTTTTCTTTCTTAGTAAGTCTTTGTCCGCGCTAAACTGTGATATCTGCAGCGAGGGTAAGGCCAGAAGTATGTCAATTATAACCGCTGAGAACTCTGAATGAAGCACGGCGAGCACAAGGGTCAAGCTGACCACAGGTTACTCGGTTGCAGCTATCTTACTAGGAAATCTCGCTCTCCTGCTGCATTTTTATTCCTTCGAGCTGTTCATGTAATGCACCATTCATAACTTCATCTACCTCAGCTGATAACAAATACAAAATAGAGAAATAAATCAACAATTGGAACATGTGGCTACAGCTAGAAAGTTCAATCGATTTTGCTATTTGTTATCTGTTCCTTTCAGAGATATTTATTGTTATTTTTAAATATCTGGTGTTAATTTTGCTTGTAGTAATTTTTAATACGAATAATTTAATCCCGACAATATCAAATAAATTTTTTATCAGGTTTTATCTTTTTATAGTAAAATGCAAGTAAATTATAATAAGCGTCCGACAGTTTCGGTTTCGTTTTCGGTTTCGCCCAATACCGGCCAAAAATTAAGACGATTTATTGTACAATTAAGACAAAAATAACGTTATTTTAAGAGAATAACCTACATTATAAAAGAATTTGTTAGTTAATAATAAATACTTCTTGAAAAGATTACATTTTTGATTGTGAATATTGATAACATTTGTGAGGTGGTGATATATAACTAAAGTCTTTACTTCTTTAGCATAGAAAGTGGCCCGTATTCCGAGTTCACTTTTGAGTGCTTTTGTTACAAAGTGACGTTTGGTCTCGGAATACAGGCCATTATCTTTATAAAAAAAGTGATTTTCTAATAACTTGAAGTGAAGGTAAACATAATGAGCAGAAGTCGCCTATTTCCCTCAAAGTAAGAAATAGGTGATTCTGCACATATTATTATATTTCGTAGTTTTTTTAAATACTATGCGAAATGATATCTCACATTTTAACAGTCGATTGTGGTAAATATATAACTTTGAAGCTATATACTGCATGATAAAGTGCCAGTTTCTATAGTGGTCGTTTTTATTTTATGATCCTATACGGTCTAATTTTTCTCGTTACGCTTGCGTAGTTTTTGGAACATTTTATTATGCCAAATTTGTTAAAAATTGTTTTTGCTTTTGCAATTTAACCTAATATTTATGGTCGAAATGAACGACTGTAAAATTTATGCTGCATTGCGAAATTGTTGTTGCTACATTGTTAATATGTACTTTATTTTGGTTTAAATATAAATAAAAAATTTCACATTTCATGCGAAAACAATAATATTTGTTGTCTATACATTGTAGAAGCAACGACATTTATATGTATTTACTTAGCTACATCGATTCAATATTTAAGAACCATTTAATTAAATTTATTTAAAGGGATGCTAATACTGAATTATTTGTTCGAAAATATTGAGTTTTAGAAATATTTCAGTTTTTATTTCGTTTAAATTATTGTGCAGAAGATAATTATTAGTTTATTATACTCAAAGATTTTAAAAAGAATTTTTTGAATATTAATTGATAATATTTTAAGAAGAACAGTTAGTTTTTTTGTTTATTAAGACATCAGCAATATCTTTCAATGTTTTCCGAAATAAAAACGCTAGAAAACAATATGTTGTGAGAGTAGTAATTTTTACACAACATAAAAATTTACATATCTATTGTATACATTAGATATTTTATGTACAATTTATTCATAGCATATTAATTTGTTTTACAATAAAATGGTTTTGTTTATATTGTCACATAAAGTAAAAATATGCGCTTTAAATTTTTTATATATCTCTATTAACATAGCATAACTAGAGACAATGCCATTAAGCATATTTTAATTCAGAACTTTATGGACTATTAAATTCTATTCTAAGCATCCGAGGTTGTTGGTTATAAATTATAGTTTTTATCTTTATCAACCTCAATTTCTAATTACAATGTTTATGTTTCAATATAGTGTTCAAAAATCACCTTAACACACGACAAATGTTTAATTTATCGTTTGTTTAACAGCCTATAAAATAAAAATATACTTACTTAATCACTTTCCACTTTATCTTCATTTATAACCAAACAAATAATATTTTACTGCGTTAATAAGCGACGTCTCCTGTAGGCTACACATCCCGTAGTTACCCAAGTGCACTTTAGCTTGACATTTTTATTCGTATCTATTACATATGAATTACGAGCAGCGGTGGTTGAGTTAGTTAGCGCGCTCCGTTTCTAAAATATTCCCAAGATAGGATTAAGTAATAGATAAGTTAGACAAATTTCTAGGGCTCGTAATTCTAAGGAGCTGGAGCATGAATCTAATTGGGTCCTGTGTTTGTGAAAATTTATATTTTTATTTTACTTATTAGCACAATATCAAAATTATGTTAGCTCGTTAATTTTACATTTAATTCATACGAATATACTAGTACGATAACAGAATCTGAATAATTTTAATTAAAAAAAAATAAATTATTGATAAATTGTAGGAAAATTAGTAAAAGAGAGTAGTTTTAGTACCTACTACACATACTATCGGCGGCTCGTAAGGGGAGGTAGATGAGGCATAATTTTGTTTGTAATTTTTTTTTATAGAATTAGTTACACTGATAGCAAATTTATAAACAGAATTTAATTATCTCTTTTCGTTTGCTCTCAAAGTTGTATCTCAAAAAAGTGTGTTTTTTTGAGTATAATCCAAAAATAAGTAGAGATGCTACTACACCATTCGATTCTACGAGAAAAGTTATATAAAGAAATGTTTTGCCCACATATACGTTCTTTGGAACGATTAGGTGAAAATAAGAAAAACGAAAAAACCTAAATTTAAATTTTTCGGCTCATAACTTTTTGTCTTCAAAATTTTTCATTTTATGGACTTAGGTAGATATCGATACGCTGATTCCAGATTTTCAGATATAATTCAATTATCTCGTCACATCCTCGAGATATTTGAATTTAAAGTTATACCTAAAAAATCAGGTTTTTTAGGTATATCCGTTAAATGGTTAGGTTTACGTCTTCGGCGACCTCATCATTCGATTCTACGGGCAAAATTACATAAGTATACCAATTTTCAGATTTTTATTTCAACAGATAGAATTTCTACAAGGAATTTTTTCAGATTTTGCCATTTTCGTTTTTCCTTTCTACAAATTGTATCCTTTGGAATAAAAATCTAAAAATTGGTATACTTATGTAATTTTGCCCGTAGAATCGATTGGTGAGGTCGCCGAAGTCGGAAACCTAACCCTTAAAGGGGTATACCTAAAAAACCTGTTTTTTTAAGTATTGCTAAAACTCAACTTTGAATACGAATATCTCGAGAACGGTAAGAGATAATTCAATTCGGTTTAAAAATTTGAAATGAACGCGTTGATATTTACTTATGTCTAGGAAATGAAAAGTTTTGGAGAAAAAAAGTTCCTCGGAGAAATTTTGAAATTTATGTTTTTTCGATTTTCTCATTTTTCACCTAATCGTTCCAAAGAACGTATATGCGGAGAAAACATTTCTATATGTAACTTTTTCTGTAAAATCGATTGGAATAATCGTTGAGATTGTATCTTTAACCATTTTAGAGATATACCAAACAAAACTGATGTGTCCAACACAATACCTCCCCACTGTATTAATATATTCTATATAAGTTTTTCAATACATTTAATTACTAGTTTTATAATTAGTGTGTTATTGTAGTTAAGAATATTTTTAATTCATTACATACCTAAAATTTCTTTCATAAAATTTGTATGACCAATATGACAGCTATTTTTGACGTTACTAAAACCGGAACCGAACTTACTTTGATTCACGCATGCAAATACATTCCTAATACATTTCTTCCATCTTTTTAAATTTTACAATAAAATTACTTCATTTTTACTTATTTTATCTTTTACACTTACTTACATCAAATTTGACATCACATGTCAAATTTTGTGAACATATGAATAACTCATCTGTTTTATCGAAATTCCTCAGCCTAAACGATATGTAAACTTATTATAAGGATCCCACCGTGCGCACGCCTATGCTGGTTGATGATCAAAGTTGTCAAGAACAAAAAATAATATAGGCCCCGCTAGAACCTTAATATGGCCCTGCCTGCGTCAATAAACATGCAAGTAAAAAAGTCACGAAACAAGTGCCTTGGATATTTGACATCCAGTTTCATTTAGGAATGTTATTTAGTGATGATGTAGGAATAATATTCCAACATATATTTTAAGATTATATTTTGTATCATTACAGAACATCTCGATCAAGAGAAACTTCCTACATATCTATCTGATTTTATTATATTTCTTACATTTCCTTTAAAAATAATAATCGTATAAAAACAAATGTGATCTTTTCATGAAATTGATTTGGATTAATCGTCCCAATAAGTCTTGCCGAATTTCGGTTAAGCACATGTAAATTGAATGACGCTGAAGACAAATGAAGGTAGAAATCCCTCGGAGGCAAACATAATGTAGTCATTGCAATCAGCAATGCAATACATCCAGCCGTCATTCATGTAGGTAAACAATAAATTCGATATGTGAATGCAATGATGGATGTAATGAATGGATGTTTTATAGTTGTTGGCTTGTTGCTCGTGACACAACCATGTCGTAAACAACTTTTTCTCCATGCGGTTTCACTCATTTCAATATTTATATCAAATCAAAATATGAAGCACCAAAAACACCTATAATTGTTTCTATGTAATGTCTTCATCTTTATTATCATCTCTAACTCACAAATACTTTATTAGATATTAGTTGTACCGCGTGGAATTCAATTTGTTACTGAAAAACATTATTCACAATATATTCAAATTGATTATTAATTTACTTTACAACCATCTAATGATGGCTTAAGCCCAAGACAAACCGATTGATGACCATAAAAAATCATCGATGGTCAACGATGAAACTTTCATATAACAGAACGAATCCGTCATCGATGAAATTTCATTTTTACATGACACACCTATAAATAATTATTGATATAAAAAATTGTTTTTGACAGTCTATATTTTATTACCATTGACTTCAATTATATATGTATTTAATTTTACTTCTACTTACAATAATATTTTTTTTTACTATTGAATAAAATTAACAAAAATCTTGTTTTTGCTGCAAATAAAGTTTATTTGAATAAATGAATGAACCGAGTTTAATATAGAGTTCATTAATGTTAATACTTTTAATAGAAACCAAGATTTTGCTAAAGTTGATGAACAGTGGTGCCAAATTCATCTTCTGAATTGGAATAATACAAAAAATACGAAGGCATTTTGGTACGAAGTATTCAATTTTTAAGACATATCTGAAGTAAATAAATTCAACGAATTATTTAATGTTCGCTATTATTGATTTGGCCGCATTCTATCGCTAATGTGGAGAGACTATAGTGAAGTCCAAACAGAGAAACCGAAATTTTCACATTTCGAACTGGTTTTTCCAATTTTATTAATTAATGTAATATAAAAAGTTGGAACTAAGGTGATTTATTATACTAAAAATATAGATAAAGAAAACTATACTTCAGTAGAAGATGACTTCTTAATTTTATTTTTCTTTTTTATTACGAGTGCATAAATGTTTAAATAATTATAAAATGTTTCATTTTCATTCTCAATTCTTCAATGGACCTCTTTATCCGTCATAGGTAAAAAAAAACAAAAAATTACTTATTTATCTAGTGGTTTTCTAGTGGATTAAAAAACCACTGCTAGGGGGCTTGGGAAAATAAGGTGGGAACACTGTTCTCGATATCCCCAAACTTAGCAAGTTATTTGGGCCACTCTGTATATGTTAGTGCAAAGTAACTTTGTTGGTACACCTAGGCGCAGAATTTATGAAGAATGCGGTATTTGTATAAGGAATTGAATTGGCAATGTATGTGAGACACTTTCCAACAATAGTTTATGAGTTGGCGGGCAGTGGAAACCTAATCTATATGTGCTATTACCTCCTAACTCTTATCCCAGCACGCTAGAAATTAATTGACAAATAACAGGTGTAACTTAACACCGGAGCGAGCATTTCCTGCTCGTAAACATGGCGTGTGGCACCGCCTGCACCCCTCATAACCGCCACAAATAAACGCTAAAATCCTTATTACACCTCGGCATATATCACCGCTTATAAGGCTGCGCGGATTAATTATTCCTGCGTGCGCATGCGCATAGCCCAGTTAAAGGTAAACAGCTATTTATTTCTCTCCCGGAGAAATATTTGGCAGCAGGAATAAATAAGCGGCTGTTGCAACACTCCTAGGAACTCGCGCGGCTAATTAAAGGGTGAATAATTGCCAGCAGGACAAATCTATTCCGCAGGAATTCATTTTGGGTCAAAGGTGTGGCAAATCATAAGCAGGAATTCCAGCTGTATCTCCATACCGTTTTTGTTGTGCACCATAGCAATGTTTTACTTAAGGTCGGTTTTCTTGAGTTGATTCTCAAGTCATCAATCGTACCATGTGATTTATTCGCTAAGGAGAAAATAGGGATTGATGTCTAAACTGACAGTATTATATACAAATATAATGATAAATGAAATATACAAAAGAGTTGTAGAATAAACTAACGAAATCACCAACAAACAATGAAGTACAAATTGTTGACACCAAAAATCGCATGAATGACATTCTAATCTTTTAATGTTTGAAAATATGATTTAAATAAATATACATAAAAACGTATTTTTATGGAAATATGAAAAATTGAAAATCAAAGGTCGAATACCTTAACCATTGGTTAACAGAAAAATATCGCATCGATATAGTAAATAACATACATTTTAGACAACGTCAATTTTCAGATGCGATATTTTCTATTATGCGACATTTAAGGTAACCGGCACTTTAATAAGATGTTAAAAAATCGGCCCTTAACCAAAAACAACTGGAATGATAATAATAAGGACATATGACATATAATAACATACAGGTCTAAGTTTAAGAGATTCTCCAAGTGAAAAATTTTGCCAACAATTTACATTATTGGAAAATAAGAGAGAGCCAGTCTGGAAAACAACTCCATTTATGTACGTATATGTAAGTTGTAACTTTACTAATGTACAATGAAATGACTTAATTTTTAATAATAATGGCTGGTATTCTGAGCTCCCGACTAAGCCCGACTAAAAGAAAACGACTAATATTTAGTCGAGCCACTAAGGAAATGCATCAGGACCGCGCGACTAAGTCCGACTAAGGGAAGTCGACTAAAATATAGTCGGGAGACTAATAAATATATATATAAGCAGGTGATTAAGCCCGACTAAGTTGGACAATGTACTAAAATTTAGTCGGAAAATTAAACAAGGATGTTTGAAATGTCAGTTAACCTAACTTATCGCATTTGTCACAAACAAAATATTAGAAATGACTACTTAGTCGGGCTTAGTCGCGTGGCTAAGAATTGACAACCGACTAAATAAGATAGTCGGCGACTAGTTACACGCCTTTAGTCGCGAACTTTAGTCGGGAGCTCAGAATACCAGCCAGTGTCTTTAGCCGGGAATTATTTATGTATAATATACCTAATAATAGAAAAAAAGTACAGGGTATTTTCCAACGTGAAAGTCATCGTGAGAATTTATCTTCTTTTCATGGTAATGCATTGCTCTACAGAAAGATCATTCAACTACTAAAATATCTATTACTTCTGAGCATCAACAATCATATTTTAAGAGTATTGTCATAAGAAGATATTATATTATATTTTTGCAAGGAAATAAAAAAAAAAACACAATATATTATTTTTATCAATATACAATTGGTTTTATTTGACTGTAAATCAGTCTTTATCAGTGTGATAGGTACATAATATTAAAAATTATTGAAGTATTTGTTAAATTAACAATTTATTAAAAAGATAAATCATAAAATATAGATTTTCAATTTTTATTCCATATAGAATTCCATCAAACTGTTGCCAACATGCCCCCACCAACATAAATCCGATCCTGACAAAACACCAATTAAAAAAAATACATATAAAGAGAGATACAGTAATACCAAGATAAAAGTAGGGTTTTTACGGTATGAAACTATTTTAAATAAAGAAGCATAAAAATTAGCAAAAGGCAAAACATTATGGTTAGAATTTGTAAAATATAATGAAATAACATATCTGCATCGAAAGGTAGAAGAGTATTATTAATTACATACATACATAATTCTAGATGAAACAGAGCCTTAGTTATTTAGGTAATTGTTTATTTGGTTACGAACCACTCAGACACAATGGTTTTTTTATTCATATAAAGATTGGCAAAGCTGGGATTTGAACTCTAGATCCACTCAATTCGAATCAAAAGGCGCTAATCAAATGAGTTACCGTCATTAAATTATTCACTTTTTATATATGACGTGCTTTACTGTTACTATGGAACAAAAAAGATGATAGCAAATAAAGAATCATCTGTATTATATAAATTGTATTCTACGGACAATTCCGTCTTGAAACAAATCATCATGCATACCTCATGTCTCGTAATAAATTCCAGCGTCGCTACCGTCTGAGTTTTGGTGAAGGGAGAGTTACGGTCGTCCCATATATTTGACAATGTTGTGTTGAAATTGAAACGTAAATTCGAATGATTTAGCGATGAAGCGTGACAATGCATGTAGGCCAAAGGCCGACCTAGCAAGACTCTTATGCGTATTTTCAATCGGTAAATCAAATGTAAATGTCATTTCAAATGTCAGCGCTCCGGTACGGTCAGATGAAGTCATTCAGGGAGACAGGGCGGTAAGCTTTGACCGTCGCGGTTAATCAACGGATGGGAGACCACAAAATCGTGAAGAATCGCAATAATTGATGATATTGAACTAACCTCATTTAGAAGTTCAAACCCAATATCAAAATTTTAGATTGTAAAAACATTTTTACAAAATTATATACATATTTCATTATATTTATCTCTTTTCTTAAATCATTATCATTTAATTTTCGAAGTTTTTAAGTGTCGTAAAGTTAAAAGGATCTCACAGTTAATAATTATCAGAATATTGTTTAAAAAAAAATTATAAAAAACTTTTCACCCTCTACAATATGGCGCCCTAATCCATGATTTTGTTGGCCTAGGTAGTAATACGATACTAATTGAACTTACGTATGTAGTTTTCTTTGGTTTTTAGAGGTTTTAAGTGCTGCAAAAAAAAATGAAAAATCATTACACACCACAAACACTGTTTATAAAAATGCATAGATTGCTTGTTAAATTGTAATAGAACAACTAAAAAATTCCGACTTTGAATAATATCAGGAACGAATTTCGTCCCTGAAAAATAATCCGGATCATTCCGGCTCTATGACACCATTGATTTACAGTTATAATCGGACTTTAATTATTAAATAGCATCTTAGGTACACGTGGCCATTTTCTATAGGAATGTTACATAACTCATAGAGTAAATAAAATATTAAATAAATATTCAAAAAAAAATTAGGTACGAGACCCTAAGAGCGTTGAACTTATAAATCATAAGAGCTTCTGATTCTTCAGTTTCAGTAAAGGATTCGAGTGTGTAATAACTAAAAGATCATTCGCTCTCATGTTATTCAATTAATTTTAATTATTAAAGTATTACATTGATCAGTTACCAATTAAAGTAAATATATGATGCATCTTTACCCATTGTTGATGTCTCCAATATTATTTGACTTCGCAATGGAATATATCGTTGAAATCTCTTCCTTTATTTAAAAATATGATATTGTGTACAAACCTCAGCGTTGTCAACCATTAAGCAAATTAATATAATTTCTGAAATGTTAGAAATCCACTATAAGTCAAAAATAAAAATTTAAGAATCCTTTCTCGTATTCTCCTATAGTCAAAACTGTCTAGTTAAACCGCAAACGATAAAAATTATTTTATTGAAACCATTATATTATTTTAATTTTAAAACATTATTTAAATGCAGAGTTTATTTAAGATGATAATTAGTTCTTTGTTCTATGTATAAAGAGTTGTTGACAATAAAGGAAAGGTGTGATGCAATAAGGAATTATAGACCGAGCAATAATCGTGTCCGTCTTTTTGTTGTAACACGTGTGTAAATAATAAAATCACATTTAATGCTCAACTTTAATTATAACCTGAATTTTATAGTCCGTTTAATTATCTTTATTGTATAGTCTTTATGAAGTTACAATTTTCATAAATTACGGTATTGCATAAATGGAAATCATTTAAAAGTAAGAATTACACTCTCGTAAACAAATTGAATTACCATAGTAATAGAAACGCACGATTGCTATCTAGTAATTATCTCATCATTAGAATTTACAAAGGAAACTTTTACGTGCTCAACAGCGCATAAATCTCGTACGCTCGATTAGAAATTCGTTACTGTATATAACGCAAATAACATATAGGCTGGTCCAATATCCTATTACGTCGGAAATATTATTATATTAAAGTATTGTTCTAATATACTAGTGATGGAGTGAATATTAAATTGGCCGAATACCGAATACCCCAATAATCGGCTATAGGTTAGAGATTTTAATTTTGAGAAAGACCTTTCAGCGGGGCAATTTTTTATTATGAAAAAAAAAGATAGATGTAGATGTACAATATAGAAAAGTCATTTCGATATAATTTAGTAGTTATTAGTAACTGAATTTGGTGTTTTCCAAAGGGGCTCTTCTATTATCCAGAAATATAGCTTTTTTGATAAAATTTTTGACATATGGGGGCCCTTTTTGGTAGGGCCCATGGGCTACCTTAAATCTGAGCCTGAGTCAGATATTATACCAAGTATTGGAACCACTAGATATCTATCGAAAAATGATGGACAGACTTAATCTAACAAATTTAAAAATCAGATTAGAATGACAAACGTAAAAAAAAACGTACGTTTGGTAGTTATATTATTTATTTTCCTATAAATATACATTTTTAATAGCAAAATTAATTCATAATTATACAGAACGGTAAGAACTACGAAGTCGGTTAAATTGGGGCAATTTTATTTAATTTTAATATGCATATATTTTATATCATTGGAACGAGAAAAATATCTATATTTAACAGTATCATGACATCTTTGAGCCCCATATGAAAATTGAAAGTTAGTATGAATTTCTCGAAAAATGTTCGAGCATCAAAAATTTTGAGAACCCCTGTCAATTTCTCGTAAAAAAGTGTCTATTGAATGTGCTAACTAGAAACTTGTATGAATTGAAACAAGAAAGTTATGTCAAAAAGTAGATTGGCCAAAATTAGTTTTTGGTTTTTATCTAGTGACCTATACATTTTTTCGGGAAAACAAAAAATCATTGAAATGGCAATTGTGTCCCACTTTAACAGACTTCAGACTTCGTATCTCTTGCGGTTTTCGAGATCCGAATGGTTAGTCCCTTAAAATGGACACACTGTATAACCGACAAGATTCGGTATTCGGCCAAATACTAAAAATAGTGCCGACTAGGCCAAATGCGGAATAGTAACAAAATATTCGTAACATTTGCAGGGCATGTAACCGGTTAAAAAAACCGGTTAATAAAAACCGGTAACCGATATTTTCAACGAAAATTGCGAACTTTAACCGTAATTTTAACCAATATTTTTCAGGCCGAAAATACCGGTAACCGTTAACCAAAAAAAAATATACCGGTTTTAGCGAACATTAACCTTTATTTAATATCATTTAGCGAGAAAAAAAATAATATTTTTTTATATCTGTGTTTTCTATTTGTATTTGAACATGAGTCATGACAGTTTTTACAATTAACATTTTATTGGAGAGTCATAAATGTAGGTAGTCTCTTTGGCCGTTAAGGTTACTTAAAAAGTCCCAAATAAATACAGCCTTTGTCAACACAGGCAAGTTTAAAATTGAAAAGTGACCTGCGTTTTTCTGAAGATATTACGGGAATTTTTGTGAATGTTCATTAATTTAATTGCTTTTTTTTAATTGTTATATTTTTCTCAGATGGTATTTTTTTATTATTTTTTTAAATTAGTTATTCCGTAATTTTTTTTAATCAAATTTTTATAATTAATTTCTTTTAATTAATTTAATTATTTTTTTAACCGATATATTAACCGGTTTAAACCGGTTTCTAATTTTCAAAAACCGGTTTTCGAACTAAAACCGTTATTATTATAACGTTCTTTATAAGGGTTAACCGTAAATCAGTATTTTTTTTCGGTTATATGCCCTGAACATTTGTAGGTATATTATAGCGAATAATAAGAATTTATCAAAACTCATACATTTTTCTGGTACTTTTTGCTTAAACGGATTTATATATCGTAAGTTTTTGAAAGATGAGTAAACAAAAACTTATTGTACATTTTTAAAATTTTGTAATTTATCTAATCTGTATCGTTAAATTATCCGTCGTTTAATTTACCGTCGCTCAGTTGTCAATTATCCTACCTACCGGTACAAACATGTCCATTACTTTGTTGACCATTGCTTTGTTATCCTTGCCCAATTGATAATTTATGCTTTTTTTTAATAATTACTAAACACTCCAACACATATTTTGAAATAAACGATTTAAACTTTACACAGATACTGACAGATTATTACTAAAATTGAACAACTACTACTAATGTCTACATACATTATGATTGTTTCCAAAGTACTCCATTTGTGGCTCACTCTGTATAAAGCGTATAATACCAATATATTATGCGAAAACACACTTAAAACATTTTGGAATATACGATTTGAACTTACAGATATACTGACAGATTATTACTACAATTGAACAACTACTACTAATGTCTACATACATTATGATTGTTTCCAAAGTACTCCATTTGTGGCTCATCTGTATAAAGCGTATAATACCAATATATTATGCGAAAACACAGTTAAAACATTTTGAAATAAACGGTTTTAACTTTACACAGATACAGACAGATTATTACTACAATTGAACAACTACTACTAATGTCTACATACATTATGATTGTTTCCAAAGTACTCCATTTGTGGCTCACTCTGTATAAAGCGTATAATACCAATATATTATGCGGGAATGCCATTGTTTTATTAGCTGCCCGCCTCTATGTGTTAGACCTAGATTACTTTGTCAATAGCGTAGTGGGCGAAAGGCCGAACACTGTCCAAATCACCTGCAAATGCTACATTTTACTATTTAGTACATATCACCTATGTTTGTCAACATTTGACACTTTGATATGGCCCAACAAATTGTACACTAATAGATAATGTTCAAGGAGTGTCTATTCTAGAATTTTATCTATGGAATTCGCAGGAAAAGTGTTGAGTTTCAACCTAGATAATAATAAATAATTGCTGATAAAATATTACACATTTTCTTAAATTTATACCATCAGTTTATCTCATAAATATAAATTGTAGGTTAAGTTATATATTAAAAAAAATAATAATAATTTCTGAGTACAATGCCAAATAGATCCAAGTCGAAAATAGGATATATTTTAGAAAATGACGAACCATAAAATGAGGGTGTTTAAAAACATTTTTTCTAAGTATAAATAATAGCTTTTTTTCGTACCATCGTTGACGTAAGTATAACTTACTTATTTGACAATATAAATCGTAAGTTTCTGTTTACATTTATTGTTTGGTTTCCATTATGAACGGAGTGATATAGAAAATAAGTATTTTACTAGTAGGGTAATTATGAAAATTATACAAATTTTATTTACTTTTGATCGCCTAGCAGAGGGAAAAATTAAGTTAAATGCTGCTGGTGGCGCACAACAAGATAATAAACGACTTTAAATGTAAGTACCTAATACAACTATTCTTGAATTGTAACATGAACGTCCGCCTAAGTTCATACCTCCTCGAAGGTTACATTGTACGTTCATTGAAACTTTAATAACTATAATTTATTCCATAAATAAATATTATTATTTAAAATTTTGGGACAAAAATATTCCAGAAAAATTATAAAATAGATAAATAGTACCTATTTGAAATATATTTACAGTAAAAATTCAAAATAACTAAAATTAAAATTGGTTTAAAAAACAAACTTCAAAATTTGTTATTAACTTACTCAAACAAGATTTAATTATAATGAGCAAAATACATAAGTGTATCAGTTTTCTTTATTTTCGGATCAAATTTCTTATCGGAAAATTCTAAAAAGCGATGAAAAATGAAAAACAAAAATAGAAAAACAAGAATAGAAAAAAAAACATATCTTAGAGGCTCATAACTTTTTAACTAAAATAATTATTAAAAATTTATTTTCATATTTCAATTTAGTATACTTTAACTAGTAGTAATGTTATATAAAATTTACAAATACTTTAGCAATATAAAAATAGGTTTGCTCTTTTTAAACCATCTTCTGCGGCTGTGAATATTTTTTCTTTGTTAAAGTAGCTACTCTATAAAACTGAGTTTATACCACTAGGATAATCTTAATCCCTATTGTAAAATTTTACTACTAGCTCGCTACATGGTACTGCAGTTTATACAGTATCCGGTAAATGTTATTATATTCTACACTGTAAATAAAAAACTGCACTTGGGATGCAGTGGAATGCAACTAATTTCAGCGTAGCATAGCGCATAAATTCTGGATTACAGTGTAATCTCTTCAGCTTAACCCAGAAAAATTGTAACAGTTTGTAGGGAAAAGAACTCTTTGAGAAGATTCTAATTTTATGGATTCGTGTGTCGTAATTTCGCGATTTCGCGAAATTATACTTTCCGGGGTATACGACAGGTTTATACGCAGAATTTATTACATATAAAATCGATGTCCATATTAAAGAAATTATTAATAAATTTACAAGGAGTGCTAAGTGCCTAATTAAAAGAGAAAATGTAGTCCTTGGACCGATTAGCTGCGCCTTTGTTAATTTTAATATATTGAAAGCTATAATTGCTTTTAACAATTTTAACACGTACAATTTATGATTTTTGTGATTATAATAAATGCTTACACATAAATAAACTAAAACAAAACATTATATGCGAAACATGTATTTAGATTTCTAACCTAAAGCATTTGCTTTCAATTATTTTACAATATGTTAGCTGCTATTATCGTTATTTATGACATATTGTTTACTGAAATTCCTATAATTTATGGACTTTTATTTTATTAACTTTACATATATATTTACTTATAAAAACAAACGAAAAGAAAAATAAACAATAAAAATAGTGACAGCTGAATGATTAATACGGTTTTCTCCTATTTTTCTCAACATATGCAATGTTTGAAATGTACGCATTTCCTTCAAAAGTGGGTTTAAAGTTAAAACACTGCACATGCGTAAGCGTGCGAAATCGTTACTCACACCCAACAGTGCGCTGGCGCATAAATATATCGTTATAAACGAGGGTTTAAGCGTTTTATCGCTTTTATCATCGCAATCTAGAAGATCTGTTGTGACACAGCCCTTCCTTTGTTTTCCGGAAACATTTTCAGTTTTCTGATGAAGCCAATTATAGCTCTAGGCGTCAAGTTCTTGGTCTCATCGGCTGTAAGATACATCTTACCTAATTGATTGAGTCTCTGTGTGATTACGGCTGGGCATTCACACAGTATATGTTCTTGACTCTTCGTCCTCTTCATAGAGTCACAGATGTCATTTTCAGTTTTACCAATATTGCACAAATGGTATTTTAAAAGTCAGTGGCCAGTGAGGACTCCTGTCATCATTCTAATGTCCTTTTTGCTGAGAGCTAGTAGTTCCTTGGTGTTTGTCGTAGCTGGAGAAATAAATTTCCTTACTTGACTCCCAGTTTTTGACCCCCTTCTTATTATGGCTTTGTGGAAGACCACATGAAGGTTCCGGTCCGTAGTATGAAAGTTTAGCCCCTTATTTTGCAAGTTCATCAGCTTTCTCGTTTTCTAGGATTCTCTCGTTGAATGAGTGTAATTTTATAAAGTTTATAATAATTACCAAATCAAATTACGTACACTTCTAATATAATTTAATTTTTGACTGCTAAAATATATTTATTTACTCTAGAATTAATATAATTATCTATAAATTTGGAAATTTCATCAAAATTTTCTAAGGAAAATCGATTTTTAGATGTATAGTTACTGCATCAAATATACGGTAGCAAATATTAGAAAAGAATCTTTAATACAATTAACAATAAATCTAGCATTATAAATCAATTTTCGGTGTGCAGGAAAATATTCTTTATTATTAAGTATAGTATATATGTATATTAATATAAAGATAACCTTTTTAAAATTACAGAAATTTTGTTTCGGGGTGCTAATTAAAAATTTGGAGTACCTCTATGACTATGCCTATAACTAACTATAAGTCTGAAAAAATCTTGTAAAGGCCAATCAGCTTATTGTAAAATGAGTTTCAAATATTTCTTCATAAAACTATATTTGCGTCTTCTTTAAGGTGAAAGAAAGCTTAGTTTAGAATTTCCATATTATAAATTCTTTATAAGATTGTAGGTGGCGTGAAATTTGCCCCAATTGAGAAATTAATTAACCAATAAATAATCAATAACTCTTATCAAAAATCTCGGCAATGAATACTTTGATTAAAGTGACATAAATAAAGCGAAAGAGCAGTGATTGACCAACCATTTTCCATATCAATCCACGCCTTTTGGTTGTCGATTGTCAAATTAAAAATTTGAGAAGTGAAATCACTTAGCTATAAAATTCGGAATAAATCATTCTAAATTACTTGGCTGTGAAGCCGCTAACAAATGCCGAACGCTGCCCGCAGGCCAGGAATAAATACGATTTGGAGCATTCGCTTCAGATTCGGAGCAGAGATGGCTGAGAAATTATGGTTTATCTAACCTCACACTCCGCCAAAGGGGTATACCGAGAGCTTTTCAATGATTTATATCGATATTTTTAATGTGTATAATTTTAAAAGAAATTTTATTCAATTTGGAATCACGTAATTGAACCAGGAAGTCTTCGTAGTTCTAGTTGTACTAGAATATTTATTAAAGTAGATATATTTACCAACTTTTCTTTCACATCTCAAAACCATATATAGATTTTGGTACTACTGACTCTTTTCCTCGAAAGTTTATAAAGTATGGTCCGCAAATTCATAATAGGATATTTGGATACATATAGGAAAATTCATGGTCTCCAATACCAAAGAAAATATGGTTAATAAAGTGTTTTAATATCAAAGAGCGTTGAAATGATGAAATAATAGAAAAAATGAAATCCTAATATAAATATTTAAGTAATAAATTTTCTTAGAACAAAAAAAAAATGGTTCTCGTATTAATTTCCTCAGGAAGTGTTAATTCTATGTAGGTATTATAAACGCTATATTTCAGTTGCTAACTATGAACGTAGAAACACAAACAATTGACAACTATTAAATGTTTAGGTATAAGGTTTATAGTATATAATGTATTTAGAACGGTAAGGATATTTTACCGATTGAAGATAATTGTTTGGAAGAAGACGGAAACGGCGACTCCAACTATTGTCTGCCATCGGTATTCTTTACTGTTTCTAAAGCTTATACAATATATGAATTTACTATATCATTTCTGTGCATTTGTACTAACCATGAACCTATATACCATTCTAGAACGGTATGTAATTATTTACCATTTTTTTAGACGTAGCAACCTAATTAATAAGCCTTTTCTTATGTCCGATCGTGCGAAAATAGTTATTTACGCAACTAGTTTCTAAAGTATTTTTTAGTCGAATGCTTTTGCGGAAATTATAGCACGAGATAAAACATACACATGCTGCATACAACATTTTTCATACAACCGAAGTATTAGTAAAAAATTATTTCAAACGTAAATAAAACAATTGGTACTTGTGTATATTTATGATTCCGAAATCCAAATTATTTCATCATTTGTAGCACAAAATTCATAAATAGAACATGGGCTTAAGTCCCTATGTTGGTTGTAGATTGTTCGCCTACAGCTTCTGAAATAGATTTACAACATACAGTGGGTTCCGAACCACTCGGACACAGCGGTATTTTTACATTTAGAGTGTCAAATCTTGAATTTGAACTTCAGATCTCACATTCCATTCAATTTGAGTTAGAGTGCGCTAACCAGACAGAAATAAACTGCACGCAGTTCTAATCTAAAGGTGATGGTTAAATAAAATTTGATTTACAACATTGTTTCTTGAGATACGTTAAGGACAAAAAATAAAATTGATTCATATACCGTTGGTTGTAGCAAAGCGATTTCATTGAACAGTTCAGTCCGGTATAACTGGAAGCAAAATCATAATCTGTGATCGGAGTGAAATAAAACCATATTTTTATGAAGTCTCATACATATTTATTAGCTAACGGTTAGAAGACAATTTGTCGATAGCATTATCTGCGTGTCAGAGTCTTACGCCGAGCTGCCGAGACGATAAGGCATTGTTCCACTACTGTAGGTTATTGAAATGTTCCCCGTATCAAAATCGATAACACTACACGGTCCCTGGTGTAATTTTTAACTTTAATTGTTATTTTATGTTAATGTGCATTCTGGACCAAATAAATAAATATATCACGCGAGAAGTGAACATTAAGAGTGACAGATCTTACCACATTCGATAATTTATTGATCGGTTTGTTGTCACACTACATGATTTGATCCAGTTTGTTCTTGTCCCGGAAGTTTCTCGTTCAATGCTGACGCGATTGGAGAAATACTTCGGAGATTTCAAAGCGAGCATCTAACATGTATGAAAAATTGAATCTCAAATTTTAAACGGGTATAATCACTTTATTTAATTTATAAATGCATACAGGACCAATTTCGTCACATTTGCTTAAGTATCGGTTACTTTAACCCTCAATTAATAGAAAAGAATCGCATCGAAATAGTAACTAAATTGTTTTTGACAACTTACATATTTTTTTCAATTTGATATTAATAAATTTGGAGGCTCATATACACAGCCATTATAAAGAATTATTTGATTTGAAGCAGAATTGACAAGAACAAATCTATTTGCCGAAATCTGGTTATAGAAACACACATGCCTAACTTATAGTCAATCTAATATTCCCGTGCTGGTGCTGGTGCTGATATTTATTTAAAGGAAAAAAATATTAACAGTATTAATAACGCTACCTGCAAATATGATTTCGACTGAAGATAGCTTTTCTATATTAAGGATATTAAACTCTATAAAGGAGTTAGATTCGAAATTTTGACTGGATTCGCATTAATGAAAAAAAAATTATATATGTAGAATATTAATTTTTAATATTTTTTTTAATACAAGAAGATTTGGCTAGTCTGGATTGTGCTCTGGTTTCAGTGAGTCAAGAATTAGAATGTTATGAAGTGTTTGCTCGAATTCTAGGTTTGCTGAAACCAGAACAAATTTTGGAGCAATGAAACTCTGAATTGTGCTCTAGTTTTACTGGGCCCAAAATTATTCAGAATGCTCTGATTCTTCGCCTACTGCAATCAGAGCACATTCTGGAGCAGTTTTGGCTGCTCTGGAATGTGTTTTGGTTTCAGTGGGTTAAGAATTAAAGCAATATAAAGTGATTGCTCTAATTCTAGGCCCGCTGAAACCTGAACACATTGTGGAGCTGTTGTGGCTGCTCTGGATTATTTGATTGTGGTGTGGTTTCAGCAGGTCACGAATTAGAGCATACTAAAGTGTATCATCTAGTATTTCTTTTTTCTTGTATGTTTTGATTTTGGTAATTATAAGAAAGTTTGTCCCCAAGGAAATTTTGAAAAGTCGACGCATTCGCTTCATCGCAGTATCCACAACATAAATCTTCCTACAATATTAATGTTCATAATAATATACACATGGGGTAATTTTAAGTTGGGAATTGTGGACCTTGGAGATCCAGTAATAAAACAATATGTTTTACAACTACATTTTTACATTATTTATTGACCTTGGGACGTTTTGGGGGTGAAATTGTTACATTGATGCTTAGTGGTATGGATAATACTCTAAATCTAAAATCCATTACGGTGTCACTTTGGACTCTCTATTTTATTGATGTCAAAAGTGCATTGCAAAGACGCATTTGTGTTTGCTTTTTTTCTAATTGAAAATTAACTTAAATTCATATTTTCGGATCAGCAAACCAAGCTTTTGGTTACGATTTTATATTTACGGTACATAGTATAAGTTACCATTAGTTATCTGACGGGTAGGTAATGGTTTTTCTGCTTTTTTACCGATTTACGATAATTTTTTCCGGGCTGTAAGTGCTCTAACATTTCATGGAAACATAAACGTAGTACTTGCGACATTAAAACTGAATCCAAACAGTATAAAATGAAGATTTATACCTCACTAATTTCATAACTCCAGGAGCTCTAAATCAAAACATCTATTAAATATTTAAACAGCTATGTTGCCCGGCAAATAAATTCTCTCAGATAACATCAGGACTTTTTCATCAGCTAACAAGAATAAATAACTGAAAATTGTTTATTAAAATCTATAATCACCGGTTGCTTGGATATTTCTTCATCTAGTATATCAAAAATTCAATCACTTGATATAATTTAGTTATAAAATTGATTTTGATATTTCTTGAAGATAAAAATACAAGCAGTTTTATAACACTATAATTTTGTAAGTGAAACCATTGTAATTTATTTATATCAATATCTATAATCATGCATAGAACTTTGATGAAGTGATAACAGAAACAATATTATTAATATTAAAAACTTAAATTTATTCAACATGTTTTACTTTCTTATTCTTCTTACTTTTCAAGAAGTGTTAGCTATCTTTATCATTAACAAAGATATCTGTAAGTAAATAATACTTGTTTGTGGTACTTATTAAATTATCATAGGCAAATTAGTAGTTTGCTATTGTTATTAATTTATCTTTTTAACGTGAATCACGAGATATATCATATCTATAGTTATGATTTAATATTTGAGTTAATGAATTTGACAGAAATATTAAATTTTAATATTGTAAGAAATTACAAAATAAAGATCTCATAAAAACAACAAACAAATAAATATCATAACATACAATTAAACAATAATTACAATAAATTTTCAAAAATGTATTTATTAACTGCTAATATATAAAAATTTTAAATTACATAGGATGATATTTGGACAATGGTAATATTTTGAAAAATATTTTGAATTTGAACTTTTAATTCATCTTAATTTTGAAGATTTCCTCAGTACAAACTTCTGATTTTAAAGGTCACCAATAAAAATAATCTAGATGTGTAAGACCGAATGATCTAGCAGATCATTCTACTATTCTACCATTTCCTCTAAAGTTATTAATGATTTTTAAAATTGTTGTTGCATTTATATATTCTCAGCATTGTACAGGATTGAATCGAAAGTTGGGCACATTATTTTACTCAGAAGTTATAACAGATATAAAAATATACTAAATAACAAAGTTAAAGGATACCAAGGAGGTCATTTGAGTATAGAATTTTTTTTAAACCATTGTTTCTCAAGTTTCAATTCGAAGTTACATTTTTAATTTTAAAAAAAATCTATTGAAGTACACGATATCACTCCGTTAGCCACAGTAGTAACTGAAGTAAAACTTTACCATCAAATAACAATATTTAATGATTAGAAGATTGAGCGATGAATAAGGCAGAGTAATAATTTCTGGAACTCAGTCAATATTTGGAAGGCTTTATTTCTGTTTCGACCGGTTTCTACCGATGGATTTCACACTGTATTTATTCATGCATCCATGATTCATCAGGTTTTACATATGGATATAATTAATTTTCACTTTCCCTCACTGTAAAAGTACTATTTGGAGTCGAAACCGGTCAGGGCAGATATAAAGTATTTCAAATATTGACTGAATTATTGCCCAAACCTAAAAATATTTAAATCCAACTCTAATGTCATATTATACTTGTAAACATTTCAGTTTACTACATTTTTGTTTGGACTATAGCTCCGTTGGATAGCGTGCTCCGAACTAGAAATGATCGTAGTATAAGATCCGGTCGAATCTCCTATGAATATCTATTAAGTCGACTATAGATCTACCTCAGAGTCAACCAAAAGGAAGGTTGTATATTTTATGTCAGCATTCAAATCGACTATGAATGTTTTCCTACAAATATATTATGTGTCCTTATCTGTTTTACAATTCCCTGATCGCGTTATCGTCCATCCAAATCTGTGTTTGTAAATAATGAACTATTCCAAGTCCAGAGTAATCGCGGCGTGTTCTTTGATGTTCGCGTCTCATTTACTCCTATACAGAGTAAAATAATGCTACTGACAGGCCGACTCCGACTACCACCGATCTGATAGACCTATCAACTATCATTTCCTAATATCTATCGGATTTATTCTTGACTAATGCAGACATTAAACCGTCATTGACACTGCGTGACAACCGGAAGATTCCAAGCTTGATATTCACTGGGCATGTTACGAAAATTTCGTTAATTTATTCCCAATGATATGGGAGGATAAACAGTTATGGATTAGCAAACCTCCTTTAATTAGGTTAGGAAATTTTATAGTAAAAGATTTTGTTTTTAAGAGGCTTCGGTGACTAAATTGGTTATTGCTCCGTAACTGAAATTTCGTAAAGTGTGAGGTCTGGATTCGATTCTTAGCGTCTATAATTATTAACTCTTAAATGTTGCCTGAGTGGTACAGAAGACACTATAAGCTGTAAGTTTCTTACAGAGAATTTATAAATCTCGACAATTAGAAGCATTGTGAAGAAAGAAGAAAAATAAGATTACTAGGGCTCTATCTACATCCTGCTGTGGTTATAATAATATAAATAATATAACAAAATCTAACCGAGACGACACGAGATACGACCCGGAACGAGACACTGTCTGTTTATCACGTTTTCTCGTTTTAATACAAAATTATAATAATAATCATATGAATCATAATTATTATTATAAACTTACTACCGCTAGATGTTTAGGTATATTCAAATGGGTCCATTTCTAATATTGTACAGATGCAACAGCAAATAAGTATATTAAATTTTAACCTGTAATAGAACTCGTCGAGAGCAACAATATTTATTATTAACTTTCCCCGAAATCTTAGCATCTTTACAAATTAACGAATCGTTTAGGCATTTTCAATAATTATACAACAAGAGGTTCGAAAATAATCGAATATACAGTTGAGGACGAGATGTGTTGCCTTGGAAACACAACGACACCGCAGGTGGAGTTGTGTTTTAAAGGTAACACATCGAGTCCGCAAACTGTATATTCAGATTATTTTCGAAGCTCGAGTTGTATATATTAAGACTATACAACGAATAAATCAACTATATTAAACAAATTATTTACTTGTCAATGTCAATGTCAAAAACTGTAATTGTTTATATTCACGGATGATACGATTAGGTAAATATGATTCAATTGTTTCCGGAACACCATTAGTGGTGTTCCGCGAAAACACGACTTAGCAACATAAATAACCGATGTTATACATCGTAACTAAGAAAAATTCAACTATCTGATTGGTCCATTTTCCAATGAGTTGTATAGTCCCAATAATTTGATCCAGTAACTGAAACAATGAAACAATTATTTTCAACAAAACTGAGTTGTCTAACTTTTTATATAGTACGTTAGGTCTGTGTTTACGGTCAATCAATTTTGACGATATAAGTTACTTATTTATTTAAATTTTCAAATTACAGTTAAGTTCTTGATATTTTACAATTAATTTCTTATTTTAAAATTATCCAAAGTCCTTCGTCATAAATCTGTACATTTCGTCTCATTAGGTTATCTCGTCTTGTCTCGTCTCGACCTTATCTCGGTTATAGTTATTTCGTCTCGTCTCATTTCGAAACTCGAGGGAAAATCTTGTCGAGACGAGATAAAGACATTTGTCTCGTCTCGCGGCTACACTAATTTAATTACTTAAATAATAAATGAATTCAACTTCTTGAGGAATCTAAATTTATCTGAATTTCATTTTTTCAAAAAATTAATGTGCTATATAGAGTTCCAATTAGAAGTCAGTATATTCAGGAAATATATCCTTTATCATACGAAATGTATGATTTTTATTAGTTGTTACTAAGGTGAGAAAATATTCATATGTAATGATTTCTCATGTTTCATGAACCAACTAATCGTAATTATTTATACATAAGAAGTGTTTTCATCGTTGTCTGTTTCCTAGAGTTTTGATGTTGGGTGTAAGACATGTATACACTTGATGAAATGTTGGAGCGTTTACCCGGAGTAAAAAGCGATCATAAATCGATGCATGCGTGTATTGTGGGGAATTTACGAGCACGGCAGCTGATAAATGGGACATTGAGCTGCCGAGCGAATGTCCGACGCGGCTGGATTAATTATTCCACGATTAAAAACTGATGTAAATACACACAACACACTCAAACCCACAAACACACTCTCAAGCACAGATTTATAGCCCATTCATCCGCATATTGCCAATTATTTATTCCATTACACGTCAAATTCCACTAATTTCTCATTTGGAATTCATTAGCTGTAACTGCTCTAATTTTCACGCTTGCCTATCAACCAACAACGATCACGAGCAAAATAATGCTATTGATATTTTATTCAATGACTTGCATTAGGTAAAGTGTTTAATCGGAATCTTCTTACCTAGTGTCCACTTTTTGTGATATTGTTATAAACAAATTTGCGAAAAATGACCCCAGAGACATTAATTTACGATAATTTTATTACTATTATACTTATTGTTCAGACAAAGAGAAAAATATATTTTAATATAAGATTAATTTATTATTTGTTGTACATTTGATTGTAAGCACAATTAAACGGAATTTCTAAATAAGTTATAAACTTTTTTACACAAGTATTCGATCCTCTGGAGATTCAAATATCTGATTTATGCATGCATTTTTGGTTTCGTTCAAGGGCAATTTTGTAAGGTCTATTATCTTACTTATGTCCTTCAATCCTAAAACACTTGAAATTAACCAAAAATGTTTTCTACCCCTAGAAATGCAGAGAATCAATTTTGAAAGGAATTAAAATTTATATATGAAGGTTGTTACCATCGAGATAGCATGTTCGATTAATAATCAACTTGTTTAGTTATCTTGTATTTAATTCTGTAATAAATAATACGCATTTTGAAAATTGTTGTCTTTATGTGTAATCATTTCCATTTTTTAAGAAACTATTGATAATTTCTTTAATTCGAAGTCATCAAATCATTTTCGAATAAAGGAATAATGATCTTGATTGGCCACCTGACATTATCCTTAAATGAAATAGTAGTAAACAACTTGGCTTCTTTCATTATTGCTGATACCTTCAAAAAGAAGATAATCGTCAATACCGCACTTGCCTGTTTTGTAACAACTGTAGGATAAAATTTTGAACAAAAAGCAATTTTATTAATACTTTTAGTACTTCGCAAGTATTATTCAATATTCCGGATATACTCGTATAGTTGTCTCGCGACTCTATAGCCATATCCTACCTTAGGTAATTTTAGGACAAAAGTAATGTTTCATAAAAGTTAATTACTAAAGTAATTGTTCAAAATGTCCTCCGTTGATCTGATTACACATTATAGCCCTTCCTGTAACTCAAAAAGTAACTCTCCAACGAGTATCAGTTGTGAGCCACATGGATATAACTTCATTCATAATGTTATGAATTAATTCTTCCCTTGTTTGACATTTTTTTGCATAAAATAAACTCTTTATGTATCCTCAAAAGTAATAGTCAAGAGGCGCTATGTCTGCTGATCTCAGTGGCCAACGAAAGACCACCTCTTCCAATTTACCGGTTAAAAAAGTTATTATTTAAATAATAAATATGTTCTAATATGTGTACCAAAATAAAGCGCGATCTATCTTGAAAATATAGCAGTAGCAAAATGTAATAATTCTATAGATCTCAGAACAAATTAATCGACAAAAAATGTGTATATGAGGTATTTTCGACTTAAAATTATATAATGAATACACCTGTATTAATTAGCTAATAAGAGATTAATGCCAACAATAGTACAAAAATTTTCAGTTTCCCTTAAATAGACAATATCACTCGGAGTAATATGTTAAATGAACTATTCAACATTTCCGTCAAAATTTCGATTATCATTTTATTGTTATTTTTCCTAGGTGTTGCTGAAAATTTGTCTTGTTGGTGCAACTTGGCACAAAACGTAAAATATGCATAAAAAATCATCATTTGGAACCTTGTGGTCCTCTTGTGGGCAAAAACATCTTTATAATGCCTTTAGTACATAAACAAGTAACAGTGATCTCCGAATCAGATGGTGGTATTTTGGGTGAATGTTGGCAAGTATGGGATGTTATTTTTTATGTTCCATATGTTTGTTCCCGCCTTCATACCGTGTTGAATAATGTATAGTGTGGTGCTGGTGTGATTTAACAAGACGTACGGCCCCGTTTATGTCACATTAGGCCGCATTACAGCGCATTGTGTGTAGTGGGTGCCGCGGACATGGTCCTAAGTGTCGCAGGGTCTCCGTGGGTGGACAACCGAATTTCACGCACGATCACATATATCAACCACATTCACCAAATTCCATAAACATTTACAATTATACGATGCAATATGTTATACACAGAGGGAGAGAAATACAAGGTTTTCCTTTACATGTAATTTGAAACCAAAGTCTGCAAAGAAGGATTGGAAAAACCTACTGCCGAATTCACCATTTCTTAATAAAGGCTTGACCCTCTGATCAACTCTAATCCACGAATAAATTCAATTCACCATTAAAAAAATCAATGATCAACTGATCCGTAGTATTCCATTAATCTTGTAATTAAAAATATAATTATACTACATATGTCAACAAAAAGTAGCAAAAAGTTTAATTTACACTCGTAAAATTACATGAACTGTCAAAAACATAAACAAAATTGCGAATCAAGTTGGTGAATTAGAATAAATGTCGATTTATGGATCAGCTTGATTCTTGAATCAGTTGATCATTAAGAGATGGACTAATGGTGAATCCAGCTGAAGTGATGTAATTATTAAAATAAATCATTTTTCGCGCCACCGTTTCCGTAAACCTAACTTACTTCCATAGCAACAGAAGTCGTAAGTAACAGATAACATGTATTTTTTGGTTATCATTGCCAATGGTGTGTTATAGAAAATAACTGTCCTACTAGTAAGGTAATTATGAAAATCATAAAGTTAACTATAAAAAGTTGTAAATAAATTAATCTGAACAGTCAAGTGGTCTCTCATTTTAAACTTATACTTTAACATTATTTGAAGTTAATTTCTGCCGGTGGCGTGAGAAATATATAAGCCACACGGAATATAAGTATTGCAACACAATTCTCGTACGGTTACAAGAACTTAGGCTCCACATTATCGGCCTCAGTTCATACTTCTTCGATTGTTATAATGTATTTACATTCCTTATAGCTTAAATAACTATTAAAAAGCAGTAGAACAGTAGAAACTTATTATAATGAAGTTTGAAAGAACAGATTACGGATATAACGGACAAAATAACTTTATAAATGTTATACATGTTTAAGTCCAAGTACCACAGATTGTTGGCGCAATACAGACATTTGCAATCAAGGAGGTTCTACAGAAATCGTCCGAGTTGCTTTTAACTTGTACATTGTTGCTAGTCTGTGTAGTTTAAACGTATTCGGAAAACATTTTTTTATATAACGGACTTTCAGCTTTAACGGACACCCCTTATACTTACACTCACATTTGTCTTTTATATCGACATTCAATTGTAATTTTTACTTATGTCACGAATTTATCGTCAGAAAAATCATGAGATGAAACCTGTCGTAAAAAAAATTTTAAATATTATTTTGAAGACGAGGTTAAATTCCACTTGAACTGTGCATGTCTAAACTGTAACCATAAATCACTACTTTACTCTTTCACTTAATTATCTCACTTTAGTCTGCTAAAAACTGCGTCAGCAATAATTAAAGCCGACAGCATGTGCCACAGAAAAATAAAACGCTAATAAAGTTAAAATAATATGCGACATGGCACGCATTCAGAATGTCAGTGACTGCTACGACATACGACATTAATTTGCGTGCTCACGTACATATACCGGCGAAAGAAGAAAGAAGATTGAATGCCGGAAAGAGAAGATATGAATAAGTAAATTTCGACCAAGTAATTCCTTTCTTCGTGATGCTGCACTTCTGTGGCTTTGACCTGTGTATTTTGCACATTAAGTGAAAATAAATCTTGAAGTAAACGGGAGACGCCTTACTAACAAAGCGCCATACCGGAATTGCAGCTAAAGTGCGAACTAATGGAACTACAATAAGTAATTGCGGAAGTCGAAGGCTGTAGGCGTTACTCGTGTCAGAAGTTTATGAGAACATCAATCAAGGAAATGTGCACAACTAGCTGTCAAAGAATTCATTGTTGCTAAGAAATATACAACAACATTTTCCACATCAAATACAAATTATCATAATTATTAATGTGCTTTTGCTACTGCAATAACACATAAAATAAAATGTTATAGCCGATTCATAATTCAGTCAATCATTTGACCAACCTTTTAAATTTTTATAATTTTTTAGTAATATAACAATAAAAATTGATTGATTCCGCTGTCACTTCTCGTTGAAACATTTTATACACTTAATTTATAGGGAAAACAAAAATTCTCGGTAAGTTTTAAAAAACTTTAATCTTACGACACGTATTTCAGTTTACTAGGCCATTATCAGGAAAAGCTGAGGATGCTGGTATTAATTAAAAATGGTCATTTACATTAATTTTGTTAAAAATGTCTGGTTACCTTCCAGTATTATATAAAGCGCAGTAAAAATATGACAATTAGTAATGTTACAGTATAATAAAAGTATGTAATAATATCATTTATGTCTTTTACCAACTTCTAAGCAAAACTCATAATAATTTAAAAGTTGCCTAGCAATTTTTGGAGTCAAAATGGTTTTCAGTTCTCTAGTAAGTGATAACTACAATATAATGACATATTCCTAGATTACTCGAGTTCTTGCTCCCTTTGCATCAATTATTTTTTATTTCCCTATCACATTATTTTAGTTCTAGTGATAAATTTAAAATACAATCTGTTTATCAAGTAATATCAAGTAGCTTGAAATTGAAATCAAGTCAAGTTATTTTTCATTTCCCCCTCATTTCTTTCTAGTATTAGTGATAAATTTATATATGTACAATATGTTTATCAAGTAATATCAAGTAACTTGAAATTTCTTGATATCAAGAAAAGTAGCTAAGATAGAAAATCAAGCCAAGTCAAATAGTGAATTTAAGAAAAACTAGATTATCAAGTCAAGTCAAGTAATTCACAAAAACCTCAAGCTTCTTGACGTGATTAAACCCTAGTAATTCTTTAATCTGGATTAGACATATTCATTGTACCACAAGATGTTTATTTTTTTCTTTAATCCAACTATGGAAACTGCAGTTATTTTGACAAACCCAAAATAGCGCTAAACTGTTCTTTTGTAGTTTGGTACAGGAGCTCGTATAAAGTAGCTTGAAATTGTTTGATATCAAGTAGCTAAGATATAAAATCAAGTCAAGTCAAGTAGTGAATTTAAGAAAAGCTTGATTTTCAAGTCAAATCAAGTAATTGACAAAAACCTCTAGCTGCTTGACTTGATGAAACTCTAGTAATTCTTTTATCTGGATTGTGTGACAAGATGTTTATTTTTTTCTTTAATCCAAGTACAGACACAACAGTTATTTTGACAAATACTCTTCTTTTGTAGTTTATTACAGGAGCTCTTATTAAATTTTCCTATGACCACTGTTAAAAATAGTCTTTTTAACGGTTGCTTATCAAGTTAAAAATAAGAGTTTATAACACAGTGAATACTTTTAAATCGTTGTCGTTGAAAACGAATTAAAAGTAAAAAACAAATTTACTTTTAACACTTGTTGTCAGTTGTTCATAACAAATACATCATGACCTGTCATAAATGTGATTCTATAATGCTTAGTTTTTATTTACTAATACATAACTAGGGTCGTAGGTAAAATAGTGTATGATATTTGTGTTAAAAGTGATTTTATTTCGTTCGTGGGGTTTTTTACCCCACTCACTCATAAAATGTCACTTTTAACACTTATATCATAAATAACTATTATGACGATTCCTCGATACTATATAAGACAAACTATCATTTCAATCCAGTAGCTACTGTGAGTAACCCTTGTGGAATCCGGTGTTCTCATGCAAATCCCAGCGTTATCCGTCATCACTGCTGTCACATCTCCCAAAATACGATTTCCTCCGCGTGTAACGATGCTTGTTAACAAGCTCATCTAGCGCTAGTTCCTAAACTTTGATGGCAGTGCCGCCAAAGTCCGCGCGCCGCTGTTTCGTATGCAGTGCGCGTGCGATACGAGCCGTATGTAAACCACAGCCCACGTACAGCGAATTTTAATAAATTGTGGAAACCCAGACTTTACGATGAGTATAACAAGTAAATCCTCACTTTTAATGCAAATTATTACTTTATGAATAGAAGAGCTCACTTTATGCGGCATCCTAGTCGTAGATTCCCGCTAAAAGAGATATGAAGAGAAATGTTTAATTGAAATTTCAACGGAGTCATCCTGCTATGGTTTATTGAGGATTTAAGACAGGCGTAATTTATGCAAATTCTTGGGCAGGAATTTATCGCGAGTTTTTATGAAAGCGACTTGCGTTACAGCTTTATGGTGTAAGATAATAGGGCTTCATTAATATTTTTATGAAGTGTCATACTGATTTCTTCCGGAATGCTATATATTCATATTAATTAAGGATGCCGTTCTTATACATATGTGGATAATAATTATACTAGACGCCTATGACTTTATATGGACACATTTTATTTCTCATTCGGAGAAATTTCTATCGATTAAATATTGACAAGTATATTTATAACTTACTTTATACTTATAATCTCGGAACCCAGTTTAATCCACCTATTAAGTATAGAAAATATTAAAAATATTTTTTTAAAAATCATGACTCCACCTCAAATCCTCTGGTAATTCTGGCAAATGCTAAAAGCGCTAAAGCCAAAAAGTAAGCATTTCTTCTTTATTTCCAATGTGATTATTTCAATTAAGTCTTTTTACTTTAATTTTTTTTTGTGGTCAAGAGTCAAAAATTTGTATTAGTCGCCAACGAAATAAGGAAATGAAATAAAATAATCTTGAAGTACATCAAATTTATTTCTTCTTGTACTCAAAAAAGGAGGTACTGGAATTGGGCTAAAAGATCTACTTCCATTTTATAATAGGCTCTTTATTTTATTTCTTTAATTTAGATTATGTATTATTATTAAAAAGTAGACATGTAATACATATATAATATTTATTGAAACATTAACTAAAAAAAAACTGTATAGCTCTTATTCTTTTTACAAAAGTACGATCTTTTATGTTCTTTGTGATCTTACTTAAGTAGCTATGTGATTTTAACGAGCATGACTCATAGCAAGCGACCTGTCTGGTCAGGTAGTCTCACTAAATAGGTCAAGTGAAATAAGAGTGATGGCACTATAGTTCGAGAATTTTATAGAGTCCGGAATACTCTAGAAGGTTTGAGATTAATTACCCGCAGGTATAAAGTGTCGTAGGTTTGGTTGTTGGCTGACATTTGAGAGTAAAGGAGAATATGGAGAGTAGAGAGCGTGAAGTCAGAGTCTGTAGGGTTAGTCGATTAGAGTGAAGTGAGTCGAATCGAGGCAGACATGTAAAGTAGAAATAAATATTTTGTGGAAATATGATTTTGATGAAAAAAACACAATAAAAGATTTTTTATTAGTTTTTAGTATATTTGTTTGAAGTGGATTTTACCGTTTCTTGACAATTTTATTTATATTATTGGTGAAATAGTTTGTCAATCTAGCCTTTACAAGGAGAATGAGTTCCGAATAATTCGCACACAGCAATATTTCTATTTGTTTATTAGTTGTTAACACTGCAAATTTAGTCAGAGAGCGTTAACCAAGTACACTGCTAGTATTTTTTTTTTGACTATTGGTTGTCAAATAAATCCGTTTGTCGTATCGATGACGATAATATGAAAATAATCCCGCAATTAACGGTAAGATCTCTGGTATATTTCGCGTTCATTATCCTGATTTGTTCCCGTAAGCAGCTTGGAGAAATCCGTCTGATCCGTCACAAGTCTGCTTGTGGGTGCAACGAATCCCAAACCGAATTCCGTGCTAAGTAAGTGTTAATCACGTCGGAGGTCGGCGCGAACCAAAGACTTGAACTTTATTACTGCCGCGGGAAATATATCTTGGAGGAGCCAACATTCCGCACGCGAGCAGGTGAAACAGTCAGGGATTAGAAATAAATATCACTTCTTACACTAACCTAGCAGAAAAGTGTCCATTACATTCAGAGTAATAGTGTTTGTTGGTATTTGATAAATGTAAGACGGGGGAAGGGGATCTCATATGGCTTGAGCTACAACCTACGACAATGATGGTTATCTTACTTTATTTACTAAGTATTGAATCAATGAATTGATGCAACACGAACGCATAGGAACATGATGATTAGGCATTTGTTTTTCGTATTATAATGGCTTATTACATATTAAGGGTTGTACGATGCATGTACGCACGAAGTGGAAAAGATACACAAGTGCGTAATTATTTTACAGCTAGAACTATGTACTACATTTTTCTACGACCATTATTTAACTATTTCGATCACACCACGATCACAGAATACACTGAAAGAGTTTACATATCACTAGTAAATAGTCCCAACTCTAGAACATAAAATCAACTCTGTCAAACTGTCAAAATGTCAAACGCAAAAATATAAATTGAAATGATTTAATACCGAATGAAACAAAACTACGCACAACATTTCTTGTTTATTTTTCTTCATTAGTCATAATGTTTTAAATTAGTAGTAATTATTTTGTCTTATTTATACTGCTAACATAACTATAGTACATATATAAGTGCAACAAGTGCAGAAACTTGCCTATTTCCTACTAGGTGTGAAAGTTTCGACACTAGACACTGGAATCATACAAGGTGGGAAATAGTTAATTTTGCACGAGTGGCAGACTATATTTTTTCTATAACTACACTGTTAAACGTTACAAAACAAATATACATACACGAAAATTATTTGACATAAAAAACAATACGGAGCAGATAAGTTCACAAAGAGTACCTTCACCTATGCACAATGTTGGCAATTACTGTCTGAAATGATTTCCTACATTTTAACCCACGATTGTGGGAAATACACAACTTTGAAGCTTTAGTGTGAGATAGTGCCATTTTCGTAGAAAAACATATTTACCGGTTTCAGGATATTAAACTTTTGTTTACAGAGACAAAAGTAAACAAGCTAACTCTGTCATAATTAATAATTTTGACAAGTTAGTTTGGTAATAATATAACCGTACATAATTGTCAAAATAACATGGGACAATTGTTATATCATATCAAACCATACAGATGTGATCACGAAAACGTTACTCACAAGAGAATTTTATAAAATAATATTTATCAATAATGTGAAACCGGTAAACTATTCAACAAACCACGGAATCATACCAGGCCTTTGATGTCGGCAGGTACAATACTCATAATTATCCTAGGTGTGTTAATAGCTATAACAAATGCAATAAAATAATCATCATGAAATTAATACATTAATTGATATATTAATATCTATTTAAAACTGAGTGAAGTTATAAAGTCTATTTGATCATTAGGTATTTATTATAAGCTTTCTTAATTTCTAAAAAAATCAGAATGTAGAATTTTAATACCATGTCTGCAACATGATTTGATTTGAAGAAACTAGAGTTCTATTTATTATTTCTAGGAAACATTTAAAAAAAAATTCAAAATTATTTGAAATAGAGTAAATGGTGCTGATAGCTATGCTACAAAAATATTAATATATTACTCTCTAGTCTCTACTATTGGAATTTATACAAAATAAAATATACTTAAGTAATACTTTATTTCAAAATTAATATACTCGTGTATAAAAACAAGAAAAACCCTAATCCCTTATTAATTTCTTAATATATTTGCTTGATTGCAGATAGAAAATGCAAATAAGACGAAAACGAAATAACATTAACGGTACTTCCATACGTTATAATTATATTTTCAAAGGTTTATCCTATCAGTAATTTATTCGATTATCGATAATCTGCAGATCTTCACGATTACGCAATTTGCAGTTCATATTCACTTGATTCTATTTTGCGGTTGATATTATCGACGCATTGATTAATATCGATATTCAGTCGTCATGTCTAACGCAGGAAATTATCTCATTTTTCCATCGGACGCGTGTCGTATATGGCTGTTCCATTTTTAATATGGACACCAAATTAAATTAATTTGACAGGTTAAATGATTGTTGTACGTGTTGATAAATATATGGTTGTAAATATTTGACAGAGCGGCATGTTGTTTCTGCTAAGTTTCTAAATTTCACCATAAAAAATGAGTTATTATATTTTTAATATATTGGAGCTATTATTAGTTTGATGCTTTTGACACACATTTGAATATCATATGCATATTTGGAAGAATTAAGAAAGACTTTTTTATAAAGCGAATTTAACTTTATAATCAATTTGAAGGACTTTAAGCATTCTATTTTATAATGAATATTTTTATTGTTACTATTTGCAATAGAAGAAAACATTGTCCATCTAAATATTTATATAAATTTTGAAAATTGTCTTTTATATATTTTAACTTTTCGTCAATTTGATTTTGTGTCTCAAAATGTTGTATTTAATGTTATTTAGTTAAATGTTATACGGATAACTTATTTTATTTGTATTTTAATAAACTTATAATACTTATTTCTAAAAATACAGCATTTGATTTATAAAACTGAAAAATCAAAAACATTCAATTTTGGGCGAAAATTTGGTGGTTTATCGGCCAAAAATTTTCTAAATTTTGTTTCGGATTTTATTGAAAGAACTCACTGATTTGAATTTTTTCAACTGAATTTAATTATCTTTTTCCGTTTTCGAAATATTTTCTCCTAAAATAGAGGATCAAACAAGAGATTTTTTAGGGCCGAATTAGGAGTACATGAAAAAATCTATTTTTATTGCAATAAATGAAATTTTTCGACGAAGAAAAAAATCCTGTCATATTTTTATTGTTTAATTTTAAATCAATTTTGCGCTGCTTTTAAAATCATGGAAAATGTAAAAAAATTATTCAATAAGTTTTTCTTCAAACGTCAAAAAAGTGACATCTTTTTGACGCGATTCATAAGCTTGAAGGTTACTTTCTATGCCGTCGGAGTAGAATTTTTTACGTTTACACTCCCGAAGTAAAAATAAAAGAAATAAGTATCCATAAAACTATGTAGAATCAGCTAATAATAACTTGTATAATAAAAACCTGTAAAATTGCCCTAAATGTCACTATAAAAATAGATAACCTAAGAAAAAGTTACTAAAACCGAAACATCTAAATAACCTTATATTGCTAGTTGGGTTTGCAGTTAGGCGAAATCATCATGACACCAACTATATCCATCTATCTCTTACAAGGTACGAAAGATACAATTATAACATAGACATGACGTTTGCGCAAAACGAGCAAGGTAGCTTGAAAAACAGACATTTTTTGTTTCACTTTCATCATGACCCTTTCTATTACAGGCATAAGATATATGCTAAAAACCATCAAAAACTAACAGGTTTAAAATGATAACCTACAATTGAACGTCAAAAGTAAAATATTTTTTAAATTATCTACCTTTGAAAAAAAAATAGAATGTGTCATTCAGAATAAAACTGTCTCTGTGTGCCTCGCATGTAATTGTCCGATTTGCATTGCTCGTCGTGCAAACTTCCTCACTCGCCACACAAAATATCACTTTTACTCTTAATAACACAATGAACTATTGTTTAGAAACCAAAGAAATCGAAAGAGAATGCAAGTACAAAAGTACCTACTGTTTGAACTTAAAACTTATCCCTTTATTTCCGAATGTGCTAAGAAGATTAAGTACCATTGAAAGGGGCCTAAAGCATTCGAATACAACGATATTTTTATTGGGTGAAAGATTGTAATATTTGGGATTATATAAACCCCGTTGCTCATTCGGATCAAATTCAACACGCATTACTTGTCGACTCTGAAAGCTGAATTCCAAAGCTTGGTCGTTGTTCTCGTACGAGATACGTCTGCAGTGTATTTTTTAAGATAGCACCTAAGCATCTCTCGCTTTTGGCGATGAGCCGAAGCTGCTTATCCTAGAAGCGTTCGGGGTTGTATGTTGTCGACCTTTCAGGATAATGGGCATGCATGGCACATGCCAGGCACCCGAGGACATGTTTATTGGCACGATTTTCGATTATAACGTGTGAACCACACCTACAGTGTTATTACAGTGCTCGTCACTGCGTCTGACAGGAGATATATGCGAGTTATGGCGCAGATAGCCAGCTATTGCTAAATGACTCACTTTAGTGATCATAAAGTTCTGGCCGCGGCCATCCTTCAATTCCCACGAGGAAGACGCAGAATCCTATCCACTTATTCACTTCGCTACAATCTAACCACTTCTATGACCACAAACAATAAATAAATATAACACTCATGGTGTATTACTTATTGCGGTAATTATTTATACCAAAGAGGACATTTATAAAAATTAGTGAAATAATGTAGACAAATAAATAAAGCAGGGAATAAAATAACTGATGTACACTCTGAAGAAAACAAATACAGTACTGAAGAAATTAAAGCATATTCTGAAGTAAATAAGTATAATGATACAGGTCTTTATTTTAAATGGTACACATTGCTATCTTGAGGACTATAAGAGCTTACGAAGTCGATTAAATTAGTAAACAATTTCTATTTTACAAGACTATTTCAATGAGCATAAAATTAATTTTATCTTGAGAGCTGTAAATGCTATGAAGTTGATTAAATTAGCAAACAATTTTTGTTTTACAAAACTATTCCAATGACCATAGTAGTATATTGTATATCTAACTGACACTGTTTTTACATAGTAAAGTTATAACAATTAGAACCGCATGGTGATTCAACAATTAATCCCAGTGATGCCCATGAATTTTTCAAAAATTTAATTCTTCATTATTGTATATCTGGTAGGAAAAGTGACTTATTTCCGGATGATGGTGGAACTTGTGGGACAAGCCGTAGGCGAGGCCAGTAACACCAGGAGTTCGGGAAGATACTTTTCCTATGTGGTATAGAAACTTTTTTTTTTTCGATCCGTATATATACAATAATTATGAAATAAATATTATTTTAATTTTATTTACCGAAAAAAATGACACATTGCAAAGGTGTCAGTTTTCGTTAGATCGAAAAAAAAATATTTTCTACTGACCCACTGAAACAAAGCCAAGAATTAGAGCAAATACTTCTGAGTGCATTAATTCTTGATCCACTGAAACCAGAGCACAATCCAGAGCAGTCAAGACTGCTCCAGAATGAAGTCTGGTTTCAGCAGGTCTAGAATTACAGCAAACACTTCTGAGTGCTCTAATTCTTGACCCTTTGAAAGCCTATGCCCCCATGTAGTCGGCACCCATGATAAGTACAGAAGAAGTTAATGTATAAATCAGAGTATATATACATATATGATGCAATTATACAGAAAACTATGAGAAAATTTAGAGCAAGAATGTAGCACACTTAATACCCATTTGCACCAACAAGACTTAAATTCTAAGCAACATTTAAAAAAAAAAAATTAATCCAAATATTGACAGCATCGTTAAATAGTTCATTTGATATTTTATTCTGATGTGATGCGAGTATTATCCGTTTAAGAAAAACTTAAAATTTAAGTAACAACCAGCCATAAATAGATTAGGAATAAAATCAACTAGAGCAAATAAGACCAGTCTCACTAGCTGGCATGGAGAGTGAAACACAAAAGCCATTTTTGTAAGAAATAGTAATTTAAAAACTGAATAGCGAGATTTAAACATCAGTTATTCAAATGATCTTTGTATTCAGTAAAGAAATAATAAAAATTAAGTGTTAGTGTAATTTATAGAAGAATTATTTATGTGGCAGAAGTTATTTAAGAGTTAAGGAGAAGTCATCAACGACTTATGTCGTGCAAATCTCCAATTTCAATTAAACTTTCTATGTCCGGCAAAATAAAGAATCCGGTGTGCTCGTAAAGTATCCTCTGTCCAAGGCAGCAACAATTAATTTCGATATCGTTTAATCAAAAAGTAAATCAGTCAGTAGCCAGTGTCACGCACGAGTTATTGAACCTACAAATGAATGTATAATTAATTGAATAAATGTGCAGCAAGCATCGTATCTCGCATCTACGCCGGCGCCTAAAAGCCCGCAAAGATTTCTCGATTCCACCGTCGGCGGACGATATTTATTATCGTTTATATTTAAACCAAGATTAATGAACACTTATTATATTGGATTTCTCTGAAACAATAGCGATTTTTAATTACTGCCACTGATTAATTGAAAGCACAGTGATAACTTACAAATAACGGGTTTGTTTTGATTGTGATGTTAATGTGACCGCATTTGTCTTTCTTTAATTATGAGAACCATTCTGGGCGAAAGACACCATCTCCTTATTTATCTCGTTGAAGATATTTCGATGTAACAGTTAACGGATGATTGAAGGAATGAAATTACTGAAGTTCAGTTAGTTTGTATAAATTTTGTTTCAACTCCTATCGGTTTCGGTTTCAGAGAGTGAAATTCGGAGTAATTTAAAAAATATATTACTTGTAATTTTATTCCTTTCATCAACCAAACTCCGGTCAAGAAACTATACCTCCATAACAGTTAACATTCAATTCTTCTTATATCATAAACAGTACCTCAAAATTAAGTACTTTTGGCACATTTTTACATTACACGCATTTTAATGGCAAAGTAGGTTAGACAAAAACGGTTGTGTAATAAAATGGAAATTACTGCCCTATTTCCTTTTTCTTTGTAGTTCTGTATTTTCTTGTAGTCTATAATTCTTTTATGACATATTTGTCCTCAATATTGTATTGTTCAGCCTTAGACGTAGTTCGGTCGTAGTCATAAATTCATAATATAGACAATTTATTTAAATATTCCTTAAATGGACAATATATCATCGTAATAAAATGTCAAATGAACTAATCAACATTGCTGTCAAAATTTCTGTTAGCTTTTTTGTTGTATGCCTTATTGGTGCAACTGGACATTAGTTCTTTAAAACCTCGTCAAGTCTGTACGAAAAGAAATCCACAAAATTTTAAAACAAGATTATTACGATTTTAAGATTCAGTTTAGTTTTATAAACAGGGTTGCATTGATTCAAATCACTTGATTTAAATCAGATTTAAATCACATTGATTTTTTTAAATCATTGATTCAAATCACTTGTTCTGCAATTGTTATTTAACATTCCAGATTTACGTAAATGGGGGGAAAAGCGTGACAGTAACGTTATCATGCGGCAATACTTTCAAAAACTGGTGAATCTGTTTCATTTCGCCGATAAAATGACTTTACTGGTATATTATTTTGAATTTATAACGCAGAAAATTTTTACACCAATGTGTATTTTTTTCTTAAATTTACTTTGAAATGTGGTACAGTAAAATCCCGCTATGACGTCATCGACGGGAACTTAAATTGATAAAAGTAAAATAACACATTTCGACGTTATAACCAGTTTTCCGCAATAAACACATATCGTTATAAACGGATTTTAATATGGTTTTTAAATGTTTCTTTAAATTTTTACTTATTCTTTACAATAGTTTTTTTTCATAGATCTCACACCTCGCTCTCCAGATCTCATCCTCCCCAATTAAACAATAATAATAGGTCAGCTCTTTAAGCTACGTTGGTTGAAGGCTCGAAAATATAATAAATACTTATTAAGACTACATACATGTCTAGTAACTACTGTTGCATCACTAGTAGCGCGAAATAGTTTATTATTTTATTTCGCATGTCCATTCCTCGCCTGACGTCATGCTACCTGTCACTGTCACATGGCATGTCATTCCAGAGGACATGCCACTGTTGTGCAAGGAGCAACCATGCGTCGTATGTTATAATCCTATTAAAATAGTCCGCTGCGACTAATCATCGATGAATTTATTTCATTAAGCTGATACTATCATAGCGACTTTATTTCAAACTGGTTTCATTTTTCTACATTTTGTAATCTTGAAGGTTGGAGTTTTTCTGAGAAATAAACTATAGTCAAAGATTTGGATCAGTCTCCATCTCAGGGAGATTGAATTTCAAAATAAACATGAAGAATTTAAAAATAAAAACAGATATTTTGATATTTATTTCTGTGATATGGGTAATATTATTACTAATGCAAGAATACCTTGGATCCCCTTAACCTTAATATAAATGTATATAAATATATATGTTAGTAAAGTAGTAAGTAATTTAGATTGAATATATATTAATATTTGGTTTAAAACTTATTTGTTTAAATAATTATTTGGTTAATTGGAGCAGCAGCTTTTTTGGGTTAAATATTAAAGAACGGTAATCACATCAATATTGTAATACATCATCTAAACGCTTAATTGGCATAGCTTTTCGTTTAATTGTGACAGTAATAGTGACCCAATTTGAGGGAGGGTGATTTTGAACTAATTACATTAGGACAAGAATTGGAGTATTTGACAGTGAGTGAGCACCCATCTCACAGTTAGTAAACATTATGGTGACTGGTTTTTATGAAGGGTGATTTTGAACTAATTTTATTAGAATATCAATTAGAATACTTCATATGAATGTACACCCTTCTCACAGGTAGTAAACATTACCCTGCTGGTTTTTATGGACAGTAATTTTGAACTAATTATATTAGATCAAGAATTAGAATACTATTCAGCGAATGAACACCCTTCGCACAGGTAGTAAAAATTACGGTCCCTGGGTTTCATCATCTAAACGTTTAATTGGATTAGCGTTTCCCTTAATTGAATCAGTAATAGTGACCTGATTTTGAGGGAGGGTGATTTTAAACTAATTACATTAGAGCAAGAATTAGGGTACTTTACAGCAAATAAGCATCCTTCTATCAGGTAGTAAACATTACGGTGTCTGGTTTTTATGGATAATGATTTTAAACTAATTATATTAAGGCAAGAATTAGAGTACTTTACAGTGACTGAGCACCTTTCTCACATGTAGTAAACATTACGGTGACTAGTTTTTACGGAGATTGATTCTGAACTAATTATATTAGGGCAAGAATTAGAGTACTTGACAGCGACTGAGCACCTTTCTCACAGGTAGTAAACATTACGGTGACTGGTTTTTACGGAGGTTGATTTTGAACTAATTATATTAGGGCAAGAATTAGAGTACTTTACAGGGAATGAGCAATCTTTTCACAGGTAGTGAACATTACCGTGACTTGTTTTTAAACGAAATGTGATTTTAAATTAATAATATTAGGGTAAAAATTGGAGTACTTAACATTGAGTAAACATCTTTTTCACAGGAAATAAACATTGCGATGACTAGTTTGTAGGAAGGACGATTTTGATCTAATTACATTTAGAGCAAGAATAAGAGTTATTCCCAGCATTATTTTAGAATTCATTTTTAGTTGGTTTAATTAGACTAGACCCTTAATTAGTCCAAAATGGATTAGTTCCAGGTTCCATCGTATTTTTAAATAAAATAAATTGAATACTTTACTTAAATAATATAAGATGTTGGTGTGTAAAGGCCGTTTAAGCAACCTCTTCTTTTTGTTCCAGGTGAAAGATCTTCAGCTAATCGCGAGGTAAGCGAATAAATCGTGTGCTTTGTTTGGTATTAATCCCAGTGTTCTTATTAACGCGCAGAATCCATAAATAATAAGTTGGTGGTAGATTGCTCGGCTGGCTTGATTAAAACTAATTGAAAAGTAATCACATCCATCCATTGTGGGTCCGGCGGCCCCTTTAGCGCGCCCCGGTTGGCTCGCGGACACCGATCTGCTTTATGAGCCAATTAACAACGAACGAGAGAGAGAAATTTTTACGATTGGGTATTGTCTTTTGATTTGCAAGATAGGGAATCTTCGAGGATTCATTACACGATCCCACACGAGATTTAAAATGCGAGAGATAGCGGAAAACATTCCCCAAACCATTCAACTCTTTTTTGGATTCCAATTTTTTGGTGAGCTTTTACTGGTCTCGTTTCCTCAATGGTAACTTATCCAATATTCTTGCGCTTATCTTCGTCTAATTAATCAGAAGTTTAGAACAAATAATGTTTCATATTATATTCGTAGAATGAACATCATCAGACATCGCCAATTCATTGTACTTTAAACTTTAAACCATTCTATTATTTTTTTATTCAATTCTATATTAATGAACATTTACTGTCATGGTTTTTTAAGCAATAACATATCTATCCTAGCTTTACTATCGTTGTACGTACGATCCTTTCGTTGAATTAAAATGTGACAAATAACGGAAAAAGTTCCCGAAAACTACTCTACTCGTTTTTGAATTCCTAATTTTGTAGTTTTGCTTCTATTATTCCGCTTTCGTAAGACCAAACTTCAATGTAAATTATTAAGTGAGATCAAAAAGATTTTATTTATTTTAAGCGCGAAACAAATTTTAATAAAGAACATTTTCAGCTAGATTCACAAAAGGGGATTAGCTTTTAAATAGATTAAAATAAATTAAATTGAAGCTAAATACAACATATTTAAACTTGTTTTTAGCTAATCCTGTTGACGTGTAATTAAAAAAATCTATTCATCCAAAAAAAAACTATAAACTAGTCTTTATTATCACAATTATTACAAATTATTTTTGGCATATAAAATATTTGTAATTATCTCATCCTGCTGACGTTTGCTTATTTGAAGTTCGGCTAAATTTGTTATGCCACATTTGTATAGTTAGTTTTTGAAAATTTATTTATAAAGCATTAAAAAAAATCGATTATAAAAATAATTAGAAAAAAACTGTTATTCCTATTATATCTCTGTGACTTACATGGAGGGGGAAGCCGGGTCCCCCCCCTTGGACAGACATGGTTTTTGAATTTTGAAAATAGTAATAAATAAATCTTCAGTGCAAAGGTTTCTCTTCTACTCATACATAGACATTATAAAAATTTGCTTGATTTGGAGCAGAATTGTCAAGCTCAAAACTATTTTCAAAAATATTGCTGAGTACCTTATAAATTATAATAAATCTGATATTCTCGTCAGTGAAAATAAATTTCTGAAACAATGTGATTATTTAGAATGTGGCTACGGTTAACGTAGCTCTCTTACATTAAGGAAACATACATTTCATAAAGAATTTTGATCCGTAGAAAGTTTTGTACCGATTCGTAACGAAGAAAAATCGTCGCCTAAATTTGATTATATAATTATTCCGATAATAACCTTTTGTAATTCAATGATTTTGTTTTCATAAGTAAATTTTAACCTTAATATCGTTATGTATTTCTCCCTAGGAGAATTTTTGGAACGACAATTGTACTAAGTGCTACCAAAAAAATATACTGCCTCTTCTTCATCATTCAAGGGTTAAAACGTAACTCATAACTGTAAGGATATTAAAATATGTTCTAATTAATTCATAATTGTATGTTATATTTTAAATTCATTTAAGATCACCTACACGGTTTGTTCATCTCTGTAGAAGATTCTAAACTGTTCTTAATATACTTTTTATTACCTAGTGTTAACACGAAACCAAACAAAAAAACCCCCACTTGTATGATATTCTAATGACCCGGCCGATAATTTTGAACCATAGAGCACGGTTGAAAAATGAGCGTGTATTCATCATTAGGCATTTAGACTCAGATGATAATAAATACACGTGCTAAGTATCGCTTCACCGCTGCGATTAGGACGCAGGTCTTCCCGGCCACCTAGAGAGACCTGAAAGATACAGATTGCGAGGTGATGTTGCCGCTGGCACGTGCGAGATGGTCGTGGGTTCCATTCGTGGGAGGACTGCACGAGGATTTTATTCGATGACACAGATTATAGTACCGAGAAAATTACTTACTGCCAAATGAATCATATAGGAAACTTATGTTAGTTGAGTAATATTTCAAGAAAAAAGACATTATAAAAATTTGCTTCATTTGTAGCAGAATTGTCAAGATCAAAAACAGGAATAAAAATGTTTATTTTCAGAAATATTGCTGACTAACTTACAATAAATCTGATATTCTCGTCATTGAAAATAAAGTTCTGAATCAATGTGGTTACGGTTAATTTTCCTACATTAAGGAAAAAAAATTCTTAAAGAAGAGTTTTGTACCGATTCGTATAATTACGTACTACCAAATGAATCATACACGAGTAAGAAACTTATGTTAGTTGAGTAATATTTCAAGAAAAAATTATGTAGCCAGCACATAACTTCTCTTCCAATTATTTATGTTATAATAAAACAAAAATTGAATAATCACAAAACAGGAAAGTAGAATGAGGTCTTACAAAAATTTAAGTGAACCTTTCTTTTTTTGAATCGAACCTACAATGTCTAATTTGCTGCTCTCTATGAAATTTTCCACGTATGGATGCCAAATCCCAAATATTGTGATTTATCGCGTTTAAAGTTGATAAAGTGGACAGTCTGTGTTTTAAAACATTGTAAGGCCCTTGTGTGCCAAATTTGCAGAAGATTATTCAATTTGTCAGTTTGGAAGTAAAACATTGTATTTGATGATTGAAACTGAGTGATGTTGGGTATAAACCTTGATACGTCACAGGACAAGGGGGGGAGTGAGATAATTCAGCAGCGTTTTGAAGGATATTGTTTTAAATAGCAGATTTTTTATTATTAAAAGTCAACTTTGGGGAAAATACGGGTCTACTATTTTTTGTTATTCTGTTGATTAAAGCTAAAAATGAAAAAATCGTGTAAGACCTCATTCAAGAATAGAATAATGTAACAAAAGGTAAGAAATATAATAGGCAAGTAAAGTAAGGCATGACTAGAAATAAAGTCGTTCTGAAATGAATTAAATTATATATACAGTGAGTCCTATTTAATAATAACCAGATATGACAAAAAATCCTTAATCTAATTCTTAAAAAACATGCTAATTTCGTGTCTTTTTCTATACTATTAAACTTTTGAATCAAGATATTTTTTTATTCGATGCCTATGATATTTCTTCAAATTAATTTAAAACGGGACAACTCTATACAGGTGCAATAGAAATAAGAACATTAAATTTATCCATTGATAAATCCTTCAGGAGTAACAATATTTATTAGTAAACTTTATACATATCTATCTTCTAATTATGAGAAAAATTAATCATTTTGATTTTATAACATGGTAGTAATCAAGAAGTTTGCAAATTTTATGAAAAATTGCCAGCATCTTTTAAAATTCTCATCATCATTTGAACTAAGAACCCTGTAATTTATACATATATACATAATTCAAAAAATCAATACAATGTTGGAATATCGTGAATGACTATTAGAAGGATTAAGCAAAAATAGACTTCCATTGTAGGTACCTATAGTATAAATAAGAAAAGATATTATAGAATGTCCAAACCAGTTTTGGATTTCACCTAAAACATTAAAAAATAAGAAATATTTTTTTTATTTCTATAATTCTTTCAAGAGTCGTATTATCTGTTATAAATAAATGAAACATTCAACATAATTTAGTAAACGTCCTTATTATTATAAATATATCACAGCAAATTTATTCTTACTTAAAACCAAACCAGCTGTAGTACCCAGGATTTGATAGTAAGTAAATTTTACTATATAAATTAATAATAAACAAGTGATAGATTATCTAATCTATAATACTTCCTTGGGGTTGTAAAATTATAGTGACGACCATGTCATAGAAAAGTATTAGCTAAACAATCATATTAATTTAGTGAAGATAGTAAAACTAATTGAACACAAAGACTTGCTATGATGAAAAAAGGTTTACCATATGATTAACAATGCGGTTTCAAAGTAAATAATAATTATATAGTTCCTACAAAAATGTGTAAGTTAATTTGAATATCTATATTATGTTTTAATGGTAGGTTACTCGTTGAAGAAATGATAATAATAATGTCTGATATATTTCATTATATTTAAATCCACGCACATAATGGTATTCAGGTTTCATTAAATGCAAATTTTCGGAAGACCACACGAGTGAAGAGTGCACTAATGACCGGGGAATAAAGTTGCAACGTTGTTAATGATAGCTGCGTTTGACCAATAGCGCGTCATTAATCTTCCAGGATTAAACATTGCTGGGTGGCGAAAATTAAATCTGCGCTGCGCATTAAGAGATCGAGCGAGAATAAAAGCAAATTAACCTTTGCTGTTTGCTCTACTCAGCGGAAGAAGATTGATCTAACGTTCTATCGGAGAAAGGACGATACGGAATCACATAACGTTCACTTATTTACAATAATACTTTCTTTAGAGTAGTGACATTCCGCGAAAGAATAAGATTCCGGAAAATTATTTTTTCACGACATTCAAAGAACTCTACTTCCTTTTCGCGAAATAGTGAAGAAAATTATTTTTTCACGACATGCATAGAAAGCTTTACTTTCTTCTTGCAAAACAGGGAAGAAAATTACTTTTCCCTCTCTAGAGAGGAAAATGTACAGTGTTACCAACAGTACAATCAATATATAAATTTAGTATCAAACTGGCAGTTCAGATGACAGATGATCAACTCCAAACCAAAGCATTCGTTTATTCATGTGAGATAATTAATTTCAGATTGTGAATAAAATAGTATACAAACAAGGGTGAAAATTTTTATTACGTCTCGTCGCCATCGATGGTAATGAAACACTTTCCACCTTAGTAATATACTGTTTGCTCTCTAGAGAGGAAAATGTACAGTGTTACCAACAGTATAACATGGACATTATTATAGAATGAAATATTGGAAAAAAACATTATTATATAAAAAATTCATATTTAGTAATGATATTCTTTAAAAAAATTATGGCAATTATGTCTTGTTCTTTTCTTTTTTCTCATTATTTCACAATATGACAAATTGAACTTGAACTGGCATATTGACAACACTGTAACAATTGCACTGCTAAACGTCAAAGTTTACATAATCTAATTTTCCAGCTTATTACGTTGCTGCGCCTTTTCGTCCCAATAAATAATAAATAAGGTTCGTACTGATAGACGTCGATGCTCTTATTTTAAATAAAGGAATACATATAGATTCTTTGGAAAAATTCAGTTAAAAATAAGAAAAACGAAAAAACCTGAATTTCAGTTTTGGCCGAGAACTTTTTTCTCCAAAGTTTTTTCATTTTTTGGAATTAAGTGATGTATGGGCTACTGTCATATATTCAAAAACAATTCATTTATCTCTAACCATTCTCGAGATATTTCTTCAATCGATTCTAGGAGAAAAATTACATATGTACGTGTACCAATTTTGAGATATTTATTCCAGCGGATACAATTTTGAAAAAGGAAAAACTGAAAATGGCCAAAATCGAAAAGAATCATAATATATATCAGATTTTCCTCTATTTTTGCTTTTTCGTCCCAAAAATTGTATCCTTTTTTTTTACCAAAATCTTGACCAATTAGAGTGCTCTACTTGAAACACTTCTTTTTTTGGGTAATTTGAGATGTATTTTTAAGAGAAAAAATTCACCAATCAATTCTACGGACGAAATTACATAAGTGTACCAATTTTCAGATTTTTATTCCAACGAATATATTTTTGTTATTACTAACTAAAACGGACCACTAAACCAAACAATTTGTGAATATACCTTAAGGAAAATCGTGAATTTGCAAAGATATAGAAAAATTATTAATTGAAATTCAACTATGGTGTTAATTACTAATACACGTCGATATCTCATTGCGTATTTCTCATTATTTACGTGTGAGAAAGTAGGCAGAGTCTGGTTCATAAGTTCCGTCGATGGACGTGAAATATTTGCAGTGGGAATAACATGATGTGCATGTTTTTGGAATATTAAGTGCTGGCACTCCTGTAGGTAAACTATTTAAAAGCTATTCCAATATTTTATTAGTGTAACATGATATTAATATTACGTGTTTTAAGCGCTCTCTGTTAAATATCTCCGTAATATATTACACTGGTATTTAGAACTCGGAATGATCGCCGAGAAATGTTAATAACTCCTCAATCCATTATAATACCACCTTTCTTTAAATTAACTCATTTACTATGTTTAACAAATGCAATATTTTTATATCGTGAGAATATTTTAACATAAAACGTGGAATTTGTATATATCCGTAAGTTCTATTTAGCCATATAAAATAAAATTGGAAATATATTGAATATTATTTGTTTAAGCTCAATATTATATCCGCTATGTATCATTTTAAATTTGACGCTTCGATGTTGTTAAATTCGTAACCACGGATATAACAAATTCACTGTAGGGTAACTGGGGGAGAGATGGACTGGTAGGAGAGATGGTGTTTTGATTTTGAAAGTACATTAGAGTAATATCACTTGTAGAGAATGTTAATTTAGTTGTTCAGAGACAGTGTAAGTATGCGTTTGAAAATTATTCCAGTCAATACTGAATAACCCAAGATTTATTAAAAAAAATGCTAAAATATTTTTGTACCTTACAAATACAATTAGTTAATTACTATTTCAGTAGGTATAAACTAATTATTTATGTACAAATTTAATAAACATGTACAAGAGACTTAACAAATAATTTGGTAGTCCATTTAACCTCTGCTTTGATGACAGATGCACTACCTTATGCTAGGGAGAGATGAACCAGATGATTTATATTGTTAAAAATATCAATTTCACCGGTAAATAGGAAAAAAAACATTCGCACATAGAAAGATAGACGATCTAGTTGTTATTCCACGAGTTTTGAAGAACTGATATTAAATGGTTAATCAAAGGGTGATGATAATGGAGAAGCTGAAGATTATTGAAACGAATATGCGAGATGCAAGGAAAATTATTTTAAATAAAACAATAATGAAGGGTGATTATATAAAATGTGTAATTTGTGGTCGCTATTTGTACGAAGACTATACCACATATGAAAAATGACAATAATCTCATAACCAGTTCATTTCCTTATATCCTTGGTTCGTCTCATCTCTATACAGATAAAGGAGGATAGACTTTTGTGAACCCGAATAAAAATTTTTTTGGTAATTTTCAGAACATAAGTTATAAGTAAGTGTAGATTACATGTTGTTATAAATAAATATTATTCAATATTATAGAGTAATAACTACTTTTCCAAAATGTCTTCAATCTCACCTCACTTACCCTAACTAAATATCACTATAGAAACTAAACTCGTCCTGAATTGGTTATGAACATTAAATCCAGGATGATGAGTCCATTAAAGATACTCCTTTTATTGTAGGACTTGTGAATAATTAGTAATGAGGCCATTATGAGAGGTATTATCCTGTAAACGTCCTGATTCTAAGACTCAATTAGCATAAATGATAAAGAGCAGACCACCCAGACAAACTGTTCCTCGTAAATATCTCTTTATAACTTACTGATTGAAATTGCATTAAACATACTTGCGGTAATTAAAATTTATAGGTTTGTTTCTTTAATATCCTATTAAATATACCACGGCAATTCGTTACTGCTGCCAGCTATCATTAACTTCAAATTATTCCTGTGAGGATGCAGGACACTACTTTATTCCTCTCAGCACTTCATAACTTCACAGGAATATTATTAAAAAAAAATTATCACTATTTTTTACAACGCAATATATTTTTTAATCATAAGTAATATAATAAGAGAAAAGAATTTATTGGAAAAATTTACGAATAGTTGTTGCGTAGTAACAGACAAACGAGTGTCAAAAATGACATTTAGATCACGACAGCGAAACTGGAGTGATTTAAGAGTTGTCGTTACTTCGCAGGAATTACAAGTAAATTTTACCTATTAAATTCTTAGCTCGAATTATATTTACTTGATTATTTCACGAATAACAAAAAAAACAAGTAAATAAATATATTCTTGTTCTTTTTGTATCCTCTGGAACATTCTGCTCAATATTCGTATTAATTTCATCGATAGAAATGTCTCCGAATCTCATTCTCAATTAATTTCTTCACATATCACTATATTTTTTGACGTTTCAAAAGTAAAAACATTTCATATCAACAAAATTTAACCATGCGACGACGCTAGTGTGATTTTATCTAATTTCTTCACTAAAATACGGCCTACCCTTATCAAATGAAGCATTCTGATTGGGTGAAAATAACATGTGTGAAATAATCATCATTAATAATTTGGATAATTCTTAAGTCATTTATGGCAAAAGATCAAATATAGTCTGACACTTTTAAATCCAAAAAAGGATAAATATTATTTCTAATGATATTAAACTTTAAATATGTCAAGTATGAAGTACCACAATGATTAAGTTTTCGAATCTCCAATTTAATTCATTGTTAAGCACTGCATTCATGCATTGTCCCATTTCTAATTTGAATGTCCGTATAAGTCGCGATTTATCTGTAAATGTAACGAGAGAAACGAAACGCATCTTGTGTAAGTCGTCGGGAAAGGTAATGGGTGTTGGAGGTGTAGTGTGCGTAATCTTCAAAAGATTATAGTAATATTTGGCGCCAGTCTGCCATAACACTCCCACACCGCGGATGACTGATGCACAGCTTCGTTTCTCTAAAGTTCAACTTCATTCATGAAGAGGATGACCCTAGATTTCTAAATTACTCTTGACTTTTATTATTTTTTAAGAAGGATGAATCAGTTAGGATCTATATTCATTAGTCTTGCAGTCTGAATATAAATACCTATGTATTCCATTCTACATTTTAAAATTATTATTTTATTATTTGCATATGCTATTAAATAGGGATTTTAAAATGAAATGACAAAAATTGTGATAGAAATTACAAAGGTACCCAAAATACAATCAGGAGTTTTGTGGACAAAACATTAATAGGATTTAAAGTGTGAAACAAGAACTTTCTTATGATGTTTTAAAAACTATTTAAAAGTCAGTTAAAAACATGAATCAGCCATATTCCTATACTGGAGAGACAATCTGAGTTTCGTGAAACCAAAAAGTTAATTTCTTCTTAATTGACAATGGTCAAAAATTGGTCTTAGTAAAAAGAACCTTATCATGGCAAGTATTTTTATTGATAATTGATCGCTAAAATACAAATATAGAAATAGTAGAACTGAAAATAATGTCTCGTAAATATAATTAACTGTTTAGGAAATAGGTTGAAACTTTCAGAAAAGAAAACATCATTTTACAATAGACTTTTACTAATTCTGTTAAATAAGAGAGTCTTTATTTTATTCATTTGAGTTAGGTTTCACTAGTAAAACAATGAAATCAAAATGGAAATTGGACACATTGAAATATTAACAACTACAAAGAAAAAATTTCAGTTCTTACTCTTTTTATAAATATTAATAGCACAATTATTACATCTATTTAAATCACAATCGCTCATATTTCACAATTCAAATAATTCAAATGACAACTTTGTTGTGTCATTTTTGTTTATTTTTTAAATGAAAAAAAAATCATAATTTTAAACACATTTATTTATAAACGTTAAGAACATGAGTGGTTATTTAACTTTTAATCTTATAAACCTCACTTGGATCCGTTTTTGTAATTTACGATAACCACCTTTTCTACTTCCCTTTAATGAGAGATTTTTTATTTCACTAATTTGATTTAGATTATTTCACGTAAAATCAAACTGGAAATTAGGCATATATAGTTACATTAGCAGCTACAAAAATAGAATATTTAGTTGTTATTATCTTAACAAATATTAATAATATACCTATTACATGTATTAGATTCACAAGGACTTATTTTTCAAAAAACTTAAATGACAACATAATTTTATATTGTTTATTTGCTTATAGCCAACAACTTTGTTGCAGTAAATTAGTAACGCACAAAATTCAAAATTCGCCTTTGTCTCGTTTTGTAATTTTCATATGCTTTAAATAACTAACTTCGTTTCCTTATTTATTAAATAAATAGCTAATATAAGTTGCAGAAACATAAGTAATTCAAGTTTTAAACCTTTATCTCAATAATATTAATAGAAAGAAATTTATGTAGATAGAAGAATATTATTTATTTTCATAGTCAGTCTACAATACCCCCAATTTACATAACCATTAATTATTTTCCCTGACTAATCTTCCTAGGGCAAACTCCATTGTAAGTTTTTTTGGTTCCCATGATTATGAATGTGATTTGCGAATATGTCCATCAATCTAGTAAGCTATGTAGTCTGCGGTTGAATTAATGATTCAATAGCTCACCTTTCTAATCTGGTGTCGTGTGTTGAATTCGGTTGAGAGCAGTGTAACCGGAAATACCAACCCACGTGCGCTGAGCTCGTGCGAGGCTTGATGCCACATCTAGTGAGCCTTGCCTGTCGGCGCCCACCTGATCCCGCGTGGGTGGAACGTCATTATTAATAAATGTGTCCTATGTGGAAGTGTAACGTTACACGATTATAAGTAGAATAGGGAAATTAATGGAACTTGTAGATAGATTATTAAAAAGTGGATAATATGGAGAAAAAAGTATGGAATATGAATGTAATAGGTGCTTTCTTTTCGCACGAGTTAAAATAAAGTAAATGGAATTGACAGTTTTTAGAAGAGCTAAGAACGACAATTGTCGTGTAGTAAAATGTTAGGTTAGATTAGGTTAGGGAAAGCTGGATGCAGAATTATATGAAATATCAATAAATATTAAATTTACCTTTTTATGAAAATCAAATTAAAAAATAATTTATTATTTCTACATCCAATAAAAAATACTTATAAAATGATGACATTTATCATTTTTCTGCAGCTAACTTCAGGTTCCAAGTTTTACCCATAATTATTTTTAAAAATCTGTAGGATGTATTCCTGTGAACTACAGATAAATAAGACAAAAAATGTCGGTCTTAAATATTGTTTTATAAATAAAATTAAAACATACTACCATAATATCTTCACAATTTTGTTATTATGACTAATAAAATAAAGTTATTTTAATTTCAACAATGAAATATTTTTTGGTTATCAGCAAAACAACAAAAATATAGTGACAATTCCAACAACAGTAACAACCATATGACAGGCATAGTGTTGCCGTCTAGGTCTAGACATTCTAGGGACTTGTCTTGCCTTGTCTTGAAATTTCATGACAAGATAAGACTTTCTTATTTCAGGTCAAGACGAGAAGCAAGACAATTTTCAAGACTATAAATAAAATTATCAAAATATAAATATATCATACGGAGCTTGTTTCATCCGGTGTGAAAAAATAATTGTATGTAAAATAGAAAAATAATGGTATCTAAGAATTGGTTGCAATTGTCTAAATCGTATGCACACGTTAATATATTAAAAAAAAACATCAATTTCATGGAATATATAAATAAAATAAAAAATATACCGTTTGTAAATAAATTTAGTAGTAAAAAATATAAAAAAACATGTACCTGTATCCCCTTATCAAACTTAGGTAGAGTTAAAACAAACAAAAAAATAGAATTAAACCAAAAATTGTGTTTACAAACGCGAAATATCCCAAAATACTTTTTTTGTGCTCAAATTTTGATTTTGGGATATAGTGTACATTGATAGATCTTGACGAGCTGATTTCAAATTTTCAAACGGAATTTAATTATTTCTTTTCGTTCCTGAGATATTTGCTGTCAAAGCAGCACCTCAAAAAAGTGTGTTTTTTTGCTATACCTCTAAAATGGGTAGATATACAACCTCAACGATTATACCAGTCGATTCTACGGGAAAAAATACACAAAGAAATGTTTTCTCCGAATATAAGTTCTTTGGAACGATTAGATCAAAAATGAAAAAATCGAAATAACCTAAATTTTAAAATTTCTCCGAGGAACTTTTTTTCTTCAAAACTTTTCATTTTGTAGTCTTAAGTAAATATTGATGGGCTGATTTCAAATTTTCAAACCGAATTAAATTACCTCTTACCGTTCTCGAGAAATTTGTGTTCAAAGTAGAGTTTTGGCGATACCTAAAAAAACAGGTTTTTTAGGTATATCTCTTTAAGAGTTAGGTTTACGACTTCGGCGACCTCACCAATAGATTCTACGGGCAAAATTACATAAGTATACCAATTTTCAGGTTTTTATTCAAATGGAAACAATTTTTAGAGCAAAAAAACGAAAATCGGCGAAATCGAAAAAAAAGCCTTATATACCCCTTACGATTTTTTTCGATTTTTGACCATTTTCGGTTTTTTCCTTGTAGAAATTCTATCTGTTGAGATAAAAATCTGAAAATTGGTACAGTTATGTAATTTTTCCCGTAGAATCTATTGCTGAGGTCGCCGAAAGTGTAAACCTAACCATTTAAGGAGTATACCTAAAAAACCTGATTTTTTAGGTATAATTTTGAACTCAAATATCTCGAGAACGGGAAGAAATAATTGAATTCTTTTTGAAAATTTGGAATCAGCGCATCGGTATTTACTTAAGGCCAGAAAATGAAATATTTCGGAGACAAAAAGTTTCGAGGTGAAATTTTAATATTTAGGTTTTTTCGTTTTTTTCCTTTTTCTAATTTAATTTAATAATTTTTATGCAATATTTTTTAATTATATGCAAAAAAATGCAATTATATACTATATACCTAAGTGGCATTCATTTTTGATGAAACCTAAATGTATGTAACAAGCCTTATAAAAACGACACATGCTATGCTTAGAATCCGCTCTTTAGTTGTTATTTTCAAAATGAGCAATTGTTTCGGCGTGTGAATGATGAAAATTCCGAAGAAAAATAAAAGAAGAAATCCAAAGGGAGATCTGGTTAGTGTTGAGATTTATGGAGGAATGTAAAAGACGTTATAAATTTACCAAACACCTAGTTAATGGCTGGATAAATGCAGCCAATATATTAAACAATAACTGGCATTAAATCCGAGCCTCGAAGCGATCTCTTGAAATTCCTGCCCGGGATCTTGTGGGAGCGAATAAATCACACCAAATATTCTATCGTTATTCTTCACACCACGCTAATAAATTCTCTATTAATCATTATTATTTTTCTATCGATACGAATTTTGTAGCATTAACGATGCTTATTCCAATTCGATATGTTCATTGCCTCGAGAATTTAACGTTCATGTTAAATAGTAAACTGATTATTATATTTTACTTTGTATATTCTAAACATAATTATTCCTAGCTGTCAGTTTTCTAAAAATAACACATTTATATTGGTCGTAATATTATTATACATTTGTAGGTGGTACTGTCCACCAAGAATATATTTATAAAATATTGAAGGTTTATTTTCGGTACAGGCATTGAAATTACCAAATTTGTATATTGGTCATATATTTTTTTAAATACTTTTTTTATTGCTCAACTAATATTATGAAAAAATAATTCACTTTAGCAGAAGAAACATTCTAATTCTCTGTAACCATAATGTTATTTCAAATCTGACAGTTGACACATTTGAATACTTGCTCTGAAATCTGGGATCTACAGTTGTTTAGCTATTTATTACTAAAACTAATGATGTTTATTACTAAATCTAAATTTAGAGCCGAATTGTCATTCTGGATTCGTGAGAGTATACAAATATTAGTTTTTATAAAATACGGTACGAGAAGAGGATGCTTTTACTACTTAGAAATCGTATTACATCTTCTAAGAGACACAGGTAAAAACAGAGCAATAAGCTCTGATCGAGATATGATCAACCGACCGATTTAATCATTTGTACTGAAAAGGCACACTTAATCAGAGTAATCTGCTCTGATCATTGTATGTATGTTCAAGTGTAATCGTTTATATTTTTACCGGTTTCAGGATATTAATCTTTTGTATACATAGAGAAAAGTAATGAGAGTAACTAAGTCATAATTATATATCTTGTAATTTAAGTTTAAGTTAGTTAGAATAGTAATAATATTACTGTACATAATTGTCAAATTGACATGGGACAATAATTGTCATATCGTATCAAACCATACAGACCTGATCACGAAAACGTTACTCGCAAGAGAGTTTTTTAAAATAATGTATATTAGTAAGGTGAAATCGGTAATAGTTATTAGTATATCAAGTGCTGAAAGTCTATCTTTGTCGAACCAAAACGAAAATTGCAGCCTGAGCGAAGCGAAGGTTGCAATCGTTTGTGTTCGACAAAGGACTTTCAACACGTGTTATACACACTATTTTTTCTACTCCTGCAAGATAAAAAATAAGGAAATAAAAAATAATTTTTTAAACATAATTTGACATTTATTGCAAATTTTGTATTTGTGATGCGTATCCATGGCAGCAACAATGTAACAAACATTTATTAGTGCTGCAAAGTTTTGCAGCACTGCGTGCTGCAAAGAGTCACTTTCAACATGAAAAACAAACCAGAAAATTGTATTTTCAAAGCAGGAGTAGAAAAAATATTGAACAAACCACGAATGTAATGGAACATACCAGACATTAAATGTCTTAAAAATCTTCGCTTCCCCTCCCTCTCACGGAATTCAATTAACATCTGAAACTATCCTAGGTATGTTAATAGTTATTATGCACTACTGTATTTAAATTTTTTCTTCACATTTAGGTTACATTGGCAGAAACTAAAAGAATGCAGCCCACGGGCTTTAAAGTAGAGCAAAAATCCATCGGGCGTTAACGAAAATATCAATAACATTTATCCAGGCTTATAATACATTAATTTATTATTGTTTTATTAGCTTCCAGCAATATTTAGAAAAGATTTTCCGAATGAGCTCCGTACTTGATATTTGAAATTTTGCTTGACATTTGACATTATTATTTATTTGCATCTTGTTTACGTTGTTTAAACAAAAACTAGGTTACCAATGCAAAGCGTTTAAATGTTTTTGACATGTTATCTTATAATTAAAAATTACATTCCATTTGATAGCAGTAGTACGTAAAACGTTGTACGTACCTCAAACCGTAAGAGATTTACGCCTATGAACGAATAAAAATTTTGTCTGCAATCGTTAACCTTCGCTTTCGTAAATAATTATTGTATATTCTAATTTAATTATGAATTTGTAATGTAAATATTACTTAAGCTAAATCGTATGTTTGTTCCTTCTCTCGTTCATGAGTAGTTATGTCCTGTATTATAATCGTCATCAAGGTAATTCTTTGCTTCATCCTATTCATACCTTCCATTAAAAAATGTTTTTTTCGGTAACGTTGATTATCAAAATCCAGGGTGCCTATTCTGTAACTTATAACACTAGTGATACACGTTCAAAAGTGTTATAATCTGACTTCCATCTAGCGGTTATTGAGTGCAACAGGGCAAATGACGTCACTCATTTTGTAAACGATTCACTAGCGCGAAGGGTACCTACTGTTATATTCATATCACTAGTGTTATACTGACGTTTGGTTTGTGCGTTGGCGATATTCTTGAAATTAGAGTGGTGACATTTTGTGAAAATTACTAAAGAGAATCTAGAAATTATGCAAAGGTACGCGATTGACAATAAGCACAATTGTGTACAATTTGACAGTTGTGCCAGGGAATAGTGCCAACTTAAAAATTATTTTACTAAAACTTTCAAATACAAAAGTTCCTAAGATAACAACATTGAACATTTGACACGAGACGTCAATCAATATAACACTTCAAATCGTTGAAAAGTTACAGAATCGGCACCCAGTAACACGTTTTAAAAAGTGATATATTTATTTCATTTTGAGTCTTCAAGGACATTTGCGGTAATGAATGAACTACCTCATCAGTTGATATCCCTCATAACGCCCGCGCTTTGGCATCTTGCTTGCAGATAACTCCACTGCGTGGATCCAGGTTGAGTTTTAGTGGCGGTGCGTGGGCCGCCCGGGTTATCTACGTCTAGGCCCACGCGGCATCGCGATCGTGCGACGCGGACGCACCAATCGGTTATCAGCGCACATCGATATCGTGAGAAACCCACCGTTCAGATCCAGACGGAGATTCGGGCGAGTTACGGCGCTAATGCGTACACGATCGCGGGATTAGCAAATCCACAACAGATCCACAGATAATGTGGATTTTTATATATACTCAACCTGCTTTTATATCCAATGTGAGATGCAAACTTATACGAGTATGTGCACTTACACAAAGTTTATCTCATACTGAAAAATATGCAGATTTACTTGAATTTTTTATGCTATTTAAATACACAGGGTAACTCTATTTCGTAGCAATAGATTAAGGATGTATTCCATGGGTAATTTTAAGTCAAAAATACCTTTTCTACTACCCAATATTCCAGAACTTATGAGTGATATTAAGTTAATTAGAGCATGCTATGATAAACCTGCAAAAAAAAAATTAGTAAACCTTTTTTTTATTTAAATCGAACCAATAAAATCTAATTTGTTGTTCGTTAAGATGTAATTCTTTTTTATTTACATTTTATGCTATATAATATCATTTTATCCTACTTTTAAAAAGTCATACATATTTGTTTCTCGAAATTGTTTGATAAGACAAAAAAAATTGAAAAGAAAATAATATGTACACTAAATTGTCATATAACTGGAGAATAAAATTAATTTTTAATAGGTAGCAAAAAAGCAATGAAATATTGGAATTTTCCACATTCCGAATGTGTCTTTAGGAATAATCGCCCTTTCTTCATTTAAAGCTTCTTCCATAATATCAGCTAAGCTATTTCATAAAAATTATAAACAAATATTACAAATTACAAAAGTAAACAGTTTATTTATTTTAATACCAAAATATTCTCTTTTGACATAACACATTAATTTTATTGTGAAAATATAGAACAATTGTTTATGTTGTAGTATTACAATTTTAATTTCATTGTTTACAATATTTTATTTTCCATTATTTATGGTCTTGACCCAGAACTTATTTAGATAAATTTTCAATTTCACAGTTAAATTCTATTAAGCTAGCCATCATACTCGTATAAAGACTAAAATTAAAAATTAACCAAGAAAACTTAGTCAAACTAAATTTGAGTGTATGTCAATATCTGGTGCAAAATATTTTATGATTTACAAACATATTTTTAAACAATATACAATAATTATAAAATATTCTTTGCTAAATTAAAAAAAAAAACAATTCATATAACTTCCTACTAGTTACAAGTGGCTAATGAATAGAATCATTGAAAGCGCTATGTGATATTTTGTAGTGTAGCATCCATGAGCTCAAATGCGTGTGGATGGTACTCCCTAAAGATCATACACTCGTTCATTATTTTCGTCGAAAGCTAGCTTACACAGCGATTCAATTGGAACTATGCATATACGATTTTATATTCGAATATAAAATAAACCCGGTGGGCTAGATATGCTTCTTAGAAATTTTGGCGTTCATTTTGGATTAATTTTAAACTTTCTTTAGGTATATATGACTTGTAATAAACTATAAATTTCATGTAATTCCAAGTTCCTTAAAAAATATGATAAAATAACCACACAATACGTATTTATATTTATATAGAACATACAAGGGAAGTGGCGCTTCCAAACTCAAGATTATCATTGCATTCCATTTTTTAAATTAACTTTTTTCTGTATTCATTATTTGGCGTAACGACGCTTATGTCCAAACTTCAATCTTCTATGCCTAACATTGGCCAGAGCTTTACTTAAGTTTAAACATGCGTGAATTTTGCATAAAAAGGAGCCAGAAGATATGTCTCGACAACTATAAATTTAAATTTTCCTCTTTCATTGATCGTACAAAAAAACCTATTTCGAAATCATCTTCAACTTTCTGCCCTTAATATTTAAATAACTGTAATTAATTTGTCGTGAAGACATAATAGAAGATATGTAAATTCGGTATTTTTTGTATAAATCTTTAAAATTCTCAAAGAATAATGTTATATTGCAACGTCAATTGCAATATTTTATTTCTAATAATTTAACATTAATACCTCTTGTCACTTAAGTATGAGCCGTATCAGTATGATATATGTTACATTAACGAACATAGTAGGCGTATCTTGATATCTTTGTAATACCTTCCTAAACATCTCAATCCTGATAGATATCAGTACATACATTACATTTGTTACAGGCATAAATTTATCATCACTTCTTATTACCCACTACTGGGTGTGCCAATTACATGTAAAATTAATTTAGGGTACAGTAACGCAGTGACTCATATTTTCCGTTGTGAAACGTTGCAAATAAGCTTGTAAAATCATTTAGTTATAATTAATTCATCTAATTATTAATCACAAGGTAAAAAAGAGAATATCCTGTCAATACTGAAATAAATGATGGATGGTATAATTAAGCGAAAGATAATATGACATCTATATTACAACTTGCAAATGAAGTTGCGAATATGAATAATAATTAATGCGAAATAATATCCTTGTTTTATAAATTATACAAGTGAAATTATGAGCCCATATACAGCAATAAAATATTACACAATTTTAAATTTATCTGGGTTAAAGCAATGCTACATCGAGTACGCATTATAATATTTTATCATTTATTAGTAACTGAGAAATAAACATTGAAATGTGAATAGTACTTGGAAAATATTAGCAATAAAATATTGATAACTTTCATTTTAAATTGAATATGAGGTTTACACTTACTGGGAATATCTGTAATAATTTTAATATGCCATAAAGTTAAAGAGGGTAATGAGATTGTTAAAGAAAATGAAATCTAATTTGCTTAAAAGTGAAGGTGAAACTATTACGTTTTATTAGATCTGGCAATTTTGTCATAATATAATTATATTGATATTGTTTACTTACCTGACATTGAAATGTGAGCTGGGATTCCATAAATCGTATTATAATTCGTCTCATATGGAAATGAACCGGCGCGAAAGACGCATTTTCGTACATATTTTGAGCAAACAAGAAGAGAAGGTTTTGTTGAGTTTTTACTTGTATCATCAAGTCAAGTAGCTTGATGTTTTTGTTAATTACTTGACTTGACTTGAAAATCAAGCTTTTTTAAATTCACTACTTGACTTAATTTTCTACCTTAGCTACTTGACTAGATATCAAGCAATTTCAAGCTACTTGATATTACTTGATACATAGATTTCATTTTAAATCTATCTAGAACTAGTGGGGGGAAATGGAAAACAATTGATGTGAAGTGAAGAAGAGCTGGAATTACCTAGGGATATTTTATTATATATATACTTACTAGAGTACCAGAAACTCCGTCATTTTGACTCCAAAAATTGATAGACATTTTCATTATTTTACTACAGCTCGTATAGTTATGTATACGTATACCATTGGAAAAAACGATATATACGTTGCCATCTTCTTTAACTTGTTTGTTGCATTAGATACGCGAGAATTATTGACAGGTCCATTTCTATTTGAGACGAACTATAACTACAAATAACAATTGCTCTTATTAAGTATTAATTACAAACGTCAAACTATAGATATCTCCATGGCTGAAATTCAAATTTGCAATGAATTTCATATCAGTGAAAAATGTTCTTTATTGTACTTGTTACATGTCAATCATAAATAACGATTACTGTTATAGAATCGTAAGTACATTGTGAAGTTGATATTTGCAATTGATAGCATAACAAGTTTAAACCATAGCAATCGATGTTATGGAATACCACTAGTATTTTGAACTCATTACTGCTCACAAACTCGGTACACAAGGTCGTACTGACAATTCATTCGTTTTATTACCACTCAGACATAAGAAATATAATTTCCTTTAATTCTTCCATTGTCCTATGAATTTAAAAAAATATTAGTATTTATAAGAAACCTCGTATTTAATTTCTGTATTGTTCGGGTAAGTTAGGGTAGGTTGGTTAGGTAAAGTCGTAAATTTAGTTAAAATTTTATTAATATTAATTATATCTTGATCTGTCATTGAAATCTTAATTTTTGTGAATACTCGTAATATCAGATTTAAAATACTTAAGACTTTATTTGGAAATTCTTAGATTACTTCATCTTTATCTGAATTCTAATGCATTATAGCCCTGTAACATTTGGCGTTATATTGTAAATTTTCTTTATCTATTTCTTTTTTGTGCCATGGATTCATTTACTTTTGTTATTTTACGTATCTATATCTTAGTATACTTCTTTTTTATTCCTTTTTCTTTTAGTAGTCCTCTTTAATTAAAAAAATCTTTGTAACAATCAAGTATATTCACTTGCACTGCAAAATCTTTAAGTTTTTTGTTGTGCAGTTTCGACACGTGCTTGCAATAGCAACAATAATGAATTTTAATGATAACCATCATCACTATCTTCCTCATATTCGTCTTCAATATTCACAAATTTCCTGCTACCGGTTCTTCAGGTGATTCCTTAACTTTATATCTTATTTCTAATCGGCCTTTAGACAAAGTTGATGCATCAATATGAGTAGTTGCAATGCTACACTGTACTATTGATGGTAAATTAGTTATATAAGACAAAATCTGAAATCTGTACTCGTAAATGAGTATTTTAATAAAATAAACGTAGCTTTATTTAAACATGTACTTTACTTTTTATTTAAATTATTCTTTTTAAAAAATTATCACAAAATATCTATTTAAATGCATAAATCCCATTAAAGCAAAGAATTTTTTGCCTCAACACCCGTGACTAAAGTCGCCTTTCTCTGTCGTGCACAGGCAAATTTCATATTCCCCTTCTGTCTCACCTCGGTGGGTCCGAACCACTTGGATACAACGGTATTTATTTTTGGTTGTAGGTTTGTCGTCACTGGGATTTGAACCCCAGATATCACACTTCATTTAGCAAATCGAATCGCGCTAACCAACTAAGCCACCACTGCCCGTAATTTATTTAAAAAAAAGCAATACACAGTTTGGAAACCACTGCCTTTGGCCGTATTTATTCGGTAAAAACCCGTGTTGGTACAAAATAAACAACCAAATTTGATAGCTGGTGAAAATTTTAAATGGTAAAATTAAGTGATTTATTAAAAATATTTGCTTTAGTTTTCAGTTTTAACCTATAAAAGATATAACTTCTGACAGATATAGAAAAAGAAGAAATGTATAAACAAATATAGAAAACCTGTTCAACTCACCAACCCAGCAAAATAGCTGGGTGAGTTGGGTCAGTTTCAGTTCTGGGTTACTTCAAATGTGTCAAGTAAACAGAATTAACCTACCAGGTTACTTAAAATGTCCCAAATAAATACGGCCTGTAATTGTGTATTTTCTAATTTTATAATTCTTTTAAAAGACAGTATATTTTTTGTGGAAACCATTCTTGAGTATTTGAATTCGGCCAGATATTTGGAGACATCAACAGGCGATAAGAAACAAACTCCAAAAAGAAATTTTATTTTAAACTGTCAATGTTTATTGCATAAATTTAAATGATTAATATGATTGCTCTAGTTTGTTGTTGTTTGTTGTTAAATTTGAATGCGCTCCAGGAAGTAATGACTGTATATCTCTTCAGCACGTTAATCTCATTTGAAAATATGCAGAACGAAGCACCAATAAAAGCGGCAATAATCCAGTATTTATGTTTGTATTCTGCATTTTACACGGCGAAATTAGTATGCGCGCCGTACTTACCTCTCGCACTTTTATAACGACCGCAGTAAATGCACAGCCTTCTACATCGGGATCAGGTGCAGCGAAAGGACATTCAGGGAAATATTTTTATTCGGGTTTAATTACAAATGGAATGTACACTACACGGTTAAACTTCCACCGACTTCACATCTAAATTAAAACAAACCGCTCCAACTAAACGTTTCTTCAAATATCCGGTCAATCGAATCTTCCAGTAGAAGCCTTCTAACGAGAACATGGGAAACTTTTCCAAGTCCCATGTCATACTATCTGAGCTATAGTTTCCAGGCTGAAAATCAACATGGAATTAAGATTTTAGATGCATGGAAAATTAGAATGTAATTGTAAGTCTTCATGTTTAAACTTGGATTTTTGATGTGTAAATAAAGAACGTTGGACTCTTAGCCCCACATACAGTTTTCAAGTAGCAATCAAATACTAGCATTGGCGGCGACGTTTTAAAAGAAAACGTTATATGCAATTGCTCTATCAGTCATCTACAGCTTCATCCCCTTTATTTAAACTGATGTCACTGGATTGGATAGAAAAAACCGTGAAACGTTATTACCACACACATATGGAATGGAATGTACGGGCACAGACAAACACAAACCGATGAACAGCCAAATAACGTATTTTTTTCACGACATGCATAGAAAGCTCTACTTTCTTCTCGCGATATAGAGAGGAAAGTTACTTTTCCCTCTCTAGAGAGGAAAATGTACAGTGTTACCAACAGTATAGTACGTAATATTGGAAAAATTCATAGTTATATTAAATTCTTTTATTTAATAATGATATTATGGGAATTATGTCTTGTTCTTTTCTTTTTTCACATTATTTCGCAATTTAACAACTTAAATTGACATATTGGAAATAAACAACTGCATCGGTAAACGTCAAAGTTTACAGTACAGTTATAACTTAACTTATCATATTGCTGCGCCTATTCATTCAAATAAATGGATTTTTGAAATATGTCGTGAAAAAAATGTTGTGTCTAACACGAAAGGAAAGCACTTTTTTCCACTCTCACTCGAATGCCTCACTCGCTGCGCTCGTAAGTCACACACGAGCTCGAGTGGTAAAAAGATACGCTTTCCTCTCTAGTTTGACAAATAACTATTGTCCACAAATTTCAAAGCAGTTATCACGATTGAACTCGATGGCATTAGTGCGGTAACTACAGATTACATGCGCGCAGTGAAAGGTTCCCAAAACTTTTAAATGATGTTTGTCTGTGGTATCGGTACTGTCATGTTGACAGATTGCCAGAATTTGTTAGTATTGAAACACTTAACAACAGAACAGTGTATATATAAAAAAAATATAAATGCTTTTACAAAAATAAAAACTAATTGTTGATTTTATGTTTTTCGGACAAAAAATTTGGACATACTTCTAGCGTGGACTTTTTCCCGGATTCGTTCTATAGCAGCGCTAGCAGGCTCGCGTCGCAAAGTACCATCCGGGAAAAAGTCGTTCATATATAAATAACTTTTTATCCTACACATATTGAAAGTAAGATTTTTCTGCGTGTGCGTGCGCAAGAAAGTAGACATTTGCCGGTCTAGACCTACAAAATCTCACTATTCCCTAGGGAAGAAAAAAAAATAGTTCGTGTGCGGACAAACAGATGGCGTTTAATGTGTTAGAACTAATAATTAGAATGAAATATGTGAACATGCTTTTAAAATATTGTAACTTTAGATAATTTTGATACTTACGTTAGATTCAAGGTATTTTTATTATATATTCTGTAAATAATAGAACATAGTAGTTAACCTTATTTATATGTCAAAATAAAATGTTTGTTTTTTGTTCTTATTATGTTGGTATTCAATTTCAGAAATTTCTTTGAGGTTAAGTTAAATGTCAAATTACATAGTATTCGTAAGATGTTTATATTATTTTATTATGTTGTGCTGTTGTGTAGGATAAAAAATAGTGTGTGCTACATGGCAGTAAAGTTGTTTTCTGGTCCTCAAGAAGTATCCAGCCTCGACTGTGTCTCGGCCGTATACATATCCTTCGGACCAGAAAAGAACAACTTTCCTACCTAGCAGTACAAATAACTATTTTTCATACTAGTACTTGAAAGGTACTTTTCAAACACTTGGGTGTAGAAAGTGATTCTTTAGAAACTCCAATGAGTGCGTAAGTGCGTACTTTATAAACGGTTGTAGGAAAACAAATTTTAATATAATTTTCATTAAAATTTGTTCTTTCGGAAAACTCCATTTTTATAAATACCTTTATCGGGCATCGAATTTTTGGTGTGAACGAGTCCATCATCGCTTTAAATCCTAAACCTTCCATTTGTAAAAAATTGCATATATTCATTGCTGGCTTCAAAAATGCAAACTTCTGACAAGTATCCAATGCTTCTTTAGACGCACATCGTATGAATTCTAATCTACCCTGAAACATTATTACAGGGAGGCATCTAGATAAAATATGACATCCTCATCTATAAAAGAATCATTTTTATATTTGTGTACCTATGTAGAAATTTTCAAATAGAAATGTAAGGTATATTTTCATTTTCTAAAAAATTATAAGCGAGTATTAAATTAGTTTTCCTACGACCACTGTTAAAAATAGTATTTTTAACGGTTGCTTAGCAAGTTAAAATTAACAGTTTATAACACAGTAAATACTTTTAAAACGTTGCCATTGACAACGTGTTAAAAGTAAAAAACAAATTTACTTTTAACACATCTTATGTTCAGTTGTTCATAACAAATACATCATGACCTGTCATAAATGTCATTCTAATGCTTAGTTTTTATTTACTAATAGGTACATAACTGTGGTCGTAGGAAAAATAGTGTATGATATTTGTGTTAAAAGTGATTTTATTTCGTTCGTGGGGTTTGTTAAACTCGGCTTCGCCTCGTTTCAAACTTCCTCTCTCACTCATAAAATGTCACTTTTAACACTTATATCATAAATAACTATTTCCTATACGATCACTGTTAAAAATAGTATTTTTAACGGTTGCTTAGCAAGTTAAAAATAACAGTTCATAACACAGTGAATACTTTTAAATCGTTGTCATTGACAACGAATTAAAAGTAAAAAACAAATTTACTTTTAACACTAGTGTTAAAAAGGAACTAAATCTAATTACCTGTCATAAATGTCATTCTATAATGCTTAGTTTTTATTTACTAATACATAACTAAGGTCGTAGAAAAAATAGTGTATGATATTTGTGTTAAAAGTGATTTTATTTCGTTCGTGGGGTTTGTTACACTCGGCTTCGCCTCGTTTCAAACTTCCTCACTCACTCATAAAATGTCACTTTTAACACTTATATCATAAATAACTATTTCGGCATCTAGAAATGTAAATATAACAATCACACATCGTAAACGTCTCCGGTAGTAGAGTTTTCACACATTGCAGTGCGGTAAAATAACCCGATATTTTAACGCTTTTAGAAAATATCGAAAGCTGTTGCCTATTTAGCCTAGGCCAAAGTCTGCCCCTGCATAATTATCATATATTTTTAAAAAGAATATCAATATTCAATAAGAATTTATTATATAATAATAATGTTTTCCAATTTTTCATTTCATAATAATATCCATATGTTATATGTAACACTTTACATTTTCCTCTCTAGAGAAGGAAACGTAATTTTCTGCACTATTTTGCGAGAAGAATTTTTTTTTCTATAAAACAGATGAGTTATTCATATGTTCACAAAATTTGACATATAATGTCAAATTTGATGTAAGTTTAAAAGATAAAATAAGTAAATATGAAGTAGATTTATTGTAAAATTAATAAAGGTGGAAGAATTATATAAGAAATATATTTGCATGCGTAAATCAAGGTAAATTTGATTCCGGTTTTAGCGAGGGATTTAGTAACGTCATAAATAGCTGTTTTTTTTTGTCATACAAATTTTATGAGAGAAATTTTTGGTATGAAATAAATTATAAATATTCTAATCTGCAATAACAAACTAATTTTAAAACTATAAATTGAATATTACTACAGTGGCGGGAGGTAATGTGTTGGACACAGCAGATTTTTTTATAATGTTTTAAGAAGTTTTTTTACTATTTGTTATGTACTTACTTCAAGATCACGTGGTTCCAGCAACACTAGAACTTCAGCGGAAGTTGATACGTAATATGTATAATTTGGATAGTGATGCAAATTAAAGTAATGTAACTTATAAGGTGGGTTCTTTGGTATATAACACACTTCTACCATATCTACCAAAATTATCCTTTTTTTCTAAAAATTATATTCTAAAAACTATAATAGGTATAAAATAATTTATACTTCTTACTCTTAGTTCTATAGAAGATGTCATCAATAGACAAATAAATATAATTTTGAATATCTTCATATTTTCAGTTCAGTCTGAATCCATAATTGGATTATATTAGGTAATTCACTATAGATGACCTTTATTAGATACAGTAAAATATTTTATGAAAACATAATTCATATAATTTAAAATAACAAAATATAACAAATAATAAAAATTAACGAAAGATGACATCAAAAAAATAAAATAGGAAGTTTTACTTATTATTTATTTTTTATTGATTGCAATGAAACAGATTGACACACCCAACAATGGTACTTAATAAGCTGTCAGTGATATAATTATTTATATATTAATAATGTAGTCATTCTTATAATGACTGCAAACCAAAAATAATTTTGGAGACTCCAATGCTACGTCAAGACACAATTTATTTTTGTTAAATAGTAACATATGATCTATACACAAAAATTAAAATAGAAGTATAATAGTGAATAGCCTGTGAACTGTAATTCTGTACTAAAAACTCGAATTTAATTTTATTTCCCTCATAAAATTTGTCTCTGTGGTGCACTTTTTACATCTGTAGAGTGCCGAAGACGTGACTTCTGGGAAACAGTATTAAATATGCCATCATTAATGATATCTACTATAAAAGTGATTCTTAATTTTTTTTTTCACGGTTCAATTTCAGCGATCTCATGCTCAGAGGTCTTTTTTTACTTCGTCAGTAATTGTATTTTCTATTTCTATGTATGTATATAATTATTTCAAAACCAATGTAAAAAAATTTAAGTGTATATAATATTGAACGTATCATGAATGGAATATAATTTTGTTGAAAATATATAGGTACAGGTAAATTTTGTTATGTCAGTTGAGATACAACTGTATGCAGTGTGTTTGTGATTGAATCACAAATTCAATATATCCTCCATTTATATCAACAGATGAAAAATAATAATATCACAGCCGAATGTGTTAGAAAATAGTTTATCGTATATATTTCAAAAGAATAAAAATCTGGGCCATAAACATATTTTTTTAACAAAAAAAAAATGGAAAATAAAATTTAAATACTTGAATAGAAATATACAAATTGTCTTTAAGAATTCAAATTTATCCAAATTTATTTTATGTCTTAATCTCATTTTCTTGCATAAAAATCCAATTTAAATCAATCAGATTTTTTTGATTTTTTTTTTGTTATAATATATTTTCGAAAGCGTTTTACTCAAAATTGCATTCACTATGAAAAAAAATATATTATAAAAAATAAGTAAAGATTTAAAGAAGCAATAAAAAACTACAGTAAAATCCGTTTATAACGATACCGCTTATGGCGACAAATTGGTTATAACGTCGAAATTGTGATCACTTCTTTGAAAGCACACATACGCTAAAGTTATTTTACTTGTATCTGTTATGACATCCTGCTATAGCGACTAAATTTTTGGGATCTCTTTGATGTCGTTATAACAGGATTTTGTTGTAACACATTTTAAAATAAATTTAACAAAAAATCAAACATTAATGCAAAAAAAATCTGCTTACTAAACTCAAAATAATACAACAAAATCGTTTTAACGACGAAAAACAGATTTAGTAGTTCTTGAAAGTACTGCTACATGGTAACGTTACCAACATGCTTTTTCTCCAAATTTTCGTAAATCTGGAATATTTATTTTCAATTACGGAACAAGTAATTCAAATCAATGATTTTTAGAAAACCACTCTTTAAAGATGTGGGTAATTTTTACATTTATCTTCGATTCTTGATCATTGAAAGGTTTCACATTATTTGTTCCATTTTCTGTCTGTAAATTGGTTATCTATCGTGATATATCAGAATGACTAATCTAGATCGAAATCTCCAAATCCACATCCTGTTCTAGAAACGGAGCTAATGCCATTAATCACTCCCATTAGCCGGCGAGCGAGTATTTCGTCGAATATTAATTGCATCCCACCTGACTAATTGAATTAAGTAATGAAACCGAGAGTATTTGCGCGACCGCCGCGGGCAAGTGGCGTCACGAGTGTGTGGGCGGTGTGACGTCATCGGTACAAGTGCAGGCGCCCATATACGGGAATATAAGGTTAAGGATACCGCTAGAGACCGGTTGCTCTAATGCGACATCTAATAATAGACAAGAGCGGTCGGGAAAAATTGCGCCGTAAATAAATACAGGCGATTCCATTTTCAGTCAGGACAGTTTCTGTGCTTTACACGCATTAAACTTTCTTACTCAGAAACATCTTAAATTATTTTTCCTACGTCCGTTAAGATATTTGCTTGTTGTATGTTTGTTATTGCTACGGATACATAGTATATTGTAAACACCTTTTCATTTCCCACGGTAACCATAGACAACGTTAAGGTATAAATTCGTTTCTCACAGTTCTGTCAAAAATTATTCATACCTCACAGTTCTGTCAAAAATAAAGTGTTCCAAATTTCATTAATTAGAAAATAATATCGTGGTCGGCTCATGGTACAAACTGTCATACTCGTCTGAAATGTGTACCATTCCATGCTTGTTGTACAATATACTATTTTCTATTTCCTACTGTATACAGAATGTCTGCTAACCATTGGTATTGCTAAAATAAACATAAACAATTATTCCAAGTACATGAATGTAATCCCGAAACTTATTTTTGTACCCAAAATTTAGATTTTAGGAAATAGTGTCCATTGATAGATTTCGACGCGTTGATTTCAAAATTTCAAACGGACTTTGATGTCAAGATTGCATATCAAAAAAGTGTGTTTTTTTGCTTTAACTCTAAAATGGATAGAGATACAATCTCAATGATTGTACCAGTCGATTCTACGGGAAAAGTTACATGAAGAAATATTTTCTTCGCATATATGTTCTTTGGAGCGATTAGGTGAGAAATGAGAAAATCGAAAAAACCTAAATTTCTAAATATCTCCTAGAAACTTTTTTTCTCCAAAACTTTTCATTTTTTAGACTTAAGTAAATATCGATGCGCTGATTTCAAATTTTCAAACCGACTTGCATTATCTTTTACTGTTCTTGAGATATTCGTATTCAAAGTTGAGTTTTGGTAATACCTAAAAAACAGGTTTTTTAGGTATACCCCTTTAAGGATTAGGTTTACGACTTCGACGACTTCACCAATCGATTCTACATGCAAAATTACATAAGTATACCAATTTTCAGATTTTTATTCCATCGGATACAATTTCTAGAGTTAAAAAACAAAAATTGGCAAAATTGAAAAAAATTGCCTGATGCACCCCTTACGATTTTTTTCGATTTTTGGCCATTTTCAGTTTTTTCCTTCTAGAAATTCTATCTGTTGAGATAAAAATCTGAAAATTGGTACACTTATGTAATTTTGCCCGTAGAATCGAATGGTGAGGTTGCCGAAGTCGTAAACCTGATTTTTTAGGTATAAATTTGAATTCAAATATCTCGAGAACGGGAAGAGATAAATGAATTCTGTTTGAAAATTTAGAATCAGCGCATCGATATCTACTTAAGTGCAAAAATTAAAATAAAATGGAGGCAAAAAATTTTGAGATGAAAAATAGAAATTTTGGTTTTTTGGTTTTTCGTGTTTTTCACCTAATCGTTCCAAAGAACGTATTTGTGGGCAAAACATTTCTTTACATAACTTTTCCCGTAGAATCGAATGGTAAAGTAGTTGAAATTGTATCTCTACTCATTTTTTAAATTTACTAAAAAAAACACAGTTTTTTGAGGTGCAACTTTGGCAGCAACTAACTCCGAAACGAAAAGAGATAATTCAATTCTGTTCGTAAATTCGGTTTCAACGTCGCTAATTCTTTAAAAAATATTACAGATAATATTTTGTAAAATTTTTAAATTTTCGAAATAAAAATTCGATATTTTCAATATTTTCGGATTTACGAAAAAATACGGCATCAGTGATTTTGAAAATTACTACCCCCTCTTGTTAAAATAAACATAAACTATTATTCCAAGTACATCAATGTGAAGTAATAGTAACAAAATATATGGTTCCAGTAACATTTAATACTTATTCTTATTTTATAATAATAATTGTAAAAATGTATTTTGGCACCCCTAATAGAAAAGTTCTGCGCACGCCTATGGTAATGACATATTATTACAATAAATAAAACCCAACAATTTTAGACAAAAATTTGAATAAAACAAAACAATATTTAAAATTAAACAATTTTAATCCTAAATCTCAAATTCCGTTCCTCGTTCCGCTCATTTCGAATCTGAGTGCGTTAATCAAGTAAATCATCGCTGACTAATTGAAATGCTTTTGGTACAATCATTTATAGTACATACTTATAAGATTCATGAAAATGAAATCACTTTATGTTATTGAAAAAATTCATTGAATAATTTATATTTATGAATAAGACGAGTTTAAATTATCAGGTCGGCAAATCTTAAAACTCAAGACTTTTTCGTTTGTATACATACATTGTACTTCGGGCTAATTTTTAAGGAATCAATATACCTATATAAAAATATTTTTTAATTTCAACGTTACTTTGTTTTGCAAAATGGTGACTCTGGGTCCATATTTATTAGGTATTTCATTCCTTTAAGGGCCGGTTTTTCCACCTCTGGTTAAAGTGTCGGTTACCTTAACCATTGGTTAATAGAAAAATATCGCATCGAAATAGTAAATAATGTATATTTTTGACAACTCATATTACTTTTTCGATGTGATATTTTTTTATTAACCGATGGTTAAGGTAACCGGCATTTTAACCAGAAGTAGAAAAACCGGCCCTAAGGAAGAAATGTCGAATCGACCAAAATAAGATATAAGACAACTTTTGTTTTAGGAATAATAATGGAACGAGTAATATATGATGTTTGAAAAATGAATTAGTAAAAGCTTTTCTTCCTTGTCATAATTGTCCTTTATCAAAGAGCTCACGGTGTGCTCCATAATGATTTAATAAATCGAAGTATGCAGAATATTTATCTGTATAAGCCGTAAATCATCGAAATATATTCGTACACATAAATAAATATTTCAAAAATTTATGCGGCATCAAAATAAATTTATAGGCACGCACATACATTAACGATTGCGCTTAAAATGATTACAAGAAAACTTAAACCAAAAGCAGTTAATCATCCTTCGACAAAAACGAATTACCAATGAGCTCGTGACATAAATTATCCAAATTTGAAAGTTCATATAAAAAGAAAAACAATTATTGATATTTCTTCATTCTTTTCATTCCACTCACATCTGAATTATAATTCACAAAAAGTGACATCATCAATACTACAATAATAAGAATATACAAAACGCAAGCTAAATTATTAAAAAATGTAATTTAAAACTACTGTATTGACAATAATAAGATAGATAGCTCCAATTATTTATGGTAACCTATTAAATACAAGAGGACATTACATTTGAAAAAAAAAATGTACAAGAACAAAATTAATAAAATAATGAAGGGATGAATTTAGTGCAGCAAAATGTGTAACAGTACGAGTATTATATGTACTAATTAAATTCCGTTATCCTAAAAAAATTTCCGCTACAAAGTAAATAAACAATTATAATAATTTATAACTACCACTGTGACAGTTAATTAATATTTCAAAATAATAATAATAAAATTGTTTAATTTTGCATTTTGTTTGTTTTTTAGATAAAATTAAAATTTTAATAACTATTTTTTTTTATTTCAACAAAATTATTTAAGCAAACTGACATTACGTAAAACCGTGCAAAATAAAAGCTTATTGATAAAATCAGGATGTCTCACTTTTGATAACTCCCGGTAGAAGACAAGGAAATTTTGTAATTTTTGTCTTATTCCTTACTGTTTTTTTGTTTTTTTTTCTCGAATTCCATATTTTCTTGTTATATACTTATATATTTGTGTCTGTATTTTTCTTTATTTGCTATTACTTTGAAAATTTTGCCTTTAATTAAATAACCGAACCTAAAAGAAACTACGATAATTTATTTTTTCTCTCAAAATTACCTCAGGAATAAGCTATTAAATTTTGTTGTACTAGTCCTGAAACAGTCTGTTATTGACACGAAAGCTGATAAAAAATCTGATTTATTAATTGTTTAAGATGGTTATTTTCGCGACAAGACGTATCAGATTTCACGGTGTAAATGGAAGATCGCACCAAATGTTGTAATTAATCTCGAATCTGAAATCTGACAAGGAAAAGGCGTTTTTAATTAACCATTTTATATTGAAATGTCAAACGCTGTTGAAAGATCTCGTGCGTGACTAGATATTTAAATCAATTAATTTTTAACATCGCGAAACTGTACATTGTTCTGATGTTATCTGCCGATGACATAATGCAAATACGATATTCATTATTCAAATCCTTACCATTTACATACATACATAAATCCTTCCCAGATACATATTATTTTTGTAAATGAGAAAAATTCTCTTGATAACATTTACCACAGCAAATAGCTTCAGAACGAGAGGATATATGATGACATGTCTATTACTGGGATACTTACATACATTTACATTTGTTCTGTATGTCATTTACAATATCAGTTAACTAATATCAATACCGCAATGTAAATACGGATGGTAACTGTTCTCTACCGGTTGTTGATCATTTTAGAGATCGACATAAAACTGAAATCACCAATAATCCGGAATCGGTAAAATACTTACTGCCAGTAATACTTATTTTTTGTAAGAATAACATAATGAAATTAAAAAAACTATAACTTGAAACATGGGGATTTATTATATTCATTGTAACGACTTCATATTTGCTTGAGAGCAATGTATATATGATTGTATCAATTAAAATGCAACATAGGGAATACACTTCACAACAATATTAAATATTAATATTGTCAAAAATTACAAAATAAAGAAGTAATAAACCAACTAATAAACAAGTAAGTATAATAATGAAAAATTAAACAATAATTACAATAAATTTTCAAAAATCTATTCATTAACTGCTAAGCAATAACTCAAGTTGCTATAAAACTTTTAAATTACATACGATGATACTTGGGCAATTGTAATATTTTGAGAAATGTTTTGAATTTAAACTTGAAATAGATATAAATTTCTTCTGATTTTAAAGGTTACCAATATTGATTCTTAACATTGTTGTTGCACTTGGGATAGGTCTCTCAGAATTTTTTTTAACCCAAGAAGCAAATGTCAATTTCGTTCCCTCTGTTTCATTTTAAATGAGACAAGCAAGTATTCATTGCTGTCAATCTAATATCAAGTTGTAACCATGGATCTGATAAATCCCACGTTTCACTTTAAAAAGTATTCTTGATATTAGTCAGGAGCTAAAAATATAGTAATATTAAAATTATTATAGTCCAAAAATTTCTTAGACCGCAATGCGTGAATGAATAATTCAATTACATGAATTACAAACAATTTTCATGGTTTTGTAGTTAAATTTTTAAATAACCATTTGTTACATATAACTTCTCCTTGTGGTGCACTCTACAAAATAGGTACAGTGTTATATTCAAATCCGAACTATTTGGAAATATCAAGTGAAAAATAAATTAATTTTAATAAAATTGGAAATGAAAAGTAAATCAATCATTATATTCAAGTTTGCGTTGATTTAAATCACATTTATTTTTTATCAGGGATTTAAATCATTTTTATATAACATCACAAGTTTACGAAATTGGAGGACACATCGTGTGGGAATACTCCGAATACTTAGCAAGAACTACTAGTTAGTTAGACTTTGCGGAAAAACGACTTTACTTATGTATTATTTTGAATTCATAACGCAGAAATATTTTAATTATGTCAAATAACTTTTATTTTTTGTTTTTTTTTTTTGAAAAATCGGATTTTTTTTGCAACCCTGATTTTTTTTGCAAAAGAGTCTTTAAAATTTTTATTCAAACGAAAATGTAAAGCAAAATACAAGGAATATAATACCCGATGAAATATTTTCCTTTTGACAGGTATTTTAAATATTATGAACGCTATCCGTTGGGCAATTTTTAAGTGCATGATCAACAAAAAATCAAAAACTTCCTGCAATAATCTCACATTAGTAAATCAATATTTTAAAGATCATTATCTATTCACGACTGCTTGATCGTTGAAAAAATAAAACTCTTATTTGCATTTGAATTTTGAAAGGCTTAATTCATAAATAATTTATAATAGTGTATGCAACGACCCTAATTGCATATTTTATTCAAAGAAATTTAAATATAATATAAAAATAAACCAATCATTTCCTCCTCCGATTTTGCAAAACCTGCATATTAATTATTTCAAATCGGGACGAGCCGTTCAACTTTTTAGCTAATTAACAACCGATTTGCTTTTATCTATAAATATTTATAATAAGATAAATGCGTGTGGTAGATAGATAGTTTTTGTTGTGATTAATTAATTATTTATACAGTTTTCTGCAAACTGATGCATTTTTAGTAGATTGAAAAACTTGTTATTAATAAATTTGCATAATTATTTTTTGTGGCGATACTTCACGTGTTACATAAGAGAATTGTGGGTTATAAGAAAAGCAGGCGTTGGAAACTTTCTCATTTCTTCACAAGATTTATATTCTCTAAGGCGTGAATCAATTCATTACAATATTCATAACACAAATTTGTTTTTAAACCCACCATTTATTTCAATAATCATTTCAAAATCTTATTAAAAATTACATAGTTGTTTATGATTTGATTGTTGACAGCCTGTCAACAAAATTAGATCACTTTAACACTATTAACAGTTTGATAAAGGCGTGAAAAATTTTAATTTGAAATAGTAATTAAGAGAATCGATTTCGTACTGTCGAATGATCGAATGTAATTCCAAAAGTCCGAGTTCGAGTCTTACGTAGTCCAATTCGTTACATTTTATTTCTTACAAAAAAACTAGTCCTTGTTATGCATATTCAACGTCAATCAGAGCGTCTTTTAAGTGCAACTCGCAAACTTTGTTAATACATATATAAATATATTATATTATTATCAATATCAGCGAAAACGCAAACAGGCACATCCAATAAAGGATAAAAAGCTATAAGTGATATATTTCATTTATTTCTTTCTATATTTGCTTTATGGATTGGGAATGGGGTTTTACAATTTATTTGATTTTTTTATATTATATTAATCTTCATATAAATATGTTAGACACTTATTTTTATATTTTTGAAAATAATTAATAATACACAAGAAATAAATTAACAAAGATTTACCATGAATTCGAATGATAGCGTAGAGAAAGATAACTAGTGTGTGTGAGACAGAATATAGGCAGAAATAGAGATGATAGCATTTCAGGGAAGTTTGACTCCATGGTCCGCTCGGGTTATACGTCACAGGCAATCACAGGAACACGCCCCCTTTGTATCTCATATTTGCCATATAAGTTTGTTTAAAATACGTCCTTTTGGAAAACCCAATTGTTTCCATGTTTATTAATTAAAAATGAAGAACTTTATTTTTAAAAGATTTCAATGTATGTACAGATTAGAAACTTGGAGACTACAATACTAGAATAGAATATAAACTTTGAATAACATAAATATTTTAACTTTTCTTTACATAAAGTAACCAAGAATGTTTATTATACGAGCAGTGGTGGTTCACTTGGTTAGTGCACACTGATTGTAATTGAGCAAAGTATGAGATATGGAGTTGAATTAATTATTGTCCGAGTGTTTTTTAATTTAATTTAAGTTATTCGACTTTGAGAACCATATAACGACTTATCAATTAACAAATAAAACTTTTTGAAACTACAACTCGCTTACAAATTTCATAAAGTTTCATATAAAATAATAATAAAGAGATAGTGGAGGAACCCATTGTCTGCATCATTGTATATCAAAATTGTTTTTCTCTAATAAACTTGATTATATTTTTCTCTTTTTCGTCAGGCCTTCAAGTTGTGTATTTATTTCTTTGATACAAGTTGACAGCTTGTAACGACTGCTGCTGTAAATTTTTCCATTAATTGGTTCATATAAATGTTTAATTAGTAAAAATTGTGGTAAGCCAATTAAGAGTAATTACCATTACAATGTCTGAATGTATTTAGCACGATATGATCTAAATGCAGCATAATATTATGACAGGGTGAAAGGCATTTAAATAAATAAGTGTTTTCTTTAATGAATTCTTTTCAGTTTATATTCCAAACCTACTCAATTTATTCATAAACATAAAGTTGTCAGGGCGATAATGTGTTAGATTCGAATGCTGCTCTCTGTATTGAAAACAATAGCGTTCGCTCACTTTTAGATTGAATATTTAAAGATATGTTAATCGGGGGATTATTGAATATTTATGCAGAGATGCAGCTCTGTAATTAATAAATATTACGGCCCACGTGGTTGTTTACTTTGTCATTCATAGGTTTGTTCATTCACACGTGTACATCCCTCGCAAAGAGAAATTTATTAATATTGATGCCTATCACTATAACACACATCGTAAATTCAGTCAGTGATTGTCTTCGAACTTCACAGATTATATACTCGTGATAGTAATTAAAATATTTCATGGAATAAACAGACCTTCTTTTATTTCTTCTTTATATAGATCCTTATCCTTATCCGCATTAAGGTTATATTTTTAAATAGGTCAGGTTAAGTATATTCTTAGGTATAAATTTCATAAAAATAAATTGTATCTTGATCCATCATTGATATCTCCCAAATTATTTTAGTTTTTGAAGACAGTGAAACTACTCTAATCAGATATACAAGTAAAATGTTATGAAACAAGTAGGTACCTGGTTTTTTCAGGGCTCTGTTTTTTGTTGTAGACAAAATAAAAATTGTTTGCGATTTATTAGTATCCTAATTTCTTATTTTTTATTTGAATTATTTTGTCTTTAAACTAGCGATATACTATTAAATAAGTTTTTTCACGATATGCATGGAAAGCTCTACTCCCTTCTTGTGAAACAGTGAGGAAAATTACTTTTCCATCTTTCGAAAAGAAAATGTACAGTGTTACCAATGAAATATTGGAATAATTCATTAATTATATAAAAAATTCTTAATTATTAATTTTATTTCACAATTTGACAACTTGAACTGTATATGAGTTTTCCTCCTCTTATTCATTTATGTTACTTTACTTGTCCATTTCCTTTATAGTTTACCTTGATAGACTAAAACCTGCTTACGTTGAACCGTTACAAGTTACCAAATACTTCTGTGTACTATGTTTTTTACATTTGTTAGTGCTTTTTAAGGGAGAGAGTAAATGTGGCATTTATTCATAAATTGTTTTATTTCATAATTATCACGTTTGCTACGCCCCACTTATTTGAATGTAGATTATATTTTTTTTTATGTTTAAATTAATATTCTGATTTTTTGTCATATACACATGTTTTTATTTGATTTAGTTGCTACTGTATTTGTATTATTTTATTTTTACTTGTACTTGTTTATTGTGCAATTTATATTCACACTTTCTTATTAAATGTCATAAAATATTACAACAAAGGCTTATCATTAAATTCGTTTAATTGATAATAGTTTTTGATTAAAAGAAATTTTTTTTTCTAATTCAGACTCATTTTTTAAGTCTTTTAATTTTAATAGTAATTTATTATACATCTAATTTTAAACAAAAATTAAAAATAAAATAAAAAATAATTTATCACGGTTATCATAAGTATATGTATATAAAATTACGGTGTACTCGTACTACAGGTATTAGTATATACATAGAAGATTTAATGTTCTTTTGTTTTCAGAAATTTATTTACAGGATTCCCTACCTCTGAGTAAAAGAATGATTCGAATGTTACTTAAAAATTAGACTTATAAGGACTAGATTTTAGCAAATAAAAAAATCGTTGTAAAAATATCCACAACTAACATTAGCCGTCTTATAATAAAGGCTAGAGATACTAGAGTCTTACGACGAACATCAATATGAGAAATACGTTACATTCCTATCTTCTTCACGTAAACTAACCTAGTCACTTAATTTGTCTGTTTTGAGTGTCTTCGTCAATAGGTCTAATTTTAATATTTCTTTAAAAAGTCTGTCTTTATTATTTAATTTAGTCTTCCTTATTATACTCTTTATAAATTCTGGTGATGTATTTTATCTCATGGATAGTTTCTCAAAAATAATAAAAGAAACACAGTATTGTCTGCAGTATTGGTGATATGAAAAGCATATACCATGGAGAACCAAATGTCTGTGTGTGGCTTAAGGAAGGAAAATATTTCCTGTTCCCATTAATTAATCCCTGTTGTCATTAACAAAGATCAAAGAGTGTTGTAGTCAGTAAACAACGTGGCTAAGTTATTATTGTGGCCGGCTTGCCATACATTACGCTTAATGCGCTGTTCTGTAATATTAATATTTCAAATAATTTATTCCGTAATAATTATTCACCTGATGAATGAGGTATGCGGAATAATTTCGCCTGACAAAAATCCTGAAATATTTATATTGTAGTACAATATAAAGTAAGCAGGCTACAAGCTTGGACTGACTATTTAATATGCAATAAATTTTCAGTGAACTACGTGATTTAGCTGAGTGTTTGATTCTTGTACAATGCACGCACACACCTCCAGTGCTTTGCAAACTTTGCCAAGGGGCGATTGGGTAATACATGCAGGGAATACTAATTACTACCAACTATTTATTAGGAACAAAACAATGAGCGTTACTGTTACTGTTCATTAAAATAAAACCAATTCACTTAATACGTATACACATAACAATAAAATTACAACTATGGGTTGTATGTATAAAAATAAAGCATATTTACAAAAGAAAAAGGTTTACACGGACAGTTAAAATGTATTTCGTATTGACTTCAAAGTTTTATGTATATAGTAATAACAAGGGAAGTAATTCCCAAAGCTGCTGACGCTGTATTTTTCGGAAACCTGAAATTTAAAAATATACAAGTTTTTGCTTGAAAATTTTCAAATTTTACAATTTTTTTTGTAATATTTTTTAAAGAATTGGCTACGCTGATACCAAATGTACAAATATAATTTAATTATCTCTTTCCATTTCAAAGATATTTGCTTTCAAAGTTGTACCTAAAAAAAATGTTTTTTTCTAGTATATTTCAAAAATGAGTACTATGAACTACTTTACAATTTGATTCTACGGGAAAAGTTATATAAAGAAATGTTTTGTCCACTTATACATTCTTTGGACGTATTAGATGAAATAAGAAAGATAAAAAACCTAAATTTCATTTTTTGTCTCCAAAATTTTTCATTTCTTGGACTTAAGTAGATATCGTTGTGCTGATTTCAAATTTTTAAACAAAGTTTAATTATCTCCTCCCGTTCTCGAGATATTTAAGTTCAAATTTATACCTAAAAAAACTGATTTTATAGGTATACTTCTTAAATAAAATTGCATAAGAGTATCAATTTTCAGATTTTTATCTCAACAGGTAGAATTTCTAAAAGAAAAACCGAAAATCGCCAAAAATTAAAAAAATCTAAGGTCAACCACCTTTTTTTTCAGATTTTGCCATTTTTGTTTTTCCTTTGCAACAAAAACCCATAAATTAGTGTACTTATGTAATTTTACCTGTACAATCGATTGGTAACATCGCCGAAGTCGCAAACCTAACTCTCAAAGGAGTATACCTAAAAAACCCGTTTTTTTAGGTATTGTCAAAACACAATTTTGAGCACGAATATTTCGAGAGAGGTAAGTAATAATTCAATTCGGTTTGAAATTATGAAATCATCTCATCGATATTTACTTAAGTCTAGAATATGAAAAGATATGGAGAAAAAAGTTCCCCTAGGTTTTTTCGGTTTTCTCATTTTTCACTTAATCGTTCCAAACGTACCCTAACTGACCTAACTTTACGCTTTATATTTCTTATAATAATACTGTAGTTGAAGTCCTATAATCTGCTATCAACGACAATTATCAGTAGAAGAAAAACATTAGTAGAAATGCGCCCATATGGATATCCTTTCACTGTCAGCAACAACCAACAAGCCATTGGTATGTGCTCCACAATCCTGGCATCGCGGAATGCGCTCATTAGCGTGTTATACATGCTTTATTTATATGATTCTCCCCGTGACATATCAATACCCAGCCAGCTTTTCACTAATTACATCCAACAGGACAGTCACGCACCCGAAGCGCAATGCGAACCGTTACCGACGAGGTATTTCATGCCAGCACTCGTTTGTTCCAACTGCGTTCCGTACAGCAGATTGTATCACACAAAACTATTTACTAATTATTATAAATCTCTATTAGACCTAGGAAGTTCAAGTGCGATTATTAGTGTACTGGGAGTTCAGATGGTATGTGAGATAAGACGGAATGTGGAGGACTATATTAAAATTGTTCGCATTCTGCAGAAAATGCCATTTCTAATAATCATTAATCAATCCACTTCTTAACTTTGGTACTAAAAGTCGCTTATTATTACTTACTATGGTTTTCGCGTTTTTATTTCAAATTTGGAAAAGTCGTTTGTTATATATTATTTGTATATTCGACTTTCATTCTCTGAAGAAGATTCATATGAAGTAAACTTATTTATTATCCTTTCACTACTGTATCAAATATAGTTTAATCATGTCAAGTAACTCAATGTTATATGAATTACTTCACTTGACTTGAAAATCAATATTTTCTTAAAATAACTACTTCACTTGATTTATCTATTGTATCTGTATCTGTTTATAACACAGTGAATACTTTTAAATCGTTGTCATTGACAACGAATTAAAAGTAAAAAACAAATTTACTTTTAACACTTGTGTTAAAAAAGAACTAAATCTGGTTACCTGTCAGAAATGTCATTCTATAATGCTTAATTTTTATTTACTAATACATAACTAGAGTCGTAGGAAAAATAGTGTATGATATTTGAGTTAAAAGTGATTTTATTTCGTTCGTGGGGTTTGTTACACTCGGCTTCGCCTCGTTTCAAACTTCCCCACTCACTCATAAAATGTCACTTTTAACACTTATATCATAAATAACTATTAAGTATCTAATAATGATAAACATATCGAATTTTATACTTTTCAAATTTACCACTAAAACTAGAATGAAATGAGGGGGAAATGGAAAATTCAAGTTCGTTCAAGTTATCTAGGGTTATTTTATTACAATACTTATAAATTATATACTCCATTTCTAGGAACACGAACAAGATGCGAGGTCTCTTAAACTAAAGTTCCACAAATTGCTAGGTAATTTCAAGCTGTGTTTAAAAGTCGGCTGTTAAAAATAAAAAGAAATATATTATATTGTTAATTATTTATTTTATTATTCAACAACAGTACGCGTAGTCTACACTTTGTACCTCCGAGTAAAAAAATTCTTGAATATACTGTTAAAAACGGAAATTTTATTAATATTTTTCAGTGCTATACAGCGTGTCCCCGGATGGAGTTTAATGATAAAAAATGTTATTTGAGATTTTAAGGAAAATGTGAAAAGGCGCTTAAAAACAGACATAATCATGTAAATTTTATTTTTGTATTGTATTTATTAGCAGACACAGATGACTAAATTGCCAGAGATTTACAGCTAATTCATACGTTTTGACAAACTTCTATGATATGATTTTTCAAGTACTTGAAATAAAACTACATCACATGACTTAATATTCATCTAATAGGTACTATTTTTCTTGAAATTGAGTTGATTTCAAGACAAGTAGCTTTAATATCAAATCAATCCATGAAACCCTAGTATCAAATACCATAATAAATTCAGACTTCCTGTAGGTCACGAATTAAACATCGAAAACTGATGGTCATTTTTATTTTAAAGATCTGTGTTTTGTAATTAATTTGGCACCCACAATTAATAGCTGTGGTCGTGTTGGCCGTTGCCCCCGGTCCCGTTAACAAGTGGCGCTTGAGTATCGCGATCGGCAACATTGTATTAATAATTGGTCACGACTGTGTCCTGTACGGACATCAACCAGCGGACAGGGTGCAATATTGGTTTAGCGATGAGCTATCGATCAATGCGAAATAAATGCTTGCCGACGTTCTTCCACGAGCGCCGACACTGGGAAGTTTCTCTCAGCTACAATTAAATATAATGTTAGAGTTAAATAGAAGCTATAGGTCTTCTTCAGGAAACGAGATCTAGTCAAGAATCATCCCTATGCTCATAAAATAAGTGCTATTATTAACAGCCATGTAAACGTGAAAAAGATTAATACACAATATTGAGACGAAATAGGTAAGAAATGGAAAATAGAGGCTCAAAATCGAAAAAGTTCGAAGAACCGAATTAGAAAAAGAATAGACAAGGAGTGAGGCCAAGAAAATCAACTCTATAATTAAAGTAAAGTAATTAAAAGAAGATATATACATCTTTTCTTGTTATATTCCAGAATTATCAAGTGTATTTCAAATTGTAATTTAGAAAGCATCAAATAAAATTCAAGTTAGTCAGTTGTATTTCAGAAACAAATGTATTTACAAATGACTAATATAAATTAAATTTGATAATGTGTGAATTACATTTCAAGCTTTCTAATTTACAAAGGACTAGTCTGAATTACATTTGTTCCTTTCTGAAATATAATGTACTAACCAGAAATTCACTTGTTTGGTGAAGTATAGTGAGGAAAATAATAAATTAACAAAATGGAGACAAAAGTACAGCTAAACTACAAACTGAATCAGAGAGATTAGGACACACAACAAGAACAGCAAAAAATGATAAAATATTGGAATTACAACAACAGATAATTATAATATAGTATAAACAATATAAACAACGTAAATACCATGGTATCTACTGTCGAAATGAAAAATATTAAGATGATTGCTATATTCAGAAGTAGTAATGAAGAGAGAAACTATGTATTAAGGATTTCGTGCAGGAAAGTTCGGAGAGAAGAACGAGAAGAAGAGGTTCTGTTAAATGATTTGGCTTTAGGGCTGGACTTATGCATAAGCAAACTAAGCACATGCTTAGGGATTCCTCTAAATAGGGACCACTGAGAATTTCCATCAAATATTTTTTCCCGCAGATGTATAAAAATATATGTTAAATTATTTTACCCAACAGATCACTATTTTGTAATATATTTGCATTTGCACCCTTGAAATGTAGAAGGAAAATGTTTTAAATCGTTTCTTGCTTGTGTGATGGGTTTTACTATTTAAATTTTAAATTTCAAGACAAGCCAAGCCTTTCTTATTCTAGATCAAGACTCATTTTAGACAACTTTCAAGACTCTAGATCAATGAAATTTTAAATTTTCGAAATATAAATATATCATATGAAGCTTGTTCCATTCGAACTGAAATAGTGATTGTAAAATAGAAAAACAACGCTATCGAATTATTGTGCTTGTCTAAAGCGTATGCGCAGGTTATAATGTAGAATCTTGAAACAATATTAAGTCTTGAAGTCTAGAAAAGACTTATTAATGTAGACTTAGACTCAATCCAGTCTTGAAATTTCTAGACAAGACAAAGTTTTGCAGTCTTGTCATGTCTTGTCTAAACAGTAACACTATGTATGACTGTGTATCACAATGAACAATTAAACTATAAACACAAATATAGATTGTAATAAGAATAAATAAATGAATATACAATAATAATGATACTCCTGGGATAAAATTCCCCGCACGCGTATGGGTAGCAGTCCTGCTGGTGGTTAGGCTAAGTGCGATTGAATCTATCGTTGACAGGCACTTACCGAGTCACAGTTATGCCAGTAACGAGACCAACACCTTGCTGTCTTGCTGTTGCCGTTGCCGTTGCTATAGTTACAAGTGACCGACCTTCGACCGCCCATTATGGCCCATCACTTACTTCCATTTGTTCCTCCGCAATTAACTCGGGGTATAACTGTACACCGGCATTACATTCGCATATTTAGATCGAACAGTCACTGATATATTTACACCTATTAATTGTAAGTTTATTCTTCTTACATACAACTTCGAACAGTTAAAAAATTATATTGGTTTTACCTATCGTTTATGTTAAGTTATTTCAATAAGGGTCAATTTTTCCACCTCTGGTTACCTGATTACCATAACCATAGGTTAATAGAAAAAAATCGCATCGAAAAACTGACATAAATTGAGAAAAATATACGTTATTTACTTTTTCGATGTGATATTTTCCTATTAACCGATGGTCAAGATAACTGGCACTTTAACCAGAGATGGGAAAACCGGCATAAATCAAATGATTTTTTATGTTTTGAAAATTTGACAAATGTAGTTGGCATAAAAGATAAAATAAGGAAATAAAGTAAAGTACATTGTGGGTGCTTGTTGAAGCAAAATAAATATAATTTAATAAAGTGAAAACAGTGTTTATATAATATTATATGTTATTAGAAACACTGCACTCCGTTCATATTAGATAGCGAAAAAAAGTATAGGGGCTACAATCTAATTTAATTAAGATAAGAACAAATTGTAACTATATATGGAGCACACGTTAATTGTTATTAGCAATTAATATTTGATTTAAAAAAATACTTATGAATAAATGGATGAAATACTTTGTTCTTGTAAAGGTTTTCATAAAATAAAATGTCTTTTTTCATTCCAAAATACTATCGCATTGTGTCAAATCCAAACATTGTAATCAAATAATTACATCTGAAATTGTATATTTCTCCCAAAAGACAGTACTTACAAAAATTTCAATGACATAATTCGATGATACAAAATTATTTAAAAATTACGAGTACATTCAAAATATGTCATTTCTGCTTTTTATAATAATTAAACCAATAGAAATATTTCGGTTAGTATAAAGCTCATCAAAAAAGAGACAAATTGTTCAAAAGCTTTACTATTTGATTTAATGAACACCTCCGGAAATTAGATAATAACAAAAACATAAACAAATGTTTCTAAACTTTGTTAAATGATCATAACATTTGATATTAATGTTTTGGATGTTATACATTTTTGAATGAAAGGCTTATAGATATACTTCTTAGAATATTTGGAAATTTAAAATTATTTTTAGTAGGTAGTGATCTTATAAATGAACAAGTTGAACAGAAGGATAAATTAAACTTGTAATAGTGAGAGATAAGATATTATACACATCAGATTTTTTTCTAGTAATCTCTAAGGTTATTAGTTTTCAACCAGATATGAACTCATTCATATCTTGGACTGAGTATATTACAGTTATTCTATAAGTGTTTGTGTAGCCGTTGAGAAGTGTGTATTTTTGTGGTGATTTCCCGAAGCAATACATCTTGTTCTATCAATGTGAGCCAGCTTAATCACATGTCAGACAAATCCTATTAAAATATTTCACCAGATAAAATCATAACTGGTCTTATTTGATTACTCCTGACGTTATCTCTTCCAAAATCGCAAATTACGGATTATGGGACCCATTTCGGATTAGGCCAAACGAAGGATCCTTCTTCCAACGCTGGAAAAACATTTAATTTAATTTGCAAATGAAATGATAATTTTACGATACGCTATTATTATTTTAATTGGTGCTAGAGACATCTGGTGACCGAGAATTCAAATTAGAATAGACACACTTACAGTTAAAATATATTTTTATTTTTAAAAATATAGCATTTGGGTTGTTCCAAAAAAGTAACAAAGATTTAAATGTTTCAAAAATGGAAACTAGAATTTCTTTCGTTGCGTTGATAATCATATCATTCCCGATAACTACGATTTATTTATTTTTCAATAAGTATTTTTATTATAAAGAACATAAAATTTAATTTTGTGTCGTTATTTATCGTTCAAGTCTCTCAAATGATTTTAACTGTAGCTTCATGTATCATTGAAATTTCTGCATATTTTTGATAGTATTGCAGATAGCAATAGAGAATATGATATTAGTGATATATGGTCGATTTCCCCGAGTTGATCCACATCCTGCAAGAATTATTACACTTCTATCTAGCATCTTTGTCATATGCGAATGGCATCGATGCCTCTTTTATTAGTCTTTCTCAAGACAAGATTTCTTATCTTATTTAGTAATTTCTTATCTTGTCTCGAAAAGCAAGAGAAAGAAATTTAAGAATATCTTGTCTTTCTTGTATATAAAAATATTGTTTTATTCGTCATTGTTTTGCATATTTCTCGTGTTGCATGTTAATATTCGCGAATGACCTTCAACATATAAATAATAATATGTATTTATTTGTTTAGCTAATATCTATGTCAATTATCAACTATATTTCTTATATATATTATTATTAAATAAATATAAGTATATTTTAGCATAACAGCGACATCTGTATAAACACAAAGTTTTTTAAAAGCATCCCTGATTATAAGAAATTTTGTGTCTTAACTCTTGGTGACTTCATTTGGAAGATTAATTATATTATTTAGTCAATAATTATTACTATTATATATTGGAATTTACATATATATGTACAAAAAAGTATTATCTTTTTAATACTTAAATATGTTTGTACTTTTATTAATTTATAGGTAGGGTCTTATAATAAATCTATATTTAAAAATAGCTAAAAAAATGCGAGAGTACAAGAAATGAAGGAAACCTTGATATTCCTGTACATTTCTTGAAAGACAATTTCTTGCCTTTGTTGCTTTTGTCTTGTTCTTGTCTTGCATTTTTTGTAAGACTGATGCAAGGCAAGACCAAGAAAAATACAAGACTATCGTGAAACACTATCTTTTGTTCGATATCTCTTATCCTTATTTATTTGTTTAGTTTCGAAGTTAAGTAATTCATTTCTTTCACTATTTTCACGAGACGTCTACTAAAATCTGGGAAAGTCCGTTGATATATTTATTTCCAGCGTTTAATTTAGACATCTGTACACAATGTAGTATTAAGTATCACTAAACGAAATATCACTTGGTTCATAAATCTCTCTTTTGTTTACCTAGCAGCATTGTTTCTGTTGATTATGTCACAGTGCTGAGCCCTGGTGGGCGACTTTTGTCTTCACGTGGATTTTAACACTTGCGGGCGTAACGAACAAGCGTATAGTCCGCCTACAACCGAGGTGAACAAAGCGATTTTCGACCAGGAATCTATAAATTTAAATTTCTATTATCATGCATAATATACATATCAAATGGGCTGTTTTATTAATAGAATCACTTGTCTCATTCATGCATTATGAACGGACACTTAACCTTATTATTTCTATTGTTTATTACGCTTTGTTTATTTCATCAGTAAACAAGGGTACTCTAATTTAAGCAGGATTACATTTAATACAAAAAGAGATCAGAATTTATGATCTGTTAGATTTAGTTTTAAAATATGAATTCTAGTCATGTTAAGGATTTTTTTATCTTTGTCATATAAATTTGATTTTTGTGGTACACTCTTCACGTCAGCCACAGTCCCTGAATATGGGGAACATCCAGTCGTAGATAATAAGGCGTGAGTGTTATATTTATTTTCGTATTAACATGAGTTAATATTTAAATTTATTTTGTTTTTTCCTTTATCGATATAAAACATATTTATTTTTCATTTTCATATAAAAAAAACTGTATTATGTCTATTCCGTAAAACATGGGATTTATTTATTTACCATGTTTTCGAATATGACAGCAATTTATGAAAGCGTTCTTTTCAAAATTAAACAAATATTTAAGTTAGACGATGGAGAAGTAACAATCTGATCAGTAACGTGTTTTACACTAGAGTTTGAATTATACCATTTAATATATTCGTATCAAATTCGTAACCATGGATATGATAAATTTCATAGGTATATCACTTGATACGGTTAATATGTTTTACCGGCTTCAGGATATTAAGCCTTTGTTTACATAGACAGAAGTAAAAAGGGCAACTAAATCATAAATGTATCCCATACAATGTTTGTCTTTGCTAAATTGTTTATTTGTACTCATATTAAATTCACTTCCTAAGTTTCATTTTAAATGAGGCAACCAAAAACATTGCTGACAATCAAATGGGAAAACGTAACAACGGAAATGCCAAATCCCATGTTTCCCTTTAAAAAATACTCACGATAAAACATAGAATTGCAGATTATAGTGATAGAATATAACACAAATATAAATAATAAAAAAAAATACTTTGTGATACAGTTTCCTTTTTTTTTGCTGTATCCATTTCATCATTTTATGTAGTTATATTTATTGAATGTTTTGTTTTTAAAAGTAATTTTATGTTACTCATACACAGAAAATATAAAAAGCCACTGTATGTAAATAATATTTATTTCTACTTATTGTTGTTTATATTACCTTATTATTGCATTTTGATCGTTGTAATTGCATATTAAAAACAACTGAAGGTGCAATATGATACTTTAAAATTCACTATACAACTATGTATTGATTTCATACAACATAAAAATTTTCTAAATACTTTTTAATAACCATAATAAAATACGAAATTTATCACATTTATTACTAATTAACATATTATAAAAACAATATACGTATTGCAGCAATAGTACAACAAACAACAAAAAATCTAACATATAAACAAAACGTTGGTGTTTAGAAATTCATATTCACATCTCGTAGCAGTGGGTGGGACTGGAATTGTCCGGTAGTTCCAATAAAATCGGTGACTTAAGGTAGCACGGTAGTCTTAAAAACTCCATTAATGCCACACCGGCCCTGCGGGATCAGTGTTAAAAGCGCAAGCAGGGGATTTAATAGTGCGCGTAAATAATGCTATGCAAATAGATACGAACTCCTGCCGAGCTAGGCGGCAGGTAGAGGGAGGCACTAGGCTACGCTAAACAATGAAAAAGGCGCTAAATATGAGTTTATACTTTATTTGTTTTAATATAAACTTAAATAGTACCTGCTATTCTCTAAAATAAACACAGTATGTATATGCATGTATGTCAGATAAAGTTCTACATTAAATCTCGTGTCATAAAAATGTCATTGTCTCACATTATGTGTCTTCTTCTTTCTTGTAACTATATAAATAATGTACATTCATATGTAAGCTGGTTTTAGTTTCATATTATACATATCTGAACAAATTTATTAATTTTGAATGTAAACCCATTTATGTTAATTAAAAAAATTTAAATTTAAAACTAAATAAAGTTTGATATATTCAAAAATCTAATTTTTGTTAACCCCTTTCGTTTCAAAACAGAGGTTTGGAAAACTCAGGTTTTGTATAAAAACTCCAACCCGCAATTTTTTTTTTTCTAATTTGGATATCAAATATCATCTCCAAATTTTAGGGGTTTTATATATTTTTTTGTAATTCAAGTGTTTTGTTCAAAAATATAATAACTATTAAGAAATATAATGGATTGTTTTATTTAATGAGAGAAAATATGAATAAGGAAGAGGAAGGCTGAATAATTAATGTAGTTTAACTGTTTTTATTCAAATTTATGCAAACTAAACAATTTACGTTTATTTGAACATGTATTCTTTCTTTTATAAAAATAAAAGTATTTAATTTAAGAGAAAATATGTACTACATACACGTATTATTCACTTGTAAATACGATTTTCTTAAAACTGGGATTTTATATGGCATTTTTACTTTTCACAATTCAGTAAGATAAACACGTTTTAAAATCTCTAGAACACGATTTTAATATTTTTAAGATGATGTCTGGCCTGAGTGGATGGATGGATGGATGTTATAACGATTACTTAAATATTAGTGAATAAAAAAATTAAATTTTGAATATAACATTATGACACTCTAGATTAGATCTGATTAGATTTTGGTTTTATTCATATAACCGGAAAGGGTTTTTTCATGAATATTTGAAATGTTTTTCTAAAATATCATAATTAATTATAAATATATGAGAATTCTACTTAGCCTCATTCAACTATTACAAGTAATTAATTATTCCGTAAATTTGTTACTATTGAAGGTAATCGGTTTTTCTATGGAAATAAATGTTTTATATTTGACAATTTTGATAATTGACAGTGAAAATGTTATAAAAATATTTATCGAATATTCTAAAAGGAATTGTAATAATAGTGTAATTACTAATTATTTTAATAATTACTAATACCTTGTCAGCAGTCAACGCAGGGATACTCATATATTACAATTTGTAGATATTAGAAAAATGAGACCCAAAAGTGGATATGCGAGGCAAAAAAATGTGTATAAGAAATATAAAAATAAACTAATATGTGATCGTGATAAAAAACAATGAAATTTCTTCCTTGTCCAAAAATTATATTTTTTATTTTCTACTCACTGTTTAATTAAACCAAAAAAACCTTTTTTTATGTAATTGGAAATTTCTGTATAGTTTTAGTTAAAAAATGTAAGATTATTAGTGTGAGTGACTCATAACACAGATGAACAATGAATAATACAGTATTTGTTCCGTCCTACCGTTCAGTAATCCGACATTTGACCTCACAATTAGTAACCTTTTGTGCGAAGCGCACAGACCTCTGCATGTGGGTGTGAACTGTGCTCGAGCAACAATGAAGCTGTATATTAGAAAGTGAGAGATGGGATGCACTGTATTGTTTACAATTTAGACATTTGGGAGAGGAAATATTGTTCGTTAACAACAAACAAATATCTAACTTAATATGTCACTATGACACAACTTTAAATATTTAACTGTAATCATTATAAAATATTTCATTTCACATACACATTCCGAGGTCACTTGTATACTAAAATCGCATTTAGGAAGTTTGATTTTACATTATTATCTTATGAGGCCAAACGTCACTTAAAAAAGCACTCATAAAAGTAAACTCGGAATAAATAAATTTACTTACAATTTTCTGAATGTAGATGATAGTACTAAAAACATAATAGCACTAGTGTAACAAGATGGAAATTACGACCTGCTTTCGATCTTGTTTGAGCACTGCATTTCTTATATAGGAATACGAATTCTGTTATCGGCATCTAGATGTTAACCTTTTTTTCATAAAAATTGGTAACTATGAGGCCAGATGCCGATGAGATCATATTTCACAGACAAAATTTGTGTTTAGATAAGGGATTGAGATGCTAAATTTATCTTTCAACAAAAATGTCCTAGGCAGTTATAGGTAGTATTAGCTGTAGTTCGGTCGTGGCAGAAGTCACAATGTAATTTGTTTACTTTAATTTAGTTTAAGTCAGTTTTGGGCGTGTGAAATGATTCAGGCTCACTTTAGGTCAGAGTAAGGGTTATGAACGGATCTAAAAATATTCAGTCAAAGTAATAGTTGTAATGTTCGGATTAAATAGTAAGTGTAACCATGCAAATAAAATTTAGTTTAGGTAAGTAAAGTAGTATGTGTGTGCTCCCATGCATTGTGTTGTGTGGTCCTGTGTTTCATGTTGTATCAAGTTGCAATCATCATCATCATCATCATTCAGTCAGTCACGTTAGTAAGTCAGCCATCATAGCGTCATCAACGTTATCCCCCAGTGTTACGGTAGTTTATTTATGCGAATAAACTAAGGTTTTATTTCCGAGATTGTAATGCATTTTCAGTTGACTGATTAACGAAGTTTATTCCCGAAATGCATACTAAACTTTTCTTATAACAATTAAATTTAAATAATTTCTTTTTTATGGTGCCTACTCTACAGTGAAGTGATTTGTTAATGTCATTTACTTTATTTACTTTATTACCAACTGTCAAATAGTTTTTTTCTCAACTTGGAGAAAAATAATATATAAAACTATAATCAGTATTACTTACCTAATAACATTTCATGAAGTACGAAGAGCAGTAAGTGCTTTCGAACGCAGTAAAACAGCTACTGCTATATGAATTGAGCTACTGTAAAATACTCTACACACCAGCTAGAGTGTCAGAAAGATGACATTTGATGTGCACTCTCTGGAATACAAATATATCATTACCGATATCTGTAATGAAAGTAGATTGGCACATCCAATAGTTGATACTCAAAAACCTAACAAACTATAAATGCATTTTGAAATTAATTATTAGTTGTTTACAATAAAAATATTAATTTCTAAGCTGGGAAATGAACCTTATATACATATACATATCAATAATAACAATTGAGATAAGATATTTAAGATTTTATTTTAAAAAATTAAGATATTTCGATGCTAGTACAGCTTACTAGCTTAGAGACTTCAATGCTGGAATAGAACACAAACACGAATATTCCAAAAAATTGTGCTGCATTCTCATTCAATGCAAGTTGAAGAATTGTTACCGAAAGTGTAAGAATGAAACTTGTTCCATGAAAACACAAGTAAAATAACCTCAATTCCAATGTTTGTGCTACATATCTTATATCCTGTTGTGCAACAGAAGATATCTGATAAGATAGTCCGATCTGGTTGTGATGTTAGTGGAGCAGATAATAAAGCCATTGGTGGCATTAAAGTGGAGAATTTATTGGCCAGTAAAGCAGGAACACAACACTGAGACACAGACTGTGAAGGGTGTGGACTCGCGTTTACCAACTCCGGATCATGTGCATGAGATATACAGGTACAAATCTTTGATTGCTAACACATGCCTAAAGCCCACCACAGACAGAGGGAGAAATAAACACACAATTCATTGCAATTCAAAAGCGTATGCTATTACTATATAAGGATTATTTGAAAAGGCAGTGCAGTCAGAGAGATGGCACCTATGATACGAATCGAAGTTATTTTTGGTTAGTAGCATCAAATTTTAATCCATATTGGTTTAGTACCCTGTGTTTAGCGTTCGTTTAATCGTGCAAGTTAAGTGAGTATTAATAAATTGGATAAATCCACAATTTATTTTAAAAACAAATTAATTAAACTATCAAACATTTGTCGAAATTAAAACTATCATAATTTTTGGAGAATTTTTAATTTAATGAGAAATCTTTTTAAATTTGACTTGTTTTAGTTATTTAACTGCAAATTGTTGAAGGTACCTATTTATTTAGTTGAAAGAATAATGGAAACGAGTACAATACGAAAAAAAAAAACGCATTGTGAAAAAATATTATAGAAATATTAATATTCGATATAAATGGAAAATCTAATGAAATATTAAAAATCACAAGTAAAAATATACTAGGTACGCATAAAATTCACAGAATATCATTTTTAGTTTCATATACTTTATTTTTACATGATATAAAAATGCAGAGCTGGTTTTATGTCGGAATAAAAATTAAAAATCCATATTTAGTAAATGATTATTATTATAATGTTCGTAAAATATCATGTTGATTATTGAAGCTCAGAAATATTAGATGATTTAGGCATTATTCGGTCATAGTCGTTTCACTGCTGCCTATATGTTATTAGGAAATTGCCGTTTTTTACTCGTTGTGATTCGAAATTCCTATATTGTTCTAAACGTCTTATGTTTATAATTTATTGAATATATTTATCTTTAAGAATGTTATCAATCGATGTAGATTAGGACTAGAGTACGTGGTTCAGGCGCCAGTCGTTCTGGGTTCGAATCCCGTATGTATGTATACTGTAAGTGTCTTTTCATATTTCATCCCCAGTAATGTGATAATAACAAATGAAAATGTCATACAAAATTAAAATAAGTGAAAAAAAGTAATAAATACGAATTTCCTGTATTATATTATTATTATATGATAAAGAAGGTTAAAATTGGAACATCCAACAAAGGATAATAAACCGAGATAATCCAATCTTATTCACATAATGTCACCGTATAGGAATTTTCTATGCCAGGAAAAGTGTCCAAGAGTGTTTAGTAAATATTCTTTCAGTCCAAATATATCATAGCCGATGTTTGCGATAAATCAAATGACCCACCAACAATGGTTGTGAGTGAATATTTTTTTATATTAGTTTTTATTTACGAAAAAAAAAAACAGTGCTCTGTCTGTGGCAAGCCCTACAATTTATGAACAGAGTGTGCTAGATGGTGATGTCCGAGAGATTGATACAACACTACTTGGTCGTGGTTCGAGATCAAGAGCCCTAGAACGAACAACGCCTCACACTCTCTAACTGCTCTAGCCCTCGTGTAAATTATCCCATAACAATCGACTTGCATCATGAATATTCTGAACAGGAGTAGCCAGCACTCGCACTTGCATTATTTATTAGACAAGGACAAGGATAAAAATATCAGGCGAAAGAGCAACGACATACAGATAAAAAACACGACGTAAAAATTCAAATATAAATTCGTATTTTAATAAAATGTTATAAATTTTTTCGAGGTAAAATTTCATCGGAACTAATACTACAGAAATTTTTGTTACATAAAAATGTAATGTTCTCTGTGCGCTATATAGAATGTGCGTGCCCAGAAAATGACGTTCTCTTTGATCTAAAATATGCGATAAAGCAGATATACTTATATTTACATTAATTTTCAAATAAATGTTAATACATGTATTTTTAATTTTGTAAGAAAGTAACAAATTGATAACAATTATAACATAACAACAATCACTTTAGAATTATATACGTCTAGGATGTCTTGAAGCAAATAAGTCTAATACTTTGCCCAAGTTAATTTTTTTTTGACAATGGCTTTACAATATTCGTTGTAGCTAACGCCTTTCATGGATCATATAATTTTTAAAATAAGTTTTTCTTCTTTTTCAACAAGAAAAAAATTTAAGATTGATCTGTAATAAATTTAAATTAATTTTGTAATGTTCAGCCAAAGATTAATATTGTCATAGTTTAAAAATTATTTACTTTTAGGATTCAATGAACGTATCTTATTAAAACGATGTCAGTAAACCGATAATTACATTCAGTTATAACACTAAGAAAATATGTATATGTACCTGTAGTTTTATAAACGAGTGAATGCCATGCTTAAATTAGTACCTAGGTATCTTCTTTTTTTTTGTCGTTTTACCTGTATAAAATCTTTAAATTTTGAAAGAAGCATTATTTTCAACTTTTCTTCCATTGCAATTTTTATGTTTCTTAGAGATAGTTACTGCTTCTTGATATATCAGATCCTAGCCAGATTTTTCCTTTACTTTTAATTAAAAATTGACCACCATGGCCCACTCGTCGCGACGGCTCTGTCTATTAAACGACAACGGTGCTTACCATTCTTCCAACATTGATAAAACAATATTTGTCTTATCAGCCATAGATAATATGTTGTAAGCAGTGGCGGATACAGAAATTCTCTTTGGAATGGACGATTTGCCTTTTTTTTATATAATCATAAACAAATAAATTTTATATTAATGTTAAGAACCAAAGTTAATAATTAGCACAAAATCATTGAATTAGCGTTTTGTCAATGCACATCGCATTAAAACTTTCTTTGGATCCAACTTCTTACTCTCATACAAAAGTAAAAAGGCAAGACTCAAAAGTCTATCCTTGGACATTTGGGCCGTATTTATTTGGTATCTATAGATTCAACCCTAAACTGACCCAGAAGTAACTCGTTTTACTTCCAAATCAATGTTCCATTTTACGTTACTAGTTATAAAAATTAGCAGTAAATTTGAAATAATTTCATATTTTTATTATGTCAAAATAAACGTCAAACCTTGTCGTTTATTTCATTTTGTTTGCTATATCTACCTTTCAATATAAAACTTACTTAGAAAACTAAAAGCCGTGCTACTATGCCTGCCATGGACAACGAGGAGCATAAGTTAAAAGAAAGATATAGCAAAAGGGTTGAATATACCAATCGTCCAAAATAGCTGGGGCAGTTGGATAAGTTCGGGAACTGTTCCGGGTTACTTAAATAGTACCAAGTAAACAAAACTAACCTACCAAGTTACTTTAAAAGTCCCAAATAAATACGACCTTGGTTTCATCTTATCTATGGAAGCCATGTTGTCACAAACTAGTATCCAGCAGATTATAGTATTATTAAAGGGGAGAAATCGCCCTATTATCTGATCCTTAGATCCGCCACTGGTTAAGTGATATATTTAAATTGATAGACACCTGATATGATTACGGCTGGTGGTTGGTAAAACATGCAAAAACGTGAAAAATGAGAACCAGGGTTGAATATAACAAGCGTCCAAAATAGCTGGGGCAGTTGGATCAGTTCGGGAACTACCTACCAAACTACTTTAAAAGTTCCAAATAAATACAGCCTTGGTTGCGTCTCATCTACGGAAGCCATGTTGTCACAAAGTAGCAGCCAGAAGATTATATTTATATTAAAGGGGTGAAATCGCCCTATTATCTGTTACTTAGATCCGCCATTGGTTAAGCGATATATTTAAATTGATAGACACTTGAACGTGTCCAAATTGGTATGATTACAGCTGGTGGTTGGTAAAACATGTAAAAACGTGAAAAATGAGAACCTGGGTTGAATATACCAACCGTCCAAAATAGCTGGGGCAGTTGGATTAGTTCGGGAACTGTTCCGGGTTCCTTAAATAGTTCAAGTGAAAAAAAATAACCTACCAAGTTACTTTAAACGTCCCAAATAAATATGGCCTCGGTTTCATCTTATCTACGGAAGCCATGTTATCAGAAACTAGTGGTCAGCAGATTATATTATTATTATTAAAGGGGAGAAATCGTCCTATTATTTCTTCCTCAGATCCGCCACTGGTTAAGTGATATATTTAAATTGATAGACACCTGAACATGTCCATATTGGTATGATTACAGCTGGTGGTTGGTAAAACATGCAAAAACGTGAAAATGAGAACCTGGGTTGAATATACCAACCCTAAAAAATAGCTGGGGCAATTGGATAAGTTCGGAAACTGTTTTGGGTTACTTCAATAGTATCAAGTAAACAAAAGTAACCTACCAGGCTATACTTTAAAAGTCCCAAATAAATACAGCCTTGGTTTCATGTCATCTACGGAAGATATGTTGCCAGAAACTGGCGGTCAGCAGAATTTATTATTATTAAAGGGGAGAAATCGTCCTATTATCTCTTCCTTAGTGATATATTTAAATAGATAGACACCTGAAAGAGTCCAAATTGATATGATTACAGCTGGTGGTTGGTAAAACATGCAAAAACGTGAAAAATGAAATTTAATTACCCGCTGATGACTAGCTGACGGTGAGAATGTGAAATCCGCGCGTCAAGTTGAAGTGTTGGGTCTGCGACGGTCCGTCACCAAGTACAATACACTGAATTACAGCCCACATCGATCAACTATCAATAAAAAATTCATTAATTAAAATGTTGTAACAATCAGTCAGAGGAGAGAAATTATTTCACCTGCACATTTTGCCGCACAAAAAAATTGATTAAGAGAAAGCAAAAACGCGCGGCGCCAAATTTGGTCCTGACAGCTAGAGGTCACGAAATCATTAATGCATGCGTACGAGAGCGCACGCGCTGCTCCATTCATGAGAGTAATAACTTGCTTTCATAATTATCACATGTGACCTACAAAGTGCCGAATCGCTGAAAACATGCATCTTGCTTTACACACGCACTTACATGTGTAAAACGTATCAGATTACAGGATATTACATTGCGCATCAAGACGCGACTCCTTCACCAGTTGCTTATCTAGAAATTAATGCTACGGATTAAGGACTCGGATTAAATCGCTGAAAACAAGCATTTTGCTTTACACGCGCACTTACATGTGTAAAACGTACTAGAACACAGGATATTACATTACACACCAAGATGCGACTCCTTCACCAGTTGCTCGTCTAAAAATTAATGCTACGGATTAAGGACTCGGATTAAACCGCTGAAAACATGCATTTTGCTTTACACACGCACTTACATGTGTAAAACGTACCAGAACACAGGATATTACATTGCGCATCAAGACGCGACTCCTTCAACAGTTGCTCGTCTGGAAATTTATGCTACGGATTAAGGATTCCGACTGATTCGCTGAAACATGCATTTTGCTGAAACATACACTTACTCATGTGAAAGACAAACTAAGGCAGACTGAAACAGTTTGTTACAGGTCACTAGCCATAATTTTAGAACGCAGGATATTACAATACACATCAAGACGCGACTAATTCATCAGTCGCTCGTCTAGAAATTAATGCTGTGGGTTAAGGAATCGAACTGAATCGCTGAAACTAGGCATTTTGCTGAAACATACTCCTACTCATGTAAAATAAACCATTAGGTTCAACACACTGCCGCAATGAAGACAAACTGAGGCATCCTGAAACAGTTTGCTACAAGTCACTAGCCATAATATTACAAGAAAGAAATAGAAACTCACAAAACGTTTTGTTTGTTTCAAGTTTGTACAGTTTTGTTTCATATTATTTGATATCTTCTTGTTTGTGACAAGCATTTTTTAATTCTGAACTTATTTTTATTGTTTATTGTTTATTAAAATAAGCAATGAGTTGAATTATAATATTGGAAATAAATATAGCCTAGTACAATTCATTCGGAAATAGGGTAAGTGGGGGTGTTATGGACCTCATTTTATTACTGTATAATAATGAAAAATATTTAAAAACTAAATTTATTTATAATAACATATAATATAGATTTACTTATAAGAGTAAGGAAAAATAATAAACTGTGTTCTGAAACCTACAAAGAAATATTTTATTCAGATTCAAAAAGTCCTACTCTCCTCTATTAAGTTAAGTATATTGTTGTCATTTGCCATATGTGATACACTCTTCATGCAAACAGCGACCACAAATTACTCTTTTTAACATTTTATCTAATTATTCTTCTTTATCGTCTTTTTAAATAATTTTCCTTCCATCCTCCATATTTTTCATAATCTTCGGCGTCTTCCTCATCGTCACCTTCTGATTAACCATTTAACAACAGTTCTTCATAATTTGTGGAATAGCAATTAGATCGTCTACCTTTCTATGTGCGAATGGTTTTTTTTTCTTATTTACCGATTGAATTGATATTATTGACAATATAAAACCTTCCTAGCTTCCTAAAATTCACTTAAATAAGGTTAATGAGATTTAGCAATACATAATATTTTCTTATGAAAGCAAGTACAATATTTTTAGATGTGATGATCAAAAATTTTGTTTGCCGAAAATCCAATGAGGAATAAATGAAATGTGCAAATATATAAATATGGACAATAGTGGTTTAGTTGGTTAGCGCGCTTCGACCCGCTGAGCGAAGAGTGAGATCTGGGGTTCAAATCCCAGTAACGACAAATCTGTAACCAAAATAAATACTGCCACTACAAGCTATAGGTCTCATCTCCTGTAATTGGACTTCGGTCTGTTGGACAGAGTAAATTAAATAAATAAATATTTATTTAATGTCTTGCATAGTTCATGTCAGTTCCAACTTCTTTGAGTATAAAATGTCTAATATTAGATTAGGAATATCTTTAACTACAAAACGCTCAATTCGAGAAGGAACGTGCTAACCAATAAACTCAGATGACTACAAAGTGTTCATTTTAAATGGTACATTATTGCTATCTCTAGAAATAAAAAAAAATGGAGATTTCAATGGTAGTATAGACGCGGAATGGTATCTAAGCAATAAGCTTGACAGAGGTAAAGATGCAAGACTTTAGAAATGTTATCCCCTTAGGTCAAAATCCACTAAGACGCTAAAGAAGAATTATGCGTTGCATGGGAAAAGTACATGCATCAAATTCGCTTTATATAAATTTCTTTCCCCAATCAGAATACATTAAAGTTATTTTATTGTAGAAAACAGGTCGTAAGTTATCCGGCTAACAATTACCGTATTAAATAAGTTGTCGACATGAGCGCATAAGTTTCGCGCGGGAAATATAATAATGTTGTCGTGTGTTTTGTTTAATTAGCAATTATTCAGGGATAAAACGGTACGCCATAAATACAAGTGCGCCATTAAACAATAACGTATTTGCATATACGGTGGGATGCAGTGGACATATGGATGCGTGGATGATTAGGTGAATTACTGCGTATACACACGCATTGGAATACATCGCACGAATATTCAAATTCGACCCGGAATTTTATCGGTTCATTATTCACTCGCTACACGAGTACTTCATAATGTACCTTGTTCAACAACATTACTACATTCTTTAAGCACCGTAATATGACAGCCTTACAAAAAAACAAAAAACGCATACGTGATTTTTTTCATAAGTAATTTACTAATAGTTGTTGCGTAGTATAACAAGCAACGAGTGTCAAAAATAACATTTAAATAACGAAGCTGGAGTGATTTAAGAATCATTTTTGATTCTAGTTATCGTTACTTCGCTGAAATGATCGAATTGAAGGAAAAAAGGTGTAAAAACTAAAAACTAACCATTGTGACTACTAATAATAATGACAGAAACTAAATATTATCTTATAATTTCACTGAAATTAATATTTGAAATTAAAATTTATGTAACGGCGCTATATCTCTGGCGTCAAGTAGGATAATGAGAGAGCAGTTTACAATGCTAAAAGTGGCAATTTAATGAGTCTAATTTTATTGCTTAATTATGTTAAATAAATGTTATTAATGATAAATTAGTTCTAGCTATTAATGAAATGATGTATAAGGTATCAATCAGGGCATGTAACCGGTTAAAAAAACCGGTTAATAAAAACCGGTAACCGATATTTTCAACGAAAATTGCGAACTTTAACCGTAATTTTAACCGATATTTTTCACTTTTTCTACTTACTCTAGAACACTTGGAACATCTTTCTGCCTTCTACAACTGTCTTTTTAAGTCTTCCTAGTAATTTCCAATAATAGTTATACATTAAAACTTACAATTTATAGTTTTTCACTCTAATTTTTTTCATATACAGCCAAAAAAATCCAAAAAGACCCATTTTTAGGTCCAAAATTTTGATTTTTGAAATAATTCCAAATTGATAGTCGCCGATGCGCTGATTTTAAATTTTCAAACCGAATTCAATTATCTCTTTCCGTTCCTGAGATATTTGACCTCAAAGTTGCACCTCAAAAAAGTGGCTTTTTGGGATATAACTCTAAAACGGGTAGGGAAACAATCTCAACGACTATACCAGTGGATTCTCCAGGCAAAGTTACATAAAGAAATGTTTTCTCCGCATATACGTTCTTTGGAACGATTTTGTGAAAAATGAGAAAAACGAAAAAAACCGGAATTTCAGTTTTTCGCTTGGGAACTTTTTGTCACCAAATCTTTTCATTTTCTAGACTTAAGTAAATACAGATGCGATGATTCCAAATTTTCAAACCGATTTCAATTATCTCTTACCGTTCTGGAGATATTTGCGTTCAAAGTCAGACCTGAAAAAAATTGTTTTTCAGGAATAGTCCTGAAATGGGTCGAGATACGACCTCGGCGACCTCACCAATCGATTCTGCGGGCAAAATTACATAAGTATACCAATTTTCAGATATTTATTCAGGCGGATACAACTTTTAGAGCGAAAAAACGAAAATCGCAAAAATTGAAAAATCGCCTGATGAACCCCTTACGATTTTTTCCGAATTTTGGCCATTTTCGTTTTTTCGCTGTAAAAATTGTATCCATTAGAATATAAATCTGAAAATTGGTACAAAAATGTAATTTTGTCCGTAGAATCGATTGGTGAGGTCGCCGAAGTCGTGTCTCAACCCATTTCAGGACTATTCCTGAAAAACTGAATTTTTCAGGTCCAACTTTGAACTCAAATATCTCGAGAACGGCAGGAGATAATTGAAATCGGTTTGAAAATTTGGAATCAGCACATTCTTCTTTACTTAAGTCCAGAATATAAAAAATTTTGGAGAAAAAAGTTTCCGAGCGAAAAACTGAAATTCCGGTTTTTTCGTTTTTCTCATTTTTCACCAAATCGTTCGAAAGAACGTATATGAGTAGAAAACATTTCTTTATGTAACTTTCCGCGTAGAATCGACTGGTATAATCGTTGAGAATGTATCTCTACCCATTTTAGAGATATGGTCAAAAAACACCCTTTTTTGAGGTGCAAATTTGAGAGCAAATATCTCAGGAACGAAAAGAGATAATTGAATTCGGTTTGAAAATTTGAAATCAGCGCATCGACGACTATTAAGTTAGACTAATTCCAAAAATCAAAATTTTGGACCCAAAAATGGGCATTTCTAAATTTTTTTGGCTGTATATGAAAAATTTTAGAGTGAAAAACAATAAATTGTAACTTTTCATGTATGTCTATTATTGGAAATTACTAGTAAGACTTAAAAAGAAAGTTTTAGAAGGCAGAAAGATGTTCCAAGTGTTCGGAAATAAGTAGAGAGACTTGCACTATGTTTCACTTTGTTCCAAATTGTTTGGGACAAAGTTAAGGCACTTGTTTAGGGTGTAACATAAATGTACTAGGTTCAACACTGTTCCAAGATAATTGGGAGTAAGATGAGACAGTTCTACAGGGTTTAACAATGTTCTAGATAGTTCAACAAGGTTTAACTTGTTTTCGGAAAGAAGGTGGTTATTCCTGTGTTTGTACTGCTGGTTTTACCGGTTCAAATTGTGACATAACTTTAATTAAAGACGCATGTAAAAGAGATATTTGTAAGAGTGGTTCAACTTGCACTCCCCTTAAAAAAGCAGGGTTTATTTGTGAAGACTGTTATCCCAATAATGGGTATGAACATTATACAGAATTATGTGAGCTTAAAATTTTTTATATTTTTACTTTAACTTGTACGGAACAGGTTTACCAAAATAAAACAACATGCAAAATTAATAAAATTAAGTTTTATAAGCTTGTAACTCAAAAACTATTAAAGATATAGTCTTAAAATCAGAGCATGTAACCGATTAATAAAAACCGGTAACCGATATTTTCAACGAAAATTGCGAACTTTAACCGTAATTTTAACCGATATTTTTCAGGCCGAAAATACCGGTAACCGTTAACCAAGAAAAAAAATAAATCGGTTTTAGCGAACTTTAACCTTTATTTTAATATCATTTAGCGACAAAAAATTTTAATATTTTTTTTTATATCTGTGTTTTCTATTTGTATTTGAACATGAGTCATGACAGGTTTTACAATTAACATTTTATTGGAGAGTCATAAATGTAGGTAGTTTCTTTGGCCGTTACGGTTACTTAAAAAGTCCCAAATATATACGGCCTTTGTTAACACAGGCAAGTTTAAAATTGAAAAGTGACCTGCGTTTTTCTGAAGATATTACGGGAATTTTTGTGAATATTCATTAATTAATTTGCTTTTTTTTAATTGTTATATTTTTCTCAGATGGTATTTTTTTTATTATTTTTTTAAATTAATTATTCTGCAATTTTTTTTAATCAAATTTTTATAATTAATTTCTTTTAATTAATTTAATTATTTTTTTAACCGATATATTAACCGGTTTAAACCGGTTTCTAATTTTCAAAAACCGGTTTTCGAACTAAAACCGTTATTATTATAACGTTCTCTATAAGGGTTAACCGTTAACCAGTATTTTTTTCGGTTACATGCCCTGGTATCAGTATAAGTAATTCGAAGAACAAAATAAAAATATTTTGATATTATACAATAGATTGTTTTGGTGTAAATTTGGTTGGCATTGAAATGACAATCATGATGATTCTCGAAGGCTGTGTCGTTTTAAAAATGGAAACTGGAATCTATTTAAATCTCCTACGTAACGTCACACATTCCCTCTGCAAAAATTTATTACTTTTTTTTCAGGATTTATCAATTATTAAGCGATTTAAAAAATACGGGTATCATTATTTTTTGTACAGAATCAGAAAATGGAAATAATACGGTCGTATACTTCATTATAAGTATATTTTACATATTAAACCGCAGCTCGAATTATATTTGCTTAATTATTTCACGAATGACTACAGTTCAAACCTAAAAAACAATATATAACCAGGGCGATTGCCACTGAGTTTTACCATTTTTTTTTTTTTTACAGAAAAACATTCTGATTGGGTATAAATGAAGAGTGTGGAATAATTCAGAAAACATCAATCAACTTCGTTATTCTTTTGCCTTAGAATCTACGTATAAGATACAATAAAGTGGTAATTACATTAACATTACAATTAAGTTTATATGGTTTGTTTCCACGAATTGACCCTCACGTCAATTGTAACCCTATAATTCAAATCGCCAAGGGGAAAAGGGGGAATGATGACATCATCTTGTCGGGTGATTTCTGAAGTAAATAAATTTCAAAACTGACAGTATTATATGCAAATATACTGGATGAAATATATGAAACGAGTTGTAAGTTAAACTAACGGAACAATGAAGCACAAATTGTCAACGTCAAAATCACCTTAATAAATAACAGAAATGACATATTAAATTCTTCAAAATATTCATTCCTGATGTTACACTATTGTTTCTATTTCATTTTTGTTGTTGACTGGATACACATAGTAAATAGATATATCACTCTGTAACAATCAAATATCATTTTAAAAAATCTGTTAATTATACCGTTTATAAAGGAAATATAATAAACTTCGTTAAACAACAATCAAAAATCGAAAGAAACAACAAAAACTGACAGTTTGTCATTTAATATTGCGAACTGAAAAGAACTAAATACTCAACAGTTTTTAGCATGTAGAAGAAAAAAATTGTTTATTTCGAAGTCGTCGGTACCATTCAGTTGTCTTGTTTTTGTGTGATAACACTTTAAATTCTTCCTGCCTCTTCACTTTCTCTTTCCGTTTCGGTTTGTCCCTTAAACATGCATTAAAATCTCTTAATTTTTTTGTGTGACATTGCGTTCCATTTCCAACCTCGCTGACTAATAAGCAAATAAAATACCGTTGTATTCCAGTGTTTAAGAAACAATGACTATTAATTTTGTTTTTAATTCCTAGAAAAATAATTTTCGAAATAATTGAAAATTAATCATGTACCTAATTAATAATTCCTCTCTCGACCCTAATTATAAATTCCAAGTCAAGCACGTAAACCAATGAATCAGAATTAGAAAATTGCTCTAGCTAATCCATTATTAATTTTAGGATTACATTAACTAGAGCATTAGCGTAATATTTATGTAAATAATGATCCAACATACAAGACAGTAATATATAAGCATGAATATACATACATTGCTTTGCATACCTAAGGGTAATTCGATTCGACTGTTATTAATTACACCAGGAAGAAATTTCATCATTTTATTTAGCAAATTTATCATCATCACTTTTTATCATACCTGTGTGCGGTTTATTTAAAAATATTTTACCGTAGATTCTCATTTACTTCACCGACACTTATTTATTAATAATACATTAATATTTCTCTAAATTATTTATAATTTATTAGTTTTATAATAGTTATAATCTATTGAAATATGGTGTATTTAGTAATCGGTGCGATTTACCGTTGTGTCCCAGTGGTTCTCACTACAAGATCTAGACGCCTTATAGTGACGTTGGATCGTTTCATCAAAATGAAAGTAAAATTATCATGGAATTTTCATAATATGAAACAATATAATATAACAATTCCTATTAAAATTAACATTGGAAATATAAATAACACACAAATGAACGACAACAATAAAATAATGAATAAATATTTGCATAAAAAACAAAAAGAAAATTAAAATAGTAACAAAAGCTTTCAAACGAAATTTTGCCTAAACTTGTTTTTTAGTTGACACGTTTTATTATTTTTTTATGGATGTACACGATCTTAAATTTTAATAGTATATTATACAACAAGATTTTGTCTCGAGGTGCGAAGCAACTAAAGGATATAAGACGCTGATTAATAATTCATCCCAATCCTACTTAAATATATTTTTTAGGCGACCACTACAGAAAATTATAAATTTTCTTGCAAAACACTATATGTTAAACGGAACAATTGCCCACGACTTATGCTTAGACAACAGAAATAAATATTTCCGTCTTGACCAAAACCAATCATATTTAAGCATATTTATTTCCATTTCGTTAAAAGTTAATTAACAAACTATGTATCGATATTCTATTTTCTCTTTATTGTTGCTATGATTACCACTATTGACTGTTTGATAACAAACCGATTGTGAAAATTATTGAAATAAGTGTCAAATACATTAGTTTTTTATGTGGTCGTCAAAAAAATTTAATGTGCATTTCGTCAAAAAAGCTTATATCCATGCTTATACAAAAATTGCAACCCTCGACTACGGCTCGTGCCGCTAATATTATACTCGCATGGATATGAATGTTTTTCTGCATTCGATACACAATATATAATTTTTCTATGACCATTAAGATATTATCTTGTTGTATGTTTGTTATTGCTAGAAATGCATAGTATATTGTAAACACATTTACATAACTCATTGCAACCACAAACAATGTAAAGATATAAATTCATAGCCAAACCTTCTGTCAAAAACAGTTTTGTTTAATTTTTGTTTTCTAGCTAGTTTCTAGGAAATAGTGAAAGGAAGTAATATGATGGTCGTAGAAAAGGTATAGTGTACAACTTGTTTTGAATGTCCACTACATACTAGTATAAAAAGAGTTCCATGCTTGTAGTACATTATGCTATTATTGTATTATATAGTTTTTATTTTATTATTGACGTCGACTTGTGTATGATTTATATTTTTATATTTGCCTACCTCCTAAAGAAGGCACAAGGATGCCGAAACCGGTAGAGGCCAAAAATAAATTTTAGTATTTGGCTAATCTTCGGAATTTCATTTTTCTATTCGCCACTCCAGTCAAAAAAACTTGTTGAAAATACAAAATACTATTAACCCAAATGTTTATTAATTATATCGCTGTTAAACCTATACACCTACCTATATTTGTGTAGAGATAAAATAATCTGGTGTAACAGTGTGTTTGTGTTACATATTGAGACAAAATTCGCTTTAGAAATCCGTAGCTGGCCGTATGAATGAATTTAAAATCCAAATCAAGTTCCAGTCCAGTATCAGGAAGATAAATAAGTTTTCTAAGTTGTTGGCTAAGCTAGAAAAGTTGTTACTTAATTTACGAACTTTCTCGGCGAGACAACATCCACTTATCTTGTTAAAACAACATTGTCCAGTAAATAACAATAACTGATTTCATTTTAGCATTTGAGTTATATTCTCCCGATCGTTCTCACGTTCTGATTGCTGTAACATTTTCGTCAAGTGCCGCCATAAATTACGTTTCACATTATTTTTCTCCGAGGTTACTCATAGCTTGTTTATTATATTCAAATTTCTACGCGAGAGATGTATATTTGTTTAGGTATCCATCAGTTGATCTAGATTTATGAGGGTATAAATTATGGGAATTTGCATGAAACACATTAATGTCATTCTTGGGAATACTTACATTAGCCAACACGTTCCAACAAATTTGGTATTAGCAGTCCAAAAATATATAAAAAAGCAGGCACTATTCTAATATAAATATAGTGAATTGTCGCAACTTATAAAATGTTTCGTATTCGAACTGTTTTATTAAAACGAATAAATGTATGCTTCGTATATTGTTTTTTTTAGGTATATTCTTTTAAGGATTAGGTTTACGATTTCGGCGATCTTACCATTGGGTTCTACGGGCAAAACTACGTAAGTATACCAATTTTTAGTTTTTTATTCCAAAGAATACAATTTGTAGAAAGGAAGAATGAAAATGGCAAAATCTGGAAAAACAGCAAGTGGTAAACCTTAGATATTTTTCGATTTACCATTTACCAACCATTTAAGGGGTTCACCTAAGAAACCTGATTTTTATTAGAATAACTTTCAACTCAAATATCTCGAGAATTGAAAGAGATAATTGAATTCTGTTTGAAAATTTGGAATCGCGCATCGATATCCATTTAAGTCCGCCAATGAAAAAAAAGGAGACAAAAAGTTTAGGTTTTAATTTCGTTTTTCCAAGAACGTATACCTATGTGGACAAAACATTTTTCAGGAAACTACTAGTATTTTAATGAATTACCGTTATTTGGAAAAAATTCTTATATATTATATATGATCACTTTCATGTAAATGGCATACGCTAAATAAATCAATCAATAAATATAGGAGAAAATATAATATTTGCAGTTTTTAATTTTTACAAATAATTTGTAAGAATTTTCTTTTTCGAAAATAATCAGAAAGCGAAATATTGGTCACAAAATGCGATTTTCATAACTTTTAACCTTTGATATCTTAATTTGTTATCACGATCTCATTCCCGAATTTTCAGTCCGTCTTTAGAATGTCAAAACAAAAGTGTGTGCAAAAATTCAGCTTTTTCAGATTCATTCCGCAGAACTGTTCTTATTTTGTCTTATTATACTGGACAACTGGACTATGAATGGAAATAACAATTTATAAAAATAATATGACTATATTTTAAAAAATAAATATTATTATTGCTTAGGTAACTACAGACTAGAATGTAATTTCGAACAACTTTACATTCTTGTAATTTTGCTCTAAATCTATCTATGCTAAAGCACTATGTTCCGCATTTCGTTGCACACACTGTATATCATCAGTGATGTTATTATATGTCCTATCTACTAGATCTCATGTTCTTAAAGTAGCGACTTAATAGTAGTGTGAGTGTGTAATGTATTACAATATAAGTGTAATTGTAATAATTTTGCAAAGTGTTTGGAATCTGTAGTAGTAATTACAGGTTGATTAAATTAATCCTATTAATCTAAGTTGGATGCCATGAACAGCCTTGGCCATTCATATTTAGCAACTTCAGTCATTAAAGAGCAATGATTACGTATTAATGGCTCATGTCGAAGCCAACGCAAAAATTCCTCTCCATCTAGAAATCCTCGCTAGAGGAAAAATTAATTGATGTTTGGTTTTATGCGATAGATATCATTTTTCCACTGCAGTACATTTACGACTTGGGAGAACGTTTTAATGATTTAGATTGTCGACGCCTACGTGAAATCACAACCATTATGTTGGACGCAAGTGATTGATGTTAAAATCAACTGGAACATAAGCGTGACTTTTAGTTTTATGCCATAGACGTTAATATGCGCCAATTAATATTGCACATTAAGATAAAACTTTCAAACATACTATATACTTCTATCTTGATCTCTACATATTTCATTCACAAAGTAATGTAACTTTAAAAGTAAAACAATTCGTAGTCACTATGTGATGGCATATATTTTTCACGAGTGGGAGTAAAAGCCGGTTTCTAGGATTCAAAAATTGACAGAAATTAAGTATTATTCCGTATAGTACAGTATTAATATACTTATAATCAAAACTCACGATGGGCAGGTTTTCATATTTCTACATTTATATAAATCTATTTTGCCCCGTCAATAAAATTTTTGGCCCTTCCTAGAAACATAACCTGTCTACGACCCTGGTGTATAATAAACAAGATATTTGTTAATTGATTTTATCGTTTTTATATCTTTTCGTACAAAAATTATGGAACGAACTTATTGCGTTAACTTTGTTCCCGGAATGTATCAAATGAGGCATTCGAAAATAGCACTTGATATGTAAATAACTATTACAATACCTATATAATGTGGTTTGTACATTTTTTTTCAAATTTAGTAACGATTATTTCGTTTTCTCGGATTTCATCAATCGTGGCTTATTATGGCCAATATAGTATATTTAATAATATATTTATACCATAGAAAATATGTTTCATATAGATATCATCACTCAAGACTGAAGAAATTTTACTGGTCCCTAAAAATTGGACCACCAAAAAACACTAAAATATCATACAATAGTAATATAAAATGTATATTTAATGGTAATTTTACCGGTCCGTCTCAAAAAAAATTGAGAAACACTGCGTCTAGCTAACGTGTTGAATGTACCACTATTATAGAGTTTGGCATATTTTAATAAATAAAATTGCTATTAGAAAAGTTTTTATATTCTTAACATTTGGAAAAAAAGGATTATATGTATGTATGTATGTATCAAGAAAAAAATTTAAATATTTCGTTTATCTTCTTACATATTTTTTGCTAATTTGAGGTGTGAGAAATGGTGAAAAACATGATCCAAATTCTTTTTCATATTAATTAATTATAATTTAATGCCGCTTCCTTTCCTAATGCCCAAATTATTTAATTACCAAATCTCATTTAATTATTGAGGTTATAAATTTGCAAGCACAGGAAACTGTCAAATATTTTAAGCAAGTCATTTATTAATTTTAGTTTATAATACTCCAGTAATTTAATTAAATGTTCCACATTCATCTAAACCAAATAAAAATGGTAAAATATTGCTGTTACAGATACATTTAGATTTGTTGTTTCTAAAAATCAAATCACAGAAACAAGTTCCAGATAACGAAATTGATCTTTGCTGTTCTGTTAATCTGTCAGTAAATTTCTATTTCGACAATAAACATCACTAAGAGTACTGCTCTAATTTATTAGAAATCCCCATTTATCAATAGTTTTTTTTTAAATAATCTATATTTAGATTGCATTTTTTTTAAATATAAATAGTTAAATAAATTTATCGCTCACAGCTTATTATCCTTTTATTTGTAGCAGATAATTATAGTAATATATTTGTACCGTAAAAATTACTAGATATCATCTCCCGGGTATTGTAGCTGGCGTGGAAAGTGCATAACAGGACACCTATTGCAGCAGGTAATAAAGTCATGTTGTCAGAATCAAAGACGGTAATTCTTCCCATTGGAAAATAGCGAATGAATCTTACAATATTTATTGAACAAAAGTAAAATAGAATAATTGTTGGTAATGCAACTTTTATAGCGAGGGATATAAATGAAAAATTTAGAGTTACCCTTAAGGGATAAGTTATCTCCAATCACAGCTGACTATTAAGTTTCTTTAGTTTTTCACTTTAAAATTTTTCATTTACGATTTTTCTCGATATTCGCCATTTTTTAGTTTTTCTTTTCTAAAAATTTTATCTGTTCGAATAAAAATCTGAAATTGGTACATATATGTAATTTTGACCGTTGAATCAATTAGTCCAGGTCCTTTAGTCATTACAGGGGTTTGTTTGAAGAACCTCTGCTTTTAAATCTATCTTTGAAATATCTCGAGAACTCTAAGAGATAATTGAATTCTGTTTATAAAGTCGGAATAACTGCGTCTATATCTACTTAAGTCTAGAATATAAAAAAAATCAAAGATAAATTCCCAACGTAGAGTGAAATTCATTTTTTTTTTGTTTTTCTAATTTTTTACCAAATCGTTCCAAAGAAGGTATATACTTTGCCCTTAGTATCAACTGGTATAATAGTTGAAATTGTTTGACTACCCATTTTTATATACAAAAAAAAACACATTTTTTGAGGTGTAATTATGAGAGCAAAATTTTCTGGAATAAAAGGAATACGTAAATATTGTTTGTATATTTAAAAGCATCACATCGATATCTGTTAATATGGATTATTTTTAAAAACCAAATTTTGTACCCAAAATTTTGTATTTTTGAATTATTTCAGCTGTATATGAAAAATTTTAACGTGGAGATGTAAAAATATTTTAATTTTTAATTGGAAACGTAAGTAATCATAAATTTTCTTTAAATTTATTCCATTTGTTATAAATTTACACAATTTTGTGTAAATTTAAAAATAATTCAAAATGTAATATTCAGTAGTACTTTGTAAGTAAAATGTATCCTTATTACCATTAATTGATCTGCTGAAAATTACGTCCTTCATCATTAAATAATTAACATTTTATTATAAAGAATTTAATCAAGCAGAATCAAATGAGATGCTGTTCAAGATGCGCCGGTGATTCAGACCTGAGGAATTTTGATGGCTCTGGATCCAGAAACCGCAGGCTTTAATTGTCCATGGCACTCGTATATCCTCGACTTTATACACCCTATTAAAGATTATTTCTGTGTAGGACACCAGATCCGATAGAAAATTGTATCAAACGAGCAGCTATTATGTAAATCCGTCGAGGAAACTACACGCACTAAAAATATTTTATCTCGGCGATTCATCGCTGATGGACGATACACTTTATTATTTTACCATTTGTTACATTTTTAAAATAGTATTAAATTTAACAGGAACATACACTAGGCTTGGTTTTAGGACCTTATAAATTAGAGCACTTTACGAATTTCGTAAATCTTGCGAGTTGATTTTTATCCATTGCTAGGTGTGCCAATCTGCTTTCATATTTTTTTTAACAAACATTTAAACTAGGATGTTAATAAATATGCATATTCAATGTTACTTCTTATTTTCTTTTCACTACTTCTTATAATTATTTATGTTTATTTGACATGAGAAATTGTTTTTCACTACCTCTTACCTGATAAAAAAGGTAATAATTATTATTGACTTAGGTCAGTAATAAAAATTTGTCACTTTTTAAAGAAACGCAAGTCTTCTAATCTAATTTTAATTTGACTCATTAAACTCAAGGACATTGCAAACAATTTAAATTCGCCGTCTAATTTAAATAAGTAAATCAAATAAAAACAAACTAAGAATCACAAGTGAGGTTAATAAACTGAAAGTCAGATATAAAAATAAGTGCTGCCTACATCGTATTTGTGAATATTAAGAATCATAATTATTCATGTCAAAATCTTTGTTTTTATCAAAATATTTTTTTAATTGGTATTGGAATTTAAGTGCTAGTAGTGAAAAAGATAATTCTTGACAAGCGCCTTATATCTCTTGGTTGCTTGACATTACTATTTTTTCGATACTAGTTACTTTTACTTGATACTATCGATAAAATAAATTAAATATATTTGTTATTAATAGTTATTTATGATATAAGTGTTAAAAGTGACATTTTATGAGTTGGGAAGTTTATGAAACGAGGCGAAACCGAGTGTAACAAACCCCACGAACGAAATAAAATCACTTTTAACACAAATATCATACACTATTTTTCCTACGACCCCAGTTATGTACCTATTAGTAAATAAAAACTAAGCATTATAGAATGACATTTATGACAGGTCATGATGTATTTGTTATGAACAACTGAACAGAAGAAGTGTTAAAAGTAAATTTGTTTTTTACTTTTAATTCGTTGTCAATGACAACGTTTTAAAAGTATTTACTGTGTTATAAACTGTTATTTTTAACTTGCTAAGCAACCGTTAAAAATACTATTTTAACAGTGGTCTTAGGAAATAGTTATTTATGATATAAGTGTTAAAAGTGACCTTTTATCAGTGAGTGGGGAAGTTTTAAACGAGGCGAAGCCGAGTTTAACAAACCCCACGAACGAAATAAAATCACTTTTAACACAAATATCATACACTATTTTTCCTACGACCACAGTTATGTACCTATTAGTAAATAAAAACTAAGCATTAGAATGACATTTATGACAGGTCATGATGTATTTGTTATGAACAACTGAACATAAGACGTGTTAAAAGTAAATTTGTTTTTTACTTTTAACACGTTGTCAATGGCAACGTTTTAAAAGTATTTACTGTGTTATAAACTGTTATTTTTAACTTGCTAAGCAACCGTTAAAAATACTATTTTTAACAGTGGTCGTAGGAAAAATTATTTATGTAATTAATAATAGTCATTTTTAAACAGATTTCCGAATAGTCTATGGTCTACATATTTCGACAGCATATCCCAATATCCAATTTATTGTCTTTATTGCATAATGTTCGGTCCACATTTATTATGAATTTTATTGACGATCATTTCTTTCGTTAGGATATCATCAGACTTAAAAAGGGATTCCATAAATGCGATTGATGTCATTTGAACTTGTAATGATATCAATTGTAAATATCATCTAAAAGAGTAACAATGGTTGGAATGTAGTAAGACAAGGAACTCCTTACACAGGTATGAAAATGTCTTAAATTCATTGCAAATTTGAATACATACTACGGTGACATCTGTAATTTATAGAATTCCACCCTTGATTTGATAATGTCTAAAAAACCATACAAAATATAGATAAACCAAATTAATTGTATTAATAAAGAAATCAATACTCGACTGGATACTGGATGAATGAATTAAGTAAAGAAGTTAAGAAGACGTTCTTGGAGAAATTAGTCAATTTACTAAAAAAAAAAACAACAACGATTTGATTTCAAATAAATTTTCTTCAATGTGATAATTGTTAAAATTAATAATCCAAGAACTTCTTTACAAAATTTTTATTATTTTATTAAATCATGAGCCATCAAATTAAGAATTCTTTTATTAAATATTTTTAATTCAATGTTCCAATTTAAACACAATAAATTCAAAGATAATTACAAATTTCTTTATGTTGATGAGTTGTAAAAGATTGGTCCGACTTTACTGTTAGCAGGAATAAAAGCCTCGTTCCCAAATGATATTTTTTCCACACGTGCTTTTTATTTATCGTATAATTCAAATGTCACGGTGTCAATCACAGAGTCAGGTTTGAAGAGTTGTCTCTATTTCATTGCTCAAGCGATGACTGATTCAAAGCTTATACGCGCTTTTTTATTGTTGTTCTAAGCCGGTAGGAAAGAGCATTAATTAGTGTAATTATTGATAGGAAATTATGCAGATATTCGAGGAATCCATTCAGGCTATTGACAACAGATTTTAAACGACCTGTACCAAGAATCTTCCAATGAATAACTCAAATTAAAAATTTGATGTGGCTAGTACATAATTTCCAGTCTTACCTACAACTTATTTATTTATTGGGTTGCAATCACGACCTGTGATTTTCAATATCAGTGACTAAATCACAGTATATTATTATACTAGTTTTATAAAACGGTACATTATTCCATGAGTTGTTGTTTTTATATTTTGCGTCACTTATTTTGTAAAAATCACACAAAATTTAATTACAAAAATTAATTAAGTAACATGTAGGGATATGGTAACTCTGTTGCATGAAGTTGGACATATATAATTGTCATAATTAATTTATAATATTGTAGAAAAAAAAAATCTATTCGTTAAGACTTAAGAAATTTTAATAATCTTTTAAGTTAGCTTTATTTATTTGGTTTTGATATTTATTGAAAATCAAAGAATATTACTTTTAGTTTGTCAAATATCACCGCAAATCTTTCTGTGTGTCAACTAATGTACTAAATTGTTAACCAAACTTGGAGCCGTTATGTTTAGATTATATTCTTATAGCCAATTGCACCGTTTTTACTTAAATTTTAAATTTATCTTAAACGGACAATATCACATCGAAATAAAATGTCAAATCAACTATTTAACGTTGCTGTCAAAATTTCGATAAGTTTTTTTTATATATAAGTGTTTCTTAAAATTTAGGCCTTGTTGTTACGACTGGGCATTAATCATTAAATGAATTGACACTTAAGTTAATTTGACATTAATAATAATGGGTAAAGGATATAACTTTGGATCTAACTCTAAATTAGTCGATTATACCTTTTATGAATTCGAAACGGAATCAAAAACTGGACTGGATTATATATTTAATAATTATTTGTACATACTTAAGTAATATTAATAGAACTAATTATTAATGTATAATTACAAATTAAGAGACATTTAATAAGCTATTTTTCTTTTGTTTTTCTTGACAATAAGTTGTCGTAAATGTAATCTAGTTTGCGAACGAGGAAGTGTCAAGACAGTTGCTCTATAAAATACAGTAAAACAATTAAAAATCAAGTAATTATCGAGTTAATGTTTATTAAAATTGTTGTAAATCGCGTCTAGAAAAAGCTAAACTGCGAAAAATTATCAAGTCAGTCGTTATTGCAAAACGCTCCCTCGGTAGTAATTAAGGCCCAAGTGCTGCTAATGAATTAATAATAATTACAGGTATAGCCGCAGTAGCGCAAAATCTATAAAACCACAATTTCATGCATAAATTTGTAAATAATTACACGACGACTTAAACAATAATTAAAATTCAAGTTAGGATAAAAACGCAAACCAGTTTCATTATCAATGAATAGACGAGTTGACAATTTGGAATTAATAATGACGTAATGTGTTTTAGTTCTGGTTCGGCCCACGGAGTGTGTGGGCGCTGGGCGTCCTTCTCCCTCCACGTGGGATGGATTTCCGGATGTGACGTCATGGTGAGTACCTGTACCGTTCACTTTGCATGCATTAACAACTTGCTAGTTACCCATGTGACATATTGCACACATATTGCTTTGTGTAGGCGTCGTGTTAAACTCTATGACATAATTTAAAAACAAAGTAACCCTAACCTAATCTAACCTAACCTGATCTAACCTAACCTTAATATCAAAAAAAATATCTCTAACATCTACTACACCAAAAATATTATTTATCATCGGGTTAAATTTATTTCAACCTAAAAAAATGGCTGAGGTTTTGAAACCATAAAAATGGCCTGCATGGTGCACTCCCCACACTAGTATAATCTCCCGAGAGGAAACATTTGTGATAAATAAAATCTAATTACGTAGTCTGAAATTTATTTTAAAAGTTTGTGTCTTAATTTAGTATTAAAATCTCTTAGAATTTTCGTATAATTTTTAATCTCAATTCTTTACTATTTTCTATAAAAAATAGTCCATACATTGTACTCTCCTCACCATCTACAATTCCGTGAAAGTGACCATTACCCATTGTTGGGATAAAGCAGATTGGCTCAAAAAATGGTTAACATTATAAAATATGAGAACTATGAACTATTCGATAGTTTGAACTAAATATTTTCTAATCTTGACTACCTTATAACGTGAACAACCTATAGCTCTTGGTAATATGAACACAGTATACATGGACGTAGCCAGGATTTATTTCCAGGAGGAAGGGGCAAAAGTTATTACAATTTTCCTATCTTTAAATTTTCTTAATAATTATAAATACTTATATAAGGATAAACATAGACTTTAAATATCTGCAAAAAAAAACATGTTTTTGCAGATTTCCAAAGCTTACATTTATCTTCAAATTTAATATTTGATGCTTCAAAAAAAATTTCAAGCTACAAATATTTATAATTATAATCCTTAATCCATTATAATAATACATAAATTTATTTGTTGTATATATTATTATCTTAAATTTTATTAAGCTTCAACGATGTGAACAGTTTGATAATAAAAACAAGTCTGGGTTTATTCTGTTCGCACTAATGCGATTGTACTCTATTTTATTTTAAAGTTTTCTGTCTATGCTGTTGTTGAAATCTCTTAAATACTTTTGCTTTACAAAACCAATCAAATAAAATGTAATATTCTTAATTATTTTCTTCTTCGTTACTGACATATTATAAATATTTTCGTGTTTTACTTCATATAATATTTAATGTCCTTTTCGAATCTGTCTATCTGACAATGATTAAAGAAGAAAGCAGACTACTGAAGAAGACTCGAATGAAGAATAATGAATCCTCGTGGGTGTTGGAAGATCTGCAGCATTGTTACGTTGGTTTGCGGTTAGTTCTGGTTCGCCTACGATATTTGCGGTATCAATGACTGCTTGAATAGTTTTTATATGGTTTTTTGTTCAGCTATCGTTAGATGTTAAAATGTATGTTGACCAACAGGAAATGATCATCAAGGAACATTAAATATTGATATCATCACACTAAGAAAAAATTTAGTGTTTATTTTTAGATCAGTTAAAAATATAAAATGACAAGACGACGTATCAAAAAATGTCATCAAAGAAAAAATATTGTACTTTAAATAAAACAAAAAATATACAACATTTCAAACTGAAATTTCTATTTTTAAATATATAGATACAAAAAATATAAAATGTAGTAAATTCACCGCAAATGGTTTAACAATAGGTACAAATTATTGTTACTTATTTTTTACTTCAAATTTAAAGTTTCTTATATAATTTATAAAAGATGATACAGCAGTAATTATAATGAAAATTTGGATAGGGAAAACTTAAAATCACAATAAATTATGCTTATGTTTATTATTAACGGAAATGTAATTCTTCACAATATTTTTATTGGTTGTACATAAATATGTAAATGTCGTCCAAAATAAATTGATAGCTTAGTACAGTAGCAGAGACAAGTGATATTTTCAGTGGGGGTAAAAATTATTATATTTACTGAATTTTAATAATAGGAGAAACATAAAAAAATAGGAACATACTAAAATGAAAACAATAAATGAAACAATTTTGCTTCTTTCTAGGATTATTTTTAGCAACTTTGTTAATTACATATTCTAGATTACTATTAGTGAAATATAGTTTTAATACTTTATTTTTCTTTAGAATTATTTTTTATTTAATATTGTTATTTTAACTATGTATATATAAAAAAAAAACAAGTAATTAGTGATTGTATTGTCATTCGTGAAAATACAAATTTATTTATTAAGTTGTGTTTGATTTTGAATTATAATACTTTAATATTTTGTTTTATATCCAACACATTTTGTCGGCTTTACGATCTCAAATTTATTTTATGTTTTAATATGAAAATAATCCAAATACACTTTATTAGCTACATGATCTGTATTTTTTGTACTTCATTTATTCAAACAAATAAGCTGGAATATCAGAGAGAGTAGTTGCTTAAGGCAGTCTAAATTCTGAAAAGAAAAAAATTATCTGGATAGCGGGATACAAGTATATTCGGTATCCGGAAGATCCGGCAACCGGATGATAAACTGGTAACTAATTGTATCCGATAAACAAATATTCGGACAAAACCGGTATCTGAATGAATCCAGCATCTGAATGTTCGGATAAAACTAGTATACGAATGAATGCAATATCCACATAAAGGAATTAAACTGATATCTTAAAGTATCTGGTAATGGTATGTAAAAAGCATAAAAATATTATTGTACTAATGTTGATAAAAAACTAAAATAATTGATATCGGATATTAATAAGGGGCCGTTCAAGTATTACGTAAGCACTATAGGGGGGTGGGGGGTCTTTGTTTTGCTTATTTTGGATGACATGGGGGGTAGGGGAGTCTAGATGATGATTACGTCATCGGTAGCTATTAACTTTTTAACACGAATGGCAACCCTCACATTGGTTAAGTTCCGAATCGTGCAAAAATCGATGACAATTGAATCGTGGATTTGGGTTTCATGGACTGAAGACTGTTAATTTTAATTTAATATGCGTACTAAAAAATTAAAATAAGTTTGTTATGTTTGTAAAATTATAATATTTTGTCCCTTACTGTATCTTGAATACTGTATCAGTAAAATCTAATTTCTAAATCTATTTTCTTATTTTTAAAATTATAATTATAACATTTTAATTATAATATAAAAAAAAAAAATTTAATTGAAAAATGTTTACGTAAGCATGGGGGGAGGGGGTAAGAGCTTTGCTTACTTTTGCTGACAAGGGGGATGGGGGGGTAAATAATTGTAATAAATCTGCTTACGTAATATTTGAACGGCCCCTAAAACTGAGCATCCGGATATTCGGAATTCGTTGATCAACCTCTAGTATATTTGCTGGGTTACCAAGGATTCGACTGGCTGTATAACAACATAATGCAAGTAAAATGTGCTACGAAACAAGAAGGTACATACGTAAAGAACCATTTGTGCTGTAGAGCCGTTATAGATGACAATCTGCAGTAAACCCATATTTGATGAGAACAGGTGAAATTTCTTTTCCATATTCCATATTCGAGTTTACGGCTGACATTAACTCTCTGGATTTATGTCTGCATCCATCACCAATTTATTATCTCCCAATTTCTAATTCCTAACAATGTTCCCATGAGTTACTCACACAGCCACACGCGGATATGTGAATTTGGCAAGCCGACTGGCGCCAGACTTGAATGTGTAGTTGTTGACGGTGAGTCGCCCACGAATCTATGGTCAGGTGACGAGGAACTTGGGCTTTCACTTGTTCGTGCGCAGTGCGTTACTGAGGAATACTATCACTATAGCCAATTCATAATTCATTTCATCCTCAATTAATACTCTTCATAATGCAATACAATTATTGTGCATTCTATAATAATTTCTTTTGGAAAGTTTTTGATTAATAGGAATTTATAAAAGTAATTTAATGTTATGTAAAGAATTATGATAGTTATTATTCGCGAAAATAAAATTTGCATCAAGAGACGTGGTAAGACAGGAGTAAAAAGAGTCAAATAATGGTCGTAGAAAAGGTATAGTACATAATTCGAGTTTTAGCGCAATTACGCACTTGTGGAATTACAAACTCGCTTTTGTCTAATTTTCCACTTCGTCCGTAATATGCATCTTACAACTCTTAATATGTAATATACTATAAATCATTGCTACTACAACTCTAGGAATATTTTGGTAACAGAAGTTGAAAAGTGAACTTCACCCGTTACATGCCAATTAACTTGCAATTCTGGTAGAGTATAGATAGTCAACCTAAACCCTTTACAAGAAAACTACAGCTATAGTGCGTTCCAAATTATTTGGAAACAGCAGTATTTTTATTTGGTTAATCGAACTCCATATTTCATACTCCGCTCATTTTGAGTCGGAGCGCGCTAAGCAAATGAGACATAACTGCTCGTATTTTAAAGATAATAATTGGTTATTTCTTATCATCTGTTTCCTACATGAAAATAATACTCTCAATTAAATACACCATGAATATAATGAAATATATATAAATTTTATATATTATTTCGATTCAGTACTGTCATAACCTTTGTTTCAGTTATTAAGAAGTACTGTAAAGATTTTTATTATTGATGGAATGCAAGTAAAATTTATAAAGAAACGGTAACGATACTAATAGTGTTTTATTTGATAGAATTGCCCGTGATTCTGAAAATCTGGGTTTATTTTTTATTTTTATTTATATATTTTCCACTAAAATTGGTATTCTATATTGCACTCTTTACGCCAGCAAGAGTATCTATCCGGAAGTTTAATATATATTTAGAACGTGTGACTGTATTAAAACTAAAATAATGTTTCGCGGAAACCCAGTAGTTACGCCACTGATTCCAGTCAAGAAAATTTGTTCAAGAATTATTATATCTGCGATAAAGTTGGCACACCCAGCAATGGGTATTAGGCTGTGAATGATATATTTATTTATTTGACACGCATAGTGTGATGTTGTTATGCAGAAGTAATGTCCGGTTGTTATTCTAATCTAAATATAAAATGTTTATTTAGTAAAAAACGCTAATGCTGTTGTACCAGGTGGATTGACACTGGCATTGATTGATTTATTTATAAAAAGCGTGTTCATGGCTCATAGCGTAATTACAACCAGCACGATTTATTTGAGTTTTGACTGACAGTACAATAAGCATAATCTAGTTATTCGCATCGGCGATCTAATCATTTACTTTACTATTATTTTATTAGATTAATTCAATTGAACATCTGATGATAGATAGGCCGCTAATGTGCATTGCTGGGAAGGTCGCTCTTGTGCAACTTGTTATCTTTGGAATTAATTCAACGGCTACTGAAATCGCTAAATGGAGTATTACTTTCACTTTTTACGCTATCTCGATCTCTCGGACACGTACGCATATTTCTATGGGTATTACTCATATATTTATTAAAATTAATTAAAGTTTTGACCATAATGGAAGTGAAAATTCTCTTTTGCAAATCATTTCAAATTAATTATTTATCATTATTGCATTCTCTCAAATGAAGTGATACATAAATTCACGGATTAGGAGCACGTAAAAGTGGTTGCCTTAAATTTGCATTACATTTTTCACTTACTCGAAAATAGAGCATGAAATAATTTGCAATATTTTCCAATAAAAACAATACTTGATTTCTTTGGAAAGCCGATCCTATACAACAGTAATGTAAGATGATATATGTATTTACTTATTGAATGTTACAAGCTGTATATGTCTATTTATTGTTTTGTAAAAATTATACAATTTATTTGACAAGTAGAAGCAATTATGACTCAAGACGTAGTGAATTTACTATGTAAGCTAAAGGTCTACAGTTCAAATTACACACCCATCAATAAACAAAAATATTACTTGACTCAAATGGTTTGAAATATAAGTTTTTCTGAAACAACTATGGAAAGTGGCACTTTTCTCACATTATATAAAGTTTGAAAGTTGCATATTTTCTACAATCGTGGGTTAAAATGTGAGTTGCCAACACTGCGCATGTGCAGTGGGAGAAATATAATTTCTCACAGTAATTGCCAATATACGTCATATTGTTTTTATGTTAAATAGCTTTCAAGTATGTATTTTTCTTTAGGAGCGTTTAGCAGTGTGGTCATAGAAAAAGTATAGTATACTAAAATAGACGACTTTCTGCACTTATTGCACGATATATTATTTTTGAAAGACAGTAAAATGCAAGTTTTGTTTTTTTTATTATTTATTATTCAATACCGAAGAAATAAATTTGATATTATAATTCGTTACAACTTTTAGATGACAAGCAAAATCTTGTCTTTCAAGACTTGACTAAGTCTAAGTCGAAATTAATAAAAACTTGTCTAAATATTAAGACGTACGCTTATTTCTCTATATTACAATCATTATTTCTGCTCGTAAGGAACAAGCTTCGCATGATATATTCCTATTTCGAAAATTAAATTTTTTTGATTAATCTAGTCTTGAAGGCTGTCTAGAATTTTCTCATCTTAATCTGGAATAGAAAGTGTTGTCTTGTCTTAATAAATTAGAGATGACAAGACAAGAATCTAGAAAATCTGGATCTAGACTAGATTTTGATATTTTATAATGAGAAATTTAAAAATTCCTGTTAAAACTGAAGCAATCTTTATATTTAAATTAAAAATATATATACAATAAAATTTTAATAAGAAGCTTCAAAGTACTAAAGAGTAACTATAAAAATCAAATGTCATATAACTTTCGTCGTCTAGCAACGGATAATATTAGCTATAAAAAGTTGCAAATAAATAAATCCAAACTGTTAAGAGACCCACATTTTATAAATTTTTAACATTATTTTGATTTAAATGTTGCGTATCGCACGAATAATATAATTTGATGAAGAAAAATAGTTTTTTTTGAATTTAAACAAAAACCTCTATTCAAAATTATTACAACCTATTATAAGCTCCACATGAAAACTTAAAATTGACACCGATAACTTGAAAACGATATGAGATAATTTTCTTTTTGAAAATCCCCTTAAATTTATTATAAAAAGTTACTAAAGGTGCGCACCAAAATAGCCTAATATTTTAATTTTGGAAGTTATGAGCAACAATTAAAAATCGTAAAATTTACATTTTTGTTCACCTATGCATTTTTTTAGAAAAACAAATGCATCTTTAAAACAGTCCCTTAATGCGGCAACTTTGGTCTAATTTAACCGATGTCGTATCTGTTATCGTTTTCGAGATCCCCGTACTTAAGAAGTTATATGGGACTCAAAATGAAAAATTCCTGGTTATAATATACTTATATTTCTTGTAGCATAAGTAACAATAATAAAATCAAACGATAGATCTTCCGATCTTCGTATCGAAATGCTGAGTTTAAGTGTCAAAACTAGTCGAAAAGTAATGTATGCATCTATGCCGAGAATGTTTACACAATTGGATCTCTTTACCGTTCATTAGGAGCAATTTTTCCGTAACACAAACACGGATCTTCAATCTGGCTGTCAGGTTGACAATCAGGCAGATTTAGCAACGGTGCTAGCGCTCTAGTTGCCGTGTATTGACGCCCGGTTAACAATGCCTGATATATGAATGGCCGGTCGGCTGGTCTATTTATACACGAAGACATAATTACGCCGAGTGTCGAAGATCACGACGTGACCTCTGGCCTGGCGATGTGATGACAATACGGAAGGCACAGGACGTTGACTTGGAGATAGAGGATAGAGATCGTTGTCTTCATTACGAAAATAAATGTAGCATTGGGAGCGCCAATCTACTGCAAACACAGATTCTAACTAGTAAATAAGGTGAACTGTAAACTAAATGAGTATTTCTCTTTGGAACAATTTGTAAATTACTGAATTCGATCTCATATTTGTAGATTTCAATTGGTAAGTATCAATCCGGGACAAATCACTTTAGGGCTAAAAAAACCTTATATTATAATAAATTTATTACAATTCAGTGTCTAGATAATTTATTAAATATTTTACGGATTATTCCACACACGGTCTTTTCACTAAATGAGAATGCTTCATTTGCTGGCCTTAGGTAGTTTTTTACTTAAGAAATTTAATAAAATCACTGTATCATAGTCATGGTTACATTTTGTTGATATCCATTGTTTGACCTATTGGCATTCGTGAAATAATCAAGCAAATATAATACGAGCTATGAATTTACTCATAATTCCTGCGAAGTAACGACAACTCGGGTCAAAAATGACTCTTCGCGCTGTCGTAATCTAAATGTCATTTTTTACACTCGTTTGTCTGTTACTATCAACTATTCGTAATTTTTCCAATAAATTCATGGCTCTTATTATATTACATAAGAAAAAACTAAAAATTGATTCTAAACTTTTCCCTTGCACCAATTGAACAGAATAGACAGTATTTTGCAGAACTTTAAACCATTTGAGAAATGTATGTACCTAATTATTTTATATTATCCACTCGTTCAGTCGAACGACGTAGCCAGAGTACGCAGAACACTACTTACTTTCCTCCACACGAATAAATGAACCAAACTAAGCATTTTACAATTTTATCAAAAAAAATTAATATATTTTTAGCATGAAAAATAAGCTAATAATAAAGCCCGAAATTTTACTTACCTACATACAGTGAGATTTAAAATATCTATTTTGTATTTTTATGCCTTTTTGCTCCGCTCGACGATTCAAAATGTCAAAATCCATTTTCCTCACGGTACAAGATCAGCGTACGTTACCGAGGGCAGCGTACTCCAGTTTAAACGTTAAATTTAAAACCAATCATGATATATCTGATATTGTACACAATTATCAAACTGTTTTGAACAGAGTTTAGAAGAATTATGAATTATTTTATCAGTTATCACATTTCGCTAAACGATTCAGAGTGTTACTTATACTTTTTACATTTATTTTATTTAAAAAATATGTAAAAAATTCCTATTCCAAGAATTTTTATTATAGCCTGAAATAAAATTTAAAACAATTTTGTGTTAATTTGGCAAGAACCGAAATAAAATATCTTAAAATTTTAATAAACCTTTAAAATTTAATGTATTGCTTGTTGCAATTATTTTATTTAAAAAAATATGTAAGTTTCCTGTTTCAATAATTTTTATTATAGCCCGAAATAAAATTCCAAACAATTTTGTGTTAATTTGATAAGAACTGGAATAAAAATTCTTAAAATTTTAATAAACCTCTAAAATTTTATGTTTTGCTTACTGCAATTATTTTATTTAAAAAAGTATGTAAAAATATCCTGTTCCAATAATTTTTATTATGGCCCGAAATAAAATTTAAAATAATTTTGTGCTAATTTGGAAAAAACCGAAGAAAAAATGCTTAAAATTTTAATAAAGCTCTAAAATTTAATGTTTTGCTTGTTGCAATTTTGCTTTCAAGCACATAATTCTGAAAATTTATTTTCTCTCAAGTAAAAAATTATTGCACCAATAAAGCCGGAGTTTGTAGTAAAAATGAAATTTCGTCCGCGGTTAACAACATAAATTTTATTACATGTTCTTGAGCTCTTCTTGTCAAATAAAAATAACCATAAAATTAAGAAATTTGTAAAATGATTTACAGCTGTGTATCCATACAAAAGTGTAATGTTTATTCGGACAAGTTGTGGGAAAAAGCATCGAGGTAGTTGGTCTAATTAACAAGTTTTATTTTCTTCCATAAAGGTTAGGTTTTGAAAGAAGCTTAATTTTTACATCTTAGCATTCTTGTAATTGAAAGGCAGAGTGGTTAAAGCTAATGAGCGATTCGTATGCTCATGAGCACAGCAGCTACTGTAACACCACTAATTAAGCTAGTATGACATCAATAGCTACCCTATTAAACTCAATACCACACATAAAATTCTATAATTTGCTTGTCTCATTCTTTTTCTTGCTCGTCCAACTCTCAATTGGACGTAAATGGTGTTGTTTAGGAATTCATTGGACGAATTAACATTTTTAGAATCAAATTATTCAGGAATCCTTACTTGGGGGGTAATTGCCATCATTTCAAAATTGTTTCGGAAACTGGAAACATGAACAGAAATAACATCAGCAGACTAATAGTTAATTATATATCTGGTTTGCTCAAGAACAGTAAGCAGTTTTACTTTTATCAATAAATAATCATCTAATTTATTTTAAATATGACAAATTACTTAAAAGATTTTAATTCAACATAATACAAAGTTGGAGACTACAATGGTATTATTTTTTTTCTGATTTTTACCGTTGATCTCGATTTTCCACTAGACATTGTAATAATCAAATAATTTTGAAGTGAAGTAAATAAAAACACATATATTAGTTAGTGCACAATAAAAAAGGTTACATTCTTCGTTTCTGTTACATGTAATACGATTTTAATAAAAAAAATATATAAAAAAAAAATAATTATAACCATACTTCGATGATTACTTGCGCATGCGTGTAATCAAAGTATTTTACTCCTAGGTTGTCAATTATGACCACAAATCTTCCTCTGCATCCTTTAGATATACAGCTAATTCCACCAAACTGGTGGAGTTATCTTTGGAACTAAATAATGTACTTAATTCTTTTTAGGAATTAGGATTTGAGTTAGTTTGACATTTCAGGATGCTAATGCTATCAAGGAGTATAATCCATTCGAACAAATCTGGGTGTAAGTGTTTAACCATAAATAAATAATTTATAATTTCTTTAATTAATATTTAATATTTTTTTAGTCTATGTTAATTATCCTTATGTTTACTCATAAAATATACGCTTTAATATAATGCTGTCAATCAATTTACACCGTAATTACAGTAATGATAAACTACATGTTTACTGATAAAATAAACTCCAGTATAAGAATAATAACACGTATTTTTTTTGACAAATATAATTTCCAAACATTAAATTCCAAAATGAAACACGAGATTTCATTGATAAATAAGGCTGAATAGTCACATAGAATCGGAGATTTCAACGTTAGGTTAAGACAAATTTAGCAATACAGTTTCTGTATTAATTGTTATCACTCATCACATCGCGTCATGATTATTTAAATCTGTTTCTAGCGGTTAGATCAAAACTGTGCATGCTCTGTTTCCATACGTTACTAGATAATCTGTAGAGAAACAAAGCAGTAGTTTCCGACAATGAGATTAGGAAGAAGAAAGCCGAAGATATAAACCATCTGTATTAGGCAGGATTTTACAACTATGGAAGTGTATGCTCGTAACGCTTGTACTGCGCCTGATAAACGCACACGCAGGATAATAATTCACTCACAAGGCTCTGAGGAAGAGGAGGCATTAGCTTTACTCTAATTGGAAGCAAGGAGAGAAAAGGGTGAGTTAAAATTGTCCTTAGTTAACAAAAAGAAATCATTTCATTATTAAAAAGTAACTTAACAAACAAGGTTTAAGATTAAAATCTCACAGACACGTATTTCGCCCTTATTGGAGTCATCGGTGTCTTATAACGTTTCTAGTGTCATGGCTGACATATTGGTACAGGGTCAGTATTCTGGCAGGGTGTTATCCCTGATTCAATTTTTGCAATTGCTTGTCTTCTTATTTGCAGGCCAGATACCAGTATTTCGAAGATATCAAGGTTTTTGGAATAATTTGTATTTTTAAACCATTTTTAATTAAAAACATAATGAAATGTTAAAAAAATCGGATATGAACACCACATGACATCCGTATACCTACGCTAAATTATAAATATTTTTGTTGCATTTCATTTTAACTTATTTCACGTGAAAGTGAGATCATTCTACTGCTAATCATTTTTTCACCCTTCCATATGTTTCATCTTTTCGAAATTCCCATCGAAATGGATTGTTTTTCGTAAAATTACATTAAAATGTTTATCATTATTTCTTATTGAATTACCTACACATAATTATTTTAATCGATCAAAATCTTCCAAAGAAAGATATATTGTCTTCATTTATTTCCTACATATTTGTCACGAAATATATTCTGACAGTTGACAATGTTGTCAATCGTGTATTCAATCACGAAGTATTTATTCACTTTATTAACAAGGAATAAAATATTTCACACAAAAATTAAATGCATATTAAATTATCATTTTTATTAAGTTTCTGCTAAAAAAGTGTCCTTCTGAATAGTCATTTTTTATTTATTTCGAGATAGGTAATTTAGTTGTTTAGAGGTGTAGAGGTATTTTTATTTGGATAGAAATTGACAAAATTGGGAATTGAACATCAAATATCACCTGCCCTTAATTTATATTCAAACACGCGCGGTAACTAGATGAGTCACAATTGCCATTTAGTTTTTTTTTTGAGAAATAATCTATGAATACGATTTATACACGGTAATCTCATAATGTACGAGTAGGCAATGATTTCGATTTCGGTTTCCTAAATTTCGGAAAAGATTTCAATTTCTTATTTTTTTACAGCTAATACATTTCTGTACTAAATTTCAGTTACAAAATATATACAATATGAAAATAAATAGCCCACTAAAATATTTTAATTTGACAGTTAGTATGATAGACAAAGTATTATAGCAATCACGAATGATAGTATCAGTTGTTGAAATGGGCGATCGTGATTGGTTCTGCTGGAAAACATCCAATTAAGGAGTAACCTATGAGTAACCCAATCCTACCCTGAAAGGTCAGCAGCTGCTGTGTGCAACAGCTCGTATATCACCTGCCGCAGTACATCAGATCAGTCACGTGATAACGTGCCCAGTGCGGGTGCTTAATTGATTCGCCAGATTATCGCGAGATGCTATCGCCCGCCAAATTGGCCGCGGACGAGAATTACGAACAGTAGATGAAAAATTTAACTAGTTGGGAACCCAAAAACGTGTTTTCATTCATCGAATTTAATTATTAACCAAATAAAAATACTGGTGTCAGATGCATCTAAAATTGAAAACCATGAACGAGTCGGAGTCGCCATAATTACAGAAAACGAAACATATAAACCAGGGCATGTAACCGAAAAAAATACTGGTTAACGGTTAACCCTTATAGAGAACGTTATAATAATAACGGTTTTAGTTCGAAAACCGGTTTTTGAAAATTGGAAACCGGTTTAAACCGGTTAATATATCGGTTAAAAAAATAATTAAAAAAAAAAATAAAAAATACCATCTGAGAAAAATATAACAATTAAATAAAGCAATTTGATTAATGAATATTCACAAAAATTCCCGTAATATCTTCAAAAAAACGCAGGTCACTTTTTAATTTTAAACTTGCCTGTGTTGACAAAGGCCGTATTTATTTGGGACTTTTTAAGTATCCTTAACGGCCAAAGAGACTACCTACATTTATAACTCTCTAATAAAATGTGAATTGTAAAAACTGTCATGACTCATGTTCAAATACAAATAGAAAACACAGATATAAAAAATATATTAAAATTTTTTCTCGCTAAATGATATTAAAATAAAGGTTAATGTTCGCTAAAACCGGTTTATGTTTTTTTGGTTAACGGTTACCGGTATTTTCGGCCTAAAAAATATCGGTTAAAATTACGGTTAAAGTTCGCAATTTTCGTTGAAAATATCGGTTACCGGTTTTTATTAACCGGTTTTTTTAACCGGTTACATGCCCTGATATAAACTCAGTTTACCAAACATCAATAGTATCTTCATAGCGGAAATATATGCCATAAGAAAAGCCTTAGAGAAAATAGAAAACAGCAGAGATACTAACTACCTCCTATACACCGACTCTCTAAGCTCATTACTCACCATAAAACAGATATACCCCAAATATGCACAAATCCAAGACATACAAGAAAAAATCACAAAACTAAAACAAAATAACAACAATATCAAATTCATCTGGATACCATCCCATATAGGAATAACCAGGAACGAACAAGCAGATCAGGCAGCAAAAGAAGCCACAACAGACACAAACAGATCTATAGAAATATCACCCGCCCAAACCTACGATATCATCAGCGCTATAAAACAATCAATAACAAGAAAACGATTCGACGAATGGCAAAGTGAAGACAACAATAAATTACGCGCAATAAAACCAAACATAGAACGATGGATACCAAATACACCAAGAAGGACGCAAATAATCATGAACAGATTAAGAATAGGCCATACGAAAATCACACACCAACATGCAACGTACAGAACCACCGCAATGCGAAGAGTGTAATACAACCCTAACAGTCCAACATCTAATAACCGATTGCAGGAAACACCAAACCGAAAGGCAGAAGCAAAAAATACCAAATACACTCAAAGAGGCCCTGTCCAATGACGAAAACACCACCAAAAATGTAATAAAATTCCTACAAACAATCAACTATGTACACACAATATAAACAAAATGTAACACCACATGTATACACGCCAATAACCAAATGGTTGAGGCAAAATTCTTTAATAAAAAAAAAAATACTGGTGTGGTGTCGTTTCTGGACGATTCGGAACCCACTATACAGGGTGTTCCATTTAAGTGTGCCACCATTGCTATCTCGAGAACTATAAGAGCTACGAGGTTGGTTAAATTAGAAAAGAACTACCATTTTACAAGACTAATGTTTCAGCCAGATATAAATAAAATACATATAAATCTAACATGCATTTTTCTCAGTTATTTTGTTATATTACTATATGATATGTTTATATCGTTGAATTCAGAAAAAAATACTCTATCGAATAAAAATAAACATATGTTTCCATTTAAAATAAGAAAGTTGTGTGCAGTATTTTGAGAGCCACTGGCCGAAAAAAAATTTTTTTTGCTCATTGTATGAGTCTTATAAAATGGTGGATCTTTGCTAATTTAACTAACCTCGTAACTCTTATAGTTCTCGAGATAGCAATGGTGGCACATTTAAATGGAACATCCAGCATACTGTAGTCTGGCTTCCTACACCATCAGAAAACATATAAAACTTATCATGAAAGTAATACAATTCTACGGTATTTGAGACTCTGTTGTTTCATAGATGATTCATTCGATAAATTTGAAATTTTATTAAATTTTATTGATAAACTGCAAAACGACGTCAAGATTTGAAGTAAGACAGTTTTCCTATAGTATATTATTATACGAGTTTTATAAAATTATACATACAGTCAGCCAGAACGGTTATATGGTCATGGCGTGTCTTGTCTGACCGTATAGATAAGCAACATAGCCCGCCCTGTCCAATTGGATGGGTTACCGCACAACGATCGGTGTGTGCAGACCTTGCAGAGTCTGTAGGCTGACAACCTGCATCACTAAAGTGCAAGTAAAATCTGTCATGAAACAAGTACCTCAGATACTTGAGGCCGTGTTCCACATAGAAATGTTGTTCCATAAATGGATATTATTATACGAGTTTTATAAAATTATACATTGTTCTATGAAGAGTTTGGACGAATATATTATATTAGTTTGGGCATTGACAATATTTTTCTTTGAATAACGATTTTATGCACATAGATGGAGAAATGACTCAATTCTTTAATTATTAATCAAATAACAATTCTACTGTATCCGAGTGATTTAGAACTTACTATAAGCTGTAGGCTGACAACTTTAACTGTCAGAAAATAAATAAAACTTTTCACGAAACAAATTCATCAAGTACTTGAAGCTCTGTTCCATCTTGGATTTTTTACGGGAAATGAATAAAATTTTATTAAATTTAATTCAGAGATTTCAATACTGCGTCAAGAAACAAGCTATTATTCAAAGAGATAGACCGGTAGGAGAGATGGACTTTTTGTTTTCAAAGTACATTAGAGTGATATATTCCATAGGAAATGTTAGTTTTATTGTTTAGAGACAGTGCAAGTAGCCAACAAAATTTTTTTGGACCTTTTATACACAATTAATTAAGTAGGTTTAAAATAATTATTTTTGCACATATTTTATAAACATATGCATAAGACTTAACGTTACCTACCTCAAAATATGGTTCTATCTATGTATAGTCATAAGTAATTTAGTGGTCCATGTAACCTCTGCTCTGAGGATAGATGGATCACTTTATATGCTGAGGAGAGATGGACCAGAGGATTTTTATTATTAAAAAGACCAATACAACGGTAAACAGGAAAAAAATCATTGGCACATAGAACGGTAGATGATCTAGTTGCTATTCCACGAGTTCTGAAGATATATTGTTAAATGGTTAATCAGAGGGTGACGGTACCGAAAAATATGAATACTATAAAAAAGTAAATTTGGCATGCCAAAGTTGGACTTTTGTGAACCTAAATAAAATATATTTTTTGTAGCTTTCAGAATATGGTTTATATTTTCCTTACTTTGTTTTTTAAATATTTAAAATTATAGAGTAATATTTATTTTTCCAAAATATGGTCCACTCACTGACCCTATTGCTTGTTATTTGAATTTTACGGGAATGTTATGAGGATGAAATAAAATATATTTGTATAGATAACTTAATGTAGTGAATTTGTAGAACACAAAGAGTTACTGTGTCAATTAAATATGATATAAAGGAAATGAAATAATTTCATTTATCATATCGTACATGTGCATGTAATATTATTGTAACTTGTAAACATAAACCCACTGTCATATAAGTTACAAGTATTACAAAACCCTTGGAGAATTTATATTAAACATATAGTACTCCGTTGTAATGCAAATATAATGAAATATCAACAATAAATTTATATGAAACCTACTCAATAATTTGAATGAACTAGCAGTATAAAGAAACAATTATTTATTTTTACGTATCTCCTTTTATAAGTCGATGACGTCGTAGGATATATAGCACACAGGAATCGTATATCATGCTATATTCGCAGATCCGAGCCTACACAGCTATAATAGAGGCTTCTATAAAAATAGACAGAGGCTGTCGTCAGCATGCGCGATTATGCGTTAGCATTGTTGTCCAGAAGTGAATAAATAACAAAAATCAAGCCTGTAAATTATCTGTGTGTAATTATTACGACAGTGCTGACTGCTGGAGATGCTGGTCATTGTTGAGCTTCCTTTACCCGTCGTCCGACCAGCTCTAATAATTAATTTAATAGCGTTCATAAATTTACAAATACCACTTTGTCGCACTATGTTACTATTTACGCACCCAGCCAAACATATTTTCCGTAGATAAAATTATCTCTTTACTCACGAGTACAGAAGAATTGATAAACGAGTCATCTACTGTAATTTTTCATTGAGTGTAAATTAAGGTAGAATAATTATCAAAAAAATGAATTAGTCAGTGCTTCTAAGAAAATATAAGCAAGCTAAATCTCTAATAATTGTTCGAATGTTCGACCTAACTAAAATTGTTTATTGCCGATGTTTTCGTACCTGTCGTCATCATTTTATGTCTCGCCAATATGCATAGTTTCAAAACGATATCAAATGTAAATATTATTAAAAATAATTCAAGATAACTATGATAACAATGTAGAGGAAATTAATTTATTCACGTCATGCATAGAAAGCTCTACTTTCTTCTCGTGAAATAGTGAGGAAAATTACTTCTCATTCTCGTGAGAACATTATTATAGAATGAAATATTGGGAAAATTCATTATTATATTAAACATTCTTACTTAATGATATTTTTTTGAAAATATTATAACAATTGCACTTCCAAACCTCAAAGTTTACATAACCTAATCTTCTAACATATCATGTTGCTACGCAAAACAACATTAAAATGGAGAATTTCCTGAAAAAAAAATAATTATCAATTTCTGTACTTTTGCCATTTTAAATATAACAGACAAATAACAAAATAGAAAATCTAATATGCTATATCTGTCAACTACAACTTTGTTTTGATATTTTGATTAACTATCCCATCCTCCTTCAAAAAATTGTTTAACCTTTGATGCAGTGTAGCTTAAATTTATTTCAAAACGGTCTTAATATGACGATATTGTTTGCACCGTTATAACCGAGAAAATGATATGTATTTCAATACACTATGAACCAGCATCAAATCGGTGTATCACCAAAAATAGTTCTAATTTAATTTATTCTGAGCAAGTTAAATCAATGTCTATAATTAGATCAGTTCTCCTTAATGTTTGTTTTATTATTACCTAATGAAAATATGGATTAAATGAATATAAATCTAATTAAAAATCGTTATTAACTGTATAATTTTTAATATTGCGCCATTAAAATTTGAATTCTAAATGTCATTTCCGGAGGAAAATATACCATGATGTGACAGTTGACGGGTGTTATATGGTTAAAAATCCTCGCAGTAAAAGCTTAATGGCTGTAAATGAGAGCGCAATCAGCATAATGAGTTTTTTGTGGACTAAATGTATAATTACAAGATGCATAACCACTTAAAGAACTACAATCTGCAGCATCCGGCAACGTAAAGATTGAATTCATCTGTTTTTGCCGCAACAGGAACACCATTCCGCAATTCCTATGGAATTCTTTCCCAGTATTATAATTTTCTCAATTACTCTTTATTTAGCATTGCATTTGTTATTATAGAGAGTGATCAACATACTGTAATTTATTTGTTACAACAGATATTTCAAATTATTTATTGCTTTATAATGTTTAAAATATATATTTGCACTAAACATTATGAATCGCGATTCGCGAAGGAAATTTTTTTTTAAATTATATGGTATTCTTATCTTATGTAAGTCTTTCTGCATTCTTCCAAGCACTAATAGTGCGCGATATAATTTAGGTAATTTTCACTTCTGTATTTAGTAATTGAAACAGAACTAGTGATTTGTACTTAATTTAAGTAACACTTTTGGACATTACATTAATTATCTAGTTTCTTGACTTCATATATTGACAGAAAGATTAAAAATATTTCGAATCGTTGTATTTTCACAGTTAGGGCATATCTAAATTATGTTAGCAGTATAAATAAGATAAAAATAATTATAATATAAATTATAAACATATATAAATAAGGAAATGTTCCACATAATTTTTTATTGTTGACAAATTGACATAGTTGTCTATAAGTTTTGTCAATTCTTTCATTGTATTGTGTGATCGAAAAACTGTCAAATTGTGGTCGTTGAAAAAGTGTAGTACATAATTAAAGTTTTCATCTTCGGTCTTCCTTGCCTTTTTATTCCTCCTTCACCCCCTAATAATGTTCTCTTGGTATCTCTATTCTCCGACATCCGTGCAACATGTTCTAGCCATCTTACTTTTTGTGCTCAAATCGTGTGGCTTATAAATGGAAATCAGTACATATATTGTACATATTTCTCGGTTGATTCTTCTTCTCCATGTCCCGTCTTCTTCTTTAACCCTTCCAAAAATTCTCCTCAGTACATTTTCTTCCCAAACGTCTAGTTTCTTTTCATTGTTTTTATTTAGCACCCATAATTCACATCCATACAAGACTGTCGGTTAAATAACTGACCTATATATTTTTATTTTGGTTGCTCTTCCTACGTTTTTGGAAATCATTGTACTCAAAAACATTCCATGTTCTTTACTTTCTTTAGATATTGTCTTGTTTAACTCTTCATCTTCATCATTTAGATTGGTAATTATTGCAATATATTTAGTCTTTGATTCATTAATGGACAGCCTATTTATATTTGCGCACTCTGCCAACGTTTTGGTAATTTTCTGCAACTCTTGTCTAGATCTTGCTAACAAGGCTACATCGTCCGCAAAGACTACGCACTGACTTTTCCCGTTTCTCTCTTCATCACCTTCTCTCATTATTAAAGATATATGTCAAAATTAAAATAATAAACTGGGTAAAATTATTGTCTGATCCTAAAAAAAATATGTTTACCTCTAAATTGGAAGTATCTGCAATCTCTAACCTCGGTTTGTGAAAACCTACTTTCAAATCTTGGAATACAAATAAGTATAATGTTATGATCGTTTCGTCCTCTCGGACATTATCAGACGACTATGAGAATGTTGAAAGGACGAAACAGTCGTAACATTAATTGTAAAATATTGGAATAACCAAGAAAGTTATTTTATGTTTAGAGTAATTTTACATTTACCTTTAGGTGCGTTCAAAAGCGTGCAATAAATTGAAATAAATGGCATAAAATTGTAGAAACAGTTGAATTTTCATCGTTATCTCATCTGAAGAATTTGTGTAAACAAAGTATAAAACAAAGCAATAAATATCTGCTAGTGTCAGGTTGTAGGTGTCGCTATCAAAACGTGTTTAAATTTGATTAAAAGTGGCACATAAATACGCGATATACTAATTGGCCTCAGTGTAAAATAGTCGTAGGTTTGAGATAAATTCCTACAGAGAAATAATCAATTTCTCGGAATAAATCACCGCAATAAACAAAACATATTATCAGCTCACAACAGAACGAATAAATAACCTGCTCGATGCTAAGGCGGGAGACAATATCCGTGGAACAGATAAGCTCGTACGTGATTTATTCGGAATGCCGTACAGGTATTGTTATCGAATATAACAGGAAGGCATAAACGGTATTTTATTAAGTGCCATTAACACTTGTAATGCGCGAGCGACAAGGACATAATTATCCCGGGTACCCCTTTAAGATTGTCACGCCCACAGGACTTGAAGAAATCGAGGATGGGTCCTACGATTTTATTCGGAACTACAATCTCGGTTGATCATTCAATACCCAATGTAGAAAAAATAGAATAATAAATAATAAAAATTAGAATTAGTTCATTGCAATTGAATGAATGAAAAAATACAAATATTTGGAAATATTAATTTCTTTTTTGTTCTCGTGTTTAAAATTTATGACTTTATTATGCACAGGTGTCCTTTCGATTAATGGTATTTTATTCTTTTGTTATAAAGTATCGAATAAAATGAGAAAAATATTTCAAAACGTTTCGCACATTCCAAATGTATCGAAAAAAAAAGTTTTAAAAAAGTTGAAGTCAATATACCAGTGTACCTGTTTTTGTAGAATATTATTAATTAATATTTGAACAAAAATAACCTACAAAATAGAATTGAATACGAAATTCGTACATCGAGTAAAAATATTTAATGAAATATAAATAACGAAAAGTATTTAAATTTTTATATTTTTATATCTTAAATTAATACGTAAAATTCACTAGCTGTTAAAATAAAATTTCCTTTTTACCTCTCGCCACTTAGTAAGAGTTAGTAAATCGGGTAGTGAGTTTTCATTGTATAAGTTCACCATTAGTCAATTGATAAATGAACAACTAACTCAAGAATCAAGCTGATCTGCAGATTTGTTCTAATTCGCTAACTTGATTCAATTTGATTAAATATGACGTATAATTCTATTATTATAATTTTGCCATATAAAGTGTCATTTTTCAAAATAGGAAATCACTAAGTGATGAAAAGTGAATTGCTTTTTTAACTTGTTATGAAAAGAGTGCCGTGTCCAAACGTCAGTCAGTTTTGAAATGTGGCTGATTATAGGACAAAGGTAGTAAAAAAAATAATAAAAGAATGTAATAAAAATTAGAAAAAAATCTGTTACACAAAATGGGGCATTTTCTAACTGATGTCATAAATAACTATTTTTATATCTGAAAAAAAAATGAGATTTGTGATAATTAAAATATTATAGACTCATCTTAACAGCCATAATCCTGTGTACATAAATGTATATGTCAAAACGTCAAAACAAGAATCAAATCAGATGATCAAAGCTTCATTAATTGAATACTACAGATCAGTTGATCATTGAGTTTTTTTAATGGTGGATTGATCAGTGGATCAAGCCTTGATTAAAAAATGCTGAATACGGCCGTTGAAATAATAGATAATAAATGTCAAATAGACATAATTACATTGATTTTATTAAATATAAACTCACGATAGAAAAAATAGTAAGTAACGTACGTGTTTGTTACAGCATAACAATATTTTTATTTAGTCTAAAATTTCTACTGCTACAAGACTTTAGAAAACATACTGCACATTATGTAGTATATGTAACGTATTTTCATTTAGAAATAATAAATCTCTGTAAAGCAAGCAAGCAGAATTCCTAATCAAGGAATTAAAATAACTAAGTATCGCAGTAGAAGTTCCAGTTCGGTATGTATGAATAAACATATAAAGGCTTACAAGCCACTACAGTTAGAGAAATTTGCATTGCCGTCCTGGCCGGGCCGTGAGAACGCTTCTATTAACCTATTTCACGTGGTGCATCAACGTAGACGACGCCCAGGGAATAAATAACCGCGTAAGCTTCGCGTACTTTCACTGCACGCACATATACAGCTTTGTTTTATAACCGCTCATATACTGCTTCCCCCGCAAATGTAAATTATCACCTTCTTAAAAATAATTGAGAAGATTATAATCATTATAAATAATAAGACGATTGCTACATCTCAAGTTAGCCAAATTTTGAGGCCTGATTCCACGCCTAAAAATAACTCAAAATCATCAAATATAATCATTAAAATAGATATTTTTGTTTGGCTGATGAAAAAATGCTTACTGTGACTGAAACTTAAGTTGTATTATTTTTACACAAAATTTCAGCTGACATTAGTTGGCTTATTTTTGACCGTTTTTTATCACAACTGAGTGTGATTAATGTATAACAAAATTGCCAATAATATTGAAGATATTATTTTAAAAAGTTTTAATTTTATTTATGAACAAATAGTTAAGATATGTCAATTTAAAAAATTATAAAAATATTTTAAATTTATCCTTTGAAGCAGTTATCAAATGAAGATATAAATGGTATGGTTATAGATAATTACATGGTATGGATTTTGAGAGATAGTTACAATTCAAAAAATAAACTTATGACAAAAAGAATGTTTCTTGAATTAAATAGATTAGGCTCTTCAATATTCGTTTTAATAAGCAGATTTAGAATTATATAGGTACACTCTATTTTCCGCAGATGATCCGCATATCATCAATTTCTGTTCCGTTCTGTAAGAATTATTAAACTTTTTTCTTGCATCTTTGTTGTGTATGCATAGCATAGATAAGACTTTTATTCGTTATCTCATTATCGTACGTGTTACAAAGGGGTACATGAAATAGAAACTGTAATGTAACGGATATTTTTAAATATTTAAAAAAAAGTGTGTTATATGTCATTCCTATCATTTATAAAGGTGATTTGGCATCGAAAATTTCTGCTTCATTGTGTGTTCGTAGTTTCGTTAAAACTCTTTTTGTATGATTTTTCCATTTTTATATTTCTATATAACACTGTCAGTTTTGACATTTGATTTACTTCTGAAATCACTCCATTTTACTCTACAAGATAATCAACCCCCCCTTTCCCCTCAACGATTTGAATCACATGGTTTTAATTGATGACATGAGGATCAACTATGGAAAACAAAGTATACATAGTTAATATATAGGGTGACCAATGAAACTGTTTAAGTATGGGGATCTCAAGAATTATAAGAGATACGAACTCGGATATGTTACAAAAGTTACCTCATATGGAAGTCATTTAATACATGTTTTTTTTCCCAAAAAATGCATAGTTGACTAGATATAAACAAAAATATAAATTTTCAATTTTCATTTTTTAACTAATCTATTTTTTTTTTAGTAAAATAAATGTTTTGAACTAAAACTCAGTAATTTCTTCTTCTAATAAATATAAACACCCAAATTACTTTGCTACCCAGTAATAACCTTAAGAAAGTTACAGTTTTCGTCTATAAGGTAGTTAAGATATTTCTGTTTCTATAGTCTAAAAAATTGACAGTTATTTCTCAGAGTGTTGATATCTTGATTTAATGCAAATTGAAATGTTTACTAAAGCATGCGCTATCAAAATAATCCTTCATTAATATTCGCGTATTCGTGTTTCAGTTTCGATTTCTTATAGTGCAAAAACTAATGTTCTCACGGTTCACTTAGGCAGTTTTGTTTTTTCAATTGATTCGCCGATAGAAAGTGTTGTTTTTTGCTATAAATTCGCAGAGATGCGATAACGACGGATTTACATGTTAATCACAACTAAATATTGATATAATTTACAAATGATATTGCAGGAATAATTACGCATATATAATACTTGCATAAATTGTTACAGAATTTGCAATATAGAATAATATCCTGTATTGCTTTTATTTGCAAAATGAAATACAAAATCGGTTTTAGTTTTTACTTAGGTACAAAATGACATTTCACTCACGTATGTTGTAATATTTTATTTTACAAAAACGTCTTTTTTAAATAAATAAAATTATTAAAAATGATGTTTATTTATTTATTTATTATTAAGGGAACCAAGCAAGAATGTTTTAGAAAAAATAACCTAAATTAATGAGGAAATGTCAATACTCAGTTTGGATGGTTATGCTAATTAAAAAATTAAAATAAATAATTTAAATTTTAAAACTGACATTAATATGTAAATGAAGGATTTTATTCACTTGTATAAATAATATTTTATAAAACGAATGAATAAAATACGTCAAAAACCGCTGCCGTAAGATAATAGTTTATTATTTTATAAGTGTGTAAATTAAGTTATTCTCTGTGAGGTAGATATTGAACGCGCGAGTGTGAAAAATTCTCACGAGTATAAATGACACTCCATTCAAGTGTGATGTGCTTTACAAAACCAGGTTTTTTTTGTCTTGTTTTGTCATTTCTTGTCTTATCTCGAAAAAAAAAACAAGAAATTAAGTTTTTATATTTTTTCAAAAGCTCCCTGGGTTTAAGAAAGCATTTTGTGCCTTAACTCTAGATTATATAATTATATTATTGAGCCAATAATTATTATTATTTTTATCATAATTTTTTAAAATGAAATTTAGATATGTATGTACATTGAAAAAAAAAATATGTTTTCATTTTTTCAATACCTACATATTTTTGTACTTTTAGGTAAATAAAATTTATATATTGTTATTACATTTAAAAAATCTTAACTTCATTATTTTTCTAATCAGTGACATATTTATAGATAGATTCTTATAATAAATATATATTCGTATTTCCAATAAATTAACAAAAGCAATAGTACAAGAATTGAAGGAAAAATCTTGCTATTCTTGCTCTTTTCTTGCTAAACAATTTCTTGCCTTATATTGCTTTGAAATTTTTACCTCTTGACTTGTTCTTGTCTTGCGATTATTGCAAGACTGATGCAAGACCAAGAAATATACAAGACTCTTGTGAAACATTAAGTGTGATATAGATATGGTGTTTTAGTGACGGAACACCGTACTTAGTTGCTATGGTTACTCAATTTAAAAAATAAGTTGTTAAATTTTGTTATTTATAGTACAATGAATAATGAAGTAATTCAGGCACTTGTAAATAATAATTGTTTCTGGTCACTTAAAATAAATGCGTAAAGAATCTCAAAATGTGCTAGGTATAGACAAAAATTGAATTTTATAAAAAAATAATAACGTTCTTTATCCAACACCGTGTAATTATAACGATATAAGTATGCTGTTTTTAGATAAATAAAGTAGGTCATAAGTCACTATTGAGTTAAATATATTAGCTCACTGTTGGTTCGTATCATAGTGATTACGTTATAAAACCTTCTCTACACTGTTTTGTTCCTAAATGTCATTTCGAAATTCCATCTGTCAAAAATCTTATATGTATTTTATATCAATGATTAAAGTGTGTTGGATAAAATGTTGTATGGCACACGTGTGTTAATTACCTAAGTCACTTGAAAAAATACCACACTCGGCCTAACGGCCTCGTGAGCTAAACTTTTCCCACGTGACTTATCTGTAATGTAACACACTTGTACCATAAATAACTATTTTTGTTTCAGGTACTCCTTATTAGAAATCCAACAAGAACATAAAAAGTAAGCAAGTACTTTTCAATAAGTTTTTGGAATAAATATTAAATTGTATGACAGTTTACTTTTTTAAAAGTTACAAAAGAAAATATTTTTTTTTAAATAACGATGCGAAAAATATGAAGTGTATACTCGATGTCCCAGTGTGAAAGCGGAAGAGTTGTTGAAATGCCATCCGCCATTTCCCGTTGAAATAAATGGTTAATTAAGGACAGTGTGTATTAATGAAAGGGATAAATTATGCAACGTGCCCTGCTAATAAATAATAATTATATCTGGTCAGCACATGCGGATAGAGCGCTGGTATGCGGAGCCTAGCCTGCTTTGATGCGCCGCGCATCATAAGCGGTAATAAATCTGTTTGTATTTATTCATATGTCCAAGTGACGGAAAATCAATTGCAACCATTTCATTGTGGATAAATAGCAATGGTTTTTATCTGTGGCTTTATTATTTAACGCATTCAGGTAGAAGTCATTCCTTTCGTAAAAACGGAATTCAATTTCTAATGTTTTATTTTATGGAGATACAAGCAGTGGCGTCGTTAGATTGTTTTTATGGGGGAGTACGTCGCTCCTGTTTGAATTCCCCCCTTGTTTTATAGTTAGATTAGTTCGTTAGATTGTCTTTGAGGGGGCGTGTGGGTCTCTTGTTTGAATTTCCCCATTGTTTTATAGTTTCTTATTTTTATATATAATTATTTTTTTAATTATGCTGCTCAATTGCAAGAATTTGATTGTGAATAGCAATTGTTTTTATCTGTGGTTTTATTATTTAACGGAGTCATACAGAAGTAATTACTTTCGTAAAAATGGAATTCAATATTTTATTTTATCAAGGCGTCGTTAGACTGTCTTTGGGAAGGCGTCTGTCCCTTCTGTTTGAATTCCCCCCCATCCCCCTTGTTTTATAGTTCCTTATTTTTATATATAATTATTTTCTTAAATTATGCTGCTATAACAACATTAATGTCGTTAGACATTAACAAAATTAAATATGAGATGTTAGAATATGAATATTTGCGATAAACCTTCCCCCCTCTTTACTGTTTTAAAACTAAACGACGGTTGTTGGATTGAATTAGTGTTTCTCGAGAGTCTTATATTTTTCTTCGTCTTGTATTAGTCTTGCAAAAAATGCAATACAAAAGCTATAAATTTCAAAGCATACAAAGGCATGAAATTGTTTCCCAAGAACAGTGCAAGAAAAGCAAGATTTTCTTCAATTCTTGTAATCTTGCGTTCTCTTTTTCGGTAATTTGAAATTTTAAATTTATTATAAGAACCTACCCTAAATGTAATAATATTAATATAGTGACTATATTTATCTGAAAGTACAAAAATATGTAAATATTAAGAAATGAATACATAATTTTTTCAATAGGCGTATGTAAAATAATAAATAATATAATTATTCTTTAAAATCATATAACCAAGAGTTGAGGCAGTAATGCTTTCTTATAATCTTTGGAAAAAGTTTCCTGCTTGAACAAATGTCACTGTTATGATAAAAATTACTTATAGTGGTGCAGCTATACGATATTTTGTTTTTATGATATACATTTAATAATTATTATTATAATATAATAATATACATATTTCACCTCTTATTATCTAATATATAGAATAAATTATTAGAGATATTCGCTCCCTAAAGAAGACCTACGTGAAGCAAAGATCGGTAGTAGTTGAAATATAAGTTAGATAAAAATTGAGTGATCTTCAATAATTTTCCGTCCACTATTTTATTTTATTTTATTAGCAGTGTACAAATTGATTTTAAAGAATAAGAATCAAAGAAGGAACCATACTTATACCTTTAGTACTAGTAACTTATAGCTAGTTTGTTGTTACAATTAAAAATTTTTAGCTACAGTCTCTCAAAGATGTGTATGTAAGGAATTTAAATAGATAACCGTAAGATAACATTAAAATGTCTATTAAAATCCTGTTGGTATTTAGAATAGATGTATTGCTCTTAATAATAAATTTCAACGATGCATCAAACTACACACTCACAAGTGACTTCAATGATACCATTGAGTAAGTAATGTAATTAAATACTCACTGATGATACATAAATAAAAAAGTTATTTTATTTTTGCTCCTAAATTGACGTTTAAAAAAATATATAAAATCGTATAGTGTTTTAGTAGGTGATCATGATATTAATATAAAAATGCACCAAAAATAAAATTATCAACAGTTAACTATTAATAAAAGGCGAAAATTTCTCTGGTATATATCTGAAATATTTACTATATTACATGTAATACTTGTTACATAGATTAGTAAATTGTAGTGTAACGTACTTTGAAATCTGTGACCGTAGAACAAATAGAAGTCAGTGATGATACTTAAACTCTTCCTTTTAATAATGAAGCAAAACATATCTTTGCGTGATGTAAATCATTTAAATAACTGCTAATTTAAATTAATGATTGCAAACGGACTAACTACAGCAATTCATCAAAGTTTTTCTACATTTAAAAAACTGCCACATTTATCCAAAAAAATAGAGTAGACCTAACAAGGAAATGTCATCGAGAAGGAAATCCTCAGCTTTCGAATATTGCGCCATTGCTTACTAATGATTTGTCAGCTGTAATTATTCAGATGATTATTGCGGACTTTTATTCCTTATGCAAATTGAATATGTAATAGAAATTAATAATGCAGAACAACATTATGTGAAACAAAATACGATGACACGGGGAATAAAACTTTAATGACTAACGAGGATACCACATAAAACTTGCATAAGAAACTATTTACCAATGATTTATTCCGAAGTTTATGTTTATTATTTTTACTGTGTTGACAGAGTTAAGCTAGATTCAGAGATTGCTAAGTAAACATAATGTAGGAATACGTAACACAGGAAAACGTAAACAAATCAGAGATTGGGTAGAAAAAACAGAAAATCAAACGAAATAACTTCAAGTCGGTATTTATACCTAATTTCATAAATTAATTATCTAGGTGTCAAATTGGTGACTTTTCCACCAGACTGCTTAATTTTATATCTTGCTCTAATGAATTTCCATTTTCTAAAAAATGTATATTGCTCTACAGGAACATAGAAAACATAGTTCCGAAATAATGCTGCTACTATTTTTTATACAGTAATGTTTACAAAATGTATTTCTAAGGATTTTTCATCTATATGTATATAGTTCCAAAATTTGTCTTTGAAATATGTTATCTTTTGATTTATAGTTGCATTCAGGTCAGTTTGATTCTATTGAAACTGAAGTAGGTATATGATATCCGTAGATCATATACTCGTACTAGAGAAAGAGTTGCCTATATGAAAAATGTTAAATTTTTGGCCAAATATAAAAGGATGTATATACTATTCCCATCTCACAGAATCTTTTAGCAAGCTAAAATAGAAAATTTATAAAGTCAAAGAAGTGTTTTACATAATATTTCGCATGAATTGAGAATTTTGATTCTTTAGAACCTCTCGAAGAACAAACAATGCAATTACTAACCAGTTTGCTTAAAATATAATATCAAAGAATATGACCATAAGAACTAAAAATGTTTGACATGCCGTTAACCAACACTTTTAATAAAATGCTCATATAAAATTGGGTTGAAAATTAAAAACTAATTATATTATCTGTAGTAATATATTAAGTCCACTAAATTAATGATCGAAAATTCTGCATGAAAATATATGTTGCCCTAACTAAATGATTTTTTTTTATATAGGAATTTGACAAAAAGTGTTCGAGACGTAGTCGACTATTTCCAAAACAATATATCAAACGACCTTTGTTTATACATCGATTTCATCTGTTTTATGTATAGGTATTACAAACCCTTGACATAAAGCAATCCTATTTTTAATAAAAATTTAATTTCCTTGTGTCACATTCCATTTTTATATCAAAATTTATAATTTTATAAAAGTTACCATTAAAAAGTAACAATCTCTTTCATTTCTCGAAATTGTTTATAATTACTAAAAATGAAGTTAACCACAGTTACAATTTTGACTGTTATATGGCATTTTAAATGTCAATGTCAAACCTGTGGTGGAACCACGCCAAATGGACATTGACAATTTCCCCTTACTTCACAAATCCCCAACCCTTAAATTTGGACTTTCTTGTGTATCTAGTACTATTATATGATCTAAGATAATAACGAGTGTGCCAATCTGTATAGTAGATATAAAAATAAAATAAAAGCAGTGAACTTGAAGAAGAGATGTGCTCCAATTAAAAGAACGATTTGTCGTGTTGTAACTGGTTTAATATATGTATCCCCGAAGGCTCAGCCTAGAAATAAGTGCGCAAACTTAAAACCAACAAACTTACACTTGTACTACTTCTGTCAGAGAAGACATTACGAAAGAATAATATAAGACAGCGTTGGAAATTGGCAGTGACTTTACAGCTCGGTTTCTTTCCTCTAACCTGCCTCTTCTATCACTCAGTATCTATTGATGGACAAGATTGAAAGATAAGATCCTGTTAGAAAGCTGATAAGGCTGACAAATTAATCTCGTAATCGATGTATTAGGAAAGTGTTGTGATAATATTTTACTTGGAAATTAAACATGCATTCCTTCACACCGACAGTCAATCTCTCTAGTGGAGAGTTTGGCTTGCATTAGGTCCTACAGTTAAAAACAATTATAAATTCAACTCTTGTAGGGATTGAATCCGAAGTTTTGGTATTATGTTTCATTACAATGAAGCACTTTATCGTAATAATAAAGTACGTAGATATAGTTGTAAGCTGCATATTATGTACCAAGTGGAAAAGTTTGTAATTCCATAAGTGCATAATTGCTTTACAACTCCAATTATGTATGTGCTATATTTTTTCTGTTTTTCGATCACACAAAACATTCAAAGAATTAACACATCATTAGTAAATAGCGCCAATTACAAACCCAATAAAGCATACTATAATTTCGATCAATAAAAAATTCCCTAAATGTGCAATCGCGTACTTTATATAAGGCCTTTCGTAATGTGATACTTAGAAAACCTGTAAGTTGTACAATAATGGCTATTTACATTATTAGTCGTAGAAAATAGTATATTATTCAATGAGCATATGATATGAATGCGAGTGTTGTAAATCATTCGAATGAGTAATAGCCAACATGCGAGTAGAATACTATAATTTTTCCACAACTATGACATGAAAAATATATGTTTATTTTATCCAAATATGAATATGTCATCACACTTTGACAGATAAAGAACAATAACTTGCGTTACTGTTTCACACCATACTTAACCCAAGGCAATTATTTATAGCTACAGTTTAAGCTTAAAAGGAAAAGTATGAAAAATGACAAAACTTATGAAACTTTGGCATTTTATATAAAGAAACTTACTTAAAGTAATTTGGTTTTTAATCTTTTCACAGGTAAGATTTAAATTTGACATAACAATTGAATAATATTATTCCAGTTAGCAACAGTAACGATGGTTATCAATTGGTAAAAAACGGTTGAATTATAGGTGTATTATTTGACAATTGTGGATAAAATACTATAAATATATCTTTACATATTATATACAGATTTTGCTAGTCATTATAAATTAATAAGACATTCTGACCACATATTGTTAAAATAAAGTAATATTTCCAAATATAAATTGGAAATTAATTAAGTTTATTAAGAGATTTCAATGCTACGTTAAAATTCCAGCAATGTAGTCTTGACTGGTGACGAATTATGTCTCCCAATTATAAGCTTTGACAACTATTGTATTCTTCAATCTAGAGGAATGATTTAAAGATTAAAGGAAATCCTGTTAGTAATTATTTTGTTAGTATGCGCAAATGTACATTCCAATCACGATATTTGCAAATGATAAATGAAGAATTAATTTATAATAATCTGTTCATACTTTCGAATGCTATGCATTATTAAGTTTACCCCCTGATATTCAACACTATTAATCATTGTAAAACTATTCAATTATTCATAGTAATGAATAAATAAACGTTAGTGCAATTCATACTGTTACTATTAACACTATTAACTTTGGTGTTTCTACGATTCATACAATCTCTTTCCCAATCATAGATTCACATGTATACTTCTCATATCCTTTTATAATTATGATACTTCAAGGAGTATGTTGTGCTGTAGAAGAAGATCTGGTGGTGGATTAAGGAAGAAAATAATTATTGTTGAATGTCACTTCGAGTGCATAATATTAAAAAGATAAATGTATACATGGACGTATACATATCCATACACAAAATTAGGAATTAAGTAAATTAAGAACTAAACTAAAAAGAACATCTTTCTAGTTTAATTGTTAGTGAAAATGTAGGTATACTAAGTATGCGCATTCATACATTAACGTTTGTGAATATTTATGATATTCTTTAGTAGGTTAATGTTTAACAATTCTAAAGAATTCAATATTTATTTATTAAGTTCCCTTTTTTAAACTAGGTGGTAATTTTGTGTATAAGCACCTTAATATTTTTGTAGTGCTAGCGCTAAAGTTAATGTTAATAAAGGGTTCATTTCATTTTTAATGTGAGTTGTGTAGCAGTCACCCGGCATTAAAGAACAAGAAGGATATTCAACCAACGAAATGGGAAGTATTAATCGTGGACGTAGTAAAAACGCTGTGCTAAATAAAATTTGGTGATGAATTAAGGAAGACGAAAACCATAATTTTTGATGTTAAAGATGATTTATTAGATCACAAAGAACATAACATAAAGTATAACAAGAACATTCAAACAACGAAATATGAAAGATGAAATGGTGATGAAATGTCATGAGGTCTTCAGTGCTTGTAGCTGTGTCCGTAGCCACCGTCTCCGTAGCCACCTCCATAGCCTCCATGGCCACCGCCGAGACCACCGGCGCCTCCGAATCCTCCGTGACCTCCAGCGCCTCCAAGACCTCCAGCACCTCCAAGACCTCCGGCACCTCCCAGACCTCCTACAACAAACGTAGTGAATAAAACTTGTAATATCGCCCATAATGTCACTATAAAACTAGATAATCTAAGAAGGAAGTTACTAAGAATCGTCAACAACTGACAAATTTAAATTGATAACCTTCAAATTGACCGCGAAGTAGTTGATGAGAAAAACAAAGAATTGATCTTACCGTCTCCACCAGCACCGCCAGCACCACCTCCAACGACAACAGGCTGAGCAACGGGTACTACCACGGGAGTGGGCACCCTGACAGGATAAGCCTGCTCAACATCGACGGGGTAGGGTTGGTTCACAGGCACAGGCACGCTGTGCGGCTGAGGTACGGGGATGATCTGAGGAATGGGAACAGGTACATGCCTGTCCACGTACACTGGGTAGGGCCTGATGATGGTGACAGGTCTAGGCACGCTGACTGGGACCGCCACTGGCCTGGGGATGGACACGGGGACAGCCTGGGGGACAGCTACGGGGACCGGGCGGGAGACAGGGACCGGGTAGGGCTGGGGCACTGGCACGGGGACTTGCTGGGTGATGGTGTTGACTTGGACGTTGCCGCCGTCGCCGCCACCGAAACCGCCGTCTCCGCCGAGTCCACCGGCTCCTCCAGCGCCACCAGCTCCTCCTAAACCACCGCCAAGACCGCCGTGGCCGTCGTCGCCGAGGCCGGAGCCGTCCAGGCCACCGCCGTGGCTAGAGTAGTGCCCTCCGCACTCGGCGAAGGATGCCACGGCCAGGACTAGAGCTGCACACTGAAAACAAGAGTTTTTTAAAAATCATGCTCTTGGTTTAACCCTATGATAATGAAGAATTAAATTTCACGGACTTCCCTGGGATTTGATTCAGAGCCTTCACATTTCTAGTAAGATACTCCATCGACTTAGCTACAAAGTCCTGTGTAGCTCATGAATCTTTCTCGTGTGTTTTTTGCTGCGTTTTATACAGGACATGATTGTTCATTCAACACGGGACTTTGTAGCTTAGTTAGTAGAGCATCTTACTAGATGAATCGTCATGTGGTTATAGAGGTTATAACTTTACTATGTAAAAACAGTATCCTAATTATCCCCATGAATTTATAAAAGTGCAAAGATTGTTTCGTCCTTTCAGATATTTTCAAATTATGGCATTTGAAAGAACTAAGCAACTTCATTACGACTTCTCAAATTCTTAGTGTACAGAATTAATTATGACTGGAATAGTATATTGCGTATCTAGTAGGAAAAGTGATATATTCCCGGACGGTGGTGGAAATTGCGGGACAAACCGCAAATATCAAGAATCCGGGAAGACACTTTTCCTAAGTGGTACACATACTACTTTTTTTTTTCGAACAACTTACATTCAATAACAATGAAATAAATATGATTCTATATTAAACAATGGACTGCGTACTGTCTGGGAATGCTTTGTCACCGGCCGGAAAAAATATTCTTACACTACAATACCGGAATAATGCATTTTCTGATACGAGAACACACCGGAAAAGTGTCAGTTTAGGTTCGATCAAAAATAATATTACAGAAATGTTATTATTAATCAGTTTGATTATATACTATTTAAACGTCTTAAAAATTTGACTTTGAAAGTAATTTAAATAATACTACGAAATTATTCTATTTACCACTGTAAATGAATCCTAGTGGAAGGATCAACATATTTTAAATTCAAATAAATGTAATTGTAATTATTTCAAGCTTTACGAACGGAATTAAGATACATAAAAATTGAAGATTATTTATATTAATAATTAAAATTATAACGAAAACTAATCTCATGTTTCAACATACAGGCGAGCAGTCTTGTGAAACATGTATTTATTTAATAAAGACCACCAGACTTTTAAATTCTTTTCGAGTACACGGTCTAAATGACAATATAATTGTCTGTTAAATGACTAGCAATAATTATTTCATAAATAATAGAAATATATATCATCATCCAGAAAAGGTACTAATTAAGATTCAAATAAAACATGTTAATTAAAATTTTATGTACAATGTAGGTAATTTATTTGGTATTCTAGTGAAAATTTCACTTAAATTGAAAACCGACTGAATAAAGAGCAATACAATTTTTTTTTGTATATATATTTTCTTTTGGGTATTATAAATAATATTAAAAATAAAATTAAACCAACAGTATTATTTACACCCGCGAGATTTTATTATGGTTTTTCATCCATAGCCTACCGTACATAAAAATTTATTTAAATTTCTTTCGTATTAGCACAGACAAACATATACAGATGAACAGCCTAATGGCGCATTCTGTCTACAGAATTCGACGTAGTTATCACGATTAAACTAGATGGCGTTAGTGCGGTAACATGCGCTCAGTTGTAGTTTACCGAAACCACAGACAGACGTCATTTTAAGTTTCGGGAAACTTTAACTGGGCGCATGTAATCCGCAGTTACCGCACTAACGCCATCTAGTTTAATCGTGATAACTACGTCGAATTTTGTAGACATAATGCGCCATTAGGCTGTTCATCTGTATATGTTTGTCTGTGGTATTAGTAAGTAAGTAACGATATAAAACAATTGCACGGTTGAATTCAGAAAAAAAGTACGCTATCGAATAGGTAAAAAATATATGTATAATGCCATTAAAAAATAACTTTGTACCTTGAGAACCACTGATTTAAATAGTTATTTATGATACTAGTGTGTGAAGGAATACTTTTAGGCATGAATTACGGAGTTTAAGGCACGAGCGAAAGCGAGTGTCTTAACCGTAATGAGTGCATAAAAGTACTTCACACATGAGTGTCATACAATATTTTATCTACGAACCAATTAGAAAAATAAATAGAATTGTAATAATTTATTATATTTATATAATATGACAGGTAGACAGGTGATGGTAGGTTGCGTTCAGTATACTTCTGAGATGACACCGATGCAATGTCACCAATTTGAGATAAAACTCTTACATAAAATCCAAATACGATAATTTGTACTATATTTTTCTGCGATACTATAGCGTTAGCAGTACTAACCGGTGTTTTACATTATCATTCTTTCAAAAACATGTTTTTCATTTGTTAAAAGAAATGTTATAATAATGTAAGTCCCATTTAATTTACATTGTTCTTTTAGGCATGATTTAGTTTCATTATTAAACGATTTCATTAATGACACACTTCACATGCAATAACTTGCAAAATAATGGAATCATTATAGGGTGAGAGTAGATAAAAGTATTTTATTCTATAATGAAATGGCCCCCTTGGTCTCCTACAAAATTGTTATTTAAAATATTTTTAGATCTGTAATAACTTCCGAGTAAAACCATGAGCCCAATCTTAGATTCCACACTGTATATCCTCATGATTTATTTTTAATGAAACTTTTATTGAAAATAATCCTATTCAATATTTTAAATATTCAAGTAAAATTTTGAGATTTATTATTCTAGTTTACAAAATTTGTAAAATTCGAGATTTAAAATTGATAACCTAACGAATCAAAAAACAAATTATATTTATTAATTAATCTTATTTATTAATAATAATGATTAAATAATGAAATGTTGAATGAAAAATGTAGTTTCCTTACCACGAAGGCCCTCATGTTGTCCAATGTGGAAGGATAGAACGGTGTTGATCGAATGATGCCTGGTGTTCGCTCCTCGGCTTTTTATACCAAGCATTCCAACATGCTGTAGATCTTCTCATTAAGGATGTGGCTGTATAATTTACATGGCCACTGGGCTTAAACTTCACGCCACAATACACGACATACTGTTGCAATGTAAAGAAGAAATCGCGGGAACCGCAACCCTAACTAGCGTTTCGTTTAGATCATCGTTAAAGAATTTAAAGCATCAACAGTGTTGGTTTCACTACGAGAAGAGTAATGGCTTTGTAATTAAAACATTATCGATAATTTAACAACATTGTAATTATTAATAATGCTTTGCAAATACACAAGACTTTACAATAATGAATTTTTTCGATGGAATAATTACAGGAACTGAAAAGCCCAAATTTTTTACCTTCAAAAATTGGTTTATTTTCGTAATATCTCTAAACCACCCTCTTATTGAATAATCATTAAGCATTGAAATATACAGAGCTAAAAATTTTCCCTAAATGCATTTATGAACAGACTGTGTTTATAATTAGCTAGTTTGTAGTTTTTTTTTATTATTCTATTTTCAAGCTTATATACATTTATTAAAATTGTCTACACAAATAAATAATACTTTTTTATTGACAAAGTTCAGGACACTGGTGTTCTTACACTGTTACATTAATGTACATTATACATGGCATATTAAATTATAAATATAAAAAATTATAACGAAATTGGTAATAGGTACGTTATGATTTTACTACTCTCCTACTTGTGTATATATTGAAGCAGTACTGCCTGCATGCATAATTTTGTTATTAAAAATATTAGTAATAATCTTTACAATGTATTATATATTTTATGTACAAATTATTTTACGTAGAATATCTGTTTTATACAATGAATATTTGTGTGAGTGTACTGTATGAGACCATAAGTATTTGTTTATTGTTTAGTCTAATAAATGTCAAAATCTGGGTGTCGCGCAACATAGAAAAACAATACTTCCTAGTCGCGTGCCGCACACGTGCGGACTGTTTACACATTCATTATCATCTTGGGAAAGATTACGACAAAGAAGTTGTCTTATAGCCAATTGAAATGGAATATTCAAAATAATCTAGAAGTTCATGTCATCAAGCAGTTAGATGGTGGACTACCCCCGAAACACCTTAATTCTGAAGATGTAAAGAGAAATATTTTTGTATATAACTCGAGGCAAAATATGTACTCGAGATGTAGGATCCAGAACTCTACTCATGCTTGGCTTGTCCGAGATGAGCCCACCCCTTATTCTCTGAAACCGCTGTCGTGACGCAGCTGTGGCACTGTAACGGCACCACGATGGATCTTCCTCCACACTATCATCTTCCCTGCTGCAGCTGTGGCTCTGTCACGTTACCAAGACGACCTAGTACACCTCTGAAACCGCTGTTGTGAAGCAGCTGTGGCATTGTCTTCGCACCACAATAGGACCTCTTATACACTAGCTTCGCCTCTGACGCAGCTGTGCCTCTGTCAAGGCATCAAGACGACTTAGTGCATCTCTGAAACTTTTTTCGTGACGGAGCTGTGGCCCAGTCACGGTACCACGATAAACATTCCTCCATACTATAATCGTTTTTGACGCAGCTGTGGTTCTGTCACGGCACCAAGACGACCTAGTACATCTCTGAAACCGCTGTTGTAACGCAGCTGTGGCACTATCACGGCACCACAATAGAAGCTCTTACACACTAGCTTCGTTTCAGATGCAGCTGTTGCTCTGACACGGCACCAAGACGACCTAGTGCACCTCTGAAACCGTTTTTGTGACGCAGCTGTGGCCCTGTCACGGCACCACGATAAACATTCCTCCACACTATAATCGTCTCTGACACAGCTGTGGCTCTGTCACGGCACCAAGGCGACCTAGTGCATACTCTAAAACCGTTTCCGAATCTGTTTAAAATTCAATAAATACCCACAAATTTCATGAAGACTCGGATATGGTAGATATGTGATTGCTATATTTTTATACTATTGTTAATTATGGTTGTCATAATGATATATATATATATATATATATATATATATATATATATATATATATATATATATATATATATATACTAAATATGACTGATCTAATATTGGTTGCCTAACAATTGTAATTTGCGAGACTTTGTCCTCTCAGGCTCAAGAATGTGTCGTATCAGCACGAGCACTGTTTTATCCACGTGAACTTGGGTATAAATAAACAATACACAATCAAGGTACGACACCGGTACCATGAAGGCATGCGGATACTCAGTAACAATTGCATTAGACGCGGAACATAGGACTTTAAAATGGGATTTAAAAAAATACTCTCTCTCTCCTGATAAATGTAAAACAATACTACAAGGGTACAAAGTTGTTCAAAATTAAATTCTACATCAGATAAGGGGTGAGATTCTATAACTTCGGATGCTATCATTTGGACTTGTTATGATATCAATTGCAAATATCAACTACAAAGAATACTTGCTATTCTGTAACAGTGATGGTTATTTATGGTTGATACGTACTTACATATAATCATACATATATAAAAATACTATACAAGTCTACACTGGTGTGACAATGTCTTAAATTCATTGCAAATTTCAATTTCCGTCATGGTGACATTTGACGTTTGATATTTGAAATTGATATAATAGCAAGTAAAATTGTTATTTGTAGTTGTTATGAGTTATGGAATCCCACCCAAGATCAGAATTGATACAGCAGCATATCTGTAGAATAAGATTTATTAAATATAAAATGTAACATTTTTGTTAAAAATCAGACAGCCATGGAAATAGCAGAAAATATCTATGTGACAGTTTAGTGAAGTATCAGTAATTATAATTCTGGTTGTCTGTATTTTAATATTATTTAAGATGAATTTAGGTTCCCTTTCTTAAATAATACACCAGTATTACAAAAATATAAAATTATTTTCTTTTACATTCTTGGCTATCTGATTTTTCACGAAAATGTTACCTTTTATATATAAATATCGTACTGCAGACGTGATGTTACATTAATTATGATCTTCTCTGAAGTAGAATTTAATTTTGAACAACTTTGTACTCTGGTAGTTTTGCTCTAAATATAACAGGAGAGAAAGTATCCGTATATTTTTGAAATACCATGTTGAAATGAAATAATATATTCAAATAGAAATTCTTTTTTTAGGTCATTTTATGTGACTCATCTCTTATATTCTAATTACCACACTAATTCAGTCTATATGAAGTGTGAATAAAAATTCTAATAGCTGTTGTAATTTGAAAAATTAACGAAATAGGAAAGATTAATCCTAGACCTTGTAAGAATGTTGTCCTAAGGAATATTTGGTGATGAGTTAAGAAGAAAACTGTTATTTTTGATATTAAAGAGGCTTTATTAGATCACAAAGAACACAACATAAAGTACAACAAGAACATTCAACCAACGAAATATGAAAGATGAAATGGTGATGAAATGTCATGAGGTCTTCAGTGCTTGTAGCTGTGTCCGTAGCCACCGTCTCCGTAGCCACCTCCATATCCTCCATGGCCACCGCCGAGACCTCCAGCTCCTCCAAATCCTCCGTGGCCTCCAGCACCTCCGAGACCTCCAGCGCCTCCAAGACCTCCGGTACCTCCCAGACCTACAAGAAACGTAACAAGTTAAAGCAGATCATGGAAACAAATATCATTTTATTCAATCGTTATAAAAGTAGCATCTCTCGTGAGGTGATTTCCAAGGTAGTAATTTCATTTCTGCGTCACCGGAGTAAAAGTAAAATAAATAAGAATCCATTTGAATTTTGAAGAATTAGCGAATAAAACATGTAATATCGCCCAAAATGTCCCTATAAAACTAGATAATCTAAGAATAAATTTACTAAGAATCGTCAACAATGGGCAGATTTAAATGGATAACCTTCAAATTGATCGTGAAGTAGTTGATGAGAAAAACAAAGAAATGAACTTACCGGCTCCACCAGCACCGCCAGCACCACCTCCAACAACAACAGGCTGAGCAACGGGCACTACCACGGGAGTGGGCACCCTGACAGGATAAGCCTGCTCAACATCGACGGGGTAGGGTTGGTTCACAGGCACAGGCACGCTGTGCGGCTGAGGTACGGGGATGATCTGAGGAATGGGAACAGGTACATGCCTGTCCACGTACACTGGGTAGGGCCTGATGATGGTGACAGGTCTAGGCACGCTGACTGGGACCGCCACTGGCCTGGGGATGGACACGGGGACAGCCTGGGGGACAGCTACGGGGACCGGGCGGGAGACAGGGACCGGGTAGGGCTGGGGAACTGGCACGGGGACTTGCTGGGTGATGGTGTTGACTTGGACGTTGCCGCCGTCGCCGCCACCGAAACCGCCGTCTCCGCCGAGTCCGCCGGCTCCTCCAGCGCCACCAGCTCCTCCTAAACCACCGCCGAGACCGCCGTGGCCGTCGTCGCCGAGGCCGGAGCCGTCCAGGCCACCGCCGTGGCTAGAGTAGTGCCCTCCGCACTCGGCGAAGGATGCCACGGCCAGGACTAGAGCTGCACACTGAAAACAGTAGATTTTAAACATCATGCTCTTGGTTTATTCCGATGATAATGAAGAATTAAATTTCATGGGCTTCACTGAGATTTGAACCCAGGGTCTTCCCATCACGATGCTCTACCAATTGAGCTACAAAGTCCCGCATAATTCGGATAATACTAAAATTAGATAAAAACTGATCTTATGTTACAACATGTAGGCGAACTGTGTTGTGAAACATTTATATATTTAACAAAGAATACCAAACCGTTAAATTCTTTTAGAGTACACGGTCTAAATGACAAATAATTATCTTTTAAATGACTAACAACAATTATTTAATAAATAATAGAAATATATATCATCTTCCAGACAAGATACTAATTAAGATTTAAATAAAACAAGTTAATTGAAATTTTGTGATATACATTACAATCGACTGAATAAAAAAACGACACAAATTATGTTTTATATATAATTTAAATATTAGATTGGATTATCGATAATTTAACTTAAATTTATTACTTAAATTTATAAAATATGTTGAATTTGAGATTTGAAATTGATAACCTATTAAATCAAAAACAAATTATATTTATTAATTGATATTATATATTAATAACAATGATTAAATAATGAAATGTTGAATGAAAGATGTAGTTTCCTTACCACGAAGGCCCTCATGTTGTCCAATGTGGAAGGATAGAACGGTGTTGATCGAATGATGCCTGGTGTTCGCTCCTCGGCTTTTTATACCAAGCATTCCAACATGCTGTAGATCTTCTCATTAAGGATGTGGCTGTATAATTTACATGGCCACTGGGCTTAAACTTCACGCTACAATACACCAAACACTGTTGCAGTTTAAAGAAGAAATCGTGGCAACCACAACCCTAACTAGCGAATCGTTTAGATCTTCGTTAAAGAATTTGAAGCATCGGCAGAGTTGGTTTCACTATAGGAATCAGAACGAAGAATAATGAGTTTTTAATTGGAACATTATCGACAATTTAACAACACTGTAATTATAAATAATTATTTTGCAAACATACAAGACTTTATAATAATGATTTTTTTCAAAGGTGTTATTACAAGCACAGACAAGTCGTAGATTTTTGTTTCAAAAATTGGTATAATTTTCATAATATCTCTAAACTCTCCTCTAATTGAATAATTGTTAAACATTGAAACATTCTTAACTATGTTTATAGTTTTCTTTCTAAGGTTAATAAAAAAATGTTATTTTTCTTTATTATTCTATTTTATTTATATTTATTATATTATCTACACAAATATATAAATATTTATTGACAAAGATCAGTTAGCCTCTAGGTATTTTTACTGTTATTTACTTTAATGTACATACATAGTACTTTTGACTTATTGAATTATAAATATAAAATTATAAAGAAATAGTAATTAATACATTTTTAAGAAAATTTCTAACATTTGCGACTATTATATGTGTAAATATAATCGCTTATTATTGTATATTAACAAATGAACAATATTATAAATAAACAAATTTATAAAATTGATAGTAAAGTTTTATTTTAACGTGAAAAAATATTTGAAAATTTTTTGCTAATGTTCATTTACTTAGCAATATTTTTTTTGTAAATGTATTTATTAAAAAAATTAATTTACAATACATATTACTTAATACATATTTTTGTAGCCCGTATAAAGTAAACAAATAAGTTTGTTTTAAAATGTAATAGAAGCCAAATTATACTTATTTAAATACTTTTTTAACTTATCTCTGATTTATATTGTATCACATTATTTTGGAACTGAAACTATTTTAGACAATTTAATAATATTTTTGTGAATGTAGATCTGAAAATAAAATGCATTATATTTATTACTTATTACTATTAGAGAGCCCAATAGACTACAGACCCCATTTGCTTGTTAATATTAAGGAAATAAATTATATTCTTGATGTTTATATTTGCTATATTATATGCACTGATAAAATATATGTGACATGACGAAAAGCCCAATAACGAATATTCGGCATTACCGAATATTATATTTTTCTACAAGCGTGATTCGTGGACCTCATTGCGAAGAAGGGTGTATTTATTCTAAAATGCTCGCCCTTTTTTTGTTAAAGTAATTGCTTGTTTAATTATTTTTAAATTTAATTATTCCAGTTTCAAGAATCTTACCACCAAACAATATAAGTAGATACATTATTTACTCTTATTGTAGATACATTAATAATTAACTAAACATATGTATATCTTTTATTTAAAATTTATTATCAATAATTTGGTATTAAAACATGTCGAATAGGCCGAATACCGAATAGTAAAAATGTGGTCGAATAATCCGAATACCAAATAATTATTCGGTTTCGATCCTATCTCTTCATATTTGCAACAAAAATTAAATCGTTTTTATTATTTATATTTTATTCACAATTATACTAAATATATAAGTTTTCCATTTCATTCAGAAGTTTATTTCCTTTTAAATGTTAATTAATAATATTTTTGTATAAAATATACATACCTATGTTCGTAGATATAAAATTCAAACTTTATTTTTTTTTTTTTTGAAATATTAGAATGTGCAAAAAGTTTTTAAAGAGTATTATATTTAATTTTAAATATTATTTTACGTAGTGTGTACTTTATATTTCCTCAGCATAAATTAAATATTTAAATATTTGGTTTGACAACACAGGAACTATATGTCGTGTTATACGATATATAATTATAAAATAAATAATATATTCAAATAGAAAATCTTTTTTTGCAGGTCACTTTATGTAACTTATCTCCTCTATTCTAATTACCATACTAATTCAGTCTATATGAAGTGCGAAGAAAAATTCTAATATCTGTTGTAATTTGCTAAATTAAAGTAATACATTATTCATGTCTATGGGAGTGGAACGGATGCACTTCATAATCATATGAAAGTAAAATCAGAGCAAACACTTCCGAGCAGATCCTATCTGGCAATTCGGTGATCGTATATAAGCCGCCGACTGCTTGGAGCAGTCAGCATTGTTCATCCATCATCATTCGCATCACCTTCCATCAACATGAAGTTTCTGGTAAGGCACATTGCTTCACTACATTCATACGCATTTATTTATCTTAGTAATCATTGCAAATAACAAAACATTTAAACAATAAATAATTATAAATCTTTTATCAACTATTAAAAAAAAAATATGTACAACATTAAATCCATTTACAAAAACAATAAACGTTTATAAATCTTTTGGCAACATTTATATAAAATTTTAATTTTAAATCAATTAACAATTTAAATTTGACAGATTGAAAACAGTTGAAAATTATCATCTTTAAATAACATAAAATTTATATTACGATATAACATTTTCAAATAATGAAGTAAATATAAGATTAAAATTGGCGAAATTTGTGCAACAATTATAAGGAAATTATTAAAATTCCAGTGTTGCACGCTACAATTTTCTTTCAAGGAAATGTTCAATTTTAAACAAACAATCAATTTCCGTTGTAATCATTGTGGGTCATTTTTTTATACTAGAAGAAATTTAATTATGTATTTCCTTACAATAATTATATAAAATTGTATGAAGTATCTTTAAAATTACACTATTATTTCTGCAAAGATTTCTTCAGGCAAATAATAATAAAGTGAAAATATTTGGCTCAAAATTTCAAACAAACTTTTGGTATCTGTTTGTTTTTATTACAAAGATAGAAAAAAAACAAACAAATTTTGTCAAAATAGTGGGAGGATCTTCTTAGAAAAATTGGGAAGAACTGACTAGAAGATCTTGGAAGTTTTACAAGTTTAATACTTTTTCACACCAAAATTGTGAACACTATTGATTTTTGTTAATCTTCAAGAATTGTATATTATACGAAGTAACACAAAAATTTATGAAAATATTTTTGTAATGGATTTGAAATTGTTAAAGGGATATTTTTGAATCCGTTCCGTTGGAAAGAAATTTGAAGATATTATTTTAAAATTGTGGCTGTTGAATTCTAAAGAACATTATTTTTTAAATTGTTGGGCTTCCTAAATTAAATAAACTTCTGGTATTATTAGCAGTAGTATAGCAAAAAAGGAGCAGATTTCGTTGGTCAAAAAATTGTGAAGATCGTTTTAGAAAAATTGAAAATAATAAGCAAATTTTTTCAGTCAACAAATAAAGACATCTTTTGACTTTTATGAAAGATTTATTCAAGGATTGTTGATTTTAAGAAATTATACAAAAATTATTGCATTTTTCTTGGCTATTGGCTCTGAAATTCTTAAAGGAATATTTTTAAAGTCGTTAATTTAAAAGAATATTTGGAGATAATGTTTATGATGGTGCTGGTTTTGGTTTTGAGTTTGGAAGAAATTACGAAAACAATTAGTTTGAAACATTGTGGAACGTTCAGGTTTGCACCCTTCTGTGCGTGGCGCTGGCCTCAGCCGGAGATTCCAAATCCAAGCGCGGAATTGAGAGCTACGGAGGAGGCGGCCACGGCGGATCTGGCGGTCTGGGAGGCGGTCTCGGTGGCCACGGCGGAGCCGGCGGTCTGGGAGGCGGTTTCGGCGGCCACGGAGGAGCCGGTGGCTTCGGAGGAGCTGGTGGACTCGGCGGAGCTGGAGGCGGCTTCGGCGGTGCCGGAGGAGCTGGCGGAGCAGGCGGCCCCCAACAAGTCACCATCACCCAGCAAGTCCCAGTCCCCTTCCCACAACCCGTGCCAGTTCCCGTCCAGCAAAACGTGCCCGTACCCGTCCAGGTGCCCGTCAGCGTGCCAGTAGACAGTCCCTACCCCGTGCAGATCCAGCGTCCTTACCCCGTACCCGTGGAGAAACACGTCCCTTACACCGTGGAACGTCAAGTGCCTGTCCCTGTCCACGTACCCATCAGGATCCCCGTGCCAGTGCAAGTACCTGTGCCTTACAACCGCCCCTACCCCGTCGCCGTGCCCAGGCCAGTGCAGGTGCCCGTACCTGAGCCAGTCATCGTCAGACAACCCGTGCCCGTTGTGATCAACGCCGGAGGAGATGGCGGTGCTGGAGCTGGTGCTGGAGGTGCTGGTGGCATCGGAGGTGGTCTCGGAGGTGGGCTCGGAGGCGGTCTGGGAGGTCATGGAGGATTTGGAGGCGCTGGAGGTGCTGGAGGATATGGTGGACATGGAGGATTTGGTGGAAGCCAAGGAGGACATGGAGGACTCGGCGGTGGATACGGACAATCTTCTGGAGGATACCATCACTAAACCAGAAAGTCATGCCGAACAATCGCTCCTATTTTTTTCGTTTCAACCAAAGATGCATTTAAATTATCCTACACATTGTACTTTCTATTTTTTCGATGAATAAAAAAATACCAAAAATCCAATTGTTTAATATTCTACGCAATACCCATAAAAATCCTTACTTACATACATAACCTAGTCCTCTTTTACAATTAGGTGTTGAGGTAATTCCGTTTCTTTTGGTCTTCTTACACACAGGATTTCGACCTTTTCCTGTATTTTGCTCTTTCTTTAGCTGAGTTCTAGTCTTCTTCTACTTCTGAAAGTATTTATTTCACCGTGCTGTTCTATGTTTGTCTTGTGTTTTTCTCTTCTGTTCTTACTGTATGATTTGATTTCCCATTTGATTTTGACTTGTCATCCTTCCTCCATTCTTACTAGATATCCAAATCATTGGGTTTACTTTTTCTAATATTTTTCTCAATTACTTTGATCCCTAGTTCTTTCCTAATATTCATATTTTTCCTTTATTCTATTCTTCTTAATCCTAGCACTCTCCTTAAGTTTTAATTTCAGCCGCATGAACTCTTCCTTTCTGAATATGTGGTCTTGTACGCTATGATTTGGTCTAAAGCCATTTTGCTTCGTTCATCGTGCAAACTTCCATGCTCGCCATACAAAGTATACTTTTACTCTTAGTGTACTATTAACGCCAGAGCATCCATTGTTGAGATGTGGACAATTGAAATTTGAAAAAGCATACAAAAAAAATGTATGTAAATGTTTAATAATTTATAAGTTCAATGGAAGTAGAAATAATTAAAGTCTGTATTCTCAAAGAATTCAGTATACATTGTTAACTTAAAAAGAAGCAATGTATTCATATTTTTAAGAATAAATGTATATTTGAGAAATAATCAAACTGAGGTAGACAGAAATGCGAAAATGTCAAAATTGCCAATGAATGATAGAATGTAGGTTTCACACTAAATAATATCTGTGTTACTTTTTAAATTCTTCAAATTTTATATATATAAGAACAGTAATTTCAATATAGCTGATTTTTTTAAAAATGTGTTTTTCAATTTTTTGATAATATGAATTCATTTCCGTAGCTGTTGAAACAAAAGAAGTAATTAAAAACATGTTTTTACTTTTTAATAAACCATCTATATAATTGTTTATATAAATTTGGGACGTGATCTAAAACTTTATTTTAAAATTTTCAAATATTTTTGCATTTATACCAAAATGGACTCAATTGTTAGTAAGTAGAAAAATGAAAGGTATAGCATTCATTAAGAACACTTATATTAGTACTGAATAATTGAATTAAAAGATTTAATTTATCTTTGTTTAGTACATATTTCAAAATTAACTGAAAAATATAATATAATTTTAAAATTTTTTTTTTTGTTCTACATAATGTCAAAATCAAGATATGAACCTTATTTTTCCATCATTAATGAATACAATCCCAATTAAATTAACCAACTCTCCACGCTTCCTGCTTGCGAAATTACCAAATAAAGAAACACTATTGCATGTAGATCACAGCCAGCAAGCGAGCAGAATATACGGAAATTGCAAAGCGGGCAATGCTGCACGCGAGGTGTCGGTATTCCCGACTACAACACCACAAGGAGATCTCCCGATTCCGCTGTTCCGAGAAGACTGACACCTGTTGAGATGAGCATTGTGCATCGGGGATCGCGGATCGGTGTCTTTGAACGCATGTCATTGTCTCGGCACAGGTGGTCTAGCAATCTGCGCTTGACAAAGAAGTACACGTTTGTCATTGGTGGGTAAAAACGGAATTTACATAACATATGAATATTTCAATTCTGGTGCCAGTTCAGGATGGTAATGTCTATGTTGAATATTGAGACAAAAATTAGACAATTATAATGGATAGTAAAAATAGGATATGTTTGTTTCCATGGAGCGAACAAGATAGGACCTAAAAAGAGTAATGAGTTGTAAACTTTAAGAAGTATCAAATTATTGTCAAATTGATCATATTGTGTCTGATGTCTTATAAAGAAGTTATGACAATTTATGACTTGTAAATGCAGTAATAATAAAATAACCTGCAAATAACGTAATAATTCATAAATTTACTGATTTCTGGATATTAAGTCTTTATTTACATAGACAAAAGTAAGCAAGGTAACTAAGTCATAATTGTACCCAATGTAATTTTGACAAGTCAGTATGGTAAAAATATTACGGTATAGATTTGTCAAAATAACATGGGACTATTGAATATGTACAGCTGTCATATCAACCCATACAGACTTGATCACGAAAACGTAACTTACAAGAGAATTTTATAAAATAATATACATTAATAAAGTGAAACCGGTAAACTATTGAACAAACCGCGGATGTTATGTATCATACCAGGCCTTAGATGTCTTAAAATCCTCGCTCTCCGAGTTTGGAATTCAATTGTCATCTGCGGTGGTTATTATACTCATAACTATCATAGGTATGTTAATAGTTATTTCCATTGCATTCACTAAAACTTGCGGAGTATGTTAAAACCACATTGAATACTCAGATTGAAAATAAAGTTAGTTGGCTGCCAGATTGTTAGGAATAAAAACCGAAACATCAGTATCTAAATTAAGCGAACGTTTATTATTATTTTTGTTAAACTTTTAATCCTAATATATTTATTTTAATATAAGTAAATAGTTTAACAACCCACAAGTCGACCATTCTAAAAAAGCTCGGTATACCATTTTACTATTCGTTACAGTGGAAGGAAAAAGATGCAACATTTAATTTTTAAAGAAGCATGGAATATCCTACAAATTAATTATGAACTAAATTCTACCAATTTACAAGAAAGATGATGCCATGAATTATGAAAATTACAAGTATTCCCTATGTTTACTCATAAAATAAACGATACAATACATTGCTGCCATTCTGTAACTAAACTAAACTTCCGGTATAGAATAGAAAGAAGCTTAGAAATAAACAAGATAGAAGACGAACAAACAAGCAAACAACAAGATAACTATCAAACGAAAAAATATTGTAACAAAAATGGATTATAATAAAAATAGAAAACAAAGAACCCGAAATAAAATAAACAGAGACTAACCAATGAAACTATGGATAAACCACAATAAGAAAATCGGCATAAGAAGAAGAAAAACATCACAGGAACTCAGAAATCTGACCCAGGACCATGCATAGATAAAAAGCAGCTTAAAGTAATTATGCCTAAATGACATAAAGATAACATTCTACCATGAAGCAATATCCATTTATTCTTGGGATATGAAAACATGTCTTTATTAATTTTCGACAGCATATATTAATATTTTTACGACAAAAGGTAGCTAGCTCATATTCTCACAGTTTATGAATGATAATTTATAAGAATGTGACACAGGGAATTTCTCACAGAATGTAAAATGCACGACTTGCGTCTCACGTGCTGTAAACCAAATCAAGCGTAAAATGAATAGGGCGTGATGTATTAATTAATACAGCTATTCACCGCATTTCAATAATAATCAGAGTTGGAGCAGAGCTGACCGTTGCTTTCATCGCTCGTGACTCTGTTTCTAAGCCTTTATTATTTATACCAGCCGTAATTATCGCATTCAATGGCTCTGCAGATGGACCGATAATACATTCACAGAATGTGTAGCGCACCACAGCTAGAATTGATTGTGTATGATTATATTGCTTATCGCATATCTAATAATCTAATTGTACTAATATCTTAATACAAATCAACTTATGCTCATAATTACACTTTCATTCGACAAAATTTATACATACGTGGAACTTATTCCTTTTGGATTATATCTAGTACTCTGGTATTTAATAAAAACTAATGTCCAGAAACCTAAATTTTTTATTTGTTTTTTTTAAAGATAATTGTTAACAGTATGTTTTGTACATTAATGTATATGAAATATTTTGTAAGAATGTTAGATGTTGCCTTTTGTATTGGTGCTGTTGGAGTAGAATAAGGAATATAAATAAGTTGGTTTTTGTTTGTTAATAGAAGTTGTTTTAATTTTATTGTTTTAAGAATTTTGAAAAATATTTCAATGTGTAGTCGCGATTTTATTTATTTGAAAAATTTGATGTGAACATAATATGACTTCCTTGTACGCTAAATTGTCAACATTTTTTGCTGCACTTTATTTAAACTTATTTCACTTGAATCAGATCATTCTACTGCTAATCGTTCTTCAACTTTCGTTTCGTTTCATATCTTCGAACTTCTCTTCGAAATGGATCATCTTTTAAAATTTTTATTAAAATGTTTATCACTATTCCTTATTGCACTATACACAATTATTTTAATCGCTCAAAAACTTGCAAACATATTTCTCATGAAATATATTCTGACAGTTGTTAATGTCAATTTGTTATTAAATATTTCCTATAAAAATTAAAAGCCAACTAAATTATTATTATTAAGTACCTATCTGCCAAAAGTAAACCGTCCTTTGAATAGGCGATTGGAACAAAAATGGACGTGCATAATTAGATGTTATAGTAACTACATAAATAGAATTTCAACATTCTACGGTTAATCGTTTTTAAATTATGCGAAAAATTAAAAAAAAAAAACACTATGAACAAAGTGCCCTTTTGGCACTGCCAATTGCAATGAAAAAGAAGGTGCACAGCTAAATGTTATAGCAGTACCACATTCAAAATTTTAAAATTTTACTACCAATGGATATTTCCGTTGAAATTTGGAAACCGAAGAAATCACATTTTAAAATACTTCCTGAGCTTCAAAGATTCGTCATATGTTAATGACTTTGTCAAATCTCTCTCCTTTTTCAAATGTTGATCATTTTTTAAACGATCATGCGACATAGTAGTATCATATTTATTTTAATTAACGATAGCCTTAAAAAAGCCCTTTGTGATTCATAACTGGTAATTGGCATAATGTCTCGGATCTCTGGGCAACTGACCATAAGAACCATGGGTTAATCCGACGCTGGCTACTTATTTGTAACTGTATTTTATAATTAAAAGAAAAAAATGTACTTTGAAAGAAACATAGAATCCTTAATTCAACTATTTTTCCCTTAGCTAATAAACTAAGATAAGTCATAATATAGTAAGCAATTACTGAGTAAAAAATACTAGAAATTCTTCACTGATGTAGCAATTTCTTCTAGTAGCAACCACTTAAAATCAATTATCCCTAGTAAAAATCAAGTGACAATCTGATATGCATAATGAAATGCAGTTGCAAATTATTTCCTAGCGACACTTGTCCATAAATCCAGTGTGCCCTGGAGGGAGAGTTTGAGCACCGCTGATAGAATATTTAAGTGCGTTTTGCACCTGTAATTAACTACTACCAACACCTCTAAGTCCTAACGATAAAAGATAAGGAGAAAGAAGAAAAGGACATTCCTGTTTCAACCTTAGCAAAATCATCCCTGGAGTAAAAAATAAATATTTTTTATCCATTGTTAAGTTTTCTAATTGCTTCAGGGCCTACTGAAGTGATCTGGATATTTACCATCTTCCGGGCCCTCTAGCTGAAGAGTGCACCATTGGAATCATTATTATTCCTGACAGAGATTATTAATTTTATAAGAGGGTTGTAAATTAAGCAATAAAACTGGCAACGTAACGATCGATCTGGTAACACTTGGAACGCGAGACTTAGAGAAGAGACCGGTGAACATATTATATGCCTTAAGTGCGAGTTTGAACTCACTAGAGTCATTTGGTTGTCCGGAGCGATTTTTTTGGTAAATCAGTTTTTTCTTGTGCGTTCTAAAATGAGTAACGTCAATTTCAAACAATGGTGTACTATCAGGTTTTGCTTCAGATTTGGGCGCAGTACAATGGACAGTGTTATTTCAAAGGGCAAGGTTTTTTGGTGGTTTTAGGACCTTCAGAAGGAAAAGAGTCGATTTACTATGACACACGCAACGGGAGGTTTTCATCTTCAATAACTGATGAGAATGTCTTCAGAATCTGGATTATTGTGCATTCGGATAATCGGTTAACAGTACTGAATGATTGGAGAAGATTGATTTATACCACCGTTCATCAGATTTTGACAGTAAAAACATTCTTGTGACTCTTTAGCATCTTTATTCGCCTGACTTCAGTTTTTCTGATTTTTTTCTCTTCCCGCGAAGGGACATTTTGCGACATAAACGGCTGTAATCAAACAGATGAATATGATGTGATATTATCCGAGTTCCAGCATTGCTATGGGGATAGAAAGAACCGTCTCCAGCACTATATGGCTTCCCAAGGAAGTTATTTTGAGGAAGATAATTATGAATTGTAATTGTATTCGAACATTTTTTAAAAAAAGATGTGTTTTGTAACAAAATTGACACACCTAGTATATTAAATGTTTCCGTAAGAGTTTTTATTTTATACTGTTTCGCATTTGCAGATTTATAGAAGTGATTGCAATGTGTTTTTACAATATCAGATACTGTAATAAAATGTGAAGTTACTGTATTGTTACTGAGCAACTTATAATATATTTAATTGAATTAATGAAATTTGAAGTACCTATTGAATAAATTGCACACATTTCATTAAATAAACTTTATAAGATTACCGCTTAGCTTCCAACGATTTCGACAAAATTTGGAATATTGTTTTTAACACTGATTTATCATAAATATAAAAAAAAACAAAATTATTTCTTAGTGTTGTTATTATTTTTATTAAAATAAGGCAGCTTAATATGTATGTTCAAAAAAGGAAGTGAAAAAAGCAAACCTTCATAAAAAAATAGAAAAGCGATTCATTATAAAATAAAACGTAAGCCATTCGTCCAATAATAAAATTTTACGTTAATTGTTCCAAAATCTCTACCGTAAAAACTTGCGTTTACGAAGTGAGCCATTGCTGCCCGTTTTTAAATAATTCATATAAAATTAAAATTTTATTTAATATTAATATGTTATTAAGAAAAATAATTATAGATCATTATCCAAAGCACTTACACATATATTAGATTTTAATCTTTGGTTTTGTATTAAGAATATAATTATTTCAGAAATAGATGTTTTCGTATAATTTTGTTTTACATTTTGTATGGCAAAATAGCATGTTGTTATTTTTTTTTATAGAAAGATGTTCTCCGTGATTTAAGACTATAATTAAATAATTTATTCACACCAGACGTGAAAATTGATCCCGTCTTGCTAATAAAGAAATCGCTCTCGTGGATTCTCGCTACAAATTGCGGACCGTTTTGGTTTCTTTACTTTAACGCGCCGTGGTTTTTACGGTTGCGCGAGTGAGTTAATGCGACGAATATTTAACTCAAACACTAATGTGCTCCGAAGAAACCCAACATGTTTAATACTGGTTTAATGATGAACATTACATGAATTATTATTAGAAAATGCTTGGCTGCTGGTTGTAAATAGTGCAGTGATGTAACGGCTACTGGAATTTGTAGAAATCTGGAAATTTGTAGCTGCAAATTGTGATCGTAAATTTCATACACAACCTGCAAAATATTATGCCTCTGCCTGGTTTATTATGTAATTACGTTTTTAATAACTCTATAAATCTACAATAACACTCTTTCAATTTATATTTCCATATATCCTACTTTTTTTGTAAGAAAATAATATTTAATTTCTTTGTATTAGTACGTATATTAATTTTCATATAAAAATGTTAGACATATTTTTGTTTTGTAAAAATCACAAGTTTTTCTTGTAACCCTTCTAGAAATTGACTTATTGTTGAATAATAGTATATAATACACCAAGTTAGAAAAGACTTTCATTATTGACCAAGCGCCAAGTAAATATTATACTTAATTTATTTTATCGGTATTAATAGCACCAATTAAAAATAACTTAAATCAAAAAAACAGTATGCTTTATACACCAAGGTTTAGAAGACTATTATTATTAACCTAGGGCGAAGATTGAGTCCCAAGGAACGAAACAACTGAGGGATATAAGGCGCTGGTCAATAGTGGCCTTCTCAATCGTATGGTATATTAAAAAATAAAGTAGGCTGTCTTTGCTTTTATATTTGACATTTGTTTGTCAACGTCAGTTTTGATTTTTAATTTGGTGTCATTTGATTTTCTTATTTAAATTACATGGCAAATTTAAATTGAGAGTCCATACTTTATACTTTTCTTTAGATAAATAATTCCAACAATATTTGAATTTGGAGATTTGAGTTTCTTTTAAAAGTGACAGTATTCATTATCCTAAATGGTTAATAATAATTTATTATTGACTTTCTCATGTCAAATAAAGGTTAACAATAGTAGGTGTCTAGGCTAGCAATGAAATATATATATATATATATATATATATATATATATATACATATATGTATGTATGTATGTATTTTTAATTTTGTGTTTTTTTTTTGTTGGAATTTATCAGACAATAGATCAAAGAGAAACCGAAGTAGACATTTATTTTATTTGTAGTATTTGTTCTGATACAACCTAGGTATTATTATCCATCTAAATTGTAACTACTGTCATCTTTGCTTAACTGTATAATTTGTGTATTGATCTATCGATTATTATTGATTCTGATTTAATACTTTCTCTATTTGAAATATCACTATAATAATTGTAGTAAAATATATCTATTTTTATTATTGTTGATACAATTTTTTATATCCGAAGGCGTTGCCATACTAAATTATTAATTAAATTAATAATGATTTATGTATTTCAAACTATATATAGCATGCTATTAATTTGTATAAAATATATCACTTCAACATAGCCTACAACTTTCTATTGGATTATTAAAGACATGTTATAGTTTTTAAAACAATATTAGCTAAATAAATTTTTGTTCCTGAGAAAAGCGTGATTTATCTTTTAGAAATTATACAGTACACTTGCTGTTTACTGACATTATACTAACTAATGAATGACAATAACTTCACTTTAGTAACGCGTGAGCGAAACGAATCGTTAGATAATGATCGCTTTGGTATCAGCTAGTAAACATGCTGGCAACAATGTATAAAAACTGGGGAATAATGGATAAACAGCTTGTTAGTTAAACAATAGATACACACTTAATTAATGACACTTGCAAATGTAAAAAATATTTGTCATGTGTCACTTAGTTATACTTAGTGACTTAAACGCTTAATAAGACAACAAAATTTTATAGTATGTTCTAAATAATTATTACATTGTTAAGATTGAAAAAAAGAATAACATCTGATGTGGAGAAAGGACTTCTTTGTACCTACGCCTATTAAATTATACACATTTTTTTCTGTAATTCATTTAAATTTTCGGCATTGCAGATTGCAATAAAATAAGAGGTGCATAACTATAGATGTTGTAGCAGTCCCACAATCGAAATTACAACATTCTACGGCTAATCGTTTTTAAAATATTCGAAAGATTCGAAAAACCTTCAAGCAAAGTGCCCTTTTGGAACTTATATACAAGATTACAACTTTCATTTTTGAGTTATACGAAATACATAGGTACATACGTACAGACATCACGAAACTAGTCAGGGAAGAAAACTGAAATTTTTCGCGATTACAATACTTCCTTTATTTCGTAGAAGGAAGTAATAAGATAAATATTGTCATGTGTCTCACTATAAAAATTGTAGGGATCACTGTTAATTTTTCGTAAAAATGCGTCCGTAGAATATGAAATCTATTATGAAAACTTGTATGAATTGAAACAAGAAAGTTATGTCAAAAAGTAAATTTGACAAAATCAGTTTTTTGCTCATGCATTTTTTTTTAGTAGAACAAATATTTAACAAAATAGATAAACCTGAATACCTTCTGAATGTGCGATCTACTAAGTAATTTGAACATTTTTATATGTGAAAAAGAAATTTTGGTCTGGAATACAAAAAAGATGCTAGTAAAACCTTTTTATCTAAGATATATGGTATAGTGAAGATCAATATTTGCAGTTTATTTTTAAAGTTACTTCTATTAAATCAAATTGTACGTCCAGATGGTGAACCCTGTTAAAAAAGTACTTCAAAATTATATATACTATCGAAAATTGAAACAGCCTTATATAAATGGATTTTCAACAATGTGTGCATGATTGGCTATCCATATTATTTTAAATATTATAAACCCTCGATGATATGAACATTTCGATAATATAATCCAGCCTAATTTAATCTGTTCGTATGAACATCTGAAGGTATAATAACCAATTTGTAATTTTCTTGTATTTTGAAAATTTACAAATTTATTTTCAACTAACTAAGCATGAAAACAACGACTATAAAATTTCATGCGTAGTTAAATTTCCAAAATTTACAAAGTTACAAAATCCAGGTACCAAAAATTATAACATACAACATGAACATGTCAGGAAGGCAATAAAAATAAAAATGATACAACACTTGTTCAAGTGCATCGAACTATGAACAATTAAATCTTTTTGGTTGCGTATGTTTCATTTCGACATGAAATTAGATGTGAAGCGTGAAGACCGCTTCTGTTTCCTTCAGCCTTCAGACAATAGCACAACCTACTAGATCTATCGGCGATTATTAATTAGCGGTGATGTTTATCACCGTAGTGGGCTGGAAGGAGCGGTCTAGTTAATAACCTACGTGCAGAGAGGTTTAGGCTGCCGCAATACGCAGGTCTCCAGCAGAGAAACAATAAAATTGTTGTTTATTGGACGGTGGAATGACAAGTCTAGAACAATAGTAGCGCGGAATGAAATAAATACTTGTGTAATAATAAAATATATTGAAACACAAGGTTTATTTTATAGAAGTTTTTATTAATAATAATGACTCAAATTGAATGGATTGTAAGATCTGTGGTTTAAATAACAGTAACCAATTATGAAGCAAATAAAAATACATTTTTTTTGTGATTTCCACTAAAGAGACTGTAGGCTAAAAAGCTAAATTGGAATGCAAATATAAATGTCTACAATAGATATTTGGAAATTTAAAACAATTTAAAGCAGTGGTTCTCAAATTGGGTTCCGCGACAAATTGGGGTCCCTTTCATTACTTGTAGGGCTGCTGCGAGCGTGGTATAAATTTTAGCATCGAAGGTATTTTAACAATTATTGGGTCTGAGCATTTGAACCTTCTTCTTCGTACTGATGTTAAATGGTTGTCCAAAGAATGAGTATTGAATCGTCTTTATGAAGTAAAAGTAGAACTAACTACTCACCTTTTTTGAACAAGAAAACAAACATGACTTTTGTAAATTGTTGAAAAATGTATTTGAAAAACTGATTAAAGTAAAATCCAGCATACAAAAAACAAGAGATTATTTTTTTTTTAAATCGTCCGATAAAATTAGAAGACAAGATAGTACTTTGGAAATTGAGGCAAGTTGAAAATGTTTACAAGAACACCTAAAACACTTGTTAACACTAAAAATATAGATTTGCTACGTATTTTACAGATATATGTATTGATAGTTTTGAATGGATACATTGCGAATGAAATACTCTGAATTTTCATTAGAATTCTTATGGATATTTATTCCGAATAAATATCGCAATATTAGAGTCAGAGCACTTCGAGTTTTATTTCAATTTTCTACCTCTTGTGAGAATGTGACCTAAGATTTCTATATTTATTAACATCAAATCTAAAAAGAGAGAACGATTGAAGTCGGTAGAACATGAAATGCGAATATGTCCAAAATACACCCAAGTATGTTAGGGGACCGGAAATTTTATATTTTCGATGTAGGGTGCCTTCACATCAAAAATTTTGAGAACCACAGATTTAAAGATTAATTTAAATAATACATTTTCAATTTAAAACTGCAGTGAATGTCCGTAATTTGATAATGGCTAATAATAACCTTTCTAATTACTCATCATTATTTATAAACGCTTCTACAAGAATCTCAAAAGGCACTGAGCCAGTAGCCTGGTATTATTGAAGTCAGTCAAGAGATTAGACCTGAAAAAGTAGATAAGATTATGTTTGATATGTAGTGTAAATCAATTATAAATAGTATTAGCTTGTAGGGTAAGTGGGGATGAGATGGACCACATTTTGGAAAAATAATTATTACTCTATATTATTAATTAGTATTTAAAAAACAAAACTTATTTATAACAACATATATTCTAGGCTTACTTAAAAGAATAAAGTAAAACCTAAACTATATTCTAAAAGCTACAAAAAAAAATCATTTTATTCGGGTTCACAAAAGTCCAACTCTTCTCCACTATTTAGGTAAATATAAATGTGGTACATTTATACAAACAGCGACCACAAATTACGCATTTTATCCAATCATCCTTGCTTATCGTATTTTTAATAATTTTTCTTGCATTTCGCATATTTGCTTTCATAATCTTCATCTTCTTCTTTATCGTCTCTCTGATCAACAACAATTCTTTAGAACTCAAGGAATAGCAGCTAGAACATCTACCTTCTATGTGCCAATAATTTTTTCCTGTTTTCCGTTGTATTGATCTTTTTAACAATAAAAATCCTTTGGTCCATCTCTCCTCAGCATAGGTGGTCCCTCTATCCTCAGAGCAGTGGTTACATGTACTACTAAATTACTTATGACTGCGTACAGATAGAACCACATTTTTATGATACGTTTTGTCTGGACGTGTTTATAAAGTATTTGTATAAAAAATTAGTTTAAAGCTACCGATGTATCAATTAACTACTTTTGTATATAAATTACAATTTTTTTTGTAATTTTATAAGTAAATCTTGAGTTATTCAGGACTGATTGTATTAAATTTCAAGCGGCTATTTACACTATCTCTAAACAACAAAATTAACATTCCTTACGAGACATATTACTCTAAATGTATTTATTTGCTCTTTGCTAAAATATATGCAAAAGTATTAACATGTATTACATCAAATATTGAAACATACCTACTTCGCACGGGAGTAGCGGTAATCAAATTTAAAATGTAACAATATTATTGTAACACATGTATAATCACGCTGAAGATGACAATTTGCGAGGATGAAAGTTCAATAAAGGTGTAATAATCTGTTACAAATAATTGTCTTAATTATTCGATTCTCAATGCCATTTTCCTCAAAATTATATTAAATTGTTATAAATAAAAAAGGAATCCACGTTTCAAAATTACTTAAAAAGTCTTGCATTTATAGCAGCAAAATTTTTGTATGTTAAGATTAGTAATCATGTTTGCAATTACATTCCCTGCGTTCAATTAAACTTCGGTAAACACTTCTCGTATAAATCCCCTTGCAATTACGCGCATTCTTATTTCCCCCAGGTAGGTGTGTCGTATGGCGACTGTAGCAGCTGTGCCTAGCGGTGCGGGTCAGAGGTCAGCCGGAGAGCCAGTGTAATTAACATTGGTCACTAATCATGCATGAACACTAAATGCAAAACTCACTTATTCATTGCGGCTCGTTTGCACTTTCTCCATGACGAATGAGAATTGGGCGAGGGGTACGCCTTGCAAATTCTACGTTAGAATCATGGGCGCCCATAACGGGGGGCAAGAAGGGGCATTTGCTCTCCCTTGGCTTTTTGTAAATTCTAAAAAGACGACAGATAACGCCATTATTTCACAATCCTTATGTTTTGTGAGAAAATTATTAATGTTTGATGTATTTTAGGGCTTAGATTTTTTATGTGTGGAACAAATTATCCCGTTATTATTTGTCCTTAGTTATTTCAACTGTCATTAGAAAGTAGAAGCAAGACAATTAACTACAATAAACTTAATTTTATCGAGATTCTTAAAGATTTTTTCGAGGAATTTTCGAAAGAGGGAAGGAATTTAACAATAACCTTTACAAACCAATCCAAAAATAAGTAAGAATTTTTACTTTATGCTTTAATATTGAACAATTCTACTTTTTTTTACTAATAAGTATATGTTTTCGTTATCTCTATAATATTTAAGTTTGTCTTAAATAGACAATATCTCATCGGAACAGAATGTCAAATGAACTATTCAAAATTCAAAAAGTATAATATTTTTGTTGAAGTGTTGCTTAAAATTTAATCCTTCTTAGCACAACTGGACATTAAAATATATATCTGTTTTATAATAAGTCAGTTTTTTTTTTATTCTGCCCCCCCCCCCCCTTTGAAAAATATTCTATGGACGCCCATGGTTAGAATGCTCTTAAGGTGCATTCACATAAGTGTTTAGTTTTAAGATTTACAATTATGTTTTAAGTTTAGAAATAGCCTGACAGCATATCATTCACACAATAAGATATTTATTAGGTTTAGTAAGTGGTACATCTATCCGCAATTTTGCAAAAGTCGATTATATAGATTATTTGGACAACAGTGTCAAAATAAGTTGTTTACATTGTTTAGAGCAAATTGGGCTACTGTTAGCCTGGTATAATAAAAAAAAGATTCAGTGTCCTGTAATCTCATCTCTTGAACTAAATTGTACCAGTCTCCCTGGAAATAACGTCTTTGTTATATTGAGCGAACCCACCAACGTCGTTTAATTTTTTTAATTCGTTTATTATGAAGATATAAACTTAAAGTAGTTGTCAAAATAAATTTTTCTTTGCGATTCATTTCAAATTTGTGGTTATTATATGTTAGAGAAAACTATATGACGCATACTACCTGCTTTGCTATTGGTTCATTCCTAAACATAAACGTAAACCTAAACATAAAGTTTGGAGTTTGCATACTTTACGTTTAACGCATGCACTACGATGCGCAGTGTGAATGTTTTCATTTTGATACATGGCGTCAAACTTTCCTAATTAAATGCAATTGTAAACCTTAAAACTAAACACTTATGTGAATGCACATTTAAGTGCTAAGAGTTACTATAATGTATGCCACGGTTCATAATTTCCGTAGCAGATCTTACAATTGATGCCCAAAAACAAAATGTATAATGTATATTACTTCACTGTTTATGTTCTGCTACTCAGAGCCTTAAATACAAATATTTTATTATTTACTTTCATGAAATATTTCATATCTGTGTATTTTATACTTCACACACATATTCACAATTATTATTATAACAATATAATTACTCTGTTGTGTAGTCTATGGTTTTCGCAATTATTATTATTATTATTGCAATTTAAGTAGATGAAATGAAATTACAAATTATTTTATGGTTCCCGCAAAAAAAACTTTCAGGCGTCCACTCCACAGCACTTACGAATGCCTACAAGCATATAATTTTTAGCAAATTCAGTCCCAAATAAAATAATAGTATAATAAATTTTAAGAACGGTACGGATATTTTACTAAACAAAGACAATTTTGGTCTGATACTATTCTTTGTACTATAGCAAAACAAGGCGGTATATTAAAATTTATACACTATAAACGAAAATCATATTCCATATTTTCAAGCAGTGGTTCTATTTTACAATTTTACAAAATTTTTGTGTCTTTGTATAAAAAATAATAGTGAATATAACTCATTAGGTACTATTATTTACCAATAATTACGTTTTTAATTTGATTTGATATGGAGACTTCAATGCCCGACACGACATAAAATTTATTTTCTTTTATATTTAAATTGTGAAGTAAAGCAATAAAAAATATTTACGTTTCTTTAAAATTATGATACAAGTAGTGATATCATTAATAATCTTTAACGCGATTTGGTTGTGGGTTGAAATCCTGCATAGACATAGATGTGAATATGGGTATGATATACAACAATATTATTTTTAAAATGCAACAAACAACAAACACAATTTTTCGTATTTCAAATTAAGCGCATTTCTATTTGCATTGTTTTGTTATAGTTTTGACTAGCGTAGTACTTGTTATGACAGTTCATAATAAATGGATGCAGAAATTATTATGCTTTGTAGTGGATGGACTTGTAGTCTAAATCCTTAGTGAAATCTATTTACTGAAAAACTGACATTGTGTTTTTGTGATTTAAGTTATTTTAACAACCGAAGGTGCCGCATTTCATGAGACCAGGGCATTACTTATGTAGTTAATATTGTTTTCAAATATATATTACAAAATATATTTAGCACTTTGTATGTTAAAGACACTTTATTATAATTCACCCAAAATTATATATTGGTTTTATACTTAATTCACTGTTTTGCTGTAATTTTTTAAGTATATTTATTTATTTATATCTTATAATGTTTTCAGGTACTGAGTTATAATTTTTTCAGACAATTTTCTTTTTTACTAATCATTCAAATTCTGTATGTAGTTAAAAAAATGTTCTGCGGTAAAGTGAAGTTTTATTATTATAAAACAAAAACATTACGAGAAGCTAGAAATAGATGAAATTCTTGTGCGCTAAAGAATGAAGGCAATTCATCAATTGTGTAAAAATGCAAACCATTTAAATTCAACTGTAAATCCACCAGTGTTGGTCACTAAATCACTCCTCCCATAAATTAATTAGCTAGCATCTTCCATAATTACAAGAGTATTCCACTATAAAGCATTCCATTTACACCCGAGAGCTGCATCGCCTGCTGCGATCTAACTGCACCAGCTCCTCGCGAATTAAATAGATGTGTGAGTTATCAGGTTGCGGGAATGCTCTTGATTTATCGCCAGCCTCCTAGGATGTTATAAACAGCTACGAGAAATACTCGACTGCTATTCTTATTTATCTTTACCCGGAAGGGATGTCACTAATATTTAATACAAATTGGGCCTTACTCGATTTTTTTATTTTCATATTGCCAAAACAGGAAGTTGATTTTGGTAAAAAGTTTCACTTTTCACAAAGCCGCATTTTATACTTTTTCCTCCCGACAATGAATAAACTGTCACTTTATCAGTTTGACAAATGACAAATATTAGATTACATCATTTCACAGGGAAAAGTGAGTCACTAAAGTAAATGACAGTTATTTTAATATTTTAACCAAAGAGCTTTATAAAAATATCTGATGTGGACACCACATGACTTCCATGTAAACTAAATTATATTTTTTCTATAGCAGATGTTAAAGTGTAATTTTATCAACTCAAAATAGTGGATAAAGTAGCACTTTAACCGCAAGGGTAGATAAAGTAACACTTTAACAGCAAGGGTAGATAAAGTACTTTAACTTTTGTTTATTACAAGTACATTTCCATAACAACGCACTCTACTGACATTTTAAAATTGTTCTTAAATAATAAATTAATTTTTCTAATTCTTTTCTCTTCAAAACCTGCCATAGAAAAAAATAGAATTTTATACACGACGATAAAATTAAATTATCGATTCGCGAAAAATAATTCACTCGCGATTGTATCGCTCGTGAATTAACACTTTCCGCTTGTCGATAAAATATTATTTTATCGTCTTGTATAAAAAATAACTATTAATTGACTTATATATTTGCTGCACTCCATTTAAACTTATTTCACTTGAAAGTGAAATCATTCTATGGCAAATCGTTCTTCAACTTCCATTTGTTTCATATCTTCAAAATTCGTTTTGAAATGGACCATTTTTCATATAATTTTATTAAAACGTTTATCACTATTCCTTGTTGCATTAAACATAATAATTTTAATCGCTCATAAACTTGCAAAGAAAGAAATATTGTTTTCATTTATTTCCTACATATTTCACACGAAATATTCTGACATTTGTCAATGTTGTCAATCATATATTTAATTTATTATCAATAAATCAAATGGAGGTGCATAAACATAACTACATGTTACAGCAATTCCATATCGTAGACAAAATTTCAACATTCTATGGCTAATAGTTATTGAATTATGCGGAAAATAAAAACACTACGAGCAAAGTGTCCTTTTGGCACTGCCGAGTACAATAAAAAAGGGAGGTGCAAAACTAGATTCTGTAACAGTCCCATATACAAAATTTTAAATTTTTATGGCTAATCATTTTTAAGTTATGCGAGATACCTACGTCAAACGTCAAGCAGAAACTAATCAGGATTCAGGGATAGTCATAATGGATATTCCCCTTAAAACCTAAAAAACCGAATTTTTTCGAGATTACAATATTTCCTTTATTTCATACAAGGAAGTAAAAGATGTAATTTGATTTGACTCTTTGAGCTCATAATAAATAAATAACATAAGTAATTTTCAATTATTTGTATTTAATGACTGGGAAAACAAATTTTGTTGGAATTTCGGGAATAAATTTCTTTAATCTCTCAACTGAAGTAAGTCTCTAAAATAAATTTTTAGTTGGCTGGTTTTTAAAACCAGGGGCTCTAATCTCGAAGTCGCTGTTAATACTAAATTTATAAAGTTAATATAATGACAGAATTTTAAATTTAGTGCATTTTTCGAGATCAAAAGAATGCAAGTTAGATAACATAACAACATATAGATGTACTTCTCAGACACTCAATTTTGGCATAATTTTTCAATGTTATTTCGAAAAGTAATAGCAAGTAAGATATAATTATTAGTATTTTTATACTTCAGACAACGACGGTGCTTTATTTCCATAGTTGTCTGATTTTGAACGAAAATGTTACATTTTATATTTATTAAATCTCGTACAGCAATATAAATTATTTGATGTAGAATTTAATTTTGAATAACTTTGTATTCTTGTAGTTTTGCTATAAATCTATCAAGGTTTATGTTCCGCGTTTCGTTGCATACTCTATATATTGATGTTGAACAATTTAAAAATATATTTTAATAGTATACGTATGTAACATATAAAATTATATAATTGTATAAAATAATGCAAGTTCCTTTTAAGGATATCATGTTATATAACTACGCCAAGACTTTATGCAACTTAACTTTCTCGAGCGATGTATGTGTAGCTTGGATTTTCAAGCCTAACTTTTCATTAAATTCGAAACATATATCGCATTTACACATATATAAACATACTATGCATTTTTTAAGGACAGTCATTAATTGATGAAAATCACAATTCAAATTAATCATTTTCGAAAACATTATTAAACGTTTCAAATAGATTATTAAAACAATATACTTTTATTGTACAAGACGTTTATAGGACATCACCGTTCACAAACTTTTAACTGCAGTGGAGAGTGCACTATGTAAATATCTTGTATTGAAAATAATTAATTAAAAACTATTAAACTGTTTGATAGAATAACAAAAAATTACGTACGAATGTTTTTTATAATTTATAAGTTTTATGTTGCAAATAACATTTTAGCAATTCGACGTATGTAGTATTACAAATTAAGATTATCCCTGCATCCAATTATGTTAAGAATGTTAATCTCATTCCAGCATTCTCGTTACTGGGCTAAGCAAACAAATAAGTCAGAGTTAGTGGGATCAGATTATGAAAATCGCATGATTAGCAAACGGACACAAATGATTAAATTCCTCGCTAACCAAACATTGCCAAGTGTTTATTTACTGTTGGTAAATTGGAAGAAATTAACATGTGGGATTCCTTGGCGTTATAGCGCGCGAGTAATTCTCTGTTTATTTTATTTTACGTTAACGAAGCCGAGATCTCTAGACTTCACTGTATATTTTAATTAAAGCGAAATGCCGGAGAATGGAATCGCAGATTGCCGCTTATCAATTGGCGCCTGCACGAGTACTTGTACGATGAACGCAAACAGAACAAAAATTCAATTACATTGTTAGCTGCAGTGCTTTCACAGTAAGACTGGTCAAACCGTGATGAAATTCTTTCTTTTCGTGATATTGATCTTTTCTTAACGTTTTTCAAAGTAGATAGCCATAATTTTGCCTCAAAATCTCAAAATCTAACGGTATGGTGGTACGAAGACCTCTCAATTTCAATTCACAATCTTAATACTAACAAGAGGTAAATTCTACAAAAATAATTATTCTGTTATTTCTTATATCATCAATAACTCAAAATTAAATATAATATATTGTGAACTAATGTAGAAAGTAGTCACCTTATTTCTTTTTTAAAATGTGCACTAAGTGCGTAACGCCACGAATTCTTTAAATTTGTTAAAATTTAAAAAAATATTTATTTCTATATCAAGATATTAATAAAGTATAACATTTCTATTAGGTATGAATATGGAATTTATTCCACGAGGCGAAAACATATGAGTAATAAAAAAATACTTTTTTGTACTCACTAGAAACTAATGTTTCCCGCAGCAAACTCACAATTTGATTGAGTAGCTTAAAACTGTTATTACATTTTTTTTTTTGCACATTACAACAAATTCAATATAAGAACAAGATAATTGAGGACAATTAGTTAAAAGAATGACAATTATCTAAATTAAATTAGCAATTTCATTGCTAATTTTGACGTTTTAATACTGCTAGCGCTATCTATTAGCAACACAAACAATAACAACGGTGAACAATAGCATACTGTCCATAGCAACGAATGTTTATTCGCTTTATTGACGATTAAATGACAGTTTTACATTTTTATTAATTACGTTTTATAATTAATTCGTTCGTTGCAAAAAACCTTGTACTAAATTGCCTAAATGAAATACTCGCTCGCGTTGCTCGCTCGTTCTTCAAACAAAAGCTCATGCACGGAAGTTCATGTTTCCATATTTGTATTGTAAACAGGGCATGTAACCGAAAAAAAAAACTGGTTAACGGTTAACCCTTATAGAGAACGTTATAATAATAACGGTTTTAGTTCGAAAACCGGTTTTTGAAAATTAGAAACCGGTTTAAACCGGTTAATATATCGGTTAAAAAAATAATTAAATTAATTAAAAGAAATTAATTATAAAAATTTGATTAAAAAAAATTACAGAATAATAAAAAAATAACATCTGAGAAAAATATAACAATTAAAAAAAAGCAAATTAATTAATGAATATTCACAAAAATTCCCGTAATATCTTCAGAAAAACGCAGGTCACTTTTCAATTTTAAACTTGCCTGTGTTGACAAAGGCCGTATATATTTGGGACTTTTTAAGTAACCTTAACGGCCAAAGAAACTACCTACATTTATGACTCTCCAATAAAATGTTAATTGTAAAACCTGTCATGACTCATGTTCAAATACAAATAGAAAACACAGATATAAAAAAAAAAATATTAAAATTTTTTGTCGCTAAATGATATTAAAATAAAGGTTAAAGTTCGCTAAAACCGGTTTATTTTTTTTTCTTGGTTAACGGTTACCGGTATTTTCGGCCTGAAAAATATCGGTTAAAATTACGGTTAAAGTTCGCAATTTTCGTTGAAAATATCGGTTACCGGTTTTTATTAACCGGTTACATGCTCTGATTTTAAGACTATATCTTTAATAGTTTTTGAGTTACAAGCTTATAAAACTTAATTTTATTAATTTTGCATGTTGTTTTATTTTGGTAAACCTGTTCCGTTAAAGTAAAAATATAAAAAATATGTCTTATAAAAAAACAGAGAAATCCATTAAAAAAATTCAAAAAAGCTTTTAGTTTAGTACTTACTTTAAAGTCAAATGTAGACGATGTCTCTGTTTCAAACTTGGAAAAGTAAGAAACGAGCTTTTTCCAAAGCTTCTACTTTTAAGATCACATAATTCTGTATAATGTTCATACCCATTATTGGGATAACAGTCTTCACAAATAAACCCTCCTTTTTTAAGGGGAGTGCAAGTTGAACCACTCTTACAAATATCTCTTTTACATGCGTCTTTAGTTAAAGTTATGTCACAATTTTAACCGGTAAAACCAGCAGTACAAACACAGGAATAACCACCTTCTTTCCGAAAACAAGTTAAACCTTGTTGAACTATCTAGAACATTGATAAACCCTGTAGAACTGTCTCATCTTACTCCCAATTATCTTGGAACAGTGTTGAACCTAGTACATTTATGTTACACCCTTAACTTTGTCCCAAACAATTTGGAACAAAGTGAAACATAGTGCAAGTCTGTCTACTTATTTCAGAACACTTGGAACATCTTTCTGCCTTCTAAAACTTTCTTTTTAAGTCTTCCTAGTAATTTCCAATAATAGACATACATGAAAAGTTACAATTTATTGTTTTTCACTCTAAAATTTTTCATATACAGCCAAAAAAATTTTAAAATGCCCATTTTTGGGTCCAAAATTTTGATTTTTGGAATTAGTCTAACTTGATAGTCGTCGATGCGCTGATTTCAAATTTTCAAACCGAATTCAATTATCTCTTTCCATTCCTGAGATATTTGCTTTCAAAGTTGCACCTCAAAAAAGGGTGTTTTTTAACCATATCTCTAAAATGGGTAGAGATACATTCTCAACGATTATACCAGTCGATTCTACGCGGAAAGTTACATAAAGAAATGTTTTCCTCTCATATACGTCCTTTGGAACGATTTGGTGAAAAATGAGAAAAACGAAAAAACCGGAATTTCAGTTTTTCGCTCGGAAACTTTTTGTCTCCAAAATTTTTTATATTCTGGACTTAAGTAAAGAAGAATGTGCTGATTCCAAATTTTCAAACCGATTTCAATTATCTCCTACCGTTCTCGAGATATTTGGGTTCAAAGTTGGACCTGAAAAATTCAGTTTTTCAGGAATAGTCCTGAAATGGGTTGTGATACGACCTCGGCGACCTCACCAATCGATTCTACGGACAAAATTACATTTTTGTACCAATTTTCAGATTTATATTCTAATGGATACAATTTTTACAGCGAAAAAACGAAAATGGCCAAAAATCGGAAAAAATCGTAAGGGGTTCATCAGGCGATTTTTCAATTTTTGCGATTTTCGTTTTTTCGCTCTAAAAATTGTATCCGCCTGAATAAATATCTGAAAATTGGTATACTTATGTAATTTTGCCCGCAGAATCGATTGGTGAGGTCGCCGAGGTCGTATCTCTACCTATTTCAGGACTATTCCTGAAAAACAATTTTTTTCAGGTCTGGCTTTGAACGCAAATATCTCCAGAACGGTAAGAGATAATTGAAATCGGTTTGAAAATTTGGAATCAGCGCATCTGTATTTACTTAAGTCTAGAAAATGAAAAGATTTGGTTACAAAAAGTTCCCAAGCGAAAAACTGAAATTCCGGTTTTTTTCGTTTTTCTCATTTTTCACAAAATCGTTCCAAAGAACGTATATGCGGAAAAAACATTTCTTTATGTAACTTTGCCTGTAGAATCCACTGGTATAGTCGTTGAGATTGTGTCCCTACCCGTTTTAGAGTTATATCCAAAAAACCCACTTTTTTGAGGTGCAACTTTGAGGTCAAATATCTCAGGAACGGAAAGAGATAATTGAATTCGGTTTGAAAATTTGAAATCAGCGCATCGTCGTCTATCAATGTGAAATTATTTCAAAAATCAAAATTTTGGACCTAAAAATGGGTCTTTTTGGATTTTTTTGGCTGTATATGAAAAATTTTAGAGTGAAAAACTATAAATTGTAAGTTTTAATGTATAACTATTATTGGAAATTACTAGGAAGACTTAAAAAGCCAGTTGTAGAAGGCAGAAAGATGTTCCAAGTGTTCACTTGTTTCACTTTGTTCCAAATTGTTTGGGACAAAGTTAGAAACTTGTTTAGGGTGTAACATAGATGTATCAGGTTCAACACTGTTAATTAGATAAGTTAAGATAATTGGGATTCAGATGAGACAGTTGTACAGGGTTTAACAATGTTCTAGATAGTTCTACAAGGTTACACATTATCCCAAATTGTATGAGATTAATTTCAGGCAGTTTTGGAAGGTTTAACATTGTTCCAAATTGTTTGGGACAAAGTTACGACAATTGTTTACGGTTTAACATTGTTATATAAGGGTCAACACTGTTCCAATTTGTTTGAGATTAATTTCAGAATTCCAAATTGTTTGGGACAAAGTTAATATAATTATTTAGGGTTTAACATTGTTATATAAGGTTCAACACTGTTCCAAGTTAATTGGGATTAAGTTAAGAAAGTTATACTAATTTAACAATGTTCTACATAGTTCTATAAGGTTTAACACTGTTCCACATTTATTTTATTAACCGGTTTTTTTAACCGGTTACATGCCCTGATTGTAAATAACTATTGTTCTGAGGTACACATTATATTTTTTCCGATCTCGGTAAATTATTAATAAAAACATAAATAATGTTGATAAATTACAAATCATTCCATAACTTGAATAAATTATTGAATCTAAAAGTTATAGAGTGTTGATACTTATGGGCATAATTAGAGTAATTTTTTTAATAAATTCCCATCACCGAAATTTGTGTTCAATCAGATTACCAATCCAGTAATGAATTATAATCCTCGATAGTATGTACTGTAAGTCGTGATAGGATATATATTTAAAAATGATTGTAAAGCCTGTGCGTTTGAAATACGATGCTGGGTGCAAATGGTGATGATATATAATCTATTTGCAGAAATAAATCATTCATAGGGGTAAAAAATGGTCGGTGTGCTTCCCGTTGCGGGGAATGCGTACAAGAAGCAAGTCGTGGATTTTTCCTGCGACTGCGCGATGCCGTTGGAATACATTTGCATGAATTAGATACAGGCTAGATATTTGTACTAATGCTGGTGTAATTAGATCAATTCATTAACAGCGCTGACAGTCTCTCGCGGACAATTACACTTGTGAGAGTGTTTACACGATTTTTATCAGCGAACACGGCGCGGACGAAATGAAATGCTAATGGGGAGAAGCCTTGCCTTGCCTTTCCAGCGCACTTTGTCTCCTCTTGTTTTTCTAACAAATGCTAATCAGCTTTTTGTCACATTTTAATTGCAATATTTCCTTCGGTTTTTAACTGTCAATAAAGTGTCGCTTTCGTGGCAGTCGTTTTTCAGTAACTGACCTAGCAAATTAAAAAACTAATGTGGATGCTCTCAAATTTAAATTGAGCAGCGACTCGTTGTTTATTTATAGAAGCGTATTTGTTTTTGTAATTATTTTTTGCCTTATTTGAACACTTGGCAGGAATTCTTTTTATCCATTAAATATTCTTGCTTTTATTTTAATTTACATCATGACATATCATTCTTTTTATGATAACTATTGAAGAAATATCAATAAATAAATACAAAGTAAGATTATTAAATTATTTTACATAAAAATTTTCTTTGAAAAATTAATAAATTTTGTAAATCAGTAATACATACAGGATTGTTATGAGTATTATAACCGCCGTACATGTAAGTATGAAATTTGAGGATTTTAAGACATCAATGGCATGGTATGGTACGATTCATAACACCCGTAGTCTGTTCAATAATTTTCAGAAACTGAAGACGTTATTAATAAATATTGTTTTTCTACGACCATTAGGTTATTTGCTTGTTGTTTGTTTGTTATTGCTACGAATACATAATATATTGTAAACACATTTTCATTTCGAACGATAACCATAGACAATATAGAATCATATCTCACAATTTTGTCAAAAATCGTTTTGTTCAATTTTTGTTTTGTAGCTATTTGCTAGGAAGAAGTAAAATGAAGACATCTTTATTATTAAAATATAAATGAATTAGGAAATAATCTCGTAGACTCCTAGAAAAAGTATAGTGTACAACTCGCTTAGAATATCCATTTCATACTAGTATGATTTGCAACATGAGCTAAAGCTATCAAACACATATGAAATGAGTACCATTGTCTTATGTAGTTTTAATAAGTCAGTATGGTAATAATATTACCGTAGGTACAGATACAGTTATGACTTACCATCTTACTTTAATATAAGTAAACAAAAGTAAGTATGGTACATAAGTCATAATTTTGACAAGTCAGTATGGTAATAATATTAACGTACAGATTTGTCAAAATAATCTTGGACAATTGGATAATATAGGTGTCATCAATCCATACAGACTTGATCACGAAAACGTTACTCACATGTTATGTATCATACCATGCCTTAGATGTCTTAAAATTTATATCCGCGGATGTTATGATTCTCATAACTATCCTAGGTATATTAATAGCTATAAACATTTTACATCTTTACATATACATACAGTCATATTAGCCGGCTGACAATTATTTAGGTAATTACCAATTCTCTTCTTAAAAATTTGATAACGAGAAGAATTGGTTTAAGTTGAGATTTAGATTTATGCCTGTATTCATAAAACGTTCGTTATAGTTATAAGTAAAGCTTTGTTAAATATTTTCTCCAAAAACACAATTCATCATAAAAGAAAAAGTTTGTCTACTATTGTATAATTTGCTAAAAAAATTAACGAAGCGTTAAAACTATAACGAAAGTTTTAGGAATATGGGTATTAGGATTTGATTTATAACTTACAAACAGTGTATTTCTTGCTGTGTCTATTTTGTGACATTTTTTCTTTGAAATTCAACTAAAATTGTTCAATCTGTAAACCTTATGCGAGAAAAAAGAGACATACCTTTTTTAATTTGATTTAGAAAAATGTTTTTAAAAAACTAATTTCAATATGGATGACAGGTTGTTGGGCAATATAATTTATAGATATTAATTATAAATTTGAAAATTGTGTTTAACATATTAATAAGTCGATTAATTACTAAAATAAATTTACAAATTGAGTTGTCAGGATTTGGCGAAACCGATATTTTAGTCGTGTGAACGAATCGCTTCATTATCCTAAATTTCCGTAATGATATACGATTGGTACGGTTGTCTAGCATAATTGCTTATTACAGAGAAAGTAGCAACGGCGTCGCATCTCTGCCCATTGGTATTCGTATTCATATTCATTGATTTGCGAATAGCCGCGTTACGTTTCTATCGATGGGAGATAAATTTATCTGGCTGTTATTTATGTGGCTTGCTCACTCGCATGATATTATCTAAATTAGGTTTCACACCAATAATTAGGTAGTGAAATATCTCTTATTTGAAAATCATTGGGACTGTAATTAATGCTTTTGTTGATCGGAAGATTCCACGCTTTCTGAACGCCCAGAGCGAGCTCTTCCTCTGAAATTACAGTTCATACAAAGTTGCAACAATAGCCAATTATACGAAATTTCATACACTTTGCTCAGTTACTCAAGTATTGATATACCATTTTTTTATTGAACACAATTCGACTTCAAAAATTTTTGCTGAATACATTCCTGAAATGATTTTTTTCATTCCTATAATATCATTGATTGATAGCAAATTTATGGATTGGTATAACCTTAGATGAGGTATAACATAGAGATATGGCATTGCCCAAATATATTGTCGGAAGATTTAAGGTTTAAAATCGCTTGCAGCCAGCTGTTTGAGAACAGTGGACCAGTGGAGTAGTTATATGGAAAACTCAACCAAACAAATAATGAGGAAAACATATCTCTCTGTTATACCTCATCTAAGGGTATAACATATTATTTACGTACAACCGAATTCATCATTAGTAATCAAGCTAACTCATAGATCAACATTTGTTCTAATCAGTACAGCAACAATATGATTTGACGCCTAGTACGTAAAATTCTTTGGCACTCCCACTGCTCTAATTATTTACATATATATTTTTTATTTTTATTACTTAAGGACTTTTTTTAAACTGTGTATTTAAATAGGGACATCTTATTTTCTAATAAAAAAAAACAATTTTAAACATTCATTATCATTCTGAGGAACATGAAGAATTAGATGCAACGTCGTTATATTCAAATTACAAAAATTTTGGGAATTTAACAATTTCATATGATTAATTTTATAATTTTGTATTTCACTTAAAATTAATTAATATATTTCAACTAAAACTACTTTCAAAATATTGTGTTTTAATAAATTTACTTCGAAATACATTTTTGAATATTTTTTGATTTCAAATAATGGAAATAACGCATCTTTTGTGTTTATATTTCATTTATGAAACTGTTAATTAATTAATAAGCAATAAAGATATAGAAGAAGAATGTAGCTAAATAATTTCTATGTTTTTGTTCGACAAAATGCAATAACACTACGAAATCAAAACGTGTCTTTATTCTTACTTATAAAATTTTTAATCTATATGTAATTTTAAATTCGCTGTTGGTAACGAAACACATGTAATGTTAAATTACGAGGCGATGAACCGAGTGTTTTAATCACGCAAGTTTCATTATGAAGCTATATCAAATGTGTATCCTTCTGTATTTATTTACGACAGTTTAAATTGATCTTAAAATACATTTTTCATATAATTTTTGATGAAATCAGGAATATTTAAATGTTCTTTTTATTCATTGTTTTGGTTACTACGTTTGTTTGTTCGAAAAAAAAAAACTTTTAGTTGTGTCAAATTATTTAAAATTGGTAGATTCTACCTACTTTAATTTTGAAGATAAAATGTGTCTCAGTCAGACAATGTTTCATAGAATTGAAAATATAAATTTGTCTTACAAGATAAATAATTCATGACAGTCCATGCCATTATAAAACTTATAATGACACTGAAATTAGTTGGCTAATAACGTATTAGTGTCTTGTCATAGATAAAATAACGAAAATAATTTTCGTGAAAAATGTCCTGGCAGCAACAAAGTGAGTTTTTTGCGAGATGTTTTGGCTGTTTCCTCGGGTTATTGTTAGCCGGCGACCTCGTGCATTTCTCCGGCTCTTTGTGCGGCTGCAGAGTGTATAAAGGCGCAAATCTGTTTGGAAATGATGATTTAGTGGCAGAAGTTAGTTACCTTTGGCACGGGTCTTTCGTCATGCGTCACACCACTTTTTTCTCTCACAATTTGCGAGGAGTATTGTACCAAGCTCGTATTTCATCCGATGGGCGTACAAGACTTACCAGGAGAGCAGTGGTGGAGGAATGAAGCGGTAAAAGGGACACAAGTGACAGAAAAATATCTTGTGGTTACTGATCTTACTGTTATTTTGTAGATAATAAGCATTTATTAAATTAAAACTATTTCCTACTGTAAAGAAATAAATCGGTGGAGAAAGGGACACAAGTTAAATCATAAAGCATCGTCTCATGAAACAAATCGTTAACTCGTTCCAAGAATATAGTGCCACAGATGTTGGACATTTATTATTTCAATTGCAGTTTCTGATGTGTTCAAACATTGATATCTCCAAATTCGCTACCTATACTTGCAACAAAATATCTTCGAATTTTTTTAGGTTGTCGCAAAATAATTCATTAATAATTTGAATCATGTTAATACTTGTTTTATTCATTTAATTTTTGTAGTCTAATAATTGTGATCTGACAACCTAACTTCGATTTTACCTGAATTCAAAGTTCGTACCAAATCTGTTTCACTGAAATATGAGGTATATTCTCTACGTTAGCTAGGGTTCCAAAAGTGACATCCAGTAAACATTTAGAAATGGTAATAAACTATAAGTGATATAATTATTTTATTTCATACATAACAATATCTTTTACTTTGAAATTTCCTTTAAAAGTAAATATTTAAAAAAAATAAAATTAAAGGAAATTATTTGGTATCGTTTTCAATAATATATCTATGAAGAGATCCAGCGAGTTGATCGTAAAGTTTACTTGTATTTTGATTATGTAAGTTATCACTTATAACTTCAGCAAAATATTTTCACATTTCTCAAATTAAATTCTTTAGTACTATAACTTAGAAATCTTATAAAAAATAACACCTATTGTTATATATCATTGTAGGATCAAAATCTTTTCACATTACTTAAATTAAATTATTTGGTACTAAAACTTAGATATCTTACAGAAAATAAAACAGCTTATAAGTATTATTATATATAAATGAAGTCTCTTGAAAAAATTGAGTTTGTAGTTTATTATATCGTTGAAACCTCTTCTGAAAATTATTTACTGAATCCATTTATATTTACATTTCAAATTGTTTCTAGTTTTATATTAATTATATTTAAAAATTTGTACTTGATAGGCCCCTTCTTGTAAAATTTCGTCACGCCGGCACTGGTGGTGCTGTATGGCAAACGAAGCCAACAATGCCTCTCATATTCTCAAGTGACTAAATATTATTTAGTGGGTTTAATGAATTTCGCAAATTCTCTGCATATAAAGTTTTGTTTATTTGTTTGTCGCTAATGAACTGCTTCTTGTGCGGTTTGGATTTTTGACGACACTTGTAGTTGGAGATGATGGATGACTTCATTTGCAAATATTATGTGCTGGTTTTTTACCCTAATCCTTATAACTCAGATTTAGAGAGCGAGAAAGATAAATCCGTATCTTATTTTTGACAACTGTCAGATTAATTTTATTTGTAGTTAATGCTACGGCTAGACAATGAAAAAAGAAATTGAGATGTAATGGTTGAAATCAGTCAAATTGTTATGACAGCTTTGCTTTCACTATGCTCAATCATGTTTGATATTTGCATGGGAAAACAATTAATTTCATATCTTACACATGCCATACAATACATTCACACAAACCGTAAACAACCTGTCATTATTAAGACATTAAAAATTATATTTTTGTAGAAGTACTATTAAAAGTAGGTCTTTCTATATTTTTTTATTAGTGTTACGATATTTGTGAGAAAATTTGTACAACGCAATATTTTCTTCTATTAATAATTTAATAAAGTATTCTTTATAATTTTTTTTATCTTTTTGAATTTTACAGTAAATCACATCATATTTTCATATTATTAATTATTAAAATTATTTCAAATTTGAAAACTATATCTATCAAATTTTGTAAACCTGTGGACACATGTTTTAATGAAATTACATAGCCTAGTCGATGGTTAAATAGTTTATAACCTACTTCCGTAAGAAGTCGTACGTGATTTATAGCAATTGTCTACCAATTTCGGATTATTGTATAGATTGAGACGGACTTACTGTTTTACTGCTTTTTAAATTGCAACCTAAATAGACTAATCTTAAGGTAAGCACAATTTGTGACAAAAATCAAACAGGATTCGAATCATCTATTACTCAAACTAGATAAATAGAAAAATATGTTGCAAGAATGTCAAATTAATACTGGATAGAAATTATGTACTGGTTATATTTTAAAACAATTTATTTTTGAATTAGGTGTAATTGCGTTACTGTTATTTTTCTCGTTAGGAAAATTATTATAATTTACATAATTCCTATCGAAATGGATGCATTTAGGCCTTGGGCACATTCTGCAACTATAATTTTTACCGCAATTTTCTCTAATTCAATAAATCATGTTCTAATCTGAGTTCAGTAGCAAGTTTCATAAATTACATTTCCACAATAGATGTGGTCCCTTGATCAAAATAGGATAAAATTATATCTGACGTGGGGTTTTCTAAGAATTCAATTTAAAAATGACACTACCCTCCGGCTATGCGTCAAAAGGTTGAGTAAGACAACAAGGATTCGAGATATAAAAAACTAGGTACAGTTATTCAATTTAAAAACGTTCCGAGCCTTATCAGATTCTGCTACAGCAAATTATTTATAAGTTTGTATGAATGTTAGTCTCGTTTTTACCTTACTTGACGTTTACTTTTTTATAATTATGTTATTATAAATGTAGAAATAATATTTTTGTAATTCTTAGAAGAGTATCGTTAAAATGTTTATTACCTATCATTGGGTTTCAAATACTCAAATTTCGAACAACTAATATAATTTGTTTTTGACAGAAATTTGTATCTAAATCTCTTATAAACTACAGTAAAATTCGGAAATAGAGTCGATTTCACTTGATTGTACACTTTGGGACTATTTCATTTTGGAACAGCTGCCCCAATTAAACAAACTAATAATATTTTTACAATAAAACTGTGAAGTACTGTAATTCTTTCCCTGATGTTAGTAAATTAAAATCACCCTCCGTAAAAATCAGTCCACGTAATGTTTACTAGGTACCTGGTAGAAGTAATGTTGCCGTCTAGACAAGACTAAATCTAAGTCTAGATTAAAAAGTCTTGTCTAGATATCAAGACTCTAGATTGTTTCAAGGCTCTATATTAACTTGCTCATACGCTTTGAACAAGGAGAGATTATTTATCGACAGCCTTCTTTTTCTATTTTGTAGTCAATGTTTCAGCTCGGATGTAACAAGGTTCGCATGATATATTTAAATTTCGAAAATTTTAAATTTTTTATTAAGCTAGAGTTTTGAAAATTGTCTAGAATATTCTCGTTTTGATCTAGAAGAAAGTATAGTCTTGTCTTTAAATTTCAAGAGTCTAGAATGTCTAAATCTAGACAGCAACACTACATAGATGGATGTGCCTTCATTGTAAAGTACTTTAATTCTTGTTTTAATGTAATTAGTTCAAAATCACCCTCCATAATGTTTACAGTGGCCATAATGTTTGCTACCGGAAAGAATCACGTACTATAAAAACCAGTCACCGTAATATTTACTACTTGTAAGTGGGATGATCATTCATTGGGAAGTACTTTCTTTGTAACCCTAATATAACTAGATTAAAATCACCCTCCGTAAAAACAGAAACTGTCCCAATTAAGCGAAAATATGTCCCAATTAAATTTCTAAAATGCCTGTGAAGTACCTATGAAAACGCTAGTAAAAATTACCTAGATAAGTGAAACCATGTTCTATCTGTAATGATGACTTGACATCTTATAAAATGCGTTATTGTTTATCTTATCAATGGCACAATATTCTTAGGTAGAGCATGGTTTTAAGTACTTGTTTTCTAATAAGTTTTACTTGTATTTTAATAGTTTATGTTTTCACATTAAAGTCTTTGCTAAGGACCTACAATTTTATTTTTATTTTACAAAGATCTGCAAAGCCTAAAACCCAGATCTCAAATCCCATTCAATTAGCGAAGAAACGCGCTAACTAGATGAGTTACCGCTGTACATAATAGTTATAGTTTCAATTGTGGTGTTGTTTGTCGTCTTACATATATTTTTAATAACAATAACTCTTACTGTGTACTGAAGTAATATTGTCAATAATAATCTTGTTTTGTTACAAGTTACCATTTCCCGTGTATAAAGTAAAAAATAATCCACAAAAAATATTTTTACCTGGGGCAAAATCTTCGATCTCTGATATCAGATCTAACCCATCCAAATTTCCCACAAGCCAAAAAAATAAAAGCTGATCAATAATCGTCCCAGCCACCTCGGACCAAAACAAGCAAGTGGTGGCCTCTAGACAGATTCGACTAATTAACAAGTCGCATAATTATTTTCCCGCGTATTTAAATGTTGAAGGAATTGTCAGAGAAGAAGACTCTTCTTGGTTTTAGACATAATAAAGGCCAGGTAATTGTTTATTAATGAGGGAACTAAAAGGAGGCAAGACAAGTGAAGACACTCTGCCGCAGGAGGACTACTTTTCAACCCTTCCCAATCAAACCCAATTTATTTAATTGATTACCCAGAGTCTAGTTCATGTCCATGTTACTAAAGATATCATTAACTAATATAATTATAATAAGTCGTAAATGATATTTAAATATTTAATTAGCTCTTACTACGGACATAAATTTACATACATATATTTAAATTTAAAATACTTTGGTTATATTCTCGTAAAAATTATAGTATATAATTAATTTAAATTTTAATTGCAAATTTCTTTCTAAGAAATAACAATCATTACTAACACCTTTTTAAAATAATATTCTAATAAACTGACTAATGTAGGCAATTAAGAAATATTTCTCATTTTTCATTTTTATTATACTTAGAAAATTTAAGAAATACCTTGTATTACTCATATTATTATATTATTGCACAAATTGTGAAATTCCTTAAAATTATGGTTTTATTTTACCTACCTATTAAAAATTATTGCACAATTAAATTCATATTTATTTGAGCCTATGAATAAAGTATGATGAATTGAAAAATGGAAACTATTTTCTTCGAAAAATTATGGGAAGTATCTATATGGTAATAAATAACACACTGAATTATTGTTTTACATCCTAAAATATTTATATCTATCACTTTATTGTCTTCATCGCATTCTGATATCATTTTAATAGTATTGAACGACGACTTATTGAAAAATTTCATTTGAAAATTAATATAATGTCGAACATTTGTTTCGTTTTTCCTGTCAACTAATTGTCAACTGCTAATTAGGGAATATCTGATTTGATAGTACTTTTATTATAAAAATTGCTGCCGCGGTAACATATTTTAGGCATTATATTATATATCTAACCCTAAACGTCAATAGTATATATTGTACAACAAGCATGTATACTCATTTTATATGAATATGACAGTTTGTAGCATAAACCGATATGTGTTTACAATATACTATATATTCGTAGCAATTTATTTATGTTTTGCTTGCTTTGCTAACAAAAAAAAAAATCATTCTCGAATTCAAAACTAACAGTTCGCAACCCAGAATCCAAAATATCTATTATATCTGTATCTCTTTTTGTTTGATATCTATATTAAGACAATCTTAATATTTCATATTTTAAGTTTTTCACAAGTAAATTTCTGGAGCTCATGAAAAATAGTACTTATGTGTTTTGATATTAGTAAAATAACGAAAGATTGATACCGATACTAATGTCAAAAGAAAAATATTAATAATGGCATGATATCATTAGTATGGGAACGTCCCTAATATACATATCGTAAAGGAAGTATACCAAACATTACTACTCGGGCACTGTAGAGCTAATTTTATGACGAATATTATCAAGGAACATATATGTTGAGTGTTGAATTGGTAGAGGTTGAAAAGTGGTGCTGTTAGGGATGCTCTGGCATCACACACCATGCAATTACGTTGACAAGCGTTTAATTGTGAGCGGAGAGGAGATATATTCTACTCTTATAATTTTATTTGTAGATGGCTTGTTACCTGGGCGCATTAAAAATTATTAATAAATTAAAATCATGATTAATGTGGGACTCCATTGCGACACTGGGCCTCAGGCGAACAATTAGAAGATTGTAATTAAAGCCCTAAAAAACCACCAGCTTTAATTTATGCAACGAATGCATCTTTAAGCCTGCACAAATTAAATAATACCGCGGCTAAATGTTCTTGATGTTTCCAAAACGAAAACAATATGCTTTTGCATTCTTCTCGCATTCTTCTTTTCTAGGCACTACATTCCCACAAGGAACAGGGCTCAAAGCAGATACTTATTTACTATCAATTGATTTTGGTTCGTCTCTAAACGTTTTTCCAATGAAATGAAACAAAAAGAAATCGTTTCTGTTGATTATGAAAATCGACCAGAGTTATAATACCATAGTGAATGTTAAATAAAAATTTGGTACACTTTGATAGCAAAAGTGAAATGGTCTGGTTCATCCATTACAACAAAAGGTGTCATAAACATTGTATTAGTATATTTCTGTATGTTTTGATTAAAAAACATATTTTTCTTAGGGTTTGTAAGAGTTTTTGAAAAGTTTTTTCAAGTATCAACAATCAGAAGTTTGTATTGGGGAAATCTACAATATTTAGATGAGTAAAAATTTCAAATCCTAACAATTCTTAAAATTCTTAAAATTGTTGTTGCACTTAATGTACGTCTGTCAGAAAATTGTAAATCCCAAAAAGAAACTATCAAACCATGGATATGATAAATCTCTATGGTTTCACGTTAAAAAAATACTCACGGTATAACCAAGTTTTCAATGTCATTCGTTATTATGATATATTACCTAAATCATGGCACTATTGTAAATATTTTTTATTTACTTATTAAATTGTTTTTTTATATTGCAATTTCGGAAAAATGTAGAAAGCAACACTCAACTTAAAAGCCCCTACTTTTTATAATTGTTACATAAATATCTATTTGAATCACTAGTACAAAACCACATTAAACTATAGATTATTTCACATTTTATTAGTTAGTAGCAATAATAATCTTTTAATTTAAATAACGTTAAAACTGCAAAAACAGAAACAAAATTAGATTTAGATTAGAGAAGTATTTCATGATTTCTTCAGTATTCGTTGCTTGTTGATATGCAGACTCATATTTTTTGTACAACCCTTTTTTTATCAAACAGCTATTATACATCGTAATTCTTGTGTCATATTTCATCGTAGTGTTATTTGTTATGAAATAAAACAATACAAATTTGCACTTACAGTTTATTCATATCGTTTATTAAAATATGATGACTGTTTCGTTCTTTCAGAAATCTTCATAATCTTCTTCAGCTGTATATTACCTTAGTAGGTCAGCTGTCGTTAAACATGAAAGAATATATAGATTATCCTATTATTATTAGGAAAATTAACGAAAAAAAATATAGGTACGCCGCTGTAGTATCAACAATGTATCAGGTATGCAAACAATCTATAATTTTATTATCTCAACAAGGATGATAATATATGGTCTAATCTCGAGAGAACATATGTTTGTTTAGAGTTTCTAATAACCTGGAAATCTATAACATTATGAATGTAAAATGAGCGCAAAGTATAGATTAGTGCGATGACGGTGTACGATAGGCGATATTAGCATATAATCTGATTCTATAATGTCTAATTATAGTAAAACGATTCTGAATTGGTAGCCATCTCTAAGCAGATCGCTTTTCTAACCTGTTATTTGTATTAGGCTACCAACAGTAGTACTCGCTACAAATGAAATCTTTAATTATAGATCTCTAAGGACTGCAATTTGACAAGCATTTTAATTATACTAGGGTAGCTATTATCAAAAATATGTAAATTCATGATTTGGCCTCATAAATATATTAATTACTTTTTAACCAATAAAAGAGATCTTCCTTGAATCCTACCAAAATTCCAGAACAAATTACAAAAAGAAGATTATACATATGCCTATCAAGATTATTTTATTAAAAAGAAAGGAATCTGATAGGAATCAATTTAAAGCTGTTTTGAAGACTGCATCACGTGTATTTGTATTTTACATTGGATTTGAAATTAAGTTGTTGAAAGAGTCTGTAATAAATATAAAAATTAATATGATCATATTCATCATTTACACAGATAATTGGTACGTTATTATAGGGAACATAATTTTCAGTACGACAATTACTGTTTAATTATATTTTTGGGGTTAAATTGTCTAATTTACAATTTATAGCAGATTGTGAACAATATTTTTAATAAATAATGATTTTAGTAATGTAAGAATTTTATATTTCGAGTAAATTTTCAATTCCGGTTGACCTATTTGGTCTTTTAATGCAATGAATCCAGTACCAATGGAGAAGTCGTTTAGATAAAAATATAATGTATATAGAATCATTGGCATGTACATGTTTGGGGACGAAAATGGTATGGCTGTTATGGCTAATGATACATATTATTGGGAGATGCTAAAAGTTTTTTTTTTTCAATAAACCACTTGAATAATATGTGATTTCAAAAAGATGGAACCATGTATTATGCAGTACGTTAAATAATCATTTTATTTCAAATCAAGTTTGTTAGTCCTGTTGTCTCTCAGGACGGTAACATTATTTGGCCAGCGAGGCCGAAACCGGTTGAGTTTAGATTAATTTATTTTAATAAATTAACAAAGCACTTTTTAGTACTGCATTTTAATCTCTTACAAGTTCCATATGTAATTGCTAATTACATATATATATTGGTAGATAAAATACAAATTTTGCTATATTTTATTTTTCATTCAGAACTCAAATCCGGAGTCTAATTTTGATCAATTAGTTTTGTTTTATACGTTATTTCAATTTATCATATTCGTTTGTTAATTTTTTTAACTAAATACATTATAATAGAACCTGTTAGTTATTGACAAATACTTCTTGAAAAGATTTAATTTAATTTTAACTTAACTGCATAACTTTCACTTTTTGTTAAGTTTTCGGGCGAAACTAGAAGATGAGTAAAAAGTTGAATATTCGGTTATAGGTTACGGTTTCGGTTTCGGCTGAAAATCGTGTTTCGGTCGGACACTACAAGGTATTATAATAATAAAAATGCGTAAAACTATTATTCGATCGAAACAAAATTTTGTTTTTATGATTTGATTCTATTGAAAGTATGTTTTTCTACTACGCTTCGCTCAATCAGCAATCTCAACCTATGTCTGTAATTTTTTTTTCAATCCTTGGTACACAAGTCATTATTGTGACTACAATTCAAGAACTATTTTCTTCTACCGATTTTGTAAAAAAGTTTTGGTATGCGGTTGATCGTCATTTAGTGTTTGTGATGTCGACTATTTACTTGCAGCCTTCACTTGTCGCTTCACTCAATCTACAATCTCAAGTCTATGTCTGTAAAGATCTATTTTCAATCCTTGGTACACAAAACACTATTATGCCATCAATCCAATTCCTTTTCCACCTAATTACCCATCTTGTGAAGAAATTTCGTAAGGCAGTTACCTATTTGTTTTCCGCACGCCACTGACCACCATCCTCTGATTGAAATTCCATCCTGTGTGTGAGGTCTAGGTGCTCTGGATGTGACACGGAGTCCCAGCGCTGCATACTAAGTACGCATTACCACCTTCCTCGAAACCAGGTGCCAACCGTCATGTTTACAAATTGCCCCTGATGCCCGTTTAAAATCATTACCGCCGCAGAATCGCCACATTCGAGGAGATTGCAACAATTAATATGCACCCAACGGGACATTTCATCAAACATAATTATATCATGCCGAGAAACAATTTCAATTTCACCAATTTTGGATAAATACCAAATCGAAACTTGATTTGCAATAACAATTAACTTTGTCTGAAAATTGGAGCACTCTTCTCAATAAGTAAATAAGAATACTCATTTATTTTCATTACTTTGTTTACGAAATGTGACAGACATTATGTATTTACCTATAGTCTCATTCTTTTTTTATATTGCCCACATTTTTAATAAAAATCCCTACTTATTTCCTCTACAGTTTTTTTAAGGTAACATTCAATCAGAATTTGGTTATTTCATTTCAATTCCGAGATACTTGCACAACAAGTTTGAACCCCAGAAAATGTTTTTTTTAATATATCTTAAAATTAGATTGAGACGAAAGCTCAACTATTTCACCAGGGATGTATATAAATCCGATTTTTTTTTAAATTTCAAAAACGTGTTTCAGAAAATAGCATTTATTATGAAACAAAAATTGTAAAGATTAAGTTATATTTAAAAAACAATAAAAAACTACTATAAAATCCGTATATAACGATACTGCTTATAACGGAAAATTGTGCCTACTTGCTTGAAAGTCCACATACGGTAAAAAAGTTATTGTACTTTTACCGGTTCCCCCAATTGTAAGACAAGTGATTTAAATCAATGCAACCCTGTATTTTACCATTAGATTCCAAGGTCATAATTACGCATTGAAATATTTTTTTTATATATCCTTCGAAACGAGTAGGTGACCAATGTTGTCTCCAAATTTTATTTTATTTTACTTGAGTAAATATCGAAACGCTTCTTTGATATATTCAGGCAGAATTGAATTTTCCTGTACAAGAGATATTTGTCCAGAAAATTTAAAAAAATTTAAGCAAAACGTTTCCGAAAGATAATTTAAAATTAAGGTTTTTTTTTTCATTTTGTACATGTATGCGGAGAAAACATTTCTTTATGTAACTTTTTCTTTAAAATGGAATTATAGAATGGTATTATCGTAAAGATTGTATCTCTGCTCATTTCTTGATACTTTTTTATACATTTTTTGTGATGCAACTTTAAGAGCAAATAACCTGGATAAAAAAGAAATAATAAAATTTTATTTGGAAATTTTGTATCGTAGCATAGAGATAAATCATTTTAAACTTATTTACATTGCATTTTTTTAAACTCAATTTTACGTTGAAAATACAAAAAAAATTAAGGTGCAACTATAAGTGGAAATAATTTAGGAAGAACAAGTGTTCATGTACTAGCCATCTTAATTAAGAATATTTTATATGTAGTACAATTTAATATTTTTTACACAGGTACAATTTAATGATAATAGCCGTGTGTATAGTCGTTTAATTTTAATATAACATCGATTTAAATGATAAATTAAAATAATAACCAGTCTTCAAGTATAAAAATATCAGAAACATGAAATTCTCAAGATATCAACTTGCAAATTTGGTTGTAAAATTTATGATTGCGTATTAATTGCTGACTGGCTGACCACCAGAGAAAGACATAAAATTAATCTGTCACAACTGGAAGATTTATTCGTGTCATTACAGCCCTGCATTGATAATTACTCCCTGGTCATGCGTATGGGCCGTATTCCAGTAATTAACATCAGGGGAGATTACAGTCCACGTCAACAGGATCATGTCTTCATTGGAAACAGCTGAAAGCGATGTTTAACTTACAGTCGCATTAAGTTGTCTAAATTTTTCTTAAGATTAATGTCCTTTTAAAAAATTACTCGCTGATTTCGAAAATTACAGACATTAAACTATATCTTAATTTATCACTTGATACATATTCAACAGTAATACACCAATTATCCAACGACATTTACTTCTTTTTACTAAAAATTGCTACAACTAATCGCTTCATTTAAATACAAAAAATTATAACAGTGTTTTCTTTTCGTTCTTATTTATTACTTTTATCAATCAAATTTTCATTTATCTAGCCACTAAACCATGAATATAAACATGTAAGTATCCCTGATAATATTTTTCCTGTCAATTATAATAATCACTGTCGAATATAAAACATTTACTTCCGTAGGTAAACAGATTAACTGCAATTGTAACAAATTTACCGTATCATATATTAAATGGAGGTAGGCAGAAACAAATTCTCATATTTTCATAATTAATTAAAATTAACACCAAAATCTAATCAGATCTAATCTAGGGTAAATGTTATATCCAAAAATTCAACTATTTTTATTTGTTCGTATTTGAGTAATCATTACGACAACACGATTTTAATTTATTTACGGTTATATCCGTCCGAGTGTGTGAATAGATGAATGGATGTGTGGATGAGTATCGTCGTAACGATTACTCAAATACTAATGAATAAAAATGTTGAAATTTTGGATATAACATTCAGACATCCTAGATTAGATCTGACTATATTTTGATGTTGATTGTGCAAATGGAAGCGGCGATTCCATGAAGATCTGGAATGATTTCCTGAAATAATTATTTAATATTATGTCATTAACTAAAATTGTATGCTTCAACTTTTTTTCTACCTAGTTTCATTTAACTATTACAAGTTATTAATGATACGGTTAATTTGTCACAATTGTAGTTAATCTTACCTAAGGAAATAAATCATTTATATTTGACAGATATGTCTGTAACAATTATTATAATTGACAGTGCAAATATTATAAAAATAATTATCAGATAATCTAAGAATAATTTAAGCAACACTGTAAGTAGGGAAAATAAGAACCAAAAGAAAATGTGCAAAGCAAAAAAAATGTAACAGATAAGAAATATAATAAAAAACAAATAAGTGATCCTGATTATAATGGAAAATGTAAAGAGGACAGGCGAAAGATTACGTGCTAGCCATGTTAGATTTTTTTTATTTTGCGTAATATGATGAGTGACGACAAGTACAGTGTTATCGTTAACCAATGACATTTGTTGATAATATTCGGTCGTGCTGAACGAAGCAAATAAACGGATGATAATTGAAGAATGTAAATTAATTCTGATTGTTTATTTGAGTATGATGAAGTAGTTTCTCAACAGCAGCAACAGCTATTTTTGAAATTCTCGGCGTTGATGTACTCGAGTTGCTCAAATCCTCTAGTGTTTATCTTGCTCTTCACGCAGACTCCATATATGAATAAAATTGATTCAAAGAAGTCTTAAGTATTCTCTCTTCTTTTTACTTTGTTTCTGCATTACCACGCACAATTATACATGTCTTTTTCTTTTACGAACACAGCTAATAACATCATAGAGAAATAATTACAGAAATATTCGGAAAAATAATAATATGATATATACATTATTCATTACTTATAATTAGTTAATACGAAATGAAATATTTTTAACAATATACGAGTACAGATATCTCGTATGGAAACATTTCAAAAAATTAAAATTAATATTAGTCATAGCTTAAGAAGCATTTATTATATAGGGTGACCAATCAAACTGTTTAAGCAAGGGATCCTGAGAACTATAAGAGATACATCGGTTAAATAAGACAAAAGTTGCCTTGTGTGGGGGTCATTTTATACATGTTTTTGTTTTTCCCAAAAGACGCATAAGTAACTAGATATAAGCAAAAATATATTTTCTTTAATTTTCAGAAACAATAAAAAGTAATTTTTGTAAGAAATAGATACTAAAGAATTTGTCTGGACGGAATTTGAACTCATGTTCACAGAATCACAATCTACGGTAGTAACGAACATTAGTTATTCCAGTATTTATAGTTAATATTTACGATCGTTTTGTTGTTTATAGTATATAAGTATAGAACTTATATGAGGTATTTAAATTTTACAAATTTTAATGCATATTTTTCATGAAACATTTTGTCGGTAAATACAATAATATATTCTCTATGATGCCTTTTCCACAACAGCTACACTGTCTGAGAGAAAATGTTTTGTGAACTACTTCTACTATTATAAATTATTAAAATTATTTAAAATATTTATGTTGGTAGCCATATTCCTGATAAGTTCAATATAAACTTGTAGGTTTCTTTAAATTTTGGTAGCTAGTAGAAATATCTATTAACATCCCTAAGATTGTTATTATAGGATCGTAACTACCGAAGATATAGGTTTGAAATTCGAGTTGTTGGGTGAGGATTTTAAAACATTTAATGCCTGTATGAATCATAGTATTCGTCGTATATTTAATAGTTTATTCGTTTCAGAAAAAGAATACGTTATTGATAAATATTAGTTCATAAAATTCTCTTATCAATAACCTCTTCTTCATCAAGTCTCTATAGGTTGAAATGACGCCATAGTTACCGGTATTTCTAAATAAATTTATATAAAAAAAAGTTATTATTGTACATATACGTTTATAACTTAGATAACAGCTTACGTTTCTAAAACAAAAAAGTAATTATGTGAAGAAATCAATATTAATTCAGTGACTTTTTATAAAAATAATAAATTTATTGCTATCATGAAACAACTATTCAAATTAAAACAATTTTGGACACAAAGACTTCAATGATGGATCACGGTACAATTTATATCTAATTTAATTCTGCATATTTTTATCATATTATCTATAATTTTTATAATAATTTACCAATAATGATAAAACAATGCAATACAGTAATATTTTATTACTTATAAACGTTTCTGCTATATTATGTATAAAGTAGTATGTATTTAAATGTAGGAGTTCCATGCCAGATGTTTTCTAATATTTTTGATATAAACATTAAAATTTATGATACAGATTAATTTATTATATTAATTAAGTTAATATAAATATAAATTGAAAACAAGAAATATAGAGCGAATAAAATATTAAAAACTCTAAATTTATGACTTAGACTTATTCGGTATCTATAAATTTCTAAGCGCGTGCCTATTTGATATAATTATATTCCTACAATAAATTATAAATTAGTTACTGTTTTATTATAAATAATAAAACGTTTATTAATTCTACTAGCACACGTGTTCAAAATATTTAAATTCAAATATTTACTACTTCAAATGTGGCTATCGCAAACTTTATTTATTTTGAAAATTCTTCAGTACAATAAGTAATTTCAGCCTTGGTTTACAACAAGCCAATATTGCAAGAATTTAAACAAACAAAAGTGAAATACTTATGTAAATATATTTGATACAACGACCTTGCTACTTGCTTATAACGACTTAAATTGCAATAGGAAAGTTTCGAAAATTCTTATTTTTTCAGCAGTTTTAAAATTTTACAAAAACCTATTGTTGATTTTAATTTCTCTGATTAAAATTCTTTACCATGTATTTCCTAAATAAAAGTAGCTTTCGAGGTGTAATCTTAACGCTGGCTAGAGTGCCCGAGAGATGTCGTATAGTAACCTCTCTCTCTGCAGTTTTATTGTTTTATTATTAATTATTTTTTAATTGAAAAGAAAAAAATCATCTGTGTAAAATTATTTCGGAATTATTTATTACTTCCAACTTTCGTACTTGATTCAAAATGAAGATAAATGTCTTTGTTTAGATATAATTAATTTTTTTATTATTAAAAGAATGTGTTCAAAAATGTGAATTAAACAAATATAATACAGCTTTTAGGATTTTCATACATTATCTTGTTCTTTGGATTCCAATTTATAGTAAGCAGAGTTTTTCGGCTTCTAGCAAATTATTTTGATCTTTCTAATTTACGCGCCGAATATACCACTGTTGAATGCTTGAATGATTTTGAGAACAGATACTTCACCATTGGTTGAAGCAGAGTTATTTCTGCTTACCTCAACATGCTTTAATGCAATGATCAAATTTACACTTTTTTCCATTTCGTACGACTTATAAGTTAAAGAAATTTGATTCTGCAGAAAATAATTTTATATTTATTAGCTTATTTTAAAAAAGATGAAATTAAATAGTTTGTGCCAGAACTTATGGGTAAGCAGATCTTACCTTGCTTGCCCTGGTCGCACGCCACTGATTATTATCTTTTTTTAATACAGCAGATCTGACACACCCATTAATAGGTAATAGGTAAGAAATGACTGATATATTTATTTTTAATATAATAAATAATAATTGTAATAAGATAATTAGCACAGCAAGATAATTGAAGGTATTATTCTTACAAGTGTAAGAAATGAGTAAAAACATAATTAACAATAATTTATCATAGGAAAGAAAACAATATTAGCATATGTTTTCCATGTAATGTAAAACAACTATACCTTATTATTAAACACCTGTACAGCTTATAAAAACTATATCATTATTCAAACATTTGTAATAAATAAACATAATTCCATATAATTCGTACAATCAACTAATTCTTCATCGGGTACGCCTTGGAAAGTAATTGAATATGAACAAGTGACTGCCTAAGGGAAGAGAAACAATTGCACTAGAGGTTATTAATTTCGCATTGTTTGGATCGTAGTGTGCGTACAGCCGCGGGAGATGTCACTGTAGGTGTTAATTGACAGTAATTTGATTAATTGCGAGATGTGGGAGGGAAGTCATTTTTGTTTATCAATCAACGCAAATATGGGATTCTAATGGAGACACGTGAAACAATCATATACGTAGAAAATTAACATATATTAGTTATTTACGTTCCAAAGGCATTGTGAAGAAGTTTATTTATTTTATTTGTCGTCATAATGCCCCAGCAGATATTATGCACCTTATAATGTACCTCCATTTCACGACATTGAAATTATAGTAGTACGAAAACATATTTCAGTTAAATTATTATTTATGATAAAAAATTTTTTAAAAGATTTGAGTTTGTAGCGTCATTTGTCGTTGAAATCTTTTTAAAAATTTGTTACCGAAGTAATCTCTCTTAATTTTATTTCAAATAGCAATTGCATATTTATATTTAAATTTATTTATTGTTTTGGGAATCAATTTCTAATAACTATTTACGAGTTATAAAATGCCGCATTTTGTGTAACTGTGTGATATTTGCGAAGCGAGCAAAGTTTTGGAGAGAGGTATGTAACGTCATGTAAGAGAATTAGATGGAGAATTTGAATATATTCGATAAAAAAATTCTATCATAAAATAATTTACATTTGACAAATAACCCCAGTTCCATATTTAAAATCATATGACATTGACAATGTTGATAATTGACATTTCCATGGCAATTAAATTTACATCAAAATAATCTGTTCTGTAATATCATCAAAATATATTTATTTTATTCTATGAAATGGCTATATTGATATATTATACATTGTTTCATTAATAGTTATAACTATTTATCACTAACAACATTTTCGATATCATTAAGTAATAAAAATAAGTTTATTAAATTCCCACTTTTAGCTACACTGCTCTCTTATTCTCCTAAGTGACGTTAGACAAGGCGCTGTTACCTAAATTTCAATTTCGAATGCTAATTTCAGTGAAACTAAGACCATTTATAGTTTTTGTCATTATTATTGGTAGTCACAATAGTTTTTATACTTATTTTCCTTTAATTCGACAATTGTCATATAGCCTATTATAGAAAATGTACTCGTGTAAGCACTTCATCCCAATATCAATATAATTTTGTTGTTCTTACTTAGTATAACGCGTTTGTTATATACCCTATAATGTACTTCATACTCATGCCATAAACCTACTAGTAAGTATAAATAATAATTCCTTCTCATTAGTGCAGTAATGAAGCTCCTGTTTCGCTATTAAGATTCTCTAGGTTGATGCATTGTGCTGCTTGGAATTCCCTGATCGTAGTAACCGTTTGTGGAAGTCCCGGATCGGAACCCCCGGATAAAAACCTCTGATTAATATCGGCGGAAGTTAGCGAAGAGACCGCGCACCGTATAAGACCAGACGCGACTTTAATTCATCAGCCAAGCGGAATTCATTTCGCTATATAAGACTCGCGTACGGCTACAAATGATCCAACACTGAGATACACTCATTCGGAGAATATCCACATACGTGCCAAGTTTACATATCGACGACGAATGGAGGTGAAGTGGTGATAGGATTTTTTCAAAATTTTCTCAAAAGATGACGTTTAGTAAATACTTTTAAGGAATTACTACCGAAATCATTGAGTTCTGTATCTCAATCTCCAAAATTATCATCAACTGTCACGGAACACTTATTTTCTCAATAACTAACGGTAATTGATAAATGGAAAAGTAGCTACTAACAAAGTTTAATGGAAAAATACTATCTCTTATCAGACAAAAGTTTTATTGTGGATAGTAGGTGTTCCACTAAAATATCTAGCTCAGTATTCAGATGATTAAAGAAAACGTCTCGTAAATACCCTATGTACTAAAAATCAACCATTACCGATTTTGCGGTAAAGTAGATCTGATAAATTTAGCAAATGATAAGAAGCCTTAAGTGATATACTAATTCTACGAGAATATTCCACTAAATAGGAAAGCCATGTAAATTATCTAGTCAAAAAAGCAAAAAAGGCACCGTCTCTGTTAAAAAAAGCTTTTAAATCTCTTGTCAATATCTCATGTGTTACATTATAACAGACTTACACCCTTTCATCTTAGAATATATCTCCTGAGTCTGGAAACTAAACTATACCAAAGATATCTCACTGATAGAAGTTCAACGGAAAGCCACGAAACTTGTTAAGAATGAACATATCATGTTGTAACTTGTAACAAATATAAGACACCTACTTTATGAAGAATGTCTTCAAAAAGAAAAGACAACTGTCTTCTTGTTGATTTTCTAACAAACATCTTTAAAACTAATAAGATCAAATGATGCTAAATGGTCGGTAATGGTAATATATTTATTTATATTTTTAAACAAATGTAAGCATTCTGTTTATTTCTATATTTATCTTCTAATACTTGCTCCGTATCCTGTCTGACAAAAGAACCCATTTTTATATATTTTGTAACGCCTAGCTCCTCGAGAAGTGGGTGATAAATTAGTAGCATTGGTCTTGTAAGGGTGTTACAAGTTTCTAGTAATGGTAGTTATTGAAAGACGTGCTACAATTTGGTGGCGCCAGTCTCCTTCGAAAGCGGTATTTCAATTGTAGACAGTGGTATTATATAATTACTTCAATAATTAACTGAGTTTAAAATTAAATAAATAATTGTTTTTACGGATTTAAATTTAGTATTTCCCATAAATGCTGTAATACTGAGTTTCGGAGTGTATGAAATATTTTCGAATTAAAATTCTCTATGGAATATACCCTAAATCTGTGGCTATTGAATGGCGGGATACCTGTATTACATATATGTTGTATTTAATTTATACTCGTATAACTAAACACACCAATTTATTACTACTGCCTGTACATGAAATAAATAAAAATTAATTATATAAAACTATGAAACAAGTACATCAAATATTTAAAAATCATTGCCACTACCAAGACAACACATAAAAGAAATCTGTATCACCTTCTGTTGGAATGAACACATCATCTAGTGCCCCGTCAGCATCATTTGGAAACAATATGGAATGACAGGCTGGTTGCATTAAGTCGGATAAGTGGATTACGTTTGCGGATCCGACGATGTAGGAGGCTGGGAGCCGAGCTACCGGAGCTTTGCCCATATACGCCACCAGCCGACCACCTACTGAGCCCGAGAAGAATGGGGTTGACGACAACATGTCTTATTCAACGGAGATGTGCTCGGGAAAGAAGAGTAGTAGATGGCTTTATTCTACGATAATAGAAAGATCAATAACTATGGCATTGCTGGCGTATGACAGATTACATTATTTGACAATATATATTTGCACTGAATTTGTTTATATTTATTTGTTAAAATATTTTTAAAATCGTTTCGTTCTTTTGGACACAATCACTTATGACATTCAACTATCATTAGGCCTATTTATACATTACTTAGGTTGGTGTCCATTTAAGTAATGTACTTTTAAACTATATTTACAGAACAACAACTTTTGACTATTGATCCTTGTGTGAAATTAACATTATTAAAAATATTAACACCATCTTACATCCGAAAATCGGTGTCATGTGAACTAATCTATTTATAATTAAAATTCGTTGGTGAATACAAATAAATAGATAACACTCACAATAAATTTATCTATTTTTTTGATTTGACTGATCCAACTGTCCCAACTATTTTGGAGGGTTGGTAGATTGAACCCAGGTTGAACGGATTCAATTCGTTTCGTATCTCTTTCTATCAACTCATGTTCCTTATTTTTCATGACAGGCATGATAGCAAGGCGGTTTGTTTTGTAAGTAAGTTTTATATTCAAAAGTAGATATAGCATTCAAAATGTCGACAAGATTTGACATTTAATTTGACAATTTTAAATTTAATGCTAATTTTTTAACTACTAGCTTAAAGTGGAAGATTAATTTGCAAGTAAAATGAGTTACTTCTAGATCATTTCAGGGTTGATCCTAAAGGTGCCGAATGTAACATGACGGAATACATTATAAATATGTATATTCTTTTCTTGCAGCGTTTTTGTTTTAGTTCTCAAAAAATTTTAGTTTCCAAATTTTTGTAGGCGTTCAAACGAATATAGAAATAAATATATATACTAAGCCAAATATATCAATGAAATACTTATTCGCAATTCTTATTATGTTTTTTCAAGACCGAAACAATTACAAAATAAAAATTTTGAAATATTGTACTTATCTAATGAATTTGTAATTTTTAAATTAAACTTTGATAGTTGCTATGTTCCTATTTACTTAGCAATTATCCAGTAGGTAAGTACTATTCGATATTACTTACAAATTACAAATTTGTTATAATAAATGCTGCTTTAGAAACCAAACCGGTAGATATAAAATATGTGATTGTGCAAAAATTAATATGAAATTCATATCACGTATTTATTACCGCAAACCACCTTCTATTTAAAGGTAATTATAAACCTTGTAATTATTGTTTGACATTTTTTCTACTTAACTGATATAACTTTATGATAGAGAAACAATATAATTTATGTAAATTACAAGTTAAAAGCTGTTAATGAAAATTACCAGGAAACATTATTCCCATATTGTCTACAACAATACTGACCCATATTCAAAAAATGTTGATTTAATCATCGATTTTCAATGCATCGTCCAGTGAGGAAATTAGCATAGGCTGTGGGAAGATTGCGCGTAAAAAATAACAATTATTGTGCGGACTGTGGGCTTTGTGAAGCCGCTGACCCTTAACCCCGAGGTTGAGACAAATTAGAGGGTGTCACAATGACGGATTTCGCAGGAAAAGAAGCAAAAGAAGCGAATCTTCTGCCGACAAAGTGTGGGCTGGACCTCGCGAAATCGAAAAATCGCAAAAATCCAACCCACTGTGGGAAGATGCTTATTGTTATTGAATAATTGTTACGCTGGTGGGAGGAAGTCAAGGTTACTCTTATGTAATATTTTTGCAAGAGTGACGTTTATGAGGCGATAGACTGTGGGTAGCTAACATTGGTCAATTTTCTAAACATTACTAGAGAAAACACTTAGGTTTTACAAACAAAAATTGTCATTTAATTTATTTACTCTTTATCGAAGTACCAATAGGCATATATGTTTTCTTATGTATTAAGTGCTAGCTTTGATTTCCAAGATAATTTAGTTTTTATTCCTTCGAAAATTACCACATAAATAACACTAAAAAATACTCAATTGTGATCGGTATAAGAATATAAAATAAAATTTTCGCTCTTATATTTATGTTTCAAAAATGTAATTTATTAATTATAAAATCACTATAAATATAAGGGTCTTCAGTATGATAGTTAAATTCACATTTTCTCACTTATAGAATATACAGGTGTTCACTTTATTTTGTCCACTCTTGCTATGTCAAAAACTACAAGAGCTACGAGATTTTTGTTTGAAGTTAATTTTTAGTTAAATAATAAAATTCCTATATTAGCATTAATTTTGTATACTTTTACCTAAAAATAACAGGTGCCATGAATAAATAGAAAACAAACGTCAAATTCTATTTTTTTTAATTTAAAGATTTAGCGTGAAAAGAACGGTTGATTTTTATTTTTTTATAGCAACTGCTATTTTCAGGTAAAAGTATATAAAATTAATACCAATATAAGAATTTTATTATTTAACTAAAAAATAAACTTCTAGCAAATAATTGGATTTGAAATGTTGTGTAGATTCCAAATATTCAAAAATATGTAGGTATTCAATTGAAAATAAGAAATTTGTACTCCATATCTTGACAACAACTAGTTTAGAAAAAATTTATTTGCCTCATTTTATTAGTTTTGTAAAATAGAAGTTCTTTGCTAATTTAACAGACCTCGTAGCTCATATAATTTTTGAGATAGCTATAATGGACAAAATAAAATGAATGTTCTTAGTACAAAAACATTGTTTAAAATCTTTTAACAAAGTTTATCGATCAGAAAAAGAAAATTATTTTTTTTTGATTCAATTGAGTTCCTTTTTTCAATTTTCAATTGAAATATGTGCTAAGTATTTATTAATTCGTAAAATCTTAATAGTAAAAATATGTAATAAATTATGAAAAATTTCATGACATATATCAGCACAATAGATGAAAAAAAAAAGTAATGTCCTCCTTCATTTAACAGAAACTTACTACAAATCGCTTTTAGCCAGAGATTCGACGTCACTTGGATGCGCACACTTTTTTAAAACTATAATTATTTAAAAATGTTTTATATTTTATAGTATTTTGTACATCAATACTTTCTATTTAACATTAAAATTAATATTCATTGAAAATTTCTTTAAAGTGTTATTCCTGAAAACTACTTTGAGGATATTTGTTAAGATTCACCTAATGTAAGATTTTTTAATTTTAAAATTATTAAAATTTAAGAGATTTTAATGCATGAACAGGGTTCAATCTTGGAGATTGAATATTATTGCTAACGAAACTCATTTTAATGTTCATAAAAAATTTGATTTCTCTTCCTAATCCTTGTCGTACTTTATGGTCGTGGGTTGTCAAAACAAATTTGAGACAATAAAACAAGTTTATGAATTAGGAATCATAATCTTGTTGGGTGGTCGTGTCTCAACCATTCATTAGTCCCACAAAATCAACCATGAACATTTAGAAATGATTGCTACAAATTTATACGTTTTGATGTATGTTTAGCTATTCATAAACACCAATAAAACTGACTAGGTGTGTAAATTATTAGTCTTTTATTCATTAAGTCAATAAAATGCCATTTCGAAATATTATCTTCACTATATGCCATGGCAAAAATTAAATATTGTTGCTAATTTCCATTCAATATGATATAATCAGATTTATTGATACTTTAGTGAGCGAAGGATTTCTTTCATTCTTTTCCGTATCCGAAACTTTCAATGTCTAAAGAGACAGGCCTTTATATTTTAAATTATATATATTTTGTCTGTGCTTTAGTTTTCTATGAATGGATGTCTTAGGTCACACAATTGTTTTCGACGATTTTTATACCTATGTATTTTAGCTTGTTTTGGAATAGAGATATGCCCATAAAATTAGTATTGTGTTCCGAATTCAAAACTGATCAAAAAACAAAATTATCAATTGCTTACTTCTTAAATATCGATTTTTCAGTTTCGATGATTATGGTAAATTGATTATTTTTTTGATATATGTATATATAATTTGATGTGAAAACCGATTTTTTTAACTCTTTGGCATTCCTTATGCGTATACTATTTTTTCTTCGATCAAAGTGAATGTCCCTCAACATCAGTAGAAAAGAAAATGAGTTAAATTAAAATTTATTCAAAAATTTGTTTCCATTATATTTACAAAACATTCCTCCCATTTTTAAAGTTTTCAAAATTTTGTCCTTTGTGGTTGTTTATTTATTTATCAATAATTGTAGTGTTAGTAACAGTAGTACCCAATGTACCTATACTAAATCATTCCTGTGCCTATTGTACTAAATATGAATTTATTTACCGCTCAGCCTTTTATTAGACATAGAGACAAATAAAGCATTTAAATCCTAATTAATAAACCTGTTTTAATGCCCAATCGTGCAAAAATTGTGTCATATTTACTGCAATTTTATTTATTATAAGTATAATAGTTATTTTTGCATTAAGTATACGAAATTTATGTTGTTAGTGCGTAAGATGTCACTTTTTTTACTCGGCAAGCCTCATCAAAAAAGTCAGTCGAAGGCACTATAAACATTACACGCAGAAAATACAAATAATATTTTTTACAACTAATTTTCGTCATTAATTATAGAGTTATATTTTTATTTATCTTTATAAATTGAGAGAAGAAATGTTTTCCATCACCGTGAAAAAACGTTTTCCAAAACCGTGAACAAACGTTTTTCTAGATATTTGACGCACAATGTCAAGGTAACCTAGCAAGTATGAAAAAATCGTTTACTTTATGAATTGTTATTAAAATACAAATGTTAACATTTTTCGACAGTTGTAGAAAATAGTTATTTATGATATAAGTGTTAAAAGTGACATTTTATGAGTGAGTGGGGAAGTTTGAAACGAGGCGAAGCCGAGTGTAACAAACCCCACGAACGAAATAAAATCACTTTTAACACAAATATCATACACTATTTTTCCTACGACCCTAGTTATGAATTAGTAAATAAAAACTAAGGATTATAGAATGACATTTATGACAGGTCATGATGTATTTGTTATGAAGAATTGACAACAAGTGTTAAAAGTTAATTTGTTTTTACAAACTACAACGATTTAAAAGTATTCACTGTGTTATAAACTGTTATTTTTAACTTGCTAAGCAACCGTTAAAAAGAATATTTTTAACAGTGGTCGTAGGAAAAAATAATTTGACTTTATTTTTGAATAAATCGGTTGTTTTGAGGGTCACGCGAGAACGTGTATAAAGGGAGATGTTATTATAGTAGGAGGTGCGAGGTTTTTTTCATCGTGCTGCGTAGAACGGTATCTTAGAGGGTCAACGCTTGGGATGAGTCAGCGTTCGTCACTCCGTCACACCTCTTCATTACCACTGATTATTATTCAGAGCCCAGCACCGTCTATCATTCCGCGCAACTTAAAACTGAGGATTTATTAGACAAATTACAGCCCATTGTGTGAGAATGCCTCTCTATTAACCCACCAAGCTTTCTAATCGCACACGACGGAGTCTTACCGCTACTTCGAAATATCTTCATGTTCTTCAAATTTAATTTTGTATGTGCTCCATGGTGTAATGAGAAGGGTATAATCTAATGAGGTTCTGGCATCCTGAATTCGAATCCAGGCTAAATAATATATAATAAGTGACCTTTCTATAGCAAACTATAAAATACATCTTCCATAAAATTATTTCATCTTTACCGAAAAGATATCAGATCGACAAACTCAGTAAAGAGTAATAAATGTGATATATTTCCAAATAAAAACGTATTTTTTTTGAAACCAAGAGCAAATTCATTGCTCTGTATTCTAGAGCAGTATAACATTTTTTCTCCCACATCTAGTGATGTAAAATTCCCGGATATTTATTCTCAAGAAATATATTTGATAGTAATACCTCTAGAGATTTGGCCAGATATTTTTACTTCCTTGTACGAAGTAAAGAAAATATTATAATCGCGAAAAATTTCGGATTTCAGATTTCAGCGGAAATATCTATTTTGACTATCCCTGTATCCACTTTGACGTGATGTCTGTACTTATCTCGCACAATTCGTACGTACAAGGAAGTCATGTGGTGTCCACATCAGATTTTTTATGTATATGAATACATGGTTTCTTGGCAATTTGTTAAAAAGATTTTGACAGGACAAATCTCTGAAACAAATTGCTATCCAAAAACCAAGGGTGAATATTTATTAATAAAAAAATTTCTGTGCTAAATTTCAAACCTCGAGTGGTATTTATTTGTCTAGATAATTCCACGATTAAATAGCATTTGAACCTATTATGTAGTATTATACTAAATTAAAAATTATTTTATTTACTTGACATATTAAAAACATTGAGAAGAATTCATTACCATAGAGAAGGTAATGGAATTATCTATATTTCCATATTGGGAATTTTTATGTACAGTAATTTTTTATTAAAAGTTCAAATACAAATTTGTAGTTAAAAAAAGTCAAATACAATCATACCACACAAAAAAATACAGATGTTGAAACCAGATGATATTAAGACTTTTTGTATCGCTCATTTCAATTAGTAGAATTTCATATTCAGATTCCCATTCGCTTCAGAATCAGATTCAAATTGAAAGCTTTTTTTACTTATTTTAAAAAAAATGAATACAGCGCTACTAGACGAGTCTATACAGATGTGTCTATGAATTTGCAGCAACAAATAAAAACAAAATAAAAAGAAATTAAAATTGATTTTATTACCGGATATATTTCGACATAAAATCCCTTCCAGAGGAATATTCTCATCTTAGATCATTATCCACGATAAAAAAATTGTTGTACAAATTATATATTCATGCCTTTTACGAACCAGAAAAAGAAGTAAATTCATAATTTTATTTTTAAAGTAAAGAAACTGAAATGAAACCATTATTTTAAATTATTATAAATCCGCAATGTTTTCTGAATTTTTATATTGTAATAACTGGACCTAAAACCTGATTATTATTGCTTATTACATGAATAACTTTTCTAATAAATATTACCTCAAAATGATTATCCATATTTATTAAACTTGCTGTTTCAATTTTGTAATATTTAATTTTGTTTCAGGCTCCACATTTCAAGAAATCTTCTCTTCTTAAATGTGTAAGTTTACTTTATTATTATTCGTGAAAAACTGTTTTATATTAAAAAGATCATAATATTATGATCTTATATTATCCCTAATAATTATGGCTATGCGCATAAATAATTCAAATTCCAAATAAATTTCATTTTAATTAAACGTAACCTAACTAAATTACGCCTTCTAACCAACAGAAGCTCTTCTTAGACACCGCTGCCACAAATATTTATCTAATTAGAAGAAAGCTTCGATATAGCTTCATAAAACCTAATTATAACTTTAGTGAAATCTCATCAAAACTACATTCCGGAAATATGCTCATCTGCATTAATTATTACGCGTTGGATTTATGTGCAGGCTTTATCGAACAAATAAATCAAGTGTTTAATAACTGATATTAATCGAATAATTTGGTCGGGTTATGTGTCATTAGGAACCATAACATGTAATTTCGTCAGGCAATTATCATTCTCTGCATTCGGAGAGATTTTAGATTAATCACTATATTTTTATTTCTTCCAACAATTTAAAAAATGTCAAACAATGTTAAAAATGGTAGTGTAATAAAACATTATTGGGATGTAATCAATTTATAAAAAAAACAATTAATCTTTATCGGTAGTAAGAGTAGTTGTAAGACACTTCCTCATTATGACTTAATATCTGCATCCGGACATTGTCATTTTCATCACTTAATTACAAAATTACATTTATTCCCATGAGAGTTTTGCAAGATCTGGGATGAAAACAGTTATCAATGCACTAGTAAAATACAAATCAAATTATTCTGAAAATAAAAATAATACACCTCTAAACCTGTACCGTAAAATTTACCATTTTACCAGATATATATCTGGCATGTAGAGTGCACTATAAAGAACATTTTTGTGGGTAATTGATGGTAACGAAGAAGACAAATCTATTAATTTAATACTAAAAAGAACTTCTATTGAAACAATCTAAAATATGAGATTATGAAAAAAAACACACCAAACTTGTACGTTTTGTATTATTTAGAAGCACTCAAAACTGTTGTGAGAAAACATTGAACAAATATGTGTTCTATTCAATCATTTGAGTCTCCAAGTTTGTGTGGTATCCTGGCATTGAAGTCTATTACATAGTTTAGTTTAAAATTTAAATTAAAAAACCAGTATAATTTGTGGTATTTCTTTTGATTTTTATATTAATTCCGACTCATTAGAACAATACCACACTTTTTTTTTGTAAGCACTTAAGCATCTTTTGTGACTTGATTGATTTACAAGGTAGAAATTTAATTTCTTTGTCGCCTGCCGTTGGAGTAGAAATAGTTACTTCTACGCTGCCAGAGTAGAAGCAAAATAAAAAGGTATCCATAGGAACTAGGTAAAATCAGGGAATAAGAAATAACTTGTACAATAAAAACCACTAGTATCGCCCTAAATGTCACTATAAATCTAAGCCACCATCAACAACAAATTTAAATTGATAACCTACGAATTGAACATAAAGTAGTAAATTATTTTTAAAATATCTACGTTTGAAGAAAATATAGAATGTGTCATTCAAAGTAAAAGTGTCTTTATTCGCCTCGCATACAATTGCACGACGAGCGAAGGCACATCTCTTTCAACTCTTAATAACACGATATACATTTTTATAATTTTTGTTTATAACTACAAATACTTAATTTACATAGAATGAAATGCAAAAGAATGTCACAGAACTGAGCTGCAGCACAGATTTTGATCCCGGGTCATTAGGATCCGAGTCATGTCGCTTATCAGTCATCACGATCTCGCACTAATAAGATACAAGCGCATTGTGGTAGGACAGCCCGTGATTTTTATCTCCGGAATCGAACATAAAGTGATAATGAAGTAGACGGCCATGGATCCCAGTCATCAAATCCTGACCTTCTTACTCTGATCGCTGATAATTTTTTGCAGGAAATACGGAGCGATCGTAAAGATAGACACAAATAATTAAAATTGAAGGATTGGATTTTGAATTCATTTTGACGCAAAATTAGTTCATTATTTTCCACTCACGTTAGTAAAAACACACTTTGATAATGCTTGCTTTTGGAGTTAAAATATTGAAAAGAAAATATCATTTTATGACTTACTAGTATAGTAAATTGGTATAGTAAATATAGTAAATTACTATTAAGTACATATCTAAAATTAGTTCACCTCTTTCCATACATGTTAGTAAAGACATACTTTGATGATACTTGCTTTTGGAGTTAAAATATCATTTTATGAATTTCGAATGGAACAGAGTATTAATTAACTAAAATAAAATATGATTTAATAATTTTATGGAACAGTGCATCAAGTAGCTACTGTATCTGTTTGTGACATATTTTACTTCCATTTTAATTATGCAGGTTGTCAGTCACAGCTATAGCTGTTTATGACTTCGGAAACACTAAGATACAACGATATTTGTATTTGGTTCAAGATTGGCAAAATGTACCCGCTATTAAAGATAGACTTTGATAAGATTGTTTTTGCAGTTAAAATAGCATTATATGTTTTGGGCCAATTTTTGAATCTTTGCTTCTGTTAGCTACCAGACATATTTAATTTTTCTAGCAGGTAAACTTCATGGTTTCATTAAAACGTGTTTTTCAATATAAATTTATCTGGCTGGTAAATAACAGTCAAATTGAATAGTCAACCGTCAAATTTGTAATAACTGTGACAAATATTTGCTATAGTACCATGTAAACAAATTTAATTTTAAAAATATTTTGAATGTTTAACTAAAACAATATCAACGTTTGACATTTCAGGATCTGCAACATTTCAAATAAACTTGCAATTATTTTTTGTTATTTGTGCATGAATGCAATAAAAAGTAATTTAAATTATAGGAAATTGTTTCACTCATTAAATTAGACTACTACTTGTAGAATAAAATGGCAATATTTATAAAAACCAAATAATATCTTCATTTTGTAATAAATCCCTACATTGCAATATTGTTACTAAATCTAAATCATTTAAAAAATATCATGATCTCTCTAGAAAATATAATGATTTAGTCAACGTCATTAATAAAATCTTCCGATTCTTCGTTTTCGTCGTCACTTTTAGAAAATGTATTTACATGTACGTACTCCACATTTTGACGATATTATCAAAAACAGTCAATTGGACAAAGCTACAGAATATTTTACATTGGGACCAACCTAATTTTGTTGGCAGCATAAAGTTTGTCTACCTAAGTTTTGGTAACAATAATAAGACTAAAAACAGAAATTTGTGGTTACCATGAAAATTAATTCAACAGCGACTTACCAAACACTTAGAAAATTTGAAAACCAGCCCTTAATAGAAATTTTTTTTATTACTAATATGACATTACGTATAGAAGTTGCATTCTTATATTATCAAAAAAACAAATATTATTATTACTTTATTATCACGTTTTAGATTATTTAAACTACTTTTAGCAATTTCTAAAAATAGTGCAAAGTACACGTCATGTTCCAAACTTTATCCAGCAATATAAATAACTATTAACGACTAGAATGTTTGTGGAAAAATAAAACTCGTAATGTATGTGTCGGATTGGTTAGCTGGGTACGTGGTTCGTAATGCGATTGGCAGTTTACAAATAATGAAATTAGAACGCCTACATGTTATCGCACTTGGCTGAAGTTGTTTTTACAGCAAGTGTTTATGCGAACGCGTAACTCGGACAGTAGCTTAGGTGAAAGTCTGGCAAGGTTGTTGTAACATTGTCGTAAATAATCAATTCTGGCTAAATGGAGCTCGAAATTTTCCACCATAAACAACTTATGAGAAATTCATTTCAATTTCATTCAATTTGCCATTTACAATTCTAGAAGAAATATTTTCTTGTTTTAACTTTTAATATATTTTCTAAAAGAACAACTTTGTATAGCTCGTATTTATGTTACTAGAATTAAACAGTCATCATTCAACTCAAAGGCTACAGATCTCGTGAAATAAATTAAAGTTTAGAAAAAGGAATTCATTTCAATTAATAAAAGAAATATCATAACTTCATAACACATGTATAAGCGTTTATATCATTATTATTATTGACGTTTAGTGTAAAATAAATTTGGTCTAAATTGAAGAAGATACTAATAGAGATAGGAGAAAATATAGATCTTTTACACGATGGGATATTTCCAAAGTAGTAATTATGTTTACAAATTACTGATCAGTAAGTGATTTCAAACATTATTTACTGACCAGGAAATAGGTAAATAAATGGTATGTAGCAACAATCATTTTTTTTTATATATCTCTTAAGAATTTTACAATCTGACTTTATTTAAGATATCTAATAAGTAAAAAGCAAGGTAAAAATATAATATAAATAATTGTAATCGTATCCACAATAATGTAAAATTTGGTTTTACATTATTGTGGATAAATTCATTTTTCTTCCTTATATCCAAGATCCGACGACCTTCCCAAATTAAATAAAAATATAATCTAACAGTTTCACGGCACTTCTTATATATAACGAAGGAAGGAAAAAGGTAAAAAACCTTGAGTCTTAGACACACTGTTCTTAAAAACTTTCCTTCCAATGATGACTTCTTATATATATTCTTTTAGCTATTTGGCCCTAAATTGTTTCACTGTTTATTTATCTGTATAAAACGTTAATATCTCTGTGATTGTGAACATTTGGGACATACCAAAGTGCATTCGTAATTGTTCGGACGCACTGAGATTGAAAGCGTTGAATTACTTCAATTTCGGCCTCTACTAGTTTCGGAAATGAAATAAAGAATAGTTCCAAGAACACTACCTTGAGGTACTTCTTATTTGATTGGATATAGTGGACTACGTTCTTCTTTGCATTTTACAGTAAAATATCTGTTTGTTAGATAGGATTCCAGGATTTGATAGAGGTATGAGGAAAATCAAAGTATAATTTAAAAATAACAAATCTTGTCAAATAAAGTCTTTCAAAATTTTATATAGGCGTCGATCGTGCAATACTTATTGTAACGAGCATGACTTACTGATCTGGTACTCTCGCTACGTACGTCAAGTGAAATAAGAACGACGCCGCTATTGTTCGGGAATTGTAGAGTTCAGGAGACTCTAGAAAATTCGAGATTAATTACCCGCAGATATAAAACACCGCAGTCTAGAATGTGGGCAGTCAGTTGAGAGTGAAGTAGAGTGCAGAGAATGTGAAGTCAGAGTCAGTAGTTATTCGAGAAGAGTAGAGTGAACTGAGTCGAATTGAGGCGGTCCGAACAGCGTTGTGTGACTTTGAAATAAATATTGATATCTTGTGAAAATAAATGAACATTTGTTAGTAATTAGTTTGTTAAGTGTAAATTACTAATTATTACACTATATTCCGGTTTGGGTTTTTCAAGAGCTCAATTTTGTTTTTATCTTAAAAATCAACCTGAACAGGAAGGGAATACTTAGAGCTCTTAGATAAATAACTATTTAATAATTTAATAAATAATTTGTAACACCATATATAATGTAAATAATTTAATTTTAACATTCCATTGATAAAAATAGTTCATAGGAAATCGAGAGGAAAATTATGTTTTCCGAACAATTTTACTTTAATTTTAGTTTGGTAGTCAGTCAACAGACTCTGTAAGAGACCGACATAATATGAATCAGTCACACTCAGCGGTATTTTATTTGAAGATCTCACACTCGTTACAATACAAATACGTCTAATATATTTTTTTGAATGACAGAAATTAATTATTAAATTTAATATGTTATTTCCATCTCATCTGAAACTTTAATAGCGTGGTCTAATTAAAATTTGGCGCAGTGAATTATATAGGATATTAAGTCATTACTAAATTACATCTTATATAATATAGGATATTAATCGAGTATATTAATTAACATAACAGTAATATTTCAAGCACATCTTAAAGCCGTCATTAGTCCATAATGACCGTTCGGCAATCGACATCGATGAATTTTGATTAATATCTTAGTTAATTATGGCAATATGTCACTACATTATGTTTTAATTGCACGGGTTACAAACGAGCGAATTTGAGGCTGGTAGCTTATCTTCCTGCATCTGTGTTGTAACGGACAGATTAGATATAATTCAATCACAGATAAGCCTTTCACAATCTCAGTCAACAATGTTTTATTTATCTGCTATGTATTAATCATTTCATGTTACTTAATATTAAATGAACTTTGTAATCAAAGCATTAATGTCATATAAATTTCTCTTAACCTATTTCAAATTTATCATGCAGAAAATTCCGCACAAGAAACAAAACTTCGTATTCGTCTAATACTATACGTTTCAAATTGACATGTTAATAGAAATCGAATTTGAGATTTACATTTTAATATTTATTGGTATTTTTAACGACCGCTGCATACTGTCTTTATTATTGTTTCATTAGAATCTTATATTTTTCTTGGTTGTGCCTCAGTCTAGCAAAAAATACGAAACAAGAACAAGACAAGAGTTACAAATTTCAAAGCAACAAGGCAAGAAATTGTCTTACAAGAAAAAGCAAGATTTTACCTACATATCGATCTGTCACTAAGTACGAAATTAATGAAATATATTTTTTAAATGTAATACATGAATGTTATTTACTTACAATTACAAAAATATGTAATTACCTATTGAAAAAACTTTTCTGCTTGAACAAATGTCGCTGTTGTGCTTAAAAAATACGTATAGTATGTGCAGCTATACGATTTTTTTTATAATGTATGTTTAAAAATAATAATTGTACTACAATAATATATTTGATAATTGACATTATTATTAACTTAACAATAAAATGTACATGTGATATAAAGATTGTATGTTTAATGTGGATCCTTTACCTAACTACGTTTTAACATTTAACATGCAAGACAAGAAATATGCGAGAAAATGACGATCAAGATTTTTAAATACAAGATTAATGAAAGACAAGATATACTTAAATTTCTTAAAGAAATAACAAATTCTTGTCTTGTAAAACACTATTTTTATTGTACTTCAAATTTTTACAAGTTTTTGCAATTTTTATGATTTAAATGGGGGTGAAATAACTTTTTATTAATCAATATATTATTAAATTTTCAATTATTTTTGTCATAGCACTAGTATTTCTATCAGATTATATCAAACTGAAATATAATAATTTTTCATTTGCATTTTTCTCAATATTTTTTTTCTGTAAGAAAAATTGACTAAATTATAACTACTAAATAATAAACTATTTAATTTATTGTCTGATTTCTGTACTATAAACAAAAGTTAAAATAACCGAGGTATAAAATCTAGGGATTGAATGTATACAGTTATTTGAGATATTAAATTTTATTTGAGAGTCAGTGACTGTGTCAATTAAAAATTCAATTTCTATTAAAATAGAATTTAATTGGTATTCTAAAAGTTAAAAGATGCATTTCATATATAAGTATAAATTATGCATTCATTTTTAGAGTACAGTTTCTTTATATTGTGACAAACTGAAGATTAAATAGAGTATAAAAAGTGAACAACAGTCTAAAAATTATTGCAAGAGTAAATTATTTTTTAGCGTGATTGCGGAGAAACTACATACATATGTCGAATACAACTCAACAAAGAAATTAAACTTATATTTTTTTATAAATAGAGCTCTATCACGCTTCCATCTTTGTTACGACAAACAGTTTTTACAGTTTAACTTTGTTACTATTATTTTTCTAACCAGCTTTTTATTTATAGCTTACTGCGCGGACTGTCAACTTTTTATAATATTTAAATTTAAATATAATTTTTCAAACTCATTTTAATAGTAATTTGTTTTGTGACAGACATTGTTTGCTAATTTAATCAACTTACTTCGTATCTCATAGTTCTCGAGATAAATACCTATATAGTTCCATATAAATTAAACAGCCTGTATATATGTATCAAAGGACTAATTATGATCAAACTGATTTTGGCATTTAAGCATTTTATGAAATGTTCAGGTATTAAATTCTTTATAATATAAATAAAGTATTAATTGAGTAATTTGAAATTACAGAAAATGTAAAATCTAGGAAAGGGCACTATAATTTATGTGTCGTGTAAGCTATAAATTATTACTTGACAATTGAAAAATTAGGAAACATTTCTAAACATAGATTAACAAATGAGTAAGTTGTAAACACCAATTGTTTCCTTGGACTTTTCAATTCACAGTTCAAGTGTTGTTGGATGTCAGAAATGTCTAAAATAGCAAATAATAAATTCTATGGTGAAAGTAAAATTTGGGTGGTCCAGTAAGGATAAAAATTCTGAAATATCGCCAATGGGTACCAAATTTCACGCAATTATTCTCAATCGCCTGTCAACCTGTATTGAAATTACATGCTCGTGTTATCACCCGAATGCTGTTGCGATTCAAATTAACTTTTATGAGGGAAAAGTATTGAAATTATGAAAATACGAAATTTTACTTTTGATTTAAGATGCTTGGATTGCTTAAGGATACGAATTATTTTGGAAAACATACAACATAAAATTTTATTATGATTATTAAATTTCTGTTTTGCTTACGATAATTATAATATTTTACCGTGAGAACATAAATTATAAATATCAACAAAAAATAGCTTCTGTATTACAATCTTTATATTAATGTAATATGATGTAATAGAGCAAATTGGCACAACCAATAAAAGATAATAAGACGTGATAATATATTATTTACACAGTTTTTCAATATCTATTTCACAAATCTATTCATTACAATGGCGTCTGTAATAGAATATAAACTTGACCTCTACAACTTCCCAATGTAATAACAAAATTTAAACCTTAGTTTAAAATAATATAGTTATTAGTAATTTAATGTTCTGTAGAAGGGATATGTGAAATAGGACGGTAGGATCATGGAAAAAGATAGGTAGTCTGTTTTTAACGCTCCTAGTGTTTCACGAGATTCTTGTATTTTGCTTGGTTTTGCATCAGTCTTGCAAAAAATGCAAGACAAAAATAAGACAAGAGCTATAAATTTCAAGACAAGACAAGGCAAGAAATTGTCTTGCAATAAATGTGCAAAAACAGCAAAATTTCTTCAATTTTTGTATTCTCGCATTTTTTTGCATTAATAACAAGTTAGTATACTGTTACATTAAACAAACAGTTGCCATAAATAAAAATCCAACGTCAAAATATGCGTTGTTTTCACTCTAATTTTATCTTTAAGTTAAAAAATCAAGTCAGAAGAACGCAGATATTGACGTTTGATATATATTTTTCATAGCGACTGCTATTTTGATGTAACAGTATACAATCTTGTTATTAATGCAGGGATTTTATTTTTTATCTAAAATTTACATTTAATTACATTTCTGATTTTTTAGACTGTAATATATAGAATATATTTTTAGATTTTGAGCACCCGACAGAAATATAAAAAGTCCGAACTATTAAAATATTTTGTTATTATATTTCGTTAATAGCTGTCGAATCTGAAAATAAAAACTATCCATATATTTTGAACAACTATTGTCTATATTTCTATAAAGTAAAGTAGGACGACAAGGTCGTTGAATTATTGTTTAACATACCAAATTGCACTTATATTTGTTTATAGCACATAAACTGTTAGACATTCCATATATGAACAAAATATATAACCATATCACAATTGGTAATAAATATTTAAATTCCTAACATTAAAACTAAATTTTCTTGATAACCTAATTTTATGAACATAAAACAACACTTCATAAATGCATGCCATTAGTAAGAATTCATTAAGTTAAGAGACCGTTAATTAAGTGTCCACTAAAATAATATTGCCATTCTATATTTAGTCCAGATTGTTATGCATGATGTTTCACTTTGTTAAGAGCTTTTTGTCATTAAATTCACTGATATGATAATTATTTACTGTGTCAGACACTGAATTTCAACTTTTAATACAGAGATTTCAATGCTTGTATACTACGGCAACTTCGACTTGTTATTAAGCACAAATTGATGGACGGCCAGCAATATTTTATACTATAAGTATTTGTTTTGTTATTTTTCTACTTAACTAATTACATAAATATTAAATACGATTAGAATTTTATGAAAGTAATTTATTATATCTTTGTTAGTGTCTAGATAAAAACAATTATAAATCGATTATAGGCAATAATGAAAATAGTGTGTGAAGTCGATTCTTTGCAGTATATTTTAAATAAACAACGTAATTAATTAAACACTATTCTTGATTTTCCACTTTCCAATTAAGCGGATGCCCAAATTAACTAACTAATAAATTCTGGGAAGAATTCTAACTTACTCTAATAATTTTTTTTTTTTTAAATAAAAATCAGTCACTGTTTATTTACTACTACTGAGTACGGTACTCACTTATCGAGAACTCTAATTTTAGCCCCTAGGAGAAACAAAAGATTCTACAGGGTATTCGTTTTAAGAAGCTAACCATTGGGATTTTGAGAACTGTAAGAGATACGAAGTCGGCTAAATTGGAGCAAAGTTGCCGTATTTGTTGGCCATTTCAATGATGTTGTTGTTTTCCCGAAAAATGCATAGACACCCTGAATAGAAGATTTTCCCACATTTTTTTCTAATGGTTATTAACCGAATATGATCTTGGTCAAAAAAAATTTAAAGAGAAAATTTTTCACCCAATCATTTTATTTTTGCATTTTTATGTGCAGAGACCGATATACGAATAAAATGAGATAATATGATGAAAATAAAAGGACCATATTCTTTCAGTGGCCCCTGGTAAGTGCCAGATTCGACACCCGTTAAATCCGTGTTATATGTACATATTTTTTGATAAAAAAATAAAGATGTTCGAATATAAATTGTAGTTATCAATTTATTTTATGGGGCCCCCAAAAATTTGTAACGTTTCAGACCCCTGACATGTTAAATCCGCGAGTGAATAGAGGACGGAATCGTCTACATTTATTATTTATATGATTTTTACCCAGAAGTGTGAAACTTGTATGGTATAATGAATAAGTGATGAAGTTGTACGTTTCGAAATGAGTGTTTTCTAGGTGTTTGGAATCATCCTACGCGACATTTTTCGCAGAGTTGGCGCCACGGTTGTCGCGCTGCGTGTTTACAGAATCGTTTAACATTCACGCGCGTTCCGCAACGCTTCCCGCAGGGGATCGCCCACGCAAACGCTTTCACTCAGAAGTTCAAAGTCACTACCGACCTAGACGTTCATTCATGAAGCAGGGCTAGATGAACAACCATTGCGATCTTAGTTTTCGGCTTTACGTAAAATTATTTAGACGTTTTAGTTACATCGATACACTAATAAATTTTGTTGTCCCCATATCTGTGATTGTTTGATAATATTTAAAAAAAAATATTTTAATCTTTTTAAGAATTAGTTGACGTTTTAGTTACATCGATCCACTACTAAATTTTGTTGTCCCCATATCTGTTCATTGTGAAACAGTTTATTTTTTGATAATATTTTTTGAAATTTATTTAGAACTAGTTAAAAAGAAAACTAATAAGCAACTGTGATTTAATAAATCCACATGCGAGAAATAAAACCTAATGGAGTTTTTCCAGTTTTATAGTGTACGATTTCAATAAGTACTAACACATGCTTCTATTCATTTGTCATCCAATCTTTGCAAGCTTTTTATAATTTATAGTGGATTATTGCATCGAAGTAGTAAGTGAGGTATACTTTTGACAATTTAGTTAGTTTCTCGATGCAATACTACTCTACTAACAGTCGACGTACGAAATGTTTAAATTAAATAATAAGACTTAATTAGAAACAAATATTCGAATAGAATTATAATTCAATATTGCCTCTCTCAGAATAACTTCCTTAATCCTCTTTGCAATGCTGGAACTCGGATACTGAAAAGACCTTCAGTTGGTCGGTTACAGCCGTTTAAATGTTTTTAGTATCCCAAAATGAGATCTTTTGATTTTTTTAAACCATTTCAGCTCAGATTTTTTCAATTACGCTGCACTAATGAATTTATTGAATTAGTGAATATTTGAAGAACGGTAGTGTTAGTCAAGTTTAACTCGTCCTTGATCATTCAGTACTATCAACCGACGATCTGAATGCCCAAGATCCCATATTCTATGTACATTTTTATCAGTTCTTAAAGATGAAGGCCTTCCGTTACCTGCTTCAACTTCAATCGACTCTTTTCCTTCTGAAAATGCCTAAAACCATCCAAAAACCTATCCCCTTGCAATAATACTGTTTCCGTAGGTCTGCTTACGTTTTGTAAAAATTCCAATGTCATCGTTATTTGAAATTGACATTTCTTATTTTTAGAACGCATGCATTAGAAAAAGAAAACTGTTTGACGAAAAAAATCGCTACATATACGTAAGTTCACCTGTTTCTCCTCTAAGTCCTGCGTCCCAAGTATTACTAGATCGAACGCTACGTTGTCAGTCTTATTACTTAAGTTACACACCTCGTATAGGTTATCCGGCCTTTTAAACAGAGGTTTAAAAATGACCGTAAAGATGTTAAGAATATTTACTTTCCTATTTGTTTCTTTTATACTTTATACAATAGTACATGTATGGAGTGTTCTTTAAAAATCACAATAAATTGCAAATGAGGACATATTGTATGTATGAATCAAATACTAGAAAGTTTCTAATAAGTATCTTAAAATGATGTCATATTCAGAGAAAATTGATTGATAAAATAATTACAGCTGGCGCCAGGAAATAGCAATAAAGAAGTGAATATCTCATAAACTCCATTGACGATTGTTAACTTTGTGGTTTGACAATCACGACGCTCAGATTCCCATCTTGCGGTTTTCTCGATAATTCACTTTTTTTCGCCCAGAGCAACCACTCCTCGGACATTCTATTGTTTGAATATTTGTTTGCTGATTATTTACTTAACCTTACAAATGTTATCTGACTTGACGTTTTGAAAATATAATTATTTTAATGTTAATATTTAGTGGGTATTAACTTTTTATGTTCTATGTGGGTGGGCTTTGCAATGTGTCTTAATTTGACAAAGATCTGACATGTTAATTTAATATTAAGAAATAAATAAATGGCAAATACTTTAATAGAAAAAATCCGTTCTCTAAGTCACGTTTTTAATAATACCATTGTTATTTATAATAAATTTAAATATTATTCAACAGTTACAAAATAAATGTCTACGCCTTTTGCAAATACTCTATGTTATATTACAAATGAGTCACTCCATGCAGATTTAAACATTAAATATATAAAAGAAGAAATAAATATACTCTAGTAGATACGAATATCAGTGCGTTGACACGCTTAAATGTTTAGTTAAATAATAAGTATCTACAGTATTAGTACAATTACTTTTAGAATATTCGATAATAATTTTTATAATATTTTCAATGTCAATTATAATAATTATAACTATCAAATATAAAATAATTATTACCATAGGTAAACAGAATAACCGTAATTGTAACAAATTTATCGAATCAATAATTGTAATAATTAAATGGGGCTAGGTAGAAACATATTTGAACTATAAAATTTTAATCAATGACATGTTATTAAATTATTACTTACAAAAATTCTCATATATTCGTAATTAATTATTATATTAAAGAAAAACGTTTCTCTGTTTCGGAATTAGAGTATCATATTCCAGCACGCTTATTGATGTTAGAAGGAGCTTCATTCTTAAACGATTTTTGGTTATATTTTGTTATTTGAGATTGGCATGACTGCATTAAATACACAAAATATCTAGGCAACTGACAAAGTAATTCTAATTTTTCAGTGTCACCAACCTAACTATTCTATCAAAAAAATCCCTTATTGGAAATTGTCAAATATTATTATGAAAAATAATGTAAATAAAAGCCGAAACAGAGAAAATAGTATAAAACATTCGTTATAGAAGGCAATTCAAGCACTCGTTCGTTCGGGCACTCACTGCTTCGCGCTCGTTTCCGAAATTCAAACTCGTGCTTGAAAAGGTTGCCTTCTACAACTTATGTTTTAATATACTATTACGTTTACAAAATTTGACATATGCTGTTGTCAAATTTGACGTAAATAATTTTTAAAGATAAAGGCCGTATTTATTTGGGACTTTTTAAATAACCTAGTCGGTTAATTCTCACCCTGCTATTTTGCTGGGTTGGTGGGTTGAACCTGTTTTCTTTCTTTGTTTACAATTTTAATTTCTGTCAGAAGTTATATATTTTATAGGTTAAAATGAAACACTTAAATATGTAACTTTAACTAATAACTTAAATTAACTAGTTAAAATTTTCACCATCTGTAAAATTTGATTGTTTATTTGGTAGGGTCAGTTGAGGGTTGGTTTCAAATTTCCCAAATAAATACGGCCAAAGGAAACAAGAAGGTTTTATTGTAAAATATAAAAAGATAGAAGAAATATACAAGGAATAGATTTGAGTCACGCCGAAAATAACTGTTCTTCGGTATTCGATATTCGAATTTGACGCAAGGAAATTTGAGGTATGAATTGAATTAAAAATATTCTGAACAAACTAATTTTAAATCTAAATATTTAATGTACTACAGAATTTAATTTTTTAGAATATATTACTACAGTGGTGGGAGGTAATATGTTGGACACATCAGATTTTTTAATTATGTGAATTGTAATAAATTAAATACAAGCAATATAATGATAAGATAGGTGACTGAATTTAATAAAATTTAAAGGAGCCTGGTTACACTTAAGTAATTTAAATTCGTTTTAATAGTACCTTTCAGGGTTGTATTTTACAATTTCTAATATTTTGCTAATGATTTAGAATTTTCCATTTCAGTCCACGTTAGTATATCTTCATTCATATTCATTTATTTCCTGGTGACTTCATTAATAAAAATCTCGTTTGGATTTGCATTTGTTTACAGTTAGTATTAATGAGAAGTGAATGGTCCACGTCACGTGGTGACGACATGGGAACGCCCACACAGGTGACGTTTCCCTAACTCGGAGAGTGCAAATAGCCATATATGGTGCGAAGGTTAAGGATTTGTTGCTTGCAATATGATGCTGGAAGGATTGTTTTTATTTGCCTTATATGGAAGGACTTGTTATAAATAGATGATGAATCAATATTATTCATTACAAATTGTAATTTTATTGTAGTAATAATAATTATTTTAATTGACATAAATACTATGGTAAGCATATAGCTAAATACTTAAATATTAAAATGTTAGAACGATACCTTCTAATCGTAATAATAGCAAGAAAATATGTTAGATCTCTTCGACAACAAAAATCAGAACCTTGTTATATAAGGTTCAATTGTTTTTAATTATTAATAAAATAAAAATACTGTTAAGTAGAAAGTAGTTCCGAATCCACTAAAGCTAAAGAAACCTTGCAGATATTGTAGCGAGAACTAACTAGTAACTTAAGATACTAAGGCCTTGTTGTATCATAGGAAAAATGTTTCTTATTAAAATCAAATTTATTATTAATTGTTAGGTCTAAATAATTAGTTTTTTTTTTAAATTATTTTTATAATTTTATTTTATTTACTAAGCCTGTTCTTTTTAACTATGAATAAACTGGCGGACAACTTGTAAATAAATTTAATAGAACTCTTACCCGGCAAATGATGTAGTGTCTTTTAAAGTGACTATACAATGGCTTATTATTCTATAAATTAACATAACGAAAGTAATTAACGTGATGATGGCTACAATAAAATAGTAATTATTTACTTCATGGATAGAGCAATAAAAATTTAGTTAATAAATGTAAATGTATTGTTGTAATGAAATGTGCCTCAAAACTATAATTTGGAAGTTTCAAATAAAGTGATACTGAAGATTACTTGATCTTCTATTGATTTGTTTCTGTAAAAGATTATTGAGGAATGAGGAATAACTATTTCTCCAACTATAGAAAAAAATTGATAATTATCTTAGGAAAACTGATATGTTTAAAGAACTTTATTTTATTACGGAGATGAACTCTATGAAATAGAAATAATTATTTTTTAATTAAAAATAATGTCTAATTAGTTAGCTATTAATGGCACTTTATCCTACAAAAAAAAAGTTTGGTAGGATCACAAAATTCACATTATTTGTAAATATTTTTACACATATTTCATTGTACAAATAAAGTTCCATGGCGAGTTCGTTTGGTATTAATTTGTTAAATATCGTTTCTATTTATTTTTTAATTAAGATTAAATGTACCTAGGTACCTTATTTTTATAAATCTACAAAAATTATTCAAATAAAATCATATATTAGCACTAGATAAACCTAAAGTTAACCTTCATCATAAAAAAGACATTTGAGAATTAGGAAGTTTCTTGGCTGGCTAGTTTATTAAAAAGTCAACTTTATTGTTTCAAATTCGATCGTTTGGACCCCACATGGATCTTCTTTAGGATATGAATTTAATGTGAAGTCAAAACAGCCGAGTTTGAAACAATAAAGTTGACTGAATTCGAGAAACTATCTTCTGTTTGAAAATATTTATAGAAATCGGAACAAAAATAAAGTGAATTTTGTGGCCCCACCGAAAACAAGTATGTGCATGTCATATTGAACAGAATGTACAGATTACTTTTAATAAGCAGATAATCACAAGACAGTTAATATCTCGCGATAAACCGATCGAGTTATAATGAATATATGGTTTTGAGAAATGATTCATATCCTGCTCTTACATTTTTGCACATAGCGAGTCCATAACGAACTGTCACTAGCTTGCAGGTTGCTCTTACTTCCTATATCTGTATCACACGATATGAATATATGATTGCGCATAACGAACTATATGAATTTATAGCTGCAGTCCGGTACCGTATGGGCCACGGGTATTTATAATTAAATGATATATAAAGCCGGCGTAATTACATGCTTCGTTGTCAGCGAACAAGACAATCGAGGAAAGCTCATTAGAATGCTGAACTCTGTTAATTGCAGCTGACCTGACCAGGGTGAGTATAACTCATTGTGATTTACTCCAACTCTGATATGTTTCTAGCAGTGCTCGCCTAGCTGGATCATATGAGATCTTTCTTACACTACAAACTTATTTATGGCTGCTTTCATTTATTTTAAATTAACATCTACATTCTTCACATCACAACAGTTCTTTCTCATCTTCTACTTTTTTATTTCTTTCACCTGACCTAAAGAGAGGTATTGTTTCTGGACAATATTTTCGAAGGTTAGTTGAAATAATATAACGGTAATCTACGATTTATTAACTCAATCTCTAATAATTGGATGTGAGATTTCTTACAGCTTAAAAAGTAGTTCTGTGAAGTATTCAAATGTTATTACTAATATCAAAATTATCCTCCATAAAAATGTGTCACCGAAATGTTTACTAACTGTCTAATGTTCGAGAAGTCGTTTAATTGTTACCCTAATGTAATTAAATCAAAATCATTCTCAGTGAAAATCAGTCATCCTAATATTTATTATTTATGTAGTTGTATAAAGAGATATTTGAAATTAATTATAAAATAAGAATATTGGGCCATATAAAGTTTTATTGTACTTGCAATACAGGTTCTTTTCGGCATGTACTTTCTTCTGTAGTATTATACTACGAACCATACCAAAAATTTATGCTCATGGTGTTTCCTAATTATGTATTTTTAAATCTAGATTTTAATAATAATGCAGTTTAAATTTACTTCAATTACTTGTCACTTGAAAATATATTAAAATATTAAAGGGATAGATAAATATAAAACAACTATTCCAGTTGGAATAATTTACATCGTCTGACCATAAAGATATCCATCCCTCCATAAAAGGTTATAAACACTACATAAGTAAGTTTCAAATATTTATTAGACAATACTTTGAAATCTTGTCTTGACTATAAATTTCAAGGCAAGTTTTGACTAAATGTAAATCTAGATTAAGTAGTCTTGTCTAGATATCAAGGCTTTAGAATGTTCCAACATTAACCCTCGTACAAATAAAATTTAGAAATTTAATTGTGTGCTATGTAAGCATCCGATTAGATAATAAACGAGTGACTTTGTTCCGGGTAGCACCTTTTAAATATATACTCGTAGAGATTTGGCTGAAATAAGCGACAGTAAAGTAAATGACAAAATGACATACAGAAAAAATTCTTCCATTTTGTCCCGCGATGGTTAGAATTGTTGTGACATAAACCAAGTCTTTAACTGGTTATAAGCATGCTTGAAAAGTTAATCAAAAGCTGTCTAAGGAAGAGGACTACACCGAAACGAATGGTTGAGAAAAGTTCATTGTGTGGGACCAATTTCAATCCCAATTTGTTTTGCGTTTGAAAATAATTTGTTGGTTTGATAAATGCTTTGTTGAACGAAATGTCAGCTGCAGTAAATAATAAAAATATTTATTCATAATAGCAAATAGTTGTAGGAGTAAACTATGGGCGTCCACTCTGACACAATTTTCACGGGATATTTATGTTTGTTAATCCACATGCACTGTAGGATGTAAATTACAACGCCTCATAAGATAAATAAAATCTTTCGACATTGGAATAAATAACGCCTGACACAGACTGTATCGTCTTCGACTCATCACACCACACAATAAATATTCAATAATATATTGTTTTAAAAGTAAACGTGCATTTGTCTAAAATTATTGTTATCTACATGTAGGAGGCCATGCTTCAACACTTGATGTGATGAATGGTTCGCTGTGATTTATTCATCCAGACAGCCGTGGAAAATAACACACCTCGCTTGTTTTCAAATTAATATATTCCGGATAATTCTATTGATTTTATCTTCACGATGTCTATATTTAAGTTAATGTGGGTATATATGTAATAATTGCTGTACTTTTTACTGTGATTATAAAGTAATTATCTGTGACATGTACATAACTTCACGCCTTTCTCTTAATTGCATACTTGTACGTATCAATTATTTACACACTTGTAAATATAATGTGAGCATTTCAGTTTCAATATACCCAGCACGTTTATATTTGAGAAAAATGAGAATAGTTTATATTACAAGGATTTCCATTCATAACGAAATCTATCTATTTGCATTCATAATTCATTCTTAATATCCTTCAGAAAATATGTAAATAAATTATACATTCATTTTTTTTAATTCATCTGAATGAAGTTTGTATCTTTCTCTACCATTGAAGTCTCCGAACCGGTACTTGCTTGTAACCTCACCAATCATAGAAATATCGAGAAATTATTTGAAATACATATAAAAATATATTTTTTACCTTATAGTATCCCGATATGTAATTTTTCTTTACTTATCCATCGGATAATACGGCAATAGGATTTCACGACTTGACTTGATATTCAAGCTACTTGACTTGATTTAAGTCGAAATCAAGTGCAGTAGTAATAGTCGACTTTCAAGTCAAGTCAAGTTGGAATATTTAAAAAAATCGAGTAATTTTTTTGACTTTATGATTTTTAATCAATTTATTATATCGTATCAAGAAAACTCCATGAGATTTTCAATAAAGACTTTTCCTTATAAATCCATTATAAATATCATAATTCTAAACTGGAACTTTTAACAAAAAATTATAAAAATATAAGAAAATATAAATAAGTATGACTATGCGTACCTACTGTTATAAATAATTAATAACATAATTTATGACTTTCTATTTATACAAACATAATAATAATGAGTGTTAAAATATAAGTGTTCATCATTATAGGACATAGAATAGAAGTCAAAATAAATCGAAAACAAAATGTTTTAAAAAATGAACCGTCTTAGCGATACGGAAGTTTTAAATTAGATGTAATCCTGAGTAAATACAGTTGCCATGATTTTTTTTTTTAATTTTGATAAGTTGTTGCTTAGAAATGAACAGCCATGTAAGTGTCAAACATGACAGTGTCAACAAATCGAACAATGTTGTCAAACAATTCGACAAGTGCCGGGACTTCTAGATATAGCTCGTTGTTTATTTTCCTGGAAATGTTCTACGTGTGTTGAAATGAAAGGAAGACATTTCGAACATCTCATTTAGCTTGTAATTACTGTATCGTAAATATGAAAACTGTTCAGAAATTTAAATTTAAATAAATATATAAAATTTGAATTAAAATTCCTATATCTCTGAAACGGTTCATTTTTGGACACATGATATATAATACTTTTATTTTTGACTTATTCTCTATGTTCTCTAAATCTTCAACATATATTTTTTAACACCCTGTATAAAATTAATTCTTTTTTCAAGACCCTCAACCTGTTATTTATTCACATGCGATATTTCAGCAACTTTAATATAGTGAGAAATATTTTACATTTGACATTTTAAATCATTTAAATTTGGAAGATTTCCCCCATGTAAACTTTTGATTCTAAAAATCCCCCCTTAGATAAAATCTAATGGTGTAAGATCGGATGACCTATCATTTTTTTCTGAAGTTGTTACATCATTTGCCTTAAACTTCAATTAAAATCTGCATAATATCATATTACCGTATTTCAAGTTGAAAAATTTTTATAACACAAATACAAATGTCAAATTCGTTTCCTATGTTTCATTCATTCATTTTAAATGAGACAGGCAAATACGTTGGTCCAAAAAAAATCGAACGACATTTTAAAAAAAGTATGATTTGGCATAAACTTAACATTTTATTGCACTCACATTTACAGATTTCGTCCAAAATAGCAAACATCCTGTTACGAAATTTGCGACACAAACCATAAATGTTGAAACACTATCCATTTCGGCTTTATCTAAATGAATATAATGTACATACACGAGCATTAGAAAGACCGCGAGTAATGAATGAATTTCGAAAGCCGTCCCACGTGCCACGGTGGCCACGTGTGCTTATCTGGGTGATATTTTTATATTAATTACAAAGTAATACGTTGAATACGGGAGCAGCCCACGCGAGGTGGGCACGTGGGCGCCGCGTGGGCACGTTTCCGGTCGGTACGGACCTGCTCTAATGGGCTAATGGCCCGCGCGCACAAGTGTCCACTGCTTGATGCGCTCGGAGATATCTGTGTTTCAGTTGCTATTTGGAACAAGCGCAAGGACAATTACTGTGTTTGCATAAATTGGTGATGAATGAAACACACCTCCTTATATTGAAGGCGTTTGGGTATTAGTTTTATGGATTCGGACAAGTGGATTCAGGACTAGAAGAGAAATGGAATAACGGACGGTACAGAATAATAGATATGGAAAAGAGTAGAAATAAAAAAATATGCTTATTGATTCAAATTAATAATGCAGCAATGTGTTTGACTGAAATGAAATATCCCATAATTAATGTAGCTGATTTTTTATTATTGTAATCGGTACTGTAAAAAAATTAAATTAATTTAAAGAATTAAAAATTTATGGAAACATGAAGTTCTGCTTTCAATAATTACATGTAAGTATTTATGAATATCAATAATAGTTATTTATTTACAAAGAACTTCGTGAAAAACAGGTCAGTCCAAGTGCCAAAAAAGGGTGACTTTGGCCAGTATAATAACATGAGAGCAATTAACTTTGCTTAGTAACTCCAACAAAATACAAAAATTTTTATTTTAATTTAATGCAAAGGAAAGTATAGAGCATAAAAAAGTATTTTGAAAAGAAAGAAATTGCATAGAACTCATAAACCCAATCATGAAAATTATTGAACAAATGATGGAGTTCCAAGAAACGCGTTATCTATTATTTGTAGAAGTTTTTGACACACTTATGCCTAAAACCCTAAAAATAATTATTGCATTTTTTTTTCCGAAATGGATTTTGGAAATACCTAAAATTTTAAGGAAACATTGTGTCTTATTTTGTTAGGGCATTCGAACTGAGTGGAATATGAGATGTGCGGTCTAATTATAGCTTCAAATTTAGGTTCGCACCTTTAAAATCTTGACAAGTAAGTAGTCTGACTCACCATTTATTAAGTACTTCCGATACGTCCGCGGGATTAAAGTAACTTACTTACTATACTTGTACCTGGGCTGCAACCCAGTCTGACCACCCTAAAATCCGGGCCTGATTTGCACATGCGTGTAATCAAAACTATTTAACTTGAAGGTTATCAAATATGACCACATTTCTTCCTCTGTATCATTTAGAAATACTGATAATCATCTATAAATATTGCTGATTCCACCAAATTAGTGGAGTTATCTTTCGAACTATACAATGTACTTAATTCTTTTTTGAATTGAGACATGAGTTTATTATACATTTCATAATTATAAGGTGTATAATTAATTTATTGACTAATCTTTTTATGAACCTGGATGTGAAATATTAATATTAGAATTTGTGCCTTTCCGCTTGTTAAATTACTTTTTTATCACCTAGTATAAGTTGGAAGAACATTGCAGAGATAGTAGGCTAACAACCCTTACCACCAAATTGAAAAACATGTCACGAAACAAGCACCTCTCGTAGTTGAGGTCCTGTTCCATCTAGCAATGTTTCCAACAAAATAGCTTCTGGAATGATTGAGAAGCCAATGATTTGTTTTTCTTTGTTGTAAGAAGCTTGTATTAATGCTGTGTTTTCGATTCGTATTCGCTAATCTTCTCGCTGAATAGGTCCCAATTGGTGGGCAATCAAGAGCACAACAGTAGTCGGTAAAAAGGCCGCAGTAGGCTGGGGAATTAATCACTTGTTCTTGTTATTGTCCGTGCACAGCATCAAACGCACCGTCGCGTATTCAATCACACATCGTGCATAATCATCCGCTCTGCCGCCAAACACTCTCCTTAATCACACCAGTGAAAAAAATATCATTAATTGTTGCTTCATCAGGCCTTAATGGCCTCAGTATTGAAATATTGCTGCCCACGCCAACTATCGGTAATTGGAAATTCATTTACAGATCTCATCGCCAAATAATACAAAGACAATCGAATGTCTACAAGAAAAGGCCACTTCACTTTTTCGTCATCGACTCTAATACTTTAAGTGTAATTAAATATTTCGGTTTATAAGGTTATACATTACAAGATCTACAAATTTATTTAATCAGTATTCTTTCAGTGTAGTATTTTATTCTTATTCGGATATTTTTAAGTAGTTTTAATAGTCAATGTCCTAGATCATGTAATGTAACCATTATCTAGAATAACCATTTTTTTCTTATATGAAATTAGTACAAGACCTTTGTTCTGTATAGTATTATTGGGCAAATAATGGTAAAATTGTGTCAATAGTATTGCTCTAATTTATTGCTATTGCTATTGCTACAATTAACAATTCTTTTCAAAAATGTTTTCAAGTCATTAGTTGCAGTGGCAGAAATTTAAATTAATATTTAAATTGTATAAATATGTATAAATATCAATCATTAAATATTTACAAAATTCGGTTTCCCTTAAATGGACAAAATCACATAGGAATCAAAAATGTGTGATGTGTGAGGTAGCTCTACTTTTCTTGCCACGACTATATTACTTCATTTTTTTTCCAAAGTAATTTCATTTATCCGGTTGTTCATATACAAATTGTTATTAATTATAAAATTATTGAAAACAACAAATTTTTCTTCACTTTTGAAGTTTTAATAACTACCTGACAAATATTATGAATGAAACACTTTAAGAAAAACTTTTTGCAATAATTAATCTTAAGATCAAGGTCGCCATAATTAGAATAGGATAATAAACAGACTGATTAGTTCTGTAATCGATCAAATGCGTTTTTCTGCGCGATTTAAATGATATTTTTTCTCAGTTAATATGTATATAATTACCTTATAAGGCAGAAAAAACAATAATCTTCGTCTACTTCCTTGAAAACAGCGTGGGCGATTGACTTAAGGCGATTATTGATATTAATTATTCATAGAGAACTTGTTTCGCGTAGAAAAAATTGCCACAACTATTTATTCATAGATAAACACAGAGTATTATTGCTTTATTAGAAACGAGATTGAATTAACAATCACGTTTTCAAAGAAAATTTTTCATTGATATAGTCATCATATTCTTGAAATTATTTTTACTCAACTTGACGAATCATTGTAGATTATTATTATTGACACTTATTTCAACAATAGGATTATTTAATTAGAATAATTGGGGAAGATATGAACCGATAGGAGAGTTGAACTTTTGGTCTTTAAAGTACATTAGAGTGATATCTCTCAAAGTGTAAGTGTAAGTAGCCGCTTGACAATTAATGCAGTTGACACTGAATAATTCAAATTTTTGTACCTATATACAAAATTTATTAATTACTACTTCGGTGGGTTTAAGCTAAGTATTTATGTATGTACTTTATAAACATACGAATAAGACTTAACGTAACCTAAATATGTGACTGTATTTGTACACTATCATAAGTAATTTAGTAGTCCGTTTCACTTCTGCTCTAAGGAACCAGAGGATTTGTATTGTTAGAAAGATCAATTCTACCGGTAAACAGGAAAAAAAGCATTCGCACGGTAGAAAGATAGACGATATAGTTGTTATTCGTGAATTCTGAATAACTGTAGATAAATAGTTAATCAGAGGGTGATGATAATGAAGAAGAAAAATGATAAAGAAGGATGATTAGATAAAATGTGTAATTTGTGGTCGCTGTTTTCACGAAGAGTGTACCACATATGTCAAATGACATTAATATGTAGTAGAAAGGTGGACTTTTTTGAACCTGAATAAATTTTTTTTTTGTAGTTTTCAGAACATAGTTAATTTTTTTTCTTATAAGTAAGCCTAGATTTTATGTTGTAATAAATAAATTTTGTTTTTTAAAATTTTATTCAATATTATAGAGTAATAATTAATTTTCCAAAAAATGGTCCATTTCACCCCCACTTACCCTAGTATACCAAAATCATTTTTCACATACTCGTATGTTCATGTGTAGTTACAATGAAGTTGTTTGAATATCTATTTGGTCAAAGGTTTTTCGTCACGTTTTCCATTCTTTTTCTTTCTAGAAGAATCTATTCAATTATTTCTTTACTCCAGTTTTTCTTGCTTCTCATGATAAACCCTGTGCAACAGCATTTCAAGAATTTTATTAATTTATTGTAATAATATCCGTTATTTTAGGTATTTATTTTGTTGATCCATGTACTGTCAACAGGTTGAACATTACAAATAATTAAAATTTCGTTTTAACTCTTTATAGCATACCTACCTAGCCCTATTCTTTCTAGGAATGTCGTGCCCTTGGAAAGAAAAATGAAAGTAGAAATAGGAAACATAAAAAAAATATTAGCTATGAGGAAATAATAAATTTCCTCTCTAGCTACCGTTGCTATTTTTATGTTTTCATAATTTCTCTTTATGTTTACTTTCTTAAGTTTTTCTATTTTATGACCAGTTAATATTATTGTTTCTGGGAACAATAAAGAATGTAAAAACATCATCACAGATTATTGCTCATTAATGCAAGTGCCAATCAAGGTCTTAAATATTGCAGACACCTGTCTTAGACTTCGGATTTAACCTATGTGTAAATTCGCCTCAAACTATCTTTCTAAAGAAACATTCGCATTGACAATACAATGTAATTGTTTTTGTTATAAGTATGACCCTCTGTGGAAATTTGTTTAGTTTCTTTTTAGGGTGTGGTTTACTCTTCTAGTATAATAACTATTAGATTAGAATATTGTGGTAGTCAACTATTGTCTCATCTTACTTTCACTTAGAGAATAGATATGACTGAATTGTGAAGTAGTGTGCTACAGAGGGTAAAACCGGAGTGTATTTAGAAACACTTTCCTATCTAGTGGTATTTATAGCAGTGATACAGTACAATGAACTCTTTTGTCAATTAAAAATGTTGTGTGCCTTAAATGAATAACGCAAATATTTTATATAACTTGTTTTTAAATAATCTAATATACCTACAAAGAAATGATAATCGAAATTTTAACAGCAATGTTGAATAGTTCTTTTGACATTTTATTTCGATGTGATGTTGTTCTTTTAAGAGTATTTAAAAATTTAAATAATATTGTTGTAATTGTATTTTCTTACCGTTCACTTTCCTTTGTTTAGTTTGACGACAATCTGACAGTGCTGCTAATTTTGAATTTTTACGTTTCTTCTATTTGTCTAGGTATTCCAGGAAAATTGCTTGCTAACTTTGAATTGTATGTGATATTTTAGGTCACGAATATTTATGAAATCTCGTCCCTATTACCTAAAACCTGTCATTTACAGTTCATGGTACGTAATATACAAATTTTTCCTTGCTAGCCTAGACACCGACTATTATCAACTTTTATTTGACATGAGAATTTCACTACCGCTTACTTGGTAACCTTGGTCACCTAGATAATGAAAACTGTAACGTTTTAAAGAAACTTAAGAAAAGTTTAAAGTATGAATTCATAATTTAAATATACAGTCTAAATTAAATAAGTAAATTGAGCAAAACCAAATTAAAAAATAAAAGTGAGGTAGACAAACTGAAACGTCCAATATAAAAACAAAGACATAGCCTACATTATTTTTCTGAATATTAAGAAATTTAATGTTAATGACAAAAAAATTATTGACAATATTAGTTTTTTAGTAGGATTGGGATTGAAATGTTAGTATTAAAAAAATAATATATACACCACGGTAGCGAAGACAATTAATGACCAGCGTCTTACCTATACCTTGATGTATAACATATTATTGGATTTTAAATGAAGATTAGTTTTCTATTTCATACTATTTATAATACTAATAAAAACTAGAGATTTTCCAATTATACTTCAAATATAATGTAAATATATCTGCTCGAATTAACATTTTCTGTAGTTTTTGAAATAGTGTTTTCGCAATGAAAAATTTTGAATAATAAAATCTGTTTGCCGTTACTGATAAGTGGTATAAATATGGAGATAATATAATATAATTATGATATTACCAATAGGTAAACCTGGAAATCAAATCTAAAGTATAATGTAAATAGAAAAATTAAGTATTGGTACATATTTTCTGCGACAGTTACGAATGATTGATTTATAGCATATAACAACCGCAAGAGTTTAAGGAACCAACCATTGTGTAGTAAGTTTGTGAGTTCATACACATTCCACCATACGCAAACATCATGTCCTCAAGTCCTTATTCCCGGGTCCCATGGTGTTTATTATACATGAAGAGCCTCCGTATGTTTGCATAACTCTCCGCTAATATGGCCACTTGAGTTTATTACAAGAATGTCTCCGCATTGCTGAATCTTAATCGCACAGCCACATTCTTATTACTGACTAATTGTCCGCAGAAGCCGGATTGGGAAACTGCGCCAGCCTAACCGCATCCAAATGATGATATTAGGTCGCTAAATCTATGCAATTATTTAATTAATGTATTGTCCACTTCAATTAGCCGGTAATGATTGAATGTGGCCCTAAAACGGGAGGGAATTTATTGTTCAAGTGCGCATGCTTGCCAGCAAATGAGGCATTAAATCTGATGGATGCTTTCTTGCATTATTACTCACTTTGGAGAAAGATACATATTCAACAGCACTCGCAAATTAAAACACTACTAATTGGATGCTGCAACTTCAAAAAATTACGTGGAATTTTGTTCGACATTCTTTACAAATTACATTTTTTAATTTTATTTTTATATAAACCTTTCAGGCAAAATTTACTTCGTTTTTCATGTTTTATCCGAATTTGTAATAAAAAATACTGGTTCCCAGTTACGATTCCAAATTTGCTTCCCTAAGGATGGAAGAACAAAAATTATATAAGAATCTAATTCTAGAGTATTCCAGGATGTAATTTAAAATGGGCACCAAAATATATAGTCGGTTCCACTGTTCCTCGGGGTGTTGGATTTCTGTCTTTCTAGCAGTTTTCTATGAAATTCTTCCACAAAAGGTTATCGTTTGGCTGGTGGCTTGGTAGTCTGTTTTTTGCATTCTTTTTTTCTAACATTTCTTCTATGGTAAGTTTCTATTGATTCTGTGGTCTTCCTCTGCTTCTTTTCCATAAACTTTTAATCTACCTGTCTTGTGGTGATCTTATGTGACAAACCACTGAAGTTGCTTTTCTTTTATTAACTATTTGCCAGATTTCATCTTAAATTTTTTCTTCAATTCGTTGTTATTCCTAATATTGTTCATAGACATTTTATTTCCATTGCTTCAATTTACTGTTCTGCCTTACTGTTCTGGTTTCACTTCCATATATATTATACTTTTATATTGTTGGCTATTGTGGATATATTTCCTTACAATTTTTTTACTTTGAAGAAGATTTATTAAATAACTTAAAGACGCTTCACTATGATTTCGTGTACACACGTCATGATTAAATTAATGAAGCTTCTTTATTAGGTAGGTAAAGGGGCCATTTTTAAACTTTTTTTAACTTTTGTTTAGTTATAAAAATGGTGTTAATAATTATTTAAGAAATATATGTTGCCAAATGTAATGTAGTAAAAGATTATCGTATGTTAAAGAACGTTTAGAGAAGGTTTCTGAATATGATTATAATTAAAATCATTATTAAACATAGACACCGTTTCTGTAGTTAAAGAAGGTTTAGAGAATATGAATGAAAGCAAGAGCTGATTATAGCGTATTATATCTATCATCCAGGAAACAATATTCTTAGATGAAATAGGGTTTTAAGTACCTTAGGGTTCTTGTTTCGTAGTTTTACTTGCATTTAAATGCTGGACTATTGTTTTATTAAAAAGAGTTGAAAGACCAATTATTTTTGCTAGTATTTTTAATGTTTATGAAGGGAAAGAAAACTACTGGAATTCAGTCAATGGGATAAAATTTTATTTCCTCTCCTACCGGTTTCGACCCCACATGGGTCTTCCTCAGGGAGTGAAAGTCATTTTATACATTGTTAATGTGTTGTAAATACATTTGTCGAAAATTGTAACAACACATTAACAATGTATAAAATGACTTTCACTCCCTGTAGTAGTAGTTTTCTTTCCCTTCATCAATTGACCAGTCAAGAAAAATCCGTCTACCTTTAATGTTTATAATTTAATTTTCTTGTAACGGGTGCCGTGTAGCAGCAGTAGCGTTCGCTAAAGACTGGCGCTTGGTCACGTTCGGCGAGGATTATGAGCTGCCCCAGTTTCCATATTTGTCGCGGCAACCTCATTCCGGGCCCTAGGCTGTAGGCACCGGACTGCTACTCCGCACACGCACTCTGGGGAGTCTACCGCAGATCTCGCATACTCTAGATCGAACCAACGTGCTCTTACATACCTCTCATATCTTACAGAATATTAAAAACATATCACATAGGGTGACTTTCCACAAAATAAAGTATGAAATATCTCAATCACCAACAAAACCTAATAACTAAATAGTTATTAACTAAATAGTTATTAGGTTTTGAAGATCAGCTCACATACTCTAGATCGAACCGATATTTTCTTATATACCTCTCATACCTTACAGAAGATTAGGAACGTCCACATAGGTTGACTTTGCACAAAATAATGTGTTAAACATCTCAATCACCAATAAAACCAAATAAATAAATAGTTAATAGGATACACTATTCGATAGTGTTAGTTTCCTCGAAAGAAGAGACATTAAAATACCAAGAAGATCAAATTTTGTTACTATTAGCATTGGAATGAAATCGAACAAGTGAATGCACAAAATCTGTTACCTTATTAACATCATAATAAATATTACTATCTAGACGCATAAGTATTATTGAAATGTCTTGTAATGTAGATATAATAAACTATTACGAATAGCTAAATTGTTAATAGGGTACACTATTCTTTGGCGTTAGTTTCCTCGAAAGAATAGACAAGAAAATACTTCAAAATATCAAGAAGATCAAAGTTTGTTGCTATCAGCATTGGTACGAAATCGAACAAGTGAATGCATGAAATCTGTTACATTATTCATAATAAATATTACTATCTACACACGAATTATTGAAATGTTTTTTAATGTAGATTATAACATACTAATACGAATAGCCTCATATCCTGTAATCTGTACATTACTCTAAAAATTTAGTAAAGAAAACGTTGCTTGAAATGAAATTTGTAAATGTCTCCTAGTATAGAAGCGTAGGTTTTATGCACAAAATAAAAATAACTGCGTTTTGGTTATTATTTGTTCCCAACGGAAATTTGTAAAGCCGCATGCAAAGTTATCTATCCTTATATAGGTTTTGTTTGGAACAAACCATTTACCAAACATTTAATATAAACATTGATACAAATTTTATTAGATGTCCAAAGTTTTCAAATATTGAAATGTAGATGAAGGTTTTGTTTAACAAATTATTTTATAGTAAATTTACCAGTATTACTAGAATAATTGAGATATTTTTATAGAAATGTTTATGGTATCTTCTGGTGAAGTCGTCAACCCAGTTTAGATAATTTATTTCTATTTTAAGAAGTAAGCATAAGCAACTTACAGATTGTTATTTCATATAACTTGTACGAAGCAATATTATATGTTTTTGTTCCCACTATCATTATTTATAATACATATAAACACATTTTTTGAATAATTTGCCAACCCAATGAAAATTAGAAACATTTCAATAGGTATTCCAAAGGAAATAGATAGAAACAAAGTATTAACAGGCTGTATAATTGTAGGTAAAATCCCAAAAGAAATTAAAGTGGATAGATCAAAAAAATTTGAATAACATAGAAACTGTTTTTTCAGAAAAAGGAAATATTTAGAATCACATGGGAAGTCAACATTTATTATACATATGATCAGCACTCCAGGCCTAATAAGCCCATGTCTTTGTTGCACATCTTCTTCTATTCTTTCTTGTTTCTTGTCTTCTGTTTCCAGTTCTGAATTCCTAGTTATTGTAAATTACTGCTTCTACTCATTTTATTATTGATCTCCGTCTTCCTCTTCTTCCTCCTATTAGTACTTGTTTTGTTATTTGCTCTTCTTACCTTGAAACGTGACCTGGCCAGCATTTAACATTGAATAATCCGATTTTTGAAAAATTAATAGACCTCTCTGGGTTTCGAACCCTGGGTCTTCCAATGCAATTAATAAAAAGGAACTTGTGAAACACCTCATGGAACTTTATAGGTCTATTGGTAGAGCATCCTACTAGCAATAGAAAATACCTAGTTCCATGTATTTATCAGAGATTTGAATAGATCAAGCTGTTTGTTCCTTACAATTTTCTTTTTATGGAATGTTGTACAAACTTTTATTTCATTTGTAAAAATATGAATTTGCTGACATTTTTATGCTAATTATTGTCATTCCAGATTCACAATCTAATTGTTTTGGGTATAGACGTAGTATGTTTTCATTTCATTATTCAACCTTCTTGAATTGTGTACGATATTTTTAAATGAGAAGAAGAACCGAGTTTTAAAGTTTCCATTCGCGAAAGTGTCGGTACAATGCGTGATCTATTCCCCACGTAGTCTAAAGTGAGAATAGGCTCCAACGTCCTTCACAAGGTAACTTGCGCTTGCGTAGCTCCACTCTCTCTGAACCACTTGACGCATTCGTCTCTTCAACATCACATCAAACATTATGCAATCTGCAGTCATTTCACTAGCAGTGCACTAGTCATGCATGTAATGTATCTCATCTCGAGTGCAGGCTAACTTTCTTCTAACTTATCGCTCCTTCGAGGTTAGTAAATTAGGATGCAGATGATAGACACGGTGTGTGAAACTGCAAGATGACACCGAGCGGCTCGGTCGTAAAATAGTCCAGTCGCCAGGGAATGTTAGTTATGATGACAATATTTTCAATTACGTTTTTCTATACTTTGATGTTTATTACATCGCCAGAGCGGCATTCAACTGAAATTAAAAGAGAAACTTATTATTATTATTATTATTATTATTATTATTATTATTATTATTTAATTGCAATCGTCATAAGGTTTTCAGATGATGGCCGGTTCTGCAGTCATAAGGAAAAATATTTTTTGTAAAATTTCTTTAAACATTGCTTATTCAAAAATGTTTGAGCAAAGACAACTCAATCACCTTTTAATCAACTTCATTTTAAAGAAACAACAAATACAACATTATTTTCATTAGTTTTTTAAACTTTTATTTTAAAATAAACCATATCTCTCGTAGATATTGGAAGAATCATTGAATAAACACAATTATTACAACTACAAAACAATTTTAATTACAATTATGAGAGAAACGCTAGATCCTGTTTAAAAAAATAAATAATGAATCTGTGTCTAAAGAATGTTATCTTGACAATGGAATATTCCGGTGATATGGAATTTAGGGAAATATAATAAAACATCTTTAGTAAAATATTTTCATTCAAAGCTTCATTTTAGAAAATTGAAATCTACAAACGTCCTTGAAAACTGTGACATAGTTGTGATTCGTTGTTGCTCATTTCATGTTAATTATGTGCAGTTAGAATTACATAGCTAGCAGGGCGTGTATTTTATATTTGAGATTTCATTTATTTTGATTACTGCGATCATTCATGTTCTTTCATATTTCTGATATTTAACCAGGTTTTCTTATTTAAAAGCAAATGGCAGTCTATGGACACATAGATTTAGGCGATGAAGTTCGCAGCAAATGTCAACAGGCAGTAACACGTTGTAAAAGCGCCAGGACAGTAAATATTTCGCTTGATATACATATATATTTTCTTCCTCAACAATAGGTATTCATAATCCTACTAGATTGATCTCATGAAAAACTTTTTTTTATATATGTCGGAATACCGTATTAGTATAGTAAAAAGTAAAGTTTCAATACGAGACGAATGATGAAAACACACGAGGTGGAAAATAATTGATTCTGCACGAGTGTTACACTATTTTTTCTACAATATACATATGGAAGCTATATGATATAAAGCACAATAAAGCATAAATAAATTTACGTAAACCAATGATTGCGTCGTAGAAAAAGTCACTTGCAATTCAATTCTTTATATATTAAAATTAGTATAATTCATAATTGTACAAATAAGAAAAGCAAACCTTTTTTATTATTAAAAATTTACTAGATGTTCTAGACCTACAATTTTCGAAATATTAAAGATTATCCTATATTTGTTTTATGACTTTATTATTACTTGATTTATTGATGTTATTTTAAAGACAAAAACTTTACATGTCAAACAGATCAGAAATGAGGAATCCAATCTTATAAATATTTGTTATAACGTGCAAATGTGGAATAAGTTCAGTACGTCTCTGTATGAACTTTTTACGTGTAATTCTAGCCAGAACTGTTCCGAGAGTGATCTCTGGACTTAAGTTATGATCATTGTAAATCTTGCGTTTATGGGCAAGCGAACACGTATGCTACATGGGCGAAAGCGCGTGCACGTGACGTCAGATTTGTGTCACTAGAATACATTCAAAATAAACAATAAACAACATTATAAATTTAAATGGGCTGTTATTAAAAATACAATTATACATTATTTATGATCCAATATGAATAAACTTGTAAATGATTTCTACAGTCAAGCAGTGAGCGCAGTCATAGTATATGGATGGATAACTATTATATCTTTTTTATTTTTCTATCAGAGTTATATAGTACATCAAATCTTTTTCACGTTCGAACAGTTTTATTTTTATAATACCTGATATTTATACTTTTGATCTGTATTATTACAGTAGACCAAATTTTAATAAAAAAAATAACGCAATGAAATAAGAAAATCGTATTTGATAAGTTCTAAGATATTGTTAGTAATATTGTAATAACGTCTAGCAAAAGTTACTTGTGAAACAATAAGAAACTTACATAATTATAGTAGGGTTGAGAAGATTACTGAACAGCACCTTGTATCCCTCGGTTGCTTCGTACCTCCTACTACTATAGTTCAAAATAACTTTTAAATGGAAAATATATGAAAAAAGTATTTGCAGCTTCTCAAATCTCATTTAATAATTGTCAAGAGATTTAGCAATATTTAATATTTTTATGTAAATACAATCTGATGATACGAAATTAATTCAAGAATATTTCCCTTGAATAATTTTAACCAATCTGGTTAAAGTGATTTTAAATTTCGACTAATTTAAATCGAACATCAGTGAACATGACAATTTAAATAAATATTAAATATTGATTAAAATACTTTATATATATTTAATTTTTCTCTAGAAATAATCTACTAATATATACTCTTACATGCAAATATATCAAAATGTTTTGCATGCACTTGTTATATAATTATTAAATATTTTCAACCTAGTGTATAAATATTTTTAATCACTGTATCTTTTGAAAATCGATCTTCTACCATTTACCGATCGTTTCTAATAACAACTGTCTGATCTCCAAATGTCAATTTTCTGTTAATAAAAGATACCTAGAAACGACCTCTTTCAAATAGAACTACTATTCTTTTTCTAGGATGCAATTATTTAAGAAATTAATTTAAATATTATGTTACTTAAATCATACTAGAAATGTTTTGCCAAACATGATATGTTCATTATATTCTTTCAATAGAATATACATTGTTGTAAATTTCTAATATGAATTGGTATAAAATATATATTTATGTAATTTAATGTTTTCCATTTGACCGTTTTAGAATTTATAAATCCTTGTTGCTACTTTCTTGCAAATAAACAAGTTCTAATACCTATAACAAGCTATTTGCTCCCAGTAAAAATATAAAATACATTACGTGCCGTCGCATTAGCAGGATCTAATGCGAAAGCAATATCATTAAGCAATAATTGTAATATATTAAATAATAAAACATGTTTTCCTTTCTCCGTTATCAGAACATGTAGGAGAACACGTTACCGAAGAGCTGCAACAGCTCTCGAACTGATAATGTTATTTATGTGGCGTTAACAAGTAGATAAATTGTCATAAACATTGGAATAGTTAAAATATGGCTGGAAATAACTATCGCGTACATGAATTATAGATATTGGAAATCATTTACAATGCCTGAACTATTTGACGGCACGAAGAGCAAAAGAATCACTAATAGCTTCTAGATACTTCGAAATCAAATATACGTGAACAGAATTTGTATCACTCTTTACTATCTCTAACCTCAAATAATAATTTTCTAAAGAATCTAAAGAATTATTTCGTATTTCCCGAACTCTCGAATTATATAATTAAATTTTTAATACACAAATTTATTTTGAATAGATCTTTTTCGCACATGTTACTTAATGTTGATAACTATCTAACAATTATGTCAACAAAAGAAAATGTATAGAGATCATTCTATGGAATAATCTCTAGAGATTTATTTTCATTACAATAATGACACGATTTTTATTGTATTAAAGAAACTTAAATAAATAATCTCTATAGCTATTTTTTTTCAGATGATTCTGTCAAGCATCAAAATGATACTTAGGTGTACCAATAAAAGTCATCGATGTCTGCACTGGAAACAATAGAATAAAATAAATTAAACATAAAATATAAATTAAATAACGTATTTTTAACATCATATTGATTAAAAAACGTGAGTGTTTTACATTCTTCACTATCATAAAAGTAAACTGGTTTAAAAACAAATAAAAATGTTTTATTATTGATGATGATATTTGTTTAAATAATAATTTTGTAATTATTTGTTAAATATGTCAAAGAAAATATGTCATAATAAGAAGAAATTAATCCAAAAAACATCTATAAATCATGTTTTAATTTCACATATATTTCAGGCTAATTAATGCTGTTGAAACTGTCAATTAGCTAAGTTAATCACAACAAATTCGATCTTCTAAGATTTTTTGCCGCATGGCGCCTATTCAAACGTTTCTTTTATCCTTATAGGGAAAATAGATCGATATCGGAATTTGAGCAATATGTACTAAAAACAAAATCAGTTACTAGTAACTTTTTCTAGAGTCATTATACGACACATATCTCATTAAATAATTAATACATAAATACCAATGTTTTATTTCTTTACAAAAATATACATATACTAGCTACATTGTAGTAAGTAGAAAATCTATATAGTTAATTTAGTTTAAAACTGAATTAATTATATAATTTTAATTTGTTAAACATCTTCAAGTAAACTACCCCTACGAGGTACGCTAGAAATTTTATAATTATTTTGTAAATATGCTATTCTAGTTAAATTCAAAGTTTCAGATAACTCAGTTCATTTGAATAGAGAATAAATAATACTCGAAAGAATCGAAAACCCCAAAAGAGATAAAAAAATTTGTGACTTGGATTTTGATGAAACTTTTCATAGAGTTGTTGGTATCTAAACCAGCAATGGAATATTATAATCGGAATAGGAATGGTTGACATTAGGGAAAAACTTTATAAGGGTTTTTTGGTTTTCATGAAATTCTACGGAAGTTTTATTTGAAAAATTTTCTTGTCCGTTTTTTGCTTTACGGGAAAAATTGTAATTCTTACAAAAATAATTCTAAGGTGTAAATATTAAGATGAAAGCTACCAGGGCAGCATAGAAGTAAAGAAAAATGTAGCCATGATCCGGTCCTCCAGGTCCATATATACGGTTCTCTGAACATCATTACGTTTGCAAAGTCCTGTAGAACAAATGGCCAATATTATTACAATAATATTATATTTAAGTATGCATGTAAAGGACTAGAAATAATAAACATTATAAATTTGTAACAAAAATGTTTTGCACAAATATTAAAATTAAAAAATAAAATATGGTTTTAATTTTTTGAAATATTCTGTTGTTGTACAGGCGTTTGTCTTGTTATTTACAACAATGCTTGCGTTTTTGTTTGGTAATAAATAAAGGAAAAACTTCTTGAATAATGAGCGGTTTAAAAAATTCGGTAACATCTTCATAGAGACCGACATATTCAGTAGCCATTAATCTGGAGTAACAAGCAGTTACAAATCATAAATCTCACTCAAACAAAACGCCTGGCTTTCCCTGAATTGTAATGATATACTCCACCAGGCCCGGACTCGAAATAATGTAAAAGAAACCGCAAATTTGGACTTCTTCATATGAAGAACATATATTTTCATAATACAGAGCCTATTAATAATAATGCGAACACCATTGAACTAGTAGTAAGTACTAATGCTTCGATTCTTTCCAAGGTACACATGTGAGTATTTGAATATCTCGTTCGACTGCTTATGATTTTAATTGTTGATCTGTTGTTAAAATATACATAAAAATAATTAATAGATACTTATAAGCCATTATGAACAGTTGACTCAAAAAATATAAAATACATTTGTATTAGTTATATCGTATATTTTGTGTATTTTTTCTTCCATTAAAATAGTAACTTCTAACAAATTAGTTAAAAATACAAATTTATTAAAAACCAATATTATATCATTTTTCCTTGGGTACATTGTGGAATAGGCTGTCATGTTAAATAACTTCTTGAGTGTTAATGAATTGTTCGATTTCTAAGGTATTGTCAAATTTCTGAGGTAAGATGTACTTGAAAATTGGGATTCGACGTAGTTTGAGTTTTTGGGTGTACGAATTCCGAAGTACTATTATATTTTCAAATATTTTCAAACAGTTACCCTTCTTAGTTACTTATTTTAGTTTAGTTAAAAATAATATAGAAGAACTTTTAAAATAATAATGGTTCGTAGTGTTTAAGTCTTGCGTAGTATTAAGTGTTTAAATAAATGTTCTTAGTGTTTAAATCTTTGTTAATAATAATTACTCCTAAATTAATGTTTATATTATTTGTTTATTCATTGTGTTACTTATTTTCATTATCCTGTTTTGCAAATATTCGTATTTTAATTAATTTTACACTTCACCCGAAAAAAAAAAGTTATAGAATTAGACTGATAACATTACATTACTTCAATAAATTTCCACTTCAGAATAAATAACAGTTGTTGTTGTTATCATTATCATTGTGATAGTTTATTAATATTTCAAAATAATAATAATTAAATTGTTTTATTTTGTGTTGTCTTTGGAATTTATCTCACCAAATATTTATACATTGAAGACAGGAAAATAAAAGTTTATTGATAAAATCAGGAGGTCTTGTAATATTATTTGTGATATTAAAAACTTTATTACATATTTAAAAATAAAATAAAAATTGTTAACGTTATTCTGTATAGTTTCTCTAAAAGAATTGTGTTCTTATTAAGTTTTTGAAAATTGAAGAACCCGGGTCTGTAGCTGGGCTATAGCCTGTCAAAGCTGAACTTTTTAAAATACGCGATTCTCAAACCCCATTGTCGGCGAGGGCCACCAATTAAAAATGCACAACGCAGTCAAATAAAAAAGCAATAAATTTTAAAACGCATCCATCAAACCCAAGACGAATACCGTGTGTATGCGACAGCAACAATAAAAATACTTTAGAAACGGTTGTGTTTCGGTTTAAAAAAACACAAGACAACGGCGGTGCGCATTGTTAGCAGTGACAACAATAAAAATGATAAATTAAACGATCGCCCGGTACGAGCACAATAAACACACCATGAGGGAATGCGTGCGTGTGTGTACACACTTGAGGAGGCAGGCTTCGGCCGAGAACAACATGCACGTAATTCATCCCGGCTGCTTCCAATATCTCTCTCCGAAGATACGTTTCACCAACGGACATCTTAAAGATTTGTGAATAAGAATTGATTTAACAGTTGTAGATAACCTAAAATAAATTGTAAAAAGAATATGTCAACCGCCGGGATTTGAACCGGAGACCTACATCTTGAGACTAGGATATTCTGATGATCTTCCTGGATTTGAGGAATCTGGGCGTTGCTTTCCAATATCTCTCTCCAAAGATACGTTTCATTAACAGACATCTTAAATATTTGTGAATAAGAATTGATTTAACAGTTGTAGATAAACTAAAATAAATTGTGAAAAGTATTACAAAAAAATCTGGAAAGTAAAGCAAAATTGAAGAATTATTGAAGTTGCAAGTATTTTTTATTATTATTCTGTACTTTTACATAGTAATCCTTGTAAATTAGTAATTTACTTGTACAAACAATAAAGTAATTGTTCTGCAAGTTTTTCAAAAGCACTCTAGGTATATGAATATCAGATATTTCATGAAATATTGTATACATTAAATATTAAACAGAAAATCATTTTAATTTCGAAATACTACATTAAATATTTTCTTAATACGTACTACGTACACGTAATAATAGTTATTTGTGTATCAAGGTTCTAAAAGTAATCTTTTTGGGCCGAAACCGAAGTTTGCAGCCGAGGCAAAGCCGAGGCTACAAATCAGATGAGGCCCAAAAAGAACTTTTAGCCGAGGTGCACACAACATTTTTTAGGCGATTACAACAAGAAATTATGAATTTTCATTCAAAATCAATTTTTGACATCTGTCAAAATTTACTTTACGGCCGCATTTACTTTACGGCCGCATTTACCTTACGGCCGCATTTACTTTACGGCCGCTATTTTTACTCGCAAATTCATTACTTTTTCATTAATATTTGTAAAGAAATAGTTAAAATTTTACTTACATTTGTTATTATATTCTAAAATAATTAATCACAATAATATGAACTATGTAAATCAATAATGAACAAATTAGCGGCCAAAATTTTTGACTTTGACAGATGTCAAATAAAAATTGATACTTTAAGGTTGCCAGCAGATACGAAAAACAACAATTTATGTACCAGCCGCCTAAAAAATATATTTTTAAAATAATTATTAATAAATTTATTGCATACGACATAATATAATATTTTTTTATAGCATATATTAAAATTTTCAACACAAAATAGTGGGTCATGTAGTACTTTAACTGCAAGGGAATATATAGTATATTATACACCAAGTGCAGTCTATCATTATTGACCTAGCGTCAAGTTGTGTTCCGAGGTGGTACTGACATTTGAATCCTAATCCTACTAAAAAAATATATTTGCAATAACAAACATTTCTACATGAACTTCTTTCTTAATATTCACAAAAATAAAGTAGGCTACCGTTATTTCTGTATTAAACGTTTTAGTTTGTGAACCTGACTTTTGATTTTTAATTTAGTTTTATTTGATTTACTTATTTAATTTAGACGGCTTATTTAAAATTGTGAATCCATTCTTTACACTTTTCTTGAGTTAAATGATTCAAACAACATTTGGATTTGGATACTTGAGTTTCTTTAAAAAGTGACATTTTTATTACTTTGACCTAGGTGACCATATTTACTAAGCAAGCGGTAGTAAAAAACAATTTCTCATGTCAAATAAAAGTTAATAATAGTGGGTGTCTAGGCTAGTAGTGGAATAAGTAAGTATATTAACAACAAAGGTAGGTAATTATCCAAGATTGAGAAAACTATCATTATTGAATTAGTGCCAAGATTTTATCCCAGGATAGAGTTATCGAACTCACATTTTACGCTCATCTATACAATATCGTATTATCGTCTTGTAGGAGAAATAACTATTTATTAAAACTGTAAATTTGTTCATCTACTTTGTCGCAAATATCTGTAATAATATATTTACAATTTTGATGTAGAATTTAAACGTCCCTTCTCTTATACGAGTATTATTCGAAAAATTAAAATACATATTAATAAAAATAATATTTAAAAGTAATATAGGTACATATATTATATTAATATGTAATAAACACAGATTTTTTGTTTTAAAATACAAATATTTAAAAACTGTTACAATGCATATGTATTGTTGATTTTGGTGCTCCCATTATTCGCCCCAATATTACTTCTAGTAATATTTAAGTTATATTTTGTGCATTTGAAAGTATATACACATAGCAATAAAGAATGATATTGAGTGATAGAAATAAGCAGAAACATTTAAGTATTAATCTAATAGTTGATTGCGTTTCCTCCTTTCTAAAGTAATCTAGTTCTAATTGCAAAGTCTTGCAATTTGGTACCCGGGGTTTGATGCGTGCGAAGTCGTAGGAGGCGACGCATTGCGCACGCTATACACGGTACACGCGTACGGATGATTTATTTTACGATAGCAGCAAATGAAATCATAAATTATATGTGTTTGTTATCCCGGTTTGTTAAATGTGTAGTAAAAAGGTAGTCGGGACTTTTCAGAAACTGAGATTTATGTGATAGCGAATTACTTTTAGCCAGGGGGAGTCAGGGAATTTCATTTCTTGCAAATAATAGTACTCATAATTAAAATTAAAATTTTAACACAGATATACCTACATGCTTAGATGTGTAATAAAGTTCAAAAATTAAAGTTAGAATATACTAACATACACATTTTATAAAATTAAGCATAAATCTATTTTACAATTAAAAAAAAAGTGTATACTTAATAGTTAGATGGGTAACCACCTACAAATACTATGAAGTTTAATAAGTTCTATATCATAAAATTTGTCAATATTAAAAAATGATAGCAATTTTCGCTGTGTCCGAGTGGTTCGGAACCCACTTTAAGCTGTAGGTCCCTTGTAGAGACTACAGACTAACAACCCCTAGGGTTTCACGGCTTGACTTGATATTCAAGCTCCTTGACTTGTGCTTGATTTGATTCAGGTAAATCTCAAGTGAAGTAATACATGAATTTCAAGTCAAGTCAAGTAATAATATTTCAAGTACTAGAAAAATCAAGCAGTTCTTCAAAACTACTTAAATTTTCATTTCACATTTTTATAATGTACCTAGTTTAAATTTCTGTACACAATGGGATTTTCAATAAAAAAATTATTTACTAAACGAAATTATAAATAATTCTAATTTGCAACTTTGTAACAAACAGTACTATAAATGTACGAAAATACAAATAAACATGAGGCTTCAAATAAAGTTATCACCTAAATTATTGCGGGTTTTTGTAGTACCCTTTGTCACATTGTATAAATGTCTTTTTATTTTCTACAACCTACTTCTAAGCAAAGCTCGCAATTTTAAGGTTACCTGCCAATTTTTGCAGTCAAATGCTCGAGCTCTTGGTCACTTCACATTAGTTAATTTTTATTTTCCCCTCACTTCATTTTAGTTCTAGTAATGAATTTAAAATTTAATAATTTTATCAATTAATATCAAGTAGCTTGAAATTGCTTGATATCAACTCTAGTAGTTAAGATAGAAAATCAAGTCAAGTGAAGAACAACATGTGAAAAAACAAGTACTAAATAAAAGATACAACAAGAATTTTGATATTTTTTTAACGAAATCTCATGTCTCTTATAATCAGCTTGAAAACTGTCTGTGAAAATCTGTTCTATTTTTGATACATCTTACATCTTTATTTAATATTTGCTGTTAAAGATAAATTTAAAACATTATTAGTAATTTTTATGGATACATAGTTTCTTGACCGGAGTTTTTAAATTGACGTTTCTTATATTATTTGTTTACTAACAAAATTAAAACTTATTAACACTATATAGATTATTATTGGTCATTTTGATATTATTACAAATAAAATATCAATATTTTAAATTTAATAATTAAATAATTTTGTTGATCGACTACTAAATATTACCCAGTTCTTAAATTAAGATTCAAAACTAAGCAAGTCAACAACCATTCGAGTTTGAGATGACTCAAAATACACAGGGGGGTTATAAGTAGTATCACTAAAATCTCACTTTATTTTAGCTCCGTTATGACAAACAGAACAATCACACAAATATGTCAATTGAAATTAACTAAAATATCCTGAGATTTCGTGCAAAAGGAATGTAGTTATTGTACCGCAGATGATAACGAGGAAGACATGAAAGTTAGAGAAATGTGTAGCGATTACTTTTACTGTATCTGGTGCGAAAGACAAGAACTTGGTCACGCTTCTTGAACTGTTACAAGCCACCAACTATGCGTGTCTTTCAACAACTTCAGCTCATTGAGAGGCGACGTGACCACTCAACTGTAACATCATCTCGTTTGCTCAACACAAAAACTCAGCAAATTGAATCACTACCAAAAAACGCATAATGTTAAAGACATTTAAATAGCAAAAAAGGAATAATATTTCGCAATATTGTAAACAAAATTTTATAGAAATGCTTCGTAGGTCAATTTTTTATTGCAAGATAAGAATTTATGTCTTTCTGGAATTGATTTCTAATTCATTTATCTCTCCGTAGTGTGTATTTTATTCAAATGAAGTGATAAGCCACATTTATATGCATAAATTTAGAAAAAATATAAATCAGTAAAATGTCAACATTTTTGGAAAAAACTAACAATGCCACAACCTAATTCCAAATTCAATAAGATAACAAGTGACATCCATAATCAATATGTTAAGAAGAAAAAAGATTACAACACTATCAAATTTCGAAAACAAGAATGAAAGAATGCTATAATAAAAATGTTAATCCCAGGGTATTATCACAGATTAGTATGCAGACGAACAAACCCCGTGGCACAGACAAGGAAATACAATATAAACCAAAATAAAGTTGTAGAGAACCGATACCAAGGCGGCCTGACAATCAGTTGTAGGTGAAATCACTAAAAGAATAATAAAGCCATTGAAGGCATTAAACCCGGAATTTATAGGCTAGTAAAGACGGGCGACAAGGTGGTCATGGGTCAACCCGGGATTTGGGCGCAGGTAAACAACCACGGATAGATGAAGACAGCAACGGATTTTATTTCTAGTCGCTTTTCGATACACGGCAATTACTTCGGAAAAAAAATATCTCGTGTCTCTCATCACGTTGCTGTAAGTTAAAATATTTAAGAATTTTAAGTCCCTATTTTGCCAAAACAAAAAGCAAATACTAAAAAAAAATCAGAAATAAATTAGTAACGAGAAACATTAGTATTCTGCATTACTAAAAATTACCAATAGTGTTACATTTATTTAAATAACATTGAATTTTTTTAAGTCATTGTTTTATATCACTTGTTTTGAAATTGTTATCTAATATTTCAGATTTATAAAAATTAGAGCAAAATGCGTGTAGATAATGTAATAATGTGGCAATACTATCAAGAACTACCAAATCTGTTTAACTTTGTCGGTAAAACGACTTTACTGGTATATTATTTTGAATTTATATGCAGATTTTTTTTCACTAATTTGTGATTTTTTGATAAAGTAACTTTGAAACGTGTTACAGTAAAATCCGGTTATAACGACATTGAAGGAATCCCAATAATTGCATGACTTTTATTCGCTATCTCATTATAGTACGTGTTACCAGTGGCGGATTTACTGGAGGGCTATATGGACTATAGCCCAGGGCAGCAAAATCTAGAAGAGGCATTTTTTAAATACTACATAAAAATAAGTCTCAATAATCACAAATAATATGAGGATCTGATTTTAAATTTATTCAAAACCACTGTTGATTAAAATTAGGGTAATACCTACTAATCATTTTGTGATATTAAAAAAGCATCAGGGAGAGGCAAAATTAAAACTAATTTCATTACTAATTTTTTTTCACAATACAAAATACATGGTGATTAATAATTTATATAGATTTATAGTGTTTTATGGTAAGAATAGTAAAATATAAAATTGTTAGCTTACAATGTACAGATACAAAGAGATAAAAATGTTTCTCATTTTTAAAATGGAGAAAAACATTTGTCAATTTGTCAGATAATATTTATTTACAACAATTAAAGAATTATAATTTAAATGTTATACTATATTATATAAATTTATTCTAAAAAGAACTAAACTATGTGCCTCTAGACTTAAAAAGAGGGGCAGCCTCTCTGCCTACGCCCATGAGCATAAGTATAAATATAAATAAGTGTTACACAGGAATATAATACGCTATCTGCGTCAAATCAACGACAAAGGTTAAATAGGAACAATATTGTAACAGCAATAACGAATATTTTCAAAAATTTTAAAAAATTGAATTTCATTAATGTTTCATGATGACTTTTTCATTAGTTTAATCTACGACTCTTTTTGTATAGTTCATCTATTATCATACTTGTATAAAATACAGTCAATTTGAAATTTATTTACCACGATTTCACCCGACAAGATGATTATCATTGTCCCTTTTTTCCTTGACGATTTGATTCTCATGATTACGATTGATGACATGAAGATCAACTAATAGAAACAAACTTTAAACTAACAAGAGCGTATAGAGGTAAATAACTATTATTCTTAATAAATAGTATCAGGAATCGAACCCAGGATAACTCGTCTGAATACAAGTGACATTAATTATATTTATTCCCTCTCCATTCTGGCATTGTTCCGAAATGTTAACATAAACACAATAATTGCATAATTTGCATCGGAAAGCCTGGTGCCCAGATCGTTAGCCTTACAGAGCAACTCTCTTGTATTGTTGTCGATTTTGAGATGTAGCGAGAGAAGAAATCTGTGGCTATCGGAAGATGACCACTGCGATAGCAAAAACACAATCAGATACGCTTGATTTAAACGCGTTTCGTTTACAAAAGGGTTTGCTGTTTATAGCTTACACGTCGATTGACATATTTATTAGTGGAGACAAGCGTACATCACTTGCTTTTGGAAGACACTTTTTAGGCCATTCAATAAACTATCAGTTTTTTATTGCAATTGCGGTATGGCGAAAGGTGATACCCTTAAAACAAACTTATTTATATTGTACCGAATACATCCATTCAATATAATATTTTCACAATAATACACCACTAAGCTTGTGGTTGCACTCATTTTTTCAAATTAATTATTCTATTTTATAGGAATATTTAAATTTTAAAGCTTCAAAATCGGCCAAAATCATGATAACTTATTCAGTGTTAAAAACGGTAAAGATATTTTACCGATCGAAGGCAATTGTTTGAAGAAAAAGCAACGCTTTGACTCTAATAATTGTCTGATGCCTGAGATCATCATCATCATTCTTAATGCTTAAACTATTATTTGTACGATAAAGTCAAATTCAGCAAAATAACTATGCAAAATATCGTATATTAAAATTTATTCATGAAAAATGAAAGTCTTGTCATTTGTGATTGTGTTTCTCTGTATGAAATAATTGTTTAAAAAGCAACTAACTACCTTGAAGACGCAATTAATAAACATTTTTAAAACCCAAATGCTAATATAGTAATTTACGTTATAAGTTCGATAAATGAATTTTTACGGAACGAATAATAATTTTCGAAATTAACTACCGTGAAAATCATTTAACGGCTATATGATGTATAGGTACAACGTTTTATTTTTTATCGAATCACATTTTTTTATTTAAATCAAAGATTTAATTTTGTTACTTTGAAAATTATTGAGAAAGCAAAATAAAAATCTTAGTTATCAATCTCAAATTTCAATAGAATTATATTAAAAGAAGGTCAGATTTATAGAATTAAATTTAATACTACAAATTATAAGAATGTACAAATATTTTAAACTCATTTAATGGACGTATAAGTAAAAATTTATGAAAATATGTACAGTACCGTAAAAAAATAATAGTATCCTAAAGTCTCATTTACCGGACTGGAATCAGAATTGTAAATACGGAAATACAATACAGTATGAAATAAAAAAGTTCACCATTTTTGTCGATTTTTGAAAATCACTGATATCGGTAATAATTAAAATTAAACAAATTTTAACCAATGTAACTATAACATTTTAAAATCTATTACAAAGTGTATTTCTATTCCTAAAGTAAATACAGTTATAAACTGCTATTAAAGTACAAGTAAAATCGTCACTACATAAATAAACCTAAATTTAATATTATGGTCTATACAAAATTTATATAGATTTCATTATATGGTGCAACAGTATTACGTGTTTATCATATTGCTTGGTATTAATCCTGTAATTAAAATGCAAGTAAATTTATCACTTCGTAAATAATCCTCAATGTCTATGCTCTATATAAACTGATACATATTTCATAATATTGCGCAATATTTACATTGCATAATATTATGTAATATACAATTGCATTTTCCTTATACACATTAAAAGAGTTTAACCGAGATATTAGAAATAAGTTATCATCAGGAAAATTCGTAAAAATGATTTTGATATTTAATTGTATATAACACAATATTTCAATTAATTTCATAACATGGTGTAAAGATCTATTATAAATTCGTGCAAATTGATATTTTACTTCAGTTTAAGACTGAATTTCGTATTGAGAACATATACTATTTTTTTTTTACACAAACAAAATTTTGTAGATTAGTAAAAAGAAGCGTATATGCAAATTATAACAATAATGTATTAGTTTATTACTAATTTATTTAAAAGCAAATTATAAGACTGTTAATTTAATTGTGAAAAGTGGTTCATTTAAACCAAATAATTAAAAATTATAAATATATAATAGTGCCATAGTTATTTTTATATTACTATTTATTTTAGTGAAAACAAAAATAACATAAATAGTGAATGATTAAGTAGAAATATTTTCTGTGTTTCCTTCAACAATGACTTCCGTGAAATCATCAGCATCTACCAACAGTCTCCCAATTTCATCGAGAACCATCTTCACTGCCTTAGTCAGCAACCTTCCTCAGATTCTACAGTCAGAGAAAGCCATACGGAATATTCTCAAAGATTTCCCCAATGTCATCTTCACACAAATTCACGTGAAGATCAATGGATTGATATTCGTGAAGAGCCAAGATCCAGAAATCGTGAAAAAGTTAAAAGTGTTGAAAGAATTATATGGCCAACAAGTTCAAATCATTGATTATATACCACAGTGGCAAATCGAAAAACAGAAAAAATATTTAGAGGAAAGGGAAAAGAAGATGAAGCAGTGGGAGGAAGAAAAAGAACGCAGGAAACAAGAGAGAGCAAAGCAAAGGGAAGAAAATAAATTAAAGGAAAAAAAGGTAATAAATGGAATGAATGAAAAAGTAGAAAAGGAGGAAACAAAAGAAGTGAAGAAAGAAGAAAAGGAAGGAGAAAAGGAGGAAGCTAATAAACCAAAAAGGAGAGGAAAAGGGGCCAGGAAACAAGAACGAAAACGAATGGAGCGTATGAAAGAACAAGAAGAATTGAAAATTGGAAAGACTGACAATAAAATTCACAAATAATCTAAAAAAATTACACGTTTTACGGGCAGTCGTGGCTCACTTATTTAGCGCCTTTCGACTCATTAAACGGACTGTGAGATCCCGTGTAAAAATCCTAGAGACAACGTAGATATGTCCGAGTGTTTCAATACCCATTTAAGCGGTATGTCCTCTGTCCTGTTACTGTACTTCGGTCTGTTGGACAATGCAAATAAAAATAAACAAAAAACCGTGGACGAAGCTACTATTTTAATGACTTAATACAATACTGGACTACGAATTGATATATCTTAATAAATATTATGCTTACTCTATGATCTTATGTGTTCTGATACAGGAATATATTTTGTATGCACCTATTAACATCGTTCTAGATGTACTTTATCTTAAGACATTATCATAATACAAGACAATTGTAATTTTATGTGTTCAATATTTTAATATATTATGATTAGGTAGCAATATATGACAATGAAAAAATATATATTATTCACTTATTTGCATTTAAGTAAATATTTTCATTTGTTTTCCATTAGATCTATATTCCTTATTCCCAAAATAAAATTATTCAGAGTATTCTTAATAAAAAATTAAATTTATACCGTGTGTTTATTTTAATGTGAAACATAGGATTTGCCATATTCACTGTTACGACGTCACATTGGATTGATAACAATGTATCAAAGCGTTCTCTTTAAAATGAAACATAGGTTGACTAATTCACGTCATTATTAACTGTAAAACTGTGATATATTTTTTTAAATAACATATTTCCACGTCGTTGGAATCATTAAAAGGGACGTGGTAAACAAATAGAGTGATCCGCTAGGTCTCTTCGTCTCATAGTGTTTGATTTATTAAACTGTGGAACATTAAAAATGAAAATATTTAGTGGTAATATGTATAATAACTAAAGAATTAATTGTTTGTTACAGAGAATTATATAACTATATACACGATGTTCATTTCATTTTATCCACTATTGCTATCTCGATAACTTGAAGAGCTTCGAGGTCTGTTAAATTGACAAACAATTTCTATTTTACAAGACTAATAAAATGCATATGCAATAGCAATATGACGTTTGTTTTTCATTTATTCATGGCAACTGTTATTTTCAGGTAAAAGTATACAAAATTAATGCCAACATAGGGATTTTATTTTTTTACTAAAAATTAACTAGAAACATATCATTGGATTTGTAATTATATGTGGATTTCAAATAAATAAAATATATAAGTGTTCTATTTAAAATGATAAATTCTATCTTGAGAACCACTGGTTTAAAAAGAAATTGTTTGGCTCATTTTAATAGTCTTGTAAAATATAAATTGTTTACTGATTTAACCGAGATTGTAGCTCTGTAGTTCTCGAGATAGCAATGATGGACTAAATAAAATGAACGCCCTCTATATGCTATTTGCGTCCAACCAATGACAAAAATGAAATAATAATCAATTTATGCATTAGTTGATGATAATGATGTCATCAATCTTCTTCCTTAATGTTTTGAATCACACGTTTACGAATGAGTATTTACTCCGGTAAATAGACTGTTTTTGGGAATAATAGGAACCAGGGCATGTAACCGAAAAAAATACTGGTTAACGGTTAACCCTTATAGAGAACGTTATAATAATAACGGTTTTAGTTCGAAAACCGGTTTTTGAAAATTGGAAACCGGTTTAAACCGGTTAATATATCGGTTAAAAAAATAATTAAAATTAATTAAAACAAATTAATTATAAAAATTTGATTAAAAAAATAGAGAATAATTAATTAAAATTTTTTTTTTTTAAATATCTGAAAAAAATATCACAATTTAAAAAAGCAATTTAATTAATGAATATTTACAAAAATTTTGTGACACAGGTCACTTTTCCATTTTAAACTTGCCTGTGTTTACAAAGGCCGTATTTATTTGGGATTTTTTAAGTAACCTTAACGGCCAAAGAAACTACCTACATTTATGACTCTCCAATAAAATGTTAATTGTAAAAACTGTGATGACTCATGTTCAAATACAAATAGAAAACACAGATATAAAAAAAATATATTAAAATTTTTCCTCGCTAAATGATATTAAAATAAAGGTTAATGTTCGCTAAAACCGGTTTTTTTTTTTTTGATTAACGGTTACTGGTATTTTCGACCTGAAAAATATGAGTTAAAATTACGGTTAAAGTTCGCAATTTTTGTTCAAAATATCGGTTACCGGTTTTTATTAACCGGTTTTGTAACCGGTTACATGCCCTGCATACTTCTGACAACTTTTTGCCAAAAACAAAAGCTGATTGACATGGTAATTATTTGTCATTTTTTATTTACATTTATTACCAAATACGACGTACTTCTGACAACTTTTCTCCAGAAACAAAAGCCTGTTGACATGATTTTTGACATTTTTGCACGCCAAACATAGTCGAGTACTTACATTTGATACCAAGCACGACTTACTTTTGAAATATTTTAGCTGAAAACAAAAGACATTCGACAAGGAATTTTTTTGTCATTTCTACACGCCAGCCCTCATCAAATAATCCTTTCATTTGATACCAAACACGAGTTACTTCTAAAATATTTTAGCAGAAAACAAAAGATAATCGACATGGAACATTTTGAAGAATACAAAGGGCGTGATCTTGAGTAATAGTACACGTAAGTTGTGTACTTTTAAAGTGCTATTAGTTTGTGTCATATATATTAACTTTTATTATTCCTTTTACATCTGTGACTGTATTATTTACGAGATTATAAAAGTATATTATCCTATTATTTCGGCCCTCTACGTTACGGGAAAAATACTGATATTCGATTTTGTCATTTGTTTAAGCCTACTTGATTGCAATTTTAAACACCTGATAAAATTTGTTTTAAACGATATTTCTCTGGAACTAATGATCGGATTTGAAAAATAAAAAAACTGTTGAGCAGAGAATTGAAAGGCCTTTCGAACTGAATCATGTTTGACACTCTTTTCCATTTAAAATTTTTGAGGTGCAGTCCACCCCCATTTTAGGGTTGAAGTTATGCCATTGGAACTAATCCATTCCCCCTTTATACTAAAAATGACGTATTCGAGCGTTTTTTGCAAAATTGATGTTAAGTGGCCAAAAATTGCGCTGATAATTTTCATTGAGCCACCCTGTATACGAGTATACAGGGTGAATACTGAAAACCTTGACATAGGGAAATAACATGGGAAAACAGTTTTTTGCTGTTTCCATCTGTCCCGCTAAATAAAATCGGGTGTATATGGTATCGTTAATTAGATTACTTAATTTTGCATCTAATAAAACTAAATGTTGTGTAATAAGACCTTTTCTAACTGAAATATTTGATAAAATAAATTGTATTTTGAAGGTTATCCTTCATATTTTCGAATAAGAAACTTCAAAAACAAAATGCTCCATAGCCGAGTGGATACGAGGGCTGTTTCATAACATAAATAATCTACAAGACCTGGTTCGAGACCACCTCAGCCCTACTTTTTTTTAATTAAATTATGCTTAAAATATCTTTATTATATCAGACTATTTTAATAAAATAGCAATATTCATATTTTTATAAATAAAAAAATCCAAATATTTAATAGAATTATTATTTGCTGTCTGTCAAACTTAAAAATTAATTCGTATTTAGTTTTTGGTGTATAATTTTGTATTTCATGTTTCGAAACATGATATTTTAAGTATAATTTAATTAAATAAAAAATAGGGCCGAGGTGGTCTCGAACCAGGTCTTGTAGATTATTTATGTTATGAAACAGCCCTCGTATCCACTCGGCTATGGAGCATTTTGTTTTTGAAGTTTCTTATTCGAAAATATGAAGGATAACCTTCAAAATACAATTTATTTTATCAAATATTTCAGTTAGAAAAGGTCTTATTACACAACATTTAGTTTTATTAGATGCAAAATTAAGTAATCTAATTAACGATACCATATACACCCGATTTTATTTAGCGGGACAGATGGAAACAGCAAAAAACTGTTTTCCCATGTTATTTCCCTATGTCAAGGTTTTCAGTATTCACCCTGTAGAAGGTGGAAATAATAATATAAGAAACAGTTAATAAACAAATAATTAGGACAAATGAACTTTATCTAAACAAAAGGATGTCTGTAAAACAATTTATAGTTGTTAATTGGACCACGAACCTTGGCCTACAACGGAAATGATGACCGGAAGTACTTATATTTTTGGAAATTTTGTTTTGATAATTGTTATCTATATTCGCAAATATATTCCAAACCATATTCAAATTAAAATTAATATCTTTTCTCATCTTCAAGTAATTTACAATCATAGTTAATCATGAAAACTAACAATATTTAGATTTGCACCTTAAAATTTTGATTTTACAGCCGAAAAAATCCAAAATGACCCATTTTTCGGTCAAAAATTTTGTTTTTTTAAAATAGTCCAAATTGATAGTCGCCGATGAGCTGATTCTAAATTTTTAAACCGAATTTAATTATCTCTTCTTATTCCGGAGATATTAGGCTTCAAAGTTGCACTTCAAAAAAGTGTGTTTTTTGACTATATCTCTAAAATGGGTAGAGATACAGTCTCAACGATTATACCAGTCGATTCTACGCACAAAGTTACATAAAGAAATGTTTTCTTCGCATATATGTTCTTTGGAAATATTTGGTGTAAAATGAGAAAAAAGAAAAAAACCGGAATTTCAGTTTTTCGCTGGAGAACTTTTTGGCTCTAAATCTTTTCATTTTTCAGACTTAAGTAAATACAGATGCGCTGATTTCAAATTTTCAAACCGATTTCAATTATCTCTTACCGTTCTCGAGATATTTGGGTTCAAAGTTGGAACTGAAAAAAATCGTTTTTCAGGAATATCCCTGAAATGGGTCAAGATACGATCTCGACGACTTCACCAATCGATTCTACGGGCAAAATTACATAAGTGTACCAATTTTCAGATAAATATTCCAATGGATACAATTTTTAGAGCGAAAAAACGAAATTCGCGAAAATCGAAAAATCGCCTGATGAACCCCTTGCGATTTTTTTCGATTTTTGACGATTTTCGTTTTTCCTCTATAAAATTTGTATCCATTGGAATAAAAATCTGAAAATTGGTACAAAAATGTAATTTTGCCCGTAGAATCGATTGGTGAGGTCGCCAAAGTCGTAACTGAACCCATTTCAGAATTATTCCTGAAAAACTGATTTTTTCAGGTTTAACTTTGAACACAAATATCTCGAGGACGGTAAAAGATAATTGAAATCGGTTTGAAAATTTGGAATCAGCGCATCTGTATTTACTTTAAGTCCAGAATATAAAAAATTTTGGTGACAAAAAGTTTCCAAGCGAAAAATTGAAATTCAGGTTTTTTCGTTTTTCTCATTTTTCACCAAATCGTTCCAAAGGTCGTACATGCGGAGAAAACATTACTTTATGTAACTTTGCGCGTAGAATCGACTGGTGTAATCGTTGATACTGTATCTCTACCCATTTTAGAGATATGTTCAAAAAACACACTTTTTTGAGGTGCAACTTTGAGGCCAAATATCTCAGGAATGGGAAAAGATAATTAAATTCGGTTTGAAAATTTGAAATCAGCGCATCGGCGACTATCAATTTGGTTTTTTTCAAAAAAATCAATAAATTTTACCTAAAAATGGGTTTATTTGGGTTATTTCACACCCTGGAATGGGTTTAAAGTGCTTAATAATGATTTAGGTGTTCATAATTAAAAAAATAAGTTTAACACGATTATGTGTTGCATTTTATACCCAAAAATGAGTTGAAAAGTGTCTAAACATATTGTATAGTACATTTGGAAATTTGTCACACCTTAAAATGGGTAAAAAGGAACCCAAACCTGACCTAAAATTGGGTTTAAAGGGTGTCAACAATCAAAAACCAAAATTTTGGACTCATACATGGGTATTTTTGGAATATTTCAGCTGCATATGAAAAATTTACAGTAAAAACCTAAAAATTGTAACTTTTTATATTCAACTGTAATTAGAAATTACTAAAAGTTAGTTGCAAACAGGGAATGTAACCGAAATAAATACTGGTTAACGGTTAACCCTTATAGAGAACGTTACAATAATAAAGGTTTTAGTTCGAAAACCGGTTTTTAAAAATTGGAAACCGGTTTAAACCGATTAATATATTAATTTAAAATATTATTAACATTAATTAAAAAAAAGTAATTATAAATATTTCATTAAAAAAAATTATAGAATAAATAATTTAAAAAAATAATAAAAAATTACCATCTGAGAAAATATAACAATAAAAAAAAACAATTTAATTAATAAATATTCACAAAAATTCCCGTAATTTATTCAGAAAAACGCAGGTCACTTTTCAATTTTAAACTTGCATGTGTTGACAAAGGCCGTATTTATTTGGACTTTTTAAGTAACCTTAACGGCCAAAGAGACCTACATTTATGACTCTCCAATAAAATGTTAATTATAAAAACTGTCATGACTCATGTTCAAATACAAATAGAAAACACAAATTTTTTTCTCGCTAAATGATATTAAAATAAAGGTTAATGTTCGCTAAAACCGGTTTATTTTTTTTTGGTTAACGGTTACCGGTATTTTCGGTCTGAAAAATATCGGTTAAAATTACGGATAAAGTTCGCAATTTTCGTTAAAAATATCGGTTACCGGTTTTTATTAACCGGTTTTTTTAACCGGTTATATGCCCTGATAGGAACTGAATATTTCTTCAAAAATTTTTTGACCTCGCAGGGCAAATTTATTCTTTTAGATAATATTAAACGATAGTGAGTATCGAATCCCAGATCTTTCATTTTGATGTTTAGAGTCTCAGTCCATATTGATGGAAATAAAGAAGGTTTTGTAAAGTAAAAGAAACGCTAATATATTCGTGTTCTTGTGCGTGTCAATGTTCACTAGTGATGTATTCCTGTCATCATTTCTTGTTGTGTGAGTTGTACATACCAGTGTGTAGTAGGAATAAGAGTTATGAAGCCCATAACCATTACATGCCATTTTTAACAACCGTCTTCCCTTAAGTCATTAACAAGCCGGTCGGGTAATTAATAATAGCGACATAGCGCCGTGGCCGTTCAGCTTGGGATTCCACGGGAGTCCGCTCCGAACACCAGAAGCCGAGCTGCGAGGAATATTAACCGCTGCCCTGGGAAACGAGTAATTAATACCGGAAGAAATCCCAGAGAAAAACGCCCAATAGTGTGGGAAGAACACTAGATTAATTGGTTCTTCCACCGACATTGACTACTAGATACTTTTAGTGAAAATATGAATAATTAACTCCGATAAAAATGGAAATTACCGTCTTTAATAAAAGGGGAAACCAACTAAGTAAAGAAGAATAGTCATATTAACAAACAATATTTATGTTAAAAACAATAGATATTCCTAAAAAGAACAAAATCTCAAGTATTTGAGGTATATGTTTCATAGATTATTGTAAAATATCAGCTTGCAGATTCTTAATAGTTTTTAAACCAAGGAAATTAAACATCTAAAGTATAATAGTTTGTATTTTATCTATCACTGATAGAATAAATTATGTTTATAGCTTTTCTAAAATCTTTTTAACAAAATTATTACTGTTGGCGTCTAGATCTAAATTTTCTAGATTCTTGTTTTGTCTTGACTAGATTATCAAGACAAGACTCGTAAAAGTCTTGTCTTGAAATTTCTAGACAAGACAAGACTTTCTTATTCTACATAGATTAAGACGAGAAAATTTTTGACAACAGTGATTGTAAAATAGGAAAAGAACGCTGCCGAAGAAATATGTCTTTATCTAAAGCGTGTGCGCAAGAAAATCTAGTGTATCTATACGGGATTTTTTAATCTAGACGTCACTTCAGGGGCAATAATTCACTGTGGAGAGTGCACTACAAAGTTTATTTAAAATGACAGCTCGATGGTAAATAATTGACTTTAAAATCTGTTTAATAACAAAACTACAGATGAAGAAAAATATCTATTTTAATATCTATTGCTATTTGTACCAATGAATTGCTCCCGCCTATTCATATTAAACATACTTTGAGTTTTTAACAAATATATAATTTCAGTTAGTATATAGTTTATAAGTATATAGATTATAAAGTTTTACCGTTATTTCGCTGCGACGTATCACTACCTCTATAGAAATGGACCTACGAGACATTTCGTTTCCATTGTCAACAAGTAGAACTCGGTTGCTATTTTTACATATAATTACATAATATATTTTTCGTGTTCATTATATAGTTGAACAAAATATTTCTCATTTTCTTGTTTTGTGGTACCACAGATGTCTACTGTGATGCTGTTGTCAAAGAGAGTAGAACGTCACGAGCTAATTTGAAGTTGTAGGGAATTTATAACAATAAATTTCTTGCTTATGTGTTTTAAAACGGAACTGAAAATATGAAAAATATTTATACACAAACATATATTTTTGAAAAAAAAAAACAGATTTAAAAATTGTAGGAAGATCATTTGCTGTTGCTGACAAATACTCCAGAGAAAATACTGGAAAATAATTGACAGAGACCCCATACGAAGAAAGCTATATTCGTATTTAAGAATGTGAATGTGTTGCTATATCGCTTCTCTATCTCCAGTTAAATATGTATCAAATATGATCAAGTGTAGAACGTCGTTTGGGAATTTTTACGAGAGATAAAGTTTTTACGATTGTGAATCTGTCGCGAGCAGTATTTTTTCCCGAGCACTTGCATGGCATTTATGAAAACATATTGTAGGGCATAAAAACAGAATGTTGTACCACACACTGCGTCGTGAACGATAACATCTTGATTGATCCATCGACCTATCTACCACAGACTTTATCGCAGATAACTTACTATATACTATTAATATGTAAATAACTACATTACAAGAAGCTGCTATTAAAATTATTAGATTAATCGCCTGTACTCGACGTGGGAAGTTTCTAATAAAATAAATTAAAAATCTAAATAGGTTACTCCCAAAATTTAATGAATTTTCTTTTCATTACACAATCTATCATTACGGAAAATTTGGTCTATCATCTATTTATCAATGTCTTGTATATCTTCAAGTTTTTAGATGACAGAGACTTCAATGCTACATCGAAAACGAATCTTCTAACTCATTACACTTGTATGACACTTTAGAATCTCATAAAACATTATTTCAATTACATTTGTATTTCAATTTAGAGTCGTAAATTAATTTTAAATATATGTTTTGACACTAATTCTGGAAAATATTCCAGAAACCGTATTACAAAAATTAGTTACTGATTAAGCAAGTATGCAAGTTCGACATAATCAAAACATTTTTTAATTTATACTGAGAACAAAATTACAAGCCACCAAAAATGTATTTTTTTTAACCAAATTTGGTAAATATCTCGACATTGGGAAAAGATAATTGAATTTTGTTTGAGTTGAAAAAAATAAAATGTTATCGGTTTTACAAATTTTTTTTATGTTTTTTGTATTTTACATTAAAAAAGGTCTATTGATTGGATTTCCAAAGCAGTTTGTTGCTTTTACTGGTTACTACATCTAATAAAACGGTAAGTATTTACTTACTATTCAGTTAACAGTAAAAATGTGTTGTAAGCTATTTTATTCCTTGAGGAACAGTTTCCACATATTGAAATAATATGATCTTTTTTGTATTTTAAATGTAAACAATTATGTAAGTCGTACCTGATTAATGTATATTTATCTTTGTTTTAATATGTTCCTTTGTATGTTTGACTTAGCACCCTGAAGAAGACTTATTTGAAGTTGAAACGTTGGTGTGTAATTTAATTTTAATAAATTGACTGAATTCTACAAGAACTTATTCATTTAAAAAATAAAAGGTAAAAAGTACGACAGTATTTTTATATGTGAATTTATCATTGTCGTAGAAGTTTGAATTGTTAAACCGCAGAAAATAATTGAGCAATGTAGGAGTCGAAAAACAGCATCGAACGACGATAACTCTCCGGTGATTCTACAAATCTCGAATATCTGGCGTTGCCACTGAACAAGCGAACGCACATTTGCGTTATAATCAGTACATCAACATACAGGTGCACTTATTTTTTTGCAATAATTTTGAAGAACCTTATACAAAAAATATAAGGTAAACAGTATGTCAGCATTTTTTTTTGTTTTGTGAATTCACCACTATCATAGGAATATATTTAGTTTTACTGTTTGAATTGTTAAACCGCACAAAATAATTGAGCAATGTAGGAGTCTACGAACAACATCGCACGACGATAACTCTCCGGCGATCCTACAAATCTCGAATATCTGGCGTTGCCACTGAACAAGCGAACGCACTTAACCGCGCGCACTGAACAAATCCCGCTGTGCGATACTTTCGCACCTGCACTGCCCATGTGATAACGCCGTGATATATGCCCGCAGACTACAATGCGCCAGATATCTTATTAATTAAAGATTGAACGGAGGCGATATGATAGCCTTGACGGCCGACTGGACACAGTGTTCAGATAACCAGGAATTGCTTTCTTATACAAGCTGGATGTTTAGTTTATGCAGTGTTTTGTAGACAATGCAGGAGGATTAGTTAGCATAATGTGAGTTCTGTTTTAAACTTTTTGAAAATAGTACGAGAAAAAATCTGATGTTAACACCACAGGTCTTTCTTCTACGCCTATTGAATTATATACATTTATCCACAACTGTCAATAAATAATAATTTAATCGTTTTTTTTTTATCTATTAATGACCTTCATTACTAATGCTAATTGAATAATATTGACAGTTCAATAGAATAATATTATTCAATCCTTATGTCAAATTTAAATCTTACCTTTCTAAAGAGTAAAATGTAAGTAAGTTTTTCTACATAAATAGCTAAAGTTCACTAGTTTTGTCATTTTTTATACTTTTCTTTTCTTTTTAAACTTTAATATCTAAATAACTCTAGAGACGCGAGCTATTTTTATTTAGCTGTCAAAGTATGATGACATATTTGGTTATAATAAACAAATATTTTTCATGTTATACAAATAGTTGTGGATAAAGTACAATATTTTATTGGCATGTAATGGCTATTACTCGCGTTCGCTTGTGTTGGTAAACGTCAAAATGGATATTTCCGTTAAAATCTGAAAACCGTAATATTTCGCGATTACAATACTTCTTTTACATTGAACAAAGAAGTAAAAATGATAAAAAAATTCTTTATTAATTTAAAGTTATTGATTATAGAAATATAATGCAAATGAAAGACAACAATGCATTGAAATCCGTAAGTTTGTGTGTTACACACGCATTGAAGTCTCTTAAATTATAAATAGATTTCGGCCACCAGATACAGAACAAATCTCTTTCTTATATTAGCTGATTAGTATGTATCGTAAAAATTTGTTCTAAAATTTAAACACAATATTGCAATAAAATTTCCAGGTTTGTGTGTCATACAAGCATTGTAATCGTCATGCACTGAATCGCGAATAATTTTCAAATATTTATTACCTATTTTGATCTTTAGCTAACATGAATTGAAAATCGAAATCTTTATCAATAAATATCTTTTAAAGTAATTATAACTCAATTTTGGAATTGAATTTTGAATTTTTAAGTTTCGATTATATTATATTGCAAAGAAAAAAGAGGAAATTGAATAGATATTTTTGTTTACCGTTCACAGTAAGGTCCTGGCAATATCCGGGGTGCTACATCACGTAGTGCAGAAGGTCCTGACCTGTGAAGAAGCCTCCGTGAGCTAACAATGTCATTAGTCTTTTCATAGTAATGGCTTTGCAAATGAAGCTCACAGCACCGGCACTAGCACTTCGTTACCCGATCACATTCATTTATCTTTACTACAAAATGCATAGCTCTTGCGGAATTGGTACCGGTAGAAAACATTGCAGAACAATTTATGTGTTGGGAGAAAATTTAATTTTAAATTGACTTTAAAAAACGGATCACCAAAAAGTGGAAGATTGAAAAATTAATAGGAGGTTGGATGACATCATCTTGTCGGGTAAAATAGTGTGATTTCCGAAGGAAACAAATGTCAAAACTGTCAGTATTATAATATAAATACACTAGACTACAAAAAGGACTTAAGTATGATATATTTTTTCAATATAATTTAAAATATAAACAAATAAACTAACATAACTACTAATACGAAAACACAATGAACCACAAATTGTCGACGACAAAATCATTTTAATGAATAACATGATTGACATAAATATTCAAATTTTTAAAATATTTTAAAATATCCGTTATCGCGATTACATTACTGTTTATATTTCCCCTTTTGTCGTTGGTTGGACACAGATAGCATATATACACTTCTGTGACAAGAACGATAATGAAATAGCGAATGAAAGTATCATCTATGCCATGCGTACATTACAAAGATGCTAGATAAAACTTTTAAAATTCTTGCAGCAAAAATTGATGACGTGAGGAAAAATAATCATAGATTCTAAATCTAAATTCTATGTAATTTAGGCACATATAGTTCCCTTTTTAATATAATTGAGTTTTACCGTCAGACAAATATAATAAAGGAGATATAGAATTACACCTATTTTACTATTTCGAGAAAATATACTAATAAATATTGTTGCTCTCGACGACTTTATGTTCTATTACTGATTAAATTTAATGTACTAATTTCTTTTACACTTTTTACCTATATATTACCTTTGCAACAATCTATGACAATGGCAACAATGAAAACATTGCAACATAAAAATATATGTTGCTATTTAATATAACAAATAGATATAATAGATAATTCAGATTGAGATAATTATTTAAATTCATCTCCTGAAGAAAACCCGTGTGGGATAGACACGATCGAGTGTGAATCAATAAAAGTAGCTGAATCTTAATCATCATCTCGTATTTTTATAAAAGTATTAGATCTCATATTTTCAGAATCACTAGTAATTTTTAGTTACATATATACGAGTAGTAGAACAGTAATATTTTTCATTACTAAATTATTTCTGAAACCTTATTGTATTGTTTAGACAGACTTTTAAAAAAGTTTAAATATATTTTCTATCTTTAGTAAACACCGTACCAGATTTCGGAGAATGAAACAGATTAAAAAGAAATTAATTGTTTACAACGGGCGGCACAAATTTTTGTTTATAGTCTAAAAAGCTAATGGTATAACTAGACGCAAGAGCCGTGGTTATGTTGTTATTGTTTGTACGCAGGAATTATGTCGAGTTTAATGGATTATAATTTGGTATAATTTGTCGTGGGTGGATAAGATTACCTGCACAGCGCACGGGTAAAGCATTTCCGGCCATTCTTCCATCTTAAACGCTTCGTTTTATTATTGTGTTGACGTACAAATTATATTTTATGATTAAACGTTACATTATGCAAATAGAGAAACTGTAACACCAATCAAGTGTTCTTTGCTGTTGCTGGGTGTGTTCTAAGTCAATATTTTGAGCAGAACACCCATGCATTAAAGATGAATAGATTCTATTCATTGATTTAATAAAAACAATTTAGCATTGTTCCTGTAAGAAATATCTAAAACCTGCTGTAAATCTTGAAACGTTTATTTTTGTTTTTAAGAAAGATATAGGGTGGGTGTCACTGCCTACTGAGAAGCTAATTGCAGACTCGGGTAGCGATTCTTTTGTTTCTTCACACTACAAAGTCGGCTTGTTAAACTCAGCCGCAGAAGTGAAGCTGTGAAGTGAAATTATTGCCAAAGAGGCGAAAAGTGGGTGGGTTTGCGTAAATGAGTCGGGTGATTTATCGGAGAAGATTTTGGGGAGCCTGTAGTTTTATATTTTCTTCATTAGGAACGCGGTTACGCCTGTCAGCAAATTGCAAGGAACAGATGAAGAGAAATACGATGTTTCGTCACACCTTGTAATCGTAATTTATAGATTTCAAATTTAAATGAAGATATTTTGTCATGGGTCTTATTGACATTCATCAAAGGATCAAGTATCAAGTAACAAGATGGAAATTTCGATCCTTCTTTCCGTCTCGTTTTTCTTCTAATTTTGTGAGCTGTGATTCTATTATTGGCAACTAGACGTTAACATATTTGGGAGAGATAATGAAGTAGTGGAATTCAGTCGTTTTTTTCCAAGACTTTATTTCAGTTCCCATTAATTTCAACCCCACATGGGTCTAAGTCAAAGAAAATTTAATTCTTGACCGTTGATGCAATACAACATAGTTTTGTAAATTTATAATTTTTCTATTGTTAATGTTAAAGATTTATTTTTTTATAAAAAATTCACATTTTTATGTAGACACTCGATTTTTTATTTTTGTTAGAAATCATTTTAACAATACCATATGAGTCATTCTTGATTTACCGTTTTTTATTTTTTAATGACTCATTTCCAATTTTAACTTTCACTCCCTGAGGAAGACCCATGTGGGGTCGAAACCAGTCGGAGCTAAAATAAAGCCTTCGAAAAACGACTATGTAAAAAACAATGTAAATAAAAATGAAAATAAATAAGTTAAATAAAGAATAAGTTTGTAAAAGGTTAGTTTTAAATAATTATGTTATAATATACAATGATCTAAACTTATTGCTTCTCGAAACGCAAATACATTCTATAATTTTAAAACTAGTACTAGTATATTAGAAAAGTCCCCTGTTTCCATCAATATTTGCGATATTTTTAATTGTTTACTACCATTTTTACGCTATGTATGTAACCAGTATATGTAAACTGTATATATATTCCTGTTCTGTATATCTTTCTTGATTTTCCCTTGTTTTGATTGTAGTTTGTAAGTTTATAAAGACAAATTACATAATACACAATTAAACTACAGTCTTGAATATTCTTGTACACATGTAAAATAATAAATTGGCAATCAGTAAAACACATATAGTAGAAGAAATATTCTAGTGATGTATTTTCGAAAGAATATAGAAATATCGTCTTGATATTTTGTATTGGCGTTACAAGTTCAACTTTTCCATGACAATTTTACTTGGATTTTGGTGGAGTAGGTTGCCAGTCTCTGTAAGGGATCTTTGGCTTATTGTCGACGCTGGGATTTGAACCCCAGATCTCAAACCTCCCTTAGTCCAGTCGGATTGCGCTAAACAAGTGAGCCTTTGTTACCTTGGTAAGGGAAAGTAAAAAGCAGTTTTTTTATCGAAGATTAAAATAATTTGCTAATGAAGTTGTTGGTTGGAATTCTGCGCGACATGTTTTGAATTTGAGAAAAACATTTTGCAATAATTGTGGATGTAATTAGGTGAAGCAGTAGCTCGATAAACAGCCCATAAATTAAGATTAGTAATTGTGGCTAGTGCCGAGAACGAGGAATAATTACACTGAAGCACTTCCGTTCTGCGCACGCGCAGTGCTGCCATCCATCACAAAAACCGCCGCGCTTTTTCACAGCCGTCTCGATTTTAATAAGCGAGCGATGTGTTCAATAAACAGGAAAAAATCCCCAGGAATGCGAAAACTCTTACAGTTTTATTGCTAATTTATTTCATTCGGCAAAAAGTTGAAATAGAATTTACTAAAGCACTACTGACGATATAAAATTTATACGGGTATAAATTCTCCAGCGGTGATATTTTAAATTTATAAATTATAAAACGACAATTGCCGCTATGAGCCAACAGGAATTGCTCTAATTAAAGTGGCAATGAACTGATTACGGTTATGGATGTCTTTAATGAAATACTCCATTATAATTTACATTAAATCAAATGGCCCATCACTTATCCTACCTACCAATTTCTACATATTTTCTCATTACATCTCTTAGTGCTATTTATTTACTTCTACCTGCCGTTTACTTCACTGTTACTGCTGCATTTATTTCGCTCAAATTAAATTAGAATATTCATGTTCATTACAACCAAGGGTACCTGAGAGTTGTTATCAAATTAACACCTTATAAGGTAAAATAATCATTCTTGACATATGCATGTAGAGTAATGTCTAGTATTCATTAAAATTATTTTTTTACGGGTATAATTGAAATGAATAGAATTAATATAAATATATGATTATCAAACTAATTAAAACTATATTCTTCAAAATAACTACTCGTTTACATCTACCAAGTAACTATAATTATAGCTTATAAAAAATATTTAGTTTTAAGATCAAAAGCAACATAAGTCTTAAGTTTCTCACAACACTTATTATTTGGTTATCATTATCAACGGAGTGTTACAGAAAATAACAGGTCTACTAGGTTAAATTAACTACAAAAAGTTGCAAACAAATAAACTGAAACTCTCAAATGGCCCACATTTTACAAATACGTTAATACGAGTATTAGTTGAATTTAATTGGTGGTGCGAAAAATATAATATGCGACTCGTAATGTATGTACTTGAAGAAGATCTAAAATAATGAAACGCAAAATATTACGATCAATATTAGGAATAAAACAATAAAGAATGAAATGGATATGTATAGAGAGCAGAAGAATGGGATATAATAAAATTAATAGTAGAATGGAGCCCAGGCAGTAGAAGAAGACGAGACAGATCAAGATCAAGATGGCTAATGGAAGTAGAAGGCCTAAAAGCAGCAGGAATTAACAAATGGAAGAAAATAATAAGAGATAGGAAATTGTCGAAGAAGATCATAAAGAACATCGAAGGAATGAAGATTGATCCACTCGAATCACGGGTGCTGACTTTTCAAAATTTACTTATAATAAACAAAATCAAAACATACAAGAAAAATAAATACTAAAAGAAACACTTTATTATGCTCTAATTCATGAATTTTAAAATACAAATTTGTATTCGTAGATACTTCAATGCGATTAATTCACTGGTAATATTTTTAAGAGTATAACTCTCACACATTTTAGGGTATTACTCAGTTATTTAAAAATGGATGCAGATTGTCTCCATGGGACATTGTCCCGAGGAAACTTTTTCTTGGGGCATAAGCCCCGATGCCCCCATGCAGTTGGTGCCCATGACTTCAAAAAAATGGGATCTAGAAAGCTTCAGAGGAAGCGGTGCACCTTCATGGGGTTGTTAAGCCATTCTGTATAAAATAAGCACTACATCTATTCTCGTACAGTACAAGAACTTTGATTCCGCAAACTCCACCTGACTTCACATCCCCTGGAATATTATAATGTACTTACATTCCTTGTAGCTTAAATTTTTATCATCCTTAAGGTAAAATCGTTTCAGAAATTATTAAAAAATACACAATAAATTTAATAACTTCTGACACGATTTACCCCGAGGATGATTAACGCGATGATCGAAACATCTCTTTAATCGAAATAAAAAAGAACATACGACTGCGTCCCAACTATTATTTCTTTCCTACATTTACTTCCCAATGAATCATCGTATCACATAAAATAAACACTATTTCAAGTTGATATGTTCAACCCTTAATATATTCTATTTCATTTGAACATCTTTAAGAATGGAACTCTGGTGTTGTTCTCTGTTCGAATCGAGCACATATTCATTCATAACTTTTCGTCACCTTTTAGTTGAGGAAGATGACAATATGAATGATTATTTCCATATTGGTAGTATTGTTTCTGTGGAAAATAAAAGAGTCCCCGATTTGGTCATTGTGTAGCATTGTTTGTTCAATAGGCCCGCGTTTCACACCCAGAGTAGAGGTGTAACCAAGCGGGCGACACGTTCATGTTCGGCCCACGTTCACATACCGAACCATCTGATTTATCTACAAAAATATTCTCTACATTTTCATAAATACGCGCGCAGGTGTCCGTGCTCGTGTTACGGCCTTTCAAATACTTTGAATTATATTATCCCGGTGGAAATTTGTTCGTGTTGTGCTCATAACAATGAGAGTTACTACGTAAGATCTCGTATCTTGATGTACAAGTAACACGGACAATGTGCAGGTATGATGAACAAGGAGTATATTACAACATCTCACCGTACCAGAAATGAATATCAAAATAATTGTCTCACAAGGCAAAAATGCACTCACCACAATTTAGCAAACCACAGTATTTATAGTTGGTTCTTGATGGAACATATTTTACAAATACAAGAATAAAAATAACAGAATAGTCTCATGGTGAGTGAAAAGTCGAAAGGACGTTATTACGAAAGTGAATAAAATTTGTGTAAAATTAAGAAAAAAAGTTCACTCTGAATTTTAACTGAACAAAATAGGAAAAGGGGAAGTCATGTAAATTCAATATAATTATTCCGAAAACAATGTTTCAAGCGATTTCAAAATAATTTTGGAAACTACAAGATAAATAATAAAAAAAATACTTTAGATTTTAATTTAGACAGCAAACTGGTAAAATAAAGCAAAAATGAGAGAATGAATTCTGCCGTATATAGGTACCTATATAAAATAAGAAAAGAAAAATATTAGTGATGAACGGAATAACGAGTAGCAATACAATTATCCAAAAAGATGAAAACTAGTCGGTATCGTATAGTGTCGGATATTCTATAGAGCGCTAATACAAATCAAAATTATTCATGATTATGTGATCTTTACATTCGTTGATATCTCTTCTCGGTACAATAAATAAGTATAAGCTATGTGCTCGTGTATGTTATTTATGTTACATATTTTTTATATGTATGCAAAAATTAACATCTAAAATGTATATACATGAAAAAATAAGCCATGCACTCACCAAATTTTAATTTCTTTTATACAATAGGTAAATATAATACTTTTCTTTAGATTATGTAAAAAATGTTGGTACCTGCAAATAAAATTATATTTTAATTTTATAGTTACTAAAATAGTTATTTTATAAAAAAAACAATAATATGTAATAATAAGGAATGCTGTTATTTTAATAATATTAAACAAAAAATTTATTCCTATAAAATGAAATTGGATGTAGATGATAAAGTAAATAATACAAATTTTAAGTTAATAGGATACGACTTGTTAATAAATAAAAAATCGAAAACAGGTTGACTTAGTTGAACATAATACTCATTTTGTTTAAGCCTACTTGATTGCAATTTTGAACACCTGATAAAATTTGTTTTAAACGATATTTCTTTAGATCTAATGATCGGATTTGAAAAATAGAAAAACTTTTGAAAAGATAATTGAAAGGCCTTCCAATCTGTGTCATGTTTGACACCCTTTTCCATTTAAATTTTTGAAGTGCAGTCCACTCCCATATTAGGGTTGAAGTTATGCCATTGGTACTAATCTATTCAGGTGTCCCCCTTTATACTAAAATTGACTTGTTCGAGCGTTTTTTGCAAAATTGATGTTAAGTGGCCAAAAATTGCGCTGATAATTTTCATTGGGCCATCCTGTATGCTCATAATGTAAATTAAAGTAAAGTTTACTACTACTATACCAAGATAGGAATTTTCCATAAAATAGAGATAAGTGTAAACAAATTTTCAACGTTTCTTCCTGAAGTTATTCCTATTGTAGTAAGGACACAGAATAGATTCACACAGAAGCGACAGTAAGACAGAGAAACGAAAATTAGAAAGAGATGGGGAATGTGCACAAATTTAAAGGGCTCATTGTTTAAAATCGGAAAGTTTTCCCACACATTAGAGAGAGTAGGGGAAGAGCACAAATTTAAAGGTCTACACAATGCTGCAAGGTCATACAACCAAATAGGGGAACATGAAAGGTACCGACACGGAGTGTCGCTTCTGTATGTAACTATTTTGTGATTAAATGTCAAATGAACAATTTAATATTACTATCAAAATTTCGATTAGCATTTTTTTGTTTATGGTGCTAAAAATTTAAGCCTTGTTGGTGCAATTGGGCCTTAGTCCCTCCTATGTGATGTTATCAGCGTATTTATTATTGATTTGTTTTGCTCAGTTTTCTATAATGTTGACATTTTCACTGCAGAGAACAATCTTAATACTTATTTGTATTGTTTTGAACTCAGTTTCTACTAACACAGTAGAAGTTATTTCTATTGTAGCAAGGATATAAATTGATGCAATTTGAGGCAATGATACGCATGAAATGTACGCAAATAAAGTCCGTGGCCACCGAAGAAGCCGGGTTGTGGCTGGCCGGTTTCATTAGGCATTGTGTGTTAAATGTGTGAATCCACACCTGTATGTGTGGCTGGTCCCGGCCTAAGCATGTGAGACAAAAATTACACATTGTATTTAAACCGTCCGTATTAATGCCATTGTTCCAGCGCTGCTCCTTTGTCTAAACATCAATGCACAATGACAATAAGTTTCACTCGCAGGTGGTTACACGGATTATTTTTATCCTATTTACACATTACACATTAATTTATTCCGCGGCAATTTAATCCTCCAGGACACACAAGAGGCCACGTAATTGTCAATGAATACATATATCATCTTAACTCTATATACATAATCATATTTCATTTGGAAAAACAAATGCAAAGTATATAAATTCAGGTCAGAAAGAATACAACATAGTAAGCAAAATATTATACCGATTTTCAAAAATAATGATAATGATCTTCATTGCATTCAACTTTTACAATTAATACTATTTGAATTTTATGATAGAGTAACTTTTTCCTATAATATTTTTCTTTAGTACGTTTTTTCGATGCATAATAGGATGTAGGATTTTTTTTTAAATTACCTTGACATCGTGCGCGAAGTACCTAGGATAACGTTTTTCACGCTATTCGAAAACGTTTTCTCACGGTTATGGAAAACATTTCTTCATTCAATTTATGGAGATAAATAAAAATATAATACTAGTGATGCATATTCGTTGTAGAAAAAATATTATTTGTATTTTGTACGCGAAATGTTTTTAGTGCGTTCGATTGACTTTTTTGATTCGGCAAGTCTTGTCAAAAAAGTGACACAAACTTTGCATACTTAATAAATTTATTCATTTGTATAATTTTTTACTATTAAATTATTGATTACAATTGATTGAATAAAAGTAAATAAAATGAATAATAATTAAACATTTTATTTGGAAAAAATATATATAAAACAAATTCAAATAATGTAAATATAGCAAAAACCATTCGCTTGTTTTTATTTATATCAGATTTTTTTTTAAGTATATAGTATAATTTCAAAAACTGTTTCACAAAATAGTACTTATTATGAAAAAAAAACATATTGTAAGGAATAAGCAAAAATTTAAAGAAACGATAAAAAACTACAGTCCGTATATATAATAATGATAGCGCTTATAATGACAAAGTGGTTATAAGCGTTAATTGAAAAATATATATCTTCATCAACGTTATAACGTCTAAATTGTGACCACTTGTTTGAAAGCCTACATACGCTAACGTTATTTTACTTTTATCGGTTGTAGCGATTTCTGGCTATACAGACGAAATATTTAGGATCCCTTCGATGTCGTTATAACCGAATTTTACTGTAACACATTTCAAAGTAAATTTTAGAAAAAATTACACAAATTTCTGGGCTATAAATTTAAAATAATACACCAGTAAAGTGGTTTTATTGATGAAGTAAAACTGATTTAGTAGTTCTTTAAAGAATTGCTATAAGCATACATTATGTACATATATGCTTTTTCCCCCAATTTTTATAAATCTAAAATAATCAATAATATTTGCAAAACAAGTGATTTAAATCAATGATTTATTTAAATCAATATATTGATGCATGATTCATTTTATTTTACTGTGTCAGTTTGAGAATCCTTCCATCGTTCTACCTCGGCATAAAGGCTTTTACTTGTCCGCAAAACAAAAATGTTGTAAATTTCTACATTCAGGCAACTTAATATTTTAAGTATACAGGTATTTTTATTATATGTTCAGTTTGTACTCGATATCATGGGAACGGATATATCCTCCTTAAATATGCCACTGGATTTATACAGGGTGAGTCTGGTAAGACGCCCCCCCCTTTAACTTTTTTATTATAAGTAATATAAAAAAATGGCTTATATAAAAGTTTTATTATTTTACATATACTATTTGATGGCAGATGTAGATATTTTTTATAAAGTTAGGTTTACAAGATACGACTATCAACTTTTATTTTTCAAATGGTAACCTATAATTATTTTAATGAAATAGAAACCGCCATTTTTTTCTCTTTTCAATGATGTATTAATTTTTATTAATGTATTTGAAAAATTTCGAGAAAAATGAGATAATTTAGAAATATTAGAAATCATTTTTACACAAAATAAACAAAACGTAACAATGTAAAACAATTAAATTAATGTCAAAAATGTATACATTTGTTTGTTACTTAATTTAACTTATTTTGTAAACAAAAAAAAAAAAACATTTTGAAAAGTTCACGAAGAACGAATTAATTTATATGATTCTAATAATTGCTTAATCGACTTGCATAGTAAGAAGGGCAAAAATAATTTAGCGGGAGCTGTTTCCTAGACGTGGGCAACCGAGTTTAAGAACACTGAGAAGGATTTTTACCCGGTTTCGAGAAACATGGCCACCTATAATATTTGTTTAAAAATGATTTCTAATATTTCTAAATTCTCATTTTTCTCGAAATTTTTCAAATAAATTAATAAAAATTAATACATCGTTGAAAAGAGAAAAAAATGGCGATTTCTATTTTATTAAAATAATTATAGGTTACCATTTGAAAAATAAAAGTTAATAGTCGTATCTTGTAAACCTGACTTTATAAAAAATATCTACATCTGCCATCAAATAGTATATGTAAAATAATAAAACTTTTATATGAGCCATTTTTTTCTATTACTTATAATAAAAAAGTTAAAGGGGGGGGGCGTCTTCCCAGACTCACCCTGTATAACTAATAATTATAAATGAAAAGTATCTAAGAATATAGGTATACCACTAAAGATGAAAAAATAACTATAAAATTCTTTCTTTTACATTTTTGTGTAGCATATACGCATGTAATGTACTACTCAATAAATTGCGAAAGAAAATAATAAATATTTAAGACAGTTTTACACTGCAATAACTATCAAATAAATACGCGAGCAATGAAAATTTATAACTGATCATCTGTATTGAACAGGGATCCAACAATAAACGTAATTTACATTTCAACTGCGACTATTTGCAAAACAATTTGACTAGGTGTACTAAAGAAGTCTACATTCTTTCAGACACTGTTCGGTGTCTGGAATTTCTACCCACATAAGACGAAGAAGAAGAAATATTTGTAGAATTACTAGAAGAAACAAGATCTTAGAATCGTTGATACTTCGGTTACTAAACAGTTATGTTTTACAGTTTACGAAATCGGCAATAAATATCAACATTACTTATTAATTTTTCTTAAATTAAGCTTTACTGGTTCATGTAACTTGAGACATTTTTCTTAGAATGTAGACATGTCTAGTAATTCATACAGACACATTGCAAGAACTGGTAGTTTGCAACCAGTTTAAAACCATTCATTGTAAATAATTAAATCACTATATCTACAAAAAAGTTTTGATTTTGACTATGGAATGAAGTCTTACAGTTTAGTAAATCTATGAGAACTTTTATCCATATAGAGTCACAAGAAAATTTACATATTTGAATATATTATATTACACTGATTTTAACGATAAATAGATATTATAGGTTAATATTTTGACACAAGAAAGAATAAATTTGCATGTGCCATATCGAATCAAGTTTCGTTAGCAATAAATATTAATTTACTATTTTTGCCAACAGCCCTAGAATACCGAAAATTACTTATGAATCTCCAACATATCGATAATAGATCATACTAGAATAAGTTATTTAACGTTAATGATAATAATTGTATTAAAAATTGAAAAAAAATCAATGTAATAATTGTAACTTCATCTAGATCTGAAGATGTTTCTGATCAAGATCTGAAACTTCAATAAAATTATAAAGCCACAGTGTCCAAAATAGGTTGAAATAAATAAATATTACTCACGACTTATTACCTATTTTTGGTTGTGCCAGACCAGAATATGATTCGAAGGGACTCAAATTCCGCTTCACAGGATCACTGTACCACAGTAGCGATACTAGAAACTCTCTTAGGGAGGAGCGAATTACCATTTTTTTTTACATAAGCATAAACAATAAAATATAAAATAAAGTAAAGCACAGAAAGAAAAGATTATTGTCAGATTAAGCAAAAATAGAAATATTCAGTAAATGAATGAAGAGAAGTTGGGTAAAAATTTCAAATTTATTTAGGCGAAGTGTAAAAATAATTTAAACATAATTTAAACTACGTTTAATGAGCGAATAATAGATAATAAAAAGATAATGAAAATAAGTAACACTATAAATAAACAAATATGTATAAACACTAAATTTAATAGTAATAATTGTAGATAAAAACTTAGACACTATGAATATTTATTTAAACATTTAATACTACGCACTATTTATTTACATGATATTTATATCACCAACTACTCTTCTGCTAGGGTTTATATAGTAGAGCAATTAAGTTCTGGAATATTCTGAGATCTTCGACGCATCACCGCAATAGAAAGGCGGCGAACATGTCTCGACCTGTCTGCTAGATACCTGCGACCGTCGCCTGCCGCCCGCCGAATAACTTTACAAAGTTACAAGGCTATCTTTCTCACTATTTTAAATTTTCTTTTGAAACGGTTAAAAATATTTTTTTTAATATTAACCTTATAAGTTTTTATGTCAGTTTTCGATTGGTCTATTGTGAAAACCATTTTTTTATTGGACTACAAGATTTTATCCATGTTGCACAATTTTTATACTTTAACGCAATTTTATTTACATCCAACTTTCATTACCTGAGAAAGACCCATATGGGATCGAAACCGGATGGAGACGAAATAAACCTTCCTAAATTTAACCGCCTTTGAGAAATATTTTGTCCTATTCCTATACAACACAGTAACTAAGTCAAATATAGGAGGCCCGTCTTATTTTCGTCAATGTGAATCAAGGCAAAACTTTCTTCGGATCCAACTCCTTATCTTGAAACAAATGCAATAGGACAAAAGTCTTTCCTCCGTCATTCAGTTTCTTTTCAATAACGAAAGCCACGTTGTCAAATTGGCAACAACAGGGTCTGTTATTTATTAATTTATAATTTATTGGGTATTAAATTTTTAAGGTAAAAATCTTCCCCTTAGATCTGCTTCTGCTACACCATCCATAAATAATTCCTAAATAAAAATTCTATGAAGGAAAAGTGATATGTTCGATAGTGTAATGGAATTTAAAAATTGTAGAAGACTTTATGATAATAATAACATATGTAATTTATTGCACCGTCTATGAAAAATGCATAAATAATTAGTCATATCCGGTGGCTAGAATTCAATAAAACCTCCCGACATCCAATACACATTGACATTTACACCCCATATAAAAAGTAAGAATCCCTGACACTTTCATGCGTTTAGCCCGATATCGCGTTAATTCATAACACAAGCGAGATATTTACAGTTTTATTCTCCCGAGCAATAAGTTAGGAGGAGTGAGACGTTTATTGGTAATTTAATATAGACGCACAAAGCAACAGAACCGATAAGGGTAGAGATTTATCGAAAGGGCATTAGTGTGGGTGGGTGAACGAGGTTATAGGTCACTTGGACAACACGACATGTAAATCGTGAGAATAGTTTTTCAGCAATGTACAAGGAATATATATCTAAGTTCACACCGTTAGCAAATTTAAAATTATTTGCAATTTATGTATTGATGTTTATAAGGTTTAATAAACATTATACGGTTTAAGTTTTAATATGCATTAACTCATAAAAATGTTATACGAAATACATGGAAATATCAATGAAGAAACATTAAAAGATGGCCTAAAAACAGTGGCGGCGCTAGCATTGTATTTCAATTGGGCGGAAGTCATCGAAAAAATTTAAGGTTAGGCGATACATATTATAATTAAATTAGAGATGGGTGTTGTATTTTTTTTTAATTTTTAAGTAGTAAATAAAAAGAACATAAAATATTATTACAAATGTATTATTTTTCTTGGGTCATTGTTGTTCTTAAATGACCTTTAATTCTTTTTATACTAACAGATCTCTCACAATTTGCTCTATTAATGCATTTGCGATATTATACAATTTATGAATTTCCTGAAAGTCTGAACAAATTTCATGTAAAAGAACCGCAAGATCAGTTTTTATTTTAGTTTCGTGGTTTAAATCGTTTTTGGTTCATACCTGGTTTTTGGCAATAATTTTAATTCGTTGCATTAATTTAGGTGGGCAATAGGATGGGCGAAAAAAAGTAATATTATATTTATTAATTAATTATAGTATACTTAATTCAAATATGGAAACGAAATCTCTGTGGTTACAAAAATAAAAACCATTTTTCTTTGTATAACTCGTTTTGTTTCTGAAGGATGGAGGTTTATCTTTATCTTTTTAAGTCGTTTATATTACTGTTATAAATTTCAAATGTTATTCTACATATTCAAAGTTAAGTACTTACAAAATAAAATCGTTACAATTTTTTTAAACTATCTTGTATTTTGACTGACTTTAAAATATTGTATTTTAAGCTGAATCTTGACCATTTTGCTTCGAAACTTCCTAAAAAATTAAGAAGAGAGATATTAACGCTCTAATAAAAATAAATCAGTAAGTCCTCTTACCTTAATCCTTCAATTTCGACTTGATCCTTCACAACTCCAAGTAAAAAAGACCTTAAAATAATGACAGGAATCCTCACTGGTAATTGTACTTCAAAATACTATTTGTACGAAATTCGTAAAACTGAAAATGACATCTGTCGACTTTGTGAAAAGGACGAAGAATCGTCGAAACACATACACTGTATGAATGCCCAGCCGTAACCACACTAAGACTCAATTCTCAATCTAACAGGTATTTTCCGGCAAATGAGATCAAGAACTTGACTCATGGAGCTCTAATTGGCTTCATCAGAGAACTGGAATTCTTTCCGGAAAACTAAGTAAGGGTTGTGACACTTTAGATCTTCTATGTCGTGGTGACAAAAGCGATAAAACGCTTAAACCATCGTTTACATACCATACCATACTAATAAAAGCTATAGAACCCTTAAATATAATAAACTTTTATGATAAATTGTTTCAGCTGGGTCTGTCATGTCGAATTTGGTTATAGGTGTGACAATATAGTTGTGTTTTCACATAAAATCAGAAGAAAAACGCCGTAAAAATTCATATAAAAAATTTACGAGCATTGTAGGAGTTAACCAAATAAAACTGATATAAAAACGTAAAATAAATTAACGACTTTTTTATTCTGGAACAAAGATGTATCATGGGTGGCCAGGACATTGTTTAGGTCAGCCATTACATACATTAGAAAGTGATAATTTCATCTCAACAATAGTCGTCTAACAAGCGATCTAGGCGCGTCTCCATTCCGCCGAGGATCGAGGAAACCCGGGGATTTATTGTCCAACAGCTGATAATAACATTAATAACGCTTGTCTAAATTTAATGCCGATCATTTAAATACAATTGGACGGAAACAGGTTGTTTGCATAAACGTTCCTAACGATTCCACGAAGAATTGTAATTATTTACTTGAGTGATAACTTAATTTCCTATCATTTTTATTACTATCTGTCAAAATACAGACAAATTACATATATTATACGCGTTACAGTCGCTTATGTCAAATAAACTCTAATCAAATCTCTTTAAATACTTTATAATCATTTACGAAAAAGAGTGCCTATGTTTCACGTTTATAACTTCTCATTTCTTAACTTTATTACACCTATTTTCAATTATTTTTTTTTGTAAATTAGGTTCCTTATCAGATTTATGTTTATCAGTAAAAATAATTTAAATAGTAAAACAACTAGATATTAGACTATTAAATAAATGTATCACTCATACTTTATTGTACATTGTCTGGTGTTTCAATCTAATATATTTATTCAAAGAGCATGTACTTCATGTCGGGCATTCTTGTTGATGTGGAAAGTGCACAACAAATTCTTATTATATGTGGGAAATAGTTATTAAGAATTTGACTCGGTGAAAGTTTATGTTCTACTCTACCGTAGATATCTCCATATTTCTATTCAATTTACAATCAATTTTAGAAAATAACAATCAATAATTGATAACAATAATGAATTGTTTTTTTTGCATTGTTTTCCAGTAATTGAATAGTTATATTTTTATAAATTTTGTAAAAAAGTAAATAAATGTCAGTGGCGTGCAGTGACATTTGATTATAGAGAAGCTGTTTCATAAAAAATATAAACAAATACTGCAAATTTCAAAAATAAACCATTTATTATTAAAATATTAAAAATTTTATTGTGAAAATATCAAACATTTTTTTTGCTGCACATGCGCAGTGTTGGCAAATATAGTGAGAAATGATTTCTCACATTTTAATCTACGATTGTGGGAAATACGCAACTTTCAAGCTTTATATAGTGTGAGAAAAGTGCCTTTCCATAGTGGAAGTAAGAAAAATTTATTTAAATATTTTAAAATGTCCGTTACGGCGATTACATTACAATTTCTATTTAATTTTTGACGTTGGTTGGACGCAAATAGCTTATATTCCTCTGTTAATTGTACGATAATGATATAACGATTAAAAGTCTCATCTATGCTATGTACATTTGACAAAGATGCTAGATAAAAGTTTAATAATTCTTGCAGCAGAAATTGACGACATGAGGCTCAAATGGGAAAAAGCAACGCTTTTTCTGCTGTATGGATTAAGATAATTTGTAATTATTATACAAATACGAAAGTAACCTTTGAAAACAAAACAATATAGAAGTTAATTTGAATACGACAAAATTAAGCATGCAATGTATTAATTTTATCTATTTCACAACAAAGTAAAAAATCAAACCTTTCGCCTTCTATTATTTTGATAACAAAGTAGGACAAAAAATAAAGCAACATTTCATTCTTTTAATTAAAATATCAATGTTGTCAGTACAATACGTCGTTTGATACCGCAGCCGCTAACAAGAGCATTGTAGTCCGCCAGATTGGAAGATTAGCACAGGCGACTTTGATTAATTACCCTAAGCCGTGGTTTCTAATAGCAACATGCGGATTATTCAACTAAAACACAACCTAGCTACATGCATTATGATTAATCATTGATAGGCCATGCCAATTATTTATCCAAATTTAAATTAATTCACGAGAGAAATGCTTGGGCATGTCACTGGTTCTGTCAGGAAATTATGATATGTGTAACATTCATATAAGATAAAAAATTATTGCTTCATTTATTTATTATTAATATCTGTATTAATTATATAGAGACAAAAAATTTACATTGAAAAATTAAAATTAATTAAATATAGTATAAAGATATAAAATATTTATAAGTAATAATTTAAAATAAACGTGTGTCATATTGACATCGAATCTCCAGTTATATAATGGTGTGTCATATGTTTGTGTTCATTAAAGGGTGTAACTATTTCTGTTTCGTTCGCTAAAGGAAATAACTATTTTTTTGCTTCGTTCACTAAAGGATGTAACTATTTTTGTTTCGTTTACTAAAGGATATAACCAGTGGCGACTCGTCCTTAAGTGCTGCAGAGCTGCAGAACCACCAAAAATTTAAAATAAACATTAATAATTAATCATATGCATATATTATTAAAGCATATGTAAAAATCAAAAATCCAATTACTTCTTTATTTTACATTATAAAAAAAAATTTTCGACCAGTGGTTTTCAAAATACGGGACACAACTTTCTTATTTTTAATGGGAACATATGTTTATTTTTATACTAATATAATAAAATAACTAAGAAAAATGTATGTTAGATTAATATGTATTTTATTTATATCTGGCTGAAACAAGAGTGCTATGGATAGAAAACATAGACATATTGTTCTGTCTAACATTGTTTCATTATTTGTTGTTAAATTTTATGTTCTTAAACTGTCAGTTTTAAGAAGAAAATGAATTGTTAATAGATATTTTTTTTTCTTTTTCCAAAGATGTAAAACACATATACATTAAAATGAAAATAAACTGAGAAATTAGAGAATTATTGTTTTTATTCAATTTCGGTTAAGTGTGCTTTGGAAACAAAATTAAAAATGTTTTGTTTCAAACAAAATTTTAACAGTTCAATTCAATATTCGTCCAGGTTTATACAAAACAGAAGGAAATACGTAGCCTTTCTGGAAAACACTGAAGATATGTTTCTAAAGTAATCTGCTAATTTCAATGAGTAGCATATTGAAACACCGAACATGTCCCGCTTGGCTTTCTTAAAAAATTTGTCTATAAAAGGCAAAATTAAATACTAATTGAATTAATTAGTCTAAATTTTGGTTGAAACAAAAGATAATCAATTTTGTTTCAAAAAAATTTTGACCTATCAATTAGTTCTGTAAACATTTCAGAAATAAACTTTATTAATTCCTCAACTAAAAATTCGGGAATAAAAGCCTTATTTATTCCCTTAATAAATAAATTATTATCATTAAATATAAAATTAATAAACTGTTTCAACTATTCCCAAAAAGAATTGTTAAAGATAAAATGAATTTTATCTTTTAAAAACCTGGAAATGTTTACTAAACTATAAATTCGTCAAATTTATTTTTAGACTAACCATAACGAGTTTAGAATAGAACTACCTACGGTTGTTTTTATGTAAAAATACTGATAATGACACAGGTTTAAAATGAATTGCATTCATGCGAATATACTATAGTTATCTATTTTATGTAGCGTGCAACAATAGAATGAAAAATAAACCCGTATGTAACAATTAAAAGAGCTGCCACAGCACACTTTGTTATACTCCCCCACTCATTACGAAGGTTGCACTAACATATTTATTCCATTGTGATAAATAGCGCCACAAGTGAAATAAATGACTTCTGATAATAATACGAGAATTAATTAAAATGACAATATAAAATTATCCTTGTACATTATTCTGTTGTAGGCGTAGAGATATCGCTTGCGCTCAAATGAATAGTGAAAATCGCATAATATACCGAGTAGGCTGTGTATTTATACCACAAGGTTGCCAGCTGCATCGCGGAAAAAACCAAATCGGAGATGAATGTGGCATAATTCCTCAGATCAGGAAGCTCAGCTTATTGTGCAGTGACAAATTCTGCACAAGAATGGGAGAAAGTTGGATTTATTCGCGGAATTAGTTCGCTACTTAGGTGGTCCTACATTATTCACTGTTATTTTTGAAACTGGACAGATCTGATGTATTATTCTAAATTATATTATATGTGCTGAGCTTGATTTAAAATGTGAGATTTAATTCTAAAAAAAGTATCTTTATCTTTTGTCATTCATTAATCTATGAGATTTGCAGTCTCTGCAGTTTATATAGGAGTTGAGATTCAATTTCTAAAGACAAAAACATTTTTTGTACTTCATTTTTACTATTCATTTTCTGATTGAAGTAGCACTTTAAATCCCTGAGGGAGTAAATATAAATTTAATTCCTGGGTGATTAAATTTATAAACAAGCATTATATTACCACAGAAAAAAGTAGATATATGTATGTAAACTAGAAAAATGTGCATAATAACAGTAATATAAATATAACTAAATAATTATTATTTTGAAATGTATATGCGGAAGTGCAAATAATAGTGCATATACCACAGGACAAAAGTGCCTTCAATGCATCAAGTGATTATTTCCTTCACCTACATCTTTCTCAATATTAAATCATGCACTTAAGTCCCTCAGTGTATAATGTACTGTTATTTCTTTTATCCATTTTCTATAAAGCGTCCAAATTAAAATGTGTCAGCACGAAAATAACAGTTTATAGTAGTTTCGAATTACTTGGACTCAGTTTTTTTTTACTTCCTTCTACGACGCATATGAATGACAATATAGACATCTGTCAGAATATATTTTAGTATGTAGGAAATAAATGAATGTATACAATAAGGAATAGTGATAAACATTTCAATAAAATCTTACAAAAGATGATCCATTCTGAAGGGAAGTTAGAAGACATAAATTTGAAGGGAAATTGAAGAACGATTAGCCGTAGAATAACCTCAGTTTCCAGTAAAGTAAGTTTTAAATGAGCTGCAGTAAAAAATGTGCATAATTTAGCATAAGAGGAAGATATTTGGTATCTACATCACATTTTTTTTAATAAACGACCCTGAGAATGAATACTTAGATCTTCCAATCCGATCAATTTAAACACTATAATTCATTAGCCAACATTGTTCAATAGAATATTGACAATGTCTACTACTAATATAAATAAAAAATAATTTAACTAACACCTACAAAACAATAACTTATACATATACATTAATTTAAAAATCATAATAATAATAGTCTAATATAACCTCGTAAAATGTATTATTTTTAAAAATATTTGTAGAAATAATGAATATACAATTATTAAACATTCTGGAAAAACATTAGTTATTTCCAAGCCTAGAATTTTATATACCCATGCAATAAATTATATACTGCAAGTAATTTACGAAGTTTCTGTTCTATTCAGTCATTGATATCACCAGAATTATATTCTACATTTTATTTGATTTCCCTTCATCCCTATTTTAACTTTTAACTTTTTTTTTCAAAAACTTTTGAGATATATGATAATGTTGAATATAATAGTGGTTGAATGAATGAAAGAGTAGTGGTGGAAGAATAAGTTTGTGTCAATCGCAGTGCGTTGCCATAGCCGCACATCGCCGATAACCGCGTCGTCGTTCGACAGCAAGGAGTGCCTGAACATCGAGCACCAGCAGTGTAGGATTTATAAATTGATAGTTGAAATAAAATCTGTATTTATTATTTCGTTATGGTGTGATATATACCAGTCTGTTTTTAGCATTGGCATTATCGCGCGACTCAGTGTACTGTAGTAGAGATGTCAGCCACAATTTACTGGCCCCCATAATCGCTGACAGAGACGATATGAGCCTTTTATTTGTGAGACACTTGTAGGTGCATTCTCAAATTTGTTTCATATCTTTTTTACTGCACGGAACATTCTTGTATCGCTGGCTTTAATGACGATGCGATATGCTGAGATCTTTTCTATGTACGACAACTGCGTTATAACCAAACGCTACACAATTTGTGTCTTCGGCCGTCAACGACTGCTATCTTCACTCACATAAAATACACCTGCGAAATTACACGCGTATACTACTTTTTCAGGGCCGGATTATCCACTAGGCAAATTAGGCAAGGGGCCCTTCAAAATTACAAAGTACTATTTTCGCTCCTAAAATGCGGGGCGAAAGTTGCATTTCCCTGACTACTCATGATAATATTTAAACACCCATTAGTATCTATTTTTTTTGTACCTCGTTTTTTTTTATTTTTTGAGCCTCTGCTCCCGTTTCTTTTAAATCTTAAAAAGCCACCTTGTTTTTCCAGAACATTATAAAATCCTATACACGCACGCACCAAAAATGCAAAACTGGCAGTTTGGTTTTCGTATATTAACAATTTTTTCTGTCACCTTAGAAACGAAAGAAGCACATTGCTAAATACTTATAGACAATCTGATTTTCTTATTAAATTTAAATAGTTTATTATTTACAAGTTTTATGAGACGGTATATTGTTCCATGAGTTGTTTAAGGCTCGACGAGTGTAGCAAGGAGTATTTTATAAAACCAATGGAACAATACGTCGTATAAAACAAGTATAATATACTATTTTTTTATAATTTGCATCACTTATTTAATGAAAATCCTAAAATTTTCTATTCATAAAATAACAGATTGTAGTCTAGGTACATACAAATTTATGAAATATGGTAACTTTGTTGAATGAAGTTTGACACATTTATCTGTCAATATGCATTTCAAATATTATGAAAATATTTATAAATATGTACATTATGAGTTATGAAATTTTAATATCTTTTTAAAATAGTTTTATTTATTCGGTTTTCCTACTTGGAAATAATAAAAATTGTATTAAAAAATATTTCAAAATATTTTTTTATTTAGTTAAATATATATTTTTTGTTTATTGTCATTTACTGTTTTGTGATTAATGGGAGAGGGATGGGATATAACAAATTTTTTGCTTAGAGGCGCATTCAAAGTTAATCCGGTACTGCTATTTTTATTATTCTCCCACATTCAAAGTTCTAATTTCATTTATCTATATTGCCTGTTTCAATACTTTGTCTTCAGTACTTAAATGTACATGTTTCTTCTTTTTTGATCATTACTACATTTTATAGACATTCTACAAAATTAATCGTTACTTTACTTACAATAAATTTATTTAGGTCTTTACATTCGAGGAAGCTGTATTTTACTTATTTTTTAACGTGAAACATGAAACTTATCATATCTATGGTTACGACTTGACATTTGATTAACAGCAATATATTTACCTTCTCAATTAAAATGAAACTCTGGGAACGAATTTGACATTTACTTTTTGTGTTATAAAATTTTCTGACAGGCCTACACTAAGGGCCGGTTTTTCCATCTCTGGTTAAAGTTCCGGTTATCTTAACTATCGGGTAATAGAAAAATATCGCATCGAAATAGTAAACAACGTGTATTTTTGACAGCTTACATCAGTTTTTCGATGCGATATTTTTCTAATAACCGATGGTTAAGGTAACCGACATTTTAACCAGAGGTGGAAAAACTGGCCCTAAGTGTAACAACAATTTTGAAAATCGTTCATAACTTTAGACTTTAGAGGAAATGGTAGAAAAGTAAAATGATCTGCTAGGTCACTCGAACTTACACATCTAGATTCTTCTTATTGGTGACCTTCAAAATCAAAAGTTTATACGGAGAGAAATCTTCAAAATATTACAATTGCCCAAATCTTGTAGGTAATTCAAGATTTTTGTAGGAGATTGAATAGTTCTATTATATTTACTTGTTTGTTAGTTAGTTTATTAGTTTTTTGTTTTGTAATTTCTTACAATATTAAAATTTAATACTTCTGTCAAATTTATTCCCTATATTATGTTTCATTTTAATGAGACAAGCAAATATATATTGCTGTCAATCAAATATCAAGACGTAACCATAAATCCCCATGTTCTATATTACAAAATACTCGCAGTATGAATGTTCTATGCTTATTTACGTGATACGATTTTCAAAATTATGATTTTTATTTTTATTTTTATTTTATTTAACAAATTTGAATAAATAAATATGAATAATATTATTTAAATATTTATCATTTGTCATGCAACATTAATTTATCTCCTTCGGTGTTAAATAAATTACATATATTCAATAAAAATGAACACATCATAAATATCTAAATAAAGATTTTATCCCTAATGTTATTTAAATTACTCTTAAAAGGAAATAGGTCATTGTAAAAGTATCAAATCAATATTTAAATATAGCTTATATGGCTAGTACATTATATTATTTGCGTAGAACAACCATAAAAATATGAAGAAAATATATATTATTTCCTATTTTGTTACAATGATATTTACTTGTACAATGAGTAAAAACATTTTACTTCAAGCCGTAAGTTATTTGCAATTATTCACAAATTATATTAAATAAATAAATTATCGAAAAAAAAATGATGACGTTTATCAAAATATATAAAATATCAATATATCACTTGCGGAGAATCTCGAGAAATATAAGAGATACAACGTCAGTTAAATTAGACAAAAGTTGCCTCATGTGGGGGTTGTTTTATACATGTCTGTCCGAAAAAATGTATAGATGACAAGATATAAACAAAAATGCATATTATTCAGGCACTTTTCACGACGAATTTACTGCAGTACTTAAAAATTTTATTTCTTATATCGTTTTCGAGAAATTGATACCAACTTTCAATTTTCGTATGGGCTGCAAAGTTGGCTGTGAGACCGTTAAATGTAGTTATTTTTTCTCTTTTCAATGATATGAAACACATGCATATATATATATATATATATATATATATATATATATATATATATATATATATATATATATATATATATAAATAACAAATATTTAGGCCCAGGTTTTTCATCTCTAGTGAAGTACCGGTTACCTTAATCATCGGTTTATAGAAATATTCACTGTAATTTGTCTAGCGCCAATACTATTTATGAGTGTTTTATTTTTTTGTGAAGTAATTGTAATTTTTTGTAGGTATCTTACAAAATAGAGCTAGAAAATGTTACCGTTGAGGAAAACAATAAATACGTTTCAGACATAGATGTTAATCTAAAAGATCACGTATTAAACGCCAACTTTAATTTACTACAAGATTTGCCTCAAAATGTTATAGTCAGTATTCAAATGCTGACATCCGATAAAAATGGCAACTACAATAAATATGGCAATCCAATAACTAAAAATTTATGTGACTTTGCGAAAAATGATAAACTATTCTATCCTGGGATTTTAAAATACTGTAATGTCGAAAAACAGTGCCCCTTCTTAAAAGGACACAAGGGTTGTCTTAATTATAAAATGCCAATTGATAGTTTTCCTCCAGTAGTGCCAACTGGTCCAGTGATATTTGCCGCAGTTCTAAAAACTGGAGAAGAAGTAATAACAGAGTTCAATACTTATGCACGCATTGAAAAATATTAAACATTATTGTTGACATTTATAAACAAACAATAAAATTATTGAAAATGTTATTTTTATTATCCCATATACTAAAAGGACTTACTTAAACTAAAATAATTTCCTAGTAATTCTTGTAGCAAAGTTAAGAAAGAAATTAAATTTAAAACAGTAAATAATATACACTGTGTTCCAATAAAGTGTTTTCATACGCATGGGCATGGGAAAAAGGTTTTTGGTAAATAAAAACTGTCCGGTTAATAATTAAGTTTCCATATTTTACAGAACAATGCTACATGTATTCTAACATATATACTATTAATTAATAATTAATACCTATTAACAAGCCTTGTAGTTTATGTAATATAAAATACATGAATTATAATAATAATTGATTATTATTATTATTAAGTTGTATCTTTATGCCATTCATATCATTTTAAAAACTAATCTTATAAATTTTGTACATTGTTAAATATTGAAATAAAATATTGGGACAATAAAATAAAAATTGAACATTGACAAACAAAATCTAATCTGTTAGTGACCTACTTTTATTATACTCTAATCAGAATAGTATTGTTTGCAGTGAATAATAAAAGGTATAAGTATATTGCGATATCACTCTATTAGTAATAAAAATCAGACATCTGTTGTTTGAAATGTTTTATTAATTTTGATCATTTATCGATTGTTTCATACCTTGTAGGTATTTGTATAACAAAATTTAAAGATATTTTGGGAATTCAGAACCCAAAACCCAATAACTATTCAGAACATTTCTTGAATTAAAATTAATTTTCTTTTATGTGTACTGCTTAAATAATTTCCATAAATTAAAAATTCCCTAACTGTGCGAGCAGCGTACCTACTTTGCGTATTGCCGTCCGAAAAATGACACTTATATAACCTTTAGGTTATTAAATGATGGCTATTTAAATTAGTGGTCGTAGAAAAAGTTAATGTAATGCTCTGTTATTTAATAGTAATGTGTCAATTATTTCAGTGTAGTGTAATATCGCACTTTTGGAATACGTACGAAAATAATACCAGAAGGTAGATGTATAATAATTTACTTTTTATTTCCTACCCCATACCGGTGTATTTATTAGCATAAATAAAATATTAACAGAATAGGTGTTAAAAAATATGGATTACATAGGTAACAATAAAGATTGTTTGGATTATTTGGAAACCAAAAAATAAAAAAAACTCAACATCACAAGTAGGAAAAAAATGTGTAAGTGGCTTATAGCATTTTTGCCTACTAAACATGTGATGCTTTAATTGGAAGCAACCAGTGCCTTATTATATTTAGGTATTAAAAAATAAAATACACATAAGATCGTAATTAGAAGAAAATAGAGTAAGAATATATAATAACAGATTTGCTAAAAATATATATTATATATGTTCTTATATATTTATTTCGTGAATCAATTTTGATTAGTTTCAGCATGACATGTGTATGTATGTATCTCGCATAACTCAAAAATAATTAGTCGTATAATGTTGAAATTTTGTATACGGGACTGCTATAATATCTAGTTGTGCACCTCATTTTTTATTGAAATCGGCATTGCCAAAAGCAGTTTTTTTTAATAGTGTGTATAACTCAAAAACAATTAACAGTAGAATGATAATTTTGTATATGAGACTGTTATTATATTTAGTTATACATTTCTTTTTAATTTAATAAAGATACAACGGCATCATATAGTGTCCATATTAAACTTTTTCTACTAACATAATATATTAATATTACAACACTCTCCTATGTTATACTGAAATTTATCGTAGCTGAAATAAGTATGTTGACACCTGCATTGAAAAGCACATCACATACGTATTATTATTTATATTTTGTTCTTTTACAAATGAATAAAGTATTCTTAATTATTTTCAACCTTCCCATCTATAGTATAGTCTATAATATATCCTTTTTCTGTATTTATATTAAAATGAAATCTAATAGGTCCTGTTGCAAATACAGGAGGCAACGTGTTCACAGGAATCTTATAATCCGTCATAGCATATGTTCCTGCTTTAATAGGACAATCTCTCTTAAAATTGCTGTACTTGAGAAGTCCTGGATAGAATAAATTATCATTTTTTATATATTGACACAATCCGTGGGTTATTGTACGTCCGTAAGGATGGTATTCTCCATTCTTGTAGAAGAGTAAATCAATTGATATTGTAGCATCATAATCAAATTCTTTTATGGTAACCACAGTTACATTCACACAAGAATTGCCTTTAGGGTCTTTAAATATTTTTATATCCGTGTAAGCCACATATTCTGGATTGTGCTTGGCATCTATGTTTACAAAAATTATTTGGTACGTAAGCTGAAAAAAATTGTACAATATAATTCATACATAAAACGAATTTAAAAGTGGCCTACCGTGCAATAACATTATACAAGGTAAGAGTACATTATGCACCAAGGGAGGAAAACTGGATTTTGTTCTCGAGGGTGAAATGACAGCAAGGGAGAGCAAAACGTTCCTCCCGAGGGCAAAGAAAAACGGGCCAGAAAGTGTCTTTTTAGAGACGTTTTGCTCGCTTGGGAATTTTTTTTCCCTAGAGATATTTTTACTCCAGCGACGAAAAAGTAAAAATTTCTACTCCAGCGGCTTAGAAATTAAACTATAACCTTGCCAATCACGTCACAAAAACGTCACTTTTATGTCGTTTTTCTTTAAAGTTTAATTTGTATTATAGTTTAATTTTCATTTTTAAATTTAACTTTGATTGTTGAAATGATATGATTTAAAACCCAATTTGTAAAATTTTGGAAAATAATATAAAAGTCCTGAAACATTAATTTTTATTTTATATCAGGTTTAAGTTGTATCAAGCATTGATATCTCCGTCTCTTGTTTTAAAAACACTAAATTTATAAAATACAACATATTATGATGAATTACTAACAAAAATTTGATTTATTATAAATTTTTATGTCTACCTTATCTCAAATTTTTATATCTATAAATAATACATAGTTCTTATAATTAGGTAATACTTACTTTTCTTAACACATTTCCATTACAATGTGCAGTATATACAACAAACAAAAATATGAATAATCTTACTTTGTTGAGCATGTTTCATTTGTTATTTGTCAAATAACAAATTGTTTACATGTCTATATTCCAAGGATAATACAATTTTGTCCAAATATCGCATATCCGTTATCATTAAATAAAAATAGAGTATTACACACAGGCATTGTGTTCCGAAATATTAAAAACGTACAATGATGACTCAAATATAAAATTTGTGTTTTATATAATTAAATTGATTTTGCGATAAATCCAATGCAGATATTCAAATACAATAGCGATTTATTTTGTATTGTATTCATATTATCTATAGTTTTTAGATCAAGGTAGAAACATAATTATTATTTAGTTTGCAAATGACTATTATTTGTTTCTGATATAATTTGTTATTGTTATATTGATTCATATACATTTTTATATCTTTTAGATCTAACATAAAAAAAAAACATTAGTAGGTGAATTTTATTTTAAGCATTAAATAAAACTTAAACATTAATTTTATTCTATATTTGTAGAAATAACACACCATAAAATATTTGTACAGTATGACGTAAATTATAGAGTTTAAAAAATATTTACTAAGAAACATAATCTATATTTCTGATATATTGTGTGCCACAGTATGCAGAGAGTCACTGAAGATAGTCAGTGACGGTCAGTACATGTCAGCGCTATGTAAAGTAGAAATAAATAACTAGTTGATGATATAAATATATTGTGGAAATAAATATTACGTAGTTTTAAGTGTTTAAATAAATGTTCGTAGTGCTTTAGTCTTTATTAATAATAATTACTTCTAAATTAGTGTTAAAATTTGTTGATTTATATTGTTACTTACTTTTATTCTCTTTTTATAATTCATATTTCGTTTATTAAACTTAGTTATATAAATATTCGTATTTCATTTATGATTACACTCCACCTAAATAAATAAACTTTATAATAATATGGTTTTTGTTTAGTATAAGTATCTCATCATTCTATTGATGAAATTTCTCATTAGTTATTAATGAAGCCCGTTTTAGACTAATCTATACAGGGTGGCTCAGCGAAAATTATCAGCGCAGTTTTTGGCCACTTAGCATCAATTTTGCAAAAAACGCTCGAACACGTCAATTTTAGTATAAAAGGGGACACCTGAATGGATTAGTACCAATGGCATAACTTCAACTCTAAAATGGGAGTGGACTGCACCTCAAAAATTTTAAATGGAAAAGGGTGTCAAACATGACACAGTTCGAAAGGCCTTTCAATTCTCTTTTCAACAGTTTTTTTATTTTTCAAATCCGATCATTAGTTCCAGAGAAATATCGTTTAAATCAAATTTTATCAGGTTTTCAAAATTGCAATCAAGTAGGCTTAAACAAATGACAGATAATTTTTACTAAATTCGTAAATTAATTTTCTTTTTTCCATTTTTATATACTGCTTTTTATTTAAAACATTCCATAAAATGCATAAATACGATAAATATCACAGCTAATTTTACCCAAAATGAGAAAAACGTAGTGTGAAAAAAAGCGTCTAATTATATATTATAGTTTAAAATTCATAAATAGCTCAAGCAATTTCTTGGAACAAACTATCGAACACCAAAAGAAAAAACAAAATCATCTTTTACATGAAAGCTGCTATATGCTTTTGTTATTTTTTTTTTATAAATTTTCTTCGATATTACTATTTTTTGTTATAATTTCAAGGATACGAATATTAGTGACTACTATATACTAACCTTACTTACAAAATAAAAATTACCTAAGCTCTAAGTGGGTCTAAATCTCTGATGCACATACTTTTTATGTCAACGAGAAATTAAATACAATTATAATATTGTTTCAATATGTACATTTAAAAAATCCTAAGTTTGTATCATATCTCAAAATTGTGCTCAAAACAAAAAAAAAATGCCTACGCCACTGACTAGACAATGAAAGATTAGAAAATATATTTTAGCTTAAACTCATGATATATTTAATAGTTATTTGTGTATTAAGAGCGTAAAGGGAATCTTTATTGCTCGTGCTCGTAAATTGAAACGCGAGCGTAGCAAGCGCTACAATCGAGCTAGAGCAATAAAGATACTTTACGCTAGAGATCCACACATAAATTTTTCTACGACTTTACTAAGGAAATAAAATAATAATAATATCTATTTAGTAAGTTCAATTCAATCTTAACCAATTTCCTGTTTTGTGTTGCTGTAACCATGACAATATGAGTAAATAAATAATCTAAGCGAGGAAATTAAGTACTTTACCGCTCGTTGCTATGGAGACGCGCCGTAAAGTATTTATTTGCTCGTTCCTCAGTAATCATTGACTTTACGATGACAAAAGATTGCATAAATATCAACTTTTCATTGTGGTCGTAGAAAAATGTATTTGTATTTTCCCCAAATGGTACTGGGTAAATAAGGTACAAATATATTTACATGCAATAACCCAAATTATTTCATTTTATTTTTCTCAATACGTACATGAGCTATAGTTTTACAAATTTCGTTATCATTATCCAAAAATATAATGACAGCTTTGCCCTGCCAATTTCCGAAAACTGGTGGTAAATTATCCATTGGTAGATAGTAATTTGCAATATAGTAATCATTGGGAACGACGGGACATTTTTTCACAAAATTACTTTTCTCCAGAATAGACGGATAGAAGAATTTGTCATTATTGACGAAGTAGCAGATTGTGTATTGTAGATCGGTGCCATATTGCACGTACTTATCATTTTTCAGTTGGTACATACTAATCTTTATAAGAAGATCTTTAGGGAACGTTTTTATTAGTTTAGCAGTTATGTTGAGAAGAACTTTTCCTTCAGGGTTTTTAAAAATTTTGACGTCTAATTCTGGGATATATTCTTTGTCTGTTTCATATTCTATTTTTTCTGGAGTAACTGTATATGCTAGCTAAAATTGTAAAATACCATTAAAATGTTTAATTTATAGACAAATGAATATAATAAAAAAGTATAAGAGAAATTGATTTTACAAAATTAAATTTTAATGTAAGTTACCTTATGTTATGAAAATTATAAAAGTATATTTTACGATATTATTACTTACATTTTGAACAAAGTTCCCAGTACTTTCCCGTACAAAAAACAAAAGATAAAGAGCCAAAAAGTACTTCATTTTTCTGAAAAGAAATATTAATCCAGAAACTAGGAGCAATATTTATAGCTTTCCTGTTTTCAAAGTAATTACAAGAATTAATGTATTTGTAATGATTTCATTAACTTAGTTATTAACTAGTGCAGATAATAATGCATAAATCTGATAAAGTTCAAGGTTTATGTGATATTTCTCTATAGGTACAATTATAGATAAAGTCTAACATAAATGATATAATAATATTTATATTGCTTGTCGAAATTTTTAATAATTATCATAGTATTCTTCAATTTACAATTGGGAAACTTTAGTCAACAAAGATTTGTTTTTCTATGTCTATGTAGAATACAATTAATATAGTTTTCGCTAACTTCATTTCTTTGACTATCAAATTCTTAACATTAGGTAAACAATAATTTAGGTACATAATAGCAAACCATTATCAAGAAGAAAGCAATGGATCTCTAAGTTGGGAGAATGTACATGTTAAAATACATTTTTAAAAATCAATATATTCAAGCGATTTTTTTCGTAACACAGTTTTTCTTGTGCATTCTAAAAATGACTAACAACAATTTCAAACATAGGTGTGCTATCAGGTTTTGCTTCGGACTTGGGCACAAAGCAATGGAAACTTTTACAAAACAGCAGATCTACGGAGACATTGTTATTTCGAGGGGCAAGGTTTTTCGGTAATTTTAGGCTTTTTGAGAAAGAAAAGAGTCGATTGAAGATAAAACACGCAGTGGAAGGCCTTCATCTTCAAGGACTGATGAAAATGTCGACAAAATTTGGGATCTTGTGCGTTTAGATCGTTGGTTGAATGATTGGGGAAGACTATAATTTTTTTCACACCATCGTTCATCAGATTTTGACTAATTCATTAAAGATGAGAAAAATATGCACAAAATATGCCAATAAAAAGATTCCTGTCGCTCCTCAGACTCGTTATTCGCCTGACTTGAGTTCTTGTATCTTTTTCGTTTTCCCGAAATTAAAAAATCATCTGAAGGTAACTCATTTTGGATCTCTTCCAAACATTTAAACGGCTGTAACCGACCAGCTGAAGGCGATTTCAGTAACCGAGTTCCAGCACTGCTATAAGGATAGGAAGAAAAGTCTTCAGCACTATGTGACTTCCCAAGGAAGTTATTTTGAGGAAGACAATATCGAATAGGTTGCTGAATCCTGAACCATTTTCATTCATATACATGTATATATATATATATATATATATATATATATATATATATATATATATATATATATTTGTATATATACATAGTTTAGCTATAAGAATGTGAAAATAATCAATACTCTCTGCAAATAACAGTTTGGTCATCACTGGCGAAGACAGATGACATCAGAGGCTAATATTTTCATTTTATAAATTGATATCTAGCTGACCACGACGTATTTTTCAGTCGCGTTTACACTAATATGCTTATTTTACTGTGTTCTTTCAAAAAAAAAAAAAATAGTTCAGGACACCGTTGCAATTCTATTAGAACATTTTTTTAATTAGTCTTTTACTTAATTTATACGTATGTTTCAATGTTATAAAAGATATTATAATGGCTTTGAATACAATTTTTGGAAAATAGTTTACAAGCAATGATGGCTTAGTTTATTAGCGCGCTTAGATTCGCTGAGAGGAGAGTGAGATGTGGGGGTTCAAATCCAAATGATCACAAACTAAAAATAAATACCGCTGTGACAGAGTAGTTCAAAATCCACTATAAGCTGTAGGTCCTACGTCCTATTACTGGATCTGATCTGTTAGACAGTGTAAAATAAAAATAAAAACAAAATAAATAAAAAATAGTTAACAACTGTGGGAATGGAACCTCATACTTCACTGTTCAATTACAAGTCAAAACGTGCATGTATTCAAATTCTACATCACTCTCTTTATATTTGTTTTAAGGCGATCGTATGGGCTCAAATTTGTCAACTACTCTTGGAAAGTTGAAGGGATCTGGGATCTATTTATCGATGAGTTTTGGTAGCCGCAGCCGAGCAAACATGGACAATAGTCCGTTGTCCGGAATTTGAGAAGGCTTGTTGTGAGTGATACCTCCATGGGAAAAGCAAAGTTTACACAAATACTTGACTGCCTCACACGTCCTAGTGGCGCTTTACCATTTTTTCACTCTTTGCTTTGTTAACCTAGTCCAAGAATAGATTTCGCTTTTTATACTCCACATACATAAAAGTGAATATGATTAAGTGAAAGTCAAAAGGAAAAAAAAATTACTATTCATTTTTTTAACAAATATAAGTATAGAAATTAACAATATTAAAATTTGTGATTTAAATAACAGAAAAATTAAAAAATTCCAAAATACTGAACCAATATTTAGGTTTATTTTACTTGTAATAATTGTCACTGTTAAATGTAAAATATTTATTTCCATAGGTAAACAAATTGTAACAAATTTGTCGAACCAATAATTACTTGTAATAATTAAGTGGGAGTGAAACAAATGTGAACTATAAAATTTAGCTAATGACAAAAATATTAAATTATTATTTATAAAAATTCTAATATATTCATAATTAATTAAGATATTTCAGAAAAACACTCTAGATCTAGGGTGTCAGACTCTTATATCCAAAATTTCAACTTTTTTATTCATTAGTATCTATCCATCCATTCACACTTCACTTACACAGTCAGACACCATCGTAAATATATTAAAATTGTGCTCTAGGAACATCAAAACGTGCTTATGCATTGAAAATTCAATATCCGTTTTTTAGCATAATTCCAAATATCTCTCTTACTGAGTGGCAAGATGTAAAAACCAGTTTCAATGAAATTTTCAATATAAAAATTACCGAAAAACAGGATTTTAAAATTTAATATCGGTATTGTATAAGAAATTACCAAATAAATTTTGTACGGAATACCAAACACTTTATTTCACAAAAGTTATTATATTTTGTTATAAAGGAAAAATAATAAACAAACGTACCATAGCATACCAAACACATATCTATTAACGTATATTTGCTTACAGTTACTGCTATATTATCTATCTATTTAGTGATCCTTAATTTCATTTGTTTGGACATCAACACACCCTGTTCCTATGTATCTTCCCTTAGCATAGACCCTTACTTGAAATTTCCAATAATAATTCTGCAAGGACAGTATCGCCATTTCTTCTATTCCAAATCTCACGTTAGTAACGGAATAATTGCCCTGAAATCAATCTTTATGTATTCTATACAGGGTGTTTCTATACCTCTGCACGGAAATTTAATGACATTTACAGACTGTATAATTGAAATTGGTCACTACTGCTATCTCGAGAAGTGTAGAATCTGGAAAAAGTCTAAATGGGCAAACAATGTCTATTTCACAAGATAAATTAAAAGAATACAATTTTTTTCTACAACTGTCATTTTGAGAATCACTGGTCGAAAAATATTTTTTCTGTTCCGTAAATTTGACTGGTATAATTGAAATTCTTTGCTCATTTAAATGTTTTTGTAGCTCTTTCAGTTTTCGAGATAGCAGCATCCTGTTTAATGTAATAACGAGTTAATAACACAATTATGAACATTTAAATGAACTATTAAATCAGTTGCACTAAAATGTTCTCTAAGAATGAACTACTCTTATTTTTGCGAATTTCAAAAAAAATGTTTTTGGTCTATAATCATTATATTAAATTATATGTCATTAAGTTTTGGGCAGAGATATAGAAACACGCACTATTTCTTTGGTTATTATTTTGTAAGCACCTTTTTGATTGGACAAAAAAATGGTGGATCGAATAATTTTAACATTTTATTCAACCCTATTTGTGGTGAGGAGAGTAGAATGCATACATTTGTACAATTTCTTGAAGGCATAGTTTCACAACTATCGAGGAGTTCTTTCACTCTACATTTTGTTATTACTAACTCAACCTGTAATAATATAATATTACTTACATTGCTTTCTTTACAAACATTAATTTAAATTGATTCTTATTATTTGTGACACAACATATGTAGATGGAACTATCCATAAAAGTTTGTATGGAATTATGCATTGAAGTGTTTTGTTTGTGCGCTATAGAATCATTGAAATCTTTTGCTACTTCACAAAATAAGTTTAAATTACTGTTGTATCTTTAGCACAAAATAATTACAATCAAAAATTAAAACAAACATCGGTGGCATACAGGTGTATTCTGTAAAAAAAATCATATAACGATTCGTTATAATAACGAAATTCGCTACTATGGATTTCGTTATTTATGTTATATTCTGTAAGACCATTCGTTCAAACCTACAAGTATATTTCATTATAATTTTTTTAATAATTTAAAAAATTGATGTTGGTAGCACTGTTTGCTAAATTTATAGTGCCTGAAAACTGAAAACTGTCGCAGAACAATTTTAATTGATTACATTGCATATTGCAAGTATTGAAAGTAATTTTTATTATCTGGTATGTTATTATTTTACTTCATTTCTGTAACAAACAGAAATTGATAACAAAATAAGAATTTTGGAAACTACAAAAAATGATGGTAATATTATGTTCATTTTTTTAAACTATGCTTTAAGAACGAAAATTTCTCAAAATTAAAATCAAGTGGAAGAAGCATTAAAATATACATTTTATATTTTGTATTAACAATTGGCCTATTATTATATCGACAACAGTTTAATAATATAAAATATTGTTAAACTATTTTTAGTAGTTTTGTTGTTTTAAAATTTGTACTTCTAACAACTGCATCCCACTTTAAATGTCAAATTGATAAACTCAAATATTTTTAACTGTTTTTTATTACAATTTATATTATTTCTGAGTATGAAAACCGAATAAAAAACTAAATTAAAAATGATATTTCACATTTATATATCCCTAGGTAACAATCTGTTATTTTTTAAATAAAAATTTTAAGATATTTATTAAATAAATGAAGCAAAGTATAAAAAATAGTATATTATACTCGTTTTATACGTCGTATTATTTCATTCGTGTTTTTGGAGAACTCCTCGCTGTGCTCGTCGAGCCCTAAACAACTCATGGAACAATATACCGTCTTATAAAACGTGTAATAATAAACTATTGAACAACTTTGTTCTCTTGTGTTTTGCCCTAAATCTATCAGGAAATCCCATATTAAAGTCGTATGTTTTGCGTTCCGTTTCACACACTGTATATATATTTACCATTAAATCTCTGTTAGTCCATTCTTCATATATTGTGTAGAAAGCGTTAAAAGAATAAACTTTGTCCTGAAGTTGCGTGACTGTCAAAAAATAAACTTTATAAGGAGCATCTTCAGGTACATCACAAAATTCTATTCGGTCTATTCGAGCTTGTTTAGAGTTCTGATAAAAGTTTAGAATTAATTACATTGTTCATTATTATTCGCATATATTTTACCCAAGTACGAGATATAGTCAAGGATGGAAGAAAAAATAAAACTGCTAATGTTATTTTAAACATGATTAAAAACAAAATGATTTGGTTCGTGTACAAATATATATAATATATGGGAAACTATATAAATGCTAGATTATATATATTATGCACGACAGACCTTGGAGGCCCTTGTATACGTTTCCATGAGATTTGAGATGTCATTTATGAAATATAACTACGTAAATTAATAGATATTCTTTTTATTATTATTATTAATATTCCATAAATCTAATACATTAAACAAAATTATATAAATACCCATTTATGTATTGTTATTATTAATATTGCATTAATCCAACACAATAAAGGTTATAAACACTTATTTAGATTAGATTTCGAAAAATTTATGTCATTTATAATATGAAATTGCCAAGTAAATTATTAGTTATATTGTTATATAGAATGTTACAGAAATGAGTGCATTAAATTTAACCAGTGATGGATATCGTTGAGAGCTATAATATTTATTTGCATCTTATTTTTTCAAATCTCAATTTTTGTAATATGTTTTCCGTCTCGAATCCGTTAGGTATTTACATCATAATTTGATCTAGTAGCAAAATCAATAACACAATTATTAATGACAAAATGAATTGTTATATTAATTCTAAAATTAACTAATAAATCAATTAATAATTTATAAAAGTTATAATCTACAAAAAACATCTGCGTTTAGCAGCAAAAGCGCTGTTAATACTCAATTCTGATACATTTTAGAGAAAATTATATTAAAATAAAGTTTTTAAAAAAATATTCTTAACATCGAACTGTGTTTAAAATTTTGAGTTTTTAATAAAATATAATTTTATTTTTAGTTTTTATTTTTTTACCTAAATTTAAAAATTCTTCAAAAACATATTACCTAATAATCTGATGTTAAGATAACATGTAAAAATATGTGTGATTTGTTGTGCTATTAGCAAAGAATGATTACTGTTATAGGTGGGGGTAGTATTTGTGACAAATTGTAAATAAAAAAATAAATAAATTTTTAAAAAATGTTATTTTCTATTTTATTCAAATTATTACTATTTTTAATGATAAAATAAAGGTCATTAAAAATGTATTTTGTTTACCGAAGAATGAACTTGTTAAAAAACATCTAATATTTAAAAAAAAAAGATGTATATAGGTTTATAATTCATTTCGTTCTATGATGAACCCGGTAGGTACTGTTTTACATTTTTTTTTCATTTTTCCATTAAAAGTAAAGGTAAATAATAATCGCGTCGTTATTATTATGGTCAGTTTTCATTATTAACATAAACCAATATTACTTTCCTTTATTTAGGGCCCGATTCTCTATTATCACTAAAATGAAAATATGTGAAAAATTTTCACTTAATATAACCCTGCCGATGGAGTTTCTTTTCTTGTATTTTATAATTGGAATATTTCAGATTTCATGTTTCTGTAATAAATTATAATCGGTTTCGACTCCATATAATCCTTCTCCAGAGAGTGAAATTAATGACCACTAATATTAATTATTTTGAAGTTGCGTCATTATTAAATAATGTACTTTGTAAGGAACATTTTCTGGTACATCACAAAAATTCAAATCGATCTATTACTGAATATGAACTTCCATGAACAGGAAGCAAAATGTTATACCAAATATTACTTTAAAGTACAATTGTAAGAGAAATAATAGAATGAGTTATTAAGTTATAGTAAATATACATATATACACAGGAAACTGCAACAAAGTATGTTTAAATAACTATAATTTAAAAATAATATCATATATTAAGCCGGAACTGATTTTTGACTAACTTTATAATAAACTATTTTTTAGAAAACATCTACAATATTAATAAATATGCATAAAAGTTATATTCCGCTTAGGAACTTTTATAATAAAAGTGCCTTTGGAAAGTGTGCTTTTACAATCTTATTAGGTTTAACGTCCCTTTTAACAAAAGTACTATATAAAAATGAGCTTGTAATACTAAAGAACAGTGTACAAATAAAATTCCTAAAACTTGATAGAAAAATCCTAAAAATTAAAATTTTGGTTTAATTTGAACAGGTATTATTATAATCATTGATTTAAATTAATAATGCAGCAATGAGTTTGAATCAAATTAAATCTTCGATGATTAATATAGCGTGATTTTTTTTATTATTATAAGCCGGACTGTAAAAATTTTTAAGTTACTTTAAAGATATAGCATACCTACCCCAAAAATCCTAAAAATAATTACTGTAAATCTTTTTCCTAAATGGATTTCGGAAATTCCGAACATTTTAAGGAAAATCCTAAAATCTGGCAACACTGCTAAAGAAGTAAAGACTTTAGGTATCTATCACCATCTTTTATATAATTACAATCAAATAAGTAGTCTTTTCAAGAAGTATTTAACGAAAGGAAAAAAATAACAAAAAACCGTTCCGAATAAATGCGACAATGCCCAACATGACACGAATATTAGCATTTATCTGAATTTTTGACAGAAATCGAAATTTTACGTCGGATACTAGAATAATATTTAAATTTACCGAAATCTGTCATAAAGCAAATCTGACTCACCCAGCAATGGGTAATAAAAAATAATATACAAACGAGTAAATTAATTTTCTAACCACGTTAATATAAATTTAAAAAAGGACTACAATTTATCGTGAATTCAAGGCAGATAGAAGAAATTCAATATCTCATGACAGGATCTTCATCCGTAGCTTTCTTAAAATAAAACCAGAGCAATGAGAATCGAAAACATACAAGCCGTATCAACGTTCGAAATTAAATATTATGCCTTGCTATCTTAGTAATTCTAATGCCGTGTTGTTATCGGAGGGATACATTTCATCATCTCATGCCGTGGACATACTAATGACTACTCTAATTAAAAACGAAATAAATGTTATTGATCTGATAACTTCTAACAAAATGGACCTACCACCTAACTTCATTTCCATTTCAAAGATGCCGCACAAAAATTGGGTGAATCTAAAAAATTGCATTTTAAGAAAAATCACATTCATTTATTTGATATTTTTATTTATTTGGTCACTATTAATAATGACTCGTCATTGAAATTGGCAGTAAAGGACAGATGAAAGTTTCTATTTGAATAAAGATTGACAAATATTGGACTTAAATAAATAAAATTTCTCTGTTCTTTGCAGTCATTGATATCTCTGATTTGTATGCTAAGGTCAATGGTAGAAAATAATTAATTTACGATAAAAACTTATTTTCCTACAACTGGGCATAAAGTGAAGTAGCCGTTGGTAATCAACGTAAACACTTTTCACGCACTGGTGGTACATTTATCAATGATTTTATCTACTTTCAAATTATTTTTTTTTAATACTTGGATCATAGGAAAAATGTTGTATGCAACAAGTGTGTAACATATTTTTTATCTCGTGCTATAATTTAGAAAACATTTACTTTACCTACTAGTTATAAATATTTTTGGATTATGTTTTATTTAATAACTTTTGTGTATGATACGTATTTATTTATTTAATATTTTCATTAATTTTTTTAGAATTTTTAAATAAATCACTCGGTTTTCGGTGGCACCAATCTTACTTAGATTTTAAGTTTCCTTTAAGGAGACAATATCACATCGCAATATAATGTCAAATTAGCTATTTAATATTGCTGACAAGATTTCGATTAGCATTTTTTTATTTAAGTGTTGCTTAAAATTTAAGCCTTTTTGGTAAAATCGAGCATTAGCAGTTTCATTCCATTAGTTGCTATATAATTTTACTTGCATTTTAGTGGAGATTCCAGGCCACTCGATAAGAGCGATGTTTTTATTTGGATAAAGATTGACAAATTTGGAATTTGTATAAATGTATACCAAATAAAATTTATAACCTCTGTTCTAAGCAAACATTACTGTCTACAAATTTATATGCTAAAGTCAATGAATTAATTCAGGACATAAACACAATTTTTTGGATTTTGACTCGACTAGATTTAAACTTGAGTTGTCAAAATCAAGGCTGATCACATGATAATCTAATTGAATTACTTTTAAGTTTTTTTTTACAAATGGAGTCAATTTATTTCATTATAATTTGGACCATTCTTTAAGTAGGTAATTGAAATTGATAATAATTTGTTCCTACTAGATAATTTATATTATATGAAAATACTATTCTCTTACAATTTTTCTAGGAACTGCTTGCGACTGTAGCCGCATATTATTTCAATAAAAACAAAGACAATAAAGACATAAAGCATCACTTAGCAATTCTAATGCTAGAATTATTTTCCATAATTTTGTAGGCAGCTTTTCCGATTGCCAAATGTTTATTAACATAGTGTAGAAACAAAACTCACAACCCACTTGATCTGTTGTTGCGTCCTTCGTAAAAATTCACTCTAGGCTGTCTCACCAGGTGTACATGTGTAATTACTATTTAAATAAGGAGTGGAGAAGAATGTCATCTAATTTCGTCACTGCGGCCCACAATTGTTTGCGTGGATTACTAGATCGTAACTTTGGGACTTCTTTCTGTCATGACTTACTATTTACATATTAATTGCGCTTTTGTATGGACCAAAATACTTTGAATACAATAGGATTCTCTTACTCTACATTCTCTAAAAAAATGTGCTCATAAAACTGGTAAAAATATTTTTTTAGTAAATTTATATAATTTATATTCTTCGTCTATGACACAACATCCCTAAGAACAAAACTTGATATACTGCAGATTCAGATTTTTTGTAGAAGATATTATTTGTAATGTAACTGAAATATCAGAGAGCTTATATTGGGTTCTATATTAGGGGAGAGTAGCCTAATTTGGACCGTAGCCTAATTTGGACCGCTGTGGTATCCAAAGATTGATAAAATCTGTGCGATTTTAGATAGACTACTTGTTATACGTAGAGGTAGACCAGATTAATGTAATCGTGTTTGTGAAAAAATGTCTCATGGTTACATTAAGAGAAGGGTTATTTGTTTGACTACGAAGAAAATTTGTTATTTTGATATAAGAGTGAAAGCCGTTAGTTCGTCCAAACGTAATTAATTACAAGTCCTCTTATATCATCATAAAGCTTACTTATCTATCTATAATTTCCTGTTATAATTTTATGAGTTTATGTTATTAATAAATAGACAATATTTGGGTTTTAGTTCTGTAGAATTTTTATTAATTACAACGTTTCGACAGCTCAGGGCTGCCTTCGTCAGGTAAATAACAAATAAATAAATAAGTAGTCAAGACAACACGTAACATAGGTAACAAATGAAAACATACAAATGACATTGACAAAATTAAAAACGGATGACAGGTAACCACGACTTATTTAGTTCAAAACCTGTATTTAAATTAAAATTATTACGAGATTTCTTGATTTCAATTGCTTCTCTAATAAGTCTTCTTATCCAATGATTTTCTCTAGCAAGAATCTTCGTGTTTTCGAAATCAATTCCATGTAATTCCTGAATTGCATGTTCTGCAACGGCAGACTTCTCAGGTTGGTTTAATCTAATATGCCGTTTGTGTTCCTTTAATCTCGTTGCTACAGTTCTACCAGTTTGACCAATATATATTTTACCACACTGACAAGGAATCTTATAAATGCCAGAACAGTGTAGAGGAACTGTATCTTTGACATTGCCAAGAAGATCGCGGATTTTTAAACTTGATTTATATGAAGTTTTTATGTCATATTTATTAAGAATCCTTCCAATTTTGTCGGTGACATTGGCAATAAATGGCAAAGTAGCAAATAATTTCTTATCAGGAACCACTTGTGGAATTGGTAGAGGTTTATTCTTCGTTTTTAGCGCTCTTCTTATTTGTGTTTTACTGTAACCATTTTTCAAGAAAACTTCATCCAAAAAATTAATTTCTTCTTGCAGTTTACTGGGATGACATAGATTAGAAGCTCTCTGATAAAGCGTTTTAATAGTACAAGCTTTTTGGGCAGGGTGGTGGTTAGAGGTCTCATGAAGATATTGGTTAGTATGGGTTGGCTTCCTATATATTGAAGTAATAAGCTTTCCATCATCTTGTTTTTCCAAAAATACATCAAGAAAAGGAAGACTATTATTTTCTTCTACTTCAATGGTAAATTTGATGTTCTTATGTTGCAAATTTAAGTGATTAAGAAAATTGTTTAATTCGTCTCTTCCATGAGGCCAAATAGCAAAAACATCATCAACATAACGAAGCCAGACGGTAGGTTTCTTACTTGCTGTACTAAGAGCTCTTTCTTCAAAATTCTCCATATAGAAATTCGCAATGGATGGTGATAAAGGAGAGCCCATGGCAACACCATCTACTTGTTTGTAGTAATTACCATTGAAGAGGAAAAAACAGGATGTCAAACAATGTTTAAAAAGCTTGATAATGTCCGTAGAAAAATGATCTTCTAATAATTTTAAGGTATCAAGAATAGGAACCTTCGTGAATAATGATGAAACATCAAAACTGACAAGTAGATCATTTCTTGTCAAACTCAAATCACCAATCAAATCCACAAAATGTCTCGAATCTTTGACGTAAGATGAAGAATGACCAATTAAAGGTTTCAATAATCCATCTAAATATTTAGCTAATTCATAAGTTGTAGATCCAATAGAATTAACAATAGGTCTTAACGGGACATCTTTCTTGTGGATTTTTGGAAGACCATAAAATCTTGAAATAACAGGATCCTGGGGAATAAGTTTCTTCAAAACTTCTTGTGGCAACGAAGAATCCTTCAGTAATTTCGTTGTTTGATATTTTGAAGAACCTAACGGATTACTGCTGACTTTAATGTAGGCTGGATCATCTAACAAAACGTTAGCTTTATTAATGTAATCTTCTTTGTCCAAGATTACTGTAGCTTTGCCCTTATCCGCTGGTAAAACAACAATGTTCTTATTTTTCTTTATTTCTTTTAAACTTGACAAATCCTTTTTCGACAAGTTTGATTTCACAGACGTAGCCTTCTTCAGTATACGAGTAGTTTCATGGCGAATCTCTTGAGATTTCTCTGCAGGTAGTGTCTGAATGGCAGCTTCAACACTCGTAATAATTTCTTCAGTAGGTATACGGCTGGGAGTTACTCCAAAATCAAAACCTTTACATAAAACAGAACAAGCATTATCTGACAAAAAATGTGAACTTAGATTGAAAACTAATTTGTTTTTAGAAAGAGAATCTTTTTGTATATTAGGTTTTTGTTTTTTAATTAAATTATCAAATTTAGATTTGTGTACTGCACTTAACTTCTGCTGGTTTCCTGTTATATGAAGCGAAATAATATTATCCAATGTAGACCAATTCTCTGGAACCAGAGTAGAAGACAAAAACAAATGTAGATCCAAACAATCTTTATCTAAGCGAGCAATTTCTTTCCTGGTGTATTGTATTCTTTCACGCAGCATAGCAAAATTGGCTCGATTCAATATTCTTCTTGCTTGTTCAGTCTTTATGTAGCTGTTAACACGAGCGCAGCTGGGAATGATATTATTATCTCTGCATCTCTTCAAAAATGTCAAATCACATAGTCGGGATGTTTTTTGTTTCTTGACTTTTTCATATTTACATATTTGATTTTATTTACCTACATGACTTACGCGTAAAAGATAAAGCGTGATCATTCTCCAATGGTAGTGACTGGTAATTTTCGTCAATGACATCAAAACTACACTTCATGGAAAAATGATAGTTGATAGTTAAGTTTTATTTTATACAACATAATCTAAAATAATAACTGAACAACTTATAAAAACTGTTTGAAATGTTGTCAGTTCATAATCGTGCGGAAAAGACAAATAACAAAGTAAGGGATATATGAAGTATTCACATTGACAGATTGACAGAACAATAAATAATAACAATGCTCGCCTATGATAGCAATTGCCAATACTTTTCTCCACGGAATAAAATTTGAGAACTACCCAGATCATGTGACTATTACTGTAGCAACCAAACTAGCGGCTTTGCTGAAATGCGGGTTGCAGATTTAATACTTTAAAAATGATAAAATGAAGTAGACCACACGCTGTACATATTTTGTACTACAAAATAATAGTAGTGTGAAATTCGAATAGAAAAATATAACTGGATGTATACTTCTACACTATAAACTAAGTGACTTTTCTCTTTTTGTCACAGCAAGTTCCATAAGTTTACACTGGGCCCTTTCGTTGGCCGGGCCTGTGGCGATCGCCACATCGCCACAATAGCCAGTCCGACGCTGCAAATGAGCAACCATCGCCTGTAATAACTAAATAAAGTTTTATGGAAGAAATCAAGTGTTTCTTTCGTAATATAATTTTCGTTTTCTTGTTTTTATTAGTCTTGCATTTTTACTTCGGTGTAAAGTAAAGGAAGTATTATAATCGCGAAAATCGATTTGCAGATTTCAACGGAAATATCCATTTTGACTATCCCTGAATCCATTTTGGCTAGTTCCGGCGTAACATCTACCTATACGTAAGTATGTATCTCGCATAACTCAAAAATGATTAACCGTAAAATTTTGAAATTTTGTAAAAAGACATTTGTTTTTTTTTTAATTTTCCTCAAAACTCAAAAACGATTAACCGAAGAACGTTGAAATTTTGTTCATGTAATTACTACAACATGTAGTTATTCACTTCCAATTTTTGTTTCAATGTCCTTTTCAAAAGGGCAGTTTACTTTTGGCAGAAAATGAATCAAATTAATAATTTAGCTAGCATTTAATTTTTGGAGGAAATAATTGATTTCTTCAGATGGCCAAAAAAATTAGGAATAGTGATAAAAAAATTTAACAAAATTTTTAAACGGAATGGAAGTTGAATAATGATTAGCCATAGTAGAAATGAACCACTATGACCAATTGATTCGAAAGGTCTCTTTCAATAATAAAACAAGAACCTGACAGTATTTGCAGCCCTGTTCCATCTGGGAATATTAGTTTTTTTAATTATTTTTTATATTAAAATTCATTATTTTGTTAATTTATATTGGTGTTCTTTAATTAAATCCAACATTTATTTATTTTTGTTTGAAATTAATTTGAAAGTTTTACGCCATTAAACATTGATTTTTGTTAGACGATTTTTAATTAACACCCTGTAGAAGATGGACATCATGGATACTTGTAGATCTGAGAATATGATACCTGGTTGTAACACGATAGCCAGTCGTCCTGGGGTTTGAGGAGTTTAGAGCAATTTGTGTAGTTGTCGGGTGGTGAGATTACGTGGGATTAAGCGCATATTTAACACCATGTCAGCGAGTTGTCAGCGTGAACCTCAGTCGAATTCCTCACACACGTAGCTGGAAGATTGAAGCGATTAAATTTAGAGTAATTTTAATCTAAATACATTCTCTTACAAAAAGAGGAATTTCGTATCAATATGTAAATATCACAAGTGTAACGTGTTTTATAATTGCCCATAAATATTAATTAGGATTTATAAACTATTTTTACCTCAGATTAGGTTTAAAAGTGTGAACGATCGCACTTATGACAAAAAACCAAATTGGATATTTCTTCCAGATTAGATTTTTATTATTTCGACCGTGAAATTGGATTAACTTTACCTTCTAAACACTAACGAACTTATTTTACTTCTTTACTTTTATTTGATTACCGTCCAAGTAATCAAAATATGTGCTCCGAGGTTTGATTGCCAAACGCTCTAAATATTAAATTAAAAAATTAATGTAACCAACTAATAACCTCCTGATCTACATTTTTCAAATAAAATTTAATATTTTTTTCGTTTTTCTAAACAATTTCCAAATATAATTAAGTCATAAAAGTAATAATTTTTTGGGATTAAGATATAAAATTGTGTTTGCCAGAGATATTGCAAAAGTTTGGTATTACAAAGAATAAATATTAATAGATATTGAATTGTAATTACAATTTTTTAGCTAGCAATAATTTATCTCCTTTTGTTCTGAAGATTTTTGCCACAAAGTTGATCCTCAGCAAAGTATGTTTTTAGAATGTTTCAACAATGGATAGAGCTACAATTTCAGCTACTTTAACAATTGATTCTACGGGAAAAGTCTTTGAAATTGTATCTCCGATTACTTTTAGAATATCCTCAAAAAGATTTTTTGACATGCAACTTTGAATATAAATATGTCAGAAACATAAACAGATAATTAAATTCTGTTTCAAAATTTGGAGTTAACGCATCGATATCTGTCAATAAACATTAAAAGAAAACTTTGAAAATAAATTTGAATAAAAAATTATTTGTTTTCATATAGAAATGAAGTGAAATAGTAGTTTAGAGATTTCAAAATTCAATCCTTAGACGTTAAAAAGGAAATAAACCAATTATCAATGCAGTTCTCAAGCAAATATATATTTTCCCCTGTCGTGAAAAAAGTGATAAATTGAAGAACCCTTTGCCAATTTGACTGTAATATAATATATAATTGAAATTTCTGGATTTCTATACTCCATTTTCTTTCCCAATGTATCAAATTATCTCCTCATTCCAAATTGCCAATCGTGTTTGAAAGTAATTACGATGTTGTTAATTACACTGGTATGTAAAAACAGTTTTCCGATTGGTAGGTGTGAAATTGGTGTTTAAATTACTACAAGCGCCATGTTCTCAATAACAAGTCCAGTCAAGTCGTTAGCCGTTCATATTCACCCGCCGGCTACCATTTTCAACAGCTATTGTCTTATGACAGTTTGAATTTAACATTTGCGCCACGGAATTGCTTTAATTTGTAAGCGTAACAACGCAAGGAAAACCATTTCTTGTTACACTTCAAACTACATTTTGTAATTGATAATAAATGAGATAGATATGGTTCTCATTCAGAGTAACTGTTTACGAAAATATTTCTTCGTTTCATAAAAAATATGGCCCAATGATGCATTCTTCACATCAGCTATGAGTGCATAAAATTTGATACTTTTAAACGCTTTCATTGCTAAAATATATCATAATTACCAGTACTTATAATAAAGCATCATATTATAGTTTATTAAAATTTATTTAACTAATTTAGTTGTGAAAATAAAATTGATACACAATAACAAAAGTAAATACAAGAAACAAAATACTGGTGAAATATTTTAAAGAAAGTAGTAATAAAATTATTAGACGAGTTTGGTGTAACATTTCATGGGATTGACAAAAATTTAGCACCAAATTCAAAAAGGAATTATTTAATTGAAAGAATTAGTTTATTATTCCCTTTTTTATTCTACTCCAGACAAGAAACGAGCTAAATACATATACAACAAAAAAAAAAAGTATAGGATCCAAATTTTATAATCGCTTCAGTCCCCAATATACATAAATCCAATTTTGACTACAAGTAAAATACTCGAAGGTTTATAAATTATGAATCTACAATTTTCTATTAAATCAGAAAAAAGCATGGAAGTCTCTTTAAACTGATTAAAGAACAAGGCTTTAAGTACCAAGATACTTGCTTCGCGATATGTTTTACTTGCATTTTAGTGAAGTTGTCTAGCATCAGCCTCTGGAAGGCAATTAATACCTACTACAAGTATAATAGATGTGTAAATTATAAAGCTACAATTTTCTATTAAATCAGAAAAGAAAGTTTTTTTTGTTATACAATTATTGAAGTCTCTTGTCTTTTTACTGATCATTTAAGAACAAGGTCTTAAATTACAAGATAAGTTCGCAATAAGTTTTATTTGGATTTTAGTGAAGTTGTCAATAATCAATCTATGCAAAGTCTCTGAGCCGTTGTACAATAACCCTTATAATTGGATTAATGAATAATATGTTTTTCGTATATAGTCAGTGTATATACTTTACTCATCATTCTACATTACAGAATAAATCATTAGCGATATTTACTACAAAATCAGATCTGTTACACCCAGCATTGGATAAAAAGACCTCAAGTTACATATTTACTTAATATTTTTGTATATTAAAGTAAACGATGTTGTTGTAGTGATAGGGCGCCGCGTATACCGCGGCCTATTTCTCCGCCCGTGATACAATCTGAAGGTAGTGGTGTAGATTGACGCGAGAGTCGATCAGCTGACGGCTGATGAGCAGACGTGGACGGAGACCGCGGCTAGTAATTACTGCGAGACCGAACCATCGCTCCCGCATGTGATAATGGTTTGCGATCGATGATAATGCCCGGTTTTAACGCACGCTCGGCTCGGCTGCGTGTTTCCAACTAACGTTCATCCCATGAGGATTCATTTTATTATTTAAAAGAAAGGAAATTAGAAAAGTTTAAAGACAAGAAGTTAAAATGACATATTTTGAGTGAAGAATAAACTTCGAAAGTTTACTTGGGAGAATACAATACATTTTCAAACCCTTTCAATGTTAAAATATTAACCAACTATTGTCACAAAAAATATACGCGTGTAGTGCACTCTCTACAGCAGCTTTACAATATGAATAAATCATTAACGAAATCTAGGATAAAATAAATTGGTACAGCAAAGTAAATGTTATTTGTATTTTTCATCCAACCGGCAATAAACAGTCACTTAATATATTTCAAAATTGACTAATACTGAGTAGTTTAGTGACAAGGAAATAAAGCGAGTAAAGAAAATAAAAATGAATAAATTTGATTACAGAGTTTCATAAAAAAATACTTAAATATTCTTCAACTATATATGTATATATATTAAATTACAATAAAACCGTGGAGATATCAATGATACTATAAAACAGAAACTCAAAAATTATGTCTGAGTGGTTCTTAGTCCAGTATAAGCAGTAATACAGAAATTGCTAACTGTACATAGTGTAACGTTTATTTATATAAATATTAATAAACGAATAAGTTATTATAAAAAATAATAAAAGTAACTACCACTATGGATGAACAAATATAAACACTAATTTAAGAACAATAATTATTAATAAAGATTTAAACACTAAGATTATTTTTTTAAACATTTATCACTACGCACTATTTATTTACACAATATTTATTTCCACCACTATTTATGTTCACTATGCGTATTAATATCAGACTGTTCCCGCGATGTTTTCTGCTGAGGCTTAAATACTAGAGCAATTAAGTTCTGGAATAATTTCGCACCTTCGAAGCCACAGAACAATATAGAAGCGTTGCTAATAGAAGGGTGACTAAAAGGCGTCTCGACATTGAAATCGCAACTACTACGTAAAGCTAACGAAACAAGTATCTACTTGCAGCACTTAAGAATAGACAATATTTTATCTTGAATATTCATCATACTCATACGTTAGTTAGTAAAAAAGTTGTATAAAACTACAGTAGTATAGTCATGATTACATTTTGTTAATATAAAAAAAATATAGTTGAACTGTTGTCATTCGTGAAATAATCAAGGAATTGTAATTCGAAGTAACGACAACTTGGGTCAAAAATTATTCTTAAATGACGAATGTTTTGACACCGAAAGAAAACAAATAAGCGTGATTATCATATCAAACATACAATTTCAAATTTATCTAAATACATTCAGCAAACTTACTCTAAGATTGTTATGAGCTAGGAGTTTATTTTTGTTTAATTTACAACTGTCCAACAGATTGAAGTCCACTAGTTTATAGTGGGTTCCGAACCAATCGGACACAGCATATTTTTGGTTGTCTTCTTTGGGAATTAAACCCCAGATCTCACAGCTCAACGAGTCATAAATTTATATATAACTTGAAATTGAGATTTGTCTGTGGGAATGTAGGGTTTGGAAACACGCTTCGGGCTTGCTGGACCCGCGTGGCTCAGCAGCCTATAAACAGGTCATTACATATTAAGCAGGGCGTTAATAGCATGTCACGGATACAAGTGCTTCATCAAATATTTGATTTCACGCAACAAGTACTCCTTTATTTTTGATTTTAATCGAGCCAAAAATTGATCTATTGGCTTCACCTAACACCGAGTTTATTTCACACCTCTGGCCTCAACGGACTTTTTTCTCCGCTATTACAAGTATATTTATACTAATTTCATGATTAATTATCTCGTAAACACATTGCTACAAAAAATTATACTTGTTCAGCTAGATTTTAGATAAGTTTACAGTTTTTCATCTTAACGTCTTTTGACACCTATTAACTCCACGTTTTTAAGCTAACAAGCCAAAAAATTCAAAAAGAATTAACCAATAATTGCTCAAATATTATAAGAAAAACTAATCAATAGATTTTCTTTTTGTCTATTAATAATATTTTTTTAATTGAAACAAAAACTTCTTTCGATGAAAATTTATAATCTATAATCAATAAAAAAAAGAAAAAGATAAATAAATATTTGTTTGTCATACTAGAGCTTATAGAGACGATGATAATACTTTTAGATCTAAATCTTATATTTGAGACCCAGAGTATATATAAAAGCAAATATATCAAGTCATTAGATGAATTAATTGTGAATTATTTAATCGTATTTATTAGCTGCCAAAAAGTGATTATTACGATTTTTTTGAATTGAAGAAAAATTTCGAAGATTATGTTCTCTACATGCATTGAAGTCTCTTGTATTGTATTTTATGTCTAGGAACTTTTGAAATTTTATGAAAAATTAATTTGAATAAGCAGATACAATCCCGTGATTCTGTAAAGCTTCAGTGATTATAGTTATTAAATTGATGGGTGACCATAGCTTCAACTTACGTATTTTTATTCTTTGCCCTTGTCATACGTACATACACTCTATTTCCTGCAGTTGATCCTCACGTCATCAATTGTTATTCAAATCGTTAGGGGAGACGGAGAATTGATGCATCATCTTATTGAATGAAATCGTATGATTTTCGAAATAAATAAATGTCAAAACTGACAGTCCATATGCAAATATAATAAAGGATGAAACAAAAAGAGTTGGACTAGTGATACAAATAACTATTATTGTCAATATATTAGTAAAATTTTAAACCTATAATTTCTAATGTACATATATCAAGGCAGTCAGTAAAAGTAGGTACCTACATTCCTAGATATATTTATGTAGGTACGTAATTAAGAAATATTGTAGTTTTCAATAATTTTATAAATTTTAAAAACAAATCAAATCACCAGTTTGATTTTGAAGAGGCAAAAATCCTTAAATCTGAGCAGAATCTAAATAAACGTCTGATTTTAGAAATTTTGCATTCACAAGGATAAGGATACTAATTAATTCACAGACAGATATTCAAAATCTGAGTATTATTTACAATGCGGTATTAACAAAACTTGTTGGTGCTTTATTGTGAATATTTGTGTTACAATGCCAGTGATTCCTATCTGTGATATATTTTGTGATTGTACAAACATGTTATTTAACTTCCCTCATTGTGATTGGTTATAATCTAGTTCTAGTCAGTATTTTTTGTGTTTTATCTTGCGTAATCCAGTTAACTGTATAAGTTTGAATGATGTGGATGTGTTGTAAGCTATTTTATTCCTTGACGAAGAGTTTCTGCAATTATTTAAATATTATATTCTTTTTTGTATTTTAAATGTAAACAATTATGTAAGGCGTACCTGATTAATGTATATTTGTCTTTGTTTTAATGTGTTCCTTAATATGTTTGACTTAGCACCCTGAAGAAGACTTAATGAAGTCGAAACGTTGGTGTGTAATTGAATTTTAATAAATTGACTGAATTCTCCAAGAACTTCTTCATTTATTTAGTAACCAGTCGAGTAAACTACCCTTCTTCATGTTTTATTTTGTTTAAGGGGGCTCTAATAAACAGGGGAGTCTGGACCTCACATTTTTTTTCAAATCATACATCTCCCATTACATCTAATTTTAAATGGTTTTGATGGAATTATTCCATTAGCGATTACAAATAAAAACCACTCCCAATGATTAGTGAATGAATGTTGCACACAGCCATGATAATTGCATCGCGAGGCATTTCATTTGACAGGCAGTTTGCTCGGAATCCTTGTTGCCTGCAATTACTTCATATAATTGATTCGCCGCGAAACAATTATCACAACCACGTTTCATCGTTTGTTTAGCGCGCACTGCGCGTCGTAATCGCGTAATTATAGTCATTCGCACAAAAACATGAACCGCCGCCGGCTGCAGGACGCTCTCCACTGCGTCTAGTGGAGAGTGGGTGTGCGAGGATCACTCGCAAATAAACGTAGGAAATGGGTCATTATACACGTCACAGCACGCACATCTCCTAGGAGAGGATCTTAGTGAAACTTATGCCTGTATTCATAGTCGGTACTTCGCATTGACTCATACTTGAGTACTTGTCAAATGCTATTAAATTGTCAAATTTACAAATATTCCCAACGCAGTAACTACAATTTCTCCAAATCTTTACTTTGAGGTTATTACTTAGACGAGAATTCATGGAGTTTCAATTATGAAATATGTCACGTACTAAAAGATGAGTACGACCGGAGTAATAATAATAATAATAATAATAATAATAATAATAATATTTTTATTGATCATGCTATGTACAAAGTAACTTGGGTAAGCATTGACTATGAATACAGGCATTAGTGATTCGGGTGAGAAATATTTTCTCGAAATACCTCATCTCGGACAAGACGAGAACGATTTTAAAAACAAAACTTCGGGATAAAACATAATCGAGAGTCTCGAATTATAATATTTTTACCGATATTTCTCGAGAATTTAAAATTATTTTTCTTCAAAACTCATAAATGTAATTTTTTTGTGACTTGATTTACAAGGTAGAAATTATATTTCTACTTCGGCGGCGTAGAAATTTAGTTATTTCTACACCACCGGCATTATTCAACCTTGAAAACACTAGAAATCTTAACAATGAGACCATGTGAGAAAAATAAAAATCTCGTCTCGTCTCGTCTCATACAATCACTAGTGAATCCCAACGTAACAATATTAAAATTATTTCAATATTAAAAACAATTGCATTCTTACTTTATTTATCTATTCGTATTTTTCTAATCAAAATATACGCTTTATTGTAAATGCTCCGTGATATTGTCTCCCTCAAAATCACTTCCTTGACTATTTAAATGTGTATCCGAAAATGAGTTCTCTTGTGGTAATTTTTCAATCTAAGGAAAAGGGAAAAGTTACAAAAACTCAAGTCAGGTGAAGAAGGAGGCTGAGGAGCCACAGGAATGTGTTTACACGCCAAACTCTCATTTGTTTTTACAATTTTTGCGCAAATTTTTCTAATCCCTAATAAATTAGTCAAAATCTGATGACCGGTGTGTGAGTCAAATTTAACTCTTTCCCAACCATTTAGTACTGTCAACCTACGCAAATATCCCAGATTTTGTCAACAATTTCGTATGTTCTTGATGAAGTCCTTCCGTTGCGTGTTTCATCTCGACTCTTTTCCTTATAGAAATATCTAAAACCACCAAAAAACCTGGTCCCTTGAAACAACACTGTCGCAGTAGGTCTGTTTAAGTTTTGTAAAAGATTCCATTGCACTGTGCCCAAGTCTGAAGCAAAATTGATGTTACTTATTTTTAAAAAATCGCGAAAGACAACCAAATGAGATGAGCGTGTTGAAAATCATATCTGTCTCCCGTCCAAGTCCGCGTACCCAGTGTTACCAGAACGAATGCTACTTAATTTACACACCTCTTATTGTTTAGTAATATATTATTTTGATAATACATACATATATGAGAACAAAAAGCTGAAATAAATAGATTTCAGTATGATAGTTATTTAAATTTATCTCTGCCCTATTTCCACAGTTGTTTTAAATACATTGGCTGCTTTGTTGAGGAATGATTTCTTGTTATTTTTCCGTGGAATGTTTCCGCTAATGAGTTGACCTATCGCCACGATGTCAGGAGATAAATAAGGTCATAATTGCGATAATTACATGTGGACTACAGTTACGCAAAGCAAACGATCAGATCGCGAACGCGAATCAATTATTCCGGCGAGAGAAGTGGGATAATTATATACTTGCTTCGCGAATCATTCTTCAACTAAACTCAATCACATGTAATATTACTGCAAGGCGGACAGACAATTATACAATTATTCAGAGACTTATTTATTTCTCTTTTTAGATGGTTGATGAAATAGTTTCTTAGCTATAAGGAATTAAATCCGACTTAACAATCGAGGAAGATGAAATTAGTAACAAATAATTTCCAAAAATGTTAAAAATTCTTCATTTTTAATAAACAAACATGAATTCAGTATTCAGAAAAGGATCTAATGATGCAGGCCAGATCTAGATTTTCTAGAATCTTGTCTTGTCGTGTCTAGGGTTATATAATCAAGACGTGTGAACGTCTTGTCTAGAAATTCAAGACAATACAAGACTTTCTTATTCTAGAATAAGACTCTTGACAAAATTCTAGAAAATTTTCAAGACTCTTAGATTAAATAATAAGTTGTACTGTTGTAGGAAATAAAAATTTTGTTCTCCCATACATTATTTGGTAGGTACAACAAAATGGAAGTATTTTGTATCAATTAAAATTAACAAGGTTTACTTATACCTACTTACTTACCAACTCAATAAGTCAATAAAAGTAAAAATTAGTGTCCGACCGAAGTTTCGGCTGTTTCGGCCAAAAATGCTGGTTTCGACCGCATTTTCGGTTTTAGCTAAAACTATTAATTATTATTTCATTAACGTTATTCTCAGGCTATTAATACAAATGTGCCAAGTGTAAGATGAGGCTAGATCTCATTAATTTAATTTTTAAATTAAGAAGATTTTTTGTACAATTAAGAAAAAAAAGTTACATTATTTTAAGAGAGTAGCATACATTATAAAGGAACCTGTTGTACCAAATGTAACAAATACTTCTTGAAAAAAAAGCTTATTTGATAGAGATTATTTGTGTAAATTGGTAATAGATAATTCTAAGTTTTTATTTATTTAGTAAAGATAGAGGCCCGTATTTCGAACTCACTTTTGAATGCTTTTGTCATAAATGATTTTTGGTCTCATAAGATTACAATGTAAATTCAGACATCCTAAAGGCGATTTTATTATAAGAATAAGTTCGCAGTACGTACCATTATCTCTAGAAAAATTAAGTTATTTTGTAATAAATTGAAGGTAAGAAAAACACTTGATTTCCGTGTTTAATAAAAATTTAACTACACTAACTTACTCGTAAGATAATCCATAAATGTGTTAGTGATTTATTAATCTAGAGTCTTGTAGCAATCTAGAGTGTTAATATTTAGACTCTAGACAACACAATAACACGATTTTTAACTTAGACTTAGACACTAAAAGGATTTCACCTAAACTTTAGAAGTAATGAAAGTTGTGTCATCTAAGAGAACGTAATTTTGTTTGGAAAAAATGTCTTAAAAACTTACCTATATCAATTTGAAATAAATTATAGTTATAAACCATAGAAAACTTTGAAATAAATCTTTAAATTCTGCGTAATAAATTCGGACGTGTATAATTGGCACTCAGTGTGAATATTAAATATTTAGTCGTGGCGTCTACGTACACGTACATGTTAATAAAGCACGTGCAGTACACGCGTACATCAGATTAATAAACGCTAGGCACTACGTGCTCATACCAACTACTCTACCATCTAGTACTGCTAATTAATCACACACTTTTACAGCTTTTGTATCAAATAATTATTAGGATGTACGACGTTGTAACTTAATCAAGGAAGCAGCGAGGGAAAGGAGGCTCATAACATCATAACTGTTCTTGTAGAGGCGCTGCTGTCGGCGAAAATAAAATTCATTTTATGGAAAGACTTTTACACATTCTTGTTTCTATGGTACAGTTCTGAACTGGCGATATTCTAACATGCAGTAGGATACAAAGTGTTTAAAGGGAATATGAAATAATTTAATAGTTAAAGATATAGAAATAAGAAAAGTAAAATATACCTACTTAATGAGCTGACCAATCTCACCATTCACCCCTTATAACATTCTTTGAAAAACTGTAAATTATACAATTAAATCAATAACATTTCAGAAAATTGGTTAAATAATAAATTAATTCAACCCTCCACAATTACCTCGTGTATATTAGCTAGTTTTTAATTTTTTGACATTTCGGTCATATAATAACTCTCTTCAGGATTATTAAACATCAAACATGGTCATTATATGTGAACGTCGGTTTAATTCAATAAAATGTGTTTCTCGCTAACTAAGTAAATAGGTAAATAAACATGTGTTCTGATTTTAAAAGGAGGAAAAGGAGCCCAAAAATTTAACAAAGAGGCTCTATAAATGAACTTCTATTAAAGATTTTCCTGAACTATAACTTGAAAATAGACGCCTATTTTTTATCTTAAAAATTAAAGGATGCTTGAGTTCGGACCTTATTAAATATACTATTTAAATAAATTACTTATGATCTACGTAGAAAAAATGAAATCTTGATTTACACGCAACGACTATATTTTTTTTTATAATGGGAACCTAGATTTTTTTGGTAATATTAAAATCAGCATTTTTTTTGTATTTCCAATTATGTGTTAGTTGTTATAGGTACATAAATATGAAAAAATCGAGAAAATTAATAAAATTAAAAAAAGTCAAAAATAGTTTTTATTGAAATATTCTTGATGGCTATGTGAAAATTAACAAATTGTAGCGATATAAGAGAGATCTGCTTACTGCACAGAATCAAAATAATATTACTGCATCTCGAGTTAAAAACTTTTTAAAAAAAATTTATTTACGATAACCAACCTATCTATATTTAGTTATTGCTTCTACTTATGAGCAAAGAAACTTTAATTATTAAAACATTTAAATTTTGTGTAGAGAAATATAGTTAAAGTTACATATCAAATCAACTGTCAATAAAAATAAATAATCGTAACGATTTGTTTCTTGTTTTCAATCAATTAATGATTGATTTTCTAGATCAAAGTTTCAATTTTAATTACAAATTGAAACCATGAAAATAATTATTATGAGAACTAGTTTACGCTGCTTGAGATTAAGCTCACCCATTTCGTGTTTTTGTTCTTAAGATAAAAAAACCACCTCCAAATTTCAATTTGTATGTCTAATCTTATTATCACGACCATACGTTAAATGTCAAAAACGTGAATATTTTATTACGAACTCAAAAACTAAATTGATTTTGATAAAATCTCAAAAACAATTTTTCATATCTTGTTCTTGGATTACGGACCGTTACTTATCAAATTTTATTTTTACCCATCATGGTTGATCTTCTTTTTATTCAACACTTCAAAAAGGAAACATTCCCAACTTAACATGTACATCAGGATAAAAGAAACGTAAACAAATCATAAAATAGTTAAAAGTTATTTATTTATTCTAAATTTTTGTTTATGGCATACTTTTAATAAAGTAAAAAATATAATAAATTATTTATATTCTTAAATTTCTTGTTTAAAATTATTAACAACTCCCAACCGTTACTTGTGTCATCATAATTTATATGTCTCTTCAAAAGTCAAAAATATTGCGCATCATTTGTCATTCATCAAGTATTATTAATGTGTTTTCGCACGGTAAAACATTCCACCTAATTGAATATAAGTACTGTGATCAGTACGACGTTAGGGAAATGTTAAAGTAATCAACGCAAAAATGAATTAACCTCAAATGTCACTTCACATTTTCCCAAGCTTGGAAACTTGAAAACATTTATACATCGGTGGAAACATGTATTGGACAATCAAAATAATTTAGAAGTTAAGTTCTACAATTATATCTCCATTCGACTATGATTAATATTTGGATTTAGACATATCGTATCATGATTAATGATTGCTCAATTTTTTCTGAGTTTCTAAGAAATGTCATTGGTATCAGAGCCGGAATAAAGTAAATATTATAATGTTATTTTAATAACTAATTAAATGAAATTTAAACTACGTAAATTCATTGAATTAGACCAGTGTCTCTCAAACTGTTTTACCTTGCGACACATAAAGCGAAGAGAATTTATTTTGAGGCACCCGAGCACCCCAAAAATTAATGCAAATCATTTTAGTGCTCCTCTAAATTAGTAAATAAGGCATAAATATTTTAGAAAATGACAACATAAAAATACACAACGACAAATTACTATACCGTAAGTAAATAAACGGGAATAATTGGTTACCAGTTCTGTGATTGGCCGAGGAAGAGTAAATTATGAATTCATAATATAAAAAAGTACTTTTTTAGTATGAATAAAAATAAATAAATTATATAACAAAATAGTATATGATTCAATGAGAATGTAATGTGAACTATTATTTATAAGAATGAAATTTGCAAACACGAGCGAAAGCGAGTGTTGTAAATCATGTAAATGGGTAATAGCCATTACTTGCGAATTGAATACGTACTTTATCCACAAGTATTAAATGAAAAATGTGTGATTAGTATAACCAAATATATTATATCAAGGCAATTATTGTTAGAGTTATTTAGCTACAGTTTAACCTTAGAAATAAAAGAGAAGTATGAAAAATGACAAAAATAGTGTAACTTTGGTTTTTATGACGAAAAACTTAACTTCAAAGTAAATTAGTTTTTACTCTTTTGAGAGGTAAGATATTATTTGACATAACGATTGATTAATATTATTCCATCGATCTGTCAATATTATTCAATTAGCAACAATAATGAAGGTAATTAATTGATAAAAAATGATTGAATTGTAGGTATATTATTTGACAATAGTGGATAATATAATATTGTTTTATGGACAATATTCGTAACATAATAATGTTAATAATGAAGAATGGAATTGATATTGAAAAATAATTTTGACAAAACATAACTCTAAAGACTAAATTAAATAAACATTTTTTTAATTTAACTTCCATAAACACCGAAAAAGTTCAAAGGGCAACCAAGATTTAACGGGTATATGGCATACCTAATAGCAAAATCTAAAATTTTGAAAATTCTAGCACATAAATTAAGACTTTGTGAAAAGAATCGTTTTTCAAGTCTATTACATTTATTTTTTATGTTAATTATAATATCGGGTATACTCGTACATTTAATAATCAAGTGTTGAAATAAATCTATATTTTTAAATATAAATAAATGATAATTATTTATTTGAGAATTAAAATATGTGTTCTATAAAGAATACTGATAACATCCGTGATCGTATTTCGAATACAAATTCCTCCATAAAACCATCAATAATCATTATTCCATCTAGAAGTCTATGATTCGTGGAACCTCTTGAAACAGTTGAATAATACAAAATTAATACTTGTCAGCTTGACAACACGACAGCAGCGACACAGCGAAGAAATGAGAAACAAGAAGAAGAGGCATCCGTTGAAACCATTACTGATTATTTATTGACTGTTTCTGAAGAAGGACAGACACGCGACAAGAAAAAGACGAAGAGGAGTCGACGAGTGAAATATGGACAGACACCTGTTTGGTGCTAGAATCTGTGAGGTATATTTGTCACCGTGACAACACAATGGAAAGGTGCACACAACACTGGGAAAAACTCAAATTTAAACTGGAACAAGTGAAACGCAAGTTTTTGCCAATCAAAAAATACAAAGAACTTCAAATAACAACCAAATAAAAAAATAATACAAAATATTCTACCCTACAATTTGTTTATAGTATATTCAATAAAAAGCGGATTCAATGCAATTGCATGTGTCGGTTTTTTTATACCTGTCATCAAACTCTTTTCATATCAAATAATTATAATTTATTGCATATCTTTTAAATTTTTACATGAAAATAAATTTGACGTATATAATGTACATTTTAATACTTTTTTTCAAAAACAAACATTAATTTTAGACAATTTTTTAATTTTACTATTTCACGAGAGAGTACATATTTAATAACTTTAACCTTTATCAACTACAAAAAAGTCGCAAACGTTTCCAAAATTTTTTGTAAAAGGGGAAGAGGGCATGAAAATTTAACAAAAAGTCCCTGTAGACGAATTTCTCTTCAATATTTTTTATGAGCTATAACTTGAAACCAGAGAGCTATTTTTTATCTTAAAAATTGATTAGTACTTAAGTCTTTACCTTAAAATAAAAATCTGTTTTGGGCACCACATGACAATGATAATTATATTTTATTGCATATCTTTTAAATTTTTCTTGAAAATAAATTTGACATAGGTACATAATTTACATTTTAATATATTTTTTTTAAAAAAAAAAACATTAATTTTGGACGAATTTTTATTTTGCTGTTTCACGAGACAGTACATATTTGTTTTATTCGTTAATAATGTTTAATAAAATAAAATACGATGAAATGGGAACGTATATATAGTGCGAATTTATGAAACATTATTGGCGCTACAATTTTAAGATTATTTAAGTAAACTTTGTATATATTTGCGTAAAAATAACATCTTCAAAAGTTATAATATAATATATACAGGGTGTATTAAAATAGTTGCTTGTACATCAAGAGACTAAAGTACAATTTTTTATTACGCATATGAAATTTATTCTACGAGCCAATAGCTGAGGAGAATAACCCATGTGAGTAATAAAAAATATTTTAGTCATTATATACATTATATTTTTTCCGAAATCGTTAAATTATTAATTAAAAACATAAATAAATAGCATTATTTGTATGTAAAACTTCAGCTATTGAAACGGGGATGGTTGTGATAACAAACATACATTTTTATTTTAATACTGTACTTATGTGAATAATTGATAACATGTATTTTTATTTAAAATTTTTGGTAATTCTGCAGCTCTTAATTATTTATTCAAATATAAACCCTAAATAGCAAAATCTCGAAAAATATTTTTGTATCTTTACTTTGCATTGAAGTCTCCAGCTTTTATCGTATAGTAAGCATTGATATCTCTTATTAAAATGCATATACTTGTCAGTTTTATGTTTTATTACATAAATATAATAATAAACACTTTAACATCAACATAACGAGAAGCGTAACTTAATGGATCAAGTGGGCAGCACAAAACTGCTGCCATCTGCGGATCTCGGGGTAGAGTTACTCCCAGCCTACTTTATGCTGCCAATATCTATACAAGTATCACCCGGGTGATAATGAAGCGTTTGTCGCTTCTGTCACGACTGACTATAAGACGTATTGTGACACAGCCCTTACTAAGTTTTCCGGAAACACTTTCAGATTTTTAATAAAATCAATTTCATGTTCTCATCTGCCGTAAAGTTCTTGTTACTTCGTTGACTCTTTTTGTAGTTACGGCTCATCCTTCACACAATATAAGTTCCGATGATACTTCATCTTCTTCACAGAGCCGACAGATCTTATTTTCTGCCAATATTTTACAAGTGGTATTTTAAAAGACAAAGGCCATAAAAACTGTCATTATTCTGAGATTATTTTTGTTAAGAACAAGTAACTCCTTGGCTTTTGTCGTAGCTAGAGAAACTAATTTTCTTGCTTGACTGTTCCAGTTTTTATTCGCCTTCTTGTAGTTATTTTCTGGAGTATAATTTTTTTCTTTTTTACCTCCCGCCGATCAATAAATATATATATAAATATATATATATATATATATATATATATATATATATATATATATACCGGGTGTCCCAGCTCGACCGACACATGGGAGTTTTACATGGGAAATCAGTTAATTATAAATAGTATCTTTCCAGTGTAAAATATGAACTTAAAAATTTGTATACTTGTCGGAGAATATTAATTCTATGGATCACACTTATTTGAAATAAGTAATTTCGTCTGCAGGGCGAGATTTATTAAATTTAAAATCTAATATTTTTGTTGAAAATCAGACAGCCATGGAAATAAAAGAAAATATTTATCTGACAGTTTAGTGAAGTATCACTGATTTTAATATTATTAAAGTTGAATTTAGTTTCTTTTTGTTTAATAAGATACCAATATTACAAAAATATAAATATCTACAATGGCATGTCATTAACTGTCAAAACTGTCACATAGATATTTTCTTTTATTTCCATGGCTGACTGATTTTGAATGAAAATGTTAGATTTTATAATTTAATAAATCTCGTCTTGCAGATGAAATTACATATTTCAAATAACTGTAATCCATAGAAATAATATTCCCCAAAAAACATGCAAAATTTCAAGGTAATATCTTGCACTGGGGAGATACTATTCATAATTAAATGATTTCCTATGTAAATCTACTATGTGTCGGTCGAGCTGGGACACCCGGTATGTATCTAGATAAGAGAAGTTTTGTTTTTGGTCAAATTTCTCGAGTGTAAGTTTTCAATATACGAGCACGAATTAGGGTCCCTAGAATTCGATTTTACTGTTTTTATCGAGATGTCTATATGTCCGTGTGTGTGTCTATGTGTGACGATTTTTGTCTACGATAACTCCAATACGATACATGTAAAAATATAATATTGGTATTCAAGAGTTATATTCAAATATGATGAACTGATTAGATTTTGACTAAAATCGGTTAACCGGAAGTAGTACTTTACATGAATTATTAAACCGTTTTTCGTAAAAAGACGCCACAGAATACCTTTTCTCGCAAATTACGTTATTATTAAACTTAAAGATTGTTTAATTTTCGACCGATTCCATAATTACACTTTATATATAACTTCAAGCTAAACAGAAAAAATATGAATTATATTATCTTTATACATCGTTCAAGCTAAGTAATTTCTATAAAACAGATTTTCAAATTTGACGTAAATAATTTTCAAATATAAAAAAAGTAAAGATGAAAGTTTTTATTATAAAATATAAAAGATGGCAGAAAGTATACAAGGAATAGATTTTAGTTAACTGTTTTCTTCCGTTTTCGATACAGTATAAGAAATATGATGCAAGGAAATTTCAGGTATGGAAAATATTCTGAACGAACTAATTTTAAAACTAAATATTTAATTTGCTAAAAAATATTTTTATTGAATATATTACTATAGTGGAGAAAAGTAACGTGTTGGACACATTAAATTTTTTGTAATTAATATAATTTTAAACTTATACAATTTATAATTTTGGAAATAATAATCTTTACAATTATTATCATGGTTGGAATGCCTGTTAATTTTTCTTGTATTCCTGTATATCCTGTTACAGTTTTAGATAACAAGTTTTTCTTTGCGACTTTTTCGCCAGGTGTAGTTAAATAATTAATGAATTATCGGTTCTATCTTTAAAATAATTGCGTCAATTAAAATGCCTTGCTTCCAATTTTTGTTTTTCTAGCAGGCCACACAGTCCTTGCAACTAGGGAGGAAAAAGAAATCCTGCTTGTGTAAATGGACCGGTACACGAAGTGTAATTGTGTTAGGAGTATTTATGAATTTTGTAATGTACAGCCTTGCGGTAATTGAACTTGTATTGAGCAAGTGAAAGTGCATATTTGAAGATTAATTTTGAGGTTTGACCTGTCAATCACAACGGAATTAGAACAGTTCCATTCATGATTTTAATATAATAATTAAATTGCGCATTACACATTACATAATTTCATGCACAATTTAAGAAATTGTTAAAAAAATATGGGAGAATTTTTAATAGTGATATTTTTGTTCACAGCACTGTAACAATAGGCGGATTCCTTTCACATAAAATAAGACATCTTTTCAACAAAGTCACATATTGTGACCATTTTTTTATCAAAAATACTGCGATGAAGCAATAAAATCTCTTTCCCTCTTACTGATGTTTTAAACAGTGGCGGCTCGTGGTGTAACACGATATGTGGGCTACATTAATAAAAAACCTTACATTTTTAAATAACAGTTTATTTTTAATCAGACTAGTGCTTCACAAAAGTCTAGTATTTTTCTTGGACTTGCATCAGTCTTGCAAAAAAGGCAAGACAAGAACAAGACAAGAGCTACAAATTTTAAAGCAAGACAAGGCAAGAAATTGCCTAGGAAGAAAAGTGCAAGAACAGCAAGATTTTCTTCATTTCTTGTACTCTTGCATTTTTTTATTAATTTGATCTAAGAATATATATTTATTATAAGAATTTATTGATAAATATATGTCACTTATTAGTAAAATAATGAAGATAGTATTTTTTAAATGTAGAAACTTAACATATGGATTTTATTCACCCACCTTTCAATATTTTCAAGATTTAGGCAACTTTTTAATTATTTAATTAAATTCATTATAATTTTTTATAATTTAATCTCAAAAGAATAATGCGCCATCGATCTCATCCTAACATTTTTAATGCTATTTTTAATAAATATGTATATTTAATAGTAAAAAATACTCGTAAATTTAACTTTTAATTATATATTTTTTACTTTATTTTAGTTAAATAATTATATTTCTATTATAAATATGCAGGTTCATTTTATTTTGTGCGCTGTATAAAAACGGATATAAACGTAATATGCATTTAAAAAAAAATGTTATCCAAGGGTATGTATTATGTAAATTATATAATTATGACACAGAATTCAGTATAAAATTCTCTACAGAATAAGCACATAAGAAATGTACAGTCCAATTTAAAATAAGAAAGTTGGTCCCACCATTTAAGATCCACAGGTTGAAAAAATAATTTTACCCTCAATGATACAGTCTTCTAAAATAGAAATTTATTTCTAATTTAACCGATTTCGTCGGTCTTACGGTTTTCGAGATAGCAATAGTGGACAAAGTAAAATGAACACCAGTAAATTAGGATTTCTGTATTTGACATTAATAAATTATGAATTTATTATGGCGCCTTTTTACTAAAGAAAACTCGCCTGTGGATTTTCCTGTCGTGAAATTCTCGCGTAAATCTTGTAGATATTATATAAATCTATAATATCCATACATTCTATAACTAAACAACATTATAAAGTTAGTAGATCTTATATAAGCATACAGATTAGCAGATATCTCAATGCTGAACAACAAAAGAAAACTGAGAGATGATAACATACTTTTGAACTAGGATTAAAGCGCCACGGAATATTTTAATTACCTAAAATTTCTGTCTTGTCGGAAAGTTTTGGTGTGCGATTTGATTTACTCATTCTGTTCAACAAAAAAATAAATAAGATACAGGCCATCCAGGGGGCCATGGAACAGCGAAGAGCAGTGCTTGGCTATTACCTTCGCCGCTTTCTAAAAAAATATGTTTCGCACTAGGAGCTCGGCTCGGAATCCGAATCTATAATGTACATTTGCATTTCTCCGGTCGGCTCGTTACACGCGGCATAATTGCCCGCTGACAACTGCCGAATAAAAACACGATGGCTTTATATCCGTAATGAGACGCAGGCCCGCATCCGAGGGAAATAAAATCCGTAGTATGATAAAACACTATTAGCGGCAGAGGGATATTTCTATACAATGATAGTAAATATATAATTAATTATTATATCTAAGATAAAGTATTGCCACAAGCAACAGCGAATAAGTCGTAAATATTTATATTACTGGAGGAGTTATTGATGAATATTGAATATTTGTAGTAAATGGAAATTAATCACATTGTTTTGGATACAAGATTTAAGTTTAACAGGTACAAGTTTTAAATTTTAGCGACTATAAATTCGCACCCTGGCGGAAAAAATCGGTACCACTAAAACCCATTGTACAGGCGCAAAATGTCAAAGTGACGGAAAGCGTACTTGAGAATTTATTATTAAAATGAATTTTTCTCCACCAAAAAAAAATAAGTTTTTGAAATATTGTGCAGGGTTGCATCTCAAATTAAAGAAGTCGCGAAATAGTGTATTATTATACAAGTATTATAAGACGGTACATAGTTCAATGAGTTATTTGTGGCTCGACAAACCCAGCTTTGTAAGATTAAGGACATAAACAAACGCACAATACTCAAATATCGGGATAATAAGAGAATTAACAAACTTCAATTTTATTTCAGATGATAACATATGTCGATATTGATAAAGATGTCTAAGTTTGATTCTAGCAGAAGTTATATTCAACGAAGAGAATAAAAAGTTGAGGTTCTAATATTGAACCCTGCGGTACACCACGTGATAATGGAGTGAGAGATGAGACAGAAATACCTCATCTCATGACATGTAGACTGTGAAGTTTCGATTTTGTAAATATTTTTTGAAAAAAATAAGAGTATTTGGTAAAAGCAATTTGAGATTACGGTATGGAAAGACGGAGAGACACAAATAGTACTTCGAAGAACGACGTGACATTATGTCCATAGGAATCATACGCCATTCTAAAGAGTCTCCAATATCTTTGTTAAGTACAAACTTATAACCGTAGTCTGTAAATTATGCCATGCGATAAATAAATAAATAAATTTCTTGGTTGTTTCATTGCTTGTCACATATCTGCATTTTAGCCAATCCTGTCATTATTATTTATAGTGAGAATAAAACATTAGAAATTATTTTGTTTTGTCCGATAGCTGTCAACATATAAGTAAAATGAGTTATAAAGCTAGAAAATAAAAAATAATTGTTCAATGTATTTTAGTTTATTCTCTTTCCTGTTATATTATTAACAAATAGGTATATTTTTTGCCATTTCGCAACAATTTTTCGAAAAATCTCTCAAATTATTATTTATTTTTATTTATAAATATACAGTGTGTTTGGCGAAATCCGAAACATAGGACTTTAACATGGGATTTCAAAAAATTACGGATACTCTCTCCTGATAGATTTAGAACAAAACTGCGAGAGTACAAAGTTGTTCGAAATTAAATTCTACATCAGATAAGTTTATAATTGATGCAACATTACGTCTAGCAGAACGAGATTTATTAAACATAAAATGTAACATTTTCGTTCAAAATCAGAGAGCCATGGAAGTACATGAAAATAGATAACTTCAATTCAACAAAGAAGGCGGAATTGGTGCTGAAATTTGTGGTTTGCAGAACGAAATAATATAAATAAAATTACACACGTACTTTTTTTAGTGACTATTTCACTTATTTTATAAAACAAACTAAATTAAAAATTCTACCTAGTTACCAAGTATTATTTCGACTAAACACCGTCACAAAAAAAAATCGTATCCTTCAAGCCAATAAGATGCTATATTTTACAAGTAAGTGATTTTTATTAAGCAAAACATTTTTGGCGTTTTAAGAGTGCGTAGAAACACTTGTATATATATATATATATATATATATATATATATATCAAAGTTTTTATTCACGTATTTTTATTTTGGAAATAGTTATCCAATTGTCAATGCCACTCGATAAATTGCTAGGCAACCTGCTCTCGTAATAACCTAAAAATCCAGCAAAAATTAACCACTTGTGTATATGAAAAAAATTGATAAAATCACAATAGTATCGCCATGGTGATATTTTGCTGATATGAAAAATTTTATGTTTAAACTGTTGTCATTCCTAAAATAATCAAGCAAATACAATTCGAGCTATGAATTTAATTAGTAAAACTTACTCATAATTCCTGCGAAGTAACGACAAATCAGGTCAAAAATGATTTTTAAATCACTCCAATTTCAGTGTTTTGTTACTGCGTAACCACTAATAGTAAAATTTTCCAATAAATTTATGTCTCTTAAATATTACTTATAAAAATATTTAGTTTTATTTCTGTGATCTGTCATCTATTTACCAATACCAGTTCGTATATATAAAAAATTTGTTGGTATGAACTGTTGTTCACAGGATAAGACAAGTATTGGTGTGGTATACACTTGTTTTATAGTACGGTACTAATAGTCGCTGGAATCAGATGGGAACATTTGTCTTAACACCCTGACGATTGTAATACTACCGTGGACCACCAGGATCCACCTGCAGGCACTTTGAAGTCCCCGCCGAGACCACCCAATTTCATGAAATATTGATTTTTAAACTGAGCCGATACTCCTACATTCATTTATTACGTACCGCCAAGGCTCAGTGAGGTAGCCACCGAGAAACAATTAATTCTGGGCTTTTGATGACAATTTATGGGGGCTAGGAATATTTATAATACCTCTAGGCTTGTTATAAGAATTATTAGTTGGTTTTTTAATTAATTAATTTCCTCTATACATGCAGGGAGCTTAAATGTAATAGAGCTTAGCTTAGGAATACATCATAGCGCCTACTTCATTTCAAAACTTCGAACGAAATTCAACACTGGTTTTAAGCCAGTTCTATTTAAAATTGTCATTGGCTTCTTTCATTTGTACGTCGAAAATTTATGTAACTATTACTTTTAATCATCTGACCTGTTAAATTATTAGCGAGAGATGTTAATTTGTTAACGTGGACTATTTTTCTGAATAAGAATGTAGACTGTACTGTTTTCCCGAAAAAATACATAGCTCAATAGATATGAGCAAAAAACTGATTTTGACAAATTTACTTTTTGATTTATAACTTTCGTAATTCAATTCATTCAATTTTCTAGTTTTCACATTCTATAGACTCGATTTTACAAGGAATTGATAGCAGACCTCAAAATTGTTGTTGCTCGAACACTTTTCAAGAAATTCATGCCAATTATCAATTGTGTTTTAAAACGGTAAACCTGTATACAAATGTAGGTACCATAACTTAAGGTACATATTGCTAAAATTTGATACACCTCTATGGAAGTTGTATTTATATGATATGTTTGTGATTTTAAGAAGAAAAGTATTAGGAATTTAACAATTATATTCTTTGAAAAATGTACAGGTATTGTAGATGGTTAGCCACCGTAATTACTACTTAATTTAGATAATATAATTCAATATCTTCGACCCCTACCATTTGGAGAAAATTGTAGTTAACAAAATAAGATTCTCAAAGACTTTTTTTGCCTAGGAATATGTTCTGATTGAAAAAGAAACCTAATGTTTTCTAACTGTTCAAAGTAATTGAAATTACTTTTTTGCATTTAATTTGCTTAATTGAATTAAACGAACAGAGTATTAATTCACCACGGTCTTTTTGCAAATTCATACTAGTTAGAGCATGAACATCTTCATTATCGCATGCAATATTAGGTAGAAAATTAGCTAATATTATGAATTCAAAAATTTGTAAGTTATTGGTCACCCTAATTACCGCTCCATTTAAATAATGATAGTCAATACCTTCGACACCTAAAATTTAAAAAAAAATGTAAAGTAAGATTCTCAAAGGCTTGTTGAGTAATTCACCATGGTTTTTTTGCAAATTCGTACTAGTTAGACATGGACGTCTTCATTATCGTAAGCAATAACAGGTAGCAAATTAGCTAATATTGCGAATTTAAAATTTTGATCACCCTAATTACCGCACAATTTAAATAATGTAAGTATATACCTTCGACTTCTAATATTTGAAAAAAAATATATAAAGTAAGATTCTCAATAAGATTTGTGAGTTATTGGTCGTCCTAATTACCGCACATTTAAATAATGTATGTCTATATCTATACCCCTAATATTTGAAAAAAAAATTATAAAGTAAGTTTCTCAAAGACTTGTTTCTTCTAGGATATGTTGCGATTGGAAGAGAAACCTAATATTTTCTAACTGTTAAAGTAATTGAAATTACTTTTTTGCATCTAATTTGCCTAATTGAATTACACGAACAGAGTATTAATTCACCACGGTCTTTTTGCAAATTCGTACTAGTTGAAACATGAACGTCTTTATTATCGTCTGCAATGTCAGGTAGCAAATTAACTTTTTGCTCATTGTACAGCGTGCGCAACAACTTTAGTAATTTAATTAACGTCTTTTACAAGTCATCATCGTTGGGGCCGGCCCACAAAATTCATTAAGGATTTCCTTAATTAATCTATTTTCCGTTTTAATTTCACGTTAAATTTTCAAATTATTCTAATTTTGAGGAACGTACTGTTTTGGTTTGTAATGTCTTAATTTCCAGTTTAAATTGCTTTCAAATTCTAGTTTTAATTAGTTTGTTAATTAAGAAAGAAAAATTAATTCTTGGTTTTCATCCAGAATCTAGACTAGCAGATTGATAGATTTCTCTATCTTGTGTAGATCTTTATCGGATTTGATACAGATAGAGAAAAAACTATTTAAATATGCTAAGGTGGAATAACAATTTCAATAGCTACAGTTCAATCAGAATGAAACAACGACTTAAACATATCGTAACTACAAACGAGGAAACATCAATACAGATTTAAAAGATTTTTCAAACAATTAAAGAATTCTGTATCTTCCTTCTACAAATACCATTACAATAATTTTCCCGAAAGGCATGTTTATAATGAATTTAATTTACGAATGAGGTCTTGCACGATTTTTCATTTTTAGCTTTAATCATAGAATACTGAAAATATTACACCCGAATTTTTTACTATCCCCGAATTGACTTTTAATAATGAAAAATTGCTATTAAAAATGACATCCTTCAAAACGCGGCTGAATTGTCTAAGTTCCCCCCTTGTCAAGGTTCTTAATCAACTTCACTCCGTTTCAAACGTAAAATATAATGTTTTAACTACAAACTGGCAAATTGAATAATCTTCTGTAAATATACTGGCACACAAAAGCCTTATAATGCTTTAAATCACAGACTGTCTACTTTTCCAATTTTCAAACGCACCAATCTACAATATTTGGGATCTGGCATTCATACGTGGGTTATTCACACTAGAACCTAAGGACGTCACAATTTTTGCGACTTTTTTTTTAGTATAATACTGTAATTGATATTATATAAGATTATATGTAAATAAATCAGAATTACATCATATAGAACACGAAATTAGACATTGTAGGTCCGATTTAAACAAAAAAAGGTTTACTTAATTTTTTTTACAAGACCTCATTTTCAGTTTATGATTTAGATATTAAGATATAAACATAATTAAAAAAACCTGTGGTGGTTAATAAACGATTTAAAAATTTAAAATTTAGAATTGAAGTATAGGCAACCAATTTTTATATTCTAAATTCCAAATCCAGCCAATAACAAATTCCAAATCAAAATCATTGAACTGAGGAGTTGTTATCGAATTGCAAATGACAGTTAGTGAGTGTTATTTTGATTTTTATGTTAAAACAAAAATAATTAGCCATCAAATTCATTTTACACCAAAACAAATCTTCACTTCAAAGAAATATCAAACCAACAGACATGAAAACTAAATACACCTACAAATTTCACATGATACCTTGTGATTGAATTAATTTAGGAAACTGAAATCCACCATAAACCAGAACTAAAAATCAAAATTTCAATTTAAAATTCCTAAATTAAAATAAATAAATAAAATTCATCATAAATCAGCCTCAATCAAATTTCCTGATTTCCTGTTATTAATAATAAGTAATGAAAAACTAATGATTGTAAAATACATAATTTAATAGTATTTCAAAATATAAGAATGTAACGGATATATGACATTTTTAAATTTTCCTTTTCTCTTTCTACAATGATTTAGAATTTTGTTCCTTAATAAACACCAGTCTGATTTAAATAGTGGCATGAATATTTTGTAGTTTAAGATGTAGATAATACTATCGCCGAGTATAAATCCAGTAAAAGTAATAATAAATTAGATATATGTTAGTATTACGAGATAAGAGACATGTTTGTTATATTTCGCTTAGAACCTGCCACCGGTCCGTCCTAATAAGGAGCAGCTTCTTTCCACGACAATGAGCGAACGCACAAGAAAGAATATCGCTAACACTGTAAATAATATGTCTTATCTCTAACTCAAAACCGGAAAACGTGTACTTCTTGTACGACAGACATTTTAAAATCCATTATTGAATGGAGGACATATAAGGGAGAGAATACTTGCCGACGAAAATAGAAGCGCTTAGAGATAATATTATCAACCTTTTATCCCCATTTTGGGTCGAATAATAAATACAAGAATAAGGTTACATAAAATTTTAAAGTGCCGACAACAATAAATAATAAATACAAAGTAATAGAATTCGATGAGAGCAACAATAATTCTTAGTAACGAGATTTAGAAAAAAGGATACTACGAAGAAACTGCCATTTCACCCTTTCCCAGATAACAATTTTTTTCTCTCTTATATTATGAAATCTGAAATCGATCATAGAATGTCATTAATTACATTTAATTTAAATATTTCTGAGGCGTGAGCCTGAAAATTTAAACATTTTCTGCAAATCATCCTTATTTCTTACTTTTTAATGCAAATAATTATTTTTGAAGTTATACGCTCATATACCTAACTCACTTTTATGAGTACTTTTGGTAAAAGTGACGTTTGGCCTCATAAGATTATAACGTAAAATCTGGTTTCCCAAAAGCGATTTTATTACAAAATTGAGCTCGGGTACGGGTCATTATCTTTTTTTGCCTGTACGATAAGTACAAGAATGAAAAATAACCTCTTAGGTATATGTCAAAATTTAAAAAATAGTATTTTGTGCAACAAGGTGTGAAAGTTTGGACACGAGACGAAGTCGAGTACTGGAATCACACAAGGTGGGAAATAGGTAATTCTGCACGAGTGGCATACTATACTTATTCTACAAATATACTGCTAAACTTTAGAGAATAAAAATACCTCATGGGAAATAGGCGATTTTCTGTACGTGTTGCAGAATATATTATTATTCAGCCTTAGATGAGTAATGAAATTTGTCAGAAAATTGTGAAGAATTTTCAATATCTACAAACTTTACAAAAAAATACTAATAAATATTGTTGCGCTCGACGAATTCAATCACTAGTAAAATTTATTTCTGTTACATCCTGTATATCACTCACAATTTATTATCTATTACAGGGTAGGACACATGTACGGCATCATGACATATTATACCCTGGAAGAAGTTTCATCAACACCTATCAGGAATTCTAGGTGACATAGAAAGTGCACAAAAAAGAAGAAAATAAAAGGTAAAAAAATCTGTCAACAGCAACACTGTTTTTGTTTTTATTAACAGTTTATTAATTCTTAAAATGCTGAAGAGATAATTATAATTTTATTTTTTACTGATATTCATATTTTTTTTTGACAAATTAATTTTGTTTATTTCTACTGCCTTAATTTGAATTCAGAAACAGTGCAGTATAGTTTTTAACTATTTAAACACTCAAATAAAGAGTTTATCAAACGTGTTACGTAATACACATTTAAGTAAATACTAGTTATATTAAGGCAGTGCATTTGAGGCCCTGTTTCCTGTTTCTCTCTGTAATATTATGCGCGCATTAAGATATCATAACATCCAAGATTACATGTGTCTTAATTAAATTTTAGCAGCAAACAATATCAACTAGAAAAGACTTTCCTGGAAGATGATATGATCTCGAGATTTCCTCTTTTATAAATTAAATAAATTGCAAAGGATTCCAAGAAAGAGGAATAAAACTAAATCTAAATATTAATGAGTATTTTGAAATATTAACAATCAAAGGTCCGCTCATTAAGGCCGGGAGAATAAACACAATTTACTTGTCGTCGGCGAGAGGATCCTTGTTTCTGTCAAGCGCGAGATTTACTTGATGGACGCAGATGAAAAACAAGTGATTTGTGAATATCGTAAAATATTACTACCGTTGCTTCAATGTCCTGTACAGCTAAATACAACTAGCGCGGGAATTCTTATGATGGATTGCTCTTTGGAATTATAACTCTACAAATTACATTCTTTATTTTCAAAATATTTGTCTTTTCATTTCATAGCATAACGGTTTATATATAATTTTAGTTGTTTACTGTAAACTAATTCACAGCCGGCACTTGGTGGGAAATAGTACTTAATAAAATTTTATAGTTATTTACAGTATTTATTTATTTATTAAAGTACAGTAAATATCAATCCTTTCATACTTCAACAGACTCAACTATTGTCATTATATTTTAGTAAATAAACGTGGATAAACTAAGTTCAAATTTATATTTTTTGTTGAAATATTTCCTAAAAAAGAATTTTATTACCTTTATCACATTTATTGTAACGGTACAGATTGTTAGAGCAAAATTAGAAAGAATAATTTAAAGTAAATTAAAAAATATAATTGTTTCTTATAGTACTCGTCAGTAAGTATTGTATCCGAAAAGATATATGATATAAGGTTTAGATAAAGGTCGCTGTAAAAAAAGATTCAATGCAATAAACCAAATACATACAATACTGGACGGAATACAATACTCGATAAAATATTTTTTTACAACGTCCTTTGCTCTAAACTTTATATTAGGTATATATCGTATCGGATACAGTACTTACTGACGAGTTCTTTAATGGAACAATTACATTTTTTAATTTAATTGTGACAATGAACTTCGGAAATTCAGATATTTTCAATAATTTAAACCTTATACTCGTATTTAACATTACATTACTACTTAGTAGTGTCTACATTTTCAGTAACTGCTACTTGTATTTTATAGCTCATGTTGAATTGTTATTGCTGATTATAATTTGTATTTATTTATCAATTAAAAGTTAAAATCAAAACATTTCTCAAAATATTACAATTGCCCAAATAGCATCGTAAGTAATTTAAAAGTTTTATAGCAGATTGAGTCATTGCTTAGCAGATAATGAATGGATTTTTAAAATTTATTGTAATTATTATTAAGTGTTCGTTATTATACTTACTTGTTGGTTAGTTGGTTTATCCGTTCTTTATTTTGTAACTTCTTACAATATTAAAATTTAATACTTCTGTCAAATTAATCCATATGTTTCATTTTACATGAGACAAGCATATATACATTGCTTTCAATCAATATGATGGATATGATAAATACCAATGTTTCACGTTAAAAGTACTCACGATAAAAGTATCACGTAATGCACATATTTCTTAACACCTTGATAATTACTCTGATTACATCTTCCTCAAATATATACTAAGGAGCACATACCATACAGCTTAATCGTTGAAAGATATTTGTCATGGAAAAGTCATTAAAAATGTCAATTTGACAGTAGTATTTATTTAAAATATAAGTTACTAGGACATAATATTTTCCATAAATGTTAAGACAAACTTATATTCCTTGTACCTCATTTTCGACAAATTTCATAATTTCCAACAATATAATCAATATCCAAATATTTTTCAGCAGGGGACAACATAACAAAAGGTGTAATTGTAATTACTTGTAAGACAATTAGGTAGGAAGAGCGTCTTAGAAGTGCGTTTTATTCTAATGGTCGTGTACCAGCGTATAATTGTGGCTTGAGATTCACAGCCCCGCATGTTAGACACCCTGCGGTCCCTGATAAATGACACACGAGCGGAGCTCAGGGCCTCGGGGTAAAGGTCGCAAAAACCTGAGAAATGTGATGAGAATCGTTAGCAAACCGCGCACCTACAGTCATCTCACAAATACGTTAGATATCAGGAATATATCATCATATCTCACACGAGCTTTCTCGCTTTTTTCCAGATCTTCCAGAACAGGGATTAATACGTACATGCCTGGTATATTTCAATGCTAATATATACTCCAATATAACATACGTGTTTTTTTTTGTCATCCGCCTCACCTTAGTTTAAACTTTGAAGTGAGATGAACTAGTTGTTAATAAGAAATTAATGCTCGTATCAGTTACCTCCTCGTTTAATAATTGCTCTTAACAGTAAATTTAAAATATGTTATACATTTTAAATTAACATTATTTTCTTAAACTATTTGTTTATAAAGATAACATTAATATAACGAATGAAGATCATAACCTTTTTCTAATTATTACAACTACGAGCTACTTACTGAAATAGTTTAGTATAATTCTAGTGTTACTGGTTCTCATACTTCACTACTAGCTTATTTGTGACAAGAAGAAAAAATATTTTATTAAATTTAATAGATGAAAATTTAAAAATTAAGGAGGACAAAAGTTGTGAAATTTATAATTTCTGATTAAATGAATTATAATTATAACAGTCTCTTTTGAAAATCTGTATATTTTTTTAAAATCAATTTCTATAGGTGTTTCTGATGGATTTTTCTCATTCTCATTCTTACCTAAGTTGTGATAAAAGGAATAGTCAAAATAAATGCGCTGTCTGGGGTGAACTAAAAGATTTTTATTTCTTTACTACGTTTCGACTAAAATGTTAGTCTGTCCAATTATTGGACCTCAATTATTCTACAGTCGATCATTTAAGTTAATATAATTTATGTCTTTTTATTTATAACAGCCTATTTTTAAGCAAAGCTGGTAAGTTTAAGGTAGCATTGCAATTTTTTTAAATCAATATCGCAATGTTAGTGTTATTCTTATCTCAACTACAACGTTATAAATTATCTCTAGGTCTGTCAGTTCACATTTTCCAATTCTTAAATTTGAAATATACGAAACGTGACTTGTTTATTAGCTAATATCAACTCGCTTGAAATTGGTTGATATCAAGTCAACTAGTTATCATAGAAAATAAAGTGAAACAGTGAATTTAAGGAAAGCTTGATTTTCAAGTCAAGTCAAGTAAAATTTATAAGAACATAATGCTACTTCATATGAAAAACTGCAATCCTTGAAATATCGAAGTCTCCTACCGTGGTGGCCAACCCGAATTAATTATCCTTTCCCATTTGCCTCCCAAATCTTGATGCGGCAATCAGTCACCGAACAATCACCCTAAATCTAAATTTACATAGGATTCCCCGCGGTTCCTCAGCAGATGAAGCTGAGCATTTGAATATTAGATCTATTAAGTACAAATTCTGACGGCCGGTTCCCCATGCCCAATCAATCGGATTGCATCGTTAAATGACTGATCAGGATCAGAGCAGCGGACAGCTATCTGGGTTAGTTATCGGCCGGTAATGACTTTGATGGCCACAGGTAAACGTTTTTTATAATTGAATTGGGATAGTCAAAAACAAAGTTATGAGGGTCGTGTTCTACATTCTACTGTTTGTTATTATTGTTATTGCTCGGTTTCTGATACATTTTAGACACAAACTGTGATATGCAGGATCTACAACGAAATGTGGAACAAATTACTTTAACATGGGATTTCAAAAAAAAAGCTGATACTCTTTCTCTCTCCTGATTTATTTAGAGCAAAACTACAAGAATACAACGTTGGTCAAAATTTATTTCAAAAATTGTTACAACAGCAGGTCAGCAGTACGAGATATATTGAATATAAAATGTAATATTTTCGTTAAAAATCAGACAACCATGGAAATCTTTTGACTCTGTAGGCATTTTTTAAAAAGTACGGTATAATATATTTATATTGAACTTCGTTTTAATAGTTTGTTTCTATTGCATCGTTGGACTTTACATTGTCTTATTATAGCCATTTCATTGAAATGTAGTAGAATTTCTTCGTATTAATTCTAGGTTCATTGAGTAATGTTGTATTATTTACCACGGTGCATTTGCAATGGTCCGTAAATATTTATTTTGTAACTTTGAATATTAATAATATTAGTCTGCCTTACGAAGCCCTATAACTGGATACCGTATGTCCAGATAGGTTAGTAACATTATAAACTAATAATTAATTTTCAATTGATTTATCAGCCAATACATGTTTTTGATTTTTGTATTTAATTATTTCCTCTTTGCAAACAAGTTTTGTCATCTGATAGATGCATTCCTAGATATGTTACTTCAGATTTATCAGGCAGAGTTTAATTGTTTAGCCTTATTTCTGGACATTTGTATATTTTTGTTTCAAATTAAATATGAATGTATTTTATTTTTGTGTTTTTTTCCATGTCGAAAAGTTTCCTTGTATAGAAAGACTTTGCTCTGGTTTTGTAATTTTCAAAGAAAGATGTCGTGATTATTACATTCCCATCAAATAACTCATCAGCAATTTGCTTTTTTTTCAGAATAATAGGAGATATTTCTTCTGGTACAGACTTCTGAACTTTTAAATTTGACTTTCATTTTCAATTTTCAATCGTTGTTAACGATTTTAAATGGCTTCTATTGCATGATATATTTGTATATACCACTATATTTCAACTTTCATTTCGAAGATAGGACATAATATTTGTAAAATCTTTCATAGTTTGCGATTACTGTTTTTGAGATCTCTTTTCCTTGAAAAATGTAGAATATTTTTGTTGACCTTCTAAGTTTAATGATTCCATTGAATCTGACAAATCATAGTTCTATATATGACTATATTTCATTTTCGTAAATTTTTCTAGTTTACGATTCATATTTTTGAGATCTCTTCCTCGAAGAATGATGTTCTAACGAAGATAACCTGTGAAAATTTTTGTTGGCCTTACATGCAAAGTTTAATGGTTCCATATATCGAAATATCATAGTTCTATATATATGACTATATTTCGTCTTTAATTTTCGTAGATGGGACATAATATTTGCAATTTTTTTCCTAGTTTGCAATTTTATGATCTCTTCTTCGAAGAATGTAGTTCTAACGAAGATAACATGTGAAGATTTTAAGTTTAATAATTCCATTGAAGCTAGCAATATCATATTTCTAAATATGACTATATTTCGTCTTTCATTTTCGTAGACAGGACATAATATTTGCAATTTCTTTCCTACTTTGCGATTTTTTAAATCTTTTCCTCGAATCTTCTAACGAAGATAACCTGTGAAAATTTTTATTGGCCTTAGATGCAAGTTTAATGATTCCATTGAAGCCGGCAATATCATAATTAAACAAATTTAATCAATCATGAGGCCGGGTGAATCAACGGTGATCGCAGCATTGTATTTCCTGGTGCTAGGCCGAGGTGCGGGTGTTGCCGGACGACGTGCGTGACTACCGCACGGGTTCGGTGCTCACGCGTCCCGGGTCATGGGTCACCCAGGGGTCACGGGTCACATCTTCACGGGAAGATGATTCCACATACGCGGCCAGGGATCGCCAAACGGGGTACGGGGACTGTTTGCTTAAATCCACACCCATATGGTACACCTCTCGTTTATTAATCTGTAATTCGAATATTGGCAAAGGAAATTGATTTTCAGTTAAAAATTGTCGCTGTGGTGTAGTTTTCACGACAGCTAGAGTGTACGAATAACATTCAGTATACATTTTTTTGTTATATTTGTTGTAAAGCTTATTTATTTTATCAGTGTCGGCTCGTGCTACATATTTGTGAATGTGCTGCATAAAAAAAAGAAATAAAATATAAATCAAAGGAGTTCGTTTTCTTTATAGTTTTAATTTCAAGTTTAAACAAATACATCTGTCCTTGTTTCCGGAAAACTTATCTATTTATTTTTCACTGCAGTTTTATGACAATAAATTTTCGGGTTTCTTTATTTTCTCAATCAAATGCAACAAATCTCTCATCTTTTGGTCCACAAACAGTAAAGACGAAAAAAAAACAAAGCATTTTTCTCATTATAACCATAAATCCAGTTATTTCTTAAATGTGTCTTTTTTAAATTGTCTTTCGTGTAGCTTATCGCGATTTTACCCGAAATTCCTATATGTTTGGATGACCTGGCTGTTTAACTGTCAATTGTTCCTGATAAGTTTGGAAAATTAAAAAAATTAAAAATTTAAACTTTTAAATCAAAACTAATTTAAGGTAAATTTAAATTTGTAAATACTCGTTCTCTTACTATTGTATAATAATCAATTTTAAATAAATAAGAAATAAGCGTGAATTGCGTCAGATATCTTGTGAGCTGCAGATTTTGCAGCATAACATTGTGTATGCCGAAGGTAGATGACGTCTGTCGAAACGTATAAAATACAGTAGCAGATCACAATAATTATACAGAAATGTTCAGTGATCATTTGACTTTGACTGTGTCACGTCTCAGCGTACTTCGCTTATTAAGTGTAATGTAAAATGAAGAAGTTATTTGTTTATTTGAGTTTTAAATATATTTTAATAATGTCCTTATATTAATTAATAATTTTTTGGTACCGCCACTGGATATATTACATTAAAATGAAGCCGAAAAATACCTTAGTAAAAATGTTATAGTGAAAGAGGTATTTATTTTTTAGTTTTAGAAGGCATTTAAAAGAAAAAGATGAACAATCGGCATTCTAATATTAAATTTGTTGATATGATGTTTATTTATGCGGAATGCAATGGCTTCGTTAGACTGTTGGGTAAACTCAAAGCTGGAGATATCAATAATCGTCTAGACCAGAAAATTTATTTGTAGTTCGATAATGTTTGACATATTATTATAACGAATATAGTGTTTCAATTAATATATAGGATAATTTATAACAATTCAAAGCATGTACTATTAAATTTTAATGTTTATTTTGCCCAAACAAGGGAGACTTCAATGCGCAAATGGGAACTGAAATGAAATAATTAGAAATGTATGCGGTCTGGAAGATAGAGTAACTGGCTTATTAAATAATATCTATGGTGTATTCTCCTTGTTAGCTATAGTGTAAAAAGGTGTCGACTGTTGATAAAGAAAATTATTATACCCAGTAGCGAGAAACAAGCTTCAAGTGATTTACTTTACATTTATAATAAGTACAAATTAATATTAAGAATATTGGAAGATGTGCCAATTTTATGTACCAAATGTTTTTTAAAGTGTTAAAATTTTAATTAGAATGTTTTTGTTTTTAATAGCAGTAGTTAGCCAGGTGCAAAGTTTTTGCTAATTTTCCTCATCTACTGAAATAAGTTGACAAACATAGTTAATTGTAGGTCGTTTAGTTTTTCATCACACATTCCCAATTTTTTGTAACAGCACACCAACATAACCCAAATACTACACTAATTGCCGCATAAACCCTACATTCATCAGCAAACTCACTAATCAAACCATTAATTTATTCACGTGCAATTACAGTAATATCCAATTAATTTAATTAACGAAGTAATAACCGCGCATTACTGGTGATTTGGAGGTTCGGCGATGATTCATCATTCTGACGTGTGGGTAATTATACTAACCCTAATGGCGTGTATGGAACCTAGTAGGGGGTGCATGTGTGAAGAAGAGATGTTGGTAATTAAAGAAGGTGTCGAGAGACGCTGCTGGGTGACCTTCACTCCCACCTGACCTCTGACCTGCTCACTGTCTGTTTTCTGTCAAGGCGGTTATGAGGCTTTGTTCCACTAACTCATACTTCATATATTATTAAATGAGATTTTCAACGTGTTTATTTACAATCTTGATAAAACAGAACGGTTCTTCTTGTGCCTTGAACAAAATTAAATTTTTTATGTGGTGCGTTATCCACGATAGCTTGGGTGTCCAAAAGCTGACGTTTTGTGTATTGTAGAAGATGTAATTCCAAATATCTGCAATATAGCAGATTCATCAGATATATTCATTTACGGGCATCGATGGCTTACTTGGTCCAATTGAAAGTATGAGATCTAAGATTCAAATTCAAGCTTCTTCATTCTTTATCCAAATAAAAATACCGCAGTGTAAATTTGTTGTGAGTCTCTTGCTCCAAAAAATACTCATTTTGTACCCAGAATTTTGATTTTAGGAAATAATGTACATTGATAGATCATGACACTGATTTTTCAAACGGAATTAATGTATCTCTTTTCGCTCATTTTCTAGGCTTAAGTAAATATCGATGCGCAGATTTAAATTTTTTAAACTAAATTGAATTATCTCTTACCGTTTTGGAGACATTTGTTAGATTTGGCACTACCTAAAGAAACAGGTTTCTTAGGTATACCCGTTTAAATGTGAGGTTTACGACTTCGGCGACCTCACCAATTGATTCTACAGGTAAAATTACATAAATGTACCAATTTTTAAATTTTTAATCCAAAGGATACAATTTGTAGAATGGAAAAACAAAAATAGCAAAATCTGAAAAAATGCAAGTGGTTGACTTTAGATTTATTGCGATTTTTGGCCTTTTTTAGTTTTTCCCTTGTAGAAATTCTATCTGTTGAGATAAAAATATGAAAATTGGTACACTTTTAATTTTATTTTACTCGTAGAATCGAATATTTCGCGAACCGGATAATTGAATTCTCTTCGAAAATTTAAAAACAGCGAATCGAAATCTATTCAAGTTCAATAAACAAAAAATTTCAAGGCGAAACATTTAAATGTACGTTTTCCTTATTTTTCACCTAACCGTTCCAAAGGACGTATATGTGGGCAAAACATTTCTTTATGTAACTTTTCCCGTAGAATCGTAGTTAACATTGTATCTCTATTCATTTTTGAAATATAATCGAAAAACACACTTGTTTGAAGTGCAATTTTGACAGTTAACCTGAAAAGAAAAGAGATAACTAAATTCTGTTTGCAATTTTGGCATCAGCATAGCTAAATATTACAAACAAAGTTTTGTAAACTTTGAAAATTTTCGAGCTAAAAATTCGATATTATCCAATATTTTTGGATTTACGAAAAAATACAGCATCAGCGGCTTGGGGAATTACATCCCCTATGTTGTTACTACTTACATATTTTATTTTTCGAAGTCATACTCATAATAGTGTGAAGTAATTGTTGTAAAATAAATGGTTCTTCTTTTATGTAATATAACTATTTTGTAATAATAATTATAAAAAATTATTTTGGCACCCCAAAATGAAAAGTTCTGTGCCTATGGTAACAAAGTTACTTGCTCTCAGAAAAAGACAGCTTAGAACAATGACAGGTATTTGTACTAGTCTGTGATTTTTGAAATACCATCTACGCAGAATTAATAACATTGAACTACTGTTGAAAATGACGAGAAAAGTTTAGATCATTTTAATTGTACATGTCCATCTGTAGCTCTACATAAATTTAATCATTTAAAAAAATATAAGGTTAATGAAAAAATCTAATTTCAGGAGCTGTAACTTATAAAAATCGCTAACGGCTTCCAGAAAACTAAGTAAGGGTCATTTTGCACAGACAACCACAATGATAAAACCAATTTAACGCTTAAGCCTCATCTCACAATAATAATAGTAACACAGAGTTAATTAGTAAATTGTTCTTGAACCAAATGGTAAATAAATTAGCATTGCGACTAAACCAGTATTTTTAAAGAGGCGAGTAAAATAATTATAAGAAATGTAAATGTTTCATTAGTAGAATGTTTGTTTCTTATGCAGAATGGGAAAGAAAATCGCATCTAGCAATGCATGTGGCCGCCATAAGTAAAAAGCGCCATTTAAGTAAACGGCTTATGAGTAAAATAAAACCCTGTTGAATTCTTGCATAAATTGATGTTCCACACATATGAACCGTAATCCCTGATTAGTGTTCCGATAATCTCATTAATGAAAACAGTTTTTGTCGAGGACTCTTCATCGACATGATCGCTTCATTATGTTAATTAAAAGCTGATTTCTGCTTTCTGTTTCAAAATCGATAATTGAAGTCGTTCAATTGCTTTTAATATATTTCGCCTTCATTAACAATCGTTATTAATGGAAAAAATATCGACAACTCATTATCCGACACAAAAAACGCTTTTATGTTCGTTAACGAACATTTTCACTACATGTGCATTAACATTTTTAATTGCACTTCTTTCTTTAATTTCCTAAATAATCTTCACTGAAATGCGCATTCTTTGATCAACAAGCAGCAGACCAAAGAACATTTATAAATGTTGTAGATTTTATTATTAGAATTGAATTTATACATTAATATAAAAACATATTATTTAATTCTTCGCCCGAGATAAATATATACTTTTCATTTGTTTGAGTAACTATTTCTTAGCACCTTTATACGTCCTCGGGCGAAAAAAGCCAATAAACAAGTTAATGAATCCAAAGTAAAATAAAAGTCAAATAACAATAATTTTTATATTAGTTCATGATATTTCCAGTTTTTACTATTTTAATAGAACCAACCGAATGGGGACACATTAGCTCACCAATGTATTTTCTACATGAAACCATACATTCCAAAACCGAGCTTACAAAATTATAGTATGCTCTGAAATAAGATGCTTTAAAAAACAATAAAATGTCAAAATACTTTGTAAACATTAATTATTTTTCACGACATGCACAGAAAGCTCTACTTTCTACTCGCGAAATAGTGAGGAAAATGTACAGTACTACTAACTGTATATAACACAACGTGAACTTGAATGGGTATATATTGAAAATATTATATTGACAAACGTTATGTCTAACACGAAAGGAAAGCACATTTTTCACTCTCACTCGAATGCCCCACTTGGTACGCTCGTGCGTCAAACTCGAGCTCGAGTGCTAAAAAGATACGCTTTCCTCTTTAGTTTGATAAAAATCTATTACGATATATCTATTGCAAAATATCATAATACAAAATTATCTTATTATGCCATTTCGGCAGAACAATTATAGATTGAACAATGCTTCAAATACGAGTAACCTGAGGAACTTATTTCGTGACAATTTTTACTTACATTTCAGTTATACAGGCTGTCATTCCAAATCCAACGCAAGGATCCTACAGCTTATAGCGAATTCCAAACCAGTATAATACTGCGATATTTTAATTTTTCTAAAGATTGGTGAAGCTGGAATTTGAACCCCAAATCTCACAATCCGCTTAAATCTAGTCGCTAACCATGTGACCCGCCCCTCAGAAATTGTTTGTAAAATGTTTTACTTGCATTAAAAGTTGAAAGATAGTCAGCCTACAGCTTCTGCAAGGAACTAACAATTGATTCTCAACCATTAAAATACGCTGAGGAAATAAAAAAGCATGTTTTATTTAATTTAAAACGATGGATCATTTCGCTACAAGATATTCTATTACTTGTGTCATAAACGTGTATTAATTTATTTTATTGTAAAATAAACTGTATAAATTTAATTAAAACTGTGATAAAATAAGGAAGTAAGATTTTCTAATTAAATTTATAAAATGCAGGTTTAAATTAATATAGTACCTCTTAATTTTATGATTGATTTATCTTATAGAAAGATATGTATGAAAAGAGCCGAAAGATATAAACCAGATTTGTTATTAAGTTAGGAATTTTAAAGTCTTCTAACCAAACTAAACAGCTGATAAAAGTTGTAAATATTGTATCGTCCTTGATATTAGCAATAACTTAATCTAAATAAACATCACTAAAAACGTTTCAAACAACTTTATTAAGAAACTTTTAATTAAATAAGACCATTTGTATGTTTGAGAGAGAATTAAATATAAAACTTGCTGATTAGTGTAAGTATTCATAGTTAACATATCTTAACGTTTGTAAAAGCTTTTTGTAATTAAATTTACATATTGGTACCACATTTAATTAAACCAAACATATAAAAATCTAATTACTGATTACTGAGGATCTATTCAATTTGGAAAGATTTATATCTTTAATATTAATATATTAATTACAAAGCTACTGTAATTTATATATAGTTATTTATCAAATGATTAAAAAAGTATAGTGTTCAAGCGTGCAGAATTGAAAAAGCTAGTGGAAAATTAAAATGGCTTCCCTATTAGAAGGCTTCGATAACACAGTAGTTTGACAGTGACAAATAGCAGTAATTTATTTTGATATATAGCGCTTTTACTATAGGTTATTGAGGGTGCTAAGTATAAATTATTGTTAAACACATTATCTATAAATTTAAAAATATGTTTTCAAAACTGATAAATTAATTATTATAATGCTAGGATAAAACGAAACTCATATGATTAGAGCTGGTTTTTAATTTAAAAATAATAATTGTATCCCTGACACCTACTTACAAAAGATTTCAATGACATTATAGTATGTAAGAGATTTCAACGTAAGAATAGCACACATTCTATAATTTACTTGCCTTTTCCTTAAGCTTTATATTACTGAATTTGAGGGCATAAAAATGTTAATATCAGTTAATAGACAAGTATCGCATCGAAATAGTAAATAACTTACGTCAGTTTTTCGATGTGATATTTTTCTATTAACCGAAGTTTAATGTAATCATTTTAACCAGCGAAAAAAAAATGCTTTATTACTTATATAAGAACTTACCTTCTAGGCATTGTATCTGGGTGAAAAGTGCACCACAGTTCCAATGTTCCAAATTATATGGGTAGTAATAAGTTGAAAATGAAATCATTTTTTCTTAAAACCATGTACTTTTTTATTATTAATTTTATTTTTTGTCTTTATAAACTGTCTTTATGACATTGATCAAAAATCACTCGCTTGGCAGCTCGTGATTTTTTTATCAATGCCTCTCGATAAATAAAATAAATGAAAACAATATATTCTTTCTTTACAAGTTTTTGAGCGATTAAAATAATTTTGTATAGTGAAATAAGGTATAGTGATAAACATTTTAATACAATTTTCTAAAGGTGATTCACTTCGAAGGGAAGTTCGAAGATGTAAAATTAGAATGATCTTACTTTCAGCCGAAGTAATAATCTTGTCAAGAGATATTTAATTTTAAATGCATATTTAATAAAAAAAAGCATATCGACATTTTGACAGCAATGATGAAAATCATTTATAATACCTTATGTCTATAAGCATTTGTTCGTTAAATGCACATTTAAAATTAAATATGTTGATTATACAGGAGGTAAATGGAATGCAGCAAAAATTTATATAATTTAGCATATAAGGAAGTCATGTGACGTGCACATCAGATTTTTTTATTTTAATTTCCAAATATGATTTAAAAAAATAATATAAATATATTTAATGCCCGTAACATAAATTACAAACAATTAATAATATATATTACAACAATATAAGGATGGGAGATAATGCACTAGTCAAAAAAAAAAAAAAATTAAATGATGTCAAACAGATAATTGGAGAAAATTTATGAAGTTTATGAAATAATTTAAAGTTGTCCTTGTGCTGAAAACGAAGCATTACATCAAATTTACGTCGTGATAAAAATCATGATCATTACAGATATTTAATTAGAAATATTCCGTCCACATTTTTAAAGATCAGCTTGTAATTCTAGAGGATAATTTCGCTGGCATTTGCGTCATCGCATAATGCGGCTTTTATAACAAATAGTTCAAATGCGGCCGACTCACAAACAACTGAACATGACCCAAATATTATTGTGACGTTAAAATAATAGTTATTAATTCTTCGTTTAATGACTCACAATAAATGGCTTGTCGGTTTTAACAATACCGGCCACCTATTACGAGGTTTGTACTAATTAATATCGCTAATTTATTATCTGCTGAAATTGTTTTCAGTTTTCTAAAGTTGGAGAGCATGATTGGCTCTTAGAATTAATTAACGAATACACACCTTGAATATGTTGTTGCCAACACAAAAGCACTTATTAATTTGTGAAACACTTTTAAATTGCTTGTTGTCAAAATGATTTTAGAAATCGGTATATTCAAAATGAAAAAAATATCACTCGGAAACATATGCACGAAAATATTTTCATTGCATTATTATTAATACGATATTTTTTTTACAAATACATTTTCTTAAAGAAAATATATTTTAGTTATGTATCAAAAACTCACCGAAATGTTTCTCTGCGAAAACTTGGCACAAATTTGTATTAAAAAATAACTTGTTAATAATAACAGTCATACTACTCGTAATACTAGTATCAACCATAATAATTAATCATTTATTTAAAGTTCGTGTCAGTACCTCTCATTAAAATCTCTGAAGTTTGTGCTCCATACAATCATTGAAATCTCTTATTATTTCAAAAAATAAGACTTAATGGTAGTTGTATTTTATACAAGCACAAAATTATAGTACTTAGAAATGAATTATGAATATGAATATGAATAAAATTAAGTGAGAAATTAATGTTTCGAAAATTTTATAAATTTATTACTCGTTTAATAATGTTTTTCTTTACAATATAAAATACGTATTTTATTTGACAATTCCACTCATAATATGTCTTTCAATTATAACACATATGTAAACCAATCACATTCAGTCCTATTGTTGCTTTACAAAATCGTCACAACCCATGGGGTTTTTTTCAACAAAAAAACGTGGTTTATAAAAAAAAAGGGGTTAAATATCAGAAATATTGTAGAAACTCAAATCATCACAACAAATTAATAAAATGTCAAATACAAAATACACGGGGTGCTAGCTTCTAACGCCATCTATCATCTATGTATTTCTAACTGCATATATTTAACATGAAATCAGCAATAACGTATCACTATTACGTCCCAGTTTTTAGATGTTTCTAGATTTCAAGTTTCTAAAATTAAATTATGAATGAAAACTTTTTACTAAAGATTTTTTATTATATTTCCTTATTATACAAGCATACAAACTGTAGGGAATAATTACTATTTTGCATAAATTCTATATCTTATACTTATAATGAAATAAAATACCGCTGTATCCGAGTAGTTCGGAAGCCTCTGTTGGTTGTAGGTCCATTGTAGAATAAACCTGACAAGTGCTACAGATAAGGATAAATAAATAGTAATAATAAGTACAATTTATTATACTTAAAAATAACATATTTCAGTAAAGAGTTTGCTTTTCGTCCAGTACATTATTAACTATTGAAGCACTAAATTTACAGGGATAGATTGAGGATTAAATAAGATATTTTATCTATATGTGATGTTATGAATCTTATGAAATGTCAGTATATCGCTGTATAGTTAGGTTTTGAGCCGTATGGATTTATAGGTTAAGTTAAGTTAAATTATGGTTATGTTAAGTATGTTAAAATAATGCTTAAAACACTATATTTCTTTTTATAATTTTTAAAGAGAAATCTTATAAATAAGTTAGTAGAAATGCTACTAATGAAACAATTAATAATATCGCAATAATCCTGTTGAGACAAGTATTGATAAATTGTATCTTTTGGTGGTCCATATTACATTAACAAATATAGATCACGTTTTCAATTAGTTGGCCTTACAAATTGAATCATTTGCCTCTCTTTCGTCCATTATCAGAAAAATTTACATTTTAGGAATGAAGACGGAACCTTCGACGTCTTAATCTTCTCGGGCGTTTTCTTCGTTTTGTAGAAAGTACGGACAACCCTCATTACTCACCCGAGATAAATGGAAACAACAAATTAGCCAACCACACACGAAGACTAAAACACGCGAAATTTACTCAGCGCTTGTTGTTTTTCGATAGGCATATGTTAATTCTTCAAAAGCACCGAACTCAGTTTCTATCTTTACATAGAAAATCTACCAGTCGTACCACCCAAGAAAATTATTAACGAAAAAAAATCCTAACCTATTATAACATTTTATAATAACTGGTAATTACTGTTATTTTAAAGCTAAAAATTATCTGCTTAAAATAATAATGACTTAATACTTAATAACAATTTACACATTTCATGGAAGGATCATTGATTTACACACGACAGTATTATTATGACTTTTTTGTTCATTTTTATTAGAAATGTGAATTCTTTATGATAATTTGTATGAAAATTTTTAGCTTAAAAAATATTCATTCGAACTCTTGTATTTTATGCTCAACATTTTTAGCTCAAAAAAAATATCCAATCGAATCCCTGAATTTCTCATCACGTGGGTAAAACTAGCCAATGAAAACACACATACACTAAATAGAGCCTTGGTGAATAAATCATTCAATAATTATTGAATCAATATGACTTATTCATGCAATAAAATTAAATGTAATTCGCTATCACATTTTAATGATTCCATTATTATGGAAATATTTATTCATTAGAATTTAATTTATTTTCATGTATGTAAAGGTAGTAATAAATAATGTCTTTAGTTGATTTCCTATGGTATGGTATAGCTATAGCAATTATTTCAAATATTCTTTTAAAAACGTTAACTTATGACAAAAACCAGGATCACCAGAAATATAATCTTACATACATCCTACCTGTAATTTTAATTAATACATTTTATTAGAAGGCAAGTAAACGAAAATAATACGTAGTAATAAAAAAATACTAAATTTATTTACTTATATTAATAAAGATTTTAGATTATATAGTCTAAAAGAGAAGGCGATCTAAAAATTTATGGAGCAATAAAGAATCTAAAATATTTATGTAATTATTTGAACCAAATAAATACTTGCCTTTTAATATTTGCTACTAAAATAAATATTATAATAATTATATAAGAGTTTTGACATAAAATTACAATTTTTAACGAATCTCTATTGAATCTGTTATGGAACCGAATTTCGTTCCATAAATTATACATTGATTTATTGTACCTTTAACACATAAATATTGTTGGTGAATTAAAAATCATTCCATAACACTTAAGGAATGTTGGTGATTATGAAAATGAAACTTTTTTCACTTATGCCATGAGGGTGCTAGGTAAATGATTTTATTGTCCGAATATACTTCAATCATAGATAAATAAATAACTTATAATTTTATGACAATTTCCTCAATCACGTTGCTTTGTAGGTAACAGCCCAGGAGGTTACCAAACAACGTGCATTCGGCAACTTTTATAAAATTATTGCGTAATTATCAATGACCTAGGGATATTATAGCTAATAGTGCCCTAGAACACTTATCACTTATGTCATGAGATTGCTAAGTAAAGAAAAAGTTATTTATTGTTCATTACATTTCTATGCTGATGAATCAAAAATAGTAGTGATTATACTATATTAGGATGAAGTGTAAAATCTAGACGACCAGTATTTAAATTTCGGTTGTTAAAATATCTCCTATTCATTTCGCGACTTTCAATAATTAAAATATTTTGTTCTTATAATTGGCGTGGCACACTTTGATATAAAAAATAATCTATAACTATAACGGGTACAGTACAAAGAATGTATTACAAATATAAATTAGTAAAATTCTTGTCTGAAAATTAATATTATCATTAGTGTATTTGCTGATTAGTGTAGAAACTTATCAATTAAATCGAACATCGATAATCGGCTCGTGCTTCCTGTACTTTGAACTCGCCGAAACGCGACATTCGATACAAAGAATTTTTGTTTCGGAATCAATTTTTGAATATTAATCATTGCTTTCACAATACGGTACTTTGGATAATGAAATTTGTTTGGGAACAGTTGACAATCAAAACAAAACAGGAAATGAATCGGCTCATGTTGCAAAAACAAAATTTAAAAAGGTGGATTGACGTCAAACAAATAAATTTCGAAATAATTATTATCTAAAGTATATTCCTAGAATCTTAGAAAACGATATAGCTGATGTACTTGCAAAAAGGGGCTAAATTTTCATATTATGGACCAGAACCTTCATGTGGTCTTCCACAAAGCCACTATAAGAAGTTGATCAAAAACTGGCAGGAATCTGCCATATCCTCATTTTGGAAAAACATGCCTCAGTGAAGCAAGAAAAGGAGCTACCAGCTCTCAGCAAAAAGGACCTTAGAATAATGACAGGAATCCTCCCTGGCCATTATCCTTTAAAATATCATTTGTACAAAATTGGTAAAGCTGAAAATGACATCTGTCGACTTTGTGAAGAGGACGTAGAATCGTCGGAATACATTCTGTGTGAATGCCCAGCCGTAACCACACTGAGACTCAATCAACTAGGTAAGAAATATCTTACGGGATAGAGATCAAGAACTTAAATCTTGGAGATATAATTGGCTTTATCATAACACTGGAACTGTTTCCGGAAAAGTAAGTAATGGCTGTGTCACAATAATATTAAAAATAAAAGTACAATGTTTTATACAAGACATACAGTAAACTGTTGAAATTTTGACAAATAAGTTTCAAATGTACTCGTCACCATAAATAAATTGGTAGTCCTTAATACAATTGTATAAAATTTGTACTTTACCAGTATGATCCGAAACGACTTATTAAAAAATAAAAGAAATGTAATAAATACTGAATCAGTAAGGCCTTCTTTTTTAAAAAAAATTACCTCTAACATAAATACTTAATCCTTCAAGACTTCAACCTATATGTCAATTTTTATATTTTTTTGTCACCTTATTATAAACATTATCAAAAATAATGTAAAAAGAATATTGTTATATAAGCATTAATCAAGGATGCATTGTACCAATTTATTATGTGATACATTCCAGTTGTACTCTTTATAAAAATATAATAATGTTGGCACAATTTTGTTCGCAAAAAAACTGTTAGTTTAGAATCTCGCAAGGTCTATCAACAGCTTTCTTCTCGTCCATTTAAAAATGAAACCTAGTTAATAGTCTCGAGTACAATTCCTTGCCAAATTTGGCGCAAATGACCAAATTTCCCCATTCCAAAAGTGAAAGTAGTGGGTGAGATGGTACTGATGTAATCATGCTACCTAGCCAATCATGGGCTACCGCGATAACCGTTTTGCTAATTTCGAAAATGAAACGATGGCCCGTTTGTTAATTACTTCGGGTTCGTTACTGATAGTGAAAGTAACCAGCAAGGTTACTTACAATTACTGATACAAATGTAAGTAATAAATTATTGTCGTAACGCCACTGCAGGCATAGACGTGCTGGGACTTTTCTTTGGGGGAAAACAAAACTAAATAATAAAATATAACAATTTGATTATGTATTTTCCTTATCACTGCATTCTAAAATAGATAAATATAATAAAAAAACGAAATATCTTGAGTTTTATGAAGAGACTTTAATAATACATCACGTCACAAACTTGGAGACTTAAATGCACAGTTAAGGCAGAAAAATATTATTTTAGTTTTTGGTATATAGAATTTATTTCTATGTATGGAAGCATTGAACAGTTTTTCTTCAAAAAAATATTTAAATATTGTTTTTTTGTTGATGTTTTAAATTTTAGAATTTACTAGGAAGGTAGCCGTCATCATAATCATCAGTGGCACGACATTCTCAGAAGAAACAAGTGCTCTAGTACTAAGGTATTTGTTTCGGGATAAGTTTTACTTGCCCGACGGCTATAACAATACAATCATATTAGCTAAATTATAAATTATCTCTATTCTAAAGGAAAAATTATTTAAAATTTTAATAGAAAATATACATTTTTTTTATATTACTTCCACAGCTTAGCTGGATAAGCCAAATGTTACACCGTAATATCAGTAATGGTATACTTACGCCACAGTAAACGTTTATTCGGCATCACCCCCTGGACACTTTAACTGAAATAAAGAGTGCGCCATAGAGATCAAATTTATATAGGAAATATATGGCAAAACTTTTGTTCTCAGAACCACATTTGATCATTCTACTCACAAAAGCGCGATTTCTTTAATATTTTTCTTCAAACGTCAGAAAAGTGACATCTTTTGTAACTTGATTCATAAGATCTACATCTACGCTGCCAGAGTAAAAGTAAAATAAATAAGTATCCCTAGGAACTATGTAAAATCAGCGAATAAGAAATAACTTGTACTATAGAAAACTCTAATAACGCTTTTAAATATCACTATACTGACAATTGACAGATTTAAAATGATAACTTACAAATTAACAGTCAAGCAATAACTTATTTTTAAAAATATCTACGTTTCAAGAAAAAATAGAATGTGTTATTCTGTCATTCTATTCCGAATAACGTGCATGCCTCGCATGCAATTGTCCAACTCGCTTCGCTCTTCCACGGTCGCCACACAAAATATCACTTTTATTCTTAATAACACACTATTTTGTAACATGTAGTATAAAAACATTGGTGATAATTTTTTGCTAGAATTTATATTTATTTTTCTCGATGTTTTTATTAATAATGATTGTTTCATATTTTGAATATTTGATGTTAATTTTTACTGAAGTATTATTATTATTATTTTATTAAAATGTGTTTATGGTTGTGTTGGCGTACGCCACTGTGCAGGGCACTCTAGATCGCGTATTGACACGCTGTGATCACTGTCAAGCGGAGAGATTTATCAGTATTTGGAATGATTAAATAGTAGCAGATATGTTGTGTCACACTTGTCGCAGCGGCCGTTTCTTCAGCCCGAGCTACTCCGGCTGTAGCTCATATTCTAGTTATGAAACAACGCAGCCGACTTAATAAGCACACCGTAGGCTGCGGTTTATGTATGAAGTTGACAGAGAAATGAAAAGCGAGAAAGTGGGAATAGATAACTTAGCCATGTTCAATGTATTCATTATTGTTCTTTATATTCTATATTTCCTATATAGCTAATTAGAATTGCTTACACCTAAAAATAATATATTTTAAGGCAGAAAAAATAAAATTGTACTTAAACTAAACTACCGAAATTTATTAAAAATATTAATTTTTATTTTACCAAATATATTATATTGAGAAATTTCAAGCAGAAAACAATTATCTTTTTTTAGTTTTGAGATTTTTGCTTTCAAAATTGCACTTCAAAAACCGTATTTCAAAAATAAGCAGAGATACTATTTCAATGATTTTGTCATTCGATTCTACAGCTGAGTTACATAAAGAAACATTTTTTGCATCTATACATTATTTGAAACGATTCGGAGATGCAAAAAGAAAAACGATTTATACTAAATTTTAAAAATATTGGTTCGGGTACTTTTTGTCTCCAAAAAAATATTTCATTTTCCGAACTTATGCATTTACATTTAAAGTTATCTCTGAAAAATCTGTTTTTGAAGAAAAAGTTCAACAAAGAAAAATGATTTTTAAAATTTTTCGTTTTTTTCCAAATCGTTCCAAAGAACGTATAGACCGAAAAATATTTCTATGTATATCTCTTCCTGTAGAATCGACGGATGTAATCCCTAAGATTGTATCTCCAGTCATTTTTGAAATACAATTATAATTTTTTTGATGTGCAACTGTTACAGTGGTTCCCAAACTTTTTATTTTGTCTAGCGTACCTTTTTGATGACCAATATAAAACCAATGTCCCATCACCGTTATTTTTTTATATACTTAACAATACTGCACATGAATTCGACCAAGTAAAATATAGAAATAAAAAATGGGTGTATGTCAATATAGTTTTTAATTTATTTGTTAGAAACATATAGGCTTAAAAATAGTTTTTTTAATAATAAACAAAATCAGTATTTTATGGTGCAACAGATAATAAATTATTTAATAATTAAAATAAATGCATAGAAATTAATGAATATCATGAGCTTGATGCCTCACTATTTTATTTTTTATCTGGATCGATATTAGATAAAATATTCTTGTTCAGTTACTAGCAATTATGCAAATTATAAACGAAAAATGACGAATGATGAGTATAGAGTAGATTAAGTACACCGTACACGGTTGGAGATTCTGTCGAGAAGAAGGGATAAACAGCACAGCACAGAATTAAACCGCTCGTCATTTACGAGTTTACCATATTACATTGTATCTTACCGGTATAATTCAAGTTAATTATTTAGTAAAACTTTTCTTCTGCATAATGCCTGGGATACGATTTTAATATTTTATAAGAGTGCATTATTATCTCGATTTTTCTTTTCTTTTTTCTTTTCCCCCTGTCGCCCCCTTACTGTTGATCTAAAAAATGCCCCCGAGGGAAACACTAGACTATTAGAACAAATATCTTAAGAACGAAAGAGATAATCAAATTTTATTTCTAAAATCTAATTATTAATAAAAAAATTACGCGTTTTTGAAATATTTCTGGTGTGTGAATACAATTTTACATTTAAAACTGAAAATGCCTTACGAACAAAAATAAATCATAAAATTAATTTTAAAATGTGTATTTTTAATTTTTTTTTAAGTATCATCAGTTAAACAAAGTATGATCATGAACAAGAATTGTAAAATTAGCCAATCACTAGTAGAATTAGATATCTTGTATCAATAACTATAAAAAACAAGTATAATTCTCTAACTTGTTTGAAATTCAAGCACGCTAACCTTCCAACTACCACAGCGTGTAATGAGGAAAACTCACTAATGTAATGAATCTGGATGTAATTCAAAATATTAATTGCGCAGTAGAGTTTCCATTTTAAGTGGCTATTAAATAATATTCCCGTACAAATATGTGAATGTTGTGTTTTATTTTTGGTAAAAAACTCACGGCACGTGCGATTTCTCGTTTATTGCGAATAATTTTAATTGCGTAATCGTACGCAGCGTAATTACTATGCCAATAATTATGCATTTTTCCAGTCTTTCATTCCTAATTTCTCTCATTTCAATCACTGATAATTACAGCAATAATTATTATCATATTTATTTACCAACCTTTCATTTGTTACAAGCTTACAATTACTTTTTTCCTAGTGTAATAAAATTCTTGAATTAAGATATTTTAATTATAATACTTCAGATTAAAAATATTAAAATTTTATGTATAGCGGTTACTAGTTTATTGTACTCTAATTCGAATTCAATGAAATATAAACAACACTGAATTAGCTATGGGTACTCGTTAAAAAAAATATATACTGTAATTTTTAATACTCGATAAGTTTATTAAATAATTTTAAATTAAAATCAATTTATTAAATTTATTTAATACTTGAAGCCAGATTCCTTCTATATGTATATTGTGCAAATAAATTTTATTTTTTGTTAATTTCAGAAAAGAGAATACAAAAAAAAATATGCAAATATATTTATTTTTAGCAAGAGATTTCAATTCTACGTCAAGACAAAACCTTACAAAACAAATGTACTTGAAATTATGATCCTGCTAGAAACACTGTGTCAAAAATGTTTAAAAAAAAAATTGTATAAAATATATATTAATTTTATAATAAATACAATTGTATAATCATGGTCCTCTTAAGTATTTTGTGCCGTGGAAGAAAATGTAAATTTAATTACAAATTTTATTCCTTGTTAAATTTAGAAGGAGAGGAATGTAAAAAATATGCAAATATATTCATTTTTTTCTTAAAGACTTGAATGCTACATCATGAAACAAACTAGAAGAATTCAATGTAAAATAAAAACAAATCTGATAAACAAATAAATAAATGGTGTTTGAATGCCTGTTCCTCATAAGAATACTACGTATTCTTACCTCTTGCTACTTAGTAAGAGAAATATTGTAATTATACTAAAAATCGGATAGTGAGTTTTCAATGGGTAAGCACGTTTTATAGTTTTTAGATTTTAATATTTCCACGTGTGTGTGTAAATGGATCGATGGATTATCATAACGATTACTCATATACTAGTGAATAAAAAAAGTTGGAATTTTGTATATAACATTTTGACTCCCTAGATTTGGTATAATTAGATATTGGTGTTAAACGTTCAAACGGTAGTGGTGTTTTCATAAAGATTTGAATTATTTTACTGAAATATCTTAATTAATTACAAATATATGAGAATTTATGTAAATAATAAATTAATATTAAATAAATTATTATTAATAATAATAATAATAATGATTAGAATTTTTTTAACTGGTTGATACATGGTATAAAGCAATAAATTTCTGAAGTTCAATCAATTTTAGGAGGTTTTATTTCTGCTCCTATCGGTTTCGACCTCTGAAGAACACCTATATGGTGTCGAAACCGATCGGAGGAAAAATATAGTCCACTAAAATTAACTGAATTTCAGAAATTAACTAATTTATTTATTTAATTTATTTAATTAATATTGTCTAACATACCTACGACCAATAGTGAAGTGAAGACCTACAGCTTATAGTGGGTTCCGAACCACCACACCACACAGCGGTATTTATTTTTGGTTACAGATTTGTCATTACCCATATCATAATAATAACAGTAATAATAATACTAGTATCCCATTATTTCATTGTGGAATATATTTAGGGCAGATAAGATCGAAATGAAAATTCCTATTTCAAGCCAGCTTTACTTGAATTTTATTAATTTATATTGTATGCCTGCATTTATATTGTAAGTAATTATTGCTTGAAATAATTTCTTATTAATAAATAATAGTTTCTCAGTAAACCTTTCATTGCGGTTTGTGTATTCACATTTCTGACAAATTATCTGGTTTAGTATTCAAAGTATTTACAGCTCAACTACAAAGAAGCTTTCATTACATCACTTTTCTATAGAATTCATTCACTGTCTCGCAGACCTTTAACTCATTATTTACCTGACAACAATCTGCGAAAAGAAATTACAGTTACGCAAAAATAAAAAAGCTTGTATTAATTTTAGACGTGAATATTTACCATTAATATCTTTTTCAACGCTTCTTATTATTTGCTACTTGATTTTTTGCGCCGAAGGTTCGTTAACCAGTGTTCATTTTTTTCTCGGGCACTTTTTGCAATTTTTCACTCCGAAAAAACTGTTTAATTTAAAATAAAATTTCACACTGGTCTACAGGAAAATTAAGTTGTTTGAATTAAATTCTACTTTGATACGAAAAGGAAAAACGTCACACAAAATTTCGATTATGTATTTAAAAACTATTTTGGATATGATGTGATATCGAAACAAAAATACGCTAAGATTTTTTTATTTAAAACAGAATTTGTAGTTGGTATTTTATCAAATATTTTATGTTGTTGTATAAGTAGATAAAAGGGACATGAAAAATTTGAGAGAAAAAATTTTTTTTGAGAAATATTAGAAATAATTTTTAAGTGATTATGTAAAAAGTAACAAAATGTAACAATATACAACAAATTCATAAAGTAAAATAACAAATTTGTAATAGTTATTTGTCAAACGAGTGAGAGTGGAAAAAACTTTTTTCCTTCCGTGTTGGACTCAATATTTCTTCACGACATATTTTAAAAATTAATTTATTCTTATAAAAAGACGCAGCAACAAGATAAGTTAGAAAATTAGGTTATGTAATGAGGGATGGGATTTTTTCGACTGTGGTGTAGTGTAGATAAAAAACAATTAATCGAAATTTCAGTCCTACAGCGTTTATTCCTACAAAACCGACGTTTCGGTATACACTTATACCTTCATCAGGGTAAGTAGAATCTATAGATTATAATCATGTACACAGCATACATTCGTAGATTCATTCAGTATTACATACATCGTACAATTTAGATGCGTATGTGCTTTTTTGAAATTGTACGATGTATGTAATACTGAATGAATCTACGAATGTATGCTGTGTACATGATTATAATCTATAGATTCTACTTACCCTGATGAAGGTATAAGTGTATACCGAAACGTCGGTTTTGTAGGAATAAACGCTGTATGACTGAAATTTCGATTAATTGTTTTTTATTTAGGTTATGTAAACTTTGACGTTTAGCTGTACAATTGTTATAGTATTGCCTATATGCCAATTCAAATTCATGTTCTTAAATTGTGAAATAATTTGAAAAAAAAACAAGACATCATTGTCATAATTTTTTAAGAGAATATCATTTTTAATAAGAATTTTTAATATTCTATAATAATATCCATGTTATAGCGTTGGTAATACTGTACATTTTCCTCTCTTGAGAGGGAAAAGTAATGTTCCTCAATATTTCGCGAGAAGAGTGTAAAACTTTCTATACATGTCGTGAAAAACATATTTTCATATCTTACGGTAACCACAGACAACGTGAGATATAAATTCATATCTAATATTTCAGTCAAAAATAGTATTGTTTAATTTTTGTTTTGTAGCTAGTTACTATGAAATATAGACATTAAGACATCTATTACTGAAATATAAATAAATTACGAAATAATATCGTGGTCGTAGAAAAAGTATAGTGTTCAACACATTTGGAATGTCCATTTCATATAGTACGATGTCGAACTTGTATAAAACGTATACCATTCCATGTTGTATTCATTTATTGAATTTTTATGTTTTAAATGATGATTAATTGACGGGTTTGAAACACCTGATTAAACACTAACTGAACAGTGTTGGCAACAAATATTATTAACTACAATACATCAACAAAAGGTTATTATCCACATTGTACTTTTAATATTCTTCAATATTTTTCAATTTTGTCGGTATCTGTTAAAGAACTGTTTCCATAAGATACGCAATTTGAACACAATAGTAAACGTGCGTATACAAGTGCGTAATATTTGTGTTTATCATAAACACTTGACGATTATAGCAAAACAAACGCTATAAATTTCAGCAAGCAGCTTTTCACGTTAAATTGCGTTAAAACTTGTTGAGTACAGGCGCCATAAGATTAAAGAAACGCAGGCATACTTGTTTTATATTAATTTTATTACTAGGCATACGAAGATTTCTTCAAAGAAACCTTTTACTACGACATAAAATTATTAAATGTGATACTTCTACTTTCATTTTATAATATTTACTGAAAGTAACAATTAAATATTAATATTTTAATAATACATTATAGAATTTTGTATAATAAATTATATAGGTATATTATGTCATCATTTTAATTATTTGTATTCAAATGTACAAAATATAGAAACAATGATTAGAAAATTTTCTTAACTTTATAGGTAAATAAAACAGGGCAAGAATTTCTGGAAATCATTCAAATTTAGGAACGCTTTATGCTTTATTTCGTCTCCGATCGGTTTCGACTCCACATGGGTCTTCCTCAGGGAGTTAAATTTAGATATAAATAAAAATAAGTTAAGTGTTTATATAAGGCCAGAATCTACATTTTTTTTATTTTTCTACTCTCTCATACCCAGATTCATAAGAAAATTGTTTATCAAGATCGTTACGATCGTCATCTTCGAAAAGATGAAATTTTTAATTATGCGCAGAAATTTTTTAGGACTTTATAATTAAATGAGTTTTTACTGCTGTAGTGATATTTTCCATACAATATGATATCATGTTAATTAAGATTAAAATATTTAATACTTTTGCAAATGTGACGAGGAGTGCAAAATTGCATAGATACTGCTAGATACACAATATTCTAGTACTTATAGGTTGTCAAATATCACCAAAAATCTTTCTCTGTATCATTTAGAAATGCTGATAAAAATCTACAAATATTGCTAACTCCACCAAACTAATGGATTTATCTTTTGGACTGAATAATATACTTAATACTTTTTATGAATTGGGATTGGTGTTAGTTTGACATTTCATGAAGGTAACAACGGATATAAATTTGTAGCTAACTTTATTCGGAATTAATGAGTAATCTCTTTTATATATTCGAAAGGGACTCAAAAATCTGGGTGTTAATTTTTAGCAGAAAAGGTTTTAATACAATCGCGTATAAAAACTTTATCAAATTTGTTTCGTAAATACTATTCTCAAACTTTTCAGTCGATCACTATACAACATTCCGTAACTAATATATCTCGAAGTAGAATCAATTTAGCAGCAAAGCACAACAATAAATTAAAGCAACAAGCCAAGAGAAACGGAAACTCAATCTTGTCCAACACAGAAAATTAATATTCATGCAGGATTAAGCTCGTTGCTAACTGTCAGTGTGTTTGTTATTATGTAAGCTATTAGTAGCGTTTTTCTAAATATTTAACAATTAATCCAGACTGGGAGCGATTTATCACGATTAAAAATTAGCGCAATACAAGCACATAAATCACTCTACGCGTGCCACTCACATAAAATTTTCTCTTACCTGTAGTAGTTCTTGTTCAATCGTTCAATCTGTTTTGGTTTTGGATTTTTCTTCAGCTCAACTGTAGATTCAAATTACATAAGATGCCATTTTATTCAGTGAAAATATAACTCTTTAAAATAAACAAAAAAAAAAGAAAAGTAAGGTGTTTCGGTTCGACATTTTTTTCTTGTTATTTTTTTCTCAATAAAAGATTTGATTAATTTTTTTAAATAAACAAAATAAAAATTAAATTTAATAATTTTCTTATAAATAATAATAAGAAAAGAAGTTTAGTACCACATATCTTAATATTATTATTATCTAATCCTTTTAAAATTTTTGACGATTACAAATATTAAGACTGTAATTTTACTTTACAAAGAGTGCTACTTTTAAATTGAATAAAAAATCATACACACATACAAACATTACATCATTTTACAATAGGCATTTTTTTCTAAATTTCAGTCGAAATATTTGTAGTATCGATATCAAGATTTTAATAATACGTTATATAAGCTAAACTTATTATTTTTGTTCAAGTTTTCAAAAAATTTACAATATTTATATTAATTATAGTTTTTGCATCTACAATCTGCCTTAAGTATGCTTGAGGAAAATAGTATACCTTCAATACATACCATAAATAATTATTCATATGTATATCCTACAATATATTTTTTATAAACGCTATTAAAAGTAGATTAAAGATGCAAAAAATAAGAAATTTATGGTAATTATTACAAATAACGTATGGCGTATTAATTGACATTTATATACACAGAATAGTTATTGTCTATAAATAAAAAATGTAATAAATACGCCATTTATTATAAAATGAAGAAAATTTACATGTTTTGCCTGCATTTTAATAAGCGTACTTAAAAACTATTAACTATTTTAGATTTATTGTCACCAAATTGAAAACAATAATACGACATTGTCTATTATGTTTTCTTCCAATTTTAAGATCGAGAAAATGGCTTATTTTTTGTAGTATTTGTAAATAAATTAATTTTTCGCGCCTCCGACATTATGAGTAGTATTACAGAACTCAAAATCGCCAAGAAACTCTGTTTGCCGACTTGCTAATTAAAAATTTAACATTACATTCTGTTATAATTTAATTTTATTGGAAACGTAAAATTCTTACGTTAAATGTATAGAAATATCAATTCACATGAATTTTATTCTTTATGTTAGAACAAATGTCACTAAATTTTTTGACTAAAACAAGAGAATTGTTTATATATCTATGTGAACCGAAAGTGTTTCTGATATAAAAACCTATAGTGTATGAAATGTTAAGTACTAATAATATTTATTTAATAAATTAAAAGTGTCATAGGCGTAAAAAATCTTGTGTATCACAAACCCAGAAACTTTTCTGCGACATTTCGCATTATTTGCAGGTCGAGCTGAAAGCGAGGCCTATCAAATTAAGCTCACTCTCGCAAAAGTTAAGTTTCTGGACTAGCGATACACATAACATAACTATTGACAAATTAATTAGCCATGGTGTATCAGATCTGCTTTATGGCAAAGCGAGTTTAGCAGACCTCCAGGGCACTCTACATATTGTAGAGAGTATACCCAAGGACTATTTGTGTGGGAAGATGGTAAAATGAATGAAAACAACACTGTATTAACAATAATAACTCTAATATATTTCTCTGATATGCAATGCTCATTCACATATTCACAACCACGCTAAATAGGAATATCATAATGAAATTATAATCCCAAGTATGAATACAAGTAAAACGGATCTCAGTGCCGTTACGATACAAAATAAATTAATAGTTTAGATGCTAGCAGTCAATGACGATATTCTTTCCAAGATGAGTTGGTTCATTATTGCACAGTTACGAGTCACTGTCCACTTGAGGTTTTTTGTGCTGGATTCTTCTAACAGGAAGACGTCAACTCCAAGAATAAGAAATAAATATTTACTTATAAGTAAAATAATGTGCAGGGGCTTAACAGTAATATATACACAACAGCGATACGTACACGCAGGAAAACTACTTTAAATAACTAGACAATAAAGCAATTCCATGAGGAAAATAAAAAATATTAAGAAAATTAATATTGAAACAAGTATTAGACAGAACAAAAGAAAATATCAATAAATATCAAATCACAAAATAAATATTTAAAACGGAAATGAAGATTTTTATGTGTGAAGCTGTAGTACATTAAAAGTAATTTGAAATTTAAAAAAGAAAAATAATAGTTGTATTTAATGCTACGTATAAATTTGTAAATTGTATTAAAATGACCTATATATAAACAGTAATAAACTCAGCAAGTATTTATATTCCTAGTATTAATATGCTTATTTTTTCCAATTAATTATTATCAGAATTTTCTACGTAATTTCATTTTCAATAAATTACTATTTTTGTGTCAATTGCTATTCGTGTAATACAAGTTATATGAAATAATTCCTATTGTAAATTTGACATCGTATTTATCATTTTACGCTCAGTAATATCATTATTTAAATAGTTATTTTTAAATAGTTCTACAATAATTGATAAGTTGCTAGTACAATCTATTATTGTAAGTATTTAGCTATTAATTATGTTTAATAAATAAATATATCAACCAGGGCTTATAAGTCAGTATTGACTCATATTTATATTGCACAAAATGTATACAAGACGTTATATCTTCACTCATAACTGCTGTGGACAGCGTGCCACAGAAGAGGAAGATTTTATGTAGGTAAGATACATTTTGGGTAGTCATAACCTCATAACCACAGCAGATCAATCTGTCTAGTAGATAGTGAGCAAGAATTTGATATCGACGGGTTTCAAATATAGCAGAAAGAGTTCTTAGAGGAGCCCATATTGGTTATGTTTAAGTAATGAATTAATAAGAAATTTAGAAAATCTTTGGAATAATCGATTTTATTAATTAAAATTGATAGCTAGATACCTGAAGGAGATCGTACGAGCAACTTGACCGTGTGTACCGCTTAGAAGCAACTATAACTAGGAGTCTATGGGTGTGGGTGTGTGTGTCACGTGAGGAAGAAGTCGTGCTCGGGGAAGAGGTCGGCGTCGTCGAGCAGCGAGTGGTCGGAGAGCGGCAGCGACTCGCCGTCGGACTCGAGCAGCAGGTGGAGGTCGTGCCAGGCGGCGGCGGGCGGCTCGGCGAGCGCGTCGCTGAGCGCCGAGATGTACTGCATGGCGAGGCGCAGCGTGGTGATCTTGGTGAGCTTCTCGCTGTGCGTGACGGCGGCCGCGGCAGGGCTGGGCACGCAGCGCCGCAGCGCCTCGAACGCCGCGTTGATCTCGCGCATGCGGCTGCGCTCGCGCGCGTTCGCCGTCTTGCGCCGGTACTTGGACAGCGGCGCCGGCCGCGCCTTCTCCTTGCCCTTCGCCCCCGCCGCCTCCTCCTGCTCCTCCACCACCGAGCCGCCCCGCCGCCTCCCCCGCGCCCCACGCGGCCGCAGCGAGTACTTCTCCCCCTTACCACCACCAGTGTTGTTGTTCTTGTCCGGGAAGCTGAACTCCGCCGACAGCCTCTGCGCCAGCTCGCCTCCGTATTGCAGGACCGAGTTCATGTTGCACTACGTAACATCACTTGCACGCGACTGAGTGTAGCTTGACGCCGCGTTCAGGTCTCTGGGACCGCAGACGTTCACAGCAGCCGGCAGCTCTGCTGAGACTGACTCACGACTGCGGATGCTGGCTGCTGGACCGTCTATCTCCCTCCAAATCTCGCGCTAGTGGTGGTGGTTGCCTTACTATTCCACCTCACCAACTCACATCATTTTTTCATCTTTCCTCTCTGCGGTAAATTTTCATTTCGTTTATTCATTTATTTGTGGCACAACGTTTCTAGAAGGAACAGGGCTTCAATTACCTAAGCTTAAAGTACTTATTTCGGTATTTTTGTTTGGTTATCAAGTGCCAAAGCTACGAATTAAACCAGAGATTTTACAAACCACTTAAATCGAATTGGAAACATATACTTGTCAACTAAAGTAACCGCTACTAGTATTTCTATTTTCTTCAGATAGTACAGGTCCTTAGGTATCTAAAGTATTTATCACAAATTTTATTAATATTTATTTTCAGTAAAGTAAGTTGTTTTACGGCAAGATTAAGTCTCCAGCGGACCCTAGAGAAAATATAATTCGGGCCCATATTTAAAAAAATGTTTTTAGTCTCGGCAACTTAACTCATTAATTAGAAGGGTGTTTATTATCAACAAATCAGATTTTTATATGATGCTTTAAGGAAGCGTGTTTTTACTTTATAATCTTATGAGCTCGTAAAACGGACCATTCTCTATTTTATAAAATAACCATAACGGGCCCTAAACATTGGTCTTACTTGTCTATTATTTAATCCGGTCTTGATTATACTGCATCAACAATATATCTACAGTTTCTGGTAGGTTTTGAACCACTTGGATAGGTACAGCGTTAATATTTATTTGATAGTTGGCGACGCTGAAATTTGAAACACAGATCTAATTCTCTACTCTCCAAAGTTCTAAATGTAGTTTTAATTTTTATATAATTTTTTTGTAATACTACGTTTTGTTATTAATCTATTATTAACATACTCAAACAGAGACTAGCTAATTTCAACTTAAAAATTGCCTACCAGTTTGGAAACAACAAAGACAAAATTCTACCTCGGCAAAAAATGTCATGATTTTTTATCAGCTTCTTAATCAGACGACTCTGCGGTTTCATTTAAAATTAAACGCACAATCTATATATTTTCTCTTGTATAATCTAATGTAAAACTTCTTAATAGCTACCTGAATCATTTTTTCTTTTTCTCTCTCTCTCTCTCTTGTGTAATTTGGTTAACAGTGAATTTTTCTACGTGTCCACAAGATAAAACGTTTGTTTTCCATCAGATTAAAATAACGACGCATATGAAATACAGACTTAGAAGACAAATTAATTTTTAGAAAGTATGCGCAAAAAAATCGTAATCATACATTTTTATCTAATGTCCTGAAACGATTTTGGATTATGAAACTTTCATGTAGGCTACTGAATGACAATTAGCTGCCAATTGTTGCAAAATTTTTCAGCAAAGCAAATTGTCACATTAAGAAAGAAATAAGAATATTTTGTCGTCATATTTTATACAAGATATATCAACAGTATTTTAAAATTTCTAAATTTAGTTTTCATATTTCTGTATCATGTAACTAGAGCGTGAATTTTAAGCAATTTTGCTTATAGACAGTCTTTTGAAGAGAATATTTTTTTAATCAAAAAACTTCTTCTAACATTCCAGATTTACGAAAATTGGGGGAAAAGCTTGTAGATAATATATCCATGTGAACTACTAAGGTCCAGTTGCACAGTCAACACTTAAGTGTAAGTTATACCTTAAAGTGGATTTAAGCAAATACTTAAGCTACAAATATTGTAGAGTTCTAAATAAGAAAATACTTAGTAAAGCGAAAATAATTCAATATTGGTAAACCTGGACTCTATTGAAACTACTTATCCGTAAATAATTTTGACATTGACTACTAAATATACGAAAATATTAAAGAACAATATGCTTATAAAATGTCAATATAGAAGATATCTTCAAAGTAATCAATATTTCAATAAAATTTATAAGTTTTGTATTATGAAATGTAATTTAGCATTGAAAAAAATATACAATCTTGGTTTAAGCGGTACCACATGTTCCACTTAAGTATTTTAGTATTTAAGTGATAGTTTAAACTAAATACAAAGGCTGTGCATCAACTAAATCATAAACTAAAACTTAAGTTTTAAAAATAATTTAAGTGATAACTGTGCAACTTACTCTTAATTTGTTTAACTTCATCGGTAAAATGACTATATTGGTATATTATTTTGTATTTAGCAGATTTTTTTTGCAATATTGTGTGACTTTTTGTTACATAAAAAACTTCGTCGTTATAGTCGGATATTGCTATAACCCCTGATCACATAACAATTAGTTATGTGAGCAGGGCTATAACTGGTAACAGTAAAATAACGTTAGCGTATGTGGTCCTAATTTAGACATTATAACCAGTTTGTCACTATAAGAGGTGTCGTTATAAATGGATTTTACTGTGGTTTTTTTTTTTGTTTTTTAATTAAAATTCTATATATTCTTCAACAAATTAAAACGTCTTACTTTCTTAAACTTACACTTAAAAACAAAATATTTCACAAATTATTTTTTTTTAGATTTACACTGTGAAATAAATTAAACAATTAGAAATCATTGAATTAAACCTAGAACGACATTCAAAAATTGTATCTTTAATAGTATAGCTTGCTAGTTAGTTCTACTACTACTACTTCTAAAAAATGTAGTGTAGTGTGTAGTGATGTCACCTAGTTATGCTGCGTAAATTTATTAACAAGATGAATAATATATAGTTATAAATATAAGAGTAATATTGAGTGATATGTGATTGAAACGATTATTTTTTTGTATAAACCCATTCATGCGGTAGATACGATTTCAATTTTGCGGTATAACGATAAGATAATTTCGATAGTTTCGTTATTAAGAGCATGAGTGTTGAGAGCACTTGTCCATTGATCCATCGATCGTCCATTATTAATTACTCGTGCAAAATCTCTTTAACCAACAAAACCTCCATCAGAAAAAACAGAATTCGTAAATTTTACTGAATTATGCTATTATAATGAAGTAATCTGTATTATTACAATATGTGTAGTATAGTCTACTATAATATGGTAACTATTTTCAACTGGAAAGTTTGTATTTACAAAAAAATGTTTTTCCATGTTAAATGCCTATGACAACACTTTCTTGGAACACATTGTATAGTACAACAAATGAAAACATCTTATTTTCTTAAACATAAAAAACGAAATATTTCACAAATGAATTCTTAGTTTCACAATATGAAATAAATTAAACATTAGGAAATTATCTTATTGAACCGAGAACGACATTCAAAAAATACACCTTAAATATCATAGTTTGCTAGTTATTTCTACTAGTATTACTAAATAATTATTTCATAGTGATGTCACCTTATTATGCTGCGCAACTTTATTAACAAAATTAGTATTATAATTTATAAAGTTATAAATATAAGAGAAATATTGACTGATATGTGATTGAAACGATTAAAGTTTTTTTAGATAAGATAATTTCGATAGTTTCGTTATTAAGAGCGTGAGTGTTGAGAGCACTTGTCCATTGATCCATCGATCGTCCATTATTAATTACTCGTGCAAAATCTCTTTAACCAACAAAACCTCCATCAGAAAAAACAGAATTCGGTCTGGCGCCAGACAGCAATCTTCGCGAGAGTTTGCATAGCACTGACTTCAATTAACATCCAAACAGCGAAAAGCAAGCGTCAACAGTCGCCCACGTACCTCCGTCTCTCTCCGTGTGCCACATTCGCTGCTCTGTTCATTGATAACTCTAACAACCGGTGCGAAATGGAGGATCGTTACTATGACAACGTGCACTCCTTGTTTTGTGTACGGAGATGGGGCTTTGTCCTACTTATGCTGAGATGTTTGAGCACGGGATAGTGGCTTTGGCTTGTTCATTCAGCCGAGTGACTTCGCCCAAGATGGTACTTCACGTCACATGAGGGGATTGGGATTGTCTTTCTACAACAATATTTGAACTTTGCTAGCATCATTCACAATGAACCATAGGCGCCCATAAAATATTTTTCAAGAGGGGGCAAAATAAAAAAAACAACAAAAATTGCTAATCGAAATTTTGATAAGAATGTTGAATATTTCATTTGACATTCTATTCCGATGTAATATTGTCCATTTAAGGAAAAGTTAAATAATATATTAAGCATACTTATATTTACTAGTCAAAAAACAGAATTGTTAAAAAAAAATAAACAGACATGAAGTAAAGATTCTTACTTATTTTTTGATTGGTTTGTAAGGGAATTTTCAAATTCCTTCCACCTTTCAAAAATTCCTCGGAAAATTCATTAGGAACCTCTTCGATAAAATGAAGTTTATTGAAGTTAATTGTCTCAGACATCTCTACTTTCTAATGACAGTTAAAATTACAACAAATACTAACGGAATAATTTATCTCACACATAAAAATCCTACGCCCTAAAGTAAAACAAAAATAAATAATTAAGTAATATGCTGTCTTTTTAAAATTTGCGAAAAGCCAGGGGAGGGCAAATGCCCCCTCTTGCCCCCCCTTATGGGCGCCCATGCAATGAACTAACCGTCTCTTGCAAATTTACAATACTATCCACCAGGAGTCGGACTTTTTTTTTTTTATATTCGGGTTCAATTTCGGCTCAAAACAAAATAAAGGGTGAGGGTTACCGTTCCGGTTTTCAAAACCCAACAATATTTGGTTCCGTTAATCTTTTAATATGAAGATTAATATCGGTTCGGTGAAAATAATAGATAAAAAATAATTTAATAATGTATTTTTTTTAGATCTACAAAGTCTTTAGTTAAAATACAAAATATTAATGCTAAAAATGATTATTACTCATATTTCTGATTAATGAAATGTCTTCAAATATAATATAAAAATTAACTTCAATGTTAATTTAATATTAGTATAAAAAATCAAACTGTTAGATAGTAGGTAAATACATGATATTTATATATAAGCTTTTAGATTCAGTTTTAAATCTCCGCTTGAGAGTTGGCCGCGAATTGATTCCTTTGCTTAGTGTCGTTAGATAAATTTAAATTAATTTTATTATTATATCTTACTAAGTTTCAGAAAAAAAAATGTGGTATGACCACACTAAATATATTTTTTCAATACAAAATCCTTTCCCATTTTACATCTTTCGTAGATTTACATTTATTTTTAAATTGTACTAGTTGCAGAACGTTTATTAAATATTCGGTTAATGGGATTCATAATTTAAAAAAAAAATAAGTTTTTAACTAATATTCAATACTCTTAATACAGTTCTCATCAAATCTAAGTCTATTTTTAGACTTTTAAATCCATAACATTAGGTCAACAGCAAATACCCTTAACCACAAATGCAATTTAAGTACGACCCTCGAAATTATGAGAAACAATCAATTATTATATTTTCTTTTAATTCGTAACAAAAAATTTTATACTAGGAATACCTATATGTAAGGTTATTAGTTTTCTGCTCGATAAAGGCAAACAATTGTATATAAAAATGAAAAAAACAACGAGAACTATAAGCACGTATACTTATACTTATAACTTAAATAACTATTATTAAAAAAGTAGGTAAACAAAGTTATAAGTAAGTTTATGGTAGTAATTGTAATAATAAGAATGTAATTTAAAAAATAATGAGGACAGAAATGGCCTACGATCATAAAGATCTATGTGCCATTTTGAAGAAAGTTTAACGTTCTGATAGTAATCTCATTATTAATTTAAATGCTACTAACAAGTCTATTTCTTAACAATTCCACTAAGTAATAAATCACGCATTTTATAGTTTATTGTTGAATTCCATTTGGCCGGTAATATTTCTGTCCTTCGCAATTCTTTTCGTCTAATTGGAAAGCAATTCTGCACTTCACTAACTAATTGTGAAATATTATCATTCTCTGATTTATTTAGTGATGGTAGGTATATTTTGTAGTCTTAACAACTATTTAATTTGCATACTTGTACTAAATCTCTTCTTAACTGCCGTTTGAACACAATTCTTTCTGAAATATTTTCTCACTTTTGCTTTTGTTGCAGCATTAAGACAATAAAGGCAACATAAAGAACTATCACTAGGAATTTTACTAAGGCTAATATTTGTTACATTTCTCTAATTTTACTGTTAGATATTGTACCATAGGTTAAGTGTATTGATTTAAATTTAAAATGAAATTATATACAAGAGTACTTTAGTAGACTAAGGAAAAAAACTTGAAAAAATTCGGTTTAAGTATAAATTAGTCTTAGTAATACCTAATAAAAGAGAAATTTAATAGTGCCAATTAGTAAGAACAAAAGACAATTTTAAGAAATATAACTTGCCAATTCATAGATTGTCACAATAATTTATAATTATTTAAAAAGATTGATAGAGATATGCGTGAAATGCGTGAAATAAGAGAAAATCATTTGCCAATAAAAAGATAAAGAAAGAGGAAAAATCCATTAGAAAGACTTACATCAGAAATTGATTTTAAGAATATTTATAAACACAGTTAGAAAAATAATTGATTTAATCAGAAATTATATAAAACCAATTTCTAGAAATTGTGATAATACACTATATTTCCCACAGTTGATTTTCATGTCATCAATTGTAATCGTGTGAATCAAATCTTTCGGAAGAAGGAGGATTGATGACATCATCTTGTCGGGTGAAATTGTGTGATTCCCGAAGTAAATAAATGTCAAAATTGATCGTATTATTTATAAATATAAAAATACATGAAACGTACGAAATTAGATTAGGTAATTAAGGTAACGAAACTATAAACACACAATCAAGCAAAAGTTGTCGACGTCAAAATTTGTATTTTATTTTTGTCGTTGGTTAGACGCAGATAGCATATATACCATGCGTGCACGAAAAAGATATTAAACAAAAGTTTAACAATTTTTGCAGCAGAAATTGATAACGTGAAGATCAACTGCGGGAAATCTAGTGTATATCTGCAGAATTGCAAGTTTGTTTAATCTGTGATATTTAGCAAAGGTTTATAGAAATTGGTAAGTACCTATTGTGCAAAATATGTTTTAAAATTTAGTTTCAAATAAACAAACATTTATATTAATAGCATAGTCAGGGCCGGATTTATGTTGGCCTCTGGGCAAAAGGTTAGTGGGGTCCTATTTTGCAAAATGTATTTTAAAATTAAGTTTCAAATAAACAAACATTTATATTAATAGCATAATCAGGGCCGGATTTATGTTGGGCTCTGGGCAAAAGGTTGAGGGTCCTTTTTCAACATGGAATAAAAATTGAAAATCTATATTTTATTATTTTTTTTTTAATAAATTGTTAATTTAACAAATACAAATAATTTTAATAATATTTCTCATTCCGATGAAGACAGATTTATAGTTGAAATGTTGGTGTATTAGTGGATTTTATTAAATGACTTTTACTCCAAAAGTGTTTTCCTATTTACTAATTATCCAATCGAATAAAACCAATTTTGTACTGATAAACATAAAATTTAGTTTTAGTACTTTTTTGTTTTCTTCTTTTTAAAATATTCTATAATATCTTCATACTCTTAAAATATCATTGTTTTAGCTCAGAAGTATTAGATGATATTTTAAGCGTTATTCTCACAGTTTTTTAATATTATTAATTTTGAGAATGATCTTTCTGCGGTGCAATTTATTATCACGAAAACAAGATAAATTCTCAAGATGATTTCCAAGTTTGAAAAAGGATTCTGTACTTTTTTCTATTATTATAACATTATACATAAATAGTTCTCAACTAAAGACACTATTATTCCGTTGTACATTAGTCATGTTAGTCTTACTTTCCTGTAATGTAAATTGTCGACAAAATTGTTAACTTGGTGGGGGTCCTCTTTTGGTGGAGGTCCCTCGTCTGTACCTCATCCTGCTCATCTATAAATCCGGGCCTGGGAATAATTATAAAAAGGAATCATAAAAAAGTCACATTCAAATTCATATCAGCACGAGCAAGAAAATAATTATTTCACCAAGACTCTAGAAATCAAGGCTAAAAAAGTTGATTTCTCTAATATACAATAGTTGCTACAATTGATTGTAGAAGTATTGGTACTGGCATGGCAATTAATATGAAACATAGTGTACCTGATTCGCTTCGGCATCAATTTAGCAAAACCTACATGAGCACATTAGATACAATAGAGTTAATTACGGCATAAATCGAATGCGCCGGGCTCATGGCAGATCCACGGCAAAGAGCAAACCGGAAACGAACCCACGCGAGGAGTGTCGCGCGCGCACCCACTCAGCACGTGGGTGCCGGCTTGGTTACGTCACTCTCTTCATTGATAACTCTCTACTCAATGAATATATAATTACCCGGTGCAGTGTGGGTAACCTTGGTGACAACCTGCTAGCTGCTTTATTGTGTTTGATTTATTAATAAGACTTAAAAATAATAAAGGTGTTCTATTAGTTCTCGGTAAACATGAATATTTTCTTTCTAAAGGTCAGCTTTTATAGGTTTTGTTGATGATTTATTCTGTGATGCTTAACTCTAAACATGTTTTTCTATTCTTCAATGAATACTAATAATACGGTGTTGTTTTTTTAATCAATGTAGTACATATTCGTCTTCTACAGCACGTTATTCCTATGTAGAACAGGGATTTAAGTTTTAATGTTGAAGACCTTGTCTGCGGGGTGAATACACACTGATCCATTTTTCGGTAAAATAACCGGTGATTATGTACTTTTATTATGCATAACCTGTAATATTTAATATGTTGTTAGATTAGATCATATATCTACTGCTACATTGCTAGTTGAGTTTGGAGTCAAGCGAAATCATCACGATACCGAAGTAAATAGGTACCGGTAGCAATATAGGAATATATATGGGTTAATTTGTGGTATAGGTTAAGGTGGATTTAGGTTAGGTTAGGTTAAGTTTGTGGTAGATTAGGTTAGGTTCTTCATCGGTTTTTTTATATAATGTATAATAATTTATAACCTATACTTTCTATTCCTTTTTAATAGTTAACGATTCTCAAAATTAGGAATCACTTCTAATGGAAAAAGGCAGGATTTCATTGATGTAAAACAGTGATTTATATATTAATCAGTTGTTCTGCAATTGTTATTTAGCATTTCAGATTTACGAAAATTTGGGGAAAACGTGTGGGTAATGTTACCATGTGGCAATACTTTCAAGAACTTTTAAATCTGTTTAACTACGTCGGTAAAACGATTTTACTGGTATATTATTTTGAATTTATTAATGCAGAAATTTGTCACTTTTTGTTAAATTTCGCTGTAACCTATATAAAAGTAAGTTTGTCTCTAAAAGCGGTATATAGGTATATTATAAACGGATTTTATTGTAGTTTTTTTATAGTTTCTTTAAATTTTGACTTATTCTTTACAATATGTTTTTTTTATAGTAAATTCTATTATGAGAAACACATTTTTGAGATTAAACTATATATTGTTTTAAAAATTAAATAAATCCGATTTAATTAAAAAAAACTCTGGTAGAAGGTTTCAGGTAAATATCTACAATACTTTTTTTCTCCGATGATAAGAAAACTGATTTCTTTACTGAACTTTTTGATTAGTCGTTACTAGAAAATACATAATATACTATTTGGTTTTTTTTTCATTATAGTGGTAAGTCTTGTAAGTAACCTATAATTTATAGTGCGGTTTCCGAACCACTTGGATATAATATTATTATTTGGATAATAATTGACGATGCTGAGATTTAAACCCTAGATCGTACACTCCACTTACTTCGAGTCACAGCACACTAATTGAACAAATTGAACCACTGCCCTTACATTAACTGTCTAAATAAATGTTCAATCAAATTGAAAACACCTTTACAAATTCTATTTCCTTTTTCCTAAGACAGAAAATTCCTAGCAAGAACAGAGAACAAAGTTTTAAGAATTATAAGTAATAATAATAATAAAAATAATAATTTTAAGCACACCGTTAAAAATCTAATAATAATAAAGATCCCGAAAACTGTTTATTTACATCTTAGCATTATAATAAGATAATAACCCTTTCTCAATCCTTTGGAATGTTTTTTGCTGAAGCATTCGTCGTGTTTTTATTTTATCTAACAAGTGGTCGACCCAGGCATTTACATACGAATTTTGATGTGATTTAAGTTTCCTCTCGGGAGGCCAGTCATTACCAGCACGAGTAAATTTCGCGAATTTTGTTTCGTTAGTTTTACAACTAAGTTATAGCGAAAATAAAATCACCACAACGCTTATTTATGACGGCGTAAAACCGCGATTATTTTAACCGCAAAATGGATTTATCTTTTAAGTTATTTTTAGTTCTAAAGAGGAATAAGTTCCTTGAATAACCAAATTGTGTCATTCGGATATTAGTTTATAGTTTCTTAAAAATTTGTATTTAATTTCGCAGATGTCTAATAAAAATATTATTTTATTTATACATAAATTATAAATAGATGTCAATTTTTTATAACCAATTACATCATAAAATCCGTAACTACTTCATATTTATTTTGGTGGCTTAAATTCAAATATTAATCATCTATTGTGATAGCTAGCTTCAGGCCGCTCAAGTTGTGTATAAATAGTTCCGAAGCCACATCTTGTTAAGAGTGCATAAAACTTATTTAGCATCATGGAAATCTGTTTTTTTTTTTAGGCGACCATAAAAAACTAATGTATGTGACATATATTTTAATAATTTTCACACAACTATCGTTTCGTTATAAAACAGTCAATAGTGGTAACCATAGCAAAAATAAAGAGAAGAGAGAACATCGGCTCATGGCTTCATAATTGTCTTTTAAGTTTGCTTAAATATGATTGGTTTTTTGTCAAGACAGTTGTTTCAGCTCGGATGGAAAAAGCTACGCATGAAATATTTGTATGTCGAAAATTCAAAATTTTTAATTAATCTAGCGTCTTGAAGATTGTCTCGAATTCTCTCGTCTTGATCTAGAATAAGAAAGTCTTATCTTGTCTTGAAATTATAAGGCAAAAATTTGATAATCTAGACAGGACAACAAAAGACAAGAGTCTAGAAAGTCTAGATTTAGACGGCAACATTAACGGCTACGGTAGGTATGATTTTATACGTAGCATGATATTGTGGTATCGAGATATTTTTTAACATTTAGAGTTTATTAAATAATAGAATATAACCACATGTCCATAAAAACCTTACCTACCGCAAATTATCGTTCAATGAAGTCTTAGAGATTTTTTTTTTTGATAATTTTGTTTGATTTTGACATTTCAATGTTTTCCAAGGCGCCTTGTTGCAGAGCGTACTATATTTTTTTAACGCAGATTATTTGCCCAAATTTATAGAATCATGTAAAGATGCATTTTTTTTTAAAAAAATTGTATATTGTTCGGTTTTCCGTTTCGCGTCGTGCGTCAATATAAAACCTCTTGCTGTAAAATACAAAATACCGCACTTATAATGTAAGTAACTATTACCGTTATGGAAATTTGTTTAACAAGTCACAGTGTAAAAGCAAAAGAAGAATAATGTATATATGCACAGATCTATAAAGTGATTTTATTATTCTTTATGAAAAAACTGTTCTTATTAACTATAGATATAGATTACGATCCTTTTAATAGTCTATTATATCGATATATAAATGATATAGAGAGGAAATATACTAATTACAAGTGCTGATTCGTAAAAACAAATAAATCATAAACTTTATTAGATTATTAGCATCTAATAGTGCAGTAATTGATACAATTTTAATAAAAATGCACAATCGGAGTCATAATTCTAACAAGAAATAATCGGTACTTGAGCTCCGGGAGGCACCATTGGCATAAAATCCACTACAAGGAAATTTAGTGGTTAGTAAAACATTTACGATGCAATAATAATAAAACAGGTATGACTCACTACTAAATATATTGAGGACAATATTGTGAAGTAAGCGACATTTTATGAATAATTAATTATTATAGAATAAAATGCTGGTTACACCCACGTTAAAAAGGTTTACTTGTATTTCGAAACAACTGACTCACATTTTGTAATTTTTAGTTGTCACACAAAAATTCGTGTTGCCCAATTTGTTAAGATAAAGAACAAATTGTTTTCATTTTGGGAATTCTTGCGAGGTAATGGCGCTTGGAAATAGAAGGTCATTGGTTCAAATCCGCACCTTAAATATTTACTGCGGGAATTGACATTTTTCATGCACTCCGATACGAAATGAATGGATTAAAATATATAGAAATCGATTACCAGTGCCGTCAAGAAGTAAAATACCATGGCTAAGTAATTAATATAAATATAGACAATTAAACAAAAATTGTTTTTGATAAAATCAATAAAACAAAAAACAATAATTTGTAGGACCTCCAATTATTTCACATCATCATCTGTAGCACAAAACAAACATTCCAGTCAAGTATGAACAATTCTACGGAAATAGAACTTTGTTTTTACATTCTAAAAACGGGCTGAAAATTCGAAAATTAGATCGCGTACGAAAAACAAGATATAAAAGGTCAAAGGTCATGAAAATCGTTTTTTGCCAATATTTCGCAGTACGAGTTTGAACTCGCTAGAATCATTTGGTTTTTCGTGAAATAGTTTTGTTTTGTGTGTTCTAAAAATAAGTAACGTCAATTTCAAACAACGGTGTGCTACCAAGTTTTGCTTCAAACGTGGGCACTGTGCAATGGAAACTTTTACAAAACTTACGTAGACCTACGGAGACAGTATTATTTCATGGTGCCAGGTTTTTTGGTAGTTTTAGGTATTTTCAGAAGTAAAAGAGTCAATTGAAGATGAAACACGCAGCAGAAGACCTTCATTTTCAAGAACTTATGTAAATGTCGACAGACTCTGGGATCTTGTGCATTCAGAACGTCGATTGACAATACTGAATGATTGAGGAAGTGTTAAATTTGATTCTCACCACTGTTCATTAGATTTTGACTAATTCATTGGGGATGAGAAAAATCTGTGCAAAAATGGTTTAAAAAATGAGATTTTTTGGCAGTGGCTCCTCAGCCTCCTTATTCGCCTGGCTTGACCAAATATTTCAATTTCTGTAACCGATCAGCATAAGGTGATTCCAGTACCCGAGTTTTAACACTGCCACGAGTATAGGAAGAACCGTCTCCAGCACTGTTTGGTTTCCCAAGGAAATTATTTTAAAGGAAACAATAATGAATTGTAATTCTATTTAAAAAATTTTAAAAAATCTTATTACTTAATTTACAAACCACATATACTTGTTCATCAGTTTACACACATATGTATTAACAAAGTATAAGGAATCTGATTATATACTATATAATATTATTATAATTAAGAGATGTGGGATGAAAATTTGTATTCAGAATATAATAAGTATGTTAATGATATAAATTAATAGAGGAAAGTTAGCCCACAAGGTAGTATTTGCAACATAACACACTTGTGTTATAAATAACTATTTACGTCAAATTTTCCTTTATGCCAGAGAACGTGCTTTAATTTATTAAAATTTCAATGATCAATATTTCCCGATGAAGATCAATAAAATCGATTCTAAATAAAATTAAACAAACCAGCCTTGACGCTGTCTAATAAAACATGGAATTTATCTCATCTTAAATTACCTCTCAACTTTAACTGCACTTGATAATTTCCAAAATTTGCATGCGTGTGAATGTTCGGCGATGATGGTTATTTATCGGCATTGCTCGATCACTCTAGTCTGATTCGACTCTAATTAGAGTGGACATCTTTCCATAACTTATGCAGTTTATTGCCAGCACGGGCATTTGTCTTGTTAGCCAATTCTGGTAAGATTTACTCAGCTACCGACCATTAAATAGGCTATGGGTTCTAATTTTACAGGGACGCACTAGGGGTTTTTTGCCCGAAATTCTTAATGCTTTTTTGCATGATCGACATAATGACAAAATCAAAATTTAGAAATATTTGAAAAATTGCTAATTATTTACAAAATTTAGGACCCAGTGGCTTAGTTTATCAATAGTATCCAGGGCCGGTTAGTAGGAGTCGAAATGCGAAGTATGTATATCGGTGACTTTCCCTAGTATACTGCATCAAAAATATGTGTTAACAAAGTAAATGTCAGATATATTTAGATTTTTGCTGAGTCAAACAAAAAAGTGGCATGGGATAGATTGCCAAAATAAATCATCTACTGCAAGAAAAAAGAAATACAAAAGACCAAGAACGAATTATAATTTTTATGTTTTTAGCGTAAAATTGTTTTTATACATCTGAAATAAGAAAAAAATACTTATTTTTGGGTCCAAAATTTTGGTATTTGAAAATACTTAGTTCAGATTAAAGATTAAAGAATAAAACCAGAAATAATATTATTTCTTATCTTTTAAGACCCATCCAGAGACAAGCTATTTAATACCTACTAAAAAAATATTAGTACATTTTTAGTTTTTAATAGTATACCCCAGCCCCAGATTTAAAATTTATACGAAGTGTTAAATAGCTATTTATGTAAGTAAGTAAGGAAAAAAGATGGTTATATAACGCATGCGAAAATTACAATTACAAAGAGCACACGTTAAATAACCATCTAGTTTCCTTAAATGTTTCAAATATTTTTTCTAGTTTCGTCTGAATAAGTACAAAAATGTATATGAAATTAATAATTTTTGACATTTTGATGACATTTGCAAAATAAACAAAAAAGACAATACCAAGGACTCTTTAATTTTGTACGTTACTAACCTAGAACAACAAAATTTTTGGTTATGAACAGATAAACGATATAAAATATAGTTGTCATTTAAGTATTTTGAATTGTAAAGTCTCTGTGAATCTAATAAATGTAATAACTGTATTGTGTTATTAACATTTGTAAGGATGATAAGAACTAAATATTCCGCCTGAAATAATGCTATCATTATTTCACTAGTGAACTAATCTAATTGAAATTAGTAAAATAAAGTCTCTTATTAAACGGCCATAGAAGAAAAATATTATAAAAGTATAAGCTGGGTCGAAAGTTTGAGAAACATTATACTAAATAAAAAAAAAAATAGATAACTAAAATAGTTTTGTGTGGGTAAACGAAAAGCATTATTATCATAGAGCTCGAAATACGTATTGACGAATGTTTCTCAATAGTTGAAATGTCCTTAAAGCAGTAATAAACATTAATGTCAAGTCTAAAACGAAAACAAATACTCTTTTTATGGGAAAAGGTACATGTAGGATCTCATTACCAATGCGCATATATCAAACATTCATTGCAGCCACTTTGATCTATGCAATCCGCGCAGCCATTTGCATTCTGAGTGATTTTTGCTACGTTTACGGCCAAACGGGTTGCTATTCAGGTTACCCCATTCTCACGTGGTTTAATTATTCGCAAGGGGAGCATAATTACGGCGTAGGATGCACTACATTATTTCATACTGAATTACTTTTATACATTACCTTCCATTGTTAATTATAACGTCGATATTCCTAGAATTCTTTTAATATGAGGAATGACTTATATTTATTCATTTTACTGTAATATTAAATAAATATTTATAGTTTTTATTTAAATTTAATTAAAATTTGATACAAATTTACCATTTCATTTGCGTCACATTACCATAAATTGTGGATATATATAAAATTATTTTAAATGGAAGTGATATTCATAAATTAGAATAAATTTTATTTATCATATATTTTATTTACCACATCTAACTTTGTTGCAAAACTTAAAATATGTAGAATTGTGTTTCACAGTAATTAAAATATAAAATAAATAATTAATTTAAATAAAAAAGTATGTTTTTCTTGATTTAATATAAAAAATCAAGTCCTATTAAATAATGAATTCAATATTAATGCAATTTCGGCGTACGTTTCTTAAGCGCACTAGTGTCTATATTATTGAAATGTTCGTAATTAATAAATTTGATGTAACTATTTTTTCAATGATGGAATAAAATAAGGTTAGGTTAGATTTGTTTAGTTTAGATAACTTTAGATTTGGTTAGGTTAGGTTAAGTTAGTTTAAATTAGTTTACGTTTGGTGAGGTTAGGTTTGATCAAGTTAGGTTAGGTTTGATTAGATTAGGTTAGGTTAGGTTTGATTGGATTAGGTTAAGTCAGGTTATGTTAGGTTAGAAATCGAAATTTATTTGTTTATTTTAATCAAAACGAATACCAATGTAATATTTTCAAAAAACAGTTACAGATAACCGAAACCGAATTTTCATTAGCTTAAAATCCGTTAACTGTAACCGAAAACAAATTGCAAAGATACTTGTAAAGTATATGATGTTATATTTATTAATAATTTATTATAAACGTCGTGAATCATTTTCTGAAAAGTTTCAAATTTGGAAAAGCATGACAATATATTTATTTTCATCTATGAAAACAAATTCCTAAAAGTCGTATTCATAAATTATTTCCAACAAATGAACAAATTTCCCTGTCAGAAATTACGAATGACATCAGTGTCTTTACAAATTGTTATATTCCTGTTAGTAGAAGTTAATGCGAAGAATAATTGTTTATCGGAGTGCGGAGTTATGTTGGTAGAACGCAGTAAACAAACAGTTCCAGACAGTAGCAAATTCTGCGGTTGGTAGGCGTGGATCGTGGGCAGCCAACTTGACATATTTGTTGAAATACGATACTTCGCACTGCACTAAGGTGGGATCGATGATAGAAGTCACAAATGATATATAAATTTCTTTATTTATTTGGAGAAATTTCTTAAATGCCACAAATTTGGACAAAAGAATTTTAGAAATTTTCGGACATAAATAAAACAAGAAACATATTTTTTGTTTATATATAATGGAAAATCCCAAAAGTGATTGTAGTGTACACTGTAAATAAAAGTAAAATACTTAATTAATTGACAAATTTATACTGAAAGGGTATATATCCGACGTCATGTCACCTAAAAATTATCTTTGTAAGTACAGTACAATTAATATTCCCGACGTTGCTTATGTAACAAAAATCAACATATATTATTATAAGAGTACAAAAAAAATATTTAAAGTTAGTTGTCAGTAAGGTCGCTATTATAGGATAATTATTAATTTTATAAACTCTCTTTTCATTGTAATTCTATTAGGCTTTTTTGATTTTATTATATCGCTTTATTATTAACTTTTATGTTATGTTTCAAAACCTATAACTTCATATAAAAGTTGTGTAGAGTAAACAAACCAAAAATTGTTTTGACAAACGCGAAATATTCCAAAAATATTCATTTTTGTGCCCACAATTTTGATTTTGGGAATTAGTGTACATTGATAGATCTCGACGCGCTGATTTCATATTTTCAAGTGAAATTTAATATCTCTTTTCGTTCCTAAGATATTTTCTGCCAAATTTATGTCTAAAAAAAGTGTGTTTTTTGGCTATTTCTAAAAAATGGATAGAGATACAATTTCATCGGTTATACCAATCGATTCTACGGGAAAAGTTTCATAAAGATATGTTAACTCCGCGTATATATTCTTTGGACTGATTATGTGAAAAATGAAAAAATCGAAAAAATCTAAATATCAAAATTTCTCCGACGAACTTTTTTTCTCCAAAACTTTTCATTTTCAAGACTTAAGTAAATATCGATGCACTGATTTCAAATTTTCAAACCGAATTGAATTATTTTTTACCGTTCTCGAGATATTCGTATTCAAAGTTGAGGTTTGGCAATACCTAACAAAAAATGTTTTTTAGGTATACTCCTTTAAGGGTTAGGTTTACGACTTCGGCGACCACACCAATCGATTCTACGGGCAAAATTACTTAAGTATACCAATTTATAGATTTTTATTGCAAAGGATACAATTTATAGAAAAGAAAAACGAAAATGGCAAAATCTGAAAAAATGGCAAGGGGTATATAGATTTTTTTCGATTTTTGGCCATTTTCTGTTTTTTTCTTCTAGAAATTCTATCTGTTGAGATAAAAATCTAAAAATTGGTACACTTATGTAATTTTGCCCGTAGAATCGAATGATGAGGTCGCAGAAACCTTAAACCTAATCATTTAATGAGTATACCTAAAAAACCTAATTTTTTAGGTATAACTTTAAATTCAAATATCTCAAGAACTGGGAAAGATAATTGAATTTTGTTTGAAAATTTGGCATCAGCGCATCGATATCTACTTAAGTCCAAAAAAGGAAAACTTTGGAGACACAAAGTTTCGAGGCGAAAAATTTAAATGTAGGTTTTTTCGTTTTTCTTATTTTTCACCTAATCGTTCCAAAGAACGTACATGTGGGCAAAACTTTTGTTTATATAACTTTTCCCGTAGAATCGAATGGTAAAGTAGTTGAGATTGTATCTCCACTCATTTTTGAAATATACTAAAAAACACACATTTTTGAGGTTCAAAGATAATTTAAATTCTGTATGTAAATTTGGCATCAGCCTCTTTGAAAAATATTACAAACAAAATTTTGTAAATTTTGAAAACTTTTGAGCTAAGATTCGATATTTTCAAATATTTTCAGGATTACGGAAAAATACAGCATCAGCGACTTTAGGAATTACTTCCCCTGTCGTTACTACATACATAAACATTTCTATAAGAAAAATTATGATATAGGGTAGACATTCTATACAACGGAGAAAAATATAAAAATTGGTTCTTGGAGTGACCGAATGTTAAAAGATGATCATGAAAATTTATAAGACATAAACAAATTGAATCATCAAATAAGAAATTTATAGGTTTACAAAGAAATGATGAAGATTGTGTTATGCGTTTATTAAACAAGAAAATATTGTAAGTAAAATTTAATAAGATACAGCTTCATCAGGACAATGTCTAATAATTTTGAAGTAATAATTCAAGTTAAAACGCACTATAACTAGAACATATATAAAATAAAATAATAAATATCAGAAGTTGTCTATTTTATATACTCCTAAGTTTTTTTGTGTCTAAATATTAATTAGGAAATCTAAGAATAGTTTTTTTGGGTTTTGTAAAATGTTCCATTTCGTTCTTATTAATTTCTTTGTACAATTTCTATAAAGGGTGAAAGCATTTAATTAAATTCATTATTAATTCCCGAATTAATTATTTATCTCTTTGTCGGTTTATTCAAATCTGTTGGTTGATGGGAAGCAGCATTTATCTCGGACATCTCGTTAGTAAATGTAATAAAGTTCTCGGCGATTCAGCTACGGCGTTACAGAGCTTTATAATCGTAATTTCACGCTTTTCTCTCCAAAGAACTAGAATACTCTACACACCTATTCCGTACATAATGGATAGTGAGCCGTATAAATAAAATTAAATACCCAACATTATAATATAAACACTTTCAGTATAAAAGATACAATAAATATTATAATAACGCTGCACTTTTCTCTTGAGAAAGTTAATTAAAAATATAATTAAAATTAATACTCAAAAGGCAACCCAAACTAAAAAAAAATAATCAGCACTTATTTTATTTCTTAAGTGTGCCAAATTAGAGTCAAATTCTACGTTGATATTTTTGCATTTTTAATATTACCAATGGGTTATGTATTCATAATTGAATTTCAATATATAATTTATATACTTTACTTACTTTTTATAAATTTCATGCTGTTAAAATGAAGTAATCTGTATTAAATAAGATGTAGAAATACATGTAGTATTGTCCGGTACAATATGGTGACTAAGTTGTTAGTCGGACAGTTTTTGTTTATCAAAATTAAATTAAATGCTATGACAAGCCTTATTACATTATAGAGATAGGGACATACAACAACAAGAACAGCAAAGAACGATAAAAATTCGAATTTTAATAACAAGTAATTAATACATTCAATATCAATACTATGGCATTTACTGTGGGAAAATAAAAAAAATCAAATTAATTTTTTTCAATTCTAGCATTTCAATTCCAATCCTACTAAATATATATATATATATATATATATATATATATATATATATATATATATATATATTGCCAATATCAAACATTACACCATGAACATTAAGTTGTTTCTTAATATTCACAAAAATAAAATAGGCTGCCTTTGTTTTTATTTTTGACGTTTCAGTTTGTCAACCTCACTTTTGATTTTTAATTTGGTTTTATTAGATTTATTTATTTAATTTAGGCGACTTTACACTTTTCTTGAGTTAAATGATTCAAATAATATTTGAAATTGTAGACTTCAGTTTCTTTAAAAAGTGACAGTTTTATCGACCATGGTTAAAAATAATTTATTATTGACCCAGATGTTCATTATTACTAAGTAAGCGGTAGTAGAAAACAATTTCTCGTGTCAAATAAAGATTAATAATAGAGGGTGTGTAGGCTATTAGTGGAAAAATATTTTTTAATGCCCGATTTTGAAAAAAAATATTTGAGTTCTCATTTTTATATTAGAGTTTAGTCGTTGCTATATATTAGGTACTATTTATTTACCAATTCCCGGTCGACAAGTAATGTTCGCAATCACTTACCGATTTTACTGCCTTGGACACAATCGGCATACCTTAAAATATATCTGATCGTGCAAGAAAATAATTTAATCTACAAAGAAAATTAACAATAATAATTCATAAAAAGATCTTTTCTTCTATCATCACCTCCTTGAAGTATTCTTGTCAAATTTCTCACAATATCTTTCTTTACGCACAATAACCAGACTTTCTAATCATGAAAGGGCATTATGCGCTGGTAATTACGTATAATTACTGCTGTCAGGGTATGACAGTATCAGTGACCAGTTGATTATTGGAACCAGCTTTAAGAGCCTAAACTTTCCGTTTTATTGTATCCCTGACAGCGATACAGGTTCTGTAATTATGTATTGATATTTGGAACTCTATTGTTTAAGTGTCAATCAGGAAGAAATTATTGAAGGAATGATTTATATTGTGCTATTATATTATAAATTCGAGTTTTATTAGCCATTGAAGGGTCAAAGTCTTTCAAGTAATTGCTTTTAACGAAATTCAGTTCAAATGAAAATAAATTATGATGAAATATTATAAGTGTTTCATCGAAATTGAACTCATGTAATTTAAATAAGTAAATCAAATAAAAACAAATTAAAAATCAAAAGTGAGGTTGACATACTAAAAAGTCAAAAATGATTCAAAGGCAACCTACTTTATTTTTGGAAATATTAGGAAACAAGTTAATGTTCATGTCAAAATGTTTGTTATTATGAATATATTTTTTTATGTAAGTTTGGGATTTAAATGCTAGTAGTTAAAAAAAATGTATATGTACCACAGTTGAGAAAACCATTCTTGACCATCGCCTTATGTTCCTCGGTTGCTTCGCACCTCGGATACAACTTGGCGCTAGGTCAATAATGATAGCCTTTTCAACCTTGGTGTATAATATATTATTATTTCTGCAATTATTTCGACAATACAATTATTATTGTTGAAATGTGAAAATAGTACCAAACTAAAGTTGTAACTAAGGAAAAGCTGTTTTTTTTTGTTATCTGTCAATATGTTTGATTTATACCAACAGTTTCAGCTAAGATGTAATAATTACTAATCTGTTATTATTCATTACTGTATGGATACCAGTTACATATACCACTGTACCATTCTAGATAACATAGGTTGTCAATATCAAATGATCTTGTCATCAGAGTTTAAAGATTACCATTGAAGAAAAAAATCGTCTTGTTACTAGGTACAATTCTGATTATAGTTTGAAAAACGTTTGTGATATGTGCACTAATTTATATCTTGGCCGTCCTAAACCAAATTATGCCATAGTTTGGAGAATATTTAAAAATTTAAAAGTGATGAATGTTTACGAGGTGTATAAAGTAAGTAATAAGACTAGTAACGAAGCGCTCGTGCTTTCAGGTTTTACTTCAGATTTCAGATTTGGACACAATGCAACAAAAGCAGACATACGGAGACAGTGTTATTTCAAGGGACTAGTTTCTTCTGTGATTTTAGACATTTCCAGAAGGGAAAGAATAGATTTGAACACGATTTGTACATTACAACAACATAATAAGTATTTACTATTTGATTCTTGTTATCCGTAGTCCATTTTTCTTGTCCGTACTTGCAATTTACATCTTCTTCGTGGCGTTATCAGCATGTTTACTCCATTGCGAAGTTTTCCATTTCCATTAACAAAACACTAACACCGTGCAGTCACAGCACACTCCGATGACAACGTTGTCGCCGTTCATTTGCATGTATAATCGGTTGTTGAAAGCTACACCACCCACCATCTCGCTAGAGCGGCTTGCTTCATAATGAAGAAATTACTTTTTCCGAGGAAATTTGCATAATTAAACACTGGCGCCAACAGGGCAAAACTATGGAATTCATAGGCGGAGGTGGAGTGACATTTGCAGGTATTGATTGATGATTTGCAGGAATAACAATTGCAGGTTCATAAATAGTAATTAATGGAAATAATTCATCATTCACTTCATCAGTAACTTCATGCTCATGGCGTACCCAGTACTAAATATATTTGTTCTGTAACTATTCACTTGTACAATAGCATTTTGTAAAAAAGCTGACTATAAACGAATAATAAAATAATGAAATCTTTTCGATTATTAGCAAAATAATGCAAAGAGAAATAGAAGTAGTAATATACTTTATTGAACACAATCGTATGACAAACCGCTCTCTAGATGAGAATTCGAAGTCATAGGGACACACTCAATTTTTAAAATTTTATGTAGGTATTTATTAAATTTTATAAAGGGGTCTTTTATGGTTTTTAACCAGTTGCTAAAATTTTTAACAAATAAAAACATACATTACAAGTTATGTTTTAATATTTTCTCCAGTGCTATCTATTTTCATTGGAGAAAAAATTATCAACTGGTTAAAAATTAAACACTGAGTTACAGAATAGGAGGGATTAATTTATTTTTCACTATTTCTCTATTTAACCATTGAAATAAAAAAAAGTTATCTGGGAAAAGTGTAAATTAATAAATATCATTTATTATTTATATTTAACAGCAACAACAATTAACATAAAATAAAACTAAAGATTCTAAGGTTATAATAATTTAAAAATATAATTAAAATTTATATGTAGCCCTAACCTTAAAGTTAAGTTTTTAAAAAACTAATTAAAACTAAATATGTATTTCGAGAACTAAGTTCTCATCATCAGTAGTGAAAACACAAATAAAATTGAGTGATGTAGAGATTACATAACTTGTAAATCAAGCCAGTGGTCAAAACACCTCTGAAGTCAAGTGAGAAACTGGGAATTTAAATAGGGATAGGGACAAATTAAAAATCACAAAATTTTACATTTTTGCTGATATCTAATTATCTATACATTTTTTTAGAAAAACAAAACTACTTCTATTTAACGAAAACTTTTGTCTAATTTAGCAGGTTTCTATCTCTTACCGTCCTCGAGATCATAAAGCGTACACGCTTAAGTAGAACACATTTATACTTGTGTTAGTATATAGAAAATACTATTAGGTTTTGCTATATTTTGGGGACAAAAATAAATGTATAAAAGTATCACTGAAATAATTATTCTTTTCGTACAACAAAAAATTTTTAAAATTAAATTCGCCAAAAAAGGCTTACAGTTATATCTGAAATTGTGCGGTTATTACCGCTTAAATAAATACATTTTAATGTGTGTGTCTGAAAAATGAAAAATCATAAAATTTACATATTTGCTGATATCTACTTACCCATACATTTTTTTTATTGAAAAACAAAACTACTACTAATTAATGATAACTTTTGTCTAATTTAACCGACTTCTATTTCTTACCGTTCTCGAGATCATAAAGCGTACACTTAAGTGGAACATTTTGTGCTTTTGTTAGTATGTATAAAATACTATTTGGTTTTTCTATATTTTGGGGTCAAAAATAAATATATAAAAGTGTCACTGAAATAATTATTCTTTTCGTACAACAAAAAATTTTTAAAATTAAATTCGCCAAAAAAGTCATACAGTTATATCTGAAATTGTGCGGTTATTACCGCTTTAAATAAATACGTTTTAATTTGGGATAAGATAAAAAGTACAATAAAACTTCTTATGTGTGTGTGTGTGTGTGTGTGTGTGTGTGTGTGTGTGTGTCTGAAAAATGAAAAATCATAAAATATACATTTTTGCTGATATCTAGTTACCCATACATTTTTTTATTAAAAAACAAAACTACTACTAATTAATGAGAACTTTTGTCTAATTTAACCGACTTTTATCTCTTACCGTTCTTGAGATCATAAAGCGTACATTTAAGTGGAACACTTTATGCTTTTGTTAGTATGTAGAAAATACTATTTGGTTTTTCTATATTTTGGGATCAAAAATAAATATATAAAAGTGTCACTGAAATAATTATTTTCGTACAACAAAACATTTTTAAAATTAAATTCGCCAAAAAAGGCTTGCCGTTATATCTGAAATTGTGCGGTTATTACCGCTTTAAATAAATACATTTTAATTTGGGATAAGATAAAAAACACAATAAAAGTTCTTACGTATGTGTGTGTATGTGTTTGTGTGTGTTTGTCTGTGTGAATCTCGGCGCCTATGCGCTGTCATTCAGTTAGAAGTCACTTAGAAGCTGCTGCATAAAAAGCGAAGAATACTTCTCTAAGATAACGCGCTCGGCGACACATTTGTCCGCGGAATTGGCGACAGGCCGCTAAAAAGCCGCACTCGCGGCAATAATTAATTTCTTTCCACTATAAAATTTTAATTTTATGCCATAATAAAAATACTTGTTGATAGGCTACGGACAAAATTTACTCCTACGCTATTAAACTTATGCAAATGAAAGGTTTACTTTGTGTACATGCGGATTTATTCCACGTGTTGATTATCCAATGATTCTGGGATCGAATCTTGCTATCAAGAGAGCAATTTTTGTGTCCGAGTGGTTTTAACAAATAATAAACAAAAATAAGGGCAAAAAAGCTTGAATATTAGTATTTATTTTTAAAATAATATTGGATCTTTTAGATTAAAGCTGCCTGTATATTATTTCTAATGCAAAATAACAGTATTATATACATAGGAGAATAAATGTTAGATTTTGAAAATTTTAAATAATGCAAGAACTAAAATATATTCTTGAAACTATTAATTCCTCCATTGTAATAATGTAACATTAAATTTTGCTGATTATTTTTTGACGCTTCTTTAAACCAATGAAATGTTTTGTAGTAAGTCATGAGTGAGCTTTTTAACCAATCCTGTCATTATGTTATAGCGAGAAAAAATCTCTTGAGACTATTCCTTGGAATAATAAAAAAATAAATAATAAATAAATGTCAGATAAATATAATAAGTAAAATGAGGATCAAAAAATAATATAATAAAATATAACTCTAGAGTACATAAATTAGAAAAAAAAAATCTATTCTTTCTTTCTTGTCATACTGTTACTGGCTAAAATAATAATTATTATTGCTTGGATCTTATTACTGGTGACAACTTATTTTTACATAAAGATATATATATATATATATATATATATATATATATATATATATATATATATATATATATATTGTAATTAAAGTTCAAGTTCAATGTTCTCTAAATTTATTTTGAAAATATAAAGTTTGATTGCAGTGTAAACATTACATTGCTAATTGTCTATCGAGATGCGTGTTTGCCGTAGATATTTTATAGTTATAAAATAACTTAATCAAGCATTTAACGCATTGATATCCCATGTATCTGTCAAATAAGGTATTTAACAACGAAATAAAATATTTTTATAGATAATTAAAGGAAATTAGAAATTTCATCCCAGTCTATAACATGAATATTCGCGTTTAATCGCTATTTACATTCATAATAAAAATATGATTGGTTTATCTATAAACTATTAATGGTGATGAAATATTTTATTTCAAATTCAAAAGTTTTTTATGTCTAAGTGGCGCCTATGCCTTTTACGGCGTTATACACACCATAAAAGACACGGGCTACAATTATAAAACGAATGAGACATATGATCTTCTAACATTATAAACAAACTATTTTTAATATTAATATTTTTATTAATAATTAACGACTGCTCATCTACATATCAATGAACATGTTGAAGATGAAATGAAATTATAAATATTAGAAATTTATATATTCTAGGCCATTCTCTTCTTTAATTTTATAATATTTAAATTACTATATTTTCATATACAGGGTGTTAATACTAAGTTGTACCATCCGAAAACGGCAGTTAGAACTCATTGAGATAAACAACTTTTCCTAGTTCAAATTTTTTATTTGGAGCCCCAGTTCATAGTTATTACAGTTTCATTGTTCATTGTATTTTTTCTTGTTTGTTTCTTGTTTTTCTTGTTTATTTTTTTGTTTAATGGCAGCAAGCCTACTTTGTTTTAAATTATTATTGTAGTTTGTTAAAATTTATCTTGTAATTAAATTTGAATAAAATTTTTTTTTCGACAGATCGAATAAAAATGTTTCAGGAATTTGTTAGTAGATAATATAAGGATTTTATAAAGTTTTATTTTCAAAAATCGATCGAGTGGTTTTCAAAATATCTTGTTTTGAAATTTTTGATCAGTCGCCATTTTGTCATTTGATAAAATAGAAAATAATTGTAAATACAAAAGTTTTAGGGAACTAAAAGCAAATGCTGAAAGTTTTTGTATTTTTTCAATATCTCTTAAAATAAGGGAGTAATGACGATTTTTCGAAAAACAAAAGAACGCCAATAACTATGAACTGGGGCTCCAAATCAAAAATTTGAACTAAGAAAAGTTGTTTATCTCAATGAGTTCTAACTGCCGTTTTCGGATGGTACAACTTAGTATTAACACCCTGTATAAAAATATCAAAATGCATTTAGTTAGCAAATAATATTAATATTTTTATATTTCTATAATAATTGAAGCATCAATTGTATTGAAGTATTATTTTGATAAATCGTCAATATTTTCGGGCAGTATTGGCTCACTTGGTTAGCGCGTTTTGTGTGTGAAATCTGGGGTTCAATTCCCAGCGATGCCAACTATTAACCAATTAAAAAATGACAGTTTATCCAAATGCAAGTATTGCAGTGTCATCTGCATATGTAGCTACTGTAGTCTACCTTGTATATTAAGTATAAGATTGAGCTTAGTATTGTACCCTGCGGTACTCCAGCTTTTATTTGGTAATACTTGGAGTACCCGTTTTCATGCATTGCTTGAAAATATCTGTCTAGTAAATAAGATTTAAATAATATATAATATTGATGAGGCAAGTTTTTTTTTTTAATTTAATTTTTTTTTTATTTAATTTATCAGATTTCTTTGTTTTACAAAACAAGACAAGACTTGACAAAATCTAGATTAAAAATTCTTATCTAGATATCAAGACTCTAGATTGTTTCAAGAACCTGCGCATACGCTTTCGATAAGGACAGATAATTCTTCGGCAGCGTTCTTTTTCTATTTTACAATCACTGTTTTAGCTCGAATGGAACAAGTTTCGCATTTTAAGTTTTTAAATAATCTAGAGTCCTGAAAACTATCAAGAATTTTCTGGCCTTGATCTAGAATAAGAAAATCTTATCATGTCTTGAAATTTCAAAACAAGGCTTTTGTCAGTCTTGTCTTGATAATCCAGACAACACAAGATAAGAGCCTAGAAAGATTAGATCTAGATGGCAACACTAAGGTTGAGGTCGTTCCAAAGCTGTAGCTTATCAAGATGTGAATAAAATGTAATTTAGAGCAATAAAAATCAGCGAATTATGTTATATGTTAATAATGGGAGTAGAAAAAATAATTATTCATTGTGCTGTTTCTGAACATGATGTCGTGGTGAACTTTTCCAATCGCAGCTAAATGTAAATGTTACGTTATCTGGTAAAAATCTAAATGAGTGTGATTGGCAAGTGAGTTGCAAATTAAATTAGCAATATCTCTGGGGCATATGCATCTACATGCACAACAACGTAATGGCTTTATTCATGCGCCTCATTAATTCAAATCTACAGATTGCATCCCGTCAGCTCTTTGTTGACCTTTTTGTCTCGCCGAATTGAATATTAATCGCGCAAAATCAATAAGCTCGAATAAATTAGCACTCATAAATTATTATTCATTGCTTATTTGCTCTCTAAAAATGGCTATATTGCACAAATAATGCCCTAAATTGTTTTTTCTATGAATCACGTTTCCATAAACAAATACGCAATTTAAAATGCTCCACTTTGTAAGTCAATTTGTTAGATTAGAATTCATTACGGATTATAATTACAAATGTATGAATATTTTATACAAGCTATCTTGGCTGACCATACTAGAATTTGATTGTTGCATTAATTAACTAAACGAAATCGCTGTCTTTTAATGGATCAGAACATTAGAGACACTGTTTCTTCCAGAAATATTGCAAGAGTACTAGGACAAACAAAAATTGCAGAAACTGAATATAGACTTAAAATGAATCATGAAATTAAACAAGAATAAGAAGAATTAGATATAGAGAAGAAAATACAATAACAGAAAGTCAAATGGCTGGGACACGTATGGAGATCAAAAGAAACAGATAAAATACAAAGTATATTGCCGGGAGAACGAGGAGGAAAAACGCAACAAGAAGTAGAAGAAGATTTATACATAATAGGAACAATAAAATGGAAGGAGAAAACAGAAAATAGGAAGAATTAGAAAAGAATTTGCATTTCAATAAAATTTATTTGTTATTTTTGTCGTTATTTACGTAATATAAATATTTATATTTTCTGACTCTTTACACTTCACCCATATAATTATATTATATTGCTAAAAATGTCATTTTTTTACAATACAATTTATTTAATTTATGATTGATACATGATTTTTTTTATAAATTCAAAACAAAATAACATTTTTTTAACTAGAAATTTATACCAATTTTTTCCAAAATGATTTAAAAAACGTTTTAAATGAGGGTTATATCAAGAGACTTTTTCAGAAGAGCCGTTGTAATATTGTCTATAGATCGGGATTTTGCCGAGTAATGTTTATTCAATTTTAGTAGAGGGAAAAGGAGCCTATTAATTGATTACTACTAAAACTAAAGTAAGTTTGTAATTTGTTTTGACGAAAATTTTACGTTGATTAGCTTTAATTTAGAAATTTACTAAACAATACAGAATAGAATTTTTAACAATCTGAAATTTATATTGAGCAAACAATTCGGTAGAAATAAATGACTTCTGTAGATTGGAAGATTGTAGGGGAAAACGGACATTCCCGTACTTCTTTTACTTCGTACAAGGAAGTAAAAGGATCTAGATTGGTTCAAAGAAGAGTTTTAGAAAAAAATAAAACCTAAACACTAGTAAAAGATGTTGGATAAGAAACCGCTAAAACTTACGTAAATTCCTGTTCCATTAAAGAATTGAAAGCAATGATGATGATGATGAATATGTAATACAATGTAGGTTTTGATGTGTATTTTAATGATGAAGATTTTTCGAAGATGAAAGCTAAGGTTCCGGCAGTAGATAAACGCTGTGTATGCAAAGTGTAGATTGTGCGATAATGAATTGTGACTACTGTATGTGGGCAGTACCGTACAGTTACTATAATTAATATACACATCCTACAACTTTATTTATCGTGTACTGCATTTCATCCATATCCATTTATATTTGTCTTGTTCTTCAACCAAATTCACAAAAAAATATTCAAATGATAAAATGTACTCACGGGTAAGAGTTACGTATTAAATGGTAACCGAAATTCATATCGTTATTTTTATTTGTTATAACTTATGTGTACTTACAATTTGAAAATTTATTAGTTATATATTTCATATTTAAGTAAATAATGCAATCTAACAACAATATGTATATATATATATATATATATATATATATATATATATATATATATATATATATATATATATTTAAATTTATTCAAATCAAAAGAAGCAAATGTGATAGAAAAAAAATCTAGAGGTTTGGTCTTTTCCAGCAGTGGCGTCATTAGACTGTTTTGAGGGGGGGATATGCCCCTCTGGTTTTGATTTCCACCGCCTCTGTTTTATAGATGTATTGTGTTTATATATAAATATTCCCATTAATTTGCTACAATATAACTATAATGTTGTTAGTTATTAACAAAATATGAGATGTTTGGAAACTGAAAATTTGTGCCGCCCAGTTTTAAAATCCTAACGACGTCCCTGCTTTTTTATTCTTATTTCTGTATATTAAATATATAACTGGTCCCAGTATACTACCCTGCGGTACTCTAGCTTTTATTTAGTCGTACTTGGAGTAACCATCTTCATGTATTATTATGTATTCTAATGTATTTTGCCATTTTCCACTCAATAATATCTTGTGGTGTAGTTTGGTGGAGAAAAGCATATAATGTAATAAAAGTTTTCAGACTACAGAAAAAGATCATTAGATTTATATGCAGCTTGAATCATGCCTCTTCCAACAATTTATATATACGAACAAATAATAGAAATCCATAGAATGAAAATATCGTTTTTCAAGAACAAAGACTACCAGTGCCACCAAACTCGTTCAGCTTCTCTGTCACTGAAACCTAAATTTATACTAAGTAACTCCGAACAAATTTATTAAATTTAGATTTATATAATGTTTTGTCTGAGACTTTTAAAACACTCAAAGGAATAGTATTAACGAAAAAAACTATAAAACCATATTTAATAAAATACTGCTTTTACAAGATATATGAATCATATCATAGGTAATATTTAAATTTCCACTATAAAACTTTCTTGATATGAAATCTTCAATTTTAATTAAGGAATGAATTAAATTAATCTTTATGTCGACGGTCTATTACTGGTTAATACTAGATTTAAGAAGTATGATTTAGTTTGATCCTGAGCGTGTTTCCAGTAAGGCGTGATTTTTTCTCCCCGTATCATTTGTTGCAGCAACAATAGCAATAACTCCCGAAAACCGATATCCGCGCATTTACATAAACACAAGCATAGCGCAATTTGCGATAATACCCGCGCGATATCCCCTACGCAGCTCGACTGTTCTGGCTTCGGTAGCCACGCTCAGACAAATGATCGCACGAGGTGCTGTGTGCCAGCTATCACGATATTTCACACTACACCCACGAGAGAGAGAGTTATTGAGGAGATTCCTGCATGGAAATGATCAGGGAGAGGAAACTAGTTATAATATAACAATAAAATGATAACAATTGGTCCTGCCGAATTTAATTCCTTATCAGTGGTGGCTGGTGAACTAAAATTTTGGTGGGGCGGGCGATAGTAACCGAATAAAAATTTATTGAAATAACTTCATTTAACAGAAAACTAACAATATCATAAATGCTACGAACGTCATTTATTACCTACATACCGGAGGAATATGCTGTCAGGTTTTAAAAGTAAACTTACATTTAAAATCTAAAGATATCCGATGACCACGTGCATCATCCATTTATATTACCTTTGAACAATTGCAAATGCAGCGGCCAAATTTCACAAGAATTAAGTTCGGTCACATATTCAATTCGACCACAGACAAATTAGAAAGCACTTGAGGCATGCCTCAAAACTACCTTTTTCTGAAGCAGATAGTGCAACGAAAGAAAAATCGATAAACACTGGGAGCATTCTAAAAACAACACAGTCGTACACACAGTACCTTTGCACTTCTGTAATCGACAATGAGCTGGGCTTGCGAATGCTTTATTCGACAGCATATACTGAATAGGAATACAGTGAGAATTTGAAAACAAAAACTATTTTTTCGCGTTGAACCGTATTCAATGATGTTTTTAAACTGTATTTAATAATGACGTCATAAATTGAAGCATCGCCAAAATGCACTGGTTTGAATCAAATTTAATACGTCATTATGGTTGGTAGATTTGACAACTTAAACAAAAAACTATAATTGTAAAATTGCTCTTCTTGCAAATTTAATTAATATAAATGAAGATGAATCATATGCTGCTGCTTAATATGTTACTATTACGAGGCAATGCGGTTGATTGAAATATATAACATTTTATTACTGGTGATATTCTTGCATTGGAGTCTCTAGTGAACAATTTTCTGTAATTTTAAGTGTAACGCTTTTACAAAGGATATACAGTGTATAGTTCTAACAATCAACCACACTGTTATTTTATTTGGTTAATAGTTGACAAATATAGGAATACAACCTTAGATCTGACACTCAGTTTAATTCAGAGATAACATATATTATTAGACAGTTAAATCTAATTTCTAAGGGTTCTTGAATAATACATATTTCAGATGAGAAATTATCAACCAATTTCTTGTTCGATGTTTTAAATTATCTAAAGTATCTAAAATGAGAATCGAACCCCAGATCTCACTGAGTTCGAATCAGAGATAAAAGATATATAGAAAGTTATATCCCATTTTTTACTGGTTCTTGAACATTATATCAGATGAAATGTTTTGCAAAGTATCAAAAAGAATTTTGTGTTTTTTGGTAGATATTTTTGACAAGAGGATTTAAACCCTGAACAGTGGCGGTTTTACGGGGGGGGCGACAGGGGCGATCGCCCCCCCCAGGATTAGGTGTCTTAATACACACAAAATTTTATAAATTTATTGAAAAAATTATTATTCAATTCGTTTGACTTTCAAATTAAATATTTCTTAAATGCTAAAAACTTATTTCTTATTTTAGCACTCGGCACTGGCACTCGGTACTTTACGTATTATATTCGGGATCATTCGGTCAATGTGCACTGTGCACTACCTGCTGAAGAACGTTTGAACTTGTTTAGTACAACAGAGAACACAAACGCAAGCACACACTCTTTACTTGTATGTTTATATTTTGCGTCATAATGAGTAAAAGAAAAATCAATTCGATTAAAAATTATTTTCAAAAATGTTCAAAAAAGAACGAAATGGAAGAATGTTCCACTTCTGGTTCAAGTGATTTAAAAAGTAATCTGTTATCAGAAACAGAAAATAATCCTACAGCGCAGGACATCATAGTGAATGAAGAAAATAATTCTTCACTTATGTCCAGTGATAACGATATAGGAAATATTTTATTAAAAACAAATATATCAGATTATGAAAAATATACTGCGTTGAAAAGCGATTGGACACCATCTAAAAATGTATGCTTTCCATATTCTGTTCATAAAAAGAAGGGAAAGGACGAAAAAAGGTATTTATCAAAAAAACACCTAGAACAATATAATAATTGGGTTGTATATTCCAAACTGATTGGAGGCCTAATTTGTAAATATTGTTGGATTTTTTCCAATAAATTCGGTGGGGTAAATAATTCAACATGTTTAGAAAAATTAGTAAGTAAGCCAATTAATAAATTTGCAAAATTATTGGGTAAAGATGGCGATCTTGTACAACATGATGCATATATTTATCACAAAAAATGCATGACGGATGGAATAAATTTTATTAAAATGTATGAAAATCCAAATGAAGATATCCGCAATAAATTAGATGAATCAAGAATAAATCAAATTAATGAAAATAGAAAACGATTAAAACCTATTGTGGAGTCGATTATTTTCTTAGGCAGACAAAATATACCATTTCGTGGCCATCGTGATGATGGCCCTTTATTAAATGAATGTACGTCTATTGTCAAAAACGATGGAAACTTTAGAGAATTATTACGTTTTCGAATACAGTCAGGGGATAAAGAATTAGAACAGCATTTACAAAATACTTCTTCTAGAGCTACATATATCAGCAAACAAGTGCAAAATAATTTAATAAGCTGCTGTGGGGACGAAATTATTGGATCAATATTAAATCAAATAAATAATTCATTTTACAGTATTATGTTTGATGAGACCACTGATATGTCACACAAATCACAAATGACTATTACAATTAGATATATTTATAACAATACCATACGAGAAGATTTTATAACTTTTGTCGATTGCCACGAAGAAAATTTTAATGATTTTACACAAGAACCTGCGTTAACAGGAAAGATAATTGGACAAACTGTATTAAATCAGTTAAAGAAATATAACATAAATTTTAATAATTGCGTTGGAGTTAGTACCGATGGCTGCAGTATAATGTGTTCAGAACAGAAGGGAGCTGTGTCCGAACTCTTAAATACATTAAAAAACGCTGTTAGATGTCCCTGTTATAATCACGCGTTAAATTTAGTTATATCCAAGACGTCTAATGTTCAAGCCGTGCGAAATACAATCGGAACGATGAAAGAAGTGATAGCATTTTTTAATGCATCTGCTAAGAGACACAACGTATTAAAACATTTAAACCAAAGTAAATTAATCAGTCTTTGTGAAACAAGATGGACAGAGAGGCATGACGCTGTTCTCCAGTTTGAGTCACAATTATTATCAATTATTGAAGTACTAGAATTAATTTCACAGTGGAATGATACAAAGTCATCAACTCAGGCAAATGCATTTATTTCAACAATGCTTAACTCCACGTTTTTAATTACTTTGACTTGTCTTTCTAATATATTATCATCGACAGAAGCTTTAAGTAAAATATTACAGACTAAAAGTCTAGACAAAAATGTCGCTATTAATTTAATTATGGACACTAAGGCTATTCTGAGAAACAAACGTTCAGAGAAAGAATTCAACAAAATATTTTTACATTGTTCTGAGGTAGCTCATAACTTAAATTGTGAAATCAAATTACCTAGAATATCAAAAATTCAGACAAATAGAGCCAATGTAGATATAAATTTGCCAGAAAATTATTTTAGAATAACAGTTTATTATCCAATATTAGATAATATTATTTTAGATTTGGAAAATAGGTTCAATGAAGACACACTTAACATTTTTGGTTTAAATTTATGTATCCCTAATAAAATTATTAATACTGATATAGACCATTCAATGAATGTCATTAAATTCATAGCAAGACAAATATGCACGTTGCTAGAAAATAAAGACAAAGATACTGTCTTGATAAAAAAATTGTCTGCTGAATTAGAACTATGGAAAGAAAAATGGAAGAAAGAAGACCAAAAGCCTGCATCGGCAATTGATACATTGGTGCATTGTAATCAAGAACTATTTCCACTAATTCACTGCATGCTGCAAATATTGTGTTGTCTGCCAGTAAGTGTTGCTAGTGCAGAGAGAAGTTTTTCATGCCTTCGTAGATTAAAAACATGGCTCAGGTCAAATATGCTGCAAGACAGACTTACTGGTTTGGCATTACTCAATATAAACAGAGACATATCAATAAATATTGACAAAGTTATTGATAGATTTGGCAAAAGCAAACACAGGGTCGACTTTGTTATTTAATTCATTTATTACTGCTAATGAGATATTTTAATTAAATACCATATTTTATTATTATTTATAGAATATAATTTTTTTAGTGGTTGTAACAAAAAGAAAATAAAATATTTTTTTTTATACACATTCAAATGGAAATCGCCCCCCCTAGAACATTATCCTGAATCCGCCCTTGACCCTGAAGCAGTCGTTTGCTAGCGAGCGCCACTCATGACAACCGGAATAAATAATAAATTCCATCTTTGTGTCTGAAACAAAAGATTGTAGAAAAAAGAACGGCCGCGTCGTTAATTCAATTACGTGGCTGGCTAAAGGGCAAAAAACAAAAACGACTCATGTTTGGCCATTATTTGTTCGTTGTTTTTAATAATCCACGCCATGAATCATAAGCTACGCGCATCTCCCGACATCGGCAGCTTAGTTAATTGAAAAGACGCGTCAGGACTTGCAGTCCAGCCCCATAAATACTCCACGAGGGCCGTATTGACTCAGCAATATTAAAAGTGATATAATATAATTTATGGGGCGTTAACAACTAGATAAATTGCCACGAATTTCAAAGGATTTATAATGTGACATGGAAATAAGTATCTCGTTCGCATAACTTATGTAAATTGAAAATTATGTACACGGACGCCTACAACACGCACTCTGCCAATGCCCTAAATCTTCTACCCTTCAAAATACTCTTTTTTTTTACTTTCTCACCTAAATTCACTTACTTCGTAACCTTCAAACACAAAAATTGTATACTCATTCATCATTTGATTCGCACGGGTATTGACAGTTGCTCCGAACAATAATATGCATACTTAGCTAAGCCAGGAATAACATTGTAGATAAATATTTTGATGGGAATGTACTCGTACAGTTTCTCAACAATCCCCATAAAACTTTTGACTATTTAAATATAGTTTCAAAGAATTTTCTACAATAATACTATATGATCTATAGATTAAAGTTTTATATAATATACTTAAAGAAAATAAGTAATAGTTTATTACATTTTATGAATACTAGCTCCAGATATTTTAAATATCAACAATTTTTTTTTCATTTTCCTTGTTTCTGTTTGCTGTTAAAATAGATTGTGTAAATAACTTTGTTATTGATTTCTGTTCTATTATTGTGTTTTAAGCACTTCTAATGTCAAATATACAAATTCTAAGTTATTTTTAAATCACGCTAACTGTTAATTTATATTGTTTTCCGGATTGAAATTTTAAGTTTAATAATATTTTACAATATTATTTTTTTAACCTGTACTGAAAACTAAGGAATTACAATAGATGTATTGTGCTCTGCAGTTTGAAGTAATAGTTATTTTCGATACAAAGACGAAAAATGTAATATCTTGGTCAGCTAGGGATCATTGGAGTACGAAAGTATTTAAAATAAAAAGAATACTGTTATCCTTTTGCTAGTTAGCAAAGAAACCAAGCATTACTGTTATGCTGAAATGGTGAAATTTTTTTTAATGTCTAAACCAAAAGTGTCCGTTTTAGGCAAATTTGAATAATAAGTAACATCAGTTTATAGACGTAAAATATGATGACAATAATTTGTTTATAAAAATATTTAATTGTAATGTACTTATAAATACTAGTAATTATTGAGTATTGAAATTACCTGAAACAAAAAAAATTGTTAATAACAAAAAAAACTGAAAATGTGTAATTTTTAAATAAAATTATTTCTTTTAATTTCTATCAATATGAGTGTATTCATAATAGATATTTTTTTAAAAAAAATTCTGAATGCTATTTTGATTTTTCAACCAAACAAAAGTAATAGTTCCTATGATGTACTTGCGTTGAAGTCTGTTAAATAAGTGCTCAATAAATTTTGAATTTCTGAAACATACATTTTCTACAAGAGCCCTGCAGCTTATAGTGGTTTCCGAAAGACTCAAATCCACTAATATTTAATTTAATATATAATTGAATCGCTGGGAATTGAACTCTAAATTTCACACTCCAAAATTTAAATAGAAATACATTAAAGTTTCTTAAGACTTTTATTATGACTTATAGTACAACAGTATTTTATTTGGATAATAGGTAATCGAACAACAAACATTCCACTTAATTCGAGTTTGACACGCTAAGCAATTGAACCAATACTTCCTCGCAGTACTATTTAATATTAATAGAAATAAGATTACGGTGATTAAGACTTCGCCAGGTGCAACGTCTCCATAACGAGTTTACTCTCCCACGATCCGTATGGCGCCTCTTAGGATTAATTTAATTACGCGATATTTCTACCTCTGCAAAAATGTCGCTTTATTTTTCTCCAAGGTGCTAATTATTAGTAAGCTACGAGCCTAGCTAGATTATTTACCAAATAAGACGATATTCTGACATGGATATCAAAACGAAAAGAAAGAAGATGCCGTTAAATCGATCGAAGAAAGCATGGATACACATATGCAACAAGTTTTGAGAGGTACAAAATAGAAATGTCATTGACAATTTAGTGTATAGAAAATGCAGTTTTCGAAAAAAAAAACAGAAATAAAAAAATATGTTAGGGTTACACAAGTGTAATATTATATTTATTTACCATACAATTGTACATTAAATTAAATACACATTTAATCCCTCAGGGATTAAAAGTGCTACTTCAGTCTTCGAAACTGAAGAGTAAGGTAGAAGCATTTTTTTGACTGGTGTAATTTTAAAGGAAGAAAATACTGAAATAATTAAATTTTTATTTCCACTCCGACCATTTTCATCTTCACATGGATTTTTCACTTCCCTATGAGATAGAAAACGATCGGACAGGAAATAGCTATTTATGCAACTAGTGTGTAAAATATCTCGTGCTATAATTCCCACATTGGTCTAAGCAGCACTCGGCTAAAAAATAATATTTTACACGTGTGTTGCATACAACATTTTTTCTACAATCGATATATTATTAAAAATTAATTTCTAAAATACATGACACCATTAATACATGTGTTTACGTTACCTAGCAGCGGCTACTTTTCAAGCACTGGTGCGTGAAAAGTAACTCTTTATAAACCCGGTTTTTTTTTTCTTTTCTGCCTTTATCAATATTTATGTTTTTCTTTCTCCTAGTTTCTAGCTATATGAAATTTTATTAATTTAATATTCGTTTATTGTTGTTTATTTTTAAATTAAACAAATGGAAAACTTTAGTATTTGTAGTTCAAACTTGGCGAGGGGTTTGGAAACCACTTTAAATCAGCACCAATAAAATGTAAGTAAAGTGATAAATCAAGTACTTTGATTACTTGAGGCACTATTTCATTTAGGAACATTGTACCACAAATGATGATGACATTAAAACAAATATGAATGATACCAATTCCATTTTCAGTAAACTCCGCAAACTCTTGAAAGTTTCTGTCCGCCTGTACAATTTCTTACTTACGATCGCTGGACGATGCTCGTTACGTTACAGATTATTAATCAATGCTGTGGTTTATTTGTAAGTAATTGGCGTGTGAACATATGTGTTGTCAGCTTGTTAGATCACTGCCTTACGCTCCAGCAGATTCAAATACTTCCGAATATTAAGAAGCTTACAGAACGTGAACAGTTACATTCTGCACTGACAGATCGACTTAATGTGACGGGAAATTGTCGTGAAATGACTCATATATTAACATTGACAGTAGAAAACATTTCGTATGTATTCCTATAATTAACTTCAACGCTTCTCCATTGTACAAAAGATTCTATATGGCAAAATTAACATTAAATAATTGTTTCTATTACAAATTAATACCGGAAATTACAAATAAATAATAATTACACTATTAACGTAAACCAGACATTGCAGGTTCAAATTCCGAGGTGATGATACGTGTGTCTCTCATTCATTTGTACAATTTGTTATTGGGGTTTTCAAAAAATGTGATTTACGGATAGATTATTTCATAGTCCAATTTAATTAGATCATTATCACTTTTCATAAAAACCGGTTACTCTAATATTTACTTCCTATGAGAAACGTACTTACTTGTTGTGAAGTACTCAAATTCTTGGCCTAATGTAATTAGATCAAAATATCTCTTCTTAAAAACTAGTCATATTAATATTTACTACTGAGAGAGGAGTGCTTACTTAATATGAAATACTCTAATTATAGTACTAATGTCAATATATCAAAATAAGCCTTCCTAAAAACCAGTCACTGAAAAGGGAACTCACTCATTGGGATGTACTCTATTTCTTACCCTAATGTACTTAGATCAAAAGCACCCTGCGTAAAAACCAGTTACCGTAATGTTAACATACATATAGAAGGGTGCTCAGTCCCTGTGAAATACTCTAAATATTGCCCTAATACAAGGTTTCCGTTTTAAGAGGCTAACCATTGGGATCACAAGAATCGTAACATATACGAAGCCGGTTAAATTGGGGCAAAGTTGCCGTATTAGTTAGTCATATCAATGATTTTGTTTTCCAGAAAAAGTGTGGAGCATAAAGTAAACGCGGCTGTAAAATAAATGCGGCCGTAATGTATATTTTGTCACATGTCAAAAACAGATATTAAAAGAAAATTTTAATTTAATTTTTCTCGGCTATAAGTTCTTTTTTGGCCTCACTTTATTTCCTAGCCATGACTTTGCCTCGGCTGCAAACTTCGGATTCGATAAAAAAAAATCACTTTTACGACCTTGATACACAAATAACTATTTTTAACCCAAAAATTAATTTTCAATGTAAATTTATTTAAAAATTATTCTCTCAGAAAATCTTATTGATGTCTTTAGTATCGCTAAAATCTATTCGAAATATATTTAAAAAATAAATACTCATTCTATTAAAGGCAACATTCGGTATAACTAATTTTAAAATAGTTTGTTGTATAAGGTATGAAAATTGAAAAAAAAAGATATTGCTAATCATATTTATTTGTCTTGCTTCCGAATTAAGATGTAGTTCTAAAAATGGTTGAAAAATTTATAGACCATCTGCTCTTGATTAGCACCCAATCAAAAACTATCAAAATAAAAAATAGATTAAAAATTTCGCTACTTAACGCCAATCTTGTCAAACTTGACGTCTCTCGAAGCGTGTAATTATAAAATGCGGATTCATTACATCAGCTTCTGTTATGATCCGAGGTTAAGCAAGTTATGACAAGCCAATGTAATATTGTCCATTTTAGGCGGCGATGTAAACAAATAAACGTGCATCTCTAATACGACAGCCAATAAAAAAGCAAGGCAAACAAACAACTGCCATACGTCAGCCCGCTAGATTCATGACGTTAATTAGTTCATTAGGAGTGCAAACCAGCAACTGGCGTCTTCCACTTAATAATTAAAACATCCAGGAGAAGAAAAATCTCTGCCTAACTTACAATGTCTAATTACAGTGTAAAGTATATAAGGATACGTGGGATTTCCTTCCACTATTAAATTACCACTCATTTTCATGTTTTAGCTCCAAAACGTTTATTTAATGAATATTTTAATTACTGCAGCAAAAAGTGCATGAGAAGCTGCATGTCTTACAGTTCTAGGGAAATTTAAATTGGACACTATTTGCATGATCACTAAAAATAAATATCATCAGAGATTATTGCCCATTACTGTGCCAGTCTTTACGCAAATTTCAGTTTGTTAAGTTCTCTAAGGGCGTTTCCGAACATTATGTCGTGGGTAACGAAATTTATTATACATATTACAAATAAATTTATTACTTATGGATTGTCACCCATTGCTGGGTTTTTAACTTTTTAAAACTTGAAATTTCACCTTTTTTTCTTGAAATTTTAACTTTTAAAAACTAGAAATTCCACCTTTTGTCCTAACCTAAACTAACCTAACCTAAACTTAAGTTAGTGTCTCCCCTTACTTAGGTTAATGCCTCCCTTAACATTAACTAACTTAGGTGAACAGCTCCCCAAACCTGAAAAAAGTTCAAATTTATAAGGTGCAATTTCAAGTTTCAAAAAGTTGGAATTCCAAGTTAAAAAGGTGAAATTTCAAAAGAAAAAAATGAAATTTTCATTAAAAATATTTTGCGTATGGCCCTTTTACGTTGCCATACGAACTACTCGAACAAAGCGGTATTTTATTTTTGATTACACGTTTGCCATTAATGGGATATGAACCTCAGATCTCTCAGTCGAAGTTAGCTAAGGAAACCACCACTCCTGTTGTACTTATATTAAATTTTCAATTAAAATTTAATTATATCGTTTCTAAGAAATTTGCGCTGAAAGTTGTTTCTCAAAAAATATTATTTTTTAAATATTCTCAGAACACATAGGATTCACACTCATCACATTTATGTTCTTTTGAATAATTATGTAACAAATAACAAATTAATTTTAAAAATAAAAGAAATCAATTGTACCTATCTATTTTATTTTATATAAGCAAATTGTCGATATAATCTAATTTTTAAGGTTATTCTATTATTTATTGTAATTCTAAGCCAGCAATATAGCAAATAATGATAAATAAATAAAATATATAAACATTTTAAAATATGCAAAATACAAATAAAGCATGACATTTTTTATTATATGTAATAACTTTGTAGGTTGCCATATACCAAGTTCAAAGTTGTTCACAGAATTCTTACTCTTTACAGTAAACAGCAACATATATTTATTTTTTCGATACTCATTCCTTTTAAAGCAAATCTTTTTCCTGTAAAATGTATCAAACAAAACAAATTATTCCAGTAGCCGTCGAGATCTTCAAAGTATTAGATCCGCTGGTAGATATTCCATTTCTTTTCTGCTTTTATAGAAACCGCGCATCGGATTCCTATTCCTAGCGGGTTGCACTGGCCGATGATTCTCTAGTGGCCAAGGAAGAGCACAGGCCTCTTTGATCCTCTCCAAAGCATCATTAACAGAGCCCATTAAAACGGAGACGACCACGTTTTGTTTTCAGATTTCAAGAAAAATTTTAATGATGTCATCAAGGATTGCGGAGGGAATATTAACTGCCATCTTTCAACGATGATCCGAAGTAGATATTTTTTATAGACAACAGTAAAAGTTGTTTCTAGAATGATCAAAGATGTCTGTGTTAAGAATTAGAAAAAATGTCAACATTTTAAAACTTTTTGTAAGTTACTCGTACTTGACTATTTATCTAAAGAGTCAGGGTGGCTCAATTGGTTAGGGTATTTGACTCAAATTGAGCGGAGACCTGGGGTAAAAATACCAGTTAGAGAAATAAAAATACCGCTATATCTGATTAGTTCGGAAACCACTATAAGCTGTAGGCTGACTATTTACTATTTACAAGTACGCCACTAAAAATGCAAGTAAAACTTATAAGGAAACAAGTATATTAAGTACTTACTTAAGGCCTTGTTCCACCTAGAAATATTGTGTTATAAACTATACGTAACATATTCATACCTTCATAAAACAAATTTTTAAAGAAAAATGCAAAATGTTTTATTTTTATTTAATTTTTTACACAAAGAGTGTTATGGAAAAACAAGTTATAAAATTGTCAATTTTAACGATTTTTGTACTATTTGTCAAACTTCTTTATTATATTTTCTTTAACTAAAAATTAATATTCTTTACATAATGAGAAGCTACAGACTTACGTTTCAGAAGAGTAAGCAGTTATTTTGCAACTTTTTAAAATTTAAAAGTAACAACAATGTGATCAAAAATGTCAAGACTGAAAAAAATAAATGTGGATCATCAAGAACTATCTCTTTTTTTATTCAACTACCCAGTCAAAAAATATTCTGTTTTTCAATAAGTATTAGTATTTAAAAAAAATAATTATTTTTATGATTTTTTTAGATTTTAATTTTTAATGTTTGTATAACGTAACATCTAAGACTAAATAAAGCACAGATATAAGGTGTGTTCAATTTTTTTATTTCGCTCTCCGAAATATAATATTAGTTTATGTGCTATACATGCATTGAAATCTTCAAAATTTATTTTCACTTGAGTATCAAAATTAAGACAAAAATCAAAGTTTTAATTTTAACAGTAAATTAAGTATTCAATTTAAACTATTATCAACTCTGATTTATACCTATTTTTAACAATAATATGTAGGTATGTATTAATTATGAAATATTTACACGAAAAGATTTTGAATTTATTATGCTCTGTTTGATGTGGGAATTTCAACTTTTTGTGATTTATATTTTTGACTTGTAAAATATGATTGCTTGAGAAACGATTGCTACCTTGGTGAAATATAATATTTATGGCGATCTATTTAAGGAGAGAAGTTCAGAAAAACGGTTATTTATTTATGAATAAAAAGCTCAACATTGTTTTTCCAGTGTTTCACATGATAAAACATCATTCTCCTGCTAATTAATAATATTAATATGACATTTCGCAAAAACAGATATAGTTGTAAACCTAATTACCGTGCGTAAAAACGGTGTACATATCAGTCAGTATCACGGAAACCAACTAAAAACCACTGAAAAGTCATCATAAAGGAAATCCCGCCGTAGGTTTTGCTCGTAAAACATTAGTTAATAACGCCGCCGACCGATGGCGACATTGCTCTCGGCATGTAAGGTTCATTAATGACATATCTTGTTTTTGAGAAGCACTGCGCCATACATGGGGAGAAACAAGCGTGCACTAAATTCTAGAAACCGCGATTAGGAACGTGAGAACAGACCAAGCCGCAAGGGTTTCAATCATACAGGACCAAACGGGATCAGACAGGACGAGGACGAGATATGATGTTCATTAACCAGAAAAAACGCATCACGGTTTATGATGCATCAAATGGATGCATCCTCATGTACAAATCATATGGCAGAATTAAAATCTCTTCCTCTTCAATATAAAAATAAATCAGTGGAAAAGCATTTATGGAAGCAGGTGAAGTTGTAGAATGTAGAACAATACTCAATTTATTTATTTATATTTTAGACTTAAATATTAGTAAAATGTAAATGAAATTATTAACAATCATTACATAGCAAACTGAACGATATTTCGTTTAAGCACGGATGAAAAAAAAATAACATGAAAAATATACTGATGTAACAATAAAAAATTACAGAATGTACTAAATAAATAAAAGTGTTATTAATGACAATCATTTATATATGAAGTATTATAGACATATATTTATACCGTGGGTATTTTGTAACGTTAAAAATGGGATTTTTCATACCCATGGTTATGAATTGATATTTGATTGACAGCAATACATATTTGCTTGTCTCATTTAAAGATATTCCCTGTTTAAAATAAAACATAGGGAATGAATTTAACATAAGCTTTTTAGGTTATAAAATTTTCTGTCCTATCCAAGTGCAACAATAATTTTAAAAATCATTAATAACTTTAGAGAAAATTATAGTATAGTAGAATGGTGTGCTAATTCACTATATCCCGTGAGAAATCTTCAAAATTTAGATCAATTAAAAGTTTAAATTCATTTCATTTCCCAAAATATTACAATTGCCCAAATTAATGGACGGATATTTGAAACATTATTGTAATTATTGTTTAATTGTTCGTTATTATATTTACTTCTTGTGTGGCAGACCATTCTACTATTCTACCATTGTCTCTAAAATTATTAATGATTCATAAAAATTTTGTTACACTGGTGTAGGCCTGTCAGAAAAATTTATAATCCAAAAAACAAATGTCAAATTTGATATCGAAAAAAGTTAGTAATACTCGACAAATTCTATCATTGGTTAAATCCCGTATAATATGGCTATTTACCGATAATAAAACTAGTAAAAAAAATAACAAATATATAAAATACGACTTATTATTTATTGTTGTTGTATCAAATCTAATTTACATCAGATATTAGAAAATCTGAATTCATACTTTTAAAGGCGTTTGCTAGCTCCTAACGAGCACTTTACCTAACATGAAAACTACATTAAGGGTTTCATTTTAAATAAGGGAAATAAATGGTAACCAATTTGGAGAAAACCTGGAATTTAATTATACCGAAAAATTATATTAATAATACATTATTAAGTGATAAATATTTACCAGACGTCGCCAATAATTTAATTTGTTGCTTTACTTCTAAAAAAAATTATATAGGCTACAAAGTATTAAAAGTCAAAATTTATTCATTAAGCGTAAAGCAAGATGATGAGTTTTTTGTGGGAGGAAATTTAGTTAAAAGGTATCATTGTGCAGAGGCTATGATTAAAGTGATATAAAAAGTGCGGTATCGAAGCAATTACTCGCGTGGAGATTGCGTGCTGGAGAGTGTTGAGCCGTTGAGCGTGGTAATTGAGCAGTAGCTGCTCTAAGTATAGTTTACACCGCTGAATTAATAACAACTCTTAAAAACCCACTACATCAATCGTCACAGCAAATTAATCACAAATGCGGCAAAAAATCAAAACCTTATAATTTGTGAAATTGGATCGTGAAAAAGTCATTCGGTTCCGCTCTCTGCACAACGCGTGCCACATTTAAATCAATTGATTTTATCGGATCATTCAATAAATATTTATAAAAAGATCGCCGTATCTTTCAATTGATTTTTCAATTTCAATTACTATTGAATCATAAACTAAATTCATTTCAATACTTTTTTTATGTCTTACAACTTTTCCAATTGCAACCTATATTGCATTACCTATCTGAAACAGTTCGGTGATATTACAGTGGTGGATGCCTTAAACAGGCATGGTTTTGAATTTCAAAATATAAATAAATCTGGAGTGTAAAGTCATCTCATATACATAGTCATTATAAAGATTTATTTTATTTGGAGCAGAACTGTCAATAACAAAAAGTATTTGCCGAAATATTGTTATGGAAACAAATGGCTAAATTATAAATAATCTGGTTATTTTTTATTTCTGGAACAATGTGATATAAGTTATTAACAGCATTAGTAAAGCTATTTGCGAATATATGGCTGACCGCAGCTTTTTGTCATTAAAGAAATTAATAATGCTTAATGTTGCCGTCTGGATCTAGACTTCCTTAAACTCTTGCCTTATCTTGTCTAGATTATCAAGACAAAATTGGAAAGTCTTGTCTTGTAGTTTCAAGACAAGACAAGACTTTCTTATTCTAGATCAAGACGATTAAATTCTAGACTATTTTCAAATTTCTAGATTAATTAAAATTTTTAAATTTTCCTAATATAAATATATAATGCGAAGTTCGTTCTATCCGAGCTGAAATAGTTATCGTAAAATAGAAAAAAGAGTACTGCCAAAGAATTACCTGTCCTTGTTTAAAGCGTACGTGCAGGTTATTGTTTTGAAACAATCTAGAGTCTTGATATCTGGACTTATTAATCTAGACAGATTTTGTCGAATCTAGTCTTAAAATTTCCAAAAAAAGACAAAATGTTGTATTTTAGATAAGACAACACTAAAACTCCATAAGGACTTGAATTTGAAAAATGTTGTGATCCGTTTCATATCGACGATTATAATTAGTACGAATATAATAATAATAATAATAATTTATTTTCGTTATTATTTAGAATTAGAATTATTTTCCTTATTTTCTAATTCGTTGTCACTCACAAAAACTACATTTTTCTAATTCCATATTTTGACAATATCAAAAACTTAAAAATTTGACTAATGATACAGAATATTTTACATTTGACCATATTCGGACCAACTTTTTATTTATTTATCGGCAGCATAACGTAGTTCTTAGTTTGTCCTCTTGTGATCTAAGATTTATCCTCTTGGTAACGCAATATTGAAAAACCAAAATTCGTGGTTGTCATGACGATTAATTTAACAGACATATCAAGACATTGAAAAACCAGCCATAAGTCAGTATGGTTACTTATCAGCCAGATAAATTTATATTGAAAAACGCCTTTTCACTACTATAGAGTTTACTTTCCAGATAAATTTACCCCTGTATTCTGTAACTCAGTGGTTAATTTTTAACTAGTTGTTAATTTTTTTCTCCAATAAATATAGAGAGCACTGAAAAAAATATCAAAACATCACATGTAATGTTTGTTTTTATTTGTCAAAAATTAACCACTAAGTTACTGAATAAGCCCCTTAATCTGTTAAAAGTTAACAGACGATTGAAAAACAGGGTCTTATGTTATAAATTTTGGTTGCATTGAATTGTTAAATATTTGATTAGCAATCCCAATCACCTTAATTGACGCTGATTTTACAATGTATTATCTTGAAACACACTAGTTTAGTAAAGACTAATAACAGATTAGTAAATATTTCATCTTAACTGAAAACTCTTGGTATGTTACCCACTATAAATTTTGTTCGATTTTAATTGTTAAATATTTAATTAGCAAATCCCAATCACCTTAATTGGCGCTGATTTTACAATGTAGTGGGTGGATGAGCAAAACTTTTGTTTATTTCCTTGGTAGTAGGCGAGGCAATTTCGGGTTTAATTTACACCGCAGCGCAGAGGTTAATTGGGCATCGAAGTAGGTGGCGGTGATGACGGTCGTTTAAAATGTAAATGGTGGCCAGGACAACCACAAGGACACACTACGCCCTGACAGATTACTTTATCTTCATTACTACCGGCATGGTGCAACAGAAGACGTATTAAGCCGATTTACACTCATTTACCTACAACACTTCCAACATGTAAATGGCTGCAATCAAATTTTGATTGTGCTACTTAAATTTCCTAAATGGTGACAACGGACCGACGTTTTTTCTGATGCACTAAATTTCCTAAAGTATTGTAGCTAATTAATTAAATGTTCCATCAAAACATCAGAGGTAGAAAACAAAAAAAAATGTTTCTAATAAGTGAGTGTAATATATTTAAAACAAGAATTAAAGTCGAAACCGAAACCGTAACAGAATATTCGGATCATATTCTAGTTTTAGTCGAAAACGTAACCGAAACCGATAATTATGTACTTAAGTTAATTTTTTATTAAACACGAAAATCTAGTATTTTTCTTAACTTTTTAGGTATTATTCGATTATTAAATTAATTTATTAAAAAATAATTAATATTTTTATAAAGATAATGACCCTTATTACGGTCTCACTTTTATAGAGCGCTTTTGTTAAAAGTGAAGGCTGGCATCCTAAGATCATAATGTAAAAGCATGCTTCCTAAAAACACTATTATTAGTGCGTTCGTAATATGGGCCACTGTCTTTACTAAAGAAGTAAAGACTTCAGTTTTATATCATAAATAGCCTTTTCAAGAAGTAGTTACAAACTTAAAGATTCTATAATAATATACGCTATTCTATCTTCAAATAATATTACCTACTTTTTTTTCTTAATTCTACAATAAGTCTTCATCTAAATTCTACAAATTAAATTAATGACATCTAGCCTAATCTTACGCTTGGCACCATTGTACTAGCAGTCTCAAAATAACGATAATATATTAATAATTATGTCTTCGAAAGGAAAAAATTTGAAATAACGTACAAAAGAAAAGTATTAATTAACAAACAAACAAAAAAAATAGGCGAGTGAAACCGTTTCGAACAAACCCGAAACTGCTGCCAGAACCAGTATATTTATTTTATTATTCCGAAACCGGAAACAAAACCGAAACATCGGTCGGATACTAATTATAACTACCTTATTTATATGTTTATAAAAAAAATTACCTTATGTCCAATGATGGATGAATAGGACATTCATCATCGATTTGATCCAGAACATAATAAGTTTGATTAATGTTTATATTACTAAGCACTAAGTTTTAAATAAAACCCTTTATATTAAGTAGAAAAATATATCATACATTTATCAAATTTTAATAATTGATTTTTAAAGTAAAATCAATAAATATTATTATTTTAATTGTTATTTATTTACTCATTCCTAACTGATAGCTATATTCATATTGTTTACAACCAGCTGATGTGCAAAACTAAACTTTACCCAAACTATTTTGAATGTTATTTTTAGTTTACACATCTACTACAACAAAATTTATTTATTAAATTTTACTTTTTACCAGGGCATGTAACCGAAAAAAATACTGGTTAACGGTTAACCCTTATAGAGAACGTTATAATAATAACGGTTTTAGTTCGAAAACCGGTTTTTGAAAATTGGAAACCGGTTTAAACCGGTTAATATATCGGTTAAAAAAATAATTAAAATTAATTAAAACAAATTAATTATAAAAATTTGATTAAAAAATAGAGAATAATTAATTAAAAATTTTTTTTTAAATATCTGAGAAAAATATCACAATTAAAAAAAAGCAATTTAATTAATGAATATTTACAAAAATTCCCGTAATATATTCAGAAAAACACAGGTCACTTTTCAATTTTAAACTTGCCTGTGTTTACAAAGGCCGTATTTATTTGGGACTTTTTAAATAACCTTAACGGCCAAAGAAACTACCTACATTTATGACTCTCCAATAAAATGTTAATTGTAAAAACTGTGATGACTCATGTTCAAATACAAATAGAAAACACAGATATAAAAAAAATATATTAAAATTTTTCCTCGCTAAATGATATTAAAATAAAGATTAATGTTCGCTAAAACCGGTTTATTTATTTTTTTTTGATTAACGGTTACCGGTATTTTCGACCTGAAAAATATCGGTTAAAATTACGGTTAAAGTTCGCAATTTTTGTTCAAAATATCGGTTACCGGTTTTTATTAACCGGTTTTTTTAACCGGTTACATGCCCTGCATACTTCTGACAACTTTTTGCCAAAAACAAAAGCTGATTGACATGGTAATTATTTGTCATTTTTTATTTACATTTATTACCAAATACGACGTACTTCTGACAACTTTTCTCCAGAAACAAAAGCCTGTTGACATGTTTTTTTACATTTTTGCACGCCAAACATAGTCGAGTACTTACATTTGATACCTAGCTCGACTTACTTTTGAAATATTTTAGCTGAAAACAAAAGACATTCGACAAGGAATTTTTTTGTCATTTCTACACGCCAGCCCTCATCAAATAATCCTTTCATTTGATACCAAACACGAGTTACTTCTAAAATATTTTAGCAGAAAACAAAAGATAATCGACATGGAACATTTTGAAGAATACAACGGGCGTGATCTTGAATAATAGTACACTTAAGTTGTGTACTTTTAAAGTGCTATTAGTTTGTGTCATATATATTAACTTTTATTATTCCTTTTACATCTGTGACTGTATTATTTACGAGATTATAAAAGTATATTATCCTATTATTTCGGCCCTCTACGTTACGGGAAAAATACTGATATTCGATTTTGTCATTTGTTTAAGCCTACTTGATTGCAATTTTAAACACCTGATAAAATTTGTTTTAAACGATATTTCTCTGGAACTAATGATCGGATTTGAAAAATAAAAAAACTGTTGAGAAGAGAATTGAAAGGCCTTTCGAACTGTGTTTGACACTCTTTTCCATTTAAAATTTTTGAGGTGCAGTCCACCCCTATTTTAGGGTTGAAGTTATGCTATTAGAACTAATCCATTCAGGTGTTCCCCCTTTATACTAAAAATGACGTATTCGAGCGTTTTTTGCAAAATTGATGTTAAGTGGCCAAAAATTGCGCTGATAATTTTCATTGAGCCAGCCTGTATACGAGTATAGAAGGTGGAAATAATAATATAAGAAAAAAGTTAATAAACAAATAATTAGGACAAATGAACTTTATCTAAACAAAAGGATGTCTGTAAAACAATTGATAGTTGTTAATTGGACCACGAACCTTGGCCTACAACGGAAATGATGACCGGAAGTACTTATATTTTTGGAAATTTTGTTTTGATAATTGTTATCTATATTCGCAAATATATTCTAAACCATATCCAAATAAAAATTAATATCTTTTCTCATCTCCAAGTAATTCACAATCATAGTTAATCATGAAAACTAACAATATTTAGATTTGCACCTTAAAATTTTGATTTTACAGCCGAAAAAATTCAAAATGACCCATTTTTCGGTCAAAAATTTTGGATTTTTAAAATAGTCCAAATTGATAGTCGCCGATGAGCTGATTCTAAATTTTCAAACCGAATTTAATTATCTCTTCCCATTCCTGAGATATTAGGCTTCAAAGTTGCACCTCAAAAAAGTGTGTTTTTTGACTATATCTCTAAAATGGGTAGAGATACAGTCTCAGCTATTATACCAGTCGATTCTACGCACAAAGTTACATAAAGAAATGTTTTCTTCGCATATATGTTCTTTGGAAATATTTGGTGTAAAATGAGAAAAAAGAAAAAAACCGGAATTTCAGTTTTTCGCTGGAGAACTTTTTGGCTCTAAATCTTTTCATTTTTCAGACTTAAGTAAATACAGATGCGCTGATTTCAAATTTTCAAACAGATTTCAATTATCTCTTACCGTTCTCCAGATATTTGGGTTCAAAGTTGGAACTGAAAAAAATCGTTTTTCAGGAATATCCCTAAAATGGGTCAAGATACGATCTCGACGACTTCACCAATCGATTCTACGGGCAAAATTACATAAGTGTACCAATTTTCAGATTAATATTCCAATGGATACAATTTTTAGAGCGAAAAAACGAAAATCGCGAAAATCGAAAAATCGCCTGATGAACCCCTTGCGATTTTTTTCGATTTTTGACGATTTTCGTTTTTCCTCTATAAAATTTGTATCCATTGGAATAAAAATCTGAAAATTGGTACAAAAATGTAATTTTGCCCGTAGAATCGATTGGTGAGGTCGCCAAAGTTGTAACTGAACCCATTTCAGAACTATTCCTGAAAAACTGATTTTTTCAGGTCTAACTTTGAACACAAATATCTCGAGAACGGTAAAAGATAATTGAAATCGGTTTGAAAATTTGGAATCAGCGCATCTGTATTTACTTAAGTCCAGAATATAAAAAATTTTGATGACAAAAAGTTTCCAAGCGAAAAATTGAAATTCAGGTTTTTTCGTTTTTCTCATTTTTCACCAAATCGTTCCAAAGATCGTATATGCGGAGAAAATATTTCTTTATGTAACTTTGCGCGTAGAATCGACTGGTGTAATCGTTGATACTGTATCTCTACCCATTTTAGAGATATGTTCAAAAAACACACTTTTTTGAGGTGCAACTTTGAGGCCAAATATCTCAGGAATGGGAAGAGATAATTAAATTCGGTTTGAAAATTTTAAATCAGCGCATCGGCGACTATCAATTTGATTTTTTCAAAAAAATCAATAAATTTTACCTAAAAATGGGTTTATTTGGGTTATTTCACACCCTGGAATGGGCTTAAAGTGCTTAATAATGATTTAGGTGTTCATAATTAAAAAAATAAGTTTAACACGATTATGTGTTGCATTTTATACCCAAAAATGAGTTGAAAAGTGTCTAAACATATTGTATAGTACATTTGGAAATTTGTCACACCTTAAAATGGGTAAAAAGGAACCCAAACCTGACCTAAAATTGGGTTTAAAGGGTGTCAACAATCAAAAACCAAAATTTTGGACTCATACATGGGTATTTTTGGAATATTTCAGCTGTATATGAAAAATTTTACAGTAAAAACCTACAAATTGTAACTTTTTATATTCAACTGTAATTAGAAATTACTAAAAGTTAGTTACAAACAGGGAATGTAACCGAAATAAATACTGGTTAACGGTTAACCCTTATAGAGAACGTTATAATAATAAAGGTTTTAGTTCGAAAACCGGTTTTTAAAAATTGGAAACCGGTTTAAACCGGTTAATACTCGTATATAAATTTAAAAAATTATTAACATTAATTAAAAAGAAAGTAATTATAAATATTTGATTAAAAAAAATTATAGAATAAATAATTTAAAAAAATAATAAAAAATTACCATCTGAGAAAATATAACAATTAAAAAAAACAATTTAATTAATAAATATTCACAAAAATTCCCGTAATTTATTCAGAAAAACGCAGGTCACTTTTCAATTTTAAACTTGCCTGTGTTGACAAAGGCCGTATTTATTTGAACTTTTTAAGTAACCTTAACGGCCAAAGAGACCTACATTTATGACTCTCCAATAAAATGTTAATTATAAAAACTGTCATGATTCATGTTCAAATACAAATAGAAAACACAGATATAAAAAAAAATATTAAATTTTTTTCTCGCTAAATGATATTAAAATAAAGTTTAATGTTCGCTAAAACCGGTTTATTTTTTTTTTGGTTAACGGTTACCGGTATTTTCGGCCTGAAAAATATCGGTTAAAATTACGGTTAAAGTTCGCAATTTTCGTTAAAAATATCGGTTACCGGTTTTTATTAACCGGTTTTTTTAACCGGTTACATGCCCTGCTTTTTACCAAATATTTTTACAAGTAAATGCATTGAAATCACATAAGTATTTCAACGCGAATTTGTTTAAGCAACTGTTTTAACAGGTTACCTACTTGATTTTTTAAGCACTGGCGTAAATATTAGAACTATCAATACAATTACATAGGAACGAATCAAATATGTGCATATTTAAAACGAGTATCATAGTTTTATATAATTTATTAAAATTATATTATTAATTATTGTGGCGCTATATTAACTAATATAGTTTATATTAAAAATAAGAATATAAATAAATAAATTGACACTGTTATTTTACTTTATCATTTATTATTTTAATGTGTCAACATTTTTATAATTTATGACAATGATTTTATGAATTAATATCATATACATTATTATTAATATACCTAAGTATACGTAAAATATAATTATAAATCAATAAATCATCACTAGAATCATCACTTTTATAATACATTTTTTAACAGTATCTTTACTTTATTGATATTATTTATTACAATTTGTTTTTAATAAATAAAACGACATAATTAATATTCTTTATACATAACATACGTGATTATGAATTAATAAATTATCACTGCTATCGCCACTACTTTTAATATATTATACTGTTACGTAATTTATTAAAATACTAGAATATCAAGTAACCAGTAATGTGTTTTAGTAATATACGTATTTATCTTTGTGTATACGATCTATTATTTATCAAATAGATCTAACTCTAGGAAGCAGCAGTCAGTATCAGCATGCGATCTAGTATTTCACCGGTTAATTACAAGGCTTGGTAATTGCGTGATGGGTTAGTAATTCGACACACCCACGTTATAAACGATCTTCGTTGTAACAGTTTCGAAAGCTTGGCTACTGTGGAATTTTAAACTAGATTCTTAGGAATCTTCACAAATAAATGAGTAACTTTTTAATAGAAATATTAAGAATGGTGACTCGAACACCAAAACTTAGAGATTTAATATGTATAATAATATTTTTGACTACCTCCCTAATTATTTTAGGCAAAAAAGCTTAAAATAACAGTTGTAAATCATTAATATGTGCATCTGAATCAATCAGCAAAATTAATTTTACATGCCTTGTAACCTTAGAAATTATTTGTGAAAATGACGTAAATAAATCCAAAAACAGCGCTAGTACGGAATTGAAACTAATTTAACGGTTCATATGTCAAGTTAAGCTGCGTTAATATATTTTTTTATTATTGGTTATAATTACGTTTAAATGAAAAATATTTCATACTCTATTTTTTTCGGTGATTTACATTATTTTTGTACCTAATTTTTGAGGTCATGGCGGTTCGTGAACTAAAATTATGGTGAGACAGAACTGAATAAAAATTTATTGAAATGACATTCAGACAGAATTGTCAAGAATAAAAACTACTTACCGAAACATTGTTGTGGATACACAAATGCCTAACTTATAATAAATTTAATATTCCCGTCAGTGCAAATGAAGTTCTCAAATAATTCGATGCTGATATTATTAACAATATTAATAATGCTACCTCCAAATATGACTACGGTTGAAACTAGCTTGTCTATATTAAAGAAATTAAAAGTCCGCAAAGAAGTTGGTTCCGAAGAAAATTTTGATACGGTTCCATCAACGACAAAAATTATTATAAGTGTAGATATTGTTTGTATGTAAATATATTTCCTTTTTTTCCTAATTCAATGATTTTGTGTTACTTAATAAATATTATGATTACTAAAAAAAGGTAATTTGCCCCTCCCTAGGAAAGTTTCTGGGTCCGCCACTGTTTTCCTATGTGTTTATTAAGATAAGATGTAAAGTGTAGCAGATTGGCAAATGCATTTTAGGTTCGCATCTGAATTGGGATTTTGGCATTTGTTGTAGTGCGCAATGTTCGGTTGTAAGTTATTTGTTTTGAGTGAAATCACAAAAGTCGTTCGCGGCAGTAAAGTGCCGGATTTATTGGTTAGTAAAGACAGAACACGAAAGACGAGGGCCACCAGGTAAGATCGTAGTGTGCCACGACACCTACACTAGTACCAAACGGAAACGAATGTACAGATATGCTCATAGTGTCAGAACATACGTTCACGACACGATCGACGATTGGAGACGATGGATTCGTCCCCAGTTAATTCGTCCTTCGACAGAAACTGTGACTTACTTATTTTGTCACACTCATACAATCCAATATAAAATCATCGTCAGTGTTACTAATTGGTCAGTTACATTTTCATACAAAATTACCCTTTACATTCTAAAGCTCTTTTCAATCACAGTTGTTTCTTAAAAAACTTTTTTTTCATACGTCATAAAAGTGACATCTTTGTGAAGCGATTGACAATGTTGAAGTTTAATTTCTATGCCGCCGGATTTAAAATAAAATAAATAAGTATACATAGAAACTATGTATAATTAGCCATTAAGAAATAACTTTTAAAATAGAAACCTGTAATATCGTCCTAAATGTCACTATAAAACTAGATAAACTAAGAATAAAGTTACTCAAAATCATCTACAGTTGAGAGATTTAAATTGAAAACCTATAAATTGAACGCCAAGTAGTAAATTATATTTAAAATTATCTACGTTTGAAGAAAAGATAGTTTTTGTCATTCAGGGTAAACGTATCACTTTTTCTGTTAATAACACATTATACTATTCCATATCTCAACAATATTTCAAACATCTTATAATTTATACTGCGGGTCAAAAATTCTGTTTTTACAATAGATACATTGACAGATCTCGATGCATTGATTTTAAATTTCCAAGCAGAATTTGATTCTTTTTTCAACCTTGATGAGATATTTGATTTTTAAATTTTGTCGCAGAAATTTTGTATCCGTGACAAAAATAAAAAAAAATCCTTAGAGATTTTTTTTTTTCTAAAAATTATATCTCTTGGAATAAAAGTGCGCAAAAATTTTTATTTAGGTGTTTACTATTTTTTTATTTTTCACTGAATCGGTCAAAGAACGTATATGGAGTGATTTCTTTTTATAACTCTTCCTGTAGGACTGAATGATAAAATGGTTGAAAATGTATCTCAACCCTGTCTTTTGGAATATACTCAAAAATACACTTTTTTAAAATACAATTTTGACACCAAATATCTCAAAATGGAAAAGATCTCTCTATATATAATTTAATCTTGAAATCCAAAATTTTTCATCTAAAATTCGGGTGTAGGAACCCAATTTAACTGTTAGAACCTAAAATTCATATTTTAAGATTAACTATAATTGAAAAAACATAGGAATATTTGAAATTCAATTGAAAATGTAAAACAAAATTCCTTTACTTCTCCATCATTTAAGCACATAATGATTTTGAATTAGACACCCCTTTTTGTATATAAAATCACATAAAAATTCTCAAAACTCATTATTTACATATTCTAACAAATAATCTTACAAGTTATTTATTCAAATTTCAAGTGAATAACTTCTAACCCACAATGTCTTGTTCATCAACTACGAATTTTATTCCAAAAACGTCGACCCAAACTGAAATTTCCCATAAGTCAGGATGAGTTTCTTTAGCTGACATAAGCAGCGAAGAACACGACATAAGACAGCGTTAAGCCACCTACATCTTTCACTCCAATCACCCACATATACCGGAAACATGTCAATAAATAAAATCTAGAAACGTGGACGCACGAATATGAGATTCTCAAACACATAATTTATTTGGTCAATATTTTTAAATATTTTTATCATAAGTAATATAGAGCCATTAATTTATTGGAAAAATTTACGAATAGTTGCTGCGTAGTAATAGACAAACGAGTGTCAAAATGACATTTATATCATGACAATGAAACTGGAGTGATTTAAGAGTCATTTTTGACCCGAGTTGTCGTTACTTCGCAGGAATTATGAGTAAATTCTACCAATTAAATTCATAGCTCGAATTATATTTGCTTGATTATTTCACGAATGACAACAGTGCAAACATAAAATTTTTGATATTAACAAAATGTAATTATGACTATGATACTGTGGTTTTATCAAATTTCTTCACTGAAAAGCTATCTATGGCCATCAAATGAAGCATTTTGATTGGGTGAAAATGACGTGTGTGGAATAATCAGTAAAATTATAAATGGTTAATGTAATATAGTTTTGGCCAATATAAATTAGAAAATAGTAGTAATGTTTTAAGTTAAGAGAGGTTATATATTACATACTTATACTTTATTATAATTTTATTATAATATTAAAACTGTAAACAGTAGTCATTCGTAAATGAAATAAAGTATGTATTGTCTTTTGTTTTTATGAAGCAAGCTAATATATTATTATTATACCTCCTGTTAATTACTTTAATTTACAGTAAATTCTTTCTCATTCTTCCTTTTAAAGGTCTTGTTAATGACACAATTTTGCCCTTAAAAGTAAACTTGAAGTTTAGATGGCAATGTAACTATTAAATAAATAAATGATCTGCTGAGTCCCAATAGAACCGCCGTTTCCTCATACTACATAATTATTTACGCGTATTCTATTTTAAGCTCTGTTTATGTATCTAACGTAAATTCTAGAAATGTTTATCAAAGATTCTACTATGTCTTGTCACTTTCTTTCCACGGGAATTAAAATTCTTAACTACGAATATATTACAGGGCCGTAGCTAGACAATTTTCTACAAGGGGGCTAAAGACATCTAAGGGGGGGGGGGGGGGGGCTTGGGTATGTAAAATAAAAATTTGATGATGATTTATATTAATACAAATTCTATATCTTAATCCGCTAAATAAAAATAATTATAATTTATTCTGTTGATCAAGAAATTTCAGTGTTAAGGTAATTTTTTGCATTCATCATTTTAATTATACATTTCGAAAACAATATGTAGCTACTATAATTTGAACAGTATTTACTTGTAATAAATTATCTAAAAAAAATTCATAAACCATATTTTCTATCATTTCAAATTTTCTATCAGCTGCAGTAATATGATCGCGGGCTAGTTTTTTATTTTAAAGACACAAATTTACCAAAAAAATACCAATAATTTCTAATGTACACCAAGACTGTCTGTAAAGTACTTAGACAATTGAGAAATTTCATAATTTTCAATAATTTCATAAATTTTAAAAAGAAGATTTTTTAAATTTTATTCTGATAAGTTGTAGGTAAAATGTTTTATTTTGCACAGGAACACTCTAAAAGTCACGGGGGGTATATATTTTAGTTATTATTCTAACAATTTCATAAAATATAAATAAATAAAACGTAACACTCTTTCAACATCAAACATTCGTAATTGTGAGTAATTATAAATAAGTATAATAAATAAATACAATCGATGCCGGATAAATTTGAGCAGCCGGTTTTTTGGGCCAAATTTCAAAGAACAATTTGACAATTTAAGCCCTTAATTGGAATAATGTCTCTTATAATTAGGACAGTTATGGTGACTGTTTTTTACAGAAAGTGAAATTGATCTAAATAAATTAGGGCAAAAATTAGAGTACTTCATAGTGAGTAGAAAAGATAACGGTGTTTAGTTTTTATGCAAATGATTTTGACCTAATTACATTAGGGTTGGAATTGCAGTACTTCTACTCATTGCTCCGTTAAATGATTTTCACGGTACTCATTTTGAAATTCCTTAGTCGTCTATTTCGCTGCCTCTTCCGGATACATCTTATTCGTACCATAAAAACTCATTCATTGGACTTATAACGTAAATTACAATTACAAATGGTGATTTTTAATTGGTTACATTAGGGCAAGAATAAGAGTACTTCATATTGAGTGAGCACCCTTCTTACAGGTAGTAAACATTACGATGACTCATTTTAACGGGCGTTGATTTTGATCTAATTACATTAGGGTAAGTACTAGAGATCTTCAGAGTTTTATTTTAGAATTCATTATAAGTTCGTTTAATTGGAGTTTATAGTAGCTATCGATAATAATATATTTATTCTAAAAATATATTTTTAAGCTAAACGACACACCTAATATTGGGTAAAAGTCATGACAAAATATACTTAGGATGCTCAATGTAAACTTATCTTATAAATAAACATTTTCTATAAATTTTTCTCGCATAATGACATTTTTATCTGAAGATGGCTGAACCTGACGTGACCTCTACTTTTGGGTGTGTTTCGAAATGTTTTTTCTATTGTTGTATCGAATTTCTTTATCGCAAGATATCTATTGTCAGTTTTGAATATATTACGAATTCCTTGACGTTTGAGTTTTGGATATTTTAGGAGATGGGTAAATAATATGCTAAATTTGTAAAAGCTATAGATGTCTCTATTAATAAATATAAATTTTGAGCTAGTGAACTTATCAAACGAAGAACACACAGCGCGGATTATTTTGTCAATTTATGCAAACTTATTATAAATTGAAATAGATACTTGTATTTGAATAAGAATGTATTTATAATTTAATATAGACATCATCAATCTATGTTCATTTCTATATTATTGACGTTACATAAAAGTAGATACAAAATACATTTTTATGACTTTGCCATCTAAATACATATTTTATTCATTTTTTTTAATATTTCTGCATATTTTTTTATGGAAGAGCATTATGGCTAAAGAATATATTAAAAAATATTTTAAGGTCTTGTTCTAATTATTATTCTTTTAATTACGTTATGTTTCAAAATAAAAGAATTACATATATTCAATTTTAATTGACGTAATTGTGTAATTTGGAATAAATAGGGATTAATAGTATATTATTCAATGAGCATCTAATGTGTGCTATTACTCATGAGAATGAAGTTTGCCAACACGAGCGAAAGCGAGTACTTTATCCAGAACTATAACATGAAAAATATATGTTTATTAAAACCAAATATGTCCTCACATTTCCCCCCCTATTCTGTAACTCTGTGGTTTATTTTTAACTAGTTGCTAATTTTTTAACATTAGTAATATTTATTTTTATTTGTCCAAAATTTTAGAAACTTTATTTCTAATGTTATTTAACTACATTTAGGCTTAAAAAAAAGAAAAGTATGAAAAACGACAAATTTTGTGCAACTTTGGCTTTTTATGTAAAAAAACTTACTTAAAAGTAATTTGGTTTTTACTCTTTTGACAGGTAAGATTTAAATTTGACATAACAATTGAATAATATTATTTCATCGAACTCTCAATATTATTCAATTTTCAACAGTTACGAAATTTAATTAATTGATAAAAAAAGATTGAATTATAGTTATATTATTTGACAATTGTGGATAAAACGTATTATAAAATGTTTATTATTTATAAATAAATAATTCAAATTAAATAAATAAATCGACTCCTTGGCTACGAGCGATTTATAATATGGTTATTATTAAATTAAATGATTATGTTTTATAAAATCATAACGTTACAAGTATATTATTGATTTTCTATTCCTGTACTATTGGGATGAAATAAATTAATAAGTGTGTTGTATTTTTGTATCAAAATATCAAAATACTTAATGTTTTGGTTCTGTTTTCAAAAATGCGAATGATTTAAATTTAATGATTAAGAAAAAAGTTTTGTCTGAATAATCTTTGTTAATCCTTCAACTGAAAATGTATGTACAGTCTCAAGAATAAAACCTTTGTTTATTCCCGTATTAAATAAATAGCAATTATCTAATAATATAAAATATGCCAAGTTATTTTGTAAATGTTATAAATAAATATAGTTATACAATAGATTATGGTGTAGTAAATTCATATTTTTATGAGAAAATATTTTTCTTGATTTTGATGTGAAGAATAATTTTCCAATAATCAATAAAGCCTTAAACATCATTGATATTTATGTATTCCGAAGTTAATAACCATTTGGTTTAATACGTCTCTAAAACTAGAACTATTAAAATATCTATTCGTTTCGAATTCACCAATCAAGATGTAGAATATGTCAACCGCATGCGATTCAGTGTTTCTTAACAGCCTATAAAATATTATTATTGATTTAAATACATACACAGCTGTATCTATAAACCTTCGAATATCTCTATGTGCATTACGAATGCATGTTCGATGCTCTCTCTATGGGATCATTCTCGAAACACATATCGTAAATAAATGCAAGTAATCATAATCTTTATGGTTCTATTTATTCACCTAAATATTCAGAATTGTTTCGAAGGAAACATGAGAACATTGTTTTATTACTTACTAATATTTGCAAAATGGTATTTATTAGTTCATAATAAACTATATACAATATTTATTTTTTTTACTTTGCGTTAACAATTGCCCTATTATTATATCCGAAAACGAAAATATTATATTAAAACAGTTTAATAATATAAAATATTGTTTAACTGTTTTTGGTATTTTTGTTGTTGCAAAATTGGTACTTCTAACATTTGCACCCCACGTGTTTTTAGAGCATTTTTCGCTGCGCTCGTCGAGCCCCAAACAACTCATGGAACAATATACCGTCTTCTAAAACTTGTATAATAATCTACCAAATTAAAGGAATTTTGAAGATTTTGATGTGTTTTTTTATTTATTTGTTACTGTATATAATTTCATAATAATCTGATTAATATCAGAAATGTTTAAAAAACAACTTAATCAACCGGAGCTTGTGTAGTCGAAGTTCTTACCGTACGAGAAGATTTGTATTAGGTACTTTGGTACTCCGAGTATTCAGAGTCGCTTGGTATGTTTTTTGCGCCAATAGCAGCAATTAACTTCAAATAATATTAAAGTATTTGTAAAATATGGGCCACTTGATAATTCAAATTTATTTATTTCCAACTTTTTATAGTTAATTTTACCCATTGCTAGACGACCAAATTTACATAAAATTCATACTGTAAGTATTTTTAACGTGAAACAAAAGATATATTATTTTCATAGTTATGATTTGATATTTGATTGACAGCAATGTATATTTGCTTGTCTCATAGAGACCATATTTATTTGGGACTTATTAATTTTTTATTATTTATGAAACCTATACTATAATAAATCCCCATGTTTCTCGTTAAAAAATACTAACGGTGTGATTTTCATAATTACTATACTAATAGAACATTTTCTTGACAATGGTAACCAAATAATAAATGTTATCAGAAACTTACGACATGTTGCTTTGGAAGTAAGTTATACTTACAAGAATGGTGGCGCGAAAATTAATTAATTTCTCATACAAAAAATATATCGACAAATATATTAAGTTAAAAAAAATGGTAGATCAAGTAATATAATGTTGATAGTATCTAATCACTCATTTGAGAAAAATAGCACAGATAGTCATAGGGTCTACAAATTATAGTGCACTCTGAACCACTCGGATACAGAAATGTTATTTTTAATTGATTAAAGATTGGTGAAGCTGAGATTTGAACCTTACACTCAGTTCGAATCGGAGCGCGTTAACCAACTAAGCTATCCAGTCACAAGCAATGATATATTTTCTTATTTATTAAACAAGTGACATATTATGACAATTTCAAATAACTTGAAATAAATTCATAAGTAATAATTTCAAATCTGCAAATTGTAATGCCCACACGTTGTTATTTAGAAAAGTCATTAGTGAAATTCCTTGCAATGTTTATATACACTGTAATACTATATAATAAATACCAACGTAGGTCATGAATAACTTTATATTTTTAATATATAAATTTGCTTTACATAGTTCTCATTCTAGTTCATACATAAATCCTTTGCAATTGCAGTTATTGCTAAGCAATTACTCCCTTTAAAATATGTTCAACGACATTATATTTTCATACCGAATAACACGTCTCATATTTTAAAAATGATTGCAGATACCAGGAATTTGTTCAATAAAGTTAAAGTTTTCAAAACTATAAATTGCCTTTTTGGAAATTTCCAATATATTGATTTCAATATAGGCAAATAGAAAAGTATTAAATACAGAACTTATTTTGGTTGTTATTAATAGTTTTGTATTAAATAAATAAATTTTCATTATAACATGTATTTTTTTATCTTTGATAAAAATCAATGATTTTTATTAAAAGAATTAACATGTTATAAAAGAAAATAATTTGTGGTATCTTAAAAATCAATAACATAACTAATTCAGTAATGAAAAAAATAAATTGTATTGTAAAAACACTTACGATTTTTGATGTTCTGATCCATCCTGCCTTCTAGGAATGTTATAACTATAATTCTTTTGCTGTTTAAAAATTTCTTCTCGCTTCATTCCAATCAGTACAAATCTGAAACTGTCAGTCCATATATTATATATAAAATTAAAATGTTTTATATGTAATTTTTGACTATATAGGTATATTTTAATTTTTACTTTACTACATAAATATTTGAATAGCATATAAATATAACTACTAATAGAAATATTATATATATATATATATATATATATATATATATATATATATGTGTATATATTATATATTATAATCAGGGTCGAAAAATTACGATTTATTTAAAAAAATCAAAAATCATCATGAATAAAATAAATCATGATTTTTTTATTTTTAAAAATAGTGTTACTTCACATTTTTAATTGTTTCAAAAGCGATATTAATTATTCATTGCATAAACGAAATCTGTAATAAAACTAAAACGATTCATCTCAATAAAACTAAGAAGAGTAACAAAGAATTTTCACTTTTAATTACACAATTAAATACTTAAATTTTGCTTCTGTTGTATGACAACAAAAGTGTATTATTAATAGTTTTGTAGAAAATAATTCAATTTTTATTATAATTTGTGTTCTTTTTTATATTTGATAAAATCAATTTAAAAAAAATATTAATTATATTCACTACTACTAAATTGAAATGAATTCAAGAACAATTTTTACTATATCTACTCCACTATTCTTTATAAAAAAATATTTTGTACTTACCAATCATATTGTTGCTTCTTTAATAAATATACCATTTGAAATAACTCTTGCTGCATTGCTCTTTATTATCTGGAATAAATCCTGCTACATATCATCTACTATTCCTAAAAATATCTAAAGAAGTTTATAAAAATTGTTTCATCTGTAAATGAAATGATTATAGTATTAAAGTGGAGATGTTGGTTCCATCCTCTATGAATTTTCATTTTATGTTCAGAGGATGGTTAAGCCCTGCCACCACGACAAGGTCTCTCCACGTCGGCAATGGGGGAAGGGATGGTTTTAGGTTTTGGTTTAAGGAAAGGATGAAGACTTAATTCTATCGCGACTTAAATCTAACCGAACTTAAAACTATTTTGGCGCAACTTAAATTAATACAGTGTACTTCTCAGCGAAAAGGGTCAGGGGAATTGGCATGAAAGCCAAGAAAGAAGTAGAAAATAAAAACGAAATTGTTTATGGGAATATTGTCTGCGTACAAACTCACTCCACAATTAGACATTTCAACACGCTAGCGGTCAGACACCCTTCCGGCCCTCCAGTACTAACGCCCAAAATGGTAAAAGGGCAGCAAGATGCACAAAGCACATCCATAACTCTAACTTATAGACACGCTAATACGAGGGCGGTATCACAACCAATGTTCCCTCTAATTTTTTCGCTGACTGCGCGGTGCAAAATATATAGGAGCAAAAATTTTCAAAACGTATGTAAAAGTGTGCAAGTGGGATGGCGAATTTTGTGCCATTTTTTTCTGAAACCATTGATTATGATAAAACATAATTTTAAATTTAATAATTTAATCAGATTTTCTACTAGTAACGGTCAGTTTGTCAGTTTTGCTGTTTTATTACGTGCGTTTATATTAATTTGCAATGAATTGGGAAACTAATCACAGCGACAAGGTTCCTGTGGACATAAAATAAGCGACAGCGATATTATTTTATTTTGAAGTTAATCTCATTTTGATGTAACGGTTTGAATTGGCGCTGATATAGCACGAAGTAAGAAGAAGATGTAGTGGACAGTGAATATAAGAACGGGGGAGGGGAAGAATGTAATGAATGAGTACAATTGTAATTTTTTATTATTTCATATAATTAAAAATATAATATAAAATGAATAACACTCTGCTATTATAATGTCAACATAAACCAGAAAAAAATTAACATTGCATTTTTTCCCGCCTATATCTCATATTTGTCCATTCTTTGTAAACTTCATCTATATTTATATTTTTTTCATTTATGTTTGAATATTTTCCTTTATAACCTATAATATAATAGTAAGATATTATATATAACAATAATATAGGAATTCAACAGTTTACTTTAAATCTTCGATATTTGCACTTTGAAACAAACTATAAAACAAGAGAAGAAGGTATACAAACAGAGATTATATGTGAGGGTTACAAACCACGTGTTTGCAACCACGGTCGCTATGCTGTATACAAATTGCATTGACACAACAACGAACTTCCCTTTCTTAACATAAAGTAAACCAAGCAACGCTGGATGACGTGTCGACGTTTAAATGTCAAAGGCCGATTTCAAAAATTTTGTTGACCCTCTAAATTTTACTTTTTTTGTGGAATTTGAATTTTTGTCATTTTTAGATACAATTCTTTTATAAAATGAAATATAAAAAATGGTGCGCAGAATACAGAAATGACTGCGCAACTTTAGAAAAATTAGTGCGCGGCCGCGCACCCGCGCAGCTTACAGGGAACACTGATCACAACCCTTCCGTGCAACCCATACCAACGACCAGAATGCTGTAAGCAGAGAAAGGAGTGCCCGACTTTTTATTACTACAGGGTATTGCATATTCAAATTAATTAATTATATAAATTCTGTACAAAAGGGGACTTTAAATTAAAAATTGTTTTTGTAAGGGAAAAATTAATGGTTTATATGGGTGTATTAAAAATGTAAATCTGCTAATATTTGCTCAAAATATGAGATATTTAAAAGTTACGTAATATCAAGAGATTATAAACGTTTAAATAATATATGTAGTGATTTAAAGATTATACTCTTAATCTGTATAAAACTTGACACATTATTAACCTAACTTGTATCAAACAGCTCATCCTAACTGAAAACTTCACACATCATACCTTATATCTACACATCATATCTCACATCTAACCATCACACTACATATTTAATCATCACATCTTATATTTAATCAGAATACCATCTTTAATCATTGTACCTTAAATTTAATCATCACACCTTATATTTAATCAGCACACCTTATCTAATCATCATACCTTAATTTTAATCATCACACCTTATATTTAATCAGCACACCTTATCTAATCATCATACCTTAAATTTAATCATCACACCTTATATTTAATCATCATACCTTATATCTAACCATCACACCTTATATTTAATCATCACACCTTATATTTTATCAGCATACCTTATATCTAACCATCACACCTTATATTTAATCATCACACTTTATATTTAATCAGCACACCATCTTAATCATCATACCTTAAATTTAATCATCACACCTTATATTTAATCAGCGTACCATCTTTAATCATCATACCTTAAATTTAATCAATCATACCTTATATTTAATCAGCACACCTTATCTAATCACCATACCTTAAATTTAATTATCACACCTTATATTTAATCATCATATCTTATATCTAACCATCACACCTTATATTTAATCATCACACCTTATATTTAATCAGCACACCTTATATTTAATCACCATACCTTATATTTAATCATCACACCTTATATTTAACCATCACACCTTATATTTAATCATCACACTTTACATTTAACCACCATACCTTATATTTAAGCATCATACCTAACCATCACACCTTATATTTAACTATCGTACCGCACCTCTAACCATCACACCTTATATCTAAACTCCGCACCTTATATCTAAATCTCATCTCATACCTAATGTGTCAAGTTTTATCTCTTTGTATTTATATATATATTTATTCATCACACCTTATATTTAATCACCACACCTTATATTTAATCACCACACCTTATATTTAATCATCATACCATACCTTATATTTATTCATCACACCTTATATTTAATCACCACATCTTATATTTAGTCATCACACCTTATATTTAATCACCATACCTTATATTTAATCATCACACCTTATATTTAACCATCACACCTTATATTTAATCATCACACTTTACATTTAACCACCATACCTTATATTTAAGCATCATACCTAACCATCACACCTTATATTTAACTATCGTACCGCACCTCTAACCATCACACCTTATATCTAAACTCCGCACCTTATATCTAAATCTCATCTCATACCTAATGTGTCAAGTTTTATCTCTTTGTTCGAGAAAAAAAATGTAATATAATTGCAAGATAAGAGGTAAGTTAAATTGAAATTCTACTTAAGGAAATTTAATTTAAATAGAGAATTATAAAAATAACTATTCAGAAAAATTATATTGTTAGAGTTGTAACTCAGAGAGGACATTACTCTAAACTCAAAATTGGACTTACATATTTGAGTGTTGAGAAAAAACTGAAGAAGTACCTGCTTCCCCCCTTATATCTAAAGTTATATCTAGAAAGTTGCTGGAATCTGTAACAAAAATATAAATTAGATTATTCATATATAAAAAACAATTTTCTTGATTCATGAACAAATATGTGTACTGTAATTATACATTGTACTCTAGTTTCAATGAAATAAAGTTGTAGTAGATCACAATTAGTTATTAAAATTCAAATTAAAAAGTAAAATAATAAACGGTACTCACCTCATGACTGCTGAAACGCTACTGAAGATTTCTGCGCGGTTAATTATCATTTAATCAAATGATTAAAGGTAGGGGGTTTACGTAATAGCTAACAGTTATTAAATGTTTTGTTAAAATTATGGTGTGATATTAATCGTTTAGTATTAGCTAACGCTATCAAATATAAAATATAATTTAAATAAATGATATACTTAAATACAATTGATACATATTCCTGTTGCTTTTAGTAAAGTTGCTCAGAATAACGAATGTTTAATATAAAAATATTATCATGTGCTATCAAATCACTTATGCTGTTACGATGAAAATAAATACCACTTATGTTGCACTTAAAGAATAATGCACACATAGTGTCTTTACAAAAAAAAATGAAAAACATGGGGTGTTATTGCTGAAAGGTTTAATTCTTCAGCAAGAACTAGTGACAGAAGAGGAATTCAATTTCTTTGTCGTAAAATTTCAATGACGATGAAGGTAACAATAACATTTTGATATTGACAGTTTTCTTATTATGAAATAAAAATACCCTTAAAATATTAATTTTTACACTTACCAGTCATTCATTTTATTTTTTATATATTCTTTTTTAAGCTGTTTCGACTTTTTATTATTGTATAGAGTGGAATGCAAAATTGGAAACACATTTTTTTCTCGGAAGTTATTACAGGTACCGAAAAATTGTTTAAATTAAAATTTTAGTGGCAAACTAAATCTTTATAAATTGAATAGAAAAAAGTTTAATTTTCGTAGATATAAGTACTTTTTTAAAAAATGTTATACTTTGTAATTATTACACTAACTAATAGAAAACATATTTTGCTTTAAAAAAATTTCAGGGTTGTTACCTTCTAAACTTGATAGTTTTTAAGATACATATACTAAATGAAAATATTAAATTGTTTGCTCTATCCATAAAGCTTTTATGTACAGTGTTTGATTATTCTTCAATACATGTTTATAAAGTTCATTGCTCGCTATTGATCTTTTACAGTAATTATATGTGATCTACTAACTCTAACAGTTTTGTAGCAAATAATTAAATAATATATTTTTATCTTTGATAAAAAAATCTGTTATCTTAAATCATGATTTAAATCAAACCAACCCTGCTTTAAAATCGGATATCTAGATTAACTCCAAACCTAGAGTTGTCAGAAGTGCGAGTGAAAAAGTAGGACTGGAATGAAAAAGCGAGTTTCTTTGTGCACTGCGTGCGCAGTTCCCACATAAGAAACGGATCACAGCAGTGGACAACGCTACAAGAAGATTGGATATGTGCACGTACTGCACCTCGTGTATTGCTCTCTGTGATTTACTGTATATGGGAACAGCCATTGCAGGAAGCGAACATTGCCTTGTTTTTCTCCACGACTTTTAACCCTACAGTAAACCAACAATGCCTACTACCGGATTGCAGTTCACGCACTTTAATTGCAATAATTAATTGCTAATTCGATAATTGAATATCGCAATAAACCTGCATTCCATTTGTCATTCTTTTCACTTCTTTTATATTTAAAGTTAATACGGTTGTATTGATTTAAATCACTTGTTCTGCTATTGTTGTGTAACATTTCTAATTTACGAAAATTGGGGGAAAAGTAATGTTACCATGTGGCAATAGTTCCAAGAACTACTAATTATGTTTAACTTCGTCGGTAAAACGACTTTACTGGTTTACTATTTTAAACTTACAACGCAGAATTCTTTTGCAATAATGTATGTGATTTTTTGTTAAATTTACTTTCAAATGTGTAACAGTAAAATCCTATTGTAACGACATCGACGGGTTCCCAAAAATTTCGTCGCTACAGCCGAAAGTCGTTATAACCGATAATAACAAAATAACGTTATCGTCCGTGGGCTTTCAAACAAGTAGTAACAATTTTGATGTTATAACTAGTTTGTCGCTATAATCGGTAACGTTATAAACAAATTTTATTGTAGTGTTTTATTGTTTCTTTAAATTTTTACTTGTTCTTTGCATTATGTTTTAGTTCATAATAAATGCTATTTTGTGAAACACGTTTTTAAAATTAAGCTGTATCACAATAAGTAAATTAACTGTTATGATGCGATGTTTTATGTAAAAAAATGCACCTTATATTTCTTTTTATATACGTAAGCACATGCGAACACTCTGACAGGAGAAAATATTCGGAACAATAAAAAACATATTACCAGTGAGTATTTAATTATATTCTATTCCAGAAAATAAAAAAAAAATGTATAAGAAAAGTTTCCGAGAGACAAATATAAATTCCCGTTTTTTCCGTGTTTCTCATTTTTCTCCGGTATTTGTGGAGAAGACCTTTCTTTGTATAACGTTGCCCATAGAATCGACTGATATAATTGTTGAGATTGTACCTACCAATTTCGATATATACTCTAGAAGCACATTTCTTAAGGTGCAACTTTGAGAGTAAAAATCTCAGGGAAAATTTTTTTTATATAAAATTGAAACCAGCTCATTGACCTATATATTACTAAGGATTATTTCCAGAAACCAAAATTTTAAACCCAAAAATGTGTATTTTAGTATAATTTTGAATGAATAAATACAAATTTACTCTAAAAGTCGAACAATTGTATTTTTTTAATGTACATTCGATTTCTTTTTCCGACAGGTTTATAATCTATGCTTTGTTCGGGAGGATAGCTATAATATGATATATTATTTGTTTCTATAAACAGGGCAAATACATTTAATTTTAAGAAAATATACCTACCTACTGCATTAAAAACTTATTACACATTACCCATATTCTTTATCGCAAATATCAGTAATGTTATTTTTTACATTTACCAGAAGTCACCTTTCGGGAACTATATCTGGCGTGGAGATGGTGAGTATCATATTCTGGAAGGTGTGAAAAAAATAATAAGCTATTTCCTCGCCTGCTTATCATTATGATCTGAACAACTGCAAATGTTGGCATTTACAATAATGACTGCATTGTAGAATGTCTATCATTGTTGCAGCAATTTAAAAGTATCGCATCTGGGTACAATTTATCCGCATTCACAGTGGCACGGGCAAAGGAAATCGACCGTGATTCTTGTTGTTATTTCACGCAATCATATTGTACCGTACGTGATACGAACCAACGATTAACACGATACGTGTGAGGTGAAAATTGCTTAGATTTTTATGATATCGATATCATTTTCTTCAACACGTAAACAATATTGTACCAGTGAACCAGTATTTTTAACAATACATTTCATATGAACATTGTATTCTTTTGACTTTTCGATACGATGTTGTGTATTTATGTTCTGTTGCACCAACAAGTCTTAAATTTTAACCAATACTTAAACAAAAAAATACAATCGACAGCAATGTTGAATAATTCATTTGACATTTTATTACGATGTGATATTGTCTATGTAAGGGAAACTTAAAATTTAAGTAATATTTGTGCAATCAACTCTTAATGTCTTAATAGGAACTTAAAGTTAGGTAATATTAGAGTTGTACGTACTCGAGAGAAATAAACAAGTCACAAAGTACTTGGAATTAAAAAAAATTAAAGAAATATTATAATTAACTGGATGATGTTAAAATGAATACAAACATATTGTAAATATTCAAATAAGGTACATAAAATGGATTTCAGGTAAGGTATAGATTCACATTAGAATAGGTATATAGTAAAGGCAGTAATGAAAGCATAAAAAAATAAGATTAGATAGGAAAAAGGGCAGTAATAATAATATCCAAGAACTCAATGTGGTCTTGCACGATTTTTCTTTTTAGCTGTAATCAATAGAATAATGAAAAAAATAAGACCCGTATTTTTTATTTTTTCCCAAATTGACTTTTAATAATATGTTTTAACTTCCAAACTGACAAATTGAATAATCTTCTGCAAATATAGTGGCATACAAAAGCTTTACGATGCAGACTGTCCACTTTAACAACTTTCAAACGTGCCAAACCACAATATTTGGGATCTGGCATCCACACCAGAACTTACAAACGTTTCATTGCGCCTTTTTTTAGTATGATACTTTAAAACGATATAACATAAAATGTAAATAAAAAAGAATTACGTAATATAGGCCAACAAACTAGACATTGTAGGTTCGATTTAAACAAAAAAAAAAAGATTTTCTTAATTTTTTTGCAAGATCTTATTCATGAATATTGTCGTTTGATAAGAAGAGCAGAGATAAACAACAAATTCAAATTAAAAAAGTGGGGACAAACGTGAAAAGCTACTACGAAGGAAATGGTTATTCTATAGTAGAAATAACAAAGCAACGCTTAAATGTAGAGAATACACACTAAGAACTTCATCAGAGAGATTGGGACATACAACAAAAGCAGTAAAAGTAGGTAAAAAAAATCTAATTATAAAAGATACAAATTAATAATGTCAATACTATGGAATATACTTACTGGGCGAAAAGAAAAAAGTGTGGTAATAGCTATGAAGTGATTAGTGAAGGTGTATGCTTTGCAGAAGAAAAAAGGAATCTCTAAAGCAACTAAGGACATTATGCAGGGAAGTTTATAGAGAAAGAATGGAAAAAGGAGTTCTGATATTAGATGATTTGAAGTCAGAACAAGCCTGGACGTACTTAAGATAAGAAGTTTTAATGAATGATGTATGACTATGTATCACTGTGTTATAATTAAACTATAAACACAAATAATTATAATAATAATAATAATAATATTATTATTAATAATGTAACTTTATGTTTACTAGATGTGTTTTTCGAGCGACTGTAAGGGTTCTGTGTGCGTGAAGATCGAAGCAGGTTGTAAGTGATGTAGAGGCAATAAGGCAGCTCAACTTCTCGCTGTACGCATTTGCATGGACCAATCAATCATTGACAAGTGACTGTGGATGTCAGATCCAATCTGTGTTGCTTAAGCCGCCGGTCTAGTTGCTTATACAACAGTCATCACTACCGACGGCACTTGAATTCCTTTACAAACAGTTCAACTAACCACAACGTGCTCAAACAATTTACGAAAACACCAAAAACAAAACAACCATTACTACGTTTCATTGTTATGATAATAACGAATAAATGGGTATTTACTTAAAAATGGAAATGAATATATCAAGTTGATTTTTTTGTACTAGAGAGAAATATATGTGACAATAAATATATAAGGATTATAAGACAAATAAAAAAGTCAATTATCTCAAATTTGAAAATATCAGCAGTTAAGATTGTTTCCCGATTTCAGGAAATTAAGCTTGAATTTATATAGACAATAGTAAGCAGGGTAACTAAGTCATAATTTTATACCATACAATTTGGTAAGTCAGTACGGTAATTAATATTTATTCCATACTGTTTCGTATTTCCATTTTTATAATTGTGATTTCAGTCAGGTAAATGGGAGTTTACGGAATTATTATTCTTTACGGTACTGTATATACAGGATGGTTTAGTTTCGAACATATATTTTGTTACAGTTCAAAAAGGAAATAATTTTTTGAATACAACGATATAATACACTTATGGACCAATTCTGAATAAATCTGTAAGTCTTACAGATCTGTAAATCTGTAAAAATTTGACAAAAACGCATCAATTTTTGTTGAATAATGTAAAATTATGCATAAGAGTCTGTGAGACTTACAGATTTGTTCAGAAATGGCCTATTAGTCTTATAAATAAATATAAAATAAATATGATAGAAATAAGAGTGCTATGACAGAAACAATTGAATACAAAAAAAGATACATAAATAATAGATTTATGTAGTATTCTAAATTTTGAACAATATATAAATATGTACCTTCTAAATTTGTTTTTGTCATATCATTCTTATTTCTATAAAGTTTCAATTTAAATTTAATTATTTTTCATTTGTATTATTCTTAAAGCTTTTATTATGTAAGACTATAAGTATAATAATTAATTGAAATCACAAAATTATTTCTATTTTGAAATTTTAGGAAAATATATATTTTCCTATGTGAAAAACTATTCATTTACATATAAAGTAAATTACTATTACCGTACAGTTTTGTCAAAATAAGATGAAATAATTGGATAATATACCGTCATATCAATTCGTACAGACTTGATCACGAAAACGTCACTGCCAAGAAAATTTTATAAATTAATATTTATTAATAATGTAAAACCGGTAAACTATTGAACAAACCACTGATGTATTGAATCATACCAGGCCTCAGAAGTCTTAAAATCCTCACTCTCCAAGCTCGGAATTCAATTGACATCTACGGCGGTTATGTTGCTCCTAATTCTTAGTTAAGCTATTATCTCGCTAATACTGTAAAATACTATTACAATTTAAAGTATTCACTTAAAAAATATGCTAATATTCCCACTCATTTTATGTGCATATTTGCCCGATAAAACTAAAAGCCATATTTGTTTACATTTTTTCCCCCTTGAATTTGAGATAGCGAGCGCTCTCAACAAACTGTCTCTAAGCTGTTACTGATAACCTGTACAATTCGTAACAAATTCGCGTGGCTTCTCCGGATGCTCGGGATTCCTACAGCGCTTGGCACTTACCCCGCAGGGGCAGGAATCCGCGGGATTCTGTTTCGCACCTCAGCAACACAAGATTAACCATCTCGCCACACCTGATGAATGGAAGAATCCGGCGCAAGTGTTAGGAATTTTTATGCGAAAGTGAACAGATTGAGGAATTCTGGAATTTATGGAGGAGGGCATTAAGAATTCTGTGTTTACATTTCAAGTAATGTATTGGTGTAGTTTTTGTATCAGAATTAGAGAAATTGGAGTGATTATGGATATTAGGGCACATTAAAACAATTAATTGGAATAAAATTTTACCGGCAATTCTTGTTATCAAGATCACGACTATTTGTTGCTACGAAATTTTTCTAAAACAACAAACGGGATTGAGCTAGGTAAAAATTATTGGTAAAATTCGAGTCACGAATAGTATTCGGCATGACAATATATATACAGTATGTCCAACGAAACGTGGAACATTAAGACTTTAACATGGAATTTCAAACAATTGCGGATAGTCTTTCTCCTGAAAGATTTAACGCAAAACTACAAAGTTGTTCAAAATTCAATTCTATATCAGATAAGATCCTAGTTGATGCAACAGCCCGGCTGCAATATGAGATATATTAAATATAAAATGTAATATTTTTGTTCCTTTGGTGTGCCTTTAATCTAGTGAAGTAAAACCAAATTTAAGCTCCAAATATGCAATAGTAGAACACTGCCAAAAAGAAAAACATTCTTGTGATATTTAATTAGTTTTTCATGAGCTGTACAATCTTGTTTCGCTGTTTTCAATTATTGTTAAAATTCAACATTATATACAAACTGTTGATTTTAAAAAGTTATAATAAAATTATTCATTAACAATTCATTTGTTAAAGCAGCCGAGTAATTTTGTATAGGAAACCGCTATTCTAAGTTAAAACGTCGTCGATCATACGTGAGTGAAATGTCAACATTTAACTCATAGTCGCGAAATTACTGCGGTAATTTTCACTAGTGAAAATTGTCAGCGTCATTGGGACTTAATTGATTCAATTCGTCAGAATACGGTGATGTAATTGGACGGCAGATTATGAAGCAGAATAGTCAAGAAAATGAGAGTACATATTTGTAAAGAATTTACGAAAATGTGAAAATTATTATGTTTGGCGTCTTATAAACTTTTTATTGTGTTTGAGATATGAATATAGATTTTAAAAAATAACAACTTTAAAAAGGCAAAAGTAGATTTTCTTTTAAAAAAATGCCAATTTTTATTGGCTTACATGTTTTTAATCAGAATAGATAATTAAACTTTCTTTACTTATTTAATAATGTATGCAATTTAAAAAAAATAACAAAATTATAAAGACAAAAAAATAAAAATAGAGTTGATTATATATCATCTATAAAATATTATTAAAATAATACATTTTAAATTATGTTAAATACAATTTTTAAATTGTTTTTCAATAATGGGCAAGTTGAAGCTATAAAATACTTTGTTTATGGAATTTTAAGGAGAAAATAATATGTTATTGCACAAGTAAAGTGAAAAACATATTCGTTAAAAATTTCTTTATGAGCAAATAATATGGTAGGCGTTGCAAATTTTATATAAATTTCATTTATTATTTCATGGAAAGTAAAAATTATGTTTTGGAAAAGAAAATAAAAATGCGTGCTATAATTATTTCATTTTTCGATCATGGAATGCCTGCACGTGTTGAGCCGTTTAATTTTTAAATTTAAATTCACTCGTCGAAGGAAATTATCCGCTGAAAACGATAATTCCCATCTTTCTTTGACCCGAAGCAATTTACTAAAGTGTGAAACTGCTTGCTCGGATTGCCTCGATAATTGCCAGCGTATGCTGCAGGAAATTCCTGTAATTATCATAATAAAAAACTGAGAAAGTAATTGTTTTTAAAACGGGATTCGTATTGATGATCCGCAGGCCGACAAATTGATTTTAAAGTGTTGAAGTCCACGTGAGCTCACGTGTAATTATACCCGAATATGATACTTATGAAAAGTTCAACTTGGAATATCATTAACACAATCATCAAGCTCTTCAATCAAACCTAATTATTATAATTTTCACGTGAAAGTTATAAATTATTTTTACAACAAAAATATTATTGTTAAAAATTATTGGAAATGTACTAATAATGTTAATTTTAAATTGTTTCAATTTAAAAAATGTTTCTGGAATAATAGGAATTTATGATACAAGTATATGAAGTACCTATGATTTTATTAATGAATTACAAGGTTTAAAGCACGATCGAAATAAAGTGTCACAATATTTTACCTCCGAACTAATTACAAAAAAATGCAATACAATAATTTATTTTTCTTCAAACTTCAAGTGGCATATTTTGTGACTTGATTCGCAAGCTAAATTTTTAAATTTATTTCGGTGGTATAGAAATTAATGCCACTTTTAGAACGTTCGAAGAAAATTTCTCATGTCAAGTAGTAAATAATTTTTGAAAATATCTACCCTTGAAAAAAAATAGATTGTGTGATTCGGAGTAAAAGTGTCTTTGTTCCCCTTGCATGCAATTGCCCCACTCGTTTTGATCGCCATGCAAACTTTTACAATCGTCACAGAACGTATCACTTTTACTCCTAATAATACAATTAATTATTACTTGATTTATATACGACCGTATTTCTAGATGTTAATAAGGAAGTAGTGATAGTAATTTGATCAATAACTATCGTATTAACCATTTAAAAAATATATTGTACAAAATTAAAATGCATAATACGTAGTATAGTTTTATATTTGAGTTCATAATAAATTCTCGAGAAACGAAAATGAAAATTTTTCGATGTGCACTTTTTAATTTTAGTTTACACTTTATCCCCATAAGATTTTTAATAGCACAAAATTAATGCCTCACTAATTTAAATTAAAAACCAGATCCACATATTATTTGTGAAAACTGTTGTTACTTGTTCCTGTATAGTATACAAAAACAAAACATTGCCGCCCTGGGCTATAGCTCCCTATAGTCCTTCCCTAAATCCACTAATGGTTGACCTAGGTGACCATGGTTACCAAGTAAGCGGTAGTGAAAAACAATTGCTCATGGTAAATAAAGCTTAAAAATAGTGGGTGTCTAGGATAGGAGTGAAAAACAATATTTTCATGTTTTTATGCTTTTTCTAAAAACATTTAATTTATTGTTTATAACCAATCATAGACTGGTCCATGTCAAATTATTTTGATTTTATGGGGTTCAAGATTTGGTAGATAGAATGTCCAATTTTGTAGTTCTAGGAACCTGAGTTCGAATCCCACTTAATTAAATTATTTACTTTCATTTCTCCCATAAAATATCTGTAGTGTACTTTCCAAGCCAGCTTGTTTGCATTAGAGGTGACAATATTAATTCTATATAATTTTTTACATAAGAAACTTCAATGCATGTATAGAACAGAACATTGATTAAATTTGAAGTTAGTAATTTCTACGAGTATGACCGCGCTAATCATTAGAGAACATATATTGTTTGGTTTGAGGAATCCTCTTTGACTGAGTCATCTTTAACACGGTGAACCGGTTCCGTTCTGCCTGGTTTGACACTTAACTAACCGTAATAACAGCGGTTAAATATCGGACAACAAGAAATCATTTGTAAAATTAATATGCATGGTGCCTATAGCAGCTAAATGGCACCATAAAAACATACCTTGTTTTTGCGTCCAGCTGATTGCAGTTATATTTATGCGATACAATAATTGCACTGGGAGACTGCGACTTGCTCGAACAAGTCGATTGTGTTTTTATCTCGAGTCGAACAGTGAGATATGTGCTGGGGGATAAAAATTGTTTTATTTCTTGTCTATTTTACGACTTTACCTCCTTCTGTTATTTACTACAATATAAATAAACTCCGATTTATTGTGCTGCAATTTATAACAAGTTACTTATTATGTTCCACGTACTAATAGCTTCTACAAACGATATTCTCTCACAGGAAAAGCCAGTAGAACTTGACTTTATATTACATTTACTACATACTTATTCTTATCGTAAAATTATTTAAAATGTTCAAAAAATACTTATGTCTCACATAATAATGTTAAGCAGTCAAAATCATAAGAAAATCTTATGTGGACACCACTTGACTTTCTTGCACGTCTATTCAATTATACACATTTTTTGTTGCAGTTCATGCAAATTTAGTTTATTTTGGCATATGATCTTCCAATCAGTTTCAAGTGCTATTAGGCACTACCAATTGAAATAAAAAAGAGAGATGCACATCTAGATGTTATAGCACTCCCAAAATTTTAACATTGTACAGCTACACACCGAAATTAGTCGAAATGGATTCAGAGGTGGTCAAACTGTATGAAATCTGGAAACCAAAATTTCTCGCGATTACAAAAAAACAAGATAAAATTCTGAGGTAACTTCACAGAGTGAATTTTCTGGGCACAGGATGATCCGACATTTTTTAAGGTGGGAACCTACAGTGTTAAAAAAACAACTATTACTAAAACACAGAAAATACAATTAAGTAGAAAAAATATTTATTTTGTTTAAAAAAAATAGTTATTGAACAAAAAATTAACGAAAATTATATAATAAATAATTTTTAGAAGCCTAATTAAAAAGACACCCAATAAATTGCCTTACAATATTTATTATAGTTAAATTTACTTCTTCTTTCTTTCTTTCTTTTTCATGGGACAAAGTATGTCTTAAATAAGTCTTTCTTCTTCAAAAAGAAAAAGTTCCTTGGCGTAGCGCCCTTGACAAATAAATTTAAAAAATGTACCTATTATATTTTTAATTTTAATTTAAAATCGTCCTCATATTTTTTATTTATTTAAAACAATAATTTTACAAACAAGTGAATGTTATACTTAAAATCGTATTTAGTATCTCCAATTCTTATCGCGTAACCCTTATAACATTTTTAAATTTTAAAAGGAGCCTTATTTTCCGCTTCTCTTCATTTGCAATTTCTACATATGTTACTATGTTCTTATAGTTACTGCTTTTTGATATATCAGATCCTACTGAGATTTCCACTTTTTCATTTAATTCAAAATTATGTCGAGTGAGTCAGTTGGCTAGGCACTTGTGTGGGCACTAGTTTTTGTCGTTTTAATTCTTATCGCCACAAATCAATAACTTCAGCGTGAGTTTCAGCTAAGATGCAATATTTTCTAATTTGTTATTTGTCATTATCGGTTCAAATTCTTTATCTTGTAATCTTACTAAAAATGTGCCTTCTAGTCACAAATTCCTTTTAAAATTTGGATTATTATCTACACCAGCTGCCACCAATCTGCCCTTTCTTATACATTTAATTACGCACTTAACTATTAAGACAATAATATATTTAGTACTTAGTAGTATAATTTAAGTGCGTTGAAACCCACGGTATAAAACTGCGGAACCATTCACACACTCCATATCCCCATAGGTAAAAACGCTGACAATAACATCGGTTCTGTTCTTATGGGATTCCATTATTTGTGCCCGTTCCCGCGAGTGTTCTCGGGGACAGAAACACCGTCGGTGTCAATTAAGGGAGAGGCGGAGTGTGTCGGACAGAGTTCCAGCTCCGTGCGCTCGTGTGTCTTTGTTCTCGCCTTATTATTGCACTTGTAGCGTGCGATACGCTCCCTGTACTGCTCGATATTACATTATCCAGATATTTTGTCCTGTCGCTCGCTTAACAAACGATGCGGCCGATAACGATCACGAAAATGGATGAAGATGGAAGACGAGATGTTCGGATTCTTTTCTTTTCTTTACAGCACACAAATATTTCTCTGCAGTTTATTCTATTCAAGGTGGCCCAATGAAAATTATTAGCGCAATTTTTGGTCACTTAACATCAATTTTGCAAAAAACGCTCGAACATATTAATTTAGTATAAAGTCATTTGCTTAAGCCTACTTGATTGGAACCTTGAATCAATTTGTAAATACAATATGTTATAACAGCAAACAGAAACATAAACAGAAAAAAAGTATCTTATTGGTATTTTCTTAAAATATTTGGAGCTATGGATAGTAAAATGTATTAGACTATTAAGTTTATACATACTTTAATTATACAGGATGGCCCAATGAAAATTATCAGCGCAATGTTTGACCACTTAACATTAATTTTGCAAAAAACGCTCGAACACGTCAATTTTAATATAAAGGGGGATACCTAAATGGATTAGTACCAATGGCTTAAATTCAACCCTAAAATGGGTGTGGACTGCACCTCAAAAAATTTAAATGGAAAAGGGTGTCAAACATGACACAGTTCGAAAGGCCTTTCAATTATCTTTTCAACAGTTTTTTTATTTTTCAAATCCGATCATTAGTTCCAGAGAAAAATCGTTTAAAACAAATTTTATCAGGTGTGCAAAACTGCAATCAAGTAGGCTTAAACAAATGACAGAAACTCAAGTATCAGTTTATTAGGTGTTCAAAATGACTATTTTCAACTTCCATACAATAATAAAGATTTTGCTCAAAATTTTGGATATACGGTACGTTGCCGTAAATCTTCTAAAAATCCGGGTAGCGTGGCATAAACTTTAGACTTCAAATAACCTTACAAAAAAAATCGAACTTACAAATTACTTGTTTATTACAAAAAAGTTATCAAAAGAATTGTTTATTTAGTTTCTGTCATTTGTTTAAGCCTACTTGATTGCAATTTTGAACACCTGATAAAATTTATTTTAAACGATATTTCTCTGGAACTAATGATCGGATTTGAAAAATAAAGAAACTGTTGAAAAGAGAATTGAAAGGCCTTTCGAATTGAGTCATGTTTAACACCCTTTTCCATTTAAAATTTTTGAGGTGCAGTCCACCCTCATTTTAGGTTTGAAGTTATGCCATTGGTATTAATCCATTCAGGTGTCCCCCTTTATACTAAAATTGACGTGTTCGAGCGTTTTTTGCAAAATTGATGTTAAGTGGCCAAAAATTGCGCAGATAATTTTCATTGGGCCACTCTGTATATACAATTATACGGAAGATTTCAACGCTTGTACAACGTATTAACCTCGGTGATTTTAATGCGAGGCTAACACACAAGTATTTACTAACTACTGTATTTTATTTTTTCCTTAACGCTTAATAAACTAACCGTGTTGTATTAGTTGTTATGGTTTTCACCATTAAAATCTATTACTATATTGTTGAAGTTGTATGCAACACGTTTGCTCTACAGCTATTTTTTTTAAATTAGCTATTTCCGTAGAGAGGGTCGAGAGCTTTTATTCTTTTTCGATCTGAGGTACGTACAATTTAAAAAAATATAGATAGTACAAATTCCTAGCCAGCGGAGAGTTGACCAGGGCTAAGCCCTTCTAAAAATTATTTGAGACCTGGTATAAAAAAAAGTCCTACATCTTCAAATATATTGCTTGTACGTTTATTAAATGACATACATTTTTGCTGCACTTCATTTAAACTTGTTTCATTTCAAAGTTAGATACATTCTACGGCTAATCGTTTTTGAGTTATATGAAAAACAAAAAAAACCCTCGAGCAAAATGCCCCTTTGGCATTGACGATTGCAATAAAAAGGGACGTGTATGTTTGAGTTATGCAATTACTGGCGTACCTAAATCTAACCTCTGGAAAATTTGCTAAAAACAGATCAAATAAAGTTGTTTCAACGTCGAAGTTAAACAGATTTAGTAATTCTTGAAAGTATTACCACATGGTAACATTTCCCACACACTTTTTCCCACAATTTTCGTAAATATGGAATGTTAAATAACAATTACAGAATAAGTGATTTAAATCAATAATTAAAAAAAACAACGTAATATATATGACCAAAAAGCCATTTCAAAAAGTTTTCAAAACTTCTGGAGTAGCAATCTTGTTATAAAATCCATTAATACACCATCGTTTCGACAATAAATCAGTATTCACAAGGGTAATAAATGGTTTTAAAAATTATTTAAGTATATGTTAAATTTACAATTTATTAAAAAAATCATAAAATACAAATTTTCAATTGTTATTCCATGTTGAAAAAGGGCCACCACCAAACTTTTGTCCAGAGGCCTCCAGTAATATAAATTTGGCTCTGCCCTTAATTGAAAAAAATATGCATATTAAAATTGTCTTATTAAACAGAAATTGTTTGCTAATTTAAACGAATTCATAGCTCTTATAGTTCTCAAGACTTCAATAGTGTACACTTAAAATAGATAAATACCCTGTGTATGAATTTTTCACAAAAACAAACCATAAATATCATCATAAAAAAATATTGGATCGTAGATGCCAAGAAATTTATTCACCAATAATAGGAATTTAAATTTTTAGCGTGAACACTATAATCCTTTCTAAGGAGACTGGAGGTAAAAAAATATAATTAATATTGTGTGAAACATAATTAATTATCTATTTATATTTTTGTCCATAATGGAAGTTTGCGAGAATAGCCATCATTTTTTATATTTTTTATCTGTTCTTCCATTAATTTTTCCTTGCGGTATGTGATTCCAGGAACAATAGATCACATAGTGGGCCGTGGAAGATTGCAATGACACCCCCACGTATCTTCTTCCTCCCCCGCAACACGTATGTACTTGTTCCATGGTTACCTACGATGACTCACACGTAATTCATGGTCGAGGTTACAATTTCTATATTGCGGGAATTGGAGAAATTCATCGATAGATGTTGTAGATACATTTGAAATAATAAATTTTAAGTACATTGACGTGGAACAAGTTTGAAAAGATTTATAATTTAGTGAATTAATTGGCTTAGTTATCTATTATAATTTAAATAATTAGCAACACTTTTCATACTAGACACTAATCCTTACCATAATATCTTAATTAATTTTTTAATATGTCTGCAATAATGAACTAGATTGCCTATAGATTAAGCTTTGTTTTAACATCAAAATAAGGCAAGATATTAATTAAACAGTGACGTTTCTAGAGTAATCCAATGTGTTACTGAATTCTGAAATTTATTTGATTAAACCAATGTCAACTTCAATTTTTATTTTGATCAATCAATAGATGCTCAAATCAATTATAACCGTTTTGTCTTTTAATAACATTTCTATGCATTCCTATCTAGGAATAAAATAATTTTAACTCTGTCAAGAACAAATTAATATGTGTCTCTAATTGAATTAATAAACCCAGTCAACTGGACGAACTAAATATGCCGGTTTGACAAGTAAAAAATTTTATTAAGTACAGTTATTAATAAGAATTCATATTAGAATGAAAAATAACTTAATCAAAAGTACATCAATATTAATTATTGCCACGACGTTAGAAGAAAATTAATGTAGTCTTGATACACGTAAAATCGTACCACCTATTGAGACAATTATATATTCAGAAAGGGTAGACAACTGTGAAAATTTTAAGTCAAATAATTTCATGCTTAGGAACGATCATTATTATTTATTTTTTGCTTGTAATTTACTTTGTTTATAAAGTTAATTATCTGTAATATAATATTTTTAAATGCAGGTCCTACAGCTTATAGTGCAACATTTGGTTTATAAGATAGGCGAATCTGGAATTATTATCGATATATTGATAATATAGTATATTTATATTATTATATATACATCCCGGTTGAAAAGACTATTACTATTAACCTAGCGATAAGATTATGTCACGAGGTGCGAAGCAACCGACGGATATAAGGCGCCGTACAATAATGGTCTTCTCAATCCTGGTATAAACTTATATTATTTTTTTTACAACTAGCACTCAAATTCCAATCCTACTTAAAAAAAAATTATGTTGAAAATCGTACGATACTAATTAACATCCAATAGAAACATTGTATTAAGCATGGTTACCGTGATAATAATAATATAAACTACCTAAGTAAAATTAATAGGTGCAATTTTTTTTTACAATTTTTTTAAAATGAAATATAATATTTTTTATGACATTTCAATTTATTTAAAATAATTGCTGTGTATTATTTCAACGTACCTTGACTTCGTCTCGACTTGAATATGTTTATAGGAGTGATTTATATGTCACGTAGATCGATCGAATTGTCAATTTATTACTAAGGTGTTTTCAGATAAATAAATTCATAAAACACACGTGGGTTAGAAATTATAACTCACTTTTTGTTGGTAACCACGTTATAAAACCTTCTCTACTCTATTTTTTATTAAATGTCATTTGAAATGTCAACTGTCAAAATTTTTTTTATATATTTTATATCTATGATTAAAAGGTGTTGGATAAAATATTGTTTGGCACACTTATGTTAATTACCTAAGTCACTTGTGAAAAATACCCCACTCGTCTTGATAGCCTCCTAAGTTGAACATTTCTCACGTGACTTATTTTTAATGTACCATAAATAACTATTATTTGTTTCGTTTGAGTTGTATGGTTTCTTGTGATTGTCCATTTTCATGTTAAAAGGTGTTCGAAAGGAATAATTTTACTTATTAGTTATAAAAATTTATTTATTTAACTTTTTGTAATTTATAAAGACAGTTACGATGTATGTATTTATTTGTTATATTGGTATCCTTGTATGCGATAGCAATAGGTTTATTTGCTTAGCAATTGGAAGCAATTTATTGGTGAGCAAAGCAAATATAAAACTTGATATTCCGAATGCATACAACAAAACCACGCGTTGCCTAGCAATAAACAATAATCTAGTTGAGCTTTAATAGGCATTGACTTGGCGCTACTGAGTTAACCTATAAAGAAACCACAACCGCTCCAATTTGTGTGTCACCGTGAGAAATGATCCTGCTGAGAAAAACACATCCACATCGACATCGACGTAGGCTGCGCAAAAACAGCGCAGCATCCAACACTAAAAATAATAAGAGAGCCAATTTGTCCGAGCTAGGAAAATGACTAAATAAAACATCTGAACCCCTGTCACTTTTGCCTTTTTGCCGGCTGCTTAACCAAGAAGCTTTTGGCTTGAAAATCTGCAATTAAAATACGCATAATTGCAACGCCAAGTACTTATTAATTATTGATAATTATTACTAATTATTATTGATATATGGGTCGAGTACATGGATAATTTTAATTAAGTAAAAACTGTAAATGAACGCATTTTTACATCGTTAATTTCTACAGCAACTTCAGAGTTTTACAATTTTATTCAGCTATTTATAAATCTCTTCGTGTTTATTTTTTTTATCACATCTTACTGTCTAATATAATAAGTTATCAACTGGTATATTTGTTTAGTTAAAACAAGAATCTGTTGATTATTGTTGGTATAATGACAATTCCCTCAAAGTTTGTCACCCAATTGAATCATAGTATTTTAGTGAATTAAACCAATCAGATTCAAATCTCACTGACAATTGTCAATTACCGCGAAATTTACACGTCTAAATAGGCGTTGCTTAGATACAAAGTCTGTTAAAATTGTGACTAGTATTTAATTTAAAAATTATACATATTTCGAGGAATTGTCATAGCGAATACCATTCGTAACTAAATTGTACTTTTAATTTTTGCCTACCTCACTCCTGCATGTGCTTAAGAAAATCAAAACGACAAGAATTACAAGTAAAATTATTAATAGTATTACATATGACAATTCCACTCAAAATTTGTCATCCAATTAAATGATAGTATTTTGGTAAATTGAACCAATCAGAATCAAATCTCTCTGACAATTGTCAGTTACGGGCGGACTCGTTTGATTTTCAATCATTTGTGACCATAAAGACAAAAATTCAAGTAAAATATATTTATTTCACTTCGAAATTATTAGATTTTTACAATATTCAGTGGAAGTTCGAGATGAATATTGGAAATCAGAAAGAAAAATTACTACATTATAAGATAAAAACGATAAATTTTAACGTTTCTGTTCCACGTAAACGAATTTAATAGATTTTTTTTTTAATTGATTATAACCAAATATCACCACAAACCTTTCTCTACCATTTAGAAATGCTGATAATCATCAACAAATATTGCTAATTCCACCAAACTAGTGGAGTTATCTTTAGAACTAAATAATATACTTAATCCTTTTTAAGATTTGAGATTTGAGTTAGTTTGACGTTTCAGGATGTTAACAAGAGGTATAACTTTTGGGCTAAGTAATCAGGGTTAGGAACTAATCCTTTTACGAATCTGGGTGTAAGTGTTTAATCATAAATAAATAATTTATAATTACTTTAATTAATATTTAATATTTTTTGTGTATGTTATTTAACCCTATGTTTACTCATAAAATAAACGCTTTAATACATTTCTGTCAATCAATTTACACCGTAACTATAATATAGCGATACTCTATGTTTACTGATAAAATAAAATCCCGGTGTCAGATTTCGGTTTCGGTTTTGTACGTTGTCTAATAAGAAGGCAAAATTAGTCTTTGTTGGTGAAATGCTTGTTTGATCATCCAACAACTTCTAAGGACCTACAACTCATAGCGATTGTACCCTCAATTTCATTTCTCGCTAAGTCCGGAGCACACTAACAAAGTGAACTATCGCTAACATACTCGCTTTGCGTTTGTTGATTTTTGTATTTTTTGTATTACTAGAATATTCCAGAAGTTAGGTTATGGACAGATTTATGGTGAAACTTGCATTGATTGCGTCTCTGAGCGAGAAGTTTTTGTTCTGAGAAGGATCTATCCATTACATGGTGGTCTCAGTGGACACCAATTATGGCTGGAGAATGAGGTCTTGCAAGATTTTTCATTTTTAGCTGTAATCAATAGAATAATGAACAATATTAGACCAGCATTTTTTTTTTCCAACTTGACTTTTTATAATGAAAAAACTGCTACTAAAAATGATATCCTTCAAAACGCTGCTGAATTATCCTACTTCCCCCCTTGTCCTGTGTCGTATACCAACTTCATTTCGTTTCAAACGTCAAATATGTTTTAAGTTCCAAACTGACAAATTGAATAATCTTCTGCAAATATAGTACCACAAAAGAAAACCTTACAATGCTTGAAATCACAGGCTGTCCACTTTACCAACTTTCAAATGCGCCAAACTACAATTTTTGGGATTTGGCATCCACACGTGGATAACTTCACACCAGAACCTAGGGATGTCATAATTTTTGTAACTTTTTTTTAGTATTATAATTTAAAGCGATATTATATACAATAAAATTTAAATAAAAATGAATTGCGTCATATTGATCAATAAATTACACATTGTAGGTGAAACAAAAATATTTTTACAAGATCTCATTGTAGCGTTTCTTATCCTTAGTGTATGAGAAAAGCCGGGTAAATATTGTTTGAGAATTTCTGGATACTATTTATAATTAGACAATCTAGGATTCCGAATCTCTCAGCGATTGTTATGAATTTCTTGGCTGAATATCAAACCTATCTTGGTATTTCTGAGTTAAATAGCCAAATAGTTATTATACTGAATGTAAAAAATTGTCTCATCAAAAGTGTAAATTGTAAATAGTTTCAAATAAGGTATACTTAATGAATTCGAGTCATTGTAGATGGATAAAAATTGTTATTAATCCTCTTCTTAAATTAGAATATTGAGTTTAATTCAGCCCAATCTATTCTAACCCTTGTCTTTATAACTTGGGACATATTTATTTGGGATTTTTTAAGTAACCTGGTAGATTAATTTTGTTTACTTGGCACTATTTAAGTAGGTTGGAAGAGTTCCCGAACTGATCCAACTAAACCAGCTATTTTGGAGGATTGGTAGATTCAACCCAGGCCTCATCCAGTTTGCCATCTCTTTCTTTCAAATTTTATTTCTTGTTTCCCATGACAGGCATGACAGCGATTTGTTTTGTAAGTAAGTTTTAGATTGAAAGGTTTGACATTTATTTTGACAACAAAAATATGACTTTATTTTAAATAGCGGTAATAACTGATGAAGACTGATTTACAATCGAAACGTCAGTGTATTAGTGGCTGCAACTCCAAAAAATTTAATGAAAAAAAGATGGTGTTTTGTGTGATTGGTGTTCAAACAGCTTCAGTCATTGAGAATGCCATTTGCAATATCGAATTACACTTGCGTAGGCCCGTGGAACAACACCTCCTCGACAACGGTTTAATATCCGGGCGCTAACAAGCTGCCAGGTATTGTTTAGTGTGTTACTTTGTGCTTTTCATTAATCATCATCTTGTTCGCTTGCTCGCGAGCAACCCTGCCACATTCACTTCATTGTTAATGCCCTCGTTTGTTAGGGATTTTAATTGTTTCGCCCGTAATGATAGTTACAAACTAATGGAATTGTAACTATTTATGACAATTGGCTGTGAGTTACGGTTATACGCCGTTGTTGTCGTAAATTGACACAGTGTGCTTGACGTTTTCATTACTGTATCTCACTTAATAGGCAAAAATCCTGCCTGTATTACTGCTAATGTATAAATCAAATATTATTATGAATATTCTTTATTCGTACTGTAAAAGATACGATCGCCTAAAACAATATCTAGTAGGATTTATTTAATCGACTGGTTATTAATAAAAGGAACAGGTATATTAGTGGATTTTATTAAATGACTTCTATTCCGAAAAACTTCCTTCCTTTTAATTTATACGAACGTATGTAGGTACTTTTAACATAAGAATATTACAAAAAAATATGTAATATAAACTTCTTGGTTTTCTTTTAGATTTTTGGAAAACAAAAATGCTTTAAACATCATATTTTTCATTTCAATGTTATTTAAAAATTTACTCTATATTCCAACAACTTCATGTTTTAAAATAAATTATATAGATATTTTTATTATATGTTTAGTTTTTACTTTTTCTCGAAGTCATGGGAGGATATATCCCCTATATAACAATACAAATTTCAAAAAAATATCTATTTATCTATCTATTATAAAAAAAATAATTTATTAAAAGAGGAGACAAGGTAACTGATTATAGAATTCCTTTTATTTCAAGGTATATTTCAATAAAATATATAGCTTCCTCAATAAAATCTATGAGAAATCAATTACCGGTGACAAATTAAAAATAATGAAACGTATTTAAATAACAATTTAATCCTCGATGAACTCATCATCTCTCTAATCAAACTGCATTTACTTCGGAATGTATATGCATTCATGCATCATTTAACACCCGAGGCAAATCTAATAACATCGTATTCAATTTCTTGCTGTGATCCTTTATACATCTGGCCGAAGAAAAACAAATCACTTAATCGTTGCTTTCAAAAACGATGGGGATTTGTAATTGCGATATAGAAATGTTTATTAAATGAGAACTGTAGAGTATATACAAAAGCGATTTGTTAATCGTTGTCTTCGCTTTACTCATTAAAAGAATTTTTATCAGACGTCACCTTCCAGATATTCTAACAGGATTGAAGAGTGTACCACAGACTGCAGTGGCCATATTTATATGGGAAATAGGAATTAGATAATATACATATATAAGATAATAAGAATTAGATTCAACAAAACTCGAACTCATATTTTTAGAACCATAATCCTTGTTTTGTATCAAATAAAAGCACTCGACACGAGCTGACATGCAGAAATGGCAACTATTTTCCATGTCGATCGGCTATTGTTTTTTTGTTTACAAAAATGACGGAGAAATGACAAAAATGTGTCATGTTAATAGGTTTATGTTTTTAGCACAAAGTTATCAGAAATATGTCATGTTTGGTAGCAAATGAGAGCATTCAACGATGAATGCAAAAATGACAAAAAATATGTCATACCCAGGCTTTTTATTACAATAAGGTTAAAAAGAAAACAAAATATAAAAAATCGTTCATTTCTTGGATTAATCATAGTTAAACCTGAAAAGTTACCGTTTTTAGTTAGCAGAAAATCGAAATAACTGAAATTTCAGTTTCTCGCTGTAGAACTGTTTTCTCCAAAACATTTTATTTTCAATTTTTCCTTTCTAAAAATAGTATCCGTTAGAAAAAAATCTGAAAATTGGCACACTTATGTAATTTTGCTCGTAGAATCGATTTCTTTTTTTTTATTTATGTGCTATATTAAAGACTGACCCTCTATAATCTAGTATGTCTAGCACGGCCTTTGGTGATACAGATCGGCTTTTGTTTTTGTTTGCAAAAAATCAGATGTATGTCGTGTTTCATATTAAATTAAACCACTCGAAAAAGGCTGATATACTAAAATGACAAAAATAGTTCGTATCGATCTGTTATTGTTTTCCTAGACTTTGTTTTTCGAAATTGATTATAATAAAAGTAGTGTTATTTTAATCCCCTGCAAAAAAGTTATTTTTTAAACTTCTAAGAAGAGTTTATAAAGCCAATAATATCTCAAAATTGTTTTACAATAATATATCGTACTTAATATTTTTTCTTTTTAAAGGATTCAACAGTAACAATAACTCTGAGAAGTTTGTTTTTCGTATTACATCCATAAATAAAAATGATCTTCTTTAAAAGGGACTTTAAGCTCCGTAAAGCAAATATACGACTATAATCTTGCACAAATTAGGTTGCTTGAATCTGATTTATATTAATGTCTAAAGTTCATGCTCTACATACACTAGGTTACAAATAATAAAAACTTTATTATGACGTGTTGATAGACATAGAAATGAAAGGATTACCATATTTTTAGATTATTTGTAATCATTTTTTTGGAATTAAATGAAAGTTTATGGAGGAAATGTCACCAGCTACTGTTCGCTTAATAATTTTAATAGTGAAACCGTTGTTGCAATAAATGTAAAATATAACAACCAATCGTTTGTTACGTTGCATTCGATTTTATCTGTGCATGTTTTAAACATACCGACGGTGATATCGATAAATAATATTTTAATTGAATAAAATTTCACTTTGTGTATATTTTGTCGATTTATGTCAGTATCTGAATAGAAATTTCTCATAAATATACAGCATCATCAGTAAGTTAAACATTGCAATTTATTTTCCAGTGGTAGGTGTGCCACGTTGTCACAGTTATCAGTAATGATGATATACTTCATCGTAAAGGGTTACTTTCTTTTCATTACTTGCTTCAAATAGTAAGTAAATACATATATAATATATATTCACAGAAATTATTTAGTACATTTATTTATTGCTATTAAAATTAACAGTGCAGTTATTAATAAGTGATACCTAACGAAATATGTTTGCAGTTGTTTCTGTGCCTAGTCCACATCATCATACTTTTTCCGCATACAAGTGTTTGCAAACATTTATCTACTTCAAAATCACAAACATAAGAGGCGTGTAAAGTAAGTAATGAGACTGGCAACGAATTTGAAATAGCTGGAGTCATTTGGTTGTCCGTTACGATTTTTTTCGTAAAACTTTTTTTTTTATAGTGCGTTCTGAGTGTAATGTGCCTAAGTTTTTGAGCACATTATAAGGGAAACTTTTACAAAACTTTAGTAGGCCTACGGAGGCAGCATTTTATGAAGGACTCGGGTTTCATACATTTTCAGAAGAAAGAAAGCGGACGCAATACGGGATTTAGTACGTTCATAAATGTCGGTGGACAGTATTTATTGTTTGGAGAAGAACTGAATTTGACTCACATCACCTTTCATCAGATTTTGACCAATTAATTGGGGAGAAGAAAAATCTGCGCAAAAATGGTTAAAAATTGAGTTTTTGGTTAGTAAAAACATTCCCGTGGCTTCTCATCTTCCTTATTCGTCTAACTTTAGATCCTGTGAGTTTTTCCTCTTCCCCAGATTGAAAAATCTCCTCAAAAAGAAAACTAATTTTGAGACACTCTAAAATATTCAAACGGCTGTAACGAGCAGCTGAAGTCTATTCCAGTATCCGAGTTCCAGTATTGCTACGATGATTGGAAGAACCGTCTCCAGTGCTGTGTGGCTTGCCAAGAAAGTTATTTCGAGGAAGACAATATGAAATTGTAATTGTATTCGAATAAAAAAATTGAAAAAAAAACAATCTCATTGCTTAATTTACTCACCTCGTATGATTAAAGAAATAAAGTATTTTTCCATATTGATTACAAGTATCTGTTTGTCTCTATGTAAATACTGTGTTTTCTATTCAAAATGAACAGCAAAAAACACGAGGACGTTTGTATAAATGTTTTTAAACAGTTTTGTAAAATCGTTTTGGTACAAACGGATTTTCGATTTTTATGAATGAGTTTTAATAAACTCTTAAATCATATATCACTAGATACCGACTGGCCTATATTGTACCTGTTATGTTTTTGGCCAAACATAAAATGATAGATATACTATTTCCATCTCTTTTCGGAGGCGGAAATATGAATTAAACGTCAAATTTAAAACCAATGTGCAATGAGTACTTCCGCCCCATATAATAAAGAGGGGATTATGTTTTTTCATTCTATGTTTGACCAAAATCTGGTCTGTCTTACGTATCTAGAGATATATGATCTAAGAATATACCTCATTTTGGATACTTTTTTTTACTTATGTTGAGGTTAATTTAACTTTGATCCCACAAAAAATAATTACGTATAGTAAGGAAAATGAACACTAATCTCATTTAATAATTGAAGTCGTCATATCTCTCCCTTCTAAACAATTGTCTTCGATCACTAAAATGTCCTTACCATTCTTAACACTTAACATATTTTTGTGTTTTTAGCACGAAACTTATACATCCGTTGCCTGAGAAAATGAAGGTAAAAAGTATAAGAACTCGGTTGGTAATCCATTATAAGTCGCTGGTTTAATCGCGCGCAATTAGGATGACAATCTTATTCAAAATGCAAAACAAGGAGCAAAATATACTAACAACGTTGCAAAACGAGAGGTAGGTGTCAGTGGGTAAAAATGGCAAGTCGTACTCATAATTGATGCGTGTGCGCGTAACAAGGCATTGGCGACAATCTTATTAAAATTATTGCTGGTAATAAAGTGACATGTCGCGATCTGGAAAGCAAACGGTTGCTGAGACTAACGCTGATGAGATCAGAAGCCACTTCTGTTTACCTACACATTCATCCTGCCACAATCACACGAGAATATTACGAATAAAACGTCCCACGGTACACATTCTTCCAATAAACTACAACCTTTGCCTTTCATTTTATTCATTCTAAAAATCATCTACTCTGTTTCGTTTGTTTTTATAACCAATCATCGTTATTTTCAATAGCTGTTATTTTATTTATATTAAGTGTAAACAAGAAAAACCAAGGGCAGAAAATTTCATTCGAAAAAATTTTTCAAAAGGATAAATATTAATGAAATTAGAAAACGAATAGTAAATGTTCTTCGTAGTGGACGTTTGATGGATTTAATAAACCAAATTTTTTTAAGAATCGTTTTGCCTTTTTCGACATTTTCATAATTATATTGTTTTTTAGCTTAGTAAAATGTGACAATACTGTAATAGAATAACTGTAATCTATTAAAAAAGATATCCGGTAACTTAAAAATTACTGATCTTTTAATTTTTTGTTAATAGCCAATCGTAATTAAGTGTCTTACTGGCACTGTTCATACGACAATTGTATGTCACAAATGGTTTTTATTTTTTTCTTTAAATACCATACCTTATATAGATGTAAAAAAAAAAGAAATCAGAAATAGTCGACGAAACGAATCGTTACTCAGTTTAGTTTTAATCGATAGTATCCGAACATTCTTAGTAACGATTAACGACATGTGAACTTGAACCAACCGAGTACTCAGTAATGAGTAGGAAGTAACGAGTATTCTACCTAAGAATAACGAGATGTTACAAGTTCTTAAAAGTAACTAAACTTTGCGTCTCTAATACCTTATTATTATTTAAAGTACAAATTAAACTAAAATATAAATTAATTTCAACTTGCTTTGGTCAATTTGGTAATTCAGTTTGAAATCAAGTAGAAAAATCAAGTTATAACATGCAACCCATATTTTCATACCATACAATATAGATTTATATATACAATTTTGTTTATTAATGTGTCAAATAATTTTATTCTTATAAATATTTCTTTTGACATTGTTGATTGTAAAGGACTCAACGCTAGTACAGCGCAGTATATTTAGAGCCTTCAATGATTCAATGAAAACGTTTCATATTTATACATATACGAGTAGTGGTATTTCACTTGGTTAGCGCGCTCCGACTCAAACTGAGCAGAGTGTGCGATTTAGGGTTCGATTCGTCGTCAACTATTAACTGCATCCGAGTGGTTCTGAATGCACTATAAACTGCTGGTTCAATACATAGAGAATTGGATGATAATCTCTTCTCTAAAATGCAAGTAAAAATGTTCGCTTGGTAGTAAAGAAAACCATTAACATAGAAGATATACATACAAACATAAATTATTATAAAACAATGAATTATAAAGATTTTTGTCCGTATTCCGAATCCACTTTTAACGAGCGCTTTTGTTAAAAGTGACGTTTGGCCTCATAAGATTATAATGTAAAAGTATGCTTCCTAAAAGCGATTTTATTATAAAAGTGTGTTCGGAATATGGGCCATTATTTTTTACGAAAATAAAATCAAATAATCTTTAGATATTGGAATGCAATGTGATAGAAAAAAAAACGGTTGAAATCTAGCTGTCAACAATTGGATCATTGTCTGTTTCTAACAATAGCAAACTATTTAGTAGGAGGTGATAATTAATTAGCAATCTTCAACCTCTGTCAAACACCTCTAAACAATCTGACACGTACGTCACAACATCACTGACTGTTATACATTCTAAGTATCGAGCACAATGAGTGCGTGAAGCAAATAGATACATCACTCGGGTGTATTTTGCCAGAGGAACAAAGTACACATGTCGGTAACAATGGCTGCTGTCATTGCTTGCAACATTCCTCGCCCACGCATCGTCTAGCGACCAACAAATAACGCTAATTCCCGGGCCAGAGGTCACCAGAAACGGAAGACTGACAAACGCCCATTATTCGGGAATGACTCACGGGGAAAGCTTTCTACGAAATAAGCTCATCAACATTCTCATCCACTTTCAATTATACCAATACAAATTTAATCTAGAATCTAATCGAAAGGGAGAAATAAATATATTAACGGTTAAATAACGTACGTTATTTAATAAATATGGTAAGCGGCAGAGGTTCTTACAGTTCGAATTTCGTACTGATTAAATTAAGTATAAGATAAGATAATATAAGATGAAGAAAGACCCAAGTACCTAAAGTACTTGTTTCGTAACAAACAAATAATATTTTTATGTCTACATGTCCGGGACACGTAATTATCCTGATCTTCATATCCCAGTCGAAATTTAGTACCTACTTTTATTATTTATCAATGTCTGTAATATTTTAAATTAGTAGATATAAGTAACAAAAAATATGAATAGTCGAAAAAATTTGTAATTGTAAAAAGTCGCCTATATTCCATGACATGTGAATGTTTGTGGAATCATACAAATAGGGACCCACAGCTTGACTTGATATTCAACTCAAATCAATTATATCTTTAACACTACTTGATTTTTCTTCTTTTTTTTATATAATTTAAAAATAAAATACAATGAGATTCTCAATAAAGTCGTAGAATTTAATTTTGAACAACTTTTTACTCTTGTAGTTTTGCTCTAACTTTATCAGGAGAGACAGTATCCGCAATTTTTTTAAATCCTATGTCCTATGTTCCGCATTTCGTTGCACATCCTGTAGATCAGAAATACACGCACGAAAGCTTTTTAACATCTTGTGTTGGCAATAAAGTACCGTGAGAAATAATATATCTCACACTATACATGAGTAAGAGACGTTTTATCTTAGAGTAGCGGTTGTTTATATGAAAATATTTTTATGGAAAAATAATCAGACAACATTAAGCTGGGTTGCTAGTTAAACAATTTAAGTTGATGATAAATAATTATGTCATTGTAGTTATTTAAGCAACAAGGAATGTAAGTATATTATATAAACTGCTACTGTAATATAAAAGATTTGAAATTATTTTTCTGTTAAAATGATTAATCGAAACTTATTCTATATACAATCAACAATCCTGATAATAAAATGAAACATCTATGTGTGCTCTTGCATTATTAAAATTTTATTCTAACCTAAAGAGATAACAAAATATATGGAAGTGCTATTTGGTTTTATGCGAAACCAATAATCAATTCAACAAGAAATAAAATCATTGAGAAACCCACGAGTACATAAAGATGCAAACAATTCTGCCTTAGTACAGTTTTATTAGCTACGCTGTCGCCATTGTCACAATACTGTAAATTATCATAAGTCACACGTTAGTTATGGGCTGAAGTGCATAAAGAATTAACATATCAACTTTACGTCCATCGGCTGCATATGTGCATATAATGCCCACATTTCACATAGGTGAGCGCATATCTTTGTTTATGTCCGTAAGCTCAGAATTAAAAACCACTTTGCCATTGTGGTCAAGATTTATGGAAGGGGTTTATAATAATCCCTTATATAAATTAAGATAGGTGTTATTTGTTCGCTACAGGGTGCACAACAAATACCCAATGAATTCTTAAAGGAATATTTAATTTTTAAACAATTTTCAATGGCTTACATATATAAATAAAATTTAAATATATCACTCTCGGCTTATTAACCATTGCTGGGTGTGTGAGTAGATATCAGTAAAGCTGTATTTACTCTAGCTGGTGTGGAGAGTGCATTACGGGACCACTGAAGCTGCCTGCCATTAGATTATAGACACCATAAATAAAACTGTTATTTTATTTTTTACGCAACTTTTTTTGACATATTACAATATTTAAGTAGGGCAATACCTAAAAAGATTTCAATGCATAATCAGACAACAAATTACAACCCAAGTAAGTTTACAAACAAAAATTAGACATTTACTAATTATAAAATATAGAGTAGTTTATGACTAACTTATAAAATTTCTGGACAACAGTGAAAATTTAATAATGAAGTATGTTTTAGGATGTATATCAATTAGTTTTGCACTTTTACAGGGTTGTAATTTTATACTTCAAATTGAAACTGGAAGAACTGAGATATATTGTTGATAAAATTAATTTCACTCAAGTCTATTTAAAAAATTTTTTTTCACGGCATTCATAGAAAGCTCTCCTTTTTTCTCGTGATGTAGTGCGGAAAACTACTTTTTCGTACTTATGTTTTCTGCACGTTTGGCAGAATGGATACATAGTTTATATGTATCCTAGAGTGGCTATGAAAAACCTCTGATTTGTTGTCAATGTCACAATATATTTTATTCCTTCAAAAGTGGAAAAAAAGTTTAAAATACCTAATCAAATCTACACCCTAATTATTTTATAAAATGTTTTACACTTGACAGCCACTGAATTTCCCACAATTCTTTACGCGTTACGCAAATGTTCAAATGTTCGTTTACGTTATTATAACTTTAACTGTGTGAGTACCTAAATTTTATGATTTTCTCTTCGTGTTGAACGTCGGTCAAAGTTTACATAACCTAATTTTCTAAGTTATCATGCTGCTGCGCCTTTTCATCCGAATAAATCGATTTTTGAAAAATGTCGTAAGAAAATGTTGTGTCTAACACTTTTTCCACTCTTATTTGAATGCATCACTCGCTACGCTCATGAGTCAAACTCGAGCTCGATTGGTAAAAAGATACACTTTCCTCTCTAGTTTGACAAATAATTATTGACCATAATATAATATCGCAAAAAGCATATAAAAATACATAAATTTATTTAATTTTATTATGATCTCCCGATCTTAAAAATACTTTCATGATGACTTTATGTGCATTATGTTAATAACAAATAATTTTGAAATGACGCAGTGAGATGTCAGATGACAATAAATTCCTTGTTTAATTATAACATCAGTATCTTTTTGATAAATTGTATGAGACAGTTTCCTATGACATCCAACCGTCATCTCATTAATCTAGATAATTCTATAGTCTTTCAATCATTCCAATAATTGGCCCTAAACCTTTCTCAGAACTTAATTATAAAATTGGTTTAAATAATTAAGATATTCCCAATATACGTCACCAGCTTAACAAGCTGCAGCTTCTGTGTTACGAATTTAAATATTATTTTGACAGGGGTTAAGAGATAACTTCAAGGGTATTTTTTGCTGCACATCTGATAAACTTGAAAAAGTTGGTTATGCCAATTTGAGAAAATAATCGGATAATTGTGAGACAAATGTCAAGTTCATTGGATATCCTACACAGTTTTTATGTTTTTCCATGTTGTTTAATTGTTTTTTGCCATTTGCAATTTCGTACAGAGGCGTATACGTATCTAGTTTGGTAATGGCAACTTTCCAAATATATTTTGCGTTAAATATGGCTGCGTTCCATAAACGCTGTAAATTATTATACAACAATGCTAATTTTTATTCTGCAGCTTCAATGGAATTTTTATTTTATGGTTAATATTGCAAAATAAACTCACTTAATTCATATCCTACATCCTCCAATCTTTAACCAAATAAAGAAAAATTGCCTACAGTCCTTTCTGAATGAGTAAAAATCCAGTGGCGTGCCAATAATTGTTTGCTTAGGCATGACCGAAAAGACTAAATTAAATAGAGATCTATAGTATTTATACTTATACATACAGTGTGTTCTAAAAAATAGGTATTTGATATGGAAAACATTTTTTGGTAAATAAAAACTGACCGACTAACAATTAAGCTGGACAATATAAATATATCTATACCTGCGTTTTATTTAATACATATTACTTCATTTTAATTCTATAATCGTGCTAAATTTACAAAAAAGAATAATTTTTTCGTCTGTCGTATATATACAGGTCAATTCCGATTGTGGCAGAGCGTTTTTCTTTTTTATAATATTTTCTGTATTTTATATTTATACATAGTTATTAATATATTGTAAAAATATTAATGAGATAAACCGAATCAAATTATAAAGATTTAAGAAAAAAATATGCAATAATAGTTATTTGTCAAACTAGAGAGGAAAGCGTATCTCTGGAAAAAGTGCTTTCCTTTTGTGTTAGACACATCTCACGACATTTTTCAAAAATAGATTTATTCGGACGAAAATGTACAGCAACGTGATAAGCTAGAAAATTAGATTATGTAAACTTTGACGTTTAGCAGTGTAATTGTTACAGTTTTGCTAATAAATTAATTCAAGTTGCTAAATTGTGAAATAATGTGAAAAAAGAAAAGAACGAGACATAATTGTCATGTTTTTTTTTTTAAGTATATCACTATGAAATAAGAATTTTTTATATAATAATGAATTTTTCTAATAATTCATTGTATAATAGTCCATGTTATACTGTTAATAACACTACATTTTTCTCTCTAGAGAGAGAAAAGTAATTTTTCTATTGTTCAAGAAGTAAGTATCCTTCTAGTATAAAGTGTGTGACATTCTATGAACATCCTCGTAATGTCTTATTTTTCTGGTGGATTTATTTGTCACTTCTTTTGTTAATTTTGATTAATTATTCCCTCTCTTCTAAAACGGAGTACAAAAACTAGTGGAATGCTCATTTCGAATTCATTTGCCCTATATTTGGCAATGCGGCAATGGAATAATGGGATACTGTTATTATTATTGCTACAACCAAATATTTGCAAAATATTTATTGCCACATTTTAATTTCCACAATAATTAAATATGAAGAAACTGTTGAAGTGTTAAACGTGAGTGATGATGTGTGAAAGTAAAAATTAATATGCAAAAAATGAAAATTAGTTTGACTTTTTCTTTTATAACTTCAAACATAATTATTATTTAATATGTGATTATACTAATCCAGATCTAATTATAAGAAATATTTATTTTCTCTCTTATTAATTAACATAATAATAATTAATACTTCACTGGTAACTGTCAGAAATTGTGTTAATTAATGCTGACAAGAACTAAAAACTTTGAAAAGTTATTAATTACGAGATAATCTCGGAGAAAAATGGCCAGGTATCGTAAACAACAATAATAATAGCAATTCACGTATCATATTACATATATTTATGTATTCAGATGTTTATGACGGAAAACATAGTAGAATGTATAATGAATTTATATGGGAATTAACATAAAATATAATTTCTATCGGCAATAAATAAAATAAATCCAGGAGCTAGGTTAAAAACGAATATTGCTGAATTCATTACGTTGCCATGACTACGGGAGGCCTCATACTCGCTACACTAAACTCATGTTACGCATTTTAACTAAGAAATAAATTGAAGAAATAATTATCTAACTAACGCGAAGGAATTCTCTTCTATTTCCTTACAGCAGTGGTTCTCCACATTTTCCATCTGCAACCACAAACATTCCAAAAGTCATCATTTAACATGTTTTATCTACAACTATTGAAATATGGGTACATTATACGTGTGATACTACATATAATATACTACTCATATTACACAAGTGTAATATGAAATGTTATATTACATGCTACACTTTTCTGTAATAAATAGAGCATATAATTTAACACATAACATTTTAATAAACTGTTAATTTATTAATAATATATTTTTTTATTATAAATATCAATATAAATAATTATAAAAGTATAATAAATACAATTTGAATAGTTATTTTGACATTTAAGTGCTACTGTGCCGCCATCTGTTAAGCTATATATGAACTACTCACACCTAACTGAATATTTAACAAATAATATCAGATTTTTTATATGCCTGTTAGTTGTAGATAAAGTATAGTATTTGACTCGCATAATATGGCTACATTACACTCGGATGATTAAATATATTCGCTACCGCTCGTATTTTTAATTACATCCTCGTGTAATATAGCCTGCATATTATGCTTCTTAAATAATATACTATTTCACCACAGAATAGGTTTATACAGAAGCGACAGAAAGACAGGGAAACGAAAATTAGAAAGAGATGGAGAATATGCACAAATTTAAAGGGCTCATTGTTTAACATCGGAAAATTTCCTCACATCTTAGAGAGAGATAGGGGAAGAGCACAAATTTAAAGGTCTACACAATGCTTCAAGGTAATAGAACTGAAAAGGGGAACATGAAAGGTACTGACACGGAGTGTCGCTTCTGTATGTTACTATTCTGTGTTTTTTACATTAACTTATTTCTTTAAAAAGTAACGTAGGATTAGGTTAGGTTACAGTTTTGTGCAAATTAATTCGTGTTTGGTAAACATGAATAGAATGAATTATTCCAATCATAGGCGTGCGCAGAACTTTTTCTTTAGGGGTGCCAAAATAATTTTTTATAATTATTATTATAAATTAAAAGTATTAAATGTCAGTAAAACCATTTATTTTACTACTATTACTTCACATTATGATGAATATTACTTGGACAAATGGTTTATATGTTTAGTAAAAATAAGAGAAGTAATTTCCAAAACCGCTGATGCTATATTTTTGCGTAAACCTGAAAATATTTGAAAATATCGAATTTTAGCTCGAAAATTTTCAAGTTTCACAAAATTTTGTTTGTAATACTTTTCAAAGAATTAGCTACATTGATGCCAAATTTACAAACAGAATTCAATTATCTCATTTTGTTTCGGAGATATTTGCTGTCAAAGTTGCATCTCAAAAAAGTGTGTTTTTTGAGTATATTTCAAAAATGAGAAGACATAGGTACAATCTCAAATATATTACCATTGGATTCTACAAAAAAAGTTATATAAAGAAATGTTTTGCCCAAATATACGTTCTTTGGAACGATTAGGTGAAAAATAAGAAAAACGAAAAAACCTAAATTTCAATTTTTCGCCTGGAAACTTTTTGTCTTCAAAATTTATCATTTTTTGGACTTAAGTAGATATTTATGCGTTGATTCCAAATTTTCAAACATAATTCAATTATCTCTTCCCGTTCTCGAGATATTTGAGTTCAAATTTATACCTAAAAAATCAGGATTTTTAGGTATATTTCTTAAATGGTTAGGTTTACGACGTCGGCGACCGCACCATTCGATTCTATGGGAAAATTTACATAAGTATACCAATTTTTAGATTTTTATCTCAACAGATAGAATTTCTACAAGAAAAAAACTGAAATTGGCCAAAAATCGAAAAAAATCTAAGGTATACCCCTTAGGATTTTCTCGATTTTTGCCAATTTTCGTTTCTTCACTCTAAAAATTGTATCTGTACGAATAAAAATCTAAAAATTGGTATACTTATATAATTTTGCTTGTAGAATCGATTGGTGAGGTCGCCGAAGTCGTAAACCAAACCATTTAATAAGTATATCTGAAAAACCTGTTTTTTTAGGTATTACCAAAACTCAACTTTGAGCACGAACATCTAAAGAACGGTAAGAGATATTTCAAATCGGTTTGAAAATTTCAAATCAGCACGTCAAAATCTATCAACGTGCATTATTTAAAAATAAAACTTTTCGACTCAAAAAAAGAATATTTTTGGATTATTTTGTATTTGTCAACAAAATTTTCCGTTAAATACTGCTGTTTGGTTCGTTTTAACTACACAAAACTTTGATATGGTGTTATAGCTTTTGAAAATAAAAATGAGATAATAAAGCGACAGAATAAAATTAAAAAGGCTTAATATTTAAGTCTAGAAAATGAAAAGTGTTTGAGAAAAAAAAGTTTTTCGGAGAAATTTTAAAATTTAAATATTTTTTCACATTTCTCACCTAATCGTTCCAAAAAACGTACCTATTCGAAGCATACATTTTATCCTTTTAATAAAACAGTTCGAAATACGAGACAACGAAACAAGATCTAAAAAATATCAAAAATATCATCTTGTAAGTAATATTTTTCACATAAAGGTTGTCACTGTTGTGTGCACTCTCCATGTTAGTTGAGGTGCCCAGTTGAGACGTCTGATAATCGTTCTGTACGGTATAATTATATCATTACCGATTTCTGCAATTGTTTTACATTTATATTTATATATATATATATATATATATATATATATATATATATATATATATATATATATATTCGCTCGACATTTATAAGTTTATGTAAAAGGTAGAAAGCCAGAACCAAATGATTTATGAGTTTACATAATTTTGAAAAGATGAGCTACTCCTTATAAAAATAATTGTGAAAGTTTAGCTGTGTTTCCTCTAATCTGAATATTCATTTCTCCATCCTCATGTGGTGAAATAGCTCATTTTATCATCGCATAATTCACATCAAGTCCACAAGTCCTCGGAGTAGGCCATGAATCAAGAGGCGAGAAGTAACACAATACGCCGTATATTATAACCACAATGAAACTGGTTGCCGACTGCAATCCGCAATGTGTCCTGGACTACCGAGGTGCCAAGAACCATAAACCGTTCTCTGTCACCAACGCGAACAGGGAATGAGTTATAGGCGAATGGGGATCGCGCATAAATTAAATTACACTTTTCTTCTATTGGTTCTTCAGCTCTTCAGGAATTGTTCTTAAACTCTAATAGGTTTTTCCATAAAATATAGTTTTAAATGTTAGTTTTTAGATATTTTAAAATTTGATTAAATAAAATTGTAATCAACTTTTTTTTTTAATAAAAATCATTTATTTTTAACAAAGATAAAAAATACAAAATATAATAAAAATGTATTTATTTGTTCCAAAAATATTAATAACAATGAAAATATGTTCTTTATATATTACTTTTCCAAGTTTTATTTAAATGAATTGTTTTGGATTTTCATTATAATATTTGAATGAAAGCACCAATTTCCTCGCTTTTTCGGTTTTTTTACAGATTTTGTTTTTATTTATGAAATAAAATTTTGTTTTGAAAACAAATATGATTTGTCTGATTTTAAAAGAAAAATCAATGATTTTTATTTTTTTTAATTAAACATGATTTCTGCTAATCCTATTTAAAATATATTATTATTACAATACTTTAATCTAGATTTAACAGTACATAATTTTGAACCAAATAAATAAAGTAAGTATTCAAAACACACCATCACAAATAGTAGAGCAAAAATATAATTCAATAAATAGATCAGGGAATAGAATAAATGCGACCAAATTCTTAGCCAATACTTAATTAAAGGAATTACAATATTATTAAATAATGTTTATTTATTATTATAGTAGTGCCATCTATCTGAATTGGTTAAACTAATGTTACAACTATTGATTTTCTCCGATTTACACCCACTAAGTTTGAAAAGACACGGCGTTCAAACTATGTTGTTTGTTCATGTTTAAATTAATAATATTATTAATATTATTCTGTGACATTAAAAATAATACATATACAAAACTAAATATCCTCCAAATTTTTTATTATTTAATAAATGATCGTTGTTGAGAAAATCAATAATATCGATTTTACATTATCAAAATTCAATAACGGTAGTGTCATCTATAAGAATTGTTTAAACTAATTCTGAAGTATTGATTTTCTCCAATTTACACCCACTAAAATTTGTAAAGACAGGTTCAAAGTATGTAGTTTATACTTATATTTTTATAATTGTTTAAAAAAATAACAGATGTCAGTCCCCATTCCACTTATAATATTATAAAAATTAATAATAAGCAATAAGAAATGTGTATGTATTTTTATATCCTTGATAGTTTTAGAAAATTACAACTTCCTGCAATATTAAGTCATTTTACATTCGTTGTAATTTTTTGATTATTTTAATTGTTTTTGACGTTTAATTTTTTTTAAAGCATCTACTCCCAAAGCATATTATAAATTGTTTTGAAAATAATTAGCCAAAAATTTAATATATTATACTTGCGTTAAATAATCGTATTAATACATCGCTCGGTTTTATTATAATACTCCCCTTCCTCTTGTGCCTCAATATAGAACTTCACACTGTAAAATACAACCTACCACACTTGTAATGTAAATTTCTATTACAATAGAGTAACTATTTAAAAATATCTGTAATTATTTCAATTTGCGTCCCCTTCTAATTATCCTTTCATCGTCGTTGTTGCATCCTGATCTCCTGATGCGTGTTGAGATCATTTGTCTGGCTAATTATTTCTCCCGGAGCCCATGTCCGATGGCAGATAGGCGCACCGGGATTCGAACCAGAACCAGTTGCAGCGGAAGGCGTGCTAGCTCACCGCTACCCATGTTAGTCAATTATTGTGCGCGCTTTGCCACTCCCTAATCCAGATTCATCTTAATTGTGAGGATGCTGTGCCGAAACCAGTGGCGCACGGGGAATTTTTCCAGGGGTGAAAAACAAAAAACTATCAGCACAATTGTTCGGAAATTTTGATGTACTTTAGTGAACGCAAGTGTTGTGACAAATTGCTCTTTAACTTGAGACTCGACGTCAAAAGACTTTACTCACTATATTAATAAGGGAGTTACATGATTACACTTCCCTTGACTATGAAAAACAAATACCATGAAGTCCATGAATTTTTCAAAATCTATTCTTCATTATTAAAAATGTTGAATCGCCATACGGATCAAAATGTTATAACTTTACTGTGTGAAAACAGTGTGTCAGTTAGTTTTTAACAATAATTTGAATTCTTCATTTGTAATATGAATGTAATAATATACAGGGTCTTTCAGGACTAGATTAACAAACTTTAACTCCTGAGGTCATTTTGGGCCAAAAATGTCATATGAACGTAGGTCTTATTCGTTCTAGTTTCCAAAATACAGTAGGTTGAAGTTCTATAAATAACACGAAATTTTCTAATTTTTGTAATCCAGGTACTTTCGGAAAGCAAGTGTTATATTGAAATGTTATACCTTATTTGTATTTTGCTATGTACAAGAATAATATTTTTACTGATTTTAAAATGACATACTACTTCCATATTATGTATGTAGTTAAAAATATTGAACATTGTATAACAATCATTATATCGTTATGTCCTGTTTATCCCTCAAATCTCTGAGAGAACAATTTCAAAAAAATTATTCTGTAGTATCCGATTTACTTATATTTTATTTATTTTAAAACCAGTTAGTAATTAATATTAAACTAATTTTAATAAAAGAAATATTAAAATATTAAAACAATCACAAATATTTCAAATTGCACATTTTTATTATATAATGCTTTTATTTATTTATTTATTTATATAATCAATTTATTCAATTCAATCCAATTTTATTAATTATTGTAAAATATAAAAACAAAACTTTAAATAGTAAACATTATATGAATTTGAACTTGGCGGATAAATTACAGTTTCTGATAAACTGACAAATAAACAAAAGCCAGTCGAAACATCAACGGGTTTATGTGCGGTCGTATACGTTGAAATACGTTTGTTTTCTACATTGTTCAATGTGTATCGTGTGTAAAAACTATTACAAACTGATAAACAAGGCTTCTACTTCGTGGAGAATATAAAGTAAGTCATATTTTTAATAGTTTTTATATTAATAAGAAGAAATTCCTATTGTATGATGATAAGGTTATGTGAAGGTTGAAAGATTTGTTGAATTGAAACTTAAAACAATGATAAAAACAATAAACATATAAAAAACATATTAGAATCAATGTAGGCTTAAAATATGTTAAATTGTTTAACAAAAAACTCGTGTAGTATTGACATAGATCTTAACACCCAGCTCACAATACAAAGCAACTGAAGCGTGAAAATTAAATTAATTCTTTGGACGTGCCGGAGAATATATAGCTCTAATACAGATGTCTGAGTTAGGATAATTATGCACATGAATTAATTAATAATTATTATGAAGGATATGTGGAAAGAATTTGAAGTAATTAGCAAGCAAGACAAAAAGTGGTATTTTGTTAGGTTAGATTTGCATTATAAATTATAATTATTGTTAATAACGGTTTTGTTCATAAATATAACATCCTGTTATCTGAGCACCACATTCCTAGAAGGAATAGGTACTCAAATAATAATATCGGAAAAAAATATTTAGTCGGTATCAGTATCAAATATTTTAGGCTAAAGTTTTCAAACTTTGTAAAAGTGTCCGTTACTATAAATGTCGGTTGATAGAGAAATAAGCAAGTTATGTTCTTTGCATGATCGACGTAGTAACAAAGAAATATTAGAAAAAAATATTTAACAAGAGCCGTAATTTTTATGTAAAACATTGATCGATGCTGTCTTACTACTTATTATCGATTTCCTGGTCGGTAAATAACTTCCGAAATCACTTACAGATCAGTAATTTCTAAACATAACTGTATTGGAATTAACGTGATATGATCTTGCAAAATATTTATTGCATTTTAGTAGTATTTGTAAGCGTGTAGTTGTAGGTGGTAATGAATTATTTTGTAGGCGGAAAATTTATAAAAATTAAAAATGACCTGACAATAAAACACAGAAGATGAGTTTGTTCACTGCCAGCTACAACTTTGGTTGTACAAAACATATTAAGTAAAATTTGTGCAATCAGAGGCTTTTTAAATGAACTTAAAATATTTAACTAAGATAAAAAAATATTTTTTTAGGCGGCTGGTACATAAATTGTTGTTTTTCGTATCTGCTGGCAACCTTAAAGTATCAATTTTTATTTGACATCTGTCAAAGTCAAAATTTTTGGCCGCTAGTTTGTTCATTATTGATTTACATAGTTCATATTAATGTGATTAATTATATTACAATATAATAAGAAATGTAAGTAAAATTTTAACTATTTCTTTACAAATATTAATGAAAAAGTAATGAATTTGCGAGTAAAAATAGCGGCCGTAAAGTAAATGCGGCCGTAAGGTAAATGCGGCCGTAAAGTAAATGCGGCCGTAAAGTAAATTTTGACAGATGTCAAAAATTGATTTTGAATGAAAATTCATAATTTCTTGTTGTAATCGCCTAAAAAATGTTGTGTGCACCTCGGCTAAAAGTTTTTTTTGGGCCTCATCTGATTTGTAGCCTCGGCTTTGCCTCGGCTGCAAACTTCGGTTTCGGCCCAAAAAGATTACTTTTAGAACCTTGATACACAAATAACTATTTTAGGCGGCTGGTACATAAATTGTTGTTTTTCGTATCTGCTGGCAACCTTAAAGTATCAATTTTTATTTGACATCTGTCAAAGTCAAAATTTTTGACCGCTTGTTTGTTCATTATTGATATACATAGTTCATATTATGTGATTAATTATTTTAGAATATAATAACAAATGTAAGTAAAATTTTAACTATTCCTTTACAAATATTAATGAAAAAGTAATGAATTTGCGAGTAAAAATAGCGGCCGTAAAGTAAATGCGGCCGTAAGGTAAATGCGGCCGTAAAGTAAATGCGGCCGTAAAGTAAATTTTGGCAGATGTCAAAAATTGATTTTGAATGAAAATTCATAATTTCTTATTGTAATCGCCTAAAAAATGTTGTGTGCACCTCGGCTAAAAGTTCTTTTTGGGCCTCATTTGATTTGTAGCCTCGGCTGCAAACTTCGGTTTCGGCCCAAAAAGATTACTTTTAGAACCTTGATACACAAATAACTATTTTCGAAATCGATACTTAAGTACATTCCGCGAAGTTAGCCAAAGTAGTAGCTAAAATAAAACTTTACAGAATCTTGCCAAAATTAGCATTACGGACTTATAGTATTCTGAACTAGTAAATATAATGTTAATTGTTAAATATTTTTTAAACAATGATCTTTGTTATTAAGATTTCGTATGAAGAAAAGTGTAATAGAAAGAAGTGTTTATTTTTTGTGATCAACAAAATATTGTACCCTGGGTTGTTTGTACTGACAAGCAATACATAACTGTCAGTTATTTTGATATGTCTAAATCTAGATAGAAAGTTGCGTGTGGTCACGTCAAATCTGGGAGCAAAGAGCAAATAAAACAATGTTCAATTCCAACACTTTCCACTACAACAATGCCTTGCTTTTATGCACCACGGCACGGAGAAGGCATACGCCAAATTTCAACCAATTACCGCCTAGAAATAGATAGCTTGGATTGGATTATAATCTGGGTTGAGGTTACAACGTTCTATAAATATATATCCAAATTATCGTACTCTCGGTACTGCGTTTCCTTATCTACAAATCTAGAATGTCATCTCCTTATGGAACCCTGCCCAACAAATTATTTTTTCTTGTCTCACATTCTTGCTCTACTATTTATTTCCATTTCATGACTATTTCCAATCACAATATTTATATTTTAATCATTTACTGAAATGCTCCAACAATACCTACTTTTGGATCGAAAATATTTACTTTAAAAATTATTTTTAATAAATCTCGTTGATTTTAATTTTTCGTTCAGAATTTAATTATCAATTTTTTTCTAATGATAATTTACTATTCGATTCTATTAGCAGTTATATAATGAAATATTGTCTCCACATATGTATTCTTTGGAATGATTCAGTGAAAAAAAAATTTCTAATTGAAAATCCGCACAATTTAATAGATCTTTTTTTATCTGATATATGTTTTTTTGAATCGGTAAATGCAATATTAACTTATTTTTTTTTGTTTTAAGGTTTAACTATGTTTGAGCTTAACTCCGTTATGCAAAAAAAATGTTCAAAATTTTATTGAAAATGTGAAATTTGAATGACCGGACATTTGTTTTGAAGTCGAATAAAATGAAATTTTTAAAAATATAAACCCATTATTATAAATCAATTGCAATACATGAGGAATATACAAGAGTGCAACGAAACATGGAACATAAATGTATGTCTTTAACAAGGGATTTCAAAAAATTGCTGATAGATTTAGAGTAAAACTATAAAAGTATAAAGTTATTCAAAATTAAGTTTTGTGTCAGATAAGATTAAAATTAATGTAACATTACGTCTACATTACGAGATTAATTAAATATATAATGTAATATTATCATTTTATAGCAGAGAGCCATGGCAATAAAAGAAAATATCTATGTGACAGTTGTGACAGTTAATGACCGGTCATTATAAATAATTAAATAATTTTATAATATTGTTGTATTACTTACGAAAAGTAATCCCAATTTAACTAAAATAATATTAAAATTAAAATAATAAGAATTATAATCAGTTATACTTCACTAAACTGTTACATTTTGTATTTTATGTACAAATAACGAGCATAACAAGCGAATTTGAGATTTATGGTTTTTTTTCGATCAGTGATTTCAGCATTTAGTCAAGTTTCCATTGTCGTTAATGTACATATGTTTTGGTAGGGTTCTTGTCTTTATTTTCTTTTGTATTACTATGTTGCTATTTTATGGTTTTTCAATCAAATCGTTCTGCTACCCTCAAAAACACTTACTTACTAATTGCGTAACAAGAGTTGTAAGAATATTATTGATTTGCAACAGGAATTACGTAGTATATTTCTTATACGACAATTATATAATTGTTTTTCGATTACACCACAATCACACACTACTCTGAAATAATTAACACATCACTAGGAAATTGCGGCTTTAGCCAACTACAAAGTATTAAAACAACAATATTAAACTGTCAACTTCTAAATAATAAATTGAAACTAAATTTACAACCCAATAACTCAATTATCAAGCAGAACATTGCTTGTTTATTCATCATTAGTGGAAATGTTTTAAATGAAATATAATTACTTTTCTCATATTTGTACTGGAAACATAATTTCAATAAATCAAAAATTCTCTAACTGTACCACCAAAGTACTTTATTTAGATAGCGTGGAAGTGTAGGTAGTACAATAATGACTAAAGAACGGATTCTATGCAATTGCATGTGTCTTTATTAGGCATATCAACAAACTCTTTTCATTTGTTCACGTTTTGTCAAAATTTAATGCCAAATATATAGAAAAATAATGCATATATTGTATTTCGTGATACTTTATTGTAGGTATATTTTGATTTTTTTTTGCATATTAGTGCATATTTTCCTACTTTTTTGAAACACAAAAATTAATTTTTGACAAATTTGTTTTTTTTTTAACAGAACATTTAATAAATAAACATTTATATAAAATGTACACATTCAAACAATTACAATCAAATTTCATTTCTCGTCAGAACTGTTCAGAGCTTAAGCAATTCTTATTTTGTAGGTAAGATTAGAAAATAATAACTGTCGCTGAAATTCGCATGCTGAAACTATAACAAAAATTAATAATGCCAAATACAATGTATTAAAATAAATGAAGAAAAGCATTCAGCAGCTTTCACGTAAAAGATAATTTTGTTTGTTTTGTGTGTTTGTGTCAAGAAAGAGTTTGGAGCTTTTTGTGAATTTGAACATGAATATGAATTCGAGATTTTTTTTTACAATATATGTTTCATTTTATTTTTATTAAAATTACCTGTGATATTTATGGTATTTATAAATTTTGTTTATAAAATGTTCTAAATAAAACAGTGCATATAAAAATACCATACAATGATAATTATTTTAGTAAAAGCACCTGACATATTTATGCATATTTTTGTGCATATTTACTATTTTTTTTTTATTATACATATTTTGATGATTTTTTAATTGCTGTTGCTTGCATATTTTACATTTTTTTAGGGCATGTTATCCGCTCTTTAATAATGACTATTTATATTCCTGGTTGTAGAAAAATATTAGGTAAGTCAGATGAAACTCATATATATAAAAAACTTCAATGCTTGTATACCACACATCTTAAATATAAGTATAAATTAGGAATAAGTTTAAAAGTCGTGCTAATCGTAGTTAGTATATTAGTATTCTTGTAGATCAGTAATATTTTAATTTAAAATTTAAAAGTAAATTCACGAAACAAGTACTTGAGGCCCTATTTCATTTAGGAATATTGTGCCACTGATAATGAATAATACAAGAACATTGTACGGAAAAAATAATTTAGTAAATAAAAGTATAGTTACAAAATAGGACTTATGGTAAACACAGTTTCTTTTCACGATTTTAAATGTAATTCCGTTTGCTGCACTTTTCCTTTTACGTAACCTAATTAATTTTCCTCCGAAGCCATTAATTTCCCCAACAATTGTTAAGCAACTGAATGATTTCGTTCGTGTAAAGCTTTCGCGTTTCTCGAACGTTTAAGTGGAATGAATCACACGTTTGGCGTCACTTCTCTCATTACAAATTACAATTGCATATTGAGCGCGTGTAATTTGCACTTTGCACGGTGTGGGTGTGAAGCAAGCCTTGTTCACACCGCTAAACACGTGTTTATTTATATTGACAACAACTATTCTCGGGAAAAGTTCAGATTCGAATAAATGATAGTCGTTTGATATTCTCATTGCAAAAATTACAATCACGAAACAAGTAATTTTATAGTAGTTTGTTAACTAATCTAATTTCGCAACTTTTATTCTAGGTTTTATAAAGTTAAGTTGAAATGAAAAAAATGAAAACACAGTTACATATTTTAAATAAATAAATAACACATTGACTATTAAGTTATTTAATATATTTAATTATAATAAAATATATCAGTTCGGATTCGATTTTTGTACCGGCAAAAATGTTATTTTTTTGGTTTTCGGTGCAGTTCAGGATGACTAATTTTTATTTTTATCAAAGATTTATATTTTTAACAAAAATATTTTTATCCTTCACATATTGAAAATAAAATATTTTTGCCTGTGCGTGTGCTAGAAAATAGATATTTGCCGGTCTAGACCTACAAAATCTCACTACTCCCTATGAAAGAAAAAAACAGTTCGTGTGCGAAGTAACAGATAGCATTTAATGAGTTAGATATAATAACCAGAATAAAATAGGTTAACATGCTTTTAAAATATTGTACTTTTTGATAATCTTGATATTTACATCAGATTCTAGATATTTTTATTATATGTCAATTCGGTTCTCTTATTTCCTACTATGGGGTCGCCCGCGTGGACTTATATATATATATATATATATATATATATATATATATATATATATATATATTATAATAATAATAATTAAAGAATTAAATATAAAATTTTAAATCACTCTAGACACATACGAAATCCCTTGATTGCTGGATGTGCCAGATCTGCTAATAATATATTTGTCTTATACGTTTTGGTTTCGCGCTCCGATTGAATGTGAAATCTGGGGTTCCCAGCGACGCCAATATTTAATTAAATAAAAATACCGTGCAATTGATTCATTTTTTCAGTGTTGTCATCCCTTGATCAAGCTGTAAGCTAACAACTTACACCTCTGAAATGCTCTTAAAACTGTGTAGAAACAGTTACAATTCTCATCTCGATTTGATCAGCCATATGTTCCTCAATGGAATGATGGGATACTATTATTATAAATTGATGTCTACGGAAGTGACTGCTTCTTTTCCGCACTTTATCATAGAACCATATCAATTTATAATACTCGTGTGAGTATTATATACATAAACATTTAACTATTTAGAATGTAATTTAAAGTAAAGAAGTATCTGATTAGAGATTCTGTACGCGAATATGTCTAAATGAGTCACATGTGATTTCTACTGCAATCCACTTACGAATTCAGCAGTTTCACAATACTGTTCTACATAGGGCATACGGTATTTAGAAATGCAGTTTGCACGTATGAGCTATTAGGCCGGAATTAGAGTGCAAATGGGTAATGAAACGTAAGGAAAGATGACTTGTGAGGGTGATACCGCCCACTATCTATTACAAAACTTTCTACTAAGAAAAAGCATCTCACAAACATAGCAGTTGTTTAATTGTAATCGGGTTTTCCATCATTTTTTAATTTCTAATATATTAAATTTGAAATAAAAATATTAGACACGTACATTTTTATTTTGAAAAATACTTCATAATACACGAGAAATAAATTTATAAAAATTTATTGCGACAGCATTACCCGAACGATAGCTTAAAGATAGATAATTAGTGTTTTGTGTGAGACAGAAATTATATTTTTATACAAAAAGGTGCAAGTGGTGGAGAGATGGACCGGTAGGAGATACGGACTTTTGGTCTTAAAAGTGTATTATGCTGATATCTCTCATATGGAATGTTAATTTTGTTTAGAAACAGTGTAAGTAGCCGCTTGAGAATGAATGCAGTCAACTTTGAATAATTCAAGATTTACTTAAAAAATTGCCAAAAAAATTTGTACCTTATATACACAATTAATTAATTATTACTTCAGTATGTTTAAACTAATTATTTAAATATAAATTTTATAAACATGTGCGTCAGACTTCAGGTCATCGAAAAATGTTATTCTATTTGTACTCACTCGTAAGTAATTTAGTGGTCCAATTAACCTCTCTTCTGAGGACAGTTGACCACCTGTGCCGAAAAGAGGTAATCCAGAAGATTTTTATTGTTAAAAAGTGCAATTCAACTGTAAACTGGAAAACATACATTCGTACATAGGAAGGTAGTCGATCTCGTTGTTATGAGTTCTGTTATTAAATGATTAATTAGAGGAAGATGCAAGGAAAATAAAAAAAAAAACGATAGAGAAGGATGGTTGGATAAAATCTGTAATTTGTGGTCGATGTTTACACGAAGAGTATACTACATACGACAAATAATAACAATCTTTTAACCATTTCACCTCCTCTTAGCCTTGGTCCGTCTCATCTACATAGTGGAAGAGAGTTGGACTTTTGTGAACCCGATTAAAATATTTATTTTGTAGATTATCACCCTCTCATTAAATCAAAAATACATTTTCTTGGAAAACTCTATTGTAAGAGATTTCAATAATCGTATAACGCATAAACTTAGAGATTTCAATGCACGGATGTCACACAAACGAGATATTTAAATTAACCTTTATATAATAATGATTAATTGTGAGAAATAATTGGTGAAGAATTGTGACCGAATGTATTTGAACTCAGATTGTCAGAACAATTACAGTACAGTATGAAGTAATGTCCAAGTCCAAGTCGTTTATGATTATGGCTTCGCGTATTAAGAAATGAAGTGGAGTTTATAAAAAGCCCCATCCGCTAACGAATTCCCACAATGACAATAGTCAAGTGTCTGGGGCGCTAGAAAAAACCTCCGCCAAGATCAAAGCTATCCGTGGCTAGTGTTAAGCACTTCTTTGTTCGTTCTCCGCTGTTAATTACTCGGCTCATTGTGAAGTGTAGCTAAAGAGCCCGAGTTACGGCCGATCATGTGCGGTAATGTCTCCGCCACGTTACACGATACTTGCTAGATCACTTCCCACACGCACAAAAACATACTTACTTCATTTATTGTTCTATAACCATTGCTGCTAACTTACTTGCACGCCAATAACAAGTTAGATTTTCATTACAGTTCTGACGGGACAAAATTCATAACACTAAAATCTTAGTACTTTCTATCACCTATCTTATGTCATTTTTGTTTAAACTGCGCTAAACTGAGTGATAAATGAACTATCCTTCGAACTAGATGTAAATATGAAATTAATATTCATATTATTCGCATTTATTATCAATTATAATAAAAATTAAAGCATTGTCACAGAATAGTTATATACAGAAGCGACACTCCGTGTCGGTACCTTTCATTTTCCCCTATTCGGTTCTATGACCTTGAAGCATTGTGTAGACTTTTAAATTTGTATCCTTCCCCTATCTCTCTCTAAGATGTCAGGAAACTTTCCGATTTTAAACAATGAGCCCTTTAAATTTGTATAAACCTATTCTGTGGCATTCTTACAAATCTTAAATTCACCTTCTTTTTATAAACATACATGAAACTTTTTAATACAATATCTCCAAAATTATTGGCCATTTTGTTAATATTCTTAACAAAATAACAATAGAGTAAGTGTGGAAGACATGGACCGATAGGAGAAATGGACTTTTGGTCTTAAAAGTACATTAGAGTTATATCTCTCATAGGGAATGTTTATTTTGTTGTTTAGAGACAGTATAAGAAGCCACTAAGTCAACACTAAACAGTCCAAGATTTACTTAAAAAATTGCCAAAAATATTTTGTACCTTATATTCACAATTAGTTAATTACTACTTCGGTAGGTTTAAACTAATTATTATGTAAAAAATTTGACTTACCGGAACCTAAAAATGTGGTTCTATTTATAAACAGTAATAAGTAATTCAGTGGTCCATTTAACCTCTGCTATGAGGACAGAGGAAAGGACCACTTATACTGAGGAGAGATAGACCAAGGTCATTCGTGTAGATTTAATAATAATTAATTCATTAATAATAATATCAATTTTTGTAAATTTTTTTGAAAGATTTGAATACTGGTTAGGTGTAGTAACTTCAGAGACTTTAATGCAAAAGTAAGACACAAACCGATATTTCATTTGAATTAAATTATTTGCAATAAAATAATTTAATTATTGTCACAAATATTTAAAAATGCAATACGGTCCGAAATTCTTAAATCTCAAGAACTCACAATGAAAGTTTTATATATAACATTAGATACACTCATAAGCAAATTGGGAGTAGGTATAGTTCTCGTCTAGTTAATTTCTTTGACTTTTAAATTCTTACAGTGGTATTCTACTGTCACTGTTAAATTTAGAGATCGTCTCTAACTGAATTTAGAGGTGATCTCTAAGAAAAACGTATTCTACAGTCAAATTTTACTGCTGTTAGCGCTAACATTGTTCTGTAATAGTAGCATTACATCACCTATAAAAACTAACAGTCACCTCTAGCTAGAGATCGTCTCTAAGCAACAAATTTAACAGTGACAGTAGAATACCACTGTTTATATTTAGTCAACATTACGTGGATTTACTTCACGTACCTATATAATTATATATCCTTATTGATCAGAGTCAGTTAACCTGGAATATATTCATATTGAAAAAATTTACAATTTCATTTTAGGATTAATCTTAACTAAATATATAATTGGATATTTCAATCTTCATAATTTCGAAGGCCTTATTAATATTAAGGATTTAAACTATCTACACTTTCGGTAATAAATATAATGAAATGTCTTTGTTGCTTATAAGCATGATCTATTTCGATTCCCTGTGCGTTGAGTTACAAAATTATATGCAGCTATTCAATATTCAATCACAGACACACATCTAACAGCGCGTGCTCCAACAGACCCAGATGCCAACTTCTGCTTCCATTCAGCCCGACTTATCAATCATAAGAGATAAACGCAGCCTGAACTATATTTTTAATTAAGTTGTTTGAGATTGTTGAAATATTCAATGCTTGGTGAATCAATCAATGAACAGATATAGTTTGATTTACATATAATGCACCGCAGGAATAATCATTAAAAGTTCTATTGATTTGTTGATGGAGATACGTGCTTCGTGATGCTTAAGGATAAACAATTGATAACCAAAATATATTGTAGAAAAATTTGTTGTTCGTTTTAAAGACAGTAGCCTTGAATTCTAAAATTTGAATTGGAAAATAAATTTAGGTTTGGTTTTTCCACCTCTGGTTAAAGCGCCGGTTACCTTATCCATCGATTAATAGAAAAATATCGCATCGAAATAGTAAATAACGTATATATTTGACAACTTTCGATGCTATTTTTTTCTAGTAACCATTGGTGGCACTTTAATCAGAGATGGATAAACCGGCCCCTAATGAATTAAAATGCCGATTTATAAATTAATCAAATTGAGCCAATATAAGCTTTCTTAGAAAATAAGAAATATATAATTTCCTGAATGAAGCATCCATAGAATTATTTTCTTAAATAAATAAAATTTAATTTTCGAACTCTTCTATTAATACTTGTTTTGCGTCGCCTAAGCATCTTCTAATATCTCAATTTTCATATAGAAATTTTGGAAAAAAAATATAATAATAATAAGAGAAAATAGTGGAACATTGAATTCAATTTAGATAATGTTGCTCAATTACATAACCACAAAACAATGTTTTAATTTAATTAAAAATAGTATATCGTGTTATTAAGAGTACTTGTGTGGCGAGAGTGGAATTATGCATGCGAGGTACACAAAGGCATTTTTACTCTGAATGACACATAAGTACTATGTTTTCTTAAAAAAAAAAAAGAAAATTGCTACTTGGGCGGCGTAAAAATTAAACTTCAAACTTTCCAATCACGTCACAAAATATTTCACTTTTATGACGTAGGAAGAAAAAATATTTGTCAGTTAAAACATATTGCGTTTATATTTTTTCTACAAAAAATATTGTATAAACCTCTTGCTTGAACTAGGTTCTCGAAATCCCGAAACAGTCTTTCGGGAATCAGACTTCATAAGTAAAAACAATTATAGTTGGTATTTGTTGAAAAATAAGAAATCACTACAAAAATAAAGTATTGGTGATATCGGTATATTATTGTTAGAATTGTTTCTTCTTTCGTACATTATCAAATCGTCTGGTGGTTTAATAACCAAGTGTGTTACCATATTTTTATTATTTCTTCTAAGTCAGCCGAAATATGAATCTATTTATAAAAAAGTAGCACACTTCTGAAAATAAAAAAATGTTTTTTTTTCATGGTCCTTCTATTTCGATAAGTTCCATTATATGTTTGGAGAAATCGTGGTGGAAATGAATTTGTTTAGCTGTTATATGTGGCTCATATCTTGTTGACAAGTTGATTGTCCGGTAGGAAACTTTGGAGTGTAATTGCGGGGCAGGTGTTTGATTCGAGCGCGTGCTATTAGAGTTGCGCAACGCTTTATTCTCGCCGGCCGAATAGGAATTTGTTTGGATTCGAAGCTTTTAACGCGTGTCAAAACTGATGATAATAACCCGTCATTTTACTTTCAACGGAAACGCCACAGATTACAGATATGAGATCCGGAGTCAGTGAGTATGTGATTGGGTAAGCTGCGCTATTGTTGACCAGAAAGGCTCTAATAGACAGTCGCATAACACGGATTTGGCAACAGATTTAATCTTTTACAAATAGTAAATCATTGAGAATTGCTGTACTTTAATTAAATTAGTATCCCTTCAAACATGGCCTTTCAAATACCAAAGCTTCTTAATTAAGAATAATTAATATGTTCTTTAATTTAATGACCAAAGCCATCCAAATATCAAAATATGTACTAATGAAGAATGATTCAAGCATTATTATTTACTTTTAATTCGTTTGATGATGAAAATATAAATAATTATTTTCATTATCAATTAATCACAACATAAATCTTCCTACAGCATTAATAACAATAAAAATAATACACACATGGTATAATTTAAATTCTTATCATATTTAGCACTAAATTTGTTAGACATAGAAGTAAGAAGACTGAAACGAAAGAAATAGGTACCAAACACTATTAAACTGATAGATCTTCAATGGGAGTTATTTCTTGTATGCCATTATATTTTATTACATTCCCTTGTATTTTTTAACCAATTTCATTTAGGGTTTCATTTCCTAATATCCAGCTATTACGTTATTTTCTCTTGGTTGTTTCATCTCTCTTTATTAATACCTCTTTTTCGTCTATTTCTTGTACCTGTTCCATCCACGTTTTCCTTTGTCTTCCTCTTCTATTCTTTCTGCCCATTATTGTGTCCTGTTATATTAATCTCTTTCCGCATTAATATTATCTTCATTTCGTCTCATTGGGTTTCCAAATAGTAAATATTAACTACAAAAAAAACTTGCAATTCTATAAATGTCTTCATTATTTGTGGTTGATACGAACCTACACATATAAAAAACACTCTAAAAGTCTACACTGATGTGAGAATGTCTTAAATTCATTGCAAATTTGAATTTCCGCCATGGTGACAATTGATGTTTGACGATTGTAATTGATATAATAACAAGTACAATTGTTATTTGTAGTTTTTAAGAGTTATGAAATCCCAACCCAGTTTAGCTGCTTATTTACTGTTTCTTATTATTGGCTTTTGCTGTACATTTGCCCTTATATCGTTACCAATTCCTAATTTTGTCCCATTTAGTCATTTCAGCTATTTTCTTAAATATCTCATCATTGCTCTATTTATTACCAACTCATGTCTTGTAAATACAGATTTTAACGAATTTTAGAAATTTTTGCATTTAACCTAAACCTTGAATGCAACTGCTGCTTTTAAACCAAAATGCAATAGTGGGGGTTATAATCAAGAAGTAACCTCGTTCCATAATTACAATATTTTCAGTAACTGGGTGCCTATTCTGTAACTTATAACACTAGTGATACGCGTTAAAAAGTGTTATAGTCTGACTACCATCTATCGGTTTTTGAGTGCAACAGGGCAATTTGACGTCACTCACTTTGTAAACGATTCACTAGTGCGAAGGGTAGAGTTATATTCATTTCACTAGTGTTTTACTGACATTTGGTTTGTGTGCTTGGCGGTATTGTTTGAAATTTGAGTGGTGACATTACTAAAGAGAATCTTGAAATTATGCAAATGTACGCAATTAACAATAAACACAAAATTTTTGCGGAATTTGAAAGTTGTGCCAGGGAGTAGTGCCAACTAAAAAATTATTTTTCTAAACTTTCAAATACAAAAGTTCATAAGATTACAACATTGTAGGTACATTTGGATGACACGTTAATCAATATAACACTTCAAATCGTTGAAAAGTTACAAAATAGGCACCCTGATGTAATAAATTGTGCGACAGGAAAGTATCTATAGTTTGACGTAGTCTTGGTGGAAAAGCAGAAGCTAGGATAGGTATAGTGAGTGTATGGTAGTAGTAATCATCCCACACGTTCGGCTCTCGAGCAAAGCAGATTGAATTCCAGTGAAATAATTACATCAAGTCGCGTTTGGCTCGCAGCAAATCATAAACAAAATATTGAATTGTCATGGATGTTAGAGTGATGGCTGAGCGGAACGTTCAAGGTCTGCGCTGCTGGCTGCTCGGAATAGGAGCAGGTTATTTATTTTAATTTCGTATGCTACCATTACAAATACCTGTCACCTATTTATCAGCTTTCATGGGCTAATTCGACGCGGGCCCACGGGCCAATAAACAAACCCACTACTTTCGTGTCCTGCTACTTCATTCCATGACCAATTTCCAACAATTCCGTAACACCAACCAACAACTTCAACATCATCTGTGGCACAAGAATCTTCAAAAAGAAGGATCTTGTTTAGTGACAAGTTTTACTTGAATTTTATTGGTAACTTATATTGAGTACCAAACCATTAGGAAAGAGCGGTATTTTTATTTGGATAAGATGCAATATCTCATACTCCACTCAAGTCAACTCAGAGCACGCCGACCAAGTGAGTTATCGCTGCTCGTATTACCCACTTAGAGTGCCAATTTGCCTTAAATGAGTTTTTTTTTATTTTTATATTAATAATAGGAAAATGAAGTTCTGGAAAGGTTACAGATTTCGAACTATTAGCAAAAAACTGAAAAGCCTTAGGGACTTTTAATATATTCGACAGGACACATCAAGGACCAATTGTACCTAATTGTAACTTTCAAAACAACGTAAAAAATAAATGTAAATACATCCGAACATATGTAAAATCATATTTTCCTAATTTTCTGCCTCCCTACTTATTTTAAGTAGTAAAAAAGCAGTTGTAGAGCATTAAATTTTTCATCTGAGTCAAAGTGCAAATATAAATTTACGTGTATTGTACGCTCAGAAATTAGGTATGTAAATGATGTAAATCATCTAAAAAATAGCGGTAGTTATAGAGACAAAAATTAACAAATGTTTAAAGGTTTATCAATCAATCAAGTTAGTTGCTTTAGGGCCCTATTCTGTAACTCAGTGGTTAATATTTAACCAGTTGCTAAAATTTTTATCAAATAAAAATAAACATTACAAGTGATGTTTTGATATCAAGTGCTAACTATTTTCATTGGAGAAAAAAATTAGCAACTGTTTAAAAATTAACTACTGAGTTACAGAATAGGGGGATTAGTTTATTTTTATTACTATTTGTAATTACTATTTTGTCAAGTTACTAATATAGCAATTTTATTTTCTTTTTATTTCTTAAATTCAATTTTTTTTTTCGCTGCAACAGTTTAATTAAAATTAGCATATATTTTTTATTAAAATGTGGTCAATAATAAAACAAACTACATACTACATTTATAAAAAACTAAATAAATGACTTGACATCCTAACCACAAGCCATTAGTTGCAAAAATAAATATTCGGTTTTTTTTCTGTCATTGTCAGTACAATACATTTTTGTACACAGTCGTAAAGGAATAAAGTAGTATTGGGATGAATCAGAGCGGGATGAAGGGCGGTTAGGGCGCAGCTAGTACCCAGAGGCTAAGGCCCGGTCATTAAAAACGCCTTCGAAACTGTAGCACAAGACTGCGGCAATAATACGTTATTTATTACGGCATACCATGCGGCGAAATTTAATACGCCAGGCTGGACCAGCGATATTTCTCCGTTTTGTTAATTGGAAAATGTGATCGGCAGGTAGGAGCTGTTATAAAACACCAGCGGAATACGGGAAGGTTTCTTATCAATCTTTATCACCTGCAACCTTTGAATTATTAAATACTTGCAGCTTGCCTTGAAATAATCAGATGATGTTGACATTGTCAATGATATTAACTTCATTCCTAGACTATTATTTCATTAAAAACGCTTTATTTGATAACTAAGTGCTGCCAACACGGGCAGCGGTGATTCGGAGCACGCTATAAACTGTCCATTGTAGGGCTGGCAGTAGATTTTCAATTTTTTGAAAAATCGATTTTTATCGACTAATTTTAAAAATCGAGTTGATAATGGATAATGTCAACAATTAAACAAATATTCATTTTTCTTTATGTACTATTTTTTCATAGTAAATAAATAACCAAGTAAAAAATTTATTAACGATAGAATACCAGTAGAGGTTTGATTTGGCCGGATTTTTTTTTATTTTTATGAATACTAGGTTGCTTAGCAATTTGTTAAAATAATTTTGACAGCACAATGCTTTGAAAGAAATTGCCGTCAAGATTTAATTATTTAATCTGTGTACGTAATCATTCTTGCAATCTTTGATTTATTCTTGTAATAATTTTTTTCTATCATGAAGCTGAAAACACATTTTCTTCGAATCTAAATATAAATAAATATTTAGCAACCTAAATTTAAGGGTACAAAATTAGAGAAGATTTTAAAGTTTCAGGTTATTGAAAATCGAAAATCGAAGTCGATGACTAAAAGTCGAGATAGTTATTTGAAAACAAAAGTCACGAAACAATTATATTAGGTAATTGAGACCCCGCTCTTTCTAGAAATATTGAGCCATAGATGATGATGGTGTCTATAATAAGTGTGTTTTTAATGTTAATGTAACACTTTAAGTGCATATGACCTTAGTGATCGGTCGTTAAACAATAGAGAAAAATAGGTGTTTATGAATTCACATAAATTTAAAAAGTATAAATATTCGTGCATTGATGTCTTGAAATCGTTGTATTATTGAAAACACTTGCACTATTCGAATAAAACTTAAAAAAATAATTGATATTTTACTAAAAAAATAATGAGCAATTGGCCTAGTATAATAGGATAAAGTACAATAAAACTCCAATGGACTTCGATGTAACTAACTTCGGTTATAACAGACAAGTCAAATGTGAAAATTTCAAAATCATCTTGTTAATTTTAGACATGTTTAAATTCAAGCGTCATCAATCGTAAACGCAACACTGCACTTCGCAATCAAGGAGGTTATATGTGAATCAACCGATTTGCTTTGCAGAAAAACACTATTGTCTACATAGATCGAAACCAACATTAAAATGTAGATTTTAATACATACAAAGGTGTACGAGTATGTTTGGTACTTTTTCAACAGCAGTATTTTTTTCTTGCAAAAAATCGTGGGAAATTTTCCTTGCAATATTGTTTTCTTTTGAAGAAAAGCAACCTGCTGAGTGTAAATAATGATTTCGTTTATTAGGGCGTGTGAAAAAATTAGGGCTGAATGTTTGATTAAATTCGTTGATTAATAATCTCATCTCGGCGATATTAGCATCCGCGAATAATTAATTATGGCCATCAGTATCGGAATTAATTATAGCGGATTTTTCATCTGGTATATAAACAGCATAACCTGGAGTATTAATAAGGGGCTTCTCACTTGATGGTGTGGAGTCATTACTTTGTAGACGGTATCCGAAACTTCTTGTGACCCCATGCTAATTTGCAGGTAATTAGCTGCAATTAACACGGGATACAAAGTCATAAATCCTGAATGATGCAACATGAAAACGAAAGGAGAGGATAATTTGTCTTGGAATATATCCGCAAATAAAATACAAAGTAATAAAATATATTTCACAAAATTGTAATATGATTCTGATCCATACTATTTTTTGTTTTTAGTAAATTTAGACCACTGGTAGATTAAATATTTTGACTTTCCAATAAATTAAAGTACAAATAATAAATAACTAATACAAAACACAAAAACCAATACGTATTAAGGGAATAAAAATAAGTTTTATTTCCGAGACTGTTATTAAAGTGCGAGGTGAAGTCGAGGGTATTTTCAATTGATGGATTTTATTTTCGAAATGCAAACAAAAAATTTTTTTTTGAACATTACATTTAAAAAATTTAATTTATTTATGTTAATTCTTAAATAGACATTCGCTCAAAAAGCAATATTATATTATATAATGATATTTTTAATAAATCTCTGTAGTCAACGGAATATTTTTATTATCTTTACTTTATTCCTTCATTTACTTTATTCCCTTGGGAATAAAGTGGGATAATATGTGTCAATTATCAAACATATAAAGTTACATTTTCTTCTCGGTCGAGAGAAAATAATTTAAAATTTAAAAATTAATAGTTTTGAAACATTATTAATTTTGATGTATTCAGGGCATGTAACTGGTTAAAAAAACCGGTTAATTAAAACCGGTAATCGATATTTTGAACAAAAATTGCGAACATTAACCGTAATTTTAACCAATATTTTTAAGGCCGAAAATACCGATAACAGTTAACCAAAAAAAAAAGGTTTTAGCAAACATTAACCTTTATTTTAATAATATAATTATATAACTATTCTGTGATATCGGTTTACCATTAACCAGTATTTTTTTCAATTAAATACCCCAGATATATTTACATACATAATTTTTTCGATTAATCGATGAATAGCAAGTACCTATTCATTGAAATCAAACAATTCGAAAATTATACTATACCAGTGAGTATTTAATTACTTACTCAATGACTATACATTATTTTATATTTTATATTTGAAATAGTTTTAAAATTATATTTAAATTTAAAAATTAACATTGTTTATGACTTGAAATCTATAATTTTAATATATGAACTTCAACAGATGTAAAGTAGTTCGTAATGGGTACTTGTATAGGATTAAGCAAATGGACTATCGTTATTTTAACAAACAAATGTATAAATTTGTATTGTTTAACTATAATTCTTATTTTTTATTGCTTTGAGGAGTCATAATGAGTATGATTGATTGTGTGGGTTGAATCAGCTGAGGCCGAGTTGACCGAGTATGGCAATTAGACGGTGATTCGCAAAACTTGGCGGATATCGCATTTAAACAAAGATATATGAACCCAGCGGGCGCTGCGATAATTACCTCCTCTAGATTATTTACTCTATTTAAATACAACTCGCATTACAAGCAGCAACGCGAATAAATAAAACTCTTAAATAATCATTCACTACTGTCATTATATCTGTTTACTGCCTGCTTCTGTTATTCCTATTCAATTGCAAAATAAGATTATTGCTTCAATCCTTTTTTCCGACAATTACTTCTTTTTGATCATCATTTTAATAGGGTATAAAACGATGATCAGAAAAACTTAAGTGTGTATGATTAGAGGAAAAAGTACTTAGGTGTAATTTCACGCCCAAAATCGTTATTTAAATATTAGACTAAAAACAATATGACGTTTAATAATATAAAAACACAAAATTGACCAGTCAGCCAATAGATACTTTTTCTCGGTAATATTATAATCATGTCATGAAACATACAATTTTAATGTTATGAAACTTATAATACTCGCAATATTAACATATCAAATTAATACATTGGAAATATTACATATGTTTTGTTTGAAAAAAAATGACAATCTAATATTTATTAAAATTTTAAATTGGAATATTCATTTTTTTCTGTAATATTTAAATGACCGCTAAACTATTAAGGTCATATACAATTAGAGTGATACGATAGAAAACAGACACATAAATAAAAATATAGTATATTAAATACTAAGAACGGTAAGTACATTTTACCGATAAAAGTCAATTGTTAGGAATAGGAGCGAAGACTCCAATTATTGTCTGAGATCTGGTTTCATTACCGTTCGTAATGCTTATATAATGTTTTGCTCGATCAAAATTAAATTTCCTTAAATATTAGTTTCTATGTTACTTTTATTTCATTTGTCACAGTCTTGTCTTTTGTGGCTGTGTTTTTGTGTAAAAAATAATTCCATTCAGGTGTCCCTCTTTATACTAAAATTGACGTGTTCAAGCGTTTTTTGTAAAATTGATGTTAAGTGACCAACAATTTCGCTGATAATTTTCATTGGGCCACCCTGTATTGACACAGAATAATAAGACAATATTTTCCTGTGTTTATTTATCTTTATCAAGAGATTTCAAAGAATGCGTAACGCAAAATCTTTAGAGATTTTAACGGCCGAGTACCACATAAATTATAAATACAATAATTTAACAATTTTATGTGAATTACACTATGAATGATAAATATATGTTACATTTTAAATTACTTCACAATATGTTCCTCGTTGAAAATTATGAGATATGACCAGATTATAATAACAATAATTTGATAGTTGTTAAAATATGTTAATGTCTACATCCAAGGCAATTGTGGCCTAGAAAAATGTATAATAGTTTTCTAAATTTAATTAGACCAAAACGCTTGTAGTATATGATTTGGTCTGAACAAGTGGCAATAGCTATTATCCTGGATAGATTTATATCTACAAGTGATCGTATATTAACCGGTTGAGTTGCCGGTAGCGAAACTTCAGATCGTTATTGTGCGATGGGGCTGAGATACTCGGGATTTGGGGTACGAGAACCGTTCTCTGCATTATAATGCTTAATTTATTCATGAGAGGTGAAAATGAAGATATGAATTGTAAAGTTATCTACAATCAAACCTCGGGCCGTTACTGTTCCTTAAACTAACACGATGCTTTGCGGATGATAGGCGCTTAATCTAATTGTTGTTTTACATCTCTTCCTAATTAAATGTGAAACCAAAAAGAAAATAATAGGGAACTCGCGACTAATAAACTGTCAGACAATATACAGGTTGTTCATTTTAAATGGGCTATCTTGAGAACTATAAGAGCTACGAGGTCAATTAATTTAGCAAACAATTTCTATTTTACAGACAAGAATTTAAAATGAGATTTTTTTTTTCAATCTGTGGTTCTCAAAATTTGGCGTTCAAATCCAAAATTGCTATGCTATACATAAAATGGTAGAAGTTTAAATTAAGATTTAAAAAACAAGAAAATGTAATAAACCAAAACCATAGCAACACTATATTGATAGGCAAGTATCACTCAAATTTTTACATTTAACAGAAAAAGAATCAAAGTAGTATTTATTGTGATGCACATTGCACACCATTGGAAAAACCGGTGTGTATGTTGCCGTTTTCTTCAACATATTTGTTGCATTAGATGCATAAAAATAATTGGTGATCAATTTCTATTGCAGACGAACTATAAGCATGGAGTTAGCAAACATTTATTCCTAAGCATTGCTTCTTCGAACTTAAGTTTACGCCGTAACCAAATCTGGCAATGATTATATACATTCAGTCTACATACACCAGTAAAGCATAAAAGTTTCCTATTCTTTTAAAGTTTTTTTTATTGACTATATAAAAACGAAATAAATTTTATATTGTAACTTACTATATTAATAAATAAAATAATGTATTGGTTTCCTAAATTTTTCGTAATGAAACTGAAGAAAAAAATATATGATATTTATTATAATAACTAAGTACGCCAATTTAGCCTCCGTACACCTGAAAATTATATGGAATCAATGTTTTTTTGAACCGTCATTCTTTAGAATTACTTCCCTTAAATGCTTTGTCCTAATTCCCAATAATTTTCTTGGAGTTTGGGAGTCAGTTTTACCTCATCCTTCAAATCCTTCTACCATAAATATAGCAGTACTTTTATATTCTTTAGGCGTATTGTTTTCCACATTTTTAAAAATAATTCACAGAGATGTTCAATGGGATTCATATCTGGAGACTGTGGAGGCATTTTTAATTATTGTCTAAAATTGTACAATAACTACTCTAGCATTTACGTCTAGTATGTTTCGGGTCATTATCTTGTTGACAGATTTAAGAATCTTTTAAACCCCATTTTTCAGCATATTTTTCCTAATTTTCTTTTAAAATATTCAAATACCACCCTTCTGCACTCATACAGCTCCTATACAACCACAGAACCTCTTTCATAGTTTACTGTTAGGCATATTTTTTTTGTTTTTATTTGTTCATTCTTCCTTTTCCGAACAATAATTTGTCAATCTCATCCAAAAGGGTTTATTTTAGTTTATCTGAAAATATTATTTCAGAAGGCTTCAGGGTGATTTTTCTATTTCAAAAACAAAACATAAAGATGTGTGTACGGAGACTAGTTGGTTTGAGTCGATGTTGTTATATTACAAATATTTTACGCTTTACGCCATAGATATTAACCATTGTTCATAATCATTAGGACAGTCGGTAGAAATGAATATTTAGCGTCTATAAGACGATAACGTCAAAAATAATAGATGATTGAATATAATCGAGAAAATAAAATAAGTTTCCATTATTAGAAGTACGTATAATTCACATTTAATGCAATTTTAATATAACAATAAATCGGCGATAAGGTATCAGTGGATTGCCGTGGAAATTAATCGAGGCGATAGCACTCGCAGTGGCGGCCGAGCTACTACAAAACACACTTAACTCCTACGTTACATCCGAGAAATCGCCGCGGACTACGTGAGCGCACTGGCTGAAATTAAAAATTTCCCAGATTACTCCAATCCATTAGTAGTATCTGCAGACAAGAGGTGCTAATGTATTATTAATGCCGCGTTGCTTTATTACAATACCGTGCTGTGGATATAGCTGATAAAAAGGCGTCAAACAATGGTCGCTTTTTCTCTGCTGCTTTTTTAATTGAACAAAATTGTCAACTGGTTTTTGCTTAGAAATATAAAAATTGGAATAATGACAATCAGTGACTAAATACGGATTTTGTAATTATTCACAAAAAAATTACTGTCGCAGGTACACACAAAATTCACACACAAACTCCAAAATTTTTTTCTATGACATAAACTTTTTGTAAAGATCTCAATTATTTGATATAACACATGTCTCAAGAGTTTTCAGAAAATGTAAAAGTTAAAATTTGTATATAATTTTTTTTTTCATCTTTGCACAATAATACTTCTTATCTATTCTTAATTAAAATTAATGTTGGGCTCATAATTTGGTTTTTTTCATTTCCCATCAGTTTCTGAACAACAACAAGGTCCATTTTGGATTTTCAGCTAAATTTTAGTCTTCAGCAACTCCTCTTGAGTTTAGAAATTTTATAAATATTCACCATCGCACCGGTCAATACCGAAAGTGAAAGAAATATTCTGCTGATTTAAACTGATGCGATTATTATTTGTTTCCAAAATTTATACAATCATTGGAATGCAGAAAATTTTCAACAAACTAGATGGTAATTGCTGCTGAGGATCGTAGATTTCACAACAAGATAAAGTTTTGTTTTCTAAACGGTTAGACTTATTTTTAACCGGTTTCAGGATATTAAGCCTTTGTTTTCAGAGACAAAAGTAAGCGGGATAACTAATTCATAATTATATCCCAAGTAATTTTGAGTCAGTATGGTAAAAATATTACCTTACAGTTTTGTCAAAATAACGAAGGACAATTGGGTAATACCGCTGTCATATGAACCCATACAGACTTGATCACGAAACCATAGAAGAATTGATGAAATCATGTTATTTCCGAAGTAAATATATGTCAAAATTTACTCTAAAATGTACAAAAATAATAATTGGTGAAACAAACGAAAAGAGTTGTAGAGTAAACTAACGAAACTACCGATGCAAAATGATTTTTTTTACGATTAGCCGTAGAAATTTATCTCACTTTCAAATGTAATAAGTTTAAATAAGGTGCAGCAAAAATGTGTATAATTTAATAGGCATGCAAGAAAGTCACATCATATTCACATTAGATTTTTTTTGAAAACTATTGAATTGCACTGGTCATTTAGAAAATAACTTTTATCTTACAATTTTACCCGAGTTCATGATTTTTAATTTTTGCATTTATTAGTATTTAATTGCTTGTCTTTAATAAATAAAAACCAGTTAACCTAAAAATATAATCACGTTAAAAAATGATAAAGTATAGTTTTTATAGAAGTTAAATAAACAACAAAGGAAATTTAAAATTCCCGCGTTTGTCAAGTTCCAACCATAATTATCTATTCAGAAAACTCATGTCACAGTTTAACCTATATGCAAAACACAAAACCCCTTATTAGTTATAACTAATTCATAAATGAAGCCATTTCCTACAAAACCACATCCACACACACTCAACATTTTCCGCGAAGCTTGTAAAACTCAGGATAATTTAGCTCCCTTGCAATTGCGAAACCGCGGGCCGGTAGCGAGCGTGCAGCAGAGGTTAGCGTTGCCCCGCAGCACCGCGGTATGACAGGGCGTCGTAACCCCCGGCGTCGTCTCAGCGTCATTATTTCATCATTACGTTGGTGCCTTGTCAGGCCTCTAGCGGTTGGGAGGAGGGAGGTTAATTGATTAACTATTTATTTGTGGATGTGGATTAATATATCATCAAGGTTTTGCAAACGGTAGGTGGTTAAGCAATTTATAAATCATCACCATTCAACCAGTCAGTTAAATAATTATAATATAATATTATTATTTTATACCAAAACAATTCTAAAAAAATATAGATTCTGTATAGTAACAGAGATAAATTCTTTACAATATATTCTCCTCATAAAATAACCACGGTGGTGCAGGGCCGTAGCCAGAACGAAATGATAGACAGGGCAGAAAATTTTTTAACCCCGGCTTTTATATACATAGGTACATACTGTGTGTTGAAGATAGCGTCTCATTATCACTGCGGTTAAGGGAAAGTAATAAAATCCATAGGCTTACTAAAATAGAATGAAATTCAATAAAGTTATGAATATTACAAAAAAAAATATTATTTTTTATAAAAAATTCTGTTTTTAGCAAATTTTCCAAAGATGACAAAATTTAGGTATAGTCGAAATTTTTAAGCAGTAGAGAGACGTCATAGACCTGAAAAAAACGTTACAAAACGAAATAAAACTTGTAGAAATTTTCGAAAGATGTTTTTATTTAGAAAACCGAGTAGTAAAAAAAGGTATCATAAAAAAATTATTTATTTATGATATTTACTATTATTTCAAATTAAAATATAAGGTATTTAATGACATTTCAATTTATTTATAATAATTGCAGTGTATTTTTTTTAACACACGTTGGCTACGACTCAAATAAAATATGTTTACATATATTTGTTTCTTGTCACGCCGATCGATTGAGTTGTCAAATAATATAATATAAAATCTTTGTTTGTTCGTTTAAGTTGTATTGTTCCTTATTATTGTTCGTATTCGTGTTCTTTGTTTCTTGTTAAACGTTTATTTTATTAGCGTAAGTAATAATGCCTAAAGCATTATCGAAGCAGTCGCAAGTGCTAACTGCAAATGCGACTACATATTTTGAAAAAGAACTGACAGTGGACCATTACTGCCGTTAAAAGCAGTTCGAGAGGTATGTTATCATTTTATTTGTTGTTATTAAATTTGGCATTGCCATATGCAACACGCAACACATTTTCTAAACTAATGCACATATAAACTTTGTAATTCGTGACGTCATAATCTAGTTACAAATATTGATGACGTCTCTCTACTGCTTAAAAATTTCGACTATATCTTAGTAATATACTATAAATACTTAATTTTCTACTTCTTTGTAAGAAGTAGGGCATGTAACCGAAAAAAATACTGGTTAACGGTTAACCCTTATAGAGAACGTTATAATAATAACGGTTTTAGTTCGAAAACCGGTTTTTGAAAATTGGAAACCGGTTTAAACCGGTTAATATATCGGTTAAAAAAATAATTAAAATTAATTAAAACAAATTAATTATAAAAATTTGATTAAAAAAATAGAGAATAATTAATTAAAAATTATTTTTTTTAAATATCATCTGAGAAAAATATCACAATTAAAAAAAAAGCAATTTAATTAATTAATTAATGAATATTTACAAAAATTCCCGTAATATATTCAGAAAAACACAGGTCACTTTTCAATTTTAAACTTGCCTGTGTTTACAAAGGCCGTATTTATTTGGCACTTTTTAAGTAACCTTAACGGCCAAAGAAACTACCTACATTTATGACTCTCCAATAAAATGTTAATTGTAAAAACTGTGATGACTCATGTTCAAATACAAATAGAAAACACAGATATAAAAAAAATATATTAAAATTTTTCCTCGCTAAATGATATTAAAATAAAGGTTAATGTTCGGTAAAACCGGTTTTTTTTTTTTGATTAACGGTTACCGGTATTTTCGACCTGAAAAATATCGGTTAAAATTACGGTTAAAGTTCGCAATTTTTGTTCAAAATATCGGTTACCGGTTTTTATTAACCGGTTTTTTTAACCGGTTACATGCCCTGCATACTTCTGACAACTTTTCTCCAGAAACAAAGCCTGTTGACATGATTTTTGACATTTTTGCACGCCAAACATAGTCGAGTACTTACATTTGATACCTAGCACGACTTACTTTTGAAATATTTTAGCTGAAAACAAAAGACATTCGACAAGGAATTTTTTTGTCATTTCTACACGCCAGCCCTCATCAAATAATCCTTTCATTTGATACCAAACACGAGTTACTTCTAAAATATTTTAGCAGAAAACAAAAGATAATCGACATGGAACATTTTGAAGAATACAACGGGCGTGATCTTGAGTAATAGTACACCTAAGTTGTGTACTTTTAAAGTGCTATTAGTTTGTGTCATATATATTAACTTTTATTATTCCTTTTACATCTGTGACTGTATTATTAACGAGATTATAAAAGTATATTATCCTATTATTTCGGCCCTCTACGTTACGGGAAAAATACTGATATTCGATTTTGTCATTTGTTTAAGCCTACTTGATTGCAATTTTAAACACCTGATAAAATTTGTTTTAAACGATATTTCTCTGGAACTAATGATCGGATTTGAAAAATAAAAAAACTGTTGAAAAGAGAATTGAAAGGCCTTTCGAACTGAGTCATGTTTGACACTTTTCCATTTAAAATTTTTGAGGTGCAGTCCACCCCCATTTTAGGGTTGAAGTTATGCCATTGGAACTAATCCATTCAGGTGTTCCCCCTTTATACTAAAAATGACGTATTCGAGCGTTTTTTGCAAAATTGATGTTAAGTGGCCAAAAATTGCGCTGATAATTTTCATTGAGCCACCCTGTATACGAGTATAGAAGGTGGAAATAATAATATAAGAAACAGTTAATAAACAAATAATTAGGACAAATGAACTTTATCTAAACAAAAGGATGTCTGTAAAACAATTGATAGTTGTTAATTGGACCACGAACCTTGGCCTACAACGGAAATGATGACCGGAAGTACTTATATTTTTGGAAATTTTGTTTTGATAATTGTTATCTATATTCGCAAATATATTCCAAACCATATCCAAATAAAAATTAATATTTTTTCTCATCTCCAAGTAATTTACAATCATAGTTAATCATGAAAACTAACAATATTTAGATTTGCACCTTAAAATTTTGATTTTACAGCCGAAAAAATCCAAAATGACCCATTTTTCGGTCAAAAATTTTGGTTTTTTAAAATAGTCCAAATTGATAGTCGCCGATGAGCTGATTCTAAATTTTCAAACCGAATTTAATTATCTCTTCCCATTCCTGAGATATTAGGCTTCAAAGTTGCACCTCAAAAAAGTGTGTTTTTTGAACAAATCTCTAAAATGGGTAGAGATACAGTCTCAACGATTATACCAGTCGATTCTACGCACAAAGTTACATAAAGAAATGTTTTCTTCGCATATATGTTCTTTGGAAATATTTGGTGTAAAATGAGAAAAAAGAAAAAAACCGGAATTTCAGTTTTTCGCTGGAGAACTTTTTGGCTCTAAATCTTTTCATTTTTCAGACTTAAGTAAATACAGATGCGCTGATTTCAAATTTTCAAACCGATTTCAATTATCTCTTACCGTTCTCGAGATATTTGGGTTCAAAGTTGGAACTGAAAAAAATCGTTTTTCAGGAATATCCCTGAAATGGGTCAAGATACGATCTCGACGACTTCACCAATCGATTCTACGGGCAAAATTACATAAGTGTACCAATTTTCAGATTAATATTCCAATGGATACAATTTTTAGAGCGAAAAAACGAAAATCGCGAAAGTCGAAAAATCGCCTGATGAACCCCTTGCGATTTTTTTCGATTTTTGACGATTTTCGTTTTTCCTCTATAAAATTTGTATCCATTGGAATAAAAATCTGAAAATTGGTACAAAAATGTAATTTTGCCCGTAGAATCGATTGGTGAGGTCGCCAAAGTCGTATTTGAACCCATTTCAGAATTATTCCTGAAAAACTGATTTTTTCAGGTCTAACTTTGAACACAAATATCTCGAGAACGGTAAGAGATAATTGAAATCGGTTTGAAAATTTGAAATCAGCGCATCTGTATTTACTTAAGTCCAGAATATAAAAAATTTTGGTGACAAAAAGTTTCCAAGCGAAAAATTGAAATTCAGGTTTTTTCGTTTTTCTCATTTTTCACCAAATCGTTCCAAAGATGGTATACGCGGAGAAAACATTTCTTTATGTAACTTTGCGCGTAGAATCGACTGGTGTAATCGTTGATACTGTATCTCTACCCATTTTAGAGATATGTTCAAAAAACACACTTTTTTGAGGTGCAACTTTGAGGCCAAATATCTCAGGAATGGGAAGAGATAATTAAATTCGGTTTGAAAATTTAGAATCAGCTCATCGGCGACTATCAATTTGGACTATTTTAAAGAACCAAAATTTTTGACCGAAAAATGGGTCATTTTGGATTTTTTCGGCTGTAAAATCAAAATTTTAAGGTGCAAATCTAAATATTGTTAGTTTTCATGATTAACTATGATTGTAAATTACTTGGAGATGAGAAAAAATATTAATTTTTATTTGGATATGGTTTGGAATATATTTGCGAATATAGATAACAATTATCAAAACAAAATTTCCAAAAATATAAGTACTTCCGGTCATCATTTCCGTTGTAGGCCAAGGTTCGTGGTCCAATTAACAACTATCAATTGTTTTACAGACATCCTTTTGTTTAGATAATCGGCGACTATCAATTTGGTATTTTAAAAAAAATCAATAAATTTTACCTAAAAATGGGTTTATTTGGGTTATTTCACACCCTGGAATGGGTTTAAAGTGCTTTATAATGATTTAGGTGTTCATAATTTAAAAAAATAAGTTTAACACGATTATGTGTTGCATTTCATACCCAAAAATGAGTTGAAAAATATCTAAACATATTGTATAGTACATTTGGAAATTTGTCACACCTTAAAATGGGTAAAAAGGAACCCAAACCTGACCTAAAATTGGGTTTAAAGGGTGTCAACAATCAAAAACCAAAATTTTGGACTCATACATGGGTATTTTTGGAATATTTCAGCTGTATATGAAAAATTTTACAGTAAAAACCTAAAAATTGAAACTTTTTATATTCAACTGTAATTAGAAATTACTAAAAGTTAGTTACAAACAGGAAATGTAACCGAAATAAATACTGGTTAACGGTTAACCCTTATAGAGAACGTTATAATAATAAAGGTTTTAGTTCGAAAACCGGTTTTTAAAAATTGGAAACCGGTTTAAACCGGTTAATATATCAATTTAAAAAATTATTAACATTAATTAAAAAAAAAGTAATTATAAATATTTGATTAAAAAAAATTATAGAATAAATAATTTTAAAAAATAATAAAAAATTACCATCTGAGAACATATAACAATTAAAAAAAAACAATTTAATTAATAAATATTCACAAAAATTCCCGTAATTTATTCAGAAAAACGCAGGTCACTTTTCAATTTTAAACTTGCCTGTGTTGACAAAGGCCGTATTTATTATACTTAAGCATATTAGTGGTTTACGTTGTCTACAGTCTCTGCAAAAAGAATTGAGGAATCAAGTGGGAAGAAATACCAAGGCTGGCAAAGGACAGAAAACAATGGAGAGACATTTGGAAGAAACTACCCAAATCCGCTCTACTCCGATAAACTTACACCGAAAGGTAAAAAGGATAATGTAATAAGTTAAGTAAAGTAAGCTTCTCGTATGTCTACTTACACTGAACTATTTATATTTATATCTAAAATGTATGACTATATCTACCTATAAATTTACATCCTTATAGCATATGAAGCAAATTAAGTCTCTGCAAGGATACACAAAATACATTTTTGCAGTAAAATATATATTTGTTTACGTTGTTTAAAGCACATTATTGAAAATACAATAAATATAAATGACACATAATGCTGTTGCCAAAAACACTAAATGTGTTTGTGGCCATAACCCCAAAAATGAAGACATTTAACCGTTGGGTATTTTGGTGTCCTCACAACCATAGCGTGCGGCGTGACAATAGATTACCGCTAATAATGGCAGGATGGTGTGCTGCACAGGAATAAGAATTTGTCCTCTCGTGATCTCGTGCTGTTAACATACGGTTTTACATTCCTATATTTGTGTAATAGATACTCACAAAGATAACTCATCGCGGGAGATGAGCTTAATCGATTGTTTTTGTTTTATTGGATTGTTTTTGATTGTGGTTTATAACGATTTTATTCAAATTTTTATGTGTTTGTTTTTTCAGAGGGAGAGGAGAAAAAAGGATAGCCTTACTGGACACCTTCGGTAAGTCATTTTTTATTTTCTTTTCTTTTTTATTTATAATGGCTACTCAACTATTGTACTCTAAGAAATAAGGGTTTGGTGCAGTAACTGAAATTGAAAAGTTTAAAAATGTAAAAACGTACAAATAAACATCTTCACTTTAAGATATTTTTTGAGTTAGTGCAATTTATTAACAATTTTTAATATTTTTTTAATGATTTCATTTCTACACATCTACTCGTATGCTATTAAAATATACTAACGACCCTTAAAATTAATACACCAAAAATATTAAAAAGGACTAAATTTCATAAAATCAATATATTAATGTTATAAACGTTTATATCAAGTATGCAAAATGTAGTTTAAGGGAACGATTTGCCTAAGTATTATATACAAAAGTTTTGTAAATGCTCTCCAAATTAACACTGTAGGTAATAATTTTATTAAGAAAATATTACAAGAAATTAATATAAAACAAAATTTTGTAATAAAATAGGTATAAAAATGAATTTGTTTTATGAACAATTTTTAAAAAAATATCTTTATAGAACAAATAATTGTAAAAATGTCTATTCCCGTCGGAATTAAAAAAATAAATGAATTAAATTTGTCCTTTGAATTCTGTCGTTACAATTTTATTTTTTGATGCCTCTGTCTTGAGACATCTACATCCTTATCTGTGGAATAAAAACAACGGTAAGAGCAAAATAGCAGATATATTCAATGAACTTTGAAAACTGCATCACCTACGGATCAGAAGTATAGATACCAAAATAAGATTCTTCAGAATCAACTTTCTTCTCTAGAAATGGATTTTTGGAGAAGTGAATGACGAAAGGAATAAATATATGCGTTAAACAGCACCAACTAAAAAACACTTGTTTTACACACTAGTTGCATAAATAACTATAGTAATGATTTTAGCATCATATACAAAAAAATACCGAAAGTTTACGAATCTTTAAAGATAATTAATTCAAAATACCTATATTATTTTCCCCAAGTTCTTAAATCAATTGACTATTGCTTTGATCTTGTATTAAAACAAAAAATTAAACATCGAGTACCTTTTATTAAGATAGTATACCGCACAACAAGATTTATTTACCCAGCGATTAATTTTGTTCTTATAATTTAAATTTAAGTATTAATGGCTTTGATATGTAGCTCAATAATATTATTGTTCATAAACTTATCATAAAAGGCATATAAAAATGTTTGTCCCCATAACAATTGAGTTAAAAATCTCTAAATTTAAAAATAAGACATTATAGCGGTACATACATCCATACAGTCCTCTTCGAAATCGTTGGGGGTCCGAATATTAAAACCTTACGACGTCTGGTCGTGTAACGCTCTTCTCTAAACCGAAATAAAACCCATAAATATCTCATCTATCTCGCATAGAACGACAATATTATTTATCGTCCTGAGGATAACTGTTTCTTTATGTTTTATCGTTTAATATCACCATAAATCAATTATTATCAGATTTATGCGATATGGATGAGTTTATGCTATGGATATTCAACCTGTTTTATGGGAAGCTTTTCTAATGACTAGGAATACCGGTCAAAGAGTAATCGAATTACTTGTAGGCCTATTTCAAACTTTGGTTAATTTTCTAATGAACGGTTAATTATTAATGAAGTTGTAATGATTTAGCAAAAATTAAATTCGGTGTTCGTGTTAACTGCTATAATTAACGTTTTTAACAGGTTATTAAAATTTTAACACAGTTTTAGAAACTGCTTGTTCATAATTTCACAGAAATAAGTTAATTAAAACTGAAAACACGCATACTACACTTCATTTACCATAAAAGTACGTTAACTTTATAAATTGAAATGATCTCTTCCCCTTATAATATTTGTCAAAAATAAAACTTCTTTCGAGAACAAGGTTCTTATCATGACGTATACCTGCAAAATTAAAATTACAAAACGACTCATTAAAATAAGTTGCGTATTGAATTTTATAACAATTATTATCAATAAATAATAAACTTTCTTAAAAGTGTACATATCTCTGTAACGTCGAATCCCTGACTAAATAGTACTTTCGCATATAATATTGATGAAGGCCATTTCTTTTTTCTGATTATCTTTCACTTATTGTGTTGTTAGTTCTATATGTCAATAAAATTTTATTAATTTCGTTTATTCTATGGATTATTACAATATAAAAAAAAATGCGTGTAATATTTACACACAGTACAGAACTCAAAATCGTTTAAACAAACTCTTTGTTTGCCGGCCTAGGCAATATTTCATTCTGTCACAATTTTTAATTTTATTGGAAATGTAAAAATATCAAATCACATTTTATTTAGGTTAGAACAAATGTCACTAAATTTTTTGATTAAAAAGTGAATTGTTTATATATCCATGTGAACTAAAAATTTTTCTGACAAAAACCTATAGTGTATAAAATTTATCTAAGCAACGCCTTTTTAATCGTGTAACTTCCGCAGCAATTGCCAGTAACTGACAATTGTCAGTGAGATTTGAATCTGATTAGTTGAATTCACGAAAATGGTGTGATTTAATTGGATGACAAATTTGAGTAGAATTGTCCGGGAAATTGCATTTTTCGTTCTTGTATCACGTATAACAATTATTTGCAAATTAATCATTCATAAAAATAAAAAAACATGAAGTGCTGTACGGTTTTGCATATTTAATTCTACAACCTAAAAACTATAAACTATCTTTCCTTTCGTGTCCATAAACTATCACCATCCTCACAAACCCGCCTGCTACTACCCGCCGGTAGATCTAGTGCGTCATGATCACAGCTAATGTGATCTTCTGCAGCCTGGTGTGTAATTTCCGTGTGTCGTGACAGGAGTACATGTGCATAATCACAGGTAGCCGAGCTGTGATCTCGCGGAGCATTCAAACACCGGCACAACTCATGCTGGCTGGTGGAGTTGGGATTATTGTTATGATGCTTCTAATACGGCTGCATTCTGTGCTGTGTGATTAGTAGGGCGGGAGGTTTGTAGTGTGGGAGATTTCAGTGAGGGGTTTCAATGGGTGTGTAACACACAAACCGAAAGTGTGAGTGCAGAAAAGGGTATTAAATTGTAATTGTGTATAGGAAGGTGCAAAAACCTTATATTATAACAAGTGGAATTTTTCAGCCAAATTTTAAGTAAATTCAATCATAAAAAAATTGATTTGGACACGACATGATTTTCCTGTACGCCTATTATATTATATACACTTTTTGCTGCATCTCATTTAAATTTATTTCATTTGAAACTCTAATGTGAATAATTAAAAGAGCTCTTCAAGATTAGTACCCTTGTAGCATTGCTGATTGAAATAAAAAAATAAAGGGGCACAACTAGATATTATAGCAGTCCCACATATGAAATTTCAACATTCTACTGCTAATCGTTTTCATTTTTTGAGTTGTGAAAGATACATACGTACGTACAGACGTATGTCAAAACCATAATCAAAACCGATTTTTTTCGTCATTATAATACATGCTTTACGTTTTACAAGGAAATAATCATAATAATAACAAAATGCTTTGTTACAATAAGAATAACCTCATTATAACTATTTTAGACGTGAAATCAATAAAATTAGATCTTTTTCATTTAATTAAAAAATAAATTAAATGACAATTGGGCTGAAAGTAATTGATATTGCAATTATTAAAAAAGTTAATTCTAAAAACTGTATTGAATTGGTATAAAATCACACAATTAATTTCTTCTCCTAAAATGATCGATTTTAAATTTTTTAAGTAGGTAAAAACATTTAAAATTGTTTATAGTTTTTTACATATGCGTATTGTTTTGATTAAAAAAAAATCTTGAATATGTTATCACCTACTGATGATACTTAACACGTGTGGATTGATTAAAATTGAAGTTAAGATGGATATTTAGTACGAAGTGGAAAAGTTCCACAAGTGCGTAATTGCTTTACAACTCGATTTATGTATTATTCTTTATCTACGACTACTACTTGACTGTTTTTCGATCAAACCACGATCACACAATACATAGAAAGAATTGAAGAATCACTAGTTAATAGCGCCAACTACAAAACATAAAAACAACTATGTCAAATGGTTAACCTCAAAATAATAATTAATATAACAATACTATGAAGAACATTTCTTATTTATTTATTCATTAGATGTAATGTTTTACTTTACACAAAAGGCCTTCCATAATACAATAATGGCTAATTACAGTAGTGGTCGTAGAAAAAAAAATATTAATCAATTTTACTAGATTTTCTCAGACTTTAAGTCTTATATAAGCCAAAAAAACATCGGAGAATTAAATGCGCGAATTTATACAAACCCAAAATAAAATTTCTAAAATGTTTGGGATGTAGAGAATAGAATGACCGGCTATTGATCCTTGTAGTACACTTTCTTCTGCAGCTAAAATGCTTTGAGATGTCTAGTAACCTGTAATAAAGCAGAATGTTATATTAATCAATTCTACTAGATATTCTGAGACTTTAAGTCTTACATAGACCAAAAAAACATCGGAAACTTAAATACGTGAATTTACACAAATCCGAAATAAAATTTCTAAAATGTACGAAATGTAGAGAATAGAATGACCGGCCCAAGTAGTGCACTTTCCTCTGCAGGTAAGGTGCTTTGAGTGGTTACCTGTAATAAAGCATTCTGCTTTGTGATTGATATATTTATTTAGCGAGCGGCATGTGTTGATGAATAGATGGGCGGCGTGTAAGTGGAGTGCTTCCGTGTGTTCCCCGCGTGCAGCGTTCGGCTTGCGTTTCCCACGGTATCGCTGACATGTCCACTACGATTCCCGTAAGTCTATCGCAGCGTAGACAAACAATGCGGCCCCACAATTCACTATTGGTCATAAGGCGGCCGAGACGTCCATTAACTGCGCCGCGAATAGCCTGTGTCTGCGAGCAGAGTAACGAGCATCAAGATATGATAATTCCCCATTGTCAGATGCTGCTACTTTAAACACCATCAAATTTCAAATCGCCCATTGCGAAACACTGCACACGTATTATTACTGGATTACTGCAACTAAAACAGTGTCTCAAATATATTTTTCTTCATAATAATAACGGGCAGCAGTGGCTCACTTATTTATAGCGTGCTCCGACTTGCCAATTTGGTGATTTTGTCACTAATTCTATTGTTTTCAAATAACAATTTCAGACCAAATTTATTGATTTCAGACATGTCTGAATCTAAAGTTTATAATTTGTCATCGCAGATTTTCAAATGACAATTATTGATTTCGTATTCTCAAGCTAAAGTTTATAATTTGTCATCGCTGGTTATTTTATTGTTAATTTAATATTAAATCAGTTAGTAAAGTTGATGTTATCAAGTTTAGTCTTTTTTTTACTTCAATTTACTTCAATTTGCAAAATTTTATCTTGTCTTTAAAAGTTTTAATTTTGTCGATTTTAAGAAATTTTTATCTCTTATTTTTTGCGTGTTGGAATTTACTTTATTCAGTTCTACAAATACATTTTTCAACAATTCACAAAATTCAAGTTTGTTTTCTTATTTAAAAAAAGTGAACAGGTAGTTCTACTTTTAATTCTTAAACACAATTCAATAATCATTATTTGGACAACCATTTAACATCAGTATGAAAAAGAAGGTTCAAATGCTCAAATCCAAGAATTATTAAAATAACTACGATGCTAAATTTCAAACCACGCCCGCGGCACCCCTATACAAGTAATAAAAAGCATCCCAAGGTGCCGCGGCATCCACTTTGTGAACCATTGATCTAGACTTTCTAGACTCTTTGTCTTGTCTAGATTATCAAGAAAGTCTTGTCTTCAAATTTTAAGGCAAGACAAGATTTTCTTATTCTAGATCAAGACGAAAAAATTCTAGACAGCTTTCAAGACTATAATAACTAAAAAAAAAAAAAAAATTTCGAAATAAAAATATATCACGCGAAATAGTGATTGTAAAATAGAAAAAGAAAGCTGCCGAAGAATTATCCTGTCCTCGTATAAAGCGTATGCGCAGGTTAATGTAGTCTTGAACAATATTTTACACACAGCCCGAACAGTTGTCATTATTTAAAAATAACTAATGATTTGGCGTTGCGACCCTATGAAAGTTTTGGGCGCAAATGAGACTGAAAAGTGAACTTCACCTATTCCATGAGGTGAGTTCTTTTTTTACTTTATGGTGGAAAGGTTATCAATCTAAAACTTATGAAAAGAACTTACAACTTATAGTGTAATATTTTTGTGTATTTCTAATGTCTCTCTCTGTGATTTGCTTATAAACTCATAAGATTCTATTATTTACCCTTTGACAGTAGTTTCAAACAAACAAAACCGGGACATTGAGTGGAATCGAATTTGGATTGTTACAACTACAATTGATAGTCTTTAATTCCCCTGAATTACTTTAGTTGTTCCTGTATAAAATAAATTAGTAGTGCCAATGATTTTTTTAATATATGTATAATATTCTTGCATTTTAACTCTACAGGAATTAAAATTGAACTGAATTGAATTGTTTTGAGGGATGAAGTAACTTTTTCATCGCTACGCATTTCTAATAAAAGTAGTCATAAAACAAGTATTTTGAGTATTTGAGGCCTTATTCCACATAGAAATGTTGTGCTTCAGATGATAATTTCGTATTTTAACAAATTTATTTATATTGCAAGCACAGAAATCATTATGTAGAAATACTTAAAAAACTAGTATTGTAATATCTTGTTATATGATTATGTAATTGAAGTCTTTGTTTCTTCGGTTGCAATTTGCTAATTTAAAAATGCGTTTAACAGCTAGTAAACACTAAGCTACTCTATTTGCTGTTGCGATCTGTTTCGCCTATTCAAGTGTGGTGGAGTTTTACGAGCCTGTAACGGGATTGTGGCTTAAATGATCTTCCAGGAACAGTTTGACACGCACTGACATGTTCACTATTTTGTTTTCCTTCTCACTAACATGTTTGCTTACAATTCCTAAGTAACAATTTATATTTTCTGAAATTTTAAAAGAAATTATTAGGTTTGTATCTTATTCTTGCATTGAAATCTCCAAAGCTACTGTCTTATACAAGCATTGAAATCTATTGTAGAAAGTGGAATTAGAGTCACTGTATATACTTTAGGTATTTTTTAATAATAAATATTTGACATATGAAAAGTATAATTCATTAAGAGTTAATAATTCGTCGTGATTTCCATGTCAATTTGAATACAAAATACGTTGAATTAAGATTGCATCATTATCGAGATTCAGATCTCAAATGAGATAGAAAAAATTCCATTAGTTCAGCACACAATGCTTACATACCGACTACAATATATTATTATATCTGTCTATTAATATCGTAACATGCATACCGAACAAGAAATTGATTCAATGAAAATTACTCTTTGTATTCCTACGGCTAAACCAAATATCAATGGGAAATTTTCTTTTCTTTATGCGATTCGTCGACGTTCGAAGAATTCGACATAAAGAATTAATTATTTGCACAATGAATGCTATTCCTTTTTGTTATTACATTCGCTTTCAAAGTTTTTGCTACGGTTTTTACACATTTAAATGTCATTTTTTGTGAATTTCATTACTGTAAATCCTGAAGAAAAATATCTTCTTCTTTCTTACTGTTCTTTTGGCGTATAGCGTGCCAAGTACCCCGTTAAATGACCTATAGATTATAGTGGGTACCAAACCAGACGAATACAGTGATATTTTCACATTTTGGTCAGTTTAAGTCGGAGAACGCTAACAAAGTAAGCTACCGTTGTCCGTAGTAAATCATATATTGTACAACATTTTCTTGAATTTATTTAAACTAACATGTTATCAATCCTTATTTTAAAAAGTAAAACCTATCAATGTATTTCGCAAAGCTTCAAATATAATGCATAATTTTAAGCTGCAATTTAGAAACCAATGGACATAATGTAGATTAGTACATTCTGAATTTCACTTGATGATTCCTAATAACAATTAATAAAACTTCCTTTATTTCTAAACTACAAATGGAAAGAAACTGCATACATAGCAAGACTTAAATTAAAAATTAAATAAGATAAGTGTACAATTGGACGTATACAGTTTTATACCGAAAAATAAGACATAAGTAAATTAAGAGCTAAACTAAGAAGATAACCAAATTTTAACTTTCTTGTTTAATTCTAATGAAAATGTATTTCACGCATACGCAGTCATATTATACGTTTGTGATTATTTATGACACGTTTTGTTTTGTAGATAATTTTTTTAAATTATTAAAGAGTACTGTATTAAATCTAATCTGTATTACACTTACTGTTTTCTGCATTCTTTCACATTTTCTGAAAAAGAAGAGTTGAATACAAATAAATATGTAAGAAAATACAATTTAATCTTGAGAATGACGCCGAGTTAAATTATTTAACTTAAGTAAATGAGTTGTATGGTGCACTTTAATTGCTAGTTAATAAGGACTGGTATATACTTCTTCGAAGTAAATCAGTACCGGTATCAACCACAAAGGAAATTGATAGGTATCCAAAAAAAAAAATGAAATAAAAAAAAATACAATGATAAAGAATTTATTATCGAACTCGTATTCTTGAATCACTTTGTATATTTATAAGCATTGACTGTATGTAAAAGCAATAGGTAGGCAATAGAGTCATTCTCATTCTCATTCTCATTCCCATTCCCGAGTGAATTCCTCATCATCATCACATGTAGAGTTGTGATGCGTAGCCGGAGCAATCCACCAGTCGATCACAGCACAATCCACGCCGGGGACCACCAAGAGAGACACGAATTGTCATGGTAATCGCGCGTTATTTACTCTTTTCTTCGTTTGATTGGATCCTGCGCCGGTAATCCCAGATCGGAAGATCACCATCGAACAACAATTTCTAATCCTAATTACAGTGTCACCGCAATCACACTTCATCAGGTTTCAATCATCGGGAAGTGGTCCAATCGATTGGGAATGGTGATTAATTATTAGATATACCCTATAGCTCAATATCAATATCTGGGATATCTGTAATAGAATTGAAATAAATTCTGTAATAGATCATATACGTTTCTTTAGTTTAATACAATGTAGTTCAATTAACGACTACATATTGGAGGTGTCGATTGAAATTCAAAGATCATCTTAGATCATAAAAAGAAACCTTATAATGTCTATTTGATATTTTTATTAATTTGTATAGTAATTTTTGTAATTACAATGAAGTCTGTTGTTTCGCGTTGCCTAAGCAACTTTGATATATCAGTTTCCTAGTTATTTCCAATTCCTAAAGGTCCATTCTCAATCCAGTAATTTCAAGTCTCAATTTCAATTTCTACTTTGTAGTTTAGATTAAACTCTTGTAAAGTAATAACCGCATTCACAACAACATAATTTTACTTTCCCTTTTGTATGTTCACTGCAAAGCAGGCAAGCTCCAAACTTTCCAATTCCACTTTAAAGTGACGCATGCGCATATGCATGAAAATGTGCCATTTTGACTTATTTGACTTTTCTTTTGTTCGTGAGATTTTAAGCGTAGGTACAATTTGTCGATTCTTCGTACACAGTGACATAGAGAATTATTTTCTATGCTCTCTACTTTTGGAATAATTCGTTGAAAAATAAGAACAACAAGAAAATAAGAATTTAAATTTTTCGCTCGAGAACATTTTTTCCAAAAATTTTCATTTTATCTTATCGTTTAAAGGAGTGCCGTAGACAAAGAGGAGAACATGGGAATCATCCCCTACCCATTAAGTGTAAATTATATACTATTTTTTACATTGTAAAAAAGAAGAATAAATTTCGACTGATAAATATTTTCTTTTTAATTATTAGAGTTATTGTAATTATTATTTTTGTTAAACTGAAAGACATGTTTATGTTTAAAATGTATTGAATTATTATTCTTCCGAAATCCCCTCTCATTTGAAATTTCTGGACATGCCACTGGTTTAAAGTGGAGTCAAGATACGACCTCAGCTGTATCACCAAACCTGCAATGAAATCTACGGAGAAATATTTTTGAGATTTTATTTTGACGTTTCAATTTTTAGAGCGAAAATGCGAAATATGTCAAAAATCGTCACATTAATTTTCATACAAGGGACCGTCACCGACATACTTCACATCTAGGTGCCTACTAGCATCTGGTTGATACCCCGATATTACCCATTTAATAAAATTTCTTAAATCCCCCCACTACTGTAATTCAATGGAAATATATTATAATAGATGACGATAAAATTACTTCGATATAAAGGAACTTTAATTAACAAATCTGTTAAATTCGATTTTAGAAACATGTGGATTAAATGTTGCAATTATAATAAATTTATTGCTATAATATTGTTGTTAAACATTTGATTTATTTACAATTTTAAATTCAATTAAAATTTCTTGAAAAACTTATAATTAATTTGTCATCATGGTCTTCTTTTCTGGTCGTAATTCACCATAAAAATGAATGCCCTGATCGGACAGGCGAGGTCACCGTTGATTTACGACACTTGAGAACCCCCAGAGGCAGGTGTTAACTTACTCCCGCTGATTTGCAATTCAATCAGTCGATAATCGAACGCTCGGAATTTTCATTTTAAATCAAATATTTGACGAGAGGTGCGATGCGCTTAATATTCGGAGAGGTGTGATGGGCGGGATTGAGGGTCTTTGTCGGGCATTAATCACAGTACGGCCCTGTAGTCATTATCGCCCGAGTGTGATAATTATAGAGCAGCGTGGAGACAAGGAGCCGGCCAACAACCGGGTATTAAGGGATCATGAATTCATGAATTTATGAAATGCCATGCATACTGATGCACTAGGAAACTACATTTTTATTTCTTCACACTTAGGCAATGAGATTCAGTGAACACAAAAGCATTTTAAAAACATTACAAAAAAGGATGGGATTTTAAGATACAATGTTGATGGAGCGTTATGAAAATTTATCTTACTGTAATTGGTTAATAAAGTACTTTATGCATTTATTTTTTCGAGAGTAAAATCAGTAAAGGGCTGTCGAATTTAAAAAAAAAATCTGATGTGTTGAACAAATAACTTCCCGCCACTCTAGTAATATATTTTATAAAAAATTCTTTAGTGCATTAAATATTCTAAAATTAATTTGTTCATAATACTTTTAATTCAATTTATACCTGAAATTTTCTTTCATCAAATTCTAATACTGTATCTGAAACCGAAGAAAACAGTTATTTTTGGCGTGACAAAAATCTATACCTTGTATATTTCTTTCATATTTTACAATAAAAATTTCATATTTACATATTTTAATAAGTAAATTATATGTCAAATTTTGTAAACGTATGAATCAAGCATCTGTTTTATAGAAACTCCTCAACTTGAACGATGTGTAAAGTTAATATTACTAATTTTTTTTCTGTTTAGTCTGAAGTTATACATAAAGTGTAATTTAGCACGTCGGTAGAAAATTAAGTAGTCTTTATATTTAATAATAACCTAATTTGCGAAATAAATAAATTTATAGACTTCTTTTTAGGAAAAACTGTTGAATGCTTCATGTAAACTAAAAATATAATCAGTTCATCATATTTGAATATAACTCTTTAATACCAAATATTATATTTTTTACATGTATCGTATTGGAGTTATCGTGGACAAAAATCGTTACAGACACACTCACACGGACATATACACATCAATGTAAAAATAGTAAAATCGTATTCTAGGACCCTAATTCGTGTTCATATGTTAAAAACTCACATTCGAAAAATTTGGCCTAAAACAATACCCTCCTTAAGTATAGGTGGTACGTAAAAAAGCCACTACTGCAAGACTAAACGTCGTGTATCACACTTCATGCATGGGTGAAAAGTCATGATATATTCGTAAAAATTTGCCATATTTTAACACCTAACTCATGGATAATGACTTATTTAAAATGCTGTATTATACTAGTACACTGTCCTACATAATATGTATAATAAATTTGTCATTTATAATAAATTGAATAAAATTATGAAAGAGTTACTCGTATAAGACACATATATAAAAAATATTTTGAATACTTTCGGTTTATTACCTTCATTTCTTCTACCTGCATTGAAAGGTTGTGATTGTTTATAATAGTTATTTCCGTTCGACCGTAGAAATACACATAAATGTTCTCAAAAAATGGTAATTGGTATTATTAAATATTATTATACTAAATCATTTCCGTTTTTGGTGAATGTACAGTTGAATAAATGTATTTGTCAGTTTGTTTAATAAAAGGCAGAACATTTGTAAATTCCATAAAAAGCTTTTGTGTGCTGGGTATGTGGTATGAGCAAAGAATAGAATGAGTTAGTAGCGACTGAGAGAATAAATATGGTCTTTGTACACAATTCAGTAGACTTTGAAATAGAATGATGTGAATAGAAGCAGTCCGCCAACTTAGACAAATACCGACTTCTGCAGGAATTCTACGGAATTCCACCATTACTACTTATGCAAATACCTGAAAAACAAACACGGCAAACTCGTGTAATTAATGTACTTTTGGTCCTTTAATGAAATTTAATATAAATTTAATTACGAGATTATATCGCGACAAGAATTAAGCTTTAATTTAATTTGCAGATGTAATCAAATTGATTTGATGAATACAGCGACATTTTTAATGAGGATTCTGATATGCAATTCAATTTTTTATTCCAAAGGGAACAACTGTTAAAAACTTCTAAAATCGGAAATATGTCTGCTTAACCATTAGAACAATGAGAATGATAAGATACAATTGATTTCTGTTTGAGAATTTGAAATCAGCTCATCGATATGTATTTTCGTCCAGAATTAGTTATTTTTGATTCTAGATTCTTTTGCATTCGAGAATGAAACAATTGTTTTAAATTACTTAGATCAATTTTAAAATGAAATATTTCAGTACTTCGTTGTTCAATACTATTTAAATTATATCAGACAACGATGAAGACAATAACGTGGTGGCAGATTTGATTTAATTGTGATCCTTTATTTTACCAAAAAAAATTCTGAGTGCAAAAGACATTTACGCCCAGATGCATCATGTAAATATTAACTTCTCATGACAGTTTTCGAAATAGTTATTTGCATATCAAATGTAGGAACGTCATTTTCCCATATAAGTATTTTGAGGTACGAGCTTGCGAACAAAATGTTTTTACCCAAAAATGGGTATTTTTAGACTATTTCGGATGTACAAATAAAATTTGACGCCAAAAACCTAAAAGCTTTAAGTTTCGTTCTTGGTCTCCTGTAAGTATTTCTTTTTCGAACACGTTTATAATTCAAAATTAGTTAAAGCAATCTGCCCAGTGTACTTTTTTTTGACGTAACAAAAACTTAAATATATTCGACATTTAATCTTGTAATTAATGTACTTTTGGTCCTTTAATGCAATTTAATATAAATTTAATTACGAGATTAGATCGCGACAAGAATTAAGCGTTAATTTAATTTGCAGATGCAATCAAATTGATTTTGATGAATACAGCGACATTTTTAATTAAGATTCTGATATGCAATTATCAATTTCATGCATAAATTATACAAATAAAGATTTTTGTGCGAGTCACGTTGCAGTACGGGTGTCTCATCATTTTGTTGTCTGCTGCTTTCAATTCCATTTAATGTCAATCATTTACACATTTGCATATCTTCGCCAATTTTTTTCCTCAACAATCATTTAATTATTTGATAAAAACGCCACTGTGAAATCAAATGCAGTAATTAATTTTTTACATGAATACATTAGTTGGAAGAAGTAAGTAATGTTTTAGTAATGTCACGCACGATGTAATTACTGTATTTAAACATAGATTTTTCGCTAGGAAATAATTAGCAAATTCTTTTGCTACTTCTTGTTACTTTTAATCATCGTAAATATGTTGCATTTATTAACAATTAAAAGAAGATTTATGGATTTAATAAAGATCTCATTTAGAACTGCAACATTTTGTTTCTTATACGAGCATTGAAATTTCCTACATTGAAAAAATATTGTTAGTGTTGTAGTACATATTTTGCTACTTACTTTTTTGTAATAAGTATTTATTTTAGCCTTATTTAAACATTAGGTAAAAAGTAATACAAATCGTACGGACGCCATAGATCCAGGGTGCCAAAGATCAGAATTGTTTTTTAGTTTGAATGTAAAAAAAATATTAAATTAATTTTCATACTTAGATTTGCATGAAACATGTCATCATCAGTGGTATTGTGTTTGCTAGATCACTTGGATCAATTCACTTATTCAGTGCAAATTCAATTTTTTTATAGGCGAGAAAGAGTTGACGGTTGGAGTATTTACTAACCGCGCTAACAACAGAAGAAAATAAATATTTATTATTTTAAATACAGAAGATATTTGCACATATTTAAATTATGCAGTAAGACCAATGGTGGAAGCAAAAGTTACATTTAAAGACAAAACTTACGAAATATATCATGCTTTCTGGTGTAACAACAATTAGATATTTCATAGTATGTCGTTTTTATAAATAGAATATTACCTTGTATAAAATTAACAATTTCATTTTTGTAGCGTTTCCAAATTTGGTAAAATACTTTGGTTTTAAAATTATAAACAATATTTCAAGCGTTTCCCAAAAATATCTTCTCGCAGTAGTATTTAGTAAATTCCGAGGTAAATTCAATAAGATACCTATAACCCTGAATGTATTGTTGGTCCTTAATTTGAATAAAAGAAATATTTTTTTCTCAATTACTACTTTTATTGTATACAGTATTTCTGAGGACTCTTTACGGCATATTATTGAAGATAAAATTAGTTTCTTGAAACACCGATAAATGGATTGAAATTATCGTCCAATTTTATCACATTTGTATACATTTTTTAATTAATTTGATTTTGTTTTCTTTTCGAAATAAGAAATCAGTAGAATCAACGCTTCATATAGGGTAGTATAGAGTCAGCATTATCTTTTTGATTTATTGGCTCATACCAGTAGGGCAAATTACGCACTATTGAAAAAAAAACAATATTTACGTTACCGTCTCTTTTAGCTTGATGTTACATTAGATGCGCGAGAATGATTGACAGCTCCATTTCTATTTGAGACGACTTAGTAGTACATAACACAAACGCTTCTCTCTGACCAATTTTCAGTCTTCATACCACAGGTTGTTGACTTATAAAACAAATTTACATTTAATTCGTATATTTGATGTCCTCTCAATTGGATACATTTGCTCACACTTGACGCGACAAAACAAACAGCAAGTCCCAACTTTCTCTATTGAAGGGTAAGCGTGATTTAATTCCGCCGTTGGGCCCAGCTGTTAATTATAGAATGAGCAGAAGCGTAGGCGTCAAATAGGAATTTAAATTATTCCAAACACCATTAATAATAACCAATACGTTACCAGTTACGCATCGCTGGATTCACCTCCAGGGAGAAATCCTTCCGACATTTTGTTTAACATTTGCGGTACGCGTTGCCAAGGGAGACAGCGGATGAATTGATTGGTAGGGGTTGAAACAATGGAATCGTGCCCGGAAGTGGTGCGCGGTAACCATGCAATTACCATACGTCTTCACCTGGTTGGAAATGATTAAAAATGGAGAATGGTTTAGCACCCACCAACCTTTCAACAAGCGAAACAATAAATAAAATATTAAATGTAATAATATCTGGTACCGTTATGATAAGATATACCATTACTGATATTGGATTTGTATTTGTATTTATGATCATGAGCTATTTCTAATCACAGGTATTCCTTATGTACTAGAATATTTAATTTTTTATTCCTGATATACAACAAAATATACCTATGTCAAATAAGAGCATCAAATATATGCGAGATATTATTTTGTTTAAATTCCAAAAATGGGTAGAGTTAATAATCTCTATGATTTTTCTATATGATTCTAAGGAAAAAGGTCATAATAGTATATAAAGTATTAAGAACGGTAAGGACATTTTACTTTTTTATTTTATTGTCCAAGACCTGTAGTGCTTACCATTCGTAAAGCTAATACTTTTTTTTACACAATCAGAATTAAATTTATTTCAACACCAGTAAGAAGAAGTATGCTAATAAGGTGTAGTTAGTATGTTAGGAATTGCATTATTAATTTTAATAGCAAAAAGGGAATTTACTTTACCGTTCAGTTAACATTAGGTGAAATAATGACCATTTTGCTAGACGTAACAATCAATAAATGTCATGGAAACAGACTGAAAAATACAAAAATAGAAAAAGAAAACTGGATTTTAATCGATTTAAAATTTTTTGCCCTTATAATTATTAATTCAAAAAAATAAGAATTCAAGCCAAAAAGTTACTAAGTGAAAATTTAAAATTTAGGCATTTTCATTTTTCTTACTTTCAGCTAAAACATTTATTTATATAACTTTCACTACAGACTCAAATGTCAAAATAGTTGAAATTTTATCTCTACTCTTATATGATATACTGAAAATAATTATTTTTGTATTAAGAGTGCGAAGTTTGTATTTTTAGTGCGTGATATATCACTTTTTGACGAGGCTTGTCTCAAAAAACTCAATCAAACGTACTAAAAACATTTCACTACAAATTACAAACAATATTGTTTCTACAACTAACTTACATCAATAATTATAATATTTTTATTTAAAGAAATTTTTCTATTACCGTGAAAAAAAAACATGAAAACTAAATAATTGTCTACTGTATTTATTGTTATTAGAATAATAGCTACATTTTGTGTAAAGGTGGGATATTTGCGAAGCGAGCGAAGTGAGACACCTCAAAATCACTTACACAAAATTGCATTTTCTAACGTGTTTCATACAAGATATTTTCTAATTTTGATACAATTCTTTTAATTTTAATTTTTTCATCTAATTATAAAATTTTTCATATAAACTATCACTTTTTAAAACTGACGAATGATTGAAAACGGCACGTTTTTCGAGTCAAAAAATACACTTTTCATCACTCGGTAATGTTTTATTATGAAAAATTTGTTGTTTCAAAACGTTATTCAGTTTTGAAAAGTGACCTTTTATATGTCAAAATTAGAAAAAGATATTCCAATTTGAAATTAGCGAAACAAGATCTATTAAAATATATTATATATATATATTTCAAATAGGTACACAAAATTTTTCGTTGGACATAGGTCAGGAACATAAAGGAACACAAATATATTTAAATAAAACGTTCATATCTGTAATACATAGTACTTGAAGCTCTGTTCCTTCTTCGTGAAAAAAAGAAGAGCGTCGAAAACTAATATCTGGGAAAAATCAAGTTTTAATTATATTAGACAGTTGTATTTGTCGTGGCCTGAGGCCTCCCCCTCCCCCTTTTTGCAAAAGCAAAAAGCAATTACCCCGTTAAAACAACACGCTGGCTAAACAAAAATATATTATTCTGTAATGTCTAATTCGGCCGAATGTTCGTTACTCGGTTATTCGGCTGAACTGTTATTCGTCACATTACTAGCAGATAGTACCTGAACCTCTGTTCCTTCTTCGTGAAAAGAAAAAGAAGAACCTCAAAAACTAATATCTGGGAAAAATCAGGTTTTAATTATATTAGACAGTTGTATTTGTCGTGGCCTGAGGCCTCCCCCTCCCCTTTTTGCAAAAGCAAAAAGCAATTACCCCGTTAAAACAACACGCTGGCTAAACAAATGCTCCATCGGCGGTATTGTTCCTGAGTTAATTTAGCTCGTGCCGTCAGAGCGAGTTAGTCTCCGCGCGCCGAGGTAATGGGATGTGTCAGCCCGAGCCCCTGGCGGCCGCTAACGAACACGTGAACAAATGACGCACGGGATGATGGAAGGTGGGCTTTAATTGCTGGTATTATCAACTCAAGCGAATTCTGCACATGCATCCACAAAATTATATTGTTCAGCATGTCAACAACGTAATATGACAACCAGAGGGTGGTGCTTATACCTCACGAAATTTGTCAGGATTTGTAAAAATCGGGAAACGAAATAATAGGTATTTACAACGCAAGTGTTGAGCTGGCATTTTATTTCAACGTAAGATGATAACACAGTGATAGACCACAAAAAATATGAAAAGGTAAAACAAAATTTAAAGCTATGTCGTCATTTCCATCTTGTATTATCAACTCACGGCGAATTCTGCACATGTATCCACAAAATTATATTGTTCAACATGTCAACAACGTAATATGACAACGAGAGAGTGGTGTTTATGCTTCACGAAATTTGTCCGGTTTCGCAAAAATCGGGAAATGAAATAATAGGTATTTACAACGCAAGTGATAAGCTGACATAACCAAATGTAAAGTAATTCTGTCATTTTCATCTTGTTACAGCAATTTATCTCTTAAATGCTCAGGTAGTAATATAAATCTAATTGATAATGAACGAGGACAAATCTATGTACCTGTTCTACGGAACACAGGACTTTATCATGGGATTTCAGAAAATTACGGATACTCTCTCTCTTATGATACATTTAGAGCAAAACTACAAGAGTATAAAGTCAACTACCAATAAATCAACAAAATAACAAATAATCAAATGTTCCCCAAAAAATTAAAAGCAACCTAAACTATTATTATTCTAAAAGTAAACCGCCCTTTTGAAAAGGCGCTTTCGCCTTTTATTTAATTTTCCATAAATAAAATTTCGGCATTCTATTGCTAATCTTTTTTGAGTTTCGCGAAAAATTCAACAAGACATTACGATCAAAGGGCCTTTTGGCAATGCCGATTGCAATAAAAAAGTGAGATGTACAACTAGATATTATAGCAGTTCCATAGATATACAAAATATCAAAATTTTACTTCAAATCACTTTTGAATTATGCGAGATATGTACGTACAGATGTTACGCCGAAACTAGTCAAAATGAATTCAGGGATGGTCAAAATGATATTTCCATTGGAATATAAAAACCGAAATTTTTCGCGATTACAATACTTCCTTTACTTCGTACAAGGAAGTAAAAATGGATGTTTCGTCCGTTAATATAATTAAAAATTCTTTTATTTCATATTCTTATCTACTTTTGGTTTAATATTTTTTTCATTTTACATTTTTGTAATATTGGTACATTATTCAAGAAATAATAAAAATACAGATATAATCAGTGATATTTCACTGAACTGTCTCATAGATTTTTTCTTTAATTCCATGGCTTTCTGATTTCTGACAAGTGTTACATTTTATATTTAATATATCTCGAACTGCGGACCTGCTGTTATCTGATGTAGAATTTTTTTTCTAAATCTTTCAGGAGAGGGAGTATCCGCAATTTTTGAAATCCCATTTTAAAGTTGTATGTTTCGCGTTTCATTACGTACCCTTTACAGCAATAGTTGTAGAATCAGTAAACCCTTTTATTTTAATACCAATAAATGTGCATTTGAACTAAATATTAATACACTTTCCATTTTTACACGTTTTGACTTACTGAAAACAGACAGTAAATAGGAAAAATAATATTCGTACAATAAATATTATGAATTTTAATATTTTAAATTATTATTTGTAGAAAATATGTGAGTAAAACGGAGGTCATTAATTTCGAGACTACTATCAGAAATCATAGTTAATTGATAAGTACCTAGGTATGGAAAAATTATGATATTTCATTTAGATAATATCTTACTCGTAAAGTAAAACTGATTTACTGGACTTTAACATAAAGTACTATTCCCTATTTGTTCATTTCTATAAATACCTCTGCAAATGTATTATTAAGTTGAATAAATAAATAAACAATGACTTAACTGAAAGTAAGTCGTGTGCCAGAAATAAATTGCAAATGCATGCATCAATAACAAATATTAACATAGTGTAAAACAAAGTTGTTACGATTATTCTAATCATTGTTTTACAACGCACAATCACACCGCTCGAGATAAGCATCGACCTCTCGTTATGGTAAACAATTAAAGAGCGAGTTCAACATAATTGCATATATTTCTCTCGCTAGAGTGAGATTTGTCGATTTATAAATCAAATTATACCGTATGTGTGCTATGACGCATGCCATCAGACATGGAAAAAGTGTATCTTATATCTAGATGTAACAATGCCTTATTAAGCTAACAACTCGATCTGGTATTATACATGTAAATATACGATTTATAGCAGTTATGACAACGGTAATGGAGATTTTCTTCAGTTAAAAATAGGTTACGATATAAATATACACTCTAAATTATTTATATGTAAAATATCATCATCAATTGTGGAAGAAAAGTCGTAAATGGAACACCGAGAAAGATGTACATGCCTGTATGTTATCCATGAGATTTGCAGCTTATAATTGGTTTCAAACTACTGATAAGAGTGACTCATTTTGTTAGTAAAAAATACCACTTTGTCCTAGTGGTTCTTAATCCATTATAAGGTCCCTTATAAGTAAGGTTTCACCAAGTCAAGTAACTTGATGTTTTTGTGAATTACTTTAGTTGATATTAAAATAAAGCTTTTTTAAATTCACTATTTGACTTGACTTAATTTTCTATCTTAGCTACTTGACTTGATAACAAGCAATTTCAAGTTACTTGATTTTATTTGATGTACACCCTGATGAAGACTGATTTACAGTCGAAACGTTAGTGTATTAGTGGATTTTATTAAATGACTGCAACTCTAAAAAGACCTTCTTTTAAAGTTTAATATTTTTATATATTTCTTCTGTCTGTTTCTGTAACTTGGTTATAAACCCTGTAGATATAATATAATTTCATATATTATACCACTAATTACTGAAACTTTATCGGCAACTTTTGCCATCATGGACACGACTAATTGGTGTGACGAAAATCGAAATAACTGCGATAGAACGAGTGGCAATTTTCTAAAGTAACCGACAGAGGCTAAAGTTACAGTAAAATTTTAGTCACGATTGATATTCGGAATGACAATTATTCGAAATGTGTACACGGTACCCCAAATAACTTGTTAAGAACCGGGATATCGAGAACGGTAAGAGGTCGGTTAAATTTGACCAAAGTTGCTGCTTTAAGGGACCATTTATTACAATGTCTTGTTTTTCAGAAAAAATGCCTAGGTCAAAATGTGAATTTTACAGTTTTTAATTTTTGGTCATTCCAAAATTAAAAGATTAAGTAATTTTGGTATGCACCTTCTTGAGACATTTTTTATAATGATTTTACAAGAGTTCTCACAATTTTGAATAGAGGTTTTTTTGCTCTTCAACCATATAAAAAGTCCTATATTATTTTAATAAATAATATTTGGTTGGTCTGGTTTAACCTATGTCATATATTTTACCGTTCTCGAGATTCCCTGCTTAACAAGTTATTTGGGTAATCCTGTATATATTTTGAATTCATTACTTACCATTTCAAAAATTTTGAAGGACCTTGCAATTAAGCAAAGCCAATTTAGTCGTGAAATTAATTTGTACTATTAAAAATTGTCAGTGTAATTCTAATGTGATTGGTTCTATTAACCAAAATATTGTCTTTTAATTAGATGACAGAATATGTGTGGAATTGTCAAAACAAAACAACAACAACAAGACTGTCTAGATTTGAATTTAGCTTGTTACAACCACAATTGTATGTCTTTTATTCTACTGTATTATTAGCATAAAATTTTAATTAGTTATTCCTGTTTGAAATATAAATCTAATCTTCCTAATGTTATCGTACAGATGTCACCTCTGAACATAATTACAATATCTTACTAATAAAATAAAAACATCCATTACCTATTTTCAAATGATTAATTATTGCTAAATGCAAATAAAGGAAACCTGACATAGACAATACTACAAGAAAATCAGATTTAATATTTTCAAAGTACAAATATTAATCATGTAAACTGATTTCTAAATGAAAACTTAACATTAAAAAGTGAAAGTCGCCGAATAAAATGTTAATACAGCACAAAATCTGTCATGTTTCATTCGCCGTCAGATGGAGCTACAAGCGTAGTCTAAACGCTCTTGATCAAATCATCGATATTTAGATTTGGTACGCTGATAACGGGACATGATATAAACATAAACATGGTCGTATGTGTCAGTCAATATACGCTGTTTTCTTTATGCAAACATATTCTCGATTTCTAATATTAGTTTTAAAATGTTATTAATCATTCTTTTCTAATTTGACGAAAATTATATACTATCAAAAAATTTAATAAATAAAATAAATATTTACCTATTACTATGATTTATTACGCAGAGTCTTTATCAGATACCCAGACACTCATGCTAGTGTGGAGAGTGCACACGAGGAGTCATTTTTATGTGGGAACTAAATGGTAAAGAATTTCGTTCGCCAAAATTGGAAGACCCGTTTTAGAACTGGGTCCTAAAAGTATGATTTTTGTTCAATATTACAGGATCCTTACAAAAAATTTAGATTGTAAGGAAAATTTCCTTAGGGACAAAAATTTTAATAATTTTATAATTCATAATACAATATTGCTATTAAAAAGAAATACTCAAACGGAATGCAAACTAAAAACAAACTTTATTTTCAATGAAAAATATTTAATTAATTTTATTTTGTGCTCAGGTTTCAGCAAACCAGACCACAATCTAGATCAACTAAATTTGCTCCAGAATGTGCTCTGGTTTCAGCAGACCTAGAATTAGAGACAACATTTCTGAGTGCTCTTCCTGACCCACTAAATCCAGAGAACAATTCAGAAAAGATAAATCTACTCCAGATTGTTCTCTGTTTTCAGCAGATCTAGAATAGGTCAAACACTTTTAAGTGCTTTAATTCCTGACCCACTGAAACCAAGGTACAATCGAGGGCAGCTAAATATGCTTCAGAATGTGCTCTGGTTTGACCAGGCCAAGAATTAAAGTACAAGCCGAAGCGTGCTCCAATTCCCGGCCGGTTGAACTAGACCATCTTCAGGGCATGTCATGCCCTGAAAGGCGGTCTAGCCAGACTACCAGGCGGGGCGGAGGCCCGAAGACCCACTACAGCGGGTCTGAGTACTAACCTCTCAGGATCGCGGGTGTATCCTAAGACGCGCATTATTACCGGTCATGTAGATTCCTATTAGCTGATATTCATTCTCCTATTGTAGCTGTACCAGTAAGAATTTTAAAATTTTATTTGTATTTTAAAATAATAACAATTCAAAGCTTTATTCTGATGTAATGAACGGTACGTTAAGAGAAATGTCTCCTTAGGGGCATTTTCCCTACAAAATTTTCCTTGAGAGAATGAACCCTGATGCCCCCATGTAGTCGGCGCCCATGTTGTAAAGTATGGAGGTACCTCCAGTATTTGAAAGTCCATTCCTTTTAAGAATTGAGAACTTTTAAAGATAATAATGATGATAAAAACATTTTGTAATTTATGTGTTTAAAAAATAATTTAATTTAAAGATAATCTATTTGAATTGAGGTTAACAAAGTGTTATTCTAATTATTATCATAATTAATTTGAAACTAAATTTTAGTTAAAGGTTACACCGTGGTAAATATTTATAGAAAATTGTCTAACTTATGCATCTGGCAATTAAATGAAACTTTTAAGGAAACTTTAATTTTTCTCTACATGAAAACCAAATTTGGAAGTCGTTTAATGAGCGAAAATACATTGAAAATTATCTGTAATTTGATCATTAACACAACGAAATTTGCTTTGATTCTATCCCGACTTTATGTTACGTTCTATTCTTAAAGTTCTACAGTTTCAGAATTTTGCAATTTGTATCTTAGAATAGTCTTTATACGCAGATTACAAAGGTATTTATTTGTAATAAATCTAAGACCCAAAAAATAAATTGTTTTGCATTTTGCAACTGTAGTGTTAATAAAATAAACTAATCATTGTCCACGTCAATACAGACAGAAATATGCAAGTCAAGTATAAAATATAGCTCCACAGTAACAAGTGCCGATCGCTCAAGGCATTTGTATAATTAACATTGCTACGTAGCAAACAGGGCCAACTATATATGACACTATATCATCTGATACCATTGTTCTCCGCAGCCATCTAGATTTTGTCATTGCAATTGTTTGTTTCTGGGTCACACTTGATTGCAGATCTAATTCAAATAGATGATATCTTGGAAGATTTTTCTTTTTCCTATATTTTTATTTACATAATATAAGAGATTTTAATGATTGTACAGAAAACTTAAAGAGATATCAATTCCAGTTAGAACACAAACTATAATAGATGAGATAATGATAGGTAAATAATATCTCATCATTTAGAGTTTCACGTGTGTTTTGTATTTTTCTTGGTCTTGCCTCAGTCTTGAAAAAATGTAAGGCAAGGAAAAAACAAAAGCTACAAATTTCAAAGCATGACAAGGCAAGAAATTGTCTTGCAAGAATGGTGCAAGAATAGCAAGATTTTCGTCAATTCTTGTACTCTCATTTTTCTTTGCTAATTTTAAATCTAGATTTATTATATGAACCTACCTATAAATTAATGAAAGTACATTTTTTTAACATATACCTATATAATTTAATTTTCAAAAATTATGTAATAGTAATAATTATTAACAAAATAATATATAATTATTCTTCGAAATCCTGTATTCAAGAGTTAACACGAAATGCTTTCTTATAGCCAGGGATGCTTTGAAAAATGCTGTTCAACTTGTACAGATGTCGCTGTTGTGCTAAAATATACGTGTAGTATTTGCAGATATACGATTTTTTTAATAATAATACATAATTGTATTATAAGAAATAGGGGAAAGTAGCCTAATTTGGACCAATTTTATAATATTCACTATATAAAGGCACGGAAGAAGTGTCAATAAAAATTAAGTAGTAGAAAAGAAACTCACTAAGTTTACCTTCAAAATAAAACCATTTATTAAATTTTAAATACCATTTTTAATAGTAAAAAATAAATTCAAAAAAATCTTGTCATCGGTCCAATATAGGAAACCGGTTTCCTTATTTGGACCGCTAGCTTCCTAAATTAGACCATTAGCTTTCTTAACGAAAATTACAACAATAGAACCTTTTAACTACAGCACTAACTCCAGCACACTGAGAATGAATCCAAGTGCGACATTTCATATATTGTATCATATTTTCTTCCTTGGTTTCTTCACACAATGTACAAAACCATGAATCACCATTTTCTTTTTTATGTTTCGCATTTTGTCAGAGAGATGGGGAAAGGCAACAAATTTAAAGGGCTCATTGTTTAAAATCGGATAGTTTCGTCACATCTTAGGGAGAGATAGGAGAAGTCAACAAATTTAAAGGTCTACACAATGCTCCAAGATCATAGAACTGAATAGGGTAACATAAAAGGTACCGACATGTCGACGTGTCGCTTCTGTATGTACTATTCTGTGCCGTAATCACAATTTTTGTCGGTCCAATTTGGGCAACTGTTTTCGGTCCAACTTGGGCAACTTGAATATTTTATACTTAAAATTATACAAAAATGTCAAAGTAACATAAACTCATAAAATTGTAACAGGAAATTATAGTTAGATAAGTAAGCTTTGTGATGATATAAAAGGACTTGTAATTACTTACGTTTGGACGAACTAACGGCTTTCACTCTTACATCAAAATAACAAATTTTCTTCGTAGTCAAACAAATAACCCTTCTCTTAATGTAACCATGAGACATTTTTTCACAAACACGATTACATTAATCTGGTCTACCTCTACGTATAACAAGTAGTCTATCTAAAATCGCACAAATTTTACCAATCTTTGGATACCACAGCGGTCCAAATTAGGCGACGGTCCAAATTAGGCTACTCTCCCCTATATTTGATAATTGAAATTGATATTATTTAAACCAAAAATTGTATGTGTGATACAAGATTACTTATATGTTCAAGGTCATTTGCTAATTTTAACATGCAAAACAAGAAATATGCAAGAAAATGACGGTCATCACAAGATTTTTATATACAAGAGTTATGAAAGACAAGACATACTTAAATTTCTTGTCTTGCTTTTCGAGACAATACAAGAAATTACTAAACAAGACAAGAAATATTGTCTTGTGAAACAGTATGATCGTTTTATTAAGGAATGTGCGGAATATGTTAAAATGACGTTATATTTTCGAAGTAAAATATAAATGAAATATGTACATTATTGCAACAACAATAATTGAAACCAGCGCATTAATAAGTGATAAATTAACATGTTAGTACTGAGCTAGCATTTCAACTAGTATGTATCAATCAAGCAAGACTATTAATAACTCTAAACAATAGTCAAGTCGAGCGCATAAATACCGCGGAAAGAAATAAGAAAAACAAGAAGGAAATAAATTCAAATAAACAATTAATAAGTAATTAAGATACCCACGGCCTCGTGATTAATCTTCTCGTGTAGTTTGTCACCTGGAACATAGGAGGTGTTAGTGTAGGTTGCCATTGTCAAAGATTTGATTAGACATTACACCGAAACAAAAGAGGACATTTACATTTGAATTGCATACAATGAGGTATTTAATAAACTGCATGAATTAGAAACTTCAAAGATTGAATCATTCAAGAAAATATTGCGGAATCAAATAGATATCACAATTAGGATATCCTGATAACATTCATCATAACGTAGATAATATTTTTTAATCTATTTGCTGATAATTGGCTCAAAAAAAAAATACAAGTAAATAAGTTGTGATTCATTGTTAAATGGGGTTCGTTTTCCAGATATTAACTAATTGAAATATTTCTAGCGAATGCGTTCCCTAGGCCTCCGGCGTCAGTGAAATATTTACATTTGAGGGCAAATTTTTCTCATTTTTACAAATGAATCCTTGGCGAGTGCTTTCATTTGATACCTATCACAACATATTTATGACAACTTATCTAGTTTCATGTATGTCTGAAAAAAATGATGTCTATTTATGACGATACTTTAGATTCAAGGTATATAATTTGTAGACATTGTTTAGTTAATCATCATTATTGTAAGTTATTCTCAAATATAATATATTTTAATACTATCTTCAAATTGATCCTATTTATTTTCTATAAATAACTTCTTGTTTGGGTAACTTAACCAATTCTGTAATTATAACTGACATGACAACATACAAATACAGCGAAGAAAATATAAAATTATTTTCTTAGAATATTTACCTTTAGACAAAATTTACTTTATATTTTTGTATATTTTTCCAAGAAAATACAAAACATGCATTATTATATTTGGGTTATAGCTGACGTATTGACAAACGTCAGATGTCATGAAAATTTAATATTTCTCGTACTATAAACGTGCTATTACATCAGTTATGATCTTATCTGACGAAGAATTTAATTTTGAACAATTTTGTACTCTTGTTTTTTTGCTCTAAATATATCAGAAGAGAGTATCAGCATATCAGCATGCTTTTGAAATCCCATGTTAAAGTCCTATGGTGGTTCTATGTTCCGCATTTCTTTGCACACCCTGTATATATTTCTATAAACGTCGGGATTATTAACCTCAACATAATCATAGATACAAATCCTTATGCAGACCAAATTTTTCAGAATTTATTTTTTTGCTAAAAACATATATAAGTCCATTAATAACAGTTGAGTTGAACATAATATAAAGTATCTACAAAGTTTTGTTTATTACGGATATTAAAATATATCTATGTGTCACCAAGTGAAATATGTGTTTAGATATAATCGGTTGATAAGCTTTTATTTTATACGAAAGTAATTAATAATTTCGCCTAAAGAAAGTGCGTACAATTTAAAATATTTAAGATTGATACAGTTGGGCTCCTAATGAAGCACATTACATTTATCTTTCTGAAAGTTATTGCCTAATAAAGTAGCCATATAATCCCAACCGACAATTGATTTATACGCGACAAATATGTGTATTAAAACTGCTTTGTTTCTGCATGCAATGAATACCAAATTAAAATTTCTCCCTAAGGCGTCGCGAAAATTTTACTATCAATGCTCTTAAATGACTACAATTTATCATCGGCACCAAATTACATACTGACTGGAGCGATTTATCAACGGAAAATATTCTAACCAAAATAGATCAACGCGAAAAGAAAAAATATCAAGTTATAAATAGAAAACACCAGAAGAATTTTCAACTTCTACATTATATAATTCAATTCACTCAAGAAAATGTTGAGACGTAGTAGGAGTTGCTCATTTGTTTAGCGTGTACCAGTTTAGTGGTTCGGAATTCGCTATAAACTGTAGGTTCCTTACAAAGGCAGTACTGTACTAAAATTTCAATAAAAATATCCAAAACTCGATGATTACTATCGGAGAAATAATTATAGTCAGTCGGAAATAAACATTAATAACTTTTACATTAGAAGTTCAATTCTTAAAACTCATACATCATATCAAATCGCGAACATTTCTCTTTAACATAAGTAAAAACAAAGATATATTACACAGTGAAATTTTTAGTAATATAAATAAATATTCAGAATTATCAGCATTTTATACATATTTTTCTTACCTGCTTAGTAAACTTTATGTTGCCGTAAAACTATGTGGCCAAATTTTTTTTGAATATTATTCTTTATACAGTATACTTTTAAACAATGTATATTTTATCATAATAATAGTTTGTTTGACATATTATTAATAATGTCTATTTGGGAAACTACTCAACGGTTTTATTTGAAATTAAAATATGTTATGTAAAAATCAAATCTAAGATTATTTTATTAATTTCGTAAAAGAAAACGAAACTGTTTTAAAATTTTTAATAATTTGCACGGCCGGCGTATTTAAAATTTAAATATTATTAAAAATGTGCAAATTACTCAAATATTCATTTTTAAAAGCCATATCAGTAACAATAAATGAATTGCTGTCTTTTTGTTTTTATTATTGTATAAACAATACTATGACACTTTTTTTCTTTCTAAGAAGTTGTATTTATAATATTCTAAAATTGGAAAATAATAGTAGGTACATGTTCATTAGTAATTTAAAGTTAAACTTTTTCATACTCGAATTCGTATCAAATTTTTTTGTCTTTTTATACATTTATTCTATATATCAAGAATAGAATGGTTGTTATTTTAAAGTTTGCGACAAATTTTTATACGGATTATTAAAGAATATTTTCACTTTCAAAGTGAAGTGACTAATTACTTTCCCGATAGTACGTAATAGCGAAAGGATAAAGCAAAAGAAGATTATTTGCAACCACAAAATTTGACTTGTGTATCATATTCCAACAATAATTACCCCTATCTATACATCTTAAAGTTAATGTTTTATGCCCTCTGCGATAAGTTAGCAATGATGAATCTGCACAAAGCGTAAATTGGTCGTTAGAAGAGCTACCATCAAGATAAATGTAGGAAAATGTATGGGTAAGAATTTCCGTATTCTGATTAAGTAAATACAGGTTGAAATGGAGTGATTTATTGAATTATGAATCTCGACAAAAACAGAACATGTATCGGTATCTGCATCATACCAGCCATAGATGAAAACGACAGACCACCTAGGAAGAGCTAGAAAATACAAAAAAGGATGAAAAAAGATATATACGTTGTTTCTTTAAATTATTAACAACTAGATCCTTTTTATTGAATCTTTTCTGTTCTACTTAATATGTCTTACAGATAAATCTTATAAATTATTGATTTACAATTTTTTTATTGTATTTTATTTTATTTTTAATCTCATAACTTTTTACACCCAGATTCATAAAGGGATAAGCTACTAACTCCGAAGGGCTAGTCCCAAAATTATAACCCTTGTCAAAATTCTGTAATATCAAACTAACTCCAATCCGAATTCATAAAAAGAACAAAGTATATTATTCTTTAGTTCCAAAGGCAACTCTACTAGTTTGGTGGAATATTTGTAGATGATTATCAGTATTTCTAATGATACAGAGGACGATTTGTGATGATACTTGACAACTCAGAAGTAAAATACTTTAAAAGCATTGATACCAGAATGGTTATAATCATTTTTTTAAATATTTCTTTTATTAAATTTGTATTACATGGAACAGAAACATTACAGTTAATATTTTTTTAAAGTTCACCGCTATCTTTCTCTGGACATTGTAAAAATAAAATTATTTTGAACTTAAATAAATAAACACATATACCTATTTAATTACTACATTATAAAATAAAGAAGATTAACTTTAATTTTTCTGTTCCACATAATACAAATTTAATGAAGAAAATCCCTAAAGAAATTGATATACTATACTTCAAGAATGCTTTGCCTTGTCAAATACCTATCACTACAAATTTTCCTCTGTATCATAAGAAATGCTAATAATTATCTACAAATATTTCTAATTTCACAAACTAGTGGAGTTATCTTTGGAACTAAATAATATACTTAATTCTCTTTGTGAATTGGGATTGGAGTTAGTTTGTCATTTCAGGATGTTAACAAGGGGTATAACTTTGGGACTAGCTAAAGATGTTAGTGTCTAATCCGTTTTATAAATCTGGGAGTTAAAAATTAAATAAGTATTACTCATGACTCATAATAGATGGCGTTTTCAGACATCATGAAATAAATGAAGTGAAGAGTGCATCACAAATGCAAAATACTATTCCATTGCTGGGAATTGAATCCGAGACTTTATAGTTAATAGAGTTTTTGATATTATCTCTGTACTTGTTTTGTCAATTTAAAAACCCAATTACGGTCCCTAGACATTTTCCTTACTAGTCTATTGCTTAACCCATCCCTGATCTACCCCATACTATTCTTCCATTTGCTTGATTTTGTACTAGCAACATATTACATATTTAGTTTCCGCATGTGTGTGCATACAGGTGAAATGATTAGAGTCGCTCAGGTGTAAATGGCAACATCTACATTAGTGCGTGGCGTGTCCTCCCACACACTCGCCAGCTGCCCGTGTCGTACCGTGCACCAATTAAAACCTTTATTATATACGATCTCGCGTCTACTGAGTTACGGTTTAACTGCCGGCGATACACATACCAACACCGGTACAGACACAGAGAAAGAGAAAAAGAAACAAAATTCGGCCAATAAAAAGAATTATTTTAAATATATATTAGGCTTGCTTATAACAGATTCTCGTCCTGATTTCGTTCGATATTTTGTATTTTTGACAGAAGTAAAAAATAGAAGAGATTAATTAATCAACAAAATTTATTTAATATTATATTGTACAGATAGGAACAAAATATTTTTGACTGGTAGGATGGATTACAGAGAATAAAATTCTGTCAGTTTATTCATAGGCGTAGTTAGACTTTAAAATTGAGGGCTGCTTAGGTTCTTACCATAATATATTATATAGGTATTAATAAAACAAAGTGATGGTTTACAAAAAAAAACACAATATTATTCAAAGTTAAAATAAAACGTCACTTTAATGTCACCTAACGTCATATAATACTGTAATGACAGTTTTTGGAAATGTCATATTCAATATTTAATATTACCAAATTAATAACGCGATTTTATGTTATAGTATACCTCTCATCCTTTATTTTCTTCATAGCACAGAAATATTAACGTTGTTGTGTTTATACTCAGTACGAATATAATTTATAAGTTTATAAAATTACTAAATGTACCTTAATTAAATACACTACTAATATCATTTAATTTTTTTAAAAACATCATTACAGCTTTTATAATATCTTTGTTTATTTTAAAAGCGGTATACAATTTTCTAAGGAAAATCGAATTTTTACGTTTGAAGTATCCAACTATTATATGTATATTAATTAGGAATGAATCTTTAAATCTTCAATATAATTCACTTGCATTATAAATTAATTTTTCTTTGTCATTCTAAAAGTTTATCGTTTTATATCGATGCTTCCTATTAAGATAAAAATAACCTTTATTAAAATTTCTGGATATTTTGTTCGGGGGTACTAATCAATCAATTATTTTCATATACAGCCCGACAGACTCTGAAGGAATAGAGTATACTAAGTTTCATTTAACATGCGACTTCGTTCTAAAATAATTAAATGTATATCAATGAATTTCTTTCTATAAAATTCAGAACATATACTTAAGAGACTTCAATGAGCAAATGGAACATGAACTCCAAATACTTGTATTCAATTGCCAGAGTTGTAAATACATGTACCAATGTCTATCATTTATAATCTATAATCAATATAAGTTTAGTTGTTTTACATAAAATCATTTAATTATTTATACAGTTTATGGTTTGCTACTTGTTTCAAATTTTTAAACTATTGGAACTACAGAGACGATTTGAGTATTAAAGAATATATGCTAATTTTTGTTTTTATTTTACTAATACAAGAAATCTAATATTTAAAGATAGAAATATTTGAAATTTCCATATGAATAGTTCAAAATAAAAAATAAAGTTTAGAATGTTAGATATGATTTTGTTTTTTGCTATTCGATACCCGCAATATCTCAACACTCTAAAAGCCATTAAGATAACAATTTCTCCGATAATATCTATAATTAATTCATTTTGAGATAATTCAAATATATGCGAATTATATCAATATTAGTTTAGAAAAAGTGGCATTTCTGTTCGAAGGCATTAATGGACTAATTAATTATTAAAATTAGGCACCTGCAGATAATGATTGAGCAAACTTGACAAGCGGAGATAAATTATCTACAAGTGGATGCTTCGCTAATGGTTGTGACCTGGAGAAAAAAATCGCGACCTATTATCAAACACATAGTAGCCATGGGCATTCCAAATATCATCAGCTTGAAAAATTAAGCAAGATGTACCAACAGATAAGCCTTGATAAATACCATTCATAACTGATTTCTACACAGATTATTCATTTATAATATTTTCTAAACAATAAAATAACAATGTATGCAACGGAACTCGTTATCTATTGTGTAAAGATTTTTTTCAAGTAATGGATAATGACCAGTGTCGCCAACTTTTAACGAAATAAAAATACTGCTGTGTCTGAGTGGTTCAGAATTCACTACAAGCTGTAGGTCCCTTGCAGAAATTGTTAGTTGACTAACAGGTCGTAGATTTAGTCTTATATATACTAAATATTATGTTGTTGATAATCATTTTTTGTTAATATTAATAATTTAAATGTCGAAAATTTTTGCAAAACAGATTAAAGATTTTCTTAGAATCATGTATGTATTTATCTAATAATTATTAAATTAATATAGGGCATGGATTATAATAACATATATTTTGAAGTAACCAAATTTAGTAAGGTCGTGTAAAACGAGTAAGCATAGTATAATATAAAATGGTAAACAAAATAATTACTTTATTACATTAATGACAAAAATAGAATCTTTTATTTACAAGTTTCTTATATTTTTTTTATTTCTCTGAGCATACTTTAAATATGAACCATTGATTTAATCAAATTTTCGTTGATTTTTCCGCTTTAGAGTTTTTCCTACAATTATAATTAGGTAGTAACTACATTATTTATAACTCTTTTTTCTATGTAGTGCTGCCGAAGAATTATCTATCCTTGTCTAAAGCATATGCAAAGTCAATGTAAAGTTTTAAACTGTAGTCTTGATATCTAGAAGAGAATTTTTAATCTTGACTTTAAACTTAGACTTAATCAAGTCTTGTCTAGACGGTAATATTATTTCAATGTAGGTATATACACTCATATTCGTTTGAATAAAACAACATTTTTAATTTTAGTTCTCTATATTTTTTTTAGCCCAACGTTTCGACAGCATAAACTGCTGCTTTCTTCATAGTAATGACAAAACAAAAAAATATATATTAATTTAATATTCTCAGGTATTTCCTTATGATGCCTGTTTGTAAATCGAAGTACGTATCGAAATAAAATTCAAATATTTTTATATTTAATCCAGTATCTTTCCATACATTTTGTTCCTATGTTTCAACTAGAACTGATTGCGGATTCGTTAAGTTTATGTGTAAAACTAATTTGTAAACATAAACAAATTAAATATATTATGTAGAGTAAAAGGCTAAGCGTTTTTAAAGTATAGTTGAGCAATTTAAAATTGGAATGAAGTTTAATAACAATTAAAATTTCTCATCTGACTAATTGTGGTAAGAAAATAAAGGTAGAAAATTTGTCTGGAGGCCACGTTCTTAATATGATTTACAGGAGGAATTTTAGCGGGGTCTTTTATTTTTTATCCGCTAAAAAAGAAATAAGTTAGTCGGCGTTTTAAATGCCGTGCCACGTAATTACTTAGGCAATTTCTTCTCTTCTCTCGCTCATCGAGAGCTCCGGGCCCGTGTCAAACTCTGCCTCTCGGCGAAAACCAATCGTCCGATAGCTCCGCAGCCCGTATTCTGCCTTTAATTGTTGCAAAACCACGGGTCATGAGAACAAATCATCGAAACTGATGAATCATTATTGCTGTTGTTATCGGCACTACGGTTAGAGTTATTGTTTTACGGGTTATCTCTTACGGCAAATATCTCTTGTTACTAATCAAATTTGTTCTCTGCATCAACATTTCAAAGAAATACATAAATATTGTTCCTCTGTGTCGGAGTAACGGACACTTTTGTGTTTTTCTCACACAACGTTTATTAGTGGACATCAATATTTAAACGATAAATAATTATTGCTTCTTGCGTCGATGATTCAAGTAAATACTGCAAATAGTTTTTTATACGATTAGATATTTTTATGTTTATCGATTGTTTGCAAGGCTTACAATTTATTGCTGGTAAATAGTTTTAAGCAAATTGGTGAAATGATGTGTACGATCGTAAATGTGTTGAAAAAACAGAATTTTGCTGTAAGTATCCGTATATATATTTTTTGTGATCTTACAGGTTTCTACCGTTTATTTGTTTTTATTATACGTAGTGTGGTTATAAAAAACGTAGTGTTACTTCTGGTAAAAGAGTATTGCAAACTTTAAATGTATATGAATTTGTGGTTAATTTTGTTTGCCACATTGACATATTCAAGGAAAGTGCGCAGAATCATAGCCAATATATTGTACAAGAAATTGTATTATTATCATACAAAACTCCGACAAAATCCAACAATTTTTGGTACAAGATATTGAATTGTACTATTTCTTGTACTATCTATTGTTTCATAAATACACTAGTCTAAAAGAGGCTTAACTTAAATAATTATTGTAAAAAATTTGCTCGTGCCTATTAAATTATACACTTTTTGCTGCACTACATTTAAATTTATTCATTATTTAATCATAAAAGTGACACCTTCTGTGACGTGATTGACAAGGTTGAAGTTTAATTTCTACCCCGTCGTAATATAATTATTTATTCTAGCCGCCGTTTAATTTCTTCGCCGCCCTATGTAGAATCAGCCAATAAGAAATAACTTGTATAATAGAAATCTGTAATATCGCCCTAAATGTCACTATAAAAACTAGATAACCTAAGAATAAAGTTACTAAAAATTATGAATAATTGACAGGTAACCTACATATTAAACGTCAAATAGTAATTAATTTTTAGAATTTCTACGTTTGAAGAAAAAATAGAATGTGTTATTTAGAGTAAAAGTGTCTTTGTGTGCCTCGCATGCAATTGTCCGACTCGCTTCGCTCGTCGTGCAAACTTCCATGTTCACCACACAAAGTATCGCTTTTACTCTTAATAACACAATATACTATTATTTGAAAGTAATATACGATCATCCAATCACTCCAGAAGCGCACCCAAAAAATTTTTTCGGAAGGGGTTTTAAATACGTAGTGTCCATTTTAAATGGTACACTATTGTTATATTGAAAACTATAAGATATTACAGATTTGGTTAAATTAGAAACCAATTTCTGTATTAAGAGATTATTTTAATTTATTTTCTGAGAACTATACTAGCTTAGTTTAATTTATACAGATGAATTTTTTTAAGTATACGAAAAATTATAAAAAACACCCTTCGAACAAAGCGATTCTGGGTTCGAATCTCAAGTACCGAAATTATGAATAAATTATAAGTGTCTTTTCATTATCTCATCGCCAGAAAAATATTTTATAAGTAGTAGCAAAATATTATTACAAGGTGTACTCTAATATTTTATAAAAAAAGCATAATAAATGATAATATTATTATTATTCGAACTTTTAAATCATTCTTACTCGATACTATCCGGAATATTTAAATAATTACAAATGTTTATTTTTTTTATTCTACGAAGAGAATTACAAAAGTTTTTCAGGAATTCACATTTTTCGTTTAATTGAATTAAAATTTTTGACTATATTACAATAAAAATAAGAGCTAATAAAAAAATAGTGATCAAAAGTTAAATGAAGTAATTTTATGGCAAATGATGTCAAGAAACTAATTTAAACGATTGTTTTATTTGGTTTCTTATCTGGCTGCTGGTGTAACTCAGTGTTAGATATGCAGAAAGAATCCGATGAAAAAATCCTTGTAATTTCTCGAAAAAAATGCGAGTAATTCTGTTTGGTATGTTATCGCAGATCTGACATCGGAACACATGTCGATTGTGCAACTCATGTGCCACTGATCAGGTGAAAAATTACTAATATTTAATGTTCCGTAAGTAATATGATATATTTAGATCTGCCTTTTTTAATTACCAGAATTTGTCACGCGTCTACTGTCCTAGACCACCAAATATGCACAATCATATAGAACAGAAACCAAAATTGTTAAGCTGTAAACTAGGAAAGCACATATTTGTTCATACAGTAGAGATTGCACCAATGTTACTTAAATTTTAAGTTTCCCTTAAATAAACAATATCACATCGAAATAAAATGTCAAATTAATTATACAACATTGCTGACAAAATTTCGAATATAATTTTTTTATTAATGTTAAAATTTGGTGCAACTAGACATTAGTCATATATTGTGAATTTAGCTAAGATGCAATATTTGTTAATCAGTTATTAGTTATTACTATAGATAGATCAACGTACCATCGTACCATTGTAAATAATAACTTATCACCCTAATTTACTGATTATCAATAACATATAGTATAGAATAAATAAATTTATTTGTCAAATCTTTTGTAGACGGTTGCTTATTTTCTTCTATATTGTTTCTTCATTTCGTACAGTGTTTAAAGTTGTTCTTTTCTTAAGTTCTATCAAAACATCCATCACTTTTAATTTGGTCTAGAAAAATCATGATATATTTCGAATTTTTTCTTTATTAATAAGCATCTTCAAACTTCTGCCTTGAGACATTTTATATATAATAATAATTAGTAAAGAAAGAATTGCAAGGGTAACCATTTTACATGACATGAGAATGACTTATGTAAACAATGAAAGAGGAAACTACCTAGCATAAAGTTAACAAAACCATTGGCATGATAACTTTAAAATAATAAGACCTCAAGTATAGGTTCCTGTATCATAACTAACTACAAAAGAACATTTTAGCTCTGTACACAACAAATTGCTTTGGATTTATCAGAATAATTGCAGTTTCTAGGGTTGGATTATAAAATAGAATGATAAATTAAAACATCTTATGGAACTCTCCAGTTTGAAAATAAAAAAAACCACCCAACGACCCAATGATATTTATTACGAAAATAAGAAATTGGGTATCTATTATTATTGTAATACTATGTGTCAAATTAAGTAAATTTATCATGGCTGAGACCTTTACTACTTTACTTTATAATATTTTTGTTACGAAAGTATTCAACTCTGCACAAAACAGTGCTTTTAAATGTTATTGCTAATAAATTTAGAATTTATAATAAAAATACCGTTGTGTTCGAGTTGTTCGGTATTTATTATAAGCTGTAGCTTCCTTATCCTGTTATTGGACTTTAATTTGTTGGACATTGTAAATAAAAATAAATATATAAATAACGAAATTTTAGGTTCCTTTAACATCTTGAGTGAGGGTAGTTTTATGAAGATCTTTTGTTTTTTTTACGGGATAATTCATATTTTCGATAGTTTCCCAAAAATATTCACTTGCATTATCTCTCATCATTTAGTTTTGATTTTTTGTTTAATTTTACTTTGAATTATCAATTATTTTGAACCACTCGAACAAACGATTAATTTAATTTGTGCGATAGGCCAGAAAGTCCATGGCAATGTGATGTGTCAGTGACGGACAGAAAGCAAGTTTTGTGTTTCGTGTAAATAAAAGGGCCATAAATTGGGCTTTAGACTAGAGAACCGTGCCGAGGGCTTTGTTTGAAACATCTTATAAACTATGTAAATCAAAGTGCGGCTCGGACCCTGTCGAATCGTCGGCAAACTGCTACCGAACAGGCCGCTATAAATTTTCGGTCGCCAAGAATTTTGTAGTTTATCTTGTTTTACATTGAATAGCCTTGTATGGGGCATAAATTTTCTCTTCTTGCAAAATAACATTTGTTTTAAGTTCTTTACCACATCTGAGCAAATCGGACTATTTTGAAATCAAATACTCTAGTATTTCACCAAAAACTACAAATTTAAAATCGTCATCATTAATATTTCGTTTTTTATTAACTTCATATTTAATTTTTTATAATAATTTTGTATGGGTTTCTCCACCAGATTTTATTGTGATAACACATCTCGATCTGTCTGTGTTTTCTAAAGCTAGCGCAATTCTGTGCTTCTTTTTTTACAATTACTGAAAAATACAGACCACCTTGTTTAATTTTTTTACTTGATATTCCAAAGGATTGTATTCAAATTTGATTAACTGAAATACAGAAATTTGCCTATAAATATTTGTCATTAGATAATACAGTGGAATTTTGTTGAATTTCACCAAATTTGGTATGGAAGTATTGTCTTTTGAACTACTATATGAATTAATATAGTAGGTAATGATTTACAAACACAAAAGCTAAGTACACAAAAAAGTCGTGGGTAGAACTTAAACAAAAGTTAATGCTTTTGAAGATGCCGTTCTTCAAAATCACAAAAAGAAGAATTATCTTCAAAACATACAACAATATGTTGTGCTACATTCATAAATCTGAATATATATATATATATATATATATATATATATATATATATATAATTTAAAAGTATATTAATAATGCGATAGATTGTATTTTACAACGTGAGGTGTTATGTATGAATATCAGTGAAAATAACAAATAATTTGTATTTCTCCAAGATATTATTGAACGATATACTCCAGTAGGTAAAGTTTTTGAAAGTACTCTTTATTATAATCATTATTATTTTTTAATATCTTGTAACAGGTAAAAAATCGATTTACTTTACTACACAGTAATTTTACACTGTAAATTTAAAACTACCATAGTAATCCGCAATACTTGTGATGTTTACATTTCTCGAGGCTAAAACTGTATTTTACAGCAAAGTAAAACCGTTTTTACTTCTGGTAGCTGAAAATTACTGGCAAACTTGTTATCCAGCACCGTATTACTGCATAGGCCAACAAAGCCATGTCTTAGGCGCCAAATTTTTTATAATAAAAAATTGTAAACAATATTGGAATAATTATTAGCTGTGTGTTCGTTTTAAAATTACGACACTTAATTTTGATAATCTAAAATCTTAACTGACATTTTATTTTAGTTAGCTTCAAAAATTTCAATCGCTAATTTCAAACAGGCTAAACTGTAGCAGTTATGAATATTAAAACAATTTTAAAATGGAATTTAAATTTCGGTAACATTTTTTCTAATTTTGGAAAACTCAAAATATTTAAATAATTATACCTTATATTATGTTCATGTATTTGTATATTTTGTAACAGTTACTGAATTGTGAATTTGTTATAAATTAATAATTATATATTTTATTTATAATGTAAAAAAATATGATTAATAAATTAATTGCACACAATAATATTTAATTTGCAAAAAAGAGGGAAGGAGGGTTGTTAGTTTGTGGGCGCAATTTTGGTTCTGGCTTTGGGACGTTTAATATAGTAATTCGGCTCTGCAGTGTTACCTCATTGAAGCAATCAAAACTGTTATGTTGCGTATAATAGTTTATTTGTTATTCATTTTTAAATAAAATTAAAATTAAAACCAAACTCTGATATTTATTAATGTTGTGTGTTGTGTCAAGAAATTGTATGATAATAACAATACACAACTGTCAATAATGCAACTACTAATTTGCAAAATTTTTACTGGTTAATAGCTTGTAAAGGCTAGCTTTCTTGATAAATAAACAGTTCATATAATGACGGTTTACAAGTTAGAAAAAATTATTTAGAAGTTATAAAATTACAAATTAGAAGATACAAATATAGAAAAAATATTATAGAATTCTCATTACTGGTATGCTACTTTGTATGTGCTGTACAAGCTATGAAAATTTATTTTACACATTATTAAAATAAATAATGAAGAAATATTAATTTTATTACGAGTCGTAGTTAATAATTCAAGTATAAAATGAGCTTGTATTTTTTTCATTGTGCATGTAGGTATTTTCTTTCTGCAAATGAACATTTAACAGTGGGACATTAACCATTAGTACCTTGCATTGTGGAAGAGAATCGCCATTAAAATCAACAATGTCCATAATATTTGAAATTGAAATGATGTGCGCATATAAAATTTCATTTGTTCATGTTGTGATCTTGCAGAGGGTATAGCATTGCAGTAATGCAAAACAATTATATGTAATGTAAGCATAGGAGTAACTAGGCATTTATGCCCGCGTATAATGATGATGATAACTTAATAGTAGATGTATCACGATATTTGTTTTGATGAGTTTTATCGTCTTGAGTTAATGATCATGTTTGCTTAAAGCACAGAGCATCATCCATTATTCCACTAACAAGCTTTTATTATATAGATTTCTTTCCAGTTTAATGGCTGCTACTCAAAATCTATCAGGCCGGATAGTCTCACAAACAATGAACATCTTGATGGGTTTTTTACACTACATAATAGTTACTTTGTTGTGATCTTCTATCTTATATACTTCCAATATCTTAAATATTATCTTTATACCTCATTACCCTTTTATAAATTACACCAAAACATATTTCATTATTAATAGCTTATAAATAAGATACTTATTCACGTCCTGATCTATAGAAAAGGAAATTGTTGTTTTTGGTTTTTATATATGAGCATTTTTAGGATTCCTTTATTCCATGCTATTTCTCATTAACAATAATCTTGATACTACTGTTTTTAGAATTTTGATATTAGGTAATATTCTAATCAATCATTGGTATTGTTAGAAGACATGAACAAAAGGTAAACACGTTAAAGATTATATTTGTCAGAAGGAAAACAGAGAAATGTAAACTGCATAAAACAAGAAGACAACTGGAATAGTTTATATCAGTTTTCGTGAACCTTTTGAGCTCCGTATGTCAAAATTTGGAAAGAATCTATATTAACTTGGTTTGCTTGTGATCTAGAAATATTCATAATTTTGTGATAGTTGCAGCGTTAATAAAAATAGAGTTATATTTTTTATTATTATTCTATATAATTGTCACTTTGCAGGCTTCTTGGTAGCTAAGTAACCAAACAATTACAGTCACTAACCTGTAAAAATTTTACAATCCTCATAAAAAATAATAGAAAATAAAGAAAGTTTTTTATGCGTTTTATTACAAACTTAATTTAATTAGATTTATGTGAGTAATTATACACATTTATAGTACATTTTGATTCACTGGCGAAACTAATTTGTAAATTTCCAAGTTTGTATTTTCATTGACAACGTCTAGCTATAAATTGTTCTACCACCGCCAACTACCCTTGATTCCAAAATAGAGTAAATCTTTTTTTGAAGAATAAAGTAAATTAATAAAAAAAATGCTATGAAGGTGGAAATAAAATTTTGTACGCGGCACGCATGCAATTAATCTTTACTGGGCTCTCTGGATTATGAAATTTCCAGCTCGCCCTGTGAAGATTAACTTCCACCATTGGCCACGTAAATAACTATTATTTGACATGAGAAACTGTTTTACACTACCGATTACTTAACTATGGTCACATAGATCAATACTAAATTATTATAAACCATAGACGATAATGAAAACTTTTACTTTTTAAAGAAACTCAAGTCTCCAAATCCAAATATTGTTTAAATCATAAAAGTCAAGAAAAGTGCAAAGTATGGATTCACAAATATATGCCGTCTAAATTAAATAATTAAATCAAATAAAACCACATTAAATATCATAAATGAGGCTGACAAATTGAAACGTCAAATATAAAAACAAAGGCAACCTATTTTGTTTTTGTGAATATTAGTTAGTAGCTAGTAGCAGAAAGAATAATATATATATACCATGATTGAAAGAGATTTCGTAGTGGGCACTTGGTGGAACATATTTAATAGATAAGGATAAACGAATTTAAATAAAACACTTGGTTATTCTACAATAATTATTTAATGTGACGATCGTTCCGTCCTTTTGTACATCCCCGTTTTTTAAAGCTGTGAAAAGCATTGGCTATCTCAGTCCTTAATTAAACATTAATAAAACAATTCGTAACCTATTTGCAATCCCCGTACAAAAATCCTCCATGAGACGATCTGGATGTAAAGTAAATATCGCCACTGCCACTGACACTAACACTGCAGCGGCCCGTTAGAGTTTTTTGCAGGTGGTGTGATAAGTGGCGCTGATAAATTGGGTTCGGTAGCCGGCTCTCAAATCCACGAGTCACTAATGATAGCGTGGGGCCCGCTATAATAGCGGCCCTGCTGCGCTCCTTCTCTGTTTCTGGCTAGATGGATTATCTCAAAAACCAAGATTAATTATTGCTAGATACGCCGGCCACAATCACCGTTTTGTACGGGTTTTTTACTTTTTGGCGAGAGATAATGTGGATGCATGTATAGTTGAATTGTTTGCAGGAAATACTATAATATTTCTTCATTCTTTGGTCCGCATTTCGCAGAAGAAACAAAAATTGTTATAATTAAATTTTAATTAGAATTATTTAAATGAAATTGTAATGACAATTCCACTCATAATTTGTCATCCATTTAAATAACATTATTTTGGCGAATTGAACCAATCAGATTCAAATCTCACTGACAATTATCAATTACTGGCAATTGCCACAAAATTTATAGGGCTAAATAAGCGTTGATAATATAATAAAATAATTAATTGAAAAGATATATACATTTTTCGAAGAATTGACATGCCAAATACCATTCGTAACTAAAATTTTACATGTAATTTTTGCGTGACTCACTCTTGTTTGTTGCTTTAGAAAATTGTCACTGGTGCTAAACACTTTTTCGATTTTCGGCGTAACAGTCAGTCGTGACCATGATAAAATTCTAATTACCAGTGGTACAACAGATGATAATATATTTATTGGTATGATTTGTGTCAAATGAAACAAAGCCTTAAGTAAAACACGTACATGATTTTTGATAATAAAAAAATATATTCCACGCGATTATATCAGGATAAGATATTCCGAAAATAGAAGCATTATAACAAAATGCATTCTAACCGGGAATTGGACGTCAAAGAAACACATTTACATTTTTAAATAATTTGTAAGGTTTGAATACTTTATAATATTTTTTTTTAACATTATAATTTATTCAACCATAAATTATTAAATATAATAATTATTAAATATTGTTTAAAAATTGTTAAAAATTGAAAATAGAAAAACAAGAGATTCATAACTTCATTTGATAATGTATCTAAAGGATTGAGTCAAATTTTTAAAAATAAAGATATATTACTAATTTATAAATCAAAGTACACAATTAAATGACTAGTAGATAACCCGAAATATAAATTTACTAACAATAATAATAAATTTAGAATTTAATAAATAACTTGTAATGACTGCTTTGACATAAACAACACAATAAATATTATTCAAAATTTTGATTAATACACCTGTATTTAAGATAATAGGACCGCAATATTTATAAATATATATATTTTTCGTTTTCAATCATTTTCTCAAAGCATTCTTATTTTTATAAAATTTGTATTGAAATATAATAACTTTTTATTTGCATTATACATACTATTTTTTTGGATGATTTATTTTCCCAATTTCTTCATCTTAGTTTATAACCTTTTAACCCTTACTTTAATTTTCCTTATAGTTTAGATCTCTGGCATGGTTCACATGTTCAATAATCCAAACTCTCTACTTTACTTGTCAATACTGATGAGAATTTAGTTTTGGATACAATTATCTGTTTTTAAGATTAGGAAAAATTCATATTTCATACTGAAAATTGTTTTCGTTTTTGTTACTGACATTTTAGTACATTAATAAAATATGAAGAAAATAAAGAAAATTACCTACACCAGGTTTAAATGATTAAATTCTTAGTAGTTAAAAAACTGTTTTTCTTCTGTTTTCCCTACCAAATTAACGCACGGTTAGTGTCCCTCGTTGTTGTAGTTGTGTAAGTCGTGGCTAGAGTGGATTTAAGCGCGTGTATTGTCCTGTCGGTATAACGAATGCTCACGGCAATCAGCTGCAGGTGCCTGTGTCCATATCTCACGACTCTTCTGCCGTAACTAATAGCCGGGACAACTATAAACAAATAGCTCGACATACAACCACTCAACACCACGATCCCACGCCGAACAATACTTATCACTCTTACCAACCAATGGTAATTAGGATTTCGTTTTAGCGCCCATTTATTACTGACAACGCTGAACCATTAGGGTAAGCATAAGTATTTAAAAACTACTACCCCATTCTTAAACCATCAGTTAGAGGAAAGTAATGTATTATAACATTTTTTATGCCTAATAAATTTCTTTGTAAGGCAATCAAATTAAAGAATGTGTTCTATTCTCGCATTGAAGTCTCTTCATTTTATTAGCTATACAGTTATTGAAATTTCCAAAGTCATAAGTTCGGTAAATAAGTAATAGTTATTCATGTAATAAGTAAAGAAACAAATGTGGTTATTTAACACATGCGAAAATTACAAAACGAGACGGTGGCGAGGTTTGTAAAAGCAGAAGCTAAATAACCATTTAGATTCCGTACATGTTTTGTATATACATATGTTTACTTTCATTTGAATAAGTACAAAAATGTTTTGGAAATTATAAATTTTTGACATTTTGGTGACATTTGCAAAATAACAAAAAAATATAATACCAAGGCTTAATTTTGTGCGTTACAAAGTTATAACAACAAAATTTTTAGTTGTAAACAGATAAACGTCTCTGTGAAATTAATAAATGTAATAACTTTTTTATCAATATTTGCAAAGAGCAATAAGAATTAAATATTCTATGATGGAATCAATAACCAAACTAACATTAATGAAAAAAAGAGTCTCTTATTAAAAAAAAAATAGAAAAAACGTTTTATTTCATACTGTTTACGTCTGATTGTAGATAATTCGTGGTATGTCACAAATGAATGAATACATTCGGATTTAAAAATTAAAAATCTAAGGGATTAATAGAAACATACGCTACTCGATATGAAAATCGTTTATATGACAATATTAATAAATTTGCACTAAATAATTAGATAATTTCTCAGAAATAAGAAGATTGAATAGAACTAAACCTGTAGATTTGACATCAAAATTATGAAGTAAAAACAACAATGGGAGTTATTTCTCGCACGTTTTTTAATTAATCATATTGTCTTGTTGGTTTCTTCTTTACTAATTATAAATAAAGATTTAAATAAAAAAAATCATACTGTATAACATTTTTCAATTTGGATTTACATTGTAGCTTTTCTAGTTTATGTATATAATATGATCTCCAAATAAAATAAACCATATACTCGTAATTACAGAATATTCTGGTTTAGTTTGCATAAATATAAAATATAATGATCGCAAAGTATTCAAATCATTTATAAGATAAATCTTTACATTCTTTTCACTAACATTGTTAAAATGTCTAAATGGTAGGTGAAGGCAAATTCTAGATCAAAGAAAATTCCTAGATTTATGTACTCTTATGTACAGAATGAAATAATTTTATAGAAAAAAGAAATTAAACAATAACCGTATAGTATTGACTGTTTTTTGGACTTATGACATTGTTCGACATTTAGTAGTAGTAGTAGTAGTAAGTGATAAATTATTGCTAGCACACCAATTGCAATTAAAGCAGGGTTTATTGAATTTCGTGTCTTATACTCGCATTGATATTTCCAAGTTTCCGCGCACTACACAATCGTTGATGTTTTTTGATTTATGGTAATAATTTTACTTATTTTTAGGGGTATTACTTGCAGAACTTATTTTGGAAACAATTATTCTATAAATACTGTGTCCGAGTACTTCGAATTAATGAAGATGATTGTAACAATTTTAAATACAAATTAAATAATTTTAATGTCAGGTATATATCACTAGCGAAATCATTCTCCTTGAAATTTTCTGCATCAAACCTTCAATTCACTTCACAAAAACTCCCCATCAACTCGACCCAAAATGTCGGTCGAGCAGGTAATTTTTCGCGTCTTTCACTGGGGCTGTCGAGTGTTGATTTTACCTGTTATTAAGTCCTTGTCAGATGCTGGGAATTAATGTGTATCATTACAATAACACCCTGATTACGGCAGGTATGCGAACAGGCTTCACAGCTTCTGTATGGTCATTTTAACGCGATGAAAAGAAACAGATTTACCTCAGAAGAAAAAGAAGAAAAGTAAATTATCAGATATGACAATGGAAGCTTTTTAATTTCACTGTTTCAATTTTTGTTTAATAACTCTGTACTTTGTTTTGTGGTTTTACTTACTTAATTAATCCCTGTATTTTTCTACTTTTCGGTGTACGGTTATTCCTGTAGTTACATTAGACAGATTTATTTTACGAGAAAAGCAATAAAAATGTATAGTCAAATATGACAATGGTAGCTTTTTCATGTATTTCACTGTTTCAGGTTTTGTTTAATAATTATGTACGGTGTTTTGTCAGTATACTTACTTACTTAATCCCTGGGCCTTTCTACCTTTCGTGGTTATTCCTGTCGTTACCTTAGATCTTGATTGTTTCGTCGATTGTTTTACCTCTTCCTCTCAAGTTTGCACTGATCTGCCTTTCGGTATTTTCTTACCTAGCTTTGCTTCACGTACTAGCTAGTCTTTCTTCTTCCATTCTGTAAACATACTCTCATATTAATGGCCTTCTCGGATAGTGTGCTATTTGGATTATTTCTATATGTATCATTTCTAATTTTATCCATCCTTGTTTTCCCAATCAAGAAAATCCTCTAATTATTACTTTCATATGTAATTCGTTTGTAAATCTCTATTGTTGTTTCTTGGTACATATTTTTTTGCTAAAAAGTCAAGTATACTGTCTTTTAGTCCTTTCCACTATATAACTACTAGACCTTCCAATAACTTTGAAAGTCCTCTTCGCTCATTCGTATCACTCACTTGCATATCGTCTTTGTAAGACGGCTTCCAAGAATTATTCTACCGTCAAGTCAGTTCAAGTAGTTATTCATTTCTCATCGCTATAAGGGTTGTATCATGAGCCATTGGTTCCGTTCTATCTACTTTTGGAGGTATGTTTCTGCATTTCAGCACTACAAACCTATAGTAAATTTAAAATTGCTGAAAATATCACCAGTCGCAACAAGAAACACGTTACTCAAAATATATAAATTTAATTTTCACAACTTTACATTCTCTGGCCCTCATGTTGGGCGTCACTTATTACGAGATGTAATGAGAAAAAGGTCGATTATGAAATAAATTTAACGATTACTTCAGGACAAGTATATATTTTACGAAAATGGCGATAGTTTCAATGTGTAACCAGTTTTGTCGTACTATTACAAGCTTTATTTTTATTTATTATATTATTGCACTTACATACATAACCTATAAAAATAATATGTTCAGCCACATGATCATCAATAATATATATATATATATATATATATATATATATATATATATATGTATGTATATATATGTATATATATAAATAAAATATTAAACAATGTACCTTTTGAGCTATGCCTGAAGATGAACGTATAACATTCGAAATCGATCGCACAAAGTATTTAATAAATAATTAAATATTAAAACTCAGTTTGATACACGATCTCCATCTCCTTCATCTAATATAATGCAAACTGAACTATTTTATTTTATTCATTAAAAAAACTTTATTTCTTTGTTTTACGGTTATAAAAAAATGTAAGCTCGAACACCAAGATCCCATTCGGTATAAATTTGTGGGTTTTGGTCGAAGCGAGCACAGCCACAGTGGGAGAGCAATTACTTACCGGCATTTGGTTAAGTAACTTATCAGCTACACGAGAATTATCTCATGTCATTATCGTTATGTTAATAACGCTTTGTGGGAGGTGCGAACGCTGCTCCACTGTCTTTTTACTTATTCATACGCGTAAGTAATGGTTCGGTGCTCCACATTTACATATATACCATCACTGCTGACAGATTCAATTCCAAATACATATTTCACCCCACTTATTCACTTACGAGATCAGTTGGCATGGAATATTTGAATACTAAATATTACTGAGGAAATGCGTTTAAAATTTATTTGACAATTACTTTGGGTTGTAAAAACACGCTTAAATTAAAAAAAAAACTCTATTTACTTGCCGATTATATTTATTTTTACATTATTATGAAATTGTTTACTAAAGATTTCCTGATACAACTATATAAATTTTTGATACATAAGAAAGATATTTCAGTCATAGTAAGAATCATGTATTTATATTTTGAAGTATATTATTTATTCTAATATTAACTATTCCTGATGATGTTTGTATAGGTTTATATGTAACCGAAGACGTACTTCTTCAGTAAATAAGTAATGATGTGTATAACAACTACTTAATTCTAGAGATTTCATTGATTGTACAGTGCACAAACTTATGAGACTTCAATGCGAGAATAGAACACATTGTTTAATTTGCTTGCTTGCTATTTTATACTTCAAGAAAAATATTATAAAATTTATTCTATAATCATCACCAAATATCTATAAAATGCATATAGCAGTAAACAATAATTATTTAAGAAATAATTGTAAAAATAAATATGACGCACATCTTATTACCCATAATTGGGTATGCCATTTAGCTTCATGTCAGATATCTGTAATAATATATTATAATTATATAAAAATTAAATACTAGATTGATATTAGTGTTTCCGTCTAGATCTAGACTATCTAGGCTTTTGTCTTGTCTTGTCTAGATTATCAAGACAAGACTGGCAAAAATCTTGTCTTGAAATTTCAAAGGCAAGACTTATTCTTATTCTAGATAAAGATGAAAAATTCTAGACAATATTCAAGACTAGATTAATTAAAAATTTCAAACTTTTGAAATATAAATACATCATGCGAAATCCGTCCTTTTCTAAAGCGTTTAGGCAAGCCATGGGTGGCACCCCCTAATATGTTATTAATAATTAAAAGTTTATAAATGTTAAAATGAAATACTTACTCACATACATAAATTTTGCGAGCGAGGACAAGGCAACATATTTATTATTTTCTCATTATTCATAGAATTAAACCAAAAAAAAACGCGAAATATCCCAAAAATGCTCATTTTGTACCCAAAAATTTTATTTTGGGAAATAGTGTTCATTGGTAGATTTCGACATGCTGATTTTAAATTTTCAAACGGAATTTAAATACATCGTTTCGTTCTTGAAATATTTCTCCGCATATATGTTCTTTGGAACGATTAAGTAAAAAAAAGAGAAAATTGAAAAAACCTAAATTTCAAAATTTCTCCAAACAATTTTTTTTTCTAAAACTTTTCATTTTCTAGACTGAAGTAAATATCGACACGCTGATTTCAAATATTCAAACCAAATTGAATTATCTCTTACCGTTTTCGAGGTATTCGTGTTTAAAGTTGAGTTTTGGCAATACCTAAAAAAACAGGTTCTTTAGGCATACCCCTTTAAGGGTCAAGTTTTCGACTTCGGCGACATCACTAATCGATTCTATGGGCAAAGTTAGATAAGTATACCAATTTTTAGATTTTTAATGCATAGGATACAATTTCTAGAAAGGAAAAACGAAATCGGTGAAAATCGAAAAAATGGCAAGGGGTATACCTTAGATTTTTTTCGATTTTTGGCCATTTTCAGTATTTTCCTTGTAGAACTTCTATGTGTTGAAATAATAAATTGAAAATTGGTACACTTATGAAAATTTGCTCGTTGAATCGAATGGTAGCCGAAGTCGTAAACCTAACCATTTAAGAGATATACCTAAAAAACCTATTTTTTAAGGTATAACTTTGAATATAAATATCTTAAGAACGGGAAGAGATAATTGAATTCTGTTTCAAAATTTGGAATCAGCGCATTGATATCTACTTAAGTCCAGAAAATAAAAAATTTTGGAAACAAAAAATTACGAGGCGAAAAATTGAAATTTAGGTTTTTTCGTTTTCCTTATTTTTCACATAATCGTTTCAAAGAACATATATGTGGGCAAAACATTTCTTTATATAACTTTTCCCATAGAATCGAATGGTAGAGTAGTTAAGATTGTATCTCTACTCATTTTTGAAATATACTCAAAAAATCCACTTTTTTGAGATGCAACTTTGACAGCAAATATCTCCGAAACGAAAATTGATAATAAAATTCTGTTTGTAAATTTGGCATCAACATAGCTAACTCTTTAAAAATATATTACAAACAAAATTTTGTAAAATTTGAAAGTTTTCGAGCTAAAAATTCGATGTTTTCAAATATTTTCGGGTTTACGCAAAAATACAGCATCAGCGGCTTTGGGAATTACTTTCCCTGTTGTTACTACATACGTAAACTATTTTTCCAAGTAATATTCTTCATAGTGTGAAATGGATCCCTTACATTTAGTACTTTTCTTTTATAATAATAATTATAATAATTTATTTTGGCACCCCCAAAAGAAAAGTTTTGCGCACGCCTATAGTTTTAAAACAATCTAGAGTCTTGTTATCCAGACAACACTTTTTAATCTAGACTTAGATTTAGTCAAGTCTTGTCTTGAAATTTTTAGACAAGACAAGATTTTGCAGTCTTTTCTTATATTGTCTAGACTCTAACACTAATTGATATAAAAAAAAATATTTTAATAAACAAAAAAAAATGTTTTTGAAGTTTGTGTTATGTACGCGCATCGATATTTCTTTTATCTTGTATTATTAATATTTTCTAATGAATTATTTACTTCGTAAATATATTCATTATTTTTTATAGTAACTGGCCCACTACAATTGTATTGCACTTAAAGATCAGAACAGATTTTATTACAAAAATGCAAAAAAATGTTGTTTGAAATGTTTTTGTACAGTTTAAATAAATGGAAAGATGAACATTTTGTTCCGCTACTTAAAATAAATTACCTGAATAAACTTTAGGAATTTCCCGATAAAAATTAGTTTATCTAGTGTTTAACATATTATCTCGTATTAGAAATTCAAATTCTGTGAATTCCGTAAAATGAAGACATTTTATGTAAACACAATCAAACCTAATCGCTATCTAAATGACTCCATCCAGCGATAATCTAATTTCTTTATTTCTCCTGCTGCTATCTTTTTTCTCCAGTCATTAAATTCCTGATACTGATACACACTGCAGAAGAATTTAAATGCGGCTGCGCTATCGGAGAAATTCAAGGAATGAGTTAGCATTACACTTAGCACTAATTGCAAAATATAATTTGTCAGAACTAACGATTAATTCTTGTTGCAGAAAACGCAGGAACGGGAAAAGGATTCCACAACTTGACGGTATGTTTACATTCATATTACTATTTTTTTACGAGTTAAGATTATAGTTCACTAGAAAATATAAAATGTCGACGGAAATTAAAAGCGTTTGTATGTTGCACATCATATAAGAATTTATTATACGGAGAATGTTATGATATGGTATAAATAATATAAATCGTTTAATAAAAATGCCGGTACTAGTTATTTTAGATTGCTTTACTGTTGTCGGATCCTTTTCTACAATCGTAAAAACGGAAATATAATTAATATTGATAATTGGCAAGTTAATACCAAACATACAATTAATTTCTATACTACAATAATATAATAATAGAAAAATATTTTACTAGTAATGTAATAGTAAATATTCTTGTATGCGAACAGCACTTTATTTACTTAATTATACAATACGGCATAAGAATATTTCTTTCGGTAATTTCCAACTTTTTCCATAATTAGGTAATACAAAAAGAGCCATGAATTTATCAGTAAAATTTAAAAATATTTATTGCGTATAGTAACAGAAAACGAGTGTCAAAAAGGGTATCAAAGTTATTTTGTAGAAATTAATAGTAAATTTTATCGATAACATTCATAGTCCGAATTATATTTGTATGATTATTTAACAAATGTCGACAGTGTGGGCAAATACAGTGAGAAATGATTTTTTAGACTTTAAAACACGATTGTGGGAAATACGTTACTTTCTAACTTTATAGCGTGAGTTTATTTTAACGTAAAATATAGGATTCACATTTGATTGACAGCAATGTATCAAAGCGTTCACTTTAGAATGCAACATATGTTGCCAAATTGACATCATTATTAATTGTTAAATTGTAATATATTTTTTTAAATAAAACATTGCCACGTCGTTGAAATAGACATGGTGGCCAAATAGAGTGGTTCTTTAAATTTCCTGATATCACAGTACTTGAACATTAAAAACAAAGTTAAAGGCAATATGTATAATAATTAGAGAAATGAAATATTAAATTGAAATTCACTCTGGATTCATCAAATTCACCTAAATTACAAATATTATAAATAAGTTTTATTATTGTTTAACCTCAATATTATATCTGCTATGTTTCATATTAAATTGAACGCTCTGATACATTGCTGTCAATCAAATGTCAAGTCGTACCCATAGCTATAAGAAATCCTATGTTTCTCGTTAAAATAAACTCACGGTATAGTTTGAAAAAAATACCAATTTCCATAATGGTCGTAGAAAAAAATATACCTACCTTCTTTTATACATAAATAGAGAATATGACCTATTTTGAGTAATTACTGCATTTAAAAATATTTTGATGACATTTTTATTTATTGTTGACAAATAAAATGAAGCCTTATTTGCAATGTGAATATTGTGGCATAATGTATATATTTATGTACTCGTATATGCTCGAAGAAAAAATATTGTAAGTTGTTGATAGGTTGTGAATAAAAATATGCGAAATTTACATTTTCAATATCCAGTTATAGTAAAAATATAAATGCAAATGCAGCGATTTCCCGTAATAAAACCCTGAGACCTCATTTCTTAGTTTAACAAGACTTTAACAAGCCGTGCATTTCCACATATAAATAGTTAAAAACCCCATCGAAACATTCGAATCCAAACATCGTGAATTCCATTAAAGCAGCGATATTTTACGCCGCAAACTGCCGAGGACAGTTTTAGAATTCTCGATAACAACTTCATTTACAGTATATCTCGAGGTCTTAAGCGCTTCGCTGCTGACAAGAATTGCAAATATTAAAATGAAATTGATTGTCGGGGGGCCTTAACCGCCCGCCGACCAATGAAACACTCTGCGCTCTTTATTAAAAAGTGTAACATTTTACCTTTATTGCTTGTTGAGTCGTTAACTTTCAATATGTTACGGTGTACGCGGATTATTATAACTAAATCGACGTCATTTTGTACTTGTTATAGCGTTCAATTGAAACTGAGAGTGAATAAATTAATCCGCATCGTAAACTACACAAATTATTAACCTCAAACATTCAGCTTATTTTCTTGTATTTCAAATGAACTTAATTCAAAAATAAAATAACAGTTTTATAATGAGGGATAAAAATTCTCTTAAGTGCTCGTAAAATTTTAAATATGAAAACAAATTTTGTTTTGGTAAACAAGGTGTTCGTTAATTTGAAACAAAAATATGTATATGTGTCTCTTGGTCTCATGTTTATAAATACAACTTCAACTTGTCAGTAATTTACTTCGTGATTAAATTGAAATAAAATAAAATACCCATAAATTTTTATAACTAAAATGTTCATAAAATATTTTCCGTTGAACTCTGAAAAAAATAATTATAACTGGGATATTTCTTGCCTGGATAGTTAAATATTGCAAAGCATTTTTAAATTTCACTCTTCTACAAATTTTAAATCCAGCGCTTAATATGTCCATAAGTCCATAACTAATTTACAAATTACCACTATTTTCCTATCCAAAATATACTGTCGAATAAAGCATTCGTACGCCCAGTGGAGTGCCGACTACAGAAACACAGAGGCAAAAAATCTATTGCCTTAAACTTCATCATTATGTGTGTACGACTCTTCTGTTTTTATAATGCTCACGGCGTTCATCGATTTTTCTTTCGCTGCACTATCTGCTTCAAGTACTTTTTGATTGGTCTGTTTGCACGTGGTCGAAGCGAACAAGCGACTAAACTATATTCATTTGAAATTTTGGCCGTTGCATTTGGAATTTTTCAAATATAGTGTAAGTAGGTTAACGTGGACACCGGGTATCTTTAGTTTTTAAATTTAAGCTTTCCTTTATAAAAGTTTTTTTTCAGTTCCGATCCTATCCTGTTTTACAATCTAAAATTCCATCTCTATTTATTATTTTTATTCGAAAACACTTTTCGTCTGCAAAGCCAATTTGGATTTTATCTTCACATTTTTTTTTTGTAATTGAAATTAAAAATATTTTTTTATGTTTAATTTTATTAATTTTTAATGTTTGCATGAACATATAATTAATTACAATAGATAGTTATTTATGGTACAAGTGTGTTACATTACAGATAAGTCACATGAGAATTGTTTAGCTCACAAGGCCTTTAGGCTGAGTGGGGTATTTTTCTCAAGTGACATAGGTAATTAACACACATGTGCCATATAACATTTTATCCAACGCCTTTTAATCATTGTATAAAATATGTAAAAAGAAAATTGACTGTTGACATTTCAAAACATATTTAATAAAAAAATACAATATAGAAGATTTTATAACGTAGTTACTATAATACGTACCAACAAAGAGTGAGTTATGATTTCTAACCCACATGTGTTTTATGACCTACTTTATTTTTCTAAAAACACCATAGTTATAGCGTTATAATTACATGGTGTTGGATAAAATTGTTAGTGTCAAAGTTCCTGTCAGTGTCATCTGGAAATTCCAAATTGCCTACTTACTCTAAATTCGTTTAGTAGTTTCAACTATTTGCTTCTTATCTTCGATAAATAACTATTTTTAAATAATTGGGTCATATAATAAAATGAAACTTTTATATGCATTTCGTAAATATTTATTTCTACATGATCCAATATTGCATTTGTGAAAAATCGTCCGGCATTCTCATTCTCGCAAATAAAGCATTCGTACCTGTCGCTCCAACAGTGTCGGTGATACTTCACCTCTAGAGCCCTGGATACAACCAGTCCAGACTTGATTACGATAAATTGTCACAATAAATACCGGTATTATGATCAAACGTTTCACTGCCTTGCGAAATTTGTCACAGCGGAAACCCTCGGTAAAAATACCAACAATACCGAAAAGATTAATACGCAATGCAACAACTATTTACACTTGGCTTACAAATGAGAAGTTATGGCTATGGGTAATTTTGTATCGACGAAAAAATTGCTCTAAGAATTTGATTTCAATTATTATATTTGCTCATATGAATGACACTATAATGAAGGAATGTATAATAAAACTTAAAAAATTATAAGCGTATTTCTACCTTGCACAAAATTATTTTTACTCAAAAATGTTATCAGTACGTAAAGATTCTACTTGCAGAACTATAAAAATAGATAGATTATAACAATAGAAATAGTATAAGTGAGTGAAATAAGTCATTTCACCTACATGTAATATACAACCTTTTATCTTGTAATAATTGCTTGCTGTAAGAATTTAGTTCAAATATATGAAAATGTTTTAGGAAAAATAAACTAGATGAAAAATACTAAAAATAAATGCATAAGATACCTCATTTACCGCTCTAGAAGATAATAGTATATTACAAAATAAGAGTAGTAAGATGCATATTATGCACGAAGTAAAAAAGTTACACAAGAACCGGGAAGCGGCGAATTTTTAATTCCACAAGTGCGTAATTGCTTTACAACACGATCACACAAAGAATTGTCACTTCACTAGTAAATAGTACCACTACAGAACATAAAAATTAGGTTAAACTGCCAATCTCTAAATAATAAAATTAAAACCCAACAAACATTACTATATAAAACATTTCTTGTTTATTTCTTCAGTAGTAGAAACGAAAATTAATTTTAATTATTTTGTCTTATTTATACTGCTAACATAATTTCGATAAATTAAAAATTTCCTAACTGTGCGATCGCTTATATTATAATGGCCTTCCGTAATGTGGCACTTAGATAACCTAGAAGTTGTACAATAATGGCTATTTACCTTAGTGGTCATAGAAATTTTTTATCTAAATGATTTGTAATCCATTGCAAGCTGTAGAGTTCTTATAGAGTCTATTTGTTATTAATAATAGGTACCACAGATTATAAATAAAATTCAGTTTCCGCTTGATTTTTCATTGAAAAAACAAGTCTTCAAAATAGTCGTATATGTATAAGGAAATATTAATGTAGGTATAGTACAAAAATATAGATCTGGGGTTTAAAGCACAATTTCACCCATCTGTATGAAAATAAAAATATCTTATGGATTCTGTAAGCTAACAACCTACACCGTTAAATTCAAGTACAACTTATCACTAAATAAGTAGGTACCTTAGTTTCTTGAAATGTTATACTACAGATATAAACGAAAAATTAAATAGCCTAAAAATACAAGAGACTTCAATACTTGTAAACAACACAAACTTAAACAAAAATATATTACAGGGAAATTGTTTCTATAAACAAATTTTAAATTATGATCATTGGTCTCGAAAAATAAATACGAAGTTTTAATAGAATTTAAAGAATTTGTATCCAATAATATAAAAATGAGGTTATTGAGTAAACATTTCAGTTAGGATGGTACTGCTTGTATTACATGTTCTGTATCGCTGCGATTTCCTCTTTTGTTTGTTTGTAAACCGTCTTCCTCATTGTATCAGCTACCTGTTTCCCTTCGCTAACCTCATATAGCATGGCGATTACATCGGATCATTATTTCATAAACAATTGCATCTTATCGGAGCTCGGGCTCCTGTGTTGCTTGTCCATATTGTCTGCAACTTCTACACGTCAGCGGAGCCATAAAATCATTTGTAAACGACTTGCGGAGCACATAAACTGCGGAATCAAATTTGAAGCGCACGAGAAGCCGAACGTGACTTTGTAATAGGATTCCTCTACAGATGGCAGCAGAGATGGAATTTTAAACATGGCGGAAATGGTCAAGATAACCGCGCGAATATTTTCTAGTTTTACTGCTGTCAAATTGGCGCTTAAATTCTTCGCGTTACACAGATACCTTGGTGAAAATAATAAAATTCAGACCTTAAATAAATATCATTCGTAACTGTTATCACAGCTGAGATGTCAAACAAGAATGAGGATAGTTTATAAAAAGATGGGTCACCGTTTACGAATATACTACCATTTAAATTGTAGTTTATGAAAATATACTCTTTGCAAGTATAAATTATTTTTTATAATTTACAAAATATGCATAGCAAGAAACTTCAATGCGGAAATACCATGCAAACTTTAAAAAAACAATAAAAAAATCTAGGTACTTCATTTTTTTGTGTTTTCAAATATTCTTAGATTTTTAATAAATTTTCTTAATTTTATTTTTCCTGTACAATACGAAATATTTTAAAATGTAATACTTTCCATTCATAATTCCTGCTTCGAATTTTCGTGAGTCACGAAATGCAAACTCCCAAAAGTAATGTGAGTGATTTAAAAAAAATAGGTTTAATCAAAAATTTCAATTTATTAACGTCGAAGTAACAAGAAAAAAAATATAGCAGTTCCAACGATTTTTCTACTTTGTCTGAAAGGTTGTTAAGAGTACTCGTTACGGACTTTTGAATGTTCTCAATGATTCCAAAATGAATTCCTTTGAGATACCTCGTACATCTCCCACATAAACATACATAGATGATACATAGATCAAATATAAAGTTAAACGTCAGAGTAAACTAACGTAAAATTATGTATGTAGCTGACAGACGAAAAGTACGCAGTGTTTTAATTTTATTTGTGTAAATATTTTATTAGTGTATAAGTACAAGGTTGTAAAAACATGATAAATAAATGAAATTACAAGTAGACAAGCAAATATAAACTACGTTCATTATGATTTGTGACGTTTGGGCAATTGGCCCATTGAAATTTGAAATTGAAAATTTTATTAACATAAAGTGCAGCCAGTAGACTTTCAGAAAAAAATTAAAATAGAAAATTTGGCTTACTACTTGCTACTTCACAGGCACTCCAGTTGGTCTGGCGAGTGTACCTCAGGAAGAATTTTTGTACAGAAAGTAGATAAAGAATTTAATTCGTCTTGACTTAAACTCGGATTCTTGGAACCATACAGAATATAAATAAATAAATAAATAAAAAATAGTAATTAAATAGAAAACTGCATTTGAGAACTAAATTAAATTGAGTTAAAAGAAAAATGTAATGCCTGCGTAACCACAACAAATTTAACTGTGACTATATCTTACAAACATAAAAGACTGCAACGCGTGAGTAGAACACAATTCTAATTTGTTTGTTTCTTTCAATACAAATTTTTCATTAATTGTAAAACATTATAGATATTTACAAAAATCTACGCACTATACCGTGATCGTCATATGGGGTTAAATCAAAACAAGATTTTTTCTCATTTTCCCATAATGCGTTTGAATATTATTTACGCATGTAACAGAATCCTCCTCTGTGGCTCAAGTTACCTTAGCTTTTCTCATCATGAATATAATAATTAAATAGTAGGATCATAACGAACTGAATCCGGTACTGCACCGTCTGTTGATGAGGACTGACATGTTTATAGCACGCCCCACTAGCTTCACGTCGTCAACGCGTCACTGATTGTGAATTAAACCCACTCCGGCCCTGACCTGACGGACAGTAACGAGCTAATGGATGGAGAAATTGGACGAAAATTACGCTTATGGAAATTTACGAATTTACCACACAGTGAGGCATTTTCTCCAATATAAATAATAATAAGCATGATTGTATTCATATATTATGTGTCATAGTTTACGGTTATGTTTATATTAACCAAAATATATGTTTGTCTCCCATTGTTTACAAGTTACTATATGCTATATACAATTTATACATGGTCAGTATAAAATTAAGAATTCTAATATTCAATTAATAATGAATATGTCTTTGTATTACTGATCAATGTCCATTTCCATTTTAAAAGAAAATTGTATTTTTATGTTTGAAATATCCGCGTTAACGAGTCAAAATTGTTGGGTTTTTTAAATACTATAGTATACTGTTACAGTTAGATGTCATTGCGCTGAGTTGAAATTTTTAATCATAATTTAATTATCTCTTTTCTATCCTGTGATATTATTTTCTAAAAGTTGCATCTCAAAATAATATATGTTTTAGAAATGTTCTCCAAAAAACATACTTTTTCAATGTTCAACTTTAAGAGCAAATATTTCTGGAACCAAAAATGATAATCAAATTTTATTTAAACATTCTAAAACAACTCAAATCGAGATCTATCACTATATTCCATTTACAAAAACTAAGATCTTTGACCGAAATAGTACTTATATCTATATTAAGTATTAAAAACGGTAAGGAATTTTACCGATCGAAGACAATTATTGTCTGAGATCCTTAAATATGTCAGTGTGACAAGCAAAATTAACCATAAATTCATTTACATTTAAAGTGTACAATACTTACAATTTTACCAGTAGCATTACTGTAACTACACTACATTCAGTAAAATCAAATTAACATTAGAAACGCTTGAGATAACAAAATTCATATATGCGCATGCTTACTACCAAATTGGCTGACAGATAAATAATAGCACGTGATCTATTTTCTCAACACATTACGATCGTATGCAACTTTTCAACCAATTTAAATGGTATAAAAAATCGTACAAGATCTTGTACAATTTATAAGCTAGTCTTAAACGGCTTTTATACTGTTTTTTGGACGAATAAAAGTAAATTTCTCTCAAAATCCGTTTTCATGGTGTCATGGTATTTTCTAAACATTTATTCTATATTTTGCAATTTTTCAAGGCATTGTCATTTTTGGTTATGTTTCTGTCAGAAATAACTCCGAAAATAATTTGTTATGTCTCATTATTGATAATTGCATTATCAGTAACTACACTTTTAATTTTAATAGCGATAAATTAATTTTCTGAATCCTTTACCGATCATACAAAAAATATTTATTTTGGAATATATGAAGTATGGAAACGCAATATTACGTCTAAAACTGCATAATTATAATTTTTATTTTAATTACACCGAAATACATTTTTCTAAACTGTGAAACAGGAACTAAAATCGGGAATTGAAATCTAAATTGTTAAGTTAATTAACAACTTTTAACTATTAACAATATTTATTTATTTATGTGCAGTGAAATTTAAGTTTATGGAGAAACAAAAAGATAAACAATTTGTAGGTTATAACTACAAAATACAATACATTAAAATATAATAAAATAAATTGCAAAGACCTAAATACTCCTTCAAATAAATATGATATTAAAGCTGTAGATCAGGCACAATGTCATAGTATATTATCCTTACAATGATGCAAAAGCAATAACTTGAAATTAAAAATTAGTAATGTTTATCTCTTACTGTATGCTTACTGCGGTTGATTTGCGCGTATCGTAAAATATTACTGCAGGTGATGATAGTAAATTTATCCGGCGTATTACCTGCATTCACCCTGAGATTCTCCAGATGCCATCGAAAGGAAAAGTGGATGATCCCGCGTGTGAAATAAAACCATTCCATCTTCCTGTGAGAACTTTTTTGACAAAAAACATCAAGTCAATAAACCATCACTGTTTGTAGACGGAAAAAATTAACACCTTGTTCTAAATTTTGAGGTGGTTTACTCTCTCAATGATGTTTTATGTGAAGCATTGTCTTTTGTTGGCCATTCTCACGACGGTAGAGATGTTGTTTTGTTTACTAATAAACAATTATTTAGCAACAATTATTTATTTTTTTATTTACATTACAAATTTAACAGACAATAAATATAAATATAGATGAATAAAAGTACAAGACAATATAGATTTAATACATATTAAGAGGGGTTTCTAGAATTTTTTTATAATTTTATTTTAAAGTAACAGGGACACTATGACAATTGGTGAAAATTCCATGAAAATGTTTGTATTAATAAGCGAGTTACAGGCTTTCAAAATTTTATATAATCAATATGAAGTTACGAATATAAAATAAAAATAAATTCATATTAAGTCCAGATTCTTAAAAATAGCACGTGTATTTAAATTATATATAAAAATGATATTTATATTCAAATAAAAACTTCTTGAGAATAGTAGTGGCGCTAGTGATACAAACTAATATCGTAAATAATACTGTCACAGATGTAAAAGAATAATAAAAGTTAATATACAAGACGCAATTTCAACTAATAACACTTTAAAAGTACACAACTGTAGTCTTTTACAGCCCCCAATTAAAATATTGATGCAACTTTGGTTAAATGACAATAAAAATATTTAATTAAGTTTAAGTTCATTTAATGTAAAGCATTTTTAATCTAGGCCCATATTAAACCTTTAGCTGAACATTACAAAATTGATTACAAATTTTACTAAAAACATTTAAAAAATACGAGGACGAATTTTAAATTAAAATAAAAAAGGCAGGACGCGAAAGAACCTTTTCTTGCTTAAGACGAATATAGACTTATTTAAGATATACTATGACACTATAACCCATAGAGGTTCTGCAAATTTAATTACAAAAATTGAAAAGTAATTGGCAAAAAAATGAACTTGTACAAAGTAATAGATAACATTGCTTCAAGATATCCTAGACGGTAATTCTAAATTGAATGTAATTTAAGTTTTGTTCCGGATATTTTAACCATCGGTTAATAGAAAAATATTGCATCAAAATAGAAAATAACGTATATTTTTCATAATTTATGACAGTTTTTCGATACGATATTTTTTTCTTAATCGATGGTTAAGGTAACAGGCCTTTTTTGTCAAAAGAACATTTATTTATTAACAAAATACTTTGGGTGCCGACCCTAAAAAATGTTGGACCGTCCTGTGCCCACCCAAATAAAATTGGCTGGAGACGTCACTGTACAACAAGTGTCCAAAAATGAACCGTTTTAGACATGTGGGAGTTTTAATTCAGATGTAACCATGTGTAAATACCAACAATACTGCCCTCTATTATGTTTTTAACACATTAAAAATTAACAATAACTTTTTTCTGTTAGGCTATTATTAAGTTATGATACAAAACAGAAACAGGATATAAACTCCACTTAAAAAACCTCGTAGCGGTGCACGATAATTCCCAGATCAATTAGTATCCGTCCTTATCGATCATCTCAATTCAATATTTCACATTTTTGGGTGGTCCGCGGCGTGATCAAAGCGACCACGTGGGTCCGCGATGCAAGCACCTACTACCCGGTAGCCGGTGCGTGGGCTCGTGTCAAAACAAATGTTCTCTCGTGACGTCTTCAGTACGGATCTAGGAATGTATATAGATGTCTTCGGATCTGATCTGAGACGAGAAAGGTTATGTATTTAGAGCTGGTGGCTTTCAGCCTTGGATAGAGATAAAATTATATTATAAGCGTGGATTTCAAAGAGAGAATCAGAGAGGGATAAAATAAAAAAAGGTTGTACCAATTTTGTAATTTCAAGATTTTTACATATGTTCACGAATTAATGTTTTTACAATATGTTTTGACTAAGCGTTAACGTGTTTTCTGTCGATCTGTTTTTCAATCCGAATGTGGGCAAGTAGAGAACAAATTCTGCTGAATGGATTTTCATAAAATTCATATTTAAGCTTTATTTTTAAAAATTATATAATCTAATGATATTTGCTAAAACATATGCATATAACGTCCGTCAAAGTCAAGGGTCTTCAAAATATGAAGGTTACATGTAACTCGATGTAATATATGGCGGCAACCAAATTCATAATTTAATTAAAAAAAATACGTTAGTACTCGTATGTAATACATTATGAGTATGTAAGCATAAAAAAAAACTTAAGATACAGTGGTCCTGTTAACCAATGTCTGACGCTGTATCTGCTCTTAACGTTAAAAACGTATAATTCCAGACGTTATATGTGCCTTCGTCGCTAAAACCGATGACGCTAAATCCAAATTATTTTAAAATTAATTCATACCGAAAATCTACTATTATCTACCTTGCAATATCGTCGTTATAAGCAACGGTGTTATAACTTTTACGTATAGAAAAACTCAAAGTTCCATATAACAGCCTCAAAATATTGTAACGAACATGACTCACTGACGATGACTCATTACGACCTTTGTAGTCAGGTAGTCTCACTACATAGTTTAAGTGAGATAAAAGCGACAGCACTATTGTTCGGGAATTTTGTAGTCCGGAAGACTCTAGAAGGTTCGAGATTAATTACCCGCAGGTATAAAGTTTCGCAGCCTGGAGCAAGGCCATAAGAGTGTATAGATTGTGAGTAGAGTTAGTCGAGTAGAGTAGAATGAAATGAGTAGAGCCCAGTCAATCGGTCCAGTCCAATTCAGTTGAGAACAGCTTGTCTTAGTTCCCCATGTCTCTAACTCACACAGTTTTTAAGCCTACACCTGACATCAATTGTAACGTTTATTTATCTGATACGACAAAAATAACAATATTAAAGATTAGTAATCCGCACTTAATTAATTATTAGATAATAATTAGTGTGTCTTTAATTTGATTAAAAACATTAACTTTCACATTAATTATGATGTAGCAGCAATATTTTTACTTATCTTTACTGCATTAGGTATTAGTATTTTTCAATAAATAAATAAAAATATTTCTATAATTGTAAGTGTGAAATTATAAAATTATCATTGCGCAAGGCATTTAAAAAACTAGTATATAACTAGGTAATATCTTGTAAATACCATGAGAACACGTACAAACGTAATTCTAAAAAGGGGCAGTTACAAAATGGTAATTATAATGTAATGTCATTAGCACAAATCGTTTTCATTCCTGTAACCAATTATTTCCTTTATATTTTAAATAAGTAAACTAAGATTAAATAAGTATACTCGTTGTTTTTAAGTTCGTTTGTTGTTAATTTATATAAAAATAGCAAAAATTTATAGTTTTATTTTTTTGCAGCTTATTATAATGATTAGTTAAATTGGTATTATAATTTAAAAGAAGAATTAATTTCCTTTGAGTAATGGAAGAATTGGTAAAGGTATAAATGGTAATGGGTGATCCAGTAAAAGTCCTATTCATCGGCTTATTGTCTGGCAAGACTTTGGCGACTCGAATTAAAAATAGAAACCTGTTCTGAATCCGTGATAACAGAAGAGGCAAATGTCGAGAACTAACGAGAATGAAAAATACTCCGTTGATGGTATCTGTTTTATTCAGTGATTAGGCCACTAATAATAAATTGCCATATTTTATTTATTCATTATTAATAATAATGAATGAATAAACGTCACTGCGGAATTAAGTTGCGTATGATTTGTGCTCAGGAATAAACAAAATAAATGAAATCGGACTAATGAAGTGATTAGAATATATAATTTTATGTAGGCTTCGAAATTTTTACATTTAAATGTTTATTAACTCTACAACAAATTTACAATGCGCTCAAAACAAAACAGTACCTGCATAGACAAATACTTTTAAAACTAAAAAAATCTAATTTTACGATTCATCTGAAATGGAAATATTTCGGGAATGCAAAAAAATATTCAAATTTTATTTAAAAATGCAAGTTTTTAATTCGTAAATTAGTCACTACATATAGTTATTTTGAACCTGACACAAATTTTAAAATATATATAATATATATGAATTTTATCTTCAAACCTCATAACAGTGACATATTATGAGACGTAAATCACAAGGTTAAAGTTTTATTTCTACACCGCCGGAGTAAAAATGTAGCTATTTTTATGCCACCAGAGTGGTAGTAAAATAATAGTAAATTGTGCAACAAGTACAGAAAGACGCCTATTTCCCAGAAGGTGTAAAAGTTTCGGCACAAGACAAAGTCGAGTGCTGGAATCACACAAGGTGGGAAATAGGTGATTCTGCACTAATGGTATACTATATTTTTTCTACGATCCCATTGCTAAACGTTACAAAACTAAATTACATGCACGATAGCTATTTGACAAATAGAAAAAATATCAACTGACAGATTTAAATTGATAATCTACAAATTAAACGTCAAGTAGTATAGTATTATTATATAAGGGATCATGATAGTCATTATTCACGAAGGTAAAGTTCACGTCACGAGCCGTAGGCGAATAATGACCACAATGCCGAATATAATACAATATCTTTTCTACTTCTGTAATCTTGGAAAAACGCTTAAATATTTTAGAAAATGATAGCATAAAAATCGAATGACAAATATCTCTACCGTTAGCTGTCAAACAACTATAGGAAGAGTGATCCACAGTACAGTAGATTTAAAATAAACATGAATAGTTCTGGTTCTGTGATTGGCTAAGAAGAGAATTAATTGATAAAATTGAAATAATGGGAATATAGTTGTACAGGAATAGAAAAAAATGTTTTTTTTAATATAAACGTTTGAAGAAAAAATAGAATGAGTGAAACTATTTTTGTGTGCCTCGTATGCATTTTACTCTTAAAAACACAATATAGTAATTAGACCAAAAAGTTATTATTCAAATTAGAGCACTTGTGTTACTTGAAGCTCTTTATCTACGAAATGTTTTTCGCTAAATAATAATTAATGTTAAAACTTCTGTGTATTAATAAATATATGTGGACAACAAAACGGTTGATAAATGAAATGATAACAGGTGTAAATATTTGAAATATCACAGTGACGTGTGGCTAATGAAGGTGTTACTTTATTCTAAACTAAAATACTCCCTTTGTGTCTACCGTCCGCTAGTAATATTTCATATTACAAAACGTCAATTAACGCAGATAATAAAATGGATCTGAATATGATAATGATCGTTAGACAGTGAAAAGAACATTATAATTTCAATAAGTCATAGGCTTTGTATGTAATATCCCAGATAGCAATCAGACAGTTACTTATACAATTGGGCGAATGGCTTCTAGCGATGATTAAAATATTTTCTCCGCTTTTTTACTCACTTTTAATATTATTGCTGGAGTATTTAGGTAGGGTTACACTGTAGGTAGCTGTATATTCATTCTGATATGTTTATGGCTGGTATTATATATCGTATTCATTAGAAAATTGCTTTTTAATACTGCTTACATATAAATAATTTGAATTTATTTTATAACATTGTCAGTACCTACTTATTAAATTGTTTGTCATATTAAATTTATCTTATATGAAAGTAATATGCTAAGAAAGCTATATTTTATATGCTATTATATAAATACCGGTAGTGCATATATAAATATTTTTAAGATAGAATAAAATACCTACTGTTTTAAATATTAAATATAAATTATAAAATATTAACACTCTCAAATTAGTATATGTGTCTCGTTTTCGCAAAATCTGCGACTAACAAATTTTCACTCACAGTAAAAATTTAAATTGAAAATAGTTATTTTTTTACAACCGAGATTTTTTGTTTCTATTACACATAAATTACGAGGGAAATAAAAAAATATTTCCAAGATACTTAATATTTCTTAAGTCTATCTAAATATTATGAGCAAAACATTTAATTACATTTATTTACTGATTGATATTGTAATAATAATATTTACTGTGTCAGTGCATTCCTTGATGGAATAGGATCTCAACACCTGGTTTAATAATAAATTTTACTTGTATTTTAATGTATGAATATCAGGCTATAGACTCTGTAAGCAAGGGCTTTAAAAAAAACGAATAACTGAGTGAAACATGTAAATTATTTTACAGAAATCTTTCATCAAACATAAATAAAACACACACACTCACATACATGCTACTTAACAGTTATTAACCGCGGTAACGAATATTTTCAAATATTTCAAAAACTTGAATATGTCATTAATGTCTTTCCTGTCATTTTTGACGGTGATTTTGGCGTCGAAAATTTTTGCTTCATTGTGTGTTGGTAGTTTCGTTAGTTTATTCTACAACTCTTTTCGTACTTTATCCATTATTATATTGAATATATAATACTGTCAGTTTTGACATTTATTTACTTCGGAAATCACAGTATTTCACCCGACAAAATCTTGTCATCAATTCCCCTTCCTCCCCAATGATTTGAATCACTTAGTTACAATTGATGACGTGAGGTACAACAGTGGAAAATAGATTGTACCTATTTATATTTTTGGTATTTACATGATCAAATATTGTTTTTATTTTATGGTATGTTCCAAAACTTACCAAAGTAATCACGGTTATTTTTTTTAGGAACCGGTTAATTTACGGAACGCGGTTCCTAAGAATTTTGATTAGTTCAGACTAACCAGATACAAGTGGCAGTTAGTGTGGTTAGTTGGGTCAGCTGTTTACCGCGAAACACTTTAATTCACACTATATGTTTAAATTTGTTTACATTTTTGATATATAGGTAATAATTAATTGATTTGTTTCTCAATTACTTTATATTTGTATTTTCTTTATGAAATATAAAAATTAATGGATAATATAATTGTTGTATTAATTCATTAGCGTTTTTCATATTTTAAATTTAATATATTCACGATTTACTGCCAAACAATAGATCATTCAATTATAAACTGACAGATACATGACGTACGCGTAAAATTAACCACAACATTCCGAAAGTTACTAAAAATTTCATTATCCACAAAATCACAGTTTCTTTGTTTGAGTTTCGGAACTATTAATATCGCGTATTAACTCCAACAATGTTTATCCGTCTCCTATATTTCCTGGACTTTATCAGCACCTCCCATCAGCGAGAATATCAAACCGGAAATCAGTTCTGGTATCGGTGGATCTGCAGTTGATCGGCAATGTCCCATGACGCCATGACAGTGACCTGCAGCACTTGACCTCTGCCCCGACTCCTCCACGTGATCCGACGTGACAAGCGGAGTATCCGCCGAGCGGTACGTGGGGCTGCCTAGCAGACTTCCTCCATGACAAATACTGCTCCAGGGGGGGACTCGACACTATGTTGCTACGGCTGATCACTTTAACTATAACCTCTTATCTGTAGTTATCGATGGTGAACTATTGGCTATTAAGAAGAAATCTCTCTATATTCTCGTAAATGTACGACTGTGTTGTACAATATTTTTGACTTTTTGTGTTCTACTCTTGTATTGATGTCTCTTGAGTGTGTATATTATTCGGTCCTTTAAGCTCCTAGTTATTTTTCCTTTCGTGTAAAAAATAAAGGAAGTATTTTAATCTCGAATAATTTCGGTTTTGAAATTTCAACGAAAATTTCCATTTTGATTATCCCTGAATCTATTTTGATTAATTTCGGCGAAACGATTAGACAAGACAAGACAAGATATTGCAAAATCTTGTCTTGTCTAGAAATTTCAAGACTAAACTAGACTAAGTTTATGTCTAACTTAAAAAAAGTCTTGTCTAGATATCAAAACTCTAGATTGTTTCAAGACTCTACATTAATCTGTGAATATACTTTAAATAAGACCAGATAATTCTTCGGCAGCGTTCTTTTTCTATTTTACAATCACTGTTTCACCTCGGAAGTTTCTGGTGATATATTTGTATTTAGAAAATTGAAAAATTTTAATTAATGTTTTTTAGTAGTGATCTATAATAAGAAAATCTTTTAAGATTCAATTTTGTGTATGAGACTGCTATCTAATTGTGCATCTCTCTTTTTTATTGAAATTGGCAATGCTAAAAGGGCACTTTACTCGAAGGGTATATTTTTTAATTTTTCGCGTAACTGAAAATCGATTTACCATAGAATACTAAAAATTTTGTATGTAGGTCTATATTATATACATAATATAATATAATAAACATACAAGGAAGACATATGGTGTGAGTATTAATTACAATTGCACACATAACAACAATTAAACAAAAAATGCACTTCAATATGGGGTGTTGAGATGACCTGGTTGCCTATTTTGTAACTTTTCAACGATTTGAAGTGTTATATTGATTGACGTCTCGTGTCAAATGTACAATGTTGTAATCTTAAGAACTTTTATATTTGAAAGTTTAAGTAAAATAATTTTTAGTTGGCATTACTCCCTGGCACAACTTTCAAATTGTGGAAAATTGTGTTTATTGTCAATTGCGTACATTTGCAATTTCAAGATTCTCTTTAGTAATTTTCACAAAATATCACCAAATCAAGCGCACAAACGAAACGTCAGTATAACACTAGTAAAATGAATATAACACTACCCTTCGCTCTAGTGAATCGTTTACAAAATGAGTGACGTCATATTCCCTGTTGCACCCAAAAACCGCTAGATGGTAGTCAGATTATAACACTTTTGAACGCGTATCACTAGTGTTATAAGTTACAGAATAGGCACCCTGATGTTATCTCTCTATTGTCGTCTTAATGATTTTGTTCAAACTTATGAACCATTTTTTACCAGACGATGGAATAAAGAAAAATTTAATCAAGTTGTCCTTTTTAAAAAAATTTGATGATGGATGGGTTTTAAACCATCCGAAACATCGCGGATTACTACAGCCAATCATAATATAAAAAAATACTTTTCCTAGAATAACTCAGATATATTTGACGATATGAAATGACATTAGATTTGGTATTGGAATTCTCGCGTTCCGTTTCTGTGTAGCAGCGTATGAGTCAGTACTGTGACCCATCAACCCCGTACCCCGTTACGAGCGAGTATAAACCCGTATACAAATGAGAAACGCGGTGTATCTCCATGTCGTGTACTCGTCGCACGAGTTGTTTGTCCAGACCATACGTGATGGAGCCAAGATTGAATACATTACCACCACCACTCACAAAAGAATCACATGTACTCTACGTACTCATAACACAAGCAATGGGATTTGCTCTCTTTACCTGAAATCAGAAGTGTAAATTGGAATAAAATAACTAGTAATGGTTAGTTATACGAAAGGTGATACTAAATAATAAATTGCTAATTTCCTCTTTTTAAAATATACTGGGAATAATGCCACAGTACATGCAATTAAATAACAAATAAGATAAAAACCCTATTTAAAGTATTATAGTTATGTATTTACCAGACGTCATTTCCTAGACACTTTAGTTAAAATAAGCTTTAGATAAGCCACCACAAGATTCTTGTTTTATTTAGCCATTGTACAGTGAGGTAAATACCCATTGACAATGTCTGTGCTTGGTTACAAACGATTTAGTAACTGTATTTACAAATATTTATACCTGCAATTCCAATTACATTTAAGAACAGTTATATTTATTTACACATGTAAATTTTGATCAGCAGTTAACAGTTCAAAACTTCGTTCATAGTTCAATCTTACTAACGAACTTTTGCTTGCGCGAATTTTTGTGTCTTGTTATTTTGTAATTACGAGAATTATAAAAACTAGAGATATTTGGAAATGACTTATGCAAATTTTACAACCATTACTGGAGGAGGGATTAGCTTAGTGGTTAGTTATCATAAATTATTTCAAACCCAATGCATCACTTGAAGCGAAAGAAATAGGCCGTATTAAACAAATTCCTAATTAATGAATTTACTTTGTATAAATTATGTAAACCGAAAATATATAATACGAAATATAAAATAATAAATACAAAATTTTAATTTATTAACTGCGAAAAATATTTGTACTTAGTAAGAGAACATAAATTTTGGATACGTACACGACCGAAAAAAAAAATCTTTACCTCAATTCCCATTAAACAGTATAAGGAGCAATAGGCTTATTTTATAATAATTTTCAAATATTTCTTATAGTGTTGTCGGAACTCTAAGATTATGGCTTTGACTTTCAAATCATTAGGGTTAACCACACGTCAGCGGGGTAGTTCAGTACTTGTAGTCAGGGTTGGATTATTTTAAATTTATTTAAAATAATATCAGTGCCGTAACTAAAAAAATCCACAGGTTGGTTTCTTTTAGTAAAAAAGTGCCATAATAAATTCATAACTTATTTAATGTAACCTATAAATTGTTAGATCATTTCACATTGTCCACTATTTCTATCTCGGAAACCGTAAGAGTTACGAAGTCGGTTAAATTAGCAACCATATTTTATTTTAAAAGACTATATTAATGAGTATAAATTATTTTTTTTCCTATTTTTCCTCCCTCACATATACATTTTTATGAAAATTAATTTTAAGACTAGGAAAAGAATCAAGCAGTTATACTACCCACTATATAATAGGCGCCATAAAAAATATAAAATGTAAATATTTTCCAATGTTGGTAATGTGTGTCAACAATTGAATATCTATCGCGGCATCTCCATTTAAATTTATTAACTATACGTGCGCATTACAAACTATGAAGATGTTGCCTAGCGAGAAATACATAGTTGTTGACAGTTGTCTGATTTTTATTGTTGAACTCAGTTTGTAACAATTTTATCACATTTTTATGTAAATGGCAACACGCATAAGGAATGTAAAATATTAGCCTCATCCTAAACAATGCATTTTAATGTGCTTAACACAATTAACATAAATTTTTATAATATCTATATTGTGTAAATTAATTTCGTAACTGTAAAAATACTTTCAAAACCTGGAGAAACAAATTTTATTGCTGACAGATGTAGGAGTTGATATATATGAAAATTATTTTTAAATATGCGTAAGTTTCTAAATTTGTTTTCTTATATTTATTTAATTGCTTCATTATATAGTTTTGGTAAAAACGAACATCTATCATTGAATCATTAGAATATATATAAATATTGTACTTAGGTACAACGTATTATAGCGTTTATTTATATAGGTGAAAAGTGTGAAATATCACAAAACATGAATATTTACATAACTAGTTCATTAAAATATCAAAAATAACAAACAGTCTTATTTAAACGAATTTTAACAATAGCAATTTATACTTAACACAATTATTATTAACTAATATTCATTTATTTTCACACGACAGTATTTATTTCTGAGCTATTTATTTTCACAAGATATCAATATTTATTTCCATAAAATATTTATTTCTACTTTCGGTGTTCAGAGCAACTGCCTCGACTTGACTCACTTAACTCTAATTTCTGACTTCACACAACTTGTCACTCTAACTACCTGTCACTAACTCTGCACATACTAACTCGAGCCCCCACAGCGACACTTTATACTTGCGTGTAATAATTCTCGAATCATCTAGAGTTGATCTTTTTAGTAAGACTATCTGATCAGACAGGATGACCGCGTTTAGTCATGCTCATTACAGTTTTATTTATTGTTGAATATGGCAATCTAATTTGTAACATATATCGATAATAATATATTTACAAAGTGTATATCTTTATCTTTATTCAATTACTCATTAAGGTTCATAACACGGTCTTTAGTTAAAGTTATGTCACAATTTGAACCGGTAAACCAGCAGTACAAACACAGGAATAACCACCTTCTTTCCGAAAACAAGTTAAACCTTGTTGAACTATCTAGAACATTGTTAAACCCTGTAGAACTGTCTCATCTTACTCCAAATTATCTTGGAACAGTGTTGAACCTAGTACATTTATGTTACACCCTAAACAAGTGCCTTAACTTTGTCCCAAACAATTTGGAACAAACTGAAACATAGTGCAAGTCTCTCTACTTATTTCAGAACACTTGGAACATCTTTCTGCCTTCTAAAACTTTCTTTTTAAGTCTTCCTAGTAATTTCCAATAATAGACATACATGAAAAGTTACAATTTATTGTTTTTCACTCTAAAATTTTTCATATACAGCCAAAAAAATTTAAAAATGCCCATTTTTGGGTCCAAAATTTTGATTTTTGGAATTAGTCTAACTTGATAGTCGTCGATGCGCTGATTTCTAATTTTGAAACCGAATTCAATTATCTCTTTCCATTCCTGAGATATTTGCTCTCAAAGTTGCACCTCAAAAAAGGGTGTTTTTTGACCATATCTCTAAAATGGGTAGAGATACATTCTCAACGATTATACCAGTCGATTCTACGCGGAAAGTTACATAAAGAAATGTTTTCTCCTCATATACGTTCTTTGGAACGATTTGGTGAAAAATGAGAAAAACGAAAAAACCGGAATTTTAGTTTTTCGCTCGGAAACTTTTTGTCTCCAAAATTTTTTATATTCTGGACTTAAGTAGAGAAGAATGTGCTGATTCCAAATTTTCAAACCGATTTCAATTTTCTCCTACCATTCTCGAGATATTTGAGTTCAAAGTTGGACCTGAAAAAATCAGTTTTTCAGGAATAGTCCTGAAATGGGTTGAGATACGACCTCGGCGACCTCACCAATCGATTCTACGGACAAAATTACATTTTTGTACCAATTTTTAGATTTATATTCTAATGGATACAATTTTTACAGCGAAAAAACGAAAATGGCCAAAAATCGGAAAAAATCGTAAGGGGTTCATCAGGCGATTTTTCAATTTTTGCGATTTTCGTTTTTTCGCTCTAAAAATTGTATCCGCCTGAATAAATATCTGAAAATTGGTATACTTATGTAATTTTGCCCGCAGAATCGATTGGTGAGGTCGACGAGGTCGTATCTTGACCCATTTCAGGACTATTCCTGAAAAACAATTTTTTTCAGGTCTGACTTTGAACGCAAATATCTCCAGAACGGTAAGAGATAATTGAAATCGGTTTGAAAATTTGGAATCAGCGCATCTGTATTTACTTAAGTCTAGAAAATGAAAAGATTTGGTGACAAAAAGTTCCCAAGCGAAAAACTGAAATTCCGGTTTTTTTCGTTTTTCTCATTTTTCACAAAATCGTTCCAAAGAACGTATATGCGGAGAAAACATTTCTTTATGTAACTTTGCCTGTAGAATCCACTGGTATAGTCGTTGAGATTGTGTCCCTACCCGTTTTAGAGTTATATCCAAAAAACCCACTTTTTTGAGGTGCAACTTTGAGGTCAAATATCTCAGGAACGGAAAGAGATAATTGAATTCGGTTTGAAAATATGAAATCAGCGCATCGGCGACTATCAAATTGGAATTATTTCAAAAATCAAAATTTTGGACCTAAAAATGGGTCTTTTTGGATTTTTTTGGCTGTATATGAAAAATTTTAGAGTGAAAAACTATAAATTGTAACTTTTCATGTATATCTATTATTGGAAATTACTAGGAAGACTTAAAAAGACAGTTGTAGAAGGCAGAAAGATGTTCCAAGTGTTCTAGAGTAAGTAGAAACAGTTGCACTATGTTTCACTTTGTTCCAAATTGTTTGGGACAAAGTTAGAAACTTGTTTAGGGTGTAACATAGATGTATCAGGTTCAACACTGTTCCAAGATAATTGGGATTCAGATGAGACAATTGTACAGGGTTTAACAATGTTCTACATAGTTCTATAAGGTTTAACACTGTTCCACATTGTTTGGGATTAATTTCAGAATGTTGTGGAAGGTTTAACATTGTTTCAAACTGTTTGGGACAAAGTTAATATAATTATTTAGGGTTTAACATCGTTATATAAGGGTCAACACTGTTCTAAGACAATTGGGATTAATTTCAGACAGTTGTGTAAGGTTTCACATTGTCCCAAATTGTTTTGGAATAAATTAAATTTGTTTCATTGGGTTTAACATTGTGGAATATCAATATAGACTTTTAAAAAATCAAAATTTTGACTCAAATTGAGGTAATTTAACATTGTATTAGATCTTCTGTATTTTTTTAGTAGGTTTATAATTCATAATTTGTCAAACTAATTAAAAAATTATCTTATCAGATTTAAATCTTTTAATCACAGACTTACAGACTACTTTATCTCTAAAGAATATTTGTGGACTGCTTTATGTCAAGAAAATGAATATTATGACAGAACATTCCTTAATATCGACAGTAAAGCTCTTATGTCGTCCCATATTCCAAATTGATTAGATTTTTATGTGTCACATTATACCATTCTTTATATATTGCATTAGCTGAGCCATAAAAATGCAAGAAAAAATATAAAGTAACATGAATATTATAGAGAAATCTCCAAGGAATCAATTGGTGCAAGAATTTTTGTTATAGCTCAACTTGTTTTTGAGATACGCGGCCATAAACATAAAATTTGAAAATTGTAAGTGCCAAATTGTACAATTTTTTATATATTTCATCGGCTGTGCCATAAAAATGCAAGAAAAAAATGTGTATCTTATAGAAAAAACCCCAAGGAATCGATTGGTGTAAGAATTTTTATTGTATCTCAACTAATTTACGAGTTACAAGCCTGTAAAGACAAAACTCATTTCCAAAAAATGTTTTGACCGCCACAAGGATTCAGATCTATTTTAGATATTCAAAAAGTGATATAAATATATAAAAAGTAAATAAAAATAGCCAGGAACATTTTTTTATTTTACGACCGCCACATGTATTCAAATTCTTACCTGAAAGTCTTTTAAAACAGGGGCATTGTCATTTACGTCTGTGACCATAACTTCAACATGAACATCGCTTCTTAGAGGAGGACTGGCTGCTCTAACTCTTAAATCATATTTTTTCCTAGGACTCTCGTAGTCTAGTTCAGTCATAGTCACTAGTTCTCCACTAGACGAGCCAGGGCTAGTCACTAGAGAAAAGCTGTTAGAGACATCTCCTCCTAGAAAAAACGAGTTTTAGTCATCGACCTTCAGACGGATTATGAGTGGTCCAATGAAAATTATCAGCGCAATTTCTGGACACTTAAAGCAAAAAACGCTTGAACACGGCAATTTTAGTATAAAGGGGGACACTTGAATGGATTTCCAATGGCATTTCAACCCTAAAATGGGGGTTGCACCTAATTTTAAATGGAAAAGGGTGTCAAAAAAATCTAAGAAAAATATAACAATTAAAAAAAAGCAATTTAATTAATGAACATTCACAAAAATTCCCGTAATATCTTCAGAAAAACGCAGGTCACTTTTCAATTTTAAACTTGCCTCTGTTAACAAAGGCTGTATTTATTTGGGACTTTTTAAGTAAACTTAACGGCGAAAGAGACTACCTACATATATGACTCTCCAATAAAATGTTAATTGTAAAAACTGTTGACTCATGTTCAAATACAAATAGAAAACACAGATATAAAAAAATATTATTTTTTTTCTCGCTAAATGATATTAAATAAAGGTTAATGTTCGCTAAAACCGGTTTATTTATTTTTTGGTTAACGGTTACCGGTATTTTCGGCCTGAAAAATATCGGTTAAAATTACGGTTAAAGTTCGCAATTTTCGTTGGAAATATCGGTTACCGGTTTTTATTAACCGGTTTTTTTAACCGGTTACATGCCCTGTTTGTAACAGTAAACAAACTTATTTTAAATACAAAGATTTTATTTTTTAAATAAAAATTAATAAATATATTTAATTTTCCATTTCTTTAACTACTCTAATTTAATTGTATTTTTGATTTTTTGGACTGTATAGAATATACTTTTTAGGTTTTGGGCACCCGACAGAAATTTAAAAAGTAGGCGCCAATGCACGCTACTAATACAATAAAATATCTATGATATTTATGTCCCGTCTTATAAAAGACTGTATAAATATACTTCCATAGTAAATTGTATTAATTAACAAATTCTAATCAAACCAATTTTATTAATGACATAAATAACGTTTCTGTCAAAATGTCGATTGTCAATTGAAGGAATAAATATTATTTACTAGAAAACTAAATTTGAATGACATTTATTACACCGGCTATTAGAGATTTCAATAATTACATATAACACTAACAAATAAAATCAATAAATCCTGAGAATCGAACCCTAGATCTCATTTTTTTACTTCCTTGTACAAAGTGAAAATCACGAAAAAATTCGGTTTTCAGTCAGAACTTATGTAGTGTCCACATCAGATTTTTTTTAAGTTTTATTTATGTCGTTAGTACTTTTAGTATAAATAGTAAAATTAATTCATGTAAATTACATATTTACTATATCTTTATAATAAATTTATGAAATTAAAAAATTAATTAGAATTTTATTAAAAAAAATCTCCCGAATACTGCGGTAAATATTTTACATTAATACCAAATCTAATATACATTTTTAAATTTATACATGTATAAGTAAATCATAAAGTGTTTTTTAGTAGTGAACTATATAAATTAGAAAACAAAATAATTTATAGAATTAACCTATAAGTAGATGATCCAACACAAAAATAGATCATAAATTAATTTAAACTAAAATAAATTGTGACATTAATTCATCATATAGATTTATGAAAGTGGGAAAAGTATTAATTCAGGACTTACAATGGCGGTACTCGAACTCAAGTTCTGAGAATCAGAGGCGGTCATTCAATACTCGCTAGACGATTAGACCACAAACCCATAAATTCTAAACTATAAATATAATATACTATAAATTAAATATTGTAATAAATTATACTTGTAGCAGCATTTTATGGAAGAGTAGATGATTATTAAAAACATAAAATTTACAAAGGTATAATTGAGTTGTGTACCAAGAAAATGAAATCTTATAATTGCACAATCAATAGGTATTAACATTAACAAGCAATAAATGTAAAGCATATAAAGTTTATTTTTAAGTAATGAGTCTAGATAGCAAACATTTATTTTTAGTACGGCGTTATTAATGATGGAGATGTCAATAGTTCAACACGGGATTGCTAGAATCTTGAGGTCGGCCTTACTTAGCTCAGATTGCCAATAGACAGAGCTGCATTGGGTCAACTTATCGATGTACTACTTCACCTCCGATTTTGATGAAATTTGACAAAAAGTTCCTATTAAGCATGACAAATATGAGAAAAATAATAAAAAATGGTAGTCAGACTCGGTTGACTTTGAAATCGCTGTTCATTTGTGTTTAAAACTATTTACTTCAACAGATTTGTATTCACACTGACGCACCTATTTCTTGAGGTTGCATTTCTTATATCATAATTGTGAATAATTCTGATAATTTTCTAAAATATAAATTATGAATTATTTTGTGCTTAATTGTAATGTCCAAATATGTAAAGATACGGAATAAACACGATACATAATATGAGAAAGCTACTACACTACTAATTAACAAATGAACTGCTAGTTTTGTAGTGCCGAATTATGCATCTCACTGCGAGTGTAAATGCTTGCATGCGCATTGATATAAGCTATTTTGCTGTATGATATGAGGTTAAAGAACACAACGAGCGTGACCTTGAGTCACAGTAAACTTCCGTTGTGTACTTTTAAAGTGTTCTTAGTTGTATTTGTGTCTTATATATTATTTCTTTTACATCTGTGACAGTATTACTTACGAGATTAGTGCATAAATATAATTTATAAACTTATATAATATAAATACACATGCAATTTTTAAGAATGTAAATTTGTATTGACATATAAATTTAATTTTTATAAATATAATGTAGAAACAACATACTTCAAGAACATTTTGCCAATAACTTTTGTGCCCCTCATTCTTCAGAATAAAATTATAAAGAAAATTGTAGAAACCCATTTATTTTTATTTTGAAAACCGTAGATACGGTCCTGTCCCTCCCAGGAGATTCCTCCCGTGGTGGAAAAATCGGAATCCACGTTTGTGGCGTCGGTAATGAATGCGGTACTAATAACTTAGAGAACCGCAAACTGCTTCACAGTGCACCTCAGAAGGCGTGTCATTCTTTATAAATCAGATACGGGAGACAGCCGCGCGCTCTGCCGGGAAAAACTCCAACCACAGCGCGGTCACGTGACCCCGAGCAGGAGTCAACAGGACCTGCAGGAGCGGGAGTTGTACATCAGGAGAAATTGGAGGTAAATACGAAAATTGCTGGTCGTAAATCCACAAGGATTACTATCATCTGCAGTGTTTGTTGTAAGAATATGCTCAACAAATGCGTTCATTCATGACACGACATTTCCAGCAGGAACAGGGGACTTATATTGAACATGTTTATTGCAAATATCAACTACAAAATTAACTAGCGATTCTATTATAGTATTAATAGTAACAGTCATTTGTGACACATAACATGACAAATAAAAATCATTGTACACTGCTGTAAAAATATGTTAAACAAGATCAATTGTTATTTGTAATTGTTATGTTATTATGAGTTATGGTATTGCATCCACATCTGAGTTTTAGTTATTCTGATTGTATATTTATAATAATAAGCGACAAATATTTTCATTCTCTCATTTTATGACACGGTGTTCCTAGAAGGAACATCGCCTGAAGGACCTCAAAATATTGGTGACAAAAATTATTCATTAATCTTAGTACATTTAGTAATGTATTCCAAATCATTAAAGTAAAACCATATTTTCATATACAGGGTGCCCGTTTTAAGAGGCTAACCATTGGGATTTCGAGAACCGTAATAGATACGAAGCTGGTTAAATTGGAGCAAAGTTGCTGCATTAGTTGCGCATTTCTAAGACCGACCGAAAAAATGCAAGGATCACTAAATATGAGCAAAAAACTGATTTTTTCCAATTTACTTTTTCACTTATAACTTTATTGTTTCAATTCATACAAATTTCTAGATTGCATAATCTACAGACACTTTTTATTAAGAGGAGTCCTCAAAATTTTTGTAGCTCGAACATTTCTCAAGAAATTCATACTAACTAACCTAACCCAACCTAATGTAACCTAACTCAACCTAATCTAATCAAACTTAACCTAACCCATCCTAACCTATTCTAACCTACCCTAACCCAACCTAAGCTAACCTAATCAGGTTAGGTTGAGTTGGGTTAGGTTAGGTTAGATTAGGTTGGTAGTAATTTTTTTGCCAAATTTAATCAAAATCGGAGGTGAAGTAGTAAATGGACAAGTTGACCCACAAATAATATAAGTATTTCTTTTTTTTACAACCGGACATAAAATACATACTTCATACACTTTATGGAGTTTGTAGAGAGTTACTTTTCACGCACTTATGCGAGAATATTAAATAAGCATTGCTAGGTAACATACGCATTCAAAATTATTTGTACCGTGCTACAATTTCCGCACTCGGTTACCCCTTATGCGTTAATCATCGCATTCGACTAATAAACACTTACTATTTTGAATTGTTAAATGCATACAATTTTATACTCATCATTAGACGAAAATTTCCTCTTAAAACTTTCTGTGAGTAACTTCAAATTTATGATCACTTTCCATCTGAAGCTCTCTGCAATGCATGCCTGTGGTATATTCAAAGAATTGCCTGTTGTTTGTGGCAAGCAAACGCATTCTTTCACATCTGTTGTTGTTGTGATGCCACAATGTCTACGAAGAACTGTCTAACGTAGAAAGAAGTCTATTGGTAATTCTTACTTCTGAGATTTACTTGCTGATCTGATTCAATGTTTTTGCTGCACATTAAAGAACAGGTTGCAATACTGGAAATCTTTCAAACCGATCAAGAATTTTAAGTTTAGAAAAAAGAAACAAAGAAATAAGGAATTGTAATCTATCTCAAATGGTGGGAAACTATTTTCAGAACAAATAGAAAATAACAAGTCAAGCAATAACATTTTAATCCAATTAACAGCATATATAATCTGAGTAGTGTTCCTACAATAAGATATAGTTTAATAATGAATTCCAAACGACTTAGATGCACTGGTATTTTATAGTTTATATAGCAAGGTTGTGAATCAAACCACAGAATTCATACTTCACTTCATTTCAAATCAAAATTATTAAACGACAAAATCGATAGAAAAAATGATGAATGAATATCGTCGATGTCTACAGTGGTTGCGATTTTACAGATCGCGGTGTAGTAAAATATTTCGATAATTTTAGCTTTTAGAAATTAAGATAAGAAGCTTTATCTTGTTGCTTAGCGTGTCAGTTAAAACAGGGGGCAACAGTCAGGAAAAAAATGATATCCCATGATTAATCTCCTATATGCACCTAAAACAAAAAAATACCCGGTATATTTATTAATTTATAATAAAATCAGAATTCAATTTAATTGTAACAAAATGAAATTGATATTTGTTCTTATGTACATACTACATAAATGTAATATAAATTATAATTATTTTAATACAGCTCGGCGTACTTTGAGTTTCGAAAAATTAGAAAGAGATTTATCGAAATTCAAATTTCTTGTTACATCAACTTCAATATTTCCATAACTGCTCAACAGTTTAATCTTTTTTCAACGATTGAGAATCGCAAATAAGTCTTTATTCATCTAAGCGCAAAAACGAGCGTTTGAAATACGTTTTTATTTACTTATTGTAAAGAAACTAACAAATTTGCAAAAATACAATGTCAGTTATAAGGTAGGCTTTGCAATAAGACGCTTTGAAAAAAATGAAATGAGGAAAATGTATTTCTCCCAGACATTATTGCACGATAACGTTTTTGTAGGCACTCTTGTTATTAAAATTATTGTCCTGCATTCCAAGCTCACTTCTAAAATAAAATCACTTTTAGGAAGCTTGATCTTATATTATGATCTTATGCACCAAATGTCACTTTTAACAAAAGCACTTATATAAGTGAGTTCAGAAAAGGGGTCATTATTTTTGTTATAATAACCTCAAATGGTAAGAAAAAATAATCACAATGCATATGCAACTACCGTAAACTTCAGCGATGTGTTTGTTATGTTTAAATTTCAATAGTGTTATCGAATACTATAGTCTTTTTCACGAAAATGTGATCGTACGTCATACCTAGTAATAAAATTGTAGCCAAAACAGCAATGTTACTATCCCTAGCATATACCCAGTAAAATACACGGAACTTAGTGTCTTTTACTAATAAATGGTTGGTAATCCTGTACAACGTTGCCATTCTCGAAATGTCAAAAAATAATATTATTTTTGAAAAATGTCAAAAAATCGAGCAAAAAATTTAGGAAGTTGTGCACAGAATATGGTGAATTCTGTAATAAGGTATTTCGAACAAGAACGTGACAAACGAAGATACAGAGGGGAATGCTGAATAATTTTAATTTATTTTATGTAAATAACTCACAATATGATATATACACACATGGTATAACTATGCAACCATCAACACTTGAATGTACCCTACAAATACTTGGCAACGTTGCATCAGGGAACATTATGACGTACGATCACATTTTCGTGAAAAAGACTATAGTTTTCTTATTGGAATAGTAGTTTATCATGCGTACCATTAGAAAAAAAAATGCCATATAGTACAAAATCTCGAAATATACAATTCACTATTGTTATAGTACATCCATATCAAATATTAGCGTTCTTATAGTGGTGATTTATAATTTGCAGCTTTAAAAACGCAAATAATAATTCCCATAAAGCACCATGAACGTGAGGAAAGAATGCTACGAGTAGAAGTGAAATGTCAGCGAAGCTACCGCTGGCCGCTCGCAGAGAAGGTTGTGCAATGAGGACCTAATAAGGGCTGACGACGTGCGATTCATTCTAATCAGCGCCTAAGTACTGAGCACACACCGCCGTCTACTCACACAACACACGAGTACAATTCAAGTATTCCCTACTTCGGATCACTCTGCCGCTGAAGTGGTCTCCACAAACACGGCGAAAAACAACCACCCAGACAACACCAAGATGCTAACGCAAACTTACCCAGCCTAATATTAACTGTGCACACATCAACTTGATCAGAATACAATACGTATGTGTTTGCTTAACAACTCTGGAAAGTGTGGCGGACGAAAATGAAAATTCTGCAAATTGTATATATGAAAGGACTTTCAATTTATTCTAAATACTTGCATTAGTTTCCTGCTCTTGCAAAGCTAGACAACCACTATTATTAACCTATATTTGACATGAGAAAATATTTTTTTCTAGTAAGTATTTGCTAAAAAATGTTATGAAAGAAATAATTGCTGACCATGGAATAGGAATATTGTAAGTATTTTTCCAACAAAAGTGACTGCAAAAGACCACCATTCATCTGATTTTGACTAATTCATTGGGGATGAGAAAAATCTTCGTAAAACTGGTCTAAAATTTTTTTTGTTTAGTAAAAACATTCCTACGGCTCCTCGTCTCGTTATTCATCTGACTTGAGTTCTTGTGACTTTTTCCTCTACCCGAGATTCAAAAATCATCTCAAGGGAACTCATTTTGGGACACACCAAAACATTTAAACTACTTTAACCGACCAGTTGAAATCCATTCTAGTATTCGAGACTGCCATGAGTATAGAAAAACCGTCGTCAGCACTTGGTAGCTATATAAGAAAGTTATTTTGAGGGAGACTATTGAATTGTATTTCTATTCGAATAGTTTAAAAAAAAAATCAATTTGATTATTTAATTTACACACCTCATATATACGAAACTGGAACAAGAATGGATAGATATTATTTGTAGTGCATCGAAGTACAATTACATTTAAACAATTATAACAAGTGAAGAAAGTCAAGTCAAGTCAAAAAGGTATTTATTTTTTTTAAAAGTGGTACATACATAATAAGGTACATAATAATACAGGTAGAGCTACTATAGGGCATCGCCCTCTTCAGCTCTTGATCACAATATTGCTATATATAAAAAAAAACACACAAACAAATTAAAGAAAGTCATTTATTTTCATCGAGACGTGAAAGTTTCCGCACGAGACAGAGTTGAGATGCAAAAAAGATGATTCGACCACTTTTTTACGATTACGCTACTGTATGTTATAAAACTTAAATACACGAACGAAATCTATTTGGCATAAGGGACAATACCGCGTACATAAATTTATGTAGTGTACCTCCACGCTTCATTTTGAAGTTTTATATAGTAGGAGAAAAGTGATAAGTTCCAATAGTGTTCGAAAGAACAGTACTTTTCTTACACGTTATTCAGTAGCATATCTAAAAAAATATATATTTTAAACATTAATTTCAAGAGAGGTCAATCAACTATGACAGTTTTTTAATGAATCTGTAGTAACTCTTAATTTTCTTTATCTATAAATATCTATACAAAATTTAGATAGTAGATAAATTCATACTCAAGTATTTGAAATTTGGTTCAATATAATTTAAAATAAGCTCTTTGGCTATTTGAAAGTTCACGATCTATTTAAAAGGGCTAGTAATCAATAATAATAAATGTTTCGATATATAGATAATCATATTGAATACCTATTAAAATACAATGATATATTGGAAGATAATACACTTATTGTTAAAATAGATATCTAGATTTAAACAATATACAATAGAAAAGATATTAAATTCATAATATAGAGAAATCAATACGTGTTTGTTCAAAATGTCAGAGAAATTACGTATGAATACTTTACAACTTAACCTATATTTGTTACAATAAGGGCAAATTATATAAGTAACAATACATTAATATTTCCTTGAATCCAACAATTGGAATGTCAATAATAAATCTCCTTAAAATGTCGAAATATAAATAATGAAAGAATAATTAGGCCAGGTAATGCGAATAGCGAATTCCGAAGCCGAATTCCGATCGTAATTCGCTCGGGGCCTTGAAGTGTGCAATACGTCAAGAGTTTGACAATATGGAACATTGTCACGCATTGCTGACCTTTCCATGTGCCGCTTGTGTGCTATAGAGATGCACATCTGTACGGTGGCAGATCGAATGCAATAAGCCATTGTTTCGCACGGGGAATACCAATCACTTCGGTCGTATCGCACTAGAGGATGCACTTTGGAGGCTACTAAGTCAAAAATGGAAAATGCTGGTTCGGTTTGCGAATTTACAGCATCGGTAACAGCACGGCTTGTGTACTTATGCTAAGAATTTTTTTAAAACTAATAGAAATACAATTAAATTGTGACTCATCATGTCGCGATTAGAAATTAAAAATCCATAAATATCAGAATTTATGACGACAGAACAAATTTTCCAAACACATTGATAAATTCATTCCAACGACTAGTCTTAATCCAATCTTCATGCAAAACACTTGAAAATTCAACCAATAGGAATAATATTATACTAATAAAATTCAGTTATCCCGATAAATTTTCGCTTCCAAATAAATAAACAGTTTTTTTATACTTTGCATTAACAATTCCTCTATTATTATATCGGAAACGGTTTAATAATATCAGATATTGTTAAAAACAGTTTTTGGTATTTTTTTTTTGTAAAATTAGTTCTTATAAATACTGCACCCCGCGGTAAATGTCAAATGTCAATTTGTAACTACTAAAAATATATAAATCAAATAAGTATATATAATATATAATTTAAAAGAATATTAAAATTTCGTTTCAATTTTAAAATTTGTTGGCAACATTATAAAAGAATTATGACAGTTATAAGTGTCCAACTTCATTCAAAGGGGTTATCATTAGTTTACATAAATCCCTAGCTATACTTAATTAGTTTTTCTAGTTTGAAAACAAAATAATATATTAAGGGGATACTCTATCTGTTATTAGAAAAATGTTTTTTCAATAAAATATAATTTAAATTTTAGTTTTTATTTTTTTATTTCAAAATATTTTCGTAATAGTTATTTGCATCACTAGTCCAGAAACTAAACTTTTGCGAGAGCAATCTTATGTTGACAGGCCGAGCTGAAAGCAACTAATGCAAATATCTTGTAGAGTTTCTGAGCGTGTGATACACAATATTTTTTGCGCCGACAACACTTTTAATTTATTAAAGAATAGTTATTTGTATCACTAGTCTATATAAATATACCAGTTCTTCATGTCAAATGCTTTAATACAGGTAGCTCAGAAATACAGGCGACTTCAATGCTTGTACACTACACAAAATTAACAGGCGTCAACTGGAATTGAACCCTGAGATCTGGGGTTCAAATTCCTTTTTCACCAATCTTTATTTGTTTGTTATCCCTCTAGTACATTTAGGGTTTATTTATTTGATAATTTTATAAAAAAAAGGTTCTTGCTATTCTAACTATTATTTTAAACAAAGTATCCATTTTTAATGAAATGCTAATAATTGGCTCGTAAAACAAATGATGAAGTATTGGTATTTTCACTAGGAAAGACAATAATCTTCAATTTGTATCTTGAATTCAACTAATTGTACCTTAATTTTAAATAACCAATTAATATTAATGAATAATTTTCAATCGTAAAATTTAGGAAATAAATTTCCAAAACTGTAGGACATTAATTGATTAAATACTAATTAAACTAACCTCTAAACAGGTTTCTATTTCCATAACCATTCTATAAAAATCAAGTATATCACCATCACATGTTCTTCCTTTTGTAACGTAGAACTCAACTTGGCTGGGATAAAAATAACAAGGCGTTTTTGCTTCTGAAACACTTCTTGTTCTTCAAGGCATCATATCGTACAATTTTAAGCACGTACGACATAAAAACTAGTAGCGAAATTAATACTAGGGAGAAAAAAAGACAGAAGTGTATTAATATCATGTGGGAACGTTAAGTTTACTGCTTGGCTTGCTCCAGAAACAGAAGTATTGGAAAAAAGTAGAGCAATGCAATTAATTTAAAATCAATCAATTGTAATGCGCTAATTGGCTGGAAAAGTATTTTTGAATAGTGAGAAAAATTAATATAAATACCTGAATTCAGTTGAATGCCCAAGATACTTACCAACATTGATCAGAAGTCTATCTGGACTGTAGAATCTAATAATTGTATCTCTTACTTATTAAACATATCCAAAATCCAATTAGATGAATGTATTGCTTACCACGGTGATAAGTTTTTTGCTGGCATGGAGAATGTTATACTTATATTTCTTATTTATAAAACGTTACAGATGAGCATAATTAAGGTTTCCTGGATTGACTCAATAATCAATCTACTTGACTTGATTTGAGTTGAAATCAAGAAATAACAGCCGAATATTAAGTACTTGGAAAATCAAGTAGTTCTTTAAAATAATTTGATTTTTTTAATAAAGTAATTTATTGAACGTATCGTCTTTTCTTCAATGCTGACTTCAATTTTGATGTCAATGAAGTAATAGAACTTGTTCTATTTGTTTCAATAATTTTGTAAAAATTAATTATATGTTGTAGATATGCGCATATTTTTACTTGTCTACTACTACTTAAGTATCTTCTTTTTCTGTTTTAATGCAATCACTACATTCATGATTAAATTTTCTTTCTTAATTTTTATATTGCTTAAAGCAAAATACATTTTGAAAATCAAACAACCAAAGCAGATCACGTAAATGTCATAATTTTTTTTCGATTAAGCTACACATACACATGTATCAGAAAATTGACGTATTTTGCTTTCGAAGATTTAAGTTTATAAAAAACTACACAAAAATTGTAGACAGAAAATGTACCAAAAAAAATGAGCGTGTCGTACAGGCTTAAGATATACATTTCAAGATTTATAATATGCAACTTGTTAATAAAGAAATAATACATAGGTAAGGAAATACAAAAATTCTATTGTAAAATAAGAATATAAGTAATTTATAATATCATTTACCTACAGATTTTTATTTTTTACAACTTAATTCTAAGTAAATCTGTACAGAGTTCGTAGTATTCTAGTTTAAGTAACCCGGCTTCTTGTTCGTGAAATGAAATGAAATATCTGATAACTATTACAATATATTGTAATATTCCTAGTAACTCGAACAGCTGATCTGTGTGTTGCTCAATTCACGTAAGATATTTTTCATATCCCCCTCACTTTATTCTACTTCTAGTGATATATTTGAAATATACGAAATGCGATTTATTTATCCAGTAATATCAACTAACTTGAAATTGCTTCATATCATATCAAGTCAAGTAGCTTTAGCTACAATAGAAAATCAAGTCGTCAAATTCATAACAACATCAACCGTAATCATATTATCTATATTAGATATTCGAGTATAAATAAAAATCCAGTACAATGGGCTATATGACCATTATCTAATTGAACGAAAAAAGTATATACAGAATCAAAAAATGGAAGAAAAAATATATGATCTTATACCCCATTGGTCGGCTAAGTTGCTTACCACGAGCGATCAGGTGTCTTTAGCAGGCATGGAGAATATAATAATTGTATCTCTTATTTATTAAACATATACAGATATGCATAATAGGTATTGAAGTTTAAATAAAAACCATGATCATATCAAGATAATAATAGAGTGCATATATTTGTATTTTTCGCATTGTTCGAATGCCTGCCCGCCCTTTGAAAGACCGAAGTCAAATATTGACAATACGTTCATTAAAATGCGCATAATTAATTTTTATTGTTATAATTAATAACAGAGTAGGTGATGAGGGCTGTAGTAACAAACGAACTGAAAATGTAACAGCATTCACTTGTCATTACCATACAAATGACAATAAATAAAACCTCCCGTAAGTCCGGCGTTGGCTTTTGACCCGGTTAATGTCACATCCGTGACCGTTTGGCAATTGTTTTGAGATGTACAATGGCTGGTATTGTTCGCTGCAGTGCGGCTACTTCTAGGCCATGGTGAACGGGTTGACAGTTGAACGTCGACCCAACCCTTTGTCACTATGTTATTAATTACACACGTACAATTTGACCGCTGAGGTGTTTAAATATTTTATTGTTTACTTGATTTATCGAATGTAATAAATTGTGAATGTAAATAATTGCGCGAACTAGTGCAATGGAATTGAATTTGTATGATATTGCCATTATGATTCATATTGGTTTCAACATTGGCCTTGTCGTTCATAACACCTTTCTTAAAACTCAATTGAGATTGAAGCCATGTCGACTATCTATCATATTTCTACGGGTGACCGCTTAAAAATATCAATATCATTTGCATCAACTACAATAAGATCCATTTGTAAAAACATCTTAAAATAAAAACATAATTTCTTTGACACAAAAACTCAGTCAGTGGCGGTTCGTGAACTAAAATTTTGGGGAGATAGGCGATAGGAACTAGGGATGGAAAACGTATCGTAACGATACCCGATAATGTTATAATAACGTTTATTAATAATTATTATAATTACAAATAACAATACATTATAACGTTATTCGCTGTTGGAAGAGAATATAAATTTCTAATTTACCGATATTATTTAAATGCAACAATTACAAATATTCCTATATCCTGCTGTTAATGCGATTGCAAGTGTCTCATATTAGGTTTATAATACAAGGAAATATACATATAGATACCATGTGTTCCAATAGTGTTGTTGTAGGCAATTAAGCAGGGAAAACAGTTCTTGCTAAATAACAACTGTCCAGCTAACTGAGCTAACAATTAAATAGTCATATTGCACAGGACAATATTACAAGTATTCCTGCATGTTATTTAGTACTGAACATTTTATTTCATTACTGTAATCCAACCAAATTTTCAAAAATTAATTAATTTTTTTCACTTGATATGTTTATTGCTCTATGTCCCAATGACGTACGTCATTTCGTGGTTATGGGGTTAGAACAATGGCCTTGGGAATCAAAGGTCTCCAATTCGATTCCAACTAAAGCTGCAAACATCCATTATGGGAAAGCCAGTATTGCAGCGAGAGAAAAATCGATAAACACTGTAAGCATTGTAAAAACAGAACGGTCGTATATACACATTGATGAAGTTTGAGGCAGGAGAATTTTGGCCTCTGCACTTCTGTGGTCGGCACTGCGCTAGGCGTACGAATGTATTTATTATTTGACACTATATATGTATAGGATAGAAAATAGTGGGATTTTTTAAATTTTAAAATGCAAAGCAGAATTCTCGTCTCCTCATTTTGTATTGTGAGGACTGATCTGCCTCCCCTGACGAACCGCCACTGTCTAAGAAAAATAAATTTTTAACTTTGCAAGAGACTACAGTTTAAAGAGAATTATGAAGATCGTATAATTCAATGTTTTACTGTAGTTGAAATTTTATATTACAATAATGTACTTTTTCATTACCATTATTATCTCTGAGTCCAAATGGTTCTGGATACACTATAAGCTGTAGGTCCAATACAGAGGTTTTAGACTGACAACCAACATCATTAAAATACAAGTTTAATTTTTTAGGAAACCTGAACCTTAGGAATTGAGGCTCTGTTTCTTCTAGTAATGATGTACCATAGAAGCTACTAACAAAATTTATTAAAAAAAATATATTTTAAAAACTAAAATCCATTTTAATGCCATATTTTTGTTTAATTATAAAATTTTGCTAAGTTAACTGTGACTTTAAGATTAAATTAAAATGACATTATGGTGAGGTATATGTCATTAATAGTCGTATTATAATTACTTGCTATAGTAATTACACTTATGAAGAGTATTATTGTTATAATAAACCTTAGCTAGCTCGCGATAATAATCTTGCTACGCGACCAATGAAAATAATGTATAAATATTTCAATTCCTCTGACATTTTAATTGCATCTTCATAGCTTTTTTTTCAAATAAGTCTAATATCTTGAATCGTTACGACATTATAGATTTATTGTGGAGAATCAAATATATATGTACTCATATTTCGAAAGTATGTACATACGTACAGCAATTTACGTTTTTATATTTCAATAACATGGATTCATGTACATTAGCATTTTCACATTCTTATTTATCAATAATATCAGTAGTAATAAATTTGCTTCTGAAGTCAATAATACATACAGTTAGCCATTTCGCTATTTCACAACACACGAAACAGTGAAGCAGTAGTATTCAAACTTTCTCTACTATATATCACATATTCCACAAGTTTTTTTTAACAAGAATTATTAATATTGGTAATGTCAGTCTTCTGTTACTATCGTTACTATAATTTATTAATTGTATTCCTCTTTTAACGACAGTTCAAGTACTAAGGTTACATGCATTCAAATGATAAAATAGAATGGAAATACACAGTTTATGTTTCTGAGATCTGCATGACTTAATGAAATATGAATTACAATAAAAAATATATATATTTTAAAGTTGATATAGATACTTGTTCTACTTATTATAATTTACCGGCCTCATTGTCTATATTTACCTACTCCATTTTATCACGTATTATGTGTTATTCATTTGATTACCATAATGTTAAATATAATTGATTTACGGGGCGCAATAATTGTTTAACTTTTAATTGATAGGTCAGTAAAATTATAAAAATTTACATTTACAATTAAAATTTAAAATCTTTTTGCATTTCCAAGCTATTTTCAATCACAGTTAACCTTAAAAGTTACAGCTGGTAAAAATTGAAATTTATATATGGTTGATAAAATAAATATTGGTTTGAAATAATGAATAAGAAATACAGAACAATTTAATTATATGATTACTTACAAAATTTAAAATTATATACATAACAACATTATTTCATATGCCTAATTATAAAGTAATTTTAAAATGATAAAGATGGTTGATCAAGTTTTAAATATTTCAACATAAAATAACTGACGTGAAGTTATCACTCCACCATTTGTCCTAGTGTACCTTAAAATTAAGACATAAATGATATTATTAATAATTTTTTTTTATTAATAATTTAAAATATCTAACATAATCATAATTTTACTGCGCTTTGTACAATGCTACAAAGGGTATCCAGGAATTTTTAACGAAATTAATGTAAAAGGCCTGTGGAAAGAAAATTTTCCAGAACTGCTCTAACTACTTAAAAAAAAAACCACAATAGTTTAAGTGTTCTATTAGAACCCTCAGGTTTATTTATATTTTCTTACCTTTATACATATTATTTTTTGTTGACAAGTATTAAAATAATAGTTATTTATGGTACAAGTGTGTTACATTACAGATAAGTCACGCGGGAAAAGTTTAGCTCACGAGGCCGTTAGGCCGAGTGTGGTATTTTTTCAAGTGACTTAGGTAATTAACACACGTGTGCCATACAACATTTTATCCAACACATTTTAATCATTGATATAAAATACATATAAGATTTTTGACAGATGGAACTTCGAAATGACATTTAGGAACAAAATAGTGTAGAGAAGGTTTTATAACGTAGTTACTATGATACGAACCAAAAAACAGTGAGCTAATATATTTAGCTCACTAGTGACTTATGACCTACTTTATTTATCTAAAAACAGCATACTAATATCGTTATAATTACACGGTGTTGGGATAAAATTATTTGTGATTTGGTTTTGTAAATAAAAGTCTTTATTGAAAATCTCATAATAAAATAGATGAAAAATCAAGTAGTCTTGAAGAAGTACTTGATTTCTCAAGTACTTGACATATTACTACTTGACTTGATTTGAAATTCGGTCATCACTTGATTTCAAGTCAAGTTAAGTAGCTTGACTATTAAATAAAGCTGTGATACTCTATATAAATACATATATATGTATATATATATATATATATATATATATATATATATGTACTTCATAGAACTTAGCAGTTCATTTGGTATAACGTACTACTAGCAAGTAACAGGAAGACACTTATTATCAAATTTTAAAGTATGTAATATACCTTATTTAGGATATTGTAGCTAAACCCATCCAATCGTTAATTCGCTGTATTTCTATTAAAACTGTAAAACATAGAACAATTTGTTTGCTTATTGTTTGGTTGGAAGACGTTTTAATAATAACGGCATGTTAATAAGAATGTTGACCCTAGTTTGAACCTCTGTGTAGGACATTTATTCCTCCGGTTGACCTAAAACGAATTCATCTAGAAACAAAAGCAAATAAATTGAGTCGGTAATGAGAGTGGAATCAGATAAATCCGTGGCGTTGGGTACGGATCTCGGATCGCGTTTGATTCCGAGATTCACGAGGCAGATATGCGCATCATTAGCTGTCTGAATCTCGCCGCCAGCACTACTGACTTTTGTTTCGAGCCGCCAACCAAGACATCGCTCACTAGATGCCCGATCGTGCACAGAAATTCTCCCCGAGAACTACGCCCAGCAAGCAGAAAAAATTACTTTTCACACCAAAATGCACAACACAATGTATGCAAGAACGAAAAGGGAAAGTTCATTTTCTTGGCGTTAATAACAAAGAAAATATAGACACAATGAATCATCTACTAATATTGGACATAGGATTTAGAGGAACTTATTACAGTGACCTACCGAAGTTTCGGTTTCGGCCAAAAATTGGCTGAAACTAGTGGTCGTATGATGTCTGGCGCTTTCGGTTTTATTTGGAACAGTTTAACTCACCTATTTTTTTGTTTGTTAGTTAATAGTTTTGTTTGTACGTTATTTCATTTGTTTCCTTTCGAAGATATATTTAGTTAGTACAAATGTGCCAAGTGCAGATAAGACAAGATCTCATTAATTTAATTTGTAGTATTAAGACAACGTCTTATTGTACAATTAAGAAAAAAAAGTAACGTTTTTTTAAAGGAGTACCATACATTATAAAAGAGCCTATTAGTTAGTAACAACTAACAAATACTTCTTGAAAAGGCTACTTATTTGACTGTGATTATTTGTGACATTTTTGAGGTTTACGAATGTAGTAACAACAGGGGAAGTAATTCCTAAATTTTCCTAATTCCTAATTTTTAAGTAAATCCGAAAGTATGTATTTGAAAGTTTCGAAAATTTTCAAATTTTACATAATATTATTTGTAATATTTTTTAAAGAATGATTTACGATGATACCAAATTTACAAACAGAATTTAATTATATCTTTTCGTTTCGGAGATATTTGCTCTCAAAGTTGTACCTCAAAAAGTGTGTTTTTTGATTATATTCCAAAAATGAGTTGAGATACAATCTCAACTACTTTACTATTCGATTCTACGGGAAAAGTTATATAAGGAAAGATTTTTTCCACACAAACGTTCTTTGGAGCGATTAGGTGAAAAATAAGAAAAACAAAAAAACCTAAATTTCAATTTTTCGCTCCGAAACTATTTGTATCCAATTTTTTTAATTTTTTATACTTAAGTAGATATTGATGCGCTGATTCCAAATTTTCAAGCAGAATTCAATTATCTCTTTCCGTTCTCGAGATATTTTAGTTCAAAGTTATACCTAAAAAATCAGGTTTTTTAGGTATACCTCTTAAATGGTTAGGTTTACGGTTTCAGCGTTCTCACCATTCGATTCTACGGGCAAAATTACATAAGTGTAGCAAGTTTCAGATTTTTATCTCTACAGATAGAATATCTAGAAGGAAAAAACTGAAAATAGCCAAAAATCGAAAAAAATCTAAGGTATACCCCTTGCCATTTTTTCAGATTTAGCCATTTTCGTTTTTCCTTTCTACAAATTGTATCCTTTGCAATAAAAATCTAAAAATTGGTATACCTATGTAATTTTGCCCTCAGAATCGATTGGTGAGTTCGCCGAAGTCGTAAACCTAATCATTAAAGGGGTATACCTAAAACACCTGTTTTTTTAGGTATTGCCAAAACTCAACTTTGAACACAAATATCTCGAGAACGGTATGAGATAATTGAATTCTGTTTGAAAATTTGGAATCAGCGTAACGATATTTGCTTAAGTCTAGAAAAGGAAAAGTTTTGGAGAAAGAAAGTTACCCGGAGAAATTTTGAAATTTAGGTTTTTTCGATTTTCTTATTTTTCACTTAATCGGTCCAAAGAACGTATATGCGGAGTAAACATTTCTTTATGTATCTTTTTCCATAGAATAGACTGGTATAATCGTTGAGATTGTATCTCTACCCATTTTAAAGATACAGCCAAAAAACACACTTTTTTGAGATGGACCTTTGACAGCAAGTATCTTAGGAACAAAAAGAGATAGATAAATTCCGTTTGAAAATTTGAAATCCACACGCCGAGATCTATCAATATACACTATTTCTCAAAATCACAATTTTGAGCACAAAAATGAGTATTTTCATGTTGATCAACACAATTTTTGTTTTAATACTATTGTTTGGTTTCTTTTAACTTTAAACAGCTTTTTTTATAAAAGATATATTTTCTTCTTTTTAAAAGTGAGTTTCCAAAATTAATAATTGTTGTATAATAGCGACCTTACGGGTAACCAAATTTAAGTAAATATTTAACATTCGAAGCATTCGAAGCACACATTTTATTCTTTTAATAAAATAGTTCGAAATACGAAACAAGATCTTAAAAAAAAATATAAAATAAGGCATATTTTATAAATTTCGAAAGGGCGCCACATGCCCTACCACCGGTTATTTAGCTTTAGCCACCTTAGAAAAGTATTGCATCGAAAAAGTATTTAATTCCGTATCTTAAACTTACTTTGGATTATTAATCCTAGTCAAATTAGTTAAATAAGAAATGTAGAAAAACAATAGATTTGCGAAAAGTGGTAAAATTCCATATTTATTTTCAAATATTCCTAAAGACAAATTTATATAAAACATAATATTGCTAAATAATGTTAATAATGTAATAATTTACATAAATATGTAATAAGTTCCAATTGACGTTTGATAAATACAGAGTATTGTACGTCAAAAATTTTATTATATATGTCTTACATTATCATTTTAATCGATCGCCATTTATTTTAATCTAAAATAATTGACAAGTGCGTTTAACAAATGACTATCTCATTCACTGCTTCTATTTAATTATTCAATAATTTCTATAATTAGTATTCGATAGCGAGTTTTCCTGCTTTAATTGCTTGTAGCTTCGACGGACTTCAAAGCTGGCTACAATGGTGATAATTTTTTGTATTTACGGTCTTTATTGCCAAGTATATTAACAGGAATGTTCAGTATTGAGTTTCTGTAATGGTTGTAAGCTGCCGTTTTTTACTGGGATTCAAATTACAAAATTACAGACATTAAGGAGTAGTTTTGGAATTTGATTTCTAATTGTTGTTGATGGGATTTTGTTTTCGAATAAAATAGAAACTTTATGAAGGTGGAATTTATGGAAAAATTCAGTAATTTCACATTCAATTGATATGAATCTTGAGGTCATAAATGCTTTAATTAATAGTTACTATAATTACTTTGTGAGTAACTTTACTGAGCATTTGCAATTACTGGGTGGACCTTTGACCCTCATAAGTTACTGTTTTTATTTATTTTCTCAGAGGAACACTCCTCAATATTGGACGTTGTCATAAATAACTTTTGTAATTTTAATCGTATCTACTTTAAATTTGAACAGTAATGTCACAATAAGACATATTTTGTTAGTCAAAAATTTATTTTTGAAAATTAGAAATTATTGTCTAGAATTTTCTCAAGTATATTAATATTTGTTGTTATATTTACTCTCACTCTCTTGTTATATTATTATTGAAATTTATATGTTTTATATGTAAAAGTTTTTTTTTTAGGATTGGTTGATATTGTCTGATTTCGATATATACATAGATACAAAATTTCAAAGTTTCTAAAATATTTGCATTCAAAATTCATAGTTCTTCAACTTTTTTTTTATTGTTTAGTGTAATATATGTACATAATTATAATCTATTTCTTAGAGTTGATACTCAAATCTTCAATTGTATCCGTGTGTTTCGAATCATTGTGGGGAGGAGGTCTGGTTGTTAAGGGGGCTTGATGACAAATTTTATCGACGCCAAAATCACCTTAATAAATAACATGAATGACATATTAATTTTTTTTAAATATTTGAAAATATGCGTTATTGCGTTTACGCTACTGTTTCTATTTCATTTTTGTCGTTGGTTAGACGCATGTAGCATTTTTACCCGTCTGTAACACGTACGATAATGAGATAACGAATAAAATTTTCATCTTTTATCTATGCCATGCATATAGGACAAAGATGCTAGATAAAATTTTAATAATTCTTGCAGTAGAAATTCATTACGTGGGAATCAACTCTTGGAAATAGACTGTACGTATCTAAGTTTGTATGATTGACTTTTGGTTGTTCGTTTATATGATTATGTACATTTAACTCTGAAATTTATAAATATAGATAGAATAATTTAAGACTACTTTGTCATTTTAGGGTAAGTAGGGGTGAAATGGACTACTTTTTAGAAAAATAATTGTAACTCTATAATATTGCTTAATATTTAGAAAAACAAAAATTATATATTACAACATATAATCTAGGCTTACGTATAAAAATAAAGAAAAAATTTAAACTATATTCTGAAAACTATAAATAAATATTTTATTTGGATTCAAAAAATTTCAACTTCACCAATTTAACAACAGTTCTTCAGAAGTCATGGAATAGCAACTAGATCGTGTGCCTTTCTATGTGCGAATGGCAGAGGTTAAATGTACCACTAAATTACTTATGATTGTGTAAGTACAAATAGAACCACATTTATAGGTTACGTTAAGTCTTATGCACGTGCTTATAAAAAATGTATATAAATAATTAGTTTAAATCTACCGAAGTAGTTATTAACCAATTGTGTATATAAGGTACAATTTTTTAAGTAAATCTTAGATTATTCAGTTTTGACCAGCATTAATTTTCAACCCGGTACTTATACTGTCTTTAAACAACAAAACTAACATTTAACTTTAAGACCAAAATTCCATCTTTCCTACTGGTCCATTCCTTCCCCACTTACCCTACATATAAATTAGGTAAGAAGTGTTTGTATAATTAATTTAGTTTCTTGAATTTTGTTAATAACAAGAATCGACTTGTTATCACAAAACAACCAGTCTATAATATTCAATGCTAATAAATAATGAATATGAATAATCTTAATGTCATATAAATTGCACTTATGTGTAAGTACTGAGTAAAAACTAATTAAAAATTGAAAATTAATTCAATATGACACAAGAATTACAATTTATTTGTAATGCAACTTATTTGCAATATTATTTATATATAATTTATTTATAAGAACAGTCAATATATTTCATGTAAGCTTGCAGAAAAACTTGCTACATCACACTAACTTACAATGTACACCAGTAAGTAATTTTCTCGCAATATGTTTTAATAAGACTTGTTTTTATTAGCTGCCATATAAGTATCCACCAATCACATATCCCCTTAGATTTCGTATATAAATATATTATACATTTAGTACTTCTCACATAAAAATTACTCTTGTGGTGCTATCTCCACTAGAGTCTAAAGTGCCGATATGTACGATTAGCATACCTGGTGATTGATATATTCACTTAAATTAGAGAATGAGTTCATGGTTCTTCAGAGGAAAACATCGAAATGTAAATTTGTTTTTGTGAAATCATAAAATTGAGAAAAACATCTCCATATAAGTAAGTGTTTACCAAGCGAAGATGTTTGTTTAGAAATGAATTCAGTCTCAGATTACTTTATTAGAGGAGTTATGAAAGCTTACTTATGTACACAAGGAATTTGTAGTTTTATTTGATTTATGATACCAAACGACGAGAAAGATTTACTTGACAACTTTATCGGAATTGAATACTGACCTAATTATTCTCCGATTTCAAAGCGACATAAAAATACAAAATAGCAAACATTGCTAATTAATATTTACGAGCTCTAGTTCTTCCTACAACGATTAGTAACACTTGCAAAACTAAAATATAAATAAATATATCACAAAATTTTTAATCATTAATAGGTTAGGTGTGTCAACTACTAATCTTTGATTTAAACCATTTTTTTGTACTACTTATACTATAATTATGTATAAATAATTTATATGTCACTCATAGGTGGAGAGCAATTTTATGTTGAAATAAATGTAAAGAATTTAATTTAACGTTTGTTATTTTTTATTATTGTTCCTTCACGATGGAACTAATAATGTATAATATGTCAACAATTAAAAATATTAGAAACATAATTATACATTTAAATTTAAATAGAATCATACATGTTACTGCACTTTTTAAAGTGTTTTAAAAGCAATATAAAAAAATCATTTAATAAAAAAAAACTAGGAAAAGTAACAAATATTTTTTTTACGACATATTTAAATATATATTTTTTTCCTTCTGTTATATGGCAATTACTTTAAAAAAATCACCTATATTTACTAGTATTTAGGAAAAACTTTTATAATACCAGTCATATAATAAAAAATTTCGACTAAATCTATGTCTATTAATAGATTTTATTAAATGACTGATACTCAAAAGTTTCCTAATTACTAACTATTCAATTTAATAAACCCTATTCTGTATATTTGCTAGTAACTGGTATATAATATTGTCTCAATTTTTAGGAAACTAAGTAATGCATTACAATACAAGCATTTCAAATTAGATTAAAAGATAATAGAAATATGCATTACTGACAGATATTAAATAGATCGTACTTTATAAGTATTTAAAATATATAATAAGTAACATTGCAACTTCCTCGAATATTAAGTCTTACTCTTACCTAAAAATATTAATCTATTTGAGAATAATTATAATAATAATTTCAATCTAAATCAATGTCATTTTAACATTCTTGGAAGTTATTAGTACTAGAACATATCATCTATTATATTTTCCTTCAATGTTACGACGTATTACATGACTTGTAGTTAAAAATAATTTTTGGGAGTAATTTCAATCTATATTATTGTTATACTAACAATCTTGGAAGTTACTAACACCTGATCTTAGTATCTATTACAACTTCTTTGAATGTTAAGTCGTAGTTTCAATACTTGTACCTAAAAATATTAACAAATTTTTGGAATAATTAATAACTGTCTAGTTTATAATAACAATCCAAATCATTGTTATTGAATTGTTTTGCAATGAACGCTCCTTGATATTAAATGTCTATGATTTACAACTCGATGTAATGGGTTGAAACAAATGATATATCGTCGGTTTATTTTAGAGAATAAGTAGTAGTTAAGCGTGTAATGCGAAACTACCAGCCTGCTAATGTATTAATTTATTGTTCCAATGGAGGTAAATTGCCTCATGTAGATTTCTACGCGCAGTGAAATGGATTCGTGTTTAATGCTTAGCGTAGGCTTAAGATAAACCGAGAACTTTCAACAAATAATAGCAATCATATTCAGACCATTGGGTTTGGTACAGTTGTAAAGGTTGGAATAATGTTTTAACCTTAAATTTGTTCGTAATTACATATATTTTCTTTTACTGTGACTTACAAGAAATATACATTTTTAAACCAAATCTCTAAATGTTCCACCTTTGAATAAATTATGAAGTTATTAAGTTTTCCATATAAATTCTTATGTTTTAAATTAAAGTGAAGGGAATTTCAGCGTTTTATGAAGAGCCCTCCATTTCTCGTGAGACAATCTACCAAATTCATTGCGAACTGGTAAAAAATAATTGGTTTATCTGCACCTACTATTTAATACATATGAGTAGAAAATAGTTATCAATTGACATATAAGTGCGATTATTTTCGAGTACGGTTCGTAGTATTATATGACAGAAGAAAATACCTTTATCGAAAGTCCTATAAAACTTTATATTATATTGCCTTAGAAGCAAATTTTCTCATAATGACCAAATTGAAAACATAAATTAGGTACAATGAAAAAGAAATACTAAGCAAACACTATAAAATGCTCTAATTCTTGGCCCATTCAAATCAGAACACAATCCACAGAAGCCAAAATTGTTCAAGAATGTGTTCTGAATGCTCTAATTCTTGGCCTACTGAAAGCAGAGCATAATCCTGGGTATCCAAATCTGCTTCAGAATGTGCCCTAGTTTCAGCAGATCTAGAATTAGAGCAAACACTTTTGAGTGCTCTAATTCTTGACCCACTGAAACCAGAGCACATCCCAGAGCAGCTAAATCTTCTCCAAAATGTGCTCTGATTTCAGAAGGTCAAGAATTGGAACAAACATTTTTAAGTGCTCTAATTCTTGACCCACTGAAACCAGAGCACAATCCAGAGCTGCTAAATCTGTTCCGGAATGTGCTCTGGTTTCAGCAGATTAAGAATTAGAGCAAATACTTCTGAATGCTCTAATTCTTGACCCACTGCAACCGAAGCACTATACAGAGCAGCAAAATCTACTCCAGAATGTGCTGAAGCGTGCTCCAATTCCCGACCGACTGAACTAGATCACCTTCAGGGCATAAGAAGCCCTAGAAGGCGGTCTAGCCAGACCACCAGGTGGGGCGGAGGCCCGAAGGCCCACTACCGCCCCGACGCCCCGCATAGCGGGACTGAATGCTAGCGTCTCAGGATCTCCGGTATATCCTGAGACGCGCATTGAAACCTGTCATGTGAATTCCTATTGGTTGATATTCAATTTGTAATTGTGGCTGTACTACTGGGAATTTTAAAATGAAAATTTGTATATATTGGTACTTTTATACGAGTAATTCAATGGTAATATTTTAAAGGGTGTAACTCACACCTATTTTAGGGTAGAAATCAGTTACTTAAAATGGAAGGAGATACAATAATTCTTCAAATTAATAACACTTCAAGGTTTTATTTCTGCGTTAAAATAAATATCTCCTTGGCGGCATTGCCCCATGCAAAATTTTGGGGGTATGAGTCTTCTGCCTCCATGGAGTCGGTGCCCATGGTACGTACGAGTTGGGCATAAAAAAAATTCTCGCTGCTACGAAAGATAACCCATTTTTAATTCATAATTATTTTTAACACTCCATTTGTGAAAATTTAGTTCAATTAATGTGTTAATGCAAACAGTAGGCAAAGCACAGAACAAAAAAAATATTCAAAAATATGATGTGACATTTACCCCAATTCTGTAAGGAAGTTACTAGCTCTTAGCAACGTTACTAACATCATTAGCCAATAAAAATAATAGACACTAAATAAAATATGAAAATGACAGCTTTTACGAATATTTCTATTGGTTAAAATTTTTAGTAACGTTACTAAGAGCTAACAACTTCTTTACAGAATTAGGGTGATTGTGACCGTTACGAAGATTTTGAAGGTTAGAAGGAAAAATATGGTTAGGTACCTTCCACAACCACCAAACATATTTACAAAAGAAAAAATGGACAGATTCTTTAGTTGTACCCTTAACGATAAATATCTTCTATGGAAAATTACAATGATCCTGAATACGGAATCAGAAATTTTTAATAAAATTTGCTATTTCTATTTTGTGGTGAGTGAATCGTTATGTATAAGGTGTAATGTGCAAACTGCCCGGGAAATTTTTCAGATGAGACTAGCTTTAGGTATAAGTTAGTTATTTTATTCACTTATTGCTTATTTGAAATTTTACACCACAATCTAAAAGAACTGATTTAGTATTTTTCATTTATAAGACCACAAAACATATATAATAAAAAATGTTGCCAGATCATATCTAAGAAAAAGAATTCTCATTTCGATTTAATCTTCCCTATTCTTCAATAGAATATTAATGCAGCATTATACTGATAATCCATTTATGAGAAGATTTTAACTTAATATTGGCGAAACTTATACTTTATTTATTTCGTTGCTGACTCCAAATAAGTTCGTTTCCGTATGGCGTTTACTTCTCGTGCTAGTTTGTGTGTTAGTGCGTGAATAAATTTTCATCAAAAAGAGCTCCGTGATTGGTGATTGCATGTGTAACAGCGCTTTCCATTGGCGCCTGCGACAATTTATATGCAGCATCAATTGCATCTAGATTAAAAATCTGATCACGTGGGTTCCTACATACGATGAGTCGATCATTTCTCTGTAACATGCAACACTGGGGACAAAAATTATAAGTACGCAATAAACGCTATTAAATTAGATCGAACCGGCTATGAAATTATATCAGGTCATAGATATTTGTCGTCATTTGCATATAAAAAATTATTTAACATAAAAAAATAGTATTTGGTGGTTTCTACGACCTAACAATTATGATTCTCTCTACTAGTAGTGGTGTACATTATGAGCAGTGGCGGCTCTTCTTGACTTTAAATCATGGGGGTGCTGCAACTTACGAAAAAAAAATTGATTGTAAATTACTCTTTTATTCTCAAATGTGACGCCAAAGGTATGGCGCCGTTACATAAATTTTAATTTCAAATGCTACTTTCAGTGAAATTATAAGATAATAGAACCTATTCTGTAATTCGGTGGTGAATTTTTAACCAGTTGCTAAAATTTTTAACAAATAAAAACAAACATTACAATTGATATCTTCTTCAGTGCTATCTATTTTCATTAGAGAAAAAAATTAGCAACTGGTTAAAAATTAACCACTGAGTTACAAAACAGGGGGAATATATGGTTAATTTTTAATTTTTATACTGTTTTATCCATCAATTCGAAAGTGAGCATATATCCTATGCTTATTGTATATAGACATAAAAAAAAACTTATGCGTCAGTTGTAATTTTTATAAAAAAATTAAACTCTTTAACGAAAATAATAAAAATCGTTATTAAAAAAATATATACTACATCAACTGTCAAAAACTAAATGATGATGCAATAATAACATTCATCAACTATGGCGCAGCATTGTTGATACAGCAGGATCTCAAGTATCGAAGGTACTTTTTTCCGACAATTTTATTTGAATTTTAGTGGTGCAAGTTATCAGCATACAAGCTCTACAAAAACGTACAGTTTATAGTGGGTTTCGAATGAAAGAGTGTCGAAGCTAATATTTTAATTTTAATGCTGTATTATTGCAGTTTGTGCAGGAACATTTTGAAGGAAAAAATTACACCCACGTGTCTAAAAATTGGTATATCAATATTACTTAATATTATCGAAGCAACCAACTTCATTAATAGACAATACTGGTATAGTAAGACAGAAATAATTAAATGATACTAGATATACATTTTTATTTATTGACTACTTTATTACCACTTGATCAATTTACAAACAGTTAGTAACTCAATGAAAGTAATTGAACTCTTGACCTTTTACTTGTAAAAAAGCAATGTTTGAAGTAAACTTTAATGCGTATTACTAACTTGGAAAATAAAATGGTTCCCTTGTTGAGTCGCACGTATATTTGAATATTTAATTACCGCAAACAATATTGTGTACTTACTCTGGTAAGTAATGAAGGAGGTACTTTTTTCTTAACTCCGCCTACAGAAGCAAACATTGGACCAATTATATTCTTTCCTTATTAATTACCATAACAACAATTAAAGAAGCACTTGATTTACATATGATTTTAATAATGGATTTACCAATAGCAATCCATAACAGTTTATTTAATAGTTATAAAATGTGAGCCCCATTTCATTTATCGTCATTCTTACAAGGTGACATTTTTTCTTAATTTTAAATTTAAAAATTGTTCATTTTTTAACTTATATGGAAGAACAAAAAAAATAAAGTATTGACTTAAATAAATTATCTAGTATAGTATTATTAATTCAAAATATGCTTAGGGCTAAGATATCCAACTCCTAAGGGGCCGTTCAAGTATTACGTAAGCACTATAGGGGGGTGGGGGGGTCTTTGTTTTGCTTATTTTCGATGACATGGGGGGTAGGGGAGTCTAGATGATGATTACGTCATCGGTAGCTATTAACTTTTTAACACGAATGGCAACCCTCACATTGGCTAAGTTCCGAATCGCGTAAAAATCGATCTTGAATACTGTATCAGTACAATCTAGTCTCCATTGTAAATCTATTTTCTTATTTTTAAAATTATAATTATAACATTTTAATTATAATATTAAAAAAAATAATTTTTAATTGAAAAATGTTTACGTAAGCATGGGGGGAGGGGGTAAGAGGTTTGCTTACTTTTGCTGAAAAGGGGGATGGGGGGGGGGGTAAATAATTGTAATAAATCTGCTTACGTAATATTTGAACGGCCCCTAATATAAACATCATCATCGTACTGACTGATTAACAATTTTACAAATGCATATGTGGTTTTATATTATAAATTATTATTTTCACCACGAAAATCAAAAAAATTTCCAAACATGTAGTAATATGAATTTACATCTAACCTCAAAACGTCAAAGATAAGATATTGTTAGTTGCATTTCTCTTCAACACATTGTTTATTCGTTATGTTTATCTCAATCTTCCTAAATAAGCTTTTGCCAAATTGAGAATTTATTTAATAGATACCTAATAGTTTACAAATGAATAAATTCGCATTGTTATCACAAAATAAAATATTTATCTAATAAATAACTTATTCTCCTAATAGTTATCACCTACTTTATAAGGACCTTTTATGAAAATAAATAAAGATAAGAAAAATGAAATTAGAAAGAAATTATAAAACCAAACTCTGACTTTAAAGGAGTACATTTTGTAAAAAGCAAATAATAATAGAAGAAGATTACAATCAAGTATTATAACTCATAGTTCAGAAAATAAAAATACCAACTATCGAATCTTTTACTCTTTGAGAAATAAATAAGTATGTTACTCACAGCTTATTGCTTATTGCTGGCTTTATCAAAGGTAAACATCGCTTCTCAGGCACTTTATCTGATGTAGAGAGTGCACAAGAGTTGCAATTTTTATTGGGAAATAGGAAATAGTTGATAAAGAATAAAATCTAATTCGGGTTTCTTTTCTGTACACCTATTGTAATCTCCTAAAACCATATATTAAAATTTATTGTATTTACTGTTGGATGTGCTAATCTGATTTATTATAAATATGAATAATTATACATTTGTAACATGGAAGACGACATATTATATGAAAAGTAAAATATATATTTGTTTATTTGTTTCTCAATTATTTTCTCTTTCTCTTTCTCTGAATTCAAATCAGTTTCGCTTTCAGTATACCGTCATCTCCTCAAATACCACAAAAACAAGTGTAGGTAGTATGTAGGCGTCTTGCTTTTATTTATTCCAAAATCACCAATCCGTGCGTAAATATTCGTCAGATTTTAACCAATCGGAGGTAAACCAGAGCGCCCACAACTTTCACTTTCTGCAGGCGACATCGTCTTGAACCAACGGCAAATAAGACTCAACATTTCCAGAAAAAAACGCTCTGAAAGGTGTTTACCAGACAGAATATATTTGCATAGAAACAATTTTATTTTTACTTATTTTAAGTAAGTGATATTGATATGTGTTTTCGAGAAAAACAAATATATCTTTCATTAGTTATTGCTTTCGTCACTTTACTTTGAATTTGTACTAAACTTTAGACAAGTTGTAAATAAAATAATTTGTATTTATAGATACTTGTTAAAAAAACAAATATTATTGAAAAAACTTATTAAAAAATAATAAAATTTCTAGATACCTACCTTGAAATTATTTTATGAAGTTATAGGAATAAATTTTAATTTATGTGTATATAAAATCAGTACAATTTATATTCATTTTAATTCATAACCTTATAGTCTATCGTAAAGTTTTAATATACGTGTTCAAGTGTTCATTCATTTGCAATAATGTAATAATTTGTAAGAGAAAAAAAAATTACATCCCAAAATATTTGTTATTTCAAAATTATTTTGTTTATAACACAATTAACTACAAATAGATGAGCAGAAGAAACAACAGATTAAATCTGCATCACTTATTTTTCATTTAATTTGACTGGAAGAGTCAAGATAGATCAGAAAGAAAAGTTCAGTTTGTCACTTGTATTTGCTGTACTTTTAAATAGGTAGTGTAAAAGAAAATAAACTAATTACAAATTTATAATACGGAAACCATGATTATTTTGGAATTACCATCGAAGATGATAAAAAACCTTGTTTGTAATATTACTATGTGGCAATACTTTCAAGAACTACTATTTAACTTCATCTGTAAAACGACTTTCCTGTTATAATGTGTGATTTTTTGTTAAATTTACTTTGAAATAAGTTACAGTAAAATCCGGTTATAACGACGTCGAAGGGAATCTATAAATTTTGTCGCTAGAACCTGACGTCGGTAGGTATATCGGATAAAGTAAAATAACGTTAGCGTATTTCGACCTTTTAACCGTTGTCGTTATAAGCGGTATCGTTATAAACGAATTTTACTGTAATTTTATTGTCTCTTTAAATTTTTTACTTATTCTTTACAGTGTTTATTTTTTTCATTATAAATGCTATTTGGGATTCATGTTTTTTTAAAAAATTGTATTTTTATGCAACCTGTCTTTTGTAAATAACAAATAAGATATCAAAATAAATGTATGATTTAATTGTTTAATTTGTAAATTAACTAAATCAAAACGAAATGGAAAATAGAATATCAGATGTGTGTTTGTGTGTGTGTTTGAAGCAGGTATTTATAATTAATATTTGTATTTATTAGTAGATACAAATAAATGCAAATTCCTATTTCAAGTATCCGAAGAATCCGTAATAAATATCCTAGGCATATTAATGCCTATTGGATGAAATAATTCGCGTGCTCTTGATAACATCGCGCATTCACATTTCTTGAATTATTGCAAACAATTACTACTTTATGCCGGTGATACAAGCTGATAAAAATACTGTTAGCGATTGATATTAACATAATTTGTTTACATTACTCGCCAATGCTCATAGCGGTATATTTCCCGCAGTGCATTATTCAACTTATGATAATGTGTATTGTTTATTCTGCAATATTACGGAAACTAAGAATTGCGCTCAGTATCGTCGATCTCGACTGCACTTCGTTTTCTTGGGCAGGAATTTGATTTTATCAACGAAACCGTTGCAGGAAACTTCACATTTCAAAACGCAAATCCACCAATTGCTGAATTATAACACAGTTGTCATCTTACTTTATTCATCTAGGCCAGAAGTCGGCAACTGTTTTAGAGCTAAGAGCTGTTTCACCATTTAACTCAAAATTTGTAGGGTTGCAATGTGTATAGAAGGTGTAACAAAAATCCCGAACATTACTTTAATATTGAAAACAAGAAACAAAAAAATGGCGCTAAACATCAAGTTCAGATATAAATCTTAAAACATAAAAAACTAAATTTGTTAGAATTAAAACCATAAGTTTAATTTGAAAAAATACTGAAATTAATTACACTTCTGAGATTTGTTTCATGTTCGAGGAATAGTTCGAAGTATTTAATTTTATATAGCTCTGTCGTCATACATTGTTAACGCAACAATTAATTCATACAGAATTATAATTTCTTGCAAAGTTACTAAGTATAAAAAATATTTCTAATATTAGTAAAAAAATAAAATGTTCAGTACAAATAACAGGCAATAGGTTTGTACATAGAATGCACAGCAAAATAATAGACGCTAGGATAATAATAACAGATGCATAGTTGAATAAATTAATGCTAAGTAAATAAATACCTATTTATATTTCCCTTAAATAAATAGAATTATTTTGCGAAGTTTGTTAATTTGGCAAAATAAAAGTTTTTATTTCTTTTACTATTGATTACTTTAGTTTAGGTTATGTTAGGTTTCTAAATCATGCTTTACTTCCTTTAAAAAATAAATGTCGTTTTTACCATCTGAATAAATTCGTCAAACGTCCATTAATTGTATAGAGCAAAATTATTATTATGCAGTGATACTTTTACCGAGCGTCAAATTTTTCTACTTAGTAAAAAGTATTAAAATACTTAAAATGTTATTTTATTATACATTGCATATCTTGAATATATACTTGTAATATCTACTTAGCAAATTAATATTATACATAGCAATTTCATTTATTTACTTTGAAAGCACTTCAAAGTACTTAGCAAATAATTACAAGCCCATCTTTAAGTTGTCTTTGATGACATTCATATAATAATCCAAATACAATGATCTCAAGTTGGTTATAGCAAACAATATTTGAAAGTTCTCTCCGTTTATGGTTCAGAGTTCAGGGCTAAACTAAAGACATAAAATTTGAACACCAAATATACTTACAATTAGTTACCAGGTCTGTTCGTTCCAGTTCAAATTGGTCTCGGTTAATTGTTAGAATCGGTAAAAAAAATATTTGATTGACAACAAATGTATATTTGATGGTCATTCACATATTATTCATTTCATTTTATTGAACTAGGCATGAAATATTTAGATTTTGAATTACCAGAATCAAAACGCAAATCTACCAGATGTCAATTTTCTTCAATTCAATTAAAAATATTCAAATTCCTAAATGATATAGACAATAATAATAAATTATTTTCACATTTAAATACATTAATTGAAATTTAATGTTATTAACGTACATTTTAAACCTAGGCATTAAAATTATTTTATAATTTTAATTATTTTCATATGTTAGATATTTTCAATTTTTCTTCGGTATTACAGCCATAAGTATTGTAATTTAAATTGAAAGAAAATAGTAATAAATAAATCACTATTTCTACAGATATTCCATAGGCCCTGTTTGTAGATCGCTAACAGCGCGAAAAATATAAGCAATCAATACTTTGATCAGTTATTAATTGAATTTAGATAGATTGTTATAAATGTGATATGTGTTGTTCTTAAAGATTTATTCTATCTATAGAAATATAGTGTCAAAAAACAAAGACCTTTTATCGGGTAGAAATTACCTATTTTGATAGTAACTACATTTTAAAATTATTAACACAAGTATAAAAGTTGTTAAAATTAGGCCTAATTTTTATCAGAAAATGGTGAAATATTTATATTTGATAATACATGCAATTAAATAGTAATTATTATTAAAAATTAATAAATGTACGGTCATGCAAAAATTTAATCCTAAATAACTACCTTATTTTTACAAGAAAATGTTACAGTTAATGAAAATTTATACAATGTATTTTTTATTATTTTCATTTGACAATATTATGCAAATAGTCAAAGTTTAATAAAACTACAATTACTGTGCAATGAAGAAAGCGTTTAAGAAACATTTTAAAATCTTGAAATCATTTTACGCGAGTTAATAGAGCCTATTCAATTCCCAAGTTGAGAAAATTGTACGTTATAGGTGTAAAATACGATGTTCGCTGGCAGAACGCGCGATAATTGTTATTTTTAAACTGATGTGTGTAAAATGTTTATAATTTAGTACCGATACACCTGCTACATAACGTAATGACTATGTTTAAATAGGTAAAGAATGTCTCATGTACTTACTACTTACATACTTACCTGTAATTTAGAAAGGTTATATCGCCGAGGATCAAAGGTGAGGAGCTATATTAAAATTCGATTTTTCAATGTTCAGTTACGAAATTACTGCACCCATAAAAAATATAATTTTGAAGTAATCAAAGTTATTGTCGTATGATTGATTTTTGTTAAACTTTCACGGTAATAATTTCTATCAATCTTGAAGTGTCATACTACTATTACTCACTTGACAATTTGATTACTTGATTGCAATAATAAAATTCTGATTACAACAATATTTTGACACACAATTAAGGTTATGGATATGAACTGATTGCAAAATATATTTAAAATAATTTAATCTCTTATCAAACAATATTTACAATAATCTTGATTTGATCAAGTTTATAACTACATAGGACGATGTATAAAATATATATTCAGTCACTAAATATAAACCTTTATACTAAATATAATATTTTATCTTAGGATTATATATACAATATAAATACGAAATAACTAATATACAAATGGTAGATTCTTAAAGAATCGGTACTAACAAATAGCATGGCAACTGATTCAGCTTTTGAACAATTAAAACATAAATAACTGACACCAATTTCGAAACTTAATTAAATGAATGTACAATGTATTTCAGATTTAAATCATGGTTATACTTTTGCGTTCAATAAAATTTAATATTTTTATTTTTCTAAAGAAATTTTTTCGTTTGTGATATGAGTAATTGTTTTATTTTTAAAATGATAAAATTTCAAGAATTTGTGTATTATTGTATAAGGTTTAAATGGGAAATGATATCAAGAATTATATGTGTAATAAATAAGTTATAAATACTTTTCTACTGATTTTGTGAAAAATTTTACATAGATTTTTTTGTTACTTTGAAAATTTGAAATATTCATATATTATATTATTACAATTATAATAAAGAAAAAATTTAAAACGTATTGAGTCAGATTTACAACAAACAAATTTAAAAATTAAGTTCTGGAATTTCTTGACTTGACATTCTCTGGAGTTCAGTTTTAAAAATTTATTTTCGGCTTTTACTAGTAGTGTTGAAACAGTAGAGGTTGAATATAATTTTTAAAATTGACTATATATTGTAGAATTTCCTTCACTTTATTTAAATCATTTTTAATTTAAAGTAATTTTGTTGTCCATATTCATAAAACGTTATAAGGCTTCGTTAATTTTTTTGACAAATTATAAAACAATAAACAAACTAAAATTTATATTTTTCTTCAAAGACGAATTGTGTTTTTGGAGAAAATATTTAATAAAGCGTTATAACTATAACGAACGTTTATGAATGTAGGCATTGATATATTATGAATCAGATAATGAATAAGTAACGGTTTTTTTTCAATAAGTTTTGTAGAAGATTCTATTGGAATTAGAAAAATATGATTTATGTGACTAATTTTGATAGATAATATAAGAAATAACTAAAATAAAAATCCTTTATAATAAAAAATCGCAATAAGTATAATTTTGATATCATTAAAGAAAATTACCGATCACATGACTCTCACTTGCGATTGATCAGTAATAAGTAATGGTCGTTTTTCAATAAGTTTTGTAGAAATTCTACTGGAATTAAAAAAATATGATTTATGTGTCTAATTTTGAGAGTTAACATAAGAAATGTTAATTACTAAAATAAATTGAGACAGATTTTTGTCAGACAAATAATATTAAGTTTCGAAATTGTTAATAAATAGTGTTCACAATATTTTACTGAAAATTTACGCGTGTATGTACACTTAAACTATGAGATATTAGCACAAATCATGGCCACGGAACTTGCAAAGTGAAACAACAAAAACAAGAGTTACCTCTACGTGAAGTCGGAGAAGAAGGGTTCGAAGGGCGAGAGCGAGTCGTCGGGGAACGTGGGGGACAGCGACTCCTCGGAGAAGTCCCCGGCGAGGCCGAGCGAGTGGTCGGAGAGCGGCAGCGACTCGCCGTCGGACTCGAGCAGCAGGTGGAGGTCGTGCCAGGCGGCGGCGGGCGGCTCGGCGAGCGCGTCGCTGAGCGCCGAGATGTACTGCATGGCGAGGCGCAGCGTGGTGATCTTGGTGAGCTTCTCGCTGTGCGTGACGGCGGCCGCGGCAGGGCTGGGCACGCAGCGCCGCAGCGCCTCGAACGCCGCGTTGATCTCGCGCATGCGGCTGCGCTCGCGCGCGTTCGCCGTCTTGCGCCGGTACTTGGACAGCGGCGCCGGCCGCGCCTTCTCCTTGCCCTTCACCGCCGCCTCCTCCTGCTCCTCCACCACCGAGCCACCCCGCCGCCTCCCCCGCGCCCCACGCGGCCGCAGCGAGTACTTCTCCGGGTACGCCATGTCTAGCAGCCGGCTCATGGCATGGCCTCACACTGACTGACCGCGGACACTGCCAGCCGCAGACTGATGCTGCGTGGACCACGTGCCGCCGACCCAGCACTACCATCGCCCCCACCTACTTATCTTACACTTGCACTAAACAAGAAAGTGCTTTCATTCTAATATATTACCCATACCACTACCTCCTGCCGCATCACTTCTATCCTTCACCGACACATCGTACTATATAAATAAATATAGGTATCATTATTACGTCTTTTATTAATTGCTAGGTCACATTCTATATATAAATATGTATATGTATAAGGAAATTTAACATCGAAAATAAGTTTTTATTTCCTTGCGTAGTAAAAGAAATATCTATTTTACTTGAAAATAGATTAAAATATTACGGGATTAGAGAAATACAAACAGTTACAGAAAAATTTCTTTAGAGGTACATGCAAGAAACTTTTTTTTTACAAAGTAATAGACCAATTCTGAACAAATATGTAAGTCTTACAGATCTGTAAATCTGTAAATAATGAACAAAATCGCAACGAAACCAGACGCTCTTATGCATAATTTTACATTAATCAACAAAAATGATGCGTTTTCGTCAGTTTTTTACAGATTTACAGATCTGTAAGACTTACAGATTTGTTCAGAATTGGTCCATTAATTTAGCATAGAGCCGTAGCAACACCTCTATGGGCTCAGGTTCTTAACTATTTTTCTGGCCTCCTCCTAAGTGAGGGTCACTTACTTAGGGTTTATAAAAATACAAATTACGGGCAAACAAAAATTAAATTTATTATTTTGAATGTTATACATAATTACATTATATTCAAGTAAAGTATTTTAACAAATAATATTCTGAATTATAATATATTCATATTACTATTAGTATTATTATGTCATAGGCGCCGACTTTTCAAAATTTCGTTGGGGCAAAATTTCTTATAATGATCAAAATCAAAACAAACAAGGAAAAAGAAATACTAAAAAAACTTTAGATTAATGCATGACCCACTGAAACTAGAGAACAATCCAGTAATCCAGAGAAACCATAACTGCTCCAGAATGTGCTCTGGTTTCACCGGGCCTAGAATTAGAACAATTACTTTATAATGCTCTAATTATTGACCCACTAAAACCAGAAAACAAACCAGAGCACAAACCAGAGCAGCAAAACTGCTCCAGAATATGCTCCTGTTGCAGTAGGCCAATAATCAGAGCATTTTAAATACTTACTCTAATTTTTGGCCCACTGAAACCAAAGCACAATGCAGAACTTCATTACTCCAGAATATTAAGGTAGTAGTAAGTTATTTTTCAAATGGAAGAAGGTACAATAATTCTTTAAAATAATAATAATTAGGGGCTTTAATACCGATGTAATAAAATTCTGCACTAAGGTAAATGTCGCCTTGGGAGCATTGCCCCAAGTAAAATTTTCTTTGGACGCATAGCCCCGATGCTCCATGTAGTCGGCGCCCATGTTATTATATTCCTTAAAAACTAACTTTGCGAAACTTGGCATAGACAAATGTAGTAATAATATGGGACAGATCCAGAGATCTATCTATGTTATTTTCTATGGACAGATAGAATTGCTTAAATATATTTCAATTATTTTTAATTTCGAGAAGGACCACTCTGCAGATGCAACTGTAATTCAAATAGTTAAAAATATATAGCAAAGGGATATAATTTTTGTGAAACACTGCTAGATGAATTATTATAAACTATAATAAATTTTAACAAATCTTTTACGGATTGTTCAATGTGCATCTGCGAAACACCGAGGAAAAATTAACAGTTATTGTGAGAGCATATCTGATACCATCTTCATAAATTGTATACAGATTTTCAATCATTTCGTGTAAATCGCATTGGATAGAATTTCACTATCTAAAATTTTTTAATTATTTACTATTAAATATAAACTGACTGATCTATATTTTAATTGATTAATTATGATATCCAATGTCTTGAAAAAAACTTCTATTTCAAAAATATCACCAAATAACTAACGATAATTATTGAAAATTTATATCACAATTTATAATCCATTATTAGATATTAGCTGTCAAAGGTATGTACCCCGAATTAAAAAATGTGAATGTACAATATTTTATGCACACTGTAAAACTGTCAACAATAAGAAATAAACTAATATATTTCGTTTATTTTATTTTGAGTTTAATATTATTATTGCGAAAAATTTTAAGTCATGCTTAAACAAATAAATACTAATCAAATTTTGAAAACAATATTCATTTGATATTTTATTCTGATGTATATTGTTCATTTAAGGGAATAAGTAATATTAGTGCAACCGGCTATAAATATCATAAATAATATTATAACATTTATTGAAATAATGAAGTAATTATAAATGTATTAAATTTATTACATTTTGTTATTGTCTATTTTTATGCATCACTATATTTAAATAACGATTAATTATATCTTTATTTAGCATGTATACTCATTTTAATTTACTATTTATGGAAAATGAAAACGCCTGTTGTACATTTCCACAATGCAGAGATGTGTAACAAGTGTCTTACATAACAGGCGTAAACTGACTCAGCCAGTACAGTTGAAGAAAAAGTGTGCGTTCAACCTTGAACTCTTCTCGCAAGTTTTTTGTTATTTTAATGTTGTAATTTGCTTGCAATATTATTCATATTATTCTATCTTTATATATATGAAATATAAACACAAGTTTTGCATATTTACGTACAATAAATGTTCTATATTCAAAGGAAAATATAATATTTTTTTGAATCACACTTCGACATGTTGTCTGAACACGCTCAAAGTTCGTATCAGATGTCGCTGCTGCTGTCAAACTAAAGTTTTAAATACAAAAGTGACAGTTACTGAATTTGTGCAACTTTTGAGTGAAAATATCAATGTGGTCCCAACTTGAGTGTGATTATGATAGTGCCAATGAAACCATCGTCTTCGGATCTAGGCAAATTGCAGAAGGTGATGCTCTTTACGAGACTTCTACTGTTGCAGTTATCAGCAACGAAGGCCAGGTCAGATGCATGCTTTGTTTATGTTAGAAACTTCTTAAAAACTCGTTTGTATACACACAGATCGACAAAAATCCAGCTGTACATTGCATAAATAGAAATGGGAAGGTTTACTTAGCTATAGATAACACTTTTAGAGTGTTATCTGCTAATTGCACAAGCTTGGATCTTTATGCAACTTTTGAGTGTAGTATCAACTCTTTTGACATCTCTTCTGATGATCAAATACTTATTTTGTGTTTGAATGATGGTAATATACATTGTTTACATGTACCATCATCTGGTAAACATATATGTTCAGCGTAAGTTATACTAACCCAAAAAAAACTATAAAATAACAACATTATTTGTTTAGATTAATCAATGAAAATATAAACAATACATTTTCTATATTTACTGCTAATGATGATGATTCTTGTTCGTTTATAATATGTACAAATAAAAACATATACCGGCTTAAAATCAGTAACATAACTGATGTTTATTATCAACTTGATAATGAAATAGAACATATGGATGTTAGTTTCGTATTTAATAATATGGATTTAAACTTAAATCCGACTTTAACGTGCTTTAATTATGAAAATAATTTGTATTATACTTCAAATTTGAAACATTTTACTGATTGTGAACGGTAAGTTTCATATATGATCTGACCACGAAAGAGTGAATTCAGGTTTCTCTTAGCATATTTATTTTTAACTTTGAACAATAAATATTGCATATGTTTTGAAATTTTTATTTTCTGTAAATTTTACTAATGTTGCCGATCACCACATTATGTATTCAATAAGTAGGTATATTCCATTTTAATTATTTTTTATTGTAAATTAAAAGTTCGAAGACTGTTCCGTATTGTGCCCATAAGAACCTATTAAATTATTATTTATGCAAACTTACTATATTTTAAATGAAAATCAAATTTTATTTTCAACACAAAAAATATAATTTTATCCAACACCATGTAATTATAACGATATAAGTATGTTGTTTTTAGATAAGTAAAGTAGGTCATAAGTCACTAGTGAGCTAAATATATTAGCTCACTGTTTTTTGGTTCGTATCATAGTAACTACGTTATAAAACCTTCTCTACACTATTTTAGTCCTAAATATCATTTCGAAATTCCATCTGTCAAAAATCTTATATGTATTTTACTCGGTATTTTATATCAATGATTAAAATGTGTTGGATAAAATGTTGTATGGCACACGTATGTTAATTACCTAAGTCACTTGAAAAAATACCACTAAACTTTTCCCACGTGACTTATATGTAATGTAACACACTTGTACCATAAATAACTATTAGTCTTTTCCGAGGTCTTTTCAACATTTTAAATATTGAATTAAATACTGTGGTATAATTAATTTTAAACAAATAATTGTATAGCCATCATAGAATCGACATCGATGTACACTATACGATAAGTAAGTCACAAATTAATACTAAGTCGGATTTCTATAACTTTCAAATTTTCGTATATTTCCGTGTGGGGGTTTGAGCCCTGGAGCTCCCACATAGTCGGCACCTATGCCATCGAAAGGACAGAGAGATGGTATGGTAAAATAATAAAAAAATGTACTGAATATTTTAAAATAAACAACGAATTTTTCTACATTTAATTTTTGTGCATTTCTATTTTGTTTCCTGTCCCGTAAGATTCTAATATCAAAATTGGTTGCTTACCATACTTCCTTAATGGAAACAAAAAAATCTGAAAGTATAGAGTGAAATAAGAATATTGATGAAATGAAAATTTTGACCTGTGACGAGATATGCCAGTGACAAAAAAACTCTTAGTTGTACAGGGTATTGGTTATTTTCTTATTCGTACATCCGAAATCTGTTTATGTACCGAATTTATATATGAATACGAATGAAAAAATTATTATTAGGCATAATAAAATTCTCCCGCAAGTTCTAAGAAATATTAGCGTGTGAAAGTCCTTTTAAAATCAGGCAACCAATGCAATTGCCCAAGACGTATCACGATTTTTTGATCGATCAAGATAGATCGATCTATCGATAAGATCAAAAATAAGGATCGATCATTGATCAAAAATTTCCCTAATCGCACAGCCCTAATCTAATGAATGTTTTCATATTCTATTACAAATTGGTATTATTTCGACAATGATTTTGGACCCTAATAATATGTGGCGATCGGTAATTTATAAACAATTCTATCTTAAATACTATAAATAAAATGACATCATTGCTTTTTACTCGGCTTTTATGACGTGAATTCACTGCTATCGTGGAACGACTATATTAAGAGAAATAAGAACTAATAATATAATATTTAGGATCATTCTGGCATTGGACGGGGAAGGATCGATAATAGGAATATGTAAACTAACAAAATTGATGTACAAATTGTACAACAAAGATTCTTTCAACGATATGATGCTTCTAAAAAACAACAACTCCGATGAACATCGCCTTGTAGTTAGTTCTTCTTCCGAAAATGAATCTTATATTCGGTTACTATCATTTCCGAATTTTGAAACTGTGTACAACTTAAAAGTATCATCAAACACTTATTTAGTGTCTATAAACAATGAAAAAGATGATGTTATGTTCATTGAAGGTGTTTGCAGCAAAGGATCTGAATTAGTAAACGAATTAAGAATTAAAGTTATAATAGAAAGTAACCCAGATGTGAAGCTTAAAAGGCTTTTAAGGAGAAAGCTTTTTGATGAAGCCAAAAAATTTGCAAGGAGCTTTGGTCTAGACATGCAACAGATATATGTTGCTGAAGCTGAAGAATATATCATACAAAATAATTTTAACATTACAAATATTGAAGAGTTTTGTAAAATTTTGGATAATATAAAAGATGTTGTTTTCATTGTTGAACAGTGCTTATTACATACTACAGCAGATACTTTAGAAAATATTGAACGATTATTAAAATATGCTTTTCATAAACTGCAAAGTGTTTTACAAAATGTAAGATATTAGTCTTTCTTGTCAATCATTTTCAAATAAATTTACAATAATTTTTTTATATACCCACTCAAAATTCCTAATTAAAAAATAAATAGATAATCAAAGTGAAATTGACCTTCGGTTTGAAAATTTGAAATCTATCAACATCAACAAACTCCAAAAGATAGTTATTTATGATACAAGGACGAAAATTACAATTTCTCGGACGGCTATGGAATATTATCGAACGAGGCGAAGCCATCGGCAACCACAGGAGTACAATAATATTTTTTTCGAATGTGTTAAAAGAAATTAAGTTTGCATAAAAAAATGAATACTATTATGTATCATTTTGTTAGTTATATATTATTTCAGTAATCTATGTCTGTTTTATAAAAAGGAATACAGAAAAATATTCATTTCTGTCAATTTGTGTAAATTATCACATTTGTGATTTGAAAATTATGATTAAAATGATAATAATTATGAATGTAAGAAATTTGTATACATCACCTGTAGTAATAATATAACAGAGTTTCTTTAGAATTAGTCTTCGTCCAAAAGAACTTTATGAATTTCACTAAATAGAATAACAAAACATGCTACACTTGGGACGCCGAACAAATGCACAAGAAATTCTTTTCACTAACGAGCGCTAAATAATAGACCATTGCTATCGGTTTTACCCAACTGCATGAATACGATTACTGAGATCGATAACATGGAATCGGTGCTAAGTCTGCAATTACGTTTCGATTGCTATTTTCATTCGTATCTCTGTGAAATATTTTTATTGTTTTCATACGATTATCTTATTTCTAATTAATATTACAAATAGTATTTATTAATATACCTACTTCAAGTATTAACTTCCTTTCGAACTTCCTTTTAAATATGTAAATAAAATTGTTCCACATTTCTTAATTTGTAACGTGTAAAGCTGGCTTTTGCGTACACGGTACTGCGCATTTTAGGCTCTGCCCATTATTTTAATTAGTGCATCAGTTCGGCCTCCCAAATATAATAAAATTTCTTTAGAATTGTTCTTCGTCCATAAATAAATAAATTTCACTAAATTGTAAATAAATAAAAAATGATAATATATTTTTCTACAACTGTCAAAAATGTTAACATTTTCATTCTAATAACAATGTAAAAAGTAAACTAATTTTTCACAGTTGTTAGAATACCTTTATACCATGCGCGAGGTACCTGGGTATTTGACGGTTTTGGAAAACGTTTTTTCACGGTGATGGAAAACATTTATTCACTCAATTTATGTGGATAAAAAAATATACTAATGATGCAAATTAGTTTTTTTTAAATTCCTATCCGTGTATTTTAATATTTGGTTAAATATATTTGAAAATGATTGAATTAATGGAAATCGAATTTTCGATTATTAATTTCCTTTTAATTCTAGAACCCAGATGACGAAGTATTTCTAAAATATAAAACAATAATCGTTAACTTATTTTATAAATTAGATACCTTTAAAATTCTATACAGAAATGAAGAATTTTCAAGCAATGAAGAATTGGTAAACACTTGGGTGCAATTTTCATTTGTTAGTTTTTATGATGAGATGTTCAGCTTTTTGAAACAAGTAATATAACTATAATATTTAAAGTAATAATAATATTAATTGTTATATATTTTAGGGCAAAATAGATAAATGTACTTTACTTTTTAGTAGAATACGTGATGAGGATATGACGGTAGAAAAAATTAAAAATATTTTAAATCAGATTTCCACACAGGTACATTTTAAATAAATGAAACATATAAGGTTATGACTTTGGTGATTTTAGGCAACAATAACAAATTATTTACCATTTTTCCGTCACTTAATACTATTTGCTCTTCATCATCAGCAAAATTGTCTTCCAGTAATAATAAATTGGATTTATAATTATACAATTGCTCATCAAAATATAGAATTAAATCGGTTAGAGTATTTATTAGATTTTTGTAAACATATAAACAGTTTTTTGTATGAAAACAACATTCAAAATTTGGCTTTTCAAAAAGAATTTACAGAAAATGGATGTTTAAATAAATTTAGAGACTTATTAAGTACTTTAAATGAGTTGTATTTTTTAAAAAGAGATTTTGGGATCAAGTTATCTGTGGGAGACTATATGCAGGTAGGTTAAAAATTATCTGTGACAGATAAATGCCGGTCAGTAAGATAATTGAAAATATTTATAACTAAATTTTTTTAGGAACCTAATATTGTTATTCAAATATTATTAGATGAAATATATTATAAACAATTGGATAGTTTCATAAAAAAATTTGTAAATAAATTTTGCAGTCAACATCGAATGAGCGTAGATGAAGTTTTATTTGAATATATTAGAGTAAGTCAAGCTTGTTTATTTAAAGGTAAGACAGAGATGGGTAACCATTTTTATAGTTTGTATCAGGAACGCGGAAATCATATTGGGATGAAACAGCAGTATCTTTAATTCCATTTATATCTTCAAATACACTACGAATGGAAACTATAGTGGAAGTACTAGAAGCAGCAGAAGTTCCTTGGAGTAGTACTGTTGAAAACTTGGCTGAACAAGGAGCAAACGAGTGCCATCCTTTAGCTGCAAAAGTTAAAAATCATATTAAAAATATTCCTTGGAAAATGCTTTTGAAAAAATATTCCATACCAGATATGCCCCGATATGAAACAATGGAAGAGGAAGCAGATGACGTAAGAAAAAAATAGTTTTTGAGCAAGGGGAGCATTAAAAAATATTGTATTTAAATTCAAATAATAAATAATCACATGTGAATATTACACGATAAAAATGTTACAAATTAATTTTTTTTTCAAATAAAGGTTGTTAAAGTCGGTTTCACCTAGCTGATACTCTCGTCATTAATTATAACCGTGTGAATCAAATCGCTAAGGGAGAAAGAGAAATTGATGACATACAGGAAAAAAATTACATGGAATAAAATTATACAGAAAGAAATACACAAGGAAGAAATTATAGTTTATCTAAAACGAAGGATTGTCATAAAAGGATTAAGAGCTCTGGTACCATAAAACTACAACTTGTTTATCGCGGTGTACTGCAAATTGCTGTGGGTTTGTCAGAATACCTGCAGTTTCTTGGGTTGGATCAGGTTGCATTAAAAAAAATATTTAAAATTAAAAAGTTGGGTCCCACATTTTGAGAACTATTCACCAAAAAAATTTGGTTTTTCTTAAAAAATAATGTTGCCGTCTATACAAAAGAAGACTTGACTTGGTTTAAGTCTAGATTAAAAAACTTGTCTAGGTATCAGGATAAATCTGCGCATATGCTTAAAACAAGGGCAGATAATTCTTCGGCAGCGTTCTTTTTCTTTTTTACAGTCACTGTTTCAGCTCGGATGGAACAAGCTTCGCATGATATATTTATATTTCAAAAATTATTTTTTTTAAATGAATCTCTAATCTTGAAAATTGTCCAAAATGAAAGTCTTGTCGTGACTTAATAATAATCTAGATCTAGATAAAACAAGACAAGAGTCTAGAATGTCTAAATCTAGACAACACTAATTAAAAATGCTACTGAGAAATTGTTTATTAATTTAACCAATTTTGTATCTTTGCAGTTCTAATAGCAAAATATTATTATAAATAAATGTTTCGTAGTGCTTCCCTTGTTTAAAATATAAAGTTTTACTATAATAATGTTATATTTATATATATAAAAAAAACTTTTAGGCTATACTTATATCAAGAAGAATTTTAAAACTCGCAAAACCAGATATGATAAAAGATTTGAATACTATTATTGAAATATATCCAAATTTAAAAAATAGAATACAAGTCTTATGTTTCAATAATTTTGTTCAAAATGGGTATGTATAAATAATTAATTATTAAAATAAAATATAATAATAAATATTTTAGACAAATGGAAAATGCGTTAAAATATTTAAATAACATGAAACCAGAAATAATTATTAATTGTTTTGATTCTGCATTGTTATTTGTTCAAAACTTCATGTTTTACAATGTAAGTAAATTAAAATTCAATAAAAGTAAATCCATAGTATATATGTAAAAATTTCAGTTACCAGTAAATAATTTTGTAAAGAATTACTTGGATATATTATGGTCCTTATTGTTACATTTAGAAAAACATATTTCAGAATATGAGTATGAAGGTTATTATAATAATATGCGAAAAATGAAAAATATTTTCATTTTAAAAGTAAGTTTTAATATTATAATCAAATACATATTAATATAATCATTTTTAGCAAAAATATGATTGTCAAGAAATTGACAGTATAGATTATGATTTATCAACTTTATTACCAAAATTAATTACTAATTTAATATCAAAAAGTCCTGAAAATTGGTCTGAAACTGTAAAAGAATGTGAAAAAATATCCCACCTTCTTGAAATCAGCAAAGAAACAGCCTTTTTTGAACTAGGCAGACAATCATCTAACCTGATAAGCTTAATATACTCTGCTGAAAACATTCTTAAATCAGACTCCACAGCTGAAAATATGTGTACAATGGCAGTTCTTCTCATGAAAAATCTAGACAGTAACCACCAACCTGAAAACTGTAATTTCAGCATGATGCAAAATGGAGATTTCAATAATGAAGATGTTACACACGCTTTGAGGTTAATAAACAAGCTTGCTTTAAAAGCTTGTATGATTGCTGAAAATAATGATTTACAAAAAGCTTCTGATATTTTGAATTGGAGCAAAGGATGCTACTGGATTAAAAATTCTGAAAAATATGATTTTCAGATATTTTCATTGTATCAACCAGAAAATATTTGTTCGTTATCTCTTTCTAGTACTTTAGTTATTAAAGATTATTTCAGCTTACTATTACTTATTTCTGAAAATAGGAATATTTTTATATTGGAAAATGAAAATAATAGTGTACTAGAGGTAAAAAAATAATTTATTAAATTCATGATGATATAAAAATATATTTCAGGAGCAACTTCTAACCAAAATTGATATGCTTCCTGAAAAAATGAAACAGCTACATATAGAGGGCTATGATTTAACAGCTTATCAATTGTTAAATATAATAAAAATTGAATTAATGTCTTTGAATAGATCACCAGAATTCCATGTATGTTTAAATAAAAATCAACGATGCAGTTTTAATTTTTAATGTTTTAGACACAGGCAATAACTAAAATAAACAGTATTTTAAATAATCGTTTCGTGCCACAATTGTTAAACAAAATATTTGTATCCAAAAAAATTGACCATCAACTTGCTTTTTCGTTGTTTTTATCCAGCGATTTTCAGCCTTTAAAATGGATGCCTACTGCTTTAAAAAAGTAATTATTTTTTTATAAAAAAATAGCTGTAACCTGCACAAAACCGACCGCCATAAAAAAATCAAGTTAAAAATGTTTTACGTTTTTTTAATATGTTAAATAACAGTTATAACAGTTGTTGTTAGGGTTGTTTGATTATAGTTTTTTTGTAATCGATTTTTCATATAATCAACAAGTAATCAATAATCGATTACTTGATTAATAATTTAGTAGATTAAATAAATAATAGAGTAATGAAAGCAGGGTTGCATTGTTTTAAATCACTTGATTTAAATCAGATTAAAATCACATTGATTTTTTTAAATCTATACCTTTTCAGAAAATCAAAAATATCTGATTTAAATTTTAAAAAATCCGAATTAAATAAAAAATAGTATTTTTTAATTTAAAATAAAAATCTTATTTTATGCAACCCTGAAACAAAGTAACCGATATTTCTTTTAATTAAATCTTTGATTAATCGATTATTTATAAACTATATCAAATAATCGATTATTTTAAAATCTGTAATCAAATGATCGATTAATCTATTAAATATGATTAATAGATTCTGTTTTCCAACCCTAGTTCTTTCTCAAATATTTGTGTTGAAATATCTGTTAAGAAATTTCTGTAAACCTAAAAATGACAATGAAATTTATGACCGTTTTTATTAAAATTTGTTCGGTCGGTTTTGTGTTAGAATTTATATAATAATAATAATATTATGGCGGTCGAAAAAATTAGAAAATGAAAAATATAAATATTTTTAGATACAAAATGAATGTAAAAAAACTGCATGCTGCAGCATCTTTAGCCTGTAAATACATGGACTTAAAAAATATTCCAAGTGGAATGTATTTAAATTTGAAACGAAGATGTGAATGGTGGCAAAAATTCCTACATCATTGCGTTTCATATAATGGTAATTTTTTTATATTTGTCTTGAAATTATTTCTAACTAAAACTTTTTAGACACATTTCAACTGAACCCCGATGAAATTGTATCATCGTATTTAATAAAATCTGAAAAGTTTAATTTGAAAACTTTGAAAGATTTCTGTAATGATTTTAATTTAAATATTCAAAGGTTTTTACCAATATATTTACGAAATAGTTTGACACAATGGAAGCCAAAAATTCAAGACGATAATGTCTTTGGTGATGAAAAATGTAAGAAATCAAATTAACAAAGGAAGAAAGGATATATTTAATTTTTTTTAGTGTTTGAAAAATGTCAAGATATTATTTCGTGTATGGAGAATAAAATAACAGCTGTAGAACATTTAAATGCTGCTTGGAGTGAAGTAAATAAAAATCTAAGAGACTCATTTTTAATTTTTGTGTTACTACCAATAAAAATATTGTTTGTCAGATGAAAATAAAAGCCCGTATTTTTTCATTTTGTAAAAGTCGCAATAAGAATAGGTACGTGAAATATATATTAATAAAATTTTCATGACGTCACAACCATTACAATACTTACGAGAGACAAAAATAATGATTACAGCCTTTAGTAAACACAAGTTTATAACAAACCGCTCTCTAAAAGGGGACGTGACGTCACAAGGATCTGCTTATTATTTTTAATTTTATTAATTTGTTTATGAATTTTATAATATTTTTTTTCGAAATCGATATTAAGTGTACGATATCACTCCGCGAAGTTAATCAAAGTAGTAGCTAAAGTAAACCTTATTTTAGCACTACATACAAATAACAATCATCATTCTATAATATTATTGGTGAATTTATTGATTATTTACCTTTGTAATAATTTATCTGAATTCCATATGCATAATAAAAAAATATTCTTTAGTCCCTTGATAAACAAATAACTATTAGTATATTCTGTTTAAACCTAGAATTGATTTTTACTGTAAATTTCTTTAAAATTATTTTTATTTAAATAATTGCATTATGCCAAAAATATTATTTAAAATGATTAGAAGAATTGTGTTTCAAAGAAATTTTGAAAGCGTTGTTAATCAATCTTTACATTTTATAATATATTTTACTTCAGTATACTTTATCTGACACAAAAACTTTAAAATCATTCCCTAAAATGATTTATTTCCTATATTGTGACGTCATCGATATGGTGGCTTTTTTCTATAGCCATCCTTTTCTAATGTAGTGGATGCTATGTCACAGGATGAATCTGATTTTTTTTCTGGGAAACTAAATATTTAAAATATAAATATAGATTTACTGTTCACTATTACACACACATAATTTTCAACCAATAGAATGCTTCATTTGATGGTCGCAGATAGTTTTTAGTGAAGCAATTTGATAAAACCACAGTATCATAGTCATGCTTACGTTTTGTTGATAACAAAAATTTTATGTTTGAATTGTTGTGATTCGTGAAATAATCAAGCAAATATAATTCGGGCTTTGAAAGTAATTGATAAAATTTAATCATAATTCCTGAGAAGTAACGACAATTCGCTGTCTTGATCTAAATGTTATTTTGGACACTGGTGTGTCTATTACTAATTACTATTAAATTACTTATGATAAAATCTAAAAAATGGAATGTAGCCTATTGAGAAATACTATTATATATCTATTATTTTACACCTGATAGACAATATTTTTTTTAAATAAAATGATTAAAGACAGATAACATCAATGATATACAAAATTTTATCTCAACAAAACAATAATTATAAATGAGACTCTTAAAAATACTATACATGGTAATGTTTTTATCTATAATTCTACATTTTTAGATAAGTTATTACAAGCATGAAGTGTATATTTGTATTCTTAATCTATTTTTAACATTGGAAGAAAAATGTGCAAATCCCGGAAAAGGAGTTTTACTGATGTTTTTGAAAGATTATCGTCGAATAAAGTATAATACTATATCCCTACTTTTATTTTATTTTTAATTCCTCTTTCTTGTAGAAAACCTCGACAAAAGGAAATTGATGATTGGCAAACTAAATATCCTTTTGCCAGAGAGATAGATCCATTGTCAGAGTTTAGGTTACCATATTTTTTGGAGATGTGCACTAACGATTTTTGGGAAATAATAAGACCTGAAATTAACTTGATGACATACGAAAAATGGTTTAAAAATGCTCCACATTTAGATTTGGATAGAGATCATATTTGTGTGTTTGCCATAAAAGGAACTGTAAGTTTGAAAATATTAGGTTGTAGCAGTGGCGGTTCGTCCTAAAGTACTGCAAAGCTGCAGAACTAAAAATTTAAAACAAAAATGCCCATTATTAATTAATCATAAAATGAAATAATCAAATTACATATTTATTTTATATTATATTGTGGCAGTGGCATAACTAAAATTCACAACGATAAGAATACGATTATTTACAAATAAATATTTATCTTAAATTAGTTTTGACTTTAAAGTTTATATACATGTTTCAAAATTAAAGTAAGCACATCCAAATTACATGAAAATTAATTTTCCAAACTTATCAGGAACAATTAGCAGTTAAACAGCCAGGTCGTCCAAACATGGGAATTTCGGATAAAATTCGCAATAAACTATATAAAAAACAATTTAAAAAAAAACCTATTTAAGAAATAACTGGATTTATGGTTTGTATCAAGACGAATGCTTTGTTTCGTTTTCCATATTTGCTGTTTGCGGGCGATCATAGTGAAAAAATGTGAACTAAGACTAGGGTGAAAGATTTATTACACTTGACTGAGAAAATAAAGAAACCCGGAAAACTATTGCTTTAAAACTACAATAAATAATTAACAGATAAGTTTTCCGAAAACAAGGAAAGACGTATTTGTTTCAAATTTAAATTAAAACTATAAAGAAAATTGAATTCCTTCGTTTAATATTTTATTTCCTTTTCTGTTTAATGCAACTCACTTACAAATATGTAGCACGAGCCGCCACTGAGTTGTAGTAAAAAAAAAAACACTATAATTTTTTTTCAACCTCAAACAGTTACAATTTTTTATTTGAAAAACCCTAGGTTGAATCAGGAGTATTTAATTCCAAAGAACCAACATGGTCTACTAATTCAACTAACGAAGCCCTTCTCAATAGTATGGAAATGTGTGCGAGACAGATATCAGACCTTAAAAAAGCTACAGCCGTTTTGTACCAAGCTGTTAAAAAAATCTCTGGAGGAGCAGACCAAGTCTCTATAGCTAGACTCTGCAGGAAAAAAGCTCTTCGCTGGAAGAAATCCACTCCCAGAGCTTCCGAAAACGAAAATGATATTAATATCAAATGCACAGAAGTTACGAAGAAATATTTGAATTGTTTAACAATGCACATCTTGCATATATACAATGTAGGAACAGAAAAATATTTGAATTTGATTGAAAATACAGAATTGTTGATCAAGGAGTTGTATCATGATGAAAGCATTATTGCAAGGACTAAAGGAACGGTTATGTTTTGTCCAGGTACAGGATTCAATCAATTATTTATTTTAATTGTCTCACATCCTTTTTTAGCGCACCATTTAATTTCTTTGCTCAAAATACATATGTACCAATTTCCATTATCTCCACTCGATCAGATTTTTTTTCAGTTTAAAATAATCCAATCATATTCATTCTCCACTATTTCCTTCGTCTATTTTTGCAAAATAGTATTGTCTTGGTCCGGCAAGATCTAATTTTTGGCCTAATGACGCATTCTAAAATTACCAATTACTCTAAAATATATTTAGTTTAAGTAGTAGCTCGATTTTTTTTTAAAAGTCTAATGCCAGGTCTTATAAAAGCCCAGTTAATTAAGCTATCCGGTTAAAGGAATTTAACTAGCCGATTTCTGTACTATAAACAATAGTTAAATTAATCTAGTGATTAAATCTACAGATTAAATTAAATGGAAATATCCGAGATATTAAATTTTAGTTGGGAGTCTAATTGACAATGACAGTCACACTTCAAAATTTCTATTTAAATAGTGTTTCATTGTAATTCTAGATAGCAGATTAATTATAAAATCGAACAATTCTTTCTTTAGTCGTATCTATAGTTATTTTTAAGTATTAACAGTATTACTTTATTTAATACGAATTGTTTTTAGATATAAATAGTGTAGTTGATGAATTGGGAAATCAGTTAGAAAAAGATTTGATTCAAATTAGAACATCTTTAGTAATGGAATTCTTGCAAAAATCTTGCAAAATTATAAACTTTGATGAATCATTTTGTTTTTCATCTCCTCAAATATCATCAGATGATGATACGGACATCTTTTGCGATAATTTAAAAAGGTATATCATTCCATATTTCCCTTTACAAAAATTTAATTTGCTATTTTTAGAGTTATATATATTTGTGAATCGAACGATTATGAAACCATATACGATTTGCTTTGCAATATAAGTTTTGCTAAATTAGATGAAACTATATCAAAATTTGCAACCACCCCTGATTTAAATATGAGAGTAAAGGCTTTACAATGTCTAATAGTTGTTACTAAAAACATGGAAGAATTGGAAGAATTAATTGGAGAAAAATCAAGGTAGGATAAGGGCAGTTAACAACAGGATGGGTGACCGCCATGTGATTTTTTTTTTCAGCACTTATTTAGAAAAACTTCAAATATTGCTAAGTCTAGAAACATTGGGATATAGTTTATCAGTATATGAACTAGATAAATGCAATCAAATAGATTTGGCAACAAAAATATTACGCCAAAAATCTTCAAATATTCCTGTAATTAAAAGTCTTGCAAAACTGTGTTCCATTTATGATTTATGGGATTGTAATTTATGGAATAAAATTTTAGAAAGATTCATCAACCTCAGAATGGTTAGTACAAAATATGTAAAATTATAATTTTCACCAAAACACATTTTAAAAGTAAATTTAAACCTATCATTGCGAGTTCCAATGACTATACCATATGCAACTATTAAAATATATTATATTTTATGTTGGTAATAGTTTTCAGACTTACAAGAATGGCTTCCGAAATTATACACCATTTGCTACTGCCCTGATCTGAATTCACCTTTTGTAAATGGTTGGATTAGTCTAATAAAAAGTTGTTTTCTCAAATCATTTGACGATAAACAATATTTCCAAGGTCTTCTCCTTATTCAGGTATGCATTCCGTGGAAATAATTAACAGTGCATTCACTTTTAACTTTTTAGCTTTGTCCTATTATAACTATGCTGGATGCAACATTTTTAGAAATATTTCAATTATATTTTGATCAGAATATTTTTGAAATATGTGCAATGTTTTTACCATACGTACAAAAAGATAAACAGAAAAAAATGGCGAAATCTTTATCTGGTAAAATGAGTGGAAATATATTTGAAAAGATAGAAAAATTATCAATTCATGGAATTTTGAATACTGATATGGTAAGAAGATATAATCGAAGATTTCGATAGAACTAATATCTATGATTTCAGGCTATCAATATATTTAAACGTCATACATAAGTAATAGTTTCAATTGTATTTAAGATAAACAAATTTTTAAATAAAGTATATTAATAATGAAATATGTATTTATTTATTTATATCCTAATTATAATATTGTACTAACTTTGATTGAGTGCTTGCGTACTTCAATTCAAATTGTGAGATCCGGGGTTCAAATCTCTCTAGGAATTTTGTATCATAGATGACATAATAGTAATAATAATAATAATATGTTTATTCATATGGATGAAGTGTAAAAAATGAAAAAATACGAATATAATATATTACAAGTAACAAAACTTAAAGATTAGTAATACTCACTTATCAAATTAATTATTAAAAAATATTCATTTTTTTGTACAATATTTATTTTTATGCAGTTTATATTCACGCGGTATCAGAATTTATTTCTACTAAATATTCATTTCTACTTCACATATCGCTGTTCTCCACTGTACTGATGCTACTCGATTTCACTCTACCTATGGGTAATTAATCTCGAACCTTCTAGAGTCTTCCAGACTCTATCAAATTTACGAATAACAGCGGCGTCATTTTACCTATTTAGTGAGACTACCTGCCTAGACAGGTTGCTTGCGATGAGTCAGTTAGCAAAAGCAAAACAGTGTATCCATATAGGTTGAAAAATATCCCAAGGGAGCAAAAACGTGTTTTCCTCCTTTGGAACATAATATAGGTACTAGTTTGTATTTTGTAGGCCAAGACTTTTTAGAACGTTCGATTAACATTCTCATGCATTAAAAACACAACTTCGCATAATTAATACAAAAATAACTATTAAATTCAACAATGAAACAATTTTATTGACAGGCAGCAAAACATATATAATCCAATGGGCTATATGATCACTTGAATTGACGGAAAAAAGTAAAAAATCTAAAAATTGGCAATTGTGACAGCCAATAATAATGACAAGAACTATATATTATCTTATAATTACACTGAAGTTAACATTTGAAATTAAAATTAATGTAACGGCGCCATATCTCTGATATCACGTATGAGAATGAGAGAGCAATTTACAATGCTAAAAATGGGAATTTAATAAACCTATTTTTTAAATTTATTATATTGAATTCATGTTGTTAATGATAAATTAGACATAACTATTAATAAAACATACATTGTATAAGATATCACTGTATAGGCAATTCGTATAATAAAATACAAAACAGATTATTTTGGTTTACATTTTGACAGTAATGTTAAATAATTCATTATATTCATAACTTAAAATTTAAGTAATATTGCTGCAACCGGCCATAATTGTTTTCAATCCATATATGGTGTTTTGACCTAACAATTGAACGATTATGATTCTAATTATTTATTAGTTTATATCTAAATCTGTCCTTTGATTTTATTTGCTTATCGCAAATTTGTTAAATTAGAAAAATTACAGATAATATGATGAGTCTATGACTGATATAAATGCTTGTAATTACATTACACAATTATTGTAAAATTAACAATCGCGCAGTGATCATGTTGTGCCACATATTTTTTCTGTTCTTGTTAGTGTCTACAGGTACAGCAATTGATATAGAAAAAATTATAGGAGGAAATCTAGAGCTGCTAAAATGCAAACCTACAATTGATAGTAAGTATATATTTTTTTTAAATCCAAAGTAGATATTTTACTTTTTTTATAACAGAAGAAGTGTATGGTATATTTTTAAAATTATTTACGAACAATAATAAAAAATTAGAATTAACAATTATTATTAAAAGGGTATATGGTGTACTCTTTTTTTCTTTAAGTTAACAAATAAAATAAAATCTAACTTAAATTAACAATAATTTTAATTTAATTTTGTATTATAATTTATTGACAACAAGAAAAACATTTGTATAGGTATGAAGTATAAATTATAAGATACATGTGTAATTATATATTTGAATTCAACTTAAAAAAAATATATATTTTCTAATCCAGATTATTTTTAAAATCTGGGGAATTTTTAATCTTTTGTATATAACAAAAAAAAATTTTGTTTACGGCCTCTTTCAAATGCATACTCGTGTATCTGTAATAGTAAATTAAAAATAGATTACAGTTACATTTATCAAACTGCACGATTGTGTTCCAATTAAAAAAATGTTTTATTTAGTTAACGGGATTTATCTACAGACAAAACTATAAATCTAAGATTTCGATATGATTATAGATTTTATATCAAAATACATGTTTTAAAATTTGCCTTATCATATAAATGATTTAATTTGCTATGGTATTTGACTAGGTTTGTTCTAAGTGGGGTTTTTAACGGTACTTAGAATTTTGGCGCTATACTTTCAGGGGCGGCAAATAATAATTTTACTATTTTTATTTTATTGTAGCAATAAAATTTCATACATTTACTCAATTTGAAAATTGCGAAGCAATTCTACAATGATAAATAATTTATTTCTTATTTTAATTTAAGTAAAGTGTTTATTTTAAAGTTGTACCTACTCTCTTTTCGTTCTCTTTCATGTTATTCTTGTGCCGCAATTTGGCGTCGGTCATTTTTATTATTGGTTATTAATTATATGAAACATTTCGTTGGTAATTTGTATTTTGGATTTTAATTTTTGTTCGTAAATATCGTAGTTTTATTATTTATTTTTGTTTATATATTAAATTATAGCAAGTTGAAACCTACACTATTTTGCGATTTTTTCTATAAAATTAAGTAATAATTGAATACTGATTTAATCTATAAATAAATTTATAATATTTTGGACTAATAAATAATGAAATAAGATTGTTTGTATTTAAATAAAATTGATATGAAGATAAAATTATAAATAGTAGATAGTTAGATATTTATATAGTTATTTTTAATATATAAAAAAAATTAAATATTGCCATAGATATAATGTAAAATTAGTACTATAGAGGTTGGCATTTTTTTCTGGAGCTTCTGTATTTGAATTGTATTGTTTTGTAAAATAATTAACAAAAAAATATTTTCAGATTAAAAGTAGTGGTGATTTAATTGGTTAATGTGCACCGACTTGAATTTAGTGAAGTGTAAAATCTGGGATTCGAATCTTACCAAATAAAAATAAAATACTGATAAATCCGAGTGGTTCATTATATTTATAAATGCTATAGTTATAGTTTCTTATAGAGACTGTGAGCTATCTATACAACTAAATTTAAAATGTTCTAAAAATTTTAATAGCAAAATAACGAATTGAGAAACAAAAAGAAGTTGGATTAATATTGGTACTAAAATATCTTACAGAAGATTAAATGTGATATTTTTTTAATAAATAAGAATATTTTATTATAATTTTAGCTTCATTACAGCATACTTAAGCCTAAGATAAGATTTTTAAAACCTATCAACAAGACTATAAAAATAACGTAACACATCTATTTTATTATTTACTATTTATTAAAATTATTTCGTCCTTTCGGACATATAGTAATCTGATGATGTCTTAAGGACGAAGCGATTATAATAAATAATAAATATTAGAATAATCAACTTGTTACTTTATTTTTAGAGTATTAAGGTTTTATCACACGAAAACAATATCGACTATTGATGAAACCGACGACTACGATATCGACAATTTTTTCTTCTATACACATCCTTAGAATTTAATTCTTAACTATTTTCAGTTGGCAGTATTGAATGCCAAATTGACAGTTTTATTGTTTCTTTCGATTTTTAATTGATGTTAATTTTGTAAAATTTGAAAGATATGTTGAAAATAACTAACTATATAATTGGGTTTTATTAAAAAGGTAAAAAATATATAAATTATATATATATTTTTTTGAATTATTTTGGATATCAATAGTTATTAATTATTTTAACACAAAATACGAGTACATATAAATACGATTACATATATTTTTTCCTGTTTTCTATTTCGACGTGTATCGACTGAATCATATAGTCTTGTTCGCCGGTGTAAGCTATGTATTAGGTATGTTATATTATGTATATCTTATAATTATATTTTATTTATGTTTATGTAACATTCTGGACATACCTAATAAAATTATTTTTTTAAAAATATGAGTTTTTATGGATTTTTTTTTTTCGAGTGGGTGTTTCGAGTTTTTTTAATTGTATTTTTTTATAAAAGCTTGTCGGGTTTTTTTGATTCGGTAAAAATTGCAAAAACCCTGATCAGAATCGACTCTCACAAAAGTTTTAGAACATGACCGAAAACTGGTTGCTCAATATGAATCACACTATCATGTGATACGAGAAAAGAAGAAGTTGTTGGTATAAAGCCCTGTGTGATAACACCTATATGTATTCTCAAGCACCAATTACCATTCATTTCCTTATCATAAATAAATAAATTTTAATATTTTTAGTGGTGGATGCCTCTGGCAAAATACCAAATGGAATCTTAGCAGGAAATCTCATTGACATTGGCGCTTTTGACCAGTGTCTAAGCATAGAACACCCAAATCCCATAATTGGGACAACTAAAGGAAAATATTGTATTGTGAAATTAAACATTCCATTAGATTACCTTACTCGTAATTCCAATAAAAATGAGTTCCTTATTGATGCACCAGTCGACGAAATGGAAAGAGCAGTTTTAGTGTCTGGTGTTAATTCCACTGGTATTGCTCTGGGATGGTGTGTACCGCACAACTGTCCTATAAAATTACTTACCGATGCTGTAACCGTATTTATCAAAAGTAAAGCAGAGGATTTTTCTATGGAACCAGTTTTGGGTGGTAGTGGCATGTGTCAAACAAAAGAAGATCAGGTGCCGGAATTTGATGCAAATGATATTGCCGTAATGTAAGGAATAGTAACAATATTTTATTAATCATTTTACATTTGTTCATTTCTATTTAATTAATTCCAACGTGGCATTTTTTTATAAACCGATTTTATTCTAACTACGGAAAGTTTAAAGCAGGCTGCAATTTAATACTATAAACAGGGCATGTAACCGAAAAAATGCTGGTAACGGTTAACCCTTATATATGTAGATCGTTTATAATAGTAACGGTTTTAGTTCGAAAACAGGTTTTTATAAATTGGAAACCGATTTAAATTGGTTAAAAAATTAATTATAAAAATTTAACTAAAAAATAATGAAAAATTGCAATCTGAAAAAATATTATGAATGAAACAATCTAATTTAATTAACGAATATTCACAAAAATTCCCGCAAGAAATATAAACAAATTATAATTTTTTATTAACAATTTTAATAAATATTGCTAATAATAGTTATACTATATAAACAAACAATTAATCCAGCCGGAAACTTTCTGTTGTTGGTGTTTGTAAGAATTTACATAATTTAAGACCTTAATTTTTGTAATTTTTAGAGCTTTCTTGTCAACAACAGGATTTATAATGTTAATTAGTACAATGTATGATATGCATTGTTATTATACTAAAAAAGGTAAGTACTTATTTCATATTGATAATATTACAAGAATAAACTAACATTATTTCGATTGGAATAGGGTATCCCAAGTTTTTTTTCATTTTTTAATATTCTTATATGCATGTATATAAAAATATTAGACCCGTATTTTTTATTTTCGCCGAAAAATGGTTGATACTGAATTTTACGCATTTGATTTAAATTCATTAAAGTTTCATTTTGATATTACGGTTAAAAAATATAAAAATTAAAGATTTTATTTCCCCTAATATTACTTATACATGATGTACATTGATATCCAAGAAGTATTTTTTTAAAAGCCGTAGGCTTGGCATTCCCACATTGTGTTTCCCACGAACCAAATAGTCCAGTCAAATAAGACGAAATAGGAACAGTTATGCGGAATGAATCTGAATAAGATGAATTTTTGCACAGACCTTTGTTTTGACTTTCTAAAGACGGGTTGAAAATTCGGCAATGAGATCGCGATTGCAAATCAAGATATCGAAGGTTAAAGGTCACGAAAATCGTTTATTTTTGCTAATATCTCGCTTCCTCTGTATCGCATGTTGTTAGAGGTTATTATAAAAGTTGTAGAGCATAAAATTCTCAAAAAGTTTGGCTATATGCACTTCTTTCGTATGATCAACTGTTTTGCAATGATTCAGAAGCTGAACTTAGACAACTAAAAGAAGAAAATGGAGACGAAGAACAGGAGTCTTAAAAGCGCTATATCTCGAAAACAGTTGATCATACGAAAGAAATGCATATAAGTAAACTTGTAGAGAATTCTGTAATCTACAAGTTTTATAATAACCTCTAACAATGTCTGATGCATAGGACGCGAGATATTAATAAAAAATTGATTTTTATAGTTCGACCTTTGATATCTTGATTTGATGTCGCATCTCATTGCCGAATTTTTAACCCGTCTTTAGAATATCAAAACAAAAAATTCAACTTATTCAAATTCATTTCGCAAGATTGTCTTTATTTGACTGGATTAAGAAAGCTCAGGGTTAAACAAAAATACAACAATTATATTTATATTTCAGAACCTGCGCATATAATTCTAATTGCATTTTCTGTTTTAACCAATGGTAGAAAACTGTTATCTGTTAATAAATCTTCTGAACAATTAGGATGCTTAAATGGTGTGAGAATAATAAGCATGATATGGGTTATAATAGGTCATAAATATTCTGTAATACCTGTGCTACCAAACTTAAATGCTGGTAAAACTGTGGATGTAATTATTAAGTTTTTTTTCTTGAGAAACATTACCTCTTAATATTAATATTTTTAGTGGATTTTCGATCCAGCAAATATGTACCTTTTAAATGCAACTGTTTCCGTTGACACTTTCTTTGTTTTAAGTGGGTTGTTAGTTGCATATGTCTTTTGTTTACAAATGGAAAAGGGCATAAAGTTTAATGTTTTTATGTTCTATTTACATCGCTATTTAAGGTACGTTACATTTTATAATATAGGTTTTAATGACTTACTATATTTATTAATGATCTAACATGAGAGTAAGTGGGGGTGAGATGGACCGATAAAAAATGCCAAAATAAACTTGGACCATATATACTCAATTAGTTAATAACTACTTCGGTACGTTTCCTAAAACTGTGGTTCTGTCTGTACACAGTTCTAAGTAATTTAGTGGTCCATGTAACCTCTGCTCTGAGGAAAGATGAACCAGATGATTTTTATAGTTAAAAAGATCAATACAAAAAATCATGAAAACAATAATTTGCACACATTTCTCACCCCACTTATCCTATATATAGAATGCATAAAACCTGTTACGGGATTATGAGATACTGTAGTAATATTGACAATAAACTAATTTTGACATTGGTATAAAAATATACAAATTTTTGAGCTATTAATTAATTAATGAATTACAGTAAGACATAAAGTGTTTTTTTTTCTACTCCTGTAAAAATAAATCCCTCTTATTTAAATTTTTTCGATTAATTATAGTAGCCTTATTTCAAAACAGTGAAATATGTCTCATAATTCACTCTTCTCGGCCAATCACAGAACCAGAAATAAATTATTCACCTTTATTTTATATGTGGATCACCCTTTCTATGGCCGTCTGACACCTGACGGTGTAGCCATTTGTCATTGTGTATTTTTATGTTGTCATTTTCTAAAATATTTATGCGTTTTTCTGGATTTACAGGAGTAGAAAGAGTGTAGTATTACATTCAGAATTATGATCATTATTCATTCAAATGATTTGCAAACTTCATTTTCGCGAATAATGACAATCGTAATACCTTATATAATAATATAGTATTATACCCTTAGGTATAATAATATTTTCAAAATGTTCACGTACATAAATAAATATAATTTATTTTTATTTAGATTGACACCAGTTTTGGCAGTAGTAGTATGGATACAGTCATCCCTTATAACCAAATTAGGGTCTGGACCATTTTGGCCCTTCACCAATCTTTTCGAAACCCGCTGTGTTGATTATTGGTGGACTACTTTATTGTACATTCAGAATTATTACAATCCTTCTGAAATTGTAAGATATTAATTACATAATTTTAAAAAATAATAATAATAATTTGTTGTAGTGCGTAGATCCATCATGGTATTTACCTGTAGATATGCATTTGTATATTTTATCACCTTTAATATTATTGCCATTATGGAAGTGGCCGAAAATAACAGTGTATGGTATTGTAGTCTTAATTTTAGGATCAATGGCAATTCCTTTTTCTATTACATATGCATACGAACTGGCATCCTTTCCTATAGCAGGGTAAGATAATTTAGTAAACATCATCTACGATAATGTATCATTACAGGACATTAAAAATACATTGGCACACTCAGAAATGTGTAGTAACCAGATATAAATTAATGTATATGTAGAACTTTTTGTCTCCAAAATTTTTCATTTTTGGACATAAGTAGATATCGATACGCTTATTCCAAATTTTCAAACAGAATTTAATTGCAAAGTGCAAAATTCTTCTCTCCTCATTTTTTTTTTGTGAGGCACTGCCTCCTCTGACGAGCCGCCACTGAATGAAAGACCAGTTAGTAACCACAGACACGTGTTGCACCCTTTTTGGGTCCTAAGCACAGAATAGTTACATACAGAAGCGACCCGTGTCGGTACCTTTCATGTTACCCTATACAGTTCTATGACCTTGGAGCATTGTGTCGACCTTTAAATTTGTTGACTTCCCTTATCTGTCCCTAAGATGTAACGAAACTTTCCGATTTTAAACAATGAGCCCTTTAAATTTGTTGCCTTTCTCCATCTCTCTCTAATGTTTGTTTCTCTGTCTTACTTTCGCTTCTGTATAAACCTTTTCTGTGTCCTAAGTATGGAGTAACTACTGTAATTTGTTGATTTAAAGACTGTTTATTGTTTTGATTGTGTTTTCAATTTAATTATATTCAATTATTATCTTGTAGAGGAGCTGGTGCTGAAAATTATAATGCATATTATTATATGCCAACTCATACACGATTTGGGCCTTGGCTTATGGGCTTATTATTAGGATATTACTTATTTACTCTTAGAAAAACTAAACATAGTAGAATCAGATTGGTAAATATACTACAGGTTATTTCAAATCAGATAGTATATTGTTGTAAAATAACTTCAAAATTATTTATAAATTGTGTTTAAGCTTCAAGGAATGTAAGTACATTATAACATTCGAGAAGGTACGAACTGAGGCAGATCTTGCGGAACTGAAATTCCTGTTAGCGTACGAGTTATAGTAATAGTTTACATTCCGAGTCGCTTATTATATTTTTTTGCTACCGGTAACAATTAACAGTTCAGATTTATTGATTTGCGACTTTTTGTAATTAATTTTGCCCGTTGCTAGACAACCAAATGTACATGAAATTAGTATGATTTTCAAATTACCCTACTTGTAGAATAGATATTTACTATAACATTCCATTGAATGTTATTGACAATGGTATCCAAATAATAAATGTTATCAAAAACTTTCGACCTATGTTGCTATGGAGGTATGTTATACTTACGTGAACGGTGGCGCGAATAATTAATAATTTAAAAATGCAACGCAAGCATTCAAACATACATTTATTTCTCAAATTGTGAATTGGCTGAAAAAAGGTTTTTAATTGTTAAATTAAATCATTTATTTATTAAATTTTACAACAATATGTAACAATTTGATTTGAAATTTATTAAAAAAAATTATATCTATTATTAAACTATTATTATTTTTAAGCACATTGTGGAAATAACTTTCGGATGGATAGTAGCACTGGCATTATTAGGAGCAACAGTTTATGGGCCTTACAATATTATAAAAGAATCTACAACTCTAGAAAATGCATTTGTCAATGGTTTTTATAGACATGGATGGTCACTTGGAGTTTGTTGGGTTATTTACGCCTGTACACAAGGATATGGAGGTGAGATTATACATAAATCATATTTTATATCATGTTTATTGACAATTAATATTCGCTCGGGCATTAAAAGTTGCTATGATAAACATTCAGAAAAAGTTATTTCTGATATATTAATTATTAAAAATGTTAGTCTAATGTAAACAGAGAAACTTTATCGGTAGATCAGGAACATTTCAATATTAACTGCTCCCAATTTTTTTTTTTATTAAATATGACTCATAATTCAATCTTCTCGGCCAATTACAAAACCAGAATTCAGTTATTCACGATTATTTTATATGTGGATCACTTTTCGTACGGTCGTCTGACAACAGATCATAATCGGAATATTATTTTATTATTCGTTCTTTGGTACCCATATTTTTATTTCATCTCTTGTAGTTCTTACTTTGTTCTCTCTTTTATTCTTCCACTAATGCGGTAGGTGATCAATTTTTAATTTTTTTATATACGACAGCTGGCAAAAAAACTAATTTTTTTTTAAATCTTAATTATGTGTAGTTTTGAAGTAAATAAATAATAATGAGAGGCGGAGTAAGGTGGACAGAAACGGAATAGGTAGAGTGAATGAAATAGCCACAAGGCCATAGAAAATTTGAACCAATCACTTTGCACTTAATGAACGTCACAGTAAAAGCGAAAAAATAAATAATTGCTGATAAATATTTAATTTTTTTAATATATTCATTCGTAAATACATCTATTTTCTGTAATATAGTTGTTTTTACTTCCGCATACAAAGCAAAGGAAGTATTGTAATCGCGAAAAAAATTCAGTTTTCAGATTTGAAAGAAAATATCAATTTTAACACCTCCATTTTTTGTTCCAATCGGTCTTTTTAAAGGACAGTTTACTTTTGGCAGAAACCTAATAAAAATAATAATTTAGTTGACTTTTAATTTTTGTAGGATACGTTTGATAATTAATTGACATTGAGAATATATTTCGTGAGAAATATGTACAAAATAAATGAAAACCATATCTCTTTCTTTGCAAGTTTTTGAGCGATTAAAATAATTTTTTCTACGACCACTATGAAAAGTGGAACTTTTCTCACACTTTATAAAGCTTCAAAGCTGCATATTTCCCATAATTGTTGGTTAAAGTGTAAGAAATCATCTCTCTTGGTATTTGCCAACACTGCGCATGTGCAGTGTGGGAAATCATTTCTCACAATAATTGCCAACACTGCGCATGCGTGAAAGTACTTTTTGTGAGGTTATTTGCGCCATTTTTTGTGCATTTTTGTTCTGTAACGTTTAAAAATGTGGTCGTAAAAAAAGTATAGTGTGCCACTCGTGCAGAATCGCCTATTTCCCACATTGTGTGATTCTAGCATTCGACTTCGTCTCGTACCGAAACTTTCACACCTCGTGGGAAATATGCGACTTTCTGCACTTGTTGCACGATGTACTATTGTGTAATATAATAAGGAATAGGAATACTTTAATAAAATTTTCAAAAGATGATCCATTTTGAAAAAAAGTTAGAAGATATGAAATGAATGGAAGTTGAAGTATAATTAGCCGTAGAATTATCTCATTTTCAAGTGAAATATTTTTAAATGAAGTGCAATATAAAATGTCTATAATTTAGTGTACAAGGAAGTCTTGTGGTGTCCACGTAAGATTTTTTTCATTAAAGTTCTATTATGGTCTCCCACCCCATTATATTCTCTTGATTGATATTACTTGTTATTACAGTTTTGAGATTTTCTTGTGATATAAGTCTAATGCTGGTTCATCTACTTCCTCATTTATTTTGAGTCACTATTGATTTTGTCTTTTGTTACATTCTTTTTTTCTTGCCTTTTTCGGATGATTTTTTGTATAAAAATTGAGTTAATGTTGTTAGTTAATGTTTTTATGGTTATGAATGTTGTCCTTAATGTTATAATTATTTTTTCTAGGACCAATAAATGCATTTTTATCGTGGTCACTTTTCCAAGTTCTTGGAAGGTTCTCATACACTTTGTTTTTAACACATACTCTTGTTCTAACAATGGGAGTTAGTTCTTTAAGAACATCGCCATATTTCACAGACTTCAATACGGTATGTTGTATTTGAAGACATTTATAAATTTTCGTCAGTAATTTTTTTTATAGATGTACGATTTTTGGAGCGATTTTGTTGCCGCTTTTGCGGTTTCCTTTGTTTTGACTATTGCTTACGAGTCTCCTATAATGACCATTGAAAAAGTTATATTTGGAAAAGGTACAAAAATGTTATAGAAATTAATAATTTTATATTTATTAATGAATAATATTTTCATTTAGGAAAAGCAACTAAAAAGATTGACAAATCAAAAACAGGACATGTAAATAAAGGTTTCGAACAGGCTTAACATTAAGTTGTAGGTAAAATATTTATAATATTTATTTTGTATAATAAACTTATTTTCCTTTTATATTTATTTTATTTTCCTGTTCATATTTATAATAATAACCAAAAAGTCAAATAAAAAATTTAATAATGATTTTGCAGTTTTGTGAATTAAAGTATATTTAGATAACTTACTATGTCATATCAATTTACAGTATACAGAAACAATTTATAAAACTATTTAAATATAGGTTTCAAGGTAAGGTATAATTGTACACAATTTAAATATGTACTAAATAGTGCAATCTGTAGACAAGAACTATGATAGTAATAATTTCGCAATGTTAGAAAAAATACAACAATTCTCAGAACATTAGTTTAAAATACGATTCCATTAGTAGTAGACAAAATGTTAACAAAAATAATCATTCTTTTTATAGTCGTTAATAATTGTATAGGATACAATACACAAAATGAGTTAATTATAGCACAATTAAGTGAACAAATAATGAATTATCCTTATTTAATTGATAAGCTAGCGCAGTACAATCCCAATCTAGAAAATTGTGTTCCAACTTTTAAAAGTAAGTACAACATTTTTATAAATTAATTCGTAAGCTCGGTATTCTACTGACTGGAATTAGGATTTTGTTTCATCAGAGAAACGTATTTACTCTGGTTTCAGCAGGCTTAGATTTAGAGCAAACATTTTAGAATACTCTAATTCTTGACCTACTGAAACCAGAGCACAAACCATAGCAGCCAAATCTGCTCCATAATGTGTTCTGGTTTTAGTAGGCCAAAAATAGAGCATACATTTCTGAGTGCTATAATTTCTAACCCAATGAAACCAGAGCACAATCCAGAGCAGCTAAATCAGCTCCAAAATGTGTTCTGGTTTTAATAAGCCAAAAAATAGAGCATACATTTCTGAGTGCTCCAATTCCTGACCAAATGAAAACAGAGCATAATCCAGAGCAAATATTTCTGAGTGTTATAATTATAAACCCACTCAAACCAAAGTAGACAAATCTGCTCCAGAATGTGTTCTGGTTTCAGTAGACCAAAAAAAAAGAGCATACATTTCTGAGTGCTCCAATTCGACCAAATGAAAATAGAGCACAATCCAGAGTAAATATTTCTGAATGTTCTAATTCTAAACCCACTCAAACCAAACCAGCCAAATCTGCTCCAGAATGTGTTCTGATTTCAACAGTTAGGGCAAATACTTTAGAAAGCACTTCTGAGTGCTCTAATTCTTGACCCACTGAAACCAGAGCACAATCCAGAACAGCCAAATCAGATCCAGAATGTGCTCTTGTTTCAGTAGACCTAGTATAAGAGAAAACATTTCTGAGTGCTTTAAATGCTAGCCCCTTGAAACTAATGCACAATACAGAGCCAAGAATTAGAGTACACGTTGTAGCGTGCTCTAATTTCTTGCCGGCATCTGATGCCCTGGAAGGTAGTCTAGCCAGACCATTAGGCGGGGCGGAGGGCCGAAAGCCCTCTACCACCCCGGTACCGCGTAGAGCGGGACTGAATGCTAGCGTCTCAGGATCCCCGGTATATCCAGAGACGCGCATTATTTCCAGTATTATAGATTTCTATTGGCTGATATTCAATCAGCAATTGTGCCTGTACTAGTGAGAATTCTAAAATGAAAATTTGTGTACATAAGTACTTTGATGCAAGGATTTCATTAATTATATTTTTATGAGGGTAGAAGGATGACTGACTTTATATATATATATATATATATATATATATATATATATATATTTATATATATATATATATATTTAAGGGTGTAACTCACACCCGTTTTAGGGTAGTAGTCAATTACTTTATGGACCAATGTACAATAATTCTGCCTTTACTATTCGATTTTATGTACATTAAAACCTAAATTTGAATAATTTTCCTTGGGGGCACAAGCCCCAAAGCCCTTATATAATCGGCGCGCATGCACCAAATACAATATAAAAATATTTCAGTGATTGACGCCTCCGCCAAAATACCTAGCGGAATCCTGCAAGGAAATCTTCTAGACTTGGGTAACTTTGACGAATGCATGTCAATTCACAACTATAACAACAACACCAATACAACAACCCTAGGCAAATACTGTGTTGTTAAAATAAGCCTAAACCTAAAAGACGCATTGCCTATTAATATGTTTGGTCAAAAGCGACAAAAGAGGTCTTGGGTTCAAGCCATGGCAGCTGGCAATTCAACCGGCGTGATTCTCGGCTGGTGCATGCCTCAGAATTGCTCTCTGGATGAGCTCAGTGCTGCCCTCACTGAGATCTTACAAGAAGTATCAGAAGACGTTAGGGTTTTACCTATCGCTCATGGTATTTGTCAAACTAAAGAAAATATTGAGCGGGAGTTAAATTTAAATGATATTTTAATCATGTATGAACATAATTTATTTTAATATTATATTTTAATTGTTGTTATTTTTAGATCTTTTTTATCGATAACTTTATTTCTACTTGTACTTAGTACTTTATATGATATATACATACAACGAAAGAAAAAAAGTATGTATATTCCACAATGACAGTTACAGCCAGTGGCGTGCGGTGATATTCGATAATAGGGAAGCTGTTTCATAAAAATTATAAACCTTTTCTGAAAGTTTGTAACAGAATACGGGGGTCTATCTCTTCAGACCGAAAAGTTTCCCGATCACTGAAAAATGCACTGCAAAATGCAAAATTGACTTATTCTACAGTTAGTTTTATTTTTTTTAAGTATATATTTAACAAAGCGATTGTATTTTTATATGTTAAATACATTCATAATTCATATGGACATATTTTCCTGCAAAAATCATGAAAATATTCCTAGATATAACAAGTTAAAAAAAAGTAAATACTAAGAAAACGTGTGACTTTTTGGAAAAATGTGAATTTTTGAATGTTCACAATGAGATAGAATGTCGCGCCCGCCACCATTAGATCCGTCGGAAAATTTCCTATAAGAACATGTAAAAATTATTTGTACGGGAAAAAGTCCGGGGTATACTGCACGATACGGAGGCTTCGATCTCCGACTATACAGCGCATGCGCAAATGAGTGTAATTAGCCTATTTTACAAGATTCATTATATTCATTGCGAAGCTACCTTGTAAAGCGCTTCCACTGGGAGTACGTACAAATTTATATTCGAATATACAATATAATCCATTGAGCTAAATATGCTCATATAATTAAAAAAAAATAAGGCCGAGGGGGTCTCGAACCAGGTGTTGTAGAATATTTATATTATGAATCCGCCCTCTTATCCACTCGGCTATGGAGCATTTTGTTTTAGACGTTTCTTATTCGAAAATATGAAGGATAACCTTCAAAATACAATTTATTTTATCAAATATTTCAGTTAGAAAAAGCCATATTACACAACATTTGGTTTTATTAGATGCAAAATTAAGTAATCTAACTAACGATACCATGTACACCCGATTTTATTTAGCGGAACAGATGGAAGCAGCAAAAAACTGTTTTCCCATGTTATTTCCCTATGTCAAGGTTTTCAGTATTCACCCTGTATAAGATTTGTAATAAAATATAAATTTTAAGTAATTCAAAGTACGTTACATTATGTAAATAACCGCACAATATGTATTTATATTTCGAATATAAACAAGAAACGGTGCTTCCAAAGCTTGCATGGCCTGCACGCCACTGGTAACAGCTATCGAGGAATGACTATACAATTAATAAATATTTCAGAACCAGCCCATATCATACTTATAGCTTTTTCTCTCAAAACCAATGGTAAAAAACTGTTTTCAACTAAGAGTAGTTCAGATGAGTTAACATGTTTCCATGGATTACGATTTATAAGTATGTTTTTTGTTGTTTACATACACAGATTTTGTGCTACGCTTATGGGACCTTTGTCTAACATCCACGATATACGAAATGTAAGAAAACATATTTTTCTACAAACAGAACTAAAATAATTCTTTTCAAAATCACAAATATTCAAATTCTCATTTTTTATTCAATACTTGACCCATTAGACCCAATAACCTAAAAATTGTTACCAGTTTTGTGTTTCTGTAAATTACTTATACTTCTGAAAATTTTCGATATTGTTTCCAAAGCAAACTTGACAGAAATGATTAAAATCAAAATTTCTAATTTCTTAGTTTATTTTCATTTAATTGTACATATGTTTTATATCATTTGAAAGAGAAAAAAATCTCTATTAAACAGTATGAAGGCCGTTTGTCACGGTACATTATTTAGCACAAAATTATGTACATTTTTCAAAAAATATAAAAATATATTGTGACATACAGCATAACGTTCAGAAAAATATACAAATAAATATAGAACTTGTCCTATACTTTAGCAAAATTTCTTACAGAATATGCGCAATGTAGATGCGCATTGAGTTAAGTCGCTGTCTTACAGATGTGAGTTTGTTGTTTAACATTTAACTTACTTTTCATATTTTTTTGGTATTTATTGAAATAAGTATTTATTTTAAAATATCTTGGTCACTTAATGAAGTTAGATTTTAATTAAAGAATATCAGAAATACAAGTTTATATAAAATAAACATGCTAGCTTAAGGGCATTAAAGCAGATTTTATGTAAAATAAAAGAAAAAAAAAACACTAAATGCTCTCCATTTTGCCAATTTCAAACAGTTATTGTATAAATAATGAAGCAGTGACATACAGTGCTGGAGAATTATGTATTAAAATGTATAATATGTATGATTAAAATTTCGTACAAAATTATGTACATTATTTTGAACATAAAATTACATCGTGTCAAGCGGCCTTTAAAGTCAACTTTGAGCCCCGTATGAAAATTTAAAGTTAGTATGAATTTCTCGAAACATGTAAGAGCTATAAAAATTTTGAGGACCGCTATCAATAATTCGTAAAATAGTATTTCTAGAATGTACAAACTAGAAACTTGTATGAATTGAAACTATAATGTTATAAGTCAAAAAACAAATTTTCCAAAATACCTAAGTTTTTTGCCATATTTAATGAGCTATATGCATTTTTTCGGGAAAACAAAAAAAAACATTGAAATGGCCATTAATACGGTAACTTTGCCCTAATTTAACCGCCTTCGTATCTCTTTCGGTTCTCGAGATCCCAATTAGCCTCCTAAAACGGACATCATGTATAAGACACTTGTTAAAAGTTTTCAAATTGTTATGCTTTAAATAAGTATTGTTTTAGTTTATTAGTAATCCAGTCCATATGCATATGTTAAATGGAGGCACCTATGTGGACACTTTTTTTGTCATGGGAGGTGTACTAGTATCTTATGGCTATTGTTTAGCTCAAGATAAAGGAACTAAATTTAATGTAATTAAATACTACATACATCGATATTTAAGGTACAGAAAATCACCAAAGTTTAAATCAGGGCATGTAACCGAAAAAAATACTGGTTAACGGTTAACCGTTATAGAGAACGTTATAATAATATCAGTTTTAGTTCGAAAACCGGTTTTTGAAAATTGGAAACTGGTTTAAACCGGTTAATATATCGGTTAAAAATAATAATAAAAATTTAATTAAAAAAATAATAAAAATTTACCACTCGAAAAAAAATCACAAAAAAAATGCAATTTAATTAACGAATATTCGCAAAAATTCCCGTAATACCTTCAGAAAAAGACAGATAAATTTGTAATTGTAAACTTGCCCAATGCTGACAAAGAGACTACCTCGAAAAGGACTACCTACTTTTATGACTCTAATAAAATGGAAATTGAAAAACTGTCGTTACTTAAATTCAAATACAAAGGGTAACACAGAAATAAAAAAAATATGAAACATTTTTCGTGCTAAATGATATTAAAATAAAGGTTAATGTTAGTGAAAACCGGTTTATTTATTTTTTTTGTTAACGGTTACTGGTATTTTCAGCCTTAAAATATTGGTTAAAATTATGGTTAAAGTTCGCAATTTTCATTCAAAATATCGGTTACCGGTTTTTATTAACCGTTTTTTTAACCGGTTACATGCCCTGGTTTAAATGCATTTTAACATATTTTCTCCATAGACTAACCCCAGTTTTGGCTGTGGTGGTTTGGTTCCATGCTAGTCTTCTCCCAATTTTGGGTTCAGGGCCGTTATGGCCCTTATGTTCATTTATTAGTGATACTTGTGTTCGATATTGGTGGGCGGCTTTGACTTACATTCAAAATTTTTATAATTATGATGATATGGTAAATATGTAATAATATATGAAAGGGTAGATACTAATATTATTGAAATAGTGTATAGGTCATACTTGGTACGTAAATATTGATATGCAATTGTTTATTCTATCGCCTATACTTCTAATTCCACTTCGGCGGTGGCCGAAATGTACCATGGCATTTTGTGGGATTTTATTACTAGGATCTATTGCTATTCCTTTTTGTATATCCTACATATATGACCTTCCTGCTTTCCTCGCACAAGAGTAAGTTTAAATTATTTTATTAAACTTAACAAGGAACCGTCTTTAAATTATGTTACGTAAAACTGAACAATATTTTGTAATCTAATTACTGCGGAGTAGCCGTGTTTCAATATTGATGAGAAACGTCCAATAAAATTCTAATAATATGTTGCAAACAATTGTCTCAATTATTGGATTCCGAAGGACGGTTTTCCACAAAATTAAATTTTTGATATAGGCACATTTTGAAATTCATCGCCTCTAGCGGTACATTCAGCAGTAGTATTAAGATAACATGAGAAATTGTTCGCTATCAATGTGGAAGATTCTTCATCAAAGACAAACCAGTTTTTAAGTTTTATAATACTAATGTCGGGGCCGCGAAATAGTTATTTGTGCATCAAGGTTCTAAAAGTAATCTTTTTTGGCCGAATGCGAAGTTTGCAGCCGAGGCTACAAATCAGATGAGGCCCAAAAAGAACTTTTAGCCGAGGTGAACACAATTTAGGCGATTACAACAAAAAATTATGAATTTTCATTCAAAATCAATTTTTGACATCCGTCAAAATTTACTTTACGGTCGCATTTACTTTACGGCGCTATTTTTATTTGCAAATTCATTTCTTTTTCATTAATATTTGTAAAGGAATAGTTAAAACTTTACTTACATTTGTTATTATATTCTAAAATAATTAATCACATTAATATGAACTATGTAAATCAATAATGAAGAAACAAGCGTCCAAAAATTTTGACTTTGACAGATGTCAAATAAAAACTAATACTTTAAGGTTACCAGCAGATACGAAAAACAACAATTTATGTACCAGCCGCCTGAAATAGCTATTTATGTATTAAGGGCGAAATGATATAGATTTTGGCCCGCGGTGCAAAATTGAAGCCCGACGCGCAGCGGAGGGTTACAATGCACCTAGGGCCAAAATATATTTCGCTCGTAATACATACAATATTTTTTGCACATCCGAAGTAGTATTACTTCATCACCGCGATCAAAGTAAAACGATGTTCAAATCAAATTCAGATCATAGTAGTCTATTTGACATATGTACGTTGTCATGGATAACAATGAAAACAAGCAAGTAGTAAGTAAACAAAGTAGCAAAAAACTGGGCACGAAAAGTTCTAGGGCGAAAATGACTACTTTTTCGCCCTCGGGCGAAAAAGAGTGTTATTTCCCCCTTAAAACAATGTTATTTGTCCGACTTTTACGCCCGGATGTGCAAAAAAATATTTTTTGAATTATATTTATCTTTACGTAACGAACACATTAACCCCTCTTCCAAACATTTATAATTTTAGTTTTGCAAGAGATCGAGATTTCATGGTATATTATTACTATCAACCTTACAATCGTTACAGCCCTTGGCTGATGGGATTTATGTTAGGGTACCATCTTTATAAATTGAAGAAAGAGAAGAATAAAATAAAATTGGTAATACATAATTAACTACTCTTGTTATATATTAATTTCTATTTCATTCAGCACCCATCACAGATTACCTTTGGATGGATAGTGAGTCTAACTTTTATAGGAAGCATTTTATTTTCTGGGCATGGACTTTTGATGAATCCTTATAAATTAGGCAATGCTCTTTATAATGGGTTCCATCGTCAAGGATGGGGGTTAGGTATCTGTTGGATTATATACGCATGTACCGAAGGATATGGAGGTACAGTCACTTTTTCTAGGAACGACTGTATTATAATTCTTCTTACCATTTACAGGCCCAATCAATTGTTTCCTATCATGCTCGTTATTTCAAATTTTAAGTAAATTTAACTACACTTTATATTTAATCCATTTATCAATCATGTATTTAATGGTTGGCGCGAATCGAAATTCAGATTATTTCTCAGATTTTCTTACAGTAAGTTATCATATATGAAATGTGTAAATTACGTAATAAGACAGATTTTTTTTTAAATATTCGAATAGAATTACAACTCATTATTGTCTCCCTCAAAATAACTTCCTCCTACATATTGCTGGAAATGGTACTTCCTATTCTCATAACAGTGCTGGAACTCGGATACTGGAATTACCTTCAGCTGGTCGGTTACAGTCGTTTAAATGTTTTGAAGTGTCCCAAAATGAGTTACTTTGAGGTGGTTTTTTAATCTCGGGAAAAGTAAAAGTCTAAAGAACTCAAGTCTGGCGAATAAAGAGACTGAAGAGATACAGGAATAATTTTTACTGACCAAAATCTTAATTTTTTTTATACCATTTTTGCGCAGATTTTTCTCATCAACGCTAGGTTGTCAGTCTTATTACTTAATTTACACACCTCGTATGTATACTTTTTAAATATATTTAAAAAAAATTGTTTTGTAGTCTTACAGGTTCTGCTCTGATTATTTAGTTTGTTTTGCAATAGCTATTTGCTTGACACTAGCCTATGAGTCTCCTATGGTCACAATAGAAAAAGTAATTTTTAAAAGAGAGAAAAAGAAGAACGAAAATATTAAACTTGCAGTTGTCCCCAAACAAAGTGCAAGTACTGAAAATAATTGATATATTTTATATGATAATTATGTAGGAAATAGAATTAATAAAATAGTACATAGTTGTAAAAAAGTTTCAACTTTTTCGCTTGAAAGTGAGATCATTCTAAGTTTAATCACACTTCGACTTTCATTAATTTCATATCGCTAAACTTCCCTTCGAAATGGATCATCTATTGAAAATTTTATTAAAATCTTTATCACTATTCCTTATTGCACTACATAAACTTATTTTATCGCTCAAAAACTTGTAAGGAATAAGAGTATTTCTGTTGATACCCGAAAACAGAAATTTTTCGCGATTACATTACTTTCTTTACTTCTTACAAGGACTTGAAAAGGAATATTCTATTTTTTTAAATATATTTTTACTAATTATACATTAGCTCCATAAAAAGTAATGTATGAAACCTTTATCTTCTATAAAAATAAAAAATAAAAAATTGTTTATTATCAGTAAGTCTCTGTCGATGGATATGCAATATTGAGGAAGTATATACCTATACTTGGGTACAGTGACGGTTCACGAACTAAAATTTGTTAAGGCAGGCTATAGGAACTAAATAAAAACTTATTGAAATGACATGCATGTATCATAAATGCTCTGAACGTCATTTAATATCTGCATACCAGAATAACCTGCTGCCGATTTTTAAAATTTAAATTAAAATCCAAATGCCAAAATTTCTAAAGTATTCAGTTCGCCCGCATGCACGCTTCGACCACGTGCAAACAGACCAATCAAAAAGCACTTGAGGCATGCCTCAATACTCCCTTTTCGGAAGCAGTTAGTGCAGTTAGAAAAGTCAATAAACGCTGTAAGCATTAAAACAGCACACAACACAAGTTTGAGGCAGAAGAATTTTTGCGTCTGCACTTCTGTAGTCTGTACTGCGCTGGGCATACGAATGCTTTATTCCACAGCATATGTAGAATAGGAAAACAGTACGAATTTGAAAAATGGGTCTTGTGGTCATATTGTGCGCTAAATTAAAAATTTCTAAAAGATTTAAATTTAAAAATACAATGCAAAATACTCCTGTCCTCATTTTGTAAGGTGAGGCATCACGCACTGGCTGCTTGGGTATCAAAAATATTGATTAAAAATTATCGATACTTGATACTTGAAAGTATCAAAATAACAATGTAGAAAAGATAATGAGATTATTATTAGATTCTATTATTCTAATATGTTACAGTTAATTATTATTAAAAGCCCCATTTTTCTTCATTGCACCACGTATTTATGTAACAAGTAAGGATCAAAGGTGGTTTTTAACGCATGCGAAAATTACAAAACGAGACGAACGCGAGTATTGTAAGACCAGAAGTTAAATAACCACCCAATTTCCTTACGTATTTCCTACAATATTTTTCTACTTCCGTTTGGATAAGAACAAAAATTTTGATGACATTTACAAAATAAAAAAGACACTACCAAGAACTTCTTCATTTTGTGCGTTACTAAGTTACTACAACAAAATTGTTGGTTATAAACAAATAAACGATATAAAAAAGTTGTCATTTAAGTTTTTTAAGTTGTAAAATACAAATCTCTGTGAATCTAATAAGTATAATATCTATATTATTAATATTTGTAAAGTTAATAAGAACTAAAAATTCTATTTTTGTAGCTGGCAATATTTCTATATATGACTACTACGCAATTTGAATTCGCGTGAAATAATGATTTCATTATTTCACTAGTGGAAAAATAGAATCAATAACCTAACTGAAATTAGTGAAATAAAAAGTCTCTTATTAAACGGATGTAGATAAAACAGTTTTCCTAGAAATAATAAAAAACTTAGATCAGTATTCAAAAAATTTTAATAAAAAAAAAAATATGTTTTAAATTAGTTAAAATATTTGATATTATTAAATACTGAAAAATTGGTATCGATCTTAAAATACCGGAATCGAAAGAAAAGTGTCGATATTGGTATCATATCAGTAGTATCGCAAAATCCATAGGTTGTACACATTGCTTACTAAATGGCAAACTAGCCAGTTCAAATAAAACGCAATAGTTGGGACCATGACCCTTACGTTACGTTTTTAAATAAAATGTTAATAACCTCAATAAAAAATTAACTTTTGCAAAGGTCATTGTTGCAAAAACCAGATGCAATGTCATGAATATAAATAATTAATGAGAACGTTTACCTTTAATAGTTGCAATTACTAATTCTAAGTGTGGATTCATGGTAATTTTTCGCGTTATGTAACTATAACAATGCAAAAACTGTACTAAAGGATACTATTTTTTGCGAGAAAAATTAGGAATTTCCAAGGTTTGAGCAATTAGTGCATTTTTGCACGTGTTTAGAAAACAATCCCATTCACCTTAGAGGTGAACACCCGATATAGTAATCTCCAAATCAAAAGATCAAAAGATGCAATCCATAATGCAGTAGGGCAACGACCTACAGAATTTCTTATCAACTATTGAGCGTTCAATGTCGTATGCCTACTGACCGATAATTTTTGGACATCGGTAAAAATCGTAATCAGATAGCGAGATGTGAGGTAGGTGTATATAAAGCACCGGTGATGCTCAGTTGTCAGTTGCAACAATGTGGACCCACGTAGCGGTTGTTCTCGCTCTGGTCGCCTTCTCCAGCGGACAGGACCTCCTGGAGGACTATGTCTCTATTCCTCGCATTATTGAAGAATTGAAATTTAATTCTAATCTCACACAATGTGTTCCTAAATCATTTAAAAGTAAGTAAACCATTTTTTTATAATATTTATTAACTAGATACTCACCCTAGATAATTTTTAAATAACCTCTAAAAATTTATAAACTACTCCTTATTTTTACTAACGCAGTTAAAATACATTTGCTAATACTATTTTACTATTAGTAGTAAATAAAACTGATTATTTACTATTTTAAATATGTTACTAACAAAATAAATTGTTTATATTATCAAATTTATGACGTATGATAAAAATAATAAATAACTACTTGTTCAGAATTATTATTTAAAAAACACTACTAAAACTAAAAGTGTACATATAATATTTGTACCAATTTCAATTAGTTTCAATTTTTTTACACAATTATTGTAATAGTATACAGGATAAAAATACTTCTAAGTTGTGAAGAGGGAAGTTTCCATAATACTTTTAGTACTTATAAATATTATTATAATAATGAAAACATTAATAGTACATTATTATAGGAGTTTTATTTATAAGACGGTATATTATTATTCCATGAGTTGTTTGGGGCACGAGGAGCGCACTGAAGAGTGCTCCAAAAACATGAATGGAACAATACGTCATTCAAAACGAATATGTACAATGTACTGTTTTTTATTCTATGAATCACTTATTTCATAAAAATCTCAAAAAATTAAATTACAAAAATTAATTAAGTATGACCTAGGAATTTATGCAAAATATGATAACCTTGACTGTTGTTGGTCACATAACTATCATAATTCATATACCGATGTTCAACAACTTAGGACAAAAAATTAGTAAAAAAAAATTCTACTGTAGAAGTAATTGTTTACGTAATATCTAATACTAATAAATGTCTACTATTATGTAAGGGTCCAAAAAATTTCTACTTCAAGTAAACTACCCTTAACTTTGCGAATTTTTAAACATTTTTTTTGTTTCATAATCAGCACGTGATACAGTATATAATACCCTTTAATTTTTTGTTCTAAATTGTATAGCATTGTGAAAAAAATTCAAATTTATACGTTAAGTCTTACGATATTTTAATATTCTTTTAAATTAGCTTTGTTTATCTGGTTTTCATATTTATAATAATTCCAAATTATGTTAAAAACATTTAAAAATATTTGATATTTGCCGTGGGGCGCAGTACTTAGAAGTAGGTACCAATTTTATAACAGAAAAATACCGAAAGCAATTTAACTATATCCGATATTATTAAACTGTTTTCGGTATAACAATAGAGCAATTCTTAACACAATAAATATAAAAATATAATTTCTTAAAGTATGGTTGGTATACAACAAGATTGAGAATAGTATCATTATTGACCTAGCGTCAACGTTGTATACCGAGGTGCGAAAGAAACGATGGATACAAGGCGCTGGTCAATATTGTTCGGAACACTAAGGTTATGTCCCTTAGTAGACCCCTAAAAAAAATTTAAAAAAAAATCAGGGTAACCTTAGAGATCCGAATACACTATATATATTATTTATATCTAACGTTTCATTTTGTTAACCTAACTTTTGATTTTTTATTTATTTATATTTAATTTATTTATTTAAATTACACAGCAAATTTAAATTGTAAATACATATTTCGCACTTTTCTTGAGATTATTGAGTCAAATAATATTTGGAAGTAGAGGCTTGAGTTCAATTCCGCATTTATCTAGATCAATATTAAATTACTTTTATCTTATTTCATAATTTATATAACCTAACCTAAAAATACATTTAACTTAACCTAACAAAACATAAACTTAACCTAACTAATGTTTCATAATATACATAACCAAACCTAAAAATAAATTTAACTTAACCTAACATAAAATAAAGCTAACCTAACTAAACCTAAAATATATTTTAGTGATAGACGCATCAGGCAAATTACCAAATGGAATCCTTTATGGTAATCTAATGGATTTAGGCAATTTCGACGAATGTCTATCAATAGACGAATACGACAATGAAACCGACAGTACAACTCTCGGCAAATACTGTGTTGTAAAAATATCTCTTCCTCTCAAAGACTTCATAACGACTAAAGCAATAATGCCTGCAATGCCAAGGCACAAAAGAACCTTAGTTCAAGGAATGGCTGGTGATAATGGCACTGGTTTAGTCTTAGGGTGGTGCATGCACCATTTATGTCCTCTAGATCAACTCACTGCTGCCATGAACAACATTTTGGAGCAAATGCATCTTGATGTTAAAGTCTTACCAATCGTTGATGGAATATGCCAGACTAAAAATGACTTAGTTCAAGATTTTAGTACTAATGACATTATGATTATGTAAGTACAAGATTTATTTTTAATGTTAATATATTAATTATATATTTTTCAGAGCATTTTTCTCAGCAACGTTATTGTTAGTGGTACTAAGTACAATTTATGATATTCTACGACAAGATAAAAGTATGTACGATTTATATTACATTTTTTAAAGTTTAATAATATTTTTGTTATAGATCCAGCTCATATAATTCTCATAGCGTTTAGTTTAAAAACTAATGGTAAAAAGATTCTAGAAGTGAACAAAAATTCAAATCAACTCTCCTGTATACATGGAATTAGATTTATAAGTACATTGTGGGTTATATACGGGCACAGATATGCTGCAACGTTGATGGCACCATGGCAAAATCTTGTTGATCTGAAAGATGTAAATATACATTTTTTTTCTTCAATATTTAATAACCGTTTAACTACTAAGTTCATAAGCATTTTACAAATTTTTATTTTGCAATCTACTGTAAGAAAATAGTTATTTATATCACTAGTGTAGAAAATAAACTTTTGCGAGAGCGAGATCTGCAAATAATGCGAGATCTCGAAAAAAGTTTCTGGGCGTGTGATACACAATTTTTTTTTGCGCCAATGTCACTTTTAATTTATTAAAGAAATATTATTACTACTTAAAATGTTGTACACTGTATAGGTTTTTTTGTCAGTAACATTTTTGGTGCACTGTTCAGGGTAATAATTTATTTTTATACAAAAAACAGTATATTGTGCAACAAGTGCAAAAAGTCGCCTATTTCCTACAAGGTGGGCAAGTTTTGGTACGAGATGAAGTCGAGTGCTGGAAACACACAAAGTGGGAAGTGATTCTGCACGAGTGGCACACTATACTTTTTCTACGACCATACTGCTAAACTTTAGAGAAAAAAATACATGCACGAAAAGTATTTCACATAACGTAATCTCACAAAGAGTACCTTCATGCATGCGCAGTATTAGTAAATCCTGGAGAAATGATTTCACAAACTTTAACCCACGATTGTGGGAAATAGTCAACTTTGAAGCTTATAGAGTGTAAGAAAAGTGTCACTTTTTATAGTAGTCGTAAAAAAATATTATTACTGATTTTAAAATTTCATGGAACTCCCCCATTACAAATCCAATAATCAATAACTATATTTAAATATTATTATGAGAATTAAAAAGTTTAATATCTTGCAAATCAATTATTACCAAAAAAATTAATCACCTCTTCATAAAAAGAATAATTTTTAAATACTATAATATGGAACATGTAAATTCAGATGTCAGATATTTAGTAAAATTAGCAAAAAAAATTAGGGGCACTGTGCTTATTAAAAACTAATAGAAAATTTGATTAACAACAATAGCTCTCTTTTCTATAAATATATCTAAAATGCTCGGAAAAGTTTTTAATTATAGCGACAAAATAAATATTTAATATTTCATCATTTATCTCCAGTAGAACAAATTTAGATATAAGATTGATTTATGATAAGATTTTTAAAAGTTTTCACCTTGAAATTAAATACATATTGATCTTTCCATAAAAAATATGAAGTGCAATTACTAATATTTTTTGTTACAGTGGATAAATAATCCAATAAATATGCATATTTTAAATGCACCAGTATCAGTCGACTCCTTTCTTGTTATGGGAGGATTATTAGTATCATATGTCTTTTGTTTATCCATGGATAAGGGTGTTAAGTTTAACATTATTTTATTCTACCTCCATCGATATTTGAGGTAGGTATATGCTATTAATCAAAAGTTGAATGGAATTGAAAATATTTTCTTGTAGACTAACCCCAGTTCTGGCTGTGGTGGTTTGGTTCCATGCCACTCTTCTTCCATTTATGGGGTCGGGGCCACTATGGCCCTTAAGTGCATTTAACAAAGAATTTTGTGTTAAATATTGGTGGGCACCTTTGACTTACGTTCAGAATTATTACAATAATGTAAACATGGTCAGTATATGACAAAATATGAGAGGGAAGTTACTAATGTTTTTTACGTAGTGTGTTGGTCAGACTTGGTACTTGTCTGTAGATATGCAGTTGTTTATTTTGTCCCCTCTACTTTTAATTCCTATGTGGAGGTGGCCTAAATATACCATGGGAGCATGTATAGTATTGTTATTGGGTTCTGTGGCTATACCATTTTCTATTTCTTATGTAAGAGATCTTGCTTCTTTCACCATTCAAACGTAAGTAAAGACAATTTATTTTTACATTTTCATATAGTTAAATTAACAATTTTTACTACAACCGGGCATAAAGAACATACTTGTAAAGAGTTACTTTTCATGCATTAGTTCGTGAAAAGTAGCCATTATAAGCAACGTAAACACTTTTCACACATTTGTGCGTAAAAAGCAACCGTTACTAACCAACGTAAACACATTTTTTAATGGTTTAATTTACTTTTGAAATTAATTTTTATTAATATTTCGGTTGTAGGAAAAATGTATACAACATGTGTGTAACATAGTATTTTTTTATCTCGTGCTATAACTTCTGTATTCGGCTACGCCTCATGCGTTAAACAGCACTCGACTAAGATACACGTACTTTACACACTACTTGTATAGATAATTATTTCAATAGTTATCTACTTGAATAGATAACTATTTCAATGGAGTTTTTTGAAAGAATTATTTTTAAAGTTTACATTTGTTTATCACATATTGTGCCAATTCTTTTTACCATATATTTACAAACTTAAAAAAAAAATGTGTATTATTTTATTTCAAAATTAATATATGAGTATATTTACTTACATAGAAAAAAAAATATAACACAAGTATATGGAAACTAATAATTATTATTTTAGGGTTGGTAACCAAGATTATAATGTATATTATTATTATGGTACCCATACACGATACGGTCCCTGGTTAATGGGTTTTATGTTGGGATATTATATTTTTAAAATTAAAAAAGATAACATCACAATCAAAATGGTAAGATTTGAACATCCGTTATTAAAATAATTTAATTTTGGATCATTTAACTGCACTGAAAAATCATAAAATTAATTTTAAAAATTTAAATAGATATATTTTTCCACAATTTATATTACCTTAAAAGTATACAGTTTTCTCGATGCATAAATATATTTATTAATTTATTTATTATAATTAATTTTATCATAAATAATTTGTATACAGCTCTACTATTTTGTATAAAAGATTATAAAAATACATCAAGCAACACTAAGAAGGGCGAAGAATAATAACAGCATTGTGTTTATCGCAGTGTCATATCATATAGCAAAATAGCTACGTCGATGCGCGCGCAAGCATTTACACTCGCAGTGAGAAGCGTAATTCGGCACTGCAAAACCAGCAGATCATTTTCTAAATGTGTTTATTCCTATCTTTACATATTTATTTAATTAAAGAGAAAATATTTCATAGTTTATATTTTAGAACATAAGATATTTAAAATTATTTTCAATTATGACCTCAGAAATTCAATCTGAAGAAATATCAAAACAAAACAGTGTATTTACTTTTTTTTTTCGATAATTTTGAAATTTTATCGAAACACGCATTTACAGTGTCTTTTAAAATTTCTTTGCAGCCTCGTGATTTAAAATCTTGAACCGCCTCTGCTTAAAAGTAATAATCATGTAATATACTTCCATTCATACTTCCAATTATTTTATGACGTGTCAACGTTTTTTATGTTTCGAAGAACAAATCTTTTTTTAAATTTAATTTAAATATAATTATTATGATATTACAATTATTATAACATCAGATCTTAAATTCGGACAAATATTTTTTTTTTTCAGTGTCCATACCAAGTTATATTAGCTTGGATACTAGCTTTAGGAATATTAGTATCTGTAATTTTTTCTCCACATCATTTGATGTTACACCCCACTCGATTGGGAAACGCTTTTTTTAATGCATTCCATAGAAATGGTTGGGCCTTAGGATTATGCTGGGTTATTTTTGCCTGTTCTCAAGGATATGGAGGTATTTAATTTTTATTTAAGTAAATAGTAGTAGCAGGATTAAAAAAATAGAAAAGTTATCCTTCTGCTTTTAAAGTTCTCTAGACTTAACTATTAAAGCCTTGTGAATTACTGAATTAAAAAGGTAGAAAGAAAATATAATGACAATAAAAGTTTAATTTTATTAATATTAAATGCTCTTGTTTAATTGTAACAATATTGCCAGTGCAATTATTATCTCTCGTGGAGTTTGATACAACATAATTATGCGAAAACTATCAATGATTATTTATTGGTAACACAAAGAGGAGTCAGAATATAATGAAACAATACAATAAATATAAATAATATCCTAATTTCTTTAAGGACCACTAATTTTTTTTACGGATCTACAGTGGCAACTGTTTTAGATTTTAAATTCTTTTTTTGGAGTGGACATTTTATTCTTCCTTATAGTATAAATCTTCTTTAACTTCTTTCCACAGTAATAATGAATTTAATGTATTCATTTTATTGGATATCAATTTTTAATTTGACTCACTGATATTTTTTTTATATTAAACTAAATCTTTCCTTTCAGTGAAACTAAAAATTTAATGTTTTATTTCTGAGCATTTAACGTCCATCTGTAGTTTATTTAGTTTTCTGCTACACCACAAGATCACATATATTTGTTTTTATTACATTTAATTTTTAATAATAATTTTATTTATATTAGAACGCACTGACTTGGAAGTTTGATATCTTTTGATACAATTTACATATTTTTTTATTTTAGGTCCAATTAATGCATTTCTGTCCTGGTCAGTTTTTCAAGTACTAGGTAAATTCACTTACACAATGTACTTAACACATTTGACCCTTTTATACTTAATGTTAAGTGCTACTAGAACAACAACGTATTTCAGTGACTTCTTCACTGTAAGTTTTCTTTTAATACTTGAATAATTCTTTTACTAATGTTATTTCTACAGATGTACAGATTTTGGGGTGATTTTGCTTATTGTCTAGCCATGTCTATTTGTCTAACCCTTGCCTATGAGTCTCCAATGGTGACAATAGAAAAAGTACTATTTGGTAAAGGAGATACTAAGAAGGAAAAACGACCACAAGAAACACCAGTAACAGAAAATGGACAAATGAATAAAGGTTTTGTGGAAGATTAACAAATTTTTCATGTAGGTGACTGATTGTGCAAATAATAGTATTAATATTTGAATATTTTATCACTTGATAAACTATGTAAAATGTAACACTTACCGATCACAATTGTAAATAGAAAGCAGATAATTTTAATAATAATTTTGTAGAACGAAACACATGTACAAATATTTTATTATGTTTATAAATAAAAGAATACATTCAATTTTAAATTGAATCTTCATTTTCATTATATTCTTATATCATCATGATAAAAAATCAATATTCAAAAACAGTACTTATCGTATAAAAAATAAATCAATTAATTCCTCATTTGTATAAAAATTTATTCATAATGCTTGTTATTTTACACAAGTTTGGAAAATTTTAATTTATGTACTCATTCTTAGAATTAATTTTAAGACATATTTCAGTAAACAATATAATAATTATTTCTGTCTATTTTCAGATTCAAAATTTGTTTGTTGTTTTTAAAATGCAGAAGAATTTCAAGCTAAGAAGACGGTAAGTATAAATTTATTATCTATAATTTATTGTCAATAATTATAATATATTAATTCGTACCAATAAAAAAAAAACAAAGCAAGTATCAGTTTTGATATTTTGAATATATCATATTTTTTTCAAAATAGAATTTTCAAACATTCATAAAGAAAAGGCTGGCTTAATTATAATATTAATCTACATCATATACCATTAATTATTATTTTTTGCAATAATTTTGAAGCACACTGTATGTACGTTAGGTATTATGTTTTATAAAATAATTAAGACTTATGTTTACAGTGCTTATTCTTGTTCTTGATAATAATCAGGATATAATAATTATCTACTTAGCGTAGAATTAATAATGTTTGAAGATGCGTCGATAGTTCTGTCATCATAAATATGTTCGTCGTAGTTCATACAGTCCTTGGAAATGTTGAATATGATATTTTATTAATTAACTTGACCACATAATATCACAGTGTTAACTTTTTATTAATAATAAAACTGTGGTTAGTATACCGGGTGTCCCAGCTCGACCGACACATGAGAGTTTTACATGGGAAATCAGTTAATTATGAATAGTATCTCCCCAGTGTAAGATATTAACTTCAAATTTTGTATGCTTATTGGGGAATATTATTTCTATGGATTACAGTTATTTGAAATATGTAATTTCGTCTGCAAGACGAGATTTATTAAATTATAAAATCTAACATTTTCGTTCAAAGTCAGTTAGCCATGGAAATAAAAGAAAATATCTATGTGACACATGTGACAGTTCTGACAGTTAATGTTATGCCATTGTAGATATTTATATTTTTGTAATATTGGTATATTATTTAACAAAAATAAACTAAATTCAACTTAAATAATATTAAAATACAGGGAATAAGAATTAAAATCAGTGATACTTCACTAAACTGTCAGATAAATATTTTCTTTTATTTCCATGTCTGTCTGATTTTGAACTAAAATATTAGATTTTAAATTTAATAAATCTCGCCCTGCAGACGAAATTGCATATTTCAAGTAAGCGTGATCCATAGAATTAATATTCTCCGATAAGTATACAAAATTTCAAGTTAATATCTTGCACTGGGGAGATACTATTCATAATTAACTGATTTCCCATGTAAAACTCTCATGTGTCGGTCGAGCTGGGACACCCGGTATAGTGTGTGCAATGAAATGCGGAAAATAGGACTTTAGCATGGGATTTCAAAAAATTGCGGATACACTCTCTCCTGATAGATTTAGAACAAAACTACAACAGTATAAAGTTGTTCGAAATTAAATTCTACATCTGATAAAATCGTAATTGATGCAGTAGCACGTCTGTAGTACGATATTTTTTAAATATAAAATGTAATATTTTTGTTCAATAGCTATAGAAATAAAAGATATCTATTTGTCAGTTTAGTGAAGTATCACCGATTATAATTCTTGTTGTCTGTTGCAACAATTTTGATGTTATCTGATGTAGTATTTAATTTTCAATAACTTTATACTCTTGTACTTTTGCTCTAAATATATCAGGAGAGATCATATATCAGTTCCTCATTTTGTTGCACACCATGTTTATATATACTAATACGTGGAAGGGGATATTCGAAAAGTTAATTTTATAAAAATATTTCTTTGTTTACTTCCGTTTAATAAGAGGCTCTTTATTTTACTCATTTGACTTATAGGTATCCATTATTTCACTATTGAAAAAATAAAAACAAATACAAAAAATAAATAAATATATATATATATATATATATATATATATATATATATATATATATATTGTAACGTTTTATTTATTTAGGTGAAGTGTAAAATTGATTTAAACACTAATATTTATATAACTATGTTTAATAAAAAGAAATATTAATTATAAAGAATAATGAAAAATAACTAACACTAAGAATTAACAAATATAAACACTAATTTAAGACTAACATATATCAATAAAGGCTTAAACACTAAGATAATTTATTTAAACAATTATAACTACGCGATATTTATTTCAACACTATTTATATCACTGTCTATTTATTTATATCACCATGTGTTCTCTACCCGTATCAATACAAGACTGTTCTCGCGATCTTTTGGTCGGGGTATTTATATTAAAATACATCATTCTAGAAGATTCTTTGATTCCTTGAAAATCAGAATAATGGGAAGCGAACGGACGTGTTCTAACTTGCTCGCTAGCGGTCGCCGCCCGCGCCGCCGCCCGCGCCGCGACCCACGGTTCGCTACATTGCCCCCTCCTTAAGACTGTTTCGTCCCGGAACAGTTCGTTATGACGAAATCTGCATGCATCACCCTTGGTGCATCTGGAAGTCTTGAAGAAGTAACAGTCGACGGTCCGTTTGAGCTCCTCTTGGCCGGTAGAGTTGAAGCTGCAAACTAGAATTTCCACTCCGGTAAAGCGGAAGACTGTTTCTAACATGCTTCTAACAATCCTCCAATCCAAACCATCTAGTCCACAGCCTATCTTCGGTACTGCCAGTTTCATGATGTCGTTTTCCAACAGATGGTCCTTCATGTCGCACAGCGAGTCCCATAAATTGCGGTATGACGCTTTCTGATGTGAGTATTGTTTCGTAACGAGATAGTAAATGTACCGCTTGGGTTCTACGTTATCATCCTTCAGTTGTAGCGTTTTCCCGACAGTTGGACGTTGGTTGGCCAGTTCTTGTACTCGTCCAAATTTTCTTTTAAAAACTGAAGCGATGCCGCGGGACATTTTAATGTCTTTCGCTACACAGTGAGCGAGGGAATATTCTGGGGACACGGTGAACAGATCTCGTTGTTCTTCTCGTGTCACGCCATACCGTGCTTTGTGACCAGTGGAATGACTTTCCATAAAGTCATCAAATGTGGGTTCCTCAGCTATAACCCGGCGAACCGTCGCTCCACGATGATCGTCAAAATTATCACCAGCAAAAGGGGCTAACCGATTGAAGTGGACTACTCTCGGCTTTCCATTAGGTGTTTTCCTAATTCTGTAGACCACATCATTTATTCTTTTTACGATCTCGTAGGGACCTTCCCAATTCTTTTGCAGCTTCGGTGATAAGCCACGTCGTCTTTGTGGATTGTAAAGCCACACCAAATTCCCAGGTTGAAAACCACCTTTTTCAGCCTTGACGTCATACTGGTCCTTCATCCGATCGCTGGCACCTTGAATGTTTGTGCGGACTTGTTCATGGATGTCATTCATTCTTCTCCGTAAGTCCGTTACATAGTCCTCCCCGGCTAGATCTTCACCGGGTTTACTGCCAAATACCAGGTCGCATGGTAAGCGCAACTCCCGCCCGAATAAGATGTTAGATGGTGTCTGCCCTGTTGTCTCATGCACGGATGAACGGTAAGCCAACAAGAACAGATGAAGATGTCGGTCCCAGTCTCGTTGATGGTTAGAGACTACCTTTGACAAATACCGATTTATTGTTCTATTCATCCGTTCAACCATGCCATCAGACTGCGGGTGTAATGCAGTAGTTCTGGTTTTCTTTATTCCTAATATCTTACAGATATTTTGGAACAGAGCGGACTCGAAATTCCTTCCTTGGTCGGAATGTATCTCTCGCGGTACTCCAAATCGGCAGATGCATTCTTTAACCAAAACTTCAGCGACCGTTACGGCTTCCTGGTTGGGTAATGGATAGGCTTCTACCCACTTAGTAAAGTAGTCCATTACTACTACTATGTATTTATTTCCATCATCAGTTTCGGGGAATGGTCCGGCCACGTCAATCGCAATGCGTTCAAAGGGACTTCCAACGTTATATTGGCGCATTGGAGCTCTTCTTTTCCTATGTGGCCCGTTACTTCCCGCGCAGACCACACATTTCTTGCACCACTCTTTAACATCTTCTTTGCAATTTACCCAGTAAAATCGTTGGCGCACTCTCTCAAGGGTTTTATTCACTCCAAAATGTCCAGATCCGTCGTGGGTCTCCTCCAATACTTCCGGTACTCTATTCCTAGGAATTATCAACTGGGTCCTACTCACAGTACCGTCAGTATTCTCTATGACACGTTTCAGGAGGCCCTCTTCAACAACAATAGAGTCCCACTGCGCCCAGTACGATTTTACACTTTGTGAGTGTCGTGCAACATCTTCCCAAACTGGTCTATTATCGTCACGTTTCCAATCCCGTATTATTTTCAAGTCCGAGTCATTCTCTTGGTCCTTGCGAAGGTCTTCCGTTTGCCAACTATCATTCACTACTGTTGTTCTAGCGATGGTAGAGAGTTTTTCTTCTAGACGACTGCAATGCTTGCATTCGTCCTGGCAAGGTCTTCTTGATAATGCGTCAGCATTACGATGGCTTGTACCTGCTCGATGCTCAATAACAAAGTTATATTCTTGCAGTCTTTCAATCCATCTAGCTGCCTGACCTTCAGGATTCTTAAATTGTAGCAGCCATTTGAGAGCAGCGTGGTCAGTTCTTATAAGAAATCTTCTACCGTACAAATATTTGTAGAAGTGCTCCACGGATTTCACGACAGCCAAAAGTTCTTTTCTGGTGACGCAATAATTCCTCTCTGGTTTTGACAAGGTCTTACTAAAATAGGCAATAACCTTCTCTTGTCCGTCTTGTATCTGGGAGAGAACGCCACCAATTCCAACGTTGCTGGCATCTGTATCTAGAACGAATTCTCCTTCTGGTAAAGGATAACTTAGGACAGGTGCGCTTGTCAAGGAATATTTAAGTTGTTTGAACGCAGCTTGACAGTCCATCTCCCAGATAAATTTTCTGCCTTCTTCAGTAAGCCTTGTCAATGGCTTCGCTATGTTGGCAAATCCAGGTACATAACGTCGGTAGTATGTACAGAGACCAAGGAAACTTCTCAATTCATGTTTGTCCCTCGGTACTGGCCAGTCACTCACAGCCCTTATTTTCTCCGGGTCAACTGCAATACCCTTACCAGAAACTACGTGTCCAAGATAATGCACTTCTTTTTGAAATAAGTGACACTTCTTTGGACTGAGTTTCAGGTTAGCCTTTCTCAATCTTTGGAAAACCTCTTCCAAGTTCTTCATGTGGTTCTCGAAGGTTTTTCCTACCACAATAATGTCGTCGAGATAGACCAAACATGTTTTCCACGATAGTCCAGCCAACACGGTTTCCATAAGCCGTTCAAACGTTGCAGGGGCATTGCAGAGCCCAAATGGCATAACAGTAAATTGCCAAAGACCGGTACCGATGGTAAATGCAGTCTTTTCTTTGTCTCTTGGGTCTAAATCCACTTGCCAGTATCCGCTCTTTAGATCAAGAGTAGAGAAAATCTTTGATCCTGACAATGTGTCCAGAGTATCGTCTATTCTGGGTAGCGGGTAGCTATCCTTCTTCGTCACGTTGTTAAGTTGACGATAATCGACGCAAAATCTTGTAGAGCCATCCTTCTTCTTCACTAGCACCACTGGTGAAGCCCATGGACTGCTTGAAGGTTCAATCACACCTTCCGTCCTCATGTCCTCAATAATTTCTTCAGCTTCTTCCCGCTTCGCCAGTGGTAATCTTCTTGCTGTTTGGCGGATGGGTCTTGCGTCTCCAGTGTCTATTTTATGATGGACTACATTGGTTCTTCCTTTGTCCTTCTTTTCCAATTGGAACACATCTTGAAAGTTACCAATTAAACCCTTAGCCTTGGTTTTCTGATCGGCGGTCAAGTCCTGGAACGATGTTGACAGCTCCTTCAACAGAATATCCGGAACTGCACAGGATATGTTGTCTTTGGCCGTCACAGTTCGAATAATCGATGATACCGTTGAGCATTCTCCTACTATGGTCCCTTTCTTCAGTGTAACGGGATAAAAATTAATGTTCATTACTCGAACTGGGATTATCTTGTCGGTTTTAAACAAGGCTTTTCCAATTACAACTCCAGTCCCAGTTTTGGCATCATCGTTTTTCGGCTGGAGCATGGCAATGTTTCCCTCACAGAAGCTACCCTCTAGCTGTGCTTCCACGATTGATTCACTTCGTTCTGGGAGGGTTACATCTTCCGTTATTAGTACTCGCATAGCATTGTCGTCTCGTGGATTTAATACCAATTCTTCATCATTGACCATCATCACTCCATTCTTCAGGTCAAGTTTAAATCCATGCTTTTTCATTAAGTCCATACCCAGAATGAATTCATCTTCTACGTCTGCTACCAGTGCGCGATGTTTAATGCACGTTTTTCCAATAATTATGCTCAAATCTATTTCTCCCGATGCGGTAGCTTGTTCTCCTGTGGCTGTGCGTATTTGCCACTTTGTTGGGAGTAGATGTTTTCTGCATATTTTTCTTGCTAAGTCGGGTCTGATTATTGTTTTTGTCGCACCCGTATCCAGCAACATTTTAAGCGGCCTTCTGTCGATAGAGCCGTCTACATATATGCTATTAGCTTGATGATGTAGGGATGCGACATAAGTAATGGATTCTGGGGCTACTGGATTACGGGTCGACGATTGCCCCTTCGCATCAACCCGACTTAGTTTCCCGACTCCTTTTCATCCTTTCTTGGTTCTGCTTTCTTCTGTTGTTTCCTGCAGAGTCTTTGCGGGTGACCTAATTCACCGCAATTCCAACAGCGGAGTTTCTTTCTTCCAGCAGCATTAATTTCAGACGTAATTCGTCTTATCTTATCTTCTAGATCTTCGGTGTCTTCAGGCCTCTCAGCATCGATATTTCGCACTCGCGATTGGTTACGTGAAGCTTGTTTCGCAGCTTCATGGTCTAAGGCATATGAAAGTGCGTCAACCAGAGTTTTTGGTCGAGCCAATCGTAGTGCCTGCTGAGTTTCATTATCTCGGACCCCATAGATAAAGGCTTGTGTAGCTAGGCATTCCAAAACGCTGTCAGGAGCTGTAGGGTGTGCCAGACGAACTAAACGAGCTATATCAGCTTCGAATTCTTGAAGGTTTTCTTTAGAACTCTGATATCGGTTCCTCAGTTGTGTCTGGTACACTTGCTCCAGATGCGCATTGCCATATCGCATATCCAATCTCTTAACAAGTTGTTCGTAATCTTCTTGTTCATCTTCTTTTAACGTTTGTAGGATATCGATGGCTTCTCCACGTAGCGAAACTGTCAGCGCCGTAGCCTTTTCTTTAGAAGTCCAGCCATTTGCTCTGGCAGCGGCTTCAAATTGTTTTACATAATTCGGCCATGATGACTTGCCATCGAATTCGGGTGCTTTAATGTGCAGTTTTGAATTATGTTCCGCTTTTACTGTTTTGTTTACTTGAATAATATCTGCCATATTAGAATTTGATACCACTGGCGTAATATTAGAGAAATTTTGCTGCAACTCTTCAACTTTTTTCTCATAAGTTTCTATTCTCTCTTCTAATATTCTAGAACTTTCTTTCAGTTGTTCATTCAGTTTTTCTTCCAAAACTCTAGAATTTTCCATCAACTCTTCTTTCAATATTCTGGAACTTTCTTCAAACTTTCTAGAATTTTCTATTAACTCTTCTTTTAATATTCTGGAATTTTCTATTAATTCTTCTTTCAAAGTTCGAGAATTTTCTTCAGATTTTCTAGAACTTTTCTCTAATTTTTGTTCTAATGTTTTAGAACTTTCTTTCATTTGTTCCAAAGTTCTAGAATTTTCTTCTAATTTTTGTTCTAAAGTTTTAGAATTTTCCATTAGTTCTGATTTCAATGCTCTAGAATTTTCCGCTAACTTTTCCTCCATAATTTTACCAAAATCGGGCAAGCTACCCGTAATTTCGAATAAAAAGTCATCAGGATTTTCACCAGCTTCTACCAAAGCTTGCCGTAGACGATGTTGTAAAACAGACTTGATTCCCGAAGTCTCCAACTCTCGTTCTTCCAGCTCCCTCTTGAGATCGGCCACTTTTAATTCACTTAATTTTACTTGTTTAGTAGCCATTTTATTTATTTTATTTACACTTCACAGTTTATTAACCCTCACACCTGACACCAATTGTAACGTTTTATTTATTTAGGTGAAGTGTAAAATTGATTTAAACACTAATATTTATATAACTATGTTTAATAAAAAGAAATATTAATTATAAAGAATAATGAAAAATAACTAACACTAAGAATTAACAAATATAAACACTAATTTAAGACTAACATATATCAATAAAGGCTTAAACACTAAGATAATTTATTTAAACAATTATAACTACGCGATATTTATTTCAACACTATTTATATCACTGTCTATTTATTTATATCACCATGTGTTCTCTACCCGTATCAATACAAGACTGTTCTCGCGATCTTTTGGTCGGGGTATTTATATTAAAATACATCATTCTAGAAGATTCTTTGATTCCTTGAAAATCAGAATAATGGGAAGCGAACGGACGTGTTCTAACTTGCTCGCTAGCGGTCGCCGCCCGCGCCGCCGCCCGCGCCGCGACCCACGGTTCGCTACAATATATATATATATATTGTACTAATTCCCTTTAGAAATATAAATAACACAGTTATTACAGTTATTAGATTCGCAATCTCTCATTTTTCACAATTCAATAACTCGGATGACAATTTTATTTACATAGTTTTTATGTTCATTAACAACAATTTTGTTATAGCAAAATTGAGGAGTCCTTGATATTCTCTTTCTTTGTTTTATTTTACAAATATTATTAAAATGTCATGAATTCATAATTTAGAATACTTTTTTTTTACTTATTCAAATAGTAGAAGTAGAAAAAATATTGTATGAAGCACGTAAGGAAACTGGGTGATTATTTAACATGTATAACATTAACCAGATGTTTTTAAAACTTTTCTTATTTGACCGGGCATGTCGTCCATTATATCGACGTACTGCTTTATAAAATTTTATAGAAATACCTTCAGCCAAATTTGCTCTACATTTGAAATGATTTCCCACACTTTAACCCACGATTGTGAGAAATACGCAACTTTCAAGCTTTAAATAGTGTGAGAAAAGTGTCATTTTCCTTAGTGGTCGTAGAAAAACATATTTCTTATTTCTTTCATTCTAATATTTTCTTTAATATTTATGTTTACTTCATACAGTGGCGTGTCCATAACAAGGTATTAAGGATATGTTCGTAAAAATATTTAGGGTAGGTGTACCTATGTAGGTATATTTAATATTAAGCCAAATGATTTAATAATATATTTTTATAAATATGTTTAACTGTAAATGTATTTAAAAAATTTGGATTACTAACAATAAAATGTATGTGAATTTTCTCATAATTAAAATTATGAGATAAACAAAACAAAAAAAGAGTTATTTATTGCAATTTAATTGTAATTTTTATATAATTTCTACAAATAAACAACTTTTTTGGTTTGTTTTTTATCTTTGGTACGAAATTATATATAATCTTATCACATGTAGTAGCTGATAATATTTGAACTACTTTTTTATCAACAATCAGATTTACTGATAGAGATTATTGTTTTACGTAGAGAACTTGAACTGTTTGTTAAAATCACAACAAAGATACCTCGTGACTAGATTACCTACATTTTATGTCATCATTTGTTTGTCACTGCATTTATTTAATAAATGTGGACTTCACACTTAATTTGTAAATTTCCCCCAATAAAAAATGCAGTCGGTTCGTTACACAATATAATCATTGATCAAAAATTATATTTTGCAGTTATAAAAATATGTTCATACGTGGTAACCTTGCATGGATTTATCAAAACACAAAAAACGGAAAAATCACAGAGCATGGATGTAATTACTAGTCATATCCGTCAACAATCTATGATATAAAAGCTGGCATCGGTATTTTCATTGCGCTTCTGCCTTCCTTCGAGTAACATGCAGATTTTACCAGTAAGTCCACTATCAATATTTATGGTACAAGTGTTAAAAGTGTCGCATAATATTCGAACACTTTAAAACTGTCATTATGGGACACTTTTAACACAAATATTATGCACTACTTGTTCGGAAAACACGATAAATTTATTTATTTATCAATTATTATTATCTGACAAAGAAAAAAACTGACAGAGATCGATTACAATTGTTTATCTATCTGGTGATATACCGTGAGTTTGTTTTAATATGAAACATGAGATTTGTCATATCCATGATTCACAACACACATTTGATTGACAGCAGTGTATAAAACCGATCACCTTAAAATGAAACATTGTAGGTAATATTAAAGTTAAACAATAATAAAATGCATTTATAATATTTTTAATTTGGGTAAGTCCACCGCGTCCATTCCAACGACGTGGAAATGTTTTATTTTAAAAAAAGTTCACAATTGACAGTTAATAATGACATGAATTTGACAATCTATGTTTCATTATAAGTAAACACTTTGATACATTGCTGTCAATCAAATGTAAAGCTGTAACCATGAATATGGCAAATCCTAAGTTTTATGTTAAAATAATCTCACGGTATATGATGAAATATAATACTCATTTATATGTAGAGCACCGAAAGAGAAGTATTACGCATGCGGATGAAATTTGAACTCAACAAACTATATTTCAACAAATATAAAATAAAAATATAATACAAACTGGAAAAACTTCAAAATTAGTATGTTTAAATTATCTATGTTTTTTCCTTAACCACCTGTTACATATTTAATTTAAAACAATACAACTAATGAAGAAATAAACAAGAATTGTTCTACATAGTATTGTTTTATTGGGTTGTAAATAGTTTTACTTTATTATGTTGTGCTTGACAGTTTGACATAGTTGTTTTTATGTTCTGTAGTTGACGCTATTGTGATATGTCAAATACTTCAGTGTAATGTGTGATCTTGGTGTGATCGAAATACAGTCAAATAATGGTCGTAGAAAAAGTGGAAAGTACATAATTCGCGGCTCTTATCTAACTTTTCCAGTTTGTGTGTAATATGCATCTTACTACTTTTAATATGTAATATACTATTAGTTTTAGTAACACGAAAAAATCATTGAAATATAATGATTATCCGATATTTTCAAATAAAATTAATATTTTTACCAAAATCCTTTTACGACATTTTTATAATTAAATATATATAAATTAAAAAAATTTTTAGATGACTATTTTCTTATAGCTGAATTGTTAATTGATAAATTTAAATATAGTTTTTAAATCCGATTTTGATTGATTGAAGTTTTTAACTAATGAATAACACTATTTTCCATAATTATGTTCTTTTAATTTGATTGACAATCATATATACATAGAGATAGAGCATCCGTTCCATTATCCTTTTTTGGAACATAGGACAGATGAAATCGAGGAAAAAACTCCAAGGGATCTATAATTTATAGTTTATTCACCTAATGGGCACAACAGTATTTTTATTTGGTAAATAGTTGTCGACATTAGGATTTATACCTCAAATTATAAGATCCGTTTTCCTTGCTTATAACACAAGTGATATAAAATTAGATTTTAACAAATGATAAAACGTTTTTTATTCTTGCAGGTATTTCTTTTATGCATCTCCGCTGCGGTCGGCTTCCGGCCGATGCGCCAATTCGAACCAACAACAGAAAAAGAGTTGGACAATTCTGTCTTCCCCGAAAATGAAACTCCATCACCTCTTCCCCAGTTTCCAGAAAACAAACCATCCACTGGTTGTTTCTCAAACGTAGCTGCTGGTCAAGATGGAGAACAAATGAAGAACAACGCAATTGACACCGAAAGTGTAACAAATCCACCTCAACCATTATCTGATCCTATTCCTCCTCAATTCCCCCCCTTAAATCCTCCAATGCCATATGGTCCTCCAAGACAATTCCATCATAGATTCCATCCTGGATTTGGACCTCAGGTTCAACCAATAAACAACTTTGCTCAACCACAACCTTTCAACCATTATGGACCACAGCCTCAACCACAACCTTTCAACCATTATGGACCACAGCCTCAACCATTTATGCCTCCTCAACCATTTATGCCTCCACAACCATTTAATGGTTTCCCTAATCAACCATTCAATACTTTCCCTCCTCAACCATTTAACGGTTTTGGTCCTCAACAATTTGGTTTTCCTCAGAGGAATTTCTTCAATCGTCCCATGCCTTTCTCTCCTTTCCAACGATTCGCATATCCTCAACGAAACGGCCAGCAGATGGTAATTGTTAAGCTTCTTCAGCCAATTATCCTTCCAGTTGCCAGGCCCATGTTCCCTGAAGGAGGAGAGAGGAATCCTGATGAAGTTGACAGCGAAAGATACACCGGGTTTAAAGGAATGAGAAGATTTGGAAGGCCTGAAAAGTTCAGGGTTGAAAGACCTTTCAGGGAAAATACCTTCGGGCCCTATAAAGTTCCTGGTGAAGAAAATATTCATGTTACTGTAAAATTACATTAATTGTTACAATAACTACGAATTATAAATAAATATGTATATTCTTTGTTATAATTAATAACAACAACAATCAAATGATTTATTTTCATTGTTTTAAACACTTACAATCCGTATCAAATAAAGGTAAAGATAACCATCAAATAGGCAACAAAATAATAACTATTATTTTTAAAAACCTACGCAACATACAACATTTTATTGCTACATGTAAAAGGCCAATATTCTTATATTTCTAATAAACTTAAGATGGGCGGTACTCAAAATTTTAATTTAATTATTTAACGGTTAACGGAATGACATACTTACTGATTTTTCTTACAAAAACCTTTTCGTCACCGATCTGGTTCTTATTTGGCATACTCATACTGGGTTTATTGGGCTCATTTTTTTAGTTTCTTGTTTATAATTTTACTTTTGAACAAGTAAAAATATCGAATCCAAGAAACATTTTCAATTTTGTACCCTCTGTGGCCAACTCTCAGTTTTGGTAATTTTTTTATAGATGCCCTTTAGTAACTCATATACCAAGTTTATTTTTTTATGGGGTGTGGGAAATAAAATTAATTTTTCTAAAAATTTTTTTATAGGTGCCCGTTAGTATCTGCAACTCAGGTATGAAGTTTTATTTTTCCCCTTAAAAGGTTTGGGAAATAGAATTAATTTTTCAAAAAATCTGTATGTAAACTATCATGTAATTCACCATTATAGTGCACCCTTGTATTTTTTTTATGAATTTAGAAGTGTATTAAGAACTGACTAATCACGTTTCAGATATTTCTTGTCTCTTATAGTATTATATTATAGAATGTATAAATATAAATATAACTTCTATATTTATGTAATGGTGACACAAGGTTATGTTGGGTGTTGCCTAAAATTTAATTTGGGTTGGCGCACAAAACGAACATAAGATTCGTTAGTTTGACGATCGACTTTTTATAATAGCATACTTGTAGGCACTAATTTCACTAATTAATTGCATCTTCAAAAACCCAATGCTTCTGAAGTTGCAAAAAAACTTTTTGTCATGGATCCGGTTCATATTTGGCACAAATACACTAGGTACACGGGGCTAACAAATTCTGAAGTCAAATTCACCAAGAAGTTGAAATTAAGGGAATTGTTCAATTATAAAGATCTATAATTCTTATTACATAAGAATTATAGATCTTACGGAAATAAAACCAAGAAACCACCCCCTTAATATGAACACCCTTACACATATGACAACTTGTTTGTATCTTGTATGCTACATGTAAGAGTAAATTTATTTGTTGTAAATGTTGTTCACGTGCTGATTATTATTTTCCTATATTCCTAGATATGGATTTAGCACGAAATGAAATTTGGTCAAATGTTAATAATAATAAGGGAGGGAAATAATTTTAGGATAAATATTTGCAATTCGAAGAGTTTTAACTTTAGAGAAAACTTTATTATATTTTTTTTTGTAATCCGATTTTTCTTTTTAAAGATTATTGTTTAAGTATACATCTGTCTTAAAGTTAAGTTCCGTTCGAAACTTCTTCAAGAGAACTATCACTTTGAAGTGCCCTATATAATTGATATTTTTTTATATAGACGTAGCATACAATTCTTAGTCTAAATACAATGTTTGAGATTTTTCCCCTAAGTAATATGAAATATAGAAAATAATTTATTATTAAATTTTTTCCAGTAAACTGCCCTTCTAGATTCCACTAGAAATTTCATATTTTTTTATGAATACTTATAGTATGGAAAGCTAAGTTCATGTACAAAGTTTCAATATTTTCGCGTTAATACTATGAGGGTAAAATAATGCTCTACTTTCGGATCTTCAACCGCGAATTACGTAAGAACGAAGCGAAAGCGCCAAAAACGGACACCGGCACGGGAAGCGGAAGGGTCGAATTAAGGGGATGGCATGTCTAACTCCCAAAATTTGGCGTTCAAGGTCAAAAACCATGGGCTATAGTCCAGGGTTTTTTACGATGCAACTAATTAGTGAAATTAGGGGAAAAAAGTATGCTATCCTATAGAGTCAACAGTGAATCTAACGAATCTGATGTCCGTTTTGTGCGCCAACCCCTAGTTTAGGGGTAATTCGCGTTTCCTCTCGATTAAAATTTTTGTCTCCAATGGTCACCCATCCTAACTTACTGCACTCGTTGCTTGACTGATATTTTTTAATTCATTTTTAAGCCTTAAATAAATTGCTAAAGGGTTGAAAATTGCTTCTCGGGTCTAAATTGAACAGCAAAGGTCTATGACCTTTCTGACTGATTTTTGTTATATAATTATATTAAAAGGGTATAGAAATTAAACATATTATATAATTTAAAAGTCTTTTTATTTTATAACAATAGATACATGAAATTATATTAATATAAATACAATAATACATATACAGGTTATTTATTATTTTTAGTTGCACCCTTCTGGAACTGTAGCTGCCGCATCCAGGGGTGAAGTGCCAATTGTCCGCCTTTTAAATAAACAGAAAAATAACAATTAGAATCTATATCACACAGAACAAACACATTAACTCACACAAGTACAGCACAAGATACAAACAAGTTAATTATGGGTACGGGGTGTTCCTATTAAGGAGGTGATTTTTTAATTGTATACCCCTAATATGACATCGTAGATTCTGAATCTGGTGTCCAAATTTCCATACGACCTATAGTTCTTATGTAATCCGCTTATTAAATCTTTATTTCTAAATAACTTCCCTAATTAAGCCTGGGCGGATTTGATTTCAGAAGTTGTTAGCTAGTATGTGTATACCAAATTTGAGCCGGATCAGTTACAAAAAGTGTTTTTGGAGTTTCAAAACCATGGACTATAGTCCAGGGTTTTTTCGAATTTTTCAAAAATTTTGAGTTAGACAGGCTATCATATAAAATTGACCGTGCAGTTCACGGATTCGAATTCCGTTTTGAGCGGAAACACACCGTTCTCGCGTAATTCGCGAAAATAGGTCATTTTTTAAATGTCGTAAATGTAGGCAACACCCTACACAACCTTGTGTTACCAATACATAAATATAGGAGTTATTTTTGTATAAATGTATTTTACAATACTATAAGACACGAGAAAAATATGAAACATATTACGTAAGTTCCTAATACACTTCTGGATTCATGAAAAAATAAAGGGTGCAATATAAGGGTGGATTATATTATTTTAAATAATGAAAATGTAGAAAATATTGAAGGACCAATCACAGACAAGATCAATTATAAATAATAGTATTTTGTTACATTTGAAATGACCAATCAGAAGAGTGATATATTAGATTTGAATTTTCAACGTTTAAATAAAATATAATTTGTAAATGAACATATACATTTGTATTAGATATGGTGAATTTAACAATTAAATAACAGAAAATTGAGAATATCAAGTTCTCCAATGATATTTATATATATAAGATGTTTATTGATTAAGCTTAGTTCTAACCTACTGGAACTGTAGCTGCCATATTCAGGGATGAAGTAGAAGTCATCCACTCTCTAAATAAAGAAAAAATAAAACAATTAAAATCTATATAACAAGTAGAATAAGTATATTAACTCATACAAGTAGAGCACAAGATACATACAAGTTAAACAAAAGGGTAGGGAAGTTAATGTTAAGAGGGTGGTTTTTTGGTTTTATTCTACTAATTCGAGGTCATAGATTCCAAATCTGGTGTCCAAATTTCTCTACGATATATATTTCTTATGTAATCTGCCAATTAAATCTTTATTATTAAATAACTCTCTCATATTCAACCGCTTTGTGAATTTGACTTCAGAAGTTGTTAGCCCCATGTACCTAGTATGTGTATACCAAATTTGAACCGAATCGGTGACAAAAAATAGTCATTATAACACGTAGAACAAGCACATTAGTTTATTATATTAATTAATAAAAAAGTAAAACTCTCTACAGTCAAAAGTTCATACTTTTCGATATTCAACTTTGCTTTTCTTTTCCTTCTTTAATATATTATACATCAAAGAATTTAGTTTAGTACGCTGAGTACTATAATAGGAATTTAATTCACACATCACTAATAACATGTACATTGCAATATGATGTATATGTGAAATATTTTCTAATACAATTTTGTGTAGTAAATTTACATTCAATCAACAAATTATACATCACAAGATTAATTGTAAGTGCTGCATAAGCATGGAAGATAATTCCGTAATATTTTACCACTTTATAACTAAATACTTACGCAAATTATCTCGTAGAATCCAGAAATGTTGAAAATCTGTAGTCTAGTTGATGTTTATTTATATCTTTATGCCTGCAACCTTCGAAAACAAGAATAAAATAATTATTTGTTAAATTTGAGTATAGAATGCCAATAATTTTTACCTGGTATTCTTTCATATCATCCAGAAACAATAGATATCTTCAATCTCTAGGTTGTGAATTACATCTGGTGTTTCCAAGGATTTTACTAGCAAAAATGAGATCTGAAATTACGAATATAAACATATTCATTCATTTCGAACTCACCAGGTATCAATTTTATTAAGACTGTTTTCCTTTCTGTGAAATTTCAATTTTGATAATGTTAATTCTAAAAATATAACTTGGAATTTTTTTTTATACAACATGTATAATGTAAGACGAATAAAAACAAGTTTAAGTCGTTTTACATAACAATAAATGTATAAATGCATTCCTAGTCGTATTTGCAAAGTGATTTACATGTCACAGCGAAGAAGGAAATTATAAGAAATGAAATGGATTTGTTTATGCAATTTTATTAAAATAACAAAGAGCCAATAACGGGCTTCATATATGATGGCAGCATTATCTATCCAAATCTACTATGTAAGTTAATGTCCTACATTGACATTCGCTAAATACCAACGCATAATAAATTATGGGAGTTTATAATATTAACATATCTTACTGCAATTTCCACAAAACGAGTTTATTTTTATCATTCTCAAATTAAAATAATTATTTAAAGATGACGGTTACTATTACAATATATGAATGCTGCACATGAAATTACTTATATACAAACAAAATAAATATGTGTCATTTATGTCATTAAATACAAACTCTGTGTATGTGTGTTACTTATATACAAAATAAAGTCACTATTACTCTGCAGCATATGAATCACTTTCACAACTCAGGAAGATACGGTCAGCACGGTCACTATATAAATATTCTGCTTTACAAACAAACATGCATAACCACTGTTCACATAGTACAATTACATAAAATACTCAATATGTACGATACTTATCTAGTAACCGTGATCTTGGAGGTATATATGCTAGACTGTGCTGCTTTAACAACGCACGCCAATTGCGCTAACATAATTTCGTATTCAGTCGTGGCTACCGCCTAAAACCAACAAACACATGCAATTGTAACGCCTTATCGAGACTACAACTTGATTTAATTTCAGAAAGTGACTTGTTAAAGCAAACACAGCATCATATTTACCTGCAATCGAATTAGATTTAGAGAAGATATTCCTGAGTCTTCTCGCTTAGAAATACATACATTTCTTACTGCTTAAATGATATTACCTAGTATCAAATGAATGATTTAGTCTGGAATCATTAGTGCCTTGAGACTCGGCGACCGAGTGGATGAAATGGAAAACGGTTAGTCGGTGTCGAAGGAGATAAATAGAGAAATAAATATAAGAGAGATGGGGGGAAGGAAGTCGTGTTGTACTGTCGTGGTTGTGGGAAGATCACATACTGCAGGTAAGCGAAGAGAATTCTATGGTCTATGGTTATAGTGACGCTACAAGGAGGTTTTGAACACATTGGCCACCTTCGATGGCGGTGGATTCTGTCCGATTTGTTTCGGGCGCGTATATTGTAGATATAAGAAACTTATAGGAAACATGTATCTGTATACATTATTTATTCACTTTATTCACTATCATTACTCATGTATTTAAATACTATTATCAGTTGTTTTATATTGTTACTTATTATTAGCTAATAAAAATTTCATTTTAAAACCCTCGGTGAAATAAAATGACGAGATGCTGCACAATATATTTATAATTAGATTTAAAACGTTTGTCATACAACAGAGCTGTTAGCTCGCAGTCTGCTGTGCTGTCATTTCACTAGAATTAACCTAATGATATATCACTAGTAGTAGACACAGTCACTGTTAGTGGATGGCGACGGGGCTCTGCTGCACGCACACCCCGACCATGGGGCTGTCGTCGCGCTCGCCCTGGCCGCTGCCCGCGCCGGCGGCCTGCAGCTTGGCCTCGGGCGCGCCGATGCTGCCGAACGCGTGGTGCTGGCCGGCGTACGGCTGGTAGAAGCCCACCATGGGCTCGGCGTAGTTCATGCTGCGCACGGGCTGTCCGTAGCGCCGGTGCTGGTGCGCTGGCGTGGGCAGCGCTAGCGGCAGCGGCTCGCACTCCATGGCTGTCTGCGCCGCCGACCCGCTGTACGCCGGGTACATGTGCTCGCGGCTTCGGCTGTTTGCCATGTTCATTCCTGCAAATGCAACATTACACTACATGCTCTACCCAACTATACCTCCATAGTACACACATCAAACCACTTTAGTGCATTATTACAAGGGATTCACATTAACTTATAAATACGCAGGGCATGGAACCAATCCCAAACATTACATTATTCTGCATCTATCCTATTTTGTCTTGTACTGCTTTTTTTGAAGGATTGAGATAAAAGACCTTACTGGTACAATTTTATTAGTGTCAATAACTCTTTAATTTTTTAGGACGTTTTGGACTAAAATATCTGAGCCTAAACTCTCTTCTACATTTGTAAATTTTAAATGTTATTTACATATTTATAGCTGAACATTTTAAATTTACTAATGTAGGAGAGTTTAGGCTCAGGCATTTACAGCAAATGAAAATGTACTCCACACTTCACACAACCATGACTTTCTGTGGTTTTTATAACTATTTATATATAAATTTTACACTTCAATAATACTACATTTGTAAATTTGAAACATATTTATATCTGAAGATGGATCACTTTGATCCACAACGTCTTAAAAAATAAAGAGTTATTAACACTAATAAAATTTGATCAATAAGGGCTTTTCTTAAATCTTTAAGTCCTTCAAGACTTCAGGTATATTTTTATTTAAGATTAAAATTAAAATTATTACAAAAATAACAGGTATTATCAAAATCAGTATCATTGCTTTTGAAAAAAAAACATCTCTAGCAAATACGCGTTTAAATTACTTTCCTTTTATATTCATTTTATCTATATGCATTTTACAATGAACATATTCATGTTTATTTTGTATATATGTGAATAACTCATATTTTTTAAAGATATTAGAAAATATGAACAATGGGTAAAACCAGTAGTTCTTTGTAAAAATACTAAGGCAAAGTTTTATTAAAAAAAAATTTTAAGTGGTATTTAATGTTACTTTTTATCCAAAATGTTACTTTTTACAGTAAAACAAAACGTTTTTCAATTTTAATAATTTTATTTTGACTATATTTAAGTGTTATTAATGTATTTATATATTACTTTTTGTAATCGTCGCATTTGTGCATTCATGATTTTAATTTTCACATAAATTTTGTACTATGTTCTGTAAAATGTGTCAAACCGGTAGAGGCCGAAAATAAATTTCAAAATGTAACTAAATTTAAAAACTTCATTTTCGTATTTTCAATTCTAGTCAAGAAAACTTGTTTAAGATAATAATTTTCTGCTTGACAATCGCAAACATGTTAAAAAGAGGCTATTAGACAATTTTATAACGATTCATTACTTCATTACTAAGGCGAGAGGAAAAAACAATAATATAAATAGATACAGAATATGTTTTTTTTTTAATATATAAATAAGAAATAACAAATATGAATATCCTATTTTTAATAGTTCTTATTAAAATTGATTAACGGTTACATGCCCCGAAAATAAGACATAGCACACGGTTTATTATCTACGCTTTCCAGAGTGAATAGATGAAAGTAATACATGTTCTACATTACACAATAAATGCATCATAATCTATTTGAGTATTAGTGTAATGTAAAGCACGGCAGATATTGAAAGTACTGAGTATAAAGAGTAATATAAACATTCTGTACGGATGCTAAGCTATTCGTATAGCTACATGAAGAAAAGCATGCGTGGATCATTCTCGCTCAACTGAAACAGTACAAACCAAGTTGGGTCACATGTGCACGAGTTGGGAGGAAATCTAAGTCTACAAACTGAGTATAATTGAAATATGTGATAATATTCTGGTTTACCTACAGTTGTTAGAGAAGACAGGCCGACTTATGGCTCGCCCGTGCGAGAGAGTGTTAGTCATCGAGAGGAGACAAACTGACTTGGCACTGTTATATCTGTACACACATCAGTCATCCATCACAACTAGCTCGATGCCGCAGGACAAGTTACACAGATTAAGCACTATTTCGCCGAGCTTTCAATCCTTCAATATCAACCATTAAATTCACCACTATTTTAATGTTTTTCTATCTGAATTATCTACAAATTTCAGCACCGCAGTAAAACGACGACGTAGCAAATTGCAGACTGTTTTAATCATAATACTGAACCAAACGACCAGGTTTACACATGAAAAAAATTACAAAATTTATCTGCGTTTGTGCAATCTACATTAATAAAAAAAAAAACAACTGTCACCATTGTATTCGTCAAATGATTTTATCCAACACCGTGTAATTATAACGATATAAGTATACTGTTATTAGATAAATAAAGTAGGTCATAAGTCACTAGTGAGCTAAATACATTAGCTCACTGTTTTTTGGTTCGTATCTTAGTAACTACGTTATAAAACCTTCTCTACACTATTTTGTTCCTAAATGTCATTTCGAAATTCCATCTGTCAAAAATCTTGTATGTATTTTATATCAATGATTAAAATGTGTTGGATAAAATGTTGTATGGTACATGTGTGTTAATTACCTAAGTCACTTGAAAAAATACCATACTCGGCCTAACGGCCTCGTGAGCTAAACTTTTCCCACGTGACTTATCTGTAATGTAACACACTTGTACCATAAATAACTATTCTTGCTAAAATATATCCCGATTGTCCACAGCTATCTCGTTATCAAATTCGTAATAATTTAAAAATTTGATTCTTCTTTGTATAGATCATATTCACCTCATCAATAATAAATTAATCTGAGTGTTATTTTTACCTAAAGAACTGTTACAATCAAAATAGTTGCGAAAATCAATGAAAATGTGACTGAATTTGTTGTATACAAAAAAATTATATGATTACTATTAGGAGTTTTTAGTACAATAATAATAAATTAAAGTATTATTGACTTTATAATAATCAACCGCAATTATTGGTGCAATAAAATTTTGATTACTCTGATTTTGACATAAGGTGTGGAATAAATAAAAATGTAATTCGTTTGTTGTAATCAAATAAAATCGTTTTTTAATAAATATTACAAATCTCAATTAATAGTAAGTATGTAATTCACATTTAAATAAAAAAAAATGAAATGGATATGGTCTTGAACTCGGACTATGAAATGAGTTTTTTCTTATGAAGCCATTGCTACTCGGCTATGAAACATTTTGTTCAAAAATTATTTTTTCGTAAATATAAAGGACAACTATCAAAATTCAATTCATTTTATTTAATATGTCAATTAATATAGGTCCTATTTCATAATATTTGATATCAATAGTTTCAAAATTAAATAATGTAATCAACGGTACTATCTTTGAATATATAATAGTAATATTATTGAAGAATTGAAAGCCTGGCGTGTTCATTGAAAATGTATTTGCTTGACCACTCATACTTAAAAAATTCCCAATTTGTAAAATCATTCATGCAATTAAATTTAAACTTCTATTTGAATGAGATGAAATTTCTATTTGAATTTAAACTTGAATTTAGCAATTTACTTGATCTAGCAATGAGTGTAACTAGCTGGCAAGGTAGAAAATGGGGGAATTCTCACCATGTTGGCTGCTGGAAGGTACAGTGATTTCCTGCAAGGGCGCGACGGCCGGACTAGAACTGTTACTGCTCGCTGTATTGGTGCTCTCATCGGCCGTCCTCTTAAAAAAATTATGCTGCAGTGCGTAATACGGCGTCACTCGCGTCTTCGGATCGAAATCCAACATGCGCAGGATAAGATCTTTGAACTTCAAGTAATCAGACATCGAGTGGCCAGGTTCACCAACTCTTCTCCCACCAGGTCCTCCAGATTCTACGCCGAGGATGTCATGCAACTTCTTTGTTCCTGGAAGTTTGTATTTCTTTCCATCTTTGCTTTTCTTCAACACGTATCTTCCATCGCCTGGAAGTTTATCAAAATATTTTCTTGTTTTATGTGCTTGATCTAGCAGATGTTTAGGCGGCATCCCTAACACTTCTACAATCTTATTCATCTGGTCGACTTCATTTGCCCCGGAGAAAAGCGGTTCTCCTGTATGCATCTCCACTAAGATACAGCCCAGCGACCACATGTCTATAGCCAGGTCGTAAGGAATCCCAAGTAGCACCTCCGGAGAGCGGTAGAACCGCGACTGGATGTACTGGTATATCCTCTGGCCCAGCTGGCACGAGCTGCCGAAGTCCACGATCTTGATGGCGGAGCGCTTGGGATTGCAGAGGAGGATGTTCTCGGGCTTGAGGTCGCAGTGGATGATGTTCAGCTCCGGGGTTGATAAGAAGAGTAGAGCTGTGCACAGCTGCTGGGCGAACTTGCGTGTGAGATTCAAAGAGACTCCACGGAAGTTGGTGTTGCGCAGGAGGTCGTAGAGGTTGTAGGACAGCAGCTCGAACACCAAGCATAGGTGGTTTCGCCACATGAAGTGCCGTTTTAATTTCACTGAAAACACAAATCGTCAGTATCATAATGAAAATTATCTTAGCAGTAGGATATAATACATATTTATATATTCTAGTTTTGTTATTTGTATTTATATTTGGATTATTAAACGAGGTGAGTAAATTAAGTAATAAGACTGGCAACGTAGCGTTTGATCTGTTTACATTTAGGACGCGAGACTTGGAGGGAAGGCAGGTGAACATGTTATAAGCTCCCAGTACGAGTTTGATCTCTCTAGGGTTATTTGGTTGTTTGTAGTGACTTGGGCACAGTGCAACAGAAACTTTTACAAAACTTAAGCAAATCTACAAAGACAAGGGGTCATGTTTTTCGGTGGTTTTAGGTATTTTTAGAAGAAAAAGAGTGAGATCTTGTATATTCAGATCGTCGGTTGACAGTACTGAATGATTGGGAAAGAGTTAAATTTGATTCACATTACCGTTCATCAAATTTTGAATAATTTATTTGGGATGAGAAAACTCTGCACAAAAATGGTTTTAAAAAAATTAAATTTTTAGCTAGTAAAAACATTCCTTTGGCTCCTCAGCCTCCTTATTTGCTTGACTTGAGTTCTTGTGACTTTGGAAAATTATCTCAAGGTTACTCATTTTGGGACACTTCAGAACATATAAACGGGTGTAACCGACTAGCTGAAGGTGATTCCAGTATCCGAGTTCCAGCACTGCCATGAGGATAGAAAGAACCATCTTCAGCACAGTGTGGCTTCTCAAGGAAGTTATTTTGAGGGAGACAATATTGAATTGTAATTTTATTCGAACAATTTAAAAAAAAAATCAATCTTATTACTTAATTTACACACCTCGTATATGGCGATCAGTAAAAATAATACAAGAAAGAGTGTTTGATCTACAATGGATGATCTTCTATGAATAGTTTATAACCAGATATTCCGATTTTAATACGAAATTTTTAAAGTTGACACGATTTTTTAAAGAATATATTTTAATTAAAATTATTAAACTTTAAGAAATAATGAAATTACTTGTTCTTCTATAAAAAAAAAAATGATCGCCAGTACCGAATAGGTTCGCTATTTATTTAATTTTTACTATCCAATAGACCGAAATCCAGTAACAGTCCAGGATAACCTACAGCTTTTGGTGGGTTCCGAACCACTCGGATACAGTCGTATTTCTGGGATTTGAACCCCAGATCTTACACTCCGCTAGCGAGTCGAAGTCCGTTAACCAAATAAGCCACCACTGCCCGTAAATAATACAAAATTTATATAAAATTATTATTATTTTTTAGTAAAGGTGACTTCGTGAATCTCCGTCAAAATTTAAAAAAAATGACAAAACTGTACGACAGTAAAATGACTGTAGTACGAATGAAGATAAGCAAGTGGTTATTTTTTTACTGCACCCCTTATATTTACCCACTGATGTTTTGCCTCGCTTACCTATGTAATACTTGTTGTCGGCATCAGCCCGATTCATCATCTCGAGCAGCTTGACCTCGATCTGCGCCTGGTTGAGGAATGGTTTCTTGTTCTTGATGATCTTGATGGCCACGTGGCACTGCTCCTCGTGGTCGAAGGCCTTCACCACCTGCCCGAACGAGCCCTTGCCGATCAGCGAGTCGATCTCGTATCTGTCCAGGAACTTTTCACCGTTCTTGATGATGTAGTCGTGGTTGTCGTCGTCGTAGCCGTCGTTGTACAGCTTGCGCTCCTTCTTGTGGGAGCTGTCTTCTCCTTGGGTTTGCTGCGCTCTTCGTTTCTTCTTCGCGTAGTATACCTACAGGAAAATACAATCTTTAATATATATTTCACATAACATAAAAATAAAAGTGAAAAATGTAGCACAATGTTAAGGATAATAATTCTCCAATTGTTCATCTTATCAGAAGAAGATTTGTAACATAAATAGAAAAATTAACTGGGCGCCAGACTATTGGGCGACAAAAAGTTAAAAATTAGATATGAACCAGGCGAGTAAGTTACAGTTTTTTAATTTTATCAAACGATGAATAATATTGTTTTTGTCGTCTAATTATTACTTTATTACACAGTAAATATTCCAATAGTAATAATAATTCCAATGTTACAATTGACCAATTAAAATACCGCTGTGACCAAGTAGTTCGGAAATTACTATAAGCACAGAATAGTTACATACAGAAGCGACACTCAGTGTCGGTACCTTTCATGTTCCCCTATCCAGTTCTATGTCCTTGAAGCATTGTGTAGACCTTTAAATTTGTGCTGTTCCCCTATCTCTCTCTAAGAAGTGAGGAAACTTTCCGATTTTAAATAATGAGCTCTTTAAATTTGTGCACAGTCTCCGTCTCTCTCTAATTTTCGTTTCTCTGTCTTACTGTCGATTCTGTATAAACCTATTCTGTGCTATAAGCTGTAGCTTCATTAAGAGAAACCACACATTACAATACAAATAAAAATTTGTACCTAAACTACAGAATAATTACATACAGAAGCGACACTCCCTGTCAGTACCTTTCATGTTACCCTATTCAGTTCTATGACCTTGGAGCATTGTGTAGACCTTTAAATTTGTTGGCTTCCCCTATCTCTCTCAAATTTTCGTTTCTATGTCTTTCTGTCGCTTCTGTATAAATCTATTCTGTGCCTAAACAAGTACCTTAGGTACTTGAGGAGCTGTTTCATTTAGGATTGTTGTGCATGTGTTATAATTTTATACTGATTTGTTCCAATAAAACTTTGTTTTGATATTTATTTAAATTAACATTAACAATCAAATTAATAAATAATTCAAATAAAGGTAGTGAAACATATTTGTGTTATGTAATTGAGAAATTACCCAATAAGGTTCTTCAAAATGTATATCAGAATCAGACTTTTCAGACATGTCAAGTATAATGTCAAATTGTTGACATCCATAAAAATAAATAAAAACTTCACTGAAATATTCTTCTAATGACGTGAAAAAAACGCTTTTCAAGTAATTTTCTGCAGTTTTCTCTTCCAAGTGATCAAATTCAACTTGTGTACAAAGTTTTCGTTATGAAATTTTCATTGATAACAGAAACTCATATACCAGCACATGTGTTGCATCAAACAGGGATGTGTATTGAAAAAATTTCATAAATGAAATTTTACTTGGTGGTTATTTTAGAAGTGCATTTCTCTGATTATAGTTTAAATCATTTATGGATTTACCAACACGCGAACTTAGAAATAAAATGTTTGTTATGTAAATAAGAGATTTATGGACTGTTCAAGGGTAAATATAATCTCCAGTCTTTTTATAGTTTGTACACAAACTTGTGAATATAGAAAGTTAATTCTATTTTAGTTCAAAGGCTCATAAATTACAGACAAACGTTTTATTTCGTGGTCACAAATTACGGGAAATTAAAATCGACAACGATCAGTTCAACTCCTTTTCTTATTTGTAATGTTGGTTGCATTATGATTTTCAATTCGTAAGAATTAAATTTGGAACTATACGGACGTGAAACTTGGTAACTATTGTCAGCTAGGTCAATAATAAATTATTATTAACCATGGTTGATAATTAAAACTGTTATTTTTTAAAGAAATTTAAATCTCCAAATCCAAATATTGCTGAATCATTTAACTCAAAAAAAGTGTGGAACAGAATAGGAAATAAAAATAATTCATTTCCTATTCTATTCTATTCCATTCTGTACAAGTATAAATGGTTCCATGCGTTTACATTATTTCATATTTCTATTCTATTCCATTTCTTATTCTGTTCTATTCCATTCTATTCTATGCAATGTATAAATCAGGCTTTACAATTTAAATATGTCGTCCAATTTAAATAAGTAAATCAAATATAACCAAATAAAAAATAAAAAATGAGGTTGACAAACTGAAACGTCAAATACTTTATTTTTGTGAATTTTAGGAAACAAGTTAAGGTTCATGTCAAAATGGTTGTTATTGTTAATATATTTTTTTAGTAGGATTGGGGTTTAAATGCTAGAAATGAAATGATAATATATATACCACGGTTGAGATCATTATTGACCAGCGCCTTACGTCCCTCGGTTGTTGCGCACCTCGAGATACAACTTGACGCTAGGTCAATAATGATAGTCTTCTCAACCTTGATGTATAAATTTAATTTGTAATTTTTAAATGGAATACCTTGTATATTATTGCAAAAAGTATAAAGGACAGAACTGCAAGAATTTTTACAATTGAGAAATTTAGGGAAATATGCTTGTAGTTTTCTAAAACTCACTTAGCTTAATGAGATTAGACTATATAATATTTTTTGATGAGAACAAATACAATATTTATAGTTCCAATGACCAAAAATGACTAAAGATTTTCGGCAGTAACCCATCCAAATATTTCATTGATATGAAGAATAAAGAAATGGAAATGTATTAATATAGCATTTAGTTTGAGACGGGAGGCAAAAGTATAAAAACTGACATAAGAAAAAAGGAAAAACAAGATGTAAAATCGATACGTGTACGTCGTTACGTATTCTTCAATTCACGATCAGTTTTAGTAGCAAAAACGTTAGTGTTTGCTGTCAATCAGAAATCATCAATATCTCCATAAAGACGAAATATTTTCCTAGAGGAACTCAGCTGTCAAATATTGTTTTTCTATGCGAGAGCCGGGACAGGAGAACACAAATCGACGAGGCAAGCGGATTACGAGAGCTTTTTATTTATCCCCCAAACACGATAACGCAAACAAATCGGCGAAAGCTGAATTTGCTCAGTCACATCCACTCGACGATGATGCAAACAAGACATGCTGGATCCCGTCTTCATAACAATCATTGTCAACAGCTTGCTTCTTGCACTAAATCATTCTTAATACCGGCTTTAAGTGCCGGGAGCTCAACACAAACCTTAAACTTACAGCAAACGCGAGATAATAAACATAACGTTTATGAATAAAAAAGAGTACATGAAAAACCAAAAACATGTTTATGTTAGTTCTGTTTGTGTTATTTAAAAAATCTGATGTGGATACTACATGGTTTCTTTTTACACCTATTAAATTATACACATTTAATTTTATCGCTTTTGAGTATTGTTGCCGTTTACATCTAGACAAGATTTTCTTATTCTAGACCAAGACAGAAAATTTTATACAATTCTTAAGACTCTAGCCCCTCTAGTTAGTGGTTGTTTTTGACTACTTGCTAAAATTTTTCTTCAATGAAAATATATAGCAACGGAGAAAATATCGAAAGATCACTTGTAATGTTTGTTTTTATTTGTCAAAAACTTTAGCAACTAGTTAAAAATTAACTGATTTACAGAATAGGACGCTAGATTTTCGAAATACAAATATATCATGTGAAGCTTGTTCCATTCGAGCTGAAACAGTGATCGTAAAATAGAAAAAAAAAATGTTGACGAAGAATTATGTGCCCTTATAAAGCATATGCGCAGGTTAATGTAACGTAGCGTCTTGAAACATTCTAGAGTTTTGATATCTAGACAAGACTTTTTAATCTACATTTAGACTTAGTCAAGTCTTGTCTAGACGGCAGCACTATTTTTGAGTTATCCAAAAATTCAAAAAAACCTTCGAGTAAAGTGACCTTTCGGTATTGTCGATTGCAATAAAAAAGGGAAGTACACAACTAGATGTTCTAGCAGTCTTACATATAAAATATCAACATTCTACGGCTAATCGTTTTTGAGTTAAGCAAAAAATTCAAAAAAACCCTTCAAGTAAAGTGCCCTTTTGGTTCTGTCGATTGCAATAAAAAAGGGAGATGTACAACTAGATGTTGTAGAAGTCCCATATATAAAATTACAATGAAGTAAAAATACGTTTATTATTACTATTTTTATAATACTCACCAACATTGTAAATTTACAAAAACAAAATTTCAAATTCTAAATAGAAAAACCAATAATTGTTTTGCAGATCTTTGGATATTATAATATTGAGATTTGCAATCAAGAAGGTTATGGTTATTACGAGTCAGTCTGTTTAAATGCTTGTTCTACATTTTACAGCAAAGTTTTACAGAAATTCATGGAAATGTTTTTGGCTGTTCTATTGTCAATTTAAATATGTATGTAATGTCAATATATTGGGGGTGTAAATGACGGGATTAAAATAAAATAAATACGAGGATTACATACAGTATTTAGAAGTTACGGTAATACAAATGAAATGTTAGTTGGAAAATATTCATCCCACGCGTAACATTCGCAGAAATGGGCGAATCCACCCACATCTGACATTTGAAAGCGCGTGTCGATATTGTAAAACGTAAATAAATAAGCGAACATACATTATGAGCGAAACAAAACAGCGTCTAGAGATAATGACCATGCATTGAGTCGGCGACGTCGCTTAATTAAAACTAGGCACGGCTAGCTGTAATATCATTATTAAAGCGAACATGCATGTGGCGACGCTGAAGACGCTATGCGTCCAACATACCGCAATGCACATACTATGCATATTACACACCGCTACTATATACCAATCTCTGCAACATACACTCAAAAATATTTCTAATCTTTTACACAATAGAGATTTTCACTATTTTTTAAATATGTTAATAATAAATTAAAAAGCTTACACCTCTAATTTTGTAAAATACTTTTTTTGAAACTGGAAGGCTCCTTAAATGCGGCGTGAAAGTTACATTTTTCTGTCATGAAAATATTTAAACATTCTTGTTGTATCTTATTTTTGATTTTTTAGGCAGTAGATTTGCTACAACCTCTGCTGCCGCTTCTTTTTACCTCCCGCCTATCAATATATAGATAAGGGAGGTATTGTTTTTGGTTAATTTTCTCGAGTGTAAGTTTTCAACATATGAGCACGAATTAGGGTCTCTAGAATATGATTTTGCTATTTTTACCGTGATGTCTGTTTGTGCGTGTGTGTGTCTGTGACGATTTTTCGTCCACGATAACTCCAATATGATACGTGTAAAAATATAATATTTGGTATTTAAGACTTATATTCAAATATGGTAAACTGATTAGATTTTGACTACAATTGGTTAATCGGATGAATAAGTACTTTACTTTAAGCTTTAAACCGTTTTTCCTAAAAAAATACCTCTAACTACCATTTTATTGCAAATTATGTTATTATTAAATATAAAGATTTAAATTTTCTACTGATCTGCATAATTACGTTTATATATAACTTCTAACTAAACGGAAAAAATATATAAATTACCTATAATAATTTTATATATCGTTTAGGCTGAGCAATTTCTATAAAACAAATGAGTTATTTATATGTTCACAAAATTTGACATAATTATGATGACAAATTTGATGTAAGTTTAAAAGATAAAATAAGTAAATATGACGTAGTTTTATTGTAAAATTAAAAAAGATGGAGGAAATATATAAGGAATATATTTGCATGCATGAATCAAGATAAGTTCGGTTCCGGTTTTAGTAACGTCTAAAATAGATGTTATTTTTTTGGTCATACGAACTTTATGAAGGAAATTTTAGGTATGAAATGCATTAAAAATATTTTGAACTGCAATAACAAACTAATTATAAAACTGCAAATTGAATATACTGAACACCTTATAAAGACTACTACTACGTTACTACAGTGGCGGGAGGTAATATGTTGGATACATAAGATTTTTATATCTACAGGAACCTCGTCGCTGTGATTAGTTTCACAAGACATTGCAAATTACTATAAGTGCACGCATAAAAAAGCAAACCTGACATTTTAGTTTTTGTTTATTTACAATTTATTTCTGTCACCTTAAAACGAAAGAAGCACACTACCGACACTACTAAATACCACCACACTATAGCAGTGGCCAAATATGTAAAGTACAAGCTTTACTCTATTGTATTCCTTGTGTTAATTTTCGCTGACCACCCACTTATTTCCATAGCTCCCTGCGATCCGCCAATCGGGAGCAATCACTCAGTGCAGTCCCCGGCGAGCAAGAAGCTATGGCTCTAGTACAGAGCTCGCCGATCTATTAGAGCCAAGTGCAGCTACACCGCAACACCACCTGGCTTTTAGCGGACACAGGGGCTGATTGTCAGGGAATACACGCACAAAGAACTCAACTAGTGGGGACCGTGCAATTAAATATAAGGTAGTTGTAGTTGTACTGTAAGTGGAATTAGAGATGGTTGGTGATAATTGGTGCTGTTTGGTTGGTGGTTTATAAGTATTGAAAACTAGAAAAGGTGTGGTAATCGCAATCGTAAATAGTACTGTGCGTGAAATTAGAGATGCAGTGAATAGTTCAATACCCTATAAAAGTAGCCTACAATACTACAAGTAAATACAACTTATTTGGACAAATACAATATTTTTTTTGTACTCTTCCAATACAATCTGTTGATTCGCGTCACCTGAGCAACGTCGGGAATCTCAAGTTCCCATGTCTTAACCAGATTAGCGTACGGGAAATTTTGGTAAAAACACTTCTATTTCTACTGCATTTATTAAAAAACTTATTTAATATAAAAAAGTATAATAAGTCAAACATTCTTTTGCATAATAATAATAAAAGAAAATAGTGGATTCATTTAGAAAAAGTGAATTTTGTGCCATTGATATACAATGTTAGTAACAACTGCTGTCATGTTGACAGGTTGGCAGCACAAACATCTTGCGTGGACTTTTTTCCCGGATTCGTTCTATTACAGCGCTCCCAAGCTCGCGCTACAAAATACTCAGCCGGAAAAATGGCGTTCCCACACTTGATAAGTATGTAAATAACTATTGCATGATCAATCTTTTTTCCCTATTTACTGATTGTGAGCTGTTTCCAAGACAGTTGACAAGTTGTTTTTTCTGTTTGCTACGTTTAACAAAACGGTAAGTAATTTCTTGAAAAGTAAGTAAATTCATATTCATTTATTGCTGTAAGTAATTCTCAAATTCTTTAATAATACTAGGTACCTGACGAATTTTATTAGCAGTTTTTTCTTTTATATTATTATATAAATTTGAAGGAAAAGTATAAATAAAAAATAAGACTGAAAAAGAATTAGTTCAAAAGGATATTAAAGCGAAAAATACTAATCGTGTTAGAGCTATTATTTTATTTCCAAGGGGTGTGCCTTGTGTTTAAAATTTCTCTCTCACAAAATGCAATAACAATTATGAAACTTGATGTTTAATCCTACTATTCCAGTTTTTTCTATTCTCATTACATGAATGTTGTAATTTATGACATTTGTAGCGTGCGGACGGGCAAGTACGGTCCTGAGTAATATTTACCATCCCTCCCAAGTGGCTGTTGCTCCATGAGTCACTCACCACGTCTATAGCCGGACTAGAGTCGTCGTCAATGCCACAGTCTTTGCGGTCTTTATTCAAATACGTCCCGGTGCAATATTGTTGCTTTAGTTCGGTGCCCAGCCCCGATGTTTGTGTGTTTTGTTTTTCTGATATTTGTTTGTTTGTTCGTAGCGAGGGTTGTTATTGTTTTCAGCTATTTTTAGAGTTGAGGGATTTATAAACGATATTTTTCATTAACTAAATAAATACGTTGTAGTTGTAAATGTTTTTGTTGATAATTTTGTGCAAAACAAAGAACTCATGAGATAAATTTTGTTTAGGGAGAATTCAGTGCAGATATAAATGGAACAGCAGATGTTCTCTTTATAAAACTTTTGTTTATAATGTTGGTTACTCTCATTTTTACTATAATATTCGTATTTTTTATAAAACCATATAGGTCAGGGATACTGTCTATGGAAAATAAAAAGCTAGTATACTAGGCAGTAAAAAATATTTCACTCCATTTTAAAATTTACTTAGAGCACATTTAGGATTACTTAGAGCAATTTAAAAGAGTGAGATAAATATAAGAGCAAAAATTTGAAGTAATAAATATATATAAATAGCTTGACAACTTTTAGGAGTAAATAAACAGATTAATTAATTGAAATTAGGACATAAGGTAGAGCATATTTACTAACAAATAAAGAGAGGATTTAAGAAGAAATATACAAAAATAATCGTATGAGGCAATAAATAGATAAAAAATGAGAGTATTTTGTAGTAAATATATAGTGTAATAAGCAGGAATGAGGATACCAATTAGAGCACATTTAAGAATAAATAAAAAGAGCAATTAAAGAAATTGGGGTAAATACTAGAAGAATCGTGTGAGGCAATAAAAAGATCAAAAATCTTGTAAATATTCTGAAGTAAATAAGTAGTGTCATTACCAAGAATTATGTCAGAAATTAATTAAATAAATATCATAACGAAATTTGAAGTAATTTTATATTTAAGTAATAATGTAAAACAAAAAAATAGTTCAGATAACTTGAGAACATTAGAAGCAAATAAAATAGAGCAACTAAGAAGGAAATGCTTCAAATTTTAGAGCAGTGGTTTTCAAACTTTTTAATGTGAAGGCACCCAAAATCTATAATGTCAAATTTCCAACAAGTGCTTTACGATTTCTTGTAAACATTTCCAATTTGACTCAATGTCCAAAATTCTATCTTGTCTTCAAAAGTTCAATTTTTTTTTAGGAAATTTTCATTTTCATTTTTTGTATGCTGGAATTTACTTTATTCAGTTATTCAAACACATTTTTCAACAATTCTCAAAATTTAAGTTTGTGAGTAAGTGAGTAAGTAATTTTACTTTTAATTCGTAAACACGATTCAATAGTCATTCATTGGACAACCATTTGACTGTGTATGAAAAAGAAGATTCAAATGCTCAGATCCAAGAATTGTTAAAATATCTACGATGCTGCATCCTAGAACCACTGTTTTAGAGAAAAAAATTGTGGCAATAAATAGAACAGTAATTACATCCACTTAAATGAAATTTGAGCTAATTGTGAAAGAAGAAATCTGAACATTTAAATGATTTAAAAATAATGTTTTTGCTGGGTCTGAAAAGGTTGTTATTTGGAATAAAAGAATGTGTTGTTTATAAGGAGGATTTTTCCATGTGGTGATGTCCATCGGCAGGGTGAAATATTTAAAATAAATTCATAAGCGCGTTATTTCCATCATAGATCTGGGTGATCCTCGGATTTGTGGAGGGGCGATTTTACGAGTGTCGAGCCGGGCGCGATCCAATCACGCAGGTCTCCCAGCGACAATCTCACCGAGGTAAATCCGTTTTTTTCTCATTTCTCCTGCCGCCTTTCTTTCTCCATTCTCCCACCGCCTTCCTGCGCCCGAATATTTGTTTTTGCAATTCGTTTACAGTTTATGGCCAGAAAAATTACTTCAGGAACAATCAGAGAATTTTGAACGCGAAGATGGCTTCCGCTATGGCTATATTATACAGGAGTTACATAGTTTTTTATCGCGGAATTTATAGGCCAACAAAGCTGAAGGACTTTGCAGTTTTTTCAGGAGGAAAATTCAATTATTTCCAGATTCTTTCAAACGGCATTTTGCAACGACTTTTAAATGTGTACTTCTCATACCGACCCCACAATTATTTTAACTTTCTTTTTAAATTGCTGTCATTTATATTCTACTAACTCTAAAAATAACACGTGTTCCTTAATTTATCACCCTAAAATCCTTAAATTGCATTCACAATAAAATAATTAACAAACTCAATTCTAGTTGATAAACATAATGTTACTGCATTTACAATAAAAGATAATAATAATAAATTAGGCACTAATCATTGATTTTTATCAAGGATAAAAAAATACAAATTATAATAAAAATTTAATTATTTGCTACAAAACTATTAATAATAAACGAAATGTGTTCTGTATATAATAAAATCTTAAAATTAAATGACATTTATTAATTGTAATTTAACAGAAAAAAAATAAGTATTTAAAAATATATCACTAAAAGTAAAAATTCTTTGTTACTTTTACTAGTTTTATACAAATGAATAATTTTGGCATTATTAAAGATTTTGTATTCGTTTATGAAATAAAATATTTACATTGCTTTTAAAACTATTTAAATTTTTGGTGAGCTTTGAAATTTTCAATTTTAACTCTGATGACATTTCTCTAATTACATTATTCATTTTGCATTTATATAGGTATACATCATTGTTATACTGTTGTAATTTTACCATATGAAAACATCATATGTAAGTACACATTATTGTCCATCTATAAATAAAAATTGTAACACCTCATTGTAAATGCATGTAGAGTTCTGAGGAAGACACATGTGATTATTGATTACGATCCACATCATGTACAGTCGAATATTCATTTTCATTATTTTGTTGAAAGTTTATTGTTACACTAGTGCATATGTGTACATCTCATGATAATTATATCTTGGCTATTGCCATTTGATGGTCCAGAGTGCCGGGTAGAATAAACAAAACAGCGTCGCCCGCCCCCGCGACGCGTAATTAAGTTGACGCAGGCAACGCACACATGTGTGCTTATCTCGCGCGAGCAGAAGGCGCAAGGCGACACATAAGGAGCGCCTATCTGATCCAGGAAGACTAATTGCGGGGGAAGCCAATATATAACCCAAATTGTGGACATTTGTTTCGCCAATGTAATCATTTCAATAATGCACACAACACACACTTCATGTCATTTCTAAAAGAAACAACTTTAATCACTATCCGCATAGTTCTTATCTCTTGTTATATTACCAAAGCTATAAATGTGCTAAATTATGTCATTGCATATTTTAATAATAATATTATTATATAATAAATATACAGCACTAGTGATTCGGGTGAAAAGAAATATTTCTCGAATCTCGCTCGTTTCGTCTCGAAATATCTCGTCTCGGACGAGTAGTAATACACTTGTAAATAAAATTAAAATTATTGCCAAATCTGTCAGTTACTAAAGTTGTGTCACAACAATAACACACAACTTACAATAATGTAAACAATGCAACAAATTTTTACAAGTTAGCTCTCAGTTTTACAGGTTAGTAGCTTGTAAAAGTTTATTTTCAACAATGAGTATCAAAAAAATATTTTACAATATTAGGGTTGTATAATTTTTAATTTATGATTAACATAAATTTGTGTAAAACTGCATTATCCGAAAGAGTATTTTTCCTAGTGAATAAACAGTTCAAATAAATCGAGATTTACAAGTGAGTAACAAATAAAGTAAATTTCAAAGCAGTGTGTAAACTGGTGTGTTATGATATTATAAAGATATCTTATCAAAGTCATGTATAAACGTAGTAATTTTCGAAGAAAGTGATGGACGAAACTGCTACTTTTGAATAACACTATGATTAGTGATTGCTACTTTTCAATACTGTGTTTGTGATTACATTTTATTGTCGGTTATTTTAGTATTTGCAGTTACATAGCATTAGTACTAATATAAATTGTTTTGTACTTGTCTACTAATATTACTAATGTTACTTTGGCTTTATTAAAAGAACAGTAGCGAAATTGTAAGTTTGTGAAATATTAAATAGCAACAACGACCTGTGGTTATATATCAGAACTAAATAACAGTTCGTGAAATATAGCTCATCACTAGTCGATAAAAACTTTTTAAATATTGTGTTCCTTGGAAGTAATAGGGCGATAAAATTAGGTAATTACTGGTAAGGCTGAGATAATGGAGAATACAAAGAATTGATGATATTTATGATCAGGTGGTGTAATGAAGAATTGAGAGGATGGCTAAGGGCAGATCGCGAAGCCGTTCGCCTTATTTCCGACTTTGGCCTGACAGACAATTTAAACGCAAATGAAAAGTTCAGGCGCACATCTAAAGAGATGACAACGAAAATTGAGTGCGCGGCCATATTCAAACCGTGCGGAGAAATTTCATAAGGCGAGAACGCGTTTTTACACCGGAAAACGAACAACTTGCTCTGTATTTATTAAACTTAATTAAAATTTAATAGCGACGGCGCTAGCGCTGAAAGCTACGCAACTTGCACCTTACGACAGAATGTTCTACATTTCACGCATACCAAACCAATAACACTATTCCACTACAAACTAAACTAAAACTACCACCATCTTTTCAAAACCTTTCGGAAATACATGAAATACGAGAAATCTAATACAGGCTTTATTTCAGGGTTGTTGCAATTTTCCCCGACCCAAAAAAACCCGCCTGAGTTTTTTTAAATTAATTTTATTCGGTATATCCAAAAAGTTACATAACCATAAATAAACTATGATTATAAGATACTCATAATATAACATGCAAGCTAATACTGGGCAACATAACTAAACGATTTAGTTGATATACGTCTCAAAGCATGAAATATACAGGGTGTTCCATTTAAAAGTACCACCATTGCTATCTCAAAAACTATAAGAGCTACGAGGTTGGTTAAATTAGCAAAGAACCACTATTTTACAAGACTAATACAATGAGCAAAAAAATTTTTTTTTCAACCAGTGGTTCTCAAAATACGGGACACAACTTTCTTATTTTAAATGGGATCGTATGTTAATTTTTAGGTTATTCGATAGAGTATTTTTTTCTGAATTCAACGACATAACTATATCATATACTAATATAACAAAATAACTGAGAAAAATGCATGGTAGATTTATATGTATTTTATTTATATCTGGCTGAAATAAGAGTGCTTTGGATAGAAAACAATTAATTTTCTTCTTAAAACTGACAGTTTAAGAAAATAGAATTTAACAAAAAATAATCAAACAATGTTAGACAGAACATTATGTCTATGTTTTCTAACCATAGCACTCTTGTTTCAGCCAGATATAAATAAAATACATATAAATTTAACATGCATTTTTCTCAATTATTTTGTTATATTAGTATATGATATGTACATATCGTTGAATTCAGAAAAAAATACTCTATCCAATAACCTAAAAATAAACATACGTTCCCATTTAAAATAAGAAAGTTGTGTCCCGTATTTTGGGAAGCACTGGTCGAAAAAAAAAATTTTTTTGCTCATTGTATTAGTCTTGTAAAATGGTGGTTCTTTGCTAATTTAACCAACCTCGTAGCTCTTATAGTTCTCGAGATAGCAATGGTGGCACTTTTAAATGGAACACCCTGTATATGTAACTGAATTTATATGTACTCGTATTTTGTGTTAAAATAATTAAAAAAAAATAATATATCTAATTCATATATTTTGACGTTTCTAATAAAACCTAATATAACCCAAAAAAAAACAAGGTGTGTTGGTTTTTTTTGTGAAAAACTCGGGTTTTTCTCAACCTTGCATATTTCATTCAAATCCAACTATTAATGAAAATTAAAATACCTTTTAAATAATGAAAAGAAGAGACAGAGGACAGATTAAATGAAAACGATTTTACTTATTCATAAAACATTAAAGGTAGATTTTTTCACCTCTGTATAAAGTTTCAGTTACTGTAAAAATCGGTTATTAGAAAATATTACATCGAAAAACTGACGTAAATAAAAAATATATGTTATTTACTATTAACCGATGGTTAAGGTAACCGGCACTTTAACCAGAGGTGTAAAAATCTACCTTTAAAAATTAGATTTGATTCTTTCTGAATTACAATTTCTGCTACATTTCTGTTAAATAATGTGAAGAATAGAATTCAAGATGATTCAAGTCAAATTAAGATGATTTTACTTACTCCATAACAATTTAGTAGCCTTTGTAAGCTACATCTTATAGTGAAGTTTGAACCATTTGGACTCAGCTTTATTTTCAATTAGTAATAATAATCTTAGTTAGACCTTCAGAAACCATATTCCGTTTAAGTAATAATTTACCTAATTACTAAAAAAGTGATTGCGGTTCAATTTCGGAATACATAATAAGTGAGTCACAGTTGTTCGTAGATGTAAAGTCTAATGGTAAGGTGCATCAATATTACTTAAACTTTAAGAAATAAAATGTTCAATGGACCTTTTAACTATCAAAATTTCGATTAGCATTTTTTTGTTTAAGTATTGCTCAACATTTAAGCCTTGTTGTGCAACTGAGTATAAGTCATTAATTTTTTCTATCCGTAATAACATCTGTTGAGGAGTTATAAAATAAATAAAACTTTTATGATTAAATTGTAAGGATTAGAATATCTTGAAATGCACAGGAAAAACAGAGGGTCTTTGTTATTTATTTGCTCGTGTATATCTGCCTAGTTAATGTAGGAACTGAGAGAGTACATTTGTATCGGCATTGAAGGGGAAGCTGCGTAAATCCTGAAAGACACGCCCACGCATTCCTACGCGGTTAAATATTACACAATCAGGCCGATTGAAAGGAAATCACAAAAATAAGATCCTCTTAAGCATCGCCAAATCACCATAAATATCACTGATTACACATCCTATAAAAATCTCCATCCCAATGAATACCCCATAAAATTTTACATTCCTAACCGAATTACTGCTGCAATAAATATTTGCCAAAGATATATTCCACTTCGATGGCGATTAAAATCTCGATATTCTGCCAATAAAGATATAAACTGCAGCAATAGTTGCCATGTTATTATGCTGTAAGTGCAATGTGAGGAAATCAATTCTAAATGGTATTTTTTTGTTTAGTAAAGCGTGAAACAAATGCTGATTCAAAGCACACTGTGCAGAAATACTAAAAATGAAAAATGACATTCAATAACATCAATGCCTCCCCGTATTTTTTATCGTTTTATTAAATTTTGTAAATTTAGCAGTTTGTGTTGATCCTGTTTTGTTTGAGCGGTTTGTGTTACTGCAGCGAAAGGAAACAGTGAATACAAGACAATTAAAACATGTCGGGAAACCCTTCAGTGCTTGTAATCTGGTCAAGTAAAGTGGTGAGGTCAAATATTTCCTTCCTAGGTCAATACCATGTATTTCTCATATTTCTTTTTATTACGTTCAACTTCAATTACTATTCATATCAACGTATACAATTTTATACTATTATTTTTTCAGATATTCATGTTTCGTTGTATCCATTTTTAAATATTCATAATTTTTATCTTTATTAATACCAGGTAGGTGTATAAAATATTGAATAGCAATTACAACCTATGACTTTTTTGAGGAAAATAGAAGAAAGGTAGTTTTATTGAAAAATATAGGGATATATAATCTTTTCATTACAAAATCGTTTTGTCTTTCAATTTTTGAAAGACATCTTGACTTCAGAAAATATGTGTCATCTTGAACTTTAAGTCTCGTCGTTAGAGTTAAAATTATAAGAAAACACTAAGAATTTATTGTAGACCTTAGCACTAAAGAGTTTTAAAAAAGACAACTTCCAAAACTGTTTCCAAGAGTTACAAGTACAATGAATTAGATGTTTCTGCAGTAATGAGGAATAGGTTGTCCATACGTCGTATATTAGGTATTCTGGACTGGCTAATATTACTACCATACTTCGTTACTCTGCTTACTTTTGTTTAATATGTTTTTAATATCCTGAAACAGGTAACCTTTTAAAATACTGATCTTCAATAATTTCATCTATCCAACAAAAATATAATTTTGATCTTAACCAAGTGAAAATGGAACACGCTTATAACAATGACAATGTTTTATGAGAAATAATGCATCCGATATATAATTTACAGTGTAAGGTATTTAAGATGCCGTTATAACACTTTTTTAAATACTGATCTCCAATAATTTCATACAGCTATCAAAAATGTAAGTTAGATCTGATTGAATTGGAAATCCGATATATAATTTAGGCTAAACTTGAGAACCAGGTCTTGTCCAGTCTCTGTCTGTATACTAGGTTCATGTTAGTCCCTCTATGTATACACTAGGTTCAGGTTAGACTGAAGTGTAAGGTGTAGTGGTCTCACCTCGTTGATGTGCTTGTAGGTCTTGATGAGGTCGACGGAGAGCTTGCGCAGCGGCGCGGTGTGCGGCTCGCGGAAGCGCAGCGGGATGCGGGCCTGCATGGCCTGGATGTCCTGCGGCGTGCCGGCCGCGCCGAGCGACGCGCCCAGCTGCTCCTCGGCGATGAGGCGGCCGTACAGCGGCACGTGGCGCGCGCCGCCGCCGCCGCGGCCTCCGCACTCGCCCACCGCCACGCCGCCGGTGCCTCCCGGTACTGCAACACAACACACAACGTTACCACTGTTGTACTAGCACAGAATGGGTTTATACAGAAGCGGCAGTAAAACAGAGAAACGAAAATTAGAGAGCCACATTACTCACTACTCTTGTACCATTAAGTACTAGCACAGAATAGTTACTTACAGAAGCGACAGTATGACAGAGAAACGAAAATTAGAGAGAGATGGGGAAAGTCAACAACTTTAAAGGGCTCATTGTTTAAAATCGGAATTCGTCACATCTTAGGGAGAGATAGGGGAAGGGAATAAATTTAAAGGTCTAAACAATGCTCCAAGGTCATAGAACTGAATAAAGTAACATGAAAGGTACCGACACGGAGTGTCGCTTCTGTATGTAACTATTCTATACTACTGATGTAAGACAATATGATGTAGACATCATATAACTTCTTTCTACATTTTTTTTTGCTGCACTTTATTTAAACTTATTTCTTCTGAAGGTGAGATTCGATACTCCAATTAGTCCCACATACAAATTTCAGCATTGTACGACTAATCGTTCTTGAGTTACACGAAAAATTCAAAAAACCATTCGAGCAAAGTGTCCTTGCTGATTGCAATGTAAAATTGAGGTATAAAGGGAGTTGAAAAACTCATATTGTTAGCCAATGGTGCCAGTACAAAACTTTTTTATTTTTAAATGTTTGACTACCTGATGAGTCCATGGATATACTTTGTTTCCTGTTTTTATATTTCTCATCGTACAATCGCTATAAAATGAAATAAGTCACTTGTTTATTCCACTATTTTAATAAAAAGTGCTACACTATTTTTTCATTTGAATCAAACTAAAGATATATACACACAATGAATAGAAGGTAAGTATATTCAGTGGTTACTTTGGACTACATTTACGATAGACACATAGTCGCAAAATTAAAATCAAAAACAAATATGTACTATTTTTTTTTATATTATTGTACCCACTGCATCATAATTTGGTAAATGTGATGTAGACAGTCTTGTCTTTATATGATTATTAGGATCTCGCTTCGGTCGAGAGAATATACAAGTAAAGAATTTATACAAATTTTAAAAAACTGACCTAACGTAACTGTGTGTAATTTACAGTGGGTATTAATAACAACAGGTTAGAAAATCTTATTTTACTACTAAATGATTTAAATTTAAAAAGTAGTTACCAAATTTACTTTGTTTAAAAGATATGTTTACCTCCGAACCATAAAGTGTCGCCATCATCCTGATAGTAAGTAAGAGGCTCAGAGAAAATTTCTTCCAACGTACACGGAAAACACATAAGACTTTAATTTCATATTACAAATATATTACACAAATAAGTCACTTATATTAAACACACTATATAATAATTAAATTTTCTTCTATTTGTAGAACTGCGTTAAAACTAATCTTAAGTTACATTTCTTCGCCATTTTGTTCTTATTTTGTTTGAATTCATTAAACAAAAACAATTTTTGTAAAATTCCATAAACGTCAGTGTCATTTAGAAAATACGAAATTATAAAACAAGTGTATCGTTTATTGTTTTTTAGATGACTATATTTTCCAGTTTTTGTTTAATTTATATGATATCGATATAATAAATTCGTTCGAAGAATAAAACTAGAAAGACAAAATAATAATGCGTGTTGGCCAGCTAAGCAGATTTATGCTTCCAGGTCAGGAATGATTTATTTTGTAGACGCTGTCCAGACCAGTATTGGAATAAATTTCCTTGTTACAAATAACACTTACTATTTACTACTATTATGGATGGATTCAGTAAAATCAAATTCTGTTCTATCATAACAGAATATAGAGCAGAAAATTGAAAATATCAGGACGATTTCTATTTTTTCAGAGGTAGTAAACGAAATTGGAATTAAGATTTAAATAAAAAACGAAACTTGAATTTAAAAAGTTTGATAGGAACTAACACCAAAAACAAACGGTTTTCATAGTTTGATCTTCTGAATACGTCAAAATTTTTTTGTTCAGAAACCATTTTTTTAGTTAAATACTTAATTTTCAGTTCTAATTTTTAACAATAATTTTAAATAATTGTTTACCAAGTTATTAGCTGGATAGGTAAGGAAAAACATTTATTTATGTTGTATTTGTTACAAAACATGTTTTTGTTGGAATAAATTGTGGACAAATTCTGTCTTAACCGTCAAATATGGAATATAAATAAAAATCTCTGGCGAGATCTCGCATTATTTGCAGGCATCGCTTTCAGCTCGTCTTGTCAAAATAAGCTCACTCTCGTAAAAGTTCCGTTTCTGGACTAGTGATACAAATAACTATTACAACCGAATTCACTATTAGTCCACTGATTATTGACCAAATGATCAACATTTGTTCATGATTTGTTCTAATTTACCAACTTGATTCACAGTTTTGTTTATATTTTTGATAGTTCATATAATTTTACGAGTGTGAATTAACTTTCTGTTACTTTTTGTTGAAATATGGCGTATAATTATATTTTTCATGTCTGAAAAAAAAAATGATAAAAAAGTACGAAAAAGAGAAAAATTACATCCATTCATAAAAAATTGTAAAAATTAAAATATTTTAGATTAATGTTAACAGCCAAAATCTTATATACATAAATAAATATGTCAAAACGTCAAAACGAGGATCAAAACTTGATTAATGGAATACAACAGATCAGTTGATCACTGAATTTTTTTACCTGTAAATAGAATTGATTCATGAATCAAAGTTGATCAGTGGATCCTGCCTTAATTAAGGATTAATAATTCTAAATTATAATTTTGTTATTGTGTGTAGATCGCACAGAAAACAAGCATTGCGGACAGTAATTAATATTATTTCCAGGATATATTGTTTTATGAGTTATGTTTTTTTAATAAATATTGTGTATTGACGTGGCGAATTTAGTTTTCATATTTTGTGGCATAAATTCAAAGATCCCAGACCAGTAAATCCAAGGTCAGGGCAATAATTTTTAATACGTCGCAGTAAGTCAAGTTGATGGCATCCCCGGACATAATCTGATTTATTCGGATGGGATTTTATTTAGATTTTTTTTTATCTAGCATGAAGCATATGTTGGGCATTGAGTGACCACTGTAGAGAGATATTAAGTGGATGTAACGACGGGGAATATAATGGCCGGGCTATAATTCTCACCCACGAAGCATTGCAGTTTCAACCTCTCAAGATTGAATCATTTATGGGCTATTTTGGTCGTTTATCCAGCCAATAATGTTATCACGACAGATACATCAAAAACCAGTGGAGGAAATCGACTTGGATCGCTCGTTGGATTGCCTACTGCCCGTCGATTTACACATTTACGATTTCCGGGACAGGGGAGGATTCACACAACATTTTTTTCCATAAAACGAATGTCATTTGGAATATCGTCAGCTAGATTACAATGCTGTAAAAACGAAATATTCTGTAAACTCCCGGGATTCAATCTGTTTATTTACTGATACTCTCGATCCATTTCAGCAAAGCAAAAGTTAAGTACGATAAAAAAAAAGTTGTTATAGAGGAGGATAGAAAATGTCAAAAAACAAAAAGATATAAATGAAACGGATAAAAATATCAACACTGGCAAAAAAAATATTATTACACAGAATTGCATTGAATTGAATCAATCAAATTAAATTGATTTTTTTTAAATCTTTGGTTAAATAATATGTTTCTTTACTTCTGTATAAATATATCCCCATTATTTCAATTTTTTCGATTAATTATAGTAGCCATATTTCAGGATAGTGGAACATTATTCATAATTCACTCTTCTCGGCAAATCACAGAACCAGAAATAAATTCACGTTTATTTTAAATCTGTCATTTTTTTGGATCACTCTTTCAATGGTCGTCTCACAGCAGACGGTATAGACATTAGTTATTTTGTCATTTTCTAAAATACTTATGCTAATTTCCGAATTTTCAGGACTACAAGAAGTATAGTATTATATTCGGGATTATAGTCATTATTCACTCAGATGAGTTGAATCTGTCGCATACGGCTCGTGATGCAAATTTCATCTTCGCGAATAATGTCTATCATAAACGACTTTAATGATGTCCTGCTTTCAATGCATAACATAGAAATTTATGGAATAATATATGATATTAGTATAATTTATTTTGAAATGTGAAATAGTAAATTTCGGTTATAATGACATGGAAGGGACTCCTATAATTTCATTGTAATAGCCACAAGTACGACGTTATAATTGTCGCTATAAGCGTTATTGATATAAATGGGTTTAACTGTATTTTTTTATTGTATCTTTAAATAATTACTTATTTTTCACAATAAGTATTTTTTCTTAATAAATTATGTTTTTGTTAGCATCAAAAATTTAATATTTATTTTAAAAAATACCTATCGGATTGTTATAAGACACATCATTTAATAGGAGATCTGAGTAAAACATTTGTTTGGTAAGAGGGAAGATAAAAACTTTGGAAATCCGAATAAGGACAGAAAAATCAGAATAGGGAAGGAAAGTTGGGTATTGAATTCATCAATATTACCATGAATAAAGTTACACAGAAAGTACACTAAATACATTTTTCTACTCCTTACTGTATATTAGCAACATTCCTTCATACTACCATGTACGAATAAGTACGTATAAAAGTCAAAAAAAATATAACTACAATTTTTTTTATATCTAATATCCTTAGATACCTGATGATGTCCGAAAAGACGAAAAAATCTCCATTATATTCTAACAATGAAAGGTAGTTCAAATGTAAATATTCTAGAAGATTCGTTGACTTCGTGCGTTATGGAAATGTGTTGCACTTGACTCTTCCATTTTTAATCAGGTTTTTGTTTAATTACCGGAACAATAACGTACCGTTTAATAAGTTTTAATCCGTATATCCTGTTAATTTATAAAGATAATGAACTTAAGTTGATTATGGCACACGAGCATTGAAGTCAGTCTTGATATATTAAACGTGGAAGAAAATATTGAAGACGTTGTCTACTATACAGAACCTCATACCTATAAAAGAATTGTATGGCTTTAAAATTGTCTATACTCTGTTTTTAAACTATATACAGTAACTAGGAATCCTAGTGAGAAAATCAAAGCCTGTGACTGGCTGTTGCGCCATTTCTTGAAGCCGCATTTAACCAGACGAAATTTAAGGTTAACCTTCTCTAACTTAATTGAAACGTCAAACTCTCGGAAGTTGTCAAATCAATTGTTGAATTTGTACGTGTTTGTCGTTTCATTGCTCTTTTTGGGACATTTCCCGAATAAAACCAGTTCTTTTCAGAACAATTAGTATTTCACTAACGCTGTGTAAGTAGTTTATCTATCATAGTTTTGGATGATGAAAATATAACCTGGATAATATAAATTCTGACGTGACCATGAAGGTCACTTCATTTCTCTCGCCAAATAAATCTAGTGATTTTTTTGGTAACTTCTAGCGGTGTAAATGTAACTTCGTCTAGTGCGGCCTATAGTTTAAAAACGAAGTATAGTAGAAAACGGCTGGAATAGAGGTAATAAAAATTAGTAGAAGAAACAGTTTAGGCAAAGTGTCTTATGCAGAACAAACGAGGAGCGATAATAAACACTATTAGCATGGCCGTCCATGTTTTAATTACCTCGTTGTTAATTAATAAACATTTGGTATAAACATTAAAACTACGCCAGCAACGCCTGCTAGGATCCAACGCCCCACCAATTCTTGTTTATGATGTTGTTTGCAATTCATGAAAACACGTTCACAGTTGCCTGTAATATTTATGGGGCAAATAGTCCCATGTGCATTACGCAGTTATTTTTCAACCTGTCAACTGGAAATGAGCTTACATAATGTCGCCCGATTTTCGCCATCATGCCCCCAACAACCGATTATTTGCCTCCAAGACAAATACTGCAACAGGGGTACACCAATTGTAAACACTACTTTTACACATTTCCCTAAACACAAGCTTTTCAGTTTCAGGTTTCTATACTGAATATATTTTCCATAAGTAATGCAGATTTACCAGTTTTATGATATTAAGCTATTGTTTACATAGATAAAAGTAAACAGGGGAACTAAGTCATAATTGTATACCATATAACTTGACAAGTCAGTGTGGTAATTTAAATTTACCGTCCAGAATTTTTAAATAACATGGGACAATTGACATGCCATATCAACCCATACAGATTGATCACAAAAACGTTTCTCCTTTACAAGAGGATTTTATAAAATAATATTTATTAATAACGTGAAACCGGTAAACTATTGAACGAACAAACTGTCTTAGGTATGTTTAATAGCTATTACGGAAAACCATTATCATCTTTAACCACAGGAATATTTTGGTCAGCGATGAAATTGCTAATGAACTTTATTTGTTTCCAGAGAAGTTTTCCAAAATAGTATATTGTGTATTTAGTAGGAAAAGTATCGTAAGTAGTCCCGGTCTTTGGTGGAAATTATGGAACCTCGTAGGCAACACAAGTCTCTTCTTACGTGGTATACATACTATTCTTTTTCTATCAGTTTATATTTAATAATAATGAAATAAATATGATTGTATTTTTATTTACGAAAACAATGGACTGTATCCTGTACAGGAATGCTTTGTCACCAACCGGAAAAATATTCTCGGACTGTTATTTTTTGTAGCCTAAAAACTACACTAAAATAAGGACAGTTGTCAGTTTTCGTCTGAACGAGGAATAAAATTAATTAGGTTATTTAAGTTACAAGGAATATAAGTACGTCTTTATTTCCGAGGAAGTTGTAATACACCGAGGTCCTTTCGAAGATGTAAAGATGTACGAGTTATGTACGTTCCATGTTGCTTATTATATTTTTCGAGCTATTGAAAGATAGCGTTAAATATTTAAAAATTCTGCCTGTTTGACATTTGTCATTAACAATATTATTATTTTTACATATGTTGTATCTCCTAAGCGGAGCATAGGGCAACCGAACTCACCGAGTCGCAGTTCTAACTACCGAACTGTCGGTTGTTTAATTTGCCAGTGCTACTTCTATTTAAGAAGTATAGATAGCAAGTCTAAAGTTGCTATATTACTATTGATTTATTTAATTCTAAACAAATTACTTACTTATTTCAAATCATAGATATAAAGGTGCATCTTACTTCATCGACGATAGAATGCGATGCTAGGGTTGAGCGAAAATCATCATCTGCCTTCCTTACCATATTTTGTGAAACCTAATCTGTTTTTGAACACTTTCACACGAATCCATGACAGATAATAAATTTTATAAACAATAACTAGCACGTCTCGATTCTGGATCGAAGATTAAGTGTCTAAACGGTCAGGTTTACAGTGAAACATATTGTTTCACGTTCACGATATTTTATATGTGAAAACTTTCTAATATTAATTTAGGAATAGTTATTTGAAATGTAGCGTTCGGGATGTAGTTTGATGCCTTCGTGAATGTTAATTTGAATATAGAAGTTTCTTGCGTGAATTCGTCATAGCACTCTGGATCCGGTTTGCACATCACGTAGTCACTATGTTGTGCGACACTTCGGATGTATAAAGTATTGTTTTTAGCGTGCGCGGTTTTTTCACGCGTTGCGCCATTTTGAAACTCGTTTGTTTGGCGGCGCCACAGTCGCGGAGATTTACTGTTGTGAATTTATTGCTCCGCTGGCCTGAGATCTAGCCTTGCCTCCACTCTTTTTAACTCCGGACCTCCGACTTTCTCGCTCGTGTTTTGTTTATTAGATGCTTGACGTGAGTGTCATAGCGAATAGTATCATCGTTTTATTGACGTGGCGTTTTTTCAACACTTTCATGTAGTTTCACGCTTTTTAATTGTTTATTACTCTTTTGTAAATTACTTTTGTCGAAAATATCTGTCGCAAAACTCTTCTTTTTCTTCTTTTGCAGACACGACAATCAAAATTGATATGAAATAAACATAACAATTAAGAACTTTTAGAACAAGTTTTTTAACATCATCGTATAATTTTATTATTTAAAAATGTTTACAATATTAAGTTTTTAGTATGTTTTATGTCCTTTCTTCCCATTTTCGCCTCTTTGGCTACCAAGTTGTTTTTACCTCCCGCCTATCAATTAAAAATATTCTAAACAATATTTTAAAACTAAATATTTAATGTACTAAAGAATTTTTTAATAGATTTTTCCACACACGTCATTTTCACCCAATCAGAATGCTTCATTTGATGACTATAGATAGTTTTTCAGTGAAGAAATTTGAAAGCCATAGTATCATAGTCATAGTTACATTTTGTTGATATCAAAATGTTTATGTTGGAATGTTGTCATTCGTGAAATAATCAAGCGAATATAATTCGAGCTATGAATTTAATAGGTAAAATTTACTCATAATTCCTGTGAAGTAACGATAACTCGGGTCAAAAATGACTCTTAAATCACTCCAGCTTCGCTAAATGTCGATTTTGACACTCGTTTGTTTGTTAATACGCAACAACTAATTGTAATTTTTTCCAATAAATTCATGGCTCTTATTATATTACTTATGAATATATTACTACAGTAGCGGGAGGTAATGTGTTGAACACATCAGATTTTTTACTTTAAAATCATTTACCGTCAAACGAAATCGAAATCAGTACTAATAATCTTTTCCTTCGAATTATCTACTGTTTTCCTCTATATTCCTTTGACTATGATCCCAAAATTGGAAAAAAAGTCTAAAAGAAACATACGGTAGTACAAAAGAAAAGATAACCAGGTATGGTTTCACACCTGACATCGAAGAAACTTGTAAAATACTAACATATACAATGCCAAAGAGGGTTGAAATTATTATCAGTGTTGCGACGAATACTAGTTTAAATGAATAGCCGAATAACGAATATCCAATGAAATTTTAATCAGTAAAGCCGAATAGTACAGTTTTCTATAAACTGAAAAACTGATTTATGGTTTCGTTGTTATTTTTGATAATTACTAAATTTCATTATTTTTGTTCCAAGAAAAATAAATGATTTACCGCCAAACAATATAAATAAACTAACTAAACACCCATACATATATCTTCTTTAAAATTTATGAACTATAATTGTATAGATGAACATAACAAAACAACGATGAAGTTCACATATTTCTTATAACCGAATATTCGGTATTAAAATTAATTATTTAGCCAAATACGGAATAATTCCCAGCTTTAATGATTATTAAGGAAAGGAGCGGCAAAAAGTATTAAAAAAAATAAGTTGGCTTAAAATAAAAAATGACTCACTGTTCTTAATTTGCACAAGGATGTTTTGTAAGTTCGTATGTAGAAAGCTTCCCAGAAAAGTTGCAGTGTCATTATTTGATGGATGTGTACCATATTTTGTCGGTTAGTGAACTTTGGAAATAATGTAAGCACAACATTTTTCTTTATATTGAAACAAATTTCGCCAATGGAAAATTCAATAATAGTTATTATATACGAGGATAATTTATGAAACCATCGTTCAAAATGTGGGAAATAATAAGTAATGAAGGGCATTTATAAATTTGTCGTTGATAATTTGCACATTTCCAAGAGACGCCCACGTGGCAGGTGACCTATGACCTTTGGGGGAATCGATGAAATGCGTTGCTACTGCAAACATTTCATATTCCGAAATTTTAATCACATCTGTGTTTGCTGCATTCTTTGTGGACTGCATAATTTTTTATTCATCCTACATCGCTTCTCTCGTAATATTATTTTAAACCAACGCATGTCACATTTTTTACTGGTGTAACCTAGATATTTAAGTTTTATTTTCTCCTTTTTTTGAAAAGTAAATTTTTATATACGACCACAACAAAGTTTTTAATTCTTTAAAGCCACAAATACACAACTAAAATGAGTACGGAATATCATACGGTACCTACATATTTCAGAAAATGTGAAATATTATCTTCATTATTAATTTTAACGGAGTATATGCAGCCTACAGCCTCTGCAACTTATATAGTGGACACAGTCATTCGATTTGGAACTAGCTAACCAAGTGAACCATCACTCTATGTTGATTTATTGTTATTAGTTCATTAATTAATTATCAACTGAAACAAGAATCAAGTTGATCCGTAGATCAACCTTTGTTTTAATTCATCAATAGTCATTTTTGTTTGACATATGACGAATAATTATATAAAAACGAGAAATTACATCGATTCATATAGATTTCAGAAAATTAAAATAAATAGATTTTTATAGCCAAAATCTTGTATCGAAATGTCAAAATGTGGATCAAATCAGATAATCATGATCAAAACTTGATTAATGAAATACGACGGATCAGTTGAGATCAATAATTTTTTAATGGTGAATTGAATTGATTTATGAATTAGAGTTGATCAGTGGATTAAGCCTTGATTAAGGAATAGTGAATTCGGCCGTTAGATTTAAATAATTTACCTTTTCACTTCACGGTTAAACTTATTTTAACTAACTTCCATAGCAACATGTCATTCCTGATAACGTCTGTTAATTGGTTACCATTATCAACGGGAATGTATCCAAATAATTATCCTATTAGCAGGGTAATTATGAAAAACAGAAATTTCATATATATTTAGTCGTCTAGCAACTGTTAAAAATCTGAACCGTCAAGTGAAGTGTCACATTTTACAAATAATTAAGCATTATTTGAACTTACTTGCTGCTAGTGTCGCGAAAAATATAATCAGCGACTCGGAATGTAAGTACTCCATATAACTATTCTCGTAGGGTAACATGAACTTCGGTTCCGCAGGCTTCTCCTCAGTACATACCTTCTCGAAAGCTATAATGTACTTACATTCCTTGTAGCTAAAGTAACTATATAAACGTCGGTTGATAGAAAAATAACGCATTGAAAAACTGAAGTTGTCATAAGTAATGTAATAGGAGCCATTAATTTATTAGAAAAAAATACGAATAGTTGTTGTTACTTCGCAGGAATTATGAATAAATTTTACCAATTAAATTCATAGTTCGAAATATATTTGTTTGATTATTGCACGAATCACATTAGTTCAAACATGAAAAATATAAATCGATGCAATAGTTTTCAATTGATCGCTGGTTAAGGTAACCGCCATTTTAACCAAAAGTGAAAAAATCGGTCCTTAGTAATACAACAGGTGGTAAATGGCTAGTCGCTGCAAAAATTCTACATTTTTTAAAGACTTTATTAAATCGGCAGGTTGATTCGATACAAGATTTGGTGAAACAAGACAGGGAAAGAATAAGTTTTTCATTTAGAGTAATAACGTGGGCAATAACATTTTTATTTGAAAACTTGTTACTTTCCGTATTTAAGAGTTTATGTGGCGATATTTTTTATTCCCAGTAAAAATCTGAAAGCTTTTAAATATTCCTATGTAAGCATCGTTGATGTAAAAGCCGGAAAGTCGTATTTGTCGATCACGTAGATAAAATCCCAGGCGGTGACCTGGAGGGTCGGATCGGGATCCTGTAGGACTCCTCAGTAATCCAAGTCACGGACAGGTTTTATATTCATACCGACAGCACATATTTTACTTCATCGGCACTTCAAGCACGCGTCAATTTGTTGTTTAATTAAAACACGGTACACGTGAAGCCGACTTTACAGCGCCCTTCTTCCAGGACTCCTCAAAGGATCGCGCGCTCCTGTCCTTCCAGGAACACATCACCTTATTCCTTTCTAATTCCTTCAATATTTAATAGTAAAAACTACCTTCATTCCCAATATAAAATAAGATTGCAGAAAATGCAGAATTTTGTTTCGAATCCCGTTCGAAGCCCATTTGTTTTTTTTTTACAATTTCCTTGTCTCTAACTCTTTAAATAATTATAAACAGTTATAATTATATATTTATATTAAAATAAGACTACATATATCCAGATATTATTATAATTATTATGAGTTGTAAGACTTATGCAGTTTTGTAGTGGGACCTGTAAGACATTTTGTTTCTATCTTTTCCTGGAGTATATTTGTACTTTTTATACACCATAGCATTTTTTTCAGGATTATACAGTATATGTTCTGAGGTTTTCTCATCTTCTTGACAGCAGCAATTGTTTTTTTTTTGCGTAAATAGTATTTTAGATCTTAATGCTTAGTGGTAAAGACCTAGAACTCCAGTGAAAGTCTGGATTTTTTTGTCTAACTCTTTATGTTTTACCGTAACACCAAGTTGAGCATTCCAGGTTTTTAATAGATGAATCTTAGCAACAAGTTGAGTATTTTATTTGTTAATAGTTAACGATTTTGGGAATTGAATCCTAAATTTCACCCTTAATTCTTGAAACTTTCTACCTTTCGGTGTAAGATTATCGGAGTAGAGCGGAATTAGCAGAAGTAAAAGTGGAAGTCGTCAGAAATGTAGTAAAACTATTTCCTTTACGTGTGAAAGCTGGACAGCAACAGAAAGATAAAGAAGTAAACTAAAGAGCACTGAGATGAGGTTTTTGACAAAAATAAAAGGAAAAACGAGAAGAGATATGATAAGGAATGCCAATGAAGGTGATGATAAAACAGGGCCAACTAAGGTAGATGGGATATTTACAAAGAATGGACCAATATAGACTAACAAAGAGTATATGAACCGAGAGAATTTGGAAAAAGAAAAAGAGGTAAATCCAGAAAAGCATGGAAGGATGAAATAAAAAAGGCAACTGAGAGTAGAGGAATCAAGAAAGAAGAAATATCACAGGAGGCAAGGACAGAAGACATTGGAGAGACATATGGAAGAACCTACCCTAATTCTGCTAATTCCGCTATCTAATATTTAGTTAGAATTGATTCTAGAATAATACTTCTAGAAGGTCTAGTAAAGCAGAGAGTAAACTAGAAATAATTATTTTCGTTTCATTTTAGAACAAGTACATTTGTTACTTGCAAAGCCATGATCATAGAAAATATAGCAACGAAAGGAAGAAAATTTATATGAAGAATAAGGTAGAATAATAAATTCAGTCAATTTTAGAACGTTCTATTGAGCTAATAGGAAAAATGTTTTTTTTAGTCTGTTATCTGCATTAATTGCAAGACCCTTTTTAAAATCCAATTAGATACAATTTAGAATTACTCCTATAATTGTGCTTGGAAACTCCTATCCGTAGAAGGCCTAGTAAACAAGAAACAGAACTTCTAAGCGGAATGTTTTCCCTCGTCTTTAGCGAAGCCCGTTGCGAAATCCGGCTTGGGCCCTAAGAAATCCACCCGGTCTGGTTGGACGGTAGTGTCTTACGTTAAATGCGTCATAAACGTTTTGATGTTAAGCGTAAAATTCTGGTGTGGCGGTAGTAAATGTGAGCTTTTAGTGCCTGTATCCCGACAGAGCTTGCGTCGGGAGCTGCTCCCTCTTCCAATCACGTGGGGCCGATGGAGGGGCGCAACAGTGTGATCATGACCTACTCGATTACTGCTACAACACTATCAACCTGCACTACCACCAGTTTGCTACCATAGCATTGTTGTTAACAAACAAATAATACAACGCTTGGGTTATCCATGTTTATTTACAAAAATGATAATCTTTTCATCTGTTTGGACATCATAAGACTACATGTAAATGTCAATACGTTTTTGTGCTGTAATATTTTACTTTATTAGCAAGGTAAAACAGTTTTTATTGTTGATAAGAAGAAATGACTGGCGAGTTGTTACCTTAAAGCAATGAATCAAATTACAGTATTTTACTTTATTAGCAAGGTAAAACAGAGTTTACTTGTGATAAGAGGAAATGATTGGTGAACAGTATAGGCGAACCTGTCACCTCCTTGAAGTTTTAAAATAAAAAATACCTTGCGCATACTGTACAATAGTTTATTTGTATTCAATTGTAATAGCTATTTTCAAACCTAGGGCTGTTATTAGTAACCGTCGCAGATGTCAATTGAGTTCCCGCTCAAAGAGCAAGGATTTTAAGATTTCTAAGGCCTGGTATGATTCATAACATGTGATTTGTTCCCTAGTTTACCGGTTTCACGTTATTCACACATATTATTTTATAAAATTAGCCTGTAAGTCACGTTTTCGTGATCAAGTTTTTATGGGTTGATATTATATGACAATTGTCCCATGTTATTTTGACATTTCTGTACGGTAATAGCTATTAACATACTTAGGATAGTTATGAATATCATAACCGCCATGGTTTGTTTAATAGTTTATCGGTTTCACGTTATTAATAAATATTATTTTATAAAATTATCTGTGAGTAACGTTATCGTTTTATCCAATTGTCAGTAGGGTAATAATATTACCGTACATGCTATACAATTATTATGACTTACTTTTGTCAATGTAAACAAAGGTTTAATATCCAGAAACCGATAAGTAAAATTAAAATTAAAACCAAATTCTGACGGTTACTAACGTGTCAAAAATTTATATGACTGGGGCAAAACACAGTTTTCAATAATGTAAACAATGCAAAGACAAACATGTAAAACTGACAGTTCAATAAAAATATACGGTTTACAAAAGAGTAACAAATTATAAAACCAAATCTTGTCAGTTACAAATGTTGGTGTCAAAAATTTTCAATGGTAATGTAAATAGGTAATGAAACTATTAACTATTAAATTTTTACAAATTAGCTCCCTATTTCACAGGTTAATAGTTTGTAAAGGTTAGTTTTCCTGGTGAATGAACAGCTCAAATAAATAACGCTTTACAAATGAGTAACAATTAAATTAATTCCGGTTGACCAATTGTAATCAGAATCTAATCAGTTTATCATACATAAATATAACTTTTACAAAAAACGTATTCTTGGGTCTTTAATACGTGTTCATATGTTGAAAATTCACATTCGACAATTTTGACTAAAAACAATACCGCCCTCTTTTACATATTAATAGGCGGGAGGTAAAAACCGATGTTGTTGTCATGGTTATAAATATAATTTACGGAATGTATCGTCGAACCTGTATATTCAATTACTTGCCATTAAATTTCACTTAAATAAACCACGTTGGATAATAACAGTTTGTTTGAGGAAGGAAAGCAGCAATCCCACAATCAGATATCAATAATAACTAAAATTTTCCAATCGCGGTAGATGGGTGAAAATGAGTCTTATAAATCAGCAAATAAACCTGTAAGCGTCGTCCTGATGCAGGATAAATCATCCGGGCCTGATTAGCACGTCGGCCAGCGGAACGGGAAACTCGGCAATTAAAAACTCCAGGGCTGTGGGTTGCTGCATCCAGTGCAAGAACTCCGAACACGTACAACATTGCACTGCATACACTAACAAGAAACGTGCGCCAATCCAGGCTATAAATTCTCTAAGTACAGCCCTGTCTCGGCCACAAGTCATGAAATAAGATAATTATCCATATATCATAACCGTGCAGTTGCACATGCGAGCCAGGCCAGGATTTAGGCTCAATCTAACTTTGGACAACAGTACATCATTTACAAACCATTCCTTAATACAACTCCATAAACTACATTTTTTTATTTAATTTAGAAGTTTTATTATTTATATTGCATCCTAAATCTGTAAAAAAAATTGAAAATTATCATAGATTTTGATATTTTATATTAGACAAAATCAGTAGCCAATCAAAATTAAGCTCTTTTCGTTTCATCAAACTTGATTGCGAATTCTTCCTCTTTCGCTATTTAAAGCATCGATATTTGTTAATTCTCTGGACATATATACTTGCCTTTTAGTTTGGCTAATTACTCAAATTGTATTTTTGTTTGGTTAATAGTTAATGTCATTAGAAATCGAACGTCAAATCACAAACTATGCTTTGTTCAAGCCGAAGTAAACTAAATGGTAAGGAATGTAAGTACATTATAACCTTCGAGGAGGCATGAACTGAAACAGTCTTCAAAAGCTACTAGTGACATCTAGGTCTATATAATATATATAACGAAACATGTTAAAATATCAGTATTATCAGTATCAGAATTTATATTCTCTCAACGACAAATAACGTTATAGTGTAACGTTGTTTGTTACGTTATGGTTACATGACGTTATAGGTACATAAAGAATGGGGTATCGTTACGTTACATTTTCCATCCCTGCTAGTATATATTTATATATAATTTTTCTTGCTAAACTGTACAACAGTGCGTTGTCAATTGTAATCAAAAAATAAATGATATCAGAAATTTACGATTTAAGTTGCTATGGAAATAAGTAAGTTATACTTAGGTCAACGGTGGTGCAAAAATATTGTTGAATTAAATAAAGTCTTATGTAGTTATTAACTTTAATATTTTTAAGAAAATTAGCCAATTTAGCGAAACTTATTGAAAACATGAACAAAATTGTACAATGAATTCCTTGAACAGTTATCTGTCTCTTATTTATTGATGGTTCAATAGATTTTATAAAAAAAAACTGATTATGAAAACGTAGAGAATAGTATTAATAAGGAGGTTTGTAGTTAATTAGAATCCATAAAGAAAATCTTAAGTTGAAATTGCTAATAAAAGCGTATGCATTTATAGTCTTTATATCTTTTTAAGGATATACTTCACATCAAAAAGTTACGTAAACATAAACGTATGAACTTCTAATAGTACTAGTATATATTTATTAATTACATATAATGTAAACAACAAGCAAAGATAAATAAAATTAGTTAACTAGAAGAGTTGATTCTCATTGGATGTACGATAGAGCATCTTGTAAAAAAGCGATTATTGAAATGTCAGACTTAGAATAGTATTAATAAGAGGGTAAGGTAATTGTTCTTGGGAAACGAGGCGGCTATGGTGGGTAATTTTCGGACATTTATATGCTAATGCCGGTGTTGTCCGCCGCGCGAAATAAGGATTTGCATTTTGGGAGACCAGCGCTTGTCGGCTGTTTTGAGTAATGCCCCAGATGCAAACTAGATACACTGCGACGTGAGACGTCATTCAATACCGGCGATCTTATCGCCACCATGTGACTAATCGGCGGTGTTATAATGCGAGTTATTTGTTAAAAATTATTTTGTACGATGGAATTTAATTAGAGTGGTATATTTATATTTTATATATTTACTGCTAATATTTGTACTTCTTTCGCTTTTTCTACTTACGCAGTGGAAAGCTTCAAACAACATTTGTTATTTGTCAAGTTAGCTGCGTTAGTTTATTTTTATTATTATTTGGATTTCTGTCAAAATTACCAATATTCCAAAAATTAATTTTGATTTCAAAAAATAACAACAAAATAATATTGTGATATTTTTTAACGTAACGTAAACTAACTCAGCTAACTTGACAGATAAATTTTTTACCCATTGAATTTCAACAGCAATAAGTTATGGAAAGATTAAAATTATTGGAATTCAGCCAATTTTTAAAAGTTTTATTTCAAATTCTACTGGTTCCTGCAAATTCTACCGGTTTCTGCATCATGTGAACCAACCTCCGGTAATCCAGAAGACTTACGTGAGGCCAAAATAGGCAGGAGTTGAAATTACAATTTTATAAATTGAAAATTTCGAAATTGTGAATTTAATCCTGTTAAATTTTACACAAAATTAATAAAAAAAAATTTATAGAAAATATTACAAGGTGAGTCTTTCAGAAATTGTTAAAGTTGTAATAATTCGTAGGTTTTTACACCACTGACAATGTATTGTAATTTTTAAAGCTGAAGATGGATGCCCAAAACGTTCTACAATACAGTAAATAAAATATTTATTCCAAAACTAAGGATCAGTATGGCCTTCTTCACCCCCACTTCCATTCCAATAATTATCGAAACTCCTGTCAAGAAACTGTATTTCCATTTAGGTACCTTTGCAGTAAGTTATATTTACAAATTAATGATCGATAAGTGATTTGGACGATTATTTATCAATCAAAGAATCGGCAAATAAATGGTAACATAGCAACGATGAAAGATTAATTTACCAACGACAAATGTTACCAAATATTTTAATTTCGTTGTAGTGTCTGTCGTGTAAATAGTAAAAGTATTTCACTGGTGGAAAGCTGTTAGGCCCTTAATATTTAAATAAATAATAGCTAACATACAGCTTGTAGTCTTAATAATTGGAGACTCCAGAAACTAAACTCCAATTTCCTTTTTCATTCTTTTGAAATGTGTTAAAGTGTTGCTTTATTTGACATTTGGATTGCCATCTCCAAAACGAAGCTCATAAAACTTTAAAACCAAACATCTATATTTATTTGTAATATTACTTTTGTTAATTAAAATGGAATCCTTCGGGCGGCGGTTTTGCGAGCGCTTTTCAATTTTTAATTCACACATCGTCCCACGCCTGGGAAACAATAGGCCCATGATTGGAGTGAAAACTTAGCCTATCCGGAGCCAATATCACTATATCACCCTGGGCCTCCGGACTTGACCTTTCACCCACATGACAGCCGCCCACAGCCCTACGCCGGCTTTAAAGGGAATACCCGAGTACGGGCCTGGACACTTAATAATGTATCACTATACAACATTTGTTTTGATGTCTGTTTACGAATTTATAATCGCCAGATATTTGCCAAGGATTAACAAATGGCAAAAATATTTTATTTATCATTTAAAACCTCGGAGATTTTGGTAATAATGTTTTTAATTTACAGATTTGTGAGGAAGATTAGTGAGAAAACAATTATTGAAGAATTTTAATGAAATATTTCAAATACATACTGAAAACACAAAGATAATAGCTAGTCAATTTAGCTGATAATACATATTGTTAACAGTAACGATCAGAGACCCGAACAGTAACAAAACCGTAACCGAAAACCGAAACCCATATTTTATTTCTTCAAATATGGAAACCGAAAACCGATACGAAAAATAAATTTATTCTGCAACCGAAAACATAACCGAACCGAAAAATATCGATACTAATACCAGTAAAAATATAAATATTGTACTAAACTGAAAATATTAACTATAAATATTACTTATTTTTATAAAATTTTAGTGTATTTTATGTAATAATGATTAACTAGCTATATTTTAAAGAAAAATTTTCATTTTTAGATTACAACTTAAAATTAAAGTAAGTGTACTTTTACTTAAAACAACTTACAATTTTAACCGAAACCGTAATGAAACCAAAATTTATTTATTTATTCTAACCGAAACGAAAATCAATGAAATATTTTTAAAAAACCCTTACCGAAAACCGAATAGAATTTTTATTAATGGAAAAACCGTTAACTGTAATCGTATACTAAATTTTTCAATTCGAGTCCCTGGTTATGATAACACAGTGATTGTTTTTTTATCAACAATTAAAAATCTGATGTGGATACCGCATGACTTCTTGTTTGTCTATTAAATTAAAGAGAAATAACTAGATACAAAATTACAACCTTCTACGTCTAATCATTTGCCAGTTATGCGAAAAATTTAAAAAAACTCTTCGAGCAAAGTTCCCCTTTTGGGTACAACTGGATGTTATAGTAGTCCGATATACAAAATTTTAATATTCAACGGTTAATCATTTTTGACTTGTGTGAAATACGTAGTTACTTACGTACAGACGTCACGCCGAAACTAGTCAAATTCGATTCAGAGATAATCAAAATGGATATTTCCATTGAAATCTGAAAACCGAAATTCAGTTTGCCAGGATGGCGAAAATATGGGTCCATGATCTATTATGTCAAATTCAAGAAAATTATTTATTTATATCTCTTATGTATAAGAGGTTTTATTTGATAATAGTCTTTTCTGTACAAATATATCATTACCAATAGCTGCTATAAAGCAGATTTGACACGCCCAGTAATGGGTAATGAGTGATATATTTATTAATTTAACATAACCCATCCCTTTCCCAACCGCGTCCATCTTTGCTTGACTCCAAATCTGTACGAGTAGCCATACCCGTCCATTGTCAATTTTTTATTAATCTGCCTTCTGCTAAAACATGCACCTGTCAATATTTCAAGAGAGCGGAACTGGAATATCGATCAGACCACAGCATCCGCTCCGGAGTACCTGTAGCACAGAAGCGGCACAAAGGATAAAACAAATGTCAAAAGGTCAGGAGTTACACATACGTAATGTGCTGGAAACTGTCTGCCATCTACTTGACATACTGCGAACTACTAATGGGGGAAGTTTTAATTATTGCAATAGTTCCAACTTCAATTATTTCCACATAAAAAGAACATAAAACATATTAACCCTTTCACTGATAGTGTATTCACAGGACTTTCCGTTTATAGTATTTTATCGCGAAATCATTTTTACCCTGATAAAAAATTTGGAACCCTAACAAGTTATACATTTCATTATTAAAACAATAGTTATTAATACACTTAGGATAGTTATGAATAAGATAACCGCCGCAAATGTCAATTGAATTATGAGCTCGAAGAGCATGGATTTTACAACGTCTAAGTCCTGGTATGATTCATAATATCCGTGGTTTGTTCAATAGCCTACCGGTTTCACATTATTAATAAATACTATTTTATAAAATTATAAAAAAATATTAATTACCATACTGTCTTGCCAAATTACATGGTATACAATTATGACTTAGGAACCCTACTTTCTTTAGTCTATGTAAACAAAAGCTTAATATTCTGAAACCGGTAAAATAATAAAAATTTGATGTGGCCAGCACATAATTTCTCTGTCCTCTTCACACTTTATACAATTTTCGGTTGCATGATTAACACCTAAAAATAATTAAATCTATTCTAGGATATCAGAATGTTATATCCAAAATTTCAATATTTTTTATTTTCCAGTATTTGAGTAATCGTTACATCATCGTAGAAACATTAAAATCATGTTCTAGGCACTTCTGAACGTGGTTATCCTTTAAAAACTCACTATTCGGTTTTTAGCATGTTTCTAATAACTGTCTTATTGAGTGGCGAGAGGTAAGAAACGGAATTTTTTTTATTAAATATTCAAAAAAACCAATAACTACCTCTAATGTTATCGATGGAAATCTAAGGTTCCGCGGAACACAACTGGAAATCTCTACTCTAATAAAAAGTGTTTTACGTGCTCAGAAACTAGGTACGAAAATTATTTATTTATTACCCCAAAAATAGCGGTAGCCATACAATTCAGACAACAATGAACGAATGTTTAACGGTTTATTTGATATTATTTTTGAAGTGAATAATATTACACAAAAAATCCAAACTGTACGAGTAGAGATAAACACGGTATACTTTTATGTTTACTATTGTATCTAACATTAACAACTCTTGGAAACTAAGTTACCGAAATATAAATGATCTTGTTTTGTTTTAAAAATAAGTATGATGAAAAATGCCTAATTATTTTAGTAACTTATTAATTATGATTTTACATGATTATATGTTGAATAAAAAAGTGTAACTATATTTATTTAAATTAAAATGCATTGAAATTTAGCTTTGCATTTTTGAGAAGTAAACCTATTCTTTGTTAAATAAATGTGTTTAATAGTCATTTAAAGTACCTCCCGTGCTATATTCTTAATGTGTGGACACAATTTAAAGTAAAATTTATAGACAGTGCGGTAGTTAGGGGCGCACCTTAATTATTTGCAAGCGCATTGTGTCTGCAAAAAGAGAAATGAATAATTTAGAGCTTAGAGTTCATTTTCTTTTTCCATTAAGCGATTTGGGAAGTAGTGCATATTGATTTCAACTTAACGTTATTTTGAAATGATTAGGCGAGATCAGGTGGAATATCTCTATGCAAATGCAGTGCAAGTTTTGCAGTGTTGTTTAGATTTATTATGTGAAGTTGTACAGGTAGAGTTCTAATGTATCCTCAGGGAAACTAATTATGTTTTAATGCAGAAAGAAACACGTATATGTTTTCATACAATTTAGAAGTTTTCAATGCATTCCGTACTTTAACCGATTTAATTGATGATTTTTATTGTTACATTAAAAGAATTCCCCAGTTAATTAATCAGCTTAATATAATATTTAAAAAAGTAACATAGAATAATAATATAGGGGAATTACTGGAATTTAGTCAATATTTCGAAGATTTCTGCTCCGATCTGTTTCTTCCTCAGGAAGTGAAAATCAAAATAAAAAATAAAATTGTGGATTCGAAAACGGTTAGAGAAAAAATAAAGCCTTCGACACATTGACTGAATTCCAGTAATTATTATCCAATCCTGGAGAATGCTGGATCAAATTTGTAGCATATGAATAAATCTTGAATTTAATCCTCCGCATATCCATATATTAGGGTGGTCCTTATTTTGGCAGTCAGAAATTTGTTGCTCTCACCCTTCAAAATGACTCTAAATAAATAAAAAAACATGTCCTTACACCTCTCAAACTTGTCAAAAGGCTCAAAATTTGCATGTACCTTATACGGGGTGTAACAAGATAAAAAATACGGCCATGGTTTCCATCTTGTTAGTAGACTGCATTTTTGTAAACTACCTTTCTTTTATCGGTATAGACGTTAACATTTTTATACTAAAAAATAGAAATTTTGTGGCCAGATGCCGATGAGATCAAATTTCACAAACAAAAAATTGTATTTAGATAGAACTTGAGAGGGTAACTTTTCCAAAATATCCATCGTACTGTCCTCACTCGACAGAATGTGTACTTAGTAGATGAGAAAAAGTTAAATATAAATTAAATTTTGGTATGTTCTTAAACAGGGTTCGCGAATTTTGATCTATATAATGCTACACGTAAGTTTTATAAAATAAATTTCTTATAATTCTGAAAAACTTCAAGGAACAAATTCATCCATCCATGTCCATGTAAAACGGAATGTCAAAAATGTCAACCATGTTCAGTGGTGAATATAGGAAATGATGATGGGAAGATCGGCTCGCATAGAGATAAAAATTTAAGAAATGGTCAATTTTCCACAACGTGCTTTTCGACGTTGAGAAGAAACAAGAAGAACAAGACTTTTGGGTCTTACCGCATTAGGGTAAGGAGTTGGATCTGAAAAAAGTATTGAACCAATTGACACCGATGAAAAAACATCACCTAAATTTGATTATTAATTATTTTATTATTTATGATTACCCAAAACAGGTAATTCACCCTTTTCTATACTTTCTGAATCAGGCAGTTATATGCCAGAGATCTAAGAGTTTCGTGCCATGATTTAATATAAATGAAGGACTTGTAAGTTCCTCAATTCGTTTCATGCTGGAACAGAATGTACTACAGGGTATTATTAGGGGGTGATGCATTTTTTCGGAGCCCTCCCTGCAAGTGCGTTTACAATGGCCGGTTTCCTCCCTCACAGCACTTGACCCCTTATCAAAAACTAAGCCAGCGTTGACTATTTATAACCCGTGATCGATAGCTTGCCGCCGCCACAAGCACCTCGTTAAATATTTAGCCAATCTTTTATTATTTATAGCGTAAACATTATACCTTACCTACATTACGTACTATTCACCCTAATACAATAATTACCTGTGAGGATTCCTAACTGAAAACGAAAGTAAATAATCATAGAACGAGCGTGGTTGATATTACACAGGGCCGTATTCAGGGAAATAACTACAATTATTTTTAAAAGGTAAATTATTAAATAAATATATACTCATTTATTTGTAATAAAGATAGCCATTCTTGCGTAATAAAATATTACCAGCTAGATTCACAAAACACTTTTAACAGGTTAAAGTATGTAAAATTCAAGCTAAATTCGAAATATTTAAACCAGTTTTTAGCTAATCCTGTTTTATTTATCATAATTATTATTTTCCAGTATACTATCAAAAAAATATAATTTATTCAGAACGAGTTTCAATAAAAAAACTTTTAAAAATTAGCAATTTGGTGGCAGTTGCTAATATTAGGTATAGTACAGAAAGGATTATAATATAATACTAGATAATCAGAGATTCTGATGAATTAAACATGCCAATAAAATATTATAAACCAAGAATGACCTAGCGTCAATATTGTTCCGAGGTGCGGGCAACCGAGGGATACAAGGCGTTGATCGACTATGATTTTATTCGTGACAAATGTTTATTTTTTTCACTATTAGCACTTACTTATCAATACTATTATCCTATCACAATAAAATTACATTGGTAACAAGTAAAATTTTCTCATGAATATTTAATTGTTTTTTAATGTTAACAAAAATGAAGTAGGCTGCTATAATTTTTACATCGATTTATTATGTTATTTTTTGAAATTCTTATTTAAATTAGAAGGTAAATTTAAATTATGAACACATGGTTTACTCTTATCTTGAATTTAATGTATCAAATAACATTTGGATAAAGGGACTGTTTTCATTATTGACTTAGGTTACTATGGTTATTAAGTAAACGATAGTGAAAAACAATTACTCATGTCAAATAAAAGTAAATAATAGGTATATGCCAACTAACATCCAAATCAGTTCGGAACTACGGTATGAACTGATACATGAACTAATCACAAACCGTCAGGAATATCTAGTTGGAACCGTCTCTTGGCTATTTCTGAATAAATACTACTAATCTAAATTCGAGATTTTAATATGTCAACAATATTTGACTACTTTTAGCGTAATATCAGTATGTCTGACCATCCGTTTGCTAGGATCCCTGTACACGTATAGAACAAATTCGGCTGAATGTATTTTACTAAAACAATGTACTTAAGATTTTGTCATCAATGACATAAATTGATTACCTTCTAGTAAAAGACCAGTTAACATAAGTTACTTTTACCAATTTTTGGTTTTCGGCGAATATTGCGAAACGGATAAATATTATTTTTCATATCTGAGAAAATCCTATTATGCTCAATGTGATTCTAAACACGATAGTTAGTCAATAACTACTGTCTACAAGGGTAAAGATAGTAATAAAAATGTGGATAAAATGTGTGTTTTTCCATGTCTTCGGCTTTAAAGTTATTTTAATCCATCCTTCTTAAGGTAAAATCCACATTTCCCGCTCACAAAAAGTATGAGGAATTGAGGCGGGAAGCGAGAGGCCTCTGACCCGAAGTATTAAAGTGTTCACCCTTCACCCCACCCGCCCGCGGTAGACAGAGATAGACACATCACTTTCCCTACTTTGAATATTAGTGACGGATCGTTGAATGCAATAGTCGATGATGTGTTTTTATAAAAGTGAATTTCCAACATTCTCTCAGAAATCAAAAGGATAATATTCGATACTTTTATCTGTTTACATAAGGAAATTCCTCAAATAATAGGAAACTGGTCTTTTTTCCAAAGGCTTTCTTGTAACATGATAAATTACTGCGATGAAAGTTAGAAAAAATTCCACGGAAACTTCTATTTTCCAACCCAACAATAACAAGTTTTAGTTTTTATTAAATAGTCATTTTGGTGGGTACAATAACTTACGATACCGGCCATCTTGAATCTGTTACTTTTTACACGGAGAACTCACCTGAAAAAGAAAAACATCAATTAATCAACAATTCAACAATCGTCATGTTCAGATATAATTACAAATAGTTATAATCATTTGATTTAAATGACGATTTGAATTAAGTGACTTTTTGAAAGAGAAAAAAAGCATTGATTTAAATCAAATATTATAAACTAATACATTTTGCCCATAATTAATTTTATGACAATGTTTTTAAGAAATCTATAATATTATGTACCTATCAACTTTAAATATTTAATTTTTCTAGTACTACAACACTTTAAATTGATTTGCTTTAATAATTATCTTAATGGAAAAATCATGCTATTTATTTGTTACTCACTTATAAACTATCGTTTATTTGAACTATTTATTCACCAGAGATGGGAATCTTTTACAGGTTAGCTGTCAGTTTTGTTGCATTATTTACCAAGTTCGGGATATTAAGTCTTTGTTTACATACAAAAGTAATCTGGTAACTAATTCATAATAAATATATCGGTACGGTAACATTACCATACTTGTCAAAATTGCATGAGATAATAAATTTGTAACCATTGTAACGGTTTCTTTTAAACCCTTACAGATTTGTCACGAAATTGTTATTGCAAATTTTATAAAATATTATTTATAAATAACGTTTTTGTTTTCTGAAAATGATATTGAATAGACCTAGACATATCTAGGTATGTGTTAATAGCTACTACATTATCGATACTTATGTTTTGCTTTTTTTTTTCACACATTGCTGTCAGGATTTGGTTTTAATTTACAGGTGAATAAAATATAAACTATTGTACAATATACGCAAGGTAACAGTTTTACTGGGAGGTGACGACTTGCAAGTATTTTTTTCTTATCACCATTAAACAATTTTTTACCTCGCTAATAATGTAAAAAATTACATATTTCCATAATAGAAATAGAATTTAAGATATATGGGTTTTATTGGAATAATAGTTAATTTTATTTGTAAGAAGTAAGCGATCTGGTTAGTGAATTGATAGGAGCAAATTGTCAGTGAGGGCTGTAACCGCGTATGATGTATACTGTGGGTTGTTACCCCGTTCGGAAATTTATTTCCCCGTACATGAACGGCGGCATCTATTATTCATTTTTCTAATTCAATTCTGAAGGTCATTAACCTTTTCATTGGATGAAAATCTATATTCATCCATGATAAATGATTGTTACTTTAAATGAACCCCACACAAATTTACGGATTCGTTGATTAATTAGAGCAAATAAAAACAAATGGCAGCAGAGAACAATTCCTCAGATGTGGTTCACACCACATGAAACAAAAACGTGTTGAAAAATAAAGATAAAACACATCATCAAAAAAGACTAATTTAATTTACGAAACCCAATTTCCTCCCACACTGAAATTTTAATATCAAAGCGAAATCACGTCATTTGCATTCAATTTTGTGCGGCCTCTGTCTGGATGCATGTTAATTTTAAAAATGTGTGCGCCACCCCCGAGAATAATAAATACGGAATTTAATTGTCTATACGTCGGTACATTACCCGCGCCAACCGCCCAACGCATCAGCAGACAAAGGACACAAGTGCTCATCAACTTTCATATTATTCCCAAGAAAAAATACACCACTTGTTTTTTCAAATCAACTCTACCAAACTTAATTACAATCATTTCAATAGAGACGTGTTATTGTTCGATGAAACATATTGAATTATTATGAAAAAAAAAAATGGTATACTCTACTGTTAATTAATGGTATATTAATATTATACACCAAGGTCAATTATGGTTTTTCTTAACCGTGGTATATCTTATGTTTTCATTTTTTATATTAATAATAACAAACATTTTGAAATAAATATTTACATGTTTCTTAAAATTCACAAAAATAAAGTCTGCTCACTACTTCTAATTCTTGGTTTGCTTCTATTTGATTTAAATTAAATTGTGAGTAATAATACTTAGATTTAGAGGTTTCAGTTTTTTTTTAAGAGTGGCAGTTTGTATTATTGCGCCAGTTCAATAATAAATTTTATTAATCTAGGAGGTTACCACGGTTACCAAGTAGGTACAGTGAAAATCATTTTCTCATGTCAAATAAAAGAAAAAAAAATTGATGTGGTCAGCACATAACCTCTCGCCTGTCTCCTTTGCATTTTTTATTATTTATATTTTCCGTGCGTTGTCTGTAGATACGGTGAAATGAATTATTAAAATATTTAATACCTACAGTATTAGTTCAATTCCTTTTAGAGTCTTCGAAAATTATTAATATTTTTACTCTCAATCCTGTCATTGTCAAATATAAAACATTTATTTCCATAGGTAAACAGATTTACAACAATTGTAACATATTTACTCAATTTTAATTACTTGTAATAGTAACTATAAAATTTTAACTAATGACATATTATTTACAAAAATTGTCATATATTCATAATTAATTAAGATGTTTTAGAAAAACACCACTGCCGATTGCACGATTAGCATCAAAATCTAATCAGATCTAATCTAGAGTGTCAGAATGTTATATCTAAAATTTCAACTAATTGTATTCACTTGTATTTACAGATATTATCGTAAAAATATAAAAATTGTGTAGGAACGTGTTTAACCATTGAAAATTCACTATCCGATTTTTAGTATAATTTCGAGAGAGGTAAAAATAATAGTAACATTAGGCTAAAAATACTTAGATTTGCTTTAGGTTTACTTAAATGAACAATATCCCATCAGAATAGAATGTCAAATAGTTATTCAACATTACTGTCAAAATATAGATAGGTATTCATTTTTTGGTTTAAGCGTTGGTTAAAATTTAAGCCTTGTTGGTGCAACTGGGCATAAGTACTGTCTTATAGAAGATATCAATAAAGATAAATTTATATTGAAGTAGTTTTTTTTCAGACGTCACCTGTGTACCATTTTTATTCGGGAAATAATAAAATAAGTCTAAAGAAACTGTCAATATTGTTTTCTTCTTTCATATACCTATATTCTATTAGTAGTTACTAGACATGAAAATGTTCTATAACAGTCGTTTATTATTTTTCCTTGACTACTGAACTTAATAGATAATTTCATTTAATTCCTAGCAATAAACATAAGTAACGTATGAATAATTCTTTGAGAAGTTAGTTACTTTAGTCCTTTTTGACATTTTTCATTTGCAAATTTTTCAGCAGAATTTAAAATATCTGCAAAACGTACATTTATTTGTATGTAAATAAATATAGTTATTATGAAAATGAAGTTGCTGGGTTTTGGCCAATATCAATTTATTTAATCAACTATAGTTTCGGGTTTCAAAAGATTGTTGGTACTAGAAAAACTTAACTTCATTTTACTGACATATTATTGTTAATTTAAAGCTATGTTTCCATGTGTGATTGTTTGCGATTTCCATAACTCGAAGCCAGTTTCAATCCATTAGCACCTGTCCAGAATAAAAATCAAATTCACAGTGCGCATAATTGCAACCTCATTGTGTATTAAGCATCACATAAAACAAAATTCAAAAAGAATGGAGGAAAAAGGCCGAGTGGAAAACAAAATCACATCAATCATCCCCTGACGCTAAACTGTGGCCGGTGCTGCCGTCTGTCGCCCGCCAAAATAACAAACATCTCCAATAGAAACACAAGAAATTATACATGCAGGCATTTGTTTTTGCGGCCAGGAGGCATGGCCAACTAGGATGTTTGCACGCGATGTTACGCATACGGTGCAGGAAAAAAGGGCTGGTCAAATGGACAAGATTTAAAATAAATTCATTTTAAGGATCATGCAGTCCTAGTGCACCATCTTAATGTTTATAAGAATTTTGAAGGTAAATAATTTGAAATAATTTTATTATGCGTTGTTAAGTGTTACCGGGGATTGTTAAATGTTACCGAGCATCGTTAAGTGTTACCGATCAAGGACAAAGATTTGTCTCTGTTGGATTTGTCTTGACCAGAAATGGGTAACTAAATATTGAAATATGGGTTGAAAATTTGGATACAGGAATATTTATTATTAATATATTAATATGAGCACTTTTGTCACTTCGACCTGTATCATGTACTGTAAATAAATATTTAATCCATAGCTATAAGATATACAAGTGACCTGTCATATTAGTTTATAATTTTTTTATTGTGTATGACACAAACTATTTTTTCTTGAAATGTAGATATTTTAAAAAATAATTTACTACTTGACGATCAATTTCAATTTGTAGATTACCAATTTAAATCTGTCAATTGTTTTAGTAACTATATTCATCGGTTATCTAGTTTCTATAGTACAAGTTATTTCTTATTCGCTGATTCTGACTAGTTTCTATGGATACTAATTTATTTTATTTTTACTCCGGTGGCGTTCTATAACGTTTACCAGTGTGGTCGTAAAAAAGTATAGTGTGTCGTTCGTGCAGAATCACCTATTTCTCATCTTGTGTGATTCCAGTACTCGACTTCGTCTCGCGCTAAAACCTTCATACCTTGTGGGAAAAAGGCGACTTTCTGCACTTGTTACACAATATACTATTATCATATTTATTTAATTTACCACACAACTATATTCATATTAAATTAACCTACACTTGCTGAGGAAGATCTCATGTGAGGTTGAAACCGGTAGGAATCCTAGCCTACCCAAAATAAACTGCCGTAATTCCAATAATTTGATTCTCTGTTATCCTTCTGTCTGTCAAGAAGATTCCTTTCTAGTATCTTTAAATTTCCTATATTTGAGCTCTTTATAAATCCTAAAATTTTTAGTAGTGCACATGGATTATGAATTGGTGTTTTGGATCCATTTTTGACCATCTCCTAGTACTCAGCATAGAACCAGAACTAAGTAAAGTAAAGCGATCATTATAGATTTAAAAAGTGGTAAAGTAAACGTTAGTGAAGTGTGAGCGAATTCCAGAAGGCGTAAATTAATTCAAACGAAGTAATAAAAGGTGAAATTATACCAAATTGAAAGGAGAATGGCAAATAATGAATTCCCGTTCCTTGTGCAAACATAAAATAAAATTGAAGGGTTAATAAGTGTCAGGAGTGTATGATTCGGTGCGTTGTGGCCAGCAGTGAGCGGGCATAACATTAGTGCAAACGCGAGTCCAGCAGGAATATACGCGGAATTAAAACATCAAGGTGGACCGGGCAGTCTCAAGTGTCGCGAAACCCACATAAAATTGGATCATTAAATTTTATGAATGCCAAAATTACGGTCATCACTTAATGTAGCGGAAGGAGAAATATGGGCCGAGATTGTAGAATTTCGCGCCGACTCGCCAGCCGCCTTCGATGTGAAGGGCCGTTAAATTACTTTTTTTCTCCCCGTGAAATATGACGGACTTATAAAATTATATCCATTCCTTACTTCGGAAATAATTCATTACCAACACCTACAAATTTCCAATTATCAAAATGCCGTACTTTTCAGCATCAAACTTAAATTAGCAAACATTCTCTATTGCCTACGTTTTAAACGAATGCTATATTATTTTAAAGACCTCTTCAAATTAATTGAGGATAAACCAAATATTTATTTCCGTTTCTAATATATTTTTAATCACAAGTTAATCTTACAATTCAATTTTAACGTGTCATACAACTACTGCCTAGAATTTTTGTCGTCATGCTCTAGACACGAATGGTATTTGGCAAAACAATTCTTCGAAATATATACATTTTTTTACTAATTACTTATTACAATTTTGACGGACGTTGTATCTAAGCAACTCCCATTTAGTCCGCGACATTTACCACAACTGACAATTGTTATATGTAAGACCACTAGTAACTAGAATTTTACTAGAAATTTTTGTCGTTATGGTCACATGACTGATTTTCCAAAGCAACAAGTTAGGTCAAAAATTATTTGTAAAATTCTAGTTATGAATGGTATTCGGCATGAAAATTCCTGGAAATATATATTTTGAACAATTACTTGTCATAATTTTGACGGACGTTGTATTTAAGCAACGCTTATTTATTCGTGTATATTCCGCGGCAATTTCCAGTAACTGACAATTGTCAGTTAAATTTGAATCTGATTGATTCAATTCGCCAAAATACTGTGATTTAATTTGATGACAAATTATGAGTGGTATAGGAATAGGGCAAAAAATTTTGGAAGTCAATTTGATTTCGATCCCTCAAGATCTTTCTCAGTGGTCGAAACTAGCCGGAGACGTAATAAAGCTTTTCCAAATCTAACAGACTTCCAGAATTTTTTTGCGTTATTCCTATGTTAAATTCATCAAAATACTGTGATTTATTTGAATAAAAAAATACGAGTCATGCAAAATATTTTAGAACTACCTATTTGGAGTCAAAAATATCTCAATGCACTAATTTCAAATTTAAACGAGAATTTGACTATCTCTTTTCGTTCCTGAGATATTTGCCTCAAAGTTGCACCTCGAAGACATGCTTTTCTTTATCATATTCAAAAAATGGTTAGATACAATCTGTTTGAAAATTTGGAATTAACAGGAAAAATATCCTGTAAACATTTAAGTAATTTTTAAATAATTTTCTATTTCACTCAAAAAATAGATAGATCAGCAACTTTGGCAATACAAGAACAAATGTTAAACAATAGATACTCCGTAATAACATTTCACCAATACAAAATTTGTAATAACCCGCTTCTGTTAAGAAGTTTTTAATTCATTTACCTAAAATTGCATACCTCCCAACAACCGCATCTAACATGCAGCATCCGATCAGCAAATGATTTCGTACCGCTTTGAAGTTTGCACTGGAAATAACTCCACGTGGCGCGTTGCAGCGCGTGGGGTGCAGACGTCATCAGATGACGCGCACACCCCCTCCCCGCCCACTCGCCGCTGCATCCGCAGGTGGATGTGCAGGGTAAGACACACGCGGAGGGGCAGAGATTGGGCAGGTGTTGTGCTGACGTCATGGACAGCTGCGCGTCAGTCAAAACAAAAAGTAGTGTTGGTTTAAACGTTTTAGAGGAATCACTGTCTGGTTGGTCACTGCAAAATATTGAATGCAATTGAGAGGACTTGAGATTTAGGGTTCCATTCGCAAAGTCATGTAACATATGTTAAAATAAGGTATATCTAACTTTTATTTTGTTTCACATTTCAACATTTACATAAATGCTATTTTTAAATTTATTCTTAATTAAAATTAATATTTAGAGAACCGATAAAGACCTACAGTCTTTCATGACACGTAATTTTTTTTGGGCGGTAGCAAAGTCAATTTCTCGGATTTCAGGTAGATATTACGTTTAGCTGGTACTCATTTTGAGCGGATCAAATACCATCAATGTTTTTCTGTGGTGGAACTACGCCATTTGGACATTGACATTTCCCCTTATTGTACCAATCCCCTACCCATAATGGTTTTGTCAATGTCAAGATATCGGTACCAGGCAATATTGCCAATGTTTATTTCGACATTCAAAATTCTTGATAAAACATTATAACTTTGTATGCTTTGAATTTGTCAATGCAATGTCAATATATGACTTGGTCCCAGCACTAATCTGAAATGGGATTCTATAACTTCGGTTGCTATCATTTAGACTTGTTATATCAGTTGCAAATATCAACTACAAAGTATATTTGCTATTCTATAACAGTAATAGTTATTTATGGTAGATACGTACTTAAATATACTCATACATATATAAAGAACACTCTACAAGTCTACACTGATGTGAGAATGTCTTAAATTAATTGCAAATTTGAATTTCGCCCATGATGACATTTGACATTTGTAAATGATATTTTAACAAGTGCAGCTTTTAAGATTTATATAATCCCACTCCAGAAAAGACTAAAATTTTCAATAAGACACATTTGCTAATTTTGTATTTACATTTGTAACACAGGATAGGTGCACATATACACTTCACTTCACTTAAACTTTATTTACATATTTGCACTTAAACTAAATAAGGCAAAAACGATAAACGCAATTAAATTTCTTATAGGCATATTAGTATCCAAATTCATCTATTCCAACAAATTTTTGTTGAGAGCAAACCTTCCATCTCAATCCCTTATCTAAACGCAAATTTTCTTTGTGAAATATGATCTCATCAGCATCTGGCCATAAGATTTCTAATTTTTGTGACCAAAATGTCAACGTTTAGATGCCGAAGACAGAATCGTATACCACAGAAGAAATGCAGTCCACAAACAAGATGGAAACCAGGGCCGTATTTTCCATCTTGCTACAAGTTTGAAGTTTGGGAATAAAATTGATGACGTTTACGTCTTTTCTTCTTTTAGCGAAATGGCATGATAGTCGGTCGAGCCAGATTTGGTAGTTGGATTGTTATATATTCATTAAATTTCTAAGCTTAAAATTAAGAATTATCCACTGCCCGTAATTCGGAATGCATTATTGCAGGTAAGCTGTAGATTTACAATCTGGAGCCGAAATCCAACATTAGTAAAATGCAAGTAAAATACTTGATGCTCTGTTCTATCTTGGAACAAGTTCATCTGCAGTCCTTGAACCGCTGAACTAAATTATTACACATTCTTTCCAGATTACTGTTGATTCACCCTGGTATATCATGCAAATGATATGTTGACTGAAAAATAAATAAATTGGCGCGGAGAATAATTAGTGGATTAGCGGTTTCGCAGAGTGCATAACGTGAGGCGCCAGACATTAGCAGGCGTTACTTGAAACAATACGCGGCCGCCGTGAGACTGCACAACTAGGTCACAAAAAATCGAACCGCACACAAGGATACCCAGATGCCTCGCCGTCATCGTTCCGCCACCCGAGGCTTTGTTATCTGACCGGGTTTCCTTCTGATGCAACAGCCACTTATTTCATTATACCATCGCCAACTACACCATCCAACCGCCAAACTAATTCATTCGCACAATATCCCGAATTATACAAATATTCATTTTTGTAAAAATTAACGTAAAATCCTATAGGTAGCATATTGGTACAGTTGATTCATTATACCATCACCAACTACACCATCACTATATCCAACTGTCAAACTAATTCATTCGCACAATATCCCGAATAATACAACAATATTCATTTTTGTACAAATTAACATAAAATCGCATAGGTAGCTCATTGGTACTGTTGGTTTGATTGAAATAAACAAATAAATAAATAAACAGAATCTATATTTAAAAATTAGTCGACGTTTAAAAGAAAATAATTAGAGTAATCGAGAAGAAAATAGAATAAATACTAGAGCAAAAATGTGAGATAATAAATACCTCAATATGCTAGATTATTCCACACACGTCATTTTCACCTAATGAGAAGCTTCATTTGATGGCTTTATGTAGTTTTTTAGTGAAGTAATTTGATAAAACAATAATATCATAGACATGGTATATTTCGTTGATATCAAAAATGTTATATTGGAACTGTTGTAATTCTTGAAGCAACTAAGCAAATTTAATTTGAGTTATGAGTTTAATTGGTAATTGAGAAGTATCGACAACTCGGGTCAAAAATGATTGTTAAATCACTGTGATCTAAATAAATTTGTCAATAAATTCATGGCATATAATAATATAGAACAATAAATATATCAGAAATGAATAAGTCTGGATCAAATATATGTAAGTAATCCAACTAGGAACTAGAATACGATAAGATATTACAATTATCATATATAATTCAACTAGTGACTAGAATCATACCGGCTATTTTTCTGTCTTGACCACGACTGATTAGCAAAAATGACGATTTTGTAAGCAATAAGCAACTAGGAAAAATTGTAAGTAAAAACGCTGATTGAGTCGCTAAATTACCGCGGTAATTTGCACTAGTGAAAATTTTCATCATAATTTAAATTTAATTGTTACAATCCATCAAAATACTGAGATTTAATTACATGACAGAATTGACGTTTAAATTAGTAAACAAAATAAACACAGAAGACACTAGAAAAAATACTAAAACAAAATATGGGACAGTAAAAGATTGGATAAATTAAAGTAATTGACAAAGAAAATATAACAAATATTACAATATAAAAAAAAACATTTCCAAGGAAAAGAAAATAATGATATAGGGAAATAAATAAAAAATAAATGTAATAAACTGTATTAAAAATAGTTTAGAAAAATAGGTAAATAGATAATAATACTTATTTTATAATTAATATATAGTGTCATTGGTGATATTTTCACAAAAACATGTTATAAAAGTAAGTAAAAGAACGTCCCTGGTCGGATGTAATTTAGTAATTAGTCGTAGAATAATGAGGGAACAGAGGAGAAATATCTAATTTGCGTTAGACAAATTGAGGGTGGCAGGTGTTGGAGTGCATAGAAAACAATTATCATGGTTTGTATGCCATGTTAGCGCAGCAGCACTTGGCTCGAATACAATTAGCACTCCGCACTTAATTAAGAAACAGAAAACGTGCAAAAATCGACCAACTACCCTAGCACGAACAATATCACCATGTCACCGCGAGCGAACACTACACGGAAGATATAAGACGTCCTCATTACTCAACGAGAAATTCATTCCAGTCATACAAATAAAACATTCAACACTTCGAAAATTACTAACTATTTACAGGATAGTCACAAGTTCGTTAATTTCTTTCATTTTTAAATTTAAACATTACCTTAACGATTAAAAGATTGAGCAATAATTTCTGCAATTTAGTCAATACTTGTACAGCTTTATTTCTTCTTCTTGCCTTACTCCCTGAAAAGGAAACTGGTCGACGCCAAAATAAAGACTTAATTCCAGAAATTATTGCCCTATCATATTACTTAACAATTGCCTCATTCTTTTTAAACAATATCTCAGTATATCTTAGTTTACGTCAGTTGGCTCAATTATTTTAACCGTTCTTTTTGTCACAACTAAACTAGGATAATGTGAGGACCTCTTGTCGGTGTTTAATCAGCTCGACAGGTTTTGCTTGCTGAAATTCTAATCTCAGCAGAAGAAATGGGTTGTTTTATAATAAATAATAATAAAAAATCTTTTGTTTTAAACAAATTTTTAATAGTTCAATTCAATATTCGCCTAAATTTCTACAAAACATAAGCAAATACGTCGGGTGCGGTTGTAGTCTTTCTGGCCAGCCGTGACCATTTTATACCTGCGGGTAGCTAATCTCGAACATTTCAGAGCCTTCCGGACTCTTAAAGTTCCTGAATAATAGCGGCGTCACTCCAATACCACTCACTTCTAGTGAGACTACCTGACCAGGCAGGTCAGCCGCAGTGACTCATCGATGGTGAGTCACGGTTGTTACTATATGTTTCTAAAGTAATCTACTTATATTGATGTTTGTTAAACTCCTAACAAATTGAAATAGAAATTGGAAAGATAAATTTGAGTCCCATATGAAAATTTAGTAGTATGAATTTTCAAAAACTGTTAGAGCTACAAAAATTTTGAGAACAACTTTTTGAAAAAAAAATTGTCTGTAGAATATGCAAACTAGAAACTTGTATGAATAAAAACAAAAATGTCAAGAAAGTCAAAAAATAAAATCTGTTTTTTACTTATATCTAGTGATATAAGCATTTTTTTTTGGAAAATAAATATATGATTAAAATGGCCAACTAATTACGGTTTTCGAAATCCCAATGGTTAACCTCTTAAAACGAACACCCTGTATATGTAAAATATAACTGTGTTATGTTGATGTAATGAGAATTTGATAAGAACTCTACCAAAAATATTATGAATATGTTTATATCCAGTGTACAAACATCAAGTAATGCCCATGTCAATAATAAACAATAAAATAGTAGTAAGACAGAAATAAAGTAATATAGGAGTTTTGTTTATTAGGTCACGATCGTCGTTGAGAAGTGATGACATATGAACTACGTTTATCAAGGAAGAATTGCGCTTTGAAGAAATAACCATCCGCGTCTCTTGTTTTTGAGAAAACTTGTAATAGATGTTAGTTGTAATCTTTGTCATCAGAGCAGCGACAAATAAAAAGGTATTTTTACTTTGTAACTTTGAAACGATTTTCGAGTTAATGCATTGGAAATGATGAAGTTAAAGCTGTGACTCTCGCTATAAAAGTTTAATTCTACTCATTTCTCCTGCAAAAGATAATTCGCTAATAAAACTTTTTGGAGAGGACCCACTTTCACCTTATGACAAGAGGATGCCGCTCAAGATGCAAACATTCAAGACGCCAAAATAAAAATCTGATGTAGCCAGCGCATAACCTCTCGTCTGTCCTCTTTACAATTTTTATTAATATTTATATTTTGTATATATGAGAATCCATGCGTTGACTGACACGGTAAAATGAATTATTATAATAATTAGTACTTGCAGTATTAGTACAATTCCTTTTAGAGTATTCGTTTTCACTGTCAATTATAATAATTGTCACTATCAAATATAAAATATTTATTTCCATAGGTAAACAGATTAACCGCAATTGTAACAAATTTATCGAATCATTAATTACTTGTAATAGTTAAATGGGAACTTGAACTATAAAATTATAGTCAATAACATTATTATTTACAAAAATTCTTATATATACGTAATTAATTAAGATATTTCAGTAAAACACGATAACACCAAAATTTAATCAGATCTACACTAAGATGTCACAATATTATATCCACAATTTCAACTTTTTTTATTCATTAGTATTTGAGTCGTTACTAACATCCAAACCATCTATCCATCCACACACACGGACAAATATCATCGTAAAAATATTAAATTCGTGTTCTAGCGACTTCAAAACATACTTACCCATTGAAAACTTATTATACGATTTTTAGTATATATCTGTTTTACTGAGTGGCAGATAAAAATCTCGACAAAATTAAATATTCAATCCTATTTTAAAAGACTATTTAGTACTACTACATATAATATACGCGTAATAGTAAAACTAGCAAATAAAATTCAAAGTCCAGGAACTAAAGGGGTGATCCCACATTTTTAGTTTTATTTATTATATTTGTAAATAATGTTTTCATGCCATTTCTGTACTTTGTTTTGTAGATATAATTTTTTGAAAGTAGGCTTCGATTTCAAATCGCAGTAGAACGACATTTGTCAAACATGATAATGATTCAGCTCACTCTTGCGGATGAAATGTAAACAAAGGTAATATATATATTTTCTTGTTTACATGTAATTTCAATTATATTTCATGCATAAATTTCGAAATTCTAATTCTACAGTATGTGATTATTTGGTATTTGGTCGTAGAAAAATAAACTGTACAACTTGAGTGGAATGTCTATATCCCCACTTCGGGTCGTGCATGCAAATTCGTTCTCGTGCGATATAGGCATCATATCCACTCTTGTTGTACAATATAATATTATATTATATTACAGCTTCAAATATTTTATTATTAAAAATGGCATTTTTTGAGAAATCAGCAGATTCTTGATTAGATTCTTATTTAAGCAAAATGTATTTTTTATATTTTACCTTTTATTCTTATAGACAATAAAAAAAATTTAGGGGTAGCAAAATTTATCTGGCACCTGGACGTCAATGCACCTTGGAGAGGTAAAAAAAAACGCAATATTTTTTTGGGGATGACCTCTCATTGAAAAGGGGTTATTTCGGAATAGACAAGCAAGTATTTGCAAAGTTAAGCAAACAGGAAAATACTTGTAATATTTAAAGCTTCATACTTGGAAGTTTATTTATCTAAGGAAAATGAATACAGGATGAACGACACAGTTTCTTTGAACCGTTTTTCAAGCAGCGCAATTTGTTCGGAAAATGTAATTTTCTCATTACTGGATGCAAGTTTCCATAAATCATACATACTTGCTACAGATGTACCGCTTGTTCTTTTATAAATGATGTATAAGAGCTACAAGAAGTTCGTTATTTCCCCATGTTGACTTCGGCCATTTTAAATGCACTTTTTAGTTTTTGTCCTTAAGTGAAAATGGAAATGCTTATTAATCAAACTTGCTTGTAAAAATCTTCCCCACATAAAATATCCTATTTTTAAGACTTAAATCAGATACAAGGTGAAATATTTTGATACACCAGTAACACAAGTAATTTGTTAATAATTGCGGGAATTCGCACATTATTGACTCAAAGTTTAATTGGTTGCAAATTGAATTCTGATACAGCTAGCAGCGATCAACGTGTACTTAATTAATAATGCAAATTATATTGCTTGCTAATAATATAAATGCGTGATGCAGATACATGCAAACTGCATTCTTCTAGAATCTACGAAACAATTGTCTTTTTTGCAATTACTTTAATTACAACCTATCTGTTTTTTTGTCAGATTCCTCATACAAGATTATTTTATGACAAAAAATATTTTTCTATAAACACCTGGTCGACACTTTGTGGAATAATTACAGGATTATGAAAACCTTTTTGTACAATGAAAATTTGCTATACTTAAGATTACTATCGTCAGATGAAATTATTTCATAGTCTATTTTTTATAAGAAAGAAGTATAGGAAGGATTAATACTCCTAACTTCCCCACAGTTCTTTTTTGTATAAAATATACTATAATATAAAATAAAATAATAACAGTTGTTATTGTTTCTAACTGTTAGTTAATTAATATTTCAAAGAAACAATAATTATATTGTTTCATTTGTGTTGTCTTTGGAATTTATATTACCAAATACCACACAACCTCTCTGATTTTCTCAGAAAAACAATTATTTTTAAGAATTAATATTTCCCTTTTCAGTAAAATTACTGCAAGGTAAATGTCGACTCTAAACGAAGAGAGACCAGGAAGTCTTGCGATATTTCTTTCGATAATTAATATAATATAATGTAACGAGCATGACTCACTATCGATGATTCACCGCGGACGACCTATCTGGTCAGGCTTCCGAATACTCCAAAACATTCAAGAATAATTATCTGCAGGTATAAATTGCGCGCGGCAAGGTAATGGCGTAGAGAACAGCATTATGTGAAGTAGAAATAAATATTTATATAAATAAATTTTAATATGAATAGAAATAAATATTATTGTGTATAAATAAATTAATATTAGTAAATAATTAGCTTGATATGTGTGTATTACTAGTCTTTTAAGTTTAGTTTGTTATTTTTGTTTAAATCAAACTGTTTCTTATTTTTATTGTTCTTTAATTAACTTGTAATATAAATATTAGTGTTTTGTGACTTTTTTCACTTTACCCATACAAATAAATGTTATAATACTTTTCAATAGATACAAAGTACAGTTTGAACTCGAAGTTTATAATTATATTTTTTTTATTAAAGGGCGCAAATAAATATTTGATTTAAAATTAAAACATGTACTAATTATCATCCTATAAATGTATCTATGCTTAATCTACCTAGTTTATAATAAGTATCAGTTTCGGTGAAATAAATAATATAAAAGTGGAAGACCATAAAGTTAAAACTGATCTGGCATCATTTCTTAAATTCCTGTGCCTTTTAGAAATGTTATGTCAATGATGATTAATGAGGTAGAAGTATATAGATATAAATTATTAGGTAAGGTATTGTTGAAGGCACGAATTTGTTTAAAGAGAAAGTGTTTCGGGCAAGCAGTGTGGTTAAAGAAGCAGTAATATTTGCAGGGTGTTTATAACGATTGAGCAGATCGATCCAGCGTCAAGTTGCGAAGTTCTTTTCGCAGCCGATGCTATCGCCACAATCCTCCAGAGGAATTTTTCCAAAGAAAAGAAAAATGTGAGATACACATCGGATTTTTTGTCGACAAGGGTAGAGCCGTTTCCGGAAGTTCATTCAACTACACAATAAAAAATAAAGACAGTTTAGTGTCAAGTTGGGCCTACGGAATAGATACCACGCTATCTGCGTAATTTATGTCCGCCAAATTGTTCGCGATTAATTCATTACGTCCTGCCTCTTCGGCTCTATAAACTCATAACAAAAACTACTCTCATTTCTTACATTTATCTCCACGATAACTTATTCCTTGACAAAACTTTAACGCGAATTACCAACGCGTTCTATCCCGGACCCGTCCTCATAAATACTCCCACATATTCCTGTCCTCACCACAAAAAATACTTCATAGGCCAATGTCTTAGCAGGTTCTTTGCTTGATCTGAAGTAGCTGTCCTTTTGTTGTTACCAATACTAATATAAACGGGCAGCGGTGGACAGGGTTATTATAATTTTACCAGACCTAAAAAATATTGGTTTTTTTGAAACCCAACTCATAAAAATCTAATACAACCCACATATAAACCCAGTTGTAAGAAAACTGTAATAACATGTTTTGTATTACTTTCAATTTTTAATTTTAGATGCATATATCTACAGCTTTTTAATATGCAACAAAACAATTAGTTTTTTATTTTATTACAAACACCTTCTGAAGATGACCAACATGGGGTCGAAACCGGTGGAAGTTGATTAAATTTTAATAAATCGACTGCTTCCCAACAACGTTTTATTATCAGTTATTGTATTCTTAGGTAATTAGATAATTTTAGGCCAGCTTCCGTACCCATAATCAACGTGCTTAAGGAAGTTTTGATAAAATTATATTATCAATGATCGAAAATGATGAAAAATTTTTTGTGATTTTTTTTTCATTTTTATAATCTTATAGTAGCTATTACCATATCTAGGATAGTTATGAGTATCATAACCACCGCAGATGTCAATTGAATTCTGAGTTTGGAGAGCGAGGATTTTAAGATATCTAAGGCCCGGTATGATTAACTTTCGTGGTTTGTTAAATAGTTTTTCGGTTTCCCGTTATTAATAAATATTAATTTATAAAATTCTCTTGAGAGTAATATTTTGTGTTATTTTTTAGGCTAAAAATTTTCAGTGTAAGTTTATTTTGATTAGCTAGTTTGGTAAACGTTATCAGGAATACAGAGATTCGATTAGGTATTTTTTTGAGTTAAATTTTTTTCTATTAGTTTTTATGTGATAAATAGTTAATTTTGCAAAGTAATTATTTTTAATTAACGACAACGAGATATAGGATCTTGATATTAATAAAAATGGTGTTTGTAAGGGTGATTTGGAAAATATTCTTTGTTTCATCGTTAATAAAATGATTGGTTACCCTGTTAGCATCTGGAACAAAAAGCGATGTTTGGTTTGAAAGAGGCTCCCTCCATCCAATTTGAATCTTTCATGTAAAAACAATAGGGCGTGCGGCACTTTAGCGAACTTTGACCCAGGAGGGCGGAGGGCGGGGGTGGAGGTATTGTCCACAGAATGTCAGTCACCGTGTTGAGTCGTGAGTCGGCTAAGTGGCTAATGACGCGCGTATGAAGGGTACCCCACCACGGCTAACGAACCACGAACCAACCAGATTCCTGCATAACGCACACATTGCAAAATCATCACATTCCTACAACGAAGAGATCTTGGTAATGGTATATGCACTATGTCGTAAACATGGTCGGAAGAAAGTAAAAGTTAAATTTGAATCTATCTTTTTTTACAATTCTACAATAACACTTTATTCTTACTCTATTAGATTTTCGATAAAGAATTCTCTTTTATGAGAAGTAATACGGTTCTTACATGTGCCATCAGTCTTTGAACGGCAACAACTTCAACTTTTTAGGTAAATTTTACGTCTTAGATGTCTTTCTGATTACAATTTTTAAATACATATAATCTCAACGAGCAAATAATATTCTGATCTGACCTAACACCGTGCCATAACGCTAGAAAAAGAACAAGAGTTGGATTCTATAAATTCGGTTGCTACCATTTGGACTTGTTATGTTATCAATTGCAAATATCGACTACAAAGTATACTTGCTATTTTATAACAGTAATAGTTATATATGGTTGATACGAATTTACAATATATTCATACATATATAAAGAACACTCTACTAGTCTACCATGATAAGGGAATGTTTTTAAATTCAATGCAAATTTGAATTTCAGCCATGGTGACATTTGACGTTTATAATTGATATTTATTTTAACAAGTGCAGTTATTAATTGTAATTGCTTTGAGTTATAGAATCCCACCACAGACTGGTAAACCAATAATACCATCAATTTTGTTCTCAAAATACAAAACAATCCAAATGTACCTCAGACCCATTTAAGAATTTTGGTTTCGTCTAAACAGAAAAGTTAGCTAGTACAGTTTATATTGAAAGAATAAGGAAAAATAAATAAACTATGTTTTAAAATCTAAAAAAAATATGTTTTATTCGGGTTCACAAAAATCCAACTCTCCTCCATTATATAGGTGAAGACTATAAGGAGAAGAACTGGTTGATAGATTGTTGTCATTTGTCATATGTGGTACAACTTTCGTGCAAACAGCGACCACAAATTACACATTATTTTATCCAATCATAGTTCTTTATAGTTTTTTTTTAATTATTTTCCTTGAATCCCGCATATTCGTTTTCATAATCTTAAGCATCTTCGTGGAATTGCAACTAGATAGAATACCTTTCAATGTGTTAATGATATTTTCCTGTTTACTGGTTGAATTGATTTTTTAACAATAAAAATCCTCTGGTCCATATGTCCTCATAGCGTAGGTAAAATGTACCGCTAATTTACTTATGATTGTGTATACAGATAAAATCATATTTTTAGGTTACGTTACGCCTTATGAACATGAACATTTATAAAGTATGCACATAAATAAGTTTAAACCTACCGAAGTAGTAATTAACTAATTGTGTACATAAGGTACTAAATTTTTTTGGCAATCTTTATTACATCACTTTCGATTGGCTTTGAAAATATTTGAGAAGTAAATGTTTTTGCATTTGGCTGCAACGTTGCGTGAACTGTGTGGTGAATAGTTGTAGCTGTACAGCGTGAGAGACATTTACACACATAAATAGAAGAAAGACACACGTGTTCGTTTGATGTTCGTCTTATTACATGTGTTTGCAAACTATCATTAGAGTGTACCGCAGTGCAGTCCGCGTCCCCCTGTCATCTAATTATATGTGTGGAGTTGTTGGCGCCATTGTTGCTATGCTTAATCGTTCCCAGAATAGCATCAAACACAGAAAATACCACATACGTATTGATAGACTTCATTCCTTGCAACTTCATCGCAATTCTATTACAAGCAGGTTTTTGTTTTGTAGATATGATTGTTTATGCAAATATAAAGATAGAGAGACATTATATCATGAGCAGTGGCGGCGGTAGGCATTGTAGATTATAGAGGCTCAGCCTTTAATGTAGTACGTAAAAATGAGGTTTTTCAATCATAGCCCATCAATCGAATCTACAAGCTAAAAGTGAAAAATTTTGTAAAATTTTGTGTTCTTTTCCAGTGGCTGAAGCCATTATAAAGACAGTCTGACATCATCACTGATTATGAGTTTATTTTAATGTGAAACAAGAGATTTGTTATTTCCATGGTTATGAGTTTGACAGCAATGTATTAAAGTGTTAATTTTAATATGAAACATAGCAAATATAATTTTGACGTTAATCAATAAATAATAAAACTCATTTATAACATTTGAAATTTGAACAGTCTTGATTTTTCTAGATAGACTTTAGTTTTTATTTTTCAATTCTTTAATTATTTTCGATTCTAATATTCCTCCACTTAAAAAAATTCAGATGATGTGAAATCGGAGACCTAATGGGCCATTTTATTTGTCCACCAAATACCGTCAGTGAAATATATCATTAACTTATTTTTTGTGAGACCAATAAATTTTGAAGACATAAATTCAGATAATTACCTAGCTTATTGTTTTGTAATGATTATAATAAAATTGTTTTAAATTGGCACTATATTACATTGAAGTGTTTTAGAATACAGGAACGGTAGCTAACTACCGAGTAACTGATTATAAAAATAACAGTTTGTTTTATTATTGTGCGATAAAATGGCGGCAAATTACAAGATTATTGCAGTTGTTTTAAGTAAATAAGCGTGAGACTTCGATCGTTCACATGATCTAAAAACAATTTCCGTTCTGTAGTCGTTAGGCGAAGATGCATCTAACATGAAAATTTTAATTTATATATTAAAAAGGAAATATGAAAATACTTCTACTAAACAATATTTTTTTCTGAACTATATATGTGTGGGAGTGTATCATATTAATTTATCCTGTAATTTTCGAAGCAATGGGAAGTAAACGTATGGAAGAGAAACGGTAGATAAACAGGGTGTAAAAATTGGAAGCAATGGAATAAATCGTGTCAATTCCAAAGCAACGAACGTGAAATGTCTTCTATCAAACTATACAAATCAAAGCTGGAATTTACGATAACGCCCGTCCATTCTTGGACCAAATATTCTTAATAAAACATATAAGTTAGAGCAGCCAACACGTTATACGTTGAGAACTTTATACACATTGTAGCGAAGCGAGGGAATCCATAAAATTTTGCATTATACGGTCAGACGAACAATGTGGATACATTTAAGATTTTACAACTCGAATGAAACTGCAACTACAGAAATACTTTATATTGCTATAAAATTCAATGAAACATGTCCAGCGAGGGTGATTATGGGCTAGCGTTAATGGGGGACTTTCCCATAAGCGGGCACAAATATTTGGCAAACACTAAACACACAAAAACTAGAAAATATTTCCAGATACTGCCGTATTTCACCGTAACAAAATATATATGTCCATTTTCCACAATCGTGTGTTAAATTCATTTTATCATTCTATATATACACTGTGTGCTTGCGACACTATAATGTTCTTTATTTTTTTATTTCAGAAGATGGAAGAGGACAGATGGACAAAGGGCATAACTAACCGAAGGGCAAGAGATACCAACAGAGAAAGGGGAAGCGAAGTCCAAGGATGGGAAGACGACATCAAAAAAGTGATAAGAAACATTTGGCCTAGGACAGTAACAAAATGTGTGAAAATGGTCGTAATTGAAGTCATAGAAAATTGCCACTTTGTAGAATCCCACCTTGTGTGATTCCAGCACTCGGCTTCATCTCGTGCCGAAACTTTTACACCTTATAAGAAATAGGTGACCTTCTGCACTTGTTGCACAATATACTATTTTCGCGCCATCGTTAACGTAAACATAACTTACTTCCGTAGCTCCATAAGTCGTAAGTGGCTTATAATATTTATCATACTAGGTTCATATATATTTGATCGTCTAGTAACGGAAATAGTTAATTAAAAAATGTTGGAAATAAATAAATCTGAAGTGAAATTGCCCACATTTGACATTATTTGAAAATAATTGCTGCCGTTAATGCGAAAAATATAATAAGCGGCTCGCAATGTAAATACTACTAATGTCGCGAGCTCCGCCTCAGTATATTCCTCCTCGAATGTTGTAATGTACTTATATTTCTTGTAGCTTAAATAATTATTTGGGTATTTTTGTGTAGAACTTCAGTGTAAATTCACCTATTTTTCAATCTTGCGATTTCATTTCGTGACGAAACTTGGATACTTCATGGGAAAGAACAACTTTCTGCACTTGTTGCACAATGTATTGAGTATCACAGAGAGCTTTGAACATGTAATTGGCAGCAATTTGAGATCTAAAATTTTAAATTTAAATCGTTTTGTTAAAGGCGTTGCACATTCACTGCAATACAAGTAAAACTATAATAACCATTAAGTAATAAACAGATTGTTTGTTAGATCGTAAAGGATAGTTTAAGGATTTTTATAGCGAAAAGATATTGTGTTGTTTGTTACCCCTAGAGCCAGTCCTGCAGAGTGCATTTCGGGTTGAAATTTTAAAAATGCGAGCTATTAAAAGTAGATTAAACTTATATTAATCACCTCATCGCTGTTGTTGGACGAGGCGTAAAGGGGTGGGGTTCGCAGCCCGTCACCGGACGGACGTGTAATGCGGTCAAATTACGCAACAGGACCGGCATTAGGGGTGCATCGGAAACACACTACATTCTCCTTCAAATTCCCACATTCAATTCAAAATGAACTCTAGTTTGTACATTCTACAGACACTTTTTGACGAAGAATTGGCAGCGATCTTCAACATTTTTTAGCTCGTACACTTTTCGAGAAATTCATACCATCTTTCAATTTTCCTATGAGGCTCAAAATTGTTTTAGTATTAAATATTAAATAGAGTTTTTCCTTTTCAATGATATAAACCTCAAGTACAATAAAATAAAAATAAACTAAGAAATTATAAAATTATTCATTTTATTTATCAAGTGTGCTTTGGAAAGAAAATCAAAAATCTTTTTTTAAACAAATTTTTAACAGTTCAATGCAATATTTGCCTAAATTTAAACACAAAACAGAAACAAATATGTAGCCTTTCTGGATAACAATTAAGATATTTTTCTAAAGTAATTGCTTATTTCAATGCGTAGCATATTAAACTCCATATATATCCCGCTTGGCTTGCTTTGAAAATTTTGTCGGTAAAATGCACAGTTAACCACTAATTTAATTGATTAGTCAAAATTTTGTTTGAAACAAAAGATTTTCCATTCTGTAGAATATACAAACTAGAAACTTGTATGAAAGGAAGCAAGAAAGTTATAAGCCAAAAAGTATATTTGCCAAAATTAGTGTTTTGCTTATATCTAGTTAACTAAGCATTTTTTCAGGAAACATCATTATAATGGCCAACTTTGCCAAATTTAAACGATTTCGTATCTCTTACAGTTCTCGAGATCCCAATGGTTAGCCTCTTAAAATGGACAGCCTGTATACATATATACTACATTTGAGAATATCATTATTTGACCAGCGCCTGATATTCCTCGGTTATTTTGTACCTCGGTACAAAATCAACTAATGTGGCAACTTTGCACCAACTTAATCGACATCGTATATCCTATAGTTCTCGAGATCCCAATGATTAGTCTTCGTAAAACGGACACCATGTATACATGTATACTATATTTGAGAAGATCATTATTTGACCAGTGCCTGGTATCCCTCGGTTGCTCTATACCTCGGTACACAATCTCGACGCTAGTTTAATAATGATAGTCTTCTCAAACTTGTATTTAATACACTAATAGTTTATTATAGAATTATATAGTACAGTTTAATTAGCAGCACAGTTAGTTAAAAGTGCGATTGTCCAAACCATTTATCCGTTACTACAGATGACATATACACTTGCACATGTAGCCTGATGGAATGGCTACATATTTATATTCCGTCTGCTGTGTGTTGATTGTGGAATCAGTGACATATTGAAGTCGCATCGGAGCTGTACGTCCAATAAATAGGCAAAAGAACAAATAGAACACACCGCATATCCTAGCTGCACATACTCCGTGGATACAAATCGAATGTTGAACCGCGGCTTCTTGTTCTTATTTGCTGTTTGCATCAGCTGCATGGGGCAAATGAGGATGGACATTAGGACCTGGTGGGAGGGCGACTTCACAGTGTCATGCATGCCAAACAAATACAAACAATATGGTATGTAAGGATACAAATTTTCTCTTTCATTCTTAATAAAATCTGGTTATAACGAAATCAAAAATCGAATCTACATGGGGTGACTAATAAATAAGTATAGTTATTTACGATAAGTAACAGCGATTTACAAATATCTAATGTACTCATAATGTTTTGGCTGAAATAAGTATTTTGTAAAAAAAATGCTTGTTAATATGAAATCATAGAATCAGCAAGTGATCTGCGTTTAAAAAAAAATATAATAGGCTCTCCACTCCAACAACACATTTTGAAAAACAAACAAAACAAAATCAGTCAAAAAACTTTATTGTACAATATATTATGGTATAGTTTGTCTCATATAGAAATAAACCGGCGCGAAATACACATATACCTACGTAAATATTTTGAGCAACTAATAAGAGAAGGTTCCCCCAGTTAAGTTTGTTACCAGTGGTTTATTTCCTAGTACATATAAGGAATTCTTATAAGTTCTAAATTAAGATATGAAATTGCAATTATATTAGCAGATCATAATCTAATCATTCATGGCAGTGGTGATTCAAAATTTTATATTAGCAGAAAAAGGATTAACAATGAATTGACTGGAAAATGTAGAGATTAAGGAAGTCGTTATTTCAAAGAAAAATACCAAACCGATGTAAGCTATTCCCTTCTAGTTAATTAGAAAAATAGTATATGTACTCATATTGTTAATTTGTACAACAATTCCAGACAGATGATATCCGAGAGGACAAAACGATCGTGACAATAAAAAAGTGTCTATTTTATTAATATCTATATATTTATAAACTACTATTTGTAAATAGTAAAATTGATAATTAGTTTTCAATTTGTTTACATTTATGTAACATGAAGCTATTAATACCGTATCAACTCTACTAAGTAAAATATTTTAAAATATAAATATTTACAAAAATTTCATTTCTTATTCAAATAATAGTTTGCGCCCCTAGCATATTAGAACAGTAGAAGAACATTAGTAGTACTCAATTCATTTCAATTTATTTAATGTTGTTTCCGTTCCATACATTGTTACATCAATTACAATATTGCGAAGTGCTGCAATTCGTTGCGGTGATATTACGAGGTTATAACTGCTATTCTATTAAGATAAAACAATATTTATATTGGTAAAAAATTTCACGTTGTCCTTCAGGTGAAAATGGTGCAATATCAGCAAGTACAGTTGGGTAAAAGCAATGGTGGTCGATTGTTAACAAAAAACGGTACATCCGGCAAGTTTTATAAAATTTACTATCAAAATAATTGGTTGGAAACGCGATAGACATGCAACGCGTATCAGTTTCTCAGAAACAAACCACACGCACAGTCTGTTTTACGCTTTCGTGGATTTGGTGGACACTGGCTCTCAAAAATGTTACACCACACAAAACAATTCACTAAAAACATTTGCTGCACAGAAAATGACGATCAAAAACATGCATTTAAATAATAAAATTAAAATGATTAGGATGAAGCTATATACACATACAATAGTAGCTGTAGTACTTACTACATTATTATAATTATTATTATTGATCTTCTGTACCGAGATATTTTTATTTAAAATGTTATTTTGTAAATTAATAATGCCAAATTTCTAAAGATGGTGGTGTGATTTATTGTTAATATATTGGTTAGTGTGTGTGGGCTTCCTGAAGACTGAACAAAGTAAAGATCCAACTTCTTTTCTCTTCAACAATATATCCAAGAATGGAATACTGCCATTTTCTTTAACTTCTACAGTGAACTTCATATTTCCATTAATTTTTTTTAGATGATCTATGAAAATATCATCAACATATCGTAACCATAATAGTGGTTTCATCGCAGTAGATCCCAAAGCTAATTGTTCAAAAAACTCCATGTAATAATTAGCTATGGAAGGAGACATGGATATCCCATTGCAACACCATCAATTTGTTTGTAATACTCATTGTTCAAAATAAAGATGTTAAACAATGACGAAAAAGTTAACAATATCTTCTGAGAAATGTCTTTCAAGCAGATTCAAGGTGTCTATGATAGGGATCTTTGTAAATAGCGAAGAAACATTAAAACTCACTACGAGATCTTCTGATGATATATATTCTTGATAATGTCAATAAAATGTTTAGAATTCTTGACATAGGATAAAAATTGTCCAATGTATGGTCTAAGTAGAGTATCTAAATATGTAGATAAATTAATATAGTTCACAATCGGATGAAGTGTTATCTTCCTTATGTACTTTTAGTAAGTCCATATTTCAAGACAAGTTAAAGATGATTATACAAATTACATCGGTCACACTGGTATAACTATTTCTACAAGATTAAATGGACACCAACGATCGGTCAGATTGAACCAGTCTGAGAAATCTTCAGTTGCAAAACGTGCTTTGGAGGATTTTCATGAAATAAAATTTAAAGACATGAAAATTATTTCAAGATCTTCATTTCTTAACACAAGACTAATTAGAGAAACCATTGAGTTTTTTAAAACTAAGAATATTAATCTCAATCACATCGATGGTTTGGAAATTAGTAAAGCATGGCATCCTATATTAAATGTTATAACTATTTCTTTATAAAAAAATTAAAACTTTCTAACATAATAACTTTAATTTTATTTGCAATTTTGTTGACTGCCAGCAAAACATAACCCAATTCTTCAAGTGATATTAAAACATCAGTAAGCACAGCGTCTTTAAGGGGGAAGAGATTTTATCACTTCATCTAAATTGATTTGTGACAAAAAGAATGATCACATTAAGTGAATTAGTTGAAGTGATATGATAATTTGTATAAAATTAATGCACCTTGTATCTCTTTCACCTATGCCAAATACTATTACCGCTTACTATTTCAATTTTCGCAAAATAAAAATACGTGTGCAATATTTTTATTTGAAAATAAAACACGGAAACACATTAGTAGGTTGAGAGTTCACAGAGAAGTTAATTCGAATGTTTGCGCTAGCAGCAAATTAGAATATTAGTATTCAGTGTTTACTGTGTTATTGAATAAATAAAATTAACATATCAGAGAATCCGTCGCCGTCCTCCATTTTGCAAGTAGTTTGCAACAGGCAACACAAATACAAGTACAGCGTCGCGAACACGATAGCTAACTTCTCGACGACAAAGTCTGATGCGGTTACTTGAATACTATCATGTCTCCCATGCAATTCCACGCTTGCTTTGATCTCATGTTGCGTTGCGTGTCTCCCAGCAGCAGAGATGAGCCCCACAAACAATCAAACATCATTCATTCATTTTTCACCAGCGAAGATTAATCGGGAGAGGCAGCATCGATGGGGTGGTTATTTATTACGTTCGAAAATTTATTAAACATTATCCACGATATTTTTACTTGGTAAGAAAAGTATACGATTGTGTTAAAAATCCCACATCGAGTTCATGAAGGTGCTCATTTAAGATGACCGACAAGATATAATTTACTAAAGATTGAATCTTCTAGTTTTTATTTTTCATTATTTCCTTCCGTATTTTAAGGAAAGTGTACGAATAATTTTTTCTAGTCCGTTCTAAAAATGAGAAACATAAATTTCAAACAACAGTTTGCTTCAGACTTGAACCAAGCAACGGAAACTTACAAAAACAGACCTATGTAGATAGTGTTACTTGAAGAGCCAGGTTCTTCGGCGGTTTTAGGCTTTTTCAGAAGGAAAATAGCGATTGAAGAATTGATGAAAATGTCAATAGAATCCAAAATCTCGTGCGATCAGATCATAGGTTGACAATACTAAATGATCGGGGAAGACTTGAATTTGACTCACACCACTGTTCATCAGATTTTGATCAATTCATTGGGGATGAGAAAAAATGGTCTAAAAAATGTGAAATTTTGGCCAGTAAAAACATTCCTGTGGCTCCTCAATCTCCTTATTCGCCTAACTTGAGTTCTTGTGACTGTTTCCTCTTCCCGAGATTGAAAAATCACCTCAAGATATCTCATTTTGGGACTCGGGACGGCTATAACCGAGCAATTGAAGGTCATTCCAGTATCCCAGTTCCAGTACTGCCAGGAGGATAAGGAAGAACCGTTTCCAGCACTGTATGGGTTTCCAAAGAAGTTATTTTGAGGGAGACAATATTGAATTGTAATTGTGAACATTAATAAAAACTCAGTCTTATTTACATACCTCGTATATCTACACAGTCTAGGAAGTCGTAATTATATTCTGTATTAGTAGTAAATCTAGTTTAATTCAATTTCTATCAAACAGAAAATAATATTGGAATTTAAGTGTTTTACAATATACTCAGAAGACTGAATATATTTTAGTACAATGAGGTTTTCCAATATAAACAATTTTCAAAGAAATTTTTATTTAAGGTTAAATGGAGAATAATTACATCGAAACTTTTAAAAAATATTCTATATTTATAAAAATACATTAAATAAAAAAGATAAGATATTGTCATATCTTTAAATTTACTGAAAGACTTACCATAGCTTTGACATGAAAACGTTTATTAATGTGAATTTTACAAGTTACAAAAATACCTTATGTAAATTTTTGAAAATGAATACAAGTATATAAAAATAATTAAAAAAGAAGAATCCTATTAAATTTGTAACATTATATAGCGCAAAAATTTCGCCAAACTGCGATAAATATAGGACGCGACCTCCAACAATCTTCTTACTATATATATGTGCATCACCGCAAATAAAAATTCCAATCCCAAATAACGCAGTCCCGAAAAGGGCGAGTAAAAAGTGGTCTGCGAGCTGAGCGGGAAAAACCGCGCTGCCGCTGCAACTGCAAGGTGCACTCGACTTCGCCGCTTAATTAAGATTGCAATTAAGACAATCAGAAGAGCGTTCCACTTCCCAACAATAAATAATTAAACGTTGCAAAAGATCCATTAACCGCAGCGGCAGCGCTGCACTTGATGCGTCCGCCATCTCCAAAACAATCGTTTATTCACGCACACCGCTACTTTCACACTTTTTACATAACTCACTTTCTTACACCGTCAATATGTCAAATATGATTTTAATTCAGGTCTTCACTTTGATTATAAATCAGAATATTCGATGACAATAAAAGGAAACGACATTAATAATCCTATATTATATTATAAATGAGTATAATAAGACATTATCCATGAATTCGATGTTATGTGATAAATTCTCATAAACGTACGAGTTGTGAAAATTAAGTAAAAGACAGGTATAGTACAAGACAAGATATTTGGTTAATCCCTTAAGCTTGGTAATGGATGCGGCTAACCCTCACAACGGGTGATGAGTCGTAAATATGTTGGGGGCGGTATTAACAAAAATTTCGTATTCTTAAAACTGTGATGAGAATCAAAAATGGAAAGAAAATTAACCATTCCCCATTAGGCTGAATTAGTTTTTACATAAATAAAATAAAAATTTGTTTGTTTTTGTACGTATAAACCAAACATTTTTACCTGTATTACATATACCTATTTAAAAATTTGAAATCAGTCTCTGCATTTCTGTACCATAAATTTGGGGATAATCCCATGTTTACGGTATGCTAGTAGGGGGTGATGTAATCCAATTCTCAATTATGTTGTCCAGCACTATAACGTAGTGTTTGATCTGGTAACACTTGGGACGCGGGATTTAGAGAGGAGGCAGGTGAACATGTTATATGTCTTCAGTACGAGTTTGAACTCGCTAGTCATTTGGTTGTCCGTAACAATTTTTTTTCGTAAAACATTTTTTTGTGTGTTTTAGAAATGAGTAACGTCAATTCCAAACAACGGTGTGCCATCAGATTTTACTTCAGACTAGTGCTTTTACAAAACTTAAGCAGACTTACGAATACAGCGGCCAGGTTTTTCACTGGAAGGAAGAACTGACGAAAATGTCGACAAAATCTGAGATCTTAGATGTTCAGGTTGTTGGTTCACAGTACTGAATGACTGGAAAAGATTTAAATTTAATTCACACAACCGTTCATCAAATTTTGTGAAATTCATTGGGGATGAGAAAAAACTACACAAAAATGGTCTAAAAAATGAGATTTTAGACAGTATAAACATTTATGTTGTTTCTTAACCTCTTTATTCTCTTTCCTTTTCCTCATCCCTAGATTGAAAAATCAGCTGAAGGTGATTCCAGTATCCGAGTTCCAGCACTGACTTGAGGATAGGAAGAACCGTCTCCAGTACTGAGTGGGTTCCCAAGGATGTTATTATGAGAAAGACAATATTGAATTGTAATTCTATTCAAACAATTAAAAAAAAGTTATATTACTTAATTTACATACTATACAGTAAACTGTGATTGCAATCATGCTTTTAATTCACAAATATGAAAGTAGCAAACACAAATCATTTAGAGTAGCAGTCTCATCCATCACTAAACAATTCCGATTATTAACGAAGATTTCCGACTTCAACCATACAATGAACTGTGATTACAATCACACTATAAAACCACAGTTACTGGAAATAGCAGTTTCGCTCATCATTAGGTAACACTACGCATAAGCTTTTTCCCCGAATTTTCGTAAAGCTAGGATAACTATTGCAGAAAAAGTGATTTAAATCAATGCAACCCTGTAAGGTATTTAAGGTACGAATGCTGTTCCTTTTAGGAATAGACAGATGAAGACAAGTTAGCCGTGACGGATGCGCAGATGAAACAAATTCATAAAGAAACGCTGGAAGTATATGCACTAATTTCAAGTTAAGCACGCGTCATTAAAGCCACACTTAGCATATATCAAAAGTTTGGGAGTTTTTCTAGTGTTGTGCGGAGACTTTGATAGTTTACGATCCGAAACAACGCGTTCCAATTTCGGGCGACTTGGTGGGTGTAATTACGGCTGTAACAGAAGCTAGTGTTGTGTCAGATTTTAACGCGTTATTAGAAAAGTTTCCTGCGGTAATATTACACTATCTGCCCTTGTAATATTTTGATTGCACTTTTTGTTCGTGCATGGCAAGCTGTACTTCCCAACTTTGGTACAGGACAGGGCTTTTGATTGCTTTTGTTTTTTTACTGCGCCTGATGACGCATCGAGCTTTGAACCCACGCTGCTTTTTTGTTTTCTTTAAATATACACGCTAAGTGCCGAGCTGTATGAATTTTTCAGTGCTGACACCTACAAAGTGTAAGCCGAACACTTTCATATACGTACAAGTTGCAGACGACACCAATGTTAATTTTTAATTAAATCTACACAAAATATAAGATTTATTTATATCATGGCATTGCTATTCTGTATGTCTATTGTCATCTATCGTGTGGTATATAAAAAATGAGCAATAATAATAATTATTTCTTTTTTTTATCCACAGAAAAAGTCAAACTGGTTGAAATCTGTTGGGAATATTTCAATCTTCCAAAATTAATTATTTGCATTGAGAATATACATAGATGGTTACGAATGTTTGAGGTGTAAAAATAAGTAAATCGAACAAATATTTTCTTAAACCTAAATGAATGTTTTCATCATTTTTTGTTACTATATATTTTATTAGAATTACATAATTTTGAAACATATAACTAATTGTATATTATTAATAGTTGTACACAATTTCGCAATAGGATATCATTCAACGAAGGGAACAAAAAAGTGAAAATCCGATGCAATTACTAATGAAAATTACCGATAAGTAAAAGTTTTTCTTCATACAAGGAAGGATTCTCAATGAGAAAAGAAAGAGCAATAAAATGACTGATTAAGTAGTAATAAATATAGAACGTAAATAAATGAGAATATTTTTTGGTTTTCAAAACGAAATCGAACCAATAACAAATATTTCACTGACATATTCTGGAACATCAAATCACAACCATCACGTTATTCTGGATCATCAATAAATATCATCCAAGCAACAAGTTCTTTTGAATCTTCAATTTTAACAATTTCTGCATCCAAATATGTAAAATATATAGAAATAACATACTAAACGTGACGTTAACTACATATAAGACAATCTCGTTAACAGTAAAGACACTAGTGGAGTAGTGGCATCTAAATTTCGATTTTTCATGGATATGCAAGGAAGAATATATATTGGTTAAATTTATTTTCTATTTTGATGTTAAGAAGTATATGAGAAATAAATAAAACAACTTATTTAACAATATACCGGTTTCCCATACATTATGCATTCCTAGTAGCACCTAACAACAAACAACACGTTTTATTACCCTGTACAACAATTGTTGTTAGTGCTACCGCTAGTTGGCTACTGTAAACCTGTCTTTAAGTATGAACATATTACAGCAACAGCTTCTGTATCCGTTAGGTTAATTAGCATTGATTTCAAAACTGTATATGGGAATGAAATATCCAGATGTTTCAGTCACTGTGAGTGTAATATTAGGAGGTTATTTTTATCATTTAATTCTCAGTTTATTAAGTGAGTGTAAAATGTCTGTACGTTATTTATAGATCTTGCAGCATCATTCAGTACTGCAACGAAACATAGACGTAGAAATAGTACAGAAAATTTATAAAACGCTAAAAATTTGTAATTTTGTTGTATTTCATAAGATAATTTTCTCACACCCATGAACGGATGTGAGATACATCTTTACTAACATATTTCCCCTAAAAAGGTATGAGGTAAGTGTATCAATTGTTATTAAAATATTTTTACAGACACATATTTTTAAAAATTTAAACTCAAATTTTAAATATATATTTTAGGTCAAATTTTGCTTTCAAAGTTAGTAGGTACCTACAAATTAGGTTTTTGGGTAAAAATTCAAACTGATTGAGAAACGACTTCACTAACTCCATCATTCGATCCTATGGAAAATATATGAGTATATCTATTGTAATAAGGTTTAAACAAGGCATGATTCCTAAATAAAAAAATTGTGTCTTGAAATTTCAAGACAAGACAAGACTTTCTTATTCTAGATCAAGATGAGAAAATTCTATACAATTTCCAAGATTCTAGATTCCATCCGAGCTGAAACAGTGATTGTAAAGCAGAAATAGAACGCTGCAGACGAATTATCTGTCCTTATCTAAAGCGTATGCGCAGGTTAATGTAGACTTGAAATAATCTAGAATGTTGATATCTAGGCAAGGCTTTTTAATCTAGACTCAGACTTAGTGAAGTCTTGAAAGTTTTAGATAATACAAACTTTGGAAAAGAATGTAAAATAAAAGGTCACAATTTAGTACAATTTGTCGACATATTGAAATAATTCACTTGATAATTGATATAATTTATAATATTTAGTCAATTGCTAGTCAAAGACTATGTGATTCGAAAAACGTGAAAATTGTCTCCATTTTTACTAATTTTAGGAGATAGCTTTCGAAAAAAAAACCTTGCTTGAAACTTTATTGTGAAATGCTTTTGCATTCTAGAATCAAAAATAACTAACATGAAGTACAATTTATATAAAAAAGTATATAATTATAAAGGTACCATTTAAAAATTAGAATCACAATGGTAGACAAAATATTCAATGACAATTTTAATTTTAAACGATGGAATATATTTTCTGTATATCTTTGAATCCATTTTATGAATAATCATCATGTAATATTTTTAATATTAACAGAAATTGGCAATATGTGGTATATTTGAACCTCTGAGTTCTATTTTCCGCGTTCTGCGAAGTGTAAATTACGTCCGGCCATGCAAGTTGGTGTAGTGGGTAGCGGTGAAGTTGCCCCCCGCGGGAGTTCCCGTCAGCACGCCCATGGCCGTGACTGCACATTAAATGAAGTGATGTCACAGCTCATGTGACCGTGACTTATATTCTCGCGGCTCTAATTTTAGCCGCGTCGGTGTGTATGCACACATGCACCACGGGTCTTTCCGCATTCCGCTGTACAAAGTCTCTCTATTTATCGATAACATGACAATATACACGAAGCTAATCTCATTCATGTACAGCAAGCTCAAACCAAATGGGATCCTTAGCAAATATACAAGTTCACATTTTAAAATAATAATAAGTAGAATTAACTCTATTTATATAATACATTATTAAAATTTATATATTAAGTACAGTGATGTGCGGTATGGCTTTTAAATCTGGGTAGACACAAAAAATAAACTCAAACGTAAAAGTTTATTTTTTGAGTTTATTTTTTTAAATAAATAAGAAAAACAACTTAAATTAATTATTTCAAAATAAGTTCAATTGTTCTGTTTTTTTTGTTAATGGACAAAAAGAAGATTATTTAAAATAAATTTATGTGGAAATGACTTGCTGTTTGCTTACTTTTAACTTTCGTTAATTGAAGTAATATGTCTTTTTTCTTTAGGCATTATCTTTTTATTAACAAAATGTGAATTCAACAAATATTTAATTAAACAGCCAGTAGGACAATTCATATTTATCTTATTTTATTGTTTCCCGAGGTGTTATAATATTTTTATTAAACTAGTGAAACATGATGTTTAGAAACTAGAAACCATTTAAATTCGATCGAATAATATAAGGTACACACAAGCAGAATTTTTTCTGCTTATAGTGAAGCTTAACTAATGGTTCCGACCTCTCTAATTTAAGCGTCGAATATACAATTTTTGCATGAGTTTAAGAACAGAGAAATCACACTTCACCTCTTACCTAAAAGACAAATTTAATCTATTTTCACATTTAATATAAATTAAAAATTAAAAATATTTAATCCTGCAGAAAATAATATTTGCCAAAACCATATCATTGCAAAAGATTTCGATTATCAAAAGAAACAGTATTATTTATTTTATAACTTAATGAAAATGATATAAAAAATTATCATCGTACCGACAGTTTAATAATTTTACAAATATAAGTGGTTTTATATTACAAATGATTAATTTTAACACAGAAATCAAATAAACTTCCAAATAAGTCAAGCCTGAATTTACACCTAACGTCAAAACGTCAAAGTCAAAATAATGTTAATGTTTCATTTCTCTTCAACTCATTATTTATTCGGTATATGTATCTCACTCGTCCTATGTAAGCTTTTGTCAACTTGAGAATATCCCTAAGTTTATTTAATAGGTAGCTAATAAATAACTTATTCTTGTAATAGTTATCAGGTACTTACTGTTATAAACACCATAGAACCGTTTTATTTTTAAAACTAGGCAATATTTTAATACCAAAAAATAAATAAACATACGTTAAAAGCCACCTCTATCGTGCATAAAAATGTTAATGTGGAGTTCTATAATTATTAATATAAAGTACATAAATGTTTTTCTTTTTATTGTAACGATTTTTAATTTAAATTTGAAATCCCCCTTATCTGATTCTAAACTAAAACGCTGCAATCACGATAATGCGACCATTTCTTTCCCAACAAAATAAAAAACTGTTTCTTTTTCTCTTGACATGAATACTTTTCTTGTAGCGTAAGTATGTGTTGAAAATTTTCCATTAAAGCGATTTAGTGAACATTTTCTTACCTAACGATTACATCAATAAAAAGTCACAACGAAATATGTAATCGATACATATTTTTAAACGTGTATTAATAGGGAAATCTCGGAAGATATTTTCGTTGTGACACGTAAAGGAATATTAAATATTCCATGCATGTTTTATAAGGTATGAACACTTACGTATAATCTTCTCGCGGAAACAAGGATGAAGAAAGTACTCACCTGAAAAGAAATACACACAATAGTCATGAATATATTATTGGATTTTGATTCAATCACTTAAACATTAAACATAAATATATCAGTCACGGTTACTCATTGGTGAACGAAGTTAACCAGACTTTTCTCAATAGCACTTTAGTTGGTGTGAAGAGTGCACCACAAGGTCCATTTAATGTGGGAAATTGTTGGAAAAACATTAACAAGACATCCAATTTCGACCCGATTATTTTACTTATTATATTCCGACCGTAGATTTTTTTTTATATATATGCTGCTTTCAGCGCCACTTGGTGTTTGCTTTCCCAAGTAATTAATATATAGGTAACCAGCAATACATATTACAGGCAACCATTTATGTTTCAATTAATTTATTATAGGTACTTAGTCCAATTTATATTACGAAAAATAATAAACAGTTTTTTGCTCATTCTAGTATCTATGCATTTTTTCGGCGAAACAAATACACGATTAAAATGGCCAAGTAATGCGGCAACTTTGTCCCATGTTAACCGTCTTCGTATCTCTTACGGTTCTAGAGATCCCAATGGTTAGCCTTTTAAAACAGACACCCTGTATAGTTTTATCTCTCTTGCAATAATCTTTTCATAAAACCTCGAAAAATGCGCTAAATTTAAAATTTTGTCATCATAATAATAAAAACCAACATTGTTTTCTTGTTTAAAAAAAATGAGTAGGTAGTTGTACTTTTAATTCGTAAACATGATTCAATACTCATTTTTTGAACAACCAATTGATATCAGTATGAAGACGACATGAAGGAAGTTCAATTGCTCAAATCCAAGAATTGTTAAAATACCTACGTTGCTAAATTTCACACCACGCCCGCGGCACCCCTACAAGTAATGAAAGGCACCCCAAGGTGCTGCGCCATCCTCTTTGAAAACCACTGAGTTAGGCACTAGTGATAGCTAGAGAGACAATATGATACTAATATACATACAGAGAGAGAGAGAGAGAGATGGCACAAAAAGGTATGTTACACACGTTGGAAACACTACATTATATAAGATATATATTGCATATTGGTATCTAGATAAATATAAAACTATATTTATTATTAACGCGAATTACACTTGCTGCTCTTTGTTTGACGAGATGAAGTCTATTAACTACATGAGATTTTTCAAAGAATGCTGTCCGTGGATCCTGCTCTTCATTTTCTCTCCCCTTCCTTATTGTAATAAACAATCCTTATCCTTCCTTATAGTCATTTATTGCATTCATAAACAATTTAAGAGCAAGGCTTCTAGGCTTGACGCATGACAAGTTTATGAGTCTTCGAAGACATCTCCATCTACCAAGCTTTCCTTTCTTCTCATCTTTCTACGCATCAACCGCAAGGGTGTCAAGTACAATCGACTGAATATGCGTTTTTATGATTGTTCTATTTTTACTATAAATAAATTGATGAGGGTTGACGATGACAAACTATAAATATATCACGAGGTCTATCAGTCTGAGACTGACAGATCTATTTGTAGAGAATGGTGACTGAGAGATGTCTAGGACACTTGTAGAAAAATAAAAAGAAATAATAGAGGTCTATGGAATTGTATTTTGAAATGAAAATAAGCATTGTAAAGTTTGGATTGAAGATATATGGAATATATGAATAAAAATAGAAATGAAATTCAAATAAGTAGGTATTAGACAGAAAGATTAATCAATGATTTAAGACCCCAAAGTTTAAGGGTACTACAGGAAGGTTACCCGAACACCTAAATATAGGGATTTAACACGTAAAATATTATTTTCGTAAATTCTTACTTCCCTAATTATTTTAGATAAACAAGCTTAAAAATTTGCATCTGAATCAAAAAGAAACATTAATTTTACGTGCTTTCTAACCTAGAAATTAGGAATGAAAATTACGTAAATCATCCCAAAAATAGCTATAGCTATGGAATTGATACTAAAATTAACAAGTGTAACGGTTTGTTTTTCAATAGCATAAAGTGTTACTATGATCATTCGAATAAGGTGTACCGTTCACAGCTACTTTGCTTAGTAATTATGAATTTGTCAAATTGACAGCATATTGTAAATAATACATTCTCAAACTAGAGAAGAAAGCGTTTCTTTTTACTAATCGTGTTTAAGTTTGATTCACGAGCGTAGCGAGTGGGACATTCTATTGAGAGTGGAAAAATTGCTTTGCTTTAGTTAGGCACAACATTTTTTTACATGTTTCAAAAATCGATTTATTAGTTTATGTAAACTTTGACGTTTAACAGTGCAATTGTTACAGTTTTCCCAATATGCTAATTCAAGTACAAGTTGTCAAGTTGTGAAATAATGTAAAAAAAGGAAAAGAACAAGACATAATAATCATATTTTTTAAAAAGAATAATAAGAATTTTTTTATATAATAATGATTTTTTTAGAATTTCTTTCTATAATAATATTCAAGTTATACTGTTAGTAACACTGCACATTTTTCTCTCTAGACAGGAAAACGTAATTTTCTTTCCTATTTCTGGAGAAAAAAAAATTTTCTATCATAAATTTTACTAAATTATGGAGGAAGTTTTAATTGCGATCGCATTTGAAAATAAGTTAGTTGTAGATTGAAAACTGACAGTTCAAGAAGCAAAAGAAATATAAGAAATATAAATAGTTCTCATAATTATACTTAAAAATATAAGCACTAAGCTTGCAGTTTGCAAACATTTGTTCTTAAGTCTTGCTTTTTTATACCTAAGAAATAAGCCTTAATCAAAGCTGGAATTGGTTGTATATGATGTAATAAATATTTTACGCTTTATACCGTTGTTATTAAACATTGTTCTAAAGCATTAATTATGATAGTTAGTGGCAATAAACCTTTATAGTAATTAACGGAATCTATTTTGAAGATGATTTGCGAAATGAAAATGTGGATTGATTTTAGGGAATTTATAATTTAACCCTGTTCTATTTCCATAGGCTTGAAAGCTTGTAAAGGGTTAAAAATGAAAAATTAAAAATAAAGGGCAGTGGAAAATAGCCGGCGGTCCCTATTTATACCTGTTCGGTTCGTTAAAAATATCCCCCTAAATTGGTGAAATAATTCAGCGGCCATCAATCACCCGCTTTGCCTAGTGACATTTGGTTCTTGGGCCACGGGATGTTGGGGAAATAACGCCGTGTAGTGACTACTGCCCGTGAAATAACGCCATGACCAAGCAGCTTTTCGTCATTGTTATGCCGTTGTATTTCCGAATGTTCCAACATATAATTTCCACCTGTTTAATATTCACATTCGACCGGATTGTTTGGAAGAAATACCGCCTTTGTGCAGGAAATACGTTTGCCATTGTCAAAATAAACAAACTCCTACTATTCTTCCTACATTTTTCCTTATATTTCCATCAAATACAATTATCAGTTAAACCAAAATAGGGAAACTAATGCTTATAATAGAATTCTAGTTTAAGTTTAACGACCGCTCAACTACTAAGTTTATATACATTGAAATGAAGGTGATACTATTCTACCATAGGCAGTAGTTAAACCAAAGTTTTTTTATTTTCTCCATTGTTTAACGATTACTTAAAACTTTTAACGTAATATGTAGTTAAATGTGGTTGGTACGATGAAACGAATTCTAGTCCATTTCTTTGACTTCTAAACGCCTAATACTAGGTCCACAGTATCCTCAATTACAAATGATATTAATTACGGCCCTCAAAATTGTGAAGATTGGAACATTGTAATATATTCCCATAATTATTATTTTTGTAATGCATTCCAAAATTCTACTTGGATAGAGTTGACCTAATTAGTTTCGGATTTAAAACATAAAGAATTGACTTCAGTATTTAAATTACAAATACAATTATTTTTAGAAATATAGTAATCTTACTTATAAAACAAAATAATTGTAATTGAAACAAGTATTTGCGTCTTGCAATTACAGATATTTAAATTATTTTCCGAATTTAATTCTTTCTTAAGTAATATTTCCAAAGTTACATTATTTTTAAATAGTATTGCTTTGATGCTTTTGCAAGTAACACGTTAGTATTCTGTATATATTATTATCATTATATTCTATAAGGAGTATTCTACTAGAGTTAGTGTCAGTTTTATAATAAAAGATATACGAATATGTGATATCTTACAAGGAAACTACAAATATGTTTTAATCTACCTTTGGTAGAGTGTAAGTTTATGTTTTACTTTATATTAAGATTTGCTAACAAGTAATGAAAAAGAACTATATGTTTAAAATTTTCTTCAGAATCAATATTAACGAAAATGATTATTATTTTTAATTATTTTATAAATATTATAAGAATTAAAAAGTATTTGAAAAATGTAATTGGTTTTCTTTTTTAATTATACTATTAAGTAGTAATTTAAGTATTTTTTGGACGATAATTAGTAATTAATTACCAATAATACAACAATCTATTATTTTTCTATATTTGTTTTGTTTCCTGATAACTAATTTTTGTGTTAGAGACTAGAATTAGAACGACATGTTTAGTGAGGTTAAACCTGACAATGTGATTCACGAAATAGTAATGAATATTGGCATGGTAGTTGTGCCCTGTTGCCATGTTTATTGTGTAAAGCAATAGATAAGTTTCCTGATTTGCGGGGTTTCCGGCAAATAATCTCAGCACACGGCAACAAGGCATTAGGATTCACGATGTAACGTATGTAGTTAGGAGATACGTAAGTTATAACTGTGGAGTTGCTAACAATCAGGCAAGTTTGTCGCTGAATGATGTTTATGTAGGTTTGTATTCTGCTGCTGTCTATACTCTGCCCTTCTTGTTTACTATTGCTATAGTTTCCTGATTAATTAAGGATCTTTCTCATTATTCACTATACAGGATTACTATATTAATTTATAGTTGCCTACGGCCTACAATAAGGCAACCCTCACATAACTTAATCCCAATTTTTTACTTCATGACACAAATCTAATTAATTAACTTCTGTAACACATACATAAATCGTTGTCTTCAATTACTCTGTAATTACTCGAATACTAGAGAATACATTTTTTTGAGATTTTGGATGTAACATTCTGACATCTTAGATTAGATTTGATAAGATTTTGGTGTTAATCGTTCGACGGTAATATTGTTTTCGTGAATATCTGAAGTGATAACTTATTTTAATTAATTTATGAATGTGAGAATTTTTGTAAATAATAATTTAATAAATAGGGGCTATTTATTAAATTATTATTTACAAAAAATGAGACATTTAACTAAACAAGTAATTAATGATACAGTTAATTTGTTACAATTGCGGTTAATCTGCTTACTTACGAAAATAAATCCTTTATATTTGACAATGACAATTATTGTAACTGACAGTGAGAAAATTATAGAATAATTAACGAATACTCTAAAAGGAATTGTACTAATACTGTAAGTACTAATTATTTTAATAATTTATTTTACCGTCTCAGCAATCTGCACACGGATACTGAAATATGTAAAATATAAATATTAATAACAAATGTAAAAAGGATAAGCGTGAGGATATGTGCTGGCCACATCTGCTTTTTTTCTGTTTACCAGTTGAATTGATCTTATTAACAATGAAAATACTCTGGTCCATCTCTATTCAGCATTAGGTGTTCCATCTGTCCTCAGAGCAGAGGTTAAATGGATCTCCAAATTACTTATGACTGTGTATAGATAGAACCACATTTCTAGGTTACATTAAGTCTTATGCACTTTTTTTCATAAATAATTTGCTTAAACCTACCGAAGTAGTAATTAACTAATTGTGTATATAAGGTATAAAAATTTTTCGACAATATTTTAAGTAAATCTTAGGTTATACAGCGTTGACTGCATTAATTTTTAAGTGGGTACTTACACTCTTTCTAAACAACAAAATTAACATTCCTAATAGAGAGATACTACTCTAATGTATTTTCAAATCCAAAAGTCCATCTTTCCTACCGGTCCATCTCCCCCCACTTACCCTATTATGATTCTAAGATATTTTCGAATGAACATCAATGTTCCTTCCGTTTTCGGTAAGAACAACATCAATGATGTTTTCCGTAAGATAACAGCCGTTATTAAGAAAGCAAAAAATTAAAAACGCTTATCGTATTATGAATCTCGCCATTCTTGTCCTCCCAGTTCTGTCGGCGGTGTTCATTGTGGCGAGAGGGGGTACAGGGCAGAGCACCAGGGGCTGCGGTTAATCTACCAGATATGAGAATACAGGGAGATATCGATTTCACATTAAACATGATATTACTAATACATGGGTGCAAGAGACCACTGCCCGCCGAACTCCAGCGAAGAATAGCAAATTGTGTGAAAACGGAAGGGGCATTCCGCTCAAATAAATAAGGGGCTGGCAAACAATTCTTACGGAGGAATTCGTAATCATCAATAACTACTTTCTACTACAACTGAAGTATTGCTTTTTACATATATTGATGTTTCTAAATTTTAATTACCAAAAATGTACCGTTTACCATCACCAACAGACAGTCTTCTGTGCAACATATCTTTGCTCCAAATTTAAAGGTTTATTTTTTATAGATCTTCTTCATTTTTAAACTAGGTTTCTTATGATTGTGATTCAAATTGAACTTTCGAATATGTATTCTGAATAACAAACAAAATATTGTAATTTTTTTCTATCAATATGAAGTGTAGAGTTAGGAGTTAAGTATGACATATGGTGTCAACTAAATGCATCCCATGACTCCGCTGACTCCATTTTAGCTTTGGAATCGTAGATGGTTTGTTGACATAAACCCTTTTCTTTAAATACCCCCAGAGAAAAAAGTCTAATGGGATTAGATCACAAGATGACCAATTGTCACAGCTCTGCGAAATAACACGACCAGGAAACTTGGTTTCAAGTAAAGTGACTTTTTCATGTGCTGTGTGCCATGTGGCATCATCTTGCTGAAACCACATGCCATTCAAGTTAGAGTAGCTCATTTGATTTGTTTAGCATGTCCCGATAACGAACACTATTCACAGAAACAGCAATAGCATTTTCATCTTCAAAAAATGACTGGGCATTTGGATAGTCAATAAACTAATAAAGATACCAATTGCTTCAAACTTTTGTATGAGATCAAGAATTGCATGCTCATTTGCACAATATAGCGTTCAAAAATTGGAGAAAGTCGTCGCAGCTAAATTTTAATCAATCGCGTATTTTCATAATAAATATAGTATATGACACCATGACGAATTTGCCAACTGTTTTGCTGAAAAATTGCAAACTTCCAACGTTCACACAACGCAAATGGTGCGCAATTCAAATCCGAAAGTCCAATTTGGATCACTCTTTATTTTCGACAGCATACATATACGGGATGATATTGGAAAAACGTCCTGTTCGATATAAATATATCATTTATCGATATCTTCGATAAAGCAAACCTGGCGTACCCAGCAGTCGATAATTGGCCAGGAATGATATATTTATTTAAATAAATTAGGAAAAATGAACAAGATATGTAACAATAAAACGGCTTCTTTTCAATTTTGGAACAAACTTTAATAAATCGACCACCAATTCTCGCCTAAATTAATCAATTTTCAATGAGAATTTTTTTAAAAATACCCAAATTATCACGAGATTTAACATAATGAGAATTTTAAAAGTGATTTAGGATTTGTCTCTGAAGTCCAACAAAGTAGTTGATAAATGATTGAGAATAGTTGTCTGGGAAATGGCATTTTAATGAAAAGCAACACCCAGTCGTCCCGGGTCGATGTTTAGGGCTGAAGGGTTTATGCAGACACGTGACCTGATCGACAGGTAGACAAACATAGGCGGCCCGAAGCACACACCGAGAAATTACTCAGCAAACAATATCTCCCCTATTATTTATTACATAACCTATACATCCATCATTAAGACGATCGCTTTCTGGAAGGAGGTCGTGGGTTCAACTCCCATACCCCTATAACAATATCCACAAACATATAGCTACACTGTAATAAATCTGAATGTCTGTAAGCTAATTCATTGTCGCCATACAGAAAAGTAGTACTTTACCGGTTTCTGGATATTAAGCCTTTGTATACATAGACAAAAGTAGGCAGGGTAACTAAGCAGAATTTTCAAAATAACATGAGACAATTGTCATATCATATCAACCCATATAGACTTCATCAAGGTTACTTTACTCGCAAGAGTATTTTATAAAATTATATTTATTAATAACGTGAAACCGATAAACCATTGTACAAACCACTTAATAGCTGACCTGTCTGAGGTAGTCGTTTTAAAGGTCAAGTGGGATAGGAGCGACGCCACTATTATTCGGAAATTTTATAGAGTCCAGAAGGCTCTGGAATGTTAGAGAGATTAATTGGCGGCAGGTATATAAGAGTCGCATCAAGCGGCAGGAAGTCAAAATCTGTCAAAGTGTGCAGAGAGTCACTGAAGAAAGTCGATCAATGCATATCAGCGAGTAAAATAGAAATATATAAAAATTGATATCTGCGGCGGTTGAGCGGTAAAACCATTTTTACTGGTGATGGGAGGAATTGACTGGCGAGTCGTTTAGGTGAGCCTGTTATCTCCTTGATGGCTTAAATTCTGTCATTTTCTAATGTTGTGTCAAAACAATAATAAAACACAATTTTCAATCATGTAAACAATGCAACAAAACTGACAGTGAAATAGTAAAAGTTTTACAATTTAGCTTTCCTTGTGAATAAACAGCTCAAATAAACGATGGTTTGTAAGTGAGTGACAAATGAAATCAAGAAATGAATTCCGTTGGGCATCCTACATGTTATAATAATTTACAATTTAGCAGAACACAATTATAGTTTATTTGGTTAATAATTATGGACGCTTGAAATCGACCTTGGATCTCACAGTTCGAGTAAACCCCGACAGGTGCTTATGAAAAATATTGTTGTAAAATTAGTTGAAAATATATAAAAGACTAGATCATCAATTCGAAACTATTGATGAAAAAGACGATTGGTTCATTTGGAAATAAGTAAAAATGCTGACCATCCGTTTTTTCGTAGTTTAATATTTTTCTATATCAGAGAAAGATTAAGAAACCCTTGAAAATACGAACCTCTTTGTAGTGCATGTTCCAGAACTATCAGAAAAAACACATTAAAAAATCTATCGTTCAGAAATGAATAAATCCTGGGAAATATCGGCAGGAATACAATCGCAATGATTACCCCTCGAACAGAAATAGGTCGGCCAGACAAAAATACAATCTGTGTGAATACAATGCGAATGAGCGGAAGTTATAGGGGGCAGGGCGGTCGCGGGTAACGAAGCCTGCCAGGTGGGCGGAAGTAGAAAAGGACAATGTCTTCCACGACACAATGTTTATCTACTAAAAAGGATTAGTTTACGAAATATCTGACTTTTGTATTTACATACAATCGGAAAGGAAATAACTATACTCTGTTCCGTAAGACTTAAATGAACCGTTAAATATTATTTAGTTTATCATTTAATCATTTAGCAGAATTTTAAACGTCAAAAAATGGAAAGGACTGATTAATATTCAAGACCTAAGATCGGCAGTCAATCAAGTACAGTATATTAGGATTCATTTTGATTAAAGATCTTAGGTAATTCAATTATGTCCATAACCGGTGTAGCTCTTGGTATTATCTATGTTTGTTTAGTTTCATATATATGTTTTTAAAATTGTATTGTTTTGTTTTACAGATTTATTAGATATAGGAACGGTACTTGAAATTTACAAATGTAACTCAGTAATCCATCCAAGTATAAACCGTGCTTACGTTGGCTTGACAGACAAGTTTCTTTGTACATAGTTTCAGTTGAAATTTTATTTATATTTAGTGGATTAAATAAAATAGAAATGTAGATCCGTTGTTGGCAGCGGTAGTAAAATAGAATGGATTACAAGGTAAGGTATCCGAGTGATCCAGTTATAGAGACAGATATAATTTTAGTAACAACAGTAAAGTGAATTTAAGTTCCAAAAATACGGAAGGTAATAAACATTTATTAGCTCTCATTCTGGGAGCAATAAATACATTGAAGAATCAAAACAAGTATGAAATAGTTTTCGGGAATGAAAAAGAAAGAAGTGGGGGACATTTGTGTCGGAAAGAGCGATGTCGCGCACTATAATCGGTGCTCACAATAGTTTTAATACTAAAACTTGCGAGATGGTTTATTATAAACGGAAAGAGAGCCGCTAACAGCATATCATATATACATCCAGTACCATCCGGAGACGCTGGCAACGCTGCCAAATCTCCGCCGGCGAGCACAATGGCCGCCATGGCGCTGCGATGCCAAATATACCGCACTTATTCATTGCGGAGATCATTATTAGCAATTACGACACAATAACGTGCGAATGTGCGAAACACGAGATTGCAGTCCATTCATTATCCCACATTTGGATACTGCCAATGACTCCTACACATCCTTGTCTCACCACATTCAATCAGGATAATGAAGAAAGTATTTAAAACACAGCTAAAGCTCACTTGAGTAGCACACTACGACTCTGGCGGAGTGTGAGGTCTAGGGTTCAAATCCCAACATCGACAATTTAAAATACTACCTCAGTGGCCCAAAAAAGGCAACTTGTAAAAAACTAGGTAAAGCCATAGATCAATATTTCTTTTTTTTTTTGTTAGACTGAAACCACCGAGATGCTAAGAAATTTCTTGGTAGGCCCTAGCCTTCTTTTGGACCCTTAGACAAGACGATTTATTTTAGTTAACTTTGTATAAAATAAATCAATTACATTGTAAATATTATTCTTTTGTTTGTATTGTATACTTTTGTTATTGTTTTTTTTTTAGTCTTCATGGCTGACGAATAAGGAGAAGATCGTAGCTATATTTAAGTATTATTTAGAAGGTCCTGTATCATAAACAATGTAAAGATCTACTAACTAAATATTTAATAAAGAATAATATTTTGCGAATTTAAAATACCTATTTCTAATAATAAAAATTATCATTCCCGCCAAGAAACGATATCATTAATAATTTTTCTGTACGAGTATGAAGCGAAGTACTTTTCGGTATGCCTTTTTTCTTCAGTCCGATCCCGGTTCTATACAAGATTTCTAGTTATATATCAGAAACTGTTAATTCCATTTCATGCCAATTGTAACTAACTGAGAAAACACAGAATGTATTTAGAAATTTGAAGCTTTCTGAATAACATTTGTTTTATTAATGATAAATAAAATTTTGAAAAAATTATGGACTTCACTGGAATTTGAACCCAGGACTTTCTCATTTCTGGTAGGATGCTCTCAACTGAGCTACCATGTCCCGTTTACTTCATGAATCTTTCTTCTGTCCTTTACCGCGTTTTACAAGTATACTCTCTTTCGAGCAGCAGTACCTAACTGAAACCCTGGGTTCAAATCCCAGTGAAGTCCAGGAATTTATCAAAAATTTATTCTTCATTATTAAAATGTTGAATCGTCATACGGTTCTAAATGTTATAACTTTACTTTATTCAGTAGGTTTTGTGGTGTTTATAAGAATGGTAGTGTAGTGTTTAGAGAGCGTTATGTGACATTAGTGGTAATGACAACCGTGGTAGAAATCAATCAATGCGTTTCCTTACGAGCAATAATCACGTAAACAAACATCACACGTATGAGCAATCTGGCGTAATAAAGGCCGGGATGATTACAGCGTTGCGAACTAAGTGTAAGGTCGTTAATTGTGGACGCGCCATAACAATTTAATTCGGCGTAACGTCGTTAAACCTGGCCAACCGACTGCTGGAATGACGCGCCCACGACGATGTGAAGAAGTAATGCTGGGGTTGCTCCGCATTTAACTGCGCACACTGGATAATTGTGCGCCCTACCTGCCATTTCCTTACACTAAACAATTACATACTGTACACACATTTTGGGCACGATTATCGTCACCTCGCTATAAACGGAGATACGACGTTTTTATAATATTGGTTATTGCTAGTGTCTGACTGAAAAGCGATTTTTAGTTGAAATGGAAACCGTAATCTAATATTCGACTCCTTTTATAGTTTCGACCGAAAACGAAACCCAAACTTTAGTTAAATATTTATTAGACACGGAAATGTACCGTTTTTCTTCCTTTTTAAGGTATTATTCAATTATTAGAAAATCACTTTATTATTGTACAGATAATAGAAGCTTGATTTTACAATAAAATCTTATGAGGCCAAATATTACTTTTAACAAAAGTACTCATAAAAGTAAACTCGGAATACGGGCCACTATATTTACTAAAGTAGTCAAAACATAGTTATCTAGCACCACTTCACAAATATCACTAAACATCACAATCGAAAGAAATGTTACCTACGCATACATGTTCTTTAGAAAGATTGAACACAATAAGAAAGTTAACTTTCTTATATAATAATATTATATATTGAGTTTGAGTTTTACGATATAAGTTTAATTACTTACGTTTGTATGTAATACGAAATATTGTACTAACACAAAAGATTAAATATCACTAAAATATATTATTAAACAATTGTTCCTTTATTAATTATAGTATAAAACGGAAAGTCAGAATAGTATTTTTAAATAACTGGCCAAATAAACAAAAAATAAATAATAACTAAATAATAGGCTAGAAAACAGAGCAATTGAGACTTGAAAATTACTGTTTGTCCTTTTCAGAACAATTCTTAATATACTGTCCTGTTTTGAGAGAAATAAAGTATAATTTATAATTTTCCAATGTTTAAAAAACTACAGAACAATCCAGATAAATAAATATTTATTTAACAATATGGCCAGTTAATTTAAAAATACTATTAAAATTAAATTCTTTCTTAAATGCACAATTTGAAATCACAGTCACTAGTAAACTAACACAAAACAACTTTCTTTAGTCACTGAAGTAACTAGTATTACTGTTGAAGTAGCGTACTAGGACAGGACTATACTGGTAAAGATAAATTGTTGGGGGTAGTAATGATTCTATAATGTTGGGAATGTCCATTTTTCCATTAGGTAAAACCCTTTTATCATAATCGCCAGACATCCTGGCACCTCTACCTGGATCATTATTTTATTTACACAAAGAATTGATTAAACACGACAAAATTAACTGAAAGTTTCCAGCAAAATTACAAAAAAAGAGGAACTGAAACATGTTTCTTAATTTTGTAGTTGTTTGGACAAATCAAAACAGAAAAAGACTAAAATTAGATAAATAAAACTAAACTTCTAAATAGGTCAAAGTTAAAGAATAATGTAGATGGAAGAAACAAAGAGATAATTTTATGAGTAAAATGTATGAACCTTACAACAATAACTCTTGCGTCAACGAGGCGTCGAACATGGGCGCCCATAAAATATTTTTCAAGAGGGGGCAAAATAAAAAAAAACAACAAAGAATGCTAATCGAAATTTTGATAGCAATGTTGAATATTTCATTTGACATTCTATTGCGATGTGATTTGGTCCATTTAAGGAAAACTTAAATATTATAGAGATAAACTGCAAACATATATTTACTAGTAAAGAAATAGAATTGTTCAAAAAAAAACAGCCATAAAGTAAAGATTTTTACTTATTTTTTGATTGGTTTGTAAGGCAGTTTTAAAATTCCTTCCACCTTTCAAAAAATTCTCGGAAAATTATTCGATAAAATGAAGTTTATTGTAGTTAATTGTCTCAGACATCTCTACTTTTTAATGACACTTAAAATAACCACAAATACTAACGGAATAATTTATCTCACACATAAAAAACCTACGCCCTAAAATACAATAAACATTAATAAATTTCTTATATAACATACAGATGCCGAAATAATTAATTAATGTGCCGTCTTTTTAAAATTTGCGAAAAGCCAGGGGAGGGCAAGTGGCCCATCTTGCCCCTCCTTATGGGCGCCCATGGCTTCGAATCATTCACAAGTCTGAAATTTTGGCGTCGAGTAGTCGCTGATTATAAAAATAAATGGGTTGCATTTTTTGCCTTGAAACAATATTTGCATACCCTGCAAGTTTTTTCCTCAAAATGTACTAAAAATACATGCAATGATACAATCAATAGCGGTTTGTTGCAACGAAAGGTCACTCACGATCTAGCGACCTCACGAGAGATCGAGATGACTGATTTGCCTACCTAGCCCAACATTTCAATTCGCCGGACTACTATCGATTCTCTAACCGAGCTATTCTTCCACTATTTCCACCTATTACACGGTTTTCCTCTATATAATCAATTAAAAATAATATATCCTTAGCATAAATGTAACAAGCAAAATAATAAACAAACCCTAGAATAGATTTAATCTGGCATCCAAAAAAACTAATGGGGTGTTTAGAATAAATATTACATATAATTTTGATAAGGAATACGTTCAGAAAATGTAAATTATGTTAAAATATTCTCAATGAATTATTTCGTGAAGTTTATAATAACATTATTAGTATAAGGATAATATATTTACTTACGAAATAAAAAGTAAACAAATGTTGGACAATTAATACGCTTCAATTTAAAATGTAAAAGAGGTAATAAATATGTATGTTAAATACATAATTAGAGCACAATTTTAAGCAAATAATTAGAGCAATTACTAAGAACTAGCATAATAATTATGTTCTGGACAAAATAAATAGAATAATTACTATTAACTAGGCAAAGAACAAGTGCCAAAATGTGAGACAATGAATATATCTAGGATTAGATAAACTACAAACAATTCTGATAAATATAACTAGACCACACAATTAAAAAAAATATTCTAGAGCATATAAGTATTGCTACTGTCATTTGTTTAAGCCTACTTGATTGCAGTGTTGCACACCTGATAAAATTTGTTTTAAACGATATTTCTCTGGAATTAATGATCGGATTTGAAAAATAAAAAAACTGTTGAAAAGAGAATTGAAAGGCCTTTCGAACTGTGTCATGTTTGACACCCTTTTCCATTTAAAATTTTTGAGGTGCAGTTCACACCCATTTTAGGGTTGAAGTTATGCCATTGGTACTAATCCATTCAGGTGTCCCCCATTATACTAAAATTGACGTGTTCGAGCGTTTTTTGCAAAATTAATGTTAAGTGGCCAAAAATTGCGCTGATAATTTTCACTGGGCCACCCTGTATAAAATTGAATAATATCCCCACCTTCAAGGGAGGAGAACCAAGTAAAATACAACATTTTGGCTACAATGGATGTTGAATCTGATCTGGCAGCCAGATCTGATACCTAGGATTTGGTTATCCTAAGTTAATAATATAACTTGATCCTCTTAACCTGTGGTGTGCTATGGAAATTTTAACAAGGGGCTCGCATGTTTCCTAAAAAAATATTAAAATATTATGATGAGGGGGGGGGGATATAGATAAACTAAAAAAACATTACAAATAAATTATATAAAAATAAAAAAAATGAATTATATTACTTATATAAAAAAAATCGTATATTGTGCAAGACTGCAAGTCCGATTCGCCGTTGTAAATCCCGTGTTTCACGTTTACTATGCGAATCAGAACGAAAATAGCCGAATATTTGCGATTATAGCATATGAGGCGGAGTTAATGCGGTATTCTGTCACTGTTGAAGTTAAAAGCAAATGCTATGTTTATAAATGTTTTAAAATTTGAAATTAATTGGTTTTGGAAAAGCAAAAATAAAATAGATAAAAACAACGGGGGCTCGCGAAATCACAAAGAATTTTAACAAGGGGCTCGTAAATTATTTAGAATTTTAACAAAGGGCTCGCACGAGCCCCCGCGAGCCCCCTACCGCACACCACTGCTCTTAACAGTATTTGAAAGGGACGCTAAATACAACTAAAGACACTGTCGCGTCGTTGGCTAGACAACAATCATAAACAGAACACATGAACAACAGGGTTATATCCAAATCTACGAAATTCAAAACTCCACTGATTCAATAAGCTAGCAGTGTAAACCATAAATGGGAAAGCAGTATTTTTCTTTGACATACCGGCTTCCTTAATCTCTAGATTTTCCAGACAATTCTTTGTTAGAGCTTCCCAGTATGAACTAGGAACTAAGTACACCACAGATTAAAAACGCAACGGGGGGTATTTTCTCTTATTGGTTGCTCAAAATATGTACAAAAATGCGTCTTTCGTGAGATTCTATGTGAGACAAACTATAGTAGAGTAATTTTGAAAATTGGCCGTCTTGCAACAAGCTAACTTCCCTACAAACAATTGCAAATAAATAAATAAATATGGATAGTCAAGTGGACCATATTTTTTTAAATACTTTTCTGCCGCGAAAAATATAATGCTCTCCTACGGTAATATAAAATTCGGCTCCGCAAGCTCCACCTAAATTCATCATTCCTTGTAGCTTAAATAAGTATTAATATCTGCTTGAAGGCTTAGGTTTCGAACCTATTTAAATACAGTTTGAAGAAACAATTTTTTCTTTTCCAAAATCAGTCCAGGAATAACTAATATGAACAAAGTTCTTTAAATTTGTAATTGTATTTTTTTATCAGATCCACTTGACTTTCCTTACATTCCTTGTAGCTGGAATAAGTATTAATATCTGTTCGGAGACTTAGGTTTCGAACCTATTTGAATAAAGGTTTGAAGAAACAATTTTTTTTCTAAAAGTGTAGGAATAACTCTAATGCGATCATAATTCCTTAAATTAGTAATTGCACTTCTCAATCAGCTCCCCATTACCATACATATCCAAATGCATACTACCTCCACTACCACTACTCTGCAGCTCTATTGATTTGACTCCAGAGTAAAAACCAACAGCATTGGGCACCAGACGTACGGTTGTAGTACTACGGCCTACTACAGCCAGTGAGCGACGGCCGCTGACGTCACGGGCACGTGTGGTTAAATATGAATCCATGCAGTGAGCAGTGGACACAGACAGGTAGGTCAGGCGAGGGCACCGGGCCATGCGAGGTAATGAGGGCAATCAGAGGATAGGTCACGTGGCACATCTGCATTGGAAAAGGATGGAGGTATGTCTGGTGCTGGTAATTTCAAGCGTGGGAGGTTAATTCATACAGGTTCCAGGAAATCATTGCTTTTTTGTTTCTTTAAATATATAAAGTAATGCTCTGCGAAAATGTGAGTGTCTATATCAGGAATGAAGCGTACATGCAAGCAAGATAAGTACTGCTTTAGAGCAATTGATGTTATTTAAAGAATTTAATTTAACAAGGACTAAAGTAATTATATAATCAACATAAAATAAAATTGAAAAGCATAATGAAAAATTTAAAAATAAAAGACAACTTTTCAAAAGGTTTATTTCTATGGTCGCCTCGCTGTTTCAATGCTAGTGCGTTATTGTTTTCTGAAATGATACACTCTTGTATGACAGTGACATCCGAAGATCTGGTCTATTCTTACGGTATAGTGTGTTTCATTATTTACATGTGTAATTAATTCAAAATCTTCATTAGAACTTATTTAATCCATTACGGTTAAGTCGCTAACCCTCCAATTTTAATCGGTTAACATTAATATTTATCAATGATTAGCAATTGAAAAACGCATTTGCCCATTTTAACTATGCTTATATCTACCCAAAGGACTAATCAAAAATTGAAATACTTATTTGTATCACTAGTCCAGAAACTAAACTTTTGCGAGAGTGAGCTTATTTTGACCGGCCGAGATGAAAGCGAGGATGCAAATAATGCCAGATGAAAACTTTAGTGACATTTGCTCTATCCTAAAAAATAAAACAAATGTGAATTGATATTTTTTAACTATTAACGTAATCATAATCATACAAGACGAGTATAATATTAATAATAAATCAAAAATAGTTTTTTAATTAACGTTTTTCATTTCTAATAAAATAACTTTTGACAGAATGTAATGCTAAAATGTTGGGATCCCTATATTTTGTCAGCTTAGATTACTAGTCATTATGGGACGATCGAATTGTCAAATTGTCTATAGATAATCATTATTTGTATCGTTTGAGTTGATTGTTCGTTTTCACGTTAAAAGTTAGTGCAGAGATATGTTACAAATTTTGTTTTTAGTTTAACATTTAAATCAATTGTTTCATTATAGTTTTTAGTTTACCTATACTTACTTAGGTAACTAATATGTACTCCTCATCACCGAATTTTGTATGTATTATTGAAATTATTTTTTTATATTATTTTCTAGAGCTTTTCCAGTTGTGCTATTCATTGCTGATTCTTCCAAACTTCATAGAATCAAATAGACAATCTTGAATTCGCAGAAACATTAGAAAAATATAGTTAAGAGAAGTATAATAAAAATCAGTTCGTTCCAAGAACGAGTACAAAAGATGTAGTTCATGGAAATCAAAGTATTCTCAAAGAGCAAACGTTTCTTATTGTGTCGGGTCGTTAAGTATTCAGGTGTGGAATAAAGACAGATTGCTAGGATCTCCCAGCCTTCCATTAGCTGAAATGATGAGTCAAGGTAGCTATAAATTCTCCTACAAACCGTCTGTGTTAATTTCATTACCAACACTACTTAACAAAATAAAGAAAAATATATCCTTTACATTGTTCGTACCTTCGCAGATTTCTGCTTTATGTGTTTCGTAAAGCATGAAAAATTCTATTAATGAATATTAAACTAACCAATAACTTGTGACTTAGAGACCAAATTTTGATTTTTACATTTAATATACTAGACAAAAAAATAAAATACCCGTATTTAAATAGATTTATTATTCAGAGTTTACGAGAATAAGATTATTAAAAAATTTAATCATAAAGGAAGAGTAACAAACTAGGATCGTAAATCTAATCTTCTTCAGAACGTTTAATTGCAAATAACTCTATTTTTGCAAACTGGAAGACAGTTTTTATTATTGCAATGAGAAGCTATAGTACTAGTTTTTATGTTTCATTCCATAGTAACATAAGTCGTAAGTTCCTGAAAACTTCCGTTATTTGGTTACAATTGTCTACGGAAAGTTATAGAAAATAACTACTGACCTATTTGCAGGATAGTTATGAAAAAATATACGAATTTCATATACATTTACTCGTCTAGCAACGGGCAAAATTAGCTATAAAAGGTTGCAAATAAATAAATGTGAACTGTCACATTTTATAATTTTAATAAATAAAGTTAGAATATGAGTAGGTATCTAATACAATTATTCTCGTACGATAACATGAACTAACATTCCTTGTAGCTTATATTTATTTATGGTGCAAGTGTGTTACATTACAAATAAATCACGTGAGAAATGTTTAGCTCACGAGGCCTTTAGTGTGACTTACACTCATTTTATGTAACATCTTTTATCATTGATGTAAAATATAAAAAAGTGTTTTGACAGTTGCGATTGCAAAATGACATTGAATAAAAAAAGTGTAGAGAAGGTTTATAACGTAGATACTAAGACACGAACCTATATATAGTGAGTTATTATTTCTATGACCTATGTTATTTATCTAAAAACACCATAATTACAGCGTTATAATAACTCGATGTTGTATAAAAAACTTGAATTTGATTATGGTCACATACCCCATTATGGTAGCAAAGGTGATCTTTGACCTATGATACATCGAATTGACTCAGTAAGAAGCAGAGTAGAGTTGATATAAACATTCCAAATTTTATAAATGAGGAACTTTATCAAAATCAAACTCTGAGAAAGTAATGGAACAACCTATTGAGAAAATGATAATAAAAAAGAAAGAACAGTAATGATGAAAAATATTAATAATTCTGAGATCCGTAAATATAAAAATAAATAGATGAATGAAAGAAATGGATATGAATTGCCTTGTAGTGAGCAAGAATAGTTGTATGCAGGATCCATATTTGCAATGTCCGAGTGATCCGCAGGCAATGTAAACTATACGTCTCCACTCTGACAAACATGATATTTCCCTTGCAAGGATCTACATAAATCCGAGGTACGGATAAACGTAATTGCTTTATTCTGTTAATACTGCAGCAACGGTGAATTCAATGCTAATTTTATCTGCATGCAGCCATTTACCTACCCGTGTAAATATTGTACTTGATTTGGATTTACTGCATTCAACTAAATTGCAGCAAATAAGTCTTTCTCTAACTCATTTTACTAATAGTGCACGAGGCGTCTTTCAATTTGGGATTTTTCACTTAATTTGCCAATAGTGCGAATAGTCTGTACCAGATCTAGTATTAACATTTATAAAAAGATAACTTTTTAAACACAATAACTTTCAGATATTGAGTATCGTCATTTGCAATTCTAGTCTCTGAAGTTCAATCTGTTTTTGCAAAAAAAACTCGTCTCGTAAAATGGGTTTATGTACTGTAAGGGTTCTAATCGCATTGTGTTTCCAAATATATTTAGATAATCAACCTTGGTATCATCTAAGCAAACTGATTCGTCATGATATAGGTGATCCCAAATCGTCTTTCTATGTTCTTGTTTCGGTATAGTTTTAATAAGATCATTACAATTTACAAGATTTCGATATTTTCATTCTTAATATACAGGTAACAAAACCTTTTGTTGTAATAAGTATATCCTACAATTTGTATGGCAAGCAACGCCGATATATCGTGGCATACACTATAACAGGTTTCGTTTATAGAAACGTTCAGTGCTATATTTATTGGAACAGATTGATGAGGTAACTCATCCACCCAAAAGATGTGTATAACAATTATAAAATTTGTATATTGGTCGTACTCTCATTATAAATTATATTGTATATTATTATTTCTTCTAGAAATAATGCTGTTCGAGCTATGAAACAGGACCTAATTTGATTTCGTATTCCATCCATATGCAACATTTTTTTCTTTTTCCCATAAATAAATATCATTCGGTTATTTGTATTTCATTTTGTAAGGTTTTTTTTTTTTTTACAAATATGTCACATCTCTTCACTTCTTAAATTATATTATAATTGATAAAAAATGTGAATAAAATCTCTCACAAACGTTCATTATCAATCAAGCTGTTTTATTTTGACTTCCGGTCAACCACTTACATGAAACTTTTGGATTAATTTTAACTTAGATTTTTCCTTGAGATTTGACGAATTTTAGTGACGATAATTCCTGAAAGATGTCACATTTGACAAGTGTCATAGGTGTTAATAAACGTCTAAGTACTGCACTGGCATATAGGGTCCTTACCCATAATTCTTTTCGGCAGCTCGTTAACATTTGTCCAAAGTTCATGCAACAGAATCCATAAATCTATATGCAGTATGCCTGAATGAATCTGCATCTACGTACGCGAAAGGTCAATCCTAGTACTACAACTGCATCCCTAGCAGTCACCAATACCGTAAGCCGTTGCACATGGCGTAGCCAATCACAGGCCAGCTTTCCGGTTAATCAAATAAACTATTTAAAGACCAATTACGTCGAGGATGTGTGACAGTTTTGTGATGGCAGGTCTAGCAGCTTCATTTGCGAATGGTAAACTGGCTGTCGGTGAATTTGTTACGAGATATTTTAATTTCAATCAATGCAAATGGATATCTAATTATAATACTCCTATGACCGTAGTAGCTATTGATCTAGGGCTTTATTCACACAAAACTCGCGCTCTACATATGCAAATATTCCTACCAATGTTTTACTCACATTTTACAAAATCGTAAGATTCATTCGATGCCATCCATTATAATCGTAAATACTGCTTTCTTAGAAGACTCTTGCTTTAATGAAAGTATAATGAAATATCTAGAATACAATCAATTCAAGAAGTTTTATTTTAACTCCGAACGGTTTTTGACTTCACTTTTTACAATGTTATAGGACTAGTTTAAAAAACTACCATGGTCTAACGTCTTCATGGTACAGTAACTGGTTGTACTTCTAACAATCCGAATTCATTTCCCGTTGAGGATAATTTTTTTTACTAATTCCCACATAAAAATGCACTCTATTGGGGAATGCAGCTAAGAGAGACTCTATCTGGTGACCAGAATTAGAATCCTTGCATGCTATTTAAGTTATCTGCCAACAGTTTAACGCTATTTCTAGATCGTCTTATGTAGTTTTTGCGTATTATTTACGAGTTTTTTATAAAAAGTTTAATAAAATGGCATCTAATTGTTGTATCCCAGTGTAATCCTTTAAATAATTTAAAAATAGAATTTGGATTTAGAAATTATATTGGTTAATATAAACTTAAATTAAATTAAAAATTAGCAAGAACGTTACCCCTTCATGAGAACGTATTGCATTCATTTTACTGAAAACATTTTTTTTTTTCGAAGTATAAATAATTATTTATAATAATCAAATCAAAAGACTTTTGTAGAAAGATGATTATATTATTAAATTTTTGTATGCATTGATAACTTATTTAAGACTTACGGTACCGGAGAGGAAATACGGCTTTGAAAAAAGCGTTTTGGTTACTCACCTGCAACAGATAAAAGAAAAATAAAGATTAATCAAAGAATCGAACAAAAAAGTCATTAAATAAAAACATAAAAAACAGTGAAGTTTTATCACCTCAAAACAAAGACCTCACAAACTGATGAGGAATTTTACAGTCTCCCTTTTGGGTGGCCATTAAAGTTTCAAAGGGAAGTACTGTCTTATTTGACTTTTCAAGGCAGTAAAAATCTGATAAGGATAAAAAAGTTTAAACATAAATTTAATGCACCCCGAAGAGCTATTAAATTCGTCTTGTCGCAGGGTGCGTGTAATTTGGAAATTTCACGTACTTGGCGATCATATTAGCCGTGACAACTGTAGCAGTTGTTTCTTTCTACAGAATTGCCGTTAAGATATGTAAATGATCTTGCGTAGACTACAGTAATCATAGTTTAAAAACACTCAGTAATCTTTGATCAACCACGATCATAAAAAGACAGTGACATCAATAAATTGTACATTTTAATATTGTTTAAAATTCTGGATAAGATTGTTTTAAATGAATTAGTATGAATTAATGATGAGCTTAATTGTCAAAATCCTTTTTACATCCTTGTACAAAGTAAAGGAAGTATTGTAATCGTAAAAAATTTCGGTTTTCAGATTTCAACGGAAACATTCATTTTGACTATCCCTGAATCCATTTTGACTAGTTTCGGCGTAACGTTTGTACGTAAGTAACTCGCATAACTCAAAAATGATAAGCCGTAAAATTTTGTATATGGAACTACAATAACATTTAGTTATGCGCCTTTTTTGTTCCAATATTTCAAAAGTGCAGATTACTTTTGGCAGAAACTTAATAAAAAAAAATTGATGGGCGACTTTCTGCACTTGTTGCACAATATACTATTGTGTAGGTAATGCAATGAGACATAGTAATAAACATTTTAATAAAAAATTTAAAAGATGATCCATTTCAAAGGGAAGTTCGAAGATATGAAACGAATGGAAGTTGAAGAATGATTAGCTATAGTATAATCTCACTTTCAATTGAAATAAGTTTAAATGAAGATCAGCAAAAATGTGTATAGCGAACAAGGAAGTCATGTACCCACATTAGAATATTTATTAATTTATTTTAATATTAATTGTTCACTTACTCAAATAACATGCATTTAATGTAATGAAAGACACATTGCTCTGAAGAGGATACGAACCCGAAACATCTGGACTACGAAGCCTGAGCGCGAACATAACTTGTATTTTGGTTAAATAATTATAATCTCACACATGAAGAACTCTTATAGTCTAGCAAAAAAAAATACAAGTAGAACAATTAGAACAACATTACTTATACATCACTAAATTTGAAATCTACATTGTAAAATGTTTGAAAGATAGCAATAAGTATTTATATTTACAAAGAAACTTGTGAATTACTGACGCACATAAGTTCTTCGAAATTTTGAAGGTAAAGCTATAAATAATATTGTTTTGCGGTGAGACAATGACTTTTGTTAAAAATACATACAAATACACCCAAACATAAATAAACACAAGACTTTTATTTGACTAATCTGGAAGTCTACAGGAGGACAATGTCTTGTTACAGTTAAATCAGGATTTATTGTTGGTTCGATTTTATATTTCTTTACGTATAAAAGGAAGTAAGTGCTTGCTATCAGATGAGAATGATTTCAACTCGATCTTTAGTAATCGAAAACCGGTAGAACAATAAGCACCAAAAATGGCGAAATTAAAATTTTAAAATATTTGAAAATTTTTATTTCGTACGTGTTGTCGTTTCAATTTCTTGGTCGGTTAGTAATAATCGTAAGCACTCACTGATTAGTATTTTGTAAATATAACTTACTGTCTTGGGAACTCAATCGATAAAAATTACCGATCGTGGAAAAATATAAATATTTTCTTACAGATATATTTACGGATTTATAAGTAATATCTACATGACTAGAGTAATTGAACGGTAATAAAAAACTTTTGTATTTTCTGTAAAATGAATAAAGTTGATATAAGACATCAAATATTGTTATTTATTCAATGTAAAACAAGGTAAACATTAGTTTTTATCGTAATAAATGGTGGTTACACCTACTACGTCTCATATCTACCCTTTACATATTAAATATGTATTCATTAAAGCAAAAATAACGTGTACTTTACTTTTATATCATATTACTATCGATAAAATCATCACCGTCGCTCATACAAAACTGTACTTTTTTACTTATTACCTCATTTAAAATACACTGGCTTGTCAGTTTGTTCATCATTTATTTTTAATATCTAGCTTTATTTTTTAATGATATTGTGTTAGATTTATGCGTTAATATATAAAACAAATAAAAAGGCCGTGTTTGTCGTAACATGTTTAGGCAAAAAAATTGGTGCCAAAATCAAATTGAATTGAGTAATGAGAATTTATAATTTTAATTTAAAAAACAAATACAAATTATAAAAAACTATTGAAAACATACTTAGGAACATAATGGCTGATACTAAATGCGAATTACATGTTTTTTGACAATTTACTTGCATTTTATCGGAGTAATTTGTCAGCCAACAGATAATGTAAGTGACCTACAACAGTTATAGTGGATTTCGAATATTTCTGATATACATGCATCTGACTTCATCAAACTATGAAACGATACTCTTATAAAATATGGTCAATTTGCTAGGGCTCTGTTCTCCTTACCATATTTTTTAAAAACTATTCTGTTTTTGAAAACTTTCTCACGAATCTAATGACAGATAGGCGAGAAATTTTAAAAACTAACAAATGTCGATTCTGGATGCTAAATGCAAGATTAAATATCCAAACATTTACAGTAACAAATGAAAAATATTCCAAATTGTCATAACATTCATGGCTCCGAGGGATTCGAACCAACAACACCAGAATTGCGAAACCTGAGCATTAACCACTATTCCAACGATGTGGACTAAATATTGTATTACATATAATGTTAATATCAACATCAAAAATGCGTGCGTAAATAATTAAACGAATTTGGTTGAGTTTTCGTAGACACATGTAATTGTGAATATATATGACATTTGCCCTTCCGAAGAACATAAATATTAATTTTTACGAGCATAAAAGTCTAGACGACTTTTAATCAAGTTATTATTTATGTACTCCACTATTCTTTCGCGAAGGAATTTTAAAAATATTCTCTTGATTGAATATAAAGTACAGCATTCTACTCCAAGCCAAGAAGTATAATAAAATACCATTAAAAATTTATTCTTTTAATCCGAGGGCTAGCATAATACATCGCTGCAGCTCGTTTCCTACACTATATATTTTTATGAATTATAAAATAGTGACATTCATTCTCAACATATAACATTGAAAATATGGCTGCAAAAACACATTTTATATTTTCCTTATACGGAATAACACATATTATTGTTACATTTAAAATTTATACCTACAAAAATATACAAATGGCTTCAGAGAATTTATACGGTTCGAAACAAGAACTGAACTTTAACCTTTTGAAAATGTAGTGCTAATTATAAAGAACAATGTTTCTCATTCTTTTTACTATCGTAATCATAGAAGAGCAAATTTCTGAATTAAGAAAATAGTACGAAAAATAATATTAACAATTGTTTTATTCCTTGTTATGTAAATAATTCACAACCAAACGAAAATATAATAACACATTATATGATAAGTTATTGAAATAAGTCAGTACGTATGCGCGATTATGATAAATTTTCACGAATGTATTTTCTATATGAAAATAGATAAAATATATGAAAATGACATCTTTGGAATATAACCTAAATTATAATAACTGAATTTACTCACTAAAAATAAATACTTACTGTACCTCATTATCGACTACTGTAAAATAAAAAAAATTCTTTTTCAATAATTCAATAACACAACCAAAAACTACACACACAGATCGAGACCCGTTTACTCACCCTTCTATTATACTGACGCATCGAAGCTGCCAGAATATTCGAAAGTTTAATTGCTCTGGTATATAGACCCAAGCAGCAAAGACTACGGGGACTGGTTCTGCTTGGGTTATTATTTTTATTATCTTTTTATAATTTGTTAATTGTTCAATACATTTGGTTATCTAAATATTTGTGTTACAATTATTTTTACACTTCATCCAAATTAATAAATGCTACAATACCATGGAAACTGATTTTGGTTTTCCAATATAATATACCTCATTTTACTGATGCTGAGGGAAATTTAAATTTGGTCGTATTATGAACGGTAAGGAATTTCTATTTAAGTCCTTATCGTTCTAAATACTTGATATTCTGTATTATACATTCAGGTATTTTCAGTTTAGGATTGATATGAAAGACGCTTTGATTTGTGTGGTAGTGAAGAGATATAAATTTGTGGGATTGTAGGCTGTTGTATATCTGTGATTGGATCACGTATGTTAGTGTTGATTTAGTAAAGTGAATCTTGTATGGATTGTAGATAATAAAGCAGTAAGTACGTCACGACAGTCTGGCCTGCGCCTGGTTCTGCATTAGTGGATGAGCACCACGTCCGAAAGCAGTAATAAGTAATGAACGCCAGCTCACTTACTACTACCATTTCTTCCATTCTCAGATGCCCCTTTACCAAAGTACAACCAAAATTCCTCATATTATGTTGGTAGTAACTTAACTAGTAAGAAGTGAGAAAGATAGATTTATGTTTTCATTAGTCCTCATCATTTGTTTTTTTTATCGTTATAGGTCAGTGTTCTACGCTGTTTCTTGTCAGTGTCATATGGTTGTGAATTAGTATATTTCGCATATTATTATTTAATTTGAAATGGATAAACTTAAAAGAAGTGCTAATTTTACAACAACAGAAGTCAGAATACGGCATTTGTTAACTCGTTCTAAGTTGCAGTAGTCTGCCTATGAATACCCTTCAATCATTGCAATGGGTAATAAGTCGTATCTTCATAATTGTGCAATTGGGATTTGATTCTCAAATAATTTGGAAAGGCCCTGGGTTTATATCCCAGTCCATGAATTTTTCAAAAATTTATTTCTTCATAATTAAAAATGTTGAATTGTCGTGCGGTTTTAAGTGTCTCAGTTAGTAATATAGATACTTTATTTCTTTTTGACTTAAAATAATTTGGTATTTCTTTTAATTATTTTTACCTATGACTGTTGTGACCAAAGAAATGTTGAATTTGATAAAATTTTAATTGCACCAAATTTTTTTGATAGCCGAAACCGATTGAAAAATTCTACGTCATTCTAAAAATCAATGTTGTTATCCATAATTGAGATTGAACTAGTAAATTGTAGATTATACCTTAGAATTTTTTTTTAAACTTTAAAATTCCTATTGTTGTATCATGAATATTAAACTCAAAATAAATATTTAAACCACAACGCAATCTTTTAAAATACAATTCCAGTAATTAAAATCAGTGCAGGAATTCCTATAAAATAGATATTACAAATGAAAAAGTTTTGGTTGTATTAGAATTATAGTATGCTAGATTGGGAAGGGTGCAAAAGCAGAATATGTAATCTAGTTCATGCAGTGTCCAGTTTACGACAGCAGCGTTTATATGTTTCCGAACAGCTCATCACAAATCTGCTACTTACATGTAATCTGGTAAGTAGAGGCGACGGTGGCGCCATACTTGTACAGTGTTTTGTTTGGCGGCGATGTTGGATTTCGCATTCTGTGCCGTTGTGACCCGCTGTTTGCTCAGCCCGGCCTGTGATTTTTGTTTAGTTGTTTCCTCCCTTTCTTGATTCGATTATGATTGGACGACAATTTATGTTGCAAATGCGTTCGTTCTGACTTCCATTCTATGTTATTTTATTAGGCAGCGACATACTTTCAAATATGTACAACAAAATACATTGTGCAGGACACATTGTGTGTTTGTTCATCCATTAGCATATTTTTTTTTTAATGATCGGATATGTTTTACAGTTTACCGACTGGATTTCCAATATTATTTATACTGATCGGTAGGTGAAAATCAACATTTTTGGATTTAAAATTATGTTTTCGAAATTAGTGCGTATTGATAACAGTAAATCAAATTTACAAATGTATTTAATTATCTCTTTTAGTTCCTGATATTTTTTTCTCTTAAAGTTAAAAAGTGGGTTTTTTGGATATATCTCAAAAATGGGTAGAAAAACAATCGAATCAATTATACCAGTCGATTCTACGAGCAAAGTTACATAAAGAAATGTTTTTTCTGTATATATGTTCTTTAGAACAATTCGGTGAAAAATAAGAAAAACGAAAATAACCAGAATTTATTTTTTTCGCTCTGAATAGTATATGATGTATGTAGTAGGAAAAATAATATATTCCCAGACGATGATGAAAATTGCGGAACAAGCCGTAGGCGAGACTAGCATCACTAGGAGCCCGGGAAGTCCTTTTTCCTACATGGTACACATACTATTTTTTTTTTTCGATCGGCTAATATTCAATAATTATAAATGTATATGAACTGCGTACTATATGGGAATACTTGTTCGGCGGCCGGAAAAAATATTCCCCGTCTGTTATTTTTCTAAGCTAACAACTACATTAAAATACCGGAAAACTCACCGGAAAGGTGTGAGTTTACGTCCGATCGAAACTTTTTTTCAACAAATACTTTTATTTTTTGAACTTAATAAATACCTATCGATGCACTGATTTCAGATTTTACGTTAAAAACCTAAAAGTTGTTTTTTAAGATTCGTTCTTCGAATTCTTTAGCAGATTTATAATTCAAGATATGTTAAAACAATATGTCTGATGCCACTTTTTTGATTCAGCAAAAAACTAAATATAATCAACATTTACTTTCATAACATACTCCGATATTGCCCTAGCAATAAAATTGATTAACTCCAGCCACTGATTATGACAAATTACAGGAACAGTGCGAAATAATTGCAAATTTACTATTATTCGAAAGAAAAAATAATAAATTTACTCGTACTGACCGTAAATATTTTTTCATATGTATAAAGAGAAGTTTTTCCGTGGGGTTAATGGGATTTATCAATGAGCCCATAGGTCACAATTATTTGTAGCTTGTTAAGTGGCAAACGGTGTACACTGGACGAGTGCCCAAAAATATCCCAAAAGAAGTCCAGCAATAACCAAGTGCAGACCCAGAGCCAAACAAACACTACCGCCACTTCCTTTCCGCGGGAATAAACCAAACTTAGCAAACGTTTATTTTCTACAGTTAACATTGCATACCAGTCCAGCAAAAACAACGAAAAACTTCACAGCTTTAAATCTATTTTAAAACGCAAAAGATTTAAACTAAATTACTGGAGACTATATCCAGTATTTAATTACCAGCAAAGATGAAGCATTTTCAGGGAGGTTGAAGAACAAAAACTCAGTGTGAATGGTAGTGGTGTAATCCTTTTAGCGTTTGATAAATTAGCCATTAATTGGGCATCAGACACCTGCGGAGATTCTGGTGAGCGGGACGTTCGTACACGCAGCCTACTGCGAACAGAACCTACAGTAGAGTTGCTCCTCAGACATGCAACATAAATCCATATTGTACAATCATAATCACAAGTGAAAAATGATAACAAAATTTGGAGGAGACATCGAGATGTTTACATATCCTTTCTTAAACTTATAACTGTTAGTTAAAAGTTTAAATAGTTTAAATCATTGCACGACATTCCTAGAAGAAATATAATAATAAGTTAAAATTTATGACTTCGAAATTTGGCGGAGGCGCCCTTTTACTTCCTTGTACGAAGTAAAGGTATTGTAATATACATTTTGACCATCCCTGACATATAGTTGTGCACTTTATTACAATCGCCAATGCCAAAAGGGCACTTTTCTCGAAGGCTTTTCTGAATTTTTCTTGTAAAGATTTGCCGTAGATTGTATCTCACTTTAAATGAAATGCAGTAATACCCGTCTATAAAGCAAGTAGTGTACACTATTTTTAAACGTTTAAATGGTAAGTATGCCATCTCCAGTGTCATCATTATTATCCTTGCACGACATTCTTAGAAGAGACATAATTTTAAGTAATACAATAAGAGCCATGAATTTATTGGAAAAATTTACGAGTAGTAGTAGTACATAGTAACAGACAAACGAGTATAAAAAATGACATTTAGATCAAGACAGCAAAGCTGGGGTGATTTAAGAGTCATTTTTGACCCGAGTTGTCGTTACTTCGCAGGAATTATAAGTAAATTTTACTAAATAAATTCATAGCTTGAATTATATTTGCTTGATTATTTCACGAATGACAACAGTTCAACCATAAAATATTTGAAATTTGGTGGAGGCGTTATGAAGTTTACATATTCTTTTTTTAAACTGATGACTGTAAGCTTACAGTTTAAATAGTAATTATGCCATCGCCATTGTCAACATTACTATCATTGCACGACATTCCTCGAAGGGACAAGGTGTTAAATACTAAGGATATCTACGTGTTGCCAATTTTTATTTATAGTTTCAAATCACATAGACTTAGACACATCGGCATTTTTTTTAGAATCAATTCCCAATGAGCATTCCGGTCCCAGGCATGAGTAATTTTGGACCACCAGTATTCATCAAGACAATGTGGTATGTGACCAAATTTTAATTTTTACATATATGATACCAGACAAAAAAATTAACTACCCGTATTTTTTTAAATTGTTTCATTATTCTTAGTTTCCTGAAAGTGTAAAATAAAGACTACCTGTCTTTTTCCAGAATCCTACCGTACTGACGTCACGCGTCCCTTCTCTATTATTATAATTAGAAGCTACAGTGGTTAGTTTTTATATTTTATGACTAAAATACCATTATGAAGGCCATTATGATGAAACGACTTATTACTTAAGTAGCAATCTGTTTTATAGATAATACCTACAGGCAATGTTATATTGAAGCTGGTGTGAAAAGTCCACTATACCGTGGCCATTTTATTTGAGACATCTAAGAGCTTATATACAAGTGAAGTCCGCGTACCTTAACCGGAATCACCAAGCCGCAGTTCTCGAAACTGTCACCCTACAGATTTTAGCCTACAGCGATCGGCGGGTCTTGAACCAGCGATCTCTGATTGTGAGCAAATTAGGAAGGGATATAGCTGGTAAAGAATTAGCGTTGGCAGACGTTATTGGCGATTTTATGAAGAATAGAGCTTAGGCAATTAGCGAGTGGTTAGTTTTTATATTTTATGACTAATATGCATTATGAAGAAACATAAAATTACTTGAGTAGTAATCTGCTTTATAAGTAATTCCTACAGGGAATGTAATATTCAAGTTGGTGTGAAAAGTCCACTAGAGTGGCCATTTTATTTGAGACATCTAAGGACTTATATACAACTGTACTCCGCGTACCTTCACCGGAATCACCAAGCCGCAGTTCCCGAAACTGCCACAGTACAGATTTTAGCCTACAGCGGTCGCCTGGTCTTGAACCAGCGATCTCTGATTCCGACCAAGCTAGGCCAGGATATAGCTGGTGTATGAAGAATAGAGCTTGGGCAATTAGCGATGTATATGTTATTGAGGAAAGTAAAGTGGGTGGGTGCGCGGGGCGGCGTCTCTCTCGGCTCGCGGACGTTGCTATGGCCACGGGGCGGTGACGTCACGGCCGCGTTCGATCTCGGTCTGGCAGGCTGGAAGCGTCTGTCTCTCAGCCGCAGCGCCAGCAGCTGATGCACTAGACATGGCCGTCTCTGCCACAGCCTACTACCCTACTATACATCCACATTACTCATTGCACGTATTAATCACTAAATAATTCACAACTCATCATCCGCATTCAACTCAGTGTTGTATAAAATACTTATTTCCGATACAAAATACCAAATATAAGTATTACAAGTCTTTGGTAAAATATGTTATATTTACTGTATTTGAAATATTCAGTATATCAAATACTAATGTCCGGTTGCACCGCTGTTAATTAAATTTTAAGTTTTCCTTAAACGGACAAAATCACATCGAAATAAAATGTGAAATGAACTAACATTGCTGTCAAAATTTCGATTCGGTTTTTTTTGTTTAAGTGTTGCTTAGAATTTAAGCCTTCCCGGCGCAACTGGGCATAAAATACTTAATATTGTATTTGAAATACTTTTGTATATTTTAAACAATTGAAATTTTGTATTAATAAAAGTATTTTAATGTAATTAAAATATAAAATACTATTGAGATGTATTTCAAATAAAAGCACATAATACTTTCTAAAAAAAGCATTTAAAAAAATTTATCAAAACATTTAATCTATTTGAAATAATTATTTCATATACATAAATTTCAAATACTATACAAAACTGATTCAACTGCATATGACCGATACCGTTGAGAGGTCGTTAAACATTAGTGGATAAACAATAACAAAAAAATGAATGAGTATAAGTAATAATTTTCTACAAACACTTCAAATAAGCAACAATGTTGCATAATGTCAAACGTCATAAATTTTAATGAGGTTTCACGTATTTTATGTATTACGTTTATGGTATAGAGTATACCTCAAAAAGTTCTATTTTTTGTACATCGGATTGTAAAACCTAATATATAACAGGTAAACTCTTCGTGCAAGTAAAAACTATAAGCGCAGTATAAGAAACCTCATTAAACTTGATGGCGTTTGACATGATGCAATATTGTTGCTTATTCGAGGCGACTTTATCAAAAGTAGAAATTTGTTATTTCGTATGATGGAAAATATTTAAAAATATTAAAAGACAAATGGAAATCAGTATGCTTATATATAAGGCAGCTATAAATTATTATTACGAACAGTGGTGGCTCAAATCTACGGTTCGAATCTTAGCTTTATCAATCTTTAAACAAATAAAAATCGTATTGTGTCCAACTGTATGTCCCTTAGATATACTCTTTGTTATTGGAATGCTAGGATCTATTATTATTAATGTTTAATTGTAAGAGACATATATTCCATGAGCATCCTTGTTGAGTCCATGATATAGAAAATTAGATTGTGTTGTCGTTATTTATCTATTTCTACTGAATTCAGAAACAGGTTCTCTGGATTAATAGTATTCCTAAGCATTTCTGCTAATTTTTTTTTCACTTACTACCCAGAGACTCATGATGATATGAAGGTCTAGTTTAAAGTTTGTGTCATAATTGTCTTTCTCTTGAGATGCGCAATCTATTCTGTTTGTCTCGTAGGACGGTGTCCTAATTATTGTCAGAGTAATATCGTCTTGCACATTGATAGTTGAAGTCCCCATAGCCGAGTTAAGAATATAGTTTATCCTTGAGCTCCAAGCCACATCCATATATCAGCATTTCAATTCAGCTGGTAATGAAAGAGATCTTTGTCGAGAAGTAATACGTTTCGTCCGGACAATGGATCTTCGGTGTGGATGCATTTATTACAGAATGCAGCCTCTTGCATGGGAAATTGCCGGGGAATGAGCTTCAGAATGCGGATCAATGTTTAATGTCATGCCTAATTACACATTTTTATTAAATTCATATTTCCGAAAGGTTTATCATTGTTTTTTAATCACCCCATCCCACAATTATGACGCAAAGCAAAATAAAGAAGAACTGCAGAAATAATACAACGCTAGAAAGTGTATAAGAGGCCACTTCGAGTCAACTGATTTACGCGACTAAAATTAAATAGAATAAGAGATCTGAGATTCGATTCTTAACGTCGTCAACTATAATGTAAGTAAAATACTGTAAGTAAAAGTCCTGTAGTTAAGAACTCACTAAAAAATTTAGAAAAATATTAGAATTAACGGTGGTTCAATTATAGCTCGTCTCATATAGAAATGAACCAGCGCGAAAGACGTATTTTCGTACATATTTTGAGCAACTAATAAAAGAAGGTCTTTTTGGAGTTGCAGTCATTTAATAAAATCCATTAATACACCAACGTTTCGACTGTAAATCAGTCTTGATCAGGGTGCTGATAACATACAAAACATACAATCAAATATACAGACATACATTCAAATCAGTTAACAGACTTACATAAATGGTATTAAAGCATTATCAAGTAAATCATGTAAATTATTTTAGAAAAATATTTCGTCAAACATAGATAAAACAAACACATGTACATGTTACTTAACAATTATCAACCTGACTTATACAAGATTAGAGTTTGAATAACATAAAATTTGACAGTTTCTATGTCGTACATCTAGCTAACTTTATTAATCTGACAACATTTATTTTAAAGATTTGGTTTTCAGTTATCATCATTGATTGTGTTTTTTACAAAACAATATATAAGGTAAATATAAATAAGTTGAAGAAGATATCATCAATTTAGCAGTTTTTATTGATGATAGTGTAACGAGAAATATTCTCAACGTCAGTAAAGTGAACTTAAGAAATTCGTGTTCCCTAAGCTGTTTCTAAAATAATTAAAAAGAAATTGTCGGCAACATAGCGTGCGCCTCCACCTGCATAGATAATACCCACAGATACTACCAACATGTGTTTGAAAAATCCCTAGACATGCAAATCACCCCCTGCTCATTACTTTGAAATTCGCGCCGTTTTTGACACCGATCATATTAGTATTCAGTTGTTCTCGGCCTAATTTGCATCAGGATGAATAAATATTCCATAGGTGCAGAAGTGAGAACCCAGGAAGGAAGTTTTCTTTCGCGAGAGATTAGACGCGCAAATAACACCACTTCCGGGTTTCAGGCTAGTTTTTATTTTCATGATAAACGCAAGAGAAAATCATGTAGAAAATAACTAATTACATGAAAATTTCATTAACTTTACAATAATTCCACGCCTTGTTTAAAACTTGTTTATGATAAATATCTTATGTTCTGAATTTAAAATTGTAGATAATCATTTTATATACTCTTGTTAGCCAGACTTTTCATAAAAAGTTTTGGATAATAATCTTTCTTAAATAAATTACATGCAATTTCATTTTAAACACTGTTCACTTATTTTTAAAAACTTATATTATAAATGAAGCTAATGACAAATGAGAAAACAACATCTACTCTTCAAAAAATATATATACGGTACTTAATACCTAGTAACATATTAATACTCGTAGTTAGATTTAGAGCTTTCCTTGACTTTTTTAAATTAATGTTTTTAATCAAAAGTATACGAAAAATAAGTTAGTAAAGTTTAGTAAAGTTATCTTTACACATCTACCCTTGCAATATGTTTTATATCAGTAACATTTTCGGTTCACATGGATATATAAACAGTTCACTTGTTTTATTCAAAAATTTAGTAACCTAAAAAATAAAACTAATATGAATTGATATTTTTCTATAACTAACCTAATCATAATAATCAAGACGAGTGTAATATGAATAATAATTGAGAAATAGTTATTTTAATTATAGTTTTACATTTCCAATAAAATAAAATTAAAAATTTTGACAAATGTAATGTTAAAATATTTAAGTTGGTATCCCTACATTTCGGCGGCCTAAGTCGACAAACATAGAGTTTCTAGACGAATTTGAGTTCTGTAATACTAGTCATAATGCGCGAAAAATGTATTTTGCGAGCAATCTAATAGAAAGAATTTTATTGTTATTTTATTTCTTATTTATGTTTATTCAAACTAAACTTTCTTTCGTTTACCCTCCAATTCTTCTTAGCCGGTATGCCGTAAACCTACACAAGATGAGCCATCAACTTTATATTTAGTTAAAATATGCATAATTATCTAATTCTCCGATTCGTAACTCAGCGATCCCGGGTTCAAATTCCGGTCAGGGTATGAATGTTTGTGTGTGTCTTTATCGTCTCATATCTATCATCGATGCGCAAAAATGAAATGTTACTTCGAAAGTTACAATGAAAAGATAATTCATTCCCATTTAAATACAATAATGATTATAAATATTTTAACTATTATTTAGATAATGCAGTAATTCATTAAAATATGCATAATTATCTAATTCACCGGTTCATAATCCAGAGGTCCCGGGTTCAAATTCTGGCCAGGGTATGAATGTTTGTATGTGTCTTTATTAACTTATATGCATCATCGATGCACAAAAATGAAATATGTTCCTTCGAAGGTTACAATGAAAAGTCACTAAATTATTATTTTAACTATTATTGATCTAATGCATTAATACGAAGAATTTTTTTCGATGTGTCCCGATTTTGGAGTTAAGTCCAACTTGCAATCTTGGAGGGTTGAAAACGTAGTTGAAGTTTTGAAGTTGTGAAACAATTTAGATTTGAAATATCGAAATGAAACATCGGTTTGACTACCCCCCTGTCCCCCTGTGAAATTCACTGTTGGCGGATAATGTATTACAAACGATCCCCCATGCCGATGATGTCCATTTTGATATGTGCGTCTGGCCGCGCTGTTATTGTGTGGGAGTGTGTGTGCCGTACACACAGTAAACAACAGCCGCAGCTAGGCGCTTCGTGTTGGGGTAGGTTCGTGCATTATGCGCTGCATTCACGGCATTTCACACATATGTGCACGGAAAGTAATGATCCCCAAAGCTGTGCACTCCATTCAAATCTTACACAACCCATAACGCTTCTCTACTATAGCTACAGTATTAAAAACAAAAACTCAGGTCTCTGTCTTTCTAGAAGTGACCACTACACTAGATAAGATTGTCTGGTTTTCAATACCGATTTGCTTGCTTACACAACTCATAACGCTTCACTTTATTATATCTACACTATTAAATACCCAAGTCTCCGTCTTTCTAGAAGTGACCACTACACTAGATAAGATACTCTGGTTTTCAACGCCGATTTACTTGAGAGTACATGTTTCTTTCGATTTTTATGAAGTTATTTATATCACATTTCTAATGCTTCTCTACTTTATTATATCTACAGTATTAAAAAACAGGAACCCAAGTCCCTGTCTTTCTAGAAGTGACCACTACACTCGATAAGATTCTCTGGATTTCAACGCCGATTTGCTTGGGAGTAAATGTTTCTTTCAGATTTTTATTAAGTTATATCACATTTCTAATGCTTCTTTACTTTATCCTCGACTTTCTTTCTACAGTATTAAAAAATTTGATGTGGACACCACATGACTTTCTTGTACCCTAAATTTCTTGCTGCACTTCATTTAAACTTATTTCGTTTGCAAGTGAGATCATTCTACAGTTAATCGTTTTTCAACTTCCATTCGTTTCATATCTCCGAATTTGCCTTCGAAATGGATCATCTTTTGAAAATTTTATTAAAATGTTTATCACTATTCCTTATTGCACTATACAAAGTTATTTTAATCGCTGAAAAACTTGTAAAGAAAGAGATATTTCGTACATATGTAAATGTTAATTTATTGGCTAAATTGTTATTTTTGTTAAGTTTTTGTTATCAGCAAGTTGCAACTAACTACTAAAAGGGGTAATACCATTAGACTTAAAAGTAAATTTATAATTGAATATATACAGTTTGTTTACTCGAAATAAAGGTTCATCCACCATTAAATATCTAAAGAATAAAGAGAGGACGAAATGATAAAAAATTCAGTTCTTTAACACTTCGAAGACAAATGAATGCCTCAATTTTGTATAAGTCAATATCTTGAACTATTTATACTACTTTAATTTATATTTGTTATTTAATATATACAGTTCTTTATATACTCAAGAAATACCTCATTCAAAAAATTTGAAAGAATTCTAGACCTGTGTGGCATAATGATCCTACTGAGACAGAATCTCAAACAATACCTAATGTTCTTAAGTGACAAATTTGACTTTAGATTCTTAACCAATCGGAAACAGCGGTGTTATTATTTAGTTAAAAAATTGACGACGCTGGGATTTGAACCCCGATCTCCCACGTCAATTCAAGTCTGTTATTTCATGTACCACATTTAAATTAGAATGCCCAAATTCAGTAATGTGATGCTCACGTCATACTTATTGAAAAAACTGACCATCTTATAAATTGATGAATATTTATGTGGAAATCCGACTGTGCAGTGAAGCCAGAACCGTTGATAGTTGGTAATAGAATAAAGTAATAAGTATGGGACATTTATAAGCATGTTCCACTTAGTGGCGAATTTATATGTAAATGCATATTTTGTTATTTCTGCACAAAGCAGAGCATTTCCATCCCATTACTCGGTAATTTACGATCTCGACTGGTGGGTTTTACCAAGAGTCGCGACGGACAGTCAATCCCAAACATCGAGAGAGAGACGAGAATTCTAAGTGAATCATCGTATCTATTAATACTCTCGTCTCGTCCTCAGTGGAATCAGACAGCAGGGAGATACACGCTATCATGCACAACACTCCCAGAGAAAAATACACTCCTCAATAATTGTTTTATCACTACGACATTTACTGAAAGTTGTTTATGCTATTGCGCTAATGGTCAACGTTTGGGATTTGAAATAAAGGATAACAAGAATTATTATAAATAATAAAAATATATCAAAGAAGAGTTACATTTTGTAAAGTTTACTGTTATAGTTTTGTAAATAATTCACGTAAGATGTACGTAAAATTACATTTGATTGTATTTTAGAGTAAAAAAGGTAGTGTTGCCGTTTAGACTAAGCTAAGTCTAAATCTAAATTAAAGTGTTATCTAGATATCAACCCACTAGATTGTTTCAAGACTCTATATTAACCTGCGTATAAGCTTTAGATAAAGACAGATAATTCTCCGAAAGCGTTTTTTTTATTTTACAATCATTGTTCCAGCTCGAATGGAACAAGCTTCGCATGATATATTTATATTTCAAAAATTTTTAAATTTTATATAACCTAGAGTCTTGGAAATTGTCTAGTTTTTTCTCGTTCTAAACTGGAATAAAAAAATCTTGTTTTGTTTTTGTCAGTCTAAGTCTTGATAATCTAGAGAAGCCAAGACAAGAGTCTAGAAAATCTAGATCTAGACGACAACACTAACATAGGTGAAGTTAGTAGGTTTGCAGCAGTTAGTCGTTCAAGCGGTTGTCAATAACTCATAATGTAGTCAATTTGATTTCAGGTTAAGTGTCTGAAATGTGTTAGATGGCGTAATCCAGCCAGAACGTTTAATACAGTAATTTTTATAGAATCCAGTCTACCTATGTAAATAAAGTTTAAAATAAGCAAAAAGTTGTCAGCATCCCTTGCATATTTGAGAGATCCTGTTACATACTGTGTCCGATAATCATCAGTCATCAGCATCAGGTAAGTAAGTCACCTTCATCGTCGTAGCATTTGCATTCACCGTTTGTTAGATTTGTTTATTTAGATATATAATAAAGCAGAAACAAGTTGACCAGTTAAAAAGCAATGTAAGGATATACAAGCTTCACAGTTTCGGTGGCCGCCTTAAAATTGCATTTATAATTTTAGGTTTTAAAATTAAAATTCAAAGAAATAAAGAAACTTTGTAAGAACTTTATCCTTTCATCCTCATTTGACTACTTATTTAGTTGAGCGGTTGTTAAAATTAAAGGAAATATCATAATAAAACCGACATAGTCCTTAGTTTTCGCATCCCAGGTGTTGCGGGTTCGTTTCTTCTTCAAACGTAAGTATGACAAAACAGTAGATATACTACTTGTTTTGTTATTTATAGTTTCGAAAGACAATGACGTGAAGCCTACCACACGAAAAATGAACTATACCTATAAATTTCACTTCATCGAAAAACTAATTAACATCGTATCTTTCACAAATTTTATATTTATTACGCTATATTTAAAACAGTTATTATTTCATAAAGTTGAGTAAATCTCATAAACAAGAAGCAGTAAATGTCCCATTTATTAATTGAATTATAAGCAGTAAGAGTATAAGGTTTTATGTACGGCATGTACGGAGGATATGGTAGGCATGTTCACGCATAAACTGCAATTGAGGATTAATTAAAATCAACATTAATTACGCGTGGAGCAGTAGTAATATAATTAGCGATTCGATTATGTCGCCACGTGCCTCTTAATACAGTGGTTTCCATGCAGTGAGTATGCATACGAGATTGGATACGTTCAAATTCACAAATTCGTTCCAAACATATTTTCTATCACCCTTTTTTACTAAATTAAAAATATAAATCATTTTTTAATATCATTAACATTTACTGATTAAATATATTAAAACTAGTATATGTCTGTCTGAATATTTAATGCTTGCAACAAATAAATTAAGGTACGTTTACAATCAAATTCACAAGTAACACAAATTTAAAGCACCAACTCTGAATTTCACTTGAACTCAAAGTTAGCAAGGTCCAAGCTTCCAGTTCTATTTCGACTTGAACGTTCTAGTTCATTTTCCTAGTAGAGGTGTTAGTACAGACCAGTGGTTCTCAAAGTGGGTGCCTTTCATTACTTGTAGGAGTGCCAAGGGTTCTGAGCATTTGAACCTTCTTCTTCATACTGATGTTAAATGGTTGCCCAAGGAATGAATATTAAATCGTGTTTACGAATTAAAAATAGAACTACCTACTCACTATTTTTCAACAAGAAAATAAACTTGAATTTTGTGAATTGTTGAAAAATGTATTTGAAGAACTGAATAAAGTAAATTCCAGCAGGCAACAATTAAGAGATGAAAATTTATTAAAATCGTTGGATAAAATTAGAACTTTTAACAAGATAGAATTTTGGAAATTCAGGAAAATTGGAAATGTATACAAAAACACTTGTTAACACTAAGAATACAGAGTTGCGAATGAAATATTCTAAATTTTCAGTAGATTTTTTTTTTTGGATATATATTCTGAATAAATATTGCAATACAGGAGCCAGAGCACTTCAGTTTTAGTTCAATTTTCTACATCTTATGTGAATGTGACCTAAGATTTCTACGTTTATTGGCGATGCCATCGTAGATGTCAGCGACGTATGCGGCAAATATTGAAAGCTCAATACCCGGTATAGTGTACATTATTTGACATATGCACTGTAGGTTAAAGATTATGATTTTAACATTAGTTACTGTTTCATATAAATAATTTTACTGATTTTAGTGAAAACTGATATTTTATAGTTAACGTAAGCCATCGTATTGTTTTGTTCATATTTTAAAGCTGACGTTGAAGGAACTACGCTAGACGGCAGATTTTTCGAAGGTACTTACTGCATTACGTTTCAAAACTTTTTTATGATTTTGAATATCTAAAAGGTATATAATGATATTATTGTTACTATCTTTCAACTAAATGAAATGCTCATCATAATTCACTTCACTTATCTATCCTAGCAAAATAGGAATCATCATCAAAATGACGGGAACACACGTACATGTATTTAATTTGTACTTTCTTTCCATTTCGTAATTTTAACATCCATGCTAATTGTTTATCTATCTTTTCTTCCAACCCAAATTTTTTAAATTATGGTCACCTACTTTTACCAGATTTAGGAAATTCATGAAATGAAATGTCTTTATTCATTTTTGCATTCATTTACGCCCCAGAACACAGCAGTACATGTTACTCATATTAATATAGATGCAATAAAATAATACTGAGTTCAAAATAATCAATTACTACTTTCATAAACTTATAAATCACTTCAATTAGTCTATTTCAACAAAGAAATAACTGTAACCTAACAAAACGTATACCGGGTATTAGGCTTCCAATTTTTCTCGCTAGATAGCGAGCGCTAGGATGGAATGGCCAATTAACATCAAAACTAAAAAGAGAGAACAATTGAAGTCGGTAAAACATGAAATACAAATAGGTTTGTCCAAAATACACCCAAATGTAAATTGCATCTAGCTCATGTATCACACGTTTTCTTAAGATAAGTTTAAAATTTAATGCACATAATATTGGAAGTGCCATAAATATTATATTATTGATTTGGAGTGCCTTCACCTCAAAAAGTTTGATTGAGACTTCGGGGTCAATAAATAATTATATTTTGTATTTGACGTTTCAATTTGGAATCAAAATGGATACAATTGCGATAATTTATAGGATATAGTGACTTTAGTATAATTTTTTGATGAGATTGTCATTTTGTAGAGCGTTTGAGAACAATAGAAGCGCGAATGAATTTTCATATGAGAAATATATATTGTATGTTTTATTTCTTAGGAACTTATAGAACAGTTTCGTTTTGTGACAATTGGAGTGGTGTTGTATTTACAAAGTGCGGTGTTGAATGTCCACTTCTTGGCTATAGCCGCCGCCTACTGCGATGAAAACAAATCCTGAGCTCCCATTCAACAGATGTCCGTGGAAGGTTAGGAAGCCCAGGGCGCCTCTTGAACCCCCCCTGCCCTCACCCAGCCCACAATGGACTCGTCCGACCGGTCAGCAGAGGTTTGGTCACTGACCACTCGTCTTTGTTCTGTCACACCGTGTGCGAGTGTGTGGATATCGACAAATCACAACCAAATCGCGCTCTAATTGCTCCACGATTTCTCAAACATTCAAATTTCATTCCTTTATCATTCTTTTATATAACAATGTATATATTACATCAATGCATCAATCTATCCGTCTAACTATTTTATTATAAGCAACAGAAAAAATTGCTTTATCTAAAATTTTATTATATTAAATATACCTCTTGATTATATTCATAGAAAAGTAAATTAAAGTTGAATTCACAAGCAACGACTATCAGTTTTCATTTTTTAAATAGGAACTTAGAATTATGTTAGTAAAAAATCTGATATGGACACCACATGACTTCCTTGTACGCTAAATTATAAACATTTCTTACTGCACTTCATTTAAAGTTATTTTACTTGAAAGTGAGATCATTCTGCAGTTAATCGTTTTTCAACTTCCATTCGTTTCATAATTAATCATCTTTTGAAAATTTATTAAAATGTTTATCAGATTCCTTACTACATTACAAAACTTATTTTAATCGCTCAGACTCTTGTTTTATCTTATCTAGATTATCAAGACAAGATTAGTAAAAGTCTTGTCTTGAAATTTCAAGACAAGACAAGAGTTTCTTATTCTAGGCAAGACTAGAAAATTCTAAAACAATTTTCAAGACTCAATATTAATTAAAATTTTTAAATTTTCGAAATATAAATGTATCATGCGAAGCTTTTTCTATTTGATCTGAAACAGTGAATGTAAAATACAAAAAGAACGCTGTCGAAGAATTATTTGTCCTTATCTAAAGCGTATGCGCAGGTTAATCTAGTCTTGAAACATTCAACAGTCTTGATATGTAGACAGGACTTTTTAATCTAGATTTAGACTTAGTCAAGTCTTGTCTTGAAATTTCTAGACAAGACTTTGCACGCTTGTCTTGTCTTGTCTAGCTGGCAACACTAGTGAAAAAAAAAATCGCACGAATTACAAAGTAAGGTCAATTCACTATACTTTGGATACCGAGTATCTTTGTTGTAGTTTTTACCAAATTTAATATAAATTTTAATAATCTTTGTAGATTTGGGCGAAGGTTAAGGGTGTAATAAATTTTCGTAGTAAAGTTTCACTTCCTGTAAAGCTTGAGTGTAAATTGTCGTCCACTGTTAACGAAGCTGGTAACTGGTTTAGCGATTGTCTGGGAATTTTATATTTTGTATATTTAGGATTTGATAGCGGCCATGAATAATTTGCGGCAGTTGAGTGGTGTTTGTTGGAGAGAGAAGGCATGTGTAAGGGGTGAGAGTCTGTCTCTCTCGCTCGTCGCAGACGATTTACGATAATTCGGTAATTACCGTGCTTTACGAGTGCGTTTCTCAAAAGTTTTGCTCGTTTTTCTCTTTCGCCGGCAAGATATCGCCATGATCGCGCTCGCGTTCATAGTTTTCATAAATAATTGAAAGTCGAGCGCCAGCCACCGGCGATCCACACAACTTTCCCAAAAACAAAGATTTAGAAAGCTCTACATCATACATTCATAAATAAATATGGATTTCATCATATACCACTACATTCCTCAAAGGAACATTGATATCTTATTATTTAAAGCATTACAAAAACAGCTCCATATTTCAATGATGAGAAGATTTTCTTGACTGATCTACGATTCGCAGTTTTTTTATTTATTTAAATCTTTATATACAACTGGTTAGGACAAAAAATCAACAAGTAAATGTGATAAATTAAAATAACGTGCGAGAAATATCTCCCAGTTCAGTTGTTTCTAGTGCTTTACAAGACAAGAAGTCTCGAAAAGCAAGACAATAAATTTAAGTATACCTTGTGTTTCATTCCTCTTGTATATAAAAATCTTGTCTTGAATGTCATTTTCTTGCAGCTCATATTCGCAAATGATTTGTATCACACGTACATTTTTTTTGTTTTTATAATATTAATGTCAATTAACAAATATATTTATTCTAATACATTTATGTGTTATTATTAAATACTATACGAAAAATAAAAAAAATAAACTGACCATACCCTTATTCCAGTCAAGGAATAACAGAACTCAATAATTTCTGTATATTTAACAATAAATTACTTCGTAAAAATTTGTTCTTTCTTTTTGATTCTTTTTATATTTTACAGAAATTTTAAAGCAATAAAAATGAATTCTGATTATGTCTCACCAAATAAAATTTCGGTATGATTTATTTTACATATAAATTTATGCTTTACTTAGAAATATTAAAATATCAAACATAAAATATTTTAGTATATTTGTTTAAACCAACGCATATATACAAGTTACTTTGTAATACTAATGTAAACTTTTGCTAAAAATGTGTAGGTGTATAAAAGTATCAAACACGAACGTAAAACTAATTATGTACGATTTATACAGATCTCTGTGTAGGAAAAAATATTTAGTAGAACATTAAATAATTATTTTTGACTTACAAACAGCAAAACTGGAGGAAAATTTGGTGTCGGTACTCACCTGAAACAAAATAAAGTCAAATTAACAAGTGAACATTTAGACAAATTTGGGTAAACATAGAAAAGTTACGGAACAATTAATCTGCATAAAACTAGAGCAGAAACTCCAAAACTTTTACAGCCTCATTTACGAGCTATTAAAAATAATACAGTCGTGACATACAAACAAAATCAACGAGAGCTGTTACAAAAACTAATTACAAAGTTAAACTTTTAATTAATCATTATTATAATTTCAAATACACTATTCTGTGAAGCACATTTCACCTCTTTACTTCGCACTACATACCTCACATACCTACATAATCATTAAAATTGACATTGGATGTTAATGGTGTCAATGGCATTGCAAACATCATGGAAAGTTGTCTTGCATTAATGTTATTTATATGTCTTAAGTATCATTTAATTTTGCTAGTCTCGGAATCGAGTACCCATTCCCAGATCATTTTACTTATTAAGCAACCTTTTTAGACCTAAGAGCCATTGGGTGGAAATTTTAAACTATTGATGCTGATAAAATTTAGAAACCAAGGATCGGAAGCGTTCGATTGTCATCGCTGAAAATTTTTAAAACGATTGAGTTTATTGAAGTTGATGTTAAAGTTGTTTAAGTTTTAGTTTATGGTTTAGTCGTTGCAAAGCCTTTATTTTGAGTTTAAAATGTCACTTAAATATTAAAATACCTAAGTGGTACATGTGGTACCACTTTAATCAAGATTTTATGTTTTACTGTTTCATTATATTTCATAATATGGAACTTGTAAATACAAGGTGTTAATACCAAGTTATAACACCTAAAAATGTCAGTTTTGAATTTATTTATTTTAACCTAGTTATTCACCTCCATTTTAGGTTCCAATCGGCCTTTTCAAAAGGGCAATTTACTTTTGGCACAAATTTAATAAAAATAATAATTTAGTTGGCTTTTAATTTTTGTAGGAAACAATTGATAATAAATTGACTTTGACAATTGTCAGAATATATTTCTAAAGAAATATGTACGAATGAAAACAATGGCCCTTATGCTCACATAGGAAGTAGATTGTATGTTTGGTTAAACGAAATATGTATTAGTCCAAATAAATAATACTTAAAGTGTAATTCAAGATATAATTCAGAATTTTTTAATTGAAAGTTGACATATGACAGTTGAAATAGTGAAAACTTGAAGTAGCGCTATTTCAATGTATTTGAGCATACAAGTCATAATCTTTTTCTTTTGCAGCTTTTTGCGGGATTAAAATAATTTTGTGTAATGTAATATACAATAGTGATAAACATTTTAATTTTAAGTTCGAAGATATGAAACGAATGGAAGTTGAAGAATGATTAGTCGTAGAATAATCTCACTTTCAATTGAAATAAGTTTAAATGAAGTGCAGCAAAAATGTCTATAATTTAGCGTCCAAGGAAGCCATATAGTATCCACATCAGTATTTCCCCTATCATCAATTGATTATTTATTAATGTCGTTTTCTGCAACCGGGTATTAATTAAACTATAGGTGTACGTACAAAATACCTGCAGAAATAAAATATGAAAAGATATACTCATAATCCGATTCCCGTAAGCACTGCAGTCACATTTGAATAAACAATAGCAAAGAGTAAACAAGTTTAATTCCTCTTAATTTTTTGCTTAGCGCAACAATCCTCTGTTGTATACCGAGTTAAACTTCTCTATTCCAAATATGATAAAATATTACAATGTTTCTTTAGAAACAAACATGCAACTTCAGCTTTAACTTTATCACAAAAGTAAACAAAACACTGGAACTGCTCGAGCGTTCCTTTCAACTCATTTCTTATTAGAATGAAATTAAAAATGCAGAAGTGCATTATCGTAATGCACAGGAAGAGAGCGCACGCTCACAGGCGGAGGAAAGTTCCACCGTGACTCAACCGCCAGACACAAAGCAGACGCAGTGAAAGGACAAACCAGTTGTTGGGAAATAACTGTCAATCATTACGGGTTATGTCACGGTTTTTAGGACATCGTGGGGGCTTTGCGCACAGATCTAGATAGCTTTTGGAGCGAGATAATCACAACAAATCAATCTTATTTTTAAACAATTCGCAGAACATATGAAAGTTTTTGACTCCAATTTATAAATAAATGTCACCAATTCCTGTACCAAACCACCGTATCACATATGTTATTTTTTTTCATCGAATAGTCTTCATTTTGAAAAATGCATTATCGGGTATGTTAAGTCGTTGCTAGGCAACTATACAAAAATAACATCCTGTACGATTTTGTACAATTTACACGTTTATAATATTAAAATAATTAACCTTTCGATCGGAGAAAAAATTGCACATGTAATTCGTAGGAAACTTCCGGACTTCTGTGGTTACTAAATTCTTCTGGCACTTTGTCCCACAATTGTTCACTGTCTTCTAGGAATATATCACTTTTCCTACTGACTACAGAAAATATTATTATTTTCAATGGGAATCCTTGATTGTTAAAATAACCGTCCAATATTCCATTTGTAAACATTTTTATTTAAGAAACACCGTACAATATTCGGCGGCTAATGTTTTTTGACAGAATTTGAAGAAACTCAATGTAGAAAGGAAAACAAACGAAGAAATCAGAAACACAACGAAAGCAAAAGAAATAATAGAGAAACATTAAAATGGTTTAATATTCAATGCAAGAACGATAGCACATAGCAAATCTATAAAGGAATGAGAATATTAAAAAACTATGGGCAAGTAAAATTTCAAAAGATGTTGGGTATAAAGAAAAAGAAGAGATAATGAAGCAAAATGTTGTTTTACTTGCATTTTAGTAAGGGTAGGCTTACAGCCACAAATGATGAGTGATATTTCACTAACTGTGATTTAATCACTGATATTGAAAAATCACAGGTCATGATTGCTACTCAATATTCTTTAAACCTGAAATTCGTGAACAGTCACAAAATTCCTGAATTTAACAGTACAATAACTGTGATCAAAATAACGCTTGTAGAAATCACAAATCATACTGACAAACTATGATTCAACAATTCAACAATTCCGATTAGTATCAAAGATTTCCGACTGTAAATATATAATGAACTGTGATTACAATCACACTTTAAAATCAAAATTACTGGAAAGTATCAATTATATATCACACTGTGTTTGAAAAGTAGCTGTTTTGCTCACCACTAACAACCACTGCAAGATTCTGCAGGTTATAGTTGATTCCGAACCACTCGGACACAGCTATAATTTGATTATAGATATGCCGGAATTTAGTCTCCAGACTTTTCACTGCTCACTTTTCAATTCACATCGAAGCGCATTAAAAATTGAGCCACCGCTTCCCTTATTAATAATAATAATAATAACATATTTTAACGAAAAGATCATTTAAAACACCACCTCAAAGTATGAAACTAGGTTTTTGTTCTTGTATAATTTTAAAGGGTTATTTCTTCATTAGGGAAGTTTTTTCAGCGTTGCGTGTCGTACGCCATGTTCTGGTTCCAGTGTTTTAGATTATTCAATTCATTTCTGTGCGTTATGGCTGATTTTTCCCGAAACTCCACTTATCTACTCAATCTTTCCAGATATGATGTATTTATCGGCAAATAAATATTTGCTGAACGTTTTCGCTGTAATATTTTGTCTTAACGTCGTGCGTGGTATGCTACCATATTCCTAATTAATTTTTTACTACTCCATGTTGCTTTTTTTCCTCAATTTAACATAACTACACAGTTATTATCATTGACACGACATTTTTACTTGGCATAGGATCTCGACGTAGTTTCTTTCTAGTTGGATTTCAGGAAAAAATATGATTTATTTAGTAAAAGTTTTTGTGGTAATGAGAAACAATAGGCCAGGAACGTTAAGGAGTAAAGGGTAGGCAGCTTGTCACTTGTTATCTGTGACGTCACTCACTATTTACTAATCACTGACACACTTTGTATTTGGAACATTCTCACGAGGCCTTCTGACATATCTACACAGATAATAACGCATTTCGTAATTTCAAACTGCCTACGAACTTACAACAAAGTTGAAATAAATTACGTCTAAGTTTAGGACTCAATATTTTCCCAACCACTCATGGGAAAAAATAATTCCTGGGCTTATTTTACACAGAATTTCATACAGATTCTAAATATTTCAAACTCTATCTGATATCTTTAACGGTGTAGAAGACATACACAAAAAAAATCTGCAGGACAATTTTTTTTTGGGAAAATTTTAACTTTAGGCTTCTCTAGAAACACACATCAATTATTTTATATAAAAGTTGACGCAGATTCTAAATTTCATATTTGTAACCATATAGAAGGTAAAACAAATAAAATCTGATTTGGACACCACATGACTTCCTTGTACCCTAAATTATATATTTTTGGTGCACTTCATTTCATTCTACGGCTAATCATTCTTCAACTTCAGTTTTAATTAAAATGTTTATCACTATTCCTATTGCATTACACAAAAGTATCGCTGCAAAACTTCTAAAGAAAGAGAAACCAGAAATGAACTGTGTTCTATAAGAATTGAAAGCCAATTAAATTATTATATTTCATCAAATTTCTGCCAAAAGTAAAACGCCCTCTTGAAAAGGTCTGTTGGAACCAAAAATGGGATGCATAACTTTATATTATAGCAATTCCATCAACAACATTTCAACATTTTACGTCTAATCATATTTCCGTTGAAATCTGAATTGACTAATCGTTTTTGAGTTATGCGAAAAATTAAAAAAAAAATACTACGATTCTTTTCGGCCGATTGCAATAAAGAGAAGTGCACAACTAGATATTATAGCAGTCCCATATAAAAAATTTCAAAATTTTACTTGTAATCATATTACCTCGAAGGATTGTGTGTTATTTATTTACTAACTTTTTGACGTAATAAAATAAAATACATTAGAGAATGACTATCAATATAAAAGTATATATTATTTTTCTTTAAGAAAATTTAGTTGTGTAACTAGAAAAATATAAAACAAATAATCCTTTTGCAAAGAAATGAATTACGAAGCCAGTTTGATCAAGAGTTTAAAAGAAATTTAGATTTTTTATATGTACCTGAATATCTATTAGATGACAGCAATGAACTCAAAAATTATTTACAAACCACGAATGGGTGTTTTGTTTATGTACATATTATTATGATGAAGTAAAATGTAATGTATTATAATATAGAATGACAATGATTACAGGAGAGTACATTATTTATGTTTAAGAAAATGGAGTTGTTTAATTAGAAGTTGACTTCCATCTTCCGCGATTCGGCCGTAAATTAGCATGATCCAGTAATTCTCACATCTTTTGCTCTTGAACTACAAAACACTCCGGTGGAAATTAGCATGAATTTGGGCCGAGACCCGCGCGCGAGCGAGATGGCGCATTGGCACTGAAGCCTATCTTGCTATCTTGGAATACCACCTTATATTGCTGTCATGAGACGCAATTTATGAACTAAATATTCCAGTCTTATGGGTACGATATAAATTTCTCCCTGAACCACGTGGAAACGGCCGAAAACGAAGGAATTCCGGGGAAACGTGTCTTGGAGAAAGGGAAGGCTTCGCTCAGTTTCGTAGCCCGTAAACAAAAAGCTTAGGGCGAACTCTATTCTACCCTAATAATTCCAAATTCGCAAAATATCAAAATCTTTTTAAAACAAGTTATAAAACATAAAAAAAGATTAATCTACTAGAAATTACGGGCAGTGGTGGCTCACTTGATTAACGCGCTCCGACTCTTTGAACGGAATGTGGTTCGAAACCAACTGTAGCTTATAAGCTGTAGATCCATTGTCCTGTTTCTAGAAATCGGTCTATTGGACAGTATGCATTAAAATAAATATCCCTCATTTTTATAACGATTAAAATGAAAAGTAACATATCCATCATACAAGTACGAAATGGACATTCCAAGCGAGTTATACGCTAAACTTTTTCTACGACCACGATATTATTTTAATAATAAAGATTTTTTCATTTCACTACTTTCTAACAATTAGCTACAAAACAACAATTAAACAACACAATTTTTAACAATAACTCTGCACTATAAATTTATACCTTAACGTTGTCTATGGTTACCATGAGAAATGAAAATGTATTATAATGTACTATGTATCAGTAGTAATAACAAACATACTACAACCCAATTAGTAATTGTCATAGAAAAAAAAAACTATTTATGCAACTAGTGTGTATAGTAAGTGTTTTTTAGTCGAGTGCTGCTTAAAATTATAGCACGTGATAAAAAAACACTGTGTTACATACGTGTTGCATACAACATTTTTCTGCAACCGAAATATTAATAAAAATAAATTACAAAAGTAAATAAAATAATTTATTAATATGTTACCAGTGCGTCAAAAGTACTTTTCAAGCACTAGTGCATGAAAAGTGACTTTACGAACTCTCTAAAGTAAATACTTTATGTCCAGTTTTAGGAAATAGTTATTTATGATATAAGTGTTAAAAGTGACATTTTATGAGTGAGTGGGGAAGTTTGAAACGAGGCGAAGCCGAGTGTAATAAACCCCACGAACGAAATAAAATCACTTTTAACACAAATATCATACACTATTTTTCCTACGACCCTAGTTATATATTAGTAAATAAAAAATATAGAATGACATTTATGACAGGTCATGATGTATTTGTTATGAACAACTGAACATAAGTGCTGTTAAAAGTAAATTTGTTTTTTACTTTTAACACGTTGTCAATGACAACGTGTTAAAAGTATTTACTGTGTTATAAACTGTTATTTTTAACTTGCTAAGCAACGAGACTATTTTTAACAGTGGTCGTAGGAAAAATATATTATGTGTACTACGTAGGAAAAGTGATTTCCCAGACTATTGGTGTTACTTGCCTCATCTACGGCTCGTTTCGCAATTTTTAACATCGTCCAGGAATATATCACTTTTTCTTCTAGATGCACAATATACTATTTTCGAATGCGTTTATTCTATATAGACAAGCAATGCACATGTAAATAACAATTTGGAGGATTCTCTTATAACCAAAGGTAATTGCAAACGTCAGTGTTATGTTCATGATCGGTATTACCTCAATTTAAACATAGTTCCTTATATCCGAAGTCCGTAATATCAAAGTTACACTGTATACAAATTCTAATAACTTTTGAACGTCGAATATAATTTCTACAAAATGAATAGATATTTATATTTTGGAAACACAACAAACCGTTTTACCAAAAATAATCAACGATAGCACATTAAGTCTGTGGAGAAGATTAAGGGTTTGACACTTAGATTCCTTGTAGCTAAATACCTAGTATTAATGCAGTGAACTCAAAAATAGTTTGTAGTGTTTCACCTTCAAGTGCCTATTTATTCCTGTGAAAAATTCGCACAATTGATGAGGTCTGTGAAGACGGAAATGGCTCGATGATTAGATAACCCGGTCTGTCCTTGAAGTAAAGTTAGGTTTAATGTTCCGCCGTTTGACAGGCTGCCAACATTGAAGGCATGACTTCAGGTACTTAACACCGCGCGGTGACTGTACTAACAGGGAAATGTCTCGTCTACATCAACAAATAAACAAATATATCTCGGCCTTAGGCTAAATTAGATCCAGTCGAGGTGTTGCTAAGAGAGTCGCTTATATAAAACACAATAAATACATTTCGCTTCTTTCAACATAAATAGTTTGTCACTGGCTTAGCACTTGGGCTTCTGCACTCGATTTATAGGCCACGGGTTTTGGATTAATTCCGGGCGTAACAACAAATATAAACAATAGTTATTTGTATATCACGATTACAAATCGAGGATTGTACATTATACGATATTTATTAAGAGACGGGTATGCACAATTTTTTGTTTACGATCAAACAACAATTTTAATTAGTTATTAAAATAGCTTGTATTTATTTTTATTTATTTTTTTCGTTACAATTCAAGAAAACAACGAAAGGTTGTTGTCATCATAGTTGTGTGTAGGCGACATAAATGTGTTTTTGTTAAAAGAGGTTTGCCAACATTTAACGATCGTTACTAATAACAAATGTCAACTTTCTGTTGAATGAAGTCAAAAAACTAAATCTATCAAACCGAATGTAAACAAATATTTTTTTAATATTTTGTGTTAACAGTTGCTATATTGTTTTTTTTTTTACAAAATTGGTATTGCGTCCAACGGTAAATGTCAAATTGAGAATATCAAATATTTTGAAACGTTTTTTATTACAATTTGGATTTATTATAAATGATCTTAATTACCAACCTAATGGTGAAGATGAAGAGATAATCAAAAAAATAACTAAAGGAAGTAAAGCGTATGGAATGTTCTTGAATATAATGTTTTCCAAAAACGTAGGAAGAGCAACCAAAATAAGAATATATAGGTAGATCAGATATTCGACCGACATTCTTGTATGTATGTACATTATGGGTGCTAAGTAAAAACAATGAAAGGAAACTAGACGTTTGGGAAAGAAAAGTACTGAGGAGAATTATTGGAGGAGTTAAAGAAGAAGATGAGACTTGGAGAAGAAAAACCAACCGAGAAATACAAGATAAGCAGGGCCGATTCTGGCGTACGTGCAGAGCGTGCCCCTGCACGTGGGCGGCCAAAATTTTGGGCGGCCAAAATTACTTTTTTTCACAAATGAATTAATGAATAGTAAGTAAAATATAATGTTTTTTTTCATATAACTTAAGGTTTAACAACGCAATAAATAACAATGCTCTATGTATGCTTTTTAATTTTTTACGACTCGTGTGTCAGGCACATGCGCACATTATTTTTGTGCATGACAGAAAAAATCGAGAACCTTTCCTTAAAAAATGTAATTTTTAATAATAAGTAATTTTACCTTAGGTAAATGGAAAAAAAATCCTGCGGTTCAATTTCATTTACTCTTTCATCTGCATTTGAGGGGCGCCAAAAATTTTAGTCGCACGAGGGCGGCCGAAAGTACAGAATCGGGCCTGAAGATAAGTACGAATTTCTATTTACATACGATTAAAGCACCAAGAGAAAAATGGCTAGGACATGTTGGAGAATATCGGAGAATAGTGCTACCAAGCGAACATTATTAGGAAGTGAAGGAGGAAGGAAAAGGCGAGGAAGACCGAAGAAAAAAAAAGAAACGCAGAGAAAGAAGATCTACGGGAACAAAGTGTGATAAACTGGACTGAGACAGCCAAAGATAGAAAGAAATGGAAAGATGAAAACCAAACAAACGAAGATAATTTAAAAGATTATTAATTTCGTAAGTCTTAAAGTAATTTTTTTTTCACAATATTATTGTTTATTTGCAACATTTTATAGTTAATTTTGTTAGAAGACCCCTTCTAGTAGGCCAGTTATTTTCTATATAAACTCCGTTTACAATGGTAACCAAATATTTTTTTTTTCAGAAACTTAGGACTTCTGTTGCTATAGAAGTAAGCTATACGTCAATAGTGACGCGAAAATAATTTTGAAGTTGGTTAAGCGATGTTAGGAACGAATGTATTTTTGGAGGAATAAAGAATAATTTGCTGTAGTAATAGAGTTGGTAATCTGTAGAGTTAAATTTAACAGTGTGAGCGGTAGGTAACGATATATTTATCTGTATAAATTAAGGGTTAAAGGTTTGCGGGGAAGTTATATATGACCCGTATCCATTGTGGCCCTAATAAAATTCAAAGGGAATGGCTAATGACAACATTAACGTCACACAAGTGATTTGTTTATCTATCGCATTATAATTTGCTATGAATCAGACGAGCTCTGGTCCTTTCAACAGCCACACACTGCGAATGAAGACATTAAAGACTCATCGGTGTCCAAATAAAATTCCACTAAAGGACGACAAAGGAATAAATACTTTATGTTAAATTAAAATTCAACAATCTAACCATTCCAAAGATTCAAATTTCCTTTTAATAGAACTATATTTACTTTAATTTTTCGTCTAGAAAGACAACAAAAATTAAAATTCGAAAAGATAACCAATACTAAATTTATAAATATCGTTTTATAAAACGGAATTAAAGACAACAAAAATGACCACAAATTTTCGAAATTTGCACGCTTAACAGAAAAAATCAAGAAGACAAAATTCGTCTAGAACAACAATAATTAATAGTAACTTTTTTAGTAATCAAGCATTTTTACGTTACCAGCCATATTTAATTCGGTTGAATAAATTGTAAATAGTGTTGCCATATAGATCTAAATATCCTAGACTCTAGTCTTGTCTTGTCTAGATTCTCAAGACAAGTCTGGCAAAAGCCTACAAATTTCAAGACAAGACCAGATTTTCTTATTCTAGATCAAGGTCAGAAAATTTTAGACAATTTTCAAGACTATATTACTTAAAATTTTTAAATTTTCGAAATATAAATATATCATTATATATTCTATCCGATCTGAAACAGTGATAGTAAAATAGAACCCTGTTAAAGAATTATCTATCCTTATCTAATGTAGTCTTGAAACAATCTAGAGTCTTGATGTCTAGACAACCCTTTTTAATCTAGACTCAGACTTAGTCAAGTCTTATCTTGTCTAGACGGCAACACTAATTGTAAAGAAATTACTTATTTAAGCCTCTGACATCAATGACATGAATTTATCAAATTTTTGTAAAAATTGGTGAATAAAAAATGGAAATTTACACTTGTCAATAATGAATACAAACGGTGGAACTCCTTGGATGAGAATTTGATTTGATGAGATTCAGATTCATTTTACTTAAGAGTAGACTACCATAAACCACAATAGAAGTTTTTAAAAAATATATACTGTTAAAAGGAAGATAAAGAATCTGGTTATATTTATATACTTAGTAGGCTGATATTATACATAATTATATAAAAATATTTGTATCAATTTTGTAGAGCTGTCTGAATATATTTGTATATAAACATTTCCAGATCTGGTTTAAATACATTGCAGTCATAACAGGTTGGTATTTGAACATATACTACCCAAGTTTGGTAACGGCGATGAATTATGTAGTGGCTACAGCTTATTGTATTTATAAATGTAATTACAACAATGAAGTGAAATGCAAGTAAAGGGTGAGTGACCGAAAGTGGAAGTTTTGGTAACGTATAAGATAACATCTTGTTGTTATCTAGTTAGAAGTAATGGTTGGTTTTTGATCGGCCAGCAGCCATCAGCTATCAGCCATCACCTCTCCTTAACAAATTAAATTCCCGGGAATGGAACACAAATTGAAATAGAAACACTTAGGCTGTCCGAGGCAATCCCGATGTGTAATTGTTGCGGAGGTAATTGGAGACGTTCGGGGCGAGCTCGTGTCGATGCGATGGTTTTATGAACAGTTTTATGTTTTATGAGGCGTTGAGACGGCTACCGGATGTGATCATCACTACACTTGTTCCACAGGAAATATGAGTTTGATAGTGGATGACAATGCAGTTACGAGCTGATTCGCTATCGTGCCACTCATCTCGGCGGGCGATTTGCTGAGATGAAAACATTCTAGTCGCACACAAATCCTTTACATCCTTGTTTAAATACGGAACTTAACTTGAGGTTTATCTTAAATACTACAAAAACAGGCCTGTTCTTGCTGATAAAGTTTTCGTTTCTTTAATATGTGAATAACAAATGTTTCTCTTTTGTAATTTTGGTAATAATGATATACTTTTCTGTAGACAGACAGGCAGACAGTCACTCTTCCAATATCTCTTTTGACCTCATAGTTCATACTAATTATTGTGTTTGTATATTGATGATATTGTATAATTTTAATATGGTTGGCAGCAGTGTGTTATCTTCCAGATCAATGTTCTTATTAAGGTGCGTCTATTCTTACCAGATTTAATAATAAGAAATGAAAATAAGAATAGTTAAAATAGTTATAACATATGAATATGAGTCGGTTTTCACAACAGGAAGAAGAATAAGGAATAAGTAATAATAATCTGACGTAAGCAAAAGTTGGGTCACTTTATAATTTGATGTATTAATTAATAATTAAACCTGTGAGCGAAATGCGTATGCATGACAAACGTCAAACTGAAACTTGTTGGACATAACCTGAAAATTATGTTGTACTACATTTGGCACGATCACTATCGTTAAATAACGTACATTATTACAAATAAATTCAGTATTGAATGTTGTAGGAAACATTAGTAATAGAGATGTTGATACTCAGTCTTGAAATGTGTTAGTGTTGGAATGAATGTAACAAGATATAAATGTAATAATAGATGAGTGTGGTATATTTAGCCGAATGTTGTAACAGTTGCTAGATAACTTGGCCATTGTAAACCAGAAGCGAAGAGCCTCCTACCAAAATTATACACAGCAGTTGGCTGACTGCCCTCGAAACTTCCACTGTGCGTATATCACAGCTGACTGCTGGCCAACATTCGCACCTTCCGTCATTCTGCACCCAGCACCCTGCATTCTATATCCGATTAGCCAGGTAGACAACAATTGTTCCTTTCAAACATTTCCCTACAGTATAGTTTCAGTATTTGTATAGAATCTTTTTGAATATAAGCCCTAGGATGATTTATAATGTCCATGGTATGTTCAACATTTTATCAGTTCCAGAAAATGAAAAGATATTTAATATTGTTTTTAAAATTTTCTTATTAACAAAGGTTGCGTTCGGACACCACGGTTACAAATTTGTCTAATGTTATTATAATTAAAGTCAGTTTGGTAATATTACCGTACAGCGGTACAGATACAATTATTATACCCAAATATTGTCTTTTGATTAATTATGAGTTCTGAAAGCTTCTTTCAATAATTATTATTTAGTAACCAGCTTACTTTTTTATATGTAAAACAAGACTTAATATCCTGAAAACGGTAATAGCTACCTAGGATTGTTATAAATATCATAATCAATGTAAAAATGTAAATGACGGTTTGAAAGACGTTCAAGACTTGGTATGATTCGTACAGAGTTTTGGCAGAAAAATATCAAAAAAGTATTTAAGTGCAAATACAAATCAAATCTATTCAAAAGTACTTAAGTACAAATACAAATAATTTTGTATTTAATTTATATTTAGAAGTACTTTTAAATTATACTACGTGTAAATATTACATTCTGTTGTTTACATTTTGTATTACGACAATATTTGACATTTTATAATAATAGTATATTGTGCTACAAATGCAGAAAGTCGCCTACATCCCATGAGGTGTGAAAGTTTCGGCATGAGATGAAGTCAAGTGCTGGAATCACACAAGATGGGAGGTAGACTATTCTGCACGAGTGGTTCACTATACTTTTTCTACGACCACACTTCTAAACGTTACAGAACAAAAATACATACACGAAAGCTATTTGAGGTAAGAAACAATATGGCGCAGATAGCCTCACAAAGAGTACCTTCACGCATGCACAATGTTGACAATTACTGTAATAAATGATTTCTCAATCTTTAACAAACAATTATGGGAAATACACAACTTTGAAGCTTTATATAGTGTGAGAAAAGTACCACTTTCCAGTAGTCGTAAAAAAATACATTTATTCGAGAAACTGTCTATTATAAAAAAAGAAAAATATGTGAAATAAATTTTAATAATTAATATAAAATATAACAAACAATAGCTTTATTTAAAAAGAAAAAGACAAAAATAATCATTGATTGCATTTCGTTTTGGTGTATTGTAAATAGTAGCAAATGAAAACAGTCGTTCTACTAGTTCAAAAGAAGTCAGACATGCATTATATGTAGCTTAAATAACTTATACATGTGGAATCCTTTCATAACTTAATATTCCCCCTCGTATTTCCCTATAGAAAAAAAACGGATGATGTCTGGTAAACGGCCTGTACGTTGAAAATAAATAATTATCGATATCTACGACATTTTTACAAATTTAGCACATTTAGAAAAGAGTAATAATATATTTATTTAATTATTTAATATAAGTGAAATATAAAAACAATAGTTCCGTGTTGAAATGCAGAGAGTAGAAGTATTATTTACATGCAATCACAACCTGTGTGTTCAAGAAATGCCAGTGTTATTAAAAAGAATGAGAGCAAATCTAATAAAACCGCAATATGTGTCGACGTAGACAACCGACCACTGCATCCCTTGCAGCAGCTAATGAAATACCACGGCCCTCAACTCAATTTCAGGAAAAATTACAGACTGCCTGATGACTTTGTCAGCAACACAATAAGTGTTGTGCTAGGAACGCTGTCTGCTCTGATTGCCCACAAACACAATCACTACAAAAAACCAACAGATTCTTTCTTCTAATACTTGCAACATTTCGATCATACGTCATTTAATGCTTTGAAAAAATTTAAAACTATTCGATAATAATTATAAAAAATTCATTATATTCAATAAGACAGCAATCCTTGATCAATTAATCTGACTATCAAAATTGTAATAGTATTTTACAGTATTAATGAGGAAAACGGTTTTTACTGGTGATAGAAGTCCATCTCTTACACTAATTGTTATAAAAATTATAAAAATAGTTGTCTTTTACGAATAGCGACTACAAAGACATTGTGCTGGACTATGGTCAATCAATTTTTTTGAGAAGCGACACTAGACTTGTAAAAAATAAAAAAATTATATTCATCTACAGGTGGGTAGTGAAATGTGTGACAAATTTTAATTCAATTTCTAGAAGGTTTATAACAAAAAATTATTAGTAAATATTGTTACTCCCGACGAATTCTTTCACTGGTTAAATTTAATGTATTTATTTCTGTTACAATCTTTATGTAATAAATGATATTTAAAATGTAAGAATAAATTATAACTGCCAACGATTTTGCTCGTGTCCAGCTAAATTTTTATTTAGAAACAGAAAAGTGGAATGGATAGGACACTGAAATGTAGATTGGGAAGATCTAATTTGAAACTGGGCCAAGATATGCACTTCCTTCTAATGATTCCAAAAATTTTCCTGTTCTAAATTATTCATTTTTGTTATTTGTGTATCCTTGGAAAGTTTTGTAAAAATATATCGTATGTCAACAGACTATGAACCAAATATTAAACTTTAAATAACTCTGAGTTTAGACTACTCTTATATACTAACTCTCATAAAATTAAAAATACAATATTTGAAGAAAAAATGAAAAACCAATGACGGTTGGTTCTATGAAAGCTATAACTGGTTTTTAAAAAACATTAAGTAAAAGGATCATATATTAATTGTTCTTATTATTTAAAGACGAAGGGTTAAGTGTTATTAGGGTTGTAACTGAAAGGCGTTTAGTGGAGGAAGTGACCATGTAAACTAGTAGTAGCAAATTGAAACGACCAAGTCTATATGAGTAGAGTAGACAATAATTCGTTTTTCGTGTCATTTTTTAACGGTTTCCGAAATGAATATTTCATTCTGACAATCGAATATGAATATTCACTTGCGGTTGTTTCTTTCGTTTCCTGTTCATAATTTAAATACTATTGTTAGTATTCACGGTTTAGTTTCAACCCCGCGTCATTTTAGCTCATTTTTCATTCGACTTCTGCTAAGACTTTACATTGGCTAATTTCTCATAAATCAATTATAATTACATGCTGGGTTTACCAGGCCTCTTGATAGACTTGTAAAGTTCAAAACTGCTGGTCTGCTAATTTCCTTTTCTATTCTTACAACGTTCCAACGTAAATATTCTAATAGCGACAAAATAAATCATTTCTATTTTAGTGACAAGCAGCCTTCGACTGTGGGATTCGAACCCAGATGTCTAGCTTTGTTTAGTTAAGTAACCTTTCAAAACCACTGCCGACTGCCTTTCTCAGAATTTTGTGGTTGCTATACAGTTAGAATCACGGTTTTACCTGAGTTTAAGGCGGAAAATATATTTATTTCATATTTTTCTTCATCACCCATAAATTTAAATTTATTTCTATTGTTACTTAACATCAAGCATAACATTTCTATTTATTTTTCTTATATTCCCACAGCCACTATTTCTAAGAACTAGAAAGGAAAATTCTGTAAAGCCTTGTTCATAATCAGAAAACGGTTAGCACAAGTTTGCATACCCCAAACTTATCGTTAGTGGTTAACAAAAATAGCCCATTACAGCCCGAGTAGGAGTAAAATGAAATAGAAATATAGAAAAACGTAAAAGTCAAGCATTTTGACAAAAGTTAAAATGAATTAAGAGCAGGTTATAACTATTAACATACTTAGAATTGTTATGAGTATTAATAACAGCTGCAAATGTCAATTGAATTTCGAGCTCATAAAACTAGGATATTAGGACATCTAAGGCCTGGTATAATTCATACATTCGTGATTTGTACAATAATTTATAGGTTTCAGAAAATGTTATTAGTAAATATTATTTCAGAAACTTTTCTTGTCAATAACGTTTTCATGATCAACTCTGTATGTAGGCTTGCAGGTTTTCGCAACAATACCACAAAAAAGCGGGATTTTTGAAGACAAGGTAAAACACGGGATTTTCGTACCAAAATCGGGACATTCCCACCGAAATCGGAACGTTTGGCAATCCTGGTTATGGGTTCGTATGACGCCATGGTTACAGCTAAATCATCCAATTGTCCCATGTTATTTTGATCATCAGTACAGTACAGATACTGTGATGACTTAATTGCCCAACTTACTTTTGTTTTTGTAAACAAAAGCTTAATGTCCTCAAACTGGTAAATATTATTACTTCTCAGGAAAAAAAGAGTTCGGAGAAGATGATACCTACGTCCAACTTTTCAAAATAGAAAAAAGTAAGAAGAGTGGATCAACCTAATTCTAGAATTAAGATTGGATAAGGACATGTTCTTTAATTTTAATTCAGTTTGTTTATTTATTAAAACTCTAAATTTAACTATAACAATTAATCACTACTACTACTTTCTGATTGTGAACGAACTATAATTGTAGTTAGATATAGTAAACTTTTGGTAAATGACAAAGATTGGGGAATAATTGAGCTGGAGCTCAACAAGTACGTGGCATAAGAATTCCGGTGTGAGGAGACGAGCCATAGCATCAAATAGAACGACACGAGCTGGGATAATATGCCATGAACATGCAACTAGCTGTCGGCTGCGGTGACTGCAGCTGCAAACTGCATGTCCCCGCCATTCGAGGCCCCACTGAGTCACAAACATTGGGGGAATACGTCTACCTACACTTCAATCTCCACCGAGTGCAACCCTTGCAATTTGTTCACGTTACAAGATGTTCAAAATGAATATTCACTTACAAATTGTGGGATTTAGAAAAAGGTTAATATATTGGCTTTCCTAAGTCTTAGAACAAAATTAATACAACTCTTAAAATTAAGACGATCGAATTAATAATAACACTTTCAATTTGTTAACTTTACAAGATGTTACCATTTGAAAAAGAATATTTATTTATAAATTATATGATATTTAGAAAATGGTTAATATACTAACTATCCTGGAAGTCTTAGAACAAAATAAGTGCAACAACAATTTACAAATTATTGCTTTTATTAGTTGAAGTTTTTGTAATTTGAAAAATACGAACTAGGTTAAAATTGAAATCTTCATTATTTATTTCGATGTAATAGCGATATTGATACGAGAGGCATAATTACTTTCGTCAACCTTCTGACATTAATGAAAACAAAAAGGTAATATGAAGTGTAATTTATTTATTATAAATATCATTAAATGCTACTAAGGACCAAGTGATCAACAATAAGAATAACAAAATGTAGTGATGAGTCACTGGAATATTCCCCAGTAATGAAAAGTATACAGAAATATTTCCTACATTTGTATAAATTCTGGAATACAAATAATTTACCATTTAAATGTTTTGTTGATGTTATGGTTCGTATTGGTTAACTGTGGCAATAATAATGTTTTCTAACTTTGGAAGGTTTTGATTGTAAATATTGATAGAAATCAGTCAGATGTGCGGAAGACATTATAACAAAGCCCAAAAAATAATAAAATTGTATGTAAATACTGTAAACACAAATATAATGCTAAAAATGTCTTCAAAATATTGGTGTACGTACAAAGCTAAATTGAGTACCAAATTTCTAATAAAAAAATCTACCTCTGAGACTATGTAACAATATGCAATAAAATTAAAATTCTTTCAATATTTCCAGGGGATATTTTTCAAAAATAAGTTGTAGTAACATTAACTCGTAGCACTGATTCATTGTTTCACTAATACCAACATTTTTCTCCCAACTTAATTATTTATTTAGAAAAAACTTTTGGAGTCGTAGTCATTTAAAACAAATTTTCATATTCTGGAACAAACCAGCTCCAAACTAACACTACCTGATGGTATATTGTTTTTATTTTTGACAATTTTGAAACGTTGATGTATTATTGGACTTTATTAGTACTGCTACTACTTTCCTAATTATTAACTAACCAATTTGAATTTAATTATTTAGTACCTGGCATTTTAAAGACTCATTCCCCGTTGCTTGAAAACTTTTCCCTGGTAATCCATATCACAAGCAGTCCACAATCCACATCACTTCACTACACACAAACTCCAGTGAATTTTCCCAGCGAGTTGACAATTAGAATTAGCTGAAATGATCCGCACACCCCTACAGCACACACTTCAAAGAACTCCTCGCGCGAAGAAACTCGAAGTTGCCTATCGCTAGGCCAATCGGTGGTAGTTTTGGTTATCTGCGGATCGGAGGAAAGTTCCGAGAGGTTAAGTCACACCTGGCGTCCACAGCCGACTCAGCCGCGGAAGCCAAGAGCTGCCGCCAGTGCCAGAGAATCTGCTTTATTTATATTTATAGACGTTCTTATTAATATTTCTGGCGATAGCGCGGGAGGGTATTGTTCACGTTTCGGATTTAATCTACTTTGATACAAGTGGATAAGTAGGCGTCTTATTTGTTATTTCAATTAAGTGTAGGTAGTGTTGCCACGAGACTCGAGACCAGTCTCGGTCTCGTCTCGTCTCGTCTCGAAAAGTCGAGACGAGACCATTGAGCGAGTCTCGGCACTCAAGTCGAGACCGAGACGAGACCGTGGTTGAGTCTCGTCGAGAAGTCTCGTCGAGACTCTCGAGTCTCGCTTAGAATATTGCAATTGTTTGTATAAGAATAAAAATACTTTGGTGAATTAGATTTTTAGTTTCTCAAATTGAAAAACTGCACAAGCGGGCATCGGCTAAGCGCTAAATGTGCCGTCGACTATTGTTTAATATTATTTTAATAAAATTTTCCAACCACCAATCAGAGGGCGATCGTCCCCATTGCCCCTTCTTGGATCCGCCAATGCCAAATTTGCGAGAGCATATAAGTGATCTTACAAACTTATTTATCCAATAATGACTAATAATATTCTTGTTTCTTGGGATATTTGAAATAAATAATGTAAAAAATTACTCACATGTGAGCTAATGATTAAGAACTCACAGAAATTATTGTTACTGATTTTACAATTTATTTTTTAAAATGTATTTTTTAATATGAATAAAAACAAGTTTACAATTTTTTTTGTTTTAAATAATAAACAATTAAATCAGAAATGTGCCTATTTTTGGTGTCATAAATGGTCACGCAAGTTACAGAATCACCTGCCTGGTTACAATTTTAGAAATTAGTGTGAATATAAAGTTATAGGAAGAAATCACTAATAAACAAAACAATTTATAATAAATTTTAAAAAGTCGAGACTCTCGTCGAGACTCGAGACCGAGACGAGACCAAGCAACTCGAGACCGACTCGAGACCGAGACGAGACCACGTTACTCTAGACCAACTCGAGACCGAGACGAGACCAAGCTAAAGTCTCGTCTCGTCTCGTCTCGTGGCAACACTAAGTGTAGGTGTGTAGATATTTATAGAATAATTTTAAAAGAAAATATTCAGAAGATGATTTTTTTACTTCACTTCCTACGTACTTTTTGTAATGTATAAATATGGAAATATTGATGAAAAACAAACTAAAAACTGTTTTTTAAGAGGCGTATACATTTTGTTCTCTACGCATGTTATATTGCTCGACATTGTATCTTGCACACCTTTTATCGTGCACACTTTTAATCCGCAAAAAAAGTTATCTTACACACATTTATCTTCCAAATCATTTTATCATCCACACATTTTATCTTCCGAAACATTTAACACTGAATATTTTATGTAAATATAAGTATGTTAATTGCATGGGCATGAATAAAAGGTGTAATTACAATTATTTAAAGATGAAACGTTGGCGAAGATAAAATGTGTGCATGATAAAATATATGTAAGATAATTTTTTCGCGGATTAGAAGTATATACGATAAGAGGTGTGCAAAAATGAATGTTTGAAAGATACAAAGTCGAGCAATATAACTTGTGTGGAGGATACAATGTATACGCCTCTTTTTTTTCTTATTCCATAAGTTATTTGTGTACCAAGTGTGCAAAATACTACATTGCTCCAAAAGCATAAAGATTGAAATTATGTTACAGTGATAATGCTATTTTGCTTTCATGGTACACACATTACTTTTCCTACAACTGCTTTCAATAATTTAATTATTTTTTTATGAAATATGGAAATCTAGTATTAAACAGAAGATTCCAATTTATTAGAAAATTGATCGAAACTGAAACTGCGACCGAGACAGCATTTTTGACTAAAACCGAAACTTTGTTCGGACACTAGTTATTAAAAATTTTATCTTTTGGAAAAGGGATTTGTGACGGCAGCATGGCAAATTCGTGGAAAAAAGCAGGTAGACAATCTCTTTCGCCCTAATCTGTCTGTCTTCTTTCACGATTCTACCATGCTGGCGTCACAGAATCCCTTATTTTTAATATTAGTATCTTGTAAATTACGAATAATGAATCGCTATAAAAAAGATACATATCCGATCGTCAACCTGCCATAAAGAGATTTTTGGAAACGAAAGTATTTTTTCGCGTGGAGTTTGCATCTCTAGACTCCAGTATCCATTTCTTGGAGGTGGTTTTGGAAAAGGTATATGTGACGGCAGCATGGCAAATTTGTGAAAAAAGGCAGGTAGACAGTCTCTTTCGCTCCCAGTCTGTGTCTCTTCTTTCACGATTCTATCATGCTGACGTCATAACATCCCTTCCTCAAATTTTTAATAATTATTATTATCTCGTACGAATAATGAATCGCTTTAAAGAGATACATATCCCATCGCCAACCTGTCAAAGAGATTTTTGGAATGAAAGTATTTTTCGTATGGAGTTCTGCATATACCACGCTGGCGTCATAACAACCCTGCCCCAATATTTTAGTAATTATCTCATAAACTACAAATAACGAATGGATTTAAAAAGACACACATCCCATCATCAACCTGCCATAACGAGATTTTTGGAAGGTATTTTTTGTCATGGAGTTCTCTCCAGTGTCCATTTCCTTGCAGTGGATGCTAAACAGCCGCGGTCTATTTCCGCTGCAGGCGGACCCGCATCGCTATCGTTTCCTCCATTGTCGTATCTGCAAAGTCCAAACTTTCCAGACAATGCGCGCCTCCGATCCGCGATCCCGGACCTGCATGCGCCACACACACACTCTACTTTTTATTCCGTTCTCGCTAAATGGACTAAATCATGCCACCCATTTCTCCAAACCAACGTTCTGGTCATGTATGAGGTACAGGAATATGTTAACTATCACAATATGGAATGTAATTATTAAGAAGCTAGTTTTAATGTCGGTACAATACGGTCTAATGTTTTTAATCAATTCAAATCACGCAGAAAACTTAAAATGTTAATTATATCAGGAAATTATCATCCGATCTTGATTGAGAACAATTGATCCACCAAAAATATGATCATCAGTAAAGTTGTTTTACCAATTTAGTTAAACAAATTTAGTACTTCTTGAAAATATACATACACGGTAACATTGACACGCACGTTTTTCCCTCAATTTTCGTTAATCTGGAATGTTAAATAACAATTGCAGAACACTCCTAATTTTTAGGAAGAAATCATTGTATTTTTCAACTCTGACCAAAATGTTATATTAACTAATTTTCTAACTGTAAATTCCGGAAAAATACATCAAAACAACATTTTACAAATTGAGAGAGAATTATTATATAGTTGGTACTTGATAAAACATAATGAATCAATACAAAAATTGATCGTTTTGACCTTTCGATTATGAAACGTTCGAGGATGATATCTCATATATATAGTAATTTTATGACATTTTTCTATGAGCTTACATTGAAACTTTTCACTTATAATTGATTGATTTAATAAAAATTTGCTGATTTTATTGGTAATATTGCAAATTGTAGCGCTACAACTAGAGTTGAAGAAAGTTTAACTACATAATAATATGGCAGTGTTCGAGTGGTTCGGAATTATAAGCTGTAGATCCGTATATACATCACTAAAATGCAAGTAAAATGTGTCATAAATAATATAACTATTTTTGCTCATCATTCAACGTACGTAATTTTAATACAACAGATGAGTAATTCATATTCTACAACAATAAGCCAAGATCTAATTTCGTCTTTGTATGTTTTTGGACGTGTTCTACAAAGAGGCTGTTTTCCGTGAACACGATGACAACCGATTGGTGTTGCCGACAACATAACCGTTAAATGTAACGCGAGCAAGACAGGTATGTGTATGAAATTCAATCGCAATGCTTGTATTCTAATGCTGCAGATTTTCTCCCAGATGGAGTTTAGTGTGAGCGTGCATCCAAATAGCGGGAAATGAACCACCTTGTTTATTGCCACTTTACCAACGCTTCACACGTTAAAGACTTGATATGGCTTCTTATTTATGTCAGAGATTGTTTACAATATACTTAACGCTAATAACTACATAAATTCTACCCATATTTTCAGATTTCACACACACGTTAATCGTGTAAAAGCAAAGCATTGTTTCTATGGTTCATTATCACAAGAAAGTTAGGTTAAATATGATCTTCACCATAAAAATAGTTAAAATACAACATTACATAAAACAAATATAACAATTGTAAATGATAAAATCATCATCTATATAGTATAGATCTCTTATTTTACATTATACTGCAACAAATAAAATGCTGTACTAACCATTCACTAAATCCGCTCCTTCCAAAAATGCCCAGGCTTATATTATTTCTCACTTCGTATTTTCCACGCTTGAAAGTGTTTCCCAAGTTCACCAAACAGTCAATTAACAAATTACAGTACTTATTTCCGCACAATAATAATTATAAACCACACTTTTGTACAAAAAAAGTCATAACAACAACACTATCACAATACTAGCTGCCATCTTGAATGGTACTGTCACATTCAGGGTCGTAGTCGTGTGAATACAGGGACAACCAAAATGTTTTCTGCAAGTTCATATTGAACTTTTTAAATGTAATTAAAAAGATAATTCCAATATATCGTACTTTTCACTAATTAATAGGTACATATCTGAATATCTATAAATTATATAATAAATATGAATAAAAATATGTTATTGTTGTATATTACTCAGTTTCCTTACGTGATTCGTACAATATATTTTCTACTTCCGTTTAAATAGGCACAATAACTTACTTGAAATTAATGTAAGATTATTATTAATATTTGTAGAAATTCTAAGAAAATAATATTTTATTGTTATAGCTGTTAATGTTTCTATATATGCACAGCTTCGAATTTAATTTTCGCGTGAAATAATGATCTCATTAATTCACTAGTGAAATACTGTAACCAATAACCTAACTGAAATTAGTGAAATAAGGAGTCTCTTATTAAACTGAAGTAGAAAAATAACTAGTGAAATAATAATATTATTATTTCACTCGAAATCAAAATGGAATGTAGACATATATTGAAACATTAACAACTACAAAAATAGTAATTTAGTTCTTATTTTCGTTACAAACATTAATAACACAGTTATTATATTATATTACAATTCAAATAACTCGTATGATAACTTCATCAAAATGTCAAATTTATTATTTTATATACATTTTTTTACTTATTCAAACGTTTTGTAATATTCGCAGGCGTTAAATAACAACCTTTGTTTCCTTGTTATTATTACATGAATAGCCACTGAACTGTATTCAAAAAATTTGTTAATAAATTTACAGGTAAATATTTATTTTTTCCTTTTATTTATTTATACAAACAATTATTTTTCACCATTTACAGGCAACAATGAAAAATAAAAACACATTTTTTAAACAATTAATATATATCTCTAATATTTTTTGCGTATGTATGTGTATGTATATATTGTAACAAGCAAAACATGACTCATCACGGCTGACCTGTATGGGCAGGTATTGTTCGAGGAATTTAATAGAGTCTGGAAGGCTGTAGAAGGATCTAGAGATTATTTGGCGACAGGTATACAAGGGCCGCATCGGGAGTTCAGTAAGTTAGTGTCTGTGAGAGTGTGCAGAGTCACTGAAGAAAGACAGCGTCGGTCAGTACATATCAGCGACATGTAAAGTAGAAATAAGTAAATAGTTGGTGATATAAATGAATAGTTGGTGATATAAATGAAAAGTTAGTGATATAAATAAATAGTTGGTGATAGAAATATATAGTGGAAATATATATTGCGAAGTTTTAAGTGTTAAAATAAATGTTCGTAGTGTTTTAAGTTTGTATTAATAATTGTTAGTCTTAAAATAGTGTTAATATTAGTTTATGTATAGTTTTACTTATTGTTATTATATTTTTATAATTTATTACTCGTTTATTAAACCTAGTTATATAAATATTCTTATTTCATTTATGTATACACTTGAAATGAAGAATAAATAAAAAATAAGAATACAATTAATAAAGCAACGTATCCGTTTTGAAATATGCAAAGCCAAATCCTGATCAAAGCCGTGATAAATCCCTCTCCGATATGATTAATTCGGAACATCTTCCCATTTGTAAAAAGGGTTGGGTTCAACGACACATCCGAGGGCGAGGCAGCTGCATGCAGTCACGTGACCCGCGGCCCCAGGTGCGAGGGGGTGCATTGTTGACATCGGATTCTCCGTGTCGATTCGGGTTATTAAATCTCTAATTAAAATCAACTTGCCGACTTTGAACTGACGTTGAGATGCAAGAATTTAATACGGACGTTCCAATATTTCCAGCGAAAACCTGGGGGGGGGGGGGGGGGGGTATTTTTGAATTTGAATTCTAATAGTGGTGCTTTCTACACATCAGATTTCAGTATACGTCAATTGAAACTGTTAAGGAGAAAACTTGAGATACTCTTTCTTGTCAAATTTTTATAAACATTATGAAACAAAACACGGTACGTACGAGTTTAAGATAAAATTGGTACTTTTGTCCTCAAATGTGTTAGTGTATGTACAAATATAAAATGTGTTTATTTATAAGGATTAAAATACTAAAGTCGCTATTTATTGGCTAAAACTTAAAATGATTCAAAAACAGTTATAGTCGAAAAATTTATTAATACAGCATTGGTTTTATACAACTGGATGGTTAATAAAAGAAAAGTATTTCAATTTACATATTTTACTTGATTATTTTTCCATACCATTTATATCTTATTACCTTACCCTGATGAAGATTTATTTACAACCGAAACGTTGGCGTATTAGTCTATTAGTGGATTTTATTAAATGACTACAGCTACAAAAAATACATTTCAATTGTTTTTAATGTTTTTTTATATTATTTCTCTAACCAGTTATTCCAAGTTTTCAAGCGAAATTTTATTATCTTTTTCCATTTCTGAGATATTTACTCTCAAAAATAGTATTTTTTTTTTAACATTTCTATTTCAAAAATGGGTATCGAAATCGATACAATCTATAACTACTATTTTTTACCATTTGTTTCCACAGTTAAATAAAAAATGCTCCTCAAAATTTTAACAGCAATATTGAATAATTCATATGATATTTTATTGTGATATACTAGTCTACTTAAGGGAAACTTTATGTAATTTAAGTAATATTAGTGCAACCGGCCATTACATAAATAAATTTTATTTCCACATACACATATATGTCCTTTGGAATGATTGGGTGAAAAATTAGGAACTTGAGAAGATTTAAATTTCCAAATTCCGTCCTGGTACGTTGTGATCCCAAAATTTTCTAGACTAGTAAATATCGATATGCTGATTACATATTTTCAAACCGAATTCTATTATATCTTCTCTTTCATCATATACTTGCGTATAAAACCTAAAAAGTATTCATACCGTGAAAACCTAATTTTACGTTCGAAATTTGAATGTTGTATTTTGTTACCTTAGCTGTGATCGGAAACTCAAATATTAGGTAATAGAACAAGTATTTTTCTATTTCTTTTATTAGTTTATCAGACATTCGTTATTGAAAAAAGTAATAATAATCCATGATACTTCACTAAACTACCATTTTAATGTTTTATTTCCTTCATTAATTATTGGTACATATATTATAAACACTTGTTCTTGTGGCAGAATAGAGGTGTCCTGTTTATATTTTATTAGTTTTCTCCGAATGGTTAGGAACCAGCGTTGGTTTTGTTGTTCCTTCAGCAGGGTAAAAATGATTACACGTCCTTTGTGGGGTAAAAAGAGAAGTATTTGTTGTAAAGAGAGCATCTCTGCGGATTGTGTCTACACGCGGCGCAATTTGCTAAGTCCTGGGATTGGGATTGCAGTGCCGCACACCGCATTGCTTGCACTAAGTATCTTGCGATGCATTTATATCTAACCAACCGCAAGCTTTACAATATTCATCATTACGTCTCTCTACACATGTCTAATTCATTACCAAACTATATCTACAACTTCTATATATGTATATTATATATTTCATTCAACCACATACACATATCACAGAAATTAATTAGTTGCTCTCATTTTCATAAAAATTATTTGCATTCAGGTTTAATAATAAATACGAAAACTACGGTCCCATCACAAGAAAGAAAACTGCTTTTTTTCTATAGCAGATGTTAAAGTGTAATTTTATCAACTCAAAATAGTGGATAAAGTAACAGGAAGCACTTTAAGCGCAAGGATAGATAAAGTAACACTTTAACAGCAAGGGTAGATAATAGTATATTATTTAACAAGCATAATATGCATCCGAGTGTAATATAGCCATATTATGCGAGTCAAATACTATACTTTATCTACAACTATCAGGCATATAAAAAATCTGATATTATTTGTTAAATATTCAGTTAGGTGTGAGTAGTTCATATATAGCTTAACAGATGGCGCCACAGTAGCACTTAAATGTCAAAATAACTATTCAAATTGTATTTATTATACTTTTATAATCATTTATATTAATATTTATAATAAAAAATATATTATTAATAAATTAACAGTTTATTAAAATGTTATGTGTTAAATTATATGCTCTATTTATTACAGAAAAGTGTAGCGTGTAATATAACATTTCATATTACACTTATGTAATATGAGTAGTATATTATATGTAGTATCACACGTATAATGTACCCATATTTCAATAGTTGTAGATAAAGTACTTTAACTTTTGTTTATTACAAGTACATTTCCATAACTACTGACATTTTAAAATTGTTCTTAAATATTAATTTAATTTTTCTAATTCTTTTCTCTTTAAAACCTGCTATACAAAAAAATAGTATTTTATACACGACGATAAAATTACATTATCGACTCGAGAAAATAATTCACTCGCGATTATATCGCTCAAGAATTAACACTTTAGCTTGTTGATAAAATATTATTTTATCGTCTTGTATAAAAAATAACTATTTCCTTACTCGTAATCATAAATAGTACCTATATTATTACACAAGTTTCATAAGACGATATATTGTTCTATGAGTGGTTTGGGGTTCGATGAGTGCAGCGAAGATTGTTCCAAAAATACGAATGAAACAATATGTCTTATAAAACGAGTATAATATCCTATTTTTTATACTTTGCTTCACCTATTTAATAAAATTCTTTAAATTTTCATTTAAAAATATAACAGATTGTAATCTGGGGACAAATAAATGTGAAATATGGTAACCCTATTGTATGAAGTTGGATACATTTATATGTCAATATGCATTTAAAATATTATGAAAATTTTTTTGTATCTATACATTATGAGTTATGAAATTTTAATATAATTTGATTAATTAATTTTATGTGTAATATTATATATTTTAACGTTTAGGATTATTGGCCCCTCTCTGAGAGAGTTCCTCGTTCCGCCACTGCCTCTGACATAGTTATTTTTGAGTAGAGATTAAGACAACTTAATTCTACAAACATGTATATTTATATATACTTTATAATTTAGTTGTAAGGTTTCGGACTGTTAATTTTAATTTAGTTAATTAAAAAAATAATAACCTTAGTAGAACCATCGTTCAGAATTATACAAAATAATTAAAAATTCGACAAGCTATTATATCATATAAATAATTTATACTCAGATTCATAAAACTAAGCACTAACCCAGATTAGTTATAGCCCTTGTTAACACCCTGAAATATCAAACTAACTCCAGTCCCAATTTATTAAAAGATTTAAATATATTATTTAGCACATTTAGAAATGCTGATAATTGCTAATTCCACCAATCTAGTGAAGTTAATAATGTAACATCTTCCTAATACCCGTTGTTACATAAATATTAGAAATTTAAAAATAAGTTAATAAATAAGATTTCTTTTATTTTAATTATTATAGATTGCACCGGACAATTAATATTCTCAATTATTTAATTTTTCTCCGGAATTTAAAAATCATTTCAACCTCTGGCATAGTTATTTTTTTAGTTGTATTTAGTTGCGTTTTCATATTTTCTCCTTTGATTGTTAAGTTTTGTTTTAGATTATCGTTAAGAAACTCCAATGAATTATATGATATATAAACAAATGGAAGTTATATTTTTGCTGTTTTGAGTGAATTTGTGGGCAAATCGATCTGTGGAACAGTATCCGGGCACACGTAAGAAATTCCATCTCGCCAGAATTTCGTTAGCACACATGGGCAACGCAGACCAGAGGGCATTCCGTTAACATGATTAGCGGGTAATATAAACGAAAATAGGGTTCCATTCTCATAGATAATTCAATAAGCGGTCATGATGGAGCCTTCACACTTGCTCTGTCCTCCAGACGAACCAAGGACCGGTGTAATTGTACCCATAATAGATGACTAGACGACGATTAAAACATCCATTGTAAATAAATTACTTAATGACATTCATCGAACAAGGACTATGATGTATTCAATTGTTTTTCGGCTTCTTTTAACTGCATTCATAAACGAATAAGACCGAAACATCTGGAGCACAATTTTCCTAGACAGAGTCACAAAGAACTAATAGTAGTATTTCTTTTGCCATTCGGATCAGGTCAGATCAATTGAATCAGTTCACTTATTTAGTGTAAATGGAAATCTATTTTGGATCACTTTAGCCCGTATTTTTTGTTTATGTTTAAAAGTTCATTCAACAATGTTTAGGCATATGTAATATCTATTCGTAAAATTCAGGTTATAATTTTAATTCTATTATTATTATTATTATATTGTATAATTTAAATTATAGCTAATTTTTGCCTTATTTATTATACTATAAAGACTTAATAGTGCTTCCTTATATTTTATTGTTTCAATTTTTCACAATTATTTTATAATTATTTTTATTAAAAATTTAAAATGCATTTGACCGATTTCTTCTGCAATTTTTTGGATAAGAGAATTTTGTAAATACCAGATTAAGAAACAGAAGATATATATTTAATTATGCTTATTTTTATTATTATTATATGCAGTTGATTAAAAGAGACCGATGGAATCAAATGTGGTATTCTTTTTGCCAATTGGATCACATCAGATCAGATGGTTCAGTTCAAATAGATTAATTGGATCAGTTTACATCAGGGCATGTAACCGAAAAAAATACTGGTTAACGGTTAACCCTTATAGAGAACGTTATAATAATAACGGTTTTAGTTCGAAAACCGGTTTTTGAAAATTAGAAACCGGTTTAAACCGGTTAATATATCGGTTAAAAAAATAATTAAATTAATTAAAAGAAATTAATTATAAAAATTTGATTAAAAAAAAATACAGAATAATTAATTTAAAAAAATAATAAAAAAATATCATCTGAGAAAAATATAACAATTAAAAAAAAAGCAAATTAATTAATGAATATTCACAAAAATTCCCGTAATATCTTCAGAAAAACGCAGGTCACTTTTCAATTTTAAACTCGCCTGTGTTGACAAAGGCCGTATATATTTGGGACTTTTTAAGTAACCTTAACGGCCAAAGAAACTACCTACATTTATGACTCTCCAATAAAATGTTAATTGTAAAACCTGTCATGACTCATGTTCAAATACAAATAGAAAACACAGATATAAAAAAAAATATATTAAAATTTTTTGTCGCTAAATGATATTAAAATAAAGGTTAAAGTTCGTTAAAACCGGTTTATTTTTTTTCTTGGTTAACGGTTACCGGTATTTTCGGTCTGAAAAATATCGGTTAAAATTACGGTTAAAGTTCGCAATTTTCGTTGAAAATATCGGTTACCGGTTTTTATTAACCGGTTACATGCTCTGATTTTAAGACTATATCTTTAATAGTTTTTGAGTTATAAGCTTATAAAACTTAATTTTATTAATTTTGCATGTTGTTTTATTTTGGTAAACCTGTTCCGTACAAGTTAAAGTAAAAATATAAAAAATGTGTCTTATAAAAAAAAAAACAGAGAAATCCATTAAAAAAATTCAAAAAAGCTTTTAGTTTAGTACTTACTTTAAAGTCAAATGTAGACGATGTCTCTGTTTCAAACTTGGAAAAGTAAGAAACGAGCTTTTTCCAAAGCTTCTACTTTTAAGCTCACATAATTCTGTATAATGTTCATACCCATTATTGGGATAACAGTCTTCACAAATAAACCCTCCTTTTTTAAGGGGAGTGCAAGTTGCACCACTCTTACAAATATCTCTTTTACATGCGTCTTTAGTTAAAGTTATGTCACAATTTGAACCGGTAAAACCAGCAGTACAAACACAGGAATAACCACCTTCTTTCCGAAAACAAGTTAAACCTTGTTGAACTATCTAGAACATTGTTAAACCCTGTAGAACTGTCTCATCTTACTCCCAATTATCTTGGAACAGTGTTGAACCTAGTACATTTATGTTACACCCTAAACAAGTGCCTTAACTTTGTCCCAAACAATTTGGAACAAAGTGAAACATAGTGCAAGTCTCTCTACTTATTTCAGAACACTTGGAACATCTTTCTGCCTTCTAAAACTTTCTTTTTAAGTCTTCCTAGTAATTTCCAATAATAGACATACATGAAAAGTTACAATTTATTGTTTTTCACTCTAAAATTTTTCATATACAGCCAAAAAAAATTAAAAATGCCCATTTTTGGGTCCAAAATTTTGATTTTTGGAATTAGTCTAACTTGATAGTCGCCGGTGCGCTGATTTCAAATTTTCAAACCGAATTCAATTATCTCTTTCCATTCCTGAGATATTTGCTCTCAAAGTTGCACCTCAAAAAAGGGTGTTTTTTGACCATATCTCTAAAATGGGTAGAGATACATTCTCAACGATTATACCAGTCGATTCTACGCGGAAAGTTACATAAAGAAATGTTTTCTCCTCATATACGTTCTTTTGAACGATTTGGTGAAAAATGAGAAAAACGAAAAAACCGGAATTTCAGTTTTTCGCTCGGAACCTTTTTGTCTCCAAAATTTTTTATATTCTGGACTTAAGTAAAGAAGAATGTGCTGATTCCAAATTTTCAAACCGATTTCAATTATCTCCTACCGTTCTCGAGATATTTGAGTTCAAAGTTGGACCTGAAAAATTCAGTTTTTCAGGAATAGTCCTGAAATGGGTTGAGATACGACCTCGGCGACCTCACCAATCGATTCTACGGACAAAATTACATTTTTGTACCAATTTTCAGATTTATATTCTAATGGATACAATTTTTACAGCGAAAAAACGAAAATGGCCAAAAATCGGAAAAAATCGTAAGGGGTTCATCAGGCGATTTTTCAATTTTTGCGATTTTCGTTTTTTCGCTTTAAAAATTGTATCCGCCTGAATAAAAATCTGAAAATTGGTATACTTATGTAATTTTGCCCGCAGAATCGATTGGTGAGGTCGCCGAGGTCGTATCTCGACCCATTTCAGGACTATTCCTGAAAAACAATTTTTTTCAGGTCTGACTTTGAACGCAAATATCTCCACAACGGTAAGAGATAATTGAAATCGGTTTGAAAATTTGGAATCAGCGCGTCTATATTTACTTAAGTCTAGAAAATGAAAAGATTTGGTGACAAAAAGTTGCCAAGCGAAAAACTGAAATTCCGGTTTTTTTCGTTTTTCTCATTTTTCACAAAATCGTTCCAAAGAACGTATATGCGGAGAAAACATTTCTTTATGTAACTTTGCCTGTAGAAGCCACTGGTATAGTCGTTGAGATTGTGTCCCTACCCGTTTTAGAGTTATATCCAAAAAACCCTCTTTTTTGAGGTGCAACTTTGAGGTCAAATATCTCAGGAACGGAAGGAGATAATTGAATTCGGTTTGAAAATTTGAAATCAGCGCATCGGCGACTATCAATTTGGAATAATTTCAAAAATCAAAATTTTGGACCTAAAAATGGGTCTTTTTGGATTTTTTTGGCTGTATATGAAAAATTTTAGAGTGAAAAACTATAAATTGTAAGTTTTAATGTATAACTATTATTGGAAATTACTAGGAAGACTTAAAAAGACAGTTGTAGAAGGCAGAAAGATGTTCCAAGTGTTCTAGAGTAAGTAGAAACAGTTGCACTATGTTTCACTTTGTTCCAAATTGTTTGGGACAAAGTTAGAAACTTGTTTAGGGTGTAACATAGATGTATCAGGTTGAACACTGTTCCAAGATAATTGGGATTCATATGAGACAGTTGTACAGGGTTTAACAATGTTCTAGATAGTTCTACAAGGTTACACATTATCCCAAATTGTATGAGATTAATTTCAGGCAGTTTTGGAAAAACGCAGGTCACTTTTCAATTTTAAACTTGCCTGTGTTGACAAAGGCTGTATTTATTTGGGACTTTTTAAGTAACCTTAACGGCCAAAAAGACTACCTACATTTATGACTCTCCAATAAAATGTTAATTGTAAAAACTGCCATGACTCATGTTCAAATACATATAGAAAACACAGATATAAAAAAATATTTTTTTTCTCGCTAAATGATATTAAATAAAGGTTAATGTTCGCTAAAACCGGTTTATTTTTTTTTTGGTTAACGGTTACCGGTATTTTCGGCCTGAAAAATATCGGTTAAAATTACGGTTAAAGTTCGCAATTTTCGTTGTGTTTTTCGTTTATTATAATTATTACATTTTATAAGTTAAATTACAGCTGATTTTGCTTTATTTATCATCTCCGATGGTAATTCTAACTCATAAGTTGTGTTGGATTTAGGACCACACATTTGTAATTTCACCATATTTAAAAACTTAGTAGTCACGTGACGATCTGAACTGTACCAATTGATCTAGAGACAGTAGCGAGGTAAAGCGATTCAATCAAATGGAAAAAAACAGTGATCCAGATTCAAAAGTGTAAGTTGGATCAGTTCAAAATGGCAATTGGAATACGACTAATGTACTTATTTACTTGCATTTTAGTAATACAGATTGTCAGCATATAATTATTAGTATATCTTTTTCAAATAATCGTTCTGTATCTGTAATACTTATATTTTGGTGGCGCAGTTTGCCATCCTACAGTTTACAGTGGGTTCCAACCACTATAATATGTTTCACCGATAACGAATTATATTTAACATAATTAAAAATATATTATAATTCCATCAATTTTCGATGAAAGCATGAAAATGCTATAGCTACAAATTTGGATGTAAATATTTACGATGCAAATTGTATATTGCTGAATTGTGCGTTATAATATGCGAGCGAAGAGTAATACAAATACCTCGCAATAAATTACATTTTAAAAACAGTAAAGTGGCTTTACATTATGTGTGGTCCGGCGGGTCGTTGACAGATAAAATAAGCAATAATTTACCGCTGAATAATTTAGTTTAAATGATATAGGGCCGCAGATTAGCCTGCGGATAAAACAGGATTTGCTTATTATTAGACACAGAAATTTCTCTGTAGTGTTCATTACAATTTACTTCTTTGGTTCATGAACAATTATTTCTCATAGATGTAGAAAATGACAACTCAATCGTACTCAAATTGTAAAATCCAGTATAAAAATTTGACTATTAATACTCTTACCACTAGATGTTAAGATTGGCGACAGGAACTTACCTGAAAAATAAACAAATATTAAACAATTGAATATGAATATTAACAATGGAAAATGTATACAACTACAATTCATTTTAATTTAATTTCGTCTATTTAATATAAATTATTACGAAAATCATATATTTTCATTGTAATTTAAATACATATTTAGCTGAACTCAAAAGTAATATTAATCTGAATCAAATTTTTGGAGTTAATTTTCTTAAAATGTTAAACATTATTATGCTACTTCCAATATTATTATTAAGTTTATATCTTGTGTTTACATGTATTATGTATATAAATAATAAATTCTTAATATTTAATGTTAAGTTTATTTTTCCCATACCATTTCTTCCTTATCCAAATCTATCAATATTTTCTTAACCTTTAGTATCAGAACATACTTCATGTAGACATATTATACACATACTTACTCTGAACCCACATTTTGTGTATTTTGTATGATGGGGCATTAGAAAACGTTTATTGTTTGGATTTCCAAGATAGTATGTTGCTTTTACTGGTTGTTATGTCTAATAAATCAGTAAGTATTTCCATACCGTTCATGAACGGTAAGTAGGTAGGTATATGGATAGTATAAACGCAAAGAAATGTTTCAGTAAACTAATTTATTGCCATTCAAATTAAAAGTGCAGGTATTAATTCTACAATTATTGACAAATAATGGTACCTTACAAATTATTTTCGCAGTTATTTCTTATACAAAAACAAAACCACAAATAACAAAACTTTTAACATTTTGCAAAATAAAAAGAATATTTGAAAAATACCACGGAAACAAATTTTAGTTTTCCTTGTATGAATTTCAATACACCCAATTTTACATAGGTACTTATTTTACTAATATTAAAGGAAATTAATGTTACCGTCTAGATCTAGACTTTCCAGACTCTTTGTCTTGTCTAGATTATCAAGACAAGACAAGCCTTTTACATTCTAGATCAACATGAAAAAATTTTAACAATTTTCAAGTCTCCAGATTAATTAAAAATTTAAAATTTTCGAAATATATCATGCAAAGCTGGTTCCATACGAACTGAAACAGTGATTGTAAAATAGAAAAAGAACGCTGGCGAAGAATCTGTCCTTGACTAAAACGTATGCGCAGATTAATGTAGAATATTGAAACAATCTAAAATCTTGACATCTAGATAAGACTTTTTAATCTAGACCTAGACTTAATCAAGTCTAGGTCTAGACGGCAACATTTCGTGCAAAAAAATTATATATGAATTGCGAACGGTAAGGAATTCCGATATCAGACAATAATTGTTTTCGATTGGTAAAATGTCCATACCATTCTTAATACTTAATAAACTATATTAGATATGCTATAAATAATTTGAATTTAGGATAGATTATGATCCTAACATGCCCAAAGACCTGGAGACCAATGTAGCATTTCCCAGTGTTGTGCATAAACGTCTCCGAAGCAAATAGAGTCCGCTGGCACGTTATCGTAGAATGATGGTGTTACATATTTAACCGGAATAGATTTACATGCCTGCAACAGGGAGATTTTTCTTCCGAGAGAAACATTCGTTGCAACAGTTGTTTGACGTGTATATTTTGGTGTAAATTTTATATTAGGAGTCTTTATTTCCTTCCCGCCAGATGTTTACTGCTTCTGAGTTATGTCGCTGCAGAACAAACAAATCATTTATAAATTCATAAGCCCTAAACCTTCTTAATTCCGCCAGGCATTTTTGCGGGGATAAATTTATTTTTCTCGGGCACGATCTTTGAGTTTGGAAGGACCATTGTTGTCGTGAAATCAGAACACAAGATGATATTACCTTTTTATGATAAAACTTGTCTGTGTAATCTTCTGATGATGAGATTACTTATAGAAATATTAATTTGTAAAATGATCAACGAAAACGATTATAGTTATTATGAGTTACGTATTCCCATTTTTATATTTTAGTCATCGTAATACATTTCAGCAAAATAAGTTAGTTACTCTCAGTTACCGAATTGTCTAACTTAATCTAATATATTGTTGCAACTTGATAAATGTATCCTAACTCTTGAAAGCAAACTGCTGGTTAAATTTATTTCAAATTGGAAGTCTGTCTTTGTCTCTTAAAAAAAAATTAAGACGTGGAATTACATGGACAACATGATCATGTTGGTAACCGATAATTGTTTTTTAGTCGAGTGCGATGTTTAATGCATGAGCATGAAGTATAACCAAAAACGGAAATGGGTTTGAAACAAAATTTTAATTTTTACACTATTTATTAAGAATTTAAGGAAAGGGTGCTGTAACGTCATTGTGGTAGAACAATGAAAGAAGAGAGATAGATTGGCAACGTAATCTACATAGGTACCTTTTTCCTCAATCCTACCATACTGACGTCACATGTTCATTTTTTATTGTTATGATGAGATAGTGGTTAGTTTTTACATTTTACGACTTGTGTAATGAAATTCGATTATGGTCACATACCCCATTATAGCTTTTAGAACGGTATGTAATGATATATTTTTTACCTTAATAAATGACAAATGGAATTTAGATGACACAATATAAAACAACACATGAATGTGAGAAGGAACGATCACACATAAAATATACAAATTATATTTATAAATTCTGTATTTTAGTAACTAAACTATAATATTGCGAATAAACTATAAAAGGTTCGAATTAAAATTGGCTATATTTGGCCTAAAAATTACAATCAATCGAAGGAGTTGATCATACCGCGATCAGAACTAATAGCTCTGATATTATTTGCGTCCAAACGATGGAACGAGACTCTTACAAAATGTTATAAACCTTAAGAGGGCTGAGCGGAATTCATCTTCGTCTGTCCGTACCATATTTTGCAAAAACTAATCTATTATGCTGCTAAGATAACGTATAATACTTATCTTATCACATTTAAGAAATATGCCCATGCGCACAGCTTCTTCATTTAGTTATACCAACAATTAAAACTAAGTATCCATTCAAATGGACATTGAGAAAGGATGATTAACATTTATAATAATGTGAGCATATAAAGATGTATGGATTTGAAAGAGATGAGCAGAAATCACTCTTCTCTCCGTACCATATTATGTAAAAACTAATCTGTGTTTTTTCTCAATAATACAATTATTACAGTACGATGAAAGGCTTCGAAGATAGCGTAATATACTTATCTATCACATTTATGAAATAGGTATGCCATATGCCCATACTCACAGTTTCTTCATTTAGTTAAACAGACAATTAAAACTAAGCGTCCATACAAATGAGCACTGAGAAAGAATGATTAACATTGAAAATAATGTGAGCATGTAAAAAGATGTTTGGATTTGAAGATTTTCTCAAGAATACAAGAATTACAGTAAGACGCAAGGCTGCTAAAATAGCGAAATATACTTATCTCATCACATTTATGAAATATGCCCATGCGCATAGCTTCTTCATTTAGTTACACCAACAATTAAAACTGTGTCCATTCAATGAAAAAGATGATTACCACTGTAAACTAAGCATCCATTGAAATGCACATTGGCAAAATGCTGATTACCATTGACAATGTCCACATATACAACTGTACGTCTTGAAGATGTGATATCCGCGCAGCGCATCTTCTTCCTGTGGCGGTGCAGTCCGGAGGCAAGCAGCCGGCGGGATTCCAGGCATTCCTCGGCGGCTCTTCAACTCTGGAGCCCGCGCAGACGAGCAGAGCACGAGACGGCCGCGCTGGACTCCTTTCGCGACCAACATTCACAGGAATGCGGCATAACGGAAATCAACGCAATTGTCATCCTGAAGCAACCCGGCTATGAGGACCAGCAACTTGCAATACATGATGATACGGTGGTCATTGATATTATATTCGTAGAAAGAAGCCCAAATGCTTTAACACATGTCAACTAGTTATTTCGTCTCTTTAGTTGGTTTGGACTATCTATCACGTGGAATTGATAACTAAAATACACAATTCATACTCCTAGTAAAAACAAGGTTTTAAGTATCAAGATACTTATTTCACGATAAATTCTACTTGTGCCGTTGTGCGGTAATCCATCCAATTAGATAACCAAAATTACTAACAGATTTATAATTCTACTACTATACGAGTACCTTACATTAGCTTCTCTGTAAAAAATCGTTAGGTCCAGTTTGATTGATTAATATAATGGAATATATCAATGGCATAACGATATAATGGTAAGGCCCTTGGTAACTTTTTAAACTGGACCCTCAAAGAATTAAGCTCGTCGTGGTTTTCATTACAAGTAAGTTTAGTGTCTCGTAGAATCTCAGTTAGCTTAATCAGCGTATATGATATCAAATCTATTTTTTTAAGTATCAAAATTATAACTTAAAAATATTTACTGGTTAATTTTATAATTTTAATCACTTTTTATTGTTACAGTGTTATTTGAAAGAAAATTCTAACCAAAAATAAAAATTGTTTTTCCAGGCTTTTCTTTATTTTTCAATATCCTTAGTTACATGTTTACATTCTAAATTTCAGGCCAAATAATTGATTGACTATATTGCTAAAATGTGCATATTCTTCCATAAAATTCCTTAAATATGTTTTTATTCATTTTAATTTTAAGAACTATCATTCAACACTAGCAATAGTGACGACCTTCTCAAAATGCAGGAAGCTAGTATTCCTGTCGTGTCGGGCACAATCGGGTATGGTATGATCAGAACTTTTTTTTTTACTTTTTAATTAATAGTTTTGTATGTTATTTTAATTGCTTCCTTACGACAAATACTTCTTCAAAAGACTACTTATTTCACTGCGATTATTTGTAAGGTGATGATAGATAACTAAAGTCTTTTTCTTTAGTATTACAAGCTCACTTTTATAGAGCATTATAGTATTTGAAAGAATTGATCCGCAATGCTTATTCACTAAATTATTAAAATATACAGTAAAAAACATTCGACCTCTGACTGGAAGCCCTTTGCATTTTCCAATCCAGTCACCGTAATGTTACGCTTCTGGAATGTATTGTACGTAGGCATCGTTCAACCTTGTTTATTTGATAAAGAGAAATGTAAGCCATTTGAGAAACTGTAGTATTTGTAGAAGATATAAGAGTTGCGAAAGAGCAATAAAATGCATGTAGTTGGAAATGAAGCCATCAAGATAGCAAAGATAAATCCCAACAAGTGTTTAAAGCAACATTATCATAATGAATGAAAATAAACACGACGTTCAGTGAGGCTGCCTACATCCTGCAAACCTAATACCACCAATGTGTTCGGAGCACTCGTTTAAATGCACTTATAATCACAGCGGCTCTACCAGCATAAGAAATAAACACCGTATATAATTAATTTTATTCCACTTTATAAGCAGTTTATTATAATTTATCTAACATCTGTTTATCTCAATTGCTATGCTAATACTCATTAAAATCATTCACAGCATGTTTTCTTCTGAGCTTTAACATCAATAACAAATAAACGTAAATTATAGGTTCAATCAACAGCTATAAATATATGTGGGAGACATACCATATCTCAATATACATCGACAGATCCGGATTCAATTGAAACATTCATACGTTAAATTCCAACGACTAGTTTTTAACTTATAATGATGAAAAACACTTGAAAGTTCTGCTATTGGGAACAGTGTTATACTGATAAAATTCTAGATATGGTTATTAAATTGTGTAGTAAATAGGCGGTATAATTCGGCCAATATTCACGATTCGACAACATAAGTAAAGTTAGATATTCTAAAAATATTATTTATACAATGGTGGAAAGACGCATCTAAGCTTTATTAGTACTTGAAATAACCGAATCTTAGTATAATTCTAGTCTGTTCATGTTCTGATTATTTCTTAAGGCCGTTTTAGACTAACCTATATTTGGGACAATACACAAAATCTTGTACCAAAAATTTTTAGATTTTGACGAAGATTTGTATGATACTAATACAATTTCTCGTACTATATTTTGGCTCTGATTCTGCGCACATTCTTTTAATATTTCAATGTGCCAAGCAAAATTAACCATAAACGCATTTATATTTAAAGTTTGCAATACTTACAACTTTACTATTAGTAACACTAAGTTTTCTATAAACACATTACATACAATTAAAACAAATAAATGTTAGAAGCGCGTGAGATCCTAAATTTCATATATGCACATGCTCACAGCCCAATTGACTGATAGATAGTTCTGTTTATTTCAACACATTTACCATCGTATATAATGTTTCAAGCAATTTGCAGTTTGATACTAGCCAAATTGTACCAAAAATGGTGCAAGATCTTGTACAATTTATAGGCTAGTCTAAAACGGCCTTTACTTTCTTATGTCCTCTTTTCTCAATAAGTTTGATTGTAGATGATTATGAAGAAGGTTAAAATTGAATAAAAATGAAAAAGATTGTTTGGGTGGTTTACGATTGAGATGATAGAGATAAAAATGAGATTTTCCGTTTAATTAGGTGTCTGAATCTCAAGAAAGTTTTTTCATTTGGAGGTTTTGGGGTAATTAATTACGTACATCGACGTAAATTCACCGTAAGTAATGAAATAATGTCCGGTGTGGCCATTCATCACTTCTCTATCTCCCGCAAAAACTAAACAGCCCGATAAGCCGTGTCCGTTTGCAACGGAAGGATTTTAATTCAGGCTGCATCGCAGTGAAATATTAAATTCAGCGAGCATCGAACCACGAAAGAATCGCCGCGCACAATAGTTCTTGTGTCAAACTTCCACGGCCCGGGGAATAAATTTCCCAGATATGGCGCGATACAGATAGCGCTGGCCTGCACTGCTGGTATCTCCACACTTCACCCGGCCCAAATGCAGAAAGCATTGTTGACTCCTTAACAATGCATTCGCCTTCAATATTCATACCAACTCCCATAGATGTCTGTCCTCATTTTATCACCATTTCTCAACACTTAAAACTGAACACCTACCAAACGATCATTAGCGATAAATTAGGATAAAATTATCAATTTCAGTTTGATTTTTTGAAAACACGATTTTTAAAGTAATAAATATAAAGTGTATAATATTTATACCGCCAGTATTTTTTAACGTGAAACGTGACTTGATATTTGATTGACAGCAATGTATTATTGCTTGTTTCATTTAAAATGAAACATAGAGAACGAATTTGACGTTTGCTTTTTGAGTTATAAGATTTTCTGAGAGACCTACACCAAGTCCAACAACAATTTTAAGAATAATTTAATAACTTGAGAGGAAATGGTAGAGTAGTAGAATGGTACAGGCTATCCAGATTGTAGCTTATGTAACAACACAAAACAAACGTATTTTTATTTTTTTACGTTTTAACCATCCCTGAATCCATTTTGACTAGTTTCGACGTGACGTCTATATCTCACATAATTCAAAAATGATTAGCCTTAGAATATTTAACTTTTGGCTGCTAGAACATCTCATCGTGCATCTCCTTTTTTTATTGCAATCAGCAGTGCTAAAAGAGCACTTTATTCGAAGAGTTTTTTAAATTTTTCACATAACACAAAAACGATTAACCATACAATGTTGAGATTTTGTATGTGTGATTGCTATAACATCTAGTTGTACCCTTTTTTATTGCAATCAGCAGTGCCAAAAGAGCACCTTACTATAAGGGTATTTTTTAAATTTTTGGCTAACTCAAAAACGATTAGCCGAAAATTGATGAAATTTTGATAGTGGGACTGCTATAATATCTAGTTGCGCACCCCTTTTTTCTCTAAAGGTGGTTTGTTGTAAAATGATCTCACTTTCGAAAGAAATAAGTTTTAAAAAAATGTGAATAATTTAATAGGCATACAAAAAAATCATTGTGGTGTCCATATCAGATTTGTTTATTTTGCATTTTCCTAATATGTTTACTTAAAATTATATATTGACTTTTTATTACATTTTTAATCGTTTAAAAGAGGTTTTACGTGTTTAAAAATTAATTTTCTATGATCCTTTAATGGATTTTTCCTAAGTATACTCGGTTTGCATTTTAACCAATCATCGACTTTGAATTATAGTCTCTTTATCTTCGCTATCATGTTAACGTGAACGGAGTGTAAGATCTAATCAAGGATCATCATATTTTTTTATTGTCTTGCATTGCACATTTAGATATTTTTAAATTTTTGGGTTAATCGGAGATAGATATCACATTAACTCCGTTTTCTCTTACAATACACGTGGGATTCTGTTGTATTTGGTGGATAGTAAAGGAGGTAAATTAGCAGCAGTCGTTGTCCTGTACAAATGTAGAACGCTGGGCCGAACCGAAGCCGAAGCTGGCGACTCGTCACTTCGCTGCTGTTTGACTTCTATTCGAAGCCGTTTCTGTTTACGGAGCATTATTTACACAGCTTTGTACGAGGGGTGGAATAGGAAACGACGCAGACAAAAATGATTCATCTTCGCCATTTTATTTCGACTAATTTTAGACGTTCAAGATCGATGACTCCCACTCTGTTGTCGTGTTTTATTGACGTTGATGCTTCCGACGCGTATTTTTCACTGCCGACTCACGCGTTCTCCGAAGACGCTAATAACGCAAATACTCATCAAATAAACGGAGCCTTCTTTCTTTTAAATTATTCTTCCAGCAGATGTATTTATATTGGAATGTCAATAAGACTTACCAGGAATTCTGCGAAATGTTTACGTAGCAACCTTCTTTCCTTCATCCTTATCCTATCTCAGAATTATCTTACACTTGTTACGGAACGACCAAGAAACTTATTAATTTTTAGATAAAACAGGTTCTTGATGTATAATATTTACATTAGTTTTCAGTCTTGGAAAAGCAATACTAATTAATAGTATCTATATTATGTAATTAGTAGGAAAAGTGATATATTCCTGGACGACCGAAGACAACAACGACTTAACATACCGGAATAATATATTTTTGGGAATGAAAAGAAGTCAAAAAGTTATCACTTTTCTCCCGGTACACCTTTTTAAAAAGTAAAATAAATATACCATTTACAAGGGAACCTCACTACCAGTTGGTACCAAATAAGAAGTTTCATAGCCAAAAATCCTTGATCTCTTTCTTTTTCGAGATATGTGATTTTGAAATTTTCAATTTTTCTATATTTCTATATTATCTAAAAGTAGGTTCCTATATGCTTTTTGAGTAACCGAATACGAAATTGAGATCAAAATTATAACATTCCATATGGCGGAGCCTGTATGGCTCCCCAAAAATATAAAAATGCTTCAATTTTTATGAAAATAAATTATTATGTTTTTTTGGATTGCTAAATTCGAAAACTGAAAACGGTAGATCCAATATGGACATTTCAAAATGTTTAAATATTTTGGATATAAATTAGGATGTTTTTTGGATTTCTAAATATGGTTTTGGGAACTCGACCCTTTTCAGCCTCACTTAGGTCATCATCAGAAGATGATTAGTGGTTCTTCCGTGGACTAAAAATTTAAAAAAAAATTCTGCATCTTAGTTTTGTATTTTATTTTCCAACAAAATTATTGTTTAGAAATATTTGAAAATTGTGTTTGTACTATTTACTATATTTATTTACCTATTCTCCAAGTTAGTAAGAAATGTTCGAAATCACTTACCAAGCAGTAATTTGTAAACATACCTTATTGCTTTGGAAACCCATAGAATAGACATAGAAAATTATGCTGTATATATTTGAAATTAAAAGAAGGCTTATAGATTCGTGATTTCGACTGGGCAGAGTTCGCAAATTGTAGATAACAGCAAAAAGTGTCGTCGGAAGTTGGCAGCATCTTGGATTTGCATGTGCCGGTCAATATTCCACCGATTACGTTAGAATGCATACGTCGGTTATGAATTTTGCATTAGCTTGTATTTTGTTTACACAAAGTGTTGCCTAGTTGCGAAGTCAGTCAGCAAAGAAAAGGAGGCGGAAATCAAGCAGAAACTATAGTGTAAGATTGCGGAGTCGTTTGGCTGCGTGGAGCCTGCATTTAAAACAATGGATTTCAATTATTTCGCCACTTGTTGCCAGGGTAATCTTGTTAGGGTCGAATAATTCATTACAAAAACAGTTGTAAGAAGGCGGGAGCTTTCGATCATTAAGATAATTTGTCTTCGCGGCGGCCGCACACCCTTTCTAGCAGTTTTTAATTTCTTGCCAAGCGCGACTTTCTGGCCCTTTCCTTCCACTTATACCGCTTCGTTTAGCGCGACATGCTATCAAAATATTTTTAAAAACTTCCTTCCACAGTACGCCCAGAGGATTTTATACTACAATGGAACATTCTCTCCCATTTAAAATACAGGGTGGTGACTCGAACATCCGAACATAGGGATTTAACACGTAAAGTCATATTTTCCTAATTTCCTTGTTAGGGACAAACCTGAATTATATAAATAATCGTTAAATCCGGGTCGAAGTGACCAAAATGTTAGCGATTATAAATTGATGTTGAATTGAAGGACCAGAAAAGAGAAATGTAAAGTACTTATTTACACAAATAGAATAATACAACAAATAGAAATGTTCTTTTTCCTATAAATTAACAGTATGTATCTTTTTTACCATAACTATTGATCTTTTTTGTTTATTGTTTTTTTATTCTACATCCAAATTAAAAGTGTCCGTTATAATAATACTTTGGTTTTATCAATTTTTTATCAAACAAACTACCTATGGCTATCAAATTCAGTATTCTCATTGGGTAATAAAGATGTGTGTGAAATAATAAGGAAATTGCTCACACATTAAATTAATTTTAGCGCAATTTTCCTGATGTAAATTTATTTTTATCAATGGTCCAATTAATAGTTATCATTACTAATAAATAGAATTTTACTAGAAATTTTTGTCGTCATGGTCAAATAAAATTCTAGTTACGAATGATATTCGGCATGACAATTCCTCGAAATATATATATACCTATATATTTTTCAATTAACTACTTTTCAAAATTTTGAATTATACACAGAAAAATTGTCCTGCGTTACTAGAAGTTAAGTTCCTAAACGTAAACGTTAGAATCCTGCGAAAATCACTTTTCCGTGGGTGAAATAATGCCCCGACTGGTGGTATTGAAACTGGTCGGCAATGCGATAGTTTCTCCCGATGATGAATTTCGATTCAAATTCGTAGTGGGCTAAGATTTGTGAGAGTTTTGAAAGAAAATTGAGATTTATGTGCAGAGACGTCGGAACTTTTAGAAGACAGTCTCAACAAGTAAGCACCGACTATAAGATAAATCAAACGGACTTCGGAATGTGGCTAGAGTTCATTTTGTGTCTGCAGTCTATTCGTCAAATACCAACCGCTATTAATTGTGATCTATAAGTATTTACAACAAACTAATACGGAGAATCGCTTCTTCGCTCTTCACTGAGCTAGCTCCTTCCTATCACAATACAAACTTGCGAAAGAATAGAAAATAGACAACCACTAAATTTATTGTCAATTCCCCGTCCTAGAAAAAACTCTTTTCTCATGTGATTTATTTCGATGAGTATCCAAAACTACTTAAATTTTTGTAATATATATTTGTACATTTATATATATACCGTGTGTTATCATAGGTATTTAACATGGGAAAAGAGTTTTGGTAAATAAAAACTGTCCGGCTAACAACTATGTCACCATATTGTACATGACAATACTAAATGTATGTATGTATTTTATAACCTAATTCAGTTAAATTTACAAAAAAGAATGAAATATAATAAGATAAATCTTCAGTGACTTATGATCTAATTAAAAAAAGAACTAAAACTTTCAATCTTCCGATTAAAGTTTTTATTTCTAGGTATAGATATTAATAAAAATCAATACATAAAAATTGAAAAAGAGCAAATAGAAATTCTTAGGAAGTAATTTATTAATAAAACCAATCAAATTATAAACCCCATAAACTTGACTTTCAAAGTAAAACTTAAAATAAATATAAAAGAATTAAAATAATGTGAAGAGATTAAAAACGTGACAAATTTACAATAGAAGGGCCATAACTTTTTGATAGACATACGTATTATTTTTATTGAAGCCCGGCAGACATATAAAATGATGCATTCAACTTGATTAGCGTAATATGAGTTTAATAAAATTCCGTCGTTCTCGTCAAAATAAGATAGAGAATTTTTATGGACCAGGGTCGTGAATCATAAAGAAATATATGTACAGAATAACCCCGACGAATCATATAAAATTTAATAAAATTAACGACTATATTTAATAACGGAAAATTATATTTTATACTGTAAAAAATCTAAATTTTTAGAAAAGAATCCTGTAAATAATAAAATGTATAATTTATATAACTCTTCTTTTTCTGCTCAACTTGGATCTTGATGTGCACCAAATTTTTTAGTGATCAATCGAAATATGCAGTCGATTGACGATGATACGATAGATAGAGATAATAGTTATTTATATATAAAGGGACTAAAGTATAATTTTTTGTTATGCATATGGAATTTATTTTACGAAGCTAGAGCAGAGAAGAATAAACCATGTGAGTAATAAGAAAACTTTAGTCCATTATATTTTTTTCCAAAATCGTTAAATTATTAATCAAAAACATAAGTAAATAGGCATTATGTGTTTGTAAAACATCAGTTAGCAATTGAGACGAGAATACCTGTGGTAACAAGCATATTGTCAAAGTGTCAAATATTTCTGTATAATTTTCATTTATGTTTACACCTGCTTAGACTTTATTATCAAAGGTAAATAATAAATAAATTCACCAATAATATTATAGAATGATACGTTTGTTTTTTTAAGTAATTAAAATATAGGTAAATTCATTCTGACAGATAAGTCCGTAAAGTTAAATTTTGACATAAGAGTCTGTAAAGTCTTACTTTAGCTAACTTGGCGCAATTATAACGTGTACTTTCGTGTCTTTCGGGGGATTCGAACCCACAATACCTAGGTTGCGAAACTTATACACTAATAATTTTAAATTTATTGAAGATATTAAGTATAATGATGATCATCGGTTTTTCCGAACATTGGTATGAAGTGAATATAAAATTATTGAAGTCGGTAAGTGTAGAGAAAATTTGAGAATATGTAAAACGTGTTTACGAAGAATAAACTAAAATTTAAGTGTGTACGAGTGAAATATGTCAGCGAAAAAGTAAATATATTTTGTACCGTGTTTACTGTCTGGCAAACTAACTGAATTACTTAACACCCGTCGGAAAAAAACTTAATTTTAAAATGAGTTCTAGTGTCGTCTCGCCTGTGAAAAGTGAGTAGTATATTACTGTCGCGCTGTTGCTTCCACCAGTGCTTCTCAAACTGTTTGTCGACGCCGGCCTCGTAAACATACGCTGTTTATTTGCTCATTTTTACGACTTACATATTTTTCAAATACAAAAAATATTATTTTGCAACATCTAACTTGGTAAACAAAGACTAGATATTAGAATTAACACATTGGGGATGTGCAACTATTAACAAAATTGCACAAATTTTAAGGATTTAAATAACTAAATAGTGCATCTGAGGACAGAATTCTTCGATAGAAAAGCACTCATTATTTTCATTTCACCCATTTCTGAAATTACATTACTAATATTCTTTTGTGATTCGCCTCATCTCATCTTAGTTTAAAATGACAAGAATTTTAGTTGAGATTTTTGAAGAAAGAACGACAATTATGGTCAACTATATGACTATCTCTGTAATAAATTCCTGTCCGATCTGTCAACCTTCATTGAACTGTTTCTAACAACAAATTTAAAACTAGTGTCCGACCGAAGTTTTGGTTTCCACTAAAAATTAGCCGAAACTTTAGCTTGACCGAAACTAGTATTTATTTTAATTAATAGTTTTGTGCGTTATTTTATTTTTCTTCTTTTCGGAGATATAATTATTATTTTATTATCGTTATTCTAAGGCTGTTAGTGCAAAGGTGTCAAGTGCAAGATGAGACAATAAAATGTCACTAATTAAATTTGTAGAATTGAGAAAAAAATAACACTTATTGTATTGTGATTATTTCTGACATTTTTGATGTGATACGTAACTTAAATCTTTACTTTACTAAAAAAAAAATATTCGGTTACGGTTACGGTTTCGGTTGAGAATCCTGTTTTGGTCGGACATTATTTACAACATTGTTAATAATTTTAAAATGCCGTTTGTTTTAACTATTTGTTTATGAATAAAACGTTATATCTCTAAAACAATATATTTAATATTATTGGCAATTTTGTTATAGTTCAATAACGAAACAAGCCTTGGAAGTGACTGAGATGAATTAAAGTAGCTAAGTTTTTGCATAAAAATAATGCAACTGATGTGTTATCAAAATAACAAATTTCCTAAAGTTACATTTTCCGCTACAAGCATAATAATTTCTTGTTCTATTGTAAACATAAGTGTGACAATTTTTCCGAATATAATTTGGATAATAGCCAGCTATAAATAATCCAAATGTTCTCTGTAATAATATAAACACTGGTTTGATTCCAATCTCGTTCGATAAGATTCGTGACAAAATTACAAATTTGATTTATACTTGCGTTATAAATAACACGAGGAAATTTATGCTTAATCTTCGTGTAATTGTTTACGAGTGCCCCTTATTTTGTGTTTGTGGAGCACATTTTGTTTATAAAAAGGATGTTTGACTTTTAAATGTCTTACATTAGGTTCAACAATACCTGATATACTTTAGGTATATTTACTATTATTTGAAGCCAAAAAACTAAAATAATTAGGGAAGCAGAGTATTACGAAAATGTGATTTTGCATTTTAAATCCCTTTATTGGGGTGTTCGGCTAACCTTCCTGTAATATATACTTATATTCCTTGCAGTCTAAGTAAGAATATTAGTTTTAAACTATATGAAGTCTAATAACAGTTTATGTTTGAGTATCTTCTCCGATACGTTGTTACCTTTTCCTGTGTTGTTTTTGAAGAGTCCATCCCCTCAGCGAGTGCAAGTGACAACCTGTTCGCTGATGATCCCCTGATCCGGCATCACGTGACACCGCGAGCGGATTCCGGGTGATCCACATCGGGTCTAATTTTACCAGGAACCGTATCGCCGCGCGCGCTTACTGTGTGTCAGTGTTATGTGAGATATAAATACCCGGGTCGGCGGACAGCAGGTAACAGGAGACGGGACGCGGCCAGATGATGTTTCCGCATACTCCGGATAAATATAGACAAGCGAAAAACAATCAAGAACTTACAGTGGGAACTATGCAAGGGATTTGCCCAGTAGTTACTCATTACGTAAAGAAATGTATTAAAATCTACTTAGACTGGAATGGAAAATATTTAGATATGAAGGGAATTATGTAATTCAATTAAAAAAATCATTTTTTTTACTTTCAAATGTCTTATATTAGGTTCAACAATACCTGGTATACTTTACATATATAGTTGCATACCCTTATCGGGCAGAAATCAGTTGATTTGGGTTATATTCTTGCTGAAAATTTCGAATATTATATATTAAATTATTTCCTTTTCGAAAATGTAAAAAAAGACTTTTCCCTGCTATTTTTAATTTAGGAAAAATCGCCTGGACACTGGAAACTAAACCACTTGTATATATAAATTTGTATACAAACATAGTTTAGCTGTACGAATTTGAAAATAACCAATATCCTTTACATTAACAGTTTGTTCATCATTTCCTTCAAAATTTCTTTTCTTTCAGAAAAAAAATAATAACAATGTTTTTGGGCCCCATTGGAGGGTGAAAACTAGTATCGTTCTAGAATTTAGATATTTCAATCAAATCATCTTTGACGCTGAATTGAGATTTCTATCATCATCTTTAAGATGTACTACAAAATATATTATATTATGTAGCAATAAATCACGTTAATTGGTAATTAATTGATCAAATAGATTTTAATGTAAACTATTTTATCTATTTTTATTATGGCCAATTAATAATTATGTTAATGAAATGGTAGTGAATGTTAAATAAAGCAGACACTTTAATTAGAACAAGAGCCAAGTAAATATTGATAAACAGGTGCGAGATATATTTAGCTAGAATTTCGATAGCAACGTAAATAAACCGAATGAAATGTTTAATAATATAACAGTGGAAAAGATTCCACTGGTAGTGGAAAACAAAATGAAATAAACATTCTATATCTGATTAGATATTTGGAGAGTGTGAGATTTAATTCTGAGAGTGGCGAGCGGAGAAGCGGCAAAGGGAATTTAGTTAAACGAAGTAAATGAGGCAAGAAAGAGAAGGCGGAAACAAATGCATAGGCATGACTGAAAATGAAGTAAAGAAGCGTGTAATTCCTCAAGTAAGGCGAATAAAGGACAGCATTATCTCGAGAACGCGCAACAAATGTGAAAAGAATACCCGGCAATTCTTGCTCTTTCAATCACGCCGCTTTCAAATCGCAAATGTACAAATTGTCCACCCATCGACTAGCACCTTCCAACACTCATTCCAATGTTTTCATTCCCAGCGAACACTTACTTTATTCCACAGCACAGCAACATCAATCGTTAAATAACAAACGACAACTTGGGGAATTTTACTTTTACATTTGCTTGCAAATATTCAAATTCTTCCTAATAAAATAATTGCTATTTATGTAACCAGTTAGAAAAGGCCTCATTTCGTGTGACGGTGGATCGAGCCTTCTACGGTACTGATGTATCGAAGCTGCCAGATTATTCGAGAGTACAATTGCTGAGGTATATAAACACAAACAAAAAAGACAGGGAGGACAGTCTGATATTAATACGAATGGTGAACATAAATAGTTGGTAATATAAATATCGTGTAAATAAATATTGTTAGTGTGTATGTACTTACTAATAATTAATTAAATAAGTGTTTATACTACTTCTTATTATCCTTCTCATAATTTATTATTCGTTCATTTAATTTAAGTTATTGGTATAAGTATTCCTTTTCAATTATTTTTACACATCACCCAAATAAATAACCGTAACCGATTGCATCAATAATAGCTATTTAAGTTTCTCTTAAATGGACAATACAACATCGGAATGAAATGTCAAACGATCTATTTAATTATTAAAATTGCGATTAGAATTTTACAGCCAGCTTCACAAAACAGAATTTGTTTTTAAACCGGTTTAAATATGTGTAATTTATCTTAAATTTACCCTGGTTTGTGAATCTGACTGTTAGTTCAACTATGAACTATGCACTACATATATAAAAATATAGAAATTATTTATAGAAGAGCCGGAGAGAATATATGACACATAAAAAAAATAATAAATATTGCTAATAAAAGTTTTTCATTTTGCAAAGCTGTTGTATGTTTGAAAATAATGAATATTTTATTTGTAAGTTTGTTTTGAGATTGACTTCATATTTCCTAATGTATGTGTACAGCTAGTGAGTACATCTTCTTGGACGATAATGTATGTAAATGTTTTAATTATGTTTATCATTTTGGCACTGTTTTACGTATCTGACAACTTAATACTTGGCAGTGAAAGTTAGGAGAAGTGTTTTCAGTGGTTATTATCTCAAAATTTACATTTGTCTTTTTGACTTTAATTACGGTGATAATAACATAATGTACCATAAACGCAGCATGAGTTTGCATAACTAAACTTTGTTTAAATAACGACCGAAACTCATCTGCTTCACATGCGATTCTCTTACCTTCTCATTGCAAACAAAAAATCCCAACATATGTTTAATTAAATTTCGCATGATATACGGCTTATGAAAATGTGTTTTAAAATATTATGAGGAATATAATTAGTTGTAGCAAATTCGCTAGCGAAAAGTTAAACGAATGCTGTACCGAGCTCTTGTTTTCGCAATAAAATATCACCTAGTTTTATAATATATGAACTATATTAATAATTTATGTTGTACTTATTTTGCCACAATATTATTTTTTAAAAACAACTTGTAAAAATAATTAATGTTTTATGTTTTTACGTCTGTTGTTGTTAGAGATGATTTAATAGTACACAGAAAAAAAATCTAAAAATGAAATAAAGTTAATAATAAAATTAATTTTCAACTTAAAATGTTCTGCCTTGTTTTGTATATTCATAGGCGTAGTTAAGAGGCCTCTATTCTTATAGTTCTTATAGAATGACAAAGAAATTTTATATATGATTGGTGCAAAACTATACACCTAAAAATCGATATTCTCTAAAAAATTTTGATGAAAGTTCTAAATTTATAGATAATTATACCTAGTGTTGCCCTTTCGATCTAGATTTTTTAACATTAAAAGTTTTATCTTGAAATTTCAAGACAGGAGAAGGTGTTCTTATTCTAGATGAAGACGATAAAATTTTAGACAATTTTCAAGTCGCTAGACTAAATTAATCAAAATTTTAAATTAGTAATTTTAAATTTCTTGTAGCCTATATTTTTTTTAGGATGGTACCACTGTTGAACGAAATGACGAATAACTATCCGCCATATGCAAAACTCATCCCGGTCGCAAGGCTATTACTTAAACCCTCCTTCCTGAGATTTTATATTAAAAGATGTGAACTATATCGTTTATATAACTTCAGCAAGACGGTAAGAAACCCAATCAATTTAAGCCTATGACTAATAATTTTAAAAATATTTCCCGTGTGCCATTATATGCATATTTCCCTTATTAAAAAATAATGGACATAACAGGGATTTGAACCTAGGTTAGTTTAGTCAAGATCGTACTAGATATAGGAAAGTTCAGGGTTCAATCTTCATGAGACCATGAATTTTTCATTAAGAATTTTCAATAAGAATTACTTTAACTCTGGAAAATCCGATGACTATGTGTAAGATTTCGTGTATAGACACGATAGAAGGCCACATTAGAAATGGCGCATTTTACGTTGACACAATTCCAGTTTATAGGTGCAACAAAGTATGTATTAGTTTAATTGGATTGTCCATTTAGCGAAACATGGCTCCAGAAACATGTAAATCGTGACTGGGCGTCTTTAACGTCACAAGAAGAACACAGTTTAGGTTTGTACTTTAATTCTGTTGCAATGTACGTCCACAAATGGCCCAAACGGATTGCGATGCTTTAATATTTTCCCAACATGCAACTGTTACAATTATGAGGGTTCCGCAAAAAGAGAACAGACTATTATTCCGATAACAATTCTTTTTTTAACTTGTCATGTTATTCCTCACAATACAATTTTTATCGACCTGTTTATTTATTTACAAAACAACGATTAGATTCTAATTCGGATTGACAAAATCATAATCCATCAAATTAGCAAATTATTTTTATGGAATATTACTAATTGTAAAGATGTAAAGAAAAATATTTAAAATTAACAAGACTTACGGTTTATGCTGTAGAACGTGGAATTCAAAGGATACTCACCTGAAAATAAAAAACAAATATTAGTTAAAGAGAACCGATACATTTATTTAAGTAAATAGCAAATATAAGTAGCGCGGTTATTTTCAATGCTGGCGCTCGAATTGAAAACAAATAAATGCTTCCTCACCGCTTAAATAAAATCAAATATGAATTACTTTTCCATATTTTTCATCCCATCCAAAAAAAATATCAGCTATGGAGTTTTCCATTTATATTTAAATGTGTAACAGGGACAAAAATTATTTAAGGGTAAGTTCAATGAACTGTAAACAAAATATCAATTAACCAAATAAAATATTGATACCGTTTGGGACTCACTACAAACTTGTAGAGGCTGTAGGCTAATAAGCTATTAAAATGCAAGCAAAATTATCATGGAACGACAAGAATTCATTTTTTGATTTGATCTACGTCAATCGTGTAATTGAGCTATATTGTATTGTATTAAGGTAGAAGGTTTAAGCCTTTTGTCGTTGTAGACCTATAAAATCTATTGTGGCACAGCCCTTACTAACTTTTCCAAAAACAGTTCCAGATTTTTAATGACACCAATTACAGATCCAGGAGTCAAGTTCATGATCTTATTTGCCCTAAGGTACCTCTTATCTAGTTCTTCGTTTTCAGACTGTCGACACATATCATTTTCAACTTTACCTATTTTGTACAAATGACATTATAAAGGCTAACGGTCATCAAGACCAAAGATATTTCATTATTTTACGATCTTTTAGTAGTTCCTTGGCATTTTTCATAGCAACAAGGAATGTAAATACATCATAACTTTCGAAAAGGTATGAACTGAGGTGGAGCCTGCGAAACCGAATTTCCTGTCACGTACGAGATGAGTTGTATGGGGTACTTACATCCCGAGTCGCTTATTATATTTTTCGCGCAACAAGCAGTAATTAACTTAAAAAATTGTTAAAGTTTTTTTAAAATGTGACAGTCGCTTCACAGTTCAGAATTATTTATTTGCAACTTTTGTAGTTAATTCTAACCGTTGGTAGACGAACAAATGTATATGAAATTCGTATGTGTTACATTATTACCCTGCTAAGAGGACAGTTATTTCTATAACTTCCCCTTGACAATAGTAACCGAATAACGGAAGTAATCATAAACTTCCGACTTATGTATCTATGGAAGTAAGTTAAACTGACATGACCGGTAACGGTAAAAGAAATGAATTTTATTAGTTAACTGAGACCTAGAATGTTTTCCTAAAATAAGCATATGGCAGATTCCTACCAGTTTTTGACCCCCTTTTTTAGCATTCTTCGCAAAGGTCCCAATCCATAGTATAGGAGCTTAATTCCTAAACTAAATGTGTTTAAAACTAATAAAAATATTTTACCTAATTGCTGTCTCGTATATTAGTCCTTTTCATCAAGTTTAACACTTTTTTTAATGACAAAATATCAAACTTAATTTACAGTTCTTGAATCTGTGGGAATAATAATAGCAATGACTTCTCAGCGCCTGGTCTTTGAGAACACCTAATCGCTATTTGTTCTTCAATGTTGAGATTGACATAGCGGACAAGTGCAACAATGTTCCTCGCAGGTGCAGTAGTAGCATGAGTGCGGTTTACGAGACGGGTTAAAATAACGATAATGAAGTAGTGTGGGAGGTAATTGGCTAAGCGATCTCGCCGCCGGGATCAAACGCTTACAAGACGCTGCGACGCCGGTTAATATTCATAAGAAGCTGAGCGCGGGCTTTGTCTGCAAAGATACCAGATACCGCTAACGTCTAACCCACTGCTAACATTGTGTGTGACCAGCGCTTAACGGGTGTGGATCATTTCGTCGTACTATCATCATTACGGCACAAGTGCTTTAATTGTTACTTTGCTGCAACTTAAAATGTAGCGAAAAATAATCCAAAAATATCCTTTTTTAGGTCAAAAATTCTGGTTTTTGAAAATCGTACAAATTGATAGAACTCGTTGCTCTGATTTCAAATTTTCAAACCGAATTGAATTATCTCTTCCCATTCCTGAGATATTTCGTCTCAAAGTTGCACCTGAAAAAAGTGTGTTTTTTCACTATATCTCTAAAATGGGTAGAGATACAATCTCAACAATTATACCAGTCGATTCTACAGGCAAAGTTACATAAAGAAATGTTTTCTCCGCGTATACGTTCTTTGGAACGATTTGGTGAAAAATAAGAAAAACTAAAAAACCGGAATTTCAGTTTTTCGCTCGGAAACTTTTTATCTCCAAACTTATATATATTTTGGACATAAGTAAAGACGAATGCGGTTATTTCAAATTTTTAAACCGAATTCCATTATCTCTTACCGTTCTCGAGATATTTGCGTTCAAAGGTAGAACTGAAAAAAATAGTTTTTCAGGAATGGTCCTGAAATGGGTCGAGATACGACCACAGCGATCTCACCAATCGATTCTACGGGCAAAATTACATAAGTGTACTAATTTTCAGATTTTTATCATAACGAATACAATTTTTAGAGCGAAAAAACCAAAATCGGCGAAAATCGAAAAAATGCCTGATGAACCCCTTGCGATTTTTTCGATTTTCGCCAATTTTGGTTTTTTCGGTCTAAAAATTGTATCAGTCGGAATAAAATTCTAAAAATTGGTACACTTATGTAATTTTGCCCGTAGAATCGATTGGTGAGGTCGCCGACGTCGTATCTCGACTCATTTCAGGATTATTCCTGAAAAACTGATTTTTTCAGGTCTAACTTTAAACGCAAATATCTCGAGAACGGTAAAAGATAATTGAATTCGGTTTGAAAATTTGGAATCAGCGTATTCTTATTTACTTAAGTCTAAAAAATAAATAAATTTGAATACAAAAAGTTTCCGAACGAAAAACAGAAATTCCGGTTTTTTCGTTTTTCTCATTTTTCACTTAATCGCTCCAAAGAACGTATATGCGAAGACAACATTTCTTTATGTAACTTTTCCCGTAGAATTGACTAATATAATCGTTGAGATTGTATCTCTACCCATTTTAGAGATGTAGCCGAAAAACACACTTTTTTGAGGTGCAACTTTGACAGCAAATATCTCAGGAACTAAAAGAGAAAATTAAATTTTGTTGAAAAATTTTAAATCAACACGTCGAGATCTATCTATCGACACTATTTCTCAAAATCGAAATTTTGAGCACAAAAATAAGTACTTATTTTTTTTCGTTCCGGTTTCCATGCTCTTTTTAATGTTTCTTGCATTTTTTTTAAATGTATTAAATTGAATATCTGATGTAACTATATTGGATTATTTTTGGATGAAAGATAAATATCGGTAGCCAAGGGATTTAGCCAGAGGAGAGAAGTTTTAGTAGGTCGTGGTTCGTGTTTTGAGAATGAATTAAGGGAGCTGATATAAATAAATTTTTGAGCATATTTCATATGTAAGGTAAATAGTTGGGATATGCTGTTGTTTGTTTAGGACGTGTTCGGGAAGCAAGGTAAGCGAAAGGACAAATCGGGAATGAAGTAGGGGCCAATGAATCATCAAAACACAGTAGTAAATAAGAGAAGGGCGGAGGGCGGCAGAGGCGGGAACGAACAATAAACCCTCCGCAAGCCGTCACAATATAACAATTAATCAACAGCGCTTTTTTCCCTGGAAATATGGACCGCTTAAGTCTGGCCCGAGACTAATCTGAGAATAATTTGAATGGAAAACGCGTGTTCGTACCATGCGTATATGATTAATGCCTGGAGGTGCGCAGGCGCAGTGGTTGCTCTTTCCGAGTTTGGGGAAAAATATTGCGCTGCTACCCCCGCAGTTAACATACCTGATTGTTATCTCCGTTTGAAAAATTGTTTTTAATTAATTTAAGTCGAGCGGACGGCCGTGGAAAAATGTAATAAACATAATGTTCACGTGCTGTAGCACCGAATCCTGCCCAAATTACGCAATTGTGTCCGCGGCAAATGGAGAGATGTTTCATACTGCCGGAATGTAATTTGCAAATGAAAATCAAGACACACAAGATGCGAAAAACCAACACACTAATAGCAATCAAAAATCGTCCCGGTCCTTCATCACACAGATTACTCCAGTAAATACTACACCAACATTTATTCTCACCGAAAAAGTAAGGGAAAACATTACACATAAAATATCGATCATTTAAAAAGAAAATAAATTAAATATGAGTACGAAATAGATTAGCTTTTATAAACATTAACTTAGTTGCATGTCTGTATGAGATAGTTTTCTGCCATACATGGATGGAACAGTGTCTCGTCTTGTCTCACCACTGGTTTATATCGTCTCCACAAGATTTTGTCTCAATTTTCATGATGAGACGAAACGAGATAAATATTGTAGAAATAAAGTGCAAAAGAGACGAGACGAAATGACCTAACGAGATTATGGACGTTCCCATGTCCATAAAAGAAATTATATTTTTTTTGGTGCATTTTAGAAAGATGATATCTACCTAAGTCTTTCAGTATTACTATCTATTTAATATCCTTCACTGCATTTTTAGCTTCACAAAAAGTGCTACAAAAAGTTGAGACTTCAGAAAAATATTACTAATAAATATTGTCGCTCTCAATGAGTCTATCTCGTTTCGCCTCGTCTCATATCGGGGCAACAGTAGTCTCAAGTAATTAAGGTACTTGTATTTATTGATACGTTATAAGGGACTTACAACTTATAGTGGATTTCGAATATTTGAATAAAGAATAGCGGAATTGGGATTTGAATTCCAGGTCTTACATTCTACTCAATTCGAGTCGGAATGCGCTAATAAAGTGAATCGCCGCTGCCCATATACAGAAAACTTAATTGTAGACAACATATTATTATAACTATTATTATTTCTCTACTAACCGATCGTTCAACTCAAGATCATAAACAGTACACTGGAATGAGAGACACACTCATAGGTATTTATACACATCTTAGTTTTCAACTCTTAGGTCAAAATCAACGTTGGATATAAAACATAATTTAGCACAGAAAACATAGGATTTAAGACGTTGGAAATTTATGCATTCATTTATAAGAAATACAAAGCACAAAACTAAGTTTTAAACTGTTTAGGAGTTGACCAGTGTTAATTTCCTGTCTATGTTTTTTATTTTCGTGCATATTCAGTACGATTCGGTATACTTCATGGTAGAACAAATAAATAGAAGGATGGAAAAAACTTGTTTCTGTCTATTGTATGGCCTTATTAACCAGTTTAGTAAAAAAACATCCAATTTTGTATAAGAAGAAGGGCCGATTATAAAAACAAAATTAAACAAAAGACCGTGAACCATTGAACAAGTAATCAGTAATCAGAAAATTGTATGAATTGAAACAAGAAAGTTATATCAAATAACAAATTGGCCATCATCATTTTTTTTATTCATATCTAGTAACCTCTGCATTTATTCGTAAAAACAAATACATGATGACTCAAATAGACAAGTAATACCAAAATTTAACCGACTTCGTATCTCTTACGGTTATCCAGATCTCAATGATTAGTCTAGTAAAACGATCACCTTGTACCTGTGAATATATTTTGACGTTTAAGAATTGTGACTTTTAGCAAAACTAGTAAAAAAACTAATAAGCAAATAGCAGGTTAGTCAGAAATTTTTATAATTTTTAACTGTTATTAACAAATGGAATTATAATTATTCATGGGTAGTGGTAGTTCCCTTTGTGGAGTATAAAATCTGCGGTGATGACAAACATGTAACCAAAAATAAATAACGCTGTATCCGAGTGGTTCGGAACTCACTATAAGCTGTAGATTCCCTGTCCTGTAATGGGGAAGTTTTGCGTGGTTGAAATTACATGTGAAATATTTTTAGACATAAGTATATGAATAATTATAACTTAAAATGTAATAGAAACTTAAAATTATGTTGGCAATTATTTATAATTAATGATTTATCTTCGAGCCACACTGACGTCACAAGTGAGTTATGCGCTTGCGCAGAAGGGATGGTGAAACTTCCCCATTGGACTTTGGTCTGTTGGACAGTAGAAGTAAAATAAATAAATAGTCTTATATTTATTCCAAAATATTAAAAATGTCGTTCCCAAATAACCGATTTAAAGAAAAAATTCTTTTTCCAGCATCTTTCAAAAATCACACGAAAAGGAAATTTACCATATTCCAACACTGTTTCTATATCTTATGCAACCATTAAAAACCCCAAACAAAATTTTATGTTTCTTTATGCTAAACTAAATCAAGTTAAAGTATGTTCTATTGTAAAGTTTTAGGAATGAGAAAAAGCCATAATATTGTTATTTAGCAAAGAGTGCATAAGCAACGACAATAGTCAATTAGCTGCATGGTAATTCGATCGGAGATCGGCGTTCGACGAAGCAGTATCCGCGGCCTTCTGTGTTCCGAGAAACTGTGCATTATTTCATAATTTCCAGTTTTTCAGCCGCATCCATTCATCCTCGTGCGAGTGGGCTCCTCCAGTGAGTCAAGATCTCGGCTCAAGGCTGCAGACATTCCTTCCTCCTCGCAATCTCTAGCTGCATTCTGCAAGGCTGCTCAGTGGATTATTTATAGCTCGGACTTTACTCCGTGCTTAGCTACAGTTTTTACACGGTGCTGTTTACTAATTAGTTTGTTTATTTTCTATATCTCATATCTAAAGCCGATGTAGGTAACTCATTTGATTAGACCATACTTATTTGGGATTTTTAAGTAATGTTATAGGTTCATTCTATTGATTTGGTACGTTTAAAGTAACCCAAGATCCCAAACTGATCCAACTCACCCAGTTATTTTGCTGGGTTGATGAGTTGAATCTGTTTTCACGTTGCTGTTTACTAATCAATTTGTTTATTTTCTAAATCTCATACCTCAAGCCGATCTACAGTAACCCATTCGATTAGACTATATTTATTTGGGACTTTTTAAGTAACGCAGTAGGTTCATTCTGTTTATTTGGTACGTTTGTAGTAACCCAGAACAGATCTCGAACTGAATCAACTCACCCAGCCATTTTGCTGGCCAGAGGTGATATATTTTGGATTTTGCAGGTTAATACGGAATACTTGTTATATTACCTTGTGTTCTTCTCCCTTTTATAAAAGAAATTACTCCAAATATTATTATGATATTGTACTTATATTAATATTGTGACTATAGAATGCCAAAATGAATCATAAACAAATATCTCTATAAATTCTTTATCACAGATTTTAGTACATAAAACAAATACATCATACAGCAGGAACTAAAAATAAGTACGGAAATTAGTAGATGAATTTCGTCGTTTTTTTTTTTATTTCGAATTTATTATAATCTGTAGTTTCATTTAAATTTATAAAAAGCATCACTATAGCCGGTTTTTCATTAGGGTTAACTTAACCTTGATAAAATATAAACAGCACAAGTAAATCATGGTTAAAGCTCTCTTGATATTACTAGATCTGTTAGTTATATTTGAAGGTTATTATGACACAATATGAAATAATGAGAGAAAAACGTAGCAGAAGTGCTAATTTTTCAGATGACGAATGCATTATTATGATCAATTTGATAACAACATGATAAAATTATGGAGTGCAAAAAAACACAGATGAAACGACAATTAAAGACCAGGAATATTGCTAAGAGAAACTTACAATTATGTTCAATGCAAAAAGTGGCATTAACCAATGATTGAAAAACCGGCTCTAAATGCATTAATTCATACAGTAAGTTCTCCACTTACCGTTGCTTTAAGGAATATTATTCAATTCAATTCAATTCAATCAATATTTGGAAGTATTTATTTCTGTTACGACCAGTTTCAACTCAAAAGGGATCTTCTTTAGAGAGGATTTTGACTCCGTGAGGAATATACTATGATTAATATTTTCAAATTTGGAATGCACTTATTAAAAAATGTGAACAAGTTATGAATGGTTATGTATTCGAGAACACATTCCCATGATGAATTTGGAAGTATAATTGCAATGTGTTAAAATGTTCACACGTGCATTGTCTGTGCACACATGTGCTCGCTATGCAATTCTAGGCCATTGGGTTAGAAATGCGGCCGTCAAAATCCCAGCAGACAGCACAATAGAAAGTGATCAGCCAGTTTGCATGTTCCACGGTAGGCGGCTAGAGATTTCTCCTTCAAACACGAACGTAACGTACCGAATACTTTCATACCATGACTTCACAAGCATCTCACACTGTGTAATAATCATTCCACTATCTGTTCATTGCTCTATTTTTCAATCTGAGTTAGCTTTTCACTCAGTATTCATTCTCTCGCTAATATACAGGTGTTCATTTTAAATGGGCTAAATGACAATAATAAGAGTGCCATGACGGAAAAAAAGGAATAAAAGTCATTTTTTAACCTGGAATTAGAGTATCTTGAATTAAATATGTGATTTTTTTTTGTTATTATACTTTTATTCACTTCTTTCTGGCACTCTAATTATTATCTTATTTTAATCAAATTAATATAAAACTTCAGATGCATTTTTCTTAAAAAAATCGTTATGTTATGGTATGATAATATTATATCATTGAATTCAGAATAAAATTATCTATTGGATAAGCAAATAAAAAAGGTTAATATTTAAAATAAAAAAGTTGGGACCTGTATTTTGAGAACCACTGCTTTAAAATAAAATTTTGTTTCTCACGTTAATAGTGTTGTAAAGCAGAAATTGTTTGCTAATTTAACCGACCTTGTAGCTCTTATAGTTCTCGAGATAGCAATGGTGGCCCATTTAAAATGAACACCTTGTATAACAATTATTAACTGTAGATACCGTTGGTTTTATACCAGATGGTACAACTTCAAATCACGTACAGACAGATGTATTTGCCGGGTGTTTATTTTTTCAAGATGCCCGTAGGAAATTAACATGGGAAATCAGTTTTTTGCAAGCTGTTCCCGCCCGTTTTTACTGACAATAATGATTGTAGTATCAAAAAGATATAAAAATTCTGCATGAAATGACACTAAACACATATACCTTGCGTTGCATTTTAATTTCTTAACAATAGCGATAGCCATGGCATTTGAACAGAAAAAAATGTTTGACGTTTAACTTTTTACCTGTCAGAGTTTGGTATTAGGTATGATTTTTTTGCGCAAACATCACTGCCTTTGAATATTTACTATAACATTTAATAGTATTAAATAATACCAATGTACATTCATTGTGTAAATTTTATTATGTAATAATTTAATAAATTATAATTTCTAATTCCGTATAATAAGAGACTCTACAAAAAACTGATTTCCCATGTTAATCTCCTATGTGTACCTTGAAAAGAAAACACCAGGTATATGTATTTTTCAGTCCAGAATTTAAACATCTGTACTGTATGGATCAATAATCATTGTTTGTTAAGTTATTGATATTTGTCTTTTATTTAACAATGCAATATTAAGTCAATAGATAACCTAAATGCAACTGACCATTAACGTCTTTTGTTCTTGACGTCAGATGTCTACAAGAAATAGATCGTCAATTATCTTAGGTACTTCATAATTAGCTTTACTTGCATTGTTGTTATTGCTAGCTTACCAATGTTGCTGAGACAATCGTTGTCGTAAGACAATATCATAAAATAAATATCAAATAAAATAATCAAAATAGCTGTCAATATTTCAATGTTGATGCAACTGGCAAATTCAATAACAATAGTAAAAAGAAAATAAATTTACTTCTAGTATTTTTCGTCCAACTCTACTCGTAACGGAAATATATAAAAATGCAAATTTTTATATAACCGCAGAAAATATTTTTATTATAGAAATATGTTTCGCACATAAAAACATTCTAGAATATTCTGTTTATGAGCGTATGGTTTTCACAATATATTCACTTAATACTTTCGTTAGTTGTAAAAATATCTAGCAGCTATCTTCTATAAAACTTTTGCCATTTACATCCAATATTTTGCTATCCGCAGACAAAATAAATCATAAAATTCATCTTCATATTGTTGTTTATGTGAAGATAATTTAAAAACACAACTTCATAACAACAAATAAAAGGTTATATAGGAATAAAAACTACATAAACAATGCATAATATAATAAAAAAGTATTTAATATGTTTTATTGTAACCAGAACTAAAACAAAAATCATTAATTTAAATGGTAGTCAGCATTCCTTTTTTTATTACCAATCTTTTACTGTTAAATATAAACATTTGAAAATTATCTGGACATTTTCTTGTATTTTACTGAATTGTTTATTAATCAACAGCATTTGCAAGATACCTACAGCTTATAGTGTGTTCCGAACCATTCACCTAACAACCAGTTCAAAAAAAATTCAAATACATGATTTGTTCTGTCCTCGTTCTTCCTAGGAATAGCGTGCCAATAAATAATTTTATTTATCATCACTTCCAATGTTAGTTTGGTATCACAATAGTTCACCTTGTTTTGAAGGTAAAAAAATATTTTAGTGCAAGGCCCAACTCAATGCAGTGTTACCAACGTGGGTTTAACACTACCATATTTGAAAAAAAGGTTAACGAACGCCCACCAGAGAAATTCTCACTTGGTGGTCTTTAGCTCATTGAAAGAAAAGAAAATTGAATAATTGTCTTTCTTGTTTTATTTAAAAACTGCTAGCACACCGAGATATAAATTGAGAAAGGTTTGGCAAAGAAAAACTTCTATTTTGAATCTAGGAATGACATGTGAAAGTGAAATTTAAAATAAACATTTTATTCTTTTGAACTTTGGAACAATAAATTCAAGATACTTATAACAACAGTTTGAAGAATGAAAAAGTTAAGGTCAACACAATAATTCGTTGATCTATTGACTGGTCACCCATCTAAATATAAACTGCAGACATTCACCTTGATCTTAAAAAACAAATACTAATTATAAGTTCTTTAAACAACATCATTCAATAAATACTTTATTCTTATTTATAAATGAAAACAATGGAATGATTTTAGAAAAAGATTATTAAGCAACAATAAGAACAATTACTAAAAAGAATGACAATATTTTCGAACTCTTAAGTATAGACCATTTGTAATGTGTTCATACAATTTTATTACTGACGAAGTTTATTGACTTTAAATTAAGGATATACAATCGACATTTAATTTTGTTACATAAAACCTAAAGTGCATTGTATATCTATAAGTTTGATCCATTTTTCCTTTCAATTTATTTTACCTCTCTCCACTTAGTAAGACAGATATTGAAATCCTACTAAAAAATTGGATATTGAGTTTCCAATGGATAATCACATATTGAAGTTCCTAGAATAAGATTTTAATGTTTTTACGATGATGTTTGTCCGTGTATGGATGGATGGATGGATGTTGTCGTAACGATTACTCAAATACCAGTAAATAAAAAAAGTTGAAATTTTGGGTATAACATTCTGACACCGTAGATTAGATCTGATTACATTTTGGTATTAATTGTGGAACTAGAAGTAGTATTTTCATGATCTGTGATGTTTTTCTAAAATATCTTAATTAATTATAAATATATGAGAATTTTTGTAAGTAATAATTTATTGTTTCAACCCAGCCCCATTTAAATATTACAAGTAATTAATAATTCGGTAAATTTGTTACAATTCTGATTAAACTGTTTAAGTACGGAAATAAATAGTTTAATTTGACAATGCAATTATTACCATTGATAGTGAAAATATTATAAAAACAATTATCGAATATTAAAAGAAATTGTCCTAATCCTGTAAGTAATAATAGATTTTTTAATTTGTGGTTATAGGCATTGCTGACTTAATGTTAAGAATTTAAAAGACTAAAGATATGAACTTGGCAAGAATTATATATTTATATATGTACATACTCGTATAGGATGGTAGTATGGATGCTTTATTTGCATTGTACTAGCCTAGTGACTATCAAATGATTATACGACTGTAGCTAATTATATTAAGTGTTAGTATGATTATCAGTGTCTCGTAACTTGCTAATCACTAATCATGTTATGAGGCATTATTTTTCTTTATATTTTTAAAGATCCATTTTTCAATAACAATTTTTTATGTACGTTTAGAAACATAATTGGAAAATAGTTTGCTGACAATAACAAGATTATTATTTTAATAATATAGGTGTAATGTATTTTTCAGTTTTGTGAGTTTATGTTATAGTTGTTTTGGTAGAGAAGTAAAAATGGATGATTGGAAAAGATTTGAGAATGGAGAAAAAGGATAATAGCGTAAAAAATGTGCGAAGGCATTATTAAAGTCTATGATTAAAGAAAAAATGCCAAAGCTAAGTTATTGTTAGTGGAAAATTGCTGGGAAAAAAGTTGAGCTTTAGGGGAAGAAAATTTATATAGTACAATTCAACAAAATGACATCGTCCTCCACACTTAATCCACTTTAGGATCAGGCAAGCGATGATAAAACATTTCGGGAATAGTTTTCATTCTCTATGACAGGCCAAATGAAAAATATACAAGAAGCCAATCAATAATAACGGCTGGTAGTGTGGAAATGCCTGCTCCTCCAGGACGAACTTTATACACACAGATTTATGTTATTTTTTGCGTCTGTTTCTTCATTTCAATCACGTCCACGGCTCGGGTATAATAACCGGCATTTGTTTGGCGTGCGTTGGCATGGCGACGGCGGACGCGAAGGCGATTCGCAGTTGTTGTTCGCGGCGAAGAACAACTGCGAGCTTTAATCAAGAGGTATCTAAGATAGAGCGATCAATCAGCTCAAGCCCTGGGCAGTGGTCCTCAACATATATTCTCTATGACCTCTAGCACGCACTCAACTTTAAACAAAACCATGAGGATTCAAATTTCGTTTCGATAAATTTGTAGGTTGAATCTAAAAATTGTGTTTTTTCGAGATCGATACTTAAAGTACACTATATCACTCCACCAATTTAGCCAAAAAAAAGTAGCTAATATTAAACTTTACAGACTCTTATGTTATTTAAATATACGGACTTATCTGTCAAACTGAATTTTAATAGTATATTTTTGCAGTTTATTGCAGTACCTAAAATAACAAGTATCATTCTATAATATTATTACTGAATTTATTTATAATTTACTTTTGATAATAATTTATTTGATTTCGACGACGTCTAAGCAGGTGTAAACATAAATGAAAATTTTAAAGAAATATTCTCTTATCACAGTCAACCCCGTCTCAATAGCTAGATGCCGTTTTACAAATATATAATGCTATTTATTTATATGTTTAATTAATAGTTTAACGATTTCGGAAAAAAATTAATGTATATCTAAGGGCTACAGTATTTCTTATTACGCATTTGGAATTATACTTTAGTCCCTCGATATACACATAACTATTTGGAGGCTTATTAACAAAAATGAGGAAGACACAACATCATTCGATGGCCGTAGGTAGTTTTTCAGTAAAGAAATTTGATAAAACCACAGTATCATTTTGTTAATTTTTTCAATATTGTTTTCAATGCAAAGAATATCTAAAATTGACTGAAATAAAATTAAGTTCACATAAAAAAATCTATAGGACGAAATTATTAATAAAGGATGATTGATCAATAAAAGCTTATATTTATTTAAATCAACTATTAGAAACATTTGTTCTGATAATAAAAAGTTTCATTAAATTACATACGAGTACACCTAAGTACTCTATAATTTATTGTAAATATGCTGTAAGAATCATTTATGAAGACAAAATTATATATCAATACTAAATTATTTCGAAATAAAAATAACTATTAATAAAAATTGAGCTAATTTATAATAAAAATAGCTTACATAACACATAACTTTCCAGTATTTCAAAATATATTTAAATCAAATATTAACAAAAGTTTATTTTAAAATAAAAACTATTCGTTAATTTTCGTTCCATTAATATATATTATTATCATTTAGGTACTATGTAATATATGGCACTACTTTCTAATTTCACATAAAGCCAAAATATATTTAAAGGTACACATCAACAAAAATTTCGAAATAAAATCTATTACTATTCCTCCCGTTAATATACATTATTACATTACAATTCGCAATGAAATATGAGGTAAGGAAAGTCCAGCGTCCCAGTCCTGTCCTCGGAACTCCCAGATTGGGAATCTCTGGGAGTGAAGAGAGGAGACAGACTAGCCTTCGTCACTGTCCGGCGTGCACTCTCCAGGGAATTACTCATTACGGAGAGGAGATGCACCACGTGCCGCCGCCTCGGATCATTTTAAACAGAGACAAATGAAACTATCAACAACGGGGCTCCATAGCGCAATCAATACCAACTTTCTTATTACCAAACTAACAAATTGTGCACAGGATAATACAGCTGAAATATGGGACTTCTAGTTTTAATCAAAACAGGTACTCGCTATTCTTTTATTATGGAACTATTAATCTCACAATGACTCAATACTCTCAATAGTTAACTTCAAAAGTAAAAAAGTCCATAAAGAAAAAACATACTATTCCTCATACCGGAGACACAAGGTATATTTAATGACAACTTAATTGAAGTTAATGCAGATAAGAAATTTCTTGCACAATAGTTTCTATGTTTAGATTATTATCCGTACCATTTTGCTTCAATGTCAATCGTCATCCCAAATAAGAATAATTTAACAAAATATCTACATTAACCTCTATTTCAACAATCTTAACTGTCATTCGACTTGCGATGACAATCAAACGCTGCAAAATTCTTGGTTTTTAAACGTCATCGAGACTTACCACGTTATTACCTAAATGATCATATGACACATTGCAGCTGAATTAAGAATTAACTGTAAATGTTCATTACTTTTGTCGTGTGTCTCGATTAATGTATAATGACATTTTATATTTTATCATTATAGATACTTTTATTACAATCGGCAGCGCCAAAAGAGCATTTTGCTCCTAGTGTTTTTTTTTATTCTTCGCATTACTCAAAAATTAGTAGCCGTACAACGTAGAAATTTTATTTATATACATACTATAATACCTACTTTTGGCAAAAATATCATTTCTCACAGTAATTAGCAACAGTGCTCATGCATGAAGGTACTATTTGTGAGGTTACCTGCGCCTTATTGTTTTTTATGTCAAATAGCTATCGTGCATTTATTTTTGTTTAAAAGTCCGATCGTCGAAAAAGTATAGTGTGCCACTCTTGCAATAGGAATAGTGAAACGAATGGAAGTCGAAGAAAGACTACTTTTAAGCAAAATAAGTTTAAATGAAGTGCAGGAAAAATGTATATAATTTACGTATAAGGAAGTCATGTGGTGTACACATCAGATTTTTTATTTAAGTAATGTCTTAATTTGGACCACACCCTGGAAAGGAACTAGGGATAAACAAGAACAACGAATAGAAGTAACTGTAGATGATAAAGTTGGTAGAGTTGCAAAATCGGAAGAGGGCAGGAAGGGTACCCGTGAAAAGGGCTAAGATATCCATTAATCACCCCTAATTTCGTGTTGTGCCCAATTGTTAATTATTGTGTGTAATTAGCCAGTGCGTGCGTGCACACGAAACTTCGGACTTCGCATTGATAGGAATTGAAGCTTGCATGTTGATTCTCGACCAGATTATCCTTTATAAATGAATTGTATAACGAAATTTTCTCCAAATCAGTCAATGAGATATTATAATTATCTGTCTTGAAGCCAAATTTTACTTCTTATCAGGAAAAATCATGATTTTTTTATAAAATTGTAAACCTGCGATGAGCCCTCTGTGCGTATTTCCTGGCGTGTAAGAATTATTATTCGACAGGAAGTTTTGGATATCTGTCAATTTTTAAAACTAGTCGAAATTAAAATACGCCGAAAAATATTTCTTAAAAAATTAATTGATATCCAGAATTTAATTATTCTCGTAACATTCCACTCAAGAAATACCAGTACTCATTATTTTGGGCCCAGATCATGAGCAGCTACTGCATCATAATGACGGTTGTCTGATATCGAATATGGAATAACTACATGGTTAATTTTATTTGCTTAAGCAAGTGTTGTAGTAAAGATCGTGCTGATAAAAATGAGCAAAAGGAAAAGGGTTGCAGATTCTAGAGTAAAATTGAGCAACAAAAATAATAGGTAATAAGAAGAAATGAAGAAAACAGAAAGTCAAAACAAAGCGCTATCTGCTCATTTGTTGTATCTCAGTTAAAACCGTGATCCTTTAATCTGGCTAATTACGCTGTTTACTAGCGTTTCCATTTACAGCCAATTAAAATATTACTGTAATGTGTCGATAATTTATTCAGGAGAAAGGAAGAAGAGGAGGAAAATGCAGGTCCTGCCGGACTGCACTGCTCGTCCATTAGGCCGGTCTGTTGAATTATGCACGGCGCTAGGCGTCTAGATGCACTGGGCCACGGCTGCTCAAATCACACGGAAGCGAATGCATTTCTCACCGCGACCAATAATAAACCTACATTTTTCCATCAACCAGCAAAAATCTTTAATGAAAATTTTGAAACCTCGATGATCATAACATTACTGTTAATTATATAATATCACCATCTGGGTCACAATCAAACGGGACAGGACCTCAAGTACTGAACAATCTTATTCCAGCAAAAATCTTTAATGAAAATTTTGAAACCTCAATGATCACAACTTATTACTGTTAATTCTATAGTATCATAATCTGGGTCACATTCCTACTTGGGAAAGGACCTCAACAATCTTATTTGACAAGTTTTCCTATTTATTACTTATCCATTTCCTATTCAGATTGTTGTGTATCAACTCTGGTGTAATGCTTGTAAACTATTAGATAGAATGCAATTGTCTAATTGGATTTTCACTTAGAAAACACGGATGACACTATCCAATTGTTAAACTACAATTTAGTAGACTAGGAATTTAACATAGGGGAGAGTAGCCTAATTTGGACCGTTGTGTTATCTACAGATTGATAAAATTTGTGCGATTTTTGATAGGCTACTTGTTATACCTACGTACATCAGAAAGAAATAAGAATTCCAATAAAACCTACTGGGTAATATTTACAGCACATAGGAGGAACCGAATTTTTAATCTTAGTAACGGTCACTACCACCTACCAGTAATACTACTACATAATATGTACTGAGATGAGATTTTTGAGAAAAATACAAGGAAAGAAGAGAAGAGATATGATAAGGAACAGTTAAATGTAATACCAATAGAAATGACAATACAACAGGGTCAACTAAAGTGGATGAGATATGTACAAAGAATGGACCAACCTAGGCAAAGAAAAAGAATATTTGAAGTGAGAGAATCCAAAAAAAGAAAAAGAGGTAAGCCCATAACAGCATGGAGGAATGATATAAGAAAGTAAAGGTTACTATCTTGTATTAATACTACTACATAGGGTTTTATTCTTCAGAATCATCTGTACCACATCATTCCTAAATGGAACAGACTGCGAGATGTCTTATGATACTTCGCAATTGTAATCGGATTTTTACTTAGAAAACATGGCTAACTCTACCTAATTGGTAAACTAGCGTAGGTACTACAGTTTAGTGTATCTGGAAATTTAGCATACCTTCGACTGAACGAAATCGGAATGCCAAAGAAACTCACATATGATATTTACTATTGTTCTTAGCAAAGGTAATGAAGTGGCAATACTACTTAGGGTTTCATTCTACCGAATTTTCTGTGTCACAACATTTCTAGTTGGAACAGAACCTCTAATATCAAAGGAACTTAATTCATAACTTCCTTTAATTTTAGTTGCACCTACGTCAGAAAAAAAACAAAGTGCCTGGAGGAGAACCACCTACCAAAACAAGCTCTCGATCTCAAAGATGGTAACACATCAACAAACCCTCAATAATACAACGTAGTATTTTCTTCTGTCATGGCATAAAAATCGCGCACTACATCTTATCTTGGATATAAATATCGTTATCCAAAGATAATAACGTTGCAACAATGTAATGTAAGTATTGGCTGTCTGCAGCTAAGTGGCATTTTATCTCAGCGAGTATAATTCTAGGATCCGTCCGGCAACATGCTCGCTGACACATACCACTGGGATTGTCTCGTTACGGCATCTTTGAAGTCTTTGCGACATCGCGAGATCATTGCATATGCACACAGAGCCACGGTCAGTGCAGCCGACGGCAGCATATGTTATCTCAAAAGATACAGATTAGGGGAAGATTAAAGACATGCAGGTACAAACTTCATTATGAAACATCCAAATCAAGACTTGAAGGGTCAAATAGGGATGCACATGGTGACAACGGGAATACTTAAATATAAGTGTATAACGTTTTGTTTTTAGACACTATATCTAAATGGAGTATAGTGAAGTGAAAACTATAAAAAGTTAAATATTTAGAAACACATTTTCAAATTTAAACAAATACCGATCATGTAGTAACTTATAAGGTTATATGTAATAAAGGTTATTTTTATTATTTTCTCAATATTAATCAAAATATTTATGAAAAAGACTTCGATAACAGGTTCAGAAAGAGAAGGTTTACGCCTACAGACAAAATTTGAAGCCCGACGAATAGCGGAAGGCTTTTATTCGTCCGTAGGTGTGAATTTCTTTGGTACGTACAACGTGTTACGCACAACTGTTATCAAATGGAATAGAAATTATAATTATAAGAAAACATACCAAAAACACTAAGGCGATGTGCTGCATTAGTAATCTGGTATTTTTGTGTATCCAACATAAGCAAGGTATAAGTAAATAAAAATGTCAAATGTCAAGCAAAATGTCAAATATCAAGCATGGAGCTTCATTCAGAAAATTCTTTAAGAAACTTTTCTAGAACTTAACAAAAATATAATAGATTAATATCTTGGTAATCGAAGGATAGGTATGAAAACGAATACAAGGCATTACAAACCTGGATAAATATTATGATTTTTTCTTTATCGCCCGGCGGGATTTTATACTCTACTGTCCGTGTGCTGCAATCTTTTAATTTCCGCCATGGTAACCAAGATGTAAAGAAGTAAATAAGCATTTACAATTTAATTCATTATATTCACACTATTTTTACACAAGGTCTTAATATATTGTAGCGATCCCAAGGTCACGCCACGGGCAACGGCCGCTAGCACATCTGTCAAGACTTGTTCGCAACGCATCTCTTGTGCTAAATCTCGAAGATGCGAGAACATTCCCGAACTTAATTGCTCTACTATTTAAGCCGAGCCGAAGAGACTGCGAGGACAGTGTGATATTAGTACGAGTGGTGAAAATAAATAGTTGGTGGAAATAAATATCATGTAAATAAATAGTGTTAAATGTTTAAATAAATAATCTTATGCCTGTATTCATAGTCAATGCTTACTCAAGTTACTTCGCCAAGCATTACTCCGGTCTTACTAGGGTTTTAGTACGTGACATGTTTCATAGTTGAAACTTCGTGAATTCTCAGCTAAATAATTACCTCAAGGTAGAGATTTGGAGAAATTGTAGCTATTGCGTTAGGAATATTTGTAAATTTGACAATTTGACAGCATATGACAGTACTCAAGTATGAGTCAAGGCGAAGCACCGACTATGAATACAGTGTTTAAGACTTTATTAATCCTTATTCTTAAATTAGTGTTTATAATTTTTTATTGATAGTGTTACTTATTTTTATTATCTTTTATTATTCATATTTTGTTTATTAAACTTAGATATGTAAATATACGTGTTTCAATCATTTTACACTTGACCAAAATAAATAAACTTTACAATATTTTAACTCACCTCAGTTGGCTCACTTACTATGACCGTTCTATTTGTCACAACTAGAACGAGATAAAATACGGAAAGTTGCTCACTTCTTGCCACTGCTTTAATTTTTCGTTATGAGAAGATATCAAATGAAAATATAAAATGTAAACGACACGGAAGAAAAGTACAGATTTTGAGAGATAGTTCTGAAATGGATTGTCGTTCTTTTGACTAATCAAAAATTTCAACTCAGTTCAATGAAGTGATATTATACGAATGACTAAAAAATGCTACTAATGTGGACAATTCATATATGTTAAGTTATAGTTTCGATTCCTGTTGGAATCAGGAAAGAAAAATGTATCGGTTGATAATTTCCGATGTTTGATTATTCATTAATAGTGGAGCTACGTGCCTCGTAATAAAATGCGTCGGTTGCGCGAAGCCGTCCATCTTGCGCCATCCGCGAGGCCGTGGTCGCCATGGTTTTGTCACGCTGCACTGCCTCCTTTGTTGATTCTTGCCGCCGCCGCCGCCACCGAGTGTTTGCGCAGACACTCCTCTACAGCCAAGAAATATTGTCCCCGCCAACTCACTATATTTACCAAATATATTGCGATACATAAATATCGAACCCTCAGCCACAGATCATAGCCTATCTCAGCCAAGAGCTTTGAGGCGAAGATTTATTTGCGCCGAATTAACTGATAAACTCTAACGCATTTTTAACCCACTTTTAAACAAAACGAAATAGGTAACAGTCTTGCTAGATTTAAGCAAGTAATAGTTTTCATTTTTGTTTTACTCTACTAGCAAACGAGATTGCTAATTAAACTGTGTTTTTCATTTACTGGCATTCTGGTAAACGGATAATTTAATCTTCTGTAACATTTCTAGTTGGAATAAGGCCTCAAATACCAAGGTTTAGGTCATCCAGAATTCATTTGGCAAATGACATTAAATCGCAACAATTTATTCCCACAGAATTATAATTTTTGCAAAGTTAGATTGCTAAGTTTAATTAGATATGCTAACTAAAAAAACTGAAACATAGTAAATAAATATAGAACTATACGTATATTTAAATAATTGTCATATTAATTCACTCACTATTTTAGTTTATGTTTTTATGTTATGATAATAATAATTTATATGTAGAATAAATAGACCCTAAGTTTGTATAAGAGATGCACAGTAGAATAACAGGCGCTAGTTTTATAATAATAGATGCAGGGTTGAATAAATAAATGCTAAGTAATTAATTAATAGAAATTCATATTGCGAAGTTTGTTATTTTGGCGAAATAAATGCTTTTGTTTCTTTTTATTTCTTTAATATTGGTTAGTTTAGGTCAGGTTAAGTTAGGTTTGGTATAGTACTTAGCAATGTAACAATGATTTAAATCGCAACAATTTATTTGCCAAGAATTATAATTTTTTGCAAACTTACATTACTAAGTATAAAAAAATATTGCTCTGTTAAAATTAGATATGTTAAGTAAAAAAATTGAATCATAGTAAATAAATATATATAATATACGTATATTTAAATATTTGTCATTGTAATTAATTCGCTGTCTATGTTAGTTTATGTTTTTGGAGATAATAATTCATATATGGAATGCTGATTAAAATAATAAGACACCAAGTTTATATAACAGATGCACAGTAAAATAATAGACTCTAGGCTTATAATATTAGATGCATGGTTGAATAAATAAATACTAGGTAGAATTTTTTTTGCTATATTTATTATATTTTCCTTAAATAATAGGGATTTATATTGTGAAGTTTGTTAATTTGGCGAAATAAAAGTTTTTGTTTCTTTTTATTTTTTTCAGTATTGGTTAGTTAGGTAAAGTTAGGTTTGGTATAGGTAGATTAGGTCATGTTTGCTTAGGTTAGGATATGTTAGGTTCTAAATCATGCTTTACTTTCTTTTTACCAGTTTGTAATCCCTAACCGACTGGAAAGAAAACATTGTGCCCTGTACTGTACTGCATCGAATAGTAATGTAAAAGTTTGAAGAATAGTCATTTGACTAATTAAAAGCGTTATTTGCTTAGTTTCCAACAACGAGTAAATAAAAACAGCACAACTGGCGCCTTGGTTCAATTTTCAAAGTGTCTGTCCGCCTCGTATCATTACCGTTATCAATAATTTAATTGATTAATGATATCGCCGTAGCCATAGTTCACTTGTCTGTTTGTAATTACGCACATGAAAACCTCGTGGCCATTTACTTTTCTAAGCGCCCTGTTTACTTTTCAAAGACACCATTTTCTTCCATGACATTTAAACACAATTCTTATAACTCTTTTCACATTTCATTAGTTTTACTATATTGAACGTTATGAAGGTGGAAAATAAAATACAGTACGGAAATGCAGTCAGTTTATTTAAAAATTTCAATCAGTCTCGACTTCATAAAGGTGCCCCAAGTGGGCCGAAACCGATCCAGGTATATTTGGGACGCCGAACAGATGCACAAGAAACTTTTGAAGAAAAATTTGAGTATATTTTTTATACAGCTGCATGAATACGAGAACTGAGATCTCTGTCAAATATTTTTGTTGTTTTTATACGATTATCTTATTTAGAATTAATATTAAACGTAGTATTTATTAAGATTATTTAAGCATTAACTTCATTTCAAATACAAATAGAATTGCTTCACATTTCTTAATTTTGTATTTTCTTTCCTATTACATTCCTCAGTCAAGATCAAGAAGATTTAATCACTTTAACTATTTAATTAATTTATTTCAATTTAGAAATTTTAATTTAAACTTTTGATTTTTTCTTCTGGTTCATGTTGGATTTTAGTTTCCTAAATTTATGTAATCAGAAAATATCACGTGATTTATATTCAGTTTTGATGTTTGACTGTTGGTTTGATATTTCTTTGAAGTGAGGTGAATTTGTTTTGATATAAAATGTCTGATTATTTTTATTTTACTATAAATTCAAAATAACACTTACAAACTATCATTTGCTATTTGATATTAACATAAACTATAAACGTCAGTTCAAAGCTTCCTTGTTATTGGCTGGATTTGAAATTTAGAATTTGAAATATAAAAATTGATTATATTCCAATAATGAATTTGTAAATCGTTCATAAACCACCACATTTGTTTTGTGTGTGTTTATATTTTAAAATCTAAATCATAAATTGAAAATTTACTAAATTAAATAAACAGCTTTTGAGTCAGACCGCTTGATTGGTTTCCAAGATCGTGTTTTTCTTAACTATTAATTTTAATCATAACAGCTCCGACAACTGTTACCCATGAAAATTCCTCTGTGTCTGAGTATAACCTGTAGGTCACTTACTGAGACTGTCGGTTGAAGAAAGTTAGTGTCATCACCACAAAACTAATCGCCAGCATAGAGTACACTACTCTATCATCATTATTATCTGTGGCGCAATAATCCTAGATGAAACAAGGCCTCAAATATCTAAGGAATTGTTTTGTGACCAAGAAATTAGTAGGTTGTCAGTATAAAGCCTCTACATGTACTTATAGCATATAGTTAGAAGAGGATCCGAATATTCGGTTATGATTTTGGTTTCGACTGAAAATCTTGTTTCGGTCGGACACTACTAAATAATAATAATGTTATATGAATAATAAAAGACTGCTTTTAAAGTAATAAACGTCTGATGCTTCTTCATTATGACTGTATTTCCCATTTGATGAACGATGAACACTGAAGGTCGAATGATGAAAATTTGGGCTGCGAGGTCAATTTGAAAGACCACAGCAGAGAGCTGGTTAGGCGTGTGACAGTCTGCAAACATGCCTAGTCTGTGAGTGCAGTGTTTATTGATGCGTCTGTTTGCCGCTTCCACTACATGTAGGTCGATTTGGATTGGTTGCACGCCGCTTTGATAGGTAATGGATAGTGGCCGATCATCACGAATTAACCCCAAGCCTTTTTACAATACTCAAAAGAAATAATTCACTGGAAAATGCAATCAAAACAGCTAATTCCTAACAAACCACAATAACACGAGTTTAAATAAGTTAAAATTATAGAAACATATTTTATTAATTCGTCTGTGATCCATGTATTCAAAAAATTAAATATAATAAATACAAAAATTAACATATATTAGATTCAACGTTCTGATTTTTCGATCATCATCAAGTGATGATTCTTTTGGATACATTGTTAGCCGATGAATTTATAAAGGTAGGATTCTATTATTTAACTTTATTGTAACACCGAACTTCAGAAATTCAGAAAATTTTAACTAATGTAACTATAGGCAGCAGTGGTTAAATTCGTTGACCTCCAATTCGATTTCTCGGGTTCAAATCCCATTATCGTAAACTAACACCATGTAATATTATGTTTTTTAATTTAATAGAAGATTTAATTTAAAAAAAATATGTATTATCCAATATTGTAACTACAATTTATCTAGAACTGGATTTTTATGTGGGTTTCCTTGTGTGGGTTTTTCCAAGAAAAAAGCATTATATATTTTTTGTCGGAAAAATTACAACAATCCTGTTCTTTGAAGGGGCTGTAGAATATAAACTTCATTAAAAAATACAAATAACCATTGCCATAAAACTTTAGGACATACAAAATTAATAATCGTATTATCAAATAACATAATTCTCTAAAACCCATTTCGGGTTCGAATACACATTAATATGTACGTCTTCTTTCATGAGAAAGTTAAAATTACATTGTGGTTCCAGTCAACAAGTATATATTTTTGCGATTGCTCTATATTTAGATCAATTCATACTAAACGCAATTGGGATTGTGTATGAAAAAGAAGAGAAATAATAAAATCTGTTGCTCATTTAGCGGCGATAGGAGGAAGATAATGGCTTGTATTTCGCGACATTGTGATGTGGGAAGCAATACATGGCGCCTGTAGTCAAACAAGTATCGAATGTCAAGCATTCGTTGAATTCACTGATAAACTTTATCTAACTTGGTTTTCCTAGAAACATAACATTGTTTTTATACATTTGAGGAAAACCTTTATCACTTACTTGCTGTTTGCACTCTGTAATCAATGTGTCTTCTTATCTGCTTCACACTAACAAATTGTTATTCCTGATTACCCGAATTAACTTCACTACAATGTTCAATTCGAGGACTTAATCGCTTAATAGACCACTGTAAGTGACACTTGCTTTTTACAAAGTATCGATAACTGATAGATTGTAAAATAAAAATGCCAAATTGGGTGTAATTAATACGAAAATCGCTTGGCTTATGAATTTGCGCTTTTGTATGTTCTCAGTTAAACAAGTCATTGTAATAAATTGTAGGTTTTTAATAAAAATAGATAAATAGAGAATTATTTCAATCGAAAAAAAAACAAATAATAAATTATCAGCACCTAAATTTCTTATAAAGTCGACAGCTCTTAATAATACGAGATGGTTTATTTGTATTTTCTACATAAATACTCCAATCTAATTAGCTTAATTACAATCAGCAAACAAAAATTAAACCTCAAATACAACAATTTATAAACTATATACTGAATTAGAACTGATACGCCAATCCTTTTTATCAAACATATTATCAGATTTTTATTGCACGCAATTTTTTAGTTTGTTGAATCGATAAAATTAGATAACTACTGACATGAAATTTCGAGACATACCTAGGTACGTATTTATATCGCATAACTAAAAAATGATTAGCCGTAGAATGTTAAAATTTTATATATGGGACTGATATAACTTCTTGGTTTTGCACCTGTCTTTTTTATTGCAATCGGCATTGCCAAGAGACACTTTTTTCGTTTTTTAATAACTTAATAGTGTATTATATACCAAGGTTGCGAAGACTATCATTATTGACTTTGTGCAAGGTTGTGTCCCGAGGTGTGAAGCAACTGAGGGGTATAAGACACTGGTCAATAATGGTATATACTTATATATTATTTTTTCTACTACTAGTAATTTTATCTCAATCCTGTACATATAGTTATTTAAGGTATAAGTTTGTGAGGCCGAGTGAGGTATTTTTTCTCAAGTGACTTAGGTAATTATCATACGTGTACCATGCAACATTTTATCCAACATTTTTTATTTATTGATATAAAATATATAAAAGTTTTTTGACAGTTGACATTTTAAAATGAAATTTAATAAAAAAAATAGATTTTGACATGAATATTTACTTGTTTCTTAATATTTACAAATATGAAGTAGGCTGCATTTATTTTTATATCTGACTTTTCAGTTTGCTAACCTTACTTTTTAGTCTTTATTTGTTTTTATTTGAGTTGCTTATTTAACTTAGATGACAAATATAAAATTGTACATCCATAACTTACACTTTTCATGAGTTTAATAAAATTTGAATTTAGAATCTTCAGTTTCTTTAAAAAATAAGAATTTTCATTATCGTCCTAGGGCAATAATAATTTATTATTGACCTAGATGATTATGGTTACCAAGTAAGCGATAGTGGAAAAATAACTGTTAGCCATAGAATGTTGAAATTTTATAAGTAGAACCAATTGGAGGATCATCTCAATTTTAAAAATATAATTTAATAGGGGTTTGCATTAATTTTTTTAAGAGTCCGATAGTAGAGTGTATAATTAAAATTTGTAAGTCTAAATTCAAACATGGAATAAACTTGTTTTGGAATTGTCGAAAGAGAAATTTGGTGGATATAATTTTGAAGAAGAAGTAGAAATCCTGTGTTGTATGGGAAGGGAATTCTGCGCGGTACTTGTAAGTCTGCAGACATACGTTCCATATTAGAATGTGTTGAAAATCCCAGTGTGCAGTGTGTAATCTAGAATTTATGAATCCACATTTTGGTTCTTGCATTTTATTTTTAAGTATAAAGTCTGGTCGGTGGTAATATTTCGTGGTATAAAATTCCTCAAGCACACAGTAAAGTAAAATCCAATCTGCGTGTAACCGGACGTAAACTGCAAATGTTCCGGAGGTTACAAATTAAAGATTTGTATTTTATATGTGCGAAAAGTCGCATATCAAAAAGTAATCTGCGGTAACAGCGGGAGGCTTCACAGCCAAGACCTAGGATTCCGCACAACATATTGGAAACCAACGTACTCCTTACACGCATGTGGTCATAACCTACAATCTTACAATTTTATTATAATTACGTTTGCAGTTATTAACTGACACTGATGACTCAATTATAAGTATTCTTCTACTTGTAAATAAACTGTTAAGGTTCAAATCTCAAAGTCGACTTTATTGATCAACAAATCTTTCAAGGACAGTGGACCTACATCACAAAATTTATCAAAGGTGAAACAAAAAAATATGTTGTGCTAGGTCAGTGATAGTCTAGTCCAATATCCATTACTACATAAAAAATAAAACGTATTTAAGATTAAATATACTGTAAGAATAATCATAATAGAAACGTATAATTGGATGTTTCAATCTTCATACTTGTTATAGTTCTGTAAACTACAAGGAATGTAAGTATATCTTTTGAGAAGGTATGACTTAGTTACCGTGCTTATTTTTGCCTATGTAAACAAAGGCTTAATATCCTGAAAACGGTAAAATAAATGTACGATGCAATTAAATATATTCTCTTGTCGATAATACCGGATATAATATTTATTTTCGCTACATATATGTATAATAATTCTAGATACATAGTGGTTTGTCATATTCCAAAGAAAAAAAAAGTCAATATTTGCATGTACTCATATAAAAATTGTATGTCATTTATATTAAGTTACATATTAAGAAAACTGATCATTTTATTAACCTATTTTAGTTGAAATATATGAATATATCTAACTATGGACGATGGTTTAATAAATAATGTTAATTCTAACAGTATAATATTTTTGAAACAACATTTTTATTGAATTTGCAAAAGTTGTAAAAAATCTTATTTGGAACAGGGTCTCAAGTTCCAAAGGTCTTTGTTTCGTTACATTTTGCTTGCATTTTATTGGTACACATTTTCAAGAAACAGCCTTTGTAAGGGACTTACAGTTTCTACTAATTTCCGAACCATTGGGATACTGCAATACTTATTAATTGTTGTAGATTGGCGAAACTGGGATTTGAACCCCTAACCCTACGTTCTACGAGTCGGAGTGTGCTAATCAAGTAAGCCACCGCTGCAAAAGATGCTAGAACTTAAGGGGGATACGAACTACTTGGACGCAGCATTATTTTAATTGATTTATAGTCTGAAAATGGAACCCTAGATCACATACTTCATCCAGTTCGAGTCGAAGTAAAGCAGCCAATTAAGAAACCGCTAGCAATTAACATTTAAACAATAAGATTATAAAGTAATCTTGTTCGATATAAGCAGGTTCATTTATAATGAATTGAATACGGAGAGATTAATGTCGAGAGACTAGGAGAATGAGAGATAGGAGTATTGTTCCGTTGTCCTAGAGATTGTGAGTCTTTATAGTCGGGAATAAAACTGACGTGTATTTTAAAAGTAATGCAATTAAAAGTTTGCAAGCTCGGACTATCATGTAAATAAAGAAGAGTCGGACATGTAGGAGAAAATATCCCCGCAATACCGTGCCAAAACTTTAGCAAAACTGATATTTGAAATACGGTCAGTTTAGAGGGAATCCCAGTATATCAGCGGCAGGAAAGAAAAGGAAAAAGACTGGCGTCGCGAAGAAAGACAAAAAGCAAAGGCGATAAGAGCCGCAGAATTCCTCCAAGACTGCACAGTGCAGCAAAACGAGCACGACGCCTCACGCTCGACGACATAGGCAAAGATGAAACACGTCACATACCAGCACACAAATAAACTGGAAAAATTTGCATTCACCGCTAAACAATCATACGCTTTTCTTAAATTCACCACAAATGCGCAAGGCATTAATCCAAAAAGAACAACACCCTTTTCTGCAGACATCATTCCGCAGACTATTATCGTTACATCTGTTTCACTCTAGTGTGCCGCCAAACAAAGCTTGATCTCATCGACTCTCCACAAACTACACAACTAAAATACAAGTAAACCTTGTAATAAAAGATGTACCTTAAATAGTTGAAGCACTGTTCCATCTAGGAATGGTGTGCCCCAAATGATATTGAAATACAAACGTATGTAATATGCACTAGATTTAAGTAAGCAAGGTAAGCTTGAGCTTGAGTAGTAGGGGAAGAAATTTTTGACATCATACATAGATCAGTCCAAATGGTCCTGAAATAGTCACGAAAGTGATAGATATAGAAATACAATACTTATAGGTATATACTCTCTATTTCCCGTTGTTGATCTTCACTTCACCAATTTCTGTTGCAAGAATTATTCAACTTTTATCTTGCATTTTTGTTGTATGGCAGAGATAAAATTTATATTCGCTATCTCAATATCGTACGTGTTACAGAGGGAGGTATATATGCTATCTACGTCTAACCAACGACAAAAATGAAATAGAAGCAGTAGAATAACCGCGGTAACGGATATTTTCAAATATTTAAAAAACATGAATATGTCATTCATGTCATTCCTGTCATTTTGGCATCGACAATTTGTACTTCATTCTGTATTGGTATTTTTGTTAGTTTACTCTACAACTCTTTTCGTATGTTTCATCCACTTTTATATTTGTATATAATATCACATGATTTCACCCGAAAAGATTTTGACTTCAACCCAATGATTTTGTACTTATCTAGATACCAACACTACTAAAATGTTTGTTGTCGTCATAGCAACGACATACTTTGCAGCATTGTCTTTGTCTGAAGTATATAAATTTCATTATAAGCTGTAGGTTCCCGGTTATGTAATTGGTCTCGGTCTATTGGACATAAATTATTAATGTGCATTTGCACTACTGTTGAAGGATCCCTTAACTTTAAATTTAATATTTGACGTTTAGCAATTTTGTGATTGGAATTGATATTCCTATTCCCTATCGCCTTTGAGACCAAGAGATAGAAAGAGATACATTGATGACAAACGCTTAATTTTCTTAAATACCAAAAACAGTACACATACTTATTATTTAAATGTTCGGAAGATAATGAATTGAAGCCTACCACATAAAATCCAAACTATGGTTTTTTGACGCGTAAATTAGAGAAATCGACACTATTCATTGGGCTATGATTCAAGCAGAAAAACTTCTGCTTATATTATTCCAATAGATAATAGGAATTGTAAATTAGTTTAGAATGTGAAGGAAGTGCTATGTTTGTGTAGGTGCATAACCGAAATGTCATGAAAATGTTTATATTTTTGAATGGAATGTAGCGAAGAGTTGAGTGGAGTTTTGAAAGGGGGTGGGCTAATGCATCTCACTGTCTCCGGTTCCGGCCACCCTCGCAGATTAGAAAGAAGAACCTCTTGTCATATCATTTATTTGCTGGGGTAATAACCGTATCAACCTGGATTAACCAATACCAACAGATGGAGCTGCATTCGCGACATTTCAAACTGCACACTTCATAAAGACCAACACAGGGTTTTTATATTTTTACTCAAGTGTATTAATTCTTGTTAGTAATATAATAAAGTCCATAAATTTATTGGAACAAATTACGAATAGTTGTTTCATAGTAACAGACAAACGAGTGTCAAAAATGATATTTATATCAGGACAGCGACGCTGGAGTGATTTAGGAGTCATTTTCGACCTGAGTTGTCGTTACTTCGGAGGAATTATAAGTAAATTTTACTCATTAAATTCATAGCTTGAATTATATTTTCTTGATTATTTCACGACAACAGCGGAAACATAAAATACTTGATATCAACATGTACTCATGATTATGTACTGTGGTATTATCTAATTTTCTCACTAAAAAATTATCTATAGCCATCAAATTTCATATTTACAAAATATAACCATGACGATGCTACTGTAGTTTTAAAAAACTGCCCTCTTCCATCAAATAAAGCATATGATTGGGTGAAAATGACGTGTATGGAGTAATCAGTAAAATTTACGAATAGTTATTGCTTAGTAATAGACAAAGGAAAGTTAAAAACCACATTTAAATAATGATAGTGAAGCTGGAGTGATTTAAGAATCGTTTTGACCATATTTCGCAACAATCATGAGTAAATTTTAAGGATTAAATTCATAGGTCGAATTATATATGTTTGATTATTACACAAATGAGAACAATTCAAACAAAATTTTTCTTATCAACAACATCCTTGATAATGCTAATGGGTGCCTTCCATTTACAGGACTTAGGAGTCGACTTGTGTCAACTCATGTTAACTTCATGTTGTTAATGGAACTAGTGTAAGTATACACACTAGTGGCCTTTATTTACGTTCCTGTTTATTATTCAATTATCCTGTAACTCCTAAAAAAAAAGAGAAGCAAAAGAATGTTTTTAATACGTAATAAAATTAGTTTAAATTTTAAGATATTGGTATTAAAATAATTTTCTTATACTAGATGAATAACATAAATTTAGATGCTATTTACCGTATATGCACTTATGCCCTCTTTCGGATATTGTTTTGAACATATCGCTACCTCAGTTAACTCTACAAATTTGCAGTCAACTTCTGTCGACGAGCGTCCGCTAAATGGAAACCACCCACGGTCGTTTTAACAAATTTTATTCACTAAAAACTGAATTCTGATTAGGTGAAATTAACCTGTGTGGAAAAATGAAATAAAAACACGATTTTTTTTCTTATATTGTACAATAATAAACGAGTAATAATTTAATAATGTTTTGTAATGTAGTTATTAGCATAAAAATGGAAGAGAAATTTTAATTTTTTATTTATAAATATTATACTTTTTATAATATATAACCGTCCCATTATGACGTATTATAAAGCTCAAAAGCTATATAGTGTATAAAATTTTAAGTAGTAATAATACTTCTTATACAAATTAAGTGTCATCGGAGTAAAAAATCTTGTGCATCACACACCCAGAACTATTTTGCGAGATATCGCATTATTTTCTCTGCCAAAAGTTTAGTTTCTGAACTAGTAAAATAAATAACTACTTCAATGTAAATTTCTTTGAAAATTACTTTCTCGAAAAACCTCGTCATACATAATATCTTTCCTATCAATAAAACGAGAGATAGATATAATAATTTTATGGTTTTTATTGAAATCTAGTACAATTATATTATATATCAGTAAGATATTCTTTCAGATTGTAGTATGCTATGGAAACTTTTATTTCAAACTAAGCTAGGTTATGTACGTTGGAAGAAAAGTGCATTCCAATGTTGTGGAATTCGAATATTTGAAGCTCATCTCTTTTACCTGTTTTCATCAACTGTTTGTGGTTGTCTAGTTCTAGTGTGCACCACACAGAGAAATAGATTGAACAATTGCTCATAGAAAATTTGTAGAAGGAAACTATTTTAACTCGAATAGTTCTATACACAAACACTCAATGAATAAAATAAGTTGATATACCTTGTAAGCTGTAGATTCCTTGCAGCTACATATTTTCGAAAAGGCTGTACCGTTAAAATGAAGAAATAACAGGTTCTTAAAAGTTAATTATTTTCTTGTATTTTTGTTTACCATTCAATCTCAATATTGTAATTAAAAATCTAATTTGTAATTGTAATAATAACAATTTTTCGTTTAACGAAATTTTTAATCAACGCGAGTTTTGTTGAAAAAACAATTAGAATCCTTCCCACATTTGACATTTAGGAACACGCTTAAGGGATAATAAACAAGGGAAATAAGGACACTATACATCAACATCAATCCTGTATCAGGATTTGGTGTTCGTAAACACCTAGGCTGTAATACGTGTAGCAAATAAACAGTATATAAACATAATCCCACGAAAGGAGGGTACGCATTTGCCACAGAAGGAGACAATGATAATTGGAGGTTTCTCCATATGCGAAACAATTATTGAGGTGTTAAATGTTACCCTCAAAACAATAATAAAAACACTATGTAGGTCAATAGCTTTTTAAATCGTTACTTTTTGGACCAAAGATTAGATGATTTCGAGAAGAATAACTTCTTCATAATGTAAAGAGATACTTTACTTTTTTACAAATTAAACTCCATTTCATGCAATCATGTAATATAATGTAATAATTTATTGGGATTTACCGATTATGTCTGTTATAGTGCTTTACATTATTAGCAAAGTAAACAGCGAACCTGTCACCTCCTTGAAGTAGTTAAACTGTTACCTTACGTTTATTGTAAAACAATTTTTTTGTTAATAATATAATAATAAAATTAAAATTGTAACCAAATCCTATCAGTTACTAAAGTTATGTCAAAAAATATCAAATAGTATATTATACACTGAGGGATTTAATCCTGAGGGCAAGGAAATAATCACTTGACGGTTTGAAGACACTTTAGTCGTGTAGTAGGTATATAGGCTATTATTTGCACTTCCGAATATACATTTTAAAATAATAATTAAAATAATAGTTATATTTACAGAACTGTCAAATACATGACAGCTTTGAAAACAAAACATCATTAGGCTCATTTTTCTGTTAAACTATGCTAGGTTTCATATATTTATCTACTTGCTTATGTGGTAAAATAATGATTGCGTATTAATTTAACCAGCCAGAGATTAAATTCATATTTAATCCCTCAGGGACAAAAAATGCTACTTCAGTTGCAAATAAAGAGTAAAGTAGGCTTTTATATCCGGAAGTACAAAACACTATTTTCAATTACAAGTGAATAACAAATCAAATGATACCTAAATAATTTATTGAATAAATTACAAAGTTTGATATTTATTTTTGTAATATATTTATAAATCCCACGTGGATTGTTGTGGGTGTTCTTTTAATACATTAAAAATGTTTGCTCTGCAAAACCTTTATGAAATGAAAAAACAATATCTTTCAAAAATTTGTATAAGAAATTAATTCCAGTAAACAAATAAATGAATTCTTATTATTATTATTGTTTATAATGTAAACTGCAGTAAAAACAATAAAAAATTCTATTGAAATATACTAAAAGTTTGTTCACCCTTCAACGTGACCAACAATACACGAACGCATTTAAACTCTTGTGGCAACATACTTTAAGCATAAAGTTTTTTCTGTACTTTTAAATTTTATGTAAACACAAAATATTTTGTAATAATGATTTCATTATATACCCACATTTCATTATTTATTAAATATGATATACAAAGTTAAAATAACTTACAGAAAAGAAAGGTAATGTTGAAAGAATCATGAAACTGGTACTCACCTGCAAAAGAAATAAAAAATTAGAACACATACATCAAAATTCATAAAGATATTTGGTACTATAATTTAATTATGAATTATTATTATTCACTATTCTTAAACATGACAAAAACGAAAAAAATATTATAACATTCATGGTTTTTTAATATTCTGGCGGTTTCAGAAAATGAAGACTTAATTAATAATAGTATATTGTGTTATTACGAGTAAAAGTGTAATTCCGTGTGGCGAGTGTGGAAGTTTGCACGACGACTATTTTTTCTTCAAAGATAGATATTTGAAAAAATAATTTATTGCTTGACGTTCAATTTTAAGGTTATCAATTTAAATTTGTCAATTTTATAGTGACATTAAGGGCGATATTACAGGTTCCTATTGTACAAGTTGTTTCTTATTGGCTGATTCTACACAGTTTCTATAGATACTTAATTATTTTCCTTTTATTCCGGCGTCGTAAAAGTAAAAATTTCTACTACAGCGGTGTAGAAATTAAACTTTAACCTTGTCAATCATGTTGAAAACATGTCACTTTTGTGACATTTGAAGAAAAATATTATTTTATAAAAATTTCTTATCAATATGTTTTCATGTCAATATGGTAAGTATATTTGCGCGATATTTATAGAATGCTGATTTAAGAAGGAATTTACTAGACATCACCTGCCAGTCACTAATATCTATTTTGGAGAATGCAAGGTAAATGAATATCAAAATCAGATTGGTAATGTGTAATATAATATTTCATCCATTTTTTTAAAGAGGACATTTATTAAACATAACCTCTCAACCACCGATATCCCACTCGAAGACTGCATTTGGTGTGGATCGTAAGTCAGACTTAGATTCGAACTTTAATAGTTTGAAGCACACATTTCCTCAGGGAAGTCCTGGGTAATTGAAATGAAAAATGTGGAAATAAGTTTATCTGTGCGAGTAAATAAATACGTATTAGGTTTGAATCTGGCGTCGCGACGGCATACCCCGCGTGTAGTTTAATTGCCGCCCTTGCCCTGCCTAGATTACCTTATCAAGATCAAGCCGGCTTAACTTAATTAAGCGTGGTCTCTTTGTTTTGTTTCTTTAATTCTTTTTTCTACTTCTACTTTGTCTTCTTCTAAACGTAACTTTGATATTTAATTTACTGAACTCGGTTGCTAGGCGATGTCGGTTGTTTGGCTAGAGATGGATACCAGACAATTTAATATTGTGGGGATTTTTCTAGCTTGATTGTGGACTTACTCTTTCAGCAGCAAAGCACGCATCACACCGCACAATATCACATGTTTGATTTATCCCAAATCTTAACATATCTACAAGTACCTATGTACATAGCTCAAATCAAAATATATGTATAATGGGTTTCTCCTTTATTTTTTATGTAGTTTCAGAAAGTATTAATTAATTGTTATTTGTCAAATCAAAATATTTTTTTTTAAATTCTATGGTGTACATTTCAAAGCAATTCTGATCTCAAGCAGTGGAGTCTTGAACGATTTTTCATTTTTAGCTTTAATCAATAGAATTATGAAAAATATTAGACCTGTATTTTTTATTTTTCCCCAAATAGACTTTTAATAAAAAATAACTACTTTAAAAATTTCCTCCTTCACCAGTGGCGTATCAAGGTTCTTACCCAATTTCACTTTGTTTCAAACGTCAAATATAATGTTTTAAATTCCAAACTTACAAACTAGATAATCTTCTGCAAATATAGTAATACTCAAAAGCTTTACAATGATTTAAATCACAGACTGTCCACTTTACCAACTTGCTAACACCAATATTTGGGATCTGGCAGCCACACGTGGATAACACCAGAAGCTAAGGACGTCACAATTTATGCTATTTTTTTATTATGATACCTTAAAGGAATATTATATAACATAAAATGTAAATAAAAAAATTACATCATAAAGAGCAACAAATTAGACATTAGACTTCATTACATAAATATGCGAACTTCATATAACGCCCTATAGAAATAAATGGCAGTACAGTGCCGAGAGAGATGGTGAACTGTGTAGAGAGAGATAACACATCGTGTCTGATTGAGTTGTGTACTAGAACTACGTTGTAAGTATTATTTTGTGAGTTTTATATTATTTGTATAAATAATAAGACGTAAAATGGACAAAAAATTATTTATTCCATTCCGTCATAGTGGTTGTGCAAACAGTACGGAAAAAGTAACAGTATTTTCGGTGCCAAAGGACCAGGAAATGCTTGAAAAATTAAGAAAATTGATTTTTTGACAATGAACACGATTATGGCACGAAAATCTGGAATAATTTCAAAACTGATAACTATTTTCAAACTTTAATAGTTTTTCTTACACAGTATTAATAACTAGATTGACTAGAAGAGATCAATTTTCTAATTTGTTACTACCGTGTAGGAAACTATTATTTAAAAAAAAAATCACAAACTAAAATTTATTTTTAAATAATATACTCGTAAATAAAGGGACCGAAACATTGCAAAATCTTTTAATTAATATAAAACTTTTCATTAAAAACAAGTTATCTCAGTGCACATAAATTAAAAAAAAAAAAACATCATTTATGTTATGTTATGAAGAACTGAGAATAATTATATTTTTATTGTGAATATTTCTGCGAAATCCGTTGCTGTAATCATATATGCTCTCCACCCACCGTCCTACGAGGGCCGCGGGTCAAATCCCGGCATTATCCCGCGTATCCCACGCGTCGCTGGGATTACTCGGGCTGCGGTGGCGTCCCGACGCTGCTGCGGAACCTACAGGACGTCACCAGCAGGAACACGACACGCGTACGACGAGATTATGGGATACGCACTTGCTTACCCTGTTATGTTATGCCTCAGGACATACAAATATATGGTGGAATATTTCCTAGAAAATGTTCAGGAAGTATATTGTATATAAAAAACAATTAATCGAAATTTCAGTCATACAGCGTTTATTCCTACAAAACCGACGTTTCGGTATACACTTATACCTTCATCAGGGTAAGTAGAATCTATGTATGTAATACTGAATGAATCTACGAATGTATGCTGTTTACATGATTATAATCTATAGATTCTACTTACCCTGATGAAGGTATAAGTGTATACCGAAACGTCGGTTTTGTAGGAATAAACGCTGTATGACTGAAATTTCGATTAATTGTTTTTTATCTACACTACACCACAGTCGAAAAAATCCCATCCCTCAGTATATTGTATATAAGTTAAAGTGTCACCGACATATTTATTAATTTCGTATCGTATTTTACATTTTTATAATTATGATTTCAGTCCGGTAAATGAGATTTTACGGTGTTATTATTCTTTACGGTACTGAATAGGTATTTCATTTTAAATGACTTTAAAATATTTGTACATTTTTGTAATTTGTAGTAGGTACTAAATTTAAATTCTTTAAATCTGACTTTATTTTAATATAGTTCTATTGGAAGCTTGTAATTTTTTCTTACATTTTTCTGTAACAACTAAGATTTTATTTTGCTTTCATAATAATTTTCAAATTTAATTTTTCTTTTATTTATGGAATAATTTCTAAAACGTTTTTCATAAAATAAAATACTGTAAAGAACACATAAAAATGTAAACAATAAAAACAACTAAAGTAAAATTCGTTTATAACGATACCGCTTACAGCGAGAAACTGGATATAACGACGAAATTGTCACAACGCTAACGTTATTTTACTTTTATCGAAGGTAGCGACTTCCGACTATAGCGACGTGATGACACATGTGCAAAAAATTATGTGTTGTAAATTAAAAATAATATACCAGTAAAATTGTTTTACCGATGAAGTTATACAGATTAAGTAGTTCTTGAAAGTATTGCCACATAGTATTATTACCTACACGCTTTTCGGTTTTTCCTCAAAATTTTCGTAAATCTGGAATGTAAAATAAATTGCAGAACAAGTGATTTAAATCAATAATTTTTATAAAACAATCAAAGTAATGTAAATCAGTAACTTAAATCAATGCAACCCTGTAGAATAACAAATATAAGCCACATATCTAGTAATCAGTTAATGTGGTCGTAGAATAGCTCGCAAAGATTTATTATTAAGATAAATTAAAAACAATTAATAAAACAGCTGTATCAAAAAAGTACATTAAATATATTTACAGTCTAATTAACAGGTCGACTAATTAGCTTCTAAATAGTGGAAGAATCAATATTTGGACAGACCGTAATCAGCAGGTATATCAAGAAAAAACTTTTTTTATTTGATTATAGATGACATTTGTAGAAATTAAACATCATATCTTACAGTTCACACAGGTCAAGTTGAAACTGTGAACCATTTTGCCCAACAGTCGGTAACCAACGGCACGCGTGACACTCAGTGGCACGAGACGACTATTGAAATGGCACGCGAAGATTTTAACTCAAATCAGTGTTCCCAATTATAGGAATTTCCTTAAAATTTTAAGAATTTACCAAGTAAATATTTTTAAGAATTTTAGAGTTAGGTATCCTGAAAGATTTCATTGTCTATAAACATTAGATAAAGCGTTTTTTGGAATTCCATCATTTGGTCAATAGTTATGATTCTTCTCGAAAATCTTATTTTCTACTTCATTCTACACTCAACCTTTTCCTTTATTCTATCGAGAAAAATTTTTGTGAGGATTTTGCTAGAATTACTAAGTAAGGTTATTCCTCTCCAGTTAACCTGGTTTAAGTCAAACTTTTGTGGTACCAAATGAGATTTAATTTTACATCCCTAAAGAGTACAAGTTTTTTCTTCTACATCTGCGTTTTTCTTTTATTTTAAAAGATCATAAAATGCGACTCTCTATTACATAATGGTTGCCGACCGGTGATTTAGCCAATACAGTAAGGAAAATTATGATTTATGATAGGTTCATTACTATTAATATATTTAGGAGAATCCCTTTTGGATGGTTGACTAATGCCAGCTCCCTTCCAAAGGGCAATAAATAAAAATTGGGTTTGATCTCGCGATAAATCTGCAAGGGTAGCCGGAATGTTTTCATTTTTGATACGATCATTCTTGTAGAAAAAGTTAAAAGATGAGCTAGCGCAACAAGTGCCCCTTTCCCCGCTCGTCGCCTCGTCCTCCCACGCAACCCAGGTAAATATTCGCCAATAGCGCGTTAATAACGCGTCGCTCCTGTTCGACAGTCGACGGCGGCGATCGGCGTCGGCGTCGGCCGCTTGTTTATCCCGCCTGCCACTTGTTTTCATTTTAATCCGTCAACTTCTTTGAAGTTTTTTCCTGTTTAATTAAGAAACAGTAAAAATGCCCCAGGCTCGGTTAGTTAGCGTTAATTAGTAATTTTGTTTCAAAGACTTCTTGTTTAAGCGCACCTTGGATATTCAATTATTTTTGTTTAATAAATCGCGATTTTATTTTCAAGGGCGCCAAGAAAAACACTTTCTGTCAACGCAGCCGACGTTTCGGAAACAAATTTCGTAGTTTCAACCCTTCCAAAATCATAAAGTTACATACAGTAGTATATTGTGCAACAACTGCAGAAAGTTGCCTATTTCCTATGAGGTGTAAAAGTTGAGAAATAGGTGATTCTGCACGAGTGGCACACTGTATTTTTTGTACAAGCACACTGCTAAACGTCACAGAACAAAAAAATGCATGAAAGCTATTTGACATAAAAGAAACTATATGGCACAGATAATCTCACAAAGAGTATCTTCACGCAAGCGTAGTGTTGGAAATAACTACGAAAAATGATATTTCCTACACATGCGCAGTGTTGGCCAATACTGTGAGAAATGCTTTCTGATACTTCAACACACGATTGAAGGAAAGACATAGAAATAAATATTTTTTCACTTCCAATTTATACTACTACGAATGACTAAATTAGTTATTATTATTGTATTGTATTATATAATATACAGAATATAGCAAGAAGGAATGTTTAAAGCTCGACGCGGGGTAGGGAGCTTTAAATTTCCTGAGGGCTATAATCTTTAGTACACCCGTGATACAAACAACGTTTTATTTCATTTTTGTATTTGAAATAAAAAATATCTCTAGGTAAAAAAGATTCCATCCACGAGATGATAGTAGCCATATTTCATCGGTTAATAGAAAAATATCGCGTCGAAAAACAGGCATAAATTATTAAAAATATACGTTATTTATTATTTCGATGCGAAACTTTTATTATCCGATAGTTAAGGTAATCGGCACTTTAACCAGCGATAAAAAATCGGTCCTAAGAAGATTTAATAAAATTGAGGTTACAATACATTTCTAGAGATGTAGTGCCAAAGAAGAATTTAAATTTCAAGTGAAGTTTTTTGAAATGAAACATATCAGTTTTTAGAAAGCGTAGTTAATAAAATGACTGTAGTTTTGACTATTAATCAATCAGCAGATGAACAGTAACATACCATATTATAATTCAATCAACTTTAAGAATAATTGATGGAACTGATGATTTCAATACATTTCTTAACCTATCATAAGATAAAACTCTTTTAGAGATGTAGTGCCAAAGACTTAAAATTTCAAGTGACGCATTTTGAAATGGTTATCAGTTTTGAGTAAGTAGTTAATAATGCGAAGTGGATGCAGAAGAGTCTTGTGTCGGTCAATTAAAAGGTGTGAAATCAGCGTATGATGTAGTGTGAATGAAGCAGTAATTACATGGAACGTGATGCATCTGAATAGACAGAAAGCCAGGAGTATCGCATCGCGTCCGCAAGGATTTGTTCTTTTTCCCAGCTTGACGCGCCCGCCTGCCTGAGAGTATTTGACTGTTTTATCTTCAAGTGGCGGGAAGGTGGCTACTTATCCTTCAAGAATGCTCCGCTCTGCCGGAAACCAACAAAAAACCGTTCTTACGCTCATGAAGTACGAACTAACAGTTTGCATTTCTCTATCATTCGCCACGCCAATTATCCACTGGATTAACACTTTTTATTCACAAATTGTTCCTATTACAGACAAACGAAATTGGAAACGTATAAACAGAAACGGACAATGGAGACTTTGTGATTAGCGTACGATGGAAAGTGGTCTGTTGATTAGTAACCGAATAAAATACTGATGTCATTTGTAATCTACTATAATCTGTACATGGGACATTTTTCGTAGCGCAGAATTTTTTTACATCAGAAATAAAGCCTTGAATTGCTATTATTTTAAAGAATTATTGTAAATCCTTCCATTTTTAAGTAACTGACTACTACCCTAAATTAGGTCTTAGTTACACTCCCTTAAAAACACTACCAATGAATTCCTCGCATCAAGGTACCTATGCGTACAAATTTTCATTTTAAAATACCCACGAATATACCCACAATTATAAATTGTATATCAGCAAATAGGAATACATATGACTGGTAATAATGAGCATCTTAAGATATACCGGGAATCCTGAGAGAATTGGAGCACGCTTCAGCGAGTGCTCTAATTCTTAGCCTGCTGAAACCAGAGCACATTCTGGAGTAGATTTAGTTGCTCCGGATTGTGCTCCCGTTTTAGTGGGTCAGGAATTAGAACACTCAGTAGTGTTTGCTCTAATTCTATGTCTACTGAAACCAGATCACATTCTGGAGCAGGTTTAGCTGCTCTAGATTGTGCTCCGGTTTCAGTGGATAAAGAATTATACGAAAATTGAAGCGATACTTGAGGTCCTACTCAATCTACCACAAATGAGATTAAATAATTCGAAAAGAAATATATTAACTTAATAAAAAAAAGTTCAATTCTGAATAAACAAATGTTAAAGCAAATCCGTGTTGTGAGAAGTACATATTTATTGTTAGTAGAAGGTTACAAATACAAAGAAATATTGCATGTGCACGAAACGGAAGAAATGTGCGTTATGTATGATGTGGTGTGAAATAGACACTGGGATAGTGAGATCTGAATCAATATGGCTGAAATTCGTAATTTATGTATCGACAATTCCATTATAAGTAGGCGGCGGTGACAACCAGTCAATACCACAAATCATCAGCGCTACCAACATGAAAAATGCAACATCCCTACATCCCGACGCAGTAAACACTTACACCGTCGCCGAAACAATTGTTTAACAACGGCGTAAACAGCCAAGGAACAAGTGAAATGTTTATGTGAGTGATATGCAGCCGTTGCTTGATTCTGTAAATGGAAATTTTTACGTTTTTCCGAAACGGAAATTGCTGTACTTGATACTTTTATTGCTAGACAGTAACCGCGAAACAATTTCTTACAATATCGCGGGAATTGAGATATACGCTTGCACTTCAAATATAAATGCACTAACACATTATTTACTCGTGGAAACCAACGCCTACTCATAACAGAAACTCCTGAAATTGAAGTTCATCAACTTCTTGAAACATACTGAATAACGAAAATCTTTTTATCAGATGGTATTGATACTCTAACATATTTCGTTTAGAAGAGAGTACTTAATACAAAAAAATTGAAATACAAATATATATTTGTACAGGAGTAGAAGAATATAGTTATCAACAACTTAATGTTCTGGAGAAGGGATATATGACGTTAGCTTGGTTGAATTGCGGAAAAAGACAGGTAGACTGTTTCTTACGCTCCCTGTCTATCTCTCTTCTTTCACGATAAAATAAGGGTATGGTATTTTTTTTTGTCTACTGTATCATATATACAGCGTGTAACACCAAAACGGACCAACGCCATTATTTTCTTCATTATCATAGTTACAAAAAAAAAAACTCTAGAATAAAGTTGTAGGAGACCAAGGGGACATCCTATCAGAGAAGAAAATATTTTTAATCTGTGGGTCTCACGCTACAATAAAAAGTTTTTTTTTTAATGGAATTATACATATTTTTTATGCCTATTCGATAAAACATTTTTTTGTGAATTCAATCACTGGTTTAAAAAATATTTTCTTCTCTGATAGGATGTCCCCACTGGTTTCCTACAACTTTATTCTATATAGTATGTTTTTGTAACTGTAATAATGAATAAAATAATGGCAGTGGTCGGTTTTGGTATTACACCCTGTATAATAAAATATATCTAAATTGTCTACCGCTATGTTTACTAGTAGACACCAAATATTATTCAACACATTTTTCTCCAAAGTTTACTTTGAACATAAATTCTGTGCTTCATTTTACTTAATAAGTATTTTATTTAAAATATAACAAAAAAGGTAGCTCATCACGGTTCCAGAATCTAGTATAAGTTGAGACAAATTACCCTCTGGGTTTTGCCAGAAAATTACCGGCGTAGTAAATCCATTCGAGTTGTTCTGTTTTTCAGCAATTTCGTAATCATTCACTGTTAACAATGTTGCAACGTCCCCCACAATTGAGGGTTAAAAATGACCCTACATATTTCCCATATCATTGCCACATCTTTAAAACGCAATAAAAGTCGACAAAGAACGCTCTCCTCTCTTATTTCATTTGTTAACAACCGGCAATTTGAGCATTTGTGATTCATTTGTTTGGAATTGAAAACAAAGAGAAATAAAAATTCCGCCCCCCGATAAAATCACGCGCACGCCGCTGGCAGGCACATGGAAATGAAATACAGTTGTTTGGCGCACGTAAGCCAACGTGCAAGGGAATTTATTTAAACTGCACCACAAAATTAAACCTCATAACCGACGTTTATATTGTTTTGAAAGGGCGACTTGTATTCTAAGAGGACAACGATGGCTTTACCATAAATTTCAAACTACCCCGGATTACGGTTTTATTCTACGTCTTTTTGTTGTTCGGACATAAAAACCTGCATCGTACGCTTTTATTAATATACTTTTTAAAGAAACGCCTGAGTAATCTACATTTTCATTGCTCTAATTACACCAGACTGTATTGGAGAAATTTTACATTCTTTCACTTTTACGACAAGAAATACATTCTAACTGACACGGCATTCCTCTCAGGAACACGACCTTAATTTTGTTTATTATACAAATAAATATATTATTGGACCCCTACTTACTTTTGCACGATCAAATATTTTTTAATGTGTACCGATAGGAATATTACTTACCGGCCAGGAAATAGTTACAGTTTTTCAAGCTACAAGGAATGTAAGTACATTATTACATTTGAGGAAGTATGAATAGATGTGGAGCTTGCGGTGCTAAAGTTTATATTACCGAACGAAAATAGTTGTAGTACTAATGGGCTACATGACGGTTTTCATAGTTAACTTTGTCCATTGTTAGATGACCAAATGTATATGAAATTAATAAGATTTTCATAATTATCACACTACTAGGATTACTATTTTCTAGGGTAAGTGAGGATGAGATAAACTACTTTTTGGAAAAATAATTATTACTCAATAATATTGAATATTTAAAAAATAAAAATTATTTATGGCAAAATATAATGTAGGCTTACTTTTAAGAATAAAAAAAAAATATACTATGAAAACCACAAAAAAAATCATCAAAAGTCATTCTTTTTTAAATAATTGTCCTTGCATCCTGCATATTTCTTTTTGATAAACTTCTTCATTATTATCACCTTTCTTCAGAACATGGAATATAAACTAGATCGTGTACCTTTCTATGTGCGAATATTTTTTTTCTGTTTACCGGTTGAATTGATCTTTTTAACAATAAAAATCCTCTGGTCCATCTCTCCTCAGCATTAGATGTTTCATCTGTTCTCAAAGCACAGGTTAAATGGACCACTAAATTACTTATGACTGTGTACAAATAGAACCACGAGTTAGGTTACGTTAATTTTTATGCAAATGTTTAAAAAGTATGCACATTAATAATTACTTTAAACTTACCGAAGAAGTAATTAACTAATTGCGTATATAAATTACAAATTTTATTTGGCAATTTTTTAAGTAAATCTTGGATTATTCAGTGTTGACTGATTAATTTTCAAGTGGCTACTTACACTGTCTTTAAATAACAAAAAAACATTCCCTATTAAGAAATATCACTCTAATGTATTTTTAAGACCAAAAGTCCATTTATTCTACCTATCCATCTTTCTCCCACTTTCCCTTGCAAATATCAAAGTTTAATTTAAAAATGACATGTCAAGTACAATATTTCTAAATTTTAATTTTATTCTTACGTCAATTCACCGATTTCAGGTTATTGCAGATCTCGACTTTATTTCGATTTACATAATCATCCTCAACCTGTATAGAAAATTACTGCCCGTAATATTTAATTATCTGTTAAGTATTCAGAATTATAAACATTTCTTTGTAAGAATGCACATAAATAATGTGAGAAATATAATATCTGTTAATACTCGGCACGTGTACTGTTATTTATTTGTTATTGGCTGTTTATTTATTTACTCTTATTGTGATGAGTATGTTGAATTAATAAATTATTTGCTAGAAAGCATGATTCATAAATATTATTGTTTCCCATGATAACATATGTACTTGTGGGGTCATTTATAAAATATTTTGCGTTGTTAATAAGATTAATAATGTTTTGGTTTAAAGGTCTCTTTATAAAAAATACTTATTCTAATGACGGACAATTTCAAAATAAAAAGATTCAGATTATTTTCTCGGCCACACTTTGAAGTGTTCGCGGTAAAATGCCAATACAACAGACATAAATATTATAAATTCCTAGGTATTCTGTTATTTTACAGAACAGAGGCATGTAAATAAATAATATCTTGCGCTATATAGAATTGATTTTCTTTTATTGTTTTATATTTTTACATTTCCTAGAATGTGCTAAACTTACATGAAAGAAAATAACAAGAAATAATTGCCATTATTTTTTTTAAAAGAATATCATTATCAAATATTTCATTCTATAATAATGTTCATGTTATACTGTAGGTAATACCTTCTTTTTTTCTCTAGAGAGGGAAAAATAATTTTCCTCACTGTTTCACAAGAAGAAAGTAGAGCTTTCTATGAAAAAAAAAAACTATTTACATCTAGTGATATTTCTATATACTCTCAAGGGTTTTTTGAAAAATCATTGACAAAATAGGTTTTCTGATATTAATCTGCCAATAAAATATTTAAGAAATAGATTAACTATTAAAAATGTATCGGATGTTTATACGCATAATAGTTTACTAATAGCATACTTTTAAAAAAAATTATGGTAACATCAGTGTTCACACCAGTAGTGCTAGAAAGGTTTTATCCAACAATGAGTAATAAACTATGAGTGATATGTTTATATTTTATTGTTTCATATCGTCATTTCACTTGTTTATGATTTCACCTGTAGACCGTTTATTAAACAATAAAAAAAATAATTAAAAATGTATGATCGTAGATAGAGCCGTGTTCCTTTCTTTTTTGAACATTTCCTGTTCCTTGTTTACTCGTCTCGTCAAAATATTCTTTCCTGTAGAGTGCATGCACTTAACCATAGTGTCTTTAACTTTGATTTTTTCCTATTTTCTAAATCCCAGCCAAGATTTGAGCTAAAAGTAGCCTGTTTTTTAAAAAAAGAGTTATTTTTTCTTTATTATCAAACTGTCAGAAAAGAAATATTGCAGATAATGCGTTAGACTTTCTTTTATATTTTTCCATTACTGATACTTCATGTTTCCCGGGTTTTATTTTAGATCAGCGATCAGGAAGCAAAAGGAGGAAGATGCACTTATTTACTTACGTAATTTACAATTCTGTAATTAGGTTTTAATTATGAGGAATTGCTAGTAATGGCCTTAAGTGCAATTATGATCGTGGTTAATGCAGTAATGATTTCTCGATGTTTTTCTGCGGCCAAATGTAAAAACAGACAATTATTGTAGTTTTCAATCGTTAATGAACATGTTCTAAGCATTGTTAATATGTTCATAATTTGTTTTTTATAGCAAAAACAAACAACATTAATTATATTATTGTAAATTTACCAGAAGTAGCTTGGCCTCCATAAGTTTAAATGCAGAATTGTTTGGTATTGTAACTACGGCTGGTCAATTTGTTAGTGAACTGAATTGAACATGCTCGGTATATTTCAATACGATCGAATTTGAAAACTCGATTAAGCAATCAAAACCAAGACGTAATTGAATTGAATTTAACCTAGGCCAACATAACCCACAGAATACAAATGTGAATTGAGATGAACATGCTTAATTACTACCAATCAAATTATTACTTAGCTTTAATATACTCAGTAATTAAATCAATAACTACCAGACTCAACCATACTATGTACACTTTTCTATATTTACTACAATAAGGCCCGGTCCAAGTATAAAATAACGCATAACTAACTTGTAAATAAATTTATTAGAAGCTCTTATCCGGCAAATAATGTGTAATTGTCTTTAAAAGTCACTTTAACTGGATTATTATTCTATAAATTATGATAACAAAAATAATTATTTCGATGTTGGCAACAATGAAACAGTGATTACTGACTTCATAGATGTTTAGACAAGGTGAATATGACAATTTGTATACTTTAGAGAAGGATAAAAAAATATTTGAAATGTCACGGGCATTTCAAAATTTCAAAATTTGATATGTAGGTTTGTAGTGAAAGATGCTTCAATTTTGCAGTGCAGTTTGGATGTTCCAAACAATGTGGTAGTGGTGATTACTTGCCCTTCTATACATTTTTCTCTGTAAAATATTATATAGAGGAATAATTATTTCTCTAGCAATAGAAAAAAATGGATAAATGTGTTAAGGAGAACTAATATGTTTAAAGCACCTTATTTTATTACCGATATTTTATCTACTGAAGTCAGATGATTAATATCTTAATTATGAATAATGTTTAAATAATGCTAAACATTGCAAGTTATCAGTTATATTCACAAGAATTATTATTCTTCGTCATTTAATTTTTCAAAATAGTTCAATTGAAAGTTCAAATTCAAATCATTTCCCAAATTTTACAATTTCCCAATACAAAAATTCTATAGCGGATGGAGTCAGAGTTCAGCAGTTAATAGATTTTTGAAATTTTATTGTTTAATTGTTCGTTATTATACTTATTTGTTTGTTAGTTGGTTTATTAGTTCTTTATTTTGTAATGTCTTATAATATTAAAATTTAATAACTCTGTCAAATTTATTCCTTATGTTTAATTTTAAATGAGACAAGAATATACATTTCTGTCAATCAAATATCAAGTCGTTTCACATTAAAAATAGTCACGGTATATTATCTAATGATATATGTATGAGAATTATTTGAAAAAATCCTTATAGATTGTTAGTATTTGTGATGGCTATCGCCAAATTTTCCAATTTTTGTCTCAATTCGCTATGAGTTATCTTAGATTATAATGCAGATTATATTCGTTTGGGTATTAGGTTCGTACGTCATTCAAGAATTCCAATGTCGTATCTTTATCTTTTTCTCGCCTTTTTATCTAGCTGATCAGTTGCAGCTGTCCTTGTTCCACCTATTGGGTCTGCGTTCCTAATATTGCAGATGACGCTCCATTCAATGCGTCAAAACTATGGAAAATTATGTGCGAATATTTCTTCTTCCTTTTACCACATCTCTTTATCTTTCATTGTTATCCCATTATACCCTGGCCTTTGCTAAATAAATTCGCATTTAGAAATAGACGGTCGCTGAATTTTTTTCGTGATTCATTACTTAACGCAAATACGTAATAATGTATTATGTAACACGTCATTTTAAGGTTAACAATAATAAAGAAAAAAAAATGAATACGTTGTAACTTTTTTGGTGCATCCTCGAATGCCTGCTTTGGTCTCCAATTAATGCACTTAGCGTCCCCCAAAATAATAGGAAAAAGTACACAAAGTTTCCGGAAAGTTTGCGCTGTAGTCTTAGGACTTTATTTCGACTTTCGTCAAATTCCCAAAAATTATCTTCATAAATCAACGGTGTTTAATATTCCACGTACTCGTCTGCCGGTGTCGACGGGATCATAAAGTCATTTCAACGGACGCTGAACTCGTTCTACCCTCTTGCTACGCCACTGCATTTATCCAGTTCGAATCCGACTGGAGTTATACTTCACAGACGTGAATTCAAAAAGAGTATACAGCTAACAGACTTCAAAATGTAAATTGAAATATATTATCCTGTGTTTGTTGATTTTACGAAGCTCTATTAAAAATATATATACATTGGAATATATATTAATGAAAATAATAGTTACTTATTTAACAAGGCAAGGAGGTTAGTCTTTTCATAACGAATCGGAGATTGTTTGAAGTGGCGTAGGTCGAAAACAATAACCATGAATGCGTCATGAAAAGCAATCTCCCTAGTGAAATAAGAATTTTTTTCTGCGATCATACAAGATATAAAATAACTGACAATGTATGAATTTACACGTTATCTATTTGTGTTTTACTAGTAACTGTCATACATACTAAGTTATATTGTCAACATATTGTTGTTTGTTTTGTACATATACTTTAGCAACATGACATTTTACCATTGTTTAGGCAGGGACATTTAATTTCCTTACCGATTTTGCGACAGTTATGTGACAGAATACTGAACGATTTCAGAAAAAAATATTTAAATCAATCAATCAGTATCAAAATCTGGATGTACGCTTTTTAATTTTTAACACATGTATTGCTTTTCTTCTTTATTTCATGCAGGAATAATAAAAGGTAGATGAAATTAAGATGAGTATTCCATCAATTTCTAGATAATTTTTATTTCTAGGTTGTCACTCTACAGCCTCTATAAGAGACCTACAGCTTAAGAATTTCTTCTAGAAAACAGAAACAAATAATTCAAAGTACGTCGGGTGCGGTTATAGCCTTTCTGAATAACGCTGAAGATATATTTCTATATTCTATCTGGTTATTTCGATGAGCAGCATATTAAACTCCTAAGTAATTGAATTGATTGTTGAAACAAAAGATTTTCAATTTTGTTTCTAAAGCTCACTTGACCGAATTGAATATTAACAGAACTAAAGACAAGAGCCACATATGAAAAATGAAAAATAGTATAAATTTCTCTAAAAATGATCGGGGCTGCAAAAATTTTGAAAATCGCTGTCAATCCGCTTAAAAAGGAATATGCAAACTAGAAACTTCTATGAATTAAAACAAGAAAGTTATGTCAAAAAGCAAATTGACCAAAATCAGTTTTTTGCTCATATCTAGTTTTCGAAAAAACAAATACATGATTAAAATGGCCAACTAATGCAGCAACTTTGCCCCAATATAACGGACTTCATATCTTTTACGGTTCTCGATTTCATAATGGTTGGGTTCTTAAAACAGACACCTGTATAATATTCCATAAAAATACATCATTGTTTGTTTTGATCAAAGCCGATTTAATAAAAAAAATGTTTGTTAAAGTTTTGCTAATATCAGTAAAGATAAGTTGGTTTGTTATATAAAGAGACAAATTTTAATTGTAATATACTGCGGTAGAGTAGCCTACTTCTAATGGTGTGTTTAAATTTATTTATATATTTTTGTTTCAATGTAATACGGTATAATATTTAAATCTCAGTATGGACACTTATTTCAGCGTAGCGTTAATAATAATTAAAATTTGGTCTAGTAACTATTAAGGCGAAGGCACACTTTCAACACAATTTAAATACACTTTTAAATCTGTTTGACAATATATGAGAAGTAGATTATTAGTATTGGTGCCTATTTCAATGTAGCTAAGATTTGGAGGTGAAACACGCACAAGCCGCTCTCTAGAGACCGGGTCGCGGACTAGGCTCGGAATTTGGACGCCGAGGTGAAGTTGCCGCGCTGTCGTGAGACTGATTATTAATTGATGAGCCCTGTTTCGAGGATATAAATTATTATTGACACACCAAATCGGAGACGGAGAAGTGAATGTGCTAGAATTTTCAATAATGATGCCACGAAATTAGAACTACCGTCAGCGGATATGAAATACACATAAAAAGGGGATTATCACTTTTTATACATTGCTAGGTGTCCTGATCTTTTTCAGAACAAAGCTTTGTACCAGAAATAACCTCACAGGCACTCAGAGCTAGGGTTTCACGGTTTGACTTAATATTCAAGCTACATATTTGACTTAATTTGACTTGAAAGTCAAGCTCAAATCAAGTAGTACTAGCCGAATTTCAAGTCAAGTTGAGTCAAGTAGTAATATTTCAAGTACCTGAAAAATTAAGTAATCTTACAAAAAATATAAATGAGAATTCTTGATTTTCCACATTTTTTTTTTTATTACTCACAAAAGTCGAAACGACGTTACTTTTGTGAATAAAAAAATATGTGGAAAATCAAGAATTCTCATTTACATTTTTTGTATATTATTTATAAATATTTATGTTCCATCAAGAACCGACTACAAATCTCTATCAATAAATCAAGTAGTCTTTAATTTAATTAATTTTGTTATGTATTTTAAAGAAATCGCAATGATATTTTCTATGAAGACTTTTATTTATAAAACCAAATCACAAATAATTCTAATATGCAAATTGTTAACAAAAATAATACAAAAGTTGGAAACTAAAGATAAACATGAAACTTCCGATAAAGTTATCACGTAAACTATTGCGGGTTTTTGTAGTAGATAGAGTAAATTTAGAAAATTGTCTTTTAAGATGAGCTAAGGATGCTGGTCTTAATAAAAAATTATTCACATTAATTTTGTTAAAAATGCTTGGTTATTTTGTAGTTTTGTATAAATCGCAATAAAAGCATAAACTATGCGTGCTATTATAATAGAATAACAGTAATTAATACTATCATTTATGTCTTTTTATTTTTAACAACCGTCTTCTAAGCAAAGCTCACAATAATTTTAAGGTTGCCTAGCAATTTTTGGAGTCAAAATGGCGGAGTTTGCTGTACTCTAGTAAGTGATAACTACAATGTAATTAAATATTCCTATGTAACTCGAGTTCTTGCTCACTTCACATCAGTTATTTTCTATTTCTCCTCACTTCATTCTAATTCTAGTGATAAATTTAAAAAGCAATTTGTTTATCAAGTAATATCAAATAGCTTGAAATTGTTTGAAATCAAATCAAGTAACTAAGATAGAAAATCAAGTCAAATCAAGTAAAATTCTATACTTGATTTTCAAGTCAAGTCAAGTAATTCACAAAAAGTTACTTCATTTTATGAAACCTTACTCAGCGCTAAAGTAAAGCACGTACAAAAGTTCGGAAAAAATCGTAAGTTTTATTTTTTTTATAAATATGAATAAATCAAGTACAAATAACTATTATTTCATTTGTTAATTAAATGATGAAAAAATATAGATAACATAAAAATAAAGTTAATAAATGAAATAATAATGAGAATTGTTTATTTTAAAATAGACTATCTCTTTATACCAAGTTCTTATTCATTGAGAAGTAGTATTAAAAGTTAAACCAAAACAAACAATATTTACAAAGTAAACAATAACTTAGTTTTATAAGATTTGTTTCAAAATAACACTCATGCAAAAACTGCAAGAACAAAGCATTAAAAATAGAATAAGACTTCATAATACAAAATTAAAAAATGCAAAACGTTGCGGAAATGCGTCAAAAGTAAATAAATAGACAAGCTCCACATGTAAGTAAAGAAATTCTTTGAATACTTTAACCAGCGGCATTGCTTGTTGTAAACATCAAGGGTTTCATATTCCACATCATGTTTTCAAAACATCGCGTATAGGTTAAGATAATATTTGTAAACAATCGTGCACACGTGATCATAATAATAACTTTGCAAGTGTATTTCACGTTACAATTATTCTTCAAATATTATACTAATTATTCATCAGGTTCACTCTTCTTCTAAAACAACAATACTAAGGAAAAAGGAACAACAAATTTGTTTCATAACAATTTTAGCAAGAGACCTATATAATTATATTAAATTTTCAATTACTCGATCTCCACAATTTTTTTTTCTAATAATTAGTTCAAATCGAAGAGCCTGAATTACAATAATTTTTAAATCACATCAAATAATAATTGCACGTTTGAATTTCACTGATTTTATATAAGCTGTGAATTGTAAATTACTGATCTGTAAGTGATTTCTAATATTACTTACAGATCGGACAAATATAAATAAATAATAACTTAGCAACGATCAAAGATCGATTAAAACATGACAACTTTCCTTCTATAAAAATATCAATATTTTCACTTATTGCTTCAATCGTTCTAAAATAAACCGGAACCGGGACAAAGTCGAGATCCCCAAAATCATCCTAACTAATAGAAAACATTAAATATGAAGTACTTATTAGTTTAGGCTACGGTTTTTAGAATTTTAATGGGAGTACTAAAGATGATGAACTATTTATTCAATCATTTATTGGTAAAAGAAGCTGTTTTAAATCTGATTTCAAATTTGAGATTGTTCATATAATACTTTTTCTACATTACCCGAAAAATAACGCCAGTTAAATAATGATGAAAGTTATCAAATTTATTAAGAACATTTTTAATGAATAACTGTAATAATTTTTATTCACAGAATAATTAGTAATGCATGCAATTCTACAGTATTTCACAGTATTAGCGAGGTAAAACATTTATTACTGGCGTTAGGTGGAATTGACTGACGAGCCTGTTACCTCTTAGAAGCAGTAAAAACTATTACTTCGCTTATTTTGTACAATAGTTTATTTGTTATTCACTTGTATATAAAATTTATATTAAAACCAAATTGTGACAGTTACTAACTTAGTGTCAAAAATCTGTATGACAGATGCAAAACACAGTTTTCAATAATGTAAACAATACAACTACTAATTTGTAAAATCTGACATATAGTTTTACAGCAAAGTATAGCTTGTATATGTTAGTTTCCCTAATGAATAAGTAGTTCAAAAAATTACGGTTTACAAGTATGTTACAAATAAAAACATTAATATTTGTTTGGCATAAGTCTGACAGTTGTCAATGTTTTCTATTTATTTTTAAATTATTTTTTATTAATATTATGATAGCATAGTCTATTTTTTTATAAGAACGATACCCTGTGAAGATAGAAAAACAGGAAGATAGGAAAATTATCCAATCAAAAACAGTATCAAACTACATTCCTGTCATTTATGAAGGTGATTTTGGCGTCAGTAATTTGTACTTCATTCTATGTTGGTAGTTTCGATAGTTTATTCTACAACTCTTTTCATGTGTTTTATCCATTATTACATTTATATATAATACTATCAGGTTTGAATTAATCCCCCTTCCTCCCCAACGATTTGAATCACATGGTTACATTTGATGATGTGAGGATCAACTAAACATAGTATTGACTGAAAACAGATAAACAACTATTTAAAACAGATTGAATTCCGGTATTCTTGTTAAACAAATATGAGTAGTTTAATAAGTAGTATTTGCTGTTTGTGGCACAATTTGAGATGTTCACAGAGTTGTCCCGGTTGCAGCCATTGTCCCAATCAAACTATGAGGAATGATGACTTATTAGAGTAATGTTAAGAAAGCAATAAAAGAAATTTGTATTTTACCGCCAGTTAGAGAGATAGACTTGAACAGATGACTGTTTGTGTATCATTGTATTATTAATGTGTAATACTATTTTATGATTAATATATTTGCGTTTTTCAAAGTTTTGCTTACGAGTTTTATTAAAACACATAATCCAAACAATAAATAACTATTTTAAACTGACTGAATTCCGGTATTTTTATGTTAAACAAATAGGACTTCTTTAAAAAGTTGTATTTGCTGTTTGTGTTACAATTTGAGGTGTCCATATCCTCATCCCGATTGCACCCATTCCCCAATCAAACTTTCGGGCCTGATATTTGAGGGGCAGTTTTATGCGTCTAATTTTCCGTTATTGTTACGCCCTGAGTGCGGGTGGCGGCGCAGAGAGGCCGCGCCGAGAGCGAGAGAGGGTAGGTTTTTATATAGAATCTTGTAGGGTAGCGTCGGTTCTGGTCGCTCCGCGCAGATCAATACCGGCGCGTCGCCCGCGTCCCCCGACCCAGGTGAAACTCGCCGCAAATTATAATCGGACGGATGCAAGGATGCAGGATCGTAGGATGCAGGATAACAGGTGAGGCGGGCGGCCATTTCCTTCACGCAGATGTTTTTCACGATGCCAACTACCAACGTTTTTATACAAGGGTAAATGTTTCTATATTTTATATGATAGTGGTTTGTAATTTAAACTGGCGCTTATATCGTCATTGCGTTTGGAAATATTTTAAACTTTACTATTTTAATAATAATGAAGTAAAATAGGCTCCTCCACCATTATTACAGTGAATCCAACCTACTACATGATCTGCAATTTTCAATCAAAACACGTCTAAATATTTCAAACTATATTTTACATGATAGCGTTTTATAATTACAACTGGATCTTCCATCATCATTGCGTTTCTAAATATTCTAAACTTTACTACTATTTTAATAATAATGAAATAAAATAGGCACCTCCACCATTATTACATTGAATCAAACCTACTACATGATCTGCAATTTTCATTAAAATATGCTCCTGCACTTAATTGTATTGAATTTTAATTTATTTAAACTTCTTTTTGACTTGGAACCGATTTCTTCACCTCTAGTTATAGTGCTGGTTACCATAACTACCGATTAATAAAAAAATACCACATCGAAATAGTAAATAACCTATATTTTTTACATCTTTCGTCTGTTTTTCGATGTTTACGGTGATCAGCAACAGCCCAAAATATATTGAGTACAAAAATTGATAAATTTCAGATCTAAATCTAAAATATTCTACAACTGCAATTTAGTATTTTGCGTTTGGAAATATTTTAAACGAGAGCTGCAAATGCAAGATCTCGCAAAAGAGTTTCTGTGTGATACACAAGATTTTTTGCGCCGATGACACTTTTAATTCTTTAGACATATTATTGCTACATAAAATTTTATGCACTACAGATTTTATGTTGGTACCATTTTCTATTCACATAAATAAATTTTTTGTAAGGTATAAAATAAAACTAATGTAAATTGATATTTTTCAACAAATAACGTAATTGTAATCGTACAACACGCGTGTAACATGAATAATAAATCTAAAATAGTTGTTTTAATTAACGGTTTACATTTTCAACAAAATAAAATTAAAAATTTTGACGGAATGTAAAGCTAAAATATTTAAATTGGCATTTCTACTTTTTGCCAGCCTAGGCTAGCAAACGGAGAGTTTCTGGACGATTTTGAATTCTGTAATACTATAGTCACTTCGAACTGAGGCGCGAATGTTTTTCCTACAACCGGACATAAAGTACATATTCTCCATGCTATTTTTTTTCTTTTAATTTGTAAAGAATTACTTTTCTAGTGCTTGAAAAATAACCATTGCTAGGCAACGTAAACACATTTATCAATGGTTTAATTATCATTTCAAATAAATATTTCGGTTTTAAGAAAAATGTTGTATGCATAACGTGCGTAAAATAGTGTTTTTTATATCGTGCTATAATTAGACAGCAGTAGAGTAAGGAAAACTTAATTTAAACACTAGTTGCATAAATAACTACTATAATTAATATATATGCTCCTCCACCATTTTTTTTACTGAATTTAGAACAACCGTACTTAGAAGATGCAATAAGAATATATTATGTAACTAGTTTGATAAACGTCAGTTTAGTCATGAGTGTATAAGAAACAAGTATAGTAACATGGAATAAGCAACGATGCTCTGTCATGTCAAACGTCATCAATCACATAATTTCTGGCATATTTAGCAAGAGATTTAGGAGCTTCAGAACTATTAATATTGTCTATTTTTCCTGTTTAGTTGTCACTGAACACTGAGTTGTACTAGCGATGGCTCAGTTGGTTATCACGATCTAACTCAAATTGAGCGCAGAATGTAGACTGTTAACCTTCATAAAATATGCAAGTAAAACTTGTCACGAAACAAGTACTTTAGGTAATTGAGGCAATTGATGTTGAAAGGTGTGATATTGAAAAAAAGAACTGATATTTTTAAAAATTATTGTGCAATGATTATGTGGAGCAAAATACGGTGAAATTTTTGCGGCGATTGTTTATAAAACAAAACCATTTTTCTTCATTGTGTCCATCAGTTTTTGATGCCCTGATACACGTACAATGAATTTCCCTGAAATAATATTCATTTTCATTGAATACATCTTTTGTTTATGCCCAATTTTAATCATCATTCTTCGCTTTTCTTTTTGCTCGTTCTTTTGTGCGTTTTGCACATTAATTTCGCAATCAAATTCGTGATTTGGCGTGGGGGAGGAAAACAACAGATCGGAACATGTGCTGACCGCATCTGGACCGGAGATTCGATCTCGGTTCGGCTGGAATTGGCCGGTATTATGTTTTCGATTCGCGAGCTGATAAGGTCGCTTTCCGCTACCTACCTAATTATTATCGGCTGCATTTTAAAGTCGACACCGGCCGCCAGCTGGACTTAGAAATGTCACCGATTTTGACAGCGCCAATTAAGGCTTATCGTAAATTAAATCAAAACGGACACACGCGAAGATTGAGGAAGCAAGTTTTCTTTTCCTACATTTCTTTCACACTCGTCAGAATTTAAAACTACACTGACAATATACCGTGTACGACAAAACAGAAATATCGTTTAAGGGAATTTTTTACGAAAAGAAATTAACTATAGTTATACAAGAGTTAACTATGGGTTTGATATTTTCCTGACGATATTGATGAGTAGTTTACCGAACGTAATTAACTGTAAGCCTAACTATCTAACTATCTCACAGAAGTAGTTATTCTATTTGTCTTTCTCCTACTTTTATAATCTAAAATGGCTTCATTTCGTATTAGAGTGCGTCTCGTAAAAAAAGACCTAAACGAAAGACGCGTTTTTATTCACATTTTGAGTAAATAATAAGAGGTTTTATTTTACATGTAGCAGAAGAGGTATTATGAATGAATTGCCCACAAAATCTAGAGACTAAGGAAGCCATTATTACAAATAAAAATATACTGTCAATGTCCAAACCGATATAAGCCGTTCTCCTTTTCTTCATTTGTATATCAATGCACTGTTAATTTGAATATCAATGCTCATGTATTTTAAAATATAAATATTTACAAAACTTCATTTGTTATTGAAACAATCCCACGCTACTGGTAGAACTTTGTCCCATTTATGGTTTATGCCCCTATAGCTTATTAGATCAGTGCAGTTTTGAACATTCGTTGATTTGGGTAGGTATAGCTTACCCTGTACTACATAGCAACTGGTAGGCGAGACAAGGGTCTACTATAATTGTAGTATTTGCTGTGCGGCACTAACATACCACTGGAAAAACTATATATACGTTGCCGTCTTCTTCATTTTGTTTGTTGCATTAGATGCACGATAATGATTGACATGTCCATTTATATTTGAGACTATCTATAATAATTCTTTGGTCATTTATGACGAAAATGATAAAATAAAAAATCGTATGTTAACATTTCTGTATTTCAGCACTAATACTCTTCTAAGTTACATGTAAGTACATTATAACATTCGAAAAGGTATGGTGGAGCCTGCGGAACCGAAGTTACCGTACGAGAATAGTTGTAATCGGTTCTTACATTCCGAGTCACTTATTATATTTTTCGCGCCAACAGCAGTTATTAACTTCAAATAATGTTAAAGTATTTGTAAAATGTGATAGTTCAATTGACAGTTCAAATTTATTTATTTGCAACGTCTTATAGTTAACCGTTGGTAGACAACCAAATGTTTTTCATAATTACCCTGCTAGTAGGACAGTTATTTTTATTATTTCCTGTTGACAATGGTAACCAAATAGCAGAAGTTATCAGGAACTTACCACTTATGTTGCTATGGAAGTAAGTTAAACTTACGTGAACGGTGATGCGAAAAATATTTTTCTCTAGGTTTATCCAAAATCGCGAAAGATGTACAAATGTTAATTCCATTTTTGAGATTACTTACATTAAAAATACATCAAACCATGCATTTTTTCGTAAGGAGTTGGTACCCATAGTTAACACCTGACTTCATAACTACAAACCATAACATAAAAATCCTCTATAATTTTGTACTAGAAGTAAGTTATTAGCTTTGTCCCACGGTAGGTGTTATGGTTCCTGGTATGAGTTATTCCCGCTGGGCCGGTGGTCACGTTATCGGCGGTTCTGCGAACACCCCACCCAGGTGTACGTGTGTGCAAGTGTGCACGTGTCATTACCCTGAATTCGGCACGATGCTATCGGTCACCACGTGCTTATTATCTGTCTGACTACTGTCTGCCAACACTACCGTGTCAATATACTACCAAGTCAAGAATCAACGACAGATTTCAAATATTCAAGTTGATACATAGATGTGAACATTAACCTTTATTTTAATATCTTTTAGCGCGAAAAATGTTTCATATTTCTTACTATCTATTTGTATTTAAATTTGAGTCATGACAGCTATTTACATTTTATTGGAGAGTCGCTAATTAAATTGCATTTTTTTTATTTGTTATTATTTTTTTAGATGGCAATCTTTTTTTTTATAATTACTTTTTCTTCAAGTAATTTTTCTAAAACCATTATTATTATAACGTTCTCTATAAAAGTTAACTGTTAATCAGTATTTTTTTCAGTTACATGCCCTAGTTTTTACAAATCATAGTTAAGAGGGCAGAGGATGATAGAAAACTTAACATATTTTGTAGGAGTCGTGTTTCAACGTCTGACAAAGTCAGACGCACGTACATATATTAGAACAATTTGTTGTTCATATAATGTTTAAAAATGTTACCGTTTTTAATCGTAAGCGCTTTGAAAATTGTAACAAATACATATCTCAGGAACACAATTCCTGAAGATCTTGGTTACTTTTTAATGACCAAACTAACCCCGATAGATTAGCGGTTTCGATCTGGTCTTTTTGTCTGCAAGTATTCAAGTATAAGTTAATTAATTGTCTTGTCTAATAAATTTTTTATACTGAGTCAGTTTAAAATTATTTAAAAAAATACCACGCCTCCATAATCCACCAAAAGCAATAATTTACAATACAATAACCAAGAATTAACCACGCTTTTACAAGAAGCGTTCTTGTTCTCAAATCTCAACCATGATACCGGTGAAATAATTGTAACCAAACTAACCACAACCGATCCCCAGTTCATTTTCAGAATATACTTACAAACTTGCAAGATACGAAATATATTTATATTTAAATATTCAATACAGAATTAATTTAGTGGCGCTTTGGCTAAGTTGTATATGTATTTATTTGCAGTGTGCGTACAGATAGGAATGTAATGTAGGGGAGTATTCTGGTATTGATTATACGGAAATGAAGCGAGTACATCGGGAGTGCGATTTAGCTGCACGTCTTGGAGTATCAATCAAAGCATCTGGATTTATTAGCAGCTGTTGTAGGCGGCGCTGCTGGTGGAGGCGGCGCGGAAATTGAAGTCGCCGGCATCGCGATGCCAAACGCCGAGATAAATGCGCCACTTGCTCTGCTATGCATTTTTACAGGACAACTCTTTCTGCATGCAACTACATGCGCTGAAGTCTTCAACAGATCAAACTACAGTTTTCGTTTGTTTCTTTTTTCACAGAAATGGTTACCAATCACATAATGGGGAAGTTTAGCGTATTTTTTTATTTTATCAAGATTGCCCTCAAAAGTGATAATCTATATTTTATTTCACCCAAAGATGCCTATATTTCTCAAAAAATGAAATTTTATACAAAAATAACGTCAGAGTGGCTCGCGGTGAACGTATCGTCTATCTTAACCAGCGCGCGCTGGGTTCCCATGGCAACAAAAAAGCGTGTAGTGTAATGCCGCAAGATACAACCTACGCTGTCAAAAAGACAGGTCTCACCATCCCTTCTGCGCAAGCGCATATCTCACTTGTGACGTCAGAGTGGCTCGAAGATAAATCACTAATTATAAATAATTGGCAACATAATTTTAACGTTCAATTACATTTTAAGTTATAATTACTCATATACTAACGACTAAAAATATTTCACATCTAATTTCAACCACGCTAAACTTCCCCATTGCTTGCTGGCCTGTATTGTATTTGTTAAACTTTTGGCCATCTCATTTTTTGACGAAAGTATAAATTGTAAGTAAAATTTAAAACCAATCAAAATGCTTTGAATATACTTAGGCAAATTAATTAATACTGTATCGGTTAATTTTAAAGCTTAAATCCAATGTGCACCTTTCACAAAATCTTTTGGAAAGTTAGAAGAGAAAAATTGTAACTTCAAACATTTGTCATTTTATTACACATTAAATACCAATTTTGATCCTTAGAATCTCTAGACAAACAATGTAATTGTCCGACCGAAGTTTCGGCCAAAAATTCTGGTTTCGATTGTAATTTCGGTAGTATTCATTTCGTGTCTGGCACTTTCAGGTTTGTTCAGAATAGTTAGTTACTGGTTTTGTTTTGTACGTTATTTTATTTTCTTCCTTTCTAAGTTATAATTATTATTTTAATACTCTGAGGCTGTTAGTACAACCAAATGCAAGCTGAAGCAAGATATTATTAATTTAATTTGTAGAATTAAGATAAATATTTATTGTAGAATTTAGAAATAAAAAGTAACGTTTTTATTGTAAGAGAATAGCATACTTTATAAAAGAACCGTTAGTGACATATACTTCTTGAAAATACTACTTATTTGATTGCAATTATTTGTGATATTTATGAGGTGGTGATAAATAACTAAAAATCTTTACTTCGTTTATAGTATCTATAAAAATAAAGTGATTTTCTAATAAAGTGAAGTCTATTATTTAATTTAATAATCAAATAATACCATAAAAGATAATAAAAACTGTAAATTTCCGTGTTTAGTAAAAATTTAAGTTAATGTTAACTTAACTACATAGTTTCGGTTTTCTTTACGTTTTCGGCCGACTCTAAAAGAGAAGCCGAATATTTGGTTATGGTTTCGGTCGGGCACTAGTAATAACTAACTATTTTGCTTAGAATTTAAAACCATAGTTTCGTAATTTCCTGCTTCTCTAATTATTTTAGGTAAAAAAGTTTCAAATAACAGTTGTAAAAATAATTTTACGTGCTTTGTAAGCTCATCAGAAATTAAGTATGAAAATGATGTTAATCATCCCAAAAATAGCATTAGCCATGTAATTGAGACAAAAATTAACAAATGTTTACCGGTTTATCTGTCAAGTTAGCTACGTTAGTTTATTTTATTTAATCTAAGCTATTAACCCAAGAACTATTTTAAGACAAGTTCTACTTGTATTTTACTTGCCTTCATTTATATAGAATTTATGTAAATAATTGTTTTGATTAGTAAAATAGAAGAAATATATTTGAATGTGTGGAAATCCGCAGGTAGAAATCTTTCTCGCATTAGTTTCACCTTGGTAATTCCCGTGATCCTCGCATGTACAAGCATTGGTGGCTAATCCGGGCGATTCTAATGCAATACTGCATTTTCTTAATTAAAAATTGAAAGCGGACGCTGCAGCCTGGGGCCGCGCACATTCCCCGCATTTTAAATCCGTTATTCAAAAGAATCCGCGCACAAAGGAGAAGCAAGCGAGTTATTTATAAACGAGCGCAGCGTCATCCATCGCAGACGCATGGACAGGTTGAGGCTGATGCATCGCACTACTTGCGACAATGACACACGTGGTTCTTTCTCTATTTAAATATATCATCTTCTATAGGCATTGCTGCCTTGCTTGTCTTGCTACACCTCTAGCTTCAACAAGCGATTAATTTGGAAATTACTTTATCGTAGTTTGTTTAATTCATATTAAAGTCAAAACAACATTATTTATGTGTACACCATCACGTTGTAAAAAATATTTAAAGAACCGTTTTAAAAAAAAAACTTGCTCCTATATTTTTAATTTTTTTAAAAATCTGATATGACCAGCACATAACCTCTCGCCTGTCCTTTCTACACCTTCCATTATAATCAGGATCACTTCTTTGTTTCTTTTTATATTTTTACACACACACGGATAGACATCATCGTAAAAATATTGAAATCGTATTCCAGGGACTTCAAAACGTACTTATCCATTGAAAACTCACTATCTGATTTCTAGCATGATTCCAATTCTAAGTCTAAAGCGGCCTTAAGCCTCTCTTAAGGCCGCTTTAGACTTAGAATTGGAATCATGCTAGACTAGCTTACTAATTGTATAAGATCTTGCACCATTTTTGATACTATTTAAATTGGCTACTATCAGCAAATTGGTTGAAATATTATATACGATCTTAAATGTGTTGAAAAAACAGAATACGTTCTATTTTTTTTACAATCCCTCGGCCAATTTGGCTGTAAGCAAACGCATATATGAATCATAAAGATCTCACGTATTTCTCTACCGTTTATTCTATGAAGTGTGATCATAGAAAACTTAGTGTTACTACTGGTAAAGCTGTAAACATTGCTAACTTTAAATGTATAATTGTTAATTTTGCTTGTCACATTGACATATTCAAGGAACGTGCATAGATTCAGAACTTTTATATTGTACAAAAAATTGCGTTAGTAACATACAAAATTTCGTCAAAATCGAACAATATTTGGTACAAGATAATAATTATGTAAGCTAGTCTAAAATAGTCTTTACTGAGTGGCGAAAGGTAAAAATTGGTATCTCGCTTATCACGAAAGATTTTTCAGTCTCGTTTACACTAAGAAAAAAGTCAGGAAGAGTCAAGCCAAGACTCCTAGAAGGTCATGGAATATCTTTTGGACGCAAAATGAGTATTCTTCCAAACATATCGTTTACAGCCAGATTCGTTAAACTTGAGGCATGTAGCACCATCTTGTTGATGGCTTCAAAATATTGCATTTCCATGTAACAATGTTCGAAATTTAAGGGTAGAGTCGCCTCGTACGATTTTGAAAATAATCCCCTGTAATGGCTGTCCATACTGTTACTTACGAAAAATGTAGAAGTTCTTGATTTTTTATTAGGATTACCAATACCAATATCAAAAATTTTGTTTATTAAGATGCCCATTTAAATGAAAATGAAGTTAAGTAAATGTCAATGAATCGACATTTTTGCAAAAATCTTTTGGACAGAATGCGCGTTGAGCCTAGTATACGATCCTTGTTGACTTCATTTCCAATGATGAATTAAAATCCTTGATTTTTATAGCCTATCTATACTTCGATGATGAGAACGGGAGGAAAAGATCTGTAATTCAATAATAAAAATGATAACGGAAGGGAAATAAAGCAGTGTTTTATTTTGTGGTAGTTTGCATTTGGTAGAGTGTTGATTCTAGAAGGAGAACGAGTGAATCCACTAATTGAAGCCGTTGGCTAGAGTCGGTTAGCGCTGCTGTTCGCATGCATTGGGTCCGTGGATGTGACAGTGAAAGATCGTGTGTTTACATATATTTGTCTTCCTATCCGAACGCATTAGTGCCCCGATTTATCCCCATAGCATTTACAAACGGCCATCGCGCATTATTTCATAATTAGCGACCGACCAAATGCTTCCAAGATTAACTGTCTTCACCAAATAAGAAAGACGCGGTTGCGAGAATGATTTGTAGTCTTCAAGGTGTTGTGAGTTCGAATCTGTATGTATCAATCTTTATTCAATTGCATTTGGTCTTAATAGTTAAACAAAAAATTTGAATTAAAGAATTATATCTGCAATATTTTTCAGATCTCTACTAGAAATAGCGAAACAATAGTTACATATATACCATTAAAATTAATTTGGTAATCCTAGATGAAATAAAAAAAAACGTACAATCAAGAAATTGCTGTTCATTCGTTTAAAATAATAATTATACCTATGTATTCTATCATTCCATTGAAGAACATAAGACAAATAAGATCCAGTTAAGAATCTAATGTGCTTTAGACAATATTAGCCATGTTGCTGTTAACGTATACACGTATTGTATGTATATGAGGGTTTTAAGCGTTTTGTCGCTTTTTGTCAACGCGACCTAGAAGATCTATTGTGACAGCCCTTACTTAGTTTTCTGGAAGTAGATCCAGATTTTTGGTGAAGCCGATTAGGCCTCAAGTACCTGAAGTACTTGTTTCGTGACATGTTTTACTTGCATTTTAGTGATGCAGGTTGTCAGCCTACAGTCTCTGCAAGGCCAGCACACACCGAGCCGTTGTGCGGCAACCCATCCAAATGGACAGGGCGGGCTATGTTGCTTATCTACACGATCAGAAAAGACACGCCACGACCACACAACCGTACTGGCTGACGTATACACGTATAGGTTCTACAAAGAACCTACAGCTTATAGTGATACATAATCATCGGAACTACAACATTAGGAGTTTTGACCACAGGTAAAATTGTTTCATGATAATTTTATTTCCATTTTGGCAGAGTGGCTTCTTAAAGTGGATTCCGAACCACTCGGACACAGTGATAACGTTATTTGATTAATAGCTTGCAAAGCTGGGAATCGAACCCCAGACCACACACTTCACTCAGTTCAAGTCGGAGCGCGCAAACCAAGTAAACCACCGATGCTTGTACTTATAGTACCCCAGATTTCCCAATTTAGCTCAAAAATTGTTGTAATATTTTTTAAACAATTAGCTACGCTGATGCCAAATTTACAAACAGAATTTAATTATCTCTTTTTGTTTCGGAGATATTAGCTCTCAAAGTTGTACCTCAAAAAAGTGTGTTTTTTTCAATCCATTTCAAAAATGAGTAGAGATACAATCACAACTACATTACCATTCGATTTTACGGGAAAAGTTATATAAAGAAATGCTTTGGCCACTTATACGTTATTCGTAACTATTAGGTGAAAAATAAAAAAAACAAACAAAACCTAAATTTCAATTTTTCACCTCGAAACTTTTTGTCTCTAAAATTTTTCATTTTTTGTACTTAAGTAGATATCAATGTGCTGATTCCAAATTTTCAAACCCAATTCAATTATCTCTTCCCGTTCTCGAGATATTTGATTTCAAAGTTATACCTAAAAAATCAGGTTTTTTAGGTATATACCTTAAATGGTTAGGTTTACCGTTTCGGCGACCTCACCATTCGATTCTACGGGCAAAATTACATAAGTGTACCAATTTTCAGATTTTTATCTCAACAGATAGAATTTATAGAAGGAAAAAACTGAAAATGACCAAAATCGAAAAAAATGCCTGATGACCCCCTTACGATTTTTTTCGATTTTGACCAATTTCAGTTTTTCCTTTCTACAAATTGTGTCCTTTGCAATAAAAATCTAAAAATTGGTATACTTATGTAATTTTGCCCGTAGAATCGATTGGTGAGGTCGCCGAAGTCGTAAACCTAACCCTTAAAGGGGTATACCTAAAAAACCTGTTTTTTAGGTATTGCCAAAACGAAACTTTGAATCTGAATATCTCGAGAACGGTAAGAGATAATTAAATTCTGTTTGAAAATTTGAAATCAGCGCGTCGAGATCTACCAATGTACATTATTTCCCGAAATAAAAATTTTGGGCATAAAAATTAGTATTTTTGGGATATTTCACGTTTGTCAACACAAGTTTTGGTTTAATACTGTTGTTTAGTTTGTTTTAACTCTACACAACTTTATGGGGTTATAGGTTTTGAAAATAAATAAAAGTTAGATAATAAAGAGACAGAATAAAATCAAAAAGGTGTAATAGGACTGCAGGTTTTGAAATCAGCGTATCGATATTTACCTAAGTTTTATTAAACAGTAAAGCAAAAAATTAAATTATATTTAAGATTATTTTAGCAATTATTGGTTTAAGGGACGGATAATAACCTTCCGTTGTTGTTTGAAAGGAAAAAAAACTGTTTTGGGACAAACAATATATACGTGTTTGATACCCATGTGGCAACATACCAGTCGAGATTCGAACTAAGGAGTGTGAAGAACAAAGACTGTTACAAAAGTTTTTTTTTTAAATAATATATACTGGGGTCACCAATACCAGTAAAATGTTTGTCACAACATAAATTTCAGGGTTCGAATTTGGGAGAAGTGTTTACAAAGTATGAAGCCTGGCATTCAGAAGCCATTCCTCAGCGAAGAATTTTTTCCTCGCAAAACGAATTACTGATAAAGATGTAGAGATTTTCTTTGTCGCTATAAATCTCTTTCTCGTGTAACTAATTCTGTAGCTTGTCAACCATATTTCGAGATAACGCGAGCCGAGTTTTTCGGATCTATCTGGAAATTACAATATATGCGCATTGGGTGTTCGGCAGCCTGCAACGTTGCCATATGTCTCCGGTGTTATTAGATGCAACGCTGCAGCACCAGAGACATCTACAGCGGGTCTCGCGAGACGCGAAAGCGACGAACAAAACCTTTTACGTTTGATTAGAATTTATTGCGAAATATTTAGCGCTAATTTCAGATATTAAACACGGCCAGGGAGATAGGGGTTTAATACTTGTTTGCTTTTAAAATAAAACGGCGACAAGATGGAGCGTTCTTTTTTCAGATTGCGAGGTTTTGTGCAAAATGTTCTTTCTATAGCACAATGCGCTAGTTGTACTTCTATTGTAAACAAACTTGTGTTCATGCTTTTGTTTAAATCGACGCGGACAATCGATATTTTAAAACTAAATGAATCAGTATTTCATCCCAATGTTTTATCGACATCGCCATTTTAGAAAACGGTCAAAATTTAAACTTCACGACTCGTATCTTAGACACTAATACAGATATTTGAAAAACGTTTGAAAATTTGAAACCAATGTACCTACTTTAGACATACTAATTTTCAAGTAGCCTTATTTTATTTTAGAATTTTGAAATAAACCAATAACAAAAGTTTTAAACACCAGTTGATATATTTCGATTCTAAATGTATAAAATTTTTTATCTGCTTTGAACTAGTATTTTGCCCTATTTTTAATTCTGAGCAAATGGGGTTTTTACCCAAAAATGGATCGAACACTAAAATATTTTTCATATAAATTTTGGGGCGCAGTTTCCAAATGTTCAAATATTAGTTTTCTATGTTTTACATTTTTCAAAATATTTGAATTCAAAATGGTAGGACTTTTTTTTATTTAAAGGTACGTTCATCAAAAATTGAACTATGTGCCATTAGATTTCTTGTACGTTGCTTTACATATAACTAAATGTTTACTTAATTTCAATACAAGCTACAAAAATTGGAATACAATACCTTGTACGAAGTAAATAAAGGAATTATAATTGCGAAAAGTTTTGGTTTTAAGATTTCAATGGAAATATCTATTTTGACTAGTTTCGGCATGACGTCTGTACGTACGTATTTCGCATAACTCAATAATGATAAGTCTCAGAATTATAAAATTTTGTATATGGGACTGCAATAACTTCTAATTGTGCACCTCTCTTTTTTATTGCAATCGGCAGTGCCAAAAGGACACTTTGCTCGAAATGCTTTTTGAATTTTTCAAAAATACACTTTACTTTGGGCAGAAACTTTATAAAAATAATAATTTAGTTGACATTTAATTATTGCAAGAAACATTTGATTTGAAACTGAGTACATGATTGACAAACATTGACAAATGTCAAAACATGTTTCGTGAGAAATATGTATTAAAATAATTTTGTGTAATGCACTAAGGTGACAAACATTTTTATATAAAATATGAAATGAATGGAAGCTGAAGAATGATTAGTCGAAGAATGATCTTACTTTCAAGTGAAATAAGTTTTAAATGAAATGCAGCAAGAAATGTGTAAAATTTAGCGTATCAGGAAGTCATTTGATGTTCGCATCAGATTGTTTGATATTAAACAATTTATTAATTCCTTTACCAATAAATACATAAGACAGCAACCATTTTTTTTGTTTTATTGTAATGTTTTGTGCGAAATCCAACAATCAAACGAAGATATATGTAGGGCTATAAAAGAGAACAAAAAATGAGAGTGTAAAAAACAGTGGATGTTTAGTAATTAGAATAAAAGTCTGGTAGGAAGGCAGACAGTGGTCTGTCGTGGTCAGCATAATGACGATTTATTCCGCATATGAATCACGCTGCGGACAAATAGGCAACGGAAAAAGTCTTCCTTCAATGGTCGCATTTACATACCAGACAGATATGGTTAGCGTCCCGTCGGTGATATAACAATACCGTATCATTATCATACTACGGAGTATAACAATGCCCTGATCATATGAATAGCAAAAAGTGGGACAGGGAGTATGTAGCCGATTAAAAATCAAGACACCGAACGAAGTAATTCAGTAAAATACCTGTTTGCTCGAGTATTCTTGATAGGATTTCCAAGGTTATGTTTACAAATTGCTGATCGATAAGTGATTTCGAATATTACTTACCGACTGGAGAATTGGTAAATATATATAGTAACTAAGGTACAATTAAAGTCCAATTTTAAAATAATAACTCTTATTAAATCTTGTTTATTAAATATTTCTAAATATTAATTTCGTTATTATATTGCAAGAATAAGTGTTTTACCGGTTTGGGATTATTACTATTAAAATTATCTTCAACCGGCATGAGCATTTAATGCCCTTAATACTTAACTATTTAAGAATATGACACATATATATTATGTTCTCATAGTATAATTTTACTTCAATAAAATAAAATCAAATATTTTCGGATAAGTGGAGAAGGGATGGACTTTTGTTATTTTTTTTTTGTTTAGAGACAGTGTAAGTAGCCGCTTAATTGAAAATTAATGCAATCAACAAGAAATAATCCAAGATTTACTTAATAAATTGCAAAAAAAAATGTAATTTATATTCACAATCAGTTAATTACTACTTCGGTAGATTTAAACTGATTATCAATTAACAAGAAGCTAGATTTTAAAAATAAAGTTTTATTTACCATTATATTTACCATTTATAATTGATAGATTTAAATTGATAACCTAGAAATTGAACGCAAGAAGCAACCTACTTTTTTAAATATCTAAGTTTGAAGATAAAATAGTATGTGTCATTCAGAGTAACAGTGTCTGTGTGTGCCCACACAAATTATCACTTTTACTCTTAATAACACAATATCGTGAGTATTTTTTAACGTGAAACATAGGGATTTATCATATTCATGGTTACGACTTGATATTTGATGGACAGCAACGTATTTGCTTCTATTATTTAAAATGAAACATAGGGACCGAATTTAAAATTTGCTCTATGGGTTGTAAAATTCTAAATGTAAGATTATTGTTGGCAACTTCGTCACCCAATAGAGGAGTTGTGGAGTATTTTTAACTTGAAACAGACTTATCATACCTATGGTATTTGATATTTTATTGACAGCAACATATTTGCTTGCATTTCAAATAAAACATAGGGACCAAATTTGACATTTGCTTTTTGGATTATATTTAATATTCTAAAAGTAAAATTATTGTTGGTAACTTCGTCACCCAATAGAGCATTTGTGGAGGTTTGGAGAAACCGCTGGTCGCATGGTATTTATGCGTGGCTACATAGAGATATAATAACCGAATTTGACATTTGCTTTTCGAGTTATGTATATTTAAAATTTGAAATGTAAGATTATTGTTGGTTACTTCGTCACCGTGTAGAGCATTTGTGGAGGTTTGGAGAAGCCACTGGTCTTGTGGTATTTATGCGTGGATACATAGAGAAATAATAACCGAATTTGACATTTATTTTGCTTTTTGGGTTATATTTAAAATTCTAAACGCAAGATTATTGTTGGTAACTTCGTCACTGATAGAGCATTTGCAGAGGTTTGGAGAAGCCGCTGGTCTTATGGTATTTATGCGTGGATACATAGAGAAATAATAACCGAATTTGACATTTATTTTGAATTTTGGGTTATATTTAAAATTCTAAACGCAAGATTATTGTTGGTAACTTCGTCACCGTGTTGGAGGTTTGGAGAAGCCGTTGGTCTTGTGGTATTTATGCGTGGATACATAGAGAAATAATACACATTGTGCGGATGGCCATGATAAATTGTATGCACGTTTGACTCGGGCCCGTGGCGTAGAATCAGACCACGACGATAAATCATGTTCGGCAGGACAGACCCGGACCGGCCCCCAATACCACTACACAATACAATGTTTTTTATTAAATATTTCCGAGGACATGTGTGAGGGGATCCATTAGATATATTACAGCATGGAATACATGATTCAGGGATTTGCCACAAGAATCGAAGTTAGATTCACAGGAATTTTTCTGCATTTTATAATTTTATAATTATTGATAAATTTATCATAATATCATATTTAATTAAAAGGAGATTACATTGAAACAAATATTTAAATAGATTTCAGCACACAATTCGAAGTAGGCTACTCCCCCCCAGTATATTATAACTAAAATGTCTCTTTATATAATAGACTGACTTGTATTTACCGAAATTACTAAAACTTTTAACAAACAATTTTTTTAATTGCAGCTCGATAATTTTTCGGGAAATTTATACTATATTTCAATTTTCATGTGGGGCTCTTGTCTTTAGTTCAAGGAAGAGTTTACGCCTCTAAAATCTAAAATATTATAGAGGTAGTTTACAGCACTGCAATCTGTAAAATTATAACTACCGTAGACAACAATTTGTAGTTGTTATGTTTACTTTTTAGAAGGCCAAATAGTTTTTTATAGATTAAAACGGTAGCACTTAACAATGACCTGACAACGTTCAACATATAATTACAACTTAAGCAAGCAATTGACACCTTTCACTACAAGATACAAGGAATGTAAGTACTCCTTAACACACGAGTAAGTTGTAATGGCTGTGATACGGTGTTAAAATGTATACATATTTCACGAAAATAGAAGTATCAATATGTATAATATACAGAACGGAATGGAAGTTGGGCATATAGTTTTACTCATAAGTTATTACAGATATAAAAATATACTAAATAACAAAATTGTAGGAGACCAAGGGGGCCATTTGATTATAGAATAAAATATTTTTTTAAACCAGGGGTTCTCAAGTTACAGCACAAATGTTATTTTTTTTAAATGAAATTATACATATTTTATTATGCCTATTCGATAGAGTATTTTTTTCTGAATTCATATTCAATATCTACCAAAATATAGTTATATGCTTGATGTTTTAACTAATAAGTTTATTAAATATTATTATTTGGAATAAAGATTAAATTTTTAAATTGTGTTGTGCAGAAAAAATAACAAATCACTTACATACCCATAACTATGAAATAGGTACTTAACAATACAAGTAGCGCGAAATAGCTGTTTACAACACTAGACCAATAGAAAAGTACTGAGCAAATATATTATGGGTCGACTCCGTATGGCGAAAAATGAGAACCAACAACCATTTTTAATGCATATTATTTAGGACTGCTAAGTTGAAATATGATTTTCATTTATTTGGTCGTTAACTTAGGGTCCTAATTATTCGCGTACGCCACTGGTCGAGGCATAGTGAATATTGAACATGATTGGTGGTAGAAGGAAAAATTCCCCTTTTATTAATATTGAGAAAGCGGTACAGCGGCCTCTTGAATTCCTCCCCACTCCAGTGCCGTACAAGAGGGGCATGGCCGCCCCGCAAATTAGATTAAATTCACACAACTGCGCAAAGAAAAATGAAAATTTAACACCCGGGTAATGAAATGAACACCGGCGCTATTAGATGGAAATCATCGTAGATAAAAATAGACAAGAATAGTGAGAGCTTACATTTCAATTAGGCGGACATCGATGTCTGATAAGCCCGAGGAACTAATATCTATATAGTGTCAATTTCTACCCGATAATGTTCTATATTGGCACGAGCTAACAGCTAATGGAATATTGTAAGGAGAAAATATAAGTTATATAGTAGTAGATAGTACGAAAAGAACTACGCTGGATATGCCACTACACTTTTCATTTCAGAAACGAAATGTATTGTTAAAATTATAGTTTTCAATAGAAATATAGAGAATTGACGTATGAATATATATGAAAACCAATATTTAGCGACAAAGGCCAATTATCTACAAAGAAAATTGTTTTAAAAGCATTTGTTTCAGAGTAGAAAATATTTATTTTTATATTAAGTGCACGAAGTATGTATTTTTAATGTGTGAGATGTCAATCGAAAGCACATTTCGCAGATACTTCTCGCACAGTGACAAAATAACCTAAAAATCTATGTGCAAAAATCACGTAGTTTATACATTGTTATTAGAATAAAACAAATTACTGTTAGGATGCGAATCAAATGAATAAGTCAACTGACTGTACACCTTTAAAGAATATTTAGTAGAAAATAATATGGATCTAATAAATATAAATTTTTTATTTCAAATTTAAACAAGCTGTTTGCTACGTTACCAAAAAAAATTGTGTGAATATATGTGCGTGTTTGTAAATAAGGATGCAGTAAATTTCTGCGCCTACACTTTAAATGAGACATGTTTCAGAATTCCTGTGTCCAGTAATCCAAAATTACTGTTGACAAATATACGTTGGCATAACAACCACTCTCAAAATAAAAATATTTCCGGAAAGTTAACGGTGACCCATATTACAGTTTTTCTTAAACTTCAAAGTAGAATAGTTTAAAATCTAAAAACACGAATAATTAAACTGGAAGCCTATTTTTATAGTAAGTAAACCTAGTAAAATTATATTCCTTAACCTATTTTGACTTACGCTACGGGCAGTAGAATGCGAACAATTCGTACTCACCTAAAACAAAGAAAATCGGATTAAACAAACGAAACAATAAAAAGTAAATATTCAACTGACAGGAAGCAATAAAAAATCAGCTAATGAATATCAGATTATCAAACACGAAAGTATAAAAAGTAACCCAATTAAAAGCTCCCGATCTAAATATCTGTGTATCCCGCTTTACGATACCCAGTAAGTCAAAAGTTACGATTAGTTTTATGACCCGAGAGAGACGTAGCACCAACATCGCATGATACAAAAACTCGTAAAATATTAATTACTTCAAATTAATTCACTCTTCCTAAATACCTCAACAGGGAGGTACAGGAACAAATACATAAAAGTCTAATGTGGTTGGCACATGACATCCTTGTTGCTACAGTTCACTGATAAGTATATTATCAGGAAAATACGTGTTTGTAGTTACCACTGAACAAAATAACAACAGTTGGACAATGTTGCAATTTTATCATTTATAATTAAAAAATATTTCTTGTACTAACGTCAACGTGTGTATTACTTATAATTCCATAACAACATAAGTCGTAAGTTTTTAATAACATTTACCGGTTTCAGGATATTAAGCTTTTGTTTACATAGACAAATTTAAGCAGGCTTACTAAGTCATAATTATATATCATGTATACAAGTCAGTATGGTAAAAATATTTCCGTACAGATTTAGCAAAATAACGTGGGACAATTGAATAATATAGCTGTCATATTAATATTAACCCATACTAACTTGATCACGAAAACGTTACTCACAAGAGAATTTTATAAAATTTTACAAAACTTAAGTAAACCTACAGAGATAGTGTTATTTCAAGGGGTCAACTTTTTCGATGGTTTTAGGTACAAGGTATAAAGAAAAGAGTCGATTGAAGATGAAACAGGCAGCGGAATATCTTCATCTTCAAGAACTGAAGAAAATGTCGACAGAATCAGGGATCTTGTGAATTCAGTTTGTCAGTTGACAAAACTAAATGATTAGGGAAGGGCTAAATTTGATTCACACCACTGGTCTTCAGATTTTGACTAATACATTGGGGATAAGAAAAATCTGCGCAAAATGGTTTAAAAAAATGAGATTTTGGCCATTTAAAACATTCCTATGGCTCCTCAATCTCCTTATTCGCCTGACTTGAGTTCTTGTGACTTTTTTCTGTTCCCGAGATTGAAAACTTACCTCAATGTAATTCATTTCGGGACATTTCAAAACATTTAAACGGAAGTAACCGATCAGCTGAAGATGATTCCAGTATCTGAGTTCCAGCACTGCCATGAGGATATGAAGAAGGGGACAATATTGAATTGTAATTCTATTCAACAATTTTTGGAAAATCAGTCTTATATTACTTCATTTACACACCTCGTGCCTTGGCACGGCCCTGGTTGCATATAATGTTATTTGTCTTATTTGATTTAATACAAGAGAAAAATGTAATAAGCAACACAGTACTAATACCTAATACGACCTAATACAAGTATTCTCGTACGGAAACATTAATTTCGGCTACGCAAGCTCCACCTCACTTCATACATCTTTTTTTAATATAATATTTGATAAATCCAGGTAATAACTGTGAGTAAATAATGAAAAATTGTGTATGAAATATACTCCTAATCGAAAAATTATAAATCACAATAATTAGAAATTATGTAGCGGCGTAAACTGCAGATAAAATATCTCCCCTATAAAATTAAAAACCATGATCCAAATTTTGATTAACATCCATATAAATCGTAAACTTTACCACAATGTATCGCCATAAAAAATTAATAAACTCCCGAATTCCGTATCACAGAATCGTAATTCGCTTTAACCGTTCATTAAATCTATCCAAACATAAAAAAGAAAATTAGATACCACACGAATTGGACGTAATGAAACACCAGCATAAATATTTCATCGCGAAGCCCAAAGGCATGCGCAAACAGAGGCCAAGTTATCAGTCAGTCTTCCAACACGTATCAGATTTACGGGATGGTTCGAAATTGTTTTGTCACTGTTAAAATCAAAATGAAATTTATCGTCTCCGGTTCCTTGGAAAAAACTAGTGTATGTTGCTGCTTGTTTTATTTTAAGTTCCGGATGTGAGAGTAAGAAATAAAATGCGTAGAGTGTGAGCCAAATAAATTTCTCGGCGACTTTAAAATTCTTTTGTCGCCATATACTTCTTCCTCTTGATTTGAAAACTACTATTGTGTATTATCGCAACAAGAAGACTTATGTTAATGTTTATATGTTTTCTCTATGTGTCATATACATTCCGAAACGATGCTGTAATACACTGAAAATTTATTGATAACACTTCATATTAATCCAGCAATGAATTACTAGATAGAACAGGGTCTGAATAGTTTGTGCGCGCGTTTTTCAAATATGAGTGATTTTTTTCTTTAGTGCTTTATTCACACCATGACAAGTTGTGGTTTCGCAGAGTTTGGTAAAAGATTCAGCACGAGTTGAATAGTTTTTATTATGTGAAAACAAGTGACATATTTTATATTTCTGCTGATTTTATTTAGAAGACTCGGTAGTGTATTCATCACTAAAATGACATTTATCAAACTTATTACATACATAATATTATGGATATAATAGTTCTAATCGGATGATGCTCTAATAATTTTTTATTCGAATGTCAAAAAGTGATGTTTTTACTTCTTTGTACAAAGTAAAGGAAATATTGTACTTGCAAAAAAAAAACGGTTTTCAGTACGTTTGTACGTATCTCACATAACTCTAAAATGGTTAGACATATAATGTTGAAATTTTGTATATGGGCTGCTATAACATCTAATTGTGCTGCTTCTTTTTCATTGCAATCGGTAGTGCCGAAAGGGCACTTTGCCTGTTGTGTTTTTTGGATTTTTCGTAGAACTCAAAAACAAGTAGCCGTAAAATGTGTCAAGTTTGTTTATAGAATTTTTATAACATCTAGGGATGCATCTCAATTTTTGGTTCCAATCGGGCTTTTCAAAAGGGCAGTTTACTTTCGGCAGAAACTTATTACAAATAATAATTTAGCTGGCTTCTAAGTTTTGTAGGAGCCATTTGATAATAAATTGACATGGACAACTATCAGAATAAATTCGTGAAAAATATGTACGAAATAAATTAAAACAATATCTCTTTGCAAGTTTTTTTTTTATGTAATGCAATAAGGAATAGTAACAAACCTTTTAATATAATTTTCAAAAGATGCTCCATTTCGAAAAGAAGTTCGAAGATATGAAACGAATAGAAATAGAAGAATGATTAGCCGTAAAATGATCTCACTATCAAGTGAAATAAGCAGCAAAAAAAATTGATAATTTAGTGTACAAGAAAGTCTTTTGGAAAAATATTTGTACAAATAGCATATCGTTAATGTTTCATCTCGTTGCTTGGTATTTTAAAGTAAGCAAAGAACAGAAAATAGCCCGAAAATATTTAAATTATTCTAGTGAAAATCATTAAATCCGTTTGGAAGAAAAAATATTCTAAAGAAAGTCTGTTAAATCTTCTATTACTTCAAGTAATGTACACTAATAAAATGATAATACTTAGTATTTTGCTTCTTTTAATGCAGTTTAATTTCTTTTTGACACATTGGAATAAAAAAATAATGTACGATAAACGAATTCTTTGTATCTTAAATAACCATTAAATAGTGCTTCATGAATCGTAATCTGTGGTACAACTAGATGGAAAAAGAAATCAAAAACCTTAAGTACTTGTTTCATGACAAGTTTTATTTGCATTTTAGTGACGTAAATATCCATGCTATACCCTGTAGCAATACGCGTTTAAAAATAATACATTTGAAAACTAGATAGAACAAGGTATCAAGTATTTGAAGTACTTGTTTCATGACAAAATTAACTTGCATTTTAGTGACGTACATTTAAAAATAATACATTTAAAACGAGTTGATTTGCGGTTCAGTGTCCAGTTCCACTACTGCAGTGGCCGTATTTCACAGTGTGGTTACTTGCTGCACTCTCTTGAGACGCGTCTCGACGCTGACGCCGACGCCACACACCGGGTATTTATAGAGGCCGACGCCGTAGGAGGATAAGGAAGTGATGAGCGGAAACGGCGGCTACTGAAAGACGAGGCTAAAAATGCCACAATCATTGTCTTTCTTATTACACTTTCATATATTCTCTTATGCCAAACCAACATTCTTACAAACAAAACAGCAAATTTATCTGTCCTTCGAATGAGACAACCTCTCTGCCAAGATACAAGGTCGAGGGTTATAATTTTGCCAGACACGAAAACTAAATTTACTTAACAAGATTTACAGCAGAAAAATCAGTAGACTAGTTTTTGTTCAGCGTTTCATGCGTATAGGTAATTTACCACGTTTACATAAAAATTATAAAACTTTGCTACAAGTTACATGTCACGTCAAATCAAAATGGTTTATTTCTTAAAATATAATGAAAAATAAAATCTTCGAAACAATAATTTTAGATTAGGTGAAGAAAAAGTCATTTATTTTACCATTGTGTCCGAGTAATAAATTTAGTGTTTTTTTTTTTCACTTATCTGTGAATTTAAAGTGATTGTGATCACAGTTTGTTGTATGGTTAAAATCAGGAATTTTCGTTACTAATCGGAATTTTTTAGTTAAACTGTTTCTTCTAAATTACAATGTGATTTGTGATTGCTACATTCATATCTGTGAGTTTAAAACGTGCTTATGATCACAATTTTTGTACGGTTAAAAAAGGAAATTTTCGACAAATGGGTCTTTTCAAAATTATTTATACATAAATAATGCTGTTTATCTAAACATCAAATATGCCCAAAACATGAATTTTATTTTATATTACTACATTAAAAAATATAATTAAAAAGATCAGAATATTTGAATTTTAACCGCGTGACTGAAACAATTCGTGATTGGCTAAGTGCTCGCTTGGATTGAAAAAAAATCACCAATTAAATGCAAGAAACTCACAAAATGAGTAAATATGAGGATTTGTTACTACGGAACCGTTTAACGTATTACAATGTCGAATGGTGACTGTGATCACGATTAACGAATCACAGATAAAATAAAGAGTAGCAATCACGACGTGTGATTTTTCAATAGAATCACTATTATTCGTAAAAGACCGTATTTGAAGTATTTGGTAAAATAAAGTGCGGAAAACAATCTGAATTCATGGGTTAATGTTTGGGAGGAAAATGGTTATAAGAAGTAGCAATCACGACCTGTGATTTTTCAATAGTATTACTATTATTTGTAAAAGACCGTATTTGAAGTATTTGGTAAAATAAAGTGCGGAAAAACAATCTGAATTCATGGGTAAATATTTGGGAGGAAAATGGTTTAAGTGTGTGCATTTTGAAAGGTCCCCGATTGTGCCCCAGCGGCATGCAATTTTCGCTTCTTGGTATCGGCTGATTGCGCGATTAGCATAAACGCCAACCGCCAGACGACAATGGCAGGTTTTTCAACTCGATGATTTGTACCCGTCTACCGCTCGTTTTTCGGATATTTCGCTGTCGTGTTGTTTTGTTTCCAGATAATAGTGTTTTTTCCACGAGTTAAGGTGATGTTTTATGTATAGTGCGGGGTTCGAACGCTGTTTTTATTGACAGCTACAAGCTATTCTTCATTATTAAACCGACTGCTGCTGCAGTGGAATGAGAAATGAATATTAATTGGATGCCGACTCTAGGTGAAAACGAAGAAAAAGTGCTAACAATTAAAACTTGCAATGATGGCCTTTTTGCTTCTCGCCTGTTCAGACGCAAATTCCTCCACTCATTTTTTACGAAAAGTGGCAAATGTCGCAATCAAATCAAAATAAATGATTACCATTGACGTTCATACTTCACTCCAGTACTCTGCTGCCATTATCCACAATTATTTATGTGGCACAAAAAAATCGCGACTTATTACTTTTTTATAGATAAGAAGTAAACTGCTTTTTTTTCAAGTTTTGAATGAAACTAATTGATATATAATTGAAAACACTCAGATTTGAATTCGGGTTTTTAGAATTGCAATGTGTCGCACCAATTTTTAATAATGGTAATGACATATTATCTTAAAAACGTACTTTAACACAGTGCCACTGTGACAGGGGTGTCATGTAAAAAAAATAAAGTGAAGGAACCGAATATTTATTGATATTACTAGTTTCGTGGAATTAGAAAATTTTGGAGATGATTATTAGCATTTCTAAATAGTACAGAGAAAGATTTGTAGGGATATTTGACAACCTAGAAGTAAAATACTTTGATTGCACAGAGCATTGAATTGAAGTATGGTTGTAATCAATTATTTTTTAATATTTTTTTTCTTAAATTCGTATTACATAGAACAGAAATGATAAAGTTAATATTTTTTATTTCATAATGTAGTAATTAAATATATGTTTTTATTTATTTCAGTTCAAAATTATTTGATTTGATGTCCAGTGAAAGATCAAGAAAAACGTTAAAAATCAGAAAAAGATAATTATTATATTATAAAATAAATAAAAATGACTTATGTAATACGAATTTAATAAAAAAAAATATTATAACCATATTTTTATTAATGTTTTGAACATGCGTGTAATCAAAGTATTTCACATCTATATCATATCAATATCAACACAAATCGTCCTCTTTGTATCATTTAGAAATGCTGGTAATCATCTACAAATATTGCTAATTTCACAAAATTAGTGGAGTTTTCTTTGGAACTAAATAATATACTTAATTCTTTTTATGAATTGAGACTGGAGTTAGTTTGACATCTCAGAATCTTCACAAGGGTATAGTGGCTAATAATTTTCTTGAATTTTGCTGTAAAGAATAGAGGATTTACTTTCCAGACAGTTCTATAACACCACTGATTCAACAGACATGCGAAATCATTGACATCGACGTGATTCGAATTTGGACTTCGAGAACATAAGCTGGTAGAAGTAAAAGATTCTATCTTCTTTAATAATTTTTATTGTGGGGTAAAGGACCCCTTCTATCTACGGGTTGAAAGATGTGCTGATATGTTTATTTAGCGTTAAGCGATAAAAATAGTGACACGCTATTTTGTTGACAATGCAGTGGCTATCATGGACGAATTGGCGCGAAGGAAACGCCGTGATAGGATCTGTGAAAGAAAAGTTTGTTGATATTGATTAAATGTAAATTCGCGATGAGGCTCGGGTAACCTTTAGTTCTTGTAAGGCCGAAGACCTCTCTGAGATGGCTTTTGTTTAGGTGTTGCCCCAGGTTAATTAACAGTTTATGCAAGTTCCGTACAAGATCAGCTTTGTCTGCCGACACCTTTCGCCAAACATTCTTCCTTCCATGCCTGCCGACATATTTCATACTTTACACAACTATTTTCAATTCTTTCTCTATCTACATCAATGTTCACGTCGGTGAAACTATTTTGCATTTTTTTAGCCTTACACCGATCAGTGTAAACGTTAACTTAATACAGTAGGAACATAACAATCAAACTCCGTTGACGTCACCGATTGTTTCGATTTTAAGTATCGCGATTCGGTAAAGTAACTCGATATTTCTTTAATTTTAGAGGTTATTATTTCAATTGATTTTTATATTTCATTGTTTTTCAAATCGTTTTTTTTTTTCAGAGCTTAACATTTTTTTGAAATCTTTGAAAATACAAATATGGGTCATAAAATATACCACTTGCGTTAAATATTTGCACTTACACATCGCTTGGTTAGTTAATCCTAAAATAGAACCTCACGCTGTAAAATACAACTTACTGCACTTATAATCTAAATAACTTTCCGAATCAATTTAACTATTTAGATTCTAAAATCTTCTATCTACCTCTGGAAGACTTTATTTACAGTGTGTGTCCAAGATTAACAAATAAATTATCTAAGAAACTTTTAAATTATAACATAAAAACAATTAGTAGTAATAAACGTAAATTGGGAAAATATTAACTGTAACTCCATTTCCATTGGGCAAACCGGCAGAAGTTTCAAATTTAGGATAAAAGAACTTTTAGTTTCCATTAAAAAATAAAAGTTTTCTACGGATTGCATTGCATTCAAAATAATAAAAATTTTGAGTGGAATCTGAAATTCTACATACAACTAATAAAGGTGCTGGATTGAATATTTTAGAAATGTCAAAAGATTAGCAAAGCAATGAATCTTAAGAAAATTTTAGTTAAAGACTAGATACTAAATCTGTAATCCATCCATAAATAAGTGAGTTTTAATGTTTCCTTGTAAAAGTTCAAGATGACTGTCCAAACGTCGTTCTTTTGTTTAATAAATAACTGCAAAAAAATAATGTATACCTATACTTATTGTTAATTAATAGAATGTTTTTAAAAATGTTCTCATTTGATCCAACACTTCCTCCGGTATATCCGAAGTACGTTAATATACATGTCCGTTACATCGAAGTTCTACTGTAATTGGTAAAACTGCAACTTATTTGCTTTAATGTATTTGTAGGTGACATTGCATTATGTTGTTGCAATATTACCTGTTTGGATTTTCGGAAAAAAATGATGTTTTATAATTTTATTTCTGTGACTGCCACCAATTTTGTAATTGTCTAAATTTCAATTAAAAAAAAAAGGATTTTTTTTTTCTATTTACTAGCTGGTTGTGCTGTGGTAGGTAATAAGTATGTGTTGGAATGTGTATTGGATGTAAGGTGAAACTTGTGTAAAACTGTTGCATTTGAATGAAGTGGAAATCCGGTGCTGGTTGCAAAGTTCCCGTTTCGGTTTGGTCGGTTCGGGAAACCAGCGCTGGGAACGATACTGCGGTAACTCTCGGCTCAATCTCACCCGCACAGATTTACAACCACCGACGATTTCTTCATCTACATCTTCAACATCCTAATCATCTCTACCCAACCTACAAAATGGGGAAACATTTCACTACTGCTGTAAGCTTAGTTGTTTTATTTGACGTTTATTTCAAGTTAAAAAAATCTGATGTGTTCAACACAACACCTCCCGCCACTGTAATAATATAATCTATATAAGTTTTTCAATACCTTTAATTTGTAGTTTTAAAAGTAATGTGTTATTGCAGTTAAGAATATTTTTAATTCATTTCATACCAAAAATTTCCTTCATAAAATTTGTATGACCAATATGACAGCTATTTTTGACGTTACTAAAACCGAAACTGAACTTACCTTGATTCACGCATGCAAATATATTCCTTATATATTTCTTACATCTTTATTAATTTTACAATAAAACTACTTCATATTTACTTATTTTAACTTTTAAACTTACTTACATTAAATTTGACATCATATGTCAAATTTTGTGAACATATGAATAACTCATCTTGTTTATCGAAACTCAGCTAGTTATTTTAAATAAATTATTAATTAACACCTAGATTCATAATAAAAGATTAGCTACTAACCTGGAATCATCTCTACTCAACCTACAAAATGTGGAAACATTTCACTACACCTGTAGACTTAGTTGTATTACTTCACATTTATTTTAACTTAAAAAACGATCATTTATTTCAAATAGAATATTAATTAACTTAATTAGCATCCAGATTCATAAAAAATATTAGCCACTAACTCAGATTAGTTATACCTTTGTTAACATACTAAATTGCTAAACTAACTCCAGTCCCAATTAATAATAATTAATTAATTAATTAATTAAGTATATTATTTAGTTCCAAAGATATCTCCACTAGCTTCGTGAAACTAGCAATATTTGTACATGATTATCAGCATTTCTAAAATATACAGAAGAAGATTTGTGCTGATATTTGGCAACCTATATGTGAAATACTTTGATTACACGTACGCGTAAAGCATTCATTGAAGTATGGTTGTAATCAATTTTTAAATATTTTTTAAATTTCGTTTTACATGGAATATAAACGTTAAGGTTAACCTTTTTTATTTTGTAATGTAGTAATTAAATATAAGTATTTACTTAATTCAATTCAAAATTATTCAAAATTATGATTTTTACAATATGCAGTGGAAGATCGAGATAAACGTTAAAAATCAGAAAATAAAATAATTGTAACATTATAAAATGAAAAAGATTAATTTTAACGGTTCATGTAATACGTATTAAATAAAAAAATATTAAAGTTAGTGATTATAACTATACTTCAATGAATGCTTTGCGCATGCGTAATCAAAGTATTTTACTTCTGTATCATACACAATAATTAGATTTATTCGACTGGAAAATTAGTAAAATGAAAGTAATTTTGGAGTAGCAGCCATTTAATTACACTTATTAGTACATTTTATTAAATGACTGTTATTCTAAAGGTACGTTCCTTTTAACAAATATTAAGATAAATATAATTAAACAGGTTTTTCTTATCGTGATCTAAGATGATAACCAAAATTTTAGTAAAGCAATATTTATTTGCATACTAAGCTTTAAAAGTAGTACAATATTTTTTTTACAATCGAACACCATATTTAACCAGTTTTATTATTTTGATAGGTTATATTTATATTTTTGATCTACTTTATTTTATAATATTTTAAAATGATCTCTAAGACATGCTTCTGAATTTCTATCAATAAATGAAGTCAAGAAAAACTAGATCTTTCAGATTGATCATAAACAAAGTTTTTTATTTCATTTTCGCCTTGTTAATTTATTTTTTCTTTGAGTAATATTCCCCGACAAGTCAATAATAAGGCGGAATAATGAAATTGTCTGTAGTTTTCGTCCGTGGAAATCGTATTAATTGGCGTGATTATAATACAAGGCCTTGACATTTGAATTTATAAAACATATTGGGGACGTAAAGTAGAAATCCCTTGATATTTAATGAATTGATTTCCATAATTTAGCTGGAACGATATAAATTCAGGTTATTATTCGGCTTTTATTTCTAATTCTTATATTACGGGATTTGTGATTAACGTTATTAATACTGAGTTGTGAGCTAGGCAGCGGATTAGTTGCTTCGATGATTTGTTCATTAATAAAATAAAGATTATACTTAGTCAGTTTAACATATAATCTTTTTAACATGTTTATTTATTACAGAAAACACGGAAGAGGTCTTTGACCGGGTATATTAGTGGCCATTTGCATTTCTTTTTCACAATGTTTTAAAAAGAACCAGCAGTGGATTTCAATCATTCGAGTTGATTTTCAAATTAAATAAAAAGTAAGTACTAAGAGTTCGAAACCTACTACAAGCTGTAGGTCCCATGTCGAAGCTACAGCTAACAACTTTTGACATTAGGATCTTCATTTCCATTAGTGTATTCATGTAAAAATGCACTGAAACGTTGTTCCTGTACTTTAAGAAGGTTGGAACGACGTTCCGGTACTTTCTGGAAGAAAGATTTATTCCAACAACTAAACAAACATACGAACCGTTTTTACTTCCTTGTACAAAGTAAAGGAAGTATTGTAATCGCGAAAAATTTCACTTTTCAGATTTTGAACGTAAATATACATTTTGACTAGTATCGGCGTGACTTCTTTGCCTAAGAATGTATTATGTGCGTACAAATATATGTATGAACGTAAAAATGATTAGTCGTAGAATGTTGAAATTTTGTATATGGGGCTGCCGTAACATTTAATTGCGCACCTCTCTTTTTTATTGCAATCGGCAATGTCAAAAAGATACTTTTGTTGGTCATCTTAGGGGAGGTTTTCCAATGTCCTAATAAGTGTCTGATAAGTCTCTGGAAAATTAATCCTCATGGTAACCACGAATTTAGATTTTTCAATATCTTATTAGCGTTACCAAGATGATAAATCATAGATGACAGGAGGATAAACTATCAGCTAGTTTATAGTGCCGATAAAATTTTGTCAATAGGATAAATTTACGAAGTTGGTCTGAATATGGCCGAATGTAATAGTAAAAAAGCGTATATTTCTGACAACTTACATCAGTTTTTCGATGCGATATATTTTTCTTAACCGATGTTTAAGCTAACTGGCAATTTAACGAGAGGTGGAAAAAGCGGCCCTAAAAATTAAAATTATGGATAGTCTTTAATTTTTTATAGATAGTGAAGTCAACCCTATCGATACCATCATTATTACCATTAGCAAACTGGCACCTTTTTTTCTAAAACAGTTGATGCGTTGTTCCATAATGTCGTCCTCTGAATGTAACGATTCAGTTTCTCTGGAAGATTCCTGCACTCCGTCGTTGATGCCTCGTTCCATCTAGGAATGCGGTGGCACGATGATGTCGGTGAGTGAAGGTAATGTGCGGTGCATTTTTGCCGCGAATGCTGTGCGGTTAATGATGTGGCGCTGTGACAGCGTCGCCTGCAATATCGCGTGCACCGCCGCCGGATGTTGCGGTTAAATTACGCTTGTTACTTGACACCCAGAGACACAGCCTGCTTGGCCAAGGGACGCAGACGCAATACCAAACCTGCCTGTTGTTATTGTCAACCGTCACGTGGAACTACATTCGCGTTTGTTGTCGAGGATGGAGATTTGTTACAGGTTTCTAAAAGGTTCTTCTGTTTAACAGTTTACATGACTTCAGTAATAGTAAAGTAACCTAAAAATGGTGATAATAACAATAATTGACCGACATAGTTGAATGTGTGATTAACACCTACGAGTATATACGCAACTCGATTGTCAAGGCATGAAAAATCATTTTGGACGATTACATTCCAAGAAATTCCATCGCTGAACGAAACTGCGTTAAACGAAGTAATCTTAAAGTGTAAAGAAAGGGGATAAGTGAAACAGAACATAATATAAGTAAATTATCTGGAGACTGTGGAGGCGTTTTCAATTGATGTCCACAATTATACAATAACTATTCTAGAAGTTTATGTGTAGTATGTTTGGAATCCTAAAATTTCGTCCACATACCCTTCGATAAAAATTTAGTTTCCCACTCCTTCTGCCCTATTACAGTCCCATACAAGTATATATTTTTTGTTTTTATTTGTTCATTCCTCCTTTTCTAAACAATAATTCGTCCATCTAATCCAAACTGATTTATTTTGGTTCATCTGATCAATTACTGAGTTTCAGCAGATTTCAGAGTGGATTACATATTTAAAAAAAGAAAGCGCAAAGACGTGCTTCATCCATTGCAAAAATATCTTAGTAGTTGAGAGGTTGTTAAACATTAGAGGAAAAATAGCTAACACCATTAGGGTACTGATTATCTGTCAAACTACTCAAAACAGGTGTTGCGAGTTCAAATCCCGCATAGACATACTTGTATGTTATGTGTATGTCTTTTATTTCATCGTAACAATTGAGCAGTCGTGTAGGTATAGAGGAAAAAGATAACAACAGTAAAGGTGTAAATGATTGTGTTTATGAACATATTTTTTTGCATTGTGTGTATTACAAAGTAGATTGTTTTACGCACTAATTCTTAACAAAGTTAAAATGTAAAACATTAAAAATGAATATCCGTATGCATTATCACTTGCACAGTTGCAACAGAAACAAAACGCTACAAACTTTCTTTGTAATACGATTATAATTCTCTGTGCAATTAAAAATTTCACAAACAACGGTGTAGGAAATAAAGGTCGCCAGCTCGGGACTTTTTTGGTTTCATTGGCGTTAAATGTTTTCTTTAGTGCCTCGCCGGTATTGTGTCATTACAGATTTTTACTCTTTCATATAATTAAAAAGCTTTCTCTTTCGAACATTTTAATATCATGCGAACAAGGGTTTGCTCGTTTTTGTTTTACGTCGTGATTTAATCTTCTTAGTTTAGAAAAAGAACAAAATTCCTGGATGCAATTTTTGTTTTTCTAATTCCTTTTGTGGACTCGTCATGAATTTTAGGTTGATAACCCTCAACATTCTCTTGTTTGATTTTTATGCACTTGGTAATTAATATGATAAATGATTCTACAACTCGAGTTTAAAACTTGAAAAGATTATGATGTCCGGAATAACATCTTCAACCACGGTTGTTACATAATGATAGTTTTCACGAAATCATATTATTTCCTTCAAATATGACGTTAATCTGTAATCAATCTTTCTTCCTCCGTATGTTATAATTCATTTCAGATAGCTATTTGTGCACCTAGGCATTACCGTTTTTACCACGAAGCAATAAAATCAGAAAAACAGACAATCTTCCTTACTTAATAATATACTTGTACATAGGGGTATTTTTTTAGTTAACAGTTAATTCAAGGTTTTCTAGGTAATGGCTTTTAAAGAAGTTCTTATCGTAAATCAGTCTTCCAGTAGTGAGTGTTTAATGTATCTAAAATTTTAATGAAATATGAAGTATTTAAATATGAAATTTAAATAAGAGTCCTAACATTAAACACCTAAGAAAGAACTACGCAAATATTGTAATCGTAAGTTTGAATTTTATTTAGTTACAAAAAAAAAACATTTTAAAATTTATAACATGTAAACGATACGGATATTTTCTTCTTATTTATATCTAGTTCGAAGGATATTAGAGATTTTCTGAGATAATTTTTAAATAGACCATAATTGTCATTCTTTTGACTTTAATTTATAAATTGTGTTGAATATTTTATTTGAGGATTATCATTAATTATTTAACGACTATTTACCTCTGTATTTTTCGTAATAAAACATCATTTTATTGCGAATTTGTTTTATTTTCTGTTTACTTGATTGTCAAATAAAAACTCCATATACTTATTTGTTGCTGAGTTCTGTAAGTTTTGACTGCAACATTGAGAGTTAAATATGTGGAGGTTTTATGGCATCACTTAAATTTTTATTATGTGCAAAAGTAATTTGACTTTCATTACTACTTGAGCATAACCGGCTAAAGTACCTGCTATTGGCGAACACATAAACGTTTTGGATATAGTTTGTACTAGTGCTATACTCGCATTAAATTTACCGTGGCTCCATAACGCCCAAATCAGATCACACTTCACACTTTTATTACCCTCTGCAGTTTGTTATTCATACTACGAAACGAATCCAAGGAAATTGAACAACACTGGAATATGAAAAGGGAACACAACCGAGAACACAACGAAACACAATGTGTTAAATATGAATCATTATTTTGTTCGAAAAATAATTGACAAATAATAATACCTGATGGGCAAGGATGACTAAATTGTTTGGAAAAATTCAAATTAAATTCAATTCCCTGTGTTTATTACAATTATTACACAAATAATGTGTGCCTCAGTAGTCCTCTGTAAAGGACCCACTGTTTATAGTGGATTCCGTACCATCTTGGAAACAGCGGTATTTTTATTTGATTAAAATTTGGCGACGCTGAGATTTGATCCACAAATTCCATTCTTTACTCAATTCGAGAAGGAGCATACTGTTAACTGATTCAAAAGCACGAAATTATAGGTTCGTTGTTGTTAGATAATCGATGACAAAAAAATGCGATTATTTTCATTTCCATAACGTGAATATTCTATTTTAAAAAATAATAATAAAACAATTAAAGCAACCTTATGACACGTGTGATAATTTCCCTAGAGAAATTATCAAAAGTAATATCACAAGACCTCCTGATTTTTCTAATAAACTTTTATTTTTCACGATTTTTTTTAAAAACAAAAAAAGAATACTTAAATATCAAAGTTTATCTGAGAAAATCATAGGTGGTGTAATATTGATAAGAAAACTTCCAAAAACAATGCAAAATGATACAATTAAATTATATTATTATTTTGAAATGTTGATTAATCATAATGCCAACTATAAATAATAATCATTATTTATTTACTTGGGGTAACGGAATTCTATCAGAATAACTCCTGTTCTCATTGGTTGAATTTTTAAGTGTTTTAGATCACGATGTGTTAAAAACTAGTCTTTGAATTTTATCACTGAGATAAGTGATCTTTATACATGGATTCGATTGGTTATTTTTTAAGAACTGTCATATAATTTTTTGTTTGTCATATTTACATTGTTACTAGTGTTGCTAATGGAAATAACACTTATTGGTATAACAATTTCGAGCGTTGTCATTAACTGATTTTCATAAGAATTGTATTCTCATATTAATACATTGTAGAATGTGAAGCAATGTGGTGAAAACATCAGATTTTTTTTATATATGACCATTTCGTGTGTGGAAAACTTAGGGGTAGTTTGTGTGCGAAATAAACGTGAATATCCGCGAAGAGTTTGGAAAAGTTGAAGGTTGGAAATTTGAGAAATTGGAGAGAAAATTCCAGGGTATAATAATAACAATACAATTTAGAAGCCGGATAGATCATATAAGATCCTTGGGTGGCGATAAAAAGCTTGAGAAAGAAGTTAAAGAATCATGGAAAAACATCAAACAGGGTCACAGGAAACAAAAAATCACCTCGACCCTCCATCACGGCATATGCAAACACGGTGGGCGGGCAAAAACAGCCCGGCCCTGTAATATATTCCCACAATTAAAGAGCAGGTTATTTAGAGCTGACCCGGCCCAGAAAAAGCTTCCCTCTGCCGAAGCTCACTCGCTGATGCTGACACTGGCAAAAAGCGCTTTTATCACTCTCGCTACAACGTGCTAAATTTTCACCGCCTTGTTTACTACTGCTAACAAGTAAACAACCACCACTATTTCATTTTCAACACAAATCGCTACTTACAATAATCAGCGTTATTTAATCTAACAAATATCATACACAGCACTCAGCTTATTATACATTTACCAAAGGTAACTTGCCCAACATCCTACTTGCAGTGGAGAGTGCATCACAAGGATCATGTATATGGAAGATATAAGTGACTCCTAATAAGTGCCTTTAAGCGATAAAGAAAATTAGCACACCTAAGAAAGGGTAATAAGAAATAAGTGATATATTTATTTATATATCTGGGTTCGGATCTCTGTAAAGGCTTGAATTTTTAATAGATTTATCAATTTTGATTCCAAGTTCATAATCATCAACAACATCATCTAGGGCACAATATTCCTAAATGAAACAGAGCTTTAAGAACCTAAGTTTTAGCGATAAGCTTTACTTCTATTGTACTAAGATAGGTTGTTAGGTTGTCAGCCTACAGTCTCTAAAATGGACCTACAGTGGGTTCCGAATCACTCGGACACACCTGTTCTTTTTTTTATTTATTTGGTTAAAGTTTGGCGACGATTGAAAAATATTTATTGTCATTTAAAAAATGTAATAAATACTGGGTATGAAATATAAATTTTATTAATACGACAAAAAATAAGACATTAATAAAAGCAAGATTGTTTTGTAGATACATCATTTAAAATATTGTGTACTAAAAAATAAAAAAAATGGAGAGAAAAAGTTCTGGAGCGAAGATTTAAAATTCTTGTTTTTTCGTTTTCTTCATTTTTATCCAAATTGTTAGAAAAAAGTTATTTACGGAGAAAACATTTGTTTATGTAATTTTTTCGAAATATCCTCAAAAAATATACTTTTTTAAGTGCAACTTTGTGGGAAAATATCTTAGGAACAAAAAGAGATAATTAAATTCTGTTTGAAAATTTGAGATTATCAAAATAAAACAATATTCGAACCAAAAATAATTTTTCTCGCCTCCGTCCCATTTTGACTAGTATTACAGAACTCAAAATCGTCCAAAAACTCTTGTTTGTCGGCCTAGGTCATACAAACCTACAGTGCATAAAATTTTAAGCAATAATAATATTTCTTTAATAAATTAAAAGTATCATCCGCGCAAAAAATCTTGTGTATCACACGCCCAGAAACTCTTTTGAGAGATCTCGCATTATTTGCAAAATAAGCTCGATCTCGCACAAGTTTCTGGACTAGGGATACAAATAACTATTTTGGTGTTTCTTAAGGTTCAACCATGTTTTAAATTTTCCCAAAACATGTATTTATGTCATAAAATCAAATTTTCTTAAAAACATAAATTGAGAAAAGTGCTTGAAAATATTTTTCCGGGAACTATTTATGGAGGTTATGTTTATTGAGGAGTGTATTAATAGTAGGCGATTTAACAAGGCACAAGGCTGATATTTCCCACGGAAGAATCCCGCTTCCCATTTTCCGCTCTATTTGCCGGCAAGGTCGCCGCTGTTGTGATTGGTTTTTCACTGGATGTTATGACGGCGGCAACACGCTCGCTCTTCTTAATTACAATCATAACGATCTTTTCCTGGCCGCAGAGAAATGTGCGTGAAATTAATCAAGCAGCTCACTGTCATGCTAATGTGTTGTGTCTTTGTGTAACGCCCTGCCTGCACATTCAATTGGATTCATTTCAACTTTTTCTCGCTATGTTTTGTTACAATTATGGAAATTAATTGACGTACTAACACTCAGACGGGCTTTGTTTTCTGAATAATTAACTTCATAATTATTTTCACACTTCTTAAATTTTAAGTTACGGAATATTACAATGAACCTTCTTTCTTTCCAACCAACAAAAAAATTATTACTGTTTTAATTATAAATAAAAATAAAATAAAATAATTATATATAAAATCGTTGAGAATATATGTATACTTTTAAAATATCCACAAAAAATCTGATGTGTCCAACACATTACCTTCCGCCACTGTAATAATATATTATTCTATATACGTTTTTCAGTACATTCAATTTGTAGTTTTAAAATTAGTTTGTTATTGCAGTTCAAAATATTTTTAACTCATTTCATATCTAAAATTTTCTACATAAAATTTGTATGCAAAAAAACATATATTTTTGGCGTTACTATAATCGGAACCGAACTTACTTTGATTCACGCATGCAAATATATTCCTTATATATTTCTTGCACCTTTATTTTTACAATAAAACTACTTCATATTTACTTTATTTTATCAAATTGTGTGATCATATGAATAACTCATCTGTTTTATAAAAACTCCTCAGCCAAAACGATATATTAAATTATTATCATTTATATTTTTTTCTGTTTAGTTAGAATAATGTAAATGTAGTTATGCAGATCGGTAGAAAATTAAAAATCTTTACATTTAATAATAACGTAATTTGCAAAAAAATGGTATTTAGAGATATTTTTTAGGAAAAACGGTATAAAACTTAAAATATTATATTTTTACATGTATCTTATTGGAGTTATCGTGGACGAAAAATCGTTACAGACACATAGATATACAGTCACACAAACACATGGACACACACACATACGAACATAAAGACATCAAGGTAAAAATATTAAAATCGTATTCTAGGGACCCTAATTCGTACTCATTGTTGAAAACGCACGGAGAAATTTGACCAAAAACAATACCTCCCTTATCTATATATTGATAGGGAGGTAAAAATATATTTTTTAAAGTGCAACTTTGAGGGCAAGTAGCTCAGGAACGAGAAGAGATAATTAAATAATTTATAATTATTGTATCGAGATCTATCAAAATACATAAAAAAAATTGAAAAATTTAATGGTTTTTGGTATTATTTAATTTGAACTGTCAATAATATTTTTTTAATAATATTCGATTCCGACCAAATTTCTAACTTCAAATTAGATTATTTTGTACTTTCAAAAGGGCTTATTTTTATTTATTTTTTATATTTTTAATAAAAAAAAATTGAACACAAGCACAAGTATCTTTGCACTTATAAGAGGCTAGTTTGGAGATAGCACAAGAGCGTTGATGGTCCACTTAGGCGCGATGGCATAATGAATTGCGTTCGCTCTTGCAGCATTTTTAATTGCACGTAAAGTAATCCGGGCGTCTCTTGTGCTATTGATAATGCAGGTGGATATTAAACTGGGAATGTTTTGATAGAAGCCGCGGTAGCTCACGGATGAATACATTGTTACGCGAGGATTTATGACCATGCTCGGAATAATTATTAAATGGGAGATGAACGCGCACTCGAGGTTGCGGATTCACTTTATAGGTGCACGGGAAATTATTCCAATCTGCACTGCATACAAATATTCCGCCGATAAATTGTTTAGCGCTTAAGGCTGCTAAGTATTTCCACAACACGTGCCGGAATTCGCAATCCACAAAACCGGAAAACCGCGACAAATATCTCAAAAACATAAATATTTGTATGTTACTTACACGTTGGTGTACGATTTGACAAACAGAAGGTACTCACCTAGAACAGAAAAATACAATTAGAAATATTCATTGTTAGTCATCATTGTTAGAACAAATAATACGAAGAAATACAAGTTTTATTTTAGTTGGTAGCAACTGTCTACCATCTTACATGTCCAGGACAAAATTCTTTGTGGCTAAAACATAAATGTTTTACTATCAACCTAATGACTTAAGTATAACTTATTTCTCAATTATTTCTTTCCTTATTCTGCAAGAAATTTGTAAATGAAGACACTTTTCTTATTTTTTAAAGAATTATCAAGCAGCAATATCTAAAAAACTTTTATAGCAAAGATAATTCATTATCATTGTTATTACAATTTTGAATCACCACTTATATGAATGTTTAGCTGGTATTACAATCTTAATTTCAAATTAAAGTTTCCCCGTATAAACTAGGAACTAAGTACGCCACTGGTAAAAAACTCAACGGGGGTTACCTTTTCTTATTGGTTGGTGAAAATATGTACGAAAATGCGTATTTCACGCCGGTTCATTTCTATGTGAGAAGAAATATAATTTACTTTTATTGGCGATATTAGTGGTAGATCAGATCAGTAAAATCAGGTAAGTTCAGTTAAGTTCTATCTAAACTTTTTGTTATACCTCGGCAAGTAGATTACTTGAATTAATATATATTGTGTGGAATGTTATGTGAAATGAAAAATATGTGATTTGGATTCAAAAAAGTAAATGCCAAATGGATTACGATTATTGGTAATGACTCGAACTCAGGTTGTTTGTGTGTTTTGTCTATAAACATTCAAAATCAAGTCTCACAAACAAGTCAACGATAGTCATAATACAGTTAAACTATCCTCACTTAAATTCACAAAGAAACCTAAATTTCTGAGTCATAAATAGGCTAGACAAATTCGAACTCTTTCCAAACAAAAATATTAAGAAAAGTAACCAAAGAATATTAATATAAAATTCAAATCACAGTAATACAATAATAATTATGAAATTTATTATTTTTGTAAAAAAAATATTCTTAGGTCTTTGGATAATACTTTAATTTGGATATTTATATTATTCCTGTAATCCAAACCTGGTAATGGGGTATTCCAAGTTTTTTTCATTTTTTAATATGTTATTCTATGCATAAAAATATTAGACCCGTATTTTTTCTTTCCGCCGAAAGGTTTCAAACACGCCAGAAATAAATTTTTAAAATTTCAATAAATTACGCCCTAGAAAATCAGCCGTGCGTGTGACGTCACAGGCACTGAGAATCAGCTGAGAACATCATTCGTAGGTCTAAGTCAGAGGTGTGGCGCGTTCGAACAAGAGCCAATAGGCTGAAACGAGTGCCTTCTTCGTCACAACAAGGCTGATACTGAATTTTACGTACTCGATTCAAATGCATTACAATTTCATTTTGATATTATGGTATTAAAAATCAGAAAAATAATGATTATATTCACTTTAATATTACTTTTATATGGTAAACAATGATATCCAATAAGAATTTCTTTAAAAGCCGTAGGCTTGGAATACCCCATTGTAGGTATTCTGACAAACCAAAATCAATTTGCAATGCACCACATTAAACTATTCTTCTGTAGTTTTATGGTACATTGCCTATTACTCATTCTATACCAATCCACCAACTTACACACTGTCCAATTCCAGTCTTATCCGACTGAGGATAAAAACCTTGTGAAATTTAGGTTGGGCACCGTATGTGTGACCTTCCGCCTCCCTATCCCAACAATCCCTTGAGCGGCCCTACAGGTTGCTCATTTAATTATGGGTCACGATGCACCGTCCCAGTCTGTGTCCCCGCCTGGCTGCCTGGCTGCCTGGCTGTCTGGCAAGGCAGAGGACCTCGTCTGGCTGCACTGTGAATTTCACACGCCATATGCCACGTACGATGACGACCACCACTCATTCACTGCACATAAATTCCCAGGAGGAGAAGCCAAGAAATATGGACGGGGAAACTGGCGACAAGTATTAAAATGTGCTTGTTTTCTTGTCACTTAGTAACCACTACTAATAAGCATTTGCTTTAGTTGGTACTTAATTAAAAATTTTAAGGAATACAAAGAAATGTGTGACAGAACCGAACTAGACAAATAACCACATCATTCTTTTTTCTTTATATGTATTAACATGAGCAGTGGTGGCTAAATATATTACTATTAATTGAAGATTTGGTATCCAAATTTAGTTAATATTTTGTAAGTATCACAAGCATGTGAGAGATCTACTATATAGTTCATATGTCCATTTTATCATTATAATTTAATAAATAATATGACCGAATCTAAAGTCTGATTTTTGATGGATTTTATTTATTTATTTTAATTTAGAAATTTGATTTTTTCTTCTGGTTTATGATAGGTACATTTTAATTTCCGAAATTCATCCAATCAGAAGGTATCACGTGATTTATATTTAGTTTTGATGTTTCAATGTTAATTTGACATTTTTTTGAAGTGCGATGAATTTGTTTTGGTACAAAATGAGTTTAATGTCTGATTATTTTTATTTTATTATAAATTAAAAATAACACTCACAAATAGTAATTTAATTTATAAACGTCGTTCAATGTTTTCTTGTTATTGGCTGGATTTGGAATTTAGTATTTAAAGTATAAACCACCACCACCAAGATACATTTAAAAATTGAAGAAAATATTTAAATAAATAAATTCTAAAAGACTTTCATGGGCTGTACATCAAACTTCCGAAGTGGTTAACCCCTGGTTAACTACTAAACCAAATAAAATTGTATCGGAATGGATCGGAATCCACTAGAAGCTGTAGGTCGCTTACATAGATTTTACACTGACAAGAAAATGTCAAGTAATGAGCGAAGTTCATTTCTCAATTTTACCTACACTTCCAGAGTTACAGCTCGATGATTGTAATGAAATCGGTACTAGTGAATATAGCTTCACGGTTAATAAATGGCTGATGATAAAACGCCATGTTAGGTTAGGCAGCTACAAGTCCCTAAGCATTCCATGATTGCCTGGCTCCACTCATTGTAATTAGCAGCTGCAGTGGCGAATTCATCCCTCATGTGAGTTACACATCCCGCTAATTAAAATCTGGAATGAATATGAATCTTATGTAAACCGGCTGCAGCTAGCTCCGTCGTTAGCCGCTGCACTTGCTTGGATTGGGTTACAAGACGCCGGAGAGATTGTCTCGAGACACAGCGAAATCTGGTGGAGGTTCGCTTCTATTTCAACTATCTTATACTCAATTCCTTCACTTATAAAATCATAGTTCTTTATTCCACTGTGGCACAGCATTTCTAGATGGAACATGGTCTCAAGTATCTTCACAGTCATTTTCTACAAAGCCGTCTTAAAATCAGTCATTTGCCGTCATTCTAGTAAATATTTCTTGTTCAGTTTAGGCAAAAAATTGGTGGAGGCGCCGCGTTAAAAACTACATGTATGTTTATTTTCTTTTTCCACTCTTATTTTACTATAAATTTTTAAAATAATTTTGTAATTTTATTAATAATTCCTTATAATAAAAAAAATACTTAGAATCAGTACGGAGAATAATTTTTTACTGGTTGGTTTAAAAAAGACAACTATATTTGTTTAAAAATCTCCTAGCTTCTTGTCACATATAACCGTTAATGAATTAATAATCTTCAACAAATCATAATGATCCCTAATCTTAAATTAAAACTAACAATTTTTTAAAGCAACCATTATGTAATGATGTGACATATTTTAAGAACTTTACTTTTAAGATTTTTAGCATGATTCCAACACCTGGATACTGAATAGCAAGAGGTAAAAATTGAATGTGATACTTTAGCTTTATTTAATTAATATTATTGCAATATGGTCACAAAATGACTATAAAAATTAGAATTTTCAAGTTTCTAATATTAAAAGATGTTCTTGCATTTTATTTGTAAAACGAACACTTTAAATTTAAATAGTACTTCGTATTTGTCTTTCACTAGTTTTTGTCTTATTAAATCAGGTGTTGTCTACTATGAATTTAATGTATAATTCGGCGTATATTTCCAGGTTAAACTTCAAATTTAAGCTTCTGGCATCAATGGCACGGGATGATAAAATTTTGATAAAAATCGATCAACAATACGAGTATTATATGTAAATATTTTGAAAAATTACAAGAATGTTATAGAGTTCGATAGTGTTTCATCATATATGAAATATTTCGAAATATTACAAGAACATTCTAGGGTTCGGTAGTGTTCTAATCACAATTGATTTATTTTTGTTTCAAGGAGAATAAATTCAGTATGCATGTGATGCAAGATATCGATCGAAAGGAATTCATCATCTTCAATATTCGATCGGCGAGGATAGTTAAGATGCATATGAGGCCAATTAATGAATTTAAATGAGATTTATGTTGGTGCATAATAGCGGTTTTGGTTGCATGAAATTTCATGTCTCGATGTACGCGATATCAAATGCATATAATCATGCACGAATAGCTTTTGTGACCTGCCAAGATAAAATTTTTAAAATATTATTTCGCATATTTCAAGCTTAGCCACTTTGGCATCACGTGTTTGCTAATGCCATGACCAGCGACCCTCAACTATGGAAAAAAGCACAGACTTCTAAACTTATTGCACTGATACAGACAAACATATCTACTGTCACATTAATTCTTTTAAAATTATCATATAGTCTGTGCGAAGATATACCGGCATTGACTTAACTACGGAGAACAACATTCACAGCACAGAAGTTTGTACCTAAATTTTAATAGAGATATTACAAAAATTTTCTAATTTCAAACCCATTTATAACAAATTTTAATTAATTTAATTAGATTTTAAGCAGCACAAAAAATGGTAATGATAATTTTGACAACAATGTTGAATAGTTCATTTAACATTTTATTCTGATTTAAGGAATATTTAACAATATAATAATAAGTAATATTGGTGCTGTCTACTTTACAAGAAACCAAAAAGTTTTGTGTAGAATATTATCAGTAATCATTCTGCAGATCTGAGATGTACAGGATGTTATGTAGGATTTAATTCTAGTTGTTTTTGGTATCATAAACTTGTTTATACTTATATTTATGTTTTGTATTGTCTATATGAAATATATAAATTAGTGGATTTTTGTTTAGTAGAAATAAGAAGTTATGTTTTAATATAATAATAACAAAAGAAAAAACAAAATTAATGTAATTAATAAAAATATTCACTTCCAAAGAGTGAACTAACAATTGACAGTAGTGTTGTCGTCGACATCTACACTTTTTAAACTCTTCTCTTCTCTTATCTAGATTATCAAGACAAGACTAGCAAAAGTCTTGTCTTTAAATTACAAGACAAGACAAGTCTTTTTATTCTAGATCGAGACGAAGAAAATTTTAGATAGTTTGAAGACTCTATGTTAATCAAAATTTTTTAATTTTCGAAATATGTCAGAGCTGAAACAGTGATTGTAAAATAGAAAAAGAATGCTGTCGAAGATTTATCTGTCATTATCTAAAGCGTTAGCGCAGGTTCATGTAGTCTTGAAACAATCTAGAGTCTTGACATCTAGACAAGACCTTTTTAATCTAGACTTAGGCTTAGCCAAGTCTTATCTTGTCTAGACTGCAACACTAATTGACAGAGATCTGCTTTTATGTGTTTTTATCAAAATGTAACCACCCAGGAATTCTAGCTGGCATGGAGAGTGCACCACAGGACCATTTTATATGGCAAATATAAGATAAGAAATAACGTACTAGTAAAACATTAAACTTAAAATCACCATTAGTAATACTATAAATTATAATCTACTTAATCTTATTTTAGTATCAACTCAAGAACCAAGAACCTTATTTCCGACAAATGATTAGTCAAAGAGAATATATAAATGTTCCTGTTTCCATTTTTATAGACAGAAGACAATGAGTAAGAACACTAACTTCATGTATGGTATAAAGTTATCGACAGTGGTTATTTGTAACTATTAATTCGATAAATATTTATGAACATGTGATTGTTGGTTTATTGATATTTGTTCACAATTTGAATATTTGTTGCATGAAAACGGTAACGCATTTAAAAACGGAAAATCTTGCATGCAGGGGGTTAAAGCGGGCAGCCTGTCGGCTATAACCATATATATTTACCATGCGAAAACTATAAATAAAATCGGAAGATAAGGACCGAAAAGCGAAAAGTGCAGCGGCAGTAAACGACAAGCTGTATCATAGCTGCTATTAGTACTCTGAGCTGAGATTTGTTGTTGCTATGCGTATCTGCTCGCTTTGTTCACGAATATCAATCGTTTATTCACTTACTTTATAAATGAGTTCGTAATCTGCACCGTTTACACACTTAATAACAATAAATATATTACTAATGCTCAATTGCACCAACATGGTTTCAATTTCAAACTTAACCTGTCGTTCATATTCTACTACCAAAAGATTCTTTAGCTGTCCTCAAATTATATGAAATGTAGCTCTAAATGTACAATTTTTAATTGAAACAAAAATCAATTGAGATATTAAAGTATCGCCTAAAAAACAACTCATTTCTGGTCCAAATGTCAATAACATTTACTTCTTGAACCACAGAATAGTTACATACAGAAGCGACACTCCATGTCGGTACCTTTCATGTTACCCTATTCAGTTCTATTACCATGGGGCATTGCGTATACCTTTAAATTTGTTGACTTCCCATATCTCTCCCTATGATGTGACGAAACTTTCCGATTTTACACAATGAGACCTTTAAATTTGTTGCCTTTCCCCATCTCTCTCTAATTTTCTTTTCTCTGTCTTACTGTCGCTTCTGTATAAACCTATTCAGTGACTTGAACTATAAAATTTACATAAATTTTTGGAATTATCGCCAACTTTTTCATATGGAACTTATAATAGGTTGTAATAATTTTAAATAGAGATTTTGCTATTCAACTGTATTAAAAAAGTCCTATTATAATTAGTAACATGAAACAGTAACGAAAACGTTGTCTATCAAAATAATCACTATATCATAGTTAGCTAAGAAAACAAAAATTAGAAGTAGATATTTGTCAAATATTAGATTGTTATATTACAATTAGTAGTTGTTTTGATAATATTATTGACAACAATAGTTTCGATAATAGTGAAAAATACAATATGATGTTGTGCTGCGTCAGAATGAATAAAAACAATTATTTGAATAAGGGTTCTTTTCTAAACCTAAAAAAAAATTCAAAAGTTATTATTTTCATAAACAAAAACGTTTTCCTTAATTTTTCATATTATTTATTAAAATAAAATATGTCTTTTCTATACGGTTGAATAGCGAAAAAAAAGTAAATGAACCAAGAATATTGTACGTTGAGAAAATAAAAATAAGTAATATATGAGAAGATTTATTTGTATTTTGTCTTTCTCAAGAAGGACGAACGAGTATTGGTGGTAGAAAGTTATGATTTAAATGTATTGTACAAAAAAACAAGATGATATATGGAAGAAAACTAATTATACAACCAATTAAATTTGTTTTTCGCTAAAAATAAATCATCTCCGGTAATATAATTTCTCGCTGACACATTTCTTTCTGTCGGAAAAAATTATGTTAGTCCCATAAAAGTCATCTTCCACTAACAAAATTCACCACAAATTCAAACTTATTTCCAGAGTGCACACAACAAAAAAAACATTGGATTTGTCGGTTCGGCCAATCGGCAGTTGATTTACAGCGGGGGATGTCAAAAGTTTATGTGCCGCGTAACTCCATTGGACGGTGCGTGAGTTACAGCCGCGGAAGACGCCGTAAAAGCTCGCGCCATGCAAAGGAGGAAGCTTGCAGCTTTTCCCAAGCAGCGGGCTTTTCTTAAAAATATTTCATTATTGCCACCACAATTCTAGTTATTATTCCTATGGACATTCGTCTAATAATGTCAGAAACGATGATACAAAAACGTGAAATGAGAAATTAAAATAGGAGACCATATTTCATGACACATATTTCATAAAATAGTATACATAGGAATCAGTATCGCTTTTCTTACAAATATTTTTTTCTACTCCTGCTTTGAAAATACAATTTTCTGGTTTGCTTTTCATGTTGAAAGTGACTCTTTGCAGCACTAATAAATATTTGTTGCATTGTTGCTGCCATGGATACGCATCACTTGCGCATCACAAATACAAAATTTGCAATAAATGTCAAATTATGTTTAAAAAATAATTTTTTATTTCCTTATTTTTTATCTTGCAGGAGTAGAAAAAATAGTCTGTATAACACGTGTTGAAAGTCCTTTGTCGAACACAAACGATTGCAACCTTCGCTTCGCTCAGGCTGCAACTTTCGTTTTGGATGGACAAAGATAGACTTTCAGCACTTGATATACAAATAACTATATTATTGCCACCATATTTTTAGTCATCGTCAATATGGACAGTTCTCTATTAATGTCAGGAAAGATGATACAAAATCGTGAAAAAAGAAACAAGAAACAGGAGACATATTTCATAAAATAGTATAACTAGGAACCAGTATCTTGATGCAACAAATTTCAAATAAATATATTTCATGAAATAGTTTATGTCCTATTTTTTTGTTTACAGTTATTTAAGCTACATGGAATGTAAGTACATTATTACATTCGAGAAAGTAAGAACTAAGTTGAAGCTTGCGTAACCGAATTTCATGTTACCATAGGAAAATAGTTTTCTGGACGATTTTGTAATACTAGTCATAATGAGACGGAGGTGCGAAAAAATATTTTTATACTCTTACAATAAAATGATTCGTGTCAGTTAAGCAACGTCGGGAATCTCAACTTTCCACGTCTTCCCCAAATTAGCGTGCGGGAAATTTTGGAAAAACTATTTCTATTTCTACAGTATTTATTAAAAAACTATATTTTCAATAAAATATATAATGTCTCAAACATTCCTTTGTTGATAATAATAAAAGAAAATAGTGGATTATCGAATGAAATTAAATTTAGAAAAAATAAATTTCATTAACAATGTTAGTATTAAAACACAACCAAAAAGCAGTGTGTGTATATAAAAAAATTAAAATGTTAGTACAAAAATAAAAAATAATTGTTGATTTTGTTTTTGGTACGAAAAAGCACAAACCTATTGCCTGAACTTTTTTCCCGGATTAGTTCTATTTACTCATCCGGAAAAGTGGCATTCCCACACTTGATACATAAATAACTATTTTCATAAGTATATAACAAATGTCATGAATTTATCAGTAAAATTTACGAATATTTGTTTCGTAACCTACAAACGAGTGTCAAAAATGACATTTCGATCAAGAGAGCGAAACTAGAATTATTTAAGAATCATTTTTAAACTGCGTAGTCCTTACTTCGCAGAAATTAAAGTAAATATTGTTGTAAAGTATAAGTAACAATAAAAAATACAGTAAAATCGGTTTATAAAGATACTGCTTACAGCGACAATTTGGATATTAGTTGGAAATTGTGACCATTTGTTTGAAAGTCCATATAATGTGTCATTATTTTAATTTTATCGATTACAGCGATTAAATTTTTGGGGTTAATATTAATTTAAATACCTAAAATGTGTCGCAATATGATACACATCATCCGTACGAAGAGTTTAAAAAGTTAATTTTGCAACAATTTAATTGAACATATATGTGTAAAAACGATGAACGGATTCTCATTGCATTGTACATTGTAAATAAATTTATGAAAGTTTGAGAAAAAGTGATACTCATAAAACATTTATTTGAAAACAATGAACTCTGCGATAATTTTATTGTTGCGCGATAAATCAATTAAACATTCTTCTTTCTTTGCAATTATCTTAATCGTTCATTAAATATTAATAGAACGTAATTTATTAATTGCTTGAAGAGCAAAAAGAAAAGCGCTGTTCATTCATTCTACGTACATTATCACAATCTCGGACTTTGCACGTGTTATCATGTAAAGCCAGCTACGGACGAGTGTGGTTTGGAAGAAGCGTAACATAGTTGTTTGTTTTTACAAGGAGATAGAGTTGCTTAGCAACTGCCAACTGTTTATCAATGCGCTATAAAATTGTCTCGGATCGAACCAGCCTTGACGAAAAGGATTAGAGTGATCTGTTTTTGTTTTGTTGACTAATATTTGGGTTGTGGGCATAGAAACGACAGATAATGTTGCATTTTTATTTTGGAGAGGAAAAATTCCTCTGATTTTACATATCGCTTCGGAAAAAAACTATCAAAGCAATGCTTTATCATTTATACATATTTTTTCCGCTCATACAATTTAAATAAACACTGCATCTACAAATCAGTGCATTGCAATTGAAATAATCATATATTTGAATACATATATCATATTCTATACATATATGAATAATTCAGTAAAAGTAATACTCTACACAATACTTTTTAAATTAATCTATCTATGATAATCTACCCTTAAAACTATTAAAATATGAAATACAAAACAAGAAAGTATTTAACGCATACTGAAGAAACAAAAATAAAATTTAATTGATAATGAATATAATGAACACTATTAATAGCTAAAATCTAAAATGAAAAAGCCAAATTATAGTATGTTGTATTATTATGAATAAAAGTGATACTTTGTATGGTGAGTGTGGAAGTTTGCAACACGAGCGAAGCTAGTAGGACAATTGCATGCGAGGTACACAATGGCACTTTTTAGATATTTTAAAAAAATATTTTACTTCCATTACTCCGGAGACGTAGAAATCAAACTTCAACCTTGTTAATCACGTCAAAAAAAAGTTTGAAGAAAATCGGTATTTTTTTCATTTATACAAAGAAATAAATCAAAACGTAGTTTATTTTGGAAAATAACAGTAGCAATTTTTCATCAAATTAATTACTTGGTGTACTTATAAAATAATTATAAGTTGATATACATATTTTATTTAGCAAAATTTTATAGCATAATACTAATTTCTACAAAGGAAAACAAAAGTTACTATATATATTTAACAAAATGTATAACACTATATTTAACAAAATGAAACATTTTTAAACTTAACACGTATTGTATAACACAAAAGTCATGTCTTTATTTTTTTTTACAAAAAAAAATAAAAAGCATTATTCGTAAATTATTAGGTTGAAAAACTGAAAAAACACAATTACAGACTTTTTAATATAATTGTTTCAAATGGTAAAATATATTTTAATTTATCTACCCTGTTATTTTCATATTCTCTCTTCGTCTATTATGTCGCAAGGTAAAAAAGTTTGGCAGACACTGAATTAAATAATATGTTGTTACAAAAGCAAGTTTTTTCAGTAAGCATTGCATTTAAATTTAATAAAAGCTATCCTTCATAAACGTGGCTCAATCATCATTCAATTACAAATTACCAAACAAAAACCAGGAGAAAACATAACTTCCGGTAATTCCAACAATTTCACAGTGGCATCCACGACCATGCAGTGTTGACTCACAGAGAAAAAATGAAATAAATTGTCGCAAATATGAATGCATGTGTTCGTGCTACTACTGCGTGGATACAGAGCGGGGGAGGGGTAATTGCTTACCCACTGCCGCCGCCACTGGTAATTCACCTATCCGGTTGCATTATCCTATTTTTGTTTCCGCTCCTGCGTTTTTTCTACTGGTTTTAGTTGACAAACTCTAAAATAGGCGAATTTCATAATTAAATTTAAATAAACTTTTTCATAGCTCTAAAAATCCACAATTTAATCTGAGAAAATCAAAAAAATATATTATTTTAATAAATTATGCCTCGAATTTTGCTTATAGCTATGTTTTATTATTATATATTTGAAATCAATTTCATAATTAAATTTTTAAAATATTTTTTATTCCTCAAAACCTTCTAACTCAAACTGATTAAAAATTAAAATAAAATTCTTGTAATTTCATCTTATATTCAACTACATATACAGTCTTATTATTACATACTCAGAATCTAAATTCATTTACTATACATACATACAGGGTGGTGACTCGAACATCCGAACATAATGATTTAACAAGTAAAATCATATTTTCCTAATTTCCTTCTTCCCTAATTGTTTTGAGTAAAAAATAACAGTTGTAGAACATAAAATTTTGCATTTGAATCAATGAGCAAAAATAATTTTAAGTGCAGCATTAGCCATGGAATTGAGACAAAGGCTCCAGAGTATCTCTAACTGGCGTGAAGAGTGCACCATAAGGCCAGTTTTTATATTGGAAAAAAGATTCTCTTGGAAAGACAAAACGATACAAATATTAATAGAAAAGATTGACAAGAGCAATTAGCTACTACAATTAAATTTTATTAGATATTTTTTGAAGTTATTTATAGCTGTTGTTTGCTTAGAAATAAGTCCGTTCCTACTTAAAATAGTCGAAGGCGTAAAGATAAGCAAGAAAAAATGACAGATATGTCAATTTTTTATTTGTTTACATGTACTGCGTGATAAAGCGGCCATTTTTAGACGAAATATGAATATTCCTAAGGAATTCGTCTGGTTATATATAGCTCAAGGATCCTCGAATTTAAGCATGACATCATTAAGGTCAAGGAAGATTCTAATATTCGAAACAATTAGAGCAACAAATTCATATTTCATTCACATACGAATGCTGCATCATCTCGGATACAAGATTTATAGAAATCAGTCGAAAAGAATCAATCAAACACAAATGGGAATTTGATAGTTGTCTTCATTTCAGAAAACAATAAAGGACGAGTAGTTTAGCAAATTTTAAGAAAAATATGAATGTAATAATTATTAAGAAAATTATATCGAAAATTTATTTCTAAATGTCTTACAAATTAACTATTTCTCAGTGTTTTAAGAGTCAGTTTATTAAAAAATATTTGAAAAATTGACAAAAATAAATAAATTATATCATCATCCATTACTCTACTCTACATTTCTAGATAAAATAAGTCAAGACCAATTTGTTTCATGACATGTTTTACTTGCATCTTTAAATGTCCCTTAAATGGACAATATCACATCGGAATAAAATGTGAAATGAATCAATCAACATTACTGTCAAAATTTCACATTTTTTGTTTAATTGTTGCTTAAAATTTAAGCTTTGTTGGGGCAACAAAATGTTATTGGTTTAGGTTGTCAGATTACAGCTTCTGCAAGGAACCTACAGCTTCTAATAAGTTTCGAACCAATTGTATTTATTATTTGATAAAGATAGGCAAAGATGGGATTTAAACCCCGAAATCTACTGAGTAAAAAGACACACAATTAAAGAAATGCACTCATCAAAATTTGAGGGAACATTGTTAAAGTCATAAGTCGAAGAGGATGATACAATGCAAAAATTCACTGTCACACCTGAACAGGATTCGAACTCGTATCACCTAGATTGTGAAATCTGAGTGACTATCCTTACATTGTAGGCTTTTCGTTATTAAATGTTTTAAATTGAGGAAGAAGTAGCTAATCGGTAAAAATTCCAATTAATTGCGGAAGGAAGTAAAATATTAATAATGAATTGTTTAACAGACTGAAAATGATTAAACACATCGCATCTTTGTTCCGGTCTGCGCATCTCAACTGTTTTATTTATAGCCGCGTCTGAGCGGTAGAGTTCTTCAACCTTTCCGTGTAAACAAATTCTCAAAACAGCTGAAGGTCAAGTGTGCTTGTCTGCAAGAAGCGGCTGTCGACTGTTTGCAGATTATCAGGCGATGCGATTTTGCCAGGATATTTCTACGTGATGTAATGTTTAACCCACTGACATCATACACACACGCTAAGCTCTGCATTGTGATAACCTATCTACGGTTTATTCACACGTATGAAATGTACTTTGAAATACACTAAGCCCAGTATTATAGTCGCTACCTAAATATTGGTTTAGTTAAACTTAAACTTTCACTTAAAACAATTGTCCGTATTTCAGTACAAAATTTAGCTAAGCTTCTGTCGCTTATATTTTCGTTTATGTAGGCAATAGAATTTTATTTTCTAACATATATAATTTGAAATATAAACATTAATACTAATCTATGTTCTTACTTGTTGTCTTTGTATTACATAAATATTATAACGGTGACTACTACAGTTTTCTATTTTAAAGTATTTTTATTGCAATAACATATTTTAAATCATCATTGAAGCGGCGTGACAAAAGGGCACCAAATGGTATTCTCTTTTACAAAAACGCACCAAATGAACATTGCAAAACCGCACTAAAGTATGGTACTTAAGCGCTCCAGTGTCTATATAATTGAAATGTAGATATATTTATAAATTTGATGTAACTATTTATTCAATGATGGAATAAAATAAAGTTAGGTCAGGTTAGGTTAGTTTAGTTTAGATAACTTTAGGTATGGTGAGTTTAGGTTTGATTAGATTAGGTTAGGTACTACTTTGAAAAATCCAAATTAAAATAAAAATTATTTTTATCGACTATCTACTATAAGATAGTTTTTGTAATCATAGCAAATTTGTCATTTCGAAATTTTGATGGACCTCCTTGAAATTTTTACTTGATGTTTGTAATATACTATTATATTTCTTAGTGGATATCTTGAAATATCTAGAATCAAAATTTAAAAATAACTGAAATACGAATTGGTTAGACCCTGTTTACTTTTTAATCTTTAACTTGGCAACTAAAATATTGCATCAGAAGACATTCTTTTAACATTTAGCGAATAGAAAAAAAACGATAAAAAAGCAACAATTTATGTCTTCCAATTTTCCTAAAAATAAATTCTTTCGTACAATTTCCCAAAATAGAAAATAAAAATAGACATTAATGAAAACATTTAAATCTATAAACATACTCTTTTGTTAATTAAGTTTAATTTTCCAAGTCCAATTTTGTAATTAAATATTTCGTTTCATCTTTAATTGCAAAATAATTTGAACAAATAAATTACAAATTCTGAAAAAATATATGTAAACAAATTTATCTATTTTATATAGATAATAAAATAAAAAATGACAATAATGTCACGCATTTCAGGAATGCCTGATAAGATTACAAAAAAGCAAATATAAACAATCAGTACAGCTATTCGTCGTTAAACGACTGACTTGTTTTCAAAGGACAGCACTCTGAATTCTTTTATATTTTTATGTCTATTTCCTACACAAATTAATAAACCAATGACATACCAAGATTTTCAAAATTTGCACCAGAGAATACTAGCAGCAAAAGTTGCGTAATAGTTGGAAATATTCAGAAACTTATAGCGACAATTTTAGTGTTTAGTCTATAAAATCCTAAATGACACTCAAATTTATAAATTTGGCTAACTAAACTTCATTTTTTAGTAATTATAAACAGTTCCGAGAAATGAAAAATACTGAGGTTCTTTTTAATGGTAACTTGTAAAAAAGTATGATATAAAAATGGAATGGAAAACGCAGTTTGAAAAAACCCTTTAAACTACCTTCAAACCCAACTTTGACTGTTGGTCGGCTGTTCCTACTGATTTTTAAACAATTCCAATTAACCTCAGTATCATATTTAAGTTTGAAAATGAGATGTTTGTAAAGGAGTTTTTATTTATCTTCCATATTTATAGCTATATTTTCAGGTAAAAGTAAAACTAACCTAATACATTTGACAGTAATGACATTGACAGTTCAGAATCAGTCCGCAATTCGTTCTAACAAAAACTTGGTCTAAAACCTGGAACTATAATACATGATCTAATAACAAACCGTCAAGAATATATAGTTGGAACAAACCTATGACACAGAATAGTTACATGCAGAAGCGACACTCTATGTCGGTATCTTTTATGTTACCCTATTCAGCTCTGACCTTGGAGCATTGTGTAGACCTTTAAATTTGTTGAGTTCCCCTATCTCTTCCTAAGATGTAATGAAACTTTCCGATTTTAAACAATGAGACCTTTAAATTTGTTGCCTTTCCCCATCTCTGTCTAATTTTCGTTTCTCTTTCTTACTGTCGCTTCTGTATAAACCTATTCTGTGCCTATGGTAAATAATTTGAACCGATTCGAATTCTATCCACTAAAGCACTAGACCACAAATGTGCTTAGTTAAGTAGAGTAACAACTTTTGATATTTAGCGAAACATTTTTATAAGGTGAAAGATAGGTTAGGTTTGTTGTCAATGACGTCAATGCCAATTTCCATTGCAAATTCTAACAAGTGCAAATAACAAAAGAGTTATGATTTGACGTATAAGTTCAACGGCTTGCTGATCAGCTGGCAGGTAAAAAATAGTTCAGTTTGGGTGTCCTTGAAATCGGTCAGTTACAGGAACCGCGTTTTTAGTCCGTATTACGTCTTACTTTGCCGTTCACCGCCTTCAAGTTTCATGAACTATAATTATTTATTCCACAACGCAAAATGGATTTTTTGTCAGATTCGCACACAATTTTTAATTATTTAAAATGCTCAACGCGGTATAAAGGTTTAATGACAGCCATAAGAATGGATAATGGATGCTTTATTACGTTAAGAGATTAAAAATATTATAATATGACGCTCTAATATTCCTCACATTTATTTAATATACCGTTATTCTCTTGTTTCGCATTAAAATAAATAATCCGTCTACCATAACACAAAAACCTACATAAAAAAATTAATTACTGCCTAGACCTTTAAATGCCGAGTTATTTAATCATATATATGAACAACTGCTTTACTAATATTCAGATGAAAATTGATTAATCTAACTAACACTTTACTAAACAACTGAGTTTATAATATTCAGATTTAAATATATACTCACTATAAATATTTAATTTCTAATATAGTAAATAGTACGTATCTTTCATAGTTATTTACTTAACATGGCAGAGAAGTTAGTCTTTTCAAGATGAGTATGAATAGAAATAACCAAGAATGAGTCATAAAAAAGAACCTCTCTGACGAGATAAGTACCGCGTACAAGAATTTAAAATCACTAAATAATATACATATTTATACATAAACCCATATGTATTTTACTTTTGTTAGTAACTCGTAGATACTAGGTTATGTTGTCAACACTTTGTTGTTTATTTTACGCTTGAACGGATTAAACGTTACTGCGGGATAGATAACATGTGTTTTTTTATAAATGTCACATGAACAATTTTATATCCATTTTGATATATCAGTTTTTCACTCATTCCACCATTTCATTTAATACCGTTTGCAGATTTCTTGAAGATTCCTTTGGGTCTTTACGAGGGTCTTTATGAGATGAAAATATTGCAGTGTCATCTGCATATGTAGATTCTGTAGTCTTCTTCGGACAATATAGATCTACCACGTAAATTAAATGTAAGAATGGGCCTAGTATACTACCCTGCGGTACCCCAGCTTTTATTTACTAATACTTGGAGTAATCGTCTTCATGCATTACTTGAAAATATATATCTGATAAATAAGATTTAAATAATAAATAATACCGATGTAGTATTTTTTTATTTTGAATAATGATAGGATATTATCATTAGTGTTAAGAAATCTTATAGTACAGTATGAAATTGTAAACAATTAATTGTCCAAAGCTATTTTATGAGAATCGAATTCTAAATCACATGCTATTTTAGTTGTGCTAAGGTACGCTAAGTAAATTAACCTCTTTACCAATAATGCTGACTTCAAAATGGATAAGCAAAGTTTCATCCTTTTATGACAAATTTTTCCGCTTGTTTTGCTGCACGATTTATAAGTGTGTTATTATTTAAAATTAGATAAAAAGAGAACATTGCAGTGTGGGTGAAATTTTAAGCAGGAATTATTAGAGTTGGAAAGCAGTAAAATAGCGGGCGCGTTAAAAATGCATGAAAAATAAATATGAGCATTATAAAGCGTCCGGGGACGTCGCAGCACCTGAGCCCTTGGAGGCGTCGTGACGCTGGCGTCGGGCCGGCCGCCGCGCTAAATTTCATGCAAATTAAACGCATTAAATACAGCACCAGACACATTGCTTCAATACCGACGCGTCACCGAATCAAACATTGTCTTCATTACGAAATACTCATTTTGGTAATTCAAATAAAACTAAATATTCTAAATATTAGTTTCCAACTCGGATATTCTTTAAAGCATTATCGATTACTTTGATAAAAATTATTAATATATAAAATAATAGAAATAAAATCTACGAACTAAGCTTCCTAGAACTTAGACTACAATTTTTACTCGGAAATGATCGGAGATATGAACCGGAAATTCTTTCAATAACTTTTTTGCAGTTTACGATTTCCGTTCTAATTAAGTCTACAAAAGGTACCCCATCTCAACAATAATCATATTAATCTTTACTTTACTTTACTCAACAACTCAGAAAGTTATTAATAATTTGAAGTCGCCGGTGACACAATAGTTTAGAGAACAAATATGAGATCTGAAGTTCAAATCCCAGCTCTATCCAAATGGTTCGAAACCCACGATAAGCTGTAGGCCCCTTATAGTTTGCAGTGGATGTAAGCTGAGTACCTATATCTAGTGAGCAGCGCTGTAACTAGGACGTGGCAAAGGTGCCACACGCCACAGGCGCAAAATTCTTAGGGGCGCAAAATAATAATCATTTATATGGTTTTAGGTCATATAATTCTATAATATTTTTAAATATTGAAAATATATAACTTTACTAGTTACTACATCCACTTTTGAACTCTTTTTTAGCAAATTGAATATTGTTAAATATTACCTCCGCTCATATAAATTTAGTATTTTTAAATTCCAAAAATTGTTTTATCATTCAAACAAAAATTTAAATTTCGAGTGTAAATCTGCCAACAAATTTAAAGGTCCACAATGCTCGTGTCGCTTCTGTATATAACTATTTTGTGGTACTCGTATTTATGTGGTCGGATATATTGAAAACACAGAAAGCTATTTTTAATGCATTGCTCGGCATTAGATAATGATATCCCTATATTCAAACGGAAAGAATCAGTTTGTTAATGCTTGGAAATAAAACTCCGTGTCCTAATTGGCTAACTATTAAACAACCTCTTCCAGTAATGTGTGCATTAATGATATGTCCTCGTATGTACGTGGTATATGACATGTAAATTCTTTGTGATGTAGCGATAACGTAGGTATTGAATAATTGGTGTACGTATGACGGTAACGTATTGGGTGCGAATAGGTCAAACATAATAATATATGCGGGCTAATGCTGTTGGTTTTCCCGCGGCAAATGGCCAATAAGGAAAACAATCCACATCGCCCACTCCGAGTGGAAAAACGCAAACAAACTACAAAGTTGTTATTTACTGAAAATGTTTAAATACCAAATATTTACCGCCACTTTCTCATACAATTTCCAATTTGCGCCAATGTTTGGCATTGAATATTCAATTGACATTTCAAATCATGAATGGCGCACAAAACGAGGAAAAAAGACATTATGTGCAAGGTCTGGAATTACACAAAATCACAATAATTTAATTATGTGGAAATGCGGAAACAATAACCAATCGAAAAATCTATTTGGGAAGTCTCGAGGGACTTCGCACGGCGCCTAAATGTTCTCGGGCACGCATATTCCACCCTAGAAATACAATCGGTGACCGCGCATCATCGAACTGATTCGACAACACCACAGGTTTTCTATTATTTTTTTTCATTATTTTAACATTAATTTTCAAAAAAAATATTAACAAATATCTTCCAAATGTAACAATTGGAAATGTTTTCCAAATGTTACTGCAGATTTCCAGCATCGGCACGTAATAGTTTTTGGTAATAAATATTAAAATATACAGCTTATCTGTCTCTCTGGATTCGTGAGAAAGTGTCCAAAAACAAAATATGGTAAGGAGGGAAGAGGGGGCATGTGCTCAGCCCTCAAGAACTGTATCATATTTTGTAGCGTACAGATGTATGTCGGTATATCAAAACAATGAGCTCTAATCACGGTATGAACCAAACGGGTTTTTCATACAATGTCTATCTCAATGGCTAGACAATATCGTAAGTCCAAATGTAATAGTTTTTAACCGTAACCGTTTTATAATAATAAAAAATTAGCCACTAACCCGGATTAGTTATACCACTTGTTAATAACCTGAAAGGAAAACTAACTCCAGACCCAATTTATAAAAAGAATTAAGATATTATTTAGTTCCAAAGATAACTCCTATAGTTTGGAAGAATTATTAATATTTGTAGATGATTATCAGCATTTCTACCTGATACAGAGGCACATTTGAGGTGATATTTGACAACCTGAAAGTAAAATATTTACTTTGATTACATGCATGCGCAAAGCATTCATTGAAGTATGGTTATAATATTTTTCTTAATATATATTTTTATTAAATTCTTATTATATGGAACAGAAACGTTATAATTTTTTTTTTATAATGTAGTAAATAAATATAAGTATACAAAAAGACAAAGAGAGAAAACCAGATCTAAATGGCTACACAAACTAAAAGAAGATTTGAAAGGAATAATAGAACAAAGCAGAAAATATAAAGATGGAGAAGAATTAGCAATCTAATCTAAAGAAATGAAGAGCGATCCAGCCAAAAAAAGATCTAGAAAGCTTCAAAGAAGCGGCTTAATCTAGAAATGTTTGAGTCACTATGTATAGTAGTGCAAAAAAAAAACAGTAGTAGTTTTTCTTAGAAAAAATAAATATAAGACATATTTCTGGGTGTGCCACTATGCTATATTGCAGTTATTGATAATATATACCAAAGAGGACGTTTATTAAACCTTTCAGGCAGGGATTTTAGCTGGTATAAAAAGTGCACCACCTATTCATTTTTATAGGATTGTTAAAAATTTGATTCAATCACAAAAACACTAGAAACTAAACTAGAAATATATTTTAAAATACTGTACAAGGATTTATCTAGTTTGAAAAAGACACAAAACAAATTAGAACAAAGTAAATTATACATATTGAACAATTATTAAAGTTAAAATAACTATACCGAAAGGCAACGACCAGTTTATTAGTCCAACTGTAGCGACAAAGAAAATTGATAAAAAAACGTGGTGTTTGAACCCAGAATCTTATGTTTACAAACCAATTTACCAAGCTCTCAGTGTTGTCTGGGAATCCTTCTGTGAGTAAATTTAGCAACACTCCAAAATTCCGAAGCGAGAATTCCCTATCATAAAAATAATCTAAAAATAACATGCACTTTAAGCGCGAGCTAAAAATACACTAGTGAGTTAAAACAAACAAGGATGAAACAATGGTTCTAATTATAAACGATCATTTTAGGCGGAGCTGTCTTTGTCTGGCGTATGGGATTAATCATAGCCAGTGAGGAATGATTCTCGTCACGTGGCAGCCTCGTCAGTGTCGTCGACGTAAATCGACCACCGGCAGCATTTTTCAGTTTCGATTCATTTGCATATTGTATTAGCGCTTCACACCTGCACCTGCGAAGCCTTCATCAACGAATATCTCATTCAATTTCAACATTTACTTTCTTATATTCATTACTTCTTACCTCTAGTTATTAAAAATAGACAATTTTTTTGTGCAACAACGAGTATAATTAAATAAAATACTGCTAGGAGAGGTTCAAAACTAAATCACAGAATAGTTACATACAGAAGCAACACTCCGTGTCGGTACCTTTCATGTTCCCCTTTTCAGTTCTATGACCTTGAAACATTGTGTAGACCTTTAAATTTGTGCTCTTCCCCTATCTCTCTCTAAGATGTGAGGAAACTTTCCAATGTTAAACAATTGAGCCCTTTAAATTTTGTGCACATTCTCCATCTCTCTCCAATTTTCGTTTCTCTGTCTTACTGTCGCTTCTGTATAAACCTATTCTGTGACTAAATATTGGTTCTTGTTAGAAATAGATAATGAGGTTTGCCTTACGAATATCTCATTCAATTTCAACATTTATACCTTCTTATATTCATCACTTCTTACCATCAGTTATTAAAAATAGACAATTTTTTTGTGCAATGACGACTATAATTAAATAAAATAGTGCTGCGTGTGAATGGTTCGGAACCAAATATTGTGATGCCTTCTTGTTACAAATACGTAATGATATTTAACTTTTTATAGTCAAATTTTTTTTTAGGAGTGAAGAGACGTCATCAATATTTGTAACTAGACTACGTTGTCATGAAATACAACGTTTATATATTCATTAATTTATTCCAAATCTGCTGCTCTCTACATATATAAAATTGACTCAAAATTTTAATAACTAAATATAAAAATTATAACTAAACTATACTTATATTTATACTTTCTTATATTCATTACTTCTTACCATCAGTTATTAAAAATAGACATTTTTTTTTTCGTGTTTTCTTGTTACTAATAGACAATGAGGTTTACCTTTTTATAGACAAAATTTTTAAGAACTGAAAATTTAATTTATTCCAAACCTTCTGCTATCTATAAATGTAAAATTGATTTAAATTCTAATAACTAAAAATAAAAATTATAACATCACATGAACAACTTTTAACATAAAAATGAACAATAGAAAGAATAACAAAAATTAAATAAATAACTTGACAGTTCAAACGATCGGTATGACATACAAATCACTTATGTAAACATATTCAAGTCGAGTCGTAGCCAACGTGTATTGAAAAAAAAAACACTAGTATTTTTCTCATTTCACTTTTCTAAATATTAATATCACTCGATTGTTTTTACAAGTTTTATTTCATTTACGAAGTAAAGGAAATATTGTAATCGCGAATAATTCCGGTTTTCAGATTTCTACAGGACTATCCGTTTTAACCATCCCTGAATCCATTTTGACTAACTTCGGCGTCACTCAAAAATGATTAGGAGTACAATGTTGCACTTAACTTTTTTATTGCAATTGGCAATGCCAAAAGGGCTCTGTACTCGAAGGTATTCTTGATTTTTTTGCATATCTGCTATAAAATCTAGTTTTGCACCTCCCTTTTTTATTGCAATGGGCAGTCCCAAAATAACAATTTACTCGAAAGATTTTAATTGAATTTTTCTCATAACTCAAAAACAATTAGCCGTAAAATCTTGAAATTTTGAATTTAGAACACCCGTACTGGAATTCATATTTTTGGACCAGACGCTAATATTGTTTTAAAGTGTTATCACGTAATTAAATTATAAATAATTTGTATCTTTTAGTGTAGAAACATAATTATATAATAAAAATCATAAGAGTTTACTGATATTATTTTCTAAAATTTTCCTGTTGTTAAGGCAAATATTTGTTTATACTTGTAGCTAAAATTTATCATATCTATTGGTTTAAAGTGGAAAATAACATTATGTTTGTTTACAATTTTTTCGATGATTGTAAACAGTATGTAATATAGAAAACAGGTAATTGAATAATAAGCAATGATTATCTTATCTTCAGTTGCAATATAATGACGCAGTACTTTCAGCTTGAAAACTAACTCTAGTTTTTACATTTACTATTTAAACCATAATTAAAATTTATAAAAAAAACAATACTCCATTATTCCAGATAAATATGTATTATTATCCTTAGATCGCAATAATAATCAAAGAAGAATCAATGATCTTTTCACATCCTCAATCTAGAATCAGATTTTTATCTTTATCTTTTCTGGGAAAATTATTGCATTTTTATTTTTAGCTATGCTAATGTATAAAAACAGAATTTTAATCAAATTTCCAAGAAACTATAAACTTTTTTTTGAATGTGGCATTGTATTTTTAAATAGTGCTTCTTTATACATAAAATAATAAATGTGCTTTTTGTTGGGCCTTAGTAGAACAGGTGCATAAAGCACACAATCATTAGAAAACTAGATCACTATAACAATTTTTCAAAATAATTGTTTTTGTTATTTACTGTAGATGTATTAGGGTAGATTGTATTTAAGCGATTTAAAATGAAATCAGTAATGGTTTATTCCGTTCAATGGTTTTCTGATTACTTAGTTGCAGTATCTACTGAGAACTAATATACTTCAATCTATAGATAATGATTATATCAATACAGCAACAATCAAAGTGCATTGTAATATTTACAAGACTATTTTCCTCGAAAGCTTAACTTCTGGTAACCTTTCTAGCACGCATAGCTGAAGTGGAGAGTATATTACATGGTTAAATTTTAATAGAAATTATAGTACATTATTGAAATAACTGAATTCGAACTTGGATACCTAGAACCGCAATCGTTTGTTATTTAGAGCAATCCAACAATGGGTCGCATTTAGAAAATATATTTCTTTCTTATAATTACTAAATTGCATGAACATCATTATATTTGTAAGTACTTTCTTTTTTCTGGACAGTACTATTTCTCCAAAAAGCCGAATAAAATTTAGAAAAACGACAATGACCGCATTTAAGTCTACCAAACGTACAGACAGCGTTCTTCGGTGGTTTTAGGCATTTTCAGAAGGAAAAGAGTCAATTGAAGATGAAACACACAACGAAAGGACTTCATCTTCAAGAAATAATGAAAATGTCAACAGAACCCTAGATCGTCGATTGACAATACTAAATTATCGGGGAAGAGTTGAATTTGACTCACACCACCGTTCAATAGATTTTGCCCTATTCATTGAATCATTAGGAATGAGAAAAATGAGCATACAAATAGATTAAAAACCATTCCTGTGGTTCCTCTGCCACCTTATTCGCCTGACTTAAGTTCTTGTGACTTTTTCCTCTTCCCGATATTAAAAATCTCCTCAAGGTAACTCATTTTGGGACACTTCAAAACATTTAAACGGCTGTAACCGACCAGCTGAAGGTGATTCCAGTATTCGAGTTCCAAAACTGCCATGAGGATAGAAAGAACCGTCTCCAGCACTGTGTGGCTTCTCAAGGAAGTTATTATGACGAACACAAAATTGAATTGTAATTTTATTGAAATATTTTTTTTAATATTATTACTTAATTTACACACCTCATATGTACATATGGACAAGACTTGTTCTGAATTTTAGGATTCCATCATATAAAATCTTCTAGAAGCTTCAAGAACCGAACGAAAATATAAGTTTAAGAAGTAATTGTAGGAAATTAAATCCATGTAATGTAATGTGAGTAAAGTAATTTAAGAATTGAGGAAAAGTTTGTCATTTTGCTGTCCTGATGACCTTTTTTTGTCAAATGTCAAATTTCATGTAAGATAATTGGCAATCGGACAAAAATGTATTTAATATTTCAATTATGAAGTAATAAAATGTATTGAATCCTAATAATTTATTAAATTAGAAAAGCAAAGAAAAACCTTTAAGAATCACTGATTTAATTTAAAAGAATTAATTAAATATCTTTGTTTCAGAACGCACCATGTACAAATTGTAAAGAAATACTCGTACACATATAAAAGTTTAATGTTGGTTGTTGGTGAACATTGCTTAAAATTGTATCGGACGTAAGTGAAAAATAAAACAATCAGTCTTATAAATCCGCATGGGGTGTTTGGGGTCGGTTTAAAGCGAAGCGAAGAGAAAATAATTGCGGAATAAAGTAAAGCAGACGTAGCGAGTGGAGATAATCCAATGAGAAGCCTTACGCAGAACAATTAGCGCTTCGAATAATTTATAAACATATCAATCTATCAGGCTAAACGCCACTAATAATCCACAGCCAAAAAGAACGCTTGGCACGAGGTCAACGGCCGCACAACCGACCGGAAATGCTTCACTTTCAGGCGCGAAGATTTGGCGGAAATAGTATTCAAAGTAACTAAATGTTACTTTACTGACATATCTCATTTCATTCACTAACTACATCACTTTATCAACAAATTCATTCGGTCAAAAGCAATGAACTGAATCTTAAAATAAAATATTAATACCGATACTTTTTAATTTACAAAATATTTGCCGAGTTAATATGGCAAATCAAATATAAAGACATTTGAAGAACAAATATTAATTTTAGTTTATATAAATAAGGTACAACAAAAAATACAAAGATGTACAAATATTACATATTCATATATCTATTAAAAGAAATTAATGTCAAACTGTAACAGAGGGGGGCAAGGATATGTAAGTTTGAAATAATACGATTAATTACATTGATGACAATAACATACAGATAGTTCGATATGGATTAAATAAATAATTTATACTTACTTACAAGTATTAGACTTAAGAACAAACACGTTACGAATAAAACCTGTATGCTTGATGTACTCAAACAACGGAAACCAACTCTTACAAATTAAGGTACCTCTTCCGAAGATGGGCAGAAATTAATTTGTTTTGGACAATTATTCACGAATCTTAAAATACGTTCTTCTCTCCTTACTTATTAGTAATAAAAATAACTGTCAATTTCGGATACAGAACAAATGTCGAAACGAAGAAAAAAGCAATATAGTCTGGCTTCAGCAAAAGAAAGACGTATGACACAGAAGAAGAAACGTTATATTCTAGAGAAACAGAAAGATATAGTAAAGAACAAGTTTATTTACTGAATAAAAAAGAGCAGGCAGATTTTGGATTTGGCAAAAGAAGAGCAATGTAGAAAAACTATACAAAGGTATAATTTATTGTAATGTAATTACAATTACCATTAAATTTCAAATTATATGTAGTTTCTAATATGGTTAGGTTCGAATTGAGCGGAGTGTGAGATCTGGAGTTCAAATCTAAACTTCGCTTTATCCAAATAAAAATATCCCTTTGTCTGATTCGACCGACACCTACTATAGGTAAGCTGTTCCACCTAAATATAAATGATGAAATAAATTGATTGAGAAATAATTGCTATTGCAAAAAGACAGAGAACAATATATAGTAACCAACAGTACTAGTAACCCAAAGGAAGACCATAATTCAAATATATATAAATGTATTCACAGATCTACAAAAAATAGGTTGATGAATGGATTCAAAAGGTGAAGATCTAACCAAAGGTTGAGCAAGAACTGGGATCAGACCTAGCTTTGATTTTTTTCCGGATCACTTATTATTCATCCTTTTGACTGGATTTACTAAGTGAAGAGATCTACGCACTAATGCCTATATTCATAGTCGGTACTTCGCCTTGACTCATACTTGAGTACTTGTCAATTGTTGTCTAATTGTCAAATTTACAAATATTCCAAACGCAATAACTACAATTTATCCAAATCTCTACCTTGAGGTTATTACTTAGTCGAGAATTAACGAAGTTTCAACTATGAATCATGTCACGTACTAAAAGCCGAGTACGACCGGAATAATGCTTAGCGAAGTAGCTTGAGTAAGCATTGACTATGAATACTGGCATAAGATAGATCAGAAAAGTCACATCCAATTGATTTGAACTGAATTTAATGATCCAACTGATCCGACTGGCACAGAAAAACCACTCATACAATTGCTTACTATTGCATCCAATTTTTCGATAGAACCGACATTTCGAGATTACTCTTCTCTGTATCAACTTCTAAGTGTTCTCAGTTATTAAATATAGTGTCGACTCTTGTTGTTGATTGAGCATTTCGCAGGCTATTACATGCGCGGTGTATGGGGTAGATTTATTTAGTGGCCATAACAATTCGTTTCCTTCAAGCGGCCCTGCTCCCCGGCACGCCGCCCCCACCCACGCTTGATGGACTGTGACGTGACACGCGGACCCCCGAATCTCGGTGCCCAGCGGTCTAATGAAAATGCCCGCTGCTAATCCGCAAGATTCCGCCGGTGTCTGCCATTGATGCATCGCTTTCATTTCGGCCCAGGAAAGCTCATATCAATTATTATAATCTTATATTTATCACTATCACTCTAGCAGGTTGCATTCGGTTGTTCAATAATAAAAGCAGAAAAGGTGTAACACTCAATTATGAAATATTAAGTGCTAAGTTGTTTAGACACAGATTTCGATGACGAATAAAAAGGTTTGTTCTAAGTAGATACTTCTGATGATTTGTGATTTATTCATGTACCATGATTTACGCATGCGTGAACTATGTATAGCCCCAAATCATGTTTTTGTTGGAACGTATTATGAACTGATTCTTATGTTAGTTTTTATACGTATAAAAATTAAATATGTACAAAACTCGCTCACTCCTTACAAATAACATATTTAAAAAACTTAAATTGTATCAAATTGCAACTAATTCTGACTAACAGTATATGGTACGATCCTCTAGATGTTTTGACCGTCAGTGAATTGTTTTGGAATTGGTCAGAAATTTATAGAAACAATCAACTAACGGTTAGAGTTTGTTGGAACGCACTTTTCGTCCAGTGCATGCGTTGTACGGTTTCAAACTGATTTGGAAATTAGGAATTAGGAACAAAGTTATTATATCAAAGATGTGAAGAAGTTAATTCTTCCTTCAGCAACAAATATTATCAGCAAAAAAACTTTAAAACTAAGTCTATTTACTGAACACTGTCTTCAAAACTATAAAATACCATATGTACAGAATTTGTAAAGTGAAAACAGCATTTGTTTTGTATTTATAATTGACTCAACCATATATGTAGAAGGTTTCTTCGGCTAATAAGATCAGAAATGTAACTCCAGGAATTGTAACGCATAAAAAGTTTGGAACTGTTATCAGAAAACTATGTAAGGGACTAGTAATAATAAAAATATTAATCGACGCAAACTTTTCGACTATAATAAAAAATTTAAGATTTATGTACCAACTATTTTCCAGATAAAATTTCACTCTCCACTTAAGCTAAGATGCCTGGAAGGTAACATCTTGTAAACGCAGTTTACAGTATAAATACATCTACGATAGATAAAGTAATTTGCAAAAACATACTACAACTATTCCAATTTGTAAAAACAGAATTAAAAACTGCGAAATTACGAGGTCAGGTATCCCATCAACAAAGTCAATAAACAAGATTTTGTTTAAAATTCCAGGAAGGTCTAATTTTTTATTTAGTATTTTCGTACTCGTAATTAAAGTTCAAGTAAATAAAAAGAATTTTCCAGACAAATAATCCTATTTAATATCTTGTTTAAAAATAAACTTTGTTTTTATATTTAGAAGTAATTACTTGGTTGTAAATATGTACCGAGAGATAAAATTCGGCACGGCGAGACGGTGAAATTTTTTGGCTTCGGCTTATTTTTATTCGTCATTGAAGGAACCATGATTTGATTAGATGTTCTGCAAGGTTATTACCAAACGAAATTACAATGAAACAAAGACACAAAGGAACACATGACATTTACAAATCTTTAAATGCCGGTAGGTATTCTTATTCTTACTTCTCATTGTTGGAATTCTCTATACATTTTTATCCTTTTAAATATAAATTAAACGGCGATTTTTAATCATCTTAAGTGCTTTTTTGTCTAAAGTACATTTAAAAAATTAACAATTATAAGATTGTAATTACCAAATATCAACTTCTAATAAATTGCTCATCATTTTCAGTCTTCTTTTTCAAAAATTAATGTTACTTGTTCAAAAATTGTTAGAAATACTATATTAATGTAATTTTACCTGTAGAAACGAATGGTAATATAGGTCGTCCAGAATTCATTTTGACAATGACTTTTAAATTCTCCGTATTAATAGTAATCGTTGCTGCTGTGAAAAATTTTGCATTTCACGCAAATATAATTTCTCTGAAAATTAAAAATTGCTTGAAACTATTTAAATACACAAAAGTTTTATTAGGGTTCCAAAGGACCATAGTGACAGGTAGCTACAGAATTGTTTCAAATAATTTTTGCGTTGTAAATTCAAAATAATATACCAGTAAAGTCGTTTTACCGTCGAAGTTAAACAGATTTAATAGTTCTCGAAAAGCCACATGGTAACAATACCCACATGCTTTTTCCCCAAATTTTCGTGAATATAGAATGTTAAATAACAAATGCAGGACGAATGATTTAAGTCAATGATGTTTTTAAAACATCAATGTGATTTAAAATTGATTTAAATCAAGTGATTTAAATCAATGCAAGTCTGATTATTTTACGAATGACGACAGTTCAAACACAGAATAGGTGTTTATACAGAAGTGACAGTAAAACAGAGTAACGAAAATTAGAGAGAGATGGAGAATGTGCACAAATTTAAAGGGCTCATTGTTTAACATCGGAAAGTTTCCTCACATCTTAGAGAGAGATAGGGGACGAGCACAAATTTAATAGTCTACACAATACTTCAAGGTCATAGAACTGGATAGGAGAACATGAAACGTACCGACACGGAATGTCGCTTCTGTATGTAACTATTCTGTGCCCATACAATAAATTATATACTGCAAGCTATACAAGAAGTTTCTGTTCTATTCTATGTAACTATTCTGTGACGATAGTTCAAACGTAATTTTTTTCATATCAACAAAATAAAATGATTTATCCAATTTCTAAAAAAATACAAATGAATTATTATGATATTGGATATCATATGATACTGGAAAGCACGAAAATTCAAAAACAATACTTTAAAAATAGTGTGGCTATTGTTTTAACAATTATATTTCTTGAATTTTTTGTTTGAGTAGTTAATAAAATTAGTGTAGTATTTAATGAAATAATGTGGAGAAAAGATAGGAGAGAATTAGTATTGTGCTCCTAACTGCTTCCGATCTCCAGATCCGTCATTTCCACATTAAACCCTTTATCTCGACTCTTCTTACGACACTCCTGCTACCACGATGTTGTTCTAATTACATCCGTATTCGAGCACATAAAAACTGCATAAATTTTTAATGACGGCGCCGTCGAGCGCTGCAGGTATGACACGGAAATTATCCCACGAGCGGCTCTTTGGCGCGAATTTCAAAAAGGAAAACAACACCTTTGGCGGGAAATTCAAAAAGGATGATATAAAGTTCTAAAGAGCAAGTGTCAAAACAAACAAATGCTCTAAAAAATTAACATGCTGACAGATTTTGTAAGAAAAAAGATGTAAACATATAAAAGGAAACAATAACAATTAAACATAAACTTCATATAAAAATAAACACATCACTTGTGTCTTTTTAAATAAAGCAAATGAATTGTTTATATATCCATGTGAATCAAAAATGTTACTACCATATAAACCTATAGTGTATAAAATTTTAAATAGTTATATATTTCTTTAATAAATTAAAAGTGACATCGGCGCAAAAAATCTTGTGTATCACACGCCCAGAAACTCAATCAAGTCGGTCTCGCAAAAGTTCAGTTTCTGGACTAGTGATACAAATAACTATTTACTGCATGTTATCTATTAAAAATAATTTATTTGTAGGTTAGAAATAACAAGAAGGCTTGTCGCTATATCTATCTCTTTCTATTAGCTTGTCTACGTCACATACCCTCTCTTAGTTTTTAAAAAACTGTTTATGCCAGAAACAAGATTAAAAAAAACTGGTACATTAAAATTATGTCTACTATCAATCTATGTTCAGTTCAAATTAAATAAATATATTTTCAAGTTCATTAGTCGTTAAACAATAAAGAAACACCTAAAAAATTAATGAATTAGTGTCGTTATAGTAGTGGTTTATTTTTTGTTTATTAGTGGAAGATTTTGTGCAAATATCAAAATGTTTTGATATGTTAGAGAGTTATACACAGCCAACAAATTCGACGACTGTCGCAAGGTGTAAATTTAATTTCCTAATGTCGACCTTTGTCTTGGGATGAGCGTAAAATCTGGTGCAAGCGAACAATGCGAAGTTTGTATCAAGTTCCTAATTTGTTTTAATAAATTAAATTATATTCATCTATTGAATATTGCAAATGATGTTCCGCGTCCGAAACTTAATATAAACGATATTCGAGTTTAAAACACGAAAATTAAACGATCCAACTTGTAATCAACTTAAAGAAAGTTTTGAAAAAGTTGTTGGTTTCAGAGTAATAAAATCCTTACAAATTTCTTCAAAACATCACAATTTATGTTTTGGTGAAAAATTATTTTTCAGAAACAAAAATATTACGGTCGTAAATGTAAATAAACAATTGCACGAACGATTTACACCCTCAGATTTATTAAGAATTTTCTTTTCAAGAAATAGTGAAACCGTTTTTTATTGCAATTATAATTGACGAAAAATAGTCATATAAGTTTACAAAAAAAAAAAATTATGGTAAACTTATTATAATAAATTGACATTGACAACTGTCAGAATATATTTCAAGAGATATATGTACGAAATAAATGAAAACCGTATATCTTTCTTGCAAAGTTTTTGTGGAATTAAAATATTTTTTTCTACAACCACAATGGAAAGTGGCACTTTTTCACACTGTTAAAGTAAATCTAGTGTGATTCCAACACTCGACTTCGTCTCGTGTCGAAACTTTCACGCCTCGTGAGAAATAGGTGACTTTCTGTACATGTTGCACAATATACTATTGTGTAATGCAAAGGAATGGCGAAAAATGTTTTTATAGATTCCAAAGATGATCCATTTCGAAGGAAATTGAATAACGTTACCCTTAGAATGGTCTCACTTTCTAGTGAAATAAGTTTAAATGAAGTGCAGCAAAAAATGTGTATAATTTGGCGTACAAGAAGTCATGTGGTGTCCACCACATCAGATTTTTTGAATAATGTTTAAAATGTTGTTTTGTAGCTGAAGTATAAATAACCTTTATCTTTTAGAATAGACACAAACATAAGAGATTAAAAACGACAATAATAGTTGTCTACCTCCAATTCTGAAACGACTCTTTGGTTTTGAAATGAAGTGCTGATTTTTTAGAAAACTGAATTGAAGTGTACATGAAGAAATGAACACAATTTCCGATTTCATTATTACTAATCGGTCCCAGAATATATGAAGCCTATAATACTTAGAAGAACTACTAAAGCCAATGGTTTTACGTGAATTAGTAAAGCAAAAATAGTGCGCAAAAAAAGTGAACCAATATTTTGGGCCAATTTTATTTTAAAATAGTGACAATTAAAAAAGTAAAGAGTGTTATTGAAAATAAAAGCAGAATTCAGCGAAAATCGAATTGTTTTGTGGGTGGGAAGTAAAAAAATAAATAAGAGACTTCCAGGAACAAAGAAGAAAATATTTCCTTAGAAGAGCTACTAAAGCCAATGAAAATAGTACGCAAAAAAGAGAAGACCAATATTTTGGGCCAATTTTATTGGTTAGCGAATAACAACAATACTAAAATTATGATAATTAAAAAAGTAAAGAGTGTTATACATGCATGTTGAAATCAGCGAAAATCGAATTATTTTATGGGTGGGAAGTAAAAAAATAAATAAGAGACTTCCAGGAACAAAGAAGAAAATATTATGGCTATAAAACGTAAATAAACAATCTATTTATACCAGTAATAAATTTGGCAAAATAGTTCGCAAAATCCTAAAATAGGTATTGCACCATATACTGCAACTACGTCAAATGTGTGGCGTTAACTCCATCGCGAAGGCCGCGAGCACGTGGAACAAATGCAAGCGCAGAAACAACAAACGTCAAATATTTTTGACAGACATAAGTGAGGAATATTCCGACAAAAAATAAAGATGTAAACAAACGAATCACGTGGATCGCAGCATTCGAGCACGCGCAACGAACAGCAGTCGATAGATTCAAATCAGCGAATGTGCTGTCTGATATTGCGACTTGGTTTTAATAATGACACATATGCGAAATCTATTCTAACCTTATCTGCTTTCGTACCAGTGGTACAACCCTGCGTTGAAATTAATTGAACAAAAAAAATCTTATAACCATAATCCGTGCAATATTCTACAATTTTGTTAATTCCATATTTTTAAGCTTTCTTGGTAGTACCTAACCCTCCATTAAATTAATTTAAGGAAAAACATCTAGAATTTTGTTATTTCATATTTTTAAAGCGTAGCTCCTACTCGAATAGAACTGAGAGTGTGTAAAAATGTTCCAGTCTTCCAGTACTGCTGATACCATTTCAGTTAATATATTTTCTTTCGATACCGGTATTTTAGTATTGGTACCAATTTTTTGATATTTTTTCGGTTTTAATAATGACACATATGCGAAATCTGTTCTAACCTTATCTTCTTTCGTACCAGTAGTACAACCCTGCGTTAAATTTAATAGAAGAAAAAACATCTTATAAACACAAACATAAAGAAATTCATAATCCGGGCAATATTCTACGATTTTGATAATTTCATATTTTTAAACTTTCTTGGTAGTTCCTAACCCTGCATTAAATTTAATTGAAGGAAAAAATCTTATAATCACAAACATAATGAAATATTTTTTGAATTGCCAATAGAATTTTGTTATTCCATATTTTTAACTTTCTTGGTAGTACCTACGCTCCGACTCGAATAGAACTAAGAGTGTGTAAAAATGTTCTAATACTACTGACACCATTTCAATTTCAATATATTTTCTTTCGATACCGGTATTTTAGTATTGGTACCAATTTTTTGATATTTTTTTCGGTATTCGGTAAATCAACGAATATGGTGTCTGATATTGCGACTCGCTTTTAATAATGACACATATGCGAAATCTATTCTAACGTTATCTTCTTTCGTACCATTGGTTCAATCCTGCATTAAATGTAATTGAAAAAAAAAACATCTTATACAAACATAAAGAAATATTTTTTGAATTGCCAATCCAATTCACAATCCTTGCAATATTCTACAATTTTGTTATTCCATGTTTTTAAGTTTTCTTGGTAGTACCTACGCTCTGACTCGAATTAAACTGAATGTACATAAAAATGTTTCAGTACTACTGATACCATACCAATATCGATAAGTTTCTTTTGATACCGATATTTTAGTTTTGGTACCAATTTTTCGGTATTTTATTATTATCCACACATTTAACACAGTATTGGAAAACTTTAATTTATTTAACAGCATTGATTGAAATCCCTTATTCTGCAATTGTTATTTAACTTTCTAGATTTATTATTATTTTAAATTGAAAGAAAAAAGTGTCTACGGGTAATGTGGCAATACTTTTAAGAACTACTAAATTTGTTTAACTTCGACTTTAAACTAATTTTACTGATTATTATTTTGAATTTTTAAGGCAGAAATATTTTTGCAGAGTGATTTTTTTGTTAAATTTAGTTTGAAAAATTTCATCGCTATAACCAATAAAAGTAAAATAACGTTAGCCTATGTGGGCTTTCAAACAAATGCTCACAATTTCGATGTTACAACAAGTTTGTCACTATAAGCAGTATCGTTATAAACAGATTTTACTGCAGTTTTTATTGCTTCTTTACATTTTTACTTATTCTTCACATCTTCACAATATATTTTCTTTTTCATAATAAATGCTACTTATTGAAACACGTTTTTGAAATTGTATGTAAACATATAAATCTTAGAAAAATAAAAATATCCGACAAAATCAATCAAAAATTTATGATAGATTTTTTAAAAATAATTGGATTTTTATGCAACCCTGTTATTGAATTATATATGAATGATTCTTTTTAATTAAATTTTTTTGAACACAAATGGGGAACAAATTGTATTTTCTTGGTGCTTGCTTGGAAGAATGAGTCACTTAATTTTATTGTAAAACATAAGAATAATAGAAAACATATTGACGTTTTACAAAAAATATTCTATTTTCATGGTTTCCTCCATTTTTCTTTCGATTTTTGAAAGTGTCGGTACTTTTCTTTCGATCCAATTCTGGTATTGATATGTTTTATTCGATATTTTTGATACTCAAGTACCGATACTTTGTCTAACGTGTATCCCGTAGTTTGTGATCTAGGATTCAAATACCAGTCATACATTTTATAAATACCAAATTTTCTAAAAATATCTACAACGGAATATATTTCTCTAAAATTCGAAATTGAAATAAAAGGGAAATTTTATTTTACAATATAACAGAAACTAAAAGAAAACAGTTAATTTTAACAACCCTTTTATAAAAATAATCCACTCTTAACCGAAAATTATTAATCAAGAAATTTTAAGGATAAATAGAATTTTTAAAATATCTAAAATTAAACAAGGGGTAAATATTTTTGTATAAATGTTTGCCTAATAAAAACATACACTATAAACGGTAGTCCCCTTGTAAAAGTTACAAAGTAATAACATGCACCATTAAAATATATACATAAGGAAGATCACATACTGATAAATATTAATATATACTTCGTTCTCTGATGATCATCCATTCAAATAGCAACCAAATTAAATCTAGCTTGAATTTATCCATCCATATTTTTATCACGATTGTTGTTTGAAACATTATTTACTCAGCCTGCGGGATTTTTCTTAAAGACAGTCTGCTAAGAATTTTCTTACATTTATTGTAGCGGCTTGTTAAATATGAGGGATTAAAAATACTTCGGTTTTAAGAAATTTTCGCATTAGTTTTATTGAGCTTAAATTTTTATTACTGTAATAGCTTTAAGCACTTTATTCTTTCTTGGATTTCCAAGTTTCCAAAATTTGTAGAAAGGTCGATACCCCAACATCTGTTTGTACCTCGGATTAAGGGTGTGGCCTTAAGACTTTTTGCAATGTGAAGTTTTTGTTAATTGGTCTCCCTTCCATTTGGGGGTGTATGTAATGTTTAGTTTTGTGTTTATAAAAATAAGGAGAGACAGAACTTTGAGGTTGAACACGAGTCTAATACTGTGTGTCAAGACAAGTAGACATAGAAAAAACTTATTAGTTTAAACGTTGTATTAAGTGTTGTGTAAATATAAATATATTGTTTATTGCTACAAGTATTACGTTTTACTTTTACTTGTACGTTCATTGATTTAACCATCACACGCCGATTAATTTCTCCGTGTGAGTTGGGGAACCCGATCTCCTGTCCTTCGTGTTTCCTTCAGTGACGTCTTCGAAGTGTCATCATCATCGAGATTCAATCACGGAGGTAGGAACTACGTTTTACTACACAAACCCCCCAACACACCATAACATTGGTCCTTCGAGCCGGATTTGCCTGATATCTACGAGCAATTCGTCGCACATAAAACACAACACTTGCAAATACTTCTACCTGCGTGGACGCCATCATCGAGCGGACGAGATTCAACCCCCTGACTCAACATAGCATCAGGAGGGCTCGCTGTCATCGAGCGGACGATTCCACCCAGCACCAGGTGTCCCAGCTCCGTGAGTACATCCACCTGCGTGAACATCAGCATCGAGCAGACGAGATTCCACCTCCGACTCGACGTAGCATCAGGAGGGCTCGCTGTCATCAACCGGACGATTCCACCCAGCACCAGGTGTCCCAGCTTCGTCAGCACTTCGTAGGACCCAACGGTAAGTCTTTTTAAGAGTCACTTATTCCTTTTAATACCATCCTTTCTTAGAATACTTCATTTCAATTATGACGGATTTAAGTAACTTAGTTAAAAAACGCGGCATAGTGAAAGCCCAATTAACACGTACACACACTACTTTAATCTCGGACGCAGTAATAGATATTGACGAATTAAAAACACGTAAGGAGAGATTAGTAGAGTTCAATGAGACATTTTTAGATATTCAATTTCAGATTGAATTATTACAAAATAATGAAAACGACAACGAATTACAAGCTGAATTTGATAAAGAACGTAGTTCATTCGAAGACACGTATTGTCAATGTTTAAGAATTATTAACAAAAGGTTACGCGAGTTATCACTTTCAAATATATCAACTCCTACTAGGTCAACTGAAAGTCCTATTATTAATATTTCTACACCACAATCGGCTTCAATTTTACAAAAAATCGAAATTTCACCCTTTGACGGAAATCCTATTGCTTGGCATAGTTTTCATGACACATTTAAAATATTAGTCCATGATAGCGAAACATTACAATCAGTAGAAAAATTTCACTATTTAAAAAATTCGTTAAGAGGAGAAGCTGCAAATGTAATCAGTGCCTTAAATGCATCAGCTGAAAGTTACTCAGTCGCGTGGAACTTACTGATACAAAGATTTAATAAACCGCGCTTAATTATTAATTCACACATGAAATCTTTATTCGAAATTCCGGAAATTAGTAAAGACTCTCCCGCAAATATAAGAATACTGTTAGAAACGACATTGCTTCACGTGAACGCATTAAAAGCCTTAAAAGTAAATACCGAAAATGCTGATCCCTTTCTTATATATATAATTACGTCTAAACTTGACAAATCAACCCGTAGAGCTTGGGAGCGCAGTTTAGAAAACGAAGAAATGCCGAAATACGATACGCTAATAAATTTCTTGCAAAAACAGTCTCGAGGTGAAGATTTAGATTTAATTGCCGAAAAACCGAAAACCAAACATTTGTACGCAAACAGTAACAAACGCGTTTTTTCACACGTAGGTACTAATCATAAATGCCCGGTTTGTACAGATTCACATATTATATATGCATGTCCAAAATTCAAGAGTATGTCACCAAAATCACGATCTGAATTTGCACGCAATGCGCATCTTTGCATAAATTGTTTGAAAGGAGATCATAGAACATTTAATTGTAAGTCGGGTGGCTGTAGGGTTTGCTCGAAAAAACACCATACAATGTTACATTTTGAAAAATTAGTAAATACAAATTACACCAACGAAATACCTAGTACGAGTAATGTTCAAATACCACAACCAGCTTTAGAGGTTTCAAAGACGGCTATGACGGTTTTAGGGAATTCTGAGGTTTTATTAGGTACAGCATGTGTAAAAATACTTGACAAAAATAAACAAGAACATTATTGTAGAGTACTTCTTGACGGAGGCTCTCAGTCTCACTTTATAACGGAGGATTTAGCTGAACGATTAGGATTACCGAAACACTATCATAATATGCCATTCAACGGATTAGGTAATAATATTACTCGGTCGCAGTATTATGTTAAAACTTGCATTAAATCAAGAGTATCAGATTATCAAACTGAATTAAATTTTGTTGCCTTACCAGAAATAACAGGTCCGTTACCAACTAGAAATTTAGATCGGAAATCATTTGCAATACCAAAAAATGTTATATTGGCTGACCCTGATTATTATAAATCGAAGAGAATTGATGCGCTTTTAGGTAATACCGTGTTTTATAAACTTTTAAGAGTAGGACAAATTGAACTATGCGATAAAAATATCCTATTACAAAAAACGCAAGTAGGGTGGATCATTACAGGGGAAGCAGTAGTTTCCAAATTATTTAGTACATTTCATCCAAATCAATCTTGTCTATTTTCATCAAGTTTAGACAAACAAATTCAAGAGTTTTGGAAAGTAGAGGAAATTCAAAATAAAATCTTTTATTCTGACGAAGAATTAGCATGCGAGAAACATTTTGTAGAAAACACTCATCGAGACCATTCAGGTAGATATATTGTACGTCTTCCATTGAAGCATGAATTTATACTACTAGGTTCCTTTAACGTAGCTTTAAAACGTCTATACTCACTTGAAAACAAATTAATAAAGGATCCGTCGTTACACTCTCGTTATACAGACTTCTTAACAGAATATTTAAAGTTAGGTCACATGACAAAGGTAAACAACGATGATAGCACTATAGGTTATTATCTCCCGCATCACCCAGTAATCAAAGAAACAAGTCTAACCACAAAACTGCGTGTAGTTTTTGATGCCTCGGCGAAAGATAGAAATAATTTATCTTTAAATGACATTATGATGACCGGACCGACAATACAAGACGATCTAATTTCAATTATTTTAAGATTTAGAATGTATGCATACGTTTTGACTGCAGACATTGAGAAAATGTTCCGACAAATTAGGGTAGATTCACGAGACACGGAATACCAAAAAATACTTTGGCGTAATTCCAAACATGAACCGGTACAAGTTTATCGTTTAAACACCGTTACGTACGGTACAACTGCGGCTCCATTTTTATCCGTACGCTGCTTGAAACAATTAGCAGAAGACGAAGGTATGAAATACCCCCTCGCGGCACAGGTACTTCGCAGGGATTTTTACATGGATGACCTTTTAACAGGTACAAATAATTACGATGAAGCCGTTATCTTAAAACAACAGTTACTAAATTTACTTAGTTTAGGCGGTTTCAATTTACGCCAATGGGGTTCTAATAATAACACATTACTAGGTGATGTCGTATCACACGATAATTGTCGCGACTTAGAATCAAGCAATTCAAAAAAGGTTCTAGGAATACAGTGGGATCCAAAAATTGATGCAATATCCTTCGCCGTACAAAATTTAAATTCCGATACGCAAATGACAAAACGAACAATCTTATCTGACATTGCTAAACTGTTTGATCCGTTAGGATTAGTTAGTCCTGTTGTAGTTAAAGCAAAAATAATTATGCAGGAATTATGGAAGGCTAACTTACATTGGGATGAATCTATACCACAATTTATATACTTAGAATGGCAAAATTTAAAGAATGAATTACACAATCTAAATACGATAAAAATTCCGCGAAAAATTATTGTAAACGATTACACTGATATCCAGTTACATGGATTCTGCGATGCAAGTCAACGAGCTTATGGCGCTTGCATATATTTACGAACCTCAAATAATTTAGGTGAATGTGCTTCACATCTTATATGTTCTAAATCACGCGTTGCTCCTATCAAAACTATATCGTTACCGCGACTGGAACTATGTGCTGCCGTATTATTAATAAAATTGTATGAAGCTACTGTAGCAGCATTAAAGTACACCTATAATTCAATTAATTTTTGGACAGATTCAGAAATAGTTTTAAGTTGGCTTAATAAACCCCCTTATAGTTGGGAAACATTCGTTGCCAATCGGGTTTCAATTATTCAAAGCTCCAGTCAAATAAATAATTGGCACCATATCTCTTCCGTAGATAACCCAGCAGATTTTGTTTCTCGGGGTCAAGCTCCTGCTGATCTAATAAACAATCAACAATGGTTCCACGGACCTTTATGGCTCACTCAAATGGAACAATTTTGGCCAATCAAAACCGTTTCTCTGATAGATGCCCCAGAAAAACGGACAAAAACTGTATTACTCATCACAAATGACGTAAATAATGACATTTTCAACAGATTTTCTAATATTAAAAAATTAAATCGTGTCATAGCTTATTGTTTGCGTTGGGTAAACAATATTAGAAATGAATTAAAACAATTCGGCCAATTAACCGCGAACGAAATTCAAAATGCACATTTGCGAATAATTAGTTTAACACAAGCACAACATTTTCAAAAAGAACTTCATTGTTTAAAACAAAAGAAAAATTTGCCTAACCATAGTAAATTAATTTCTTTATCTCCCTTCATAGACGATAAAGGGATAATGCGTGTCGGAGGCAGATTAAATAAATCCAATTTGACTTTTACACAAAAACACCCAATTTTACTGCCGAGAAGGTGTCATATAACTAATCTAATAATTAGAGACATACATACTTCAAATTGTCATGCCGGTATAGAAACTACATTGAACATAGCTCGTCAAAATTATTGGCCTATTGACGGGAAAAACTTAATACGCCATCTATTACATAAATGTATACCATGCCGTAAGTTAAGGCCAAAAAAGGTAAATTATTTAATGGGATCATTACCAAAAGATAGAGTAACACAATCCAGACCATTCGAAAATGTGGGCATTGATTATTGCGGACCGTTCCCTTTAAAAGAGAAAAAATTTAGAAATAGGAATACAATAAAATCCTACGTAGTTGTGTTTGTATGTTTCGCTATCAAGGCAGTTCATTTAGAATTAACAACAGACTTAACTGCAGAATCCTGTTTAGCGGTCATCAAAAGGTTTTTTAGTAGAAGGGGTAAAGCTAAGAATATTTACACGGACAACGGGACAAATTTTGTAGGGGCAAAAAATGAAATTGAAAAACTAATTTCTTCTACAGATTTTAATAATCAAATGCAACATAATTTGGCAGACGACGGCGTTAATTGGCACTTCATTCCGCCGCGTTCTCCGCATTTCGGTGGCCTTTGGGAGGCAGGAGTAAAATCCTTAAAACAACATTTGCATCGCTCAATAGATAAAGCATTATATACGTATGAGGAATTTAGCACCCTTATAATTGAAATTGAAGGTATCCTTAATTCTCGACCCTTAACTCCTGTATCTTCAGATCCTAACGACCTTTCCGCGCTCACAGCCGCTCACTTCCTGATAGGTGACTCTTTAAAAAGCTTGCCCGAAGAAGATCTCCAACAAGAACCTAGCAATAGGTTAAGTCGCTGGCAACAAATACAAAAAAATAAGCAGACATTTTGGACACGATGGCATCGTGAGTATTTAAACAATCTCAACGTCCGTCAAAGGTGGCATCAAGCCAACGCCTCCAATATACAAATTGGAACTCTAGTCACGCTGAAGGAGGACAACATCCCTCCTAGATGTTGGAAGTTAGGACGCATCATCCAGGTCCATCCAGGAGATGACGGAGTCATCAGGGTAGTTACGTTAAGGACTGCTACCGGCGACTTGAAACGAAGTGTGAAATGTATATCTCCTTTACCCATAGACTGAACTTTAGGGACACTACATGTGCATAAGTGAAGTGTTTGAACTTTGTTTTTTTTTTGTGAACTTTTATTTTGAACTCTGTCGGTTCAAGGCGGGCGGTATGTTTGAAACATTATTTACTCAGCCTGCGGGATTTTTCTTAAAGACAGTCTGCTAAGAATTTTCTTACATTTATTGTAGCGGCTTGTTAAATATGAGGGATTAAAAATACTTCGGTTTTAAGAAATTTTCGCATTAGTTTTATTGAGCTTAAATTTTTATTACTGTAATAGCTTTAAGCACTTTATTCTTTCTTGGATTTCCAAGTTTCCAAAATTTGTAGAAAGGTCGATACCCCAACATCTGTTTGTACCTCGGATTAAGGGTGTGGCCTTAAGACTTTTTGCAATGTGAAGTTTTTGTTAATTGGTCTCCCTTCCATTTGGGGGTGTATGTAATGTTTAGTTTTGTGTTTATAAAAATAAGGAGAGACAGAACTTTGAGGTTGAACACGAGTCTAATACTGTGTGTCAAGACAAGTAGACATAGAAAAAACTTATTAGTTTAAACGTTGTATTAAGTGTTGTGTAAATATAAATATATTGTTTATTGCTACAAGTATTACGTTTTACTTTTACTTGTACGTTCATTGATTTAACCATCACACGCCGATTAATTTCTCCGTGTGAGTTGGGGAACCCGATCTCCTGTCCTTCGTGTTTCCTTCAGTGACGTCTTCGAAGTGTCATCATCATCGAGATTCAATCACGGAGGTAGGAACTACGTTTTACTACACAAACCCCCCAACACACCATAACAATTGTTATGTAATTTTTTATGTTATGAAATAAATCAGTGGTAAGTATATTATTCTCTGAAACTGTAATCCATTAATTCAAAAATACATATGTAAATAACATTATTATTAAAATACATAAAACAAATTATTATGTAATGAAAATTAAGAGACATTGCATGAAACTATAAATTTTGTGAAAGATGTCAATGTCAATGCATTGGTTTTTACCTACATTTTAAATGTGTACTTGAATAAATATAAATATGGATATTATGTAAAAAAAGACAGACACATAAGTAACCTTAGTAAAAACAACCGTGCAATAATAATTTCATCCTAACAAAGAAAATTAGTAAACAATTGAAATGAACCTTGTAAACATTTTCGACAATAATGTATAACCTCAAATACTGTTTATATAAAAACAACGAAAAAACAAACGACACTTGCGAATTGTGTGTCATGATGCAACCATGCACAAATTTTTTTTTTGGTAATTATGGTGATTATGGTAGAAAGTTTCCTCCAATATTTTGAAGTAGCTTTCTCGTGAAATGCGATGCACCAAGTATTTTGAACGTTGATAAAAGTTTATTTGCTCAAAAATATGACGATGAAAAAACAAACAAGATACAAATTTGTTTTTGCCTACAATATGAAATATGAACAGAATCCATATTTCAGACATAATAAATAGAATTTGATAATATTTATTAATAACATAAACAAAACAAAGTTGTATATGTTATTACTAAGAAATATATTTTCAAAAATATATTCTGAGTTAAAAAAGTAATTATCTATCAATATTTTAAAGTAAACAAAAAAATAATCAAATACAAATAATAACAGTAAACCAATTTAAATTTGAAAGATTTTTATGAAATTTGTAGTTTCTATTTATCTTTCAACATAAACTTAAAAATAAAATTACTTACACTTTCCAGTTCAAGTGGGAGTGCCCATATAAAATCATTTTAAGAGTAAAAATTTACAAAATATTCTTTTTTTCTCACTTAGTTCTTTTGCTATTAAGTGTTAAGATTCGAAATTTTTTATTTGTAGTTGGTAGAATATATAATTATTATTTTTTTATTAATAATTGGCAACAATAGGAATCGAACCCTAGATCTTACACTTCGCTCAGTTAATGCCGAAACATGCTAATATTAAATATAATAAATAATAAATTTATATCCTTAAAGCAATTTTATATTTTTTAATAAATATATAATTAAAAAATGTATATATCGTCTAAACAATTTTTAAGAATATTAGTTCTGGAAATAAAAGTATAGTATGTGGTTATCTATTAATTTATAACAATCACAAGTAGATTTCTATAAAACGTAAACAACAACAAATAATTTAGACTCGGTTACGATCGTCAAGTGTCCAAGGAAGGATTTTGTTGGAGAATATTTGGTTTCCATGGAGAAAGCGCACCTCCACAACTCCATTGCAAAACCTCTCACAATGCACAGCTCAGCTAAGATACGTCACTAGACTTTACGTGGAATTTTCGCAACTGTAGACTGACGTCAATGTGAACTTGATAGTGTGATACCTTTCCGCTTTCTGCTATACACAGAAACACTTGCAAAGACGCTATTGTTTACCTTAGCAACACGGCTAGCGACAATGCGTAATGAAGAGCATTGGGATAGATGCGTAGTGATTTGGCGGGATGGTTGTGTTTGTTTATAAAGAGAGATTTAGGCGGGAAGTTTGAAACTTACATTTAGGCTTGGATTTATCCATGAGCACGAGGTGTTCGTGCTTGTGCCACGCCATGGAGGGCTGGCCCTGAACCGCCGGGTCGCCGAGCTGCTGAGACCGCTTCTGCCCACCACCGGCCAAAGAGCTGTCGAGCGTCGCGCCCGACAGCAACACCATGGACCCGGCGCCGAACGTCGGGCCGGTCCCGAACTGTCCCGCAGGCTCCAGCCTTCACAGTCACTCGCGCCGGCACCGCAACATTACACTCCAGAACAACACAACACCACTACCCAAAGTCACTCAAACTGTCATTCACCGTGCATGTGACAGAGCGAGACGGAGAGCAAACTGCGCACACCCCTCCGCCAGCCGACTGGGCGAAATGAACTCGGCCGCCTAGCTACCACACTGCCGAGGCAGCAGGGTCAAAAGCACACAAGCAAAATAACAACAAATGTGCATGGGAAGCACACAGCACCCAGTCAATACGCGGATCCCGAGCCCAGATCACTTCCACAACAAACTCGTGCGTCCCGGGTAGAGAAAATGGCGTCCAGCGATGTTTAGCCTCGTTCACATGCCCAGAACATTCACCTCGCACAGTCAATGTATTTCACATGACACTTGTATCCACGTGCTGTTGATAAACACTCGGCTGATCACTGAAAACTTGCAGCACTGGCTTAGTGTGCGCTGCACACGTGTAAATGAGCACTGGATGCACTGTTTATGTGGAAAACACGTTGGGAACGCGAGAGACTACACAGATCTCACTAACGCCCCACACAACATGGCAACTGTTACTGGGCAGCACAGTCGAGGCCGAGACTCGCGGCAGCGCGAACGACGGCACGGCTCGGTTGCACGGCTCGTCGCGTTGCGCAGTTGGAGTGACCGCCTCTGCCGCCGCTTCTCTCTTCGGCAGCACTCGGCTCCTCTCGGCTTTCGCGCCAATTTACGACTTATCTCTTCCCACGTCATGGCCTTATCGCCTTATCACCACAATATTTACACTCAGGCTCTTCCAATCACATGCAGCATTATGACTAACCACTCACTCCAGCTTTACCACAACTCATACTAGCTGTGTCCGAGTGGTTCAAACCCACTATTATTCTATACACATTGGGAATATGTAACAAAGCGGATGGATTTGTTATTTATAGCAGTTTGATGAGTGCGTGAAAGCTTGGAGGAAGCGGCGAGTTAGATAACGTGACGTCACGACATCGATGACTGTTGTTGTGGATAAATGACGACGTTGGCGGCGGCGGCGGCTGGCGTCCACCCACGCGCGTGACGTAACAGGCGACGCCGACGCTCATTTCACAGCCGCTGCGATCAGGTGACTCGTCACGGCATGGCAACAAGACCTAACCTACCCGTGCCGCGCCCGCCCTCTACATCTCACCGTAATCGGAAATTTTATTGCATCAATTCGTAGAATAAAGATTTTTGAGTGAATTTATTTCTTTGCAGCGCAAAACTCGAATTTTAGTAACGTTGCACAATCTCAGGTGCGTCACCAGGAGTCAGGAACCTCAAAATAAACAAGAGTTCAATCCTTTCGCGTTCTTTTCTTCAAAAATATCCTGCGTCTATTATCATTCTTTCCAAAGCACCCACAGTTTGAGTACTATAATCAGAATTTCTAATAACGATAACACCATTGTGTCAGTACCTTATTTTAAAAAAATCCAACTGTCACTATTGAAATATAAGCAAGGTAAGCGTGGCAGAAGGGCGCCAAATGTGAGAAGCGCCGTGCCTCCAAAATAAATAAATGAAAAAAAAAATCGAAAAAGAAAATAATTGAAAGTTTTTTAAAAATGAAAAACTATAAATTTTACTTTTTTTCCCATATTTACCGATTTATTTATTTAGCGTAAAGCATTTACACGGAAATGATCACTTATAATTATCTATGTCTATTTTTGTGTAAATTATTTAGGATTCTCATGCAAGGTGTATTATTTAAAAACATTTTCAAGAGTTACCCTTTTTATACCTGTATATATAATTTGAGTATTTATTTTATTTTTCACCTAATCGTTCCAAAGAACATAGATGCGGAGAAAACATTTCTTTACAAAAGACATATTTTCTTCTCTTTGAAAGTGAGTTTATAAAATTAATAACTGTTATATAAAAGCGACCTTACTGATAACCAATTTTAAATGTTTTCACAATTTAGTTAAATAAATGTATAATATTCAGATTAAAATACGAAACAAGATCTAATAAAATGTCCTACCGCCGACCCTGAATCTGTAAAACAATCAAAAATATATGAGTGTCATTATGAAGTTTTATTAAAATTCAATTACTCGAATTTGTTCTACAGGTACACGCAAATGACAAACAGAATGGACATTAAAGATACTTAGTTAGTTAAAATGTACTATGCAGAACTTAATATTTTTATACTGTCTACGATATTGAAAGTTTGGATAGTATTGTTGTACCTTTTAACATTTATATTTCTAGTAATAATATATGATTATGTAATTTTATCTTATATTACTGGAAATTCTGAATTACTAAATTTAAATTTATGGATTCATAAGCCGGAAATCTAATTATACTTTTCAATTACAAATTTATCTAAATTAGAAGTAGGTTTCATTCATTGTTTCAAGCTATTGAATTAACAAAGATGACTAATCAAAAAAATTATTAGTGAAGTCATTTTATCGGAAATTTTTATCGCTCATATTTCCGATGCAAGCCTTCAGACATACTCAGAGATAATGTTTCAATGATATATTCGAGGTCTCCAATTAATTCTTACCGTATTTAATCTGTACATATAAACATTATTAATGACATAAGTATTTAATAATGTTTCAGAATTTTAACATATCTTTATCGTACATAGGTAATGTGTGAGTATGTGACCAACATTACATGAGAGTGTTCTTTCACATATGGCAGTCTATTTTCCAATATTTAAAAAGAAACTTTGTATATACAGGAAGCCGGTAAATACATTTTCGCTGTTTTGGAATCAGATTTGACAATTACAACTAGTTCGTGGTTCCTTGAACTACTATGAGGAATTTACCAGACAAAATTTCAGATAAATAAAAATGTTTTACATATTTACTGTAAAGTTTTCCAAAAGCGTGAAAAACGTTTTCCCACGTATTTCGCGTACGGTGTCAAGGTAACCTAACAACTGAGAAGAAATTGTCTTCCTTTTGCATTATTTTTAGAATAAAAAAGTTAACATTTTTTGACAATTGTAGAAAAAAAAATGCAGACATATTAAATGATTTAGAATTGATTTTAAGCGACTAGAGAGTATGATGGAGAGAAGAAATAAGCAGGATTGCAGTCAACTGTACAATTTATTAATTTAAGGCCGACGTATCGCTACCAATTGTAATATCATCAGGATAAAAGACTTTTTTTTTTAAATATTTTCATCATGTATAAAAATTCAATCAAGTAGATGTCGTCATACATTAAAAAATAAATAAATAAAACACGTCATATATGGATACTTGAAAATTTTGCGGCAATAAATGTAAATATGAAATAGCGACTATTAACAAATTTTTTATTTACATTTATTACAGTAAAATTTTAGTAAATAAGTTTCGACGGAAAAAGTAGAATTATAAACATAACTTCCCGACTACCCGCTCCTTTTCTGACAATCATCACCCTTCACAATTTTTATAATATTTGACTGAAGCGCCTGTTATTAACCCAAATGCAACCAGACTTACAGTTATGTAGGTAAAACATATTTTCCCATATGTTTGTCTTTCTATATATTTTTCAATCAATGATAATATACAGTGTGTGTAAGGAAATGCGGAACATAGGACTTTAACATGGGATTTCAAAAAATTGCGGATACTCTCTCTCCTGATAGATTTAGAGCAAAACTGCAAGAGTACAAAGTTGTTCAGAATTAAATTCTACGTCAGACAAGATCATAATTGTTGCAACAGCAGGCCTGTAATACGAGATATATTAAATATAAAATGTTATACTTTCGTTAAAAATCAGATAGCCATGGAAATAAAAGAAAATATCTATCTGTCAGTTTAGAGAATTTTCGTTAATTGTAATACTTATTGTCTATAATTTAATATTATTTAAGTTGAAATTATATTCATTTCTTTAACAATGTGCTAATATTAAAAAAACAGTACAAATATAATTTAAAAAAATATTGAACACAAAGTAAGGTTACTAACTGTCACAATTGACACATAGATATTTTTCTTTTATTTCCATGGGTGTCTGATTTTGAACGAAAATGTTACATTTTATATTTAATATATCTCGTACTGCAGACGTGCTGTTGCAACAATTATGATTTTATCTGACGTAGAATTTAATTCTGAACAACTTTCTACTCTTGCAGTTTTCTTCTAAATCTATCAGGAGAGAGAGTATCCGCAATTTTTTGAAATCCCATGTTAAAGTCCTATGTTCCGCATTTCCTTGCACACACTGTATACTCGATATATACAAATTTAATTTTTAAAAATACATTCTCTATAGCTCTCAGTCCTATGAGCTATGAGTTAGGGCAATAAATTGACTTAATTCCAGAAATTTATTTATTTACCAATTTACCCCTGGTTACTAGGTGCCCAGATGCAAAGTTGGTGGCTGTTTGTATTTTTGATTTGAGTGCATCGAAGTCTATTAATATGGACTATTTGTCAAGACTATGTAAAGTGAAAAACTGAACATATAACTTCATTTGTTCGAAACAAAAGATTTTTGATATTATTTCCAAAACACATTTGACAGAAACTGAATAAAATTAATAATTCTCTAATTTTTTAATTCATTTTCATTGCAATGAAAATGTGTTTGTATCGTTTTCTTTATCTAAGTATTAAAGACAACTTTGATCCCCCGTATGAAAATTGTTAATACCTATGCATTTTTTGAAAAGTATAAGAGCTATAAAAAATTATGAACAGCTGTCAATCCCTTGTAAAATATATGTACAAATTAAAAAAATTTATGAATTGAAACAAGAAAGTCGTAAGTCATAAAATTAATTCCCAAAATCAGTTTTGTAAGAATAATCTAGTAACATGCATTTTTCGGGGAAACAATTAAATCTTAAAATGCCAACTAATGTGACAACTTTACCCCAATTTTATAGACTTCGTATCTCTTATGGTTCTCGAGATCCCAATGGTTAGCCTGCTAATCATCCTATATAAGATCGTGCAAAAGAATAAGATTCTATATGTCCTGTAGTATCTTATAAATAGTACAAATACAGCAAATGTGTAATTCAACATTAAATAAGGAAACGCACTTTGGCTTGTTTGAGCGGCATTTGGGTAAAAATATTTGCACAAGCATTATCTAAAACTAAACCCTGTCTTAGGCCGGCTACGTCTCGCGGTGGAGGCAACAACGAGTTATCTCGCGACAAATATAATGTTTTGAACAAATGAATTACGACATTACAGTGCGTCACGGCCTGCTATTCAAGAGATGAGTTTAATAAAGAGCCGAGAACAATGTAAACCAATCCAGCTTGGTAGCTTCGCTGTTTTACGTCATTCAATACGATACGGGGGATGAATAACATTGCATTCGTTAAAAATAACCTGGAAATTACATTTGCTAGTTGCCATTTGCACAAGATGCAGGATGTTTTCTTGTAAGCAGACGCTATTGTTGTCGCACTTAAATGTACATTTTTTTGCAGAATTGTTTTATTAAATTAAGGGCCGGTTTTTCCACCTCTGGTTAAAGTACCGGTTACCTTAATAGACGGTTAATAGAAAGATATCACATCGAAATAGTAAATAACGTATATTTTTGACAACTTACATAATTTTGTCGATGTAATATTTTTCTATTAACCGATGATTAAGATAACCAGAGACCAGAGATGGAAAAACTGACCCTAAGTTTTATTAACTGAAAATTTCAGCTCGTACCCCCAAGGAGACATTTTCCGTAACGTACCATTTTTTTTGCATCAGTATTAAAGCCCTGAATTGTTATTATTTTAAATAATTATTGTAATTAACTATTACCCTAAGATGGGTGTTAGTAACACCCTTTAAAATATTACCAGTGAAATTCTCGCATCAAAGTACCTACGTATACAAATTATCATTTTAAAATTCTCACTACTACAGCTACAATAACAGATCAACCAATAGGAATCTACATGACCGGTAATAATGCGCGTCTCAGGATGTACCGGGGAGGCAGTGTGCTTTCAGGCTTCTTTCTCACCCAATGGTCTGACTAGACCACCATCCAGAGCATCTCAGGCCCTGAAGGTGGTCTAATTCAGCCTGCTAAAACCAGAGCACATTCTGGAGCAGATTTTTCTGCTCTGGATTGTACTCTAGTTTCAGTGGGTCAGGAATTAGAGCACTTAAAAGTATTTGCTCTAATTGTAAGTCTGCTGAAACCAGAGCACCTACTGGAAGAGATTTAAGTGCTCTGGATTGTGATCTGGTTTTAGTGGGTCAAGAATTAGAGCTCTCAAAAGTGTTTGCTCTAATACTAGGTCTGCTGAAACCAGAGCACATTCTAGAGCAGATTTAGTTGCTCTGGATTTTAACCTGGTTTCAGTGGGTCAGGAATTAGAGCACTCAAAAGTGTTTGCTCTAATTCTAGGTCTGCTAAAACTAGAGCACATTCTGGAGCAGGTTTGACTCCTCTTGATTATGCTCTGGTTTCAGTGGATCAGAAATTAGATAATTTTAAAGCTTTTTCTTGGTCTACTAAGAACAGACCGCGTTCTGAAGCAGATTTCAAGATCTGGATTGCGCTTAAATTGATTAAATATAATTCAATGAAAAAAAACTTTTCAAGATACTAAATTTTTGTATACATTTAAATAAAAATTGAAAATCATTGATTTAAAGTTAAATTTAATTGTGCTGAAGAAACAGCAATGACTGGTGTAGCCTCTAACACTAGCCCATCTTCGTATCTCTATTTTTCGCCGTCTATGAATGTGTCTGCATCTTGCAAAAGGAGTTATACGATGTGATGAATTTCATAATGAAATAAAATGAATGGCAAGAATAAGTTGTACACGAAAGCCCATCTAACAGGAATCATTAAGAATTCCACTCAACACATGCAGTGAATATTTATGACTGCGTCCATAAATCCTTATATCTCCTTGCTATAAAGTCGTGACGAAAACAAGTTAATTTATACAATAATGAATTGGTTTAATTAGGAGCAATCTAGCATCTGGGTTGACACCTACACCTACCGAGTAAATCGGTAAAGTCACACGAAGTAGAAAAAAGTGTAAACACCGAGATTTCTATCCTAGACTAATTACAGGCACGGAATGCAAGCCTTGGTGATGAATTACTTCTGCTTTATTCTAACCAAACATTCTCACTTGCTGGTTACTTATTCATACTCTACAACTCTTCACAAAAACTCCTAATCGCTTACGGGTTTTTATCTTGCTTGCTGATAGCTCAGAAATATTGGTTTCGTGCAAAGTATTTAAAAACCTTTAAACACACACCCTTTTAAATATTTAATGAGAAGAATGGTTAATGAGTACTTGTAACTAAGTGAAGTTAATTCCCGAGTATATTACCATGTTCGAAATTTTTAAGGAAAATAATATTATTCTATAGCAGATATTAAAGTGCAATTTTTTCAACTCAAATAGTGGATAAAGTAGCATTTTAACAGCAAGGGTAAATAAAGTAACACTTTAACAGCAAGGGTAGATAAAGTAGGTACTTTAACTTATATTTGTTTGAAGTACATTTCCATAGCAACTCACACTACTGACATTTTAAAATTGTTCTCAAATAAAAATTAATTTTTTCTAATTTTAATTTCTTTAAAATTAAATACTGAAAAAAAATTAAATTTTGTGCACGACGATAAAATTAAATTATCGACTCGCGATTATATCGCTCATGAATTAGAACTTGTCGATAGAATATTATTTTATCGTCTTGTATAAAAATAACTATTAATTGAAAATTCAAATATATGTTCCTATTTTATGTAAACGCTGTAATACTGAAAACATCTAATATAGTTCAAATCACTGAAATATAGTAGTACTGGAACGTGCGATGCCATGTTCCCTGTAATGTAAATAACTATTTTGTCCTCATGAACTGTAAACTTAACAATCACACATCGTTGACGTCTATGGTAGTTGCGATTTTACACATGCGCGGAACTTTACCGTACTCAGTAAAGTAATACGCACCCACATTTTTAAGTTTTAAGAGACCACTAATAAATAAAGCTGCTTTGTAATAATAAAGAGTACTTACAAAAACGCTAGCTACCGCAGTTCATCGTTCAATAATAATAATAATAAATAAATAAATAAATAAATAAACCTGAATTTCTTTTAATTTAATCTGCTGGCGCCATCTGTTAGCATACAATAATAATCAGTGAGAATGTCAAAATATTCAATGAATGACTAACGAGAATTGATTATTTTATTTAAAATATATGGAATTAATTTTAATAATGTTAAAAACGGTAAGTAACATTAGAATCATTCATGTAGTCTGTTTAGGACTAGATATATGGTAGGAATCAATTATAATAGTCTACCTAACCTTAATTTTCTTCCAGCATAATACAACTTATTTAATATATTTTAATAGATATCTCGGACAAAAAATTTAATACATTATGTGTGCGTTAGGTATTTGTACAACGCTCGGTTTTATTGCAGCACTCCGCTGCGCGTCGTGCTTCAATATGAAACCTCGCGTTGTAAAAGAACACCTACCGCACGTATAATGTAAATAACTATTTTGTATCGCTTTAAATTAATTAAATTAGTACAATTTCATATTCAGACAACCATTCGCTGTCAGAATCAGAATCAAATTCAATCTTTATATTTTCCATTTTTTTAATAAAGTAACCAGCTAGACTAGATTATTACTTCCAAAATACGTACTATAAACCTTTCACATGAATGTACAAATGTGTCTATGAATTTGCAAAAACAAATAAATTCCCAAGAAATATAATTTTATTTTGTTAGACTTAAGTAAATATCGTTACGCTGATTTCAAAACCTGCAATCCTATCATGGCATTTCGTTTTTAATCTGACGCTTTATTTTCTAATTTTCATTTATTTCCAAAACCTATAACCCCATATAAAAGTTTTGTTGAAACACATCAAACAACAGTATTAAATCAAAAATTGTGTTAACAAACACGAAATATCCTAAAAATACTCATATTTTTGTGCCCAAAATTTTGATTTTAGGAAATAGTTTACATTAACAGATCTTGACGCGCTGATTTCAAATTTTTAAACAGAATTTAATTATCTCTTTTCGTTCCTAAGATAAAGATAAAGTGTGTTTTTTGGTTATATTTCTAAAATGGATTGAGATACAACCTCAACGATAATATCAGTCATAAGTTACATAAAGAAATATTTTCTCCGAATATAGGTTCTTTGGAACGATTAGGTGAAAAATGAAAAAAATTAATAAACCTAAATTTCTAAATTTCTCGAAGGAACTTTTTTCCTCCAAAACTTTACATTTTCTAATCTTAAGTAAATATCGATGTGCTTATTCCAAATTTTCAAACCGAATTTAATTATCTCTTACCGTTCTCAAGATATTCGTGTTCAAAGTTGAGTTTTGGCAATACCTAAAAAAACCGTTTTTTTAGGTATATCCCTGTAAGGGTTAGGTTTACGACTTCGGCGACTTCACCAATCGATTCTACGGGCAAAATTACATATGTATACCAATTTTTAGATTTTTATTGCAAAGGACACAATTTTTAGAAAGGAAAAACTGAAAATGGCAAAAATCGAAAAAATGCCTGATGACCCCCTTACGATTTTTTTCGATTTTGGTCATTTTCAGTTTTTTCCTTCTAGAAATTCTATCTGTGGAGATAAAAATCTGAAAATTGGTACACTTATGTAATTTTGCCCGTAGAATCGAATGGTAAGGTCGCCGAAACTATAAACCTAACCATTTAAGAGGTATACCTAAAAAACCTAATTTTTTAGGTGCAACTTTAAACTCAAATATCTCGAGAACGGGAAGAGATAATTGAATTATGTTTGAAAATTTGGAATCAGCGCATCTATATCTACTTAAGTCTAAAATATAAAAATAATTGAAGACAAAAAGTAACGAGGCGAAAAATTGAAATTTAGGTTTTTTCGTTTTTCTTATTTTTCACCAAATCGTTCTAAAGAACGTATATGTGGACAAAACATTTCTTTATATAACTTTTTCCGTAGAATCGAATGGTAAAGTAGTTTAGATTTTATCTCTACTCATTTTTTAAATATATTGAAAAAACATACTTTTTTGAGGTACAACTTTGAGAGCAAATATCTCCGAAACGAAAAGAGATAATTAAATTCTGTTTGTAAATTTAGCATCAGCGTAGCTAATTCTTTAAAAAATATTACAAACAAAATTTCGAAAAATTTGAAAATTTTCGAGCTAATAATACTATATTTTCAATATATTTTCGGATTTACAGAAAAATACCACATCAGTGACTTTGGTAATTACTCCCTTGTTGTTGCTACGTATGTAAACTATTTTTCCAAGTATTCATAGGAGTTTACTAGAAGCTTTAAACCGTTTTTCCTAAAAAATAAGTTATTATTAAATATAAATATTTTTTAATTTGTACCGCTCTGCATAAATACTTTTACATAAAATTTCTGGCTAAAAAAATTATATAAATTTCTATAAAACCAATGAGTTATTCACATGTTCACAAAATTTGAGATAACTTCTTGTCAAATTTGACGTAAGTAATTAAAAGAAAATATGAAGTAGCTTTATTATAAAATTTACAAAGATGAAATATATAAGGAATATATTTGCACGCGCAAATTAAGATAAATTCTGTTCCGATTAACTCCAAATATAACTATTTTGATGAAGGGAATTTTAGGTATGAAATGAATTACAATTTAAAATATTCTCATCTGTCATAGCAAACTAATTTTAAAAATATAAATGGAATGTACCAACATACAAAAACATAAAATATATTACTATAGTGGCGGGAGGTAATGTGTATGACACTACCACAGAATATGTTTATAAAGAAGCGACAGTAAGACAGAGAAACGAAAATTAGAGAGAGATGGAGAATGTGCACAAATTTAAAGGGCTCATTGTTTAACATCGGAAAGTTTCTCACATCTTAGAGAGAGATAGGGGAAGAGCACAAATTTAAAGGTCTACACAATGCTTCAAGGTCATAGAACTGAAAAGGGGAACATGAAAGGTACCGACACGGAGTGTCGCTTCTGTATGTAACTATTCTGTGACACTACATCGGATTTTTAAATTCAATTCTAGATACTAATGATTTAAGCAGTTTTTTTTATCAGGGTATTATATTTTTCAGTTTGATTATATTTAAATAATGAATTTGTACTTAATAGAGAAATAAACTATTGACAAATATATTCCAAAATTTTCGCTGATTGAAATACAGTTTAATCTTTAGTGAAGCGAATTCATTCTAATTAAAAAGCTTGTTGTGTCCGTCCGAAAATAAAATTAAAAATATCGTAACCGCAGATTCATTTTTGGAGATTATGGTCTGGTATGAAACGGGGGTTGAAGCGAAGAAAAACAGAAGGATTTAGCATTTTATATAATCCTTTAGATAAATATTATCGCATCAAGGGCTGTCGTATGTGACAAAACATGCGCGCATTATTTGGACGAGTGATTTAAGTTTTAATTAAACATGCAAGATAAATACTTAGGTGCATGCATGGGAAATTAATTACCTGCATAAACAATGCCAACGGTCTTGCTGCACCAGCGACGTAGGTGGACGATTTTTTAACCTCTCTGCAAAGGAACAATGTGTTAGCATCGTGTGGAAATACCGGTTTTCTTAACTACTTATAAAAACCTATTAACACATCTTTATACCCACAATTATTTTTTAGATATTTATTTATCGGTATAAACATTAAATAATGAAATACAAATTTTTTTAGATTTAAATAAGACATATGTTATTGTTTTTTAAACCAAATAAATCATAATTTTTTAATTTTTAAAGATACCTATTAGTGTTACTGGACTTTTTAAATTGTTTTAAAAGCAATATACATATTTTGTTTCATAAACGAAAAGGAAACCTGCAATATAACCGAAAAAGTGGGGAAATTGGTGTTCAAATATTAAAATTATCAAAATTCAAAACAATTTATCAGAAGAAAACTAGGAATTTTAAGATATTATTATACATATACAGAACCTATTTAGGTTGTTAGTAATAGCAAATAAATTCATTTTTATTATAATTTGAATTTTTTTGTATGATACAAATTACTGAATTTTATTAAAAGAATTAGTTGACTTTAATCATGATTTAAATCAAATAATTAAATCCGGCCAACTCTGTTTGCAATATAACACATTTAAAAAAAACTAATTTCCATTAATATAATTTGTTTTTTTAAATGCTACAATATTCCAAAAAACATTAATACTCAAATATTAATACTATTATACTACTACACTCTACATTAACTGTATGTGTTTAAAGATTTTTGTAGAATTACATCATCTTTAACAAAAACGAGAAAATAAATTATCACCATCAATAATGAGTAATAAGACTTAATTAATTGTAAGCATGGTGCACTCTTCTGAACACATATGAGTGGTCAGAAGTAAAACTTTAAGTAAATTCAATATACTATACCAAAATTAACAACATGTATAATAATAAGTCTCCATTTCAGATAGAGTGCCTGGGATCAATACATGATATAAATATGTCATTATTGATATCAATAAAGCGTATTAATACATGTATAATAATATGTGAGTTATATTTATATATTTTCCGTGTGACTTTTGGTGGAGGCGTCCCAGAGAAATCCCGGCGCACGCCTATGCCCCGTCTCGTCAACGGAGAAACCTAAGCAACAGCCAGACGTACAATCAAGAGCGCTAGTCACACTCGCACAATTTCTATTAACATATAAATTAACCTAAACAGTATAATTACTATTGTTCATATAAATATACCCATGTCGCAGCAAAATGAAAACTTCTAATCTGCCATCTTCTTACTTGTAAGCTAAATACTTCATATTTCTCCGAGAACACACGATAAGAAAATGTCAACGAGCAAGGGATGCTCTTCTGTTTAAAACATTTTACTTAAAAAAATAGTCTGCAGTTTATACTCAATTTTAAACCACATTTTAGAAATACGCTGAAGTAAAATTATTTTTGTCATCTGCCTTATCTCACTTCAGTTTAAAGACTTTTGAGTAATAAACTACTATCCTCTGAACTCAGGGTCGGATTAACCAATAAACAATTAGGATTCCATCGAGATAATAAATATTATATCATGTATGCCAAAATTATGTTATCTTACTAGTTTTAAAATTCATGCGTGATTACACAGTGTAGAATTTATATGAAATAAAAAATAATAATAACAAAAAATGTTGCAAAATTAGTAAATTAAAAATTGTTGAGGTACGTCTTAAAAAATATATGACTAAACGAAAACAGTCCAACAAGTGAAGTTCGTTTCTTGTTGTGTTTTGTTATTTCTTGTCTTTCATTTCTCGTCTCCTATAAATACGTATAAATAATCTTTGTATCACATGTATATTTTTATTTTGTTTAGATAATATCACTGTCAATTATCAAATATACATCTCAATACAATTATTAGTATTACATTAATATCATAAAAACAAAAAATATTATACCTGCACTACTTTAAGTAATTTTTAGGACAACATAGACATCTTTATAGCTTTCCTCGTTCGCAGGAATTATGAGTAACTTTTACTAATTAAATTTATAGCTCGAATATTTGCTTCATTATTTCATGAATGATAACAGTTCAAATATAAAATTTTTGATAGCAACAAAATGTAACCATGGCTGTGATACTATGGTATTATCAAATGTTTTCACTAAAAAACTACCTATGACCATCAAATAAAGCACTCTGATTGGGTGAAAATGACATGTTTGAAATAATCATTGTAATATATTCATTTAAATAAATAATAAGTTTTTATTGATGTCCATTTTATTATTTGTATCAGAAAACAGAAGGATGTTTTAACCAAACTAACCACTATCACCACGTTTTCTCGATCGGATCGCTAAGATCGCTGTTTTGATCTAATTCGTAAAAGAACAAAGAACGGGCACCAATCGAATTGGGATTGCTCGATTCGATCTTCCTTAACCTTCCTTCCTTCCAGAACTCACACTTCACTAAATTCGAGTGTAAGCTCACTAACAAGTCATCTATTCCTGTAAGAACCTGACATTATTATTCTATTATTATTGCTAATTATGTAAATCAGCAAAACTTTTTCTGATCAGAAGCCTCCCAAAATACTCCCCCTTGGAAATATCCCCACCCTCTCAATTATCGCATTAGCCATGCAAGACGCGTCCACCCCATCCCGACGCAGATCCGACGCCCACGACGCCGGCCGCCGACATCTTGTGGTGCATTCTGAGAACAGCGTCGTAAAAATTTGTTACCCCACTCGTAACTATGGAGATAACGAGCTATTTGACAATGTAGATAGAAAAAATTGTCTACTTGTTGCCCCGATGCAAGAGATAAGATTTAAGACTTGCTTTTTGCGCCATATTTTTACTGGTTGTACGGTGGGAAACGAGAGGGTGCACTCATAAAATCTTGGTTTAAATCCAGACACAATGGATTTCGTTTTTTGCTGTTTTAACGATTGCTCTGCAGATATGGTAATACAGAAGTAAGTGAGATTATATATTTAATAATAGGTTCATTCTTTTTGACATTCGTTTTACTTCAATATGTCAGGTATGTTTGAAGTCAAGTGAACGGAATATTTTTGACAAGTAAAAAATAACAATTATGGTTAACTTCATTTAGAACTATCTCAGAAAATCTATACTATCCTTTGAACTAGATACAAATACGAAAAATATCTGATGTGGACACCACATGATTTCCTTGTACGCTTACTACATTATAGCATTATACTCATTTTTGCTGCACTTCATTTAAACTTATTTAATTTTAATTAATAATAGGGTAAGTGGGGTTGAGATGGACCATATTTTGGAAAAATAATTATTACCCTATATGGTCCCTCTGTCCTCAGAGCAGAATTATTTATGACTGTATACTGATAGAACCACATTTTTAGGTTACGTTAAGTCTTATGCTCATGTTTATAAAATATGTCTATAAAAATTAGTTTAAACCTGCCACAATATTAATTACCTAATTGTGTAGGTATATAGGGTACAAAAAATTGGCAATTTTTTAAAGTAAATTCTGGGTTATTTAGCGTTGACTGCATTAATTTTCAAGCGGCTACTTAGACTACTTACACTTTTTTCTGAACAACAAAATTAACATATCCTATGACATGAGATATATCACTCTAGTCTACTATACTTTTAATACCAACAGACCATCTCTCCCCCATTTTACTCTACTTCTTTTACTTCATCTTTGTATGAAGCTATGAAGTAAAAATGTCTGTATATAGTAACAACTTCTACCTATTGTAAACTCTAATTTTAAAATTTGTAATTAATGTTTAGTTTGATTTAGATTTTAAGAACAAAATTAAATATTTCGAGCTACATGCATTAACTTCGAATAAAGTTAAAATATTTGTAAATAAAAAAATAAAATAAAAATGTTCGGCCTTTGACCTTTGAACTGATTATGAAAATTATTTTGGCCGTATTTATTTGGTATATTTAGGTTCAACCCTGAAGTGATCCAAAAGTAACTCGTTTTACTAAACGTCAAACCTTGTGTCGTTTATTGCATTTTCTATGCTATATCTACCTTTAAATATAAAACTTACTTACAAAATATACCGCTGTGCTGTCATGCCTGTCATTGGAAACAAGGAATACTAGTTGGAAGAAATAGATGGCAAATGGGTAGAACCTGGATTCAATCTACCAACCCTCCAAACTAGCTGGTTCAGGTGAATAAATTCGGAAACTGTTCCAGATTATTTAAATAGTGCCAAGTACACAAAACTAATCTAACAGGTTACTTTAAAAGTTCCAAATAAATACGGCTATTATTAGCATTACCTAATACCAAGCAATTAATATTAAATCGTAATTTTAATACAATATTATATATTGAATAACTCTTTTAACTATTTGGTAACCTCCCCACCTGTGTTCATTAATTTAAATGATAATTAACAACTCAGAAATCTTCAGTTTCTTTTCAGCAGTCATAAAGTGAGTACCATTTATATTTTATCATGAATTTTAATAACTAACTAAATGTGATCTACTATTATTAATACAAGTGCACAATATATTCTTACAGTATACATATTTCTTTATAATTATTAAAATCGATTTTTGTTTTAAATAAACTAATTTATATTTTTTATTGTTTCAGACGCGGTTCATTTACTTTCTAGATATAAGATATAGATATAAGGGGGGAAGCAGGTACTTCTTCAGTTTTTTTTTCAACATTTCAAGTCCAATTTTAAGATTTAAGAATAATGTCCTCCCTGAATATTTTACGATTTTATAATTCTCAATTTAAATTAATCAAATTCCCTTAAGGTCACTTTTAATTTATTTTGTTCATGTGATTCATGAACTATTGACATGTTTAATCTTACCTTTAACTTATCCATTGTTTCGCAAATATAATATATTAACTTTTCCCCCAAACAAACGAATATAACGTGACACATTAGGTATGATATGAGTTCTAGAAATAAGGTGTGAGTTTTGGATATGAGGTGTGATGGTTAGATGTACGGAGTGCTAGTTAGATGTAAGGTGTGCTGGTTGAATATATGGTGTGATGATAAAGTATGATGTTTAAATATAAGGTATGTTGGTTAGATATAAGGTGTGATGATTGAATATAAGGTGTGATGGATAAATATAAGGTGTGATGAATAAATATAAGGTGTGATGATTAAATATAAGGTGTGGTGAATTAAATATAAGGTGTGATAGTTAGATTTAAGGTATGATGGTTAGTTATAAGGTATGGTATGATGATTAAATATAAGGTATGATGATTAGATATAAGGTGTGATGATTAAATATAAGGTGTGATGATTAAATATAAGGTATGTTGATTAAATATAAGGTGTGTTGATTAAATATAAGGGGTGTTGATTAAATATAAGGTGTGATGATTAAATATAAAGTGTGATGATTAGATATAAAGTATGATGCTTAGTTATAAGGTATGGTATGATGATTAAATATACGGTATGAAGAGTAGATATAAGGTGTGATGATCAACTATAAGGTGTGATGATTAAATATAAGGTGTGATGATTAAATATAAGGTATGTTGATTAAATATAAGGTGTGTTGATTAAATATAAGGTGTGTTGATTAAATATAAGGTGTGATGATTAAATATAAAGTATGATGATAAGATATAAGGTATGATTCTTAGTTATAAGGTATGGTATGATGATTAAATATACGGTATGAAGAGTAGATATAAGATGTGATGATTAAATATAAGGTGTGATGATTAAATATAAGGTATGTTGATTGATTATAAGGTGTGTTGATTAAATATAAAGTGTGTTGATTGAACATAAGGTGTGATGACCAAATATAAAGTGTGATGGGTAGATATATAGTATGATGGTTAGTTATAAGGTACGGTATGATGATTAAATAGAAGGTATGATGATTAGATAATAAAGTGTGATGATTAAATGTAAGGTATGATGGTTATATCTGAGATGTGTTTAGACATAAGGTATGATGTGTGAATGGCAACCAAATCCCTACTGCAAAACTGCCCGGGAAGTTTTCAGTTCGGATGAACTGTTTGGTACAAGTTAGTTTAGGTTAAAAATATGTCACGTTTTATTCAGTTTTTTGTTTTTGCTTATTTACAAGTATATTCTTTAATTCACTAAAAGTATATTTTTCTCATATATACACAACTGGTACAATATCCCATTTTTTGTGCAAATATTACTAGACTTACATTTGTAATTTTTCCTTCACAAAAACAATTTTTAATTTTAAAATATAATTATAATATTTGAATTTGCAATACCCCATATTAATATTTTAAAGTCGAGGCACTCCTCTCTCTGCTTATTGCACTCTGGTCGTTGGTATGGGTTGCACGGAAGGGTTGTGATACCGCCTTCGTTCTGGTTTGTATTTAAAAGGAGTTACGGATGTGCTTGGTGCATCTTGCTTTGCTTTTACCATTTTGGGCGTTAGTACTGGAGGGCCGGAAGGGTGTCTGACCGCTAGCGTGTTGAAATGTCTAATTGTAGAGTGAGCTTGTACGTAGACTATAGTTTCATCAACAATTTCGTTTTCATTTTCTACTTCTTTCTTGGCTTTCATGCCAATTCCCCTGACCCTTTTCGCTGAGAAGTACACTGCATTAGTTTAAGTTGCGCCAAAATAGTTCTAAGTTCGGTTAGATTTAAGTCGCGATAGTTTTAAGTCTTCATCCTTTCCTTAAAACCAAAACCATCCCTTCCCCCCTTGCCGACGTGGAGAGACCTTGTCGTGGTGGCAGGGCTTAACCATCCTCTAAACATCAAATGGAAATTTATAGAGGATGGGACCAACATCTCCACTTTAATATTATAATTATTTCATTTACAGAGAAAGCAATTTTTATAAATTTCTTTCATCAGAAATTTTTAGGGAATAATAGAGGATATGCAGCAGGATCTATTTCAAATAATATATTTACTTATGGAATCAGCAATTTTTATTGGTAAGTGAAAATATTTTGAAGTAAATATTACAAAAAAAAAATTCAATTCATTTATATTAGTATAGTGAAAATAAATATAGTTTTTTTATTAATACAAGTCCATTTTAAAATAATTACAATATAATTTGCAATTGTAGTAATATTTATTTACTATTCAAATATTTATAGTAGTGAAGTAAATTCTAAAATATGTCAAAAAAATACCTTTAAACAACACGTTAATAAGAACTGACAGTTACAGAATTGTATTGCAGGAACGAGGAACAAGAAATATTTAATCCGTGAAGGAAATTAATGAAAATAAATACAACATAGCTAGGAAGATAAAAGGATCAAAATCCCAAAAATTGTAAGTGCTTTATAAATACAATTTTAATTTTTTTAACATCTATTTTTAATACATTCAACTTTTTCAATATGTAACTTCGAGCAAATAATTTAAATCGATAGCCAAAAAATAATTTTCGAAATTAAATAAGTATTCAAAACATTTGCTTTATTATTACAATTTTCATTTTTTTTTTATCATCTATTTTTAATAAATTCAACTTTTTTAATACGCAACTTTGAGCAAATATTTTAAATCGATTCTTGCCAAAAAATAATTCTTGAAATTAAGTATACATAACATTCGCTCGGTAATTTATTTATATTTATCATTTTTTAAGTTCCTTTCCAATTTGATTCACAATGGCGTATTTCTCTACTACATATATTTTACATAAGACTAACATATTCCAGAAAATACTCATCAAAAATACTATGCTTCTATAAGGAACTATAAAGTTGAAACCCGCGTGATAGGCAACGTATTAACTTGTATATAGTGTTTTTATTAGTGAACATAATTTATTAATGGTTTAATATAAAAGAAATAAGATAGAATTAGTTACTTAAAAAGATAAATATACAAAATTTAATTTAAAATTATAGCGTTTTTTAACAGTTATGTTATATATTAAAAATATTTGATGTGGTGGACACCACATGGCTTCCTTGTACGCTTATTAAATTATATGAAATTTTTACTGCACTTTCTTTAAATTTATTTTATTTAAAAATGAGATCATTCTGCGGCTAATCGTTTTTGATTCATTCGAAAAATAAGTTAGTAAGTAACTATTAATTTTATTTTTGAAAACTGCACGACAACTACCAACACGCGAAATGATTGTTTTTTGTATACAGGATGCAAAAGACTTTTGCTGTGCTCGCAAAAAAAACATTCTCGAATTCAAAAGAACCATTTTTCAATCTAGAATCAAAAATATCTATTCAAGAATTATAAAAAAAAATTACATTTTTTTTTTCTGTTTTCTTTTACGAAGTACATCGACTGGCTCGTCTTGTTGACCGGTGTTAGCTTGCATGTTATATTATGAGTATCTTATTATCAGGGTATGTAACCGAAAAAAATACTGGTTAACGGTTAACCCTTAAGAGAACGTTATAATAATAACGGTTTTAGTTCGAAAACCGGTTTTTGAAAATTGGAAACCGGTTTAAACCGGTTAATATATCTGTTATGAAATTATTACCTTTAAATAAATTACAGTTAGATCCGGATTGAAGCAGTTTATTAAATTGTTGGATTATTTACAAAACACATACATAGAGAAAATTCCTTATATCTTGACATTTACAATTACAATATAATTCTATTCTTTTTTTCTCGTCTTGCTAGATTTATTTTTTATAAAAGTATTTAAACACGAACTACTTGATTCTCAATAACATTACTCCCTCCTGAAAAAGACTTGTCTTTTTCACTTCCTACTTCATTTATGGGAAACAGGTTTATCACACATAGCTTAGCTACAGGGCGTCTAAATACACCGGACTTTGTCTTGACATCAACTACTCTTGTGTGTCCGTCAGTTCCAGGATAACATTTTACAATGACTCCTTTATTCCATTTCCCGCGAGGAATATTTTTGTCCATTAATAAAACATAGTCGCCATTTTTAATTTCTTCATTCGTTGAATTCCATTTATTTCTCTTATTTAAGAGAGGTAAGTATTCCTTTAGCCATCTCTTCCAGAATTCTTCTACTAAACGTTGAGCTACTTTCCACTGTTTTCTTAAAATTAAATCGTCTGACGTAAATATACCTGGAATTGAATCAAAATTTCCACCCTTTAAAAAGTGATTTGGTGTTAAAGCCTCCAAATCCTCAGGGTTGTCAGAAACTCGAGTTAAGGGTCTGCTGTTAATTAAATTTTCAGCTTCTATTAGCACTGTCATCAATACTTCTTCACTTATTGTTTTAAGTGTTAAAGTACTCGAAATTGCTCTTTTAACACTTTGAATAAGTCTTTCCCAGCTCCCTCCCATATGAGGAGCTGCAGGTGGAATAAATTTCCAATTTATATTCCACATAGCCAATTTGGATCTCATTTCGTCTTGGTTAACTTGAATCGCCCTTAATAGTTCTTCTTTTGCACCGTGAAAGTTAGTTCCATTATCGGATAATATTTGTTTTGGTGTACCTCTTCTAGCAATAAATCTTCTTACCGCGTTTATGCAAGAATCCGTACTTAAATCTTGTGCAATTTCAATGTGTATTGCCCTTATGGTCATGCAAGTAAAGAGAACACCATACCGTTTCACTTTACTTCGTTTGATAGTTACCTCCATTGGGCCAAAATAGTCTATTCCTGTATAGGTAAATGGACGAACATGAGATGATAATCTCTCTAGGGGTAAATTTCCCATGACAGGAGGCCTCGGAATTGATTTTCTCATTTGACAAAAAACACATTTTTTTATAACTTCTTTCATCATAACTCTTGCCTTTATGATCCAAAATTTTTCTCTTACATAATTTAGAGCAATTTCGAAACCATAATGTTTTGCTTTTCGATGATAAAAATTCAAAATCAGACGACTAAGATGATGTTTGCCGTCTAATATGATAGGGTGAGTAGTATTTCTATTCAATTCTTCCAGGTTTGCTATTCTACCTGTCATTCTTATCAATCCATTTTCATCTATAAATGGAGTGTATTGAAATAATTTGCTTGATTTTGTAAGCTGTGTTCCCTTTTGCAAATGTTCGTACTCTGTTGGAAACATTTCTATTTGTGCTGAGCGACATATCCAACTTTCAGCTTCATTTAATATTTTTTGTGAAATAATATTACCGTCTTCATGATATTTATTTTTCTTTGCGAATTTTATTACCCATCCAGCAGTTCGAAGTAATTTTTCATACGTTGAAAATCTGTTAAATTCTATAAGTGACTTTTCATCGGTAATATGGCACAATATTTCGTTCTCTTTTTCTTCTGAATCTTCACAATGATTTTTAACTTCTTTAGGCCACTTACATTCTTCCAGTTTAAGAAATTCAGGACCATTGAGCCAACGACTAGAATTACTGAAATCCAAAACTGACTCAAATCGTGTTGCTTCATCCGCGACATTCTCTTCTGATGGAATCCAGCGCCACTGATCTAAATTAGAATTCTCCAAAATTTCTCCAATACGATTCGCGATAAATGAAGGATGTCTCTTATTGCTTGACCTTAGCCACTTAAGAATAGTTTGAGCATCAACCCAAAAAAATATTTTATCAAAAGTTATTGTATGTTCTTTGATAATAGTATTTGCTAATCTTGTTCCCAATACCGCACCTTGTAATTCTGCTTTCGGAATGGTGAGTTCTTTCAATGGCATTACTCGTGCTTTTGCTGTTATCAAAGACACGTACACCTCTTCTTTTACCGTACATCTGATATAACCAACTGATGCGTAAGCTTGTTCACTAGCATCACAAAATATATGTAGTTGCTTTTCTTCAACGTCTTTCATTTCCTTGCAATACGGTCTTTCTATTTTCAAATGCTTCAAGGATTTTAAATATTCAATCCATTTCATCCACTTCTTTCCATTTTCTTTATCAATAATATCATCCCAATCAAGTTGTTTTCTCCAAATTTCTTGAATTAAAATTCGTCCCTTAATAACAAAATTTGATAAAAGTCCAAGTGGATCATAAATGGACATTACAACTTTTAAAAGTTCTCTTTTTGATGGTAGACGCCTACACTCCAGTAAATTGCTGTCTACTTTATGGAATTTAGTTGAAAATGACAACATATCATCGAACACATTCCACATCATTCCTAAAATTCTTTCACTTTTGATTTCAATGTCTTTGCTCTGATTAAATTCTTTAGTAATACCTCTGCAGTCTTCAGGTATACTATTTAAAATTTCCTCTGAGTTACTAAGCCAGTTCCTTAATAAAAATCCACCGGTTTCATGAATATGTCTGACTTCTGAAATTAACTTCTTAGCTTCTTCTTCTGTGCTAGTACTATCTAGGTAATCATCCACGTAATGAAATTTTGTAATCGCTTGATATGCTCTTGGATACAAATTTTTAAATTCTTCAGCATTTTTGTTTTTAATATACTGAGCACAAAATGGTGATGAAATAGCTCCGAAAATCATAGCTTCCATAATGTAACAATCCACATTTTTCTGTTGGTCACCTTCTCTCCACAAAAATCTTTGCGCATGTTGATCTTCCTTTCTAATTGTTACTTGATGGAACATTTCTTTGATGTCTGCAGAAAATGCGAATTCTCTTTGTCGGAAGTTAAATAAAGTTCCTACTAAACTTGACATTAAATCTGGACCCTTCAACAACTTGTCATTCAAACTAATTCCACAAATTTTGGCTGCTGCATCGAAAACAAAACGAAACTTTCCGGGCTTATTTGGGTTAACAACTCCGAAATGCGGAAGATACCAAATGGGATAATTTGTTTTTAATTCTTCGGGTTTTAATTTTCTTGCGTATCCTTTTTCTTCATATTCGCGAATTTTCTGACAATACTCTTCGTGTAATTGTTTATTTTTCTTCATTTTGTTTTCGATCAATGTAAGTCTTTTATAAGCCAAATCGAATGAATTTGGAAGTGAAGGTATGTCTTCTTTCCATGGGAGTCCAATTTCCCATCTTCCATTCGTTTTGCAAGCTGTTTGTTCCATTATTTTAATTGATCTATCCTCTTCCTTTGTCAAATTAGATTTCCGAGGTACTATTCCAAAGTTTTCAATATTGAAACTTTCTTTAACTAACTTGTGCAATATAGTATCGCTTTCATTATGGATATACATCGTACTTCCATCATTCGAGTCAAGATTTGGATAGCATACTCTTCCATGTACCACCCAGCCTAAATTTGTCCATGAAATAGCTGGTGAATTTTTAGCACCTTGAATTATTTTTCTGCTAATAATCATTTCCCAATTATCTTGTCCTAATAAAATAAGTGGTTTTGCATTTTCATAATCGGTAAGAATGTGTTCTGAATTTAATTCTAAATGTTTCCAAATTTGTTTTAGCTTCTGAAGGTTTAAAGATTGTGGAATTAAATTCAAACATGGAACTGTCCTAATGTTTTCAAGATGATACTTCTCTGAACATGATCTTCCTCGAATATCAAATGACACTTTCTTCGAATCAATTTCTTGAAGACCTTTCTCATTCATCCATCGAAGTCTAAGTTTCTCAAATTTACCATTTACACCGATGTAATCAGCTAATTCTTCTTGAATAAGACTTACAGTAGATCCTTCATCCAATAAAGCATAAGTCTGAACAGTTTTTTTTGGTCCAGTTATAAATACAGGTAAAACTTTAAGTAAAATCTTTCGTTCATTTACTGTAGTATGAACTACAGTTCGATCTTCAGGAACTTCTTTTTCTTGTTGTATAGATAGCTCCTTTTTCACATTTTCAGAATTTTTCTTATCTTCTAAATGTAAAATTCTATTATGAAAACCTTCACATCCTTTTACTGCACACTTTCTTCGTGTTCTGCAAGTAAATGCTCTATGTCCTTTTCTCAAGCAACAGTAGCATAGACCTAATTCGTTAACGATTTTTCTTCTTTCTTCCACTGATAATTTTTGAAATTCTGCACATTTCTGAAGAAAATGATTACTTTCTTTGCAGAAGACACACACATATTTGATTTCGCTAACGGTAGTCAGCAAGCTTTCCTTCTTATATTTCACTTTATAGCTTTCTTTTGTCATGTCTTTCTTATCATAATTTATTTGTGACGGCATACTGCAAACAGAATTAATTAAATTAGCTCGGTTTTTTAACCATTCTGCTAAATTCTTTAAATTAGGTTTATCTTCTTTATATTTTGACTCTGCCCAATTTAATTTCCAAGTACTCGGTAGTTTACTTAATACTTCTTCGATTGTCTGAATATTTGTTAATTGATCTTCTAAATCGAGTCTCATCATATTTGCTACAATTTGCTGTACTACAGCCGATAATTTAACAATTGTTTCTATCTGATTTTCTTTCACAGGATGGGTATTCTTCAATTTATATAGTAAACTATTCATTACATGTTGCGGTTGACCATACCTGTTCTTCAACATTTCTATTACGTCATATGCGCCATCAGGATTTATCAAGAATCCTTCAACAATTTCTCTGGCTTCTCCTTTCAAACATTTTCGAAGCCTAATAATATTTTCTCTTTTTGACAGTTTACAAATTTCCGTTGATTCTACATATTCCGCAAAAAAGGCTGGCCATTCTTCTGGCTTTCCACTAAAATATGGCAGATCTTTATTCCCAACTTGTCTACTCAGCAGTAGTCTTAAATTTTCTGTCATATTTTCCTTTGGAGCTGACAACGCTTCAACAGCTTTCGTTAAAGCCTTAATAACATCGTGTTCTTTATCGTAAACCGCGTTATTATCTATATTATTTTCATCAGTCTTATCTGTCATCCATTTTTCAGTATTTTTGACATAATCTGAAACATATTCTTTTTTGTTGACAGATAAAATTGTGTCATTCTCTTTATCGTTTCCAAAACCACTAATATCTTCGTTAATCTGAGCTCTTTTTAATTGTAATTCTTTTTCTATTATCCGTTTCTTTATTTCATCTTCTTTTCTTTCTCTTTCTAATTGCTTCATCTCCAACTCAGCTATTTTCTTTGCTGCTTCTAACTCGGCTTCTGCTAACTGAAGTTCCGCTTCCATACGTTTCGTTGAACTATTGCTCTTCTTTGATTTCAAACTTGTAGAATGTCGATCCTTTAAAGAAATAACTTCATCTTTATTATTTTCATTTGAAAGAAGTGTCTCAGGCTGAAGATCCTTTGCCACTGCATTTGTAGAAATACTACATCCTAATCGCACTGGTGGAACTCCTTTTGTAACTCGTTCACTCTTTCTAGATTCTGAAATCATTTCTTTTCCTTTGAGGGACATATTCTTTTCTTAGTTTGACTGTCTTCCAGTAGGACTAGCACAATGTTTTGTCGAAGGACCACGATTATGTTATGAAATTATTACCTTTAAATAAATTACAGTTAGATCCGGCTCGAAGGACCACGATTATGTTATGAAATTATTACCTTTAAATAAATTACAGTTAGATCCGGATTGAAGCAGTTTATTAAATTGTTGGATTATTTACAAAACACATACATAGAGAAAATTCCTTATATCTTGACATTTACAATTACAATATAATTCTATTCTTTTTTTCTCGTCTTGCTAGATTTATTTTTTATAAAAGTATTTAAACACGAACTACTTGATTCTCAATAACAATATCGGTTAAAAAATAATTAAAATTAATTAAAACAAATTAATTATAAAAATTTGATTAAAAAAATAGAGAATAATTAATTAAATTTTTTTTTTAAATATCATCTGAGAAAAATATCACAATTAAAAAAAAGCAATTTAATTAATGAATATTTACAAAAATTCCCGTAATATATTCAGAAAAACGCAGGTCACTTTTCAATTTTAAACTTGCCTGTGTTGACAAAGGCCGTATTTATTTGGGACTTTTTAAGTAACCTTAACGGCCAAAGAAACTACCTACATTTACGACTCTCCAATAAAATGTTAATTGTAAAAACTGTGATGACTCATGTTCAAATACAAATAGAAAACACAGATATAAAAAAAATATATTAAAATTTTTCCTCGCTAAATGATATTAAAATAAAGGTTAATGTTCGCTAAAACCGGTTTATTTTTTTTTTGGTTAACGGTTACCGGTATTTTCGACCTGAAAAATATCGGTTAAAATTACGGTTAAAGTTCGCAATGTTTGTTCAAAATATCGGTTACCGGTTTTTATTAACCGGTTTTTTTAACCGGTTACATGCCCTGCATACTTCTGACAACTTTTTGCCAAAAACAAAAGCTGATTGACATGGTAATTATTTGTCATTTTTTATTTACATTTAATACCAAATACGACGTACTTCTGACAACTTTTCTCCAGAAACAAAAGCCTGTTGACATGATTTTTGACATTTTTGCACGCCAAACATAGTCGAGTACTTACATCTGATACCTAGCACGACTTACTTTTGAAATATTTTAGCTGAAAACAAAAGACATTCGACAAGGAATTTTTTTGTCATTTCTGCACGCCAGCCCTCATCAAATAATCCTTTCATTTGATACCAAACATGAGTTACTTCTAAAATATTTTAGCAGAAAACAAAAGATAATCGACATGGAACATTTTGAAGAATACAACGGGCGTGATCTTGAGTAATAGTACACTTAAGTTGTGTACTTTTAAAGTGCTATTAGTTTGTGTCTTATATATTAACTTTTATTATTCCTTTTACATCTGTGACTGTATTATTTACGAGATTATAAAACTATATTATCCTATTATTTCGGCCCTCTACGTTACGGGAAAAATACTGATATTCGATTTTGTCATTTGTTTAAGCCTACTTGATTGCAATTTTAAACACCTGATAAAATTTGTTATAAACGATATTTCTCTGGAACTAATGATCGGATTTGAAAAATAAAAAAACTGTTGACAAGAGAATTGAAAGGCCTTTCGAAATGTCATGTTTGACACTCTTTTCCATTTAAAATTTTTGAGGTGCAGTCCACCCTCATTTTAGGGTTGAAGTTATGTCATTGATATTAATCCATTCAGGTGTTCTTCCTTTATACTAAAAATGACGTGTTCGAGCGTTTTTTGCAAAATTGATGTTAAGTGGCCAAAAATTGCGCTGATAAGATATATATATAAGAAACAGTTAATAAACAAATAATTAGGACAAATGAACTTTATCTAAACAAAAGGATGTCTGTAAAACAATTGATAGTTGTTAATTGGACCACGAACCTTGAAGGCCTACAACGGAAATGATGACCAGAAGTACTTATATTTGGAAATTTTGTTTTGATAATTGTTATCTATATTCGCAAATATATACCAAACCATATCCAAATAAAAATTAATATCTTTTCTCATCTCCAAGTAATTTACAATCATAGTTAATCATGAAAACTAACAATATTTAGATTTGCACCTTAAAATTTTGATTTTACAGCCGAAAAAATCCAAAATGACCCATTTTTCGGTCAAAAATTTTGGTTTTTTAAAATAGTCCAAATTGATAGTCGCCGATGAGCTGATTCTAAATTTTCAAACCGAATTTAATTATCGCTTCACATTCCTGAGATGTTAGGCTTCAAAGTTGCACCTCAAAAAAGTGTGTTTTTTGACTATATCTCTAAAATGGGTAGAGATACAGTCTCAACGATTATACCAGTCGATTCTACGCACAAAGTTACATAAAGAAATGTTTTCTTCGCATATATGTTCTTTGGAACGATTTGGTGTAAAATAAGAAAAAAGAAAAAAACCGGAATTTCAGTTTTTCGCTATAGAACTTTTTGGCTTCAAATCTTTTCATTTTTCAGACTTAAGTAAATACAGATGCGCTGATTTCAAATTTTCAAACCGATTTCAATTATCTCTTACCGTTCTCGAGATATTTGGGTTCAAAGTTGGAACTGAAAAAAATCGTTTTTCAGGAATATCCCTGAAATGGGTCAAGATACGATCTCGACGACTTCAGCAATCGATTCTACGGGCAAAATTACATAAGTGTACCAATTTTCAGATTAATATTCCAATGGATACAATTTTTAGAGCGAAAAAACGAAAATCGCGAAAGTCGAAAAATCGCCTGATGAACCCCTTGCGATTTTTTTCGATTTTTGACGATTTTCGTTTTTCCTCTATAAAATTTGTATCCATTGGAATAAAAATCTGAAAATTGGTACAAAAATGTAATTTTGCCCGTAGAATCGATTGGTGAGGTCGCCAAAGTCGTATCTGAACCCATTTCAGAATTATTCCTGAAAAACTGATTTTTTCAGGTCTAACTTTGAACACAAATATCTCGAGAACGGTAAAAGATAATTGAAATCGGTTTGAAAATTTGGAATCACCGCATCTGTATTTACTTAAGTCCAGAATATAAAAAATTTTGGTGACAAAAAGTTTCCAAGCGAAAAATTGAAATTCAGGTTTTTTTCGTTTTTCTCATTTTTCACCAAATCGTTCCAAAGATCGTATATGCGGAGAAAACATTTCTTTATGTAACTTTGCGCGTAGAATCGACTGGTGTAATCGTTGATACTGTATCTCTACCCATTTTAGAGATATGTTCAAAAAACACACTTTTTTGAGGTGCAACTTTGAGGCCAAATATCTCAGGAATGGGAAGAGATAATTAAATTCGGTTTGAAAATTTGAAATCAGCGCATGGGCGACTATCAATTTGGTTTTTTTCAAAAAAATCAATAAATTTTACCTAAAAATGGGTTTATTTGGGTTATTTCACACCCTGGAATGGGTTTAAAGTACTTAACAATGATTTTTAGGTGTTCATAATTAAAAAAATAAGTTTAACACGATTATGTGTTGCATTTTATACCCAAAAATGAGTTGAAAAGTGTCTAAACATATTGTATAGTACATTTGGAAATTTGTCACACCTTAAAATGGGTAAAAAGGAACCCAAACCTGACCTAAAATTGGGTTTAAAGGGTGTCAACAATCAAAAACCAAAATTTTGGACTCATACATGGGTATTTTTGGAATATTTCAGCTGTATATGAAAAATTTTACAGTAAAAACATAAAAATTGTAACTTTTTATATTCAACTGTAATTAGAAATTACTGAAAGTTAGTTACAAACAGGGAATGTAACCGAAATAAATACTGGTTAACGGTTAACCCTTATAGAGAACGTTATAATAATAAAGGTTTTAGTTCGAAAACCGGTTTTTAAAAATTGGAAACCGGTTAATATATCAATTTAAAAAATTATTAACATTAATTAAAAAAAAAGTAATTATAAATATTTGATTAAAAAAAATTATAGAATAAATAATTTAAAAAAATAATAAAAAATTACCATCTGAGAAAATATAACAATTAAAAAAAACAATTTAATATTCACAAAAATTCCCGTAATTTATTCAGAAAAACGCAGGTCACTTTTCAATTTTAAACTTACCTGTGTTGACAAAGGCCGTATTTATTTGGACTTTTTAAGTAACCTTAACGGCCAAAGAGACCTACATTTATGACTCTCCAATAAAATGTTAATTGTAAAAACTGTCATGACTCATGTTCAAATACAAATAGAAAACACAGATATAAAAAAAATATATTAAATTTTTTTCTCGCTAAATGATATTAAAATAAAGGTTAATGTTCGCTAAAACCGGTTTATTTTTTTTTGGTTAACGGTTACCGATATTTTCGGCCTGAAAAATATCGGTTAAAATTACGGTTAAATTTTCGTTAAAAATATCGGTTACCGGTTTTTATTAACCGGTTTTTTTAACCGGTTACATGCCCTGCTTATAATCATAGTTTATTTATATTTACGTAACTTTCTGGACGTATCTAATAAAATTATTTTAAAAAATATGAGCTTTTTAAGGATTTTTGTTGAGTGTTTTTTTTTAATTTTTATAACTAGATTTTTCAAAAATACCCGGGCGGTTTTTTTTTGGGTTGAGGAAAGTTGCAACAACCCTGTTATAAATTCTGTGTCTAGGAACCCCGAGACATCTCAACTAGTAAATTTGACGAATAGCAGTTCAGCCGAATAACCGAATAACGAATATTCGGCGAAATTTAAACGAATATTCGGCATTACCGAATAATAAATTTTTGTACAATCTGAAAACTTGACGGTGGTCCACGATGCGGAGCGAAGTGTATTTATTCTGAAATGCTCGCACTATTTTTTGTTAAGGTAATTTACCGCCATACAATATTCCTATAACTAGATAAATGATTTACTCTTATTGAAGATACATTAATAATAATTAAACATATGTATATCTTTTGTTTAAAATTTATTATCTATATAGTTATATAGTTATGTTAATATAATAGAACAGCGTTGTCCTTTACTTATTTCTTGTAACCGAAAATTCGGAATTAAAATATACCGAATAGGCCGAATACCGAATAGTGAAAATATGACCGTCTAGGCCGAATACCGAATAATTCGGCTTCGGTCCCATCTGTAGTCTTAACAGACAAACCTCCACTGTCTTTCACTCATATTTTATTACTGACTAAACCCAGAGTTGTTAGGACCTCTGGCATGGTTGACATGTTGAGTAATCTTAACTACTCTGTTTAACCTTTTCATTTATACTACTGATGATGAGAACTTAGTTCTCGAAATACGTATATAGTGTTTTATACTAATTTTTAAGGTTAAGGGGTATTTTTATTAATTTTAACTGACTTCTTTGATTACACCATGACTAGGAAACGGGGAGTGATTGTGGATGTAGGCCACGTCGTGTTGCTGGCTGCGCCTAGGAGGTGCGGAGTTCGCAATATGCCGCTGGAGGGTCGCGGCCGCAGCCCTATCAGGATGATGGATGTCGCAAGCACCAAGCTGCATTCGCAATGTCTACTTACACCCACCATCACTACATGTCTCTAACTGCACACACCAATACTATACCAAGTCTGACCGGTATTACTCTACTCTATATATAGTTAGTCTGACAGTGACTGCTAGTTAAATAGTCATCATCATTTCCAGATTGAACAATCTCTAATATTGTTGTATATGTCTACTTACAGCCACCATCACTACATGTCTCTAACTGCACACATACCGATACTACTCAGTCTGACCGGTATTACTATACTCTATCTATAGTTAGTCTGACAGTGACTGCTAGTTAAATAGTCATCATCATTTCCAGATTGAACAATCTTTAATATAGTTGTGTGATGAGATATTACAAACTGACTGACAATGTTTACAATGTTTTATAGCGGGTTGGAAAGCTTAGTGGTTAGTGGTACCTAGAGTAGGTATTTGTAAAATGAAAAAATACTGCATTGACTCATGCAGATACCGTACATAAACAAAAAAATAGCCCTCAGGCAAATAGAGTAAGTAAAGGTTAAATTATAATCTTCACCAATAATTTGCTCCTTGTATGCAAAATGACAATATCCATCCATCCACACACATGGACAGACATCATCGTAAAAATATTAAAATCGTGTTCTAGGGACTTGATTTTTAGCATGATTCCAATATCTTTCTTACTGGGTTGCGAGAGGTAAAAAACAGAAGTAGAAAAAAAAAAGAATTATGAGAAATTGGTAATCAAAATCCATTCTCAATAATTATGAAGATATTAGATTTTGACCAAAACAAACGGTTCCAACGGTTTTTGAAAATTCTTAGGATAATAGTTTCCAAACTCTTCAACATATTCAAAAATAAATTATGTTAAAGAATTAAAAAAAATTAACTGCAAGATTCAAGTCATTGAAATCCAAATCAATAAATTTTGATAGCGATATTTTTATGTCTTTGTTTATATCTACATTTTGCAATCTATCAACTATCAAAAGGGCGTAACAAATAATTAGTCTAGAAGCGCCATGTACCCATTAAACCGACCCTGCTAACACTAATCACTCAGAAATATGGCACTGGTTGTTCAGAAGTTTTCTAATTGAATATAAGGATCATATTATTTTTCATTGGAAAATGGTAATATATTTAATTATAGGAAACTGTTAAACCAGATAACCATTTGGTCACAAAAAACAAATCTGGCTCTAGTTAACATTCGATAATCATAATTATGGTTTATTTTGATTTAAAATTTTTATTTGAGAAAATAAGTCAGATAATTCAAAAATTAATTGATGATTTTATAAAAAAAACATGGTACAGTTTAATAAAAGTTAATTGTATTATCATAATATGCGGTTATTGTTGAAATGTTAGTGTTAAGAGTATGGCAGAATTGTAAATTAAATTTAGTTGGTGAAGTTGGGGTATAATGAGTGACAGGTGTTAATTAATGTTCACTGAGTGTTTATAGTGAAAATTCATTGAAATATGGGATAGAAAGTGTTTCAAATAGTTGCCGACTAAGTTAATAACATAACTTTGGAGTTGCATTAACAATACTCTTCAAATTATATAAATAATTATAATCATATTGTTTCACCATACAATCTGCAGCTTCTTTTCAATACAAAATAATTTTATTTAATTGTTGTAAATGTATATAGCATTAACATAATTCAAGTATATTTATTAGATAGATGGATAGATAAATTATTTCATTTTTAATTTTGCTTATTGTACCTTAGATGGTTTAAGATTGGCAGCGAACCCCCTTAAATTCGATTTATATTTCCTTGATTATTTCACGAATGATAACATTTCAAACATAAAATTTGTTAGGTATATCAACAAAATATAACTATGACGATCCTTCTACGGTTTTATAAAATTTTGTCACTGAAAAACTTTGTTCTTCCAACAAAAGAAGTAATCCGATTAATTAAAAATGATATGTGTAAAATAATGAAATAGAAATTAAGACAAAATTTCTCAGCATAATTTTGTTCACATGGATCAGGAAAAAAATGAGAATATATTTTTTATTTTTTCACATAGATTTCGGATTTTAAACAAATGATATCTATAGTGGACGATAAGAGGAAATTCGAGGTGAAAAAATCGTTTATAACAATTTGAAGGACAATAAAATCACAAACACAATACAGAGCGATCAGTTTTTATGAGCTTTACGCATAGCGGCAGTCAGAAACAAGAGAGAGAGTATTATTTTCCTATTCAAGTGCGGATGGTAAGCAAGATATATTATTTGTTTCCATTTCACTACAACGCCGCGAATATAAACTCTATCACATAAAAATTTATTCTTCCTCCGTGATGGCAATAATGCAATCGGCCAAGGAACTCACATAAAGGCGAGAACAGAAAGAGAAGCTCCAACAGGAGCAAAAGGAGTAACAGCGTTACGAAAAAATACTTATCTCTTTTAGAAATACTTTATTCACAAAGAGATAATTATGTATGTTCAATATTAACTTATTTATTAAAAACAGAGTAGCACTGATTTAAATCACTTGATTTAAATTAGATTTAAATCACATTGATTTTTTTAAATCACATGTTCTGCAATTATTATTTAACATTCCAGATTTAAGAAAATTGGAGGAAAATACCTGTGGGTAATGTTACATTGTGACAATACTTTCAAGAACTATTAAATTTGTTTAATTTCGTTGGAAACACGACTTTATTGGTATATTGTTTTGAATTTATAAGGCGGAATTTTTTGTTAAATTTACTTTGACATGTGTTCAAATCTAGTTATAATGACATCGAAAGGATCCCAAAATGTTCGTCGCTGTATATAGCCGTAAGTCACAATTTCGACTGTATAACTAGCTTGTCGCTATAAGCGGTTTTTTTATAAGGTATTTTACTGTAGCATTTTTATGTTTTTTAAAATTTCTACTTATTCTTTATAATATGTATTTTTTTCATAATAAATGTTATTTTATAATACACATTTTTTAAATTATACTGTACCTTTTTAAAAAATAAATAATATCTGATTGAAATTAAAAAATCCGATTTAAATAAAAATTTGATTTTTGTTATTTTTTAAAAATATATCGGATTTTTGTGCAACACTGATTAAAAATGATAGAATAATGGCAAATGGCACCAAAAATTTCGATTAGATTTTTTTTTTAATATTGCTTATATTATTAGCCATGTTGGACCAATTGGGCATTAAAGGCTGGTGTGGTTCTGAGAACCAGAGGTGGAAACCATTTATTGTACCATAAAAATTGCTCATATGGTGCACTCCCTATGGTAGCTATAAATCTTGAAAAACAAATCACACAAGGTGAGAAGTAGGCGATTCTGCACGAGTGGCACACTATACTTTTTCTATGACCACATTACTATATGCTCTTAACCTTTTTTTGGTTCTCGGACCCCCATGTATCTCCAATCTGATTTAGCACTCCCAATAGTCGAGACTTTGACGGGTATTTTGGAAAAAGTTTTGAAAAAGAAGAAATTTTAAAACTTTAATACGAAGTAATTTAATTTATAAAAATAATTTTCTAAAATTTCAAGTATAGTTAATGAGGTATATGTACATTTTTCCTTTTCAAAGTAATAAATTTAATAACCAAAATAAAGCTGTAATATCAAATCTCAATATTAAATCAAACACGAGACCTCCAGAGCCATCTCTTGGTCTATCAAAAAATAACAAAATTATAGTCACCCAATTTGTTTTTCATATGCATAAATTCAAATTATCTGTTCAACTGGTTGTAACATCTCGATGTTGTAAATAAATACAAAAATCAGACCCCCAGAGCCATCTATAGATCACAAAATTAAGTGAAAATGATAGTAAACCAATACATTTATTGGTTTTAAATATAACTTATCTTTTACAAAAACACCTTAAGCCAAAAAAAAATTAATACTATTATATGAAACACATAATACTGAATAAGTTTTATTTGAAAAACCTTTCTCTAATATTTTTAATTTAGCATATATCGCCGGACTTCACAAATAAAACCATTCTGTTTTTGTAATTAAAAACTTGATTTGTTTTTTTAAAAAACTTTATTAATAAAAAACGAAATATAAAATGACCGCTTGTATAGTTCTAAAAAACCAGCTTGAGCCTTGCCGAACTAATTTCTTAATCTTGTATTTCGTACTCTCCACTCGAGCAAACGTGCCCAGAAAGTGACATAATAAACGTCTTCTACAATATAAATAAATTATTGACGATATCTTTTTTAAAGTAGATTAAATTAATTAAATTAATCGTAACTGATATATCGCTCATAAAATAAAATGTTACGAATTTATGAAAAGGATTAATTTATAATTGAACTCATTTTAACTTTTAAAATTCAGTTTTGAATAACGACGCCTCCACCAAAGATTTGTAATGAGGATTATTTATTTTTCTGAATGTCTTCCGAGTTCTAATTTAAGAAAGGGTGGGATGATAAATTTATTAATATTTAATATAAGAAAATATGGGCAACTGAAAACGCTCCCTTCCCGTTTGTGCCTGGGGAAGTCAAATTCCTTCGCTTCAACTTTGACATTTAGTGAATCGTTCCTAAAATTACATCTCCCATTCACCCTCAATGGACTCATTATTTAAATAATTAATTAGATTAGAAATTTTCAGTCGTCAGCCATTTGGCGCGAATTTATTCACAATTAAATAATGTTGTTGTATAGACGCTCATAGCCGCCTTAAGTAAATGTTGTAAAAATTAATGAACGTGATGAATAAATTAGACCACAGAATTAACTCATTCCAAATATCCTTGTCTTTTCTCTCTGCCTAATTGCGTGGCCGGCGACGAAAATTTCATCCCCTTTCATTTCAACCACTCTTATTTCTTATTTCATCCCTTGTAACTTCATCCACTTCGTTTTCAACCTTCTGTTTCATCCTTGATTAACAATTCATATAATTTTAGAGAAATTCAACCACTTTAGTTTCTACACTTTTATTTAATCAGTTTTGAATTCGCCTCTTTCAACCCCTTCTATTTCAACCCTCACTGTTTCATCCACTGCGCTTTCAACCCTCCGTATTTCATTTCTGAATGTAACAATCATAGTTTTATTAATTCATAAATTTAACCCGTTTTCATCCCTTGTATTTCATCTGTTTAGTCATTTCTTTTTCAACCCCTTCTATTTCATCACCATATATTTCACCCATTTCTCATTCAACATCCCCAATTCTTCTGCAAATATTTAAATTTATATATATATTTTTAAATTCTCCAGTTTTTAACCCTTCCATTTCCATATAATCCGTAATTGTTTCGTCATCCGCTGTCATTTCATCCCCACCCTGTTGCTATTAATTTGGAATCATTTCTTGAAATATTAGTATTATAAATGATTAATTATTTCTCAATACAATAGGGTACTCCAATTTTTTTATATTTTAATGTTTTAATCCGATCATAAAAATAAAAATATTAGACCCGTATTTTTATTTTCGCCGAAAAGTTTCGAACACGCCAGAGAAAAATTCTTTTTATTTCGTTATTGTAACGTTATTTATATTTTCAGATTTCAGATATCACTTAAGTTAAGATAATGAAAGTTTTAATCCTAAAATTGGAAATATTGGAAAAATAAAGGAATTATTGAAGTGCAAATATAAATAAAGGAAGAAAAATATTAAAAATTTATTTAACAAGTTTTCAATTGAATATAATTTAAATATTAAAGATCACATCTGAATTTGTATTATGAGAGAGGAATAAAAAACGTAGTTATTATTAATAAATAATGTTGTGGAATATAATTGTGAGAGAGTTAATGAAATCGATGTTTCATGTACAGAAACGCAATTAAACTCAGAGTTTTATTACAATTCAATTCTGCGATATGAAGGTCTAAAATAAATACAAATAAAACCTTCACTACCAGTCAATTAACTTCAATAACTTCATTGCTAATTAAGCCTTCATAAAAAGCGTCGTAAAACAATCAAACAGTCTTGCAATCCTACATACGACGGCCATTTTGCTAGCATAACACCTCGTAGTTCCCTCTCGTGTCAGGTAGGCCGTTCTGTCGTTGCTTTTTACGAGGACAGATGGCAGCAGAGAGGGGAGATTCGTTATTGTTTCGATGCGCGGGCTGCTATGATCTCCGGAAGGAAATGCTCTAGATAAGGGGACGTTATGGGAGGTTTGAAGAGATTTCGGGGAGAATAATGACAGCTTTTATTGTTAGTGCGTTGTAATAAGTGTTGTAATATGTTTTCACGCTTTGGTATTCAATTCTGGAGTGTGTAATTTGGTTTTTATTTGCGGAAGATCGTTTATGGCAGGGCGGGCGTAATGAGGCTCGTTTACACAAAAAACAATACTTCATTTCTCACAAGTAAATTGAGAAATAAAGAAATAACCAAACCGTGTTCGCTTAGACGAACTGTACAATATAGATGTCTGACGTCACAGGTTGCATACCGCGAAATTTATATAATGTGGAAGTAAATGACAAATAAAAAATAATACAACATAAATTTGCACTTTGTTTATGTTTAAATAATTGATAGAGTATGAGTGACGTCACGTGTTTTTAGTTTTTTACGGAATAATGTAATACAAAACCACATCAAATTTCCGCACAAAATGTAAAGTAAATAATGATAAATTTATATACAAAATATGTTTAGGTATTTTTTTATACAAGATCATTTTAAAAAAATCATTTTTATATAATAAAATAATTAATCGCAGACATTTAAAAACAACTATCGTTACAATCCTTCTTAAAAATGTTACGTAAATTTTTTCTTAAATAATGGAGGGTCTGACAATAGTTATTTATGCAAAAAGAGTGTAACAGAGTGTTTTATAGACGAGTGCGATGAAATTATTGTATGATTTTATTACAGTTATGTCACATGCAACATTTTTTTGATACTAATTGTGTAACAAGTCAAATATATTAATGATTAAAATACAGCAATGGGGTCCTACACCATTTTTCTATTTTTTTTCTGAAAGAACTAAATGAAATAAGCATATTGAAAAATATGTGGTGGTTAGTGAGATATGAATTTTAAATTTATAAAATAACATACATGTGTATGTGGCTTAGCAAAGACTACCTTTTATGCAATCATGGTTGAAAAGAACTTTTCAAGCACTAATGTGTGAAAATTAATACAAATTTTACAGAGTATGTAAAGAATATACTTTACGCACTGTTGTAAGACATAGTGTTTTATTTTCGTATATAAATTCATATAAAAATAAAAATAATGTTTATATAAAAAAATATTTAATAGGAATCTTTCACCTTTTTAAACTTTAAACCTGTAACATGATTTACTTGTTGAATAGTTTTTTTTTTATCAAATTTCAGTATATATGTCATAAAATATAAAAACTAACCACTATAACTTCTCATTACAATAATAAATACTAAACATTTGTTTGCAGTAATAAAATTATTAGCAATTTAATGTTCCGGAGAAGGAACTCGTGACGTCAGTATGGTAGGATCGTGAAAAAAGTCAGGTAGTCTGTTTATTATCTATTTTATTTTATTCCCCTATAAAAAAAATAATCTTTTAATTAATTTTTCGTTACATACAAATAATAAAACGATTAAAAAAATAGGTACCTAGGTATTTTATTTTTTTGTCTAGTATCATATATGCAAAAATCAAATTTTGTCACTGACGGTGAGAATTTAGACCCGGTCGACAATCTTTTTTAAAAAGGGTAATTTTAGTTTTTAGATTAGCATCCTTGACATTGTCTGTCCTTCCGTTAACTAACTGCGACCCTCTCGTGTGATGAGAATGTATGTGTATGCTAATTCGTTTGTCGGGTAAGGACGTCGACGGTGGCGCCAGGACTAGGTGTGAGAACTCTTAATTACAAATCCATACATCAGCTATATAGGATCATTAGAAGCCTATAAACGGCGCTATATATGGGCCAGGGAAACAATATCCTAACGATGGATAGTACCATAAATAAAAACAAATGCTACAATGAAAACAGAAATAATATTATTTCAATACAATATCCTTAGGGTAATTATTGAACTGGATTATCATAAACAAAGTTCTGAATTTAAATTATAAACTCTAACCATTATGTTAATTAATAAATATGTATGTATTTCCAATTTAATATACCTATAAACAGTATATTTTCCGAAAATGTTCAAATTATTTTATATACATTTTTGTTAAATTAATTTCAATTTAGATAAACAATGTTTTCATAAAAATATCAGAAATTTAAATTTAAGGCGTGTTCATTTCAAAATAAATTATTTCATTCGAAAGATTGAGGAAAAGATAACATCAAAAATCTGAAAATTAGCAAATTAATTACTCAACACTGTATTGCTAATGAGCTGTAGGTCAAGCACCTTGCCAAAATCACTTCATTTACACACTAATTACAGCTGTTCCAATTTTTCCTTCATAACAAAATTTAGACTAAATTAAAGCCAACTTGTTTATGAATATCTTTATCGCTGTGGATATTTCCTCGTTCAAATTCAGTCATTAAAATTATTACTTCATTTAAATATTTTTTAATGTTTATCGATAGGATAACGCAACAATTTATTCGTACAGTATTTTATCTTTTTGCAAAGTTACATGGTTAAATATAATTAATTATTGCTATGTTAAAATTAGTTATGCTAAGTAAAAAAAAAATATTTGTAAATAACTAAGTGTTTATATATTTGTCATTGTAATTAATTCGCTTTCTATGTTACTTTATGTTTTACCAAGTCAATAATAATATTTCTTAGTAAAAAAATTAAAATGTACTTGGATAAGAGGCATTATGTTTATATGTAGTATGCTTAGTAAAATAATAGACGTCAATTTTATATAATAAATGCACAATTGATAAATAAATGCTTAGTAGAAAAATTTTCCTAATTTATGATATTTTTCATGAATAATAGGAATTTATATTGCGAAGTTTATTAATTTGGCAACATAAAAGCTTTTGTTTCTTTTTATATCTTTAACTTTGGTTAATTTAGGCGGTTAGGTTATGTTAAGTTAGGTTAAGTTATAGGTTCTTAAAACATGTTTTACTTTGTTTTAAAAAAGCTATTGCCATTTTTATGGCAATAAAATATTCGACAAGCGTCCATTAATTGTATAGAGAAAAATTATTAAAATACTTTAAAAAATTTCATTATTATACAGCGATCGTCGAATTTTTCTACTTGGCAAAAAGTATTAAAATACTTAGAATGTTATATTATTATATATTGCATATTTTGAATATATACTTGTAAAATCTACTTTAGCAAATTAATATTATACATTACAAATTAAATTTTCTACGACCACTGTGGAAAGTAGCACATTTCTCACACTATATGAAAGTTCAAAGTTGCGTATTTCCCACAATCGTGAGTTAAAGTGTGAGAAATCATTTCTCATAGTATTTGCGAACACTGCGCATGCCTAATGTGTGAAATGTCATTTCTATATAAAGAAATCATTACAAACTTTAATATTTGAGCACATGTCAATTAAGAATTAAGCTTACATAAATTATATTATTTCATTTAAAGGTCAGGAGAAAAGTTTTGTATACATTTTGAGAATAAACTTCGTTAATCCCTCAAATGAATTACAGTCTCGGGAATAGAACCTTAGTTTATTCCATTAATAAATTATTACACTTTGCAAATAAACTGTAGATCTTTTTAGTTAGATCGTTAAATTATTTCATGAAACTTTGAAAATAAAGTGTGAAGTCTGGGGTTCAAGTTCCAGTGTTGCCAATCTTTAACCAAATAAAAATACCGTTCTGTTTGAGCTGTAGGTCCCTTGCAGAGGCTATAGGGTGCAACCACTCCACTAAAATGTAAGTAAAAAATACCCAAAGAATTTTCAACAGAGGTAATTGAGAAAGAAGTTAAAAAAACCTTACAAATATATAAATGTATTTCTCTCAGCCTATTATCCATTTCTGACAGTGATAATTTTTAAATTTATTAAATAATATTTAAAAAAAAAACAGTTTATTACATTGGTACGTTGGATAAAATTCTATTTTCATTTCGAAAAGAGGTGGTGAACTCTATATTATGTTGTGTTCCATAAATCACATTTGCAATTAATAAGAGTAATTTGAGGATATTAAAAATATTTGTCTAAATCTCATTTTTATTATTGTCCGTAATATAATGAAGCATATTTCACATTTCTTTTACGTCTTCCTATCATATATGATAATGAAAATGAACATCTCAAAAGAATTATGTCGGAAGAAAAATTATTACGCAAATATTATTTCGAATTCCTTGGACCTTTTTTTACCAGTAAATTACTTCCTCGTGGAAATATGTCTAATATTTTTGAGGATAAATTATTTTTAATTTCTAAAATAACTTACATTTTCCGCGGGGAATATTAATGAATTAATAAAATAAATATATTAATTATAATAAATTACTAAAAAAACCCAATGCCTAAGATTTGATTTCCAAAAAAAAAAATACTATATTTCAATAGTTGGGAAAGACAGTAAACTGAAACATAAAACCTACAACATAAAGTAATTAGTAAAACTCAAAAATTATGTATATATATTCTACGAACAGTGGCGACTCCCTTGGTTACCACGTTCTGACTCGAATTGAGTGGAGGATCCAAACAAAAATACTACAGTGACCGAGTGGTTCGGAACCGCAGAACCCACTATTACTGTAGCTGTACATCCCTTTTACGTTTCAAAGGCAGCAGGCTGACAACCTACAACTCTAAAATGCAAGTAAAATTGTCACGAAACAAGTACCTTAATTTTAATCCTTTTTTCACTCAGGAATATTCAATCATTGATGATGATAAGTTTATTATAATTGTACCCATTATTGGGTACATCATTCACTATTGCAAATTTAATTGTTGAATGATAAATGAAAATATGATTTCCCGTATTGTTCATTAATGAACACAATTCATCCCCAGCGGAATGGTTAATTTTAAGTGGCAAACTATTTAGATTTATGGTTAAAGATTAAAATAAATTTCGCAATATCTTTCATTAAAGTTTGCGGGCGTAAAATTTCTATAAATCATCAAGAGCGATTTATTTCGTTTGTAACGCCATCTAATTGATTAATTTAGCACTTGGAAATCAGATTAGTTTCACTTTATTCCTCTTTAAAACTTTATGTTGTACTTTTATGTACATTGCATGCATTAATAACTACTCTCTTACTTCCCCATATGTTTTTCTTTGCTTCTTAAGTGCTACAATAAGTTCTTACAATATTGTCTTCATTAAATATTAAAATCAAATTAATATTAAAATTATAATTGACTTATTAACCCGAGTTTGAATCTCGGAGACAAATTAATTACAAACTATTTCCCATATAGGCAATAAATTATATATTATATTGTAACATTTATTCATTTAGGTGAAGTGTAAAACTAATAGGAACACTAATATTTGTATAACTAAGTTAAATTAAAGAATAAAAATTATAAAAAGATAAAAAAATAAGTAACACTATGTATAAACGAACATAAATACTTATTTAAGAATAATAATTATTAATAAAGATTTAAGCACTAAGAACATTTATTTATACACTTAAAACTAATTTTTCGAATACTTTAACATTATTTGAAGTTAAATCACAGAATAGGTTTATACAGAAGCGACAGTAAGACAGAGAAACGAAACGTAGAGAGAGATGGAGAATGTGCACAAATTTAAAGGGCCCATTGTTTAAAATCGGAAAGTTTCCTCACATCTTAGAGAGAGATAGGGGAAGAGCACAAATTTAAAGGTCTACACAATGCTTCAAGGTCATAGAACTGAAAATGGGAACATGAAAGGTACCGACATGGAGTGTCGCTTCTGTATGTAACTATTCTGTGGTTAAATGCTGCTGGTGGCGCAGAAAATAAATTAAGCTACTCGTAGTGTAGCTACTTAATACAACTATTCTTATATGATAACATAAACTTCGGCTCCGCAAGCTCCACATCAATTTATACTTTCTCGAATGTTATAATGTACTTACATCGCTTGCAACTTAAATAACTACATTTATTATTTAGAAGTTATTGACCTTTTTAAGAAAGTGTGACCAACAATACAGACCGGTAGTGCGGGTCGTCGTTCTAAAAAAACTACTCCACTTTAAAATAAACAGAATATAATGCAATTTAATAAAGTTTAAGATCCATTAATCACTTTTTGTAATTAGTATTGTAAAAATTATTGTGATTAATTATGGCATAATGATTAATTAATCAATCATAAATCGTTAACCCATTTGATTAATAGGGATGCATTTAGATTTGTATCGGAGGGCAGACAAAAGAAAGCTGCGACTGTCAACAAAACATCAGCGCATCGTGTTGAGGCAGGTCTGAATCCAGCGGCGACCAACCGTGAAACTGCTGCTCCATTCGCTCCATACAGAGCATGGAGTAATCTGCGAATTGGCGCACTGCAATTTACATAGCTTAAAATGACTTTGTTTAAAACCCGCTGTGTTGCGCCACCGGTTGCTTTGACGCTGTTGTTTCGCTTTCGCAGTTTTTTGTTTCGCAGGATTGTTTTACAATAAGATTAACTTCAAATCGCCACGCTGTTAAATATGCATTATTAATTATTATTTTTTTTAAGGTACTTTTATTGTAATCATATATTTCAACCACAATCACCCAACGTGCAAGTATTTTATAATTATAATATTTTTCTTGACCACTAAACTTGAAAATTTCTCTCCAATAATTTCTTTTCACGTAAAAATTTACTTACCAAAAAAACCATTTGTTATTGCAATTAATAATTATAATTCTAGTTCAGAAACATATTGTACGTAATTTTTCATCTTTATTTTTTTCTGAATATAGTATTGTATATGTTATCTCTTCATCATAAACTAATATATTTTGTTATTTGTTTCGTTATTTCACAATGTATAAATAAATGCCACTTTTATGAAGTTTAAAGAAAATTTAATTATTATAACATCATATAGTAAACTATATTTTAAAATATTTACGTTAAAAAAATACACTATGTCATTCGGAGTAAATGTGTCTTTGTGTACCTCGTTTCGCTCGTCGTGCAAACTTTGACGCTCGCCACACGAGTATTACTGTTACTCCTAATAACAGATAAACAGATTATATTATTTATGTTTACGAAAATAACTAGTGTCCGACCAAAACACGATTTTCAGCTGAAACCGTAACCATAACCGAATATTCGGTTCCTCTTCTAGTTTCAACCGAAACTGAAACATATAGTTAAGTTAAAATTTAGTTAAATTTTTATTAAACACGGAAATCTAGTGTTTTTGTTTCCTTCAATTTATTAGAAAATCATTTTATTCTTGTAAAGATAATGCCCCATATTCCGTGCTCACTTTTATAATAAAATAGCTTTTAGGCAGCCTGATTTAAAATCAGTGATTTTACATTATAAGAAATAAAGACTTTAATTATCTATCACCACCTCACAAAAGTCACAAATAATTACAATCAAATAAGTATTCTATTCAAGAAGTATTTGTTACTAACTAACAGGTTCTTTTATAATGTATGCTAATATGCTATTCTCTTCAAATAAGGTTACTTATTTTTTCTAAATTGGACAATAAGTGGTTGTCTTAATTCTACAAATTAAATTAATGAGATTTTGTACTTGGAACATCTGTACTAACAGCCTCAAAATAACTATAATAAAATAATAATTATATCTTCAAAAGGAAGGAAAATGAAATAACGTACAAAACAAAACTATAAACTAACAAACAAACAAAAAAATAGGCGAGTGAAACCGTTCCGAACAAACCCAAAAGCGCCAGACACGATACGAAGACTATAGTTTCAGCTGGATCAAAGTCGAAACTGCATTCAAAACCAGCATTTTTTGCCGAAACCGAAACTTCGGTCAGACACTAAAAATAAATAATTTGCTTAAAACTGCGTAGTACTAAATTAACATAATTGAAAATATTATGCGCTATTAGGGTTAGAGTATATAGAAATTCATGAGGGGCAAAATATGATCTTTGCATCCTTCTAACCGAAAAAATATGGGGGGTGACTGCCCTCTTTGTCTCCTCAGTACCTACGCCACTGTATATGTGTACATAGTGTTTAGATAGCAATAGTGTTCCACTTAAAATTACACATATTTCTTAATATTTTAAATAAAAGCTTTAAAAAAGCAATACTCCCATCTTTAGGTATATAAATAAACATAAGAAGCCTAAATTAATTTCTTGGCTAAGGACCTCGAAAACCTATCTACAGGTGTTGAAGCTTAACCACATGACACATTTATTACAACTGTGTAGATGTAAGCATAGAATAACATGTTGAATGCTTGGCAAATATAAAACCCGTAAGAAGGTGGTTGGTATGCAATAGTGCTTGTGCTGCAGTTAACAAGTCTATCAGCGCTAAGCCAGATAATCACCATCCACTAACTCGTTGCTCGTTGCAGGATGATTAAAGGCCGCTACAGCGCCGGAGCGTTCAGTTGTTAGTTTCCATACAGCAGGAGTTAAACACTTGCACCACGTCTCCCCGCCAACTTACCAACAATCAAAGTGAAAAGTTACTAATTGCTAATTGCCTCACTTACGAGGCAGCAAATGTATCGAGTATCAACGTTTCATATACCCAATACTGGGTATGACAATAACTATTCTTAATTCAATCAAGGCTTATTATTACCTATTATTGGGTGTGGGTGTGCCAATCAGTTTCAAATAATAAATTTAAACGATTTTCCGATGATACTTACCAACAATAGTGGGATTTGTGGGGTACAAAGAGTGACAGTTCCCCCCAAACTTTAGCTAACTAAGGAAAAATTATTGAGGAAGATTAAACAAACTTTAATTTTTTTACGTATCATTTTTTTAAAACCCTGAAATGTTATTATTTTAAAAAATTATTCTACCTTCTTCCATTTTGTAGTAATTTACTTTTATATTTTGTATGAAATATAAATAATTGCATTTTTTTTACTAATTTTAACTATAATTAAATTATAGTTGAAAGGAGATAATTGAGAAGGAAGAAGAAAAATTAAGTTTCAAACCATTTGATTATAACATTCAGAATATACAACTATTTATACTTTCCTGATACTTATATATTTTAAAGAATATTTATAATATATTATTGTATATAAAATATTATAAAAATATTTATAGAATTATTTTAATATCTGATAAAAAAATTCTACACTGAAAATAGGATAATATTAATAATGAAATATTTATTACATACAATTCAATCTATAACGTGTCACCCACAAAACATATATGTATTGCGGAAAGCAGAACTCAAATCAATTTGAAAAATAATAATATTTAATTAATTAAATAATCATTTTGTATATAAGAAGAGTAAAATGAATCTTTAGTTGTGATGAAGATGTTGAATCGAGTAGATATTTTTTTTTTTATTTTTAACATTCTCTTATATTCTGCACAGATGTGATTAACGCGCTCTAACTCGAGTTGAGCGAAGTTAGCTTTGAGGTTCAAAACTTTATTTCATTAATTTTTATCCAACTAAAATACTGCTGTGTGCCAGTGGTTCAGAGGCTGTATACTAACAACCTACACTAGAAAAATGCAAGTAAAACTTGTCACCAAACAAATACCTTAGGTGGCTTAGGTACTTGGGGCCCTGTTCCATCTAAGAATGATGTGCCAGAGATATTTTTTTTTTTAATAAAAGATAAGTTAACTCCTCTCATTAAAGTATAATTTAAAAATATATACAGGTATTTTGTTTTCAACGCACACTTCATTTTGACAAGAAACATTTAAGTATTTTCATTACTATGTCAAAATCTATTAAGTTAGAAGGTAGGAACCCTTAAACTTTTTTTAAAGCAAAAATTATTTTCTTTTAATTAGTACAATAATAAATAGATATTCCATTTAAAAATAATACAAATATGGCAATATCTACAAAAATTAAACCATTTTTACAAAATTTATACAGATTTAGTTAGCTTATTAAAAGTAACAAAAACTTTATTTTAACAATTTTTTTGGTATCTATAATAACTTCAGAAGAAAAAGGTGTTTCTAATTTCGTATTTCACCCCGTATGTAAGAATTACACACTAATGATCTTTTCTCTTTTTTTCTTTACAAAATATTAATTTTGTTGCTACCATATCATTCAGTCACATGTAACATATTAATATTCATATTTTTTTTATGTTTATATGACACTCTGGTACTATTTGCCATTTAGTATTCGCACCCTAATTAAATATTGCATATATCATGCATTTTTTGCAATACCGCAAAAATAACTTCTCCCCACAAAGAACTATAAACGAACCGAGACCAGACGGCGTCGAAAAGTCGTTAGTGAACCACGGAACAGATGCTAATTGCAATTATCTGCTTTATTTCAACGCGAACACGTACGGAATGCAAAAACTAACGTCGCTACTTCCCACTTTAATTACTTATTTATTTCTTACACTAAATAAGCGACAGCCCCAAAAAACTAAAGTAGTGCTTTTCAACTTTACTACAACTATAACTATTTATAGCGATTGTGATTTTTGTTTTAGTTGTAAAGAACTCTATAATACAAAATATATTTTTATTTAATTTTACCGCTCATCTAGTATATTCATTTTGAAACATATACCTAAATAGACTGACTGCATTACTCCTAAACTATATGCTGTCCTCTTTACATTGAGGTATTCTTGGTTCATTTATGCATATATTAATCAGGGTTATCACACTGATTACAATAATATATATTAACTTATTCAATGGTTATGATTATCAACAGTCTTTTTTTTAGAACTGTTTTATTGTTCTTTATTAATTATAAATATAGCTATGGGATCCTTGGTTATACAGGGTGTAATATCAAAACCGACCAACGTCATTATTTTCTTAATTAATATAGTTACATAAAAATATTACAGACTGAAGTTGTAAGAGACCAAGGAGGACCTATCAGAGAAGAAAATATTTTTTTAAACCAGTGGTTCTCAAGTTACAACTCAAAGTCAATTTTTTTCAAATTGAATTATATATTTTTGTTTTTCAAATGTAATTATACATATATTTTTATTCCTATTCGATAGCATATTTTCATATTCCAGCTTCGCTGTCGTGATTTAAATGTCATTTTTTACTTACTTACTATGCAACAACTAATTAATTTTTTTTTTCAATAAATTCATAGCTCATATTATATTACTTATCATAAAATAACTTGATGAAGTCAAATTATTTACCATCTAATTAGCACACAAAATTATTTATGTAGTACTCTCTCTTACGCTAGAAAGAGTGCCCGGGAGGTGATCTCAGCAATGGGTATAAATTTTAAAGTCAGAATATACGTACCACTTTCGTGATAAATAATTATAGTTGAGCTACTTTTTAATTACCACGGAACTTATTTGTTATTAATTACTTTATAATTAACGTAGTTTTTTTCAATTATTACTTGAGAGTTCATTACAAGTTTTACTTTTAACTGCACAGTTCATATTTCAAGAATTGAATGAAACATTTTCTAAAAAATATTTTATATTTTTTTAATTAACAACATTAAACTTTTAATACCGTTATAGAAGATAAAAATAGTTATTTTTTTAAGAGGATACAACAAAATGTTGATAAAAAACAAAATCCTAAAAAATCATCACCAGTAATCAAAATAGATGCATTGTCATATCATACAAAATATATTTTAATGAAGCAAAGTTTTATGTTGTTGTAAATTACTAGTTAATAACTCATAAAAATCATGTATGATGCATTTAAAATGCAAATTGTTATTGTTCTCACACTTTGAAATTATACTGTTACATAAAAATTTTGTTGTTCTCATGCATTTTTTGTAACCATAAAATAGTGTCTCAATTAAATTACTAAATTCATGTATTTAGTTTTATTTCAAATAAATTACAATTGGAAAAGAAACTGTTTTTCAACTTCCTTTCGGATGTTATCTGATAATCATAATTAGCCTAATGCATAAGCGTAGTTAGACTTATAATGGAGGGGTACTTACTTTACAATAAAAAATTAGTTATTTGTATAACAAGGGACTAAAGTATAATTTTTTATTACGCATAGGGCTATCGCCTCGTAGAATAAATCATGTGAGTAATAAAAAATACTTTAGTCCTTAGATATTTCGTTATAATTCTCATTATGTTTACACCTGCTTAAACGTCGCCTGCATGAAATCGGATAAATTATTATCAAAGGCAAATTATAAATAAATTCAGCAACTTTATTACAGAATGATATGTTTGTTTAGGTAAAGCTAAAATAAACTGCAAAAATGTAATACTATTAAAATATAGATGAATTCAGTTTGACAAATGAGTCCGTAACGTCAAATGTTGACATAAGAGTCTGTAAAGTTTTACTTTAGCAACTACTGTGGTTAAATTCGCGGAGTAATAACGTGTACTTTAGTATCGATTTCGAAAAATGTATTTATTTGTTTAATTTATAAACAAAAAAAAATAATAATATTAAAACTTTATATTAAATATTATTTTAATGTCACATAACAATATAAATTATTGTAATAACAGTTTTCTATACAAAAAAATAACTGAAAAATATAATACTATTAAATTATATGTTAATTTAGTTTGACAGATGAGTCCGTAAAGTCAAATTTTGACATAAGAATCTGTAAAGTTTCACTTTAGCTACTACTGTGGTTAAATTCGCGGAGTAATAACGTGTATTTTAGTATCGATATCGAAAAATGTATTTATTTGTAAACAAAAAAAAATTATTAAAATTTTATATTAAATATTATTTTATCACATAACACACATAATATAAATACTATAATAACAGATTTCTATACAAAAAAAATCTTATAAAATAACTTGCGTATTAATTTTTTAAAATTATTTTTTAATTTTAATACTTCCAAATTAGTAACGCGATTTTGTGTCATAATTAGCTCTCATTCAGTTCTTTATTCTATTCATAACACAGTATGATCATTCACAAGTTAGTGTGTTTATATGCAGTATGAGTGTAATTTTACGAAGTTCATAAAATTACCAAATGTACCTTAATTAAGTACACTTCTAATATTATTTAATTTTTGACTGCTCATCATGTTCTTTAGAGAAGTCATTTCAACTTTCAAAATTTCTTTATTTACTCCAAAAGCGGAATAATGTATAAATTTGGAACTTTCATCAACAAAAAATTGAATTTTTAGGTGAATAATTATTCAATTATACGGTAGAAATAGTAATTAGGAATTCATAATTTGCAAGAGAAAATAATCCTTTGCCATTCTATAAGCATAAAAGCATTTTATCGTTCTATATCGATGCTTCCTATTAAAGTAAGATAACTTTTTTTTAAATTTTTTTGGGGATGCTAATTTAAAATTTGAAGGTGCTTTGCACCTAGAGAGAACATGGAGTGTAGGCCTGCTGTCTGCTGCTCTGGTTCCCTGCTGAGCCTATAGCCTCCTTCAGTATTGATCCTCAGCTTCGTCTGTCTGCAAGGTATGAGGCGGTCTGATTGTCATTGCGAGATAGACTACCTCAACTGGGTAGCTGTTAAGGTAAATAACTTCCATTCTTGTTCTTTGGGACAGAAAAATGAAATATCTACAAAAATTCATCTAATATTTGAACTGAGAATAGGAAAATAAAACTCTTAATTTTTAATTAAATTGGGACAACAAAAATGAGTATCAAATAAAAAGAAATGATAAATATTCTTCGCAAATCAAATTGAGACTAATTTATTTTTTAGAAAACAATGAAATGAATTTTAATTTTTAAATATACTTTCATTTTCGCAATTAATAGAATGAGGAAATTAAGAATATATTAATGAAACTACTACACTAAGAACAATAAAATGAATTTAGTTTTTAAATATGCTTTAAATTGTCACAAATGAATGAGAAAATATAAAATAACTTGTAAAGTTAAAATTGAAAGCAAATTAATGCAATAATTAGGCATTTTTGAGGGAAAAAATAAAATAGTTAATTATACCATAAATATGATTTTTTTATTGTAACTGGAATGACTTAAATATTTTAGTAAATAATAAAAATTAATTTTAAAGAACAAATTTAACTAAAACTATGAAACTATAAATTCTAAAGTAATAATAAAATATTTTGGTAAAAATATGTATGAAAAAAATTATAAAATTTAATAAATAACTTACAAAAAGGTAAGAAATGGTTGACACATTTTCTTATAACTAATATTTATTAGTAATAAGCTCTTAATCCGACATAAACATTACAAAGATATTCCTTAGAATTATGAATGCGTTTTCAATCCTATAATGCACGAATACCCAACGATTTTTGAAAATATTAACTATAGTTTAAATAAACTATGCGCATATTTTACATATTTGGTATAGATTTAGTAAAAGGCGAAAATATTAAATATAAAACTTAAAACTAATGTTTGCCGTATGGTAGACCGAAAAAAGTGTACATAAATGTTGCAAAAAATATTTATTAAATACAAAGTACCAGTGATAATAAGACAAAGAACCAAGAACTGTTGAAACAATACGTGCACATACAATTTTAATCTGTAAGCATTATAATCTAACATTCAATATGGCACTAGCAATATAAATATGTATGAAAATTATAAACAAGTAAATTTGTGTCGTTACATTAAACAAACATTTAAAAGACTATTTCTAACACAAATTGCAACATTATCACTAAGTTACAAATTAGAGTAAATAATACATTTTAAACCATAAAACTATTACATAGAATTAATAAAACGATTCTTAACAACATTTATTTATAAAAGGGTCGATTATTCGGGCCCCCAAAATTTCCCATGTTGTAGTACCCCCCTCGAGCAGAGGGCCCTCCTCGTCCCCTGCCCATATTTAGAGCCCCCATGTTTGGTCCACCCATATTTGAACCGCCCATATTTGAACCGCCCATATTTGAACTTCCCATACTTTGACCTCCCATACTTTGACCGCCCATACTAGGGCCCCCCATACTTCTATTAAACCCTGAATCCGCGAAAGTATCTTCTGGTGAATATCTATCCCCCTTATATCTATCAAAATTCCCAGGGCGGTTATCCACTCCAAGACGGTTATCGACTCCAAGACGGTTACCTCCCATGATCTGGTTTCCAGAACTCACGGAAAGCGATCCGCTAAAGGGTCTGTTGCTAAACGGATTATCCCCAGTAAAGGTAGTGCTGAAACTACTACCAGAACTAGTCATATTGGACATTAGTCTGCCCATACTGGAACTAGAACTAAAACTAGAATTCATCATTCCAGAACCTCTTGAAAAGTTTGCTGGAGATGTGAACTGATCTTGATTACTTCTCGACTGGAATTCATTTCTAGACCCAAAAGATTCATTTCTAGAAGGAATATTCCAGTCATCGTCAATCTTCTCTTTCTGCAAAGCCAACAGCTGTGCTGGTGTTAGATGGGAGAGCGATTGAAGACTTGATCCAGAGTTCTTCAATATTCCTCTTGGGGTGAAGGTCACCATGGATTTCTGCAGATCTTCAGTAGTGACTTGTGTTGATTCATCCACCATTTCTTTTTCTCGAGTCTGACAGCCTTCATCACTAAACTTTCTCGCACTGCGTATTTCACATATCTGACACTTCACTACATCTGTCTGTGAACCAACAGTTGATTTTTGTATCACTGGAGGCGGTGCAGGAATCATGGAATGTTTGGGTTTTTGTTGAACTACAGAGAAGGAAATCGGTGCTGGTAGTGGTTTTGTTATTGACTGGGATACAGAAACGGTGGGAATAGGTTTGGCATTAGAGTGGGGTGCACTCTTTTTGCATTCCAAAGCAGGTGCTCCAGGTACAGCAGGGATTCCACAAACAAATAACAACTTATTGATAATGGTCCTCACGAATTCGGTTTGCGAATGAGTCTTCTTACTTGGAGTAGTAAACATGAATCGAACAGGAAATGTTTTTCGTAAAGGTGATTTCCATTTTATTGTTTTTTCTTCTGGTCTTTCTTGTCCCGGAGGAGCTGGTTTCGGGAAGAATCGTCCGCAGAACTTCGAATCTTCTCTTAATAAGCGAATAACATCTTGACACTTTGAGATAACTGCAGAATAAAATTTTATTTCTACTTATTTAATAACACTTTATATTATAAATTAAAACATAAATACAAATAGTACAAACATACAATACATTAAAAAATAAACTCACCCTTTATTTTTTTGTGAACATTTATAGGCATCTTGGGATCTATAGTTTAATAACAGAAAAGAATTATTACAATGATGACTGAAATAATTAAATTATAAAATTTAAAAATATCCCACCTATCGGTTTCGCTGATACACTTAAATAATCAGTTAAACTGATCTTCTGTTCTTCAAAAAGCTGAAAGTTGAGAAGTTAGTTAACAAATTGCAAATAAAAATATTAAATATAACAAAATGACATGCAAGTAAAATATAATAAATAAACTAAAATATAATGTTGAAATATATGAAAATATTTACTTTAGTAACTTCTTTGTTAGCATCAGACACACAAGGCTTTAAATTGCTCGTTGTGCGATGCTTGTTACTATCGAGTTTGACCGGAGAGTTCATGGGAGGCTGTTGCGCCTGCATCATGACATTGACGTGCGGCGCCGACATCATGGGCTGCTCCATCATCTCCACGCCACCCATCATGCCCATAGGCGCCGGTGCGCCCATCATGTTCATGACGGGCATGCCAGGGCCGGGCGCAGGCATCGGCTGGTGCTGATGCATCATCATCATACCGGGATCGACCTGGGGATTGGAAAACGGGTTCGGGACCATGCTCTGCGGAAACATATGGGGATTCTGCTGCTGGAAAGGCATGCCCATGGGCATCGGCTGGGAAAATTGAGGCGGAGGAGGTACAGGCTGAGGAGGTTCGTTAATAGAATTAGGAAAATGATTTGATGCTGTTTGCTTCGCACGCAGTTTTCGTTCGATTTCTTCCATAAATGATGTTTTTCGGGAACGTTTCCGGCGCGGGGAACCTAAATCTGAACTAGAACTTACTGGGGAACAAGAGCGAAGATATCGAGATTTGAATTTATCTCGATTCCGTAGCCAAAACTCACGTTCAGAAATGTTCGACACCAAACTGAGGTTCGTTAAACTTGGAGATCGAGAAAATCTTGCTTCGGAAACTGGAGATAGCTCGTTAAATAGTTTCTCGCGTCGTTTTTCTCGAATACGTAAACGAAGGTCGTCATTACGACGCATCAATTCCTCTCGATCCAACGATCTAGATTTACGATGCCGTAAACCTGGACTTAAGGAACGATCTCTTGATCGAATGGGTCGATCAAATTCTCGTTTCCTAGATCTCAAATCAGGAGAATATCTTCTGTCTCGTAATTCGAGACTGAATCGTTCGCGACTGCGTCGTTCACGGCTAAGTCGTTCGCGACTACGTCGTTCACGACTGCGTCGTTCGCGGCTGCGCCGATCACGACTGCGTCGTTCTCGACCGCGCCACTCCGGACTGCGCCGTTCCCGAATACGCCGCTCACGACTCAGTCGATCCAGACTTCGACGCTCTAGACTTCGTCGTTCTCGACTACGTCGCTCTCGACTGCGGTGCTCGCGACTGTGATGATCGCGACTTTGTTGCTCTCGATGCATCATATTAGGGCTGTGTCTACCAGGGCTAGCGCGGAACCGCTCGAAAGATCGTTTTCTTTCTGGTCGAGAAGGCGGTTCTTCTTTCTTTTTTTCTGCAGGTTTCTCTGTGAGGGCTTGCTGAAGTTCTTCCTGTTTTCTTTTTTCATGTTCCAAAACGACATCCAGTTCTGTACCTGGGGGAACAAGACCTGTTTCAGCAACTTTTATTTGTTCTTGAAATACCCTTGCTTCAAAATCTTTCGCACATCTAATTTTATCTCTTTGGATGTCACGTTTGGTCTTCTCTGGGTCTCTCCTTGCATCAATTTGTTCTTCAGTTGTCTTCCTAGAATTATGAGAATTTCTTATATCGGATGAGCGTTTTTCGTGATCTCTTGATCTAGAATCGCGTTCACGGGACCTAAAACGTTCTATAGATCGCCTTTCATCTCTTAGGTGCTCACGACTGGATCTTCGTCGGTCAAAATCTCGATCTCTAGATCTAGAACGTCTAGAACCAAATTCACGTTCTCTTGATCTTTCAAACGGTCGATGTCTATCATTATCTCTGAATCTGTGAGTATCATCACGTCTATTATAATTTGGTCTCGAATGTCCTCTAGGCCTTCTAAAGTTGTCTCTTCTATCAAAATGTCTTATTTCAACATCGTCTTCAAAATATTCCTCTCCTTCTGCTACCGCTTGGTCTTCATCTTCCATCCAGTCGTCTACTATATCTAATCCAGCCATAAAATCATTGTTTGAAAAATCATCAAAAAAGTTGTCCGGCAAATCTTCTCCGTCATCATCCATGGTTCCTTCTTTTGCTTTGTCAGATTTTTCAGATACTTTTTTTTCTGAATTGGTTGCTTCTTTCTTATTAGATTCTTTTGTTTTTTTCTTCGTATCTTTTTCAATTACCTTTTTGGACGTATCCTTTTCGACTGCTTTTTTTGGCGTATCCTTTTCGACTGCTTTTTTTGGCGTATCTTTTTCAACTGCCTTTTTTGGCGTATCTTTTTCGACTGCCTTTTCTGGCGTATCTTTTTCGACTGCCTTTTTGGGCGATTTCAGAGATTCGTTTAATTTTTGGGATTCTACCTCCTTGTTTTCGGTAGTTGTTAATTCTTCATTTTTTATATCATTACTGTTAATTTCAGTATTACCCTTTTCTAATTTGTCGTGTGATTCACTTTCAGGCTTTAATTCGTTTACTTCATTCGTTTCACTACTAGGATTATTTTCCCCTTCATCCATAACTATCACAGAACAGAGAACACAATGTAAAAAACTTTTATAATAATTTTTAATACGTAATCACAAACAAATAAAATCTTACTAGTATTTGTCTACAATCTTTACACCGGTATTATAAAACGAATGATTGCACAAATACCTGCGTCCATAGAAACAATCTTCGTTTACGTCAAAAACTTTTACTATTATAGCAAAACATAATCTCACAAAATATTAGTCTTAAACATTAATTTTAAAATTATAATTGCAAATATACCTCCTCAAAGTAAACACATTTCAAGAAGTTTACATGTAGCATTGCTAGCCTGACATTTTGCATGGAATGGCGAAAATGGCAAAACTACATCTTATTCTTGTTCACTGTACAACACTTGACAGTTATATTTTATTTTAAAAATTAAACATTTAATATAAATTAACATTATATAGGAAATGTTATTTACATCTACCTAAAATGTATATGACAATAAATTAATAAAAAGAATTTTAATTTGACAAGATCACCTGTTGTGCCAAACAACTTAAAATGTTACCAAAAGATATGACGCATTTAACTATTATTGATATCAGTTATTTTTAACAAAAATAATAAAATATATCTCAGTAACACATACATGACGAACGTGGCAAGCACAGCTTTATTTACATTTCCAAATAAATTTTATTTTACGTTTCTTCATCTATGTCTGGAAGGGTAAGATGGTAAAATGGATGACAAAAACTACGTTTAATTAACCTATTTGTTGTTTAAAGACTGTTATGAACGATCTCCAAATAAGTAAAACTTTATCTTGGCTGCTAAGACATGGAGCAGTAAAAGAGAGGTTACCTATTAATTCTGAAGGATTTATCAATGTTAATGCTTTGCTAAACCATAAATCGTTAGCAGGTAAATGCACTGTTGATGATATAAAACGAATCGTTGCAAATAACGATAAACAAAGGTTTGCTTTGCGAAGTTCTGGCAATGTGCTGGAGATTCGCGCAAACCAAGGACATTCTGTAAATGTAAGTTCTTATTAGAATGTTTTCCGTGTTTAATTTTGTTTTCCATAGGTGAATTCTTTGGACTTGAAACCAATTACAGATCCAAAAGCATTTTCTAATATCATTCATGGTACTTATTACCGTTTCTGGGACAGTATTAAAACTATTGGTTTAAGTCGGATGAATAGAAACCATATTCACTTTGCATCTGGCTTGCCGAGTGATAAACAAGTTATTAGTGGCATGCGAAGAACTTGTGATATTTACATCTATCTAAACCCTTCTTCAATTTTATCGTCTGGTATAAAACTATTTCTTTCTACAAACGGAGTCATTTTGAGCCCCGGAAATGAAAAAGGAGTAATTGAACCAAAGCATTTTTTAAAAGTTATTGACGCTGCCACTGGTAAAAAGTAAAATAAAACATTTTCAATAAATAATTTAAATTATTTTTTGAAGGTAAAGATTTACTTTTACAATAAATATGGCAGATAAAACACTCGAGTGTGATTTGTGTAAAGTTCGCACCACAGACAAAGCATCTTTTGACAACCACATTCTAGGCTCCAAACATCAGTTTAAATTGCACACGAAATTGGTAAAAGAGAAAACAGAAAAATGCGGCATTTTTATTACAGGTAAATATTACACAAAATTAATATCATTACGACAAATTAGGGATTCTGAAAAACAAGTTTAGTAAGCTACACTCTATTTGGTTTAAGAATTTAGTATAGAGTAGTATAGGGAAAATATTTACGATTTGTAATTGTTTCAAACAAAAAACAGTCGCAACATAATGTAGGTGTTGCAATTTTTTTGCTGTATATAATAAATGACGCTAACTAAGTTTAATGTAACAAATAAATAATTTTATTATAAGTAGCTAATTGAAATAAATCTTATATTCTTATTTATACAGTGGCGTAACAATGCATCCAAAGGCCTGTGTTCCAGAGTCAATCCAGTTTTTAATGAACACTACTTAAAATGTAATACTAAAAAATAAACAATTATATTTTTTGATATATCTATTGATCTGGGAATTTCGTTTTCTTTTGATAGAAATTTGATGATTTTTTTAAAACAATATCTAAGTGAGAGTAACCAGGACAAGAACGAATTCGAAGTATTTCCCGAATATTTTTTGTTTAGCTCCTGATCCTTTTGGTAACTCAAGACCATACTGCGTTTAAGGAAAAATTTAAATATTTTTGGATATGTAACCCGTGTTATTTAACCTTTTGTGTAAGCTGGTCTCAATAAATTTCTCCTACCACTATAATCTTAAACCAAATGGAGAATGCACGGTTTTCTTTTGAGGTTTGATAAAACTTTTTTAATGTGTGTGAGATTAAACTTTTTGCCAGTAAAATGTAAAAATAAAAAAAATCCTAATTGTTAAAACACATGTTGCCTTAAACTGCATATTATTTTATTCTGTAAACTTGTAAAATCCCTAATTTATCGGGTAGAAAAAAGACACTCAAATAATAGTTAAAATTAATATTGTATAGGAATAAAACCATCGGCAAAGAAAGTCGACATAATGACGTTGTTTTCAAAATATGGATACATAGTTGATTATTACTCTGCACCCGATAATAAATACACAATAATACAATTTGAAAAAGAAGAATCTGCAAAGCAAGTCTTGAGTAACAAAGTTGAATTTGAAGGAGTTTGTTTACAAATTCGGCGAAGGACAGTTAAACAAACTGTCGGTAAGATTTTTGTAACTATTTTCAAAATAATAAATTGAAAAACTGAATTTCTATTATTTCTGTTGTAGACTATAAACCTCAAAAGCCCTTAGCCAAACAAGATCCGCGAATTTCTCACGCCCTGGATCAAGTATCGCGTCAACCAACCTTCGACTTTCAACTCCACCAGTTAATTATCAGTTTACAAGTGCATGAGAAATTTTTCGAACCCCCAGTATATGTTCGAATTTGTGCCGACATCGAAGCAGCTCTTCGAACTAAGTTCATTCAGTGCAAAGTTTGGCCCTTTGGCTCTACAGTTTCAGGTTTAGGGTTTAAAAATAGTGATTTAGATGTGTATGTAGAAGTTGTGCAGCCTGTGGATATTAGCTCGTCTTCAGACTACAGTAATCCGGCATCTGCTTACGTTAGAAAAGCGAAAAAAATTCTTGACAGAGATAGATTATTTCATCAGGTTTTTGCAATACCAAAAGCCAAAACACCTATTGTTAAACTAGTTCATAGACCGACGAATATAAACTGTGACATTAATTTTAAAAATTTGTTGGGTGTGTGTAACAGTAATCTAATTAAATTTTTAATCTTGACCGATAATCGTTTACGTCCGTTTTTATTTGTAATAAAGTTTTGGGGGTTGTGTCATGAAATATCCGGCAGTGGAAAAATTTCTAACTACGGACTAGTTATGATGGCTGTATTTTTTCTACAACAATTACCAGATCCAATTTTGCCTCCGGTAGAAATTTTTCAAACACAAAACACAATGACTTTCGTTGAAGGATGGAACGGAGGTTTCTTGAGAAATCCTCATCTCATTCCACCGAATTTTAAAAGAAATCGCATGTCCATTGTGCAGCTACTGTATGAGTTTTTTAATTTTTGGGCCAAGTTTGATTATCACATAAATGTTATTTGTCCCTTAACAGGCAGTGTAATATTAAAATCTGATTTTCCTGATAATTTACCTGACAACTTTTTTTTGTACAAACAAAATTTGGAAAGATGCGGTCCGTTAAAAACAGACACAGCAATTTGTTTGCAAGATCCTTTTGAATTAAGCCACAATGTAACTGCTTGTGTATCAGCGAAATTATTGGAGGATTTTCAAAAATTGTGCGATTTTTCAGCAAATTTATTTAACGGGTGTGTAGTTCATAGCATTTTACCGAAACTATTCGTGAAACAGCAATTCGAAAAAATTCAAATTTCAGATGAAAAATGTATTTTTAAAATATCTGGGGCTACGATTAATATATTTTCTAATAAAACTAACGATACTAATCATTGCAGAAAACTTTGGTTTGATGCAATAAATAAATTCTTATTGTCTGTTCTCCGAGAAATATTTCTTTTTGAAGTTAATTGTATGGGTAATGCACAACAAAGTAAATCACTAAAATTAGACGGTCAATCAGATATTCACGACACAATAATCACGGATTCCTCATCATTTCATTGTGTTGGGTATATTAATGTTTGGGAAGCTAGAAAAAGTGTAACGAAAACTCTGGATCAGATTCAAGGCAAAAATAAAAATTTCATAGAACAAGAAAAAGCTGTTTCAAAATATATGTTTGAAGTTTTGTGCAAAGGTATTAAACTATCTACTTGTATAGTTGATTTTAATTTAACAGTTAATTGTAAAACGGAACCAACTGAAGCTGAATTTATATTAACTAATTTAAAAAGCAGAAAGAATTGTTTTAGAATTATGGCGAATTTTTTTTCTAAACATTTTCCTACTTGGTGTGAAAAGTACATTCGAGAGTCCCAAAGTAACAAAATAGATGTAAAAATAGAAAATGTTGACACAAAAACATAAGTTGTAATTGATACATTTGTTTTTAATAATTTATAATTTAAGCATTCTTGTTTAACACTTGTATAAATATTATTTACTTTAAATATATTTTTGATAAAATGAAAATGTGTTTCATTTATAATTTTGTAAATAAATACTGTTTATAATTTTACATAAGCATTCTAGCTGCAGTATGGATTGTTTAACCGCTATTTAACAAAGTTAAAATAATTAATTATGCCTATGTTACAACATGGTCATAATTTTTTAATTTGCATCAACTTTCATGTAAATCTAGTTCAGCAGCATCAGTTCACATGTACCGAATGAGTTTTGTGATTGGAGTTTGAGTAGAGAATGGAAGTGGTAAGCGGTGTGAGTAGAAATGATTTGAGTTGCGCAATGATTGTTAGATGTAGCACTTCCAAACAACTTTTTACGTACATAAATTTGTAGTATTTATTAGTTTAGTGTAACATTAATACGTGGAATGTTTCATTTAGTGCTTTTTTGTATTATCAGTGATTAAAAAATGATGTATACGTCGTACTAATCTGGATTGCTTTTTGGTTATGTATACCAATTTTTTGACGTCTGTCAAAGAGTTAAATGAGGATTTATTAGAATATTTTTAAATGATTGTTTCCGTATATGTTTCATGACATTTATTTACAATAAAATTATGTTAATAACTAAATTATGAATTTATTTTTGCGACAACTTAGTTTGTGGGGTTGGGGTAGGACTTTAATAGTTTTATTGGGCATTTGGTTACTAGTGTTAGTGTTTACAGCGCTTCCAATTTTTGTTAATCATAATAACACAGATATAAGGCAGAATGAACGCTTGGCGAAAGCGTTTGTAGATTTAGAAATATTGAAGAAGCAAAATTTGGAGCTCCGCAACCTCTTTAACGACCTTAACTTTGGGTAAGAGAGATATTTTAACACAAAGTTAATATACATAACAGTGATGTCATTTTTCACAGTATCTATAAAAGATAATTTATATCTTCTGCATGTCATAATTATAAAAACAAATTTGCTTGTCTTATTAACTCTGTATAGGTATTTAAATGTAAAAACGTGTTTTTTGTGTAAATAATAAAACTACCTGGGTTTTCATTCAAAACATAAAATATTATAATTGCGCTGTTTTCAAGTTAAATTTCGTCTTATAGAGATATAAAACAAGAACATAAAGATGTATTAGATACAATAGAAGCACGTGTAAAAAAGACAGAATACGTTTTAAACAATCAAAGAGAATATGGCCACGTTGAGCCAAAAGAAGAGCCAAATGTGGACTACGAAAAGCTTCGACGCCGGATAGCATCCAACACGCAAGAACTTTGGTTTTTCATTAAATCCGAAATCCTCAAACTGCAAAAACAAGCACAGAATGTAGCGCCTGAAATATTAGAACCTCTTGACCACATATTAAGCTTGGGAGTGCAGCATAAAAGGTATAATTATATTAACAATGCAGCAGGCTGTTACTTTATTTAATTTTTAATAGGGCTCTTTTAAAGGACATTAATAGCCTTGCTGAAGTCGATGGATACGAAGCGTGGAGAGAAAAAGAGGCCTATAGTTTAAGCGATTTAGTTCAACGCAGACTTAAGTTCCTTCAAAATCCCTCCGACTGCAGTACTGCTAAGAAATTAGTTTGTGTTCTCAACAAAGTAAGTTCCCCTCATTTTATATTTTGTGAAAATTCGTTGAGAAAAACACAAATATTTGATATTTTTTTTGCTGTATTTTCACGTCTTGTGTTGCAAATATAGTAATTAATTTATCAACTTATAAACATTTTCAGAACTCATAAATTAAATAAACAGTTCAGTTTAATATTTGTAAATATTTATTACTATAATATTTATATATTTGTTCTAATTAGTTCTTTATTTACTGCAATAAATATTTAAAGTTTTTTTAATTAACTATTTACTGTTTGATAAAAAAATGATTACGATTATAGGGTTGCGGGTACGGATGCCAACTACACCATGTGGTGTACTGTTTAATGGTTGCGTATGGTACAGAAAGAACTCTTGTACTCAAATCTAAGGGCTGGCGATACCATAAAGCCGGTTGGGAAGAAATATTCAAGCCCATAAGCGACACTTGCACTGATGCAAATGCAGCTTCGCATATGCCTTGGCCAGGTATAACTTAAAGTTATAAACTATTTCTTTTACGACCGGGAGTATTTGTTCGTTTCCAAAATGCTGTTAGAAACCGTAACCGAACCCGAAATTTATTATTGTTTATAAAATACGGAAATCTAGTGTTTTTTTACCTTTTAAGGAATTATTTGATTATTAAATTAAATAAAAGACTTCAATTTATTAAAAACTTACATTATTTTTGTAGAAGTACTGGTCTCTATTCCAAGCTCACTTTTATGAGTGCTTTTGTTAAAAGTGATGTTTTGCCTCAAGATTATAATGTAAAATCAGTTTTCTTAAAAGCGATTTTATAATAAAAGTGAGCTCAGAATATGGGCCACTAGCTTTAGTAGAGAAGTAAAGATTTTATTTATCATCACTTCAAAAATTACTATCATTATTATTAGTTATATTGTTAATATTATTGCACTAGTTTCGGCCAAAAATTGCGTCCAAAAGCAGCATTTTTGACTGAAACCGAAACTTCGGTCGGATACTAGTTATAAGTAATTAGTGAAATTAATAGCCTCAAGAACATATTTTGTTTCGAAGTAGAGAATTACAACAATACAAAACGAAATTGGGATTTGAAATAAACAAACTTATGTAAATTTTTATGGTTCTCTACAAATTTGTCATATTTTTAAATTATAAATGTTAAGTTATTTAATTTTTAAATCTACATTTTTCGTTTTTGGTATTGGATCGTTTAACCTTTTTCCTCGTTGCTTAAAAATTAAATATGATGTTATATTTTATTCCGGTTTATTTTTAGGCAAATCAGACACTCAGGCAGTGATATTACCAATCATTGATTCTCTTTCACCGCGTCCCCCATACTTGCCATTAGCAATACCGGAAGATTTAGCTCCTCGATTAATTAGATTACACGGTGATCCAATTGTTTGGTGGGTTGGGCAATTTTTAAAGTATTTACTGAGACCCCAGCCAGAAATTGCCAACTTTTTACAAGAAGCTATTTCGAAAATGGGATTCAAACGGCCTATTGTCGGGTAAGAATCATTCCCACAATTAAAGATCAATTAATTAATTTTATATTAGTGTTCATGTGCGACGAACGGACAAAGTTGGAACCGAAGCGGCATTTCACAGCTTGGATGAGTACATGCAAGCTGTAGAAGAATATTACAATCAGTTGGATTTGAACCAAGGAGTGGTTCAGAGGAGAATTTATCTAGCATCGGATGACCCAAAAGTAGTATTAGAAGCTAAGAAAAAGTATCCGCAATATGAAGTATTAGGAGATCCGAATATTGCGAAAACTGCTGCAGTTTCTTCAAGATATTCTGATTCTTCGTTAAGAGGAATTATTTTAGATATACATTTACTGTCCATGAGTGATTATTTAGTTTGCACGTTTTCATCGCAGGTGAGAAATAATTAATAAAATTTTGTCACGTAATTCAAATTAATTTACATATGAAGGACAACACAACAATTTAATCACCTTTAAAAGGAGTGACTATTTTAAATTTTCTTATCATTATTTATAAATAGATCTAACAATTAAAAACTCTCTTTAAAAATCTTTTATTTTAATTGGCGTCATGCAATAAACAGAAACAGGATTTTCCCATCCCTCTAGTAGAATTTATTTGTACTACTACGAAGTATACCGAATCGCGCCGTATTTGCACGAGCATAGAATTTTTTTTATTAAATATATATTGTAAATTAGTTAATAAAATTAAAATTTTATTAAAAATAATGATCAAATTGACGATGTACTACTTTACCTGCGATATTAATAAAATTTAACAAAAAAGTTCTTACTAAGGAGGATAAATATGGAAAAATAATAACAACTGGCGGGAGAATTCGTATGACTTTTAAATCGCTATTAAAATGTTTTTAAAGCTATTTATTTAATACAAACATATACTTAACTTAGTTTAACCTTAATAAAACCAACCCAAACCTAACCTAAATATAAACATATATACATTTTGTTGTTGTAAACAGTGATTTCAAGGTAATACAATTCCGACTGCCACTTATTATTTTCCCAAATTTATCATGCTTAGTAAGAACTTTTACTCTGAATATTTTTACACTTAAAATAATAATCTTTAAACCCATTACTGGACGTACCAATATTGTATTAATTACATATGGAATAATACTTGTTTGAAGTTAAAACTATAACTTTTTCTAAAGTTGTGTAGTGTGTTGTGACGTCATGACAGGTCATAGTTACTTTTTACTCCGCAATGGCGCTGCATGTCGATTATTTTTAATGTAAATTTTATGAATTAGGTATGCCGCGTCGCGTACGAAATCATGCAAAACTACTACCCGGACGCATCATCCCGTTTCCGTTCCCTGGACGACATTTACTACTACGGAGGCCAGAACGCCCACAACCAAGTCGCGGTGATGGCGCACGAACCCAAGCACTCTAGCGAGATGGAACTCATCCCCGGAGATTCCGTCGGCGTGGCTGGGAACCACTGGAATGGTTTCAGCAAAGGTAGAAACCTTCGCACAAATATGATCGGTCTTTATCCCTCCTTTAAGGTAGAAAATAAGGTAGAGATCGTGAAATATCCGACGTATCCTGAGGTTCCTCTCATGCAAAGAGCGGAAGAGAGTAATAAATAAATGTACAAATGTGATTACGCTATGTAATTATTTTTATCTTTTATAACTTAGGTAGGAGTATTTGATATTGTATAATAGGGCAAAAAATATAAGCACGATAAATATTTTAATTGTATTTCTGATAGAACTAACAAAAAATATATTTCGTTATATATATAGGATATGTTGCAAATCGGAACTAGTAAATAAGAATCGAAACCGTTAACCTATTTCCTTTTAAAAATTGGAATTTTAGTTTTATATATTAAGACCGTTATATTTACCTTTTGACCTGGGGATGAAATATTTTTGTCCTATTGTACGGAAGTAGCAAATGTCTGACCAGTGAATGAATATTGTCTCATTTTAAAAACAACTGCCTAATAGGTGTATGTGTATAGCAATTGGACGATACATTATCAAATGATGTATTTTTAAATAGGTCGCTTTTGGAAATAACTACAGGGACTATCACGCTGCTCAAGATTGAGAGTAGATAAATTACCCATTCATAGACTGTGTCTTGCTGTAAAATCGTGATTCCATTTTGTATGCTGTTCCTATGCCGCCACGCCAATATTTTTTTTACTTTTAAATAGATGTATTTTTATATTTAATTTTGGCGAGGTTTATATTTTAATCCTTGTAAATTTATTCACAGCTCGTGTGATTTTTGGGTAATTGTATTATTTGTGCAATATTCAAAATAAACGGATAGTTAAAAACTATTATAGTTCTTTAACTGAAATGTAATGACCACTAATATTTTGCAGAATAGTAGACGTGTATAAGTATAATATGCATTTAAATGATTGTCTTGTTTGTCTAATATGCACAGCATATTTTGTTATATTTTATAATTTTATCTTTCACTGTGTGCCAATCATGCTCACATTGTTTGTAAAAATAAATGATTTTTTTAAAAATATTTCAATGCCTCTTCCTTTTACTCACTTTCAAGAGATATAAGTTTAAATCAAGTGCAGCAAAAATGTGTATAATTTAACGCACAAGGAAGTTATCTGGTGTCCACATCTGATTTTTTATAAATATAAAAAACTAGGATAAGAATCGAAGGTATTATTGGATATTGATTCAAAAACTTGTTTGGAATTTCGATGACAATAAATTTATTATTAAAAATAAAAACGCTAAATATATAATTGGGCCTATTCTGTAACTCACTGGTTACCTTTCAACCAGTTGCTAAAATTTTTGACTAATAAAATCCAATAGAAACCAATACTACAAGCGATGTTTTGATATTTTCTATTCATTGGAGAAAAAAATTAGCAACTGGTTAAAAATTAACCATTGAGTTACAGAATAGGGGAAATATATGGTAAGTATGTACAAGTAACTAGTAAATCTGAATTGTCGCATTAACTAAAATATAAATATAATACTGGTAAAGTAGCAGTAAATTCGAAACTATAATACATCGTCGAAAGTGGCTGGTTTTTGAGGTATTACATTAATTATAACAGGTCTTTCTCCCAGTAAACTTTCACTTTCTGGATTTGAATCAGATGGTTGATTACTAATAGATCTGGATAATTTCTCCATTAATTTTTTCTGTCTTTCTTGTTCTCTTAACTCTCTTAACCGTGCGAATTCATCATCTCCGCTATCTGTACTCGAGCCTCCGATACTCAAAGTATCCGATCCGACTCGAATGTCTGGCGAAGCACTTTCCATACTTGGAGATCTCACTCTTGCGTGCGTTGAAGCCGGCGCAGACACCGATTTTGAGGGATGTTTGAGCTTAGGAACATCCACTGGGTTTGAAGGAGGCGGAGGCCCGAAGATACTCATCACCGATGGTCGGTTATCCGGAGATTTCATTTGTGATGTAAGTGTCAGTTGTTCATCCACTTCTTCAATGACTTGATCTGTTATTTTCATGCTTCCAGCGGGGTAATTTCTTGGGTTAAGATTCGAAGCGCTGTGCGACATGGGGATAGAATCGCCCATTACGCCATCCGTGCGGCTGTTTTCTCGAGAGAAAAGACGTTTTAAGACATTTGTAACGGAATTTACGCGGGGAAGAGAACCCATAGCTACTGTGTTCATAGAACTTTGTGAACCGACGGAGTTGTTTCGAGTGTGGCTTGGTTTTGCGGTGAAATGAATGGCGCTTTGAGCGTCGTCGTACATTTGCTAAAATTAATCCCAATTTAGTCATTTGTAATCAAAATTGAGGGATTATCCAGGAAGGATTGTTGGAGAGGAATTTGAAAATAAATTATTCATAAAAATTCAATTCCGCAAAAATTCACCCAATTCACAAAAAAATATATAAATAGTTTTTATAGTTTTCGCAGGAAAATTTCAAAATCGTGGTAATTATATCATTAACATAATATGTAAACAAAGGTCAAAGATGTGATTTTAGAGATATGACAAAACCACAATTACATCATTACGTTATAAATATAAATTCTGACAATTCCGTAACTCTCTATAGTTAACCGCAAACAAATCGTTACTTCCGATTTTTAATTCTTATTACAAGTCTCGAGCAATTACAAATAAATAAAACAAACAATGAGTCATATAATTAAAAGAAGAGTTGAAGAAAATAATCTCGTTTATGAGTAAGTAATAAATAAATGAGTCATAATGAAAGGAAGACGGAGAAAAAATGGTGGAGGTGCACTAACCTGGCCATCCTGTAAATCTACCATTCTTAAGCTGGAGGACGGCATCATATTATCGCCTTCCGCCTTCACAGCAATATTAGCGGTTGACGGCAACGGATGTTCTTCTCTGAACGGCTCCGATGCTAACGTATACGGCAGTTCTGATGGGAACACTTCATCCCAGTACTGATCACGTACCAATTCAGGATGGTCGTGATGCATTTCATCCACAATTAAATACGACACCTAAAAGAGGACAATTCAATTTGCTATTAGCATTTTAATACAAAGTCATCAGATCGGAACATACTCTCATTTTTGTAAATTGCAAACTTTATTTTTAATGACAAAAGAAGCAAATATATTTTCCTTGAAAACAGTTAAGAGCGTAAAGAATCATTTCCGGTTAAACAAATCGTTAAATCTACTTTTTCAAAATTTTCCGTCTTATATTACCGTTAATTTATTTTATTAAAATATCTTACTTGTAAATTTCTGTCGACCATCCAATTCACTTCGAAATCGTCATCATCGTCCCCAAAAGGATTGATTAAAGTCTCAGCCACTTTGAGCCATCCGATGTAAAAGAAAAATTGTAAAGTTGTAAAAACTGGAAAGTACAGATCTATTTTGTTTGAATCGTTATTATTATGCACCCATTGATGAGCCATTAACGTTGTGAGGAAATAAGAATAAACAGCAATAGTAACAACCTGAGTGTATACTAAAGGCACGCTAATAGCATCGTAACTAATTAGAAGGCCGCATTGGCCTCGGAATTTGTTTAGCTCATCTATAATTGTTTTAACTGCGAAATCATCTCTAATTCTTCCTTCTTTTCTGGCTCTGGTGATGATACTCGCTGCCCATACAATCGGCAACCAATGCTTGGAGTGTTTAGGAAACTTATTATTAAGATCATCGATGATAATCTTTTCGCTTTGCTGCAGCAAACCGGCATCCACGAAGTGGTCCAAAGTAGGAAACCTTTTCTTAACTCGAGGTGATATCATGGTAAACATCATAGTTACACAAAGGCACACATATCTCATCACAGTTCGACGCATAACTCTGCCTCTCTCATCCTGGCCATGTACGCTGGAACTCACGTACACTGCAATTGGGTCTGGGAAAGGAATTGCAGTGTACTGATTCCACCATCTGGTCATCACGACACTGACATAGAAGCCTAATACGAACGATATTGGAATAAATTCAGTGTATTTGCCGCAATATGCTACTATGTCTTCAAATCGCCTAATAAGCAAAATTATGTCAATTTACGACTTATAAATAAAGATTATTTAAATACTTTTTATCATCCTTGTCTAAAAATAAACGGTACGTAATATTTAAAGAATAATATAATGCTAGGAACAGAAGAAGATCCATCCATACTAGTTTGTAAATACTGGCCTTCCATCTATAAAAAAAAATACTCTTTTAAATTAAGTAGTCACTAATTTAGACTAAACTACTCATACTCTCTCTAATTAACTGTGAAATAAAAAAATAACGGAACAGAATATTAAATTCCTGATAACAACAAATGATTGTATAAATGAATTATTGATTCTAAATTTCCAGGTATTCATTTGTTCGGCAATGTTTCTTTGTTTTACAAAATACAAAATAAAATGAATGACAGTAATAATTACCTTAGCAAAAGCTTGAGGAAACATCCTAACCCTCTACATGTAGCGACTTCAGCAGTGTACGTTATAGTCATTATATTTTAAAATTTGTTCTATATTTATCACAAAACACTTGGATACAACAACTTGTTGCAACAACTAAGATTTAGCGAGTAAATAGTGTAAAATCATTTTTTTAAAAAGATGTGAATTAGGTAGTTACTGATTCGTTTCATTGCCTTAGCAAAATGTGAATAGAGTTAGTTAAAATAAACAGAGCCTTTGATTGCTCAAAGCTTTGCACGCGTGACAAACTACCAATTAAATACAAGCAATCCAATTTCCAAGCTTTGGTAAAAATTCGTAGAAAAATGCGTCATATATGACGTAATGTGCAAGGACACTTTTCAAATCAAAGAAATTTTGATTTTTTTTTCACTGTTCACCTTGAGGAACTTTAATTATCTACTTTTGAGAGCACAGTTTAATAGTAATTACTTTATTCTATGCAGTACACAAAGAACATAATTTTTTTATTCACAAACTGACGAAAAATCTGTTACACTTAACGGTGCACATATTTGGTTTTATAATATTGTAGATATCACTTTATAATGAGTAATACAAACGAAACTTTCTTACAAAATCAACAGTCCGTTAAAACAAAAGAAAATTTGGCGGATTTAATTAAATCCAAATAACATGAAGTTAGTTGTGAAAACATCTGTTAACAAATGACATGACATAGCTCGTAGCTAAGTTCAGTTGGTTTTGTTAGTGGGGTGGAGTGCTTTGAAATTTGTTCTAGAAAACAAAAATCTGTCATCATCCATTGATTGTCAATTAAAAACAAAGTTTAAACCATGGCTGCTTTTCCAGGCAGTATAGCCTTTGATGAATATGGCAGGCCTTTCATCATTATTAAAGATCAGGACCGGCAAAAGCGACTGACAGGCAACGATGCTTTAAAGGTTAGTTCATTGCCATATATGGATGGCCATTGTCATCGCACATCTGTGATATTTTTCGTGAATTATGATGATATACTTTATTATAGTCACATATCCTTGCTGCCCGGCAAATTGCTGGCACATTACGCACATCTTTGGGCCCGAAGGGCCTTGACAAGATGATGGTTTCTCCTGATGGCGAAGTAACTGTAACCAATGATGGTGCTACCATTTTAAAGATGATGGATGTTGATCACGAAATCGGCAAATTGTTAGTCCAACTTGCTCAATCTCAAGACGATGAGATCGGCGACGGTACAACTGGGGTTGTTGTCTTAGCTGGGGCTTTGTTAGAGCAAGCCACGAGTCTTTTGGACAGGGGCATTCATCCTATTCGTATTGCTGATGGTTACGAATTAGCTGCACAATGCGCTCTTCAGCATTTGGATAAGATTGCAGAAATGTTTCCTGTCGATGTTAAAGATATTAATCCTCTAGTTAAAGTTGCAATGACCACTTTGGGATCTAAAATCATCAATAAATGCCATAGACAAATGGCAGAGATTGCTGTTAATGCAGTATTAGCCGTCGCAGATTTGGAAAAGAGGGATGTCAATTTCGAACTCATTAAAGTTGAAGGAAAGGTAAGAAATTCTCATTTTTCTAGTCGCAGTATTTAAATTTTAAAAGTTCGGTACCTGGTTCAACTCAAGCAGGTTTTGTTTTTGTTTTATTTAATTATAACAATGTATTTTAGGTGGGAGGTCGTTTAGAAGATACCGTACTTGTTAGAGGAGTAGTAGTCGATAAAACCATGTCTCATCCTCAAATGCCGAAAGAATTGAGAGATGTTAAGTTAGCTATTCTCACCTGTCCGTTCGAACCCCCAAAACCCAAGACTAAACATAAGTTGGACGTTACCAACACCGCAGACTACAAAGAACTCAGAAAATACGAAGCTGAGAAGTTTGCCAATATGATCTCTCAAGTTAAAGAAGCTGGAACTACTTTAGCTATTTGCCAGTGGGGCTTCGATGATGAAGCTAATCATTTGTTGCTGCAGCAGAATTTGCCCGCTGTTCGTTGGGTAAGTTAAATTTGAAGAAAAAAAAACAGTTGAACTGACGATTTGTGACGACATAGCTCAGTTGAAATATAAAAAAAATTACTGTATATGTATACTCTCCTTATGTCAATTTTTTTAATTGATTATAGTAGCCAAACATCAAGACAGTGAAATATGATTCATAATTCATTCTTCTCGGCCAATCACAGAACCAGAAATCAAATATTCACGTTTATTTTAAATCTGCCGTACTGTGAATCATCCTACCTACACTCGTATGACAGCTGACGGTATAGTCATTTGTCATTGTGTATTTTATGTTGTCATTTTCTAAAATATTTATGCCTTTTTTCGAATTTACGGGAGTAGAAAAATGATAGTATTACATTCGGAATTATGGTCATTATTCACTCAGATGATTTACAATACTCGCCTTCCGCTCGTGAGGCAAACTTCATCTTCGCAAATTATGGTTGTTATTCTCAGATATAACACACTGTTAGTTCGTATCTTAGTAACTACGAAAAAAAAACATTTTTACCCAATCAGAATGCTTCATTTGATGGTCAGACAGTTTTTTAGTGAAAAAAATTGATAAAACAATAGTACCATCGCCATAGTTTCATTTTGTTAATATAAAAAATTTTATGTTTGAACTGTTGTCATTCGTGAAATATTATCATTATTAAATAAGAATTTTTAATACAATAATGAATTTTTCCACTATTTCAATCTAACATAATATCCATGTTATACTGTTGGTTACACAGTACATTTTCCTCTCTAGAAAGGAAAAAGTAATTTTCCTCTCTATTTCACGAAAAGAAAGTAGATATTTCTATAGTCTTTTTCACAAAAATGTGATCGTACGTCATACCTAGTAATAAAATTGTAGCCAAAACAGCAATGTTAGTGTCCCTAGCATATACACAGTAAAATACACGGAACTTAGTGTCTTTTACTAATAAATGGTTGGTAATCCTGTACAACGTTGCCATTCTCGAAATGTCAAAAAATAATATTATTTTTGAAAAATGTCAAAAAATCGAGCAAAAAATTTAGGAAGTTGTGCACAGAATATGGTGAATTCTGTAATAAGGTATTTCGAACAAGACCGTGACAAACGAAGATACAGAGGGGGATGCTGAATAAATTTAATTTATTTTATGTAAATAATTCACAATATGATATATACACACATGGTATACTATGCAACCATCAACACTTGAATGTACCCTACAAATACTTGGCAACGTTGCATCAGGGAACATTATGACGTACGATCACATTTTCGTGAAAAAGACTATATGCATGTCTTTTTTTTACACTCGTTTGTCTGTTTCTACTGTTAGTAAATTTTTCCAATAAATTCATGGCTCTTATTATATTACTTATAAAAAATATTTTTGTGTAGGTTGGTGGTCCGGAAATCGAGCTCATCGCAATTGCAACCGGCGGTCGCATCGTCCCCAGATTTGAAGAACTGACTGTAGATAAATTAGGCCATGCTGGTTTAGTCCGCGAAATTTCCTTCGGCACAACAAAAGACAAGATGTTGGTCATTGAAGAATGCTCTAATTCGCGCGCAGTTACCATCTTAGTCCGCGGAGGCAACGCTATGCTTGTCGCCGAAGCTAAGCGCAGTTTACACGACGCTTTGTGTGTCGTTAGGAGTTTAGTGCAAGAGCCTCGCATTGTCTACGGCGGTGGTGCAGCTGAAGTGAGCTGCAGCTTGGCCGTAGCTCGTGCCGCCGACCAGCTAGCCACGTTGGAACAGTACGCGTTCCGCGCTTTCGCCGAAGCTTTGGAAACCATCCCCATGGCTCTGGCAGAGAACAGCGGATTGAACTCTGTCAACTCTCTAGCTGAAGTCAAATCCAAACAAGCATCTACGGGAGACTCCGCTCTAGGAATCGACTGCATGCAGACTGGAATGAACGATATGCGGCAGCAACACGTCATTGAATCTCTCAAGTCTAAGCGGCAACAACTTATCTTGGCAACTCAGTTAGTGAAGATGATTTTGAAGATTGACGATGTTAGGTCACCAGCTGATGGACAAGGACTTTAAATTAACACATTTCTAAGCTTTTTTCATTGCACTCCTATCCTCATATTTAAACGCGAGCTTTTAAAAACAATTTTCATTACGTAAGAGATGTAATTGTTTAATTTGTATTAATAAATTAAAACTAATAACATTTTTGTGTTTTATTTAACTTATCAAATAAAAAGTAATTTTAAACTTTGTTTTTTCAGGGAGTGAAAATCAAAAAGAAGTTTCTTAAATTTTATGACATTATTGTATTTTATCAAATTTGACAACTCTCTAAAAATCTACGTGGGACCGAAACCAGTAGAGCTTAAAAATTGACTGAAATTCATTAATTTTAATTCATCCGTCTTTAAAATTTGTATTTTATTCTTATTAATTATGCAGTTAATTCATTAATTAAATTTGTTAATGGTTAACCGTTTAAAAAAAGACTGTTTACAAAGAAACCAAAATTTAATTAAAAACCGTTATTTTCTACGTTCTTGATTTCGTAATCCGTAATGTTTCGATTCTTGTCCCGGTTTTGTTATATCTACCCCGATAAGAAAATTCGATAAATTTGTTTGTTAGTGCCTAAAGTTCTAGAATATTCAGGTAAGAAATGCGGTTTTCCGGTTTTGAATGACCAGCAGAATTATAGGTTATAACTATCGACCGCGTGCTGCGCTAGTGTTTGTATACCTTTTGTACAAAGCGACTAGTGCAGTGTGATCAAGTTTTCAGTGGTTTTGTGACATTTTTAAATATAAAAGGTGAATTTTAAATGAATTTTTAAATTTAATTGCTTATCTAATAATTTTATATTAAAATAAGTGGTATTTAATTGATGGAATGTTCTAGAACATAATGGCATTAACTGAGCCGGTAGATATTTCACCAAAAAATGATGGAGGAGTACTAAAGCAAATAATTCGCGAAGGCAGTGGCACAGAAAAACCTGGAAATGGTTCAAAAGTGCAAGTTCATTACGTAGGGACGCTAACGGATGGCACCAAATTTGATTCTAGTCGGGATAGGGGTGAACCTTTCGAATTTAATTTAGGAAAAGGTTTGTAATGTAATAATTCAGTTATCCGTGAATAACTGAATTATTTTTGTAGGAAATGTAATAAAAGCATGGGATATTGGCGTAGCAACTATGACGAAAGGAGAAGTTGCTACGTTAACCTGTGCTTCGGAATACGCTTACGGGAAGGATGGCAGTCCTCCAACCATTCCTCCAGATGCGACGCTAAAATTTGAAGTGGAGGTTTTAGGGTGGAAAGGGGAAGATATTAGTCCAAAGAAAGACGGGTCCATCGAACGATACCAAATAACTGCGGGAGAAGGTTATTCTACGCCGAATGACGGTGCACTCGTAGATGGTGCGTATTAAATTAAATATTTATTTGCGTTTAATCTAATCGATTACAAATGCAGTTCACATCGTGGGCACATACGAAGGAAATCAATTCGAAGATCGTGAAGCTTCCTTCAATTTAGGGGAGGGCGCGGATTTAGGAATTATAGACGGGGTAGAAAAAGCTATAGAAAAATTTAAACGAGGAGAAAAATCTCGGATTATTATTCAACCCAAGTTAGCTTTCGGAGCGGAGGGAAAACCAGAATGGAACATTCCACCAAACGCAGTAGTTGAATATGTTATTACTTTAAAATCATTCGAAAGAGTAAGTTTTATATAATTTGCTTTACCTTTCACATAGCAATTAATAATTTTAGGCGAAAGAAAGTTGGTCACTTGATACAGCTGAACGACTTGAACAAGCGAGATTATTTAAAGAAAAAGGAACTACATATTTTAAAGCTGAAAAATATGAATTAGCAATTAAAATGTATAAAAAAGTAATCTCTTTTCTAGAACCAGAAAAAGGTATAATCATTCATCTTTATTTATTACATTTGTAATCTAATTTTTCATTAGATAGCGAAGGTGAACCTGCGGAAGAACGAAAATCGCTCCAGCTTTCCGCAAACTTGAACTTATCCCTGTGCCATTTGAAACTTAAACAATACTTCGAAGCTCGCGACACCGCCACAGCTGCCCTCGCACTTAACGAAAACAGCGAAAAAGCGTACTTCAGACGCGGTCAAGCTCTGCTTGCGTTAGAAGAAGCGCAGCAAGCCGTTAAAGACTTCCAAGAAGTACTAAGACTGGAACCAAACAACAAAGCTGCTCAAGCTCAAATCGCAGCTTGCCAGAAGCAAATCCGGGAGCATTTGGCTAAAGAGAAGAAAATCTACGCAAACATGTTCGATAAATTCGCGAAAGTTGATGCACAGGTGAAGAATTAATTTTTTTATGGGGATGTTTATTTTAAGTGCCTTTATACATGTTTATATCTAGTTCTTTTGTTACTTGAAAAAGAAATAAACTTTTGTTCGTTTCTTATGTTTCTTCTGTATTTTTTCTTTATTGTACGGGATGTGTACCGAAACGCCGATCGCAAGATTTGAAGAAAGTATTTCTGCGTTTCGGTGCACACTTGTGTATTTTTGATTTTTTGAAGCAATATGTGTAACTAAATTTATAGAAAGAAGAAAAAGAGCGTAATGCAGAACCAGACGTAATGAAAACTTTGGGCGAATGGGGCGAAGAAGAACGAGAAAGGGCTCCAACAGATTTCGAAAAAGAAAATCCAAATATTCTAATGTTAAACGGCAACGGTGAATTTAAGGATATGTAATGTTAAAGCATTAGTAATTGGAAATTAGTGTATTATTCTCGTTTTATTTATTCCATTATATAATGAACTGTAATAATATTTGCATTAAAAAATTAAATTGTTTGTGCAGCCATATCTTCTGCATCTATTCCAAGCATAGCTAAATCTTCTTTGTCGTCTACTCCGGGCGGACCATTATTCTCTGCTTTCTCGTCAGCTTTCTGAGTTTGTGCTAGCGCGTCTTTATCTTCCGGCATCAGCTCTGTTTCCTCCGGTGGTTCCGCATAGTCGTACATGGACATGCCGGGGTACATCATGCCGTATCCCATTTGATACTGGTACTGCATCATCAGATTGGGATCAGCTGCCTGGTCCCCGGGGAAAATGATATTCAAAGCATCCTGGAAATCTCGTGGAAGGTGATTTCCAGCTGGTTTCACTAAAGGTTTTCCTTCTGAGATCGGAACGCCTGGAGGTAAATGAGCCACGGCTTCATCCAACTCCATGTCTTGCACCTCGGCGGTTGCTGGTTCTTCAGCCGCGGTTGCAGCAGCTTCGTTTATTACCGGAGGTGGCGGAGCCGTTTCTGAGATCTGTGGTGGTTCTGGAATTATTTTGGGGGGTGGTGGAGGATTTTCAGCACTAATTGCAGGGGGTGGAATAGGCGGCATTAGTTCTGGCGCTGTGTAAAGTCTTGGGATATGAACAACACCGGGTGCTGGGATAAAACCGCGGGCACTTTGTAATGGTTCAAATTTACTTAAACGAATTTCATAATCTTCTTTCTTGATTTCTTTTTCCTCTCCGTCCCCGCGTTTCTTGAAGAGTGGCATTCGACCGATGAATGGAAGTTTTCGGGAATTTGCCAGGGTTGACACTAACCGCTTGCTGCTTCCTTTCTTGTAGTCGTACTCATCGTCGGAGTACTCCTTCTCCCTCCTTTTTGGAGGTCGGAATTCTGGACTTTTTTCTTCGCGATAGTAGCGATCTGGAGGAGACCGGTGTCTTCTTCCAACACTTTTACTCCTGCTTCGACCGCGGCTGCGACTTCTACCTCGGGCAAATCGGTCTCGTGATCTTCCCCTTTCTCTTTCTCTTTCTCTTTCTGAAGGACTTCGAGATTCGCTTCGACGTTTACGCCTATTACGTTCGCGTTCTTTAATTTTCTCTCTTTCTTCGAGCTCTCGTTCCTCTTTTTCCTTTTCTTCGCGCATTTTCTTTTCTAATTCTCTCTGTTCTCTTTCGCGCATTTCTTTTAACTCCCTTTCTTCTCTTTCTCGTTCTCGACGACGTTGTTCTGCAGCTGCTTCAATGGACTTTTCTTTGTCTAATTCTTGTCGTTGCTTTAACCTTCCTTTTAAATTGTCGAACATGTGTTTGTCATTATTTGTAGAGACGGTCATCCACTGGTTGATTATGTTATCTTCAACGACAGAATCTTGAGAATTGGGTTTTTCTTCTTTTGGTGGAGGCGGTGGCGGCGGAACTGTTTCTCGATTACGTTTTTCTTCCACGAGTCCTCTCAAGGCTTCTAGTTTTCCTCCGATTTCTTCGTTTAAAATAAGTTGAGCTTGCATTCTCATTTTGTTGCGCATCGCAACTCGAATACTTTTTGCTTTATCACTTTCGTCTTCTTCCGAACTTGAGTCAGAACTACTTGAGCTACTGCTAGTATCACTGGAATTCTTTTTCCTTTTCTTTGACTTCTTCTTGCGTTTCTTTTCTTTTGCAGAATCTGTGAATAAAGAGTTTTTGTCTTTCAAACCCTTTAATTTTTTCTCTAAATTCTCTTTAATCACTGGAGGTTCTGGTGCAGGAGGAACTAATCCTGAGTCATTTTTTGCTTTCGCACATCGCGCGTAGGCCTTTTCACGATCTTTCAGCCAGTTGGTCTCCCACTGGGGATTTTGCACGACGAAATTCTAAACAGAAAGTTATTGCAACTTGTGTATTTTATGTAGTGCAGATGTGACTTACGGAATAATTGTGGGAGTGATTTTTGGACTTGAGATGAAGCGATGCGCAATGTAAATCGCCAATCCAAACATCGCAGAGTTTACAGTACCAGGAAGTGGCAGAAATGAAGAATTGTAAACCTGTTAATCAAAAGCGAGTGTAATACGATGCCCTATAAAGTTACTTTTTCACTTACTGACATTACATATCATATACAATAATAATTACAAAATTAGAAATACAATGTGAGTACAATAGAATTTCGTTTGAAGAGATCTTCCGTCTTCTGCGACATATGATAAAAAATAAACCTACAATGGAAATGTATTGTTAGGAGTATTAGCACGTTACCTTTGATGGGGACACGTTTAACCGGCGCCCCTTTGTACGAGGGCAGTTCTGGATCAGAGGGGAGTTTATGCCACGGCGTGTCTACAAGCTGGTGCTCTTGCATCACCTGTCTGTGCTCCGCGCTGTGCAAGTGGTTCAGGAGGTCCTTGGCCGTGCGCGGGAACACGTCACACACGCGACACCAGTGCAGCTCCGGGTCGTAGTGAACGTAATTGTACTGAGGCCAATCCTCCTCTTTCGCTTCGCGCTCGCGAGACTTGCCCTTCGCACTGCGGCTCTCGGCCGCCTCGGCATCGGATTCGTCCAAGTGTTTGCGCGAACGTTTCGGCGAACCGTCACTAGAAATTGTTTTCTGATCATCGTCCCCCATTTTCATCCCATCTCCGATTATACCACTCAGCATGTCCACCACGTTGGTAATCGATTTTAGTTTGTTTTGTATTTCCAACTGTCAACAAAAATGAATCTTATGTCGTATTGATAGAAGAGAATGTAAACGCGTTGTTGTATTGACATATACATACTGAACCGTTTTGCATTCCGTCTGACGACTTCTAAATGCTTATTTTTACAATATCACGGGACAATAAATAAATATAGCTCAAGTTGGATGAAAAACAACCCATCTTGCTGATACAGCCTTCGGACAGTGCAGCGCCCACTGTGAAATAAATACACGGCTACCAACTAATACTTTACCAGAGATTCCACTGAATGAAATTACTTCGGTACGGTATCAGCTCTACTTTCGTATATTTCACCGGTGTAGAGAAGACAATTTAGCCGCGACCGCGTATTGTACAGCACTCACCTGCAGTTTGGCGTTCTCGCGCAAGATGCGTGGGGCGTCTCTGGGCGGCGATTTGTCGGCAAGCAGTTCATGTTTCTGCATTCGCAACTTGTCTAGTTCTCGCCGCAGCACCGACGCTTTTCGCAGGTATTCATCCCGCTGCTTAATCAGCGTTGCCCGTTGTTGTTTTAACTCTTGCGCAATCGCTATTTAACATACAGTTCATATTAACAATGGGACGAACATTACGCGACTTATTCTATACCTTCTTTCTTCAAGTCGTCGTTCTTCGAATCCGACGTATGCGAAGAGGACGAAACAGGCGGGGGCCGAGGTACGGGAACTGGAGCAGTGTGGCCCATGTTGGCGTAAGCGGCGCCCCACGAGTTTGTGTAATCGTCGCCTGGGGGGCCCGGCTGGTGGTGCTGCAGGAAACAGTCTCACGTAACAGACGCACACACTAGCGCTAATATAGTACACTACTAACCAATCAAGTACTCACAGTGTCATCTCAGTTCTTCATTAAATCATTAATAAATTTTAAATTTGACCAACTGTATCCTAATTTATTCTGGAATATCATGTCTATCAAGAGTGTTTACTTACGGAATGGGTGCTAGAAGAAGTAAATGTGTCTTACCCCACTGTTATATCCTTGCTGCTGCGGGTAACTGGTTTGCTGGTTGTACTGCCCGTAATTAGTGTTGCCCTGGGCATGTTGGTACGTTTGTTGGTGTTGGTAATTGTAAGAAGCTGCTGCACCATATCCACTGTTGTACTATTAGTAAATACACATGAATTTATGTCCACATCACGAAGAACACCATTTACATAATAAAAATAATGAAAACTATAACTTACATCGCTGTACATCGGCGGCGGCGGTGCTTGTTGTTGGTAGGCTTGAGAATGAGCCATTTGATTGTCGCCGGGAGAATATTTTCTTGCTGTATATTATTCATTATATATTTGTGATCTAAATGAATCATATTTTTTTACTTACAATCTTCTCTTCTGTTAAGTCTTGGATCCTTCCTTGACATACTGTTTTCTACTGGAATCCAGCCTCCAGAATTTCTGTGATTATAATTTTCTCTTGATCTTCCATGGTAGCTTGAATCGATATCAAATACATCTGCCATTTTTCATTAATTGTTTAGAATTAAAACTTTGGTATCATCTTTCTAGAAAACAAATAACAACCCTGACCTAACAATCACAACAAAAAATACATCATAAGCAAAGAAAAAATTCATACATCAATGTCATTGACAACAAGCTACTAATTTAATAATCTGAGGCGAATATTAGTTTATTTTATTGTAGCCGGTAAATAATTTTTTGGTTGAAGTTGATGCCAGCCATTTGTATTGCGAAAAATAAAAATATTACTCTGTCCTATATAAACTGAAAATAATATACTAGTTCTATGCCCAGTGTTGTTATATATCGTATAAATATAAATATTTACCTTTTTCGCTATTAAAACACGTCAAAATATGCTTGAAAGACTTACTCAAGAACTCGTTTATAGAACACACGCGCGTGCGTAACAAACAAATTTTCACTAGTTCCGGTTTTTCAGGGTTGCCAGCCATTTAGGGAAAATTACTGTTACGTATTTCCGTATCTATTTTATTATATAAAAATAGGTGGCATTTTTGTCCCACAGGATTGAGAGTTTTTGACCTTAAATTAAATTGATACAACGGCAAAAAATCAATTCATTTTCTATACAATAAGGGATTGTAATGACACTTTAAAATCAGTAAAAATATAATTTTTATATAAAGATATATTATTATATTGATACTACAAAATAATTGAAATTTTCACAGTATTTCTATGAGAAATTAATGTTTAAAATTCAAAATTTAAACTTCAGCCGACCATGACCCGATTTTGTACGAAAGCCAAGTGACGTCACTCCGCGCACATATGAGCTGTGACGTCATTCCCCATGGTAAGTAACTGCTGATTGGCTTGTTTGGTATTTTAAAATATTATATTTTGCGTTCAACCTAAAATAAAGTTTTCATATTTTTCTCTTAACTAAACAAATTAATTTTAAAAAATATCTGAGTATCATGCCACTCCCCTATTTTAATAAAAAAAAAAACAGTAATTTTACAACGTATAAACATTTATTGGAATGCAGTATACAATTTTAAAAATGATTTGAATAATATTGGAATGCAATAACAAACGTTCAACTACATTTTACAAATGCACAATTTCGTGTAAAAATATATTTTATACATTTTTCAGTCTTAAATTTGACTCAAAACATCACACAGTGCGTGATTAACAATAACGTACAAAAAATACGTTCAGAAAAGTCTTACAAATTTGTAATTGGTAAAATTTTTCTGATATGGCAACGGCAGTGAATAATTATATTTGTAAAACAAGCCCAGCTGAGGATATGTTATCGCCACATCCGGCTGTTTGTTTGGCTTCTGTGCACACTAGGACCGGTGCGACGCAAATGCTTATATCACTTTGTTCGTTATTTTCAAGTATAATTTGTTCATTCCAGCAAGACACTGGATGTTCGTCCGTTACGTTTATTCGATTGCTGCCCGGTATTGTCGATAGGGAAAAGCTGTTGTCTAGGATCAGCTTTGCCTTATTTACGTCGATCTCCTGAGAACCGCACACATGTCTATTCGCTGTGAGGGATGCCTTCGCAGCTGCGGCTTTTGATCGCTTCCATTCCGAATCCTTTTCGGTTATTATCGCTTGGTACGCTAAAGTATGGACGTGAATGCGAGTAAGTTTCTTTGAATTTGGAATATTCTTGCTTCTGTTGCGAATGGTCCTGGAAAAACACAATCAAAAAAATGCTCAACTTTTTTAATCATGTATATATTTACTTGTAAATTTGTCGCGTTTGATCTAAAGCTGTAGCAACTCTCGGATTAAAATCGGCGACATAAGTAACTTCTCCGAAAAGATATAAATTGTATAAATTAGCTAATTCTTGTTCATTCATTCCTAGTGAATCGCTGTAAGGAATGATATATTCCATTAAATTTTCTAATAAACGTTCTTCAACAAAACTGGCCATTTCAAAATGCATTCTGGAATGTTGCCCTTGTTCAATCATTTGATCTCTAATTGCTTTTAATCGATTTTCTCGAACTCCTACAAAATTACAATTTAATTTTACATAAATATGAAAATTCGCTGCTACCTTCTTTAAAGGGATAGTTATCCATCATTTGAAGTCCACTGATTATTACTACATCTGGTCGAAACTCCGGTAAAAGTTTTCCAAATTCTTCTAAGGAGCTAACAGTAGGATTATTTTGATCGTTGTGTATGATATATCTATTTGCGCGAGGAGTTTTTATGTTGCTCCAAGTATCACCCGTTGCATATTCCAATATCAAATGAATATCATCTTTTTCAATATTTGATCCTCCAGTAACTATCAATGCAAATTGGTAAATTTAAATTTGATAAAACATTGTAAACAAACCTTTAATATTTTTGTGTAAGCTTTTTTTTAAACTATCGGACATTCTAGCAGCAAGTAACACTTCGCATCCTTCCCTTTTAAATCTTGAAGCCATTACTGGAGCATTTCCACCTAATACCCATCGGGAAGTCGGAATATGTGCTGATTTTTTTACCCATTTTACAAATAATTTGTTGTCTGACATAAAGCGTCTAAAAGAAATGCGAATGTGTAATTCGGATTATTATAGTTTTTTGTGAATGAACGAAACAATAAATGAAAAATAAAAATAAAATAAAATTGATTTATTACAATAAATAATAATTACAAAAGCATGTTAACAATGTAACGAAATTAAAAATAAATAATTAAATGTAGATATAAATATCTAAAATTAATTCTGTAGATTAGATTAGTTTTACATGCGCTGTTAAGTTTGTTTTAAAAAATAAACAGTAGTGTACTACTGAATAAATAATTACAAAGCATTTATATGATTTTAGCCATAAAAAAATGTTTGTAAAAGCTAAAAAATGAATAAAAGCTCACTCTGCTGCAGCGCCGTGTTTGAAGTAATAAGCAAAGCTTTTTAAAAATTGTTCATCACTTTGAATATCATCAAAATGTGCTGGATCGCCTGATAATGTATACTGTTCCAATAAATCAGTGGCATTAACAAATAAATCGAGACAAGCCCCATAACCAACTGCAACTCTAGGTTTGAATCTTCCACTTGCAACCAAATTATTGGCCTCTAATTCTAGCAATCCTTTCAGCACAGATATTTGTCGAACATTATTATTAAACCAACTTTGTAAATCATATATATCAGGATTTATGTATACTGCCACTAAAATTGCTAAAAACGAAACTGTTGTTCCATATTTCACTGTTGAAAACAACGACATTGTTATATATGTATTAATCTGTTATAAATATAAAAATATAAAATTCACTTCGATAAAAATTGCCACATCACAGCACGAGCTTTACATTTAACTTTGCGTTTTGCAGTGACATTGACAAATGCAAACTACTGTATTTGGACATAACCTAAGGAATTTAAAGTCCATTTTAGAAATTAATTTTGATACCATTCTAGATGCTAGAACCAGACATAAAAATTTGGAACCGGTTATTTATTCTTGGCAATATATGCGCATACCGAACTAAATAAAATATAAATAATTAAATATAAAACTATAAAATAATAGGAAAAATAGTTTTATTTATGATTTTTATTGTTTTTGTATTTTGATAATAAAATAAACAAACAAAGATTATAAATAACGTATTATGGTTTTGAAATTACTTATGAAATAGGTGTATTTATAAATTTGGCTTAATTTTTTGATTTTTGTTTCGGAGATCATTCATTTCCGGTGTCGTCACCGACGCCGAAAGTATTAGAAATAGGCAACCCACACTGCGCATAATCAATACGAGCGGCCTACTTGACGGCAAATTGAATCGCCATTGCTAGTCCTGTGTTGTGATCCTACAGAGATGTAAAATTGTTCAAAAGGATTTAATACTCAGCGATGATTATTACCAAAACCAATAAGCGTACGTAGAATAATTTCTAGTGATATGAGGCCTAAAAAGTAAGTTATTTCCTGCACGTATTCAGCCTTTCCACTTTTAATTCATCGTTACTAGTGAAACACAAAATTTAGCCCTCCTAGAAAAGCACAAGCGTTTGAAAGGATTCTGTTTTATATTTTAAGTTATTTGAAAGTAATAACTAGTTGTTGCAATAGCTCCCTGTATTCAAATTATTACGCTGAATGGATGATTACTATAAGTATATTTAGATTCGCGGTTACTTTTAAAAGTGCCCGTTGCTAAATTAGATTAGTGTGACAACTACAAGTCGTATTTTAGTCAATCTTCGAGTGTTGAGCGCTCAGCATGCATGTTGCGAGTTGAATCTCATGGATCAATATCGGTACCATCGCGACGTCTTGACTTTGACGTCCAGTTTATTGATATCACGAACATATGTTTTAAGATTTCTAACATTTTAATGACTCAGGTAAGTGAACGGATCGTTAAAAAACATTAAGTGCTTGTATCGGTAGTAATTTACAATTTTTATTTATTTTCCAATAAGTTAAAATGGAAGTGACATTTGATTAATTTAGTTCACTGAACCACTCCAAATATTACGAATGTACAACTCTTCGTGGATCGATTTGCCGGGAAGTGTTTCATTGGGAAATTTATTGCATCTATTTTCCGTGATTACTTTTCTCTCCGGTTTTTCTCTTGAGTAAATTTAAATTAGTTATACTTTACTTCTTTTAATCTTTTAAAACATTTTTTTAAATGATATAATAATTTATCTTTTCTACCGTAGTTCGTGCGTCGGCCCGAAAATTAAGTTAATTCAAAAATGCACAAAAAACACACGCGATGTAAATGTGACGTGAATGAATAAAAAGATGAATTTAGGAGAAATCAATAAATTATTATATTTTTTATAAAATCTTTTTTTAATTTTTAATGCAAGGAATGAAATGTATTAAATGTACCTTATAACTTATATACTGGACAAATAAGTAGATTTTTTATTTTAAATTTCGTAGTTTTTTATTCAGAAGTTTATTTCTTTGTTGTTACAGAAGCCTCAATGCAACTTAGATTAGATAATGCTCAAGATAACAAAAGGCTTAAAAAAGAAAAAGAAGGGGAAAAAATCCAAGAAGAATAAAGAGGAAGAGTTATTTAAACCGGAAGAACTTGAAGCTTATCGTCAACAACACCAACAGCAAGCCGCCGCTGGTGAATCCGAAGGAGCAGCAGCAGCAGAGAACGAAGAGTGGAAGAAATTCCAAGCGTTAACATCTGGCATCGATAGTGTCCTTCGCAAAACCCAAGGTGACCTTGACCGTATCAAAAGCACATCCTTCTTCCAACGCGTCCCTCCACCCAGCGAGAAAGCAGCAGAGGAAGAAGCAGCAGCAGCACAAGCAGAAGCCGAACTCAGAGAAGCGGAGGAACAGAAGCCACCGGCTCCTGAAGAACTAGGCGTAGTTGTCCTCTCAGAGACAGAAAGCGAAGAGGAAGGTGACGAGGAAGACGATATCTTCGACACCTCCTACCTCGATGCTGTAGCCAGTGGAGAAATCAAACTTGCTTACATCCCAGAATCACCTACAGCTGAAGAAGTTGGTGGAGACGATCCATTCGACACTTCTATCGCTGAAAGAGCAATCCTAGGACCTGCGTACAACCAAAAAGGGAAGAAACTAGTACCTCTTGGAGCTGCTGTTGAAGTACTTACTGGAAGAGTTGAACAACCGACTTGTGCCACCAAACGACCTGTTTCAACTAGAAGAAAATTACGACAAAATGATCTTCTTCTAGGAAGTTTTGATTTAGATGACAATGGTAACGCCCCAGAAAGCACTACAGTAGAGCCTGTCTCAGCACCGAAGACTCTTCTAGATGATGACCCGATTCCAATCGACGCTCCAATCGATTTAAGTGGCGCAACATTATACACTCCTCCTGTCGCACCACCGGTAACTACTGAACCAACACCGACTGACCCATCAAAGGACATTGTCGCAGAATTCGATGTTATCAAACCCGAAGACGATGATGACGAATTCGCACAGTTAGCTGCGGAATCTTTGTCAAAACCAATAGTTGCACAAGTTGTGCCACCTCTTCAACCACAACCCCCAGAAGTAAATCCTACTTTTGAAGTAGAGTTCGAAAAAGGGGAATTTGAGGACGAAATAGAAAATGAAGTAGATCCTTTCGACACAACATTCGCTGATAATATTTTACCAGGAAAGGCTGAGTTGAAAATAATTGAAAATGAGATATTAAATATAGAAGAAGTACCAATAAATGTTGAAGAAAAGTTTGCTGATATTATTAAATCGAAAGTTAGTATCCATTTAACTAATCCTACGGGCGAAAGAGAATCAATTTCCTCGTTGGACAGAGTTGATGAATCTTGTTTGAATTCATTACAACCAATTCACCGGGACTTATTGGGCGGCAGCAACACCGATCTTTCTAAAATTGGCGATGATCCTATTGCGCCCCATCAACCTCCAGTGGACGACAACTTCAGTGATTATAGCGACCCGTTCGATACTTCAATTGTAGAACAAATTTCTGCCCCAGGACAAGCCGAACTCAAATTTATTGAAAAAGAAATATTAGGAGAAGTAACACTCACCAGAACATTAAGTGATCCAGATTTCAATCCCAGAGACGAAGAAGACAATAAACAAGTTCATCGACCCGATATATTAGACGTCAATGCTGTAAAAAGCGTCGCCTTTGCACTTCCGACGCCAAGTTCCCAGCCTGATTTATTGGCAACTGGAGAACAAGACGCAACAAAACATACAAAACCACTTACGCCGTATTATGTCCGAGAAAATTCTCTCCCAGAACAAGCATTACCAGATGATCAGATAGAAGATCCTTTCGATACCTCATTCGTTGCAGGACTTGCCCCAGGAAAAGCAGAATTAAAACTTATTGAAAATGAGTTTATCACTCCAGAACCTGCACCTGTGCTAAAAAGAAATTTTTCTGACGAAGACTTTGATCCTCGCGCAGAAGAAGTTGTACAGGTTCAACAACCGCAACCAAAACCACCCAAAAACTTTACCTTACCACTAGAAGAAGTTCCAAAACCGGATTTATTGGTTGTTGGTGAAGACATTGCTGCGAAAGTGTTAACTCCTGCTGCAGAAAGTGCATCGTCTACGGTAGAATTATCTTATTCTGATCCGTTTGATACATCTATTGCATGTAATATACTTCCTGGAAAAGCCGAGCTTAAGTTATTAGAAAATGAACTAATTACTTCACAACCGGAACCACAGATAAAGAGAAATTTAACTGATCCTGAATTTGATCCAAGGTATGCTTTAGAAGCGCAAAAACCGACAGAAGTAAAGGATTTGTTGGACGATAACGCAGAGCAAGTAGCTGTTAAACCTTTAAGTCCCGTGGATTATCAAGTTTCGTTTGATATTGGTGCAGAAGAAGATATAGATCCGTTTGATACTTCCGTAGCTGATAATATACTTCCGGGAAAGACTGAACTTAAATTACTTGAATCAGAATTAATTTAATCATGGATGCGACAAAAGGAGCCAACCCCTTCCTCATGATGGGAGGGGATGATTTTGCCTCTCCACCTTCAAACTCTAATCCATTTTTGATGGATTCAAGTGCTTTCGCTGCAAGCGAAGCTCCAATATTTGATAACCCATTCCTTTCGGCAGCACCTGAAAGCAATGTGGCTCCCGCGAATAACGCTACGAATCCATTTGCGTTTGATCCGATGGATTATGGCCCTCCCGAAGCAACTCCAGCCGAAGCGGCTATAGCACAACCGAACGATATGTTTGGCGACGATATGATGACACAACCTGAACCAGTCGTACAAGCAGCTACTGTTGACTTTTTCTCTATTGACAATACTGACACGATGACTAATTCATGTAATATTAATCCCGAACCAGTAGCTATACAAAAACCCGATGCCCTGGACTTAAAACACACGAATACTGTTCAAAGAGTTGAAGATACAAGTCACATGTATTCTTCCGATGAAGAACTAGCGAAAGCTGCACCACCTGCTCCTAGAAGACCACCGCCTCCTAGACCAAACGTTCCTCCAGGCACAAAAGAATTATTAATGTCTGTAACAGGAGCAATGGATGCGACAAGTTCTCATCTTCTCGATCGAATTCCTCCTACCAGAACACCAAGTCCTGTTTCGATGCGGGACTTACATTCTCCCAGTCCAACTCCGGAACATGCATTTGCAGATTTCTTGGATGTTGGAAACTCAAACTCCAAACCAGTACCACAACAAAATCAGGAAGTTGATTTATTCGACCTCAACGATAGTAATGATATGCCACCTCAAGTACAACAACCGATGAATCCCGCCCCTTCAAGTAACGCAGATGCTTTGATGTCTTTAATGAACGATCCAGTTTGCGATATCAACCAAAACCATAGTGTTAACCAACCTCCACAAGTGCCGGTTAAACCACCACCACCTCGGCCACAACCACCAGCGAAACCACCTCCACCTGCCGTTAGGCCAGCTCAACCACCACCACCAGTTGAGAGGCCTAAACCGCCACTACCACCTCATCCAGTGCCCAAACCAGTGCAAAATGATGACATGATGGACATGTTGGGTGACACTGATATGCCTACGCCCGAACCCAAACATGTAGAGAAACCAGTGGCGTCTACAGCGGATATTATGAGCTTATATTCGACGCCTCCAGTAGTCGCTAAACCAGAGCCAGTGGATTTGTTGGGCGAATCTAATGAAGTTAATCCTCCTACTTCAGCACCTGAGTCAGTTATTTCTCCCGAAGTTTCTTCTCAACATGATTTAGCAATGGATACGAGTGATACTCAAAGTAAAGGATCTGCTTCTAGCGTTACTTTTAATCCTTTTGCTGCAGAAGAAACAATTGCAGCTCCTGTAGCTGAAATCAGTCCCGAAAAGGCACAAAACGATAACTTTATTCAAGGCAATGACATATTTGCTAGCCAGCCTGAAACGACTACACCCAACGATATTTTCTCTCAACCACAAGAAATTACCAATCCTGTAACTGCTGATATATTTTCTTCTCAACCGACAGTTACAAGTACAGATATATTTGCGAATCAAGAACCTGCACCGGCTGCTGATATATTTGCACCTCAACCACAGCCTGAAATAACAAATATTAACGTAAAAACAAACGTTAATGTTCAAAATGATTCATTCTTTGGACAACCTAACGATGCATTCGACGATTTCGCTGCCAAGTTTGAATCAGCTGCGAAAGAAGATTCCAAAAATGGTTTTGATCCATTTGGAGCAAACAATAATTCTGCATGGGGTAGTGTTAGCGATGATCAAGGTTTTGCTTCTGGTTTTGAAGCCGATGAACCGTTCGATGCTTTCTTATCATTGCAAGAACCTCCTGCTGTACCACAGCATACCCCAAGTATGCTTTCGAAGAGAGAATCTCAAGAATCAGACGAAGATAAAGACTTTTCTGTATTTATTAAGTAAGTTATTAAAAAAAATTGATTACAGTTTGTTATATTTTTGTGTTTCAGGCCAAAATCAGATACCGATGGAGGTTCAGATATAGCAATGCCCGTTCTGGCACCTCCACCAAAAAGTCCTGTTCAAAACGCATATAACGACAATTCGCCTAGGTTTAATCCATTTGATCAAACTGAAAATGTTTCTGCTGCTGTTGATCAAATGGGTCCCATACCTGGTCAATTCGAAAGAACTGATTCACAAGAAACACCTCCTACACCTTTGTTCGATGAAGATATGTCTCAACCTCTTGAAGATTTCCCAAGAATTATGTGGGCAGAAGAAGGATGGGAAATGCAGCTTCGGCAACCCAATAAGAAGAAAATTACCGGACAACGGTAAGTTATTATTTGTATCGCTAACATAAAAATAATTATAATTTTGAACAGATTTTGGAAGAAAATCTTCGTTAAACTTATCATGCACGAAGATGTTCCAATTCTTCAGTTATTTAACTCAACCACAGATAAAGATCCGTTCCAAGAACTTCCTTTACAGCCCTGTTATTCCGTGTCCGAAATCGGGGCTCAACAATATGATAACTATGGCAAAATATTTACTGTGAAACTGCAATACGTTTTCTACAAAGAAAGACCAGGTGTAAGGCCAGGTCAAGTGACAAAAGCTGAGCGAATTACTAATAAATTGAGCCAATTTGCCGCTTATGCAATACAGGGTGATTATCAGGGTGTGAAAGAATTCGGCAGCGATTTAAAGAAACTAGGTCTGCCGGTGGAACACGCTCCCCAAGTTTCTCAACTTTTGAAACTTGGATCTTTAAGTTACGAAGACATGAAACAGTTTTCAGTAACGATTGAAGAGTTTTTGTTCCGTTTGTCTGCTCACAGAGATCGTGCGCTTCATTACAAAATGGAAGAAGTGCAGATCACAGCTGTTGATGAATTGTTTGTCATACAAAACTCTGAAGGATTTGTAGAGAAACAAATTGCTAGAGTTAGATTATTCTTCCTTGGTTTTTTGTCGGGGATGCCTGATGTAGAGTTAGGAATAAATGATATGAGAAGACAAGGAAAAGAAGTTGTGGGTCGTCATGATATTATTCCTGTAATTACAGAAGAATGGATTAGATTAGAAGCAGTAGAATTTCATTCTTGCGTGCAGCAAGACGAGTATCATAATACGCACATAATTAAGTAAGAATTCATTATTTTGTTGAATTTGTTTGATGATTGATGTTTTCAGATTTAAGCCTCCAGATGCTTGCTATATAGAATTGATGCGGTTTAGAATACGACCTCCCAAAAACAGGGAATTGCCTTTACAGTTGAAGCCTGTCATGTGCATTACAGGAAATAAGGTATTTTTTCTACGACCACTATAGACAGTGGCATTTTTCTCACATTATAAAAAGCTTGACAGTTGAGTATTTCCCACAATCGTGAGTTAAAATGTGAGAAATCATTTCTCACAGTATTTGCCAAAACTGCGCATGTGCAGTGTGGGAAATATAATTTCTCATAGTAATTGCCAAAACTACGCATACGTGAAAGTACTCTTTGTGATGTTACGTGCGCCATATAGTTCTTTATGTCAAATAACTTTCGTGCATGTATTTTTGTTCTGTAACGTTTAGCGTTGTGATCATAGAAAAATTAGTGTGCCACTCGTGCAGAATCACCTATTTTCCATCGTGTGTGATTCCAGCACTCGACTTCATCTCGTGCCGAAACTTTCTCATCTCGTGGGAAGTAAGCGACTTTCTGCACTTGTAGCACAATATACTATTATTTATTCCAGAACAAAGTTTTTCTTTTAAACTTTTTGTTTCCAAATAGGTTGAAATTCGCGCAGATGTCCTAGTTCCTGGTTTCGCGTCAAGAAAACTGGGCCAAGTTCCTTGTGAAGATGTCCAGATAAGAATTCCTATTCCAGAATGCTGGATTTACCTTTTCAGAGTGGAAAAACATTTTAGATACGGCTCTGTTAAATCTGCACATCGCAGGTAATAAAAAGAGCAATCGACAATTAAACAAGACATTAATACAAATATTTTATAGGACTGGGAAAATAAAAGGAATTGAGAGATTTTTAGGAACGGTTGATACCCTCCAGGAATCTCTGATTGAAGTCACTTCAGGTCAAGCGAAATACGAACATCAGCACCGAGCCATTGTGTGGAGAATACCACGTTTACCGAAAGAAGGACAAGGTAATCAATGATTTTTATGACACTAAGCTATAATACAAATATTTTACAATTTAGGAGCGTACACAACTCATAATTTGGTATGCCGAATGGCGTTGACCAGCTACGATCAGATCCCAGAACAATTGGCGGAATGGTGTTATGTAGAGTTTACGATGCCGGCTACCCAAGCCAGTCACATGACAGTCCGAAGTGTCAGTTTGCAGAATTCCCAAAGCGATGATCCTCCGGAGAAATACGTGCGATATCTCGCTCGCCATGAATACAAGTAAGTTATAGCTGTAGCCACTGCAGAATATGAGGAGGTGTTTCAAGAATGGTATTCTTTTGCTAGTCAGATCAGATCAGATTAGTTGGATCAGTTTAGATAGATCAGTTGGATGAGTTTACTTATTCAGTGCATATGCGAAACTGAGAAAGTATCGATACCTGAGTATCAAAAATATCGAATAAAAATTATCGAAACCAATATCGGACAGAAAGAAAAATAAGAATTAGAAGTAATAAAAAAGATAGTTTCGTGTCCAAAAAAATTAATTAACAAGAAACATTTATATTAAATTAATTAAAGTTTTCCGATACTGGCTTAAATGTATTGATATAAATAAAATATCGGAAGATTGGTATCAATACCGTTATCGAAAGAATGTATCGAAATGTATCGAAACATCCGTAATCTGTAATGCTTTTGTAGCGGTTATAAACTTATTTTTTTTGTTTATCGTCTCCGTTAGTAATGTAATTCCAAAACATAAGTAATATTGACTTTCGGATTATAAATTTGTAATTTCTCTATTTTCTTTTACACTATTCAAAATTCAGCGAAATCACGTAACAAACTAAATTGATCTTTCCGATCTACCTTTGAGAGTGAATTTCTTAAGATAGTATATTCAATAGAGAGGGTAAACTGATCCAGTCTATTGGAATGAAAAATAAGTGACTCAAAAGTGTAAGTTAGATCTGATCCAAGTGGCAAATGGAATACGCCTTGAGTAGTTGCGCAGTATACTAAATTGAGACGAGGCAATTACTGACCGTTTTACAAATATCGATTCCTGTCTTATTTGTAATTCAATTTGTGCCATTTTGCCATATAATTATATAGCTCTATACTTTCTTCTTCTGCTATTTCTCTTCTTTGTTTGCGCATTAAATTTTTCGAAAGATTTTGAAATATCCCTACGTTACACTACACGTGTCCTACTTTTTTTAAAAATACTTGCATATTTTCCCGCTCCTTTCTCGTTGACCGATTTTTATATATAAAAAAGTTAATCAAGTTGTGCCACTGATATTGTAAGTTTAAATATAAAATTTGATCAAAATCTGTTCAGCTTTTATTTTATTCGTACACACGTACGTACGGATGGACCGACAGATATAATGTTGAAAACAGTCAAAAAATATTGTAAAAACCTTAATTCGTGAACATAAAATATGATTGTGATACATGAACGTGAATTTACAAAAAAAATACCAATATCAGGACTTCGAACCGAAACAAAATCGAAAACCTAAAAAAATCTTTTTTGTCGGATAATTTTATTCCAACGTATAATTTTGACGCCGGATACAAAGAAATGTAACTTTCTACAAAATGATAAAATATTAATTACCATTCTCCTAGCAACTAGGCCAAAACACTAATGCCCGGTTGCAGAAAGGTTAATCAGGCTCTAATCAAAAAAATCACTGATTAATTTGACGTTGTTACCATGGCCACGTATTAAAAATACATTGCTGTCAAAAAATTAATTATTACTCAATTTTGATAAACGTTTCTGCAACCCGGCATAACTATATTAAAGTCATGTACATTATTTATCGTTAAATTATCTCACCGTATACTCTAGCATTTTATATTCTTCGAATAAATTTCAGTTTGATAACTCGACCTTGTAACCTACGATGTCGTGATTATATTAAAACATTTTTCTTGTGAAATTACTAGGTAATAAGGTTTCGTGTTTAACAGAAATTTTTCCTGCAAAATAAAAAACTCTTACATTGTATAAACCGGAAATATGACAAACGAAATCGAACGGATTTTTTTGGGCACTGAACCGGTATGAAAACAATAATGGTTTAAAGTTTTCACCAAAACATTTAGTATGTGGCGGTGGTAAAAATGTGTATGTGTGTGAACGTCCAATACTAATGGATGTTTTTGGGAAGGGTGGGCATCGAACACACGGAAGGAGAAGACCCGAACGCATACGCAGCAGCGACTATGGTGAGCCGTCCGGCTCCGGTGCAAGAAGAGCCTGCCCCAGCACCAGCTGCCCCAGACGCCGAATCCAGCTCAGATAGCGATTAAGCATTTCACTCTCACTGTACCATACCATTCAAAGTCATTACCACTTGTTATCTATTTAATCAAAATTTTAACTATTTTTTCTTCCACTTAAGTTCAGATATGGGCAACATCTTAAAACAAACCACTTTATTTAAACGAAAAGACTCTGAGCTAGTAGAATCTTTAGGTTGTAGCGATTAATAGTTATTCCTATCGATGTATTAGAGGTAATCTGTATTTATTATGTACGCAATAAATTGTTAAACCAAATCCGAAGCTATATCTAATTGTTAACTGCATTATCATAAGATATATACCAGATAAAATATTGGTTATTGTTGTGACGGAATGTAATTATTGTAAATGTGTATAAACCATTGCTGAATTACCGAAAAGTCACTGCATGTAAATGTAGTATGAAATATTTATTTAAACTTTCTCAAATGCTTATAATGTTGACCCTCGAAACAATTAAAGATCGTTGTTTAAGAATTTCGGCCAGAAAGTAATTATAAATTAATGGACAATACTTATAATCTATTTAGATTTAAGGAACTTATTATAAAATAGAAAAAATAGTTGTGATTTTGATGTGTCTGTTGTATTTATAAAAGTTGTTTTGTTTTTAAGAAACGTTTGTCCATATTGAAGCTTTTCATCTAGTTCATCTCATTGAAATATCATTATTTTACATACTGTTTGGCTTACTTGTTCAAAATTAAATGTTTATATAAAAAGAAAGCAATGAATAACTTTTTACTGTTATAATATAAGAAATATTTATTTATATATCATTCCACAACGATTGTTTCAACAATACCATTCATTATATTATTGAGGTGAATATTAATTTGTGATAAATTACTTACATTCATATCAAATGTTTAGTAATAATTATTATAAGTAGATGTGTTTATGTGATTTAATTTTAAGACGTCATAATGATATTTATTCGTTACAAAAAATTGTTACTACTATTCGAAATATAACATATTTTTTGTTTATGTTAAAAATTTGGGAATACGTGTTAATACGTGCACAGCTAAACCAAAGATAAATAGCGTAGATATAAGAATATATTAAAATGTAATGAATATGTATAGAAATGTTTATGTAAAATTAGGAAAATGATTTAATAATGCCTTGTTTAAAATGTTAGTGGAGTTAGAAATGCAGATTTATGTATGCCCCATTGATAATACGATATGAAAATGAGTTTAATTCCGTTTTTTTAATTAATCGGTTAAAAGTGTACAAGCAAATTCACATATGAGGACCAAAATCTTAGTCCTTCAATAAAGCAGGTGAAATCAGAAAATTGTTCTTAATTTTTTCCAATCATTAATATTCTTGAAACTGAAAATAAATCCTGAAATTTGTAAAATGTAGTACTAGTAGTGGCATCTACCGTAAACTTACGCAGTTTATGAGTACAGAAATCTTTGGATGTTTGTAATCAAATGCCTTGTCAAAACTTGACATTTTAAAAAAGTTTGTATGCTGAGATTTACAAATTAAGGTTTTCTATTACATTTACTATAATCTGATTTTTAAAAATGAGTAAGAAAATGGGTGATCAGAAAAAGAAAGAACATGTAGTTCTTAACCAACAAAATGCTTTAAACATAACATTTAGTGGAAGAAAATTATTACATCAAGCTACAATGTGGCATAAAATAATAGTAATGTATTAATAATTAAAATAACAATATTTTAAGTTTTTAAATTACAGATCCACAATGTTGCAAACATAGAAAGAGAACATGTTTTAAAGACATTATTGAATGCTGTTCATCCACTTGATTTAATTCCAGTAAACTATAAAATTGATGGCAATAATGCTTATTTTATAGCTCGGAATTGTAGTCAAGCAGTAGAAAAACTTTGTAGAGACAATCTAGTTGTACAAAATCCTAAAGGCCAGACAGTAAGTACAATTTTTGTGTTGCAACAAATATTATAAATGCCTGTTGTAGTTTATTCTAACAGTAGTTCTGGGATATTCCAATACTTCAGAAACTCAACTTAATGTTCAAAATAATATTGCTGATGCTATTAAAAAACGATATGACCCGAAGACTGGTACTATTGACTTAGATGCGTTTCATAAAGATCCAGGTTTGGTAATAATTAAATATTGCAAACACAGGTATTTATTTTTGTACTTTTAGCATTAAGTGAATTAATATTCTGTATTTTATCGCAACCAAAAATTTTGTACTTTGTTTTACAACTTTGCAAACCATTGCAACCAAAAATGCTAAAACTAGCAAATAATGAATTAAGGACTATCAGTCCTTTAGAAATATTGTGGAGCTGCAAATCGCTCAGTTTTCTAGATCTAAGATATAATTTTGTAAGTTTATTTAAAAAAAAAATAGTTCATCGGGTTTAATGTTATATATTTATAGATAGAGAATATGGTAGGCTTAAGTACACTTAAATCAATGCAAATTAAAGAGTTATGGTTAGATGGTAATCCAGTTTGCCAAAATTATGACGAAAATGGTTATCTTCAGGCGGTTAGAGAAATCTGCCCAACAATTTTGAAACTGGTAATAATTTAGAAGCAGGGACTTGGAGCTAATTTTTTTTGTAGTTTGGATGTATACAGATATTTTGGTTCGGGTTTCGGTTCAGGTTTAGAAAGTTTGTGCATTGAAAATCTTTTCAGAAACGAATTTTTTTAAGTTCGGGTTTAGATTCGAAACAAATTACACTAATATTTTCTTTTATTTCTATGGCTTTCTGTTGAATCAAATATGAGTTACCTGATAATTTTTATTAACTTTGTAGTTTTGCTCTAAATCTATCATTATTTCAAAACAAAAAATATTGTAACTTGCACATTATTCATGCACTTTTTAACGATGAATTCACTGCAGTACTCAAAATATTTACTTCTCATACCGTTTTCGAGAAATTGATACCAAATTTCAATTTTCATATGGACCTCAAAAAAAGTACAGTACTTTCAGATTGAGATTGGATTTAGTTCCAGGTCCCTGTTTAGAATGAATAAAATTCGGAGTTTATTTTTGTAATAAATTTCAGGATGGCGTTTTGTTAGGAAGTGAAGGTTTTCTCGCATATCGCCGAAATTACGCCGTTATACATAACTCAGAATCATTTGTTGATCAATTTTTAGAACACTTTTTTAATTTGTATGACAGCGACCGTTCTTGTTTACAAGAACTGTACCATAAAAATGCAATGTTTTCTTTAAGTTGTTCGTATATTTCTGGACAGAGTACATCAATGTCTTCTAGGTAAAAATTTAAAACTTTGATGTTTTAAGATGTTAATAAAATAATTTCAGATTAGATTCTTATAAGAGATTTTCACGAAATCAATTAAAATTAGTTGATTTGTCCCGAATGGACGAATTTCTGGAATTGGGACCAGAAAAAATTATAAAAAGATTGTGCAGTTTTCCTCGGACTGAACATGATCCTTATACATTCACAGTAGATGTGTTGGAATTTTCGGTAAAGTTAATTCATTATTTTGTGTTTATTTTACTAATTTATTTAATGCAGGAAAAACGAGTGACCCTTACAGTAACCGGGGCATTTCGAGAACCAGCTGAGAGTTTAAATGACTCGGAATTATTATTTTGTTTCTCCAGGACTTTTGTTCTAATTGCCGGAAATCGCGGTGAATTTAACATTCTTAATGAAATGTTGCATGTTTCCAATGCTACAACAATCCTTGCCAAAAAGGCTTTCAAAATGGTTAAAGTTAATAAGCCAAGGGCTTTGACTTCGTTGAAAAATGCTCAAACTGACGCGGAAAAAGACGAATTTATTTTTTGTATGAGTAGAATCACTGCTTTGAATAATGAATGGGCAAAAAGGTAAAATATTTAAATGTAAATTTCTTTTGCTAATCATTATTTTTTAAGGTGTTTGAATGAAGCCAAATGGAACTTGAGACAAGCGTTAGAATTATTTGTAGATTTTTATAAGTTGGATAAAATTCCTCAAGATGCCTTTTTAAGGTAAAAAGTTGTATTTGTGTTGCCATTTTAGTTTTGAAGTTTTGTAATTTTCTTTTAATAATAAATTGTTTTTATTTCTATTTATTTCTTTTAATTAGTTCGAACTGCAAGATTCGGGTTCAGTTTTTGGTTTTTTTTTTATGTTTGGTTCGGTGTTTTTTGTTGAGAAGGTTTGGTTTTAGAAAATTATATTTGATGTTTTCAGTTTCTATTCTGGATTCTATCCGGGTCCCTAATTCTAATTAAATTTTAGTGAAGAGGTCTTAAATAAAATGACAGAAATAAGATACATGAATGAAATTGAAAAGAATTATCCAAGTAATATTCCGAAAGGAATTTCTTTGAAAGACTGGATGGCAATGACGCAGAAAAATAAACAATTGATTCTTCAAGAGCAAAGAGAATTCATGCAGGTTGAAGAACACATGCAGAGTAATGAGTACATGTATTAATTTTTTTTAATAAGTGACGTCATATGGAAAAGATTTATTTTTAAAAATAAAGACAATGTTTAAAATATCATTTACTTTATTTGTTTTCATACATTTTAATAAAAATATTCGTTTTTTCAATTTATGTTTGACTGATTTTACTACCTTTCCCCTACTTTCTTTTGACAGCCGCACCTGCGAACTGTCAAGTGTCAAAAGTATATAAGAATTTTTAGATAGTTTAATAATTACTTGTAATAAAACTATAATTTTACAAATAAAATGCCCTTGTACGAAGGAATAGGAAGTGTTTCTGATAAATTAACAGTTGTTATTGATTTAGGAGCAGCTTACACTAAGTAAATATAAATATATTTATATTTATTTGTTGTTTAATTATTATTTATAGATTTGGTTTCACTGGAGAGTTTGCCCCGAGATGTATTATTCGTTCTGAGGTAAAAAATAAAATTACAAATGAGGTTAGAAAGCTCATTGACTATGAAGATGAACAAGACTTGTACGATATGCTTGTCGATTTTCTTCATGTTTTATATTTCAAGTAATTAAATACAAGCAGTCTGCAAGTGCAAAAAATAATTGTTGGGTTTTCAGGCATGCTTTATTCAGTCCAAAAGACAGAGCAGTTGTAATCGTAGAATCTTTACTCTGTCCTACTGTCTTTAGAGAAACTCTTGCAAAAGTTTTATTTTGTTACTATGAGGTCTCTTCTATATTTATTTTACCATCTCATTTGGTCAGCTTGTGTACTTTGGCGTTAGATACAGCTTTAGTTTTGGATGTAGGGTTTTCAGAGGCAGTTGCGATTCCAGTGTGTCACGGAATTCCAACTTTACATGCGTGGCAAGCTTTACCCCTTGCAGCTAGCGCAGTACATAGGTAATAAAGTAATTATTTGAAGACTGGGATATTTATTTTTTATTTTTAGTAATTTAAAGGCAAGTGTAACGAAGTCTCATGTTGGAATAGAGTTGAAAGACTCTATCGTAGAAGATATTAAAGGTAAGAAATATCGAATACACAAGGTGGTGACTCGAACACCCGAGCATAGGGATTTAACATGTAAAATCATAATTTTGTAATTTCTTGTGGCCTTAATTATTCCTTAGTTGTAGAGCATAAAATTTTGCAGAAGTAAAAAATTACGAAAATATTATTTTACATGTTAAATCCCTATGTTCGCGTGTTTGAGTCACCACCCTCTATATTATGTTATGTAAATTAATATTTTTTTGTTAGTTCGCTGTTGCTTCGTTACGCCGATGAAACGTGCTGAATTATTTTCCAAAAACTCTAAAGATATTGTACCATGTCCTGCAGTGCAATATCCTTTAGAAGGAAGTGGAGAATTAACAATTTCAGGACAAATACGCGAAACATCATTCGAGTTAATGTTTGATGAAGACAATGACCATCAATCTCTCCCAACAATGATTCTAGATGCAATTTTAAAATGTTCAGTAGATCTTCGTAAACCTTTAGCTGAAAATATATTAGTTATGGGAGGAACCGCAATGGTTCCTGGTTTTAAAGCCAGACTAAAGGAGGAATTATATGACAGACTCAATTCAGAGAGATATAAGAGTAAATTGCATATAGAAAAGTTTAAGTTTTTGACTCCGCCTGCTAAAGATAATTATACGGCTTGGTTGGGAGGTAATATAAATAAAATATATAAAAACTTGAAATAATCAAAATGTTTTAGCTGCAATTTATGGCTGCACGGAATTTTTGAATATGAAATCTTTAACCAGAGATGCGTACTTTAAAGAAAAGAGAGTGCCAGATTGGGCGAACATGTTGGACAATCAGAATCGATCTATATAATTTTTTTATATGCAATATTGTTACTAATTTATTTTAAAATAAATGCTTTTTTATAATGTTTAAACTTATTTACAAAACACCATCATCAGAGCCGGATTCAGTATTAAGTATGTGAAGTGACCACTTCAGGATCCCAAATTTAAAGAGCCCCCATTTTTGCTGTCTACTTAAAGATTTATTTAACTAATAAATATAAGAAACACAATATTCTAATGAGAATTTACCCTCTTCAGACCCTAAAATACATAAATCCGGCTTTGCCCATCATTGTTTAATTATCATGTAAATTAGGTGAAGGTAACGTCATGAGCTTTTCTGATGACGTAAATTTCCTGTTTTCGTGGAAGGACTATATTCAAGTGAAAGTAGAAAAAAGTATAAAAATCATTGCGACAATCACGCATGCGTTGCAACGACGGCCTCTGTTGACAACGTGGCCCATGACGTTAGTTTTTTAGATGCTGGTGTGAACTGTTTCTCTTAATTTATTAAAATGGCAAATACTAATCCAACTAAAAGTGATATAGAAGCGGTGTTTAGCCGTTTACGAACTTTACCAGCAAATAAAGTAAGTAGCTACAGTTAAAAATTGTTAAATATGTCAGTAAAGGTTAACCTTGGTGATCTGTCAAATTTATATAAAAATCTTAATAATTTCAATCGTTTTGATGGATTTAGGGCTGCGGTAAACATTTTGTGTTTATTTTAGATGTGTTTTGACTGTAATGCAAAAAATCCTACATGGGCCAGTGTGACATACGGCGTTTTCATCTGCATAGACTGTTCTGCTGTACATAGGGGTTTGGGGGTTCATTTAACTTTTGTGCGATCTACACAACTAGATACAAATTGGACTTGGGTTCAGTTGCGACAGATGCAGTTGGGAGGAAATGCAAATGCTGTAAGTAAATCCACGTATGGAATGCAATTGTTTACATTATTTTTATCTTGCATATAATCTTTGACCTTTTAGCTATATATTTTGTTTTTAGACTCAGTTCTTTGCTCAACACAACTGTGTAACCTCAGACGCACAGAAGAAGTACAATTCACGAGCGGCCCAACTCTACCGCGATAAACTTCATCAACTGGCCTTGAATTCCTTACAAACAAATCCAGACAAGGTAAGAAATTTTCTTGCGAACAACACATTATTATTTTTAGTATTGTTATTGAGTATAAAGGTAGCTATGTTATTAAGTATTTGTGTTTTTCTAGTTAATCATTAAACAAAGTGAGATCTCTTCAAGTGGGAAGAGTAAGGTAGGCGTGGAGTTTTACCCGCCATTAACACTTTGCTACCAACATTTTTTCTTTTTTTTACTCATTTTTAACTAACTTTGCTGTCAGTATTCAAAGATTCTGTCTTTGAGTACTGGGTGTGTATAGCTAAGGTTTTTTACTTGAATCCGACATTTGTTTTCGCTACTCTTGAGATTTTCTCTGTTTCATAATATTCGTTATCAAAATATATTTAAAGTTTAAAAATACGTAGCGAGAAATGCCGGATTATGGTTCTTACAGAAATATAGTGAATTGACCTTACAACTATCAAATAAAAATATGTAAATTCAACTAAGATTTATTTAGCATATTTTTTGATAATGGTATGTGGTTAAATTCACTATTTTTTTGTTAGAACTACAGTAACGGTTTCAACCATTTCATGGCTTAAACGCACTGGGTTTCAATGCACAATTCTATTAAATTTTAATTCTTAATTATTATAACAGCTACACTTACATCCAACCACGGAAAATTCCGTCGAGGAAAAAGAAGTCGACTTTTTTGAAGAACACGAGAAGAATTCTTTTATTGAAGCTACGCCAGCTCAATGTCTAAATGTAAGTTAACATTTAAGTGGTACATTATTGCTATCTCGAGAACTGTAATAGCTACGATGTCGGTTAAATTAGAAAATAATTTTATTCTGAATTTAGTAACATAATATTTGCATACCCTTAGATAACAATTTTTTGAGGAAAATGCATGTTAATATGTTGAGTCCGACCAAAACTTGACTTTCAGCCGAAATCGCAATCGAATATTCGGCCCTCTTCTAATATTAGCCGAAAACGTAACCGAAACCGAAACTTATGTAGTTCAGTTAATTTTTTATTAAACACGGAAATCTAGTATTTTTCTTACCTTTTAATGTATTATTCGATTATGAAATTAAATAAAAGACTTCAATTTATTGGAAAATCACTTTATATTTATAGAGACACTATCTTTATTTTAAATTTAGTGGGTCTTCAAGGTCGATAATTCTCAATTTAAAACTAATTCAAAATCCAAGTTCATCTTAACCAACAAGATACTATCTTTTTGAGTTTATCTACGCATAGAGTTTAGTTATCTATCATCACCTCACAAATTACTATTATTATTATACTAGTTTCGGCCGGGCCGAAATTTCGGTCAGTTCTTGGCCGAACCCAGTACTTTTGGCAGAAACGGAAACCGAAATTTCGGTCGGACACTATTGATATGTATAGTAGTTTACTAAAATAAGTTTCCCATACACGATACAATTTAAGCAAATTTGTAAATTTATGTGTTTGTTAATTAAAAAAAAAAAAACAATATTTGAAAGTCATTGAAATAATATTAATATTGATTTATTTGTTAATTTAACCGACTTTATAGCTTTTATAGTTTTCGAAGTAGCATTAATTAAATTTAATTTGAAGTTTTTTGAACTTTATTTTTATATAATTTATTCCCAGCAACCAGAAGCAGACAAATCCAAAATCAGTTTGATTGAGGATGATTCTGCCCAACCGACAATTAACTTCGACAAACCAGCCCAAATTCCGGAAGACAGAAAACCAACTATTGGTGGAAGAAAAGTACAACCGAAGAAATCCGGGGTAAATATAATTTCTATTTCCCCTAATATTTTATTCATCAACTATTTTAATAGCTTGGAGCAAAGAAAGGCGGTTTGGGAGCAACACGAGTAAAGACAAACTTCGCGGACATCGAACGCGAAGCTGCGGCTGCGGATGAAGCACGGCTTCAGGCAGCCGCTGAAGCTCAGAAAGCTCCAGTTCTTTCCCCAGAAGAAGAAGAAAAACAAGTTGCTTCCGTCAGATTGGCTTATCAGGACTTAAGTCTACAGCAAAAGAAACACGAAGATAAATTAAAGCGAGTCGATCCCAAGAAGGCGCAGCAGGTTGAGCGACTCGGCATGGGATTCGCCAGCTCCAAAAGGTAAAAAGTTTATAAAAATTAACTTTCTACACTCACTTGTTTTCGCAAAAAATAAAATTATGTCACTTTATCTTCTACTCTCTTGAAAGACAAAGTGAAACTAAACTTGAAATAAGAGATACATAAATATTTATAAAAATTATTACATATTTTAATTAATAATTAATTGAAGGAAATTACATATTATATTACAAAATATCCCTACCATTTTTATTATATACGTATATACTTCAGAATTAGCAAATTAAATTTATTTTTATTTTACACTTCGTACATGAAGCACGTCTAGAAATCAAACTAAAACTCATTTATTAGGATAAGCGTGTTCTACAAGGCCTACAATTTGATTTTAACTTAAAAAAAAATGTAATAAAATAAATAATTTAATTTAAAATTATTTTGTTATAAAATGCAAATAGATAAAATATTTATATGTTATACGATAAAACCGTAACTAAATTAAATTTATAGTTTTTTAAATTATAAAAATGACAGCCATCGCGTTAAAAATAGTCAAAATATATTTTAAAGCTCGTAATTCATGCATATCTGTTAAAATTTCAAAATTTCAAAATCGGTGATGATGATTACAATATCTGACCTATTTCCTTATTTGTCACTAAATTATTATTTTTTAAAATAAAGATTGCTGTTTATTTAACAACTTTAAATATTTTTTTATCGGCATATCTGTTTGAAAATTCACAAAAAAAAATAAAAATGGCAAAATTGATTTGTTCTTTTTGGTTAATAGAATTTTCAAGTTGATTAGCTCTTATCATTGGTGTTAGAAGATTATAACGACTATTAATTCGTGAAATAGTCAAAATGTATTTTTAAATACCTTAATTCATGGACATACGTTAAAATTTCAAAATCGGTATGATTACAATAACAGACTTCTCTCAAAATTATAATATCTTCAATTAAAGGTTGTTGTATATTTAACAACAACTTTAAATATTTTTTATCGGCATATCTATTCGAAAATTCGTAAACAAATTTAAAAATAACAAAACTACGTTGTCTCTTTTGGTTAATAGATATTTCAATAGGTTGATTAATATAGCAGACAGAAATCACCGACTTTGAAGACATGGACATTCATTATCAAAATTACAAAATATGAGTATATTTCCCTCAGTAAATGGAGCGATTTTTATATTTCGAATCACAAAAAAATTAAATTATAAAAGAAACAGCAAAATTTTAACGTGTTACGTTTTTACAGTGGAGTGAGCCACTCGGTTATGAACGACATGCAAATGATAGAACAAGAAAATCTCCAAACGAACACAAGTACTTTAAGTAAACTAGGAAGAGTAGCGGACAACGATGGCTTCTTCGACGACTTCTCCTCGTTTTCCACCTCAGGCTTTAGTATGAATAGGTATGTTTGCACCTTAAATAATTAAAAAAAAAATGTTTACATTCGCTAATAAATAAATTAGGAATAGCAGCGGCTACGGCGGTAATTTCACCTCCCCCAAAACAGACTGCATATTCTCCGACGGTCTCTCATCCCGAGACTGGTTGACTGAACCTGTAGAAAAAGCCCGTCCCTTGCCAAAAGAAAAATCTTCCCCGATTTCCAAGGAACCGGAGTCCGACATCGCGCAGAAGAAATTCGCGGGAGCTAAAGCCATATCATCCGACCAGTTCTTCAACAACAGATCGGACGATTATGAACACAACGCGAACTTGAGCAGATTTCAGGGTTCCACTAGTATTTCTTCCTCGGATTTCTTCGGAACAAAAGGTAAAGATAAAAAATCTAAAATGATTGCATTTTAAATGATTTCTTCCAGAAACCAACCCCTCAGCATCCCATTTCCACCCACCAGATCTGGATGATGTGAGGGAAAGCGTACGTCAAGGAGTCACAAAAGTAGCCGGAAAAATAAGTTCTTTAGCCAATGGCGTTATGTCTACCATTCAAGTAAGTTTTTCATATCAATTCATTCTTATTTCATTTAGTTTGTAGATGTTGTAGATGTGCTGCGAAGCATTTTTAATTGGGAAGAATAATGGCCAATTTAATATATTTTTACTATTGTAAAATAATAAATAAAGTTTATATTTTTAAATTTTTATAGCAAAATTTAATCAGAAGAAATTTAGAGTATATTGAGAAAATAAGAAGAAAAAGTTAAAAATCTTCGAGATTGAGTTTTCTACAATTTATTATTTTTACTGTTGTAACATTATAAATAAATAAACATTTGTTTTGTTTTATTGCATTTTGGAAAGAAAAAAATATTGTTTTAATTTGGAAATAAAGAAGAAAGAGTTAAGTATCTTTTGAAATTATATTTTTTAGCGACCTAAAAAAATAATATTTTTGCTAATATTTACATTCAGGAAACCAAGCCGCGAGAAAAAACAGTTCAGATTTAGTTTTCGGTTCAAAGATTTTGTTTAATTTTTTTCATTTTTAAAATTCACGTTTCAACATTTAAAATACTTACACATTAAATAAATTGATTTAATCTTTCGTGTGTATTTTTCGTTTTCGAGTTTTTAAATAGTAATATTTATGGTTTTTGTAACATTAAAATAAAAATTGTGTATGTTTCAGGACCGATACGGATATTAGCCCCAAATTTTACCTCAAGTGACCCACTCCTGTGGTCTAGTGAAAGATATAAGTGTAAATATATTACAATTTATTTTTAAATATAACAAACACAAGTGTTGTGAACATCTATGCATTTCTTAAAAACTTATTTCTATTTACAAAGTATTATAATCAGAGCAGTTGTTATACTGTTAAAACTATAAAATCTCTACAATATGTAAATTATAGAACTGTATGAATTTTTTTGGTTATACATTATATTGTCAGTGTTTTAGTAATAAATATGCTATATTATGTAAAATGATGCATTTATTTTATTTGTAAAATATTGTTTAGTTATAATTCGCACGGTAAATAAAATTTTAAAAGTGAGTATTAGTATTTTTGATTCCAGTAATAAATCAACAAGTGAAAAATTAAAGAAAATGCAGAAAAATATTGGTAAGAAATATAAGTAAGTTGGTTTGTTATTAATATATATTTCGAAAAAATGTTTCAAAATATGCGTTTTGAAATATAAAATTGAATAAATACAAAAACAAACATTTATTTAATTTTTATATGTACGGTAAATACAATTCTTATAATGACTTCAGTAGTACATTTAACAAATCAACAACAAGTTTAGTTCGTTAGTCGTTTCTCGTTTGTTTGAAATTAGTTAGCAGTTAACTTGAAAATTTAAAGAAAATATGAAAGAAATTGGGTAAGTATCTGCTATTTTGTTATTTTATTGCGTTATTAAAAATATATTTTATTTTAAAATGTCGATTAGAGCATAGTCGGTTATAATATTAATGTTAAATTACAAAAATATAGTAATGTACACAATGACCACGTTTCAAGTACACGTGGACACACATAACGCAACTTATTCATCTATTACAAGACAGTAATCCCTACCATATTTGAAATTTAATTCATCTTGTGGGTTTGTATACAAACACATCAAAACAACACATACATGTTGTGTTTGTTATCACATCAATCACATATGCCACACCTCATAAGCCCTGAAACAAACATACTAATATTCCTCTGGACATTACATTGATGTTTGTAAACAGTCAAATTTGAAATAAATCTGTGTTTTGATTTATGTACAAAATAATTAAGTGTTAAATTTGGTTAATGAAACCGTGTTTAGAATTAGTTTATTTTTATTAAGATAATATTTATGATTTGTGCGAGAATTACTGTTAATTGAATCATTTTATTAATTTTCGGACTTGGTATGCCCTCTTCAGGTTGTGAAAATATTTATGTGATGAACTTTTTAAAGAAAGTTTAAAACAATAGAAATTGATTTTATTCACATCTTTAAAAAATGCGGTTTTAATTAAGTTGGGCAATTAACTGATAGGTGGCTATAGTAGTATTATTTTATGACAGTTGTCTTTTGTTTTCTGCTGTTGATGAAAGTTATATTTCTTTAAACATTTAATTGTGTTTTGTGATGATAACTGCCATTTAAATATATTTATGGGTATGTAAATTACTGTTATTATTATTATATACAATGAATATTAATAAAAATTGTTTGTGGATATAATTCAGAATATAATTTCTTTTACGAATTATTATGTGCAAAATTAGTTCATAGATTTTGATTAAGACTTTTAAATGTCTCGAATAGTTCTCTAGTAGTAACAAATTACTAGCAAATTCCTAGAAGAAGACAGATGTCTAAAGTTTTCCGTCTATCGGCAATCAATCGAAATTCTCTTAAGCTTTAATTAAACTTATTTGAAAGCTTTTTGTCATCAAGCTGTAATGGCTCCAATAATTGACCATATGAATGAAAAAACTAGCATATGTTTTACTGTTTATTTTATAACAAAAGAGATAACAATATGAGTATATTTAATACAGTAGGTAAATATAAAAATAAAAATAAATAATATCATAATTCCGGAGGATTCAGCAATTTTATAACCTATATTAATTGTTAATCATGCCAAACATCCGCATGTGATTATTGCTAGGCAACTCTTATTATTTTCAATTGTTTCAGCTGTTTTTATTTTTGGTCCCTTTTCTGGCTTGCTCTTTTGTTTTCTCTCCTCCTGAAAGAAAATGAAAAATATATAATCTTTAATTTTTAAGAATATATGGAATAATAAAATTAAAATTAAATTAAAAAAGATCAGTAGTTCACAATCTGTATAGGGTAGGGTTATTGAATATTCTTCTAAAATTTGATATTTAGGTAGTACTGTTATGATACAGGAAGCTGCTTACGTACCGGAAACAAGAGATAGGGTTACATCGTTAATCCAATAGGAAGGCAGGAAATGGATTTTTTAGGAGTACTTTATATTTTTACAGTTTTTGTACATATTGTGCCCATCTTTTTAAAAAGACAGCGTCATATGAGAAATGTATATTAAATTGTAAATATACGAGTAAATAATATAATATTAAATCTTGAGTATATGAAATTTTATTCCTACGGCAATAAAGTCTAAAGAGAAAAATTTCAAATGTAAACAAGTGCATTTTATAAATAAAGGAACTGATTATAATTTATCTATCAAACAGTAAAACAAATTAATCTTGATCTTCATTTATCTTAATTGCATCAGTCAGGCCAATGTTCTAATTTGCGTTTAATTAATTTTATTCATCATTTATCAATTGTAAATAATTGTTGAAGTACTTCCTTCATTGTTTGAGAATTTGAATTAAAAACGAGATAAAATGTACGTGCGATTTTTATCACATATGACGAAATCTGTGCAAACAGGATTTTTCCTTTTGTTACCAGATATAAAATCTTTATTTTTCAGGCTTATGGAATTATACAGTTAACCACAATTTTACTTGCATTGTATTATTTTTTCACAACTTAATACCAGGGCTGGCAAAAATCATTATTTATTTAAAAAACCAAAATCATAGATTTTTTAAAAAAATCAAATAAATCATGATTTTTTCATTTTTAAAGATATCTAAGTTTTACTGCATTTTTTTAATTATTTTAAGAGCAATATAAATATTTTATTTCATCAACGAAAACGAATTCTGAATTTGTAAATTGAAAAACAACACAGGAATATTTTATACTTACATATTTTGTTTAGAAAATACTTTTTTAAAAATATTTAAAAATTGATTTGTATTGAAGGTATAGGATATTGTTTGTACGAGTTAAGTAAAAAAAATTGGGATTCAATTCGTAAAATTCTCCACTAGATTATTAAGAAAATTAAATGTAAGACTCAGATTATTTTATATTATGAAATATAGTCACGAATTTTAAATCTATTCTAAAAGAAATAGAAAATTGTGCTTATTAATAATTAACCTTGCAAAATACAGGCATTTTGTTTAACGAAAATTTTTACAAACTATATGTACCTATTTAATTCATCTAATTTACTTTTATTATATTAATAAAGTTTTAATGTTAGTATTTTTACATTCCAAAAATTATTTGCTCAAAATTTTAAATTTCGAGCGCAAATTAGCCAACATATTTAAAAGACCACAATGCTTCAAGATCATTGACGGGAATAGAGTAAAATCAAAGATACCGACATGTTGCGTAAGTCAAACCATATAAGTTCTCAACTATCTTGAAACACACTATTTCTTCTCGATGTTTCTTGCTGGATAATAGCAATGATAATGAAATAATAGGAGGATGAGCTTGTATTTTCCGTTTTTTTTTTTTTACTAAGTACAGGGATTAGATTTGAGTACAAAATTTGCTTCCTCATTTCTTAACTGATAACCTTGCAAAAGCCCCACTGAAAATAATAGACAAAAAGTGACAATTTAATCTTTATTTTTAAGTAGTTTTCCAAATATTTCGAAAAAATATTTTAGTGATATTTTTAGCCTACAGCGTACGTATTCGATAATGGCATTAGTGGCAGTCGGTTCTATGGTGGCGATAACTTTTTTTTTCTAGTGTGCTATAAAATGTAATTGCTTGTTATTTTGCATTTAACCTATTTCCGTAAAGTGAGCATCTATTTCGCTATAACATTCTAATATAATCGCAAAAATTGTCGTGAGTATGAAGATTATGTAATATCGAAGTCATCAATCATGCGAATGACACTCAGGCTGAAATTACGCAGGGGAAAATGTATTCATCATTGAAATGAAATAACAAACAGGAATAAAGTACAAATCATGACTAATGACTGCTTGTCTTAAAATACGCATCGTTTAACCTTATGAAAAAATCCAACAAGATTTAACATAGAACAATAGCGTAAAAACATGATGGATCGCACGCATATTAAAGGTTTCATATTTTAAAAAGAATTTTTCACAAATTTAATATTCTTTGTAACAATACACAACGAAAAAACTAAGCACGGTTGTCCAATGTCCAACGAGATATTTTTCTCTGAGAACTGAACATGTTCGGTTAATTTTTAATTACTATTTTTGTTATTGTTTTCTAATAACCTGAGCACAGAATAGTTACATACAGAAGCGACACTCGGTGTCGGTACCTTTCATGTTCCCCTATTCAGTTATAGGTATGACCTTGAAGTATTGTCTAGACCTTTAAATTTGTGCTCTTCCCCTATCTTTCTCTAAGATGTGAAGACACTTTCCGATTTTAAACAATGAGCCCTTTAAATTTGTGCACATTCTCCATCTCTCTCTAATTTTCGTTTCTGTCTTACTGTCGCTTCTGCATAAACCTATTCTGTGACCTGAATATGAAGTACCTACGTTAGGAAGTTGCTTTATAATGATAAAGATTTATTTATTACTAATTCTCAAATTATATTAAAATTTTATAGGTATTGTATACATCGATGTTTTTACCTTTTAGAAAAATAGTTTATGTATATAGTAACAACACGGGAAGTAATTCCCAAAGCCGCTGATGCTGTATTTTTTCTTAAAACTGACCATATTTGAAAATAAAGAATTTTTTGTACCAAAATTTTGAAATTTTATAAAATTTTGTTTGTAATATTTTTTAAAGAATTAGCAACGCTGATGCTAAATTTACAGACAGAATTTAATTACCTCTTTTCGTTTCGGAGATATTTGCTCTCAAAGTTGCATCTCGAAAAAGTTTGTTTTTTAAGTTGCCATTTTTTCAGATTTTGCCATTTTCGTTTTTCCTTTCTACAAATTGTATCCTGTACAATAAAAATCTAAAAATTAGTATACTTATGTAATTTTGCCCGTAGAATCGATTGGTAAGATCACCGAAGTCGTAAACCTAATTCTTAAAGGGATATACCTAAAAAACCTATTTTCTTAGGTATTGCCAAAACTCAACTTTGAATACGAATATCTCGAGAACGGTAAGAGATAATTCAATTCGGTTTGAAAATTTGAAATCAACGTATCGAAATCTACTTAAGGCCAGAAAATGAAAAGTTTTGGAGACAAAAAGTTCCTCGGAGAAATTTTGAAATTTAGGTTTTTTCGATTTTCTCATTTTTCACAGAATCGTTCCAAAGAACGTATATGAAGAGAAAATATTTCTTTATGTAACTTTTCCCTTAGAATCGATTGGTGTAATCGTTGAGATTGTATCTCTACCCATTATAGAGATATAGCAAAAAAACACACTTTTTTGTGGTGCAACTTTGACAGCAAATATCTCAGGAACGAAAATAGATAATTAAATTTCGTTTTAAAATTTGAAATCAGCGCATCGAGATCTATCAACGTACATTAGTTCCCAAAATCAAAATTTTAGGAAGAAAAATGAGTATTTTTGTGATATTTCGAGTTTGTCTACACAATTATTGGTTTAATAACACTGTTTGGCTTGAAAATAAGTTAGATAATAAAGTGACAGAATAAAATTGAAAAAGCATAATAAGATTGCATGTTTTGAAATCAGCGCATCGATATTTATTTATGTCTAGAAATTGAAAAGTTTTTGAGAAAAAAAATTCCTCGGAGAAATTTTGAAATTTAGCTGTTTTCGATTTTCTCATTTTTTGTCTAATTGTTCCAAAGAACGTACATGCGGAGAAAACATTTATTTACGAAAGATTTATTTTCTTCTTTGTAAAAGTGAGTTTATAAAATTAATAATTGTAATCTAATTTTAAATGTCTTTACAATTTAGTTAAACAAATGTTTAATATTCGAAGCATACATTTTTTTACAGAAATCGAAGTAGTGATATCCTTTAGTGAATTTAAACGTATGACAAATATTGCTCTCTAACCAGGCGTCGGCGTCACAGGGACGTGATAAATTTTTTTTAAATTTAATTATTTATTAAAAATATTGAACATTTTATAACTATATTAAAAGTATTATATTGTATTTAACCCTAACATTAATTTTCAATAAAAATTTCTCTTGGAAATGGAAAACCCATTAGCCAAAATTAATCATCTCTTACAAGTATAATAAAACGTTTAAATATACATTTATAATTTTTTTATTTAAATATACAGGATCACGAGATCTATATTTATTTAATTACATACTTCATCGCTATGTTAAATTTGGGTTTTAAAAGTGCCTATTACTAATATCTTTATGCTATTTTTGACACAATCCTTCGACTTGATAAATCATTTTGGCTTTAATAGGTTGTTTATACAGTTCAAAAATTAAAAAAATGTATATAAACAGATATACGGAAATGTATATTTTCAGAGCTATAGCGATTTTAATAATTTATTATAATACAACATAGATAGGTACAATTAGGTACTCTTTTTATCCTTGAAATAAAATCAGTGACGCGGGCGCGTCTACAGACAAGTCTAGACGTGTTTTAGTCACCCTTTCATTGTGCTGAGGTATCGAAGGTGCGAGTATATTCCGGAACTTAATTGCTCTGATATGTAAACCCCGAGCAAAAAGGACCGGAGAACAGTGGTAAAAATAAATACTTGGTGATATAAATATCGTTTAAATAAATATTCTTAGCGTTTAAGTCTTTATTGATAATTATTAATCTTATATTAGTGTTTATAATTGTTTATTCTTTGTGTTACTTACTTTTATTATTTATTTATAATTTATTATTTGTTTATTAAACTTGGTTATATATAAATATTCATATTTCAATTATTTTTACAGTTCACCCAAATAAATAAACGTTACAATAGTACGCCGTAAAAATTAAAAATAGCCGAAGACAAGTGTTTTGTTTTCAATGATTGTCATTAATATTATTGTTATCACAAGCATATATTATTGAAAGCAGAAAAGACTGTCCTCGATTGTTTTTTATTGTTACTGCATACTATAATTTTATTTTAGGGATAAAAGTTTAGTTGTATTCTTATTGTATTATAATAAAAAACATTAAATCGCTATTGCTATGATACTACTCATTTCCGGTTATATTTTTATGATCGTTTTTCATTGTTTTATCATGTAGTACCCAGCTTTCAATTTGATTTTTATTTTTGAACACCTGTAGGTATTTGGAAAAGCTTTATATTAAAATCACATACCTCCACTAATTCTCCAATTTTGAACTTCTTAAGTGTGTCCCTTGCATCTCTGGAGTGTCCAAAATCGCTGAACGCTTTCGTGGCGTCTCTTCCAGCTTCGTCCATGATTAGATCACCTCCTCCTGGATGCTGTAACAAGTAAAATAATTATCATCAGTTCCCAATTTTGTAACAAAAGTTATAGTTAATCGAGTAAAGTGAAACCGGAGAGTTACGGAGTAAAGGAAAACAGACTGTGGAGTACACACAAATGCTGTTATCTGAATGTGTTAAATGACGATTGCTGTCCACAGCCAAGGTTAATCCAGGGATTCCTGGAGAGAAAAACCCGGGAATCTAGGGATATTCAATTAAATTGGTTTTTCCCTAACGCCACTCCATTCATGTATTTTGTTTATTTCTTCATATCAAACAAACAAACAAATATTTGTATCGACATTTTCCTTGGAACAACAACAAAAATTTATATGTATAATTTAATCTTTTGCTGTCTTCTGGCGTTAAAATAGAGGGCGGCTAAATCATCTACACACACCTACAAACTTACTTAGTTTTTAAATTATTATTTCCCACATTAATTTCTTAGGTATATTGGTATATTGTCCACAACAGCTAGAATTTTATTTATTTTTGTTTGATCTTGCTTGACCTAGAATTAGAGCAAACACTTTTGAGTGCTCTAATTCCTGGCCCACTGAAACCAAAACACAATCCAGAGCAGCTATTTCTGCTCCAGAATGTGCTCTGGTTTCAGCAGACCTATAATTAAAGCAAACACTTTGTAATGCTCTAATTCGTAATCTACTGAAACCAGAGCACAATTCAGAGCAGCTAAATCTGCTCCAGAATGTGCTCTGGTTCCATCAAATCTAGAATTAGAGTAAACACTTCTGAGTGCTCCAATTCCTAGCCCACTGAAACCAGAGCATAATTCAGAGCAGCTAAATCTGCTCCAAAATGTGCTCTGGTTTCAGCAGACCTAGAATTAGAGCAAACATTTTTAAGTGCTCTAACCCTTGATCCACTGAAATCAGAGCACAATCCAGAGCAGCTAAATATGCTCTAGAATGTGTTCTAGTTTCAGCAAGACAAGAATTAGAGCACACGCTGAAGCGAGCTTCAATTCCCGGCCGGCTGAACTAGACCACCTTCAAGGCATTAGATGTCCTGGAAGGCGGTTTAGCCAGACCACTAGGCGGGGAAGAGGACCAGAAGCCTGCTGCCTCCTCGACGCCCCGCAGAGCGGGACTGAGTGCTACGACTCAGGATTCCCGGTATATCCTGAGACGCGCATTATTACCGGTCATATGTATTTCTATTGGCTGATATTAAATCTGTAATTGTGGCTGTACTACTGGGAATTTTAAAATGAAAATTTGAATACACAGATACTTTGATGCGAGGAATTCACTGGTAATATTTTTAAGGGTGTAACTTACACCCGTTTTAAGGTAGAGGTTAATTACTGAAAAATGGAAGGAGGTACAATAATTCTTTAAAATAATCACAATTCAGGGCTTTACTACTGATGTAAAAAAATGCTGCACTAAAGGAAATATCTCTTTGGGTGTTTTCCCTCTATAAAATTTTGCTTTGGGGCATGAGCTCCGATGGCCCTATGTGTACCCTCTATGATGTAAATATAACAACCAATATATTCTATAAATCTGATTGGCACATCCAGTATTTTTTATTTATAAAAAGTACATGTCTATTATTTTTAATTAAAACACTTCTAACTCATGGATAATGATTTATTTAACTCCCTTATACTAAAATGTACTATTACATTTTAATGTTCTGTTTAACCCTAAAATTAATATCTAAAAATCAAAATTCTAACTCATGATCAATGATTTATTTAACTCCCTTATACTATAATGTCCTATTATATTTTAATGTTCTGTTTAACCCTAAAATTAATTTTCAATGTAAATTTCTGTGAAAATTGTTCTGTTGGAAAACCCCATCGTCCTGCCCGTATGTTCAACAAGCATTGCTGCCCGTTCTCCTCACATACGCAAATATTTGCGCATTGTATCGCCTCAGTTCTTCCACACCGACCGAGTGTGTAGACAGTTGATCGAAAAACTCCACTAGATTGAAAACCTAACCCTTCATACGCACTCTGACCGAATGGCGCGAACAAAAGATAAAGATGGTGACTTGTTGAGGGGAAGAGATTACCGTTTGTTTAGCTCAAGTCTCATATTTATTTGCGGATTTTGTTTTGTTCATTTTGCACGCTACGGAGTTTATTTGTTTACGCGATAAATTGGTGATATTAAATGAAATGGAAATTTTAGTAAACACTATTATTATTTATTAATGATGACATTGTAAGGTATATTATAGAGTGTATAATACACGCAAGGGTATTATAAATTTCTTTGGTAACAAAGCAAAGTAATATCGATATTTGAATTGAATTGGAAGTATAAAAAAGAAGCTGTCTTGAATATTTTGTGGCGCGAGCTTGCGAACGTTGCAATATAACGAATCCGGGAAAAAAATTCACGCAAGAGGTTTGTACAATATTTTTTGTACGAAAATCGTAAACATTTTTCTTTGTTTACAAATATTTTTATTTATTGCTTACAAGCTTTGTTTTTTATGTGTTTCAATCTGGTTTCAATACTAACAAGTGTTGATAATCTGTCAACATGACAGCAGTTGTATAATGCACTAAATTTCCTTTTTTATTCAATAACCCACTATTTTCTTTTGTTATTATGTGAATATGTTTCACTACCGTTTATTTGTAACCATCGTAACCTAGGTCAATAATAAATTATTATCGATCTAGGTCTAATAAAAATTGTCACTTTTTAAGAAACTCTAGCCTCTAAATTGATACATTATTTGACTCGTTAAACTCAAGAAAAGTATAATCTATAATATTGATTCACAATTTAACTTTGTTCTCTAATTTAAATATATAAATCAATCAACGTCGCATATTTTATTAAAATTTTTCGTCTACTAATTATGTTATTTACCAATGATCATTATTTTCTGTTTATATCGTGCGGCATAAATATCTTCGATATGAAAAATAATTAAATATCTTTATGATATAAATGAAATGATACTGAAATCTCTTTTGTATTTATTTATCTTCATTAAAAATGCAACATTAAGTTTTTTATGATTTAATTTGTTTCGTTGTAATTAATTATTTTTTATTGTAATTCTGATTTCCTGATAAGAAAATTAGTTATGTAATAAATAATTAAACCTCGTGGAAAATACAGTAAAAACTATTTCTTAATAATTAAAAATAGTTTAATAATGCAATAACTTCTTCGAAGTTACCAAGGCTATTCTAAATATGAAAAACAATAAAAATTAATTGTTATTCTTGTCTTATTGTTTGACAATGATTCTTAAACCTTATTTCAAAGTAGAATAACAATTACTTTCCTTATATTATTTAAAAAATAATTAAACTGAAATGCCATGTGGTATTTCTCTGAGTACTTATATAAATCTTGCAATATGTATTCAAATTTTATTCAAATGCTTGTCTCAAAGAATAAAAAAGTAAATAGAGAAATAAAAAAAGCAATTTGTACATGTACGTATGTTTAGGACTAAACAAAAGAAGGATGTTTGTAAAAAATGAAGCTTCCTTAAGAAATAACATATGAATTTTCACAAAAAATATTATTATATTTTAAAATTTTATATTTTATGACCAGAAGATAAATTGTTTTTAAAATATTGCACATTTTATCAATTTGATGACAAATTTATATTTTTTATACTGACATAATTTTAAATAATCTTTTTAGATTTATTACTCGGCTTATCAATCTATTACTTATAATTGATTATTTTTTATTACATTATAGATTTATGATTTGTAATTTAGATTTTTATTAAAATAAAAATAATTAGAAAATTTTATGAATTTCATTATATTATTATTAAAATATCAACAAGCATTTTAATTTGAAATGAATTGAAGTTATTTCGGATGAAATTAGAAAAGAGATTAATTTAAAAAATTGCAACTGATTTCTCTGTTTCAGTTCTAGTTTAACAGCAAGTCTCTTTTAACACATTATATTTTAACAGGAAAAGCAAATCTTAAAATCTTATTTTTAGAAATGTTAGATAAATGATTTTATTATTTTAAAACTTATATCACAAATATGTATTTATTATTTGATAATATGTGTTATTCAAATTTTAGTAATGATAAAATTATATTGAATATATTTTCTAACAATATAATACAGACACTGCTAGCTGTTGTGAAAAGTGTACTTATACTAGTGCTTTACATGTCCATTTTATAAAATAAATTGATAATTTTTACTACTTTTTGTAATTAGAAGTTATTTTCAAATTTAGACTCACTGTAACGAGAAATGTACTATAGCTTTTTACAGCTTAATAATAATGAAATATATTTACATGTATATAAACAAATATATCATTTGTATTATTTTAATTTTTATAATAGTAACAGATAAAAATAAACCCTTCTAGCTGTATGTTTTTAATTAAATAATTTTTAATAATATTGTAGCTAAAAAATGAAAAAGTTAAATGTACTCACATCTTTTAAATAATCTGTGACATCGTAAACGGAATCCTTGATCACTATCCAAACTCTTTTTCCATTCTTCCCGTTGTTTTCGGCCACTTGGACCATGGAATAAGTTGTTTCTTCGCTCATCATAATCGTAATACTGTTTCTTCTATTCTAACACTTATATTTATTGAGAAACGGTGGTATCGTAGTTGCCTAACGTAATATGTGGTCTGGGACACAATACCGTCTTATAAGTTACGTCTGCTCTTATCAATACGTGATAGTGGTGGACATCTACGGGTTATGGGATTTTATCGGAGTTTCCTTTACCAGTGACGTAGGAGGAGTACATTTTGAAGGGGCACATTTCAAAGAAAAATAGAGATAGTTAAAAAAATAGTAAAAATTAAATTAAGTCAAAAGTCTTAATTAATAGGAACCTATAAACGATTATTTTTTGAAGATTTTGAAAATTTTGAAAATAAAACAATGTTTGAGTGAAATTAATTATCTTTTATATGATTTTAATGATTAAGTTTTAAATAAAATTTTGAAGGGATTAATTCTATAAGTAAATATTATTTTGTCACTTGAATAATTTGCTAATTTAACCAACTTCGTATCTTATATAGTTCTCGAAATAACAATAGTGAGCAAGTTTATAGAGACATACTGTACATAAAGTATTGCTGTATAGGGATACACAAATTTTGAAATAATAGTACTTTGTTTTCAAATATACGATTTGCGTTAAATAATATGATACAGCTTCTGATAATTTTTAATTTATTTTTTACATATTTTATTGTTTCAATATTTTTTTTCAGCCTGCGACGAGCACCAATAAAATGCAATTAAAAGAGTTATTCCTGGCCATTGTCCTAACAAAAACATGTAAGTACTTTTTATTTTATAAATTGTATACTCTCCGTATAAATATTTATGTTACGCCACTGCAATTTTCCTGGGAATTTCATTCATGAGATATTAAGTATTTTTTGCGTGCGTCTGTGATTGTTTTAAATATGTCACGTACGCTGGTAAATAAAACATTACATAGTTCAAAATTGAATTTTTTTTTGGGATTCACAATCGATTGTCATCGTCACACATTATTATTTATAAATTATATTTGTTAGTTATTAGTTTTTCAAGTAAAATGCCTTACTATATTAATTTAAATTCCAATGAAAAATATTTTAATCAATACTAAAAATAATTAAGGAAATTTAGAGATGCAGTATTTGCAAAGGAAAATTCTTTACCGTGGGTATTGTTCTTTAATTAAAGGAACATGAGGTATTTATTATCAGGAAAAAACTGAAAAATGTGTGAATTTAAAGGCGATATTCTTTTATTGTAAATATCTTGCTAAAGTATTGTCTCTAATTAAATTTAAATTCTATAAAAATTTGCTTGACAATAGTTAATTAAATAATCTTATTTATAAGAAATACTAAAAATAAAATATGTATAATGTATTCCAAATATTGAAATTAGTAACGAAGGAAATAGTTTTCGCGCCTCCGTCCCATTATAACTAGTATTAGAGAACTCAAAATCATCCACAAACTCTCTGTTTGTCATGGAATAGTAAATAAAACATTTCCAACAAAATAAAATTAAAAAATTTGACAAAATGTAATGCTAAAATATTTTAATTGGCATCTCTACATTTTGCCGGCCTAGGCCTGCAGAGTTTCTGGACGATTTTGAGTTCTGTAATACTAGTCATAATGGGACGGAGACACGAAAATAACTATATTAGTCAGACACTTCTCACTGGTATGAGAAATGTACTATAGCTTTTTACAGCTTAATAATAATGAAATGTATTTACATGTATATAAACAAATTTTGTATTATTTTAATTTTTATAATGGTAACAGATAAAAATAGACACTTTTAGCTGTATTAGTCATATTTTAATATATTCAAATAATGTATAGACAGTCAACAATAGCTTTGTGCAAAATTTGATACAAAATTAATAAACGTGTGTTAATACTACTTTTTTTTAATTTTATATTAGTAGCGTAATGGAGTCTTATTTTTTTTCTGAAAGAATAGAATGAAATAAGCATAGTAGTGAAAACGCGACTGAAAAATATGTCGTGGTAAGCGAGATATCAATTTTAAAGTGAAAATTTTGGCCTCTGACATCACCTGTCTTCGCCAGTGATCAACAAACTGTTAGTTGTATAGGGTGATGATTATTTTCATATTCGTATAGCTAAACTATGTGTATATACTAATTTGATGTATATGAATGAAAAATTATTAGACAAAAGAAAATTTATTTTTCGTAAAAAAAAAATCAAGAACATGCAGTAACATTTTAACACTGCCAAGCCGCAGGAAACCAATGAAATTGTTAAAAACAGATTTTTAATCGCTTATAGCTCGCGGACGAAATAATATTAAAATAAAATATTCTCATTAATACCCATTAATTATAGTATATTTTCAGAATCTTGTGTAAAATGGTAATATTTCGACAATGGTTCAGGACCTTATTACTGAGTTACAAATTTTAAATACTGTCCTGGTAAAGAGTACGTCATTACTTTTTTTTTATTAATACATTAATTATATTATATAGTGTTGTTAATATTTACTATGCAATAATTAAAACAAATATTTTATTATTAATACTAATATTTAAAATAGATAATAATAATTATAATTAATTAAAATTAAACAATGTAATTATTAAAATATATAAATAGATCAATTTACCATAAAGCCTACTGCATTTATATTTACGTTCATAAATTATGTTTCTCATTTTCAAGTCTTGTACACGTAGTAATTGTTTTTAAAATTTATACGCCTCATAAATTTGCAACATTAGACTTATTGTGTGTTAACAAAAAACCCAAAACATTACTATGCAAAAATACAAGCTACATATTACTGATATGTCAAAACAAAAATATTGACACGTTAAAATGTAACAATTAATAATAAAATTTATGGCGTGAAGTATTAGTGCAAAATTGTTTTGGTGTACTCGCCATATCAGCTAGACTGCCCTAGAGATATCTTATTAAATATATCGTTATCTAATATCTACAGGGTTGAATCGAAAATTGGGCACAGGTTTTTACACGGAAGTAATTACACACTAAAAAATTTCGTGTTAAAAATAACACTAAACTAACCAAAAATAGTGTACCCTCGAGGACAAAATATTTAGTGTTAACATTTACATTGTCAAGAATGGTTAATTTTAGTGAACTTTAACCAAACTCGTCTGGTAAAAGAACCAGTTAACAGTGTGAAGACGTAGTGTTATTATAGTGTGAACTCGTAGTGTTATAGTCCGATCACATAGTGTTACTGTAGTGAAAACATTTAGTGTTATTATAGTGTAAACAGTGTTAATATAGTGTAAACGCATAGTGTTAGTGTGAACATATCGTGTTATTCTAGTGTGAACATATAGTGTTATATTAGTGTACAATTTAGTGTTAAAAGTAGAGATATAATAGGTTTAATAAAATAAAACAATAAAATTACAAAGCAAATAATATTCCTATATTTATAAAATTATTTTGGTGTTTTACAAAGTCAGTAAATAATGCTCACCTATTAATATACTCGTAATAAGGAGTATTACATAGACTAGAGAGCAGTTTACGATTACAAGCTAAATCAGTCGTAATTTTTAAATATAAAGTTATATAACATAGCAACTTAAAGTACATACTTGATCTGGAAAACGTAGTGTGCTTGGAATAGGGTTGCAAAAGCTTTGGTAGCATTACAGCTTTTCACACACGGAATTGCTGTACCATCCACTACAACAAAATAATTCGTGATAGCTCCAATGTTTGATCCTTCTGCTATTAAAAAGGGTTGACAAGATGCGCGTTTTTTTTAAATCTCTTTATTCGACACATTTTTCTATAAGTAAATACCACGTTAGAAAATATTATTAGTAGTTTACAATTTCTACTTACTGGTTTGAATAAAATTAATTTATTTCGAGACACTGCAACGGATTGTTTTGGAACTTTGTTACCTCGTGCTGTTGGCGGTAACATCTGTAGGAGTGCAAACATAGATCTTTTTACATGATCCCATCCTGAATAGAAAATATAAATTATAATATAAATCTACAGTACCTATTAAGAGTAATTTACCATCTTCATTTGTAATATCGACATCTAGTTTCGTTTCAGTCTTTTTATAACTCTGGATATAATAACTGGAAATCTTGTTCAATCTGCAAAGTACGACAAACAAATAAATAACAATAATTAGCTTTGTAAATGACTATTACGTTTAACAATTATTATTTGAAAATATGTCAATTATAAATAACAAATAAGGTTTATGAATATTATTTTTAAATTGGTAAAGAATCGATTAAAAATAATATTTGTAATATTAATTAATATTAATATTTGTATGTTGTTACTGCGTGTTACTTACCAATTAAAATGTAACTCTGTAGAGATCCATCTTCTGGAAGCTTGCACCATTTAACGCATTTCATATATTGAAATTTAAAAGCCATACATAAAACAACCGTAAATTAATACTTTATGCCTGCAATAATGTACAAAAATGTCAACAAGCTTCATAACACTTCCAAACTAGCTGGTGATGCACTTCTCTTAACCTGTACAACACGTCTGTACTGTACGATGCACAACCCAATACACTGCGAAACGATAACTCATGCCATCTAGTGTAAATATTAACCAAAAATTGTTATAATCGCACAAATTTAAATGACAATTACACTGTTTAGATGAAATTCAATTGCATCTAGTGAACAATTACTTTTTATAAATTGAAGTTACACTGTATAGTGTAAATATCAACACTAATGTTTCGTGTAATTGTACCAAAACGATAGTGTAAAAAGTAGTGTCAAATTTACTGTGCTTTAGTGTCAAAATTAACACTAAATTTTTAACCAACGTTATAAATGCAATTTACACGTACTGATTTCTTAGAGTGTACAGATATAAAAATATTCTACATAACAAAGTAGTAGATCAAGGTGGCCATTTGATTATAGAATAAAATAACTTTTTCCTACGACCACTGTTAAAAATAGTATTTTTAACGGTTGCTTAGCAAGTTAAAAATAACAGTTTATAACACAGTAAATACTTTTAAAACGTTGCCATTGACAACGTGTTAAAAGTAAAAAACAAATTTACTTTTAACACGTCTTATGTTCATTTGTTCATAACAAATACATCTTGACCTGTCATAAATGTCATTCTAATGCTTAGTTTTTTTTTACTAATAGGTACATAACTGTGGTCGTAGGAAAAATAGTGTATGATATTTGTGTTAAAAGTGATTTTATTTCGTTCGTGGGGTTTGTTAAACTCGGCTTCGCCTCGTTTCAAACTTCCCCACTCACTCATAAAATGTCACTTTTAACACTTATATCATAAATAACTATTTAAACCAATGGTTCTCAAGTTACACGACAAATTTATATTTTTTCAAGTGGAGTTATACATATTTTTTATGTCTATTCGGTAGTGTATTTTTTTCTGAATTCAAACATATATTAGTTATATACTCTTACATGATAAAAATATTGAACAAAATGCGACAGAAATTTAAATAAATTTTTATTTTTAAACTTAATGTGCAGTAATTAAAAATACCTACATAATAAAAAGATAATCTATTTACATAAATTGTTGAAAATAAACAAATAAAGCCTTTTTAACAAATTTTGATTTACATTTATATTATTTAACTCTACAAAAGCTTGTCTCTGTTAGTAAGTTCGTCCATAGCCTACTGTAAATTAATATTTAATTCATGTTTAAAAGCAATATCACGGACAATAAATGAAATGCTGTCTTTTCGTTTTTTTTTTTATTACATAAACAATAATATAACATTTTTTTTTTACTTTCTGCTCGTAGATTTATTTTTTTAGAAGTTGTATTTATACTATTCCAAAATTTGAAAATAATTGTACATGTTCATTAGTAATTTAAAGTTAAACTTCCTCTTATTCGAATACATATCAAATATAGATGAATTAAAATGTGGGTCTAGGTTAGTACTGAAAAAAAATTACAAATTGAAATGAAAAAGCACTTACGAGTTTTGAAGTTCTGATCCATCCAGCTTCCTAGCAATGTTTTTAACCATAATTCTTTCACGGTTTAAATATTTCTTCTTCTTTCATTCCTGATTCCTGTCATTAGTACAAATCTGAAACTATCATTCTATGTAATGTTTGAAATGTAATTTTTAAATAAGTGTATGGTAATATATACTTTATTAATATAAATATTTAAATTACATATAAGAATTACTACAATTACAAATTATATTATACTATTGTAAAGTAGGGTTGTTGGTCCCTTCCTCTAGCAAAATATATAATATTTTATATTTTTCTTGACTAGACGACGTATTAATAAAGAAAATGTTTATTATTACTAAATCTAATGAATTTAATTTTTGCAATAATTACAATTCTTTGTACAAAATATTTTGCACTCACCACTGAAGATTATTGCATCCGTAAGCAAATATACCATTTGAAATAGGTCCTGTAGTCCTTTCTGTAAATAATCTATTCTTCCCTGAAAATATCTGAAGAAAAAAAAATAAACATTGCTTCGTGTGTAAATGGAATGATTATAATATTAAAGTGGAGATGTTGGTCCCATCCTCTATGAATTTCCATTTGTTGTTAGAGGATGGTTAAGCCCTGCCACCACGACAAGGTCTCTCCACGTCGGCAAGGGGGGAAGGGATGGTTTTGGGTTTAAGGAAAGGATGAAGACTTAAAACTATCGCGACTTAAATCTAACCGAACTTAAAGCTATTTAGCGCAACTTAAACTAATGCAGTGTACTTCTCAGCGAAAAGGGTCAGGGGCATTGGCATGAAAGCCAAGAAAGAAGTAGAAAATAAAACGAAATTTTTAATGGGAATATTGTCTACGTACAAACTCACTCTACAATTAGACATTTCAACACGCTAGCGGTCAGACACCCTTCCGGCCCTCCAGTACTAACGCCCAAAATGGTAAAAGCAAAGCAAGATGTACCAAGCACATCCGTAACTCCTTTTAAATACAAACCAGAACGAAGGCGGTATCACAACCCTTCCGTGCAACCCATACCAACGACCAGAGTGCAATAAGCAGAGAGAGGAGTGCCTCGACTTTTTATTATTACAGGGTATTGCACATTCAAATGTTATAATTATAGAAATTCTAAAAAAAGAGAATTGTAAAATTAATCAATATTTTTCTAAGGGAAACTGGTAAATTTGGGTATATTAAAAATGTAAGTCAAGCAATATTTGCACAAAAATTGGGACATTTAAATGTTATCAAGAGATTGTAAACATTTAAATAGATGTTTAAAAAATATATATCTGTAGTGAACTAAGTAGGTAATATACTCATAAATAAGAAAAAGCAGAAAAACTGAATAAAACGTGACACATTATTAACCTAAAGTAACTTATACCAAACAGTTCGTTCATTCACACATCATACCTTATATCTAATCATCACACCTTATATTCAATCATCATACCTTATATTTAATCGTCACACCTTATATTTAATCATTACACCTTATATTTAATCATCATACCTTATATTTAATCATCACACCTTATATTCAATCATCACACCTTATATTTAATCATCGCACCTTATATTTCATCATCACACCTTATATTTAATCATCACACCTTATATTCAATCATCACACCTTATATTTAATCATCACACCTTATATTTAATCATCACACCTCATATTTAATCATCACACCTTATATTTAATCATCACACCTTATATTTAATCATCACACCTTATAATTAATCATCACACCTTATATTTAATCATCACACCTTATATTCAATCATCACACCTTAAATTTAATCATCACACCTTATATTTAATCATCACACCTTATATTTAATCATCACACCTTATATTTAATCATCATACCTTATATTTAATCATCATACCGTGCTCAAAATCTAACAACCACACTTTTAATCTAACCATCACACCTTATATTTAATCACCACACCTTATTTTTAATTAATACACTTTATACTTAATCATCACACCTTATATTTAATCATCACACCTTATATTTAATCATCACACCTTATATTTAATCATCACACCTTATAATTAATCATCTCACCTTACATTTAATCATCACACCTTATATTTAATCATAACACCTTATATTTAATCATCACATCTTATATTTAATCATCACACCTTATATTTAATCATCACACCTTATATTTAATCATCATACCATATATTTAATCATCATACCGTGCTCAAAATCTAACAACCACACTTTTAATCTAACCATCACACCTTATATTTAATCACCACACCTTATTTTTAATTAACACACTTTATACTTAATCATCACACCTTATATTTAATAATCACACCTTATATTTAATCATCACACCTTATATTTAATCATCACACCTAATTATTAATCATCACACCTTACATTTAATCATCACACCTTATATTTAATCATCACACCTTATATTTAATCATCACACCTTATATTTAAGCATCACACCTTATATTTAATCATCACACCTTACATTTAATCATCACACCTTATATTTAAGCATCACACCTTATATTTAATCATCACACCTTACATTTAATCATCACACCGTACATCTAACCATCACACCTTATATTTAATCATCATACCTTATATCTAACCATCACACCTATCTAGATCTCATGTCATTCCTAATGTGTCAAGTTTTATTCATTTGCTTGTGAAAAAAGATAATAAATAATATTTGCAAGAGAAGGGATAAGATAAAGTTAAGTTTAAACATTGTCAAAAATTCATTAAACACATGAATAATATAAATTAAAAATTTACTTAAGTGAAAAATTCAGGGAGGACATTACTCTTAAACCTTAAAATCGGACTTACATATTTCAGTGTGAAGAAAAAAAACTGAAGAAGTACCTGCTTCCCCCCTTATATCTATATTTTATATCTAGAAAGTAGCTGGACTCTATCTGAAACAATAGAAAATATAAATTAGTTTTTTTATAACAAAATCATTTTTAATAATTATGAACAAATATATATACTGCAATAATATATGGATAGTGTAAACTAGTTTCAATAATTAATATATAGTAGTAGATCACAATTAGTTATTGAAATTCAAGTTATAAAGTAAAAAATATAAAGGGTAGGTACTCACCAGACGACTGCTATAAAGCTACTGAAGATATCTGAGTTGTCAATTATCATTTAAATAAATGAATAAAGGTAGGGAGGTTACGAAATATCTAAGTGTTATTCAATGTATAATATTGTATTAAAATTAAGACGTGTTTTTAATAGTTTGGTATTAGCTAACACTATCAATAATATATTTAATTATAATTGTATTATTACCGATATTTTTTAAAAATAAAATGGTACACTCAGTAATGGGTAAGAAGCCGTGAATGAAATGTATATGTTTATATAATTAAAACAAAATTGTTTTTTTTGTAAAGTTGCTCAGAACAACGAACGTTTAATATAAAAAATAATACCATGTGGTATCGCATTAAGTACGCTATTACAATGAAAATGTATATTAAAGTTTTGTGACATTTAATAAAGAATAATCAAAACAAAGTTAGTTTATAAATTTTGTGAGAACTATAAACGTCAAGAAAAAAGAAACAAGAGAATATTATTTGCTGAGTACATTCCCGTAAAATGTATGCATTAATGCCAGGATGGATTAACAAATTGACAAGTATACAAATGCCTAGGACCCTTTATTTGAAGGGGCCTGGATTCAATCCGGATAATAAATATTATACATATTTTATAATATGTCAAAATTATGTTGTCTCAGGTGCCACAGAGAAGAATTTGGATTATGACAATAATTTTCAAAATAGTAGGTAGGAAAGTACTGTATCTGTGAAAAATCTCAATAAAAAAAACCTTTGATAACAAGTGTTGGAAAATTAGTAAATATTAAAAAATTTTGAAATACACTATAAAATATAAATGAGTGAACGACGGTAACAAGTGAAGTTAGTTACAAACGTTACAAAGTGGGGTTTCGTGGAAAAAAGGTACACATGTATTTTCGGTAGAAAAGAAATTGTAAGTATAAAATTTGAAAATTATAACATGTTCGGTTATTTATGTGCTACTATACATCTTGTATAGTTATATAAAAACTTTGTGATGTTAACAAAGATAACTATGATAATTGATAACAAATATAATTCATAATTCATTATAAATAGTTGAACATTTCACGAAAATAAAATTTAAATAATAAAACAGATCATATTTGCAAGACATTATTTAAAACATTTTCCTTCTATATTTCTATGGGCTGCAAAATCTTTAATTACTTATTCGAAATTAATTTTTTGAAAGATATCAACATCCTATGCACATTATTTAGCGGGGGCCCAAAACATTAACTCAGTAAAAATAAAAAAATTAATTTTGTAACAATTGACGCTGGTCTCTATTTATTTCATTACAAAAATAATATAACATTGTATTTATTTTCTGGTGCATAAAATAAAGTTTCAATATAAAAGATATAATACATAAATAATGATGATTTTGCTATTTTAAAATTATTAATTATATCATTTTTGCACGTTCTATATTTTTGTTTGTAAAAATAGAACTACATTGTTATGAATTGAAATAACTATGTGATATTTAAAATTAAAAATTCTGAACAAAACAACTGCATCATATCAACTGAAAGTTTTATCTGTACGTGAACGTACAACGCATTTCAATTGTTATCAAATACGAATCTAAAAATTACTCAACTGTATATTTAAAATAAAAGTTTGCATTGATAATAACTTTTTAAACATTTTTTACAAATTTCTTTTTTGAAGTTTTTATTTATTTTTAATAATTGAAGCAAAAATTGGATTATTGTGGAAGATTGTTTTGTTATACAAAACAAAAAACTCAATTGTACGAAAATTAAATAATGAATAAAAAAGGAATGAAATGAAATAAAACATTTGAAATTTATTTTTTTACATTTGCCTGCGTTCCTTCAACGGGTAGATAAAAAGTAGTTGTATCCTTGTATCCGTATTAAAAATCAAAAATCGAGACTTGATGGGTACGATTTTAGGTCCTTGGAATCAAAAATAATGTTTTGGCAGGTACATCATATTTTCAATTAATAATTAATAAGTGATATTTTACAAATTTTATCTTTATTTTAAAATAGTTTACAAATAAGTTAATATAATAATATGTATTAATAATAATAGGTAAGAAAAATTTAAGTGATTTACATATAAATTATTAAATTATGAGATGACTTGTTAAATTTAATTAAAAATAAACTAACCTGAATGTACCCAATCTCGAAATTTTAATTCATCGTGTTATTATCTTATTATTTTAAAAGATTGGTATAATATCTTATTGTTTTTAAAAGTGGAGATGTTGTTTCAACCCTCTATTTTATTTTTAGAGGATGGTTAAGCCCTACCACCACGACAAGGTCTCTTCACGTAGGCAGGGAGATGGGGGTTAAAGTTAAAGTTAGTGTGAGCAATATTACATAAATTATTTTTTCGCGGCTCCGTTTCATTATTACTTGTATTACAGAACTCAAAATCGTCCAGAAACTCTCTGTTTGCAGACCTAGGCCGGCAAAATGTTGAGATGCCAACTTAAATATTTTAGCATTATATTCTGTCAAAATTTTTAATTTTATTTTTTGAAAATGTAAAACCTTAACTAAAAATTACTATTTTTTATTTATTATTCATATTATACTCCTATTGTACGATTACTATTACGTTAATTGTTGAAAAATATCAATTTCGAATTAGTTTTATTTTTTAGGTTAGATCACTATTTTTTTTTAAAAAGCAAGTTCGCAAAATCAAGTTTCAGGACTAGAGATAACTATTGAATTTAATAATAACAACAACATAAAATTGCTATATTTCTTACCATAACTTGACAAAACAATAATTACAAATAATAATGAAAATAAACTAACGCAGCTAACTTAACAGATAAATCGTTAAACATTTGTTATTTTTGTCTCAATGTCATGGATTCTGATATTTTTGAGCTTAAAAGGCAGGTAAAATTATTTTTGATCATTAATTCAGATGCAAAATTTTATGCTCTATAACTGTTATTTGAAGTTTTTTACCTTAAATAATTAGAGAAGCAGGAAATTACGAAAATATACCTATATCCTGTAAGTAGGTACATAAAATTTATAATGTTGATAATAATTTTAAAAATTGTAACAATATTAAAAATTAATGGAAGCTTGATTGGTATAAAGTATAAATTTTATTAATATGTTCGATAAAATTGTTTGTAATGTAGTAAATTTATATATATCTTAATCAGACCATATGTATATCATCTGCTTTTATTGGAAAAATGTGTGAAACCAGATAACCTTATTAATTTCAATTTGATTGATTATTTATTACATTATTGATTTTTCTTATAACAAACAGATCGGTTTACTGGAATTAAAATAAAAAATATTTTTTTCCGGGATAAATGATCTTAGAATCCATATGTGATTGATAGGTTTATTGATCGTATCAAGAGGAAAACTAAAACAATAAAATAAGTGAGAAACGCAGAATTTTAAAGTGACAATAATAAATCCATGTGTAATTGATATGATTCCAAAGTATAGATAAATATTATAATAAAGGAAAAAACAAATATATTTCTACTGCATTTTATATTTAAACTTAGATTAAGACAAATTTGAAAATTTTTTATGTAGAGAAGTACAATATATCTTTATTTGAGTTTATAAATCTACTTGAAATATGGATAAAGTTTTGACAATTTGTCAATAAGGACGCCTCTGTTTTACAAAAAATATTTTACATATTTTCAAATGTTTTTAAACAGTTCAACAAAGGATAAAATATTTTTATAAAGTTAAAGTATCCGAGAGGTCACATCAAAATGTGGCTTTAGCTATTTCTAAATTAAATGCACAATTTGTTTTTGTAAAATAATTTATTCATAGTGTGTGGTATTGGTATGGTACTATTTTTATAATAAAAAAATTGAATGCATTAATTAAGATAAAATATGAACTTGGTGTGAAAGATTAACTATATAAAATGAGATAGTAAACATAATATTAAAATACAAATAATCTCAGACTAGATTCAAAAATTTATCTATTGGGAAAATATTTTATCTTCACGTCATCTAACTAAGTCTATTTTATCTATGATTTATTGGAATAAGTGAAATGTAATAAAATTTGGTAAATCAATATTAATAAACACATACGTTATAATATAAGAATGTAATATGTAATTACAATTATAGGAGATAAATTAAAAGGTGATCTAATGCGAGGTTTAATCGTAGCTTAAAGTGGACTTTAAACATGCCTACATGACGTCCTTCATATTTAAATTACATTAAATATATATACTTTTTTTATCAGTATATTTATACAGGGTGGGTAACACAGTAACCTCCCTACTTTCAATAGGTAATTGTGAAGGGAGAGTATGTCGTAGAAGGGTGAGGATAGTCGTAAAAGGAGCAGATAGTTGTGAAGTTATTTTTATAATTCCTCTCAACCGTAAATATGGCGTGGTTCAAAATTCAGCGCATTTTTGCCGTCGAAACTTATTTTTCGAAAAACTACTGAATCGCAGTGGTACAGCGTGCGTTTCCTACTCGCTACCAAATTTCCCCTTGGGGTTTAGTTGCCTACTGAAAATCTGGTCTATTGGGTATTGACAACTTCAAAAAAACAGAAAGTTTGTCTACGAAAAGAAATGAACGACAACAGACCTCTCGAATATCAAAGAATTGGTCCTAACTTTTTTTATGAAGAAAGTCGCACGTTACCGTAAATTCTGTTCGATATATCACCATGATCCATGAGTTTTTGCGCTAGCTCTTGATTAATTTAAGACAGAAAATGTCTGGTTCCAACAGGATTGAACCACAGTACACATAGCTAGAAATTTAATGACTATTTTGAGGGAGATGTTCCCCGGCCAACTGACCTCTGTAAGAGACGATTTTTCGTGGCCCTGTGCTCACCGGATTTAACGCCCTGTGACCATTTCTTGTGGAGGTATCTAGAGACAAGTGTTTAAGCATCGTCCCAGAACCCTACAAACCGTGAAGGATTCTATCCGTTTTGAAATAGCCCTCATATGAAAAGATATAATTCTTAGAAATATGCAAAATCCTAGAATTCGCCTGCAGCAGTATATTGACAACAACGGCCACCACTTGCAAGAAATTATTTTTAAGAGTAGGTGATTTAAAATTTCCCGTTCTGTAGATGAAGAAACTAAAACTAAAATTTTATACGTCTACTAGTTTCTTTTAATTCATCTTTAAAAGTAGGGAAATTTTTCTGCTCCACTCTGTATTATGAAATTTATTTATGCTGATAAAAATGATTTTTATTTTTTTTCTCGTTATATATTTAATAAAAACATTGGTTTTATTCATTTTCTTTTTATTTTGTTGTATTAGACTGTTACTCATAGAAGAAAATACCTTGTATAACTTTTTTCAACAATTTTCAAGTATAGAAACATTTTCTTTTCCCCTTTTTGAAACAATCGACCATTCTTGCAGTTCAATCACGTCGTCTGTGTTATCCGCTGTTCTCTTGTTCTGCTCCTTTATCCTTGGCGGCAACAGGCACAGCCTGCTTGGATCCTAAAGTAGGAGTGTAGCGCAACAGGGTTGAACCGAGTCATAAACTCCAATGGGCTCCTTTATTTCTCATTTAGTTTATTGTGAAACTTTGATTAGGTTTTCTTATTTTACTAAAGATCTTAGTTCTCTAACGATTCCAAATATTGAAATTAATTTTATTTATTTATTATTTAGTTAATTACACATTTCAATCAGTTCATGTACAAAAATGTTAATAACTAGCCACAATTGTCAGTAGAATGGGGTCAGCACGCGTTTTTTTTTTCCTGAAAGTATACCAGCTACAATATATGTAATTAATATTTTCATGTCATTTGTGTACATTGTTTTGTGGATATAATTTTTTGAAATTAGGCTTCGATATGAAATGTCAATTGAACGTCATTTGTTACAAAAATTCACATTTTCCATAAGAATAAAATATTAAACATGAGCAATTAAATTATAATTGTAAATATACTTTTTTCATATATTAATGATGTGTAGTACCATAAGAAAAATAAAATATATATGACGAGCCGCCACTGATATCATCTTTGTATGTGTATGTGTCAGATATGTCTTTGTGTGAGTTTCTGATTCAACACGTTACGAAAATTCGAAGCGGAAATATGTGTTAAAAAAATTATGGTTAAAAAGTATTATATTTTGTGACATTTTATATTGTAATATGAACGGTAAGAGTACCGGATTTCATCCATTTATTTTGAGATGGCCCCATTTTTAAATATTATTTTTGCAGAAAAAATTATTATATTTATTTATAATACTATATAATAGCAGTTTTATTTTCTATGTGTAACATATTTGAAAACTATATTAAAATTTAAATAGTAAACTAAATTGCCGTTTATGAAAATGTTTATTATTCATGAATACGGATAAAGAAAAATATACTTCAAAGGATAATACGCTTGGTATAAGCGCTTGTAGGAGTATTTAGTGTAAAACAAAGACTGTGCAATTTACTACAATTTTTAATATGAAAAATAAACAAAGAATTCATGTACTTAGTCTAGTGTGAAGTAAATCGATTTTGTTAATGGTGGGTAATAAAAATTTTACTGGTTGAAACGTTTTCCTTGTTAATTTGGTTTATTGTTTAAATATTAAACTTTGTGGCCATTGGTTTTCAAAACTCAAATTGGATTTCAATCAATTCATTTTTAAATAAGTGTAATTTAGAATGTACGATTTTCATGGATTCAATATAATTATTCACCTTAAATACATATATGTATGTATGGTTGCTTTATATTAAAAACAAAATACAAATGATTTTCATTAATTGAGGCACTGATTTCCAAATTCTCTTTTAAAATATTCAAGGAACCCACTTTCCCATCAATAAAAATTAAGTTTCCCACCTCTTCTGCACTCATACAAACCTATAAAAGCATAGAACTTCTTTCATATTTTACTAGTGGGGAAATTGTTTTGTAAGTATCGTTCTGTATGTTTAAATTTAAAAATGTATTGGTATCTAATGTAATACGAATTCATCACGAATATTTTACGAAATTTTTCGTTAATATCATTTTCAATTTAAAAATTAAATTAAAATGCCTCTTGCATTGGAATGCAAGCTATAAAAATTAATTTTTAGTAATGAAATATTTGCCCAGAAAAATAATATTTAGGTACTGAGGAAAAATAATAACCCATAAAATGTGGAAAATCTTTGTTGAAGTATTTAAAGTACAATAAAATTTTATTTTCTTCACTTTATTACACTTTGTAAAACTTTCTGAAGTTCCTGTTTATAAAAGTAGGTCCGACTACACCTGTTCTCTCCACTGATAAAACTAAACAATTTTGCATGAGTTAAGAAATAAATCTGAACGGAATAAATATTATAATAATACAAACACATAAATTTAATCCGTGAATATTTAATGCTTGGAGAAATAATGTTACTTTTTTTCTTCTATTCTCGTATAGAATTCTTACTGAATAATCTTTTGTATTTCATTGTATATTTCGTTGAATGCGTGTTGATGTATGTCTCATTTATTTTTTTCTTATTCAACTTATGAGTTTGTCTTCATTTATAATTACAATATTCTATTTTTAAAAAATAAATGCGTAGGTATTAAGAAAGATGTTTGAAATGTGAAATTATAATTGTTGTATTACTGTGACCCAGTAGCGGAATTTAAAAAATATTATTAGAGGGGCAATCCACGAAAAAATAAAATCATCGCAAAATCTGTATCCGTTGGAATAAAAATCTGAAAGTTGGTACACTTGTGTAATTTTGCCCGTAGAATTGATTGTTGAGATCACCGAGGTCGTGCTGTGGGCCATTAGAGGAATATGCTTGACAAAACTTTTTTGGGTCTAACTTTGAACGAAATACTGAAATTCCGATTTTTTTATTTTTCTTAATTTGCACCGAATCGTTCCAAAGAACGTATATGAAGAGAAAACATTTCTTTATGTAACTTTATATAACCAAAAAACATACTTTTTGCAACTTTGAGAGCAAATATCGCAGGACCGGAAGAATATAATTAAATTCAGTTTGTAAATTTGAAATCGAGATCTATCAATTTACTCTATTTCCGAAAATAAAAATTTTGAACACAAAAATTTATATTTTTGGGATATTTTGCGTTTGTCAACACAATTTTTGGTTTAATACTATTGTTTGGTTTCTTTTAATTCTACACAACTTTGATAAGGGGTTATATATTTATATATATATATATATATATATATATATATATATATATATATATATATATATATATTGGAAATAAATGAAAGTTACATAATAAAGCGACAGAACAAAATCTATTTTCACCTAATCGTTCCAAAGGACGAATTCTTTTTAAAAGGGAGTTAATAAAATTAATAATTTTTATGGAATAGCGACCTTACTGACAACCAATTTTAATTGTCTTTACAATTTAGTTAAATAAATGTTTGATATTCGAAGCATACATTTTTTCCTTTTAATAAAACAGTTCGAAATACACAGCACATCGATGGCTAACTATATGGACTGTTTTTGAAAACTAAAATTTTAGACACAAAAATAGATATTTATGATAATTTCGGCTGTATTTGAAAAGTTTTATAGTGAAAAACTAAAAATTGTAACTTTTCGTATACAACTGTGATTGAAAGTAACTTGGAAATGTAAAAAGATATTATAATTTTTAATGGAAAATGTGAATTTTTAATTTTTTACTGATTCTCACATAAATAGACAATGATATGTGTAATACAGTAAATCCATTTTTAATTAAAAAAGTGATAGGTTTTGGAAAACTTTGTATCCTTTTTTAACTTTATGGTATGGTAATGAAATGAACCTTACATAACACGTAGAAAAATAGAGTAACTCTGTTGAATAATTTTAAGTTTAAGTTTTACGAGTGTGATTTTGATCTAATAGCATTAGTACAATAATTAACTATCTTCACAATTTTATTTTACAATTTCTTATTAGTTCGTTTAATTGGGGCAGCTGGTGAACATGTCCCAATTAACTGAAACCGATTGTATTAAGATTAAGAAATTCTATAAATATTATCAACTGAAGATTCTCCATAATGCAGTAAGAAAAAATAAATTAACAAGTAAAATCTGGTGGAAAATTCGCAAAATGCCTGGAGGCATTCCGGAGACGCGTCACATTTTCCCAACTTCACACACAGGGGCACAAGTGTCGCCATCTCTGTCCGCCGCCGGAAACGGTTTAAGGGCAGCTTCTGCTGCCTTATGAAATAAAAGAATCTTATTCAAGTGTACTGGTGCGAGGGATATCGATCACAGCTGTTAGATATGGATACAGATTGAAAGGACTGTGAACTGCATTCTTATGATGTAAAACCAAACTTTATACCGGGTTGTTTTCTAAATCTGAAAAGGATGTTTCACTGCGCAACGATTTCACAGATTTTGTAACTTTGAAGTTTCACTCGATTACATTTGAATTAAATTATTGTGGACAGTGTTGGATGGCGGTTAACTAACTATTAATCTGAGGTTCGTGGTGTTTGGATATCACAATTATTTATTTTGTAAAAAAAAAAGAAACAATAAGAAGCAAGTAATAAATTTAAAAAAAAATGTGATGTACTTATCAGCAATAGAGATAAAAGAGAAACCTAAGTAGTGTTAACTTTTAATGAACATAAGCATTTGACAAACTGCAATTTTGCCAGGACTCTAGTAAGTATAAAGTGATTAATAATTAATAATTAGGCATAACTAGAATATTCATGCCCCCAGCAAGAATATTGTAACCTTTATTTATTTAAGTGAAGTGTAAAAGTTATTGAAGCACAAGTGTTTATATAATAACTAAAGTTTAATAAAATATATATGAATAATAAAAGATAATAAAAATAAGTAACACTATGAATAAAAAATATGAACATAAATTTAAGGATAATAATTAATAATAAAGACTTAAACTGTCCTCGCGATCTCCCCTGCTTAGGCTTAAATAATAGACCAATTAAGTTCGTGAATATTCTCGCACCTTCGAGACGACTGAACAATAAAAGCGTTGCGGACAAGTCTTGACAGGTGTGCTAGCGGCCGTCGTCCGCGATGTGACCTTGGAATCGCTACAATATACTTGAGAACCCTACCTTTTCGGAAAAAAAAACCTAAGGGGAGACAATAATTTATTAAATTTTCTATAGTTTTGTTTTTACCTTGGAGTGGTGGCACCCTTTAGAATAACAAAACAAATTATAGCCTCGAATCCGACAGTTTCAATATAAAAAAATATTTCTGTAACGATGGGTTGTAGTTAGATTGATCCCCACATCCCTCCCCTTGTCTGCCACTGCACGCAGCGAAAGGCTTTCATCTTTAAGAACTGATGACAGAGTTCGGGACGAGTTGAATTTGACTCCCACCACCGTTAATCTGATTTTGACCAATTCATTGACGATGGGAAAAATCTGCGCAAAAACAGTTTTTAAAAAAAGAGGTTTTGAGTTCTTGTGATCTTTTCCTCTTCCTGAGATTGAAAAATCATCTCAAGATAACTCATTTTTGGACACTTCAAAACATTTTTACGACTGTAACCGACCAGCTGAAGATGATTAAAGTATCCGAGTTCCAGCACTGCCATGAGGATAGGTACAACCGTCACAGCACTGTGTGGCTTCTCAAGGAAGATATTTTGAGGGGACACAATATTGAATTGTAATTTTATTCGAACAATTAAAAAAAATCAGTCTTACTACCTACTTAATTTACATACATACATATATACATTACATATGTAACTATTTATAATATTGGTGACCTCAAAACAGATGTTTTGATTTGATGATTTAATATTTAGTAAAGGTAGATTTACAATTAATTAATGTACATTGTTTAAACACAAACTGATTAATTATAAAATATGAATAATGGAGACATTGCAAACAGGAAATATTGACTACAACTATCCAAATTATAGAGATTTGTCAACAAAGTTATAATTATCAATAATTAACCGGCTAGATAAAGCGACTCCACCAAATTTGTTTACAGGCATGCTACTATCAAATTTAATATACCAAAAAGGTATCCTAAATACGAAATATGCATACATTTTTTTTTAATTTGTTGAAAAAACAAGCAAATATGTATTTTCAATTAAAATAGCATGCGAGAAATAACTCTCATTGGACCATAGGAATTCTTTCAGTTTTAAGATGCTTGGTACTTCATAATTTAGATATCAAATCTAGAGGTTTACTCAATTTCAATCTTCTTATTTTTACAGAATTATCTAACAAATTTAGTGCTAAATTATAAATATGATTTTTTTTCCGAGTTACATATCTAGTAGAGTATATTTCAGTATTAATTCTTTAATATAAATGTACTCTACTAGATATAAAAAGAATATAAATAAAAAAGAAAGTAAAATAATGAGAGTAATGAATACATTGAAAAAAATTGAATTGAATGCCAAAAATGACATTTAGATCTGACAGCGAAGTATGAGTAATTTAAGAATCATTTTTGACTAGAATTGTTGTTACTTCAGAGGACTTAAATTTTTCATATCAACAAAATGTAACCATGGTAATACTACTGTTGTTTTATCATTTTTTTTTCACTAAAAAACTGCCTACTTCCATCTAAAGAAGTATTTTGATTAGATGAAAGTACATGTGGGGAATAATATATTCAAAATAAAAAAAATCGTGTAGTGAACATAAATAGTTGGTGAAAATAAATATTGTGTAAATAAATAGTGCATAGAGTTAAATGTTTAAATAAATATTACTAGTGTTTCAGTCTTTATTAATAATCATTATTCTTAAATTAGTATTAATAGTTGTTTATTCTTAGTGTTGCTTATTTTTATTATTATTTTTATTCATATTTCATTTATTAAACTTATTTCTATAAATATTGGTGTTTCAATTATTTTTACACTTCAATAAATAAACGTTACAATACTTTAATTGAATTATACTGAATAATCTAAAAAGGGTGAAAAAACATTTGTGTAATAAGTTTCACCCTGCAAAATCCTGCTTATTAATCAAAGTTGTTATCTTTTGAGCCACTGTTAAGAAAGATTATAATAGGCCGGAGATATTAACGTCTTACTTGTAATTAAAAATAATTTACAACAAACTGTTTGGCAAGAAGGCAGAAACTGCAATTACAAAGCAAACACAAAACAATTCCGTCTTTCATTAAACAAACGTTTTCTCCCAAACAAAAGCTACATAATAATTTCAGTGACATTGTACTTGTCCTTACGACGAATCTTCACTTGTTCGCGAAGAGGTGGAAAAGAAGGAAATACAAACGCGGACGCAAATACACGCATAAGACGGAACGATGCGACGATCGTCAATTGTAACAAACAAGGGTAAATAACTATCTTGCTAATTTGTATTGACTTTACTTTGTTTTCTTTTGTTTCAGATCTTTTCATGCAATTTAGCAGTTGCTATTTATTTAGCTTGCAAAGCATTAATAATGAAATTTAAAAATATATTACATTTAATAAAAATATTTTTTAGGCGGCTGGTACATAAATTGTTGTTTTTCGTATCTGATGACAACCTTAAAGTATCAATTTTTATTTGACATCTGTCAAAGTCAAAATTTTTGGCCGCTTGTTTGTTCATTATTGATTTACATAGTTCATATTAATGTGATTAATTATTTTAGAATATAATAACAATTGTAAGTAAAATTTTAACTATTCCGTTACAAATATTAATGAAAAAGTAATGAATTTGCAAGTAAAAATAGCGGCCGTAAAGTAAATGCGGCCGTAAGGTAAATGCGGCCGTAAAGTAAATGCGGCCGTAAAGTAAATTTTGACAGATGTCAAAAATTGATTTTAAATGAAAATTCATAATTTCTTGTTGTAATCGCCTAATAAATGTTGTGTGCTAAAAGTTCTTTTTGGGCCTCATCTGATTTGTAGCCTCGGCTGCAAACTTCGGTTTCGGCCCAAAAAGATTACTTTTAGAACCTTGATACACAAATAACTATTATTTAACCCGGCGGTACTCGCTACTGGGTAAAAAATACCACAGAGTACTAAATATTGGTTGTATTTTTTTTTCTACGCATTCTGGCAATCCAAGATCCTAAGTACCTTCGAGCCGATAGTTTACACGCGCTTACTCCGCAGGGCAGCCAGTTTGCGAGCATACAACCCCAATATGTGAGGATTGCAATGATAGAGTGAAGTAATTTCGTTCTCATCTCAATGTTCACTCAGTATAAAAGCATCATTATTTTTTAGTATTTTACGAGTGTACCTAGTTTATTTTTGGTATTGATCTCAACTTTGCCAAATTTGTAAGAAAAATAAATATTATTGTTGATTTTGTGAGATTACTAATATTACTACTATAAAAGTATTTTTTTGTTAATTTTTAAGGAATAAGCTCTCAGTACAAATAAATAAACATTAAAACTTGCATTTGTAGTTTTATTTATGGACAATAGTACCAATAACACAAATACATTGTCAAACCGTAAAACACAAACGAATTTTCGAAAATAATGGCAATTAAAAGTCTGTGGTATTTATTACCCGGTAGCGAGTGTTCATGTTCGTAAATACCTAGCGAGTACCGCCGGGTTAAGCAAACGTAATAAAAAAATTCTATACTTATCTCAAATACTCGCAGTACATAATTATGTCATCATCATTCATTCTGTTGCACGACATTCTTAGTAGGCCTCAAGTATCGAGGTACTTGGTTTGCAACAAGCACATAATCATTACCTTAAATATATTTAAAAATTGATTTTTATATAAAAATATATCACAATCTGTATAGTCTAAATGATTTGAAAAATACACCACATTAGTTATCTTTAAGTGGGAACTAAATAAAAGAATTGTACTCTGCTGGATTCGAATCATTGTTATTCTGGTCACTAGTCGAATATTTTCTAGACTTCAGTAAATATCGATGCGCTGATTTCAAAACCTGCAATCCTATTACGTCTTTTCGATTTTATACTGTCGATTTATTATCTAACTTTTATTTATTTCCAAAATTTATACCCCATATCGAAGTTGTTTGGAGTTAATACTAACCAAACAACAATATTAAACCAAAAATTGTGTTGACAAACGCGAAATATTCCAAAAATACTCATTTTTGTGCCCAAAATTTTGATTTTAGGAAGTATTATACTTTGATAGATCATGATGCGCTGATTTCATATTTTCAAACGGAATCTAATTATCTCTTTTCGTTCCTGAGATATTTGCTGTCAAAGTTGCATCTCAAAAAAGTGTGTTTTTAGACTATATCTCTAAAATGGGTAGAGATACAATCTCAACAATTACGCCAGACGATTTTACGGGAAAAGTTACATAAAGAAATGTTTTCTCCCCGTATACGTACTTTGGAACGATTCGGAGAAAAATCAAAAAATAAAAAAAAAACCTAAATTTCAAAATTTCTCCGAGAAACTTTTTTTCTCAAAAACATTTCATTTTCTAAACTTAAGTAGATATCGATGCGTTGATTCCAAATTTTCAAACCGCATTGAATTATCTCTTACCGTTCTCGAGATATTCGTATTCAAAGATGAGTTTTGGCAATACCTAAAAAAACAGGTTTTTTAGGTATACCTCTTTAAGAGTTAGGTTTACGATTTCGGTGACACCACCAATCGATTCTACGGGCAAAATTACATAGGTATACCAATTTTTAGATTTTTATTGCAAAGGACACAAGTTTTAGAAAGAAAAAACGAAAATGGCAAAATCTGAAAAAATGGCAAGGGGTATACCTTAGATTTTTTTCGATTTTTGGCCATTTTCAGTTTTTTCCTTGTAGAAATTCTATCTGTTGAGATAAAAATCTGAAAATTGGTACACTTATGTAATTTTGCCTGTAGAATCGAATGGTGAGGTCGTCGAACGTATAAACCTAACTATTTAATGAGTATACCTAAAAAACCTAAATTTTTAGGCATAATTTTGAACACAAATATCTCGAGAACGGGAAGAGATAATTGAAATCTGTTTGAAAATTTGGAATCAGCGTATCAATATCTATTTAAGTCCAGAAAATGAAAAATTTTGGAGAGAAAAAGTTTGTAGCCGAAAAATTAAAATTTAGGTTTTTTCGTTTTTCTTATTTTTCACCTAATCGTTCCAAAGAACGTATATGTGGACAAAACATTTCTTTATATAACTTTTCCCGTAGATTCGAATGAGAAAGTAGTTGAGATTGTATCTCTATTCATTTTTGAAATTTACACAAAAACATACATTTTTGAAGTACAAATTTGAGAGCTAATATCTCCGAAACAAAAAGAGATAATTAAATTCTGTCAGTAAAATTGGTATCACCGGATCTAATTTTTTTAAAAAAATTACAAACAAAATTTTATAAAATTTGAATATTTTCAAGGTAAAAATTTTCAAATATTTTTGGGTTTACGCAAAAATATAGCATCAGCATTTGGGAATTAATTTCTCTGTTATTACTAAATGTGTCATTTATATTAACCTTACTTTTGATTTTTTATTTATTTTTATTTAATTTACTTATTTAAATTATAGTGTATATTTAAATTTTAAACCATACTTTACACTTTTCTTAACTTTAATTAATCAAATAATATTTGGATTGGGAGACTTGAGATTCTTTAACAAGTGACAGTTTATATTATTGATCTAATAAGCTACCATGTTTACCAAAAAAACAGTAGTGAAAACAATTTCTCCTGCCAAACAAAAGTAAATAATGAAGAATGCCTACGCGAGTAGTAAATAAAAAATAAATTTTAAAGTGATTTTATAAAAATTATTTATTATTTTTAAATTTTGGTTTCCACTGCATATGTTTCTGAATATATTTGAGCTATGATTAAATTCATTCGGAGGCAAATTTCGCAATTTATGTTTTAATTTCGTCACAGGGAATCATTTTCGTTTTTTCGTGTAATTTATTTGCTCGGGGTCTACACGTGACATGGTCCGAGAGAATGGTTTTTAATTTATTTGACAGTAAAATTTAATTCGCGATTTGCAAGAATTGTTGCCGTTAATTTTATACTTCACACGATTTATTTTTGCAGCAAGTTTCATTACATGAATAAAAATTAATGAACTAGTTTTGAAAATAATAACGATGTTATAACATAAGCGCATAATTTTTGTAGTTTTATTTAATAAAAATTTTTACATCAAAGGATGAAATTGTGATTACATTGTTTCTCTTTTTATTAATAACAGATTCTATAAAAGTTTACGAGGAACTTACAGGGTATCTGCTTGAAAATGATGTGAGAACAAATAATTTATTAACACTTACAAATTGAAACTACCATAAAATATGAGTAGATTACAATGTATTTAGAATGAGGTTTTTCATGTTATTTGATTTTTAAACATATATCTTAATTTGCAAATAAAAATATTGCACACGTGTAATCTTATTGTGAAAAACCCAATAGTAAATGAGTAATAAAATTTACGTGACATAATTGTCAACAAATTAGGTGAAAAAGAAATAGAACTAGTTATGTCCTTCGGTCCTTCTAGTGAACATAAGTTTATGATGAACTGTTTTCTAACTTTTTAAAATTTTTATTATTTATTATAAATATTCAATATTTTATAATAATAGTAAATGCATTATATTCTATTAAATCTAATTAATTTGGATTCGTAGATGTCAAATTTTGAAACAGAACTTTAATGTCTGTTACGGTTTTCGAGATACGTATTTGCATTCAAAATTGAAAAGCGAATCCACCATGATTTCAGGAACGCGTTTCGGTCCTTAAGAAAAATACCGGAATGATGTTCGCGATGTAGTTCTGATGTTCATAAATAATAGTATATTGTGCAACAGGTGCAAAAAGTCGCTTATTTCCCATGAGGTGTGAAAGATTCGGCACGAGACGAAGTCAAGTGCAGGAATCACATAAGGTGGTTTTTCTGCGACCACACTGCTAACCTTTATAGAACAAGAAAATACGCACGAAGAGTACCTTCATATATGTGCAGTGTTGGTAATTAATGTGAGAAATAATATTTCCCACACTGCACATGCACAGTATTGGCAAATACTGTTAGAAATGATTTTTCACACTTTAACCCACGATTTTGGGAATATGTAACTTTGAAGCTTTATATAGTGTGAGAAAAGTACCATTTTCCATAGTGGTAATGGAAAAACTGGATTCCATACCTCTAAGATTGCTTACTACAATTTTTTATAGTAATTTCTTGGAATTTTTAAATAAATTTTGCCTGAATTAATTTGGAGAGTAACAGGCAGTCTATAAAAGTCTATTTCAAGTAACATTTTGACTAGTGAATAGTCTTTTCAAATGTTTTGTAAAAAAATAATTTTGTGTGCATAGACAACATGTATAACAAAGTGAAAAAGTCGAAAATTAAAAACAATGATAATGATTGCACAATACCAATAAAATTCATTACAATGCCTACTGTCCGATTTTAATCTCTCTCTAGTTCAATTAAATCATTGCACTTGATTTACCCCTAAAATAATAACAATGTAAGATTATTGTCGGTGTTATATTAAAGCGAATATCTCCTCTCCCAGGCGTTGCGAGTTGAGCTAAGTGAGTTATGCGAATTCGTTGTCGCTTTTCGTGATGCTAATCGCTATTGAGTGATAATATCCAAGGTGCGACAACACGTACGCCGTGCTCGTACGTACTTGCTTCGCACGTTGCCAACAATCACGATACCTACACCGGCTTTAATTAATTACAGGCGACGTGTGTCGCACCTACCAACATACAAGGAGCTTTAATTCGTGCTGCAGAACCTGCTCCGAGTAAATTCTCAATGAATCAAGATTTTCAGTATTTAAATAGTGCGAATTGTTTTTAATCATATCTGGACTCAATTTTTTGATTTCTTTACATTTTAATAAAAATAGAAACGGTCTATGTCTTATTCTGTCTAGTTACGTATCTACGAGAAATTATTTTTATTATTATTTGTACATACTTACCATATTTTTCCCCCTATTCTGTAACTCAGTGGTTAATTTTTAACCAGTTGCTAATTTTTTCTCCAATGAAAAAAGACGGATCAGAGTGTGCTCTAATTCTTGGCCTGCTGAAACCAGAGCACAATCTGAAGCAATTTTGGCTGCTATGAATTGTGCTCTGGTTTCAAATGGTCAGGAATTAGAACACTCAGGATTTGCTCTAATTCTAGGTCTGTAGAAAGCAGAGAACCTACTCGAGCAGTTTTGGCTGCTCTAGATTGTGCTTCGGTTTCATTGGATCAAGAATTGGAGCATTCTAAATTATTTATTTTATTTCTTAGACTGCTGAAAACAGAGCACATTCTGGAGCAAATTTGGCTGCTTTGAATTGTGCTCTGGTTTCAGTGGGTCAGGAATTAGGATATTGAAAATCGTTTGCTCTAGTTCATGGTATACTGAAACCAGAGCAAATTCTGAAGCAGTTTTGGATGCTCTAGATTGTGTTTCGGTTTCATTGGGTCAAGAATTAGAACATTCTAATGTATTTGTTTTATTTATTGGCCTGCTGAAACCAGATCACATCCTGGAGCAAATTTGACTGCTCTGGATTGTGCTTTGTTTCAATGGGTCAAGAATTAGAGCATTTTGAGTGTTTTCTTAATTCTAAGTTTGCTGAAAAGCGAGCACATTCTGGAGCAATAAAGGGACTAGATTGTGATTTGATGTCAGTGGATCAAGAATTGGAGCAAGTATTCAGAATGCTCTGATTTTTGGCCTGCTTAAACCATAGTGCATTCTGGAGCACTGGTGCTTTGGATTTTGCTGTGGGTAGTGTGATTTCAGTAGTTTAAAAATTAGACCAATGTTCTGCTTCTTGATCTACTGAAATCAAAGCAAATTCTAAAGGCCACGAATTGTTTTAATTTACTCAAGGATAGCCATTAATTAAAGTTTTTTATTTTCTTTTTATCATTTCTTGAAATTTTTTGTTTTATCCGTAATTTCTTTATAAATTGTCAATGTATAGCTATTTAGTGGCATCATCTATGTTTTATGTTCTATGTTTGTGAATTTGATCTGAGGTGTAGAGTTCACCCCGTGCTAAGGAAAGTTTAATTACAAATAGAACTTGATCTATTTAGATGCAGAAAATTCGTACAAGTAGTTAGAATGTTTGAAGTAGCTAATAAATGTTATCCCAGCGTTAATCAACCTTAGTAAACGGGTCAAGTTCACCAAAGTTCCACACAAGAATTCCACGCTCGCTTCAAAATTACGTGCTGGATACACTGACCATCCTTAAAATTCTTTGTCTTACTAACCTGTGGACATTCTCCACAGGACTTCATTGCATTACACATTTATCCTTTATGTATTTTACAATACATGGTGTAACAGAAATAAATTCATTAAATTTTAATCCCTTATAGAACACGTTGAGAGCTACAATATTTATTAGCAACTTTATTCTCGAAAATACAATATTTGTAACATTTTTTTTCCAGGTATTTTCATAATAGTTTGATCCAGTAACAAAAACATTGAAACTATTTTTGTTGTTAAATGTGAGTTGTCAAACTTTTACAAATAAATGGATAAATAATTATTATTAAAATTATAATCTGTAAAAATGTCTGTCTTTACAAATATCGAGTACATGTTCATAGTTAGCCTGTGTGCAATGTGACGTTTCGAAACATCAGTCAGTTTTACAATTAAAACTAGAAAATTAATACAATTTTAGAAAAAAATTTGAAGAATTTTAATTTACTGACTCGAAGGTTTACAAAATAAGTTACTACTATTGAAGAGTAATTTATAGTTAAACTTCTTCATATTCGAATTTGTATCAAAAAATGCTTTTATACATTTATTATAATTTTTTTTAAATGTAATTTGTAATAAATATTGAAGAATTCTATCTGTGGCTAAATTTAATGTATTTATTTCTGTTACACTCTGTATTTTGCAACAAGAAATAACATATTCGTGCAAATCATTTATATAAATTTATATTTTATAAAATAAATATAGACATTGCAGAATTAGTTTGTATTTTTCCTTAGGTACATATTTTCTATTATGATTTCTATACGAATATACATTTAATGATTTTCAAATACAGTTGATGTTTGTAATATGAAAAGAACAAGTTATGAAATAATTGGAATAGGATGTGTGTTTGAGGATTTACTTCCTAGTTTCTGTTAGTAATTCCGATTGCCTTTGGATCACTGATAAAGGGAGCGTAATTGAAAATGATCTGTCCTAATCAGAGAAATGGTATTACTACTGTAATCCAAATTCGGAATTGATATCATGGCCGTATTATCTCAAATTCTTAGTATTCTCCTCACTAACACAACTAACATTATCATGACTAGCGAAATATAATAATAGTTTACCAATAATAGAATCCATTTACCGATTTATTAAAATTTGATCACATTTTTTATTTATTCATTTCATAAAGTTCTTGTCAATCTTTATAATAAATGTTCTTTAAAAACACATAATTTTAAGATATAAATTTGTGTCCATTATTTACTTGTATATCTTCATCATTTTTATTTTCTTACAAGTTGTTATGACTTTTGTATCTTGTTGTTGGTGAACTTAAAAATGATTGGAGCTCCCAACAATCTCATTAAGAAGCTAAATTCTCTCGTTTATGCGTCAAAATGCAGTTTAAAACTTTCCGACTTAAAAACTTAATTTTAAAGTTAAACACAACAATTACTGTGCTCCACATATAACTTTTAGAATGAAAAATGTTTATGAAATTAGTATTATTTTCATAATTACTCTACTGGTAGGACAGTTATTTTCTAAAACACTTGATTGACAAGGGTAACCAAATAATAAATATTATTAGTCATTTAGGATTTAAGTTGCTTATGTATGTATGGCGCGAAAACAATATTATTGTATTTATTGTTCCAATTTAAATATTAAATAAAATTTCTGCAATATATCTATCGGGTCCAGTAATAAAACATTTGACTAATAAAATTGTAATAATAGTATTGCTATAATTTTTTCATTATTTGCTTTAATATGTAACATAATACTATACAGAACATAGAACATAGGTCTTGTACTAATTTCATTCAAAAATAAATAGTCATTTCAGGAACTAAAATAGTTATTTGTGTATCAAGGTTCTAAAAGTAATCTTTTTGGGCCGAAACCGAAGTTTGCAGCCGAGGCAAAGCCGAGGCTACAAATCAGATGAGGCCCAAAAAGAACTTTTAGCCGAGGTGCACACAACATTTTTTAGACGATTTCAATAAGAAATTATGAATTTTCATTCAAAATCAATTTTTGACATCTGTCAAAATTTACTTTACGGCCGCATTTACTTTACGGCCGCATTTACCTTACGGCCGCATTTACTTTACGGCCGCTATTTTTACTCGTAAATTCATTACTTTTTCATTAATATTTGTAAAGGAATAGTTAAAATTTTACTTACATTTGTTATTATATTCTAAAATAATTAAGTACATTAATATGAACTATGTAAATCAATAATGAACAAACAAGCGACCAAAAATTTTGATTTTGACAGATGTCAAATAAAAATTGATACTTTAAGGTTGCCAGCAGATACGAAAAACAACAATTTATGTACCAGCCACCTAAAAAAATATTTCTTATAGTATAATGAGATCGTTTATAATGTTTATATCAATACAAATTCGCGATAATGCAGTTTACCCATCCAGTAATAGGTAATACGCAGTTTCAGAATAAACTAGAGAAATGTGGAGAATGAAAAGCCAAACTATAACCACAAAATCTGTGCGGTTTCAAGAATATCTTATCTCTAAACATGCGATATGAAACGAAATGTAAATTTTAATTTCAATATTCCATGAAGTCGGTAAATCAAATCCCGTGATCTAGAAAGCTGGGTTCCCGCAAATAACAATGGCCTACGCGATTTGGTTACTTCATGGCTACCCAGGATCTTAGCTGCATTTACATATCTTTTGTCTAAGAGATATTGCCTTCTTAAGAATTTTATCTCCACAATAAATGAAATGAAATTTTGTAATTGGAATTTTAAAATTAAATCTTGCACGGGCATTCTTATAAAAGTTTTATGGGAAGTTTACTAACAATTTAAAGAGTTTATGGGGTCAAAATCTTCAAGCATTAACTATTAACCTAAAATATTACGAAATAAATGTCAGTAAAATAAAATTATCTTGCACAATTTTATTTGTTTTGTAAAAATTTTATTAGTAATCGAATAATAAATTTATAAAATTGGCGTACTGTCATTTTTGTTTATTTTATAAATTTCATCAAAATATGAAAAATTAATCTTTTTGAAATACATTCTTGTACTTATTCAAACGGAAGTTGAAAAATATTGTATGAAACACATAAGGAAATTTAAAGGTTACTTAACTTCTGCTTTATCCCGTATTTTTTTAATGAAACGAGTGAATTGTTTATTTATCCATGTGAACCGAAAATGTTTTTGACATAAAAACCTATAGTGTATAAAATTTTAAGTTCTAATTAATGTTTCTTTAATAAATTAAAAGTGACATCGGCGCAAAAAATCTTGTGTATCACACGCCCAGAAACTCTTTTGCGAGATCTCGCATTATTTGCAAACCTCGCTTTCAGCTCGGCCTGTCAAAATAAACTCGTTTTTCACAAAAGTTTAGTTTCTGGGCTAGTGATACAAATAACTATTCCATGTAAATTTCATCAAACATTGTTCTCCCGGAAAACCCCATTAATAAAAATTTATATTTTATTATTCTTGATAGAATTCTGCGCCGAAAGTAAAATATTTTTTATCAAACTGAAACTGAATATTTTTTGGCAAATTACATACGGCAGTTTCCAAATCTATAATTTGGTATAAATTGGGAAATGACAGAGGATGTTCTTCTGTTGGATATAGTTTTTCCTCTGAGTATTCTGCTCGCTCCTTGCAGTATTGATTGGTGATTTTTGTAAGGAAACTAGCTGCATTGTTTGTGAAATACTGAAAAGTATTTTCGACAATAAAATTGGGTTATACTGAACAGAATGTTCAATTTTATAAAATGGGACATGGGCCTGAATATCTGCAAGGATTTACAGTGACTACCAATAGCCGGAAGGAAGGTTTGATAAGGAAAAGTCACTAGGATTATCCTAGTATGATATCAATCATATTTTACTAGATATGTATTTCTGTATTTATATTTTTTTAAAACATTGTACCATAAATAAGATACGATTTTATGCATGTAGAGAAAAAAGGAAAAAAAATGTGTGTGTTTTATCTATTTTTTACGAAAGATTTCTCTAAAATAATTTGCATCTTTTGATCATATTTTAATACCATGTGTCACCCTAGTGAAGACTGATTTAGTACCTTCTTTTTAATAAGCACCCAGTCGAATAAAACCAATCCTGTACCTATAGAAAAAAATCTTATATGTCCAACACATTACCTCCCGCCACTGTTGTAATATATTCTGTATGTATAAGTTTTTCAGTACATTCAATTTGTAGTTTTAAAATTAGATTGTTATTACAGTTCAGAATATTTTTAATTAATTTCATACCTAAAATTTCCTTCATAACATTTGTATGACCAAAAAAAGAACTATTTTGGGTGTTACTAAAACCGGAACCGAACTTACCTTGATTCACGCATACAAATATATTCCTCATATATTTCTTCCACCTTTTTAAATGTAAGTACAAAACTACTTCTTATTTATTTATTTTATCTCTTAACATTGACAACATATGTCAAGTTTTGTGAAGCTGTGAATAACTCATTTGTTTTATAGAAATTCCTCAGCCTAAACGATATGTAAAATTATTATAATTTATATATTTCTTCTGTTTAGCTAGAAGTTTTATATAAACGTAATTATGCAGATCGATAGAAAATTAAAAAAAAATTATATTTAATAATAACGTAATTTGGGAAAAAATTGTATTTAGAGGTATTTTTTTTAGGAAAAACGGTTAAATGTACTACTTCCGGTTTATGTTTACTAGTTTTTTTTAATTCACCTTCACTAGGGAGATTGCTTTGCCTCACCCTGTATTATAACAGAATATTTATTTTTAAATAGCATTTATTTTTTATTTGGTATACATATTTCAATATGAAAGTGAGCAATTTCTAGACACATTATAATACATTCATATTTGGGTATTCATTACACTATGGTATGGTAATTAGGTAATTGGTTAGCTAAATAATTTATGGTCTAGTTTAGAATTCAAATAGTACACTGTCCTCAATACAATCATACCCCATTGTAATTATTATACGATCACTGTATGATATTAACTGAATAATATTTTAATGTGCATTTCAAATAGCACGCTACACTATAAATTGTTTACATTCGAATGGTATATGGCCTTAGTAAGTTAATACTTCAAGTGCAACATATTTGTTTTTAATATAAAAAAAAACAACTGTCAAAGCAGCAATAAAAACATGAGGCGAAAAAAATATTTTTTTTGTACAATTTTTAAAATTAAATTGGTTGCAAAAATGAAGTAATCTGTATTAAAGAAATTATAACGATACATTTAGTATTTTCTGACTTAGTTATTAGCCGGACAGTTTTATTTTGGTACCTGAAACTGTTTTTCCATGTTAACGGGGTTAACTACTAGCCTTTGAAATATGCCAAAATGCTATTTAGTCATAATACTTAACATTTTCAAAATAAATAAAACATTGTCAAAATTGTTGAAACTACGTACTATGTCTTTCTAATGATGGATTTTTAAATTTTTGTTCAGTTTTATTATTTTATTTATTTAAAGATTGCTTATATTAGGTGTACTGTGCTACGTGTTTACAACAATATTTTAAAAATTTGTTATTAGAGAGACAAAGTTTTATCATTTTATTTATTAATTGTCTTCATTAAAAATTTTTGTACTTTGATTTCATAATGGATGGTCATAGTACTGCTTTATGGATTATTTATTTATTTGTCTATTTAATAATTGTGTCATCGTATGTTAAGTTGTCCAAATCATATTCGTTAATATTAATAAATAAAATTAATTAATACAAATAAGGTATGACACTGCAATGAAACTTTTGTTTTCCGAAAGTACCTTGATTACAAAAAATAGAAAATTTCATGTTAATTATAGAACTTCAACCTCTTTTATTTTGGTAACTCAAAATGATCTCAGGAATAAGCTGTTAAAGTTTGTTACACTAGTCCTGGAACATCCTGTATATTTATATTTATTTTATTTAGTAATGAATTTTTTCTCAGTACACCACTGTTCCTTTTCAGTGTACATTTTGTCAATGAACGTAGAGCTTAAAATCTTGTGCTTGCTACTTGGTAACCAAACACTGGATTCTATTCTTACTAGATCTACAACTACAAGTACACTAGACTTGTTTTGTTCTATTACGTTTCTTTCCAATTCTACTACTCTATTATTTGCATACTTTGCATGTGGTTCCCAGAACCACTTATTGTTAGTAAAATATTAAATGTATGAGTCGTATTTACAATTGAATATATGTAATTTCAATTCTATTTTTGTATTCGAATAAATATATTTTTAGTAATAATATGTTGTTTGCAATGTTTATTTGTGTGTGGGATATAAACAAATTGAAAATCAAATATATAATAGGATAGGATAAATTTTACATTCACCATATACGATATATATTTTTTAAAATCCCGTTTTTCTTTTTTTTTTTTAATTTTGAATAATGTAAGGAAGTGACTGTTCACTTTAACAATCTAACATATGTACAAGAAAATAGAATTTTAATACCATCGTAGGAAGTGTAGTTTACTTAGATTATCAAGGATTTCAAACAGATACAACATAAATTGATGTATGATAAGGGATTTGAAGTTTTAGATTTAATAGAATAACTTTATTTTGTATCCATTTTCTCAATTTTCTCTATACAATAATAGACGAACCTAGTTAATAAATGGAATAATAATATAACAAAATATTTAGATAATTTTATAATTCTAATGATGGTTTACGAGTATAGTAAATGTTGTTGTTTTATAAATACAACTGATTTTTAAATTTTATTTTATGAATATATTTTATATTTTCTTTCAACTTTTTCTACAGTTTCACGTCCCTCCATTAGATAGGCCAGTTTTCGAATTTCGAAAATAATAATAAGTAAATCTGCAGAACAAATGCGTCTCATATACACAGATAATAAAAATGTTTGTTTGATTTGGAGCAGAATTGTCAAGAACAAAAACTATTTGTCGGAACGTTGTGGAAACACAAACGCATAACTTATAATGAATATGATACTCCCGTCAATGAAAATGAAGTTTTGAAACAATTTGGTGATGATATTTACTCATTAGAAAATAAATTATTAACAATAATAATAACCCTACTTGCAGGTATGACTTTCGCAATTTAAGTAGTAATAGTGAACACTTCTAATTGGAAGTAGGAATTGCAAATTGAAAGTGCAAATTGAAATTACTAATTACGTGGTTCTGAACGCAGCTTTACATTATTTGTCATTAAATTATCTCGCCAAATTACACTGTACCATTTCATTTTCTTCAGATAAATTTCAGTTTAACAACTCGGACTTGTAACCTGACAGCAATTTGTTTCGAAAACTGTTTAAAAAATAAATTCAGTCCACCTACGATGTCGTGATTTTATTACAACAGTTCTCTTGTCAAATTGCTAGGTAATAAGATTCGTGATTCAATTCATCTGACAAAATAAAAAGCTCTTATTTAATTACACTTGATAATTACTTTATAGTCCAGGTGAAATTACGTATTATGCGAGGTCAGTGTCAATATAGAAGACACGTCCAGAAAGTAAGAGTACTGTGCCTCTGACGCACAAAGGGAAATGTTTTTCACAAAGTTGGCAGCACTATTTGTAGTATGTCTTTTGTCTCATTCAGTAGAAAACTGATGTGGTGCCGTTTTTAAATGAGCGTCTCGATTCCGAAAAATATTTTGCTTTTTCGATTTTTAGAAAATTGAATATACTAACTTTCTGGACTTGCGTCTTACCTTATACATCGTGTCTGTTAGGCTAACCAGTTGGATATCGAGAACCGTAAGAGATACGAAGTCGGTTAAATTAGGGCAAAGTAGTTATGAGCAAAAAACTGATTTTGGCCAATTTACTTTTTCACTTATAACTTGATGATCCCAATGGTTAGTGTCTTAAAACGGACACCTGTATAACACCTTATTGGCAATGTTTCTTTTAGACCTTTTTACTAAAAGGAGTATATTCTTGTTGATGTTACAATTTTTTTCTTTATATCCGAGGTTACTTATTGTCTGACTATTTAATAACGACTCTAATAGCATATGCCACAGATTTTGACCTTTTTTGCTTCCTTTAAAAAGTGTACGAAGTATGTATTGTAATCGCGAAAAATTTCAGTTTTCAGATTTCAGCGGAAATATCCGTTTTGACCATCCCTAAATCCATTTTCGTTAAATTTAGCGTGATGTCTGTACGTCTGTACGTACGTATGTGCTATGAATGTATCTCGAATAACTCAAAAATGATTATCCTGACTGCTAAAACATTTAGTGGCGTACCTCCCTTTTTTATTGCATTTGGCAGAGCAAAAAGGGCGCTTTACTCAACAAGTTTTTTGAATTTCCCGCATAACTCAAAATCTATTAGTCGTAAAATGTTGAAATTGTGTATGTGGAACTGTTATAATATCTTGTTGCGCACCTCTCTTTTTTATTGCAATTGGCAGTGTTAAAAGCATGTTACTAGAAGGGTTTTTTTAATTTGATAAGCTGTAGAATGTTGAAATTTTATATGGGTGACTCTTATAATATCTAGTTATACATTTCTTTTTTATTTAATAGTCAAGTGGTGACCACACCAATTTTTTTTATAATTCTTACAATAATTATAAGTAATTGAATCGATTTCATATTAAACAATAATAGCCAGATTCCACAACACAGGCTTAAATATGTTGAATTTAGTTTTTAATTTTATTGTATTATTGTATTAATTGGCTATACCAGTTTTCATTTTTTGTTGTTAAAAAAAAGTTAAAGTATAATTGTCTGTATTACTTTCACAAGTATTTAGGTTGAGGTTATGCCTATTTAAATTTCAAATTGTTTTAATTCTGGAAGTTTCCAACTTTTCTTGCGTTAATTTCAATCAAAGTTGACGCCAATGAGACAAGAAAAACCGCTGCATTTTTTGTCGCGCAAGGAAATGGGCGCGATTTAAAATTCATCGTCGAGTTAAAATTACGTTTTCAATTTCCGCTCATCTGATTTAATTCTCGCAGCAGCAAACAATATTGTCCTAGGCTAGAGACTAGACGCGGCCAAACAATGGCTCTATGCAATATCGATGCAGTTAAATAGATTCTTATACATTATTAACTTCTTCTACGTGCTCGGAGATCGATAAGTAAAGTCTAAAGTTTTAACACGAGAAAGGCTTTATGGGGAAATAACAATTAGATGCAAGGTTTAATGAACAAGTAAATTGATAAACAAATACTAATTCATTACTGAGATTTGTGATCTGGTAGATAAACTCTGCTTCAAAATAAAATGGACGAGATACTTAAGAGACCATACATTTGAATACTTTATGTTAATTCAGTTATTGAAAATTTTTATTTTTCTGCTGCTGATTGGTTGAAAAATAGTGTATTGTGCAACAAGTGCAGAAAGTCGCCTATTTCCCACGAGATGTGGAAGACGAAGTCGAGTGCTGGAATCACATAAGGTGGGAAATAGATGATTCTGCATGAGTGGCACACTATATTTTTTTAACGACTGCACAGCTAAACGTTTCCTAACAAAAAACATGCACGACAGCTTTTTGACATAAGAAACAAAACGGCGCACGTAACCTCACAAAGAGTACCTTTACGCATGCGTAATGTTGGCAATTATTGTGAGAAATGGTTTCTCACACTTAAACCTGCGATTGTTGTAAATACGCTAATTTCAACCTTTTTATAGTGTGAGAAAAATGCCACTTTCCGTAGTGATCGTACGAAAATTAATTTTTTTGCTTATTTAAATAGTCTTGAAAATTAGAAATTGTTTGCTAATTTAACCAACTTCGCACCTCGAGATAGGAATAGTGTACGAATTAAAATCCTTTATATAAAATATAAGTGATTAAATATTTTATTTTAAGAAGTTGTTAGAATGTTTTTGATGTTCTGATAACTCGAGTTCGAGTCCCATTATGACCCCTTTGGTGCACTCTTCACGATAGATAGAGTCTCCAGAAAGTGATATCCTCTAAACTTCTTGCAATGTATAATTTATATCATTCTTGAAATCTGCAATAAAGGAGATTGGTATATCCAGTAGTGGCAAATATTTTATGTTATAGTTGTGAATAAAGTATATAGTATTATTATTCGCATGTAATGGCTATTACTCATTCGAATGATTTACAACACTCTCTCATGTTGGCAAACTTCTTTCTAATAAGTAATAGCAAACATTACATGTTCATTGGATAATATACTATTATTGATAATTTACAATCGAATCTTTTGCTTCTATAATCGCTTTACACTTCTGTCCACCATCGCCGTCTACCTTTACTCTGTACTATTCTGCTTTTACCCTGATTTTTTTTTCCTTCTAATTCCTAGTCTTATCGAAGAGTGGGTTACAAATTGGTGGCAGCGGTACTGTAAGCGGTGTTATTGGTCTTTGCAGGATATGCTACAAATTGGTGGCATTTTGCTCTTCGAAAAGTGGGTCTCAGATTTTCTGTAGAAGAACAGAAAATTAGAAAGAAAATTTGGTTGTGGTTCACGCTTCGATTCAAATAAAGTGGTATGTGAGATCTGTGGTTCAAATTCCAGCGTTGTCAGTTTTACTTAAACAAAAATATCGTTGTGAACCTATATTAAGCTGTAGGTCTTTTGCAAGTAAAACTTGTTAAGAAACAAGTCTCTTCGGTAATTGATGTCTGTTCCATCTAGGAATATTGTGCCATAGATGATAATGTTAATATTTATTACCAGGGCATGTAACCGAAAAAAATACTGGTTAACGGTTAACCCTTATAGAAAACGTTATAATAATAACGGTTTTAGTTCGAAAACCGGTTTTTGAAAATTAGAAACCGGTTTAAACCGGTTAATATATCGGTTAAAAAAATAATTAAATTAATTAAAAGAAATTAATTATAAAAAATTGATTAAAAAAAATTACAGAATAATTAATTTAAAAAAATAATAAAAAAATACCATCTGAGAAAAATATAACAATTTAAAAAAAGCAAATTAATCAATGAATATTCACAAAAATTCCCGTAATATCTTCAGAAAAACGCAGGTCACTTTTCAATTTTAAACTTGCCTGTGTTGACAAAGGCCCTTATATATTTGGGACTTTTTAAGTAACCTTAACGGCCAAAGAAACTACCTACATTTATGACTCTCCAATAAAATGTTAATTGTAAAACCTGTCATGACTCATGTTCAAATACAAATAGAAAACACAGATATAAAAAAAATATTAAAATTTTTTGTCGCTAAATGATATTAAAATAAAGGTTAAAGTTCGCTAAAACCGGTTTATTTTTTTTCTTGGTTAACGGTTACCGGTATTTTCGGCCTGAAAAATATCGGTTAAAATTACGGTTAAAGTTCGCAATTTTCGTTGAAAATATCGGTTACCGGTTTTTATTAACCGGTTACATGCTCTGATTTTAAGACTATATCTTTAATAGTTTTTGAGTTACAAGCTTATAAAACTTAATTTTATTAATTTTGCATGTTGTTTTATTTTGGTAAACCTGTTCCGTACAAGTTAAAGTAAAAATATAAAAAATGTGTCATAAAAAAAACAGAGAAATCCATTAAAAAAATTCAAAAAAGCTTTTAGTTTAGTACTTACTTTAAAGTCAAATGTAGGCGATGTCTCTGTTTCAAACTTGGAAAAGTAAGAAACGAGCTTTTTCCAAAGCTTCTACTTTTAAGCTCACATAATTCTGTATAATGTTCATACCTATTATTGGAATAACAGTCTTCACAAATAAACCCTCCTTTTTTAAGGGGAGTGCAAGTTGAACCACTCTTACAAATATCTCTTTTACATGCGTCTTTAGTTAAAGTTATGTCACAATTTGAACCGGTAAAACCAGCAGTACAAACACAGGAATAACCAAACCACCTTCTTTCCGAAAACAAGTTAAACCTTGTTGAACTATTTTAAGTGTTAAAATATTTCAGAAACAAAATTTAGAAGGTGATTTTATCTCTAAAGAATAATTGTGAACTGCTTTATGTCAAGAAAATGAATATTATGACAGAACATTCCTTAATATCGACAGTAAAGCTCTTATGTCGTCCCATTTTCCAAATTGATTAGATTTTTATGTATCACATTATACAATTCTTTATATATTGCATTAGCTGAGCCATAAAAATGCAAGAAAAAATATAAAGTAACATGAATATTATAGAGAAATCTCCAAGGAATCGATTAGTGCAAGAATTTTTGTTATAGCTCAACTTGTTTTTGAGATACGCGGCCATAAACTTAAAATTTGAAAATTGTATGTGCCAAATTGTACAATTTTTTATATATTTCATCGGCTGTGGCATAAAAATGAAAGAAGAAAAAAAATGTGTATCTTATAGAAAAAAACCCCAAGGAATCGATTGGTGTAAGAATTTTTATTGTATCTCAACTAACTTACGAGTTACAAGCCTGTAAAGACAAAACTCATTTCCAAAAAATGTTTTGACCGCCACAAGGATTCTATTTTAGATATTCAAAAAGTGATATAAATATATAAAAAGTAAATAAAAATAGCCAGGAACATTTTTTTATTTTACGACCGCCACACGTATTCAAATTCTTACCTGAAAGTCTTTTAAAACAGGGGCATTGTCATTTACGTCTGTGACAATAACTTCAACATGAACATCGCTTCTTAGAGGAGGATTGGCTGCTCTAACTCTTAAATCATATTTTTTCTTACAGTTCTTTCTTGTAACTTGTGTAAAACAAATGAAAACATTTATGAATTAGAAAAACTAAGGAACAAACAAATGAAATCTTTCAAATGAGAATACAATTCCCATGCTTAGTTTTTATTTATACGTCCCTGTTGTAGACTTCGATTTGAGTACATAACAAAAAATAGTAAGTAGTTTATTTACATTAGTTTTTCTGTTATTATATTTTGTGCTATTCTTATATTTGACCTTTCAAATTAATATCATTAATGATCTTTTATTTTCTTCAGATTGTAATTTCGATTAGATTTTATTCCTACATTATAATCTCAATTAAATGGAATATAATTTCATATCTAAATCGAATCCTTGCATATGTAGTTTGCAGTCGGATTCCTGAATCTCGCATTCTGTGACAAATGAATTACTGTTTCTGTAAAATAACATTAATAATTTAAACATTTCATAATTAAATTGGAAATATGTAAATACGTACCTCATAAAATAAGTGTTATTATATCGATATTAAGTAGCAGGGTAACTTTTCCAATATAAACTTTTACGCACACCAGATTTGGAAATATCGGGTAAACAATACAAAGCCCTATTAAATAAAATTGTTTGTTATCAAATAAAATGTTTTCCAACACTCAATAAACTTTTATGACACAAAAAATCTTTTAGAAAGGATAAATGTCATGATTACAATATATTTAATATAGGTTTCATATGTTGCAGATTATACAGAGAAATAATACATGTTTCTAAAAATAATAAATTGTTTGAGGTTTAAAAATAAGATAATAAATACTTTTTATCACAAACGGAAATATAGAATACGGTATTCTTTTTTTTATTTATACAGAAATTGTTTCTTTAATAAATACTGACAGAAATAAAATATTATTCAATGGTTCATTAATAAATAATAACAGAAATAAAATGTTATTCTTTAGGCAGATAATATTCAATGAAATTCCCTAATGATTTTGCTTTATGAATCAAATAAAAATAGAACATTTTGTATGTTTATTTAAATTTTAATAATAAAATTTATGTACATCTGAGTAATTTTGTTGGTATTTTAATTATTTTTACATGTTTTTGTGTCAAAATAAAACCCTATTTATATAGTAGTCAGACATATACTTTGCCTAAAAAAGGATGCTACAGTGAAAGTTGCACTTAACGTTCGTTAAGGGACTTGAAAATACGACGTTCCACTCGACTGGATGGTATATACGGGTGTAACAAAATTTGTATTTTTAATCAGAAAAGAAATAGACAAAATTTAATAGAAAATACTACAACAAACAATTATTTGTAGGAAATAGTTATTTTTGTATTAAATGCGTGTACTTTGTGTGTTTAGTGTACCAGATGCCCAGTCAAAAAAGTCAATCAAACGCATTAAAATCATTTTTTGCACAAAATATAAACAATATTTTTTCTACAACCAATTTGCATCATTAATTATAATATTTTTATTTATTGTTTATTATATTTTCTAAAGTATTGTTGAAGTTGGAAATATATTTATAATAGATAATATATTTTATATATTAAGAGTTGTAAAATGCATATTAACGTAAGAAGTGGAAAAATTATACAAGTTCATAATAGCTTTACAACTCGAATTATGTTCTATATTTTTTCTACGACCACTATTTGACTTTTTTGATCACATCACGATTACACAATACACTGAAATAATTGATATATCACAAGATATAGTGTCAACTACAGAAAACTGTCAACCTCTAAATAATAAATTGAAACAGTTTACAACCCAATAAAACAATGCTATGCAGAACGTTTCTTGCTAATTTTTTCATTAGTGGTGATGTTTTAAATTAATTGTAATTAATTTTGTCTTATTTATACTGCTAATAAAATTTTGATAAATAAAAAATTTCCTAACTGTGCGATGGTGTACTTTACACACTGTCTTCCGTAATGTAATACTTAGATAACCTATAGGTTGTACAATAATACTATTTATATTAGTGATCGTAGAAAAATATTATTACCTATTTGCGATAAAGTAGAGCACATCCAACAATGGGTAATACGCACTAAGCGATATTTTTTACTTTAAGATTGATTTACGATAAAGTATAAAATCCTTGACCTTGGCAAGTTTAATTTTTTGTGAGTAGTAAACGAAATGAACAATTCGGAAAGTAAATGTATTTAGTACACTGGGTTGATTTTAGAGTCATTAGAAGACACAATGCGTTATGAGCTGCGTAAAGTTTAATATAACATAAAGGCCAGAGTGTAATGCGTCTGTTAGTATTTAGCTAGTGACAAAGATCAGCGGCGTCCGTTCATTGTGGTGTACTTACAGGATTATACGGGTTCGTCCTTTTCAATTTTTAACGCTGTTTGAAAGGGACGCGATACGGGTGTCCTTTAATGAATGCAATATTTAATATTGGCCTTATTACCAACTGTTTGCACAACGATTTGTTTGCTTATTGTTTTTTAATCCTTTTCGTTTAGCACTAATTTCACCGGTAATGATCTTTATACGCATTTTCTATTACCATGAAATTACACACAATTTTCCATGTTGAATATGTCCCCATTTCATTTTATTAACAAAAATTTTTATAGCGCCATTGTTCCACGACACAGTAAATTTAAATCTTCAATAAAAATTAATTAATTTTGTTATTTTTAAATAGTTAAAGGATATGTTATAGGATAATTTAATATCTAAAATCATATTTTCGTAACTTATTGCTTCCCAAATTATATATTTTAAGTAAACAATGCTTCAAATAACAATTGTGGAGTATAAAAATTAATGAGTAAAAATAATTTTACGTTTCTTGTAACCTCAAAAATAAGGTATGAAAATAATGTAGATCTTATATCACTACTTACAGACTTGCCTATATTGTACATGATAAATTTTTTGCCAAACATACAAGGATGGATATTGTTATGATTCGATTTGTCGGATGACAAATAATAAAACTCAATAAACGCTGAACTACAGATATACTATTTCCATCTCTTTCTGAAGGCGGAAGTAGAATTAAATGTCAAATTTAAATTAATCAGGACATCTGACATTGTACGCAATTGTCGAATTGTTTTGTACATACTTTGGAAGAATTATGAATTTATGAATCAGGTGTAGAGCTTCAACCTAACTTGCTTTTCTGAAGGAATCTTTCGGAAAGCTAAAAGAGAAAATTTGTAACTTCAGAAACGTGCTACTTTAAACAGTAAATAATAAAGGTATTAATAATATTCACCCATGAAATGATAATTTTGATTCTTTTGTTTATCTACTCGAACAAACAATGCAACTATTAATCATTCTTTTAGAATAATTTTTGAAATATACATATATGACGATGACATAAAAAAATATGTTTGACATGAAGTGTCATTAACATTTGCAATAATAGATGTACCTATATATTTGAGTTGGTAATGCAAGCAAATTAGGCATGTGCATTAAATACTGCTGCCCCATAGATATAACAAATAGGGGAATATGTTTATTTTTTTATGTTTGACCAAAATCTGGTCTGTCTTACGTATCTAGTGATAGTTATGGAATTGAGATAAAAATTAACAAATGTTTAACGGTTTATCCCTCAACTTAGTTGCGTTAGTTTGTTTTTATTGTTGAAGTGAAAAATAGTCCATAAATTTATTTTAAATTCAAAAAATAGAACTTGACGAAACAGTAATTACGGTTCAACTAAAATGGCAAAAATAGTCTAGGTATATAAAAAAATGTTTTTTAATTGTTAGCGTGAATGTTTACTTCCTTATTGATGCATTATTTCAATAGATTATATGTTTATTATAATATTCAGAATCCAGATGTTGACGGGATTATAGATTATAGAAATTTATTTATTTAAATATAAGGAGGCGAAAGAGTAGATTTCTACCTCTACCTCAATGTTGATATAGTTTAGTCTTTGTTAAGTTATAGTTTTTGGTCAATCAGATGTCTGACACTGTCAGAAGTAAAGTTTAGTTTCTAATAGTTTTTAGTTCAGTTTAGGCGTCTGAAATGTATTATACGCACTTTAGGCTAGAGCTACTAGTTTTAAAAGTGGGTGGATTTATCTGTAAACAGATCCGTAAAGTTATATTAAAAGGTTAGATATAAATTGTTAATAATCTAATAAATTTAATGTTAAGTAGAAATATGTGTACATCCATTTCTCTTAAGTTTCTATTGTGTCTGGTCATCTGGTCATCATCAGCATTAATTAATCAATAAAGTAAGGTATCGTCGTACTGACAAGAAATCTCGAGAAGCAAATACGTTGGATGCGTTTGTAGCCTTTCTGGATAAAACTGAAGATATGTTTTTAAAGTAATCTGCTAATTTCGTTGAGCATTACATTAAACTAATTGAACTTATTAGTCAAAATTTTGTTAAAAACAACAGATTTTCGATTTTGTTTCCAAAGCACACTTAACCAAAATTTTTATTTTAATATGCATGTGTTTTATGTCATTGGAAAGAGAAAAAATCTCTTTTTAACAGTATTAAAGACAACTGTTATCCCCATATTGAAAAAAAAAAGTTAGTATGAATTTCTCGAAAAGTTTTGAGGTCCGCTGCCAATTCCTGGTAAAAAAATGTCTGTAGAATGTGTAAACTAGAAACTTGTATGAATTGAAACAAGAAAGTTATAAGTCAAAAAGTAAAGTAGCCAAAATCAGTTTTTTGCTTATATCTAGTGAATGAAATGACCAACTAATTTTCCTCAACTTTGTCCTAATTTAATCTACTTCGTATCTTTTCGGTGCTCGATCCCAATGGTTACCTTGTTAAAACGGACACCGTGTGTCCGCTTCTGCCTTCTTTCTGATATTATTTTGAATATATCTGTTTGTCTCCACAAAGCTGTACAGTTGATATTAGTCTAATTGCGACGCCACCTCAAAGCAACTCAAAACAAACGAAAAGCACATGACACAAGTCAACTTTAGACTGGTCGCTAAATGAAAAGCAGCATTATATCAACCTGTCCATATTAGTGAAGTGAATATGAATCGGCCTAAGAGTGGCCGATGGTCCAGGACCAGTTTAAGGAAATTCCTGGATATTTTTCCGGGAAATAAAAATATTGCAACAGGAAATTCCCAGTAACCCATCACCGTGTGTGCACTTCTGCCCTCTTTCTGATATTATTTTGAATATAGCTCCTTGTTTCTACAAAGCTGTAGAGTTGATGCCATGATGCCAACTCGAAGCGCTACAAAATAAACGAAAATCACATTATACAAGTCAACTGTCGACTTTGATCACTAAAAAGCACCATTGTACCAAACTGTCCATATTACTGAAATAAGTATGATAGTTAGTATGAATTTCTCGAAAATTTTTCACATAATACATAATTGAAATGGCCAACTAATACGGCAACTTTTCTCTAATTTAATCGACTTCGTATCTTTTACGATTCTCGATCTCAATGGTTAGCCTGTTAAAATGGACACCGTATCCACTTATGCCCTCATTCTAATATTATTTTGAATTTAGCTTTTTGTAGAGTTGATATGTCTACTTGTGACGCCACCTCAAAGCGCCACAAAACAAACGAAAAGCACACATGACACAAGTCAACTGTCTTAGCTCTCTAAATGTAAATCTTTGGTTACTAAAAACCACCATTATACCAAACTGTCCATATACTTCACTGAGTCCTCTGCCTTAGTGGCCGATGCTCGGCAGCCTCCCACTGATGACGTCCCTCTGCCACAGGTGTCCCGCGGGGGCGACGGCGCCTCCCACCACGCCTACGCGTCGCGGCGCTATATAAAGCCGGGGCACCGGCGCGCCGGCCTCCAGTGCTCGTCGCATGACCGGCTCCTCCACCATCCAGTAGACACCCCGCTTCACTACAACGCAAGGACCGTAACACGACAAGGAATGTAAGTCTAGAGATAGTTTTCCTATGCATGGTATATTTTGCAAATACACGTAATAAACTCTTTAAAGACGTTTCGTATAAGTAATTAATTAAACCGTAACATAAATAAATAATATTATTTCAAAAATATTTAAACTTAAGAAAATTGGTCCAAACATATTTTTCTTACGCATAGTAAATTTTGCAAATACACTTGAAAAACTTTTTAAATCCATATCATGTAAGAAACCAATTAATCCTTAACATAATTAAACAATATTGTTCAAAAATATTTAAATACTTGAGAAAATTGAAGAATAAAACACAAAGAAAATTAAAATCCCTGATTGGTATTACTTAGGAAATAGGTATGTAATGTGTTAGAAAATGTCCTATTTTGTGTAACGGTGGGATCACACAAGTTACACAAAATTGCATTTTCTAACATGGTTCATACATGATTATTTTAATTTTAATACAATTCTTTTAATTTGGCATATAAACTCTTACTTCTAAAAATTGACTGGTGTTTGGGAACGACACATTTTTCATCACCTAGTGCTGAAATAATTATTTATGTAACCAGTGTGATATTTGCGGAGCGAGCGAAGCGAGACCTCTCAAATTCACACAAGTTACAATTGCATTTTTTAAAGTGTTTCATACAAGATTTTTTCTATAATTGTGATACAATTCTTGTAATTTTAATGTTTCTTCTAATTTTGAATTTTCATATAAAAATTGTCACCTTTTTAAAACTGACTGACGTTTAAAAACGACACTCTTTTATAACCAGTTTAAAAAATAATTCCCTTTTCATCACTCAGTGATGAAAAATTTTTATTTCCTAACTGTATATGAATAATCTAGCATTTCAAAACGTCTATCTGTTTTGGAAACTGCCACTTTATATGTCAAAATTAGATGTTTTTCCTAAATGATTATGAAAAGTTAAGCGTTTCGAAATATCAGTCAGATTCGAAAAGACACACTTTACGTATCAAAATTAGAAAAAAATTCCTAATTGATGATGAAAAATTAAGGGTTTCGAAATATCAGTCAGTTTGGAAAAGTGACGCTTTATAAAGTCAAAATAAGAAAAACCTTTGGCGTAGGTGTCATTTAATAAAATCTAATAATACACCAACATTTCAACTGTAAATCAATTACTAGATTATTATTAATATATTTCTGTAATAGTAATTTACATGTTATAGGTAGTTGAAAAGGTTTTAAAAAAACTAAAGAGATTTAAAAAATCTTAAACGGTTTAATAACTATAATACGTAAATGTACCGAAGTATTAGTGTCCTTTTGCAGTCGAAATACCTAATAAAGTAAAAGAAAACTTAAATAATATATTATTACTTCAATGTAATACAAAAATATCAAAATTCATTTATAAATTAATAAACCAATTTTATTATTATTCCTAGGAAGATTCATTCTACCGAATATATAATTACATAAAACTTTAACATAAAATTGTATTTTTTAATTATAAATTAAATAAAATAGTCTAGTTAAAATATTACAAAATTATACCTATTGGTGTTAATAGTGGCTACAAAAATATAAAATAGTAAATTATTTATAACTTCCTGTTGAAAGTAATTTTGAAGGTTTTCATGGTTGTAAAAAACAAAACATATATTATTTGTAAAATTCCAGAAAACTGTTTGAATTTATAATACGCATTTACTTATACATATTCGCAAAAATATGAATAAATAAATATGTATGTATGTTTATTAAATATATTTTTATTGCAATTTCTAAAAGTTTTTAAAAATTGTGTAACATATGGCAATGAATAATTTTATATTTTTACAAATAAAATTTTTAAAAACAGTTCTGTATGAAAGTTCTAGAAAAACATGTTCTAAATTTATATTTTAAAATAATATGTTCATATGTATGAAGTTCAAATTTACGTTGTAATTTCTACAATAATCCTTGATAAAATAAATTTTTGTTTCCTAAGTGAATAAAACATCAAACTTCGTAACTATTTTAATAAAATTCTTAACATATACTCCAAAAATATTTGCAAACTTTTGTAGTACCAATTTTTTTTAAATAGAATATTTAATTAAATATTTAGGCCGAGATAAATACAAATCGCCGTAAAGTTTTATAAGAGGATTTACAGTTTTCAAAGAACTTTTTAAGATTCCTTCATTAGAATTTAGATAGTATAAATTGTTTTTATCAAAAAAATGACAAAAGTTTATTTGCTTCCCAGAATTTCAAACACAATATAAATGTATCATGTGTGCTCCTAGCTGTCAAGTAATACAGACAAGAATTCATATTCAAATTTTAGCTTTTATTCTAGAAAATATTTCGCGAAAATTCAACGTTAGAAAAAGAAAAACAGTCGTATAGTTTTGGAATTTTGTTGAATGTGGGTTAGCAGAGTGATATTTTAATTCAAAATAAGCTTAAGAAAGTACATTAACTGCAAATGAAAAGTAAACATACATTTGTACTTCAGAAAAGATTTTATTATATGCAGAGATCTTATTTTATTACATTTATTTTTAAAGTACCTACTTCAGCTTGTAAATATATTTTCAATAGTTATTGATAAAGTTTGTACATTAAAAGTTTGCAAAGTGCATGAAATAGTTTTGAAGAAAAAATTACATAACATAAAATTCAATTGTAGAAAAAACTTTTTTAAATAAAATGTATCATTATTTTATATAAATTTCATTTTATTTATTTTTACTTTAATAGTAATAATTTGTTCTATAGTATTTTAAATTTAACAAAGCAATTTTTATTTTTAATTCATTACAAATGTACTACCTAAAAATATATATATTAAAATGTGTTCAAATTGTTTAGAAGTATTATTATTATTAATTTGACGTCTGCGTTGTAAAATTCTTTTTTACTGATGCAAATAAACAATTATTATTATTATTATTATTATTAAATTCCTGATTTTTCATTACATGAAAAATTAATTTACTAATAATTATGAAAGTTAAAATTATATTTTCGACGCTCGTAAAATTAATTATTGCATACTATATGTATATTTATACAGATCGTGAATTCGTAGAATATACCATAATATATACCTATATAGTATCATTCAGATCAGCGCTTTTTAAAAAAATGGTATCCTAGATTTAAATAGAAATAGTATTTGAATTCATTTGAAATATTCAATAAGTTTATATTTTAAGTGACTTCATTTATTATTTATTAATCTAAACTATAAATGTTTCCATACACATTTAATATTTCATATTAACAGCTTCAAAAATATTTAACGTTCTGTGACACTTCACTATTTTGAAACTATTATAATGCTTCAATTCTAATTTGACGTGTACGAAATGCCGTCGGAGTTGTGTTGTCATCGGCCATTCAAATCTTTCCGTAGCGTACGAATTATTACCTGATAAACGTCAAAAAACTTTTACGAATGACGCAAATTATATTACCATATTGATTCTATATCTATCTAACTAAAAATGAACAATGTTATTATTTTTTTTAATTCCTTGTACGAAGTAAAGGACATATTGTAATCGCAAAAAAATCGGTTTTCAAATTACAACGGAAATATTCACTTTGACTATCCCTGAATCCCTTTTGACTAATTTCGGCACTTTGCTCGTAGTGTTTTCTTGAATTTTTCGCATAACTCAAAAACGATGCGCCATAGAATGTTGAAATTTTGTTCATGTAGTTACAATAACATCTAGTTATGCACCTCCATTTTTGGTACCAATTTGCCTATTCAAAAGGGCACTTTACTTTTGACAAAAATAATAATTTAGTTGGCTTTTAATTCTTATAGGAAGTAAGATATGTTTGATTCTTGGTAATAAATTTCTTGTTTATAAATTGACATTGACAACTGTCACGATATTTTTCGTGAGAAATATGGCTAAAAAAATTACAAGGAAATTGTCACTTTTTGAATCATTTAACTCAATAAAAGTGAAATATAAGTATTGAAACGTCAAATATAAAAACAAGGAAAGCCTACTTTATTTTGTAAATATTAAGAAACAAAATAAAATTGGTAAATTTAATTTATTTAATTCAAAGTTTGTTATTGTCAATATATTTTCTTTTTTGTAGAAAGATTAGGAAAAAAATAAATATGTATCACGGTTGAGAAGACCATTATTGACCAGCGCCTTATATCCCTTGGTTGCTTCGCTTGTCGGGACACAACTTGGCGCTAGGTCAATAATGATAGACTTTACAACGTTGGTGTATAATATATTATTATTCACTGTCAGAAAATTGGATAAATTTATTATAGAAGTGCAATTGAAAATGATTTTTTTTTTAATTAAATTCCAAAATCAAAAAACGCTACAACTAATGTTCAGTTGACCACCAACCGCCATTTACTTTTAAAATTCAACAATCTACGTGTAAGTTTCAGAACAAAAGGGATTATCGGAACGTTTATAGCGATGTTTATATATTGTTCGAGAAGTAAGTTGTGTTAAGGTATAAAACGTGCAACATTGTATGAGGATCTTAGTAAAGTTATGTCTTATATTTTTGGCGGATTTGTTTGCTGCATAGCTGACAAAATCCAATACAATTCTTGCAAATTTTGATTTATTACTTTTTTACTTTCTCTGATTCTGAAACCGAGTATACTTACCACAGAAAAATATATCAAATTTATTTAAATTTAAGAGAAAATTTGTTGATATTATATTAATAATTCGTTATGTTTATTCATTTACCTTAATACATATTCGTTATTAATGACTGCTGGAATCGTCTGAATAGTGTCACAGCTAACTTAATTTATATGCTCACGTTTACAGTTCAGATGTCAGTTAATATCTTGCAATTGACAACTAAATCAATATGTACTTGTTAGGAGTGACTGGAATGCATTATGAAGTTTGATATTGTTTGCTGATACAAAAAATTCAATTAGAACAATACATGTTTCTTTATAATACAAATGAAGTGACTTATAATTTTGTAAAGTATTCATATCAACATATTGAATTATACAAACTGCATATTAATAGAATAAAACAATATTTCATATCTATTATTCTGTTTATATTTATAAATAAACTTTAATGAAATGAATATATTAAAACTTTGAAATGTGACCAGTATTACACTCATGTGTTTATTTTCATATGGCAACATAATTTCTGGTGTAAAACTTTTATAATCACATATTATCTTAACTTATATGTGATGTGGGTATAGTTAAGCAAACATTAGAAGGTTTCGTATTTAGATGGGTTACCGTTTGGAAAACCTGTATTTTTAGTTTACTTATGTAGAATTTAGGTATTAAATGAAATATTGAAATAAATTAGATTAAATTTATCATTAATAAAATGTGTATGGTGAACGAATATATTTCATTCATATTTAATAAATATAAGTGTATAATAATACAAAATATGTATTTTTTATTAGTTATTGACATATTGGTTTTATTGTAATGTCTTTATTTAAGTAATGCTTTTAGTGCTATCTTGCATATCAGATAAAAAGGTGCTGTTTATTGAAAACAGATTTAGGTTAGTTCTCCAATATATCAATTATTATTTTTTGTCAGGAAATATATTCTATATAACTTTTTAACAATAAATTCTCATTAGGATTTATAGATTCCAATGTATTTAAAAGATAGCTTATACATTTTTTTCGAAATCGATAGTACAGTACACGATATCACTCCGCGAAGTTAGCCAAAGCAGTAGCTAAAGTAAAACTTTACAGACTCTTATGTCAAAATTTAATTTTACGGACTCATTTGTTAAACTGAATTAACCTATATTTTAATAGTATTATATTTTTGAAATTTTTTTAGCACTACGTAAAATAACAAACATATCATTCTATAATATTATTGGTGAATTTATTTACTATTTATCGTTGATAATAATTTTTCATTACTCTCATGGTTTGTTCTCCTCGGCTATCGCCTTATAGAATAAATTCCATATGCGTAATAATAAATTAAAACTTTAGTCCCTTGATATACAAATAACTATTGTACGATCGGGTATTAAAAAAAGGTTTGATTAGAAGCAAAACTTACTTAGACAATTGCACAGAATGATTTAGTGCATTAATTTATTGCTAATAAATGAATTAAATTTTTTTATTTTTCTACGCAAAAACACAACTATATTAACTGGAACGAATGTTTCAAAAATACAATGGAATTGGATTTTAGTTTTTCATAAATGAATTTTAAATTTAATATACCTTAATTTGAGTACATTTTGTTGACGTTGAGGGAAATTAATTTTGATTGTACAAAAAATAGTACGGAATTCCGATCTCATCGTCGATTCGCTCCTCCTTCAAATATAATAATCATCAATTGGTAAAATGTCCTTACCGTTCTTAATACTTTTAATACTTAACATATTAATTTAACATTTAAATAATCACCACCAAATAATTGACTACAAAGACCTATGAAAATGTTAATATTATCATCCTTGGATTTACAATTTCAGTATCTTGGAATCCCTACGCGGTATTTTCGGTTAATTTTGTAAGTTACACCTTTGTGTTTTCCCGCACAATCTTGCTAATACAAGGTGACACAGGTCTGAGGTCACGGCCTCCAGATCCAGATCCTAGATCTTAGTATCTGAGCCGGCATAATGGAACCTCGGATCATTCCATTCTCGCAGATTACCACGCGTTTAGATTAGCTCGGAATAGGCAATGAATGCTTGGTTTAAGGTTAAATGTCATCACCGACTGATTGGAGATGACAAACAGTCCGCAAACGAATTACATATGTGCAAACAACAAACAAATGAATTAAACGTAGTTGGACAATTCTGAATTATTGTGCATTTTACGTTGATAACTTAACTGAAAATACTGCATTTTTATGATGTTCAATGGTGTGCGGTTAAGATAAGTATAGGAAGCTTTGCTTACCAATGATTTCTGCCAAATACTATTTAATTTCATATTTTTTAATACAGGGTCTTTCAGCTGTTACGTCTAATCTTTAAAATTTAATAAAAAGACTGATACATGAGTTTCAGCAAGAATTTTTATTATGACTTGAAACCAGGGCATGTAACCGAAAAAAATACTGGTTAACGGTTAACCCTTATAGAGAACGTTATAATAATAACGGTTTTAGTTCGAAAACCGGTTTTTGAAAATTGGAAACCGGTTTAAACCGGTTAATATATCGGTTAAAAAATTATTAAAATTAATTAAAACAAATTAATTATAAAAATTTGATTAAAAAAATAGAGAATAATTAATTAAATTTTTTTTTAAATGTCATCTGAGAAAAATATCACAATTAAAAAAAAGCAATTTAATTAATGAATATTAACAAAAATTCCCGTAATATATTCAGAAAAACGCAGGTCACTTTTCAATTTTAAACTTGCCTGTGTTGACAAAGGCCGTATTTATTTGGGACTTTTTAAGTAACCTTAACGGCCAAAGAAACTACCTACATTTATGACTCTCCAATAAAATGTTAATTGTAAAAACTGTGATGACTCATGTTCAAATACAAATAGAAAACACAGATATAAAAAAAATATATTAAAATTTTTCCTCCCTAAATGATATTAAAATAAAGGTTAATGTTCGCTAAAACCGGTTTATTTTTTTTTTGGTTAACGGTTACCGGTATTTTCGACCTGAAAAATATCGGTTAAAATTCGCAATTTTTGTTCAAAATATCGGTTACCGGTTTTTATTAACCGGTTTTTTTAACCGGTTACATGCCCTACATACTTCTGACAACTTTTTACCAAAAACAAAAGCTGATTGACATGGTAATTATTTGTCATTTTTTATTTACATTTAATACCAAATACGACGTACTTCTGACAACTTTTCTCCAGAAACAAAAGCCTGTTGACATGATTTTTGACATTCTTGCACGCCAAACATAGTCGAGTACTTACATTTGATACCAAGCACGACTTACTTTTGAAATATTTTAGCTGAAAACAAAAGACATTCGACAAGGATTTTTTTTGTCATTTCTACACGCCAGCCCTCATCAAATAATCCTTTCATTTGATACCAAACACGAGTTACTTCTAAAATATTTTAGCAGAAAACAAAAGATAATCGATATGGAACATTTTGAAGAATTCAACGGGCGTGATCTTGAGTAATAGTACACTTAAGTTGTGTACTTTTAAAGTGCTATTAGTTTGTGTCTTATATATTAACTTTTATTATTCCTTTTACATCTGTGACTGTATTATTTACGAGATTATAAAAGTATATTACCCTATTATTTCGGCCCTCTACGTTACGGGAAAAATACTGATATTCGATTTTGTCATTTGTTTAAGCCTACTTGATTGCAATTTTAAACACCTGATAAAATTTGTTTTAAACGATATTTCTCTGGAACTAATGATCGGATTTGAGAAATAAAAATACTGTTGTGAAGAGAATTGAAAGGCCTTTCGAACTGTGTCATGTTTGGCACTCTTTTCCATTTACAATTTTTGAGGTGCAGTCCACCCCCATTTTAGGGTTGAAGTTATGCCATTGGAACTAATCCATTCAGGTGTTCCCCCCTCGGTTCCCCCTTTATACTAAAAATGACGTGTTCGAGCGTTTTTTTTGCAAAATTGATGTTAAGTATTTAAAAATTGCGCTGATAATTTTCATTGAACCACCCTGTATATAGAAGGTGGAAATAATAATATAAGAAACAGTTAATAAACAAATAATTAGGACAAATGAACTTTATCTAAACAAAAGGATGTCTGTAAAACAATTGATAGTTGTTAATTGGACCACGAACCTTGGCCTACAACGGAAATTATGACCGGAAGTACTTATATTTGGAAATTTTGTTTTGATAATTGTTATCTATATTCGCAAATATATTCCAAACCATATCCACATAAAAATTATCATAGTTAATCATGAAAACTAACAATATTTAGATTTGCACCTTAAAATTTTGATTTTACAGCCGAAAATATCCAAAATGACCCATTTTTCGGTCAAAAATTTTGGTTTTTTAAAATAGTCCAAATTGATAGTCGCCGATGAGCTGATTCTAAATTTTCAAACCGAATTTAATTATCTCTTCCCATTCCTGAGATATTAGGCTTCAAAGTTGCACCTCAAAAAAGTGTGTTTCTTGACTATATCTCTAAAATGGGTAGAGATACAGTCTCAACGATTATACCAGTCGATTCTACGCACAAAGTTACATAAAGAAATGTTTTCTTCGCATATATGTTCTTTGGAACGATTTGGTGTAAAATGAGAAAAAAGAAAAAAACCGGAATTTCAGTTTTTCGCTGGAGAACTTTTTGGCTCCAAATCTTTTCATTTTTCAGACTTAAGTAAATACAGATGCGCTGATTTCAAATTTTCAAACCGATTTCAATTATCTCTTACCGTTCTCGAGATATTTGGGTTCAAAGTTGGAACTGAAAAAAATCGTTTTTCAGGAATATCTCTGAAATGGGTCAAGATACGATCTCGACGACTTCACCAATCGATTCTACGGGCAAAATTACATAAGTGTACCAATTTTCAGATTAATATTCCAATGGATACAATTTTTAGAGCGAAAAAACAAAAATCACGAAAATCGAAAAATCGCCTGATGAACCCCTTGCGATTTTTGACGATTTTCGTTTTTCCTCTATAAAATTTGTATCCATTGGAATAAAAATCTGAAAATTGGTACAAAAATGTAATTTTGCCCGTAGAATCGATTGGTGAGGTCGCCGAGGTCGTATCTCAACCCATTTCAGGACTATTCCTGAAAAACTGAATTTTTCAGGTCCAAATTTGAACTCAAATATCTCGAGAACGGTAGGAGATAATTGAAATCGGTTTGAAAATTTGGAATCAGCACATTCTTCTGTACTTAAGTCCAGAATATAAAAAATTTTGGAGACAAAAAGTTTCCGAGCGAAAAACTGAAATTCCGGTTTTTTCGTTTTTCTCATTTTTCACCAAATCGTTCCAAAGAACGTATATGAGGAGAAAACATTTCTTTATGTAACTTTCCACGTAGAATCGACTGGTATAATCGTTGAGAATGTATCTCTACCCATTTTAGAGATATGGTCAAAAAACACCATTTTTTGAGGTGCAACTTTGAGAGCAAATATCTCAGGAATGGAAAGAGATAATTGAATTCGGTTTGAAAATTTGAAATCAGCGCATCGACGACTATCAAGTTAGACTAATTCCAAAAATCAAAATTTTGGACATTTTTAAGTTTTTTTTGGCTGTATATGAAAAATTTTAGAGTGAAAAACAATAAATTGTAACTTTTCATGTATGTCTATTATTGGAAATTACTAGGAAGACTTAAAAAGAAAGTTTTAGAAGGCAGAAAGATGATCCAAGTGTTCTGAAATAAGTAGAGAGACTTGCACTATGTTTCACTTTGTTCCAAATTGGCACTTGTTTAGGGTGTAACATAAATGTACTAGGTTCAACACTGTTCGAAGATAATTGGGAGTAAGATGAGACAGTTCTACAGGGTTTAATAATGTTCTAGATAGTTCAACAAGGTTTAACTTGTTTTCGGAAAGAAGGTGGTTATTCCTGTGTTTGTACTGCTGGTCGCCAAAGTCGTAACTGAACCCATTTCAGAATTATTCCTGAAAAACTGATTTTTTCAGGTCTAACTTTGAACACAAATATCTCGAGAACGGTAAAAGATAATTGAAATCGGTTTGAAAATTTGGAATCAGCGCATCTGTATTTACTTAAGTCCAGAATATAAAAAATTTGGTGACAAAAAGTTTCCAAGCGAAAAATTGAAATTCAGGTTTTTTTCGTTTTTCTCATTTTTCACTAAATCGTTCCAAAGATCGTATATGCGGAGAAAACATTTCTTTATGTATCTTTGCGCGTAGAATCGACTGGTGTAATTGTTGATACTGTATCTCTACCCATTTTAGAGATATTTTCAAAAAACACACTTTTTTGAGGTGCAACTTTGAGGCCAAATATCTCAGGAATGGGAAGAGATAATTAAATTCGGTTTGAAAATTTGAAATCAGCGCTTCGGCGACTATCAATTTGGTTTTTTCAAAAAAATCAATAAATTTTACCTAAAAATGGATTTATTTGGGTTATTTCACACCCTGGAATGGGTTTAAAGTGCTTAACAATTATTTAGGTGTTCATAATTAAAAAAATAAGTTTAACACGATTATGTGTTGCATTTTATACCCAAAAATGAGTTGAAAAGTGTCTAAACATATTGTATAGTACATTTGGAAATTTGTCACACCTTAAAATGGGTAAAAAGGAACCAAAACCTGACCTAAAATTGAGGTTTAAAGGGTGCAAACAATCAAAAACCAAAATTTTGGACTCATACATGGGTATTTTTGGAATATTTCAGCTGTATATGAAAAATTTTACAGTAAAAACCTAAAAATTGTAACTTTTTATATTCAACTGTAATTAGAAATTACTAAAAGTTAGTTACAAACAGGGAATGTAACCGAAATAAATACTGGTTAACGGTTAACCCTTATAGAGAACGTTATAATAACAAAGGTTTTAGTTCGAAAACCGGTTTTTAAAAATTGGAAACCGGTTTAAACCGGTTAATATACCGGTTTAAAAAATTATTAACGTTAATTAAAAAAAAAGTAATTATAAATATTTGATTAAAAAAAATAATAGAATAAATAATTTAAAAAAATAAAAAAAAATTACCATCTGAGAAAATATAACAATTAAAAAAAACAATTTAATTAATAAATATTTACAAAAATTCCCGTAATTTATTCAGAAAAACGCAGGTCACTCTTCAATTTTAAACTTGCCTGTGTTGACAAAGGCCGTATTTATTTGGTCAAAGAGACCTACATTTATGACTCTCCAATAAAATGTTAATTGTAAAAACTGTCATGACTCATGTTCAAATACAAATAGAAAACACAGATATAAAAAAAAATATTAATTTTATTTCTCGCTAAATGATATTAAAATAAAGGTTAATGTTCGCTAAAACCGGTTTATTTTTTTTGGTTAACGGTTACCGGTATTTTCGGCCTGAAAAATATCGGTTAAAATCGCAATTTTCGTTAAAAATATCGGTTACCGGTTTTTATTAACCGGTTTTTTTAACCGGTTACATGCCCTGCTTGAAACACATTTTATGCCATTATGTTTTAAAAATAGTATCGTTCAAATGACTTCCGCGGATCGTTGGCAAGTGACGGCCCGAGAGACAAAATTAGCGGTTACTTTTTCGTATAATTCTGCCTGAATTTCAAAAATTGTTTAAATAATATTCTGCCCTAACAGCAACTAAACCAGTTTCCTCAAATTTTGTAATTAGTCGTTAAATTGTGCTCTCGGTAGAACAACAACAAAATTGCTAGTAAAAAAAATGCATAGAGTTTCATGCTAATGATTTGTCTCGCATTATTTATATTACCGAATATTTGTTTTGGAAATTATATCAGTTTAGTTGAAATCTATTTTTTGTTCGATAGCTTGTAATATTTTCCTTTTTTTATATCTGTATTAATTTTTATATTGCTTACCTTTTTATGCAAATTACGTAGTAAACTTTTGAAGCTGTTAATTTCGCGTATGAAAAGATATTTTTGCTTTGAAATTAGGAATGTATACATTCAGAAGAATTTATGTATGAACCTACACATAAAAGGACAGAATTTTTTGTCTCAAAATTCCGCATTGTCATTTGTAGTGTAAAACATTAATTTTTGACGTTTCCATATATTTTTATATAAATAAAATAGTACAATTTATACCAATTGCTAGATTAAATATTAACTTCTTTTACATTATACATGTAATTTATTTACATTTGAAATATACAGGTGTAAGAGAAATACCTACGTTGAATTTAAACAGTGAAAGAACTTGTCGAAGTCAGCAATACTTATTAGTAAATTTTTGTAGTATTTTTATGCACTATAAATTAACGAATCGTTTAAGTATTTTCATATTTTGATCCGGTTGCAAAAACAACAGAACAATAATTGTTTTTGAAAAATGCAAGTTGTCATTTTTTTCAAATAAATTTTAACAAAAACAAGTAATTTAATTACTGCAAATTGAGATCGCAAAAATATAAAGTAAATATTAATATGTTCGATATTTTTTGAGTAATTACTGACCACAGCCAATCACTCTATTCATTATAGTATAGCTCGATTTACATACGAATATTCATTGATGTATACGACTATTTTCATATGAAAAAACAACCAGCAATGTACTATTATGAATAAATAATTCAGTGCTGCAAAACAGGATTCAATTTCCACTAGTTGGAATTCCGTGGAAAGTTTTTAATTATGACATTTTTGCGAATTTTGAACAACAAATGCATGAAATTAAATTATTTTATTAAAAAATAATCACCTTTATGAATATGAAAATGTGGAAATAAAATGAACTTTATTAAATTTGTTTATTACTCTTTGAATACCTTTTGGACAATTTTAATTAATAATTTCCTTTTAATTATTTATTGCGAATATTGAATTAATAATAATTAATAATTATTTATAAACATAATACCCTGTGTTGAGAATTTGGATTGAAAATTGATATCGCTGTGTATTAATATTTAACATAATGTCAATTTAGTAAATTATGTATGGAAATCTATGTAGATTGCTCCTCTGATTATAAGATTGAGGGAAATAATTTTACTAACGATATTGCCCTTTAGAAAAAATATAATTTTATAACTGGATTTACATTTATACAGAAAAGGATTAAATTTAAATTTCTAGCAAAAAATTGTGGAAATGAACAGTATCTACTATTTGAAATAAATTTCTGTTTTTCAACTATATTGCATTACCCTGCACATACGGTTTAGGTAAGGACAGATAATTCTTCGGCAGCGTTCTTTTTCTATTTTAAGATTAATGTTTCATTTCGAATGGAAAAAGTTTCGTATGATCATTTTTTTGGGATGCACGGTATCCAGGATTTTATGTTTGCTTGTTTTTTCAACACATTACGAATGTTCTTTTAAAATGCAATTTAAAGATTATTATTTACATAAACTGATTGTATGGCAGTGACAGTTAGAATAAATGACAAATGTTTTTCTGCTTTTACAAATGACCCAGATTAATTTACTAAGAGAAATTATAAAGAATTCAATTACTAATATCTTGCATTACGTTCACAAAAAATATCATATTTTATTTGTAGAAAATGTTTTCGAAACTTGCAAAACAATTTATACTATAGTCCTTTTCCAGCGTCAATTAGATTGTCAGTTGTTGAATATTTCCGGGTCTATTTCCGTTGGGAGCAGTTTTAGAAACTGGACAATTCATTGGCATTACAATTTGCCAGCGAATCGGGGGTTACAAGCATTAACACAATTACGAGGTAATAACAATAGTTTTTAATAAGCATAACTTTGTTAACGACATCCCGTGCTGTGGTCACGTGAAAACACCGCAATGGATTCAGCGCTGAATGCGAATGGATTTTAGGATTTCATGTAGTTTCAGCGCACTCTGTTAGTTAATGACGATGCATTTGATACGCTGTGAAATCCTCACAAAGGATGAATTAAATACTTGGAACTTGTCACTCAACATATTCCACTTGTAATTTCACAATATATAATAAATATACCCAATAATAATAATTATAACTTGTGTGGCATAACATCCTGTATAGAACTATTGCCAGTGCCATGCCAACCGGGGGTGCAAGAGGGAGGTAAATATGAAGGGCGGCAAAAATTTATAATCATATAATAATTCTAATTAATATTTTTTTTCTTCAAACGTCATAAAAGTGACATCTTCTGTGACGTGATTGACAAGGTTGAAGTTTAATTTCTACCCCGCCGTAATATATTTTTTTATTCTAGCCGCCGATTTAATTTCTTCGCTGCCGTATGTAGAATCAACCAATAAGAAGTAACTTGTATAATAGAAATCTGTAATATCGCCCTAAATGTCATTATAAAAACTAAATAACCTAAGAATAAAGTTACTAAAAATTATGAATAACTGACAGGTAACCTATGTATTAAACGTCAAATAGTAATTAATTTTTAAAATTTCTACGTTTGAAGAAAAAATAGAATGTGTTATTCAGAGTAAAAGTGTCTTTGTGTGCCTCGCATGCAATTGTCCGACTCGCTTCGCTCGTCGTGCAAACTTCCATGCTCGCCACACAAAGTATCACTTTTACTCTTAATAACACAATATACTATTTTATACTTTGCGTTAACAATTGCTCTATTATTATATCGAAAACAGTTTAATAATATAAAATATTGTTAAACTGTTTTTGGTATTTTTGTTGTTGTAAAATTGGTACTTCTAACAACTGTACCCCTCTTTATATATCAAATTAATAACCTCAAATATTTTAAAATATCTTTTAATAATTTATATTATTTCTCAGTATGAAAACCGAATAAACAAAACTAATTTAAAAGCATATTAAAATTTCATAACTCATATTGTATACAGATTTATAAATATTTTCATAATATTTTAAAAGCATATTAATATATAAATGTGTCCAACTTTATTCAACAGAGTTACCATAAAATTCACATTTATATATCCCTTGATTACAATCTGTTGTTTTTTAATTGAAAATTTTAAGATTTTTATTAAATAAGTGAAGCAAAATATAAAAAATAGTATACTCGTTACATAGTACAATAGCACAGATTATTAGAGATCATTCTGGAGTTTTACTTCTAAAAACTGTGAGTTTTATTCACTTTACTTTAAATGTATGTGAAATGAAAATGATGACTAAAGAAAGCATCTAGTAATGAAAACTACTCTTTCTCGAATTAAATAGTTTTAGGAATTTAATTAAATTGTACATTATATTTGAGCGAGATATATTTGAATGAAGTAGAGTTAAAAATATTTCATAAAGTTTATAATGCTTATTTCTTAAAGTAGGTATAAAATTAATTTTTAAATATTGTAGGAAAATAAAAAGAAACTTAATAAATGAGAAGCTTAGGCATCTGACGTATCTGGTCGGATTTTTATTGTGGCATAAATCTTCGCCACACCTAGAATTAAATTATTAAATTCCTCGTTATTAATTTTACATGTACTGCTTTCTAATTACAATATTTATTAAATCTTATATCACAGCATACATCTTCGCAATAAGGGCGAAATGGGAAAGAAAGAACATTAACTTAGGACGACCATTGCACCCTAAATTCTACGCGTTATATACTGCTGCTTTAATTAACTTTTACAGAGGCCTACACTACCACATTAGTTTCAAAAATTAAATATTACAACCGCAACACAGGTCAACAGCCCTAAATAATATTTATTTTTTTGCTTTATTAAAAATATTGCACCGCTTACTACAATTTCATTAAAATATAATTTAAAAATTGTTAGCTGTAAATTGTAAGCGTGATTAAATTGGTTGTTATTTGAACTGAAAATTATTCTTTACAAGCTACTAACCTGTAAAATTGGCAGCTAACATCCCGTGGCGTGACATTTGATGACAGGGAACTGTGTCATAAAAATGATAAACAATAAACAAATACTGGAAATTAGAAAAATAACCAGTTTATTTATTTTAATACTAAAACATATTTTTTGATATGAAATCAAAATGTTATTGTGAAAATGTCGAACAGTTTTGTTGTTCTAGTATTATTATTTTAATTTCGGTACAGGTCTTTCACTTTTTATAATACTTTATTTTTCATTATATAAATTTTCAATTTCCCAATTACATTCTGTATCGCTATCCATCATATAAGGTTTAAAATTAAAAATTTAACTATGAAAAATTTGTCAAACTGAATTTGTTATTGATATTAATACCTGGAAAAAATATTTTATGATTTACAAATATACTTTTATATATTATATAATAATTATTTCCTGTTAAACAAGAAATATAAAATATCCTTCGCTAAATCAAAGAACAATTTAAATAACTCCCTATGAGATAAGACGATACGAGTGGCTAATGAACAGAATCATTGGAAGCGCTATACGATATTTTGTAGTGTAGCATCCAAGAGCTCAACTGCGTGTGGATTAGTTTTCCCTAAACCGCATGCGCGAATGCGTGTAATCTACCTATTTTACAAGATTTATTATTTTCGTCGAGGTAGCTTACCTTACACAGCTCTTCTTGAGAGTAGGCATATACGAATTTATATTCAAATATACAATATAAACCGTTGAGCTAGATATGTTCTTTAGAAATTTTGGCGTTCGTCTTTGATTATTTTTTCTTTTAGTATATATGATTTGTAATAAAATATAAAATTTATGTAATTTAAATTTTAAAATATGAAAATAAGCGCACAAAATGTATTTATATTTAGGACATACAAGGAAAGCAGCGATTTTAAAGCTTCCATGGACTGCACGCCACTGCTAACATGTAAAAAAAAGTTGTAAGTTGCATTGTTTCATTATTAAAAGTTAGATTAACAAATAGGTAATTTATATAAATATACGCAAGGTAACAGTAAAAACTGTTTTACCTTTCTAATAATGTAAGTAGTTATTATATAATAAGTACGTAAATCGTATTTTGCAGCGCGGGGTTTTATATTGAATCATGACGCGACGCGAAATACGAAAATAAAATTGAACACACATGATGTATTATATTTTTTGCCCGACATATGTATTTACTAAAAATATTGCTTGTTAACATGAAATCATAGATTCCAAAAAGCGAACTGCTTTCAAAAACATTTATAGTAGGCTTTGCAACAAATTTGAAAAAATTGAAAAATCAAAATTTGTATTTCTCCATTTTTACATATTTTGTAAAAGCAACTGTTTTTTAGTAAAGTTAAAATTGGAACTATCGTAAACGTCAATGACGTGTGATTGTTATATTTACAGTTCAGGAGGCAAAAAAAATCAGTACTTGAAATTAATACTTAAATTTTAAATGCACATGTACATACATATAGTCGTCATAGTAAAAATGTGATTGTAGAAACTATAAAACGTACTTATTCATTAATATCTCTAGTTTTAGTACGATCCATAGATCTACTATCGGAGTAATAATTATAGTCGGAAATAAACATCATTAACTTTTACAGTAGACGGTCGATTTTTAAAATTCATACATCACATTAAAGCCAGAACATTCCTCTTTAATATGTATAAAAACAATGGTATGTTATAGAGTGTAATTTTTAGTAACATAAATAAATTTTTAAAATGATCAGCATTTTATACAGCTTTTTACTTACATGCTTATTAAACTTAATATTACTCTTAAACTATATGGCCAAAAAAAAAAAGATTTTTACATATATTATTCTTTATTCTGTATACTTTTATACAGTATATTTTTAATTGTATATTTCATCATAATAATTGTTTATTTGACATAATTATAAATAATGTGTATTCGGGAAACTAAATGATTTTATTTAAAATTAAAATATATAATATAAAACATTAAATCTAAGAATATTTTAAATTTCACAAAAGAAAACGAAACTGTTTTAAAAATATTAATAATTTATACAATTCAAAATCTAACAATGCAGTATTTAATTATTATGCATGTAAGTCATGTATAATTTTTTTTAAATTTATGTTTAGGTGTCGTTATAAATGTGCATATTATTCAAATATTCATATTTAAAAGCGATATCACAAACAATAAATGAAATGCTGTCTTTTTGTTTATATTATTATACAAACACAATATTGTTACACTTTTTTACTTTCTGTTTGTACATTCCTTGTTTTAATTTGAAAATAATAGTAGAACATGTTTATTAGTAATTTAAAATTAGCTTCCACATATTCGAATTTGTATAAATAATTCTGTTTTTTTATATATATTTATTCTATTATTTTTTAAATGGGTGTACTTAAATAATCCTTATCTTTTTTATATCAGGAATGAATGATGATCATTTTTAAATTTATTCCTTTCATATCGTTGATTTAAAAATATTATTTATAATTTACTTTTTCTAAATTATTATAAATAAATTAACTTTCTGCACTTGTTGCACTATAGGTACACTATTCCGTATGGTATAAGAAGTACAATTGTACGAAAAATATAGTGTGCTATGCACGCCGAGTCATATATTTTCATTTGAAATCGATAAATTTCTGCACTTGTTGCACAATATACTACTTTTTGCAGCGAAAGTTTCAAAACAATGATTGAGTTATAAATAGGTATTATTTATAATTTTATTTCTCTAAATTCGTGAAAGATATGATGCATATTGTCAATTTTATTTTATATATTTACCTATTATAATTTTTAAGAATTCAAGTAAAACTATATCTTCCATTGGTCTGCTTTTAAAATTGTATTATTGACGTAATCAGAAACTCATCATCAAGATTTTTTTCAAATATTACATTTTTCGTACGTGTAATAATTCCACAATGTCTCCATTTCCTAATGTCGCAATCTGTAAAATAATTTCATTAAAATTCACAATACGTTCCGTAACAATTGTGTCGGTAGATAATTATATAGGAAGCCCTATTCGTCTTATCGATTCTTGCATCTGAGAAGAACATTTTGCTTGAGGTTCACCACTGTGCTGTTTGTCTGATTCTTCTTTCGCAGAATAGCTTCATACATTGCTTGTTTCGCTCACAAGATTGCAGAAGTAAATCTTAAAAGAGATCTTACATACTAATGATAATTTTATGCATGGGTGTAATTTAATAAACATTTCAGGCAAATTGTTTTAAGATTTTAAACAAAGACATTACAGTGTTGTTTATATTTTATGACAAAAATTAAAATGTATACAAAATATATATGAGTTCATTAACCTATTTGTAGAGGATGTTGTTTTAGAAGGCAAGAATCATAATATTTCCGTACTTGTAGCACAATATACGATTTTTCGTAGCAAATGTTTCAAGGAAATATTTAACATTCTGCACTTCTTGTGCAGTGGCATGCAGTCCACATGTGAAAGATATGCAATGTACTTCCTGGAAAAATGGCAAAATAAAAATTATTATTATTACTTACTCCTATTTATATATTTTTTTCTATAGCAGATGTTAAAGTGTAATTTTATCAACTCAAAATAATGGATAAAGTAGCACTTTAACCGCAAGGGTAGATAAAGTAACACTTTAACAGCAAGGGTAGATAAAGTACTTTAACTTTTGTTTATTAGAAGTACATTTCCATAACAACGCACACTTCTGACATTTTAACATTGTTCTTAAATAATAATTTAATTTTTCTAATTCTTTTCTCTTCAAAACCTGCTATAGAAAAAAATAGAATTTTATACACGACGATAAAATTAAATTATCGACTCGCGAAAAATAATTCACTCGCGATTATATCGCTCGTGAATTAACACTTTCCGCTTGTCGATAAAATATTATTTTATCGTCTTGTATAAAAAATAACTATTTTTAATTTAATTTTGTCATGAATACCTATATGATTATTTTTTGAGGGAATAATATTTGCGCATTGAATATGCTTAACGCGAGCCCATAGACCAAGTGCACTCATGCCTTGTGCACGGTTAGCGCATCTCATTCGTACAGCCAGGGTACCATCACATTTACATTACGCAGAGAGGGATAAAATACTCCAGAAACTTAAGAAATCTAATCACCGCGTGCACTGGAAATTATGCACTTTCTTAGAGTTAAATGATTTTAGCTTGCATATTCTAATATATATCTACATTTTATTATTAGTTTTAGGTAAAAATACACATCTTTCTAGAAAAATAAAATTTATAATATTTTTAGTTCGTATTTCAAAGAATTATATTGCCAGGGAGTATTTAATTATTGCTTATTCAGTGCAATTACTGATTTGTTGAAATTTCCATTTTATAAACGTCTTTTTACTTTAAAAAACTAAATTATTCAAGCTATGAGGCTAACACCTAAAATTAATTTATCACAAAAAACAAGAAAAAAAAAATTATAAATGGTTGTGTTTTATTGGTCGTGTTTATGAAAGAAAATATTTAATGCTTAATAAATTACACAAATCCATCCCAGAATGAGTGTACACCCTCACAAAATACTATGACACGCCACTGCAATTCAGTAAAAATATAAATTTCTGAAAGTGGGCGAATAAAATATATACTCATATTAATAGCAACATGAATGCTATTAATAATGTTTTGACAGACCGTACAAATTTTTTCTTTTCTCTCATGAAATATTGGTTTTATTGTTGTACCTCTGATACCTATTGTATCAAATTCCGAAACATTTAGTCTATGGTTAAAGGCAGATAATTAATTATTACCTTCAGGTATATTGTATATGGCATTAATTGTACTATCTTGATTCGACTGCAATTGATTTACAGTCTGCAATTAATAAAACAATTGTAATGAGATTCAAGTCAACAACAAACAGATTCATAAATCTTGAGAAGACTGCATTTCCTCGAGCCAAGTGACACTATTTCTAAGTAGGATCTGTCAGAACATAACTGTTCACTTACACTATTTACATCTTCAGCCACAGATTTCAGGCTGTCCTGAATCAATAACTTGGAGTTTGTTTAATTAAAACTGTACGTTTGCGTTTGCCAAATGTCTTTAAACCTGTTGTGAGTAAATTAATGGTAATTAATACATTAGAAATGTACTACGGTTTTGAATTTTAATGAGATATTGGGAATTTTGTACGCAAATTAACAGGGTGTTTTTGACAAGCCGATTATTTAGTTTGCCAATTTTTGGCGGTGATAAACACAAATTATATTTGCACCCTATTTTCATTTACAGAGGTAAAATTATCAATATTATTCGTAGTCAGCACGTGGGAAAAATATAATTTAATAAAACAATATTTAGTGATATATATAAAAAACAAAAGTGTCGAAACGCAATAATTGTTGATATTGACTTATCAATTAAATTGTTAGTGTTATCGTATATGTTATTTTTTTTTTTTAGTTTTTGGCAGTTTTAACAATTTGTCGTGTTAAGTTTTTGGCATAAAACGTGTGGCGCCTGGGAAAAATTTAAAAAATAACAATTAAGTCACATCACATGCGCCCACTAAATCTACAGGACCGACAGGAATATAATTAAATTTTGGATTTGTGAAACACTTTTTTCATAAATTGTAAATATTTACATTATATTGTCCGTGTCATATGTAGTGATGTGCCTTTAGAAACAGGGTTGGCAAAAAATATGATTTATTTTAAGAAACCAAAAATCATTGATCTTTTTGAAAACAAATAAATAATGATGTTTTGTTTTTTTTTTTAATTTTTATAGATATCTAATGGCGGGTTGCAACGTTGTTACTCAAATTTTAAGTTTTCCATAAACGGATAATGACTCACCGGTATAAAATATCAAATGATTTATTTAACATTGTTATCAAAATTTCGATTAGATTTTTTTTGTTATGTCGCTTAATTATTTAAGCCTTGTTACTACACTTTTTGTTTTTAGAAGCAATATAAATATTTTATTTCATATTCAATAACGTAATATGTAATAAAACCAAAATTATATTCATCTGAATAAAACTAGGAACAATAACAAAGAATTTTTTGCTTTAGTTTAAATACTTCAATTTTTTTCTGGTACATAACAATTAAAGCGATAAAATATCTTATAAGTCTAAGATATTATTATACACAGAGGATATGTTGGTTATTATTAATAGTTTTGTAGCAAATACCTAATATTTTTTTTATTACAATTTGTATTTTTTTATATTTAATATATATCAATGATTTTTATTAAAAAAAATGAGTTAATTTATATCAAATGATTTAAATCAGGCCAACCCAGATTTGAATGTTTCAATTTAAAAGTTTCGTTTTTGAAAATTTCATGAAACTGTCAAAAGTAATCTGCGCATGCACCTTTTTGAAAGTTTCAATTTAGAAGTTTCATTTTTGAAAGTTTCAAACATTAATTTTCTGGAAACCAATTAATATCTATTTTTTCATCCTTGTATTATGTACATTTTGGATAATAAATGTTTTGTTTTTAACACCCTTTAAATTTTAGCGCCCTGATTTCAAAAACGCGTTCCTTCCGTAAAAGTGCCACAACAACGACGGGTTATTACTTTTGATGTTTTCTATGCCGCCAATCGATATATACAGTTTTAACTATTGCACTGTTTAAATATAAACTAGTATTACTGAGAAATATTATTGTGAAATTACTGTCACAACTGTTGAATAATTTACTTTGATGACGAAAGAAAAATTCTTGCCCTTTGATATTAGAATTCAATATTGATTTCACAAATGTATGCATTATCCCCTAAATTGCATTAGTTATTGAGTAATATATCGAATCAATTCCTATTAATAATAGACAATCGAATTGTAGGGAATCAACAGCTGAAAGCTAGTAAATTTAAAAAGAAAATCGATGTGGAATAAAAACAAAGGACATACTCGTATGTAAATTATTCACATGAAGAGGGCTATGTAGGAGTTTTTCACATTTCATGAAAGAACCACATCAGCAGATCCTGTTCTCGCTTTAGATCGTTGGGACATAATCGACGACAAATTGTAGATAGAGTCCCGAAGGGACAATACACAGGCGTGTAGAAATGGTGAAATAAATTTGAAATATGGCAACGGTTTGGATGTTTTTTTTTTATTTAAAGAATGATTCACTACTATAGACGTACGAAATGGAAAGAAATAAAATGATAGACATGATCACAAAATAGACTTTGTACCAAGATTTTTTGGTTGGAGACAGTGCTGTTTTTTTTTTCGTATGGCACTACCAGGGACCCGGAACGGATCAGATACGAAAACGACTAAAATCCGGAGGAGAAACAGAAACAAAACGAAATTCAAAATCTTATTTCTGGAGCGAAAATGATATAACCGAAATTAAAATTCCGGTTAATAACATTATTATTTCGTTCCCCATTTAAAGAATTTAAATATTATATTGTCTCATGTCGGTGGGTATTTACCGAATTATCAAGCGTAATATGTCAAGTTAGTTTATATTTTTGCATTATGTTAATTCCCAAACAAACAACTCCAATTAATGATAATTATCGTATGTTAACTACTATTTGGGCATTTATACGATGTAATAAGGTAACATTACTATCGTACGCAATTGTACAATAATTTGTCTACGTCAAAAACTTATAATTGTTATTGCTCTGTTTTTTTCGATCGTATCCAGATTTATACTTGATATCAAAAAATGTTTATTACCTTAAAATGTTGAAATTATAATTATTGAATCTTTATGTATTAATTTAATGAACATCATATTTTGTTCGATGTTTCTGAAATGTAATTAAATTTTATAATAAATTATTTTAATTATAAATAACATAGTTAAAAATAATAAATGTATATTAATAGTTAAAATATATATTTATGTGTATAGTCAAATCCACGTAAAAATGGCATTGTTGAAATTCCAATGTGATGACGTCACTAGAGTGTATGTATTAAGTGACGCAAATGCATTAGTAGCTATGCGATTGTTTGGAGTGTTGCTAATATCATAAAGCGTGTGTTGACGTACGTCTGTACTTGAACTGCATAAATATTTTCTATGTTTATATCCGCACTTCATCGTTTTGTAGTTGAATATGAGTGATAAAAAATTATCTAGACATTGCTTCTGTATTCTTTCATGAAGAAAAACGTTTAGTTGGTCCTCTAATTTAATTTTCTTCTTCAGAAGATGTAATTATTATATTTTGAGGTTATATGTTTAATGACAGTAAGTGTTTTTTATATTTATACATTTTTCGATATTGTTATTGTTGGTTATTGTCTTAGAGAGTTTGTGCTGCTTTCGGTGTGTCACATTCCATAATATCAAAGATCCTGAATGAAATGAAATGTAGAACCTTATCATCGCCAAAAAAAGAAATCGTAAAAAGCAAGTTACAGGAATTGATGAATTTACTTATTCTGCAATTTGATGAACTATCTATGATATGATTAGTAAAAATAAATTTATTTAATTTAAAAATATCAAATTAGGACAGATGTTAATAAATTTTAATTTTTACTACTATCTCTTATAAACGTAGTAAGTGACGTCATCACACTGGAATGCCATTTTTACGTGGTTTTGACTATATTTCTTCTTCGTTTGGTTTCTTATGTCCCTTAAGCATTTGGCGTATTACTAAATTCCTCAATTTATTTCTTTAAGTTTTCTGATCCTGTATCATGATTTTCATTTAATGATTTTTCTTGTCTCGTTCCTATTTTTGTATTCTACTTATTTATTCAAATCTTGGATTACCCATAACTTTTTAATTTTTTCTATTTCAGTCACATTCGTCTATCTGGGTTCATTCCAATACATTTGTCTTTTTGTTTTAAAGTTTCGACGTTGTTTATCCATGAATGCCGACTATATAGGGGCATCGGGGCTCATGCCCCCAAGGAGACATTTCCCTTATCGCAGCATTTTTTAATCATTAATAAGGCCCTTAATTGTTATTATTTTAAAGAAGAGCTCACATCATTTGAGCTAGCAGTTCACTGAACTTTAACTTTTGGTCCAATTATAGTAGACTTGAGGGAGTCATTATGCACGCGTTTTCAGTCATTTCCCAGTTGATGTTCGACAAGCCTAGAATATTGTAACGTATATTTATATAGATGAAGTGCAAAATAATTGAAATACTAATATTTATATAAATATGTTTAATAAACGAATAAAAAATTATAAGAAAATAATAAAAATTAGTAACACTATGAATAAACAAATATATACACTAAGAATATTTATTTCAACACTTAATACTAAGCAATATTTATTTACACCATATTTATATTAACAAATATTTATTTATATCACCAATTGTTTATTTCTTTCTACTTTACATTTCTTCAGTTCTTTTCTGCACACTGTAACCGATACTGACTTCCCTGGGCCGCCCGATGTGACCCTTATATACCTGGCGCCAAGTAATCTCTCGAATATTCCAGAGTCTTCCAGCTCTATAAAATTCCCAAACAATAGCGGCGTCGCTCGTATCCCACTCCCTTGAGTCTCGATTGTTACAATATTTAAATATTTTTCATTAAAAATTAGGTTTTTAGTTTTCCATCATCAGTTTGCTACATTTTTTTTACAATAATAAATTTTATATTTTGATTTTGGTTATTATTAAAGATTTTGACTCCAAGGAAATTATGGAAAGTGTTATCCTACTGACATCCATTGTTGTTGGTTCTAGTTTTATCATTTTTTTTAGTCTTTTTATTCTAGCTTAGTCTTTTTTGTTTATTCTTTTGACAAATTTCATTTCTAGCATTTTAAATAAATTCATATTTTTTTAAGATATTTTATCTACTGTAGGTAATAATAGTATCTCTGCAATTAATACCAATTATTCATTAATTAAATCCCACATAAAAATACTCATTGAGCATTCTCTCAAATTCTTAAAAATGTCCAAAAAGTCATGAAAACCAATGCGTTATATCCTATTTTAAAAACATATGTATGTTAATTTCAACACATATTGAGAATTCTAGTATTTTTTTTGTAATGTGAATGAAAAAAAATTGAAATGAAAATGGAAATATTGTTCATATTTTGCAAAATCGGTCAGATTATGTAAAAACTTTTCAAATGGAAAGCGAAACGTTTTTAAAATCCCGTGCAAAATCAATCTACAATCAAAACAAATCACTGCTCACTCAAAAAACAAATGAAACGTTTATCGCTATTCACTCCAGTGTTACTAACTTTAATCTGTTGGGTGCATATTGTTCGGAAACAAATGGAACTAGTTTGGGACAAAACACCAGCAAGATAAGCATTTTCATTCTACCACGGAACTAACATGTGGAATTTTTGGGGGAAAGTTGGAAACAGTGGAAAACATTGAGCACGTTGAAGAGTAGGGAAATTTATTTAAAAGAAGTTTACAACACTGAAACATGTAACTCTCAACAAAGTTGTTTTTATCTTGTTACTTGTTACATTGTTGCATTTAAAAGTGCAGCAACTTTAGAAAATAATATTAGTTCTTTCTGCTACTGGTCTTCAGAATCAAAAGATCTTGGTTTCGATTCTTGTATTCTATTAGATACAACAGTTGAATAATTGTTAATTATTTAAAATAAATTAATCTTTTTTTGCTCTTTTTTACGAATATGTTTATAATTTTATAACGGTTACTAATATAATTATAAAATTTATTGTACCTATATATAAAATTTCAAAGTTAAATTTTAGAATATTTAAATTCAGAGTTACTATTTTTTCTACAGAAATTTGGATTTTCAAGTTTAAATTAATCATAATCCAATTTATTACGATTATGCTTTCTTTTTTTAAAATAATTATTAAATTTATTCCTTTTAAAGTTCTTAGAGTCACTGTTTTAAAGGTTTTGTTAAAATTTCAAATTTGAATTCAATTTTTCATTAGATATTCGTGGAATATTTGAAATGTCAAAAAAAATGTTTTATTAATACCAAAATCTGCGTAAATGTATCACAATAGTAATAGGTGTAAAATAAAACATAACAAAATTTTCAATTACAAATTTATGTAACAGCGAATTCAAATTTAATTGTACAATTTTTGTTTTGATAAAACAATAAAACAGGTCTTGTAATTTGGAATAAATTGCAAATTACAAAATAATATTTTTTTGTAAATACAAGATGATATATGTTTTAATTTTTACTGGTGTTCTTGTTTTTACAAATAAAATTCTGTACATACATAAAAATTACAGAAATTAAAATTATTTTTGATGCTGAACAATGTTACTAATTCTAACGGCGATTTAATGGATAGCGTGTTTGAACACAAACCAATAAATATAGCATTTGTAGTGCACCCTAGCTAGAATGCCCAGGAGATGCTTTTGATAAATAATATACACTCTATTTCCCGCAGTTGATTCTTTACAGAGGGATATATACCGTGAGTATTTTCTAACGTGAAACATACGGATTTATCATATCCATGATAACAACTTGACTTTTTATTGAGAGCAATGTATATTTCCTTGTTTCATATAAAATGAAACATAGGAAACGAATTTGATATTTGCTTCTTGGATTAATAAAATTTTCTGACAGGCCTTCACCAAGTGCAACAACTATTTTTAGTATAATTAGTAACTTTAGAGGAAATGGTAGAATAGTAGAATTTTCTGGTTGATCACTCGATCGTACATATTCAGATTCCTTTTATTTGATGTCTTTTAAAAGTTTGTGTTGGGGACTTCAAAATTTAGATGAAATAAAAGTCTAAAACTCTAAACATTTCTCAATATATTACGATTGTCCAAATATCATCGTATGTCGTAAGTAGTTCTTTTGTAGCAGACTATTCTACTATACTACCATTAAATCTAAAGTTACTAATGATTCTTAAAATTTTTGTTGCACTTGGTGTAGGCCTGTCAGAAAATTTTATAATCCAAAAAAAAAATATCAAAGTCGTTCCCTATGTTTCATTTTAAATGACAAGCAAATTTACATACATTGCTGTCAATCAAATATCAAGTTAAAACCATGGAAATGATAAATTTCATGTTTCACGTTAAAAATACTCACGGTATTCTGTCTGCGTGTAATCAACGAATAAAAGGAAAAAGAAACGTACCAGAAGTAACGGATATTTTGAAAAATTAAAAAAAATGAGTGTCATTTATGTCATTACTGTTATTTATGAAGGTGATTTTGGCATTGACAATTTGTGGTTCATAGTGTGTTGATAGTTTCGTTAGTTTAATGTATAACTTTCTTTGTATGTTTCATATATTATTATATATCTATGTATAATACTGTCAATTTTGACATTTATTTAATCGGTTACTTCGGAAATCACACGATTTCACCCGACAAGATGATGTCATCAATCCCCCTTTCCCTCAGCGATTTGAATCTCATGTTTACAATAGATGACGTGTGGATCAACAGCGGGAAACATATTTTTATATTTTCAGTTAAAATATTTTATGCAACTTTGCGGAATTTTTTAAAAATCTAATAATTAAAACAGTGCAACGTTTTTCAAGAAAAGATCAAACAGAAAACCATTCCATCGAGAAATTATTTTTGTTATCTGCAAAAACGTCGTATGTTAATTAGACAAAAGAGCAGCGATTGCAAACAAACGAACGTTACGTGATCCTGCAGAATCGCGAAGCAATTATAAGGATTCAACAGGATTTGTCTGTAAAATCTAAAGCACTTACATTGTGGTTTCATGCTAATAATTACTGAATTTAACTTTGATTTTGGAATTAATTAGACAGCGATTGATCTGTTCTGAGAAGTAATAACCTATGATATCCTAATTAATACAAATGGTGAAATGCAACAAAAAATTTAATTTGCATTGTGCAACATCTACGCAGAAAAGTTCTTTAATTTTTTATGCAGTTCATCTCAGTTGAAAAACTCCGGGACATAAGAAAATATGTCGGAAGAATGAAATGTTGCAAAAAACTTTCCACCAACTGTCATTTTGAATAATTTATTAATCCTGAATTTTTTATCAAACTAGAAAATTTTCAATATCCATACCGATGTTTTTTAATATAATTAAGAAATATTAATGATAAAATTTCAAGATGTACCTAATGAGAAAGTAATTAATAATTTTAAAATACGAGGAAAATTAAGTTATCGTTATTTATGTATGTCAGTACGGTAAGGTATGTGGGTGAAAATATGAATTCCACTTATGAAATGCTGATTGTTTTATTAGCATATTATCATAGCAACCTCTCTACCTCTTGACTTCTAAATATTCGGGAATCTATTTACTCCGAATAATATTGTCTATTAAATATTTCATATAAGAGTACATTTCCATAATATATGTATATATATCGTTTCGGAAATATACAGGTTATTTAACTACAAAGTAAAAGTCATTAACATTAAACAGTGGATTTTCTGTTAAAGAGAAGATAGAATAAGACACCCATCGTTATAATAACCTTTATTTAACATGAAAAATTGTTTTTCAATACCAATTATTTGGTAACTATGACCATCTAGGTCAATAATTTCTTATTATTGACCTAGGTCGATAATAAAATATGTAATTTTTTAATTAACTGAAGTCTCTAAATGCAAATATTGTTTGACTCATTAAATTCACGAAAAGTGTGATTTAAGGACGTACAATTTTAATTTGTCATTTAAATTAAATAACCAAATTAAATATAAACACATTAAGAATTAAAAGTGAGGTTAACGAACTAAAACATTAAATATACAAATAAATGCAGTCTCCTTTATTTTTGTGAATAATAAGTAACATAAATATTCATGTAAAAATCAGTATTATTTGTAGAATATTCAAGAAAATAATATTTACACTGATAAATAACAATTTTTTTGAAGTATGATAACTGAAATTTCGTTGACAATTCCACTCATAATTTGTCATCCAATTAAATAACAATATTTTAGTGAATTGAACCAATCAGATTCAAATCTCATTGACAATTGTCAGTTACTTGCAATTACCACGGAATTTACAAGACCAAATATACATCGCTTAGAGTTAGATACAAAGTCTATCAAAATTGTGACAAGTAATTAATTGAAAAAAATATACACCTACATATTTCGAGGAATTGTCATGTCAAATACCATTCGTAATTAGAATTGTACTTGTTATTTTTGCCTAACTCACTCTTGCTTGTTACTTTAGAAAATCGTCACTCGTCCTGCGGACTCGTTCGATTTTCGTACTGTTTTTTATTGGAATTAAAAACACAGTTTTAATTCTAGTTGTTTAAAATTGTCAACACATTAAATTTAAAAATTTAGATTTTTTTTTCAATGTTGAAATACAATTAGCTCTACAGTTAAAAAAAAAATGAAAATATTCAAATTGAAATTCTTTAAAATAAATCAAGTAACAGCTACTTTTAAATCGAAATGAGTACATTCAACACGAATAACAATTTTCTAAAGCAAGAAGCAGGAGTGAGATAAGCAAAAATTACAAGTAAAATCCTAGTCACAAATGATATTCGGCAAGACAATTTCGTCGGATGTAATATCTAAGCAACGTCTATTTACTCGTGTAATTTCCGCGGCAATTACTATTACTGATAATTATCAGTCAAATTTGAATGTGATTGGTTCAATTCACCAAAACACTGTGATTGGATGACAAAATTTGAGAGTAATCGTCGTTAAAATTGTTTCTTCCTATGTTTAGCGATTCAATATAGGTTATATTTAATTGAATAAATATAGTACTACAGAAAAAAAGTCAAACACATAAACACATCTAGATCTGCAACTGAATAATGTCAGCAAAAAATATTAATACAGCTGAAGCTGAAATTAAAAAAGATAACTCACAAGAGACACTCTGACTAATTGTCTCGAAAAATATATTTCACAATGGTACAAAAAAGACGTAAAGGACGGGTAAAACTAAAATGACACTGGGGACATGAAATTGTAAAACAGAATTATAAAATGTCAAATACCCAAATAAGAAAAGAACATTTTGTTGGAAAATGAAAGGTTCTTGGCAGCAGTAATGATTTTTAATTATTCATCCAAGTGGATCTCATTATATAGGTATCAGGAATGAGAAACAGCTGAACTCATATTTTCGTATTTCCTCTTTAAGTTTTGTTGATATAACCCTTAATACATTTTTAATATTTCTTTGTTCTTCATATTTACTTTGTAGTCACATAATCTGTAAACTAATATTTAATATTTGGAAATCTATTCCTACGTACCTAAATTATTTTTCCCGACTAATATTTTTATAATTGTCGCATATAAAAAGCTGCCACCAATTTGAAATTCAAATTCGTGTCACACGGAATAATTTTTCAAAATTTGTCAAAAATTTTCTTAACCAGATTAAAGTCTGAAAGAGGTTTAATCGATGGACAGTTGAACAATTAGTTGAAGTTTTTGATTAATTAATAATGAAGGTAACTTTGAAAAGGATCTAATTTAATTTGTACTTAAACACGATAACGACGAGTTAGATTGTTTTCTAACTTTGAACGCATGCAACAGAATTTAAACTAGATTAAATTACACACTACCGGTCTAGAAAAACACACGGGGTTTAAACAGAAACTATTATTTTAATTTACTTTTTCCAGGAAAATATACTAACTAGTACCTTCCTAGGTTATTACGATGTATGGTCGGTTTCTCCGAGTTGATCCTCACGTTATCAATTTCTGATGCAAGAATGATTAAACTTTTATCTGTCTTTCTTGAATATGTTTAGTATAGATGAGACTTTTATTCGCTATCTCATTACTGTACGTGTTACAGAGGGATATAATTCTATCTGCTACTGCCACTAAGAAACACAAAATTTTACACAATTTTTCAGTTATTGAGTTAAAAATGGGTTTGTACGTTGTACACAATCATTGTCTGTTAAAATGATCGATCAGTAAAATCTTCACGTTATTTCCAATCACAGTTAAACATGAAAATTTTTAATTTTTAGTTCTTTACTCTAAAATGTTTTATGTTTAACCAAATTAATTAATTAATTAATTAATTAATTTTGGTTTTTGAACATAGTACATATTGATACACGTTTTTGCGTTGATTTAAAATTTACAAACAGATTTAATTATCTCTGTTCGTTCTTATAATTTTTGCTCCCAAAGTTGCACCGCAAAAATGTGTATTTTGGGTATATCTTTCAAATGAGTAGCGATGTAATCTCAACAATTATACTATTTAATTCTAAGGGTAAATTTACATAATGAAATATTTTTTTCTGTAACCGGAATTTCAGTTTTTTACTCAAGAACTACTTCTCTCCAATATTTTTTTGAATAAATATTGATTCGCTGATTCCAAATTTTTATATTTTGTATATTTCATTCATATGACATATGTTTACTTAAAAAATCACACTGTTTCACCAAACAAGGTGATTTGATCAATCCTGTTGTTCCTCTTGGCGATTTGAATCACTTGGGTACGATTGATGACGTGAGGATCAACTAATGAAAACAAACCTTATATGCATTCTTAGTGCTTATTATATTTTTCGCACTACTGGTAAATTGAACTTAAATATTTATAAAATTCTTGTAAGCTCTAAGATTTTAATTCTAGTTACGCCAACTATTAATCAAATAAAAACAACTCTCTTACAAGCAAAGATCACAAAAAAATAACGGAAAAAATTTAAAGAACTACTAGACTGGAATCGAACTCGGCTCATTTTATCCACAGTTTCGTTTTGGGCATTTAATCTCTTGTTTCGTGGAAAAAAAGAGGTCATGAGTTCAAATCGCACACCCAACAACTATTAACAAAAATGCTGTTGTGTCTGAAGTCTGAATGCTTTGTGGAAGTTTAAGTCTTTTGTAGCCATCAAACCGTACAAATTAGAAGAATGTAGTGTAACATGTGGCCCAACAAAAAGTTAAAGAAAACTTATTTTTCTTTTTAAAAATAGACATATATTCGCGACTTGTTATCCAGTATGGGATAAAAATAAATTTGTATAAAAACTTATACATTCAGCACATTGCCTAGTTATTTTCATTTTTCTTTTTTTCCTTACACATTACGATTACAATTACAACTATTCTTACTTCAAGTTCGATTTTATATACATAACATGTGAACCATTGAATTGAACATTTATAATAAATAACAAATTCGATATTTTCTTCTGCTAAAAGAAATATTGAAAAATTGAAAATCTTTATATTTGAAAATTAAGTAATTTGGAGATAAATGAAATATAAATAAATTCAAAGAAAAACAGTTTAGAAAAGAAAAGTATTGATTCCGTCAAATTCAAGAATTTGTCAACACATTTATTGACTGTTGATTTAATGAAAAAAATAATTAATACAATTCTTCTGGACTTCAATCAATTTAAAAAGGTTTCGATCTCAATTAAGTCTTCTTCAGAGAGTAAAAGTAGTGGTATACTTATGTATATTTAACAAATACGTTTATGATCAACTTAGATATTGTGTGACGTGTCTTTTGAAAATATAATCAGTATTTAAACTTGTTCAGAACTAAAAATAAAATATCAATTTCCCCTTGACCAAAACAGCTATTCCCGTTCGGTAACATGAACTTCGGTTCCGCAGACTTCACCTCAGTTCATACTTCTCGAAAGTTATAATGTAGGTACTTACATTCCTTGTAACTTAAATTAGTGTACACTTTCAATCATAATTTACGGGCAGTGGTGGCCATAGAAAAAGAAATAATAATTATTACATTACTTTCGCTGAGCGGAATGTAAGATCTGGGTTTCAAATCCCAGTGACAACAAACTTGTAACCAAACATAAATACCCTTGTGTCTAAGTGGTTAGGAAGGAACCAACTACAAGGTGCAGGTGCCCTGCTCAGTTACCGAAATATAGAGTGGGATTCTATAACTATCAATTCAAATATCAACTATAAAGTATACTTACTATTTTATAAAAATAATAGACATAAACACAAAATTTTGTAGTTATCAAATATTTAATTTCAGATGAAATAAGTATCATACCATCCTCATTTAACAAAAAAATACAATTTTATTGATTATTTAGGTATTACTTACTTATGAATTAAGTTTTAGTCTTTGAAGTGGGCAAACTGATGTTCTGTGACAGATACTATTTATCTTTTGTTATGATAACCGACTCAAATAACGCAATTAACTGTTATTTGAGTGCGTTATGTAGTTACAAAATCCCACCCCTGGTGTATTGGACAGAGTAAATTAAGAAAAAGCCTGTACCTAACCTTAAAATAGAAAAGAAGCAGTGAATCCGAAGTCAGTCCGCAAATCACTTATCAACGTGTTGCATTGTCACCACTGCACGAATTTAATTTCCAGAGTTCAAGGGTGGTTTGAGTTGCGTGGTGTGATTGCGGTGGACATTAATCTTTCCGCAGAGCCGCAGCCGCTCTCAACTCCGCGGAAACTTACTGCCTCACTCCGGGTCGCTAATAAATACAAGCACAGAATACATGACGAGATCCAGCATTCACTCTCCGCTGAATTATTGTTACGATGCGTTTCTTCGGCTCGAAGGTTAGGGGTTATTGGGTCAGCAAATCTGAAGAGACTTAAGAAATATGGTAATGATCTTAGCAGAGGATAAGCGACTGATGAGGTTGATGGATAAATCAAATATGCAGGAATGCAGTCTTAAATTTCATTATTAACTCTTAGGCTGATGTTTCGCTACTATTTGTAGCTTCGTCAGGGCAAAAGACTAGAGTTACACAATATAACATGTATTTAAATTAAAATGCTCAAACATAGTGTTATCGTCGAATTTTAAAAACAATTTTGAAAAAATTTTAACGCGCGTCATTCGAAAAGACTGTCTGAATTTCGTAAAAAAATCATATTGTGTGACTCTAGTCTTTTGCGTTGAGGAAGCTACAAATAGTAGCGAAACGTCGGCCTAAGACTTAATAATAAAATTTATGACTGCATTCCTGCATATTTGATTTATCCGAAATATGGTAAGTCTTCGAAAGCTGAGCAATATAACCCTCCTCTTGTTCCTCCTTACCATATTGTTAAAAGTGAGGTGGGATTCCATAACTCATAACAACTACTAAATAAACGTCAAACGTCAAATGTCACCATGGCCGAAATTCAAATTTGCAATGAATTTAAGGCATTCCCAGATCAGTGTAGACTTGTAGTATTCTTTATAGATGTATGAGTATATGTAAGTACGTATCAACCATAAATAACCATTACTGTTATAGAATAGCAAGCATACTTTGTACTTGATATTTGCAATTGATATCATAAGAAGTCCAAATGATAGCAACCGAAGTTATAGAATCTCACTGCTGATCTGTTGTTGGACACTTTCTCATGAATTGAGAATATTATTTAGAACATAAATTGAATCCTTATTAACTTAAACTAAACATGTTGATTCTGGATTCAAGATTAAGAGTTCAAACCCAAACGCTCAGATCTACAATAACACCTGGAAAACATTCCATATTGGTACTATATCTGGATATTAAAAAAATAACGTTCCTAAAACATTACTAAAATTACTGAGTAGTGTAATCGGGGTAGCGGATATCTTCAAATATTTAGAAAAAAATAGCCATTTATGCGTTAACGTCATTTAGGAAGATGTTTTTTGGCGTTGACAATTTGTGCTTCATTGTGTGTAGTAGTTTCATTAGTTTAATCTACAACTCTTTTGTGTGTTTCATCCATATTAATATTTGTATATATGACTATTAGTTTTGACATTTATTTACTATAGAAATCTCACGAGTCAAATTTCGTTTTATGCAGTCATTCAAAATCAGTATTTAGTTTTGGTTTTAACATAGAAGATTGTAAATTCCCAAACATATGTTTCAGTTAAAAAAAAAAATTGGGGGAGATGGTGGGTACGCTCTATCAAGTACTAGAACAATTAAGGATTTGGGAAAATTTATTGCAAAAGAAGAGGTAAAATAATGAAGGGATTAAAAAGATTATTTTAAATACAATTTGATAAATTATTATCAATAGTGGGACAGCTAATAAAAAAATGTGAAATTTTTCGTCCATCAGTAAACAAAAGGGTTAAACTTGCAATCACATTAGGATACTTAACAACGAGTGATTCATTCCGAATTAGTATTTGTTTTTCACGTAGGAAAATCAAGTTTGCAATGTTATACATAAATTAGTGTCAAATGTCACATGTGATCACGATTTTTGATGGCTTCCAGTATTAGCGGTTTCGTTAAAATTGTTTTTCTCATCTGTTTAATAGATGTCAAAACTAACTAAAACTTGAACTAAAACCTAATTTGTGAATGCTGCTCTAAAATGATATAAAACCTAAAACATAAAACTAAAACTAATTCTGGAGTGGGATTCCACAACTCATATCAACTACAAATAACAATTGTACTTGTTATTATATCAATTACAAACAACAAACGTCAAATGTCACCATGGCGGAAATTCAAATTTGCAATAAATTTAAGACATTCCCACAACAATGTAGAGTTGTAGAGTGTTGTTTATATATATATACGAGTATATATAAGTACGTATCAACCATAAATAACCATTATTATTACAGAATAGCAAGTATACTTTGTAGTTGATATTTGCAATTGATATCATAACAAGTCCAAATGATAGCAACCAAAGTTATAGAATCCAACTCCTGATTTGTGAGTTGTATCGGTGGTTAAAAAGTTAAACACACTCGATCGTCTAACAATAATTGTTTTATACTAAGCAACACGGTTGTCACAAATTCACGCAAGACAATGAACCACCCGTCTACCGCCAATCCATTTGCCCGTCTTTGTTTTTCAGCATTAATTACTTACACTATTCACGCGTCCCATTCGTGTTTATCCACGTACACGTTGCACCCTGCTCAGGCATAGGACCTCAATCATCGGGACAGGATGCAGCAGAATATCACGCGTGTAATGCGCTGTACACCGTACATAACATATGGCGGCGGGAGATATTGTTGTCTTACTTTGCTACATTGCGGCACGGGGTAACGTAGCTGGAATCTCAGGAATGAGCATTCAGGGATTTCAGAAATTTGTAATATTTAAATACGGGAGGAAGGTAGAGGAAATTAAATGGTGTAATAATGAATTTGGGGATTGAAATTTTTGTGGGGAAATTTTTACAACGTGAAAAAAATTAACAAATAATTTGTAATAAAGAATTCAAAAATGTGGTCGCATGTTTTTTTATAAATAATTAACGGGATAAATACCAAATTTTTCATTTACTGTCAGTTGTATACAACGGATTACAAAATAGTGATCTATTTGTTAAAATAATCCATAAGTCTATCCCTGGTTACAATAATGTGCAATATTTCTAGTTTAAAATCTGCTGTTTTATGGTTTTTTTAGTTGGTAGAAAATGAAACACACATACCTATATAAACAATATTTCTTAAACCTTCCATAGGGCTAATTGCTTCAAAAATTTGTTATTTATGTTCAGACTTTTGCAATTGAAAGAGATTTTTGACAAAAGAAAGTAGTTTTATATTAATTTTTAATACTGTGGTCCAATTCGTAACAAATTAGTAAGTGCTAGTGAGTGTCGATGTTCAGTGGTCATCAATCTTCGTACAGCAATTTTCACTAAATTCATATTTTAAAATATAATTTTCATTCTCTAATATTTATTAAAAGGTACTTCATGTAAATATCAATTAAAAATTATTGGTTACAATTGAAATTTAAGAGTTAAGTGTCTATTTATTTCACAGTTTAATTTTATCACTTTCAAAAAAATCTGATTTGATGAGTAACTTTCCCTTTCATGTGCAATAGTGCGTGTTCAATTACATTAAGCAGATTGCTTGTTCTTCGTTTTCCATCGTTTTCATAAAAGAAAATTCGATTGTGAAACAGAATCAGTTGTGGATATTGCCACTAGAGACCAATTGCTTCATATCTTTCCTAAATTGCTAAATTTTGTATTTCAGCGAATAGAGAATCACAGCAATCTCTTAAGAGTTTTTTTTAGATTTCATGTTGGCATTATCAGGCAGATTCATAAAAAAGATTAAATTTAGTGTAACTATCTCCACATTTGACATGGATTGAATTTTCTGGTGGTGCTATTCACAAAGCAGAATAAATCGGATTAGCTCATTCTCATATTAGTTACAATTTTAGCTCTTTAGCTGTTGTGGCCACAAATCAATAACGCTATAAATAGACTAAATAGAGAATGGGGTCTTCCACTATTTTTTTATATTAAACTTTATCCAAATTGAAAGCGAGGTGTAGTTTCAGAAATTCTTAATTTTTATTTGTTATACTGTAATATTTATTTAATTGTTCTGTGACGTAGATGTTAAGGTAATTCGGTTCTCAAATATTGGGGTTCGCTAAAATAAAACAAATTATTCTATTTCAACTGTTTTAAAAACAGAAATATGTTTTAAATAAATATTGTGTTCCTTACTTGGAAATATGCATAAATTGTAAGCATTTTGATATAGTATATTATTGTACAAGTTTTGTAAGACGGTATATTGTTCTATGAGTAGAAGGAATGGAACAATACGTCGTATAAAACGAATATAATATACTATTTTTTATACTTTGCTTCAGTTATTTAATAAAACTCTTAAAATTTTCAATTAAAAAATAATAGATTGTAATCTAGGAATATATAAATGTGAAATATGGTAACTCTGTTGAATGCAGTTGGGCACATTTATCTGTCAATATGTATTTAAAACGAAAATATTTATAAATCTATAGATTATGACTTATGAAATTTTAATATCCTTTTAAATTAGTTTTGTTTATTCAATTTACGTACTCATAAATAATATAAATTGAATTTAAAATTATTTGAGGTTATCAATTTGACATTTAAAGTGGGGTGCATTTGATAGAAGTACCAATTTTACAACAACAAAAATACCAAAAACAGTTTAACAATATTTTATATTATTGAACTGTTTTCGATATAATAGTAGGGTAATTGTTAATGCAAAGTATAAAAAAATAATTTTTAAATGATTCTGAATATTATAGTCTGAGTTTTGAGAGCCACTGGCATGATTTTGCTGACTATGTCATTTAACATATCTTTTATTTTCATATTGTGAATATTTTTTTTCAGAAATTATCTTCATCGCTCATTATTTAGCAATTATTTTTTCTAAATTTTTATTTAAAAAATCCAGCTCTACATTTATTGTCAAATGTGACATCTGACACTGATAGTAGGATTAAAAGTTGCATGAATTTGAATTTGGGTGGATGTGTGAGAGAGAAAGGTGTCATACTACTCGAATAACTCCATTAGTTAGTTTTCAGCTAGTCTTTGTTCTGTTTTTGGATTACTCAAAGAAAATTATTAAAATTGAAAAGAGAATAGGCAAAAATATATCTTTTATGAATTCAAAACGGAGTAAATAAGGATTTAGTGACTAATCCATTTTGTGAATCTAGGGTGTTAATGATTCCATGTTAGTGAATTTTATGAAATTAATAAGTTTATAAATATATTCATAGACATACATGAAACATTTAAATGAAGTAATTGAATTTATATCTGGGAATCTATAAATTCAATTTTCAATCACTTAGTTTGAATTGCTGATTGGTTTAAATAAAAGCGATTGAAAATGTTTTGAATAAAATAAATGTATATATAAAAGAGAGAGAAATATTTGAAAACATTTAATGATGAAATTTCCGTTTGGTCATAAATCTGTTTCTTCCTTATTTTGACGTATTTAATTAAAATTTACTCCTTGTTAATGAACTCATTTAATGTCGAACAAAACTTATAAAAATTTGAAAACAAATCAAATCAATAATCATAATACTGTTGTTTGTAATTTAGTTTAAAATATCACCAAATATTAAATTTCACATATATTACTGCTGAAAATTAACGCTCTCATATTCAATAGGGAATTTTTAATTTTGAAGCGAAATCAGCTATCAATGGTATTAAAATTAAACTTGTTAATAAAAAATTATTTGATTGCTGTATTGACATTTACATAGATACTCTATAGTCGTAATTAATAAATGTGGATTCAACAGTTTGCTGATTTTATTGCAATTGCAATAAACAGAAAGTAACACAGCCATCATTTGTACAAATGATTGAAATGAGATATAGGATGTAATTCCAAAAGACAATAACTTAACATGATTTTTATTCTAAAAAATTATATTAATTATTAAACTGTCTCGAGTATTGCTTGACTACAGACGTATTCCTTTGTCACTTGCATCATATCTCACTAACACTTATTTTTTATTCCATTTGACTAGAGCAGTTTACTCCTTGTACTATCTGTACTGATTCTAAGTAATATATTTGCCGATGTAGATCAAAAGATCTGTTCAGTATGTCAGGTAATTTTGCTGTACTTTTCAATATAGTAAAAAAATGGAAGGTGGAAACTTTTTTTAATGTAAAATATTTTATCTCGTCTCGTTTATTTCTCGTCTCGAATATTATTATCTCGTCTTGGTTTCGAATGTCGCCAAGACTTCTCGAGTTTTCAAGGGCATATATTGCAGACGTTGTCACGTGCGCCAAAATGACGTTTGAAGAAAAATTATTCTAAAATCTTAAGAAATTTCTCGTCTCGAAGCTTTGTTTTTTAAATGGTTCTTGTCTTGCGCGAGACGAGATATTTCGAGACTAGACGAATGATATTCGAAAATATTTCGTCTCACCCGAGTCACTTGTATGGTCGTGGCGTGTCATGTCTGATCGTGAAAATAAGCAACGTAGTCTGCAATATCCAATTGAATGAGTTACCGCAGAATGGCTCGGTATGTGCTGACCTTGCAGAGACTGTAAGCTACCAACCTGCACTGCTAACATGCAAATAAAACCTGTCAAAAAAGGAATGTTTTGCCACAGTTGATGATTATCTTTAACATTAAGGGACATAGGGTAGATGAATTCGAGATGAGAATCACATTTTAGCAGTGTACAACTTATAGTAGCTTTCTAACCATTGGGACACAGCGAATAAAAATTGATGAAACTGGGATTTAAACCCCAAATCTCGTTTCTCGTGATTCTACTAAAGATGACAATATTAGAATAGAAGTTATTTCCTAAAATTAATTTGTATGGTTAGTAAGATTACCTTTATAAATAATAGTAATATTTTAAGAAACTAGTTCTCGAGCAAACAATAAAGTGTATTTATCTTGCAAGAAAAAGCTCCAAATTCACCGAGTTCATAATCCAGTAATCCAAATTAATAGGATTCGGATTTGCTCGGCAATTTAAATTCGAGATTTGTCTTGAGTACCGCGGCTGATTATGCACGGCGTGGGTGGCAGGAATCGAAGAAAGCCTTGGATGTGGATTGCCGATGTTCAGGCCTTTTCCGTTCCGTGCGACAGCATTACATGCCTCTCATTATACGAACAAACGCCTCACCCAAAAGATTACCTGCCACGTTGACAGTTGCAGAATTCTTCAACGTTATTGGACAAAATAAAATAAATCGTAACTATTTTCAAAAAATAATATTCAAGCCATTACCTCTTGGTTCTATTTTTTTAAAATATATCAGAAAGGTAAATTACTTCAAGTTTTTAAATGACATTAAAATTGACAACACATTTGTTAATTTTTTTACAAAGCCTATGAACTAATAAACGCCATAAGATTCGAAGTTATCAATCAATTTCAGATGTAACATAATTTTCGGGAAAATTTAAAAAATAAGTTGATTTTAAATAAATACAATTCAGAGCTTTAGGTAAAATATTAGTACAGCTGAACGATTGTAACAAAAATCTGAGTTTTCCTAAACTAATAATTATTTATGGAATATGATAGGAGGAACTGACACCTCCTTGAAACAGTAAAACTGTTACCTTGTGTAAGTGGAAAAGTTACACAAGAGCCACGAAGTAGTGAGTTTGTAATTCCACAGGTGCATAATTATTTTACATCGCGAATTATGTACTATACTTATACTACGACCATTATTTGACTGCATATCGATCACACCAAGATCAAACAATAAAATGAGAGAATTGACATATCACTATAGTAAATAACGCCAACTACAGAATATAAAAACAACTGTGTCAAACTATCAATAGTAAATTGAAACTATTTACAATTTAGAACATTTTTTTATTTATGTCTCCATTAGACCTATCTAATGTTTAAAATAATTAATTTTGTCTTATTTATACTGCTAATATTATTTCAATAAATCAAAAATTCTCTAACTGTGCGATGGCGTACTTTACACACGGTCTTCCGTAATGTTACACTTAGATAACCTGTAAGTTGTACAATAATTGCTATTTACATTAGTGTCCGTAGAAAAAATAATTTTCTCCCTTCAAATACATTTTTTCTTTAGAATTACACATTTTCTTAAAACGAGGAATCTGAACTTTTTCAATGTTTTTTTTCCGTTACTTAAAATCAATCAAGTTCAACAAGAAAACAAGGAAACCTAATAATACATTCATTGTCTAAGTACGGTAACTTGATTATGATACAATGTTATAAATAAACCTCCAATCAATTTGTATATCATTTGAATAAAAATAAATACTCGCAGATATTTCCGTGGCAGTTCCTTAAGAGTTAATTTAGAGATTTGTTAGGAATACGAATTAGTTCGGCACATTGGCTTTGGTCGCATGAATAAATCTCTTTGCAACGTGTTTATTTAGGCTGGTTTTTCTCTCCGCTTCTTACCATTCGCATTTTCTGAAATAACAAACTTATTTACTGCAGAATTATATAACGGAATTGAATGCTTCACAAAAAATAAGAAAAGGTTAATATATTACCAAACATTTTTAACATTTTTTGTAATATTTAAATTTATAACCTATACCATTACTGCTGTAGACAGAAATCAATTTAAGGTGAACTTAGCATCCCTTGAACAGTGTTGCCAGATGAGGCGTTTTTTGTCTAATACATAAATTATTTATTTGGAGATTGGCGATTAAAGTGGTACTTTACAAACTATAATAGACAATGAAATTTTCAGACAACTTATTTTTTGTTTTTATAAATCTTCTTTTCATTGGTCATATGTCTAGCCAGTTCAGCCCAATATACGAAAAAAAATGGCTGTTTTAATATTTACTTTGGTGCGCGCCCTCCAAAAAAGACGTCAACGTCCGAAGCAATTATTTTATGTGGACTAATTCGGTCACAATTTGGTTAAACTATTCAGTAAATAGGACAGCTGATAGCTGCTAATTTCGATTCTCCATGTTAGAAGACAGGCTTATCGTTTTGGCTTTGTTTATCACAGAAAGTGATATTTTAAAACAAATAAGTTATGAAGATATTATCCCTAATTTCATTAGTATTAAATGTAGGCGCAAACCAGTTAGCAACTAACATTATTTTATATTTTCAGTTCTAAGTATGATTATTTAAATACTTCATTACTTATTGTTGTATGAAAATTTTCAACGAAAATATACATTTTGACCATCTCTGAATCCATTTTGATTATTTTTGTCTGTTACATACGTACTTACGTATTTCGCATAACTCAAAAATTTTACCTCCCTTTTTATTGCAATCAGCAGTGCTAGAAGGGCACTTTACACGAAGAATTTTTTTAATTTTTCGGTAAACGATTAGTCGTAGAATGTTGAAATTTTGTTTGTGAAATTGTGGGATTGGTATAACATCTAATTGTGAACCTCTCTTTAGTACTATGAACTTAACAAAGACTAAATTAAGAAACAGAATGAATCTTCCAATTTTATGGGCAATAATACGACTAAAAGTAAATTTTTATAACAAGGGGACATGTTGAAATACATTTGTTCAAATAAACCTAATGGTAAATAATTTACAGTAATGTTATGTATTGATCTGTATTTAAAGAAAATGAGAATCATTAGGCTTTCGAAGGAATTATTTAAACAAATATAAGATAAAATAGACTGATAATTATCCAGTTTTGTCAATTTCATAATAATTTTTTATTATTCTTGTTAACGAAGTGTTTATTTACTTCAATATAAAATATTTTTTACCAAAAAAATCACATAGGTTTTATGTATTTTATTATTATAAACCAGAAAATTACATATTTATTTTAATGTACTTTATTGTAATAAACGTGTTATTTATATCACTTTTAGTTTTTATGACCTTATTCAAATTTGGAGCAAAGTGGCGCTTTGAACATAAAAATTGGTGTAAACAATTTTCACATATCTGGCTACAGTGCCCTCGAAAGCTGTTAAAAACAAGTGGTTTGTACAAAATCGAACAACACACAAAAAAGTATTGTTGTGTGAAATATTGCCAATATCGTGCTCCGCTAATACCATTTAAATTCACTTGTGAAAATGAAACTAAAAGGCTGAAAATTAAACAAATGAAATTACGAGGTTAAAATTGTCACCAATTAAAACCAACCCACACAAATTTCATAAAGTGATAAATGTATCACTATATGAATTTATTACAGCACATATGTTAACACGTAATTAAAAAACATATGTATAGATTACATTCTATCAATTAGTATTCATATCAGGGTATCCGGAAATTTAGTTACGCTTGGTATCTATATTTATATTGACTTCTAATAAAATTGTAATTAGATTAAAATTATCTATTTGATTTATTATTGTTATCTAGATTGCTCAGTTCATCTGTAAAATACAAATATTATATAATTCGTTTATCTACATTGTTTTATGATTATAAATCTATATTTAGTATGGATCGCCTAAAAATATTTGGTGTTATTTTATTATCAAAACAAAAACCATTAATACAATTTCTTTTAGAAGTAGAGTAGTATTATATTCGAGTTAAAAATTAAATATTATGTATTATTTACTTGTCTGTAGCCATTTTGCGTTAAACAAATGAATATGATTTTTTTAATAAAGTAGAAAAACCTAAAAAAATCATAACCGCGAATAAATAAAATTGAAAAATCGTTTTTCAAAGAAATCTTTCATTATTTATATTTAAAAGACAAATTTGATTGTAAAGTTTGATATTCTTGAGCTATTCCAAGATTAGTTTAAAATGCATGACCATTAGGTTTTAAAAACAAGTTCAAATTAGAACTATCTTAGAGTTTGTAAGTTCGTTTTCTCATTTTATGCATTAAAACTTAATCTAAATTTATCTAGTCTGACACAAAAAAAAAATATAAAAATATGTAGACCAATATTATCAAAGGTACGATTTGCCAAATAATACTAATTTTGAAACTTGGCAATTATATTATTTTCAAAAGCTGATTCAAAGCCATATTAAATTTTTATATATTAGTTCTGTCAAGATAAAAACAAAATAGGAACAAAAGAATTACAGATACAAACAATAGTAGAATTAGTAGATGACATCAAAACAAAAGAACTACAGTGGTACGGCCATGTACAAAGAATGAGAATGACAAACGATCGACTCTCGAATCAAATTAGATTAGAAAGGATTGATAAAGAAGTCAACTATAGAATAAGATCTTTTAATGGACAGATATCAATGGACAAATATATAATAGGGTGGTCCTTACTTAGGCAAAGACAGAATTTTTTAGCTCTCACCCCCAAAAATTTAATTAAAAGAAATAAAAAGAAAAATTCGAGGTCTGTCAAATAATATAAACCCGTGCCTGTAGATGGTTCAAAATTTAAATGGGGAAATCATCTTTTCAAACAATTTGATTGTATAAGCTTTTAAAGGGACTACAACTGAAGTTATTTAGATGAAATTTAACGTAATGGTTCCAATGTATAAATTGAGATTTTGTTGTTAAAAGTTTCCAGATTGTTGCACATTGTTGATAATTGCCAGGAATTAAAAGATGGGAATGAAGATGACTATTTATTCAAATACATACTATTATCAAATATCTGTCCCGATTCCTCCACATTTACAGCTACTCTGTATTCCAACGATGAAGGGTTACTTATTTAAATATACTCAACATAGAGTAAGTTAAAAGTTCTATAAGACAATCAATGGTTAAAAAGTGTACAGAGGAGGTAGGTAACATATAGTTACAGTATTTCTATATCTCAGTTGCTAACAATTATAAATTGAGAATTTGAAGAAATATAAACGTCTCACATGTTATATTTTTTTCTACAACCACTATGGAAACTGGCATTTTTCTTACACTGTGCAAAGCTTCAAAATTGCGTATTTCCCATCGTGTGTTAAAGTGAGAAATCATTTCTCGCAGTATTTACCAACACTGTACTTGTCTAGTGTGAGAAATATCGTCGCGGTTAAAGTGCGAGAAGTCATTTTTCACAGTATTCTTGGTTAGTTTACCTGCGCCATATTCTTTATGTCAAAAAGCATATATGCATATATTTTTGTTCTGTAATGTTTAACAGTGTGGTGGTAGAAAAAATTTAGTGCAGAATCACCTATTTCCCACCTTTATCGACTTTTTGCACTTGTTGTACAATATACTATTCTAAAACTGCAAATTACGATAATAGAAATTTATAAAAATTATTCTCGGTTACCTATTTTTTACAATGACGACTTTTTGATAACTTCAAGTTGTATATAATATTCATTGTAGCTCAAAACCACAGTTTGTAAATTGTGAATAATATTTACCGCAATGAATATCAGTTTACATACGTCATAGGTATTTTAAAAGCAGAATTGGAATACGTAATTTATGATAATTTAAATTTGGGAAACAAACGTTAAGAAGACACCTTATATTAATGTTCCTGTAATGGTTGACAAATTTTCATTTTGTAAATTAAATCATGAAAGAACATCCCCACTGACATATTCCATCGTCGGCACAATTTAAATTTCATTGTTAGCCTATTTAGAAGATGTAATAGAAATATAGAACAAATATTCTCGGCTATCCCTTTTTCACAATGACAACTTTTTGATAATTTCAAGCTGTATATAATATTAGTTGATACGTCTTATTTTAAAAGCAGAATTGGAATACGTAATTTATGAAAATTTAAATTTGGGAAACAAACGTTAAGAAGACACCTTACATGAATGTTCCCGTAATGGTTGACAAATTTTGTAAATTGAATTATCAGAGAACACCCCCACTGACATATCCCATCGTCGGCACAATTTAAACTTCAGTGGTATTTTATTTGGAAAATGTAATAGAAATATAGAAAAAATATTCTCGGTTATCTATTTTTCACAATGACAACTTTTTGATAACTTCAAGCTGTATATAATATTAGTTGATACGTCTTATTTTAAAAGCAGAATTGGAATACGTAATTTATGATAATTTAAATTTGGGAAACAAACGTTAAGAAGACACCTTACATTAATGTTCCCGTAATGGTTGACAAATTTTGTAAATTGAATCATCAGAGAACATCCCCACTGACATATTCCATCGTCGGTACAATTTAAACTTCAGTGTTAGCCTATTTGGAAGATCTGTTCTGCAACGAGAGAATACAAATGTAAAGTCGTAGAAGCTGCTATCTTTCCCATTCGGAGCCAACGTGCAAGGCGGCCTAAATGACCGTGAAAACATAACGAACGTTACGCTTTTCACGCTACGATGTTTCTGCATGTTTCGCCGACGCCTCAATCCCGTCAGGGCGCCGGGATAAAAACACGAGGGAAAATGAAAACGCAGAGAATGGGGGTTGCTTAGAGAAGTGATTCGGAATGACAAATTCCAACATTACGCAAGTTTTAATATTTGCAGTTCACTTAGAGTAGGACGTCTGAAAGATGTTATAAAGATTAGATGTGTACTAAAAATGTGCGTGACAATCTTAACATAATTTGTTTTGAGATAAAATTTAATTCATAATTAAACGAAGAAAAACTCGTAGGATTTCTGAATTAAATAAATGTCAAAACTAACAGTATTATATACGAATATAATAATGGATGAGACATACCACATTTTTTTTTAAATATTTGAAAATATTTATTACCGCGGTTACACTACTGTTTCTATTTAATTTTTATCGTTGGTTAGACACAGATAGCATATATACCCCTTTGTAACACATATGATAGTAGACTGTATTTGTTTTACATCCTGGACTACTGTTAGTTACATTAGATTTTAAATCATGACACCAAGACACCAGGATTTTGTATATACACATGTAATCTTTCACGAAGGTTTAGGTCCTATTTTTAATTACCACATAAAAAATCTACTGTAATTATACATTATTTTTAAATAATCTCTTATTAAAGTGCTGATTATTGAAAAAAATATTGCATCGAAAAATTGACTTAAATTATCAAAAATATACTTATTGTTTCAATGCTATACTTTTCTATTTACCGGCACTTTAATCAAATGTGAAAAAAATCGGCCCTTAATCGTGTTTTTAATAAGCACCTGGACTTTACATGATTTGAACTCCGTTCCAAGTTTCACAGGTGAAAATTTTATTGATTAAAAAATGGACCACCCCAGTATATTTTCTTATCAGTTGCTCTGTTTAGTGCTTTTTATTTTGTTATTACTTAAAATAGTTTTTAATACAAAATGAAAATGGAGGCCCCTTAAATTTTGTTTGGGTTAATACTAAATACGGCGCTGATAACAGTTAATAAAGGATTCGTAACACATTAGTACGAACAAAAAAAAATAATATAACGTGAACCTTTTATATGGTTGTACAAATCTTGTTTTAATACGAAGTTTTAAATAAATTTAAGTGATGTCAATTGTTAGCCAAAAGCTTTTGTAAGAGTTCGGAATCACTAGCACACAGCGATATTTTATTTTGTGCCAACGTTGGAAATCGAATTCCAGATACTACCCTCCTCTCAATTCGAGTCAAAATGCGTTAACCAAATGATCCACCGATATCCCTAAAAAAACTTATTAGACAGAAAGTAATTATGAACTGCGCCCTATCATTAAACTGTAGTTTCAGGAAAACATCTCGTGAAAGAAAAAAGAAAAATGAAACAGTTTAGCCTGTAATCTTTGCCCGGCTGTCGATAGAATACATTCCATTGAAAACACTTCAATCTCTATCGATTCTAGAAAATAATTCTGTCAGGACAAGACGGATGGTCCTTAAGACAACCACGTTCAGGGAATGAAGATTTCCTAGACGTGATTACAAACAATCTTCTGTTTACACTCGATAATTCAACCTTATCTATCTATAGCTCATTACCATTTTAAAAGAATTACCCTAGGAGTAAAAAACAATTACCCAATTACTTGTAAATATATCAATAAATAGGAAAAGTATGTTAAATCTTCTTCTTCTTATAGAACATGAAATTATTATCAGTTCTTTGCAGAAAATATAACCCTAAGCATCTTAGACACTTCACATTATATAAATCATTCACAACTTATTATCCATTAGTGTATGTACTAGTTTATAAACATATATATTCTAGTATAATAATGATGAATTTTAGGACAACAATCAAGAGACAATGATACTTCACATTATATAAATCATTCACAACTTATTACCCATTAGTGTATGTACCAGTTTATAAACATAAACATATATCCTAGTACATTAATGATGAATTTTAGGACAACAATCTAAAGACAATGTTCCGTATTCTGCTCTCATCTCTAACGTTAAGAAAGTTTCATTAAGTAACTTAGAGATACTACACCAAGATTTCGTATTCACTAGTCATGATTAGCTATAACGAAACATCTTTTTTTAAGTTAGCTTCTTAGAGATGATAGGGACCGTCTTTAAACTCTTGTTTAATCATAAAAATGGCAGATTTTGTGCGTGATCTTGATGACATAGTAAATATTCAGGAATTATTTGGTGTTAATAATAACCGAATAAGAAATATATGTTGCCAAATGTATTTAGAAAAAGACCATCTTTTGTTCAAGAAAGCTTACAGAAGGTTGTTGAATACGGTTATAATTAACACCTTCATTAAACGTAGAGACCGTCTCTAGCTAAAGAAGGCTTAAACAAGGATATAAAGAGAAGGGCAGAAAACGGACCAAAGTTGTTAATTTAACGGGATCAGCTATACTAATTGAAATCTTAAGCTTGTAAATTTAATGCACAATTTAACATGTGTTTGGTTACAATATACGTACCTAATGTAGTTGGATAAATACAAATTCTGGAACTAAGGTTCAAGAATAATTTATAGGTCAGCAATAGTAAATGTTATTGACTTAGACGCAGTTTAACGCTAAGTTACAAGTGAATTACCGCTAATAACATTAAAAATACATAGTCTAGATGTACAATGTCTAGTTTTCTGAAAACGGAAAGTTCTATAATTATTATTTATTAAACCTAAGGTTTCGGCAACTTAAACTGCTACCTTCTTCAGGGTAATGACAATACAACAAAGCAAGTGAACAAGTATCTAAGAAAAGAAAAGCCAAGCTTTACTAATTTCCAAACCATCGTTGTGATTGAGATTAAAATTTTTAGTTTTAAAAACCTCAATGGTTTTTCTAATTAATCTTGTTTTAATCTAGACGGCTGCTACATATCTTTTAGCAAAATGTCACTATAACATCATACTTTTTGTAAAACAATTCTCTATTTTCATATTATATTGTTGTCCAAAAATAAATTAAACATCAAACTTCTAGTTTCACCCCCAATACTCAAAAATATCCGGTCGTGCACAAATGTACGATTATTTATAATTGACAGATACCGATGTAAGTTTGAAAAAATAATCTGTTTATTAATTTTCGTAATGAAACCTTTTCAACTTCGAATATTGCGTATTGGAAATAAGAACAAACACAGGAATATTCTGCAAAAGGAAAATGTGTTCAAAGAATTAATTACTGTTTTACTCACTTAATATAATCCGATTTGAGGTATTCAAACAACATCAAATATGTACTTTTTACAAAGTTTTCATTTTAAATCTTCGAGCATACCTGCGGAAAGAAAAACAAATAAAAAGAAATACTTATTAATTTTGTGAGACTTGCTCGCTAGTTCTTTTTGATATTTGAATTTTTTTAATTAAAATCACCCTCTTCAATGCAGCGGTAAGGAATTCAAAGAAATGCGAGAAAGTAATAAGAAAGAACTTTGCAGAATATTTTCCGCAAATTTTAAAGTATTTACCATTAATATACAAGTATTTATTCTTTTATTTTCATTGTAACTTCCATTTTCCTTATAAGTAAAATTTTCCATAGTATAATTTTACAATATTTTTTTTTTTATAAACTTCTCGTATTATTGTAACTACATTATATATTTATGGTTATATAAATAAGTCACGTGAGTAATGTTTAGTTCACAAAAGGGTTATTGGATAATAGTAGGTATATTATTCAATGAGCATGTAATGTTGTTCTATTACTTATAAGAATGAAGTTTGCCAGCACAAGCAAAACCAAGTGTTATAATTACTTTGACAGAAAAATAACAATAACTCGCGTCAGTATCTCACAACATACTTAACGCAAGGTAATTATTCTAGTAGCTACAGTTTAAGCTTAAAAAGAAAAGTATGGAAAACGATTGAATTATAGATACATTATTTGACAGTTGTGGATAACTGTATTTTATCAATAGTTACTCGGAAAATACAAATAAAATTGTCAAAGAAAATATAATATTATTATTAAAAATTTTAAGTTTTATTATTTTCTGAAACTTTGAAGTAAGTAAAAATTAATTACCTACCTAAAAATATGTTACATTTTTAATTAAGCTTATCAAATTAGAAGAAATAATTAGTATAAAACTCCTTTGTTATTGCTTATCTTGTAACTTATTTCAAATTTAAATGTTTTTAAAAGTATCAAAAAAGAAGATAATTATACAAAATCTGTTAACAGTCGACGATCTTAAAACAATGTGAGGTTAAAGCAAACATTGTGTATATCCTCGCCATCATTGTTGCGGGTTGCAGCGTTAATATAGCGGTTGGAGTGAACCGGTACGGGATTACCGGTTCGTCGATTGCAAACCCGTAAATCAGGATCAGGAGTGCTGGAAATGTTTCCTTGCTTTTTATTGTTTCCCTTTGATTTTATTTCATATTGACGGGCATGTACTAGTGATTTTTACTTCGAGAAAAATGAAAATTCCTCGTATTTTCTAACCAATATTTGCACTGTTGTAAATAATAATAATATGTCAAGTTACATTTGGTTTGGACGTCAGTGAAATAGTTGAAAATTATTTATAAATGAAACAAGGACGTAGAATACAGATATATTATTTTATAACTGTTATAACGTCCATCAAGGGATTTGAAAATATAGACGTTACGTGCAAAAAAAATACATTAGTATGTAATACACGTATGTACTTAAATAGTTTCATAAAAATCAAGATATAGCGGATGCACGACATTATATCTAGGGAATATGCTATATTGAGGAGGTATCGATATTTAGGTATCAAAAATATTTAGTAAAAATCCGGTATCGGATTTAAAGAAAAGTATTGATACAATGAAATATGAAAGGCAAATGTAGGAACAAATAAGAAAAGGTTATTTATGAAACAAACTTTTTTTATTAATCATATGTTTTACAATAATAGTATATTATATTCTGATTTCTGAAGGATTAAAGTGTATGATTTAATCCTGAGAGTGAGGTATATTTCACGAGCCATACTTGAGGGATTAAAGGCACTTTATCCCTGTGGTACATACATTATTTTTTGCACTTCCTCATATAAATGTTAAAATAATAATTATTTGGTTAAATAACTGTCAAATTATGACAGCTTTTAACATTATCATTATGCACAATTATTTAATGAGCTAGACTAGGTTACATAACTTATACTAACTTGTTTCTGTGCTAACATAATGCTTGTTTATTAAATTAAACACGCAGTGCTACTTCAGTCTTCGAAAATGAAGAGTAAAGTATGCTTTTACTCCCGGAAGTGCAAAAAAAAATTCTCCATTCTTCTTTATTGTAAGTAATAAGAAAAAACAATTTATTAATCCTTTTTCTCAGTAGTAATACATAAAGCTAGTTTCGTCAAAAAATCAAAATAGTATTTTAATTCTATAGACATGTTACTTGTGCATTCGGAAAAAAAACATTTGAGAATGCAAAAACATTTCCCAATCAAGTATCAATAGTTAGCAAAAAAAGGGAAAATTTTGAATTCACTTGGCAGCTAGTTGACAGCAGAAATGAAGCTAATGTTTTAAATTATATTAATTTTCAAGTGAAATATGTATTTCATTATGTCGTTGTTCATTACTATTAAAATGATATCAGAAAGCAATGAAGACAATAAGTGACAGATTTGATTAAATTGAGACTATTTATTTAATAAAAAAAAAATGCTGGTTGTAAAACACTTTTATGTCCAGAACGTAAAAGGCTTTTGCATCTTGTAGACAAAAAACAATCATTTCACGTGTTGATAGTAATTGATATAAAAATTAACGTCGCAAGACAGTTTTCGAAAAAGAAACATTTATATATGATTAAATAAATTAAAATCCGGAACTGGATTAAATATACTGATAATGAAAAAATATTGAAAGAAAAATATCGATACTGCTATCGTATCAGTAGTGTCGGAACATTCCTAGTTATATGTGCCGTATTTGCATTTTCGTTGTTATAAGCAACGTTGTTATAAATAACATTCACTGTATTTATTATTTTTATTATTTTGGTTCCATATTACATTACATTTACATATTATTATAATTTTCCACAATAAACAGCGTATACATAGTTCTCTTTATTGCAAATTTGGTATTCGTATTTTCAAAGTAAATTACAATCGCAATTTCTAACACACAAAAAGTAAATTCAAACATACCACGCATTGTGGTTTGAGCGTCATTTGTTTTGTTCTTTATGGAACAAATGCAGAGCTGAATCCGGAACCAGCTACTAGATTCGTTACCATTTATTTATTTTCATAGCTTCGGATTTTGTGGTGTTTGTAAATAATTTTATTCGGATTTTATTTGAGGTTATTTTTCCGACCACGCATTGAAATCTTACAGAAAATATAAAATTATTTTTGAAGGTATTGATTTCTAAAAATGTATTTTTATTCAAATACTATTATTCGAATTTTATATTTACTTCTCAAAATATAAACATATTTTTCATCCCACCATTTTCGTAAAAGAGGTATAAGGATTATTATTCAATTATAAATTATTAAAATATTCCAGATTATTAAAAATATTTCGTGGTCCAACTGTAGTAATTTTAGGTATAAATTAAATTTAAAATATACTGAACAAAATAATTTTAAAGCTAAATATTGAATGTATTCAATTTTTTTACAGAACACTTTATTGCAGTGGAGAGAGGTAATGTGTGGAACACATAAATTTTTTTTTGGTAACATTAATCGGTTATTTTTTAAAATTATATTTATTTCTGTAACGTATTATTATAATTCTTTTATTACAAAATATATTTTTACTTTAAACTATAAGTATTATTATAGTGATCATAAAATATAGGTATATGAATAATTAATATAAAATCATATACAACTCATACTGAATAATACATCAAAAATCAAACGCTTTAAATCGACGTAAAATACGATCATAAATAATTTATTACAATTGAAGTACACCTGCGATATTTTTACTGTCATACAAAATGCATCAAGACATTAAATATCAAACTCAAGAATAAAATCGAAATGTAACAATTTTTATAAATCAAATAGATGTATAAAATCCTTAGAAAATTTACTGCAGGCTTATCGGGCCCTTCTCAAGTTTATGTCCTTCCAAGGGTATAAATTAAATCTTCTGAGAGTTTTTACAACGATTCGATATAATCTGACAGAAGATTTATAGGTTAAATATTGTTTTAATTATTTTATGATCGATTTTGTTTTGTAAGGGATGATGTATCGTTATGAGTTGTGAATAATAGTTTGCAAATATTATTTTAATTTACATTTACGAGATATTAATTAATATGCAAATTTTTGTAAATATAGTGCCTGTTGCTTAAAATTTTTTTGCTGTGCTTGGTGAAAAGAAATGCTAATATTTAATCAGCAGTACTTAAAAAGCGGAGATTGAATTTAATTTTTAAGGATAATTAAAATAACAATTACTTTTATTACAAAAAAATCAATTTACTTTTTGTGAAATGTTCTCCCGTAATTAAATATGCCAATCTAGTTATAATTACGGTAATGATATATTTGCCATAGAGGGCGTTCAATTATTTCCTCCCACGTTTTAAACGGTAGGAAGGATGTGTATTACAAAGAATTATGTTGGTCGAACTTAATAACCATCTACATAAGCATAAATATTTTTGTACTCTTGTAAAAAAATAAATTAGTTAATTTACTCGTATACTCGTATACGATATCCTTGTTGTATGACAACGAAATTTATTATTTTAATATTAAAATTAAAATTTAGAATTATTTTAAAATATATATTTCACAACTTATTTTTAAATTAAATCGTTCTATTTATTTACTGATTCCCTGTTCGGTAAATATTAATCGAAATAACTTACCGATTAGTAATTTATAAACATAACTTACAACCTTTTTTAACGAATAATTTTTATCAAAGTAACCTAACTTAACAATTTAATGGTATAGGTCATAAGTAATATGAAACATGAATTCTAAAATATGTTATTTATAAAATATCTTGTTATATATATTTCTAATGTTATTTTTTTTATTTCAGATCAATACTACTGATACATTGATAGGTAAGTGACTATTTTCAATTACTTCTATTTCTACAATTACTTATTTTATGAATAATTCACTACTGCTCATCATACCAATAGATAATCAATAACAATTCGTTAAAGAGCCCCGACAACTTTTTTTGTAAAGCGATAGTGTTATTTTTCAAGCTGGTCCTAAATAAATAAATAGCTTTTTAACTTCCTTCCTTTACAGTTTCATTACATGAAAGTTTCAACTTAACAAATATTTTTATACTGAACTTGAAACAATGCAAGGGTTATTTATTTAGAAAAAATATAACAGTATATTAAAACTAGATTTATACATTCCTAATTAGAGGTAGTTAAAACTTCGAATTCGAAATTCGAATAAATAATGAGCAAACTTTAATGGTTATTGTCACAATCTATCTATTCAAAAGTTTATATATTTACAATAGGTTAGTTAGGCTAGTTTAAATGAAGCTTTATAATATCTAGTATTTTTGCAAAATCAAAAATAAAATTTTTAATAAATTTTTTTTAAATATATACATTATCGTAAAACTTAATATAAACTTAAGATAAAATAGTTACAAATTTTAATTTTAAATGAAATGAAACTTCTACTATTTTAAAATTTGGTTTAGGTTTCGTTATAATTTTACTATTAATAATTATCAACCCTTGTTGTTATTTTAAAAAATATGATACGTAACTAGTACATAAAAATCTTGTGATTATTTTCTGACGTTTCTTTAACGTGTCTTTCACGTGTCTAAATTTTAATTATTATTATTGTGAAAATAAAGCTCTAGATATAATTCTCGGGAATAACCTCTGTAGCTTTTGTTTTTGTTGACATACAAGTAGATATTTCACATTATTATCAACATGTAAGTAAAATAAGCGAAAAGAATTAATTTAGTGCATTTTTGTCAAAAAATAATTTAACTAAAATAACTCGATATATTCAAAATAATTTTCCAGTTTTTTTCAATTTATTTTAACTCTCTTGTTATACTACTACTAATTATTCCACAAATGTCATTTTCACCCCATCAGATTGCTTCATTTGATGGTCGTAGTTTTTCAGTGAAGAAATTTGATAAAACCACAATTTCATAATCATGGTTACATTTTGTTGTTATCAAAATTTTATGTTTGAACTGTTATCATTCGTGAAATAATCAAGCAAATACGAGTATAATTCGAGCTATAAATTTAAGAGGTAAAATTTACTCATAATTCCTGCAAAGTCACGACAACTCTGCTCAAAAATAAATTCATGGCTCTTATTGTATTACTTAGAAGATTTTTTTTAATACAGACAATTGTACAAAACATATTAGTGACAATACATTTGGATATTGGAAAAAAAACAAACTGCAATTTGACTCCTACTCATATTTATGTATTTTGTAGTGAACTACACTTCGCAATGAAACGTTGTTTACGTCTCTTATTCCACCCTCGATAAAAATAAATTGATGAAAAGTGATAAGCACATCGTAAAATTGATCCACGATCCTCAGTAGTTATAAACCTCGTGAAGTATAAACAACGTTCACCGCCGCCTTAAAATATAATATCTGATATCACGCTCGACGTTTAATCGAATTACCACGGCGGTGTGTAGCTCGACCACGAGACATTAGCTTTGCAGGATTACGATGTCAATTTCACTGCCACAGGAGTCAATATACTTCAAGATTGAACCTACTAAACTCTTTATAGGCGGTGGAAATTGTTGTCATGAATTATTACAAAGGATTAAGTGGAGACATCTAAATGCATTGTGATAAAATTTTGGAGAAATCAACCAGTGTCATAAACCGTATATTTATTTATAAATTATAAATCGCTGTTGATGTATTTATACTAATGAAATTGGAGAGTACGTAGAGACGGTTTTTTGTGAGAGTTTTAAGAGGAACAAGAGTAAAAGGACACAATACGCAATGTAACATACACTACTTTTTGTAACATATTAATTATTAATTCCTTTTTTATAGCTATTTAACAGTAGAGTTATGGTTTTTATTTTTATTAAAAATCACATTACAATTGTTTCCATAACACATACGATCCTCAAAACAAAAGAAAAATATGTGTCAAACAAACATAAATGCAACAATAGATAAACTTGAAATATTATTCTTATACTCTTACAATAAAATCTGTTGATTTTCGTCAACTAAGCAACGTAGGGAATCTCAATTTTTCACGTCTTCCCCAGATTAACGTGCGAGAAATATTGGAAAAAACACTCCTACTTCTAAAGCATTTATTAATAATCTGTATTTATAATAAAAAAGTATAATTGCCTAAACATCCTTTTATATAATAATAATAAAAGAAAATAGTGGATTATTGAATGAAATTTAATTTAGAAAAAATAAGTTTAGTTTAGTAGATAGATTGACAGCACTTGGCAGTACTGAAATAATTATTAAACATATTTGAATGAAAATAAAAACAAATTATTTATTTTATGATTTTCATATAAAGTATATTGTACAAACATCTTACGTGAATGCAAGCTCGCGCCACAAAATACTCATCCAGGAAATTGACGTTCCCACACTTGATATGTAAATAACTATTATCTACACCCGAACATACGTATTTAATTTTCTTAATTTCCTGCTTCCGCAATTAATTTACGTAGTTTCAAATTGTAGTTGCAGAACACCAAATTCTGCGTCTAAACCAATAAACAGAATTAATTTTACGTACCTTGTAACCTCAGAAATTATATATGAAATGACTTAAACCACTCAAAAAATAGCGATAGTATATAAACTCTTGTTTAGCTCTATTATACTAGAGTCGAATTTCCAATATTTTTACCGATTTATTTACCTTCCAATAAACTACAAATCCTAGTTACGCCTATGATTTCTACTGTATTTATATATTTGTCTTATTAAGCTGTATATCATATTCAAGACCATGAAAATTATACATGAATTGCTCTCACATAACGCCATAATTTAATTGTTATAAAATATCACCTTGTGTGAGTTTAACTCCCAATAAAATTATAAATTAAAGAGTGATAAAATCCGGGCGCCTGTCCGGAGTCGGGCGTCGGGCGTCGAGAAGCGTCGCATCCGGAACGCGACATGTGCGACGCGTCATCATGACAGCTGAGGGAAGGTTTATTTTTAGCCAGAATGCGGAAATAAACATAAATACTAGACAGTAAACACTGTACGGACTATGTGCGCAATGCTTAAATAAATACAGCGACTCAATTTATTTAAGAGATATTGCACGATGTATAACATTATAAACAAGGTAGAGTTCTAGAGTTTAAACAAAATTTAAATAAAATACTAGAGCTGTATACAATATGCTAATTAAAATTTCTAAAAGTTCAAGCTTAAAAACTAAAAATTTTAGGTTCAAACGTAAAATTGTTTAATTGCCCTCAAAAGTTTGGAACATTTTACTGTGAAAGATTTTCTATTTTTCTTGTGTTTCAAAATAAAAATGAATTCTTCACAAAAAAATTTAGTAAGCCCTTTTTACTTCTGGATAATAAATAATTAGTTTCGTATTAAACATATTTTAATTTATATTTGATTGAATAAATTAAAGTTTTCCGATACTAAAATATCAGTATCGAAAAAAAAGTAATCGATACTTTTTTTTTCGATTCTGTTCCTAATTTCGATTCATTAGAGAGCTAAGCTTGAAAAACCTTCTTTTTGGTCTAATTTTAAACGTAAATATCTTGAGAACGATAAGAGATAATTGAATTCTGTTTAAAAATTTGGAATCAGCGTATCAATATTTACTTCAGTCCAGAAAATAAATATTTTGGAAAAATAAAATACCGAATGAAAAACTGAAATTCCAGTTATTTCGTTTTTCGCTTTTTTACCGAATTGTTCCAAAGAATGTATATACGGTGAATACATTTCTTTATGTAACTTGGCCGTAAAATCGTTGATAGTATATTTTTACCCATTTTGAGATATCTCCAAAAATCATAGTTTTTGAATTCAATTTTTTCAGTGCATCGTCGTCTCTCAACATAGTATTTTAGGATTATTTCGGACGTATAAACACAATTTCACTCTAAAAACCTATACTATGACAATATTAATTTAAAACAAGTGATTACTAATACGATCCATAAACCTCATTGACAAAAATGTAAAAGTACAAAATACATTGTATCTCTTTCGAGTTGCATAATTTTATTCTCCGGTAGGTTTAGGGTATGGTAGATTAAATTACAATGAATACTTGCATATTTAACAAAATTTATATAGGTACAAAACTGTTTTCATTTTGTACTTCTAAAGTTATTTCATATTAACCGTATCGTGATACACTTTTCAAGTTAATATGTGTCGTAAACTTTTCAACTTAACCTTTCCAAAACGTCCGAGGTTTTCCTCTTAAATCACGGGGTTAATTTTAGAGGCATCCGGCTTGTAACATATTAGTGACACTTGCAAAAACAAAGCCGGTGTTTCCACAGCGTGAAGACTTGAAGAGATCATCCATCATATCCAAAGCTTATTGTTGCCTCACACAAACTCAAGGTCTTATTTTCATTCCACACACATAGCCTCAAAGAACGGTAAATCAATTATAGAAAAATGACAGGAGATACGACTTTTTACAAAAATCATTATGTACCACGGACAATCACATGATTTTTTTTATTCAATTTAAAACCCAATTGTGATTGATTGACATTAGAAACAATTTTTTATGTTATTATTACTATTATTATATTAAATATGTCCATTATGGTTTTGTATTATTAGTATATTATAAATTGAATCGTGTAATTTGTAGTTGTCAAAATCATTGTACCAAGAATAATATTCTACGAAAATAGATTATTCCTCAATTAAATTAATTGAGTGATTAATTTGTCGACCAAGGCTTGATTCAAAATTAAATTAGAGAACTATACTATCCATTTGGTAGTATTGTAGTATACAGTGGCGTACCATAGAGTTTGATAAGAAATATAGAAATAGTTATTTTTGTATTAAATGCGCGAAGTTTGTGTTTTCAGTGTGTGAGATGACAATTCGTAGAATACACGAAAATGTTTCGCTCAAAAAATATAAACAATATTTTATTTATCCATATAAATTAAAAGCAGAAATGTTTTCCATCATTGTGAAAAAAAAATTTCAAAAAGCGTGAAAACTTTTTCCAGGAACACCGTGCACGGTTTCAAGGTAACATAACAAAAGTGAAAAAACTGTCTACCTTATGCATTATTATTAGAATAAAAATATTAACATATTTTGACAGTGGTAGAAAAAAATAGTTATATTTACATAATGCTTATTTATTATACGAGGTGTGTAAATTAATTAGTAAGATTAATTTTTAAAAAAGGATTCTTTGAATAGAATTACAATTCAATATTGTCTCCCTCAAAATAACTTCTTTTGGAAGTTACAAAGTGCAAGAGAAAAATGTGAAAAGTGTTGGTACGCCACTGGTGCTATATATGATTGATTTATTTTCAATAACCCAATAAATACGCTATTAATCACTGGAATTGAGACTTAGACTTGTGAGAAAAGTGAATTAATTTAACTTGTGCATTTTGGTTAATGTTTAACTTGTTGCCTGGTGTATGGCAGAGTAGTAACTTGGAAATTATACCGCTGAGTGATTCTAAATAACATCATATGCACCAACTATTTACCGTATTTCAAGTGAAGCATAAAATCTGATGACAGCTAGTAATGGAATTATGCACGTTTAGGAGCACTTATACGTAATTTTAGTTCTCATTACACACTACATGGAAGCACTTAATACTAAGAGACACTTACACCAATCCTATGTTCATACGACATAGTTTAACTTAAAGAAAATTAGATTTGAATATTGCTGTTAATTTACAAACTAGTGTAGTTTTAGACACTCCCTGAACAAATTCAAACAACAACAATTTATACCATAAAAATTCTTATTTCCATATTTATCTATATAAATAGGATAAATGTAGGAGAGATAGACTTTTGGTCTTAAAAGGACATTAGAACGATGTCTCCAATAAGGAATATTAATTTTGTTATTTAGAGAAAGTGTAAGTAGCCGCTTGGAAATTAATGCAGTTAACACTGAATAATTCAAGATTTACTTAAAAAATTGCCAAAAAAGTGTACTATATGATTAGGTAATTACTACTTTAGTATGTTTAAATTAATTATTTATGTACATTCTTTATGAACATGTGCACAAGACTTAACGTAAGCTAAAAAAGTGGTTCTATTTATACACAGTCACAAGTTATTTAATTATCCATTTATCCTCTGCTCTGAGGACAGATGGTCCACCTATGTTGAGGAGAGATGGACCAGAGGATTTTTATTGCTAAAAAGATCAATTCAATTGGTAACAGGAAAATATAATTTGCACCTAGAATAATAGACGATCTAGTTGCTATTTGATGAATTCTGAAGAACTGTTGTTAAATGGTTAATCAGAGAGTGATGATAATGAAGAAGCTGAAGATTATGAAAACGAATATGCTGGATTCAAGGAAAATTATTTAAAACAACGATAAAGAAGGATACTTGGATAAAATTGTGTAATTTATGGTCGGTGTTTACACGAAAAGTGTAGGACATATGACAAATGACAACAATCTGTTAACCAGTTCATCTCCTCATAGCCTTGGTCCGTCTCACCTGTATAGTGAAGGAGGATTGGACTTTATTGAGTATAAATAAATTTAGTTTTTTAAATATTATTCAATGTCTAGAATAATAAATAGTTTTACGTACTACGTACGTTACTACGATTCTCACAACTAACAACTAAAATAAAATTATTAGGATTGGAAGGATTTGGAATCACGAAGGAAGTTATGAAAATGATAAAATGATGGAAGATGAAACCTGAACGTCACAACTAATATATCAACCTGAACTATTTAAGTACTCCAAGATCTCAAGTATTTACCTTCTAGAAACAATATTCTGCATATTGTTCAATATATATATATATATATATATTACTTAAACTGCTTTTAAATTACTTGATTTCAAAATATTTTTGGTTATTGCTGCACCAAGATCTTGGAAGTTTTAACACCAATGCAGAATCACGAATATAAAAATTTTAGGGGAGTGATTTATCTATTTGTCCTCGTTCCTTCCTCGTAATCTTTTCCTCTCGTACAATTCAAATCCGGAGACCTAAGCAAAACATCCCTTTCAACATTATTCAAAATTCAAACTACCCTCTTTCGTTCTTTCTATTTACTTAAAGGGCTTGCGGAATAGCGGAATGAATTTGTAGGTGACCGGTGACATTTGAAAGCTGCGATGTGCACTTCCAAAGCCACCGCGGGATCATATAGGCGGCTTACAGCAGGAAACTCATCACGCAGGAAAAGGAAAAACAGCAGGACATCTCAAGGGTTGCGGATGATGAAGTATGAGAAAACTTTCAAATCACGGATTTGAATAACAAAAGTTTTACGCATATTTTCATATCACTGTCAGCGAAAACTACTCTCTGACTAGTATTGTAACTATATATTTCATCTATAGTTACTAAACAAAAAAGTGGACTAAAATTATTGTATTTTCTCATCGTTACTAGACGACCAAATGTATATGAAAATATTTTCGTAATTACCCCACAAATAATAAATGTGAAGGCGATCTGTCTTTTACGACTTATGACTTATTTCATTACGGAATTAAGTTAAACTTAATGTGTACGGTGGCGCAAAAAATTATGAAAACTTTTGCGCTAAATTTACAATTCTATCATTATAATAACTTCAGCGATTTAGTATTGACAGTAAAGTCGTCTGTAAATGCAATGTGGTCGGGAATACACAGAAGTCCATCATAATATTTGTTTCATAGACCTGGACCTAATATGGAGCCTTGCGGGAAATATATTCTTTGGTATTACTTTACACGTCTGTCTTCAAAATTTGCATTATCTTACGGGCATCCTACGGACATATAGACATCTTAGAGGAAAACCTTCCCTGGGAATAAACACATCCTGTAATATATTTTATAACTTACCTTTCAAATGAAAGAGGTGAATCCTTAACTATTTTATACATGAAACATTTTGTAAACATTGTCTCTAATTATTATATTGCATCAATTCATTCAAAACACACTATAAAACTCGGAAAAGCATTACCAAGACAGCTAAGTTAGATTGAAATAAACGGGAACTGTAATGAAGTTGATCCATGATAAATGAAGTTGATCCATGATAAATGAGAGAGAGATAAGAGAGATACATACTATAGAAAGAGATGGCACAAAAAAGTGTGTTACACATGTTGAAAACACTACGTTTTATAGGATTTAAATTTCATATTGGTATCTAGATAAGTATAAAATCACTAAAATTTTCGACGGAAAAAAATCTGTTAACCTTCTGTTACATAGATTTGATAGGTTTTGGATTCGGAGGTACTACTTATTAAAATTATTTAAAAACATGAAATTTAATTCCATAATTTGTTTTTATGGTCATTGATAGATATCGATGCACTGATTTCAAATTTTCGGACAGAAAGAAATTATTAATTTTCATTTCCGAGATATTTGCAATAGAAGTTGCACCTCCAAGAAAATATTTTTTTCACAGTGGTATCGCAAAAATGATATCACAATAATAATAAAGTTGAGATAATTTCTTTTATTCCGTATACGCTTTTTTTAAGTTTATTTACATCTTTATTTACAACTGCTCAAGCGATAAAGTACTCCCATTGAAGTTCTTTAAATTTTAATTGGTATTTAATAATTTTGATGTCAAATAAAGAGGTTTAGTCCGCATAAAATAGTTAAATATTTTCTATTTTCAAAATAGGTATTGTTAAGTTTGAAATATTTTAGTCCCAAATTAAATATTGAAAATAGTTGAGCAACACTTGTTGAAGGCCAAAGTAAAACCGTGATCCCAGCTCAGCCTGTAATTCCCAACAATGACAAGGCAGACGCTTCTGAAAAGTTAGTTGGCGCAGTTTCCTTTCAGTACTTCAGCAGATCCGGTGTCGTGTCCACATAATTACAGCTGCGCAGATTACTGAATAAGATTACAGGGCGTTTGTAAAGCGACCACCACGTAAATTACTCTGAGAACGTGGCATATGGTGGAGCCACCATGTGTCGCAACCCCTGGCCTCGTGACATGTGTATGAGCCACGAGATGGGGAAATTCCGCGGTTGTAAAACCTCGGAATTCGGGGGAGGATTTATGAATGGTCGAAAGTTTCATTACGCTTTTTACAAGTTTAATAACTTAGAAAATGAAAATACATTCACTAAATCCCTATGAAAATATAACATTTTTATTAAAAATTTGTTGTACAAGTTTATTTGATGTTTATTAGTTACATATGAGATTTATTATGGGTATAATAAATACCTGCACGGGTACAACTGATATTTACATTGGGATAAATTGTAATGTAACAGATACGTTTGCCGAAGACGAAATAATCCAATAATTATAATAATGAATAACTTTTATAGGACATAAGGATAACGCTACAAAAAGTCGCTGCCACCATTATCACTTTATTTAGAAGTGTACTATGATAGAAGCAAATAATGGAATAATAATAGAAACTGACGTGGTTACCTTATGGTCATATTATTGCGTTGTGATATTACATCACAAAGACTAAGAATTGCAATAGAATGCAAGATGCACTGCTATTTTAATTTTAATAATCAACCGAATTAAAAATTATTCTTGACATACAAAGTATATGAAGAAAATATTTGTACAAAAAGAAAACTGATTATTGACTTTATTGCATTTTGAAATCATAAGTTTGTTTATACGCCCTCAAATGCGGGCGTAATTTGGCTTTTATCGACCAATGGCGTATAAAGTTGCTAAGCAATAGTTACTTAAAAAAATTAAAATTGTGGTTAATGAATAAATGTCAAACAATACGATAAATTTTAATTTTGATTAAGTAAGATTTAGCATTCACCGAACAATTCAAATTCATTTTCATGTAAACATTTAGAAATCAACTTGGTCTGTGCAGCCTCAAATTCCATTAATATACGGTCAGAATCAGTACGTGAGGTTCCATATATACTTGACAGTGACAATGACACTTCGATTATATTAAATTTGTATGAAAACAAACAATCCAACTATGTCAACTATCTATAAAGAAACCACAGCATATAATGGAATATATATCCACAGATTTTTTTCATTTCAAGTACCAAAATGAAATAAAACGTTATATGTACTACGGGCATAATCAAGATTATAGCCTTCAGGATATTTAAAGCTCTCCGTTTCGCGTGTAGTTTTAAAGATTCGCTCGTGCTATAATCATTTGAGTATATCCTTGATACATAAATAATTATTATGATTTTCGTACAAAAAATATTGTACAAAACTCTTACGTCAACTTTTTTCACGGATTCGTTATCATCCGGGAAAATGGCGTTCCCACGCTTGATCTGTAAATAACTGTTACGATACTGTCAAGAGGTAACAGTCGAAGATTACAGCTAGAGAGATTTGAGATTCTGGTGTCCCATTTAATACTAAAAATCCAGAAATGTTCAACTTCTATTTACCCAGGTTTTCTCATTTCCTAAGTAATAACAAACGCGAAAAATCACATAGCTATTGATGTTCACCGAGGGCATCACGTAACTGAAACGGACAGCTATTTCTGATCTATTAATTAGTTTATTAATAATTGTAATATTGGAAGCCACAAACGATTATATGCACCGCGAAGCATTATGATGTTTTGTTATTGAGGTTCACTTGTTAGAAAAGCACTCTTCAACCAATCAAAATTCACGGATTCCATTTGCAGGTAGCAACTAGTAACTAAAGTTAGTTTATTGTTTCCAACTGATTTGCAATATACTATTGTGTTGGATATACGGCATGTACTTGTAGAAACTGGGGCTTAGCAAACTGTAGATACAAGTTAACATTGGAACTAACATGACATCTTCGAAAACAAAAAAAAACAAATATTTTACTTTGCAGGTATATATTGGCAGTTTCGTAAAGTTCTCACTAACTCTATTATGTATTTTTAACTTAAAACTAAGTCTAACCGTTATGTGTAAAAAACCGTTTGATTTTTTATTACTATTTTTAATTCTCTTTAAATATTAATTATATAAGTAAAACATGTCAAAGTTAGGTTAAGTTTTAAATGGAGGAAAAATTAGAATTTCTGATAATATGTCACTGAAATTTCAAAGAATATTCTTTAATTTTTTTTACTTGTAGCCTAAACACCCATTATTATTAACCTTTATTTGATATGAAAAATTGTTTTTCACTATCACTTACTTGGTAACCATGGTCACCTAGGTCAATAATAAATTATTATTAACCATAGTCAATAATGAAAAGAAACTCAAGTCTCCAAATCCACATATTGTTTGAATCATATAACTCAAGAAAAGTTGAAAGTATGGATTCACAATGTAAATATGTCGTCTAAATTAAATAAATATATCAAATAACCAAATTAAAAAAAATAAGTGAAGTTGACAAACTGAAACGTCAAATATAAAAACAAAGACAACCTACTTTATTTTTGTGAATATTCAGAAATTCATGTCAAAATATTTGTTATTGTCAGTATATTTTTTTTTAGTAGTATTAGGATTGAGAAGTCCACTATTAACCAGTGCGTTATATGCCTCGGTTACTTCACACCTCGGGGCACAACTTGGCGCTAGGTCAATAATGATAGTCTTCTCAGCTTTGGTTTATAATATACTGTTAAAATTTACCACAGTTATATGGTAATATGTACATAATAAATAAAAAGAAGAATTTCTAATTTATGGATTCAGATATCTCTTGGTGGTGTAAATAATTAATAGAGAAAAAATGTGGAAAAAAAACCATTACCACCGTTAGACTTTTGTTTATGTTTGGTCTCCATCTGTGTCCGCACATTAACTGGCTATAAAACAAATAAAACAAAAATTATGATCCTCGTTTATTCGTATTCACAACCCTCTCAGTTCTTTCAACAAAAACCCGCTCGACAATAAATGTATATCATGTTTTATAGCTGCTCTTCTTGCGAATATTATTGACATTATTGCTTGACATAAACATGGTTTTTCCAATGGCTAGTGAAGGGATTTAGCAGAAAAAGTTATGGATTTATCATTTATAGCTGCGTTCATAACGGCTCGTTTTTACAGGGAATGAAGCAGAAAAACGAGGAAATTATTAAGTCATCACAAAAATCTGACATTTCCAGCAAAAAGCGAAATTTCCCTGTGGAAATTTTTAATTAGAAAAATAAACAGCGTATCAATATTTTAATATGAAATAAGTACATGTCGTAGACAATCAACTAGTAAATATAAAGTAGTATTAACTAAAAAAAAATAGTCTCTTAATGTGTTTTATTTAAATCATTATCACAATTTTATTTTATATTACTAGGCTATAAAAATATTAATGTTTATAAAATAAACGTTGCGAAAAATTGAATCATTATGAAATTTATTTTACATGAGAAATTGTTTTTCACTACCTCTACTTGGTAATGATAGTAAACTATGTTAATAATATTGTATTATTGGCCTAGGTCAATAAAGCAAACTTTTATTTTTCAAAGAAACTCAAGACTTCTAATTCTTTTAATTCAAATGTCATTTAAACTCATTAATCTAAAGAAAGTGCAAACTACGAATTTACAATTTAAATTTGTTGGCTACTATAAATAAGGAAATTAACTAAAAACAAATCAATAATCAAAAGTGAGGTTATTAAATTGAAACGTGAAGAGAACAAATAATGTACCCTTGTATATGTTTGTGAATAGTAAGAAACAAGTATATATTAAAAATATTTGTTGTTAGCTAAATAATGGCATTCGTCTCAATTTAGCTGTATAATATACAGGGCCGGACTTATGTATAAGCAAGCTAAGCATGTGCTTAGGACACCAGCTAAATAGGAACCCCCAAGAATTTCCATCAAATATTGTTTCCTTGGATGAACAGGTGCAAAATTTTTGTTAGATTATTTTAACAAAAAGATCACTATTTTGTAATGCATTCTCATCAAAATAAACACTAATAAATACGGCATTAAATAAAAACATTCATATTTAAATATATCTAAAAGAATTATTGATTCAAATTTGTCGCACCAATAGAAGAATCCAACGTCAAACGAACAGATTTTCGTTTTTGGTGGACCCAAGTTTACCTAGAGATGAATGTTTCCGTAAAGTTTAAAATTTAGTGGCATTGTATCCAAATGATTTGAACATTGATCTTAGTAACAAGATAACAAAGATGAAAGAAACGAGATTTTAAAAATGACTGTAGATATTGCTACAATGTGATTCGAAAAGATAAATAGAGAACGAAGAAAAAGAATATAATCTGCATTCCAAAATTTTCAGATAGCCCTTCGCATATTTTTTCGTTAATGTGTTATGATCTTTTGTGTTGGATCATAACGTAATACAGGAGTTTGGATTCTTAGGCTTTAAATCAAACTCATGCACTTCTCTTGACTTAAATGTAAAAGTTTATTAAATAGTTTTACAACTATGTACTCTACGTCTAATTCTACTCTCTTCTATTCTCACTAGTCTAGTCTATTATCTAGCCTGGTCTGATCTATTACCCTTTTAGAAGTAAGAAAGACGAATCTTATACAAAATGCAATGAAAAGATCAGCATTTCTCATACCCCTTCTACAAAATACGTGACTAAAGGAGTCTTTCAGCAAGCCATAAAAACCACTTTAATAAGAACACGTAATTTCTATAAATTTATAATATGGAAAACAAATGAATCAAAACAAACAACGAACAAAGTTCATACACATGTAAAGAATTTTTAAAACTTGCTTAGGACATAATAAATGATAAAAAAATCAACTAAGCAACTATTAATTTTCATCGCTCCTGGTGAATTTTTTTTTTGTAAAACTAGAAATAAACACTCGTCTTTTTAGGACGATTTATTAGATAGAGGGGGCTTCCAACGGTATTAGTCCGGTCCTGATAATATACTATTTTATACCTAGTAATCTATTGTAAATCAAAGTTTATAATAGTGACAAAATTATTAGTCTGTTTTACATCAATATTCTTGAATTGCAATCTTTTGTTCGGTTTTTGCTAAATATCTTATTTATTAATTATTTATTTCAATTCATTGTTATTCTGAAATAACTATGTAACATCAAGAAAGAATTTAAATTTGGAAACGTTTTGATCATGTATTTGTGAAACGAAAACTATATTTGTATATTATCGAACAAAACAGCTAAATAATATCGTATATCATTATGTAGACAAACTATGTAAATACGTATATTTAAATGATTCATTACCTTTGTAATTATTTCACCGATGTATTACGAAAGGATTATTATGTAATTGAATTAATTAAATCATATCCCACGTTGTCTGTAACCCAAATATCTAACAATATCACTGAAAACTCATGAGACCGAAGATCAATCCAAAGGATAAATCAATTACAACAACAAAATTAAACATCGATGTGTTATTTACAGACAAAATGGAAATAAGTCTGCGGTGACAAACAGATGGTTCCTCGCCCTTGTTTGCAGGTATTACACCAGGGACGGTCGGGTAAATTGTATGTTTTCATTAAATTGCTGTTGACATTTTAGCTAACGAATGAATTCGACCCGTTTACCGCGGTAAATATAATTCGATGGGATTTTTAAACGAGGTTTTTAATTTGAGGGGAGGCACGACTGGTGCGGATTAGGTTAACAAATTAGGGATGTTTACTCGTGGCTTTTGTAATTGAGTTCTAGTGACTGTAATACGAATCTCTCAATCATCTCATCTATTCTGGAAAAAATAAATGTTATATTTTATTTTTCTATTTTAATTGATTTTCATTTTTAAGGTCGTAACGCTGATGCCATATATGTTTTTAATTGTTTAGCTATACTAACTCAAAGATGTGCTTTTGTATCTATTTTTTTATTTTATTCTTATGGGCCAGCATATATTCCAATATCTTTATTTTCTAAACTACATACCTATTTTGCTCTAGAATTTCTTCTATCTACTTTTCTTATTTGTTCGAGAATGTACTCTAATAATCTCTTGAAATTGCTTTTCTTATTTGATCTAAAATATACTACAAACAACCTGATTCGTGATCTATTAATTTGCTGTAATTTTTTACAACAGAATGTGCTCTAATTTCTACTGAAATTGCATTAGTTTATGAAATGTCTGATCTATTTATTAAACCATGTATAAAATATGATTTTTAGCCGAAACCGTAACCGAATATTCGGCTCCTCTTCCAGTTTCGGCCACAAACGTAATCAAAACCGAAACTTATGTAGTTAAGTTATAATTTATTTATTTTTTTATTTAAAAACTAAAATCTAGTATTTTTCTTACCTTTCAAGGTATAATTCGATTATTAAATTAAATAATACTTTAATTTATTAGAGAATCACTTTATTTTTTAATAGATATTAAGTTTACTACCGAAGTAAAAAAAAAATAGGCGAATAAGACCGTCCGAACAAACCTGGAAGCGCCAGACACGACTAGACACTAGTTCCGGTCGAGCCAAAGTTCTAGCCAATTTTTTGCCGAAACCGAAACTGCGGCCGAAACCAGCATTTTTTACAAGGACCTACAGTTTATTGTGGGTTCCGAACCACTCGGACATAAATGTATTTTAATTTTATTGATAATTGGCGACAAGGCCGGATTTATGTTGCCAGAAGAAAAATTCTGTTGCACATAAGTAAAGTTACAAATACATAATAAATTTTGATGTTGTCCAGTTTGGCTCTTTCTTATTTTCCATTAATGTAAATTGTTGACAAAATTGTTAACTTGGTGGGGCCCCCCTTTTGATGAGGGCCCCTGGGCTGCAGCCCATTCTACCCACCCTTAAATCCGGGCCTGGTTGGCGACACTAGTAATTAACAAAGTACATACCACAAAAACTATGAGATAAACCATGTACACATTTGCTAGAATTTCAACATAATAATTAGTTCATAATATACTTCCAGCTTGTAGATAACATCCCTTTAGTAGTGTATTGTTCTCCTCTCAACAATGGGCAGCAAAAACTTTGTTTTATTTAGCAATAAAAGCAACATAAATCCACTTACATCTGTTACTCTGCGCGAACTACCCGCATTGGAACGTGTGTAGCTGACACGTCGTTCATTGAATTAAAACTTCAGTCGCCGCAAATAATATACGCAATCTGCTACGCGAAAACTCTCAGCTTTTCTTCCCTGATTGACTTGTTGCTAGTGGGAAACTTGCGCTCCAACGGAACGACAAGAGGAATTATAAACTCATAAGTTTAGACGAGTAACATGCGTGTGGCAGTAAAACGGTTCTTGTGTTACACTTGTCTTCAACAAGTCAATCTATGATTTAAATTGCTAAATGGAAACTTTTCTAAAGTATTTCTTTCTAAAATAGAACAAGTAATGGAAGAACACTATCTACGAATAATAGTATTTTACTGTATTAACGAGATAAAACAGTTTTTACAGGTGATAGAAGGAAATGACTGACGAGCAGTTTAAGGTGGGCCTATCATCTCCTAGAAGCAGTAAAATCTGTTACCTCGCATATGTTGTACAATAGTTTATTTGTTATTCACCTGTAAATAAAATTAAAACTGGCGAGCTGTTTAAGGTGAGCCTATCATCTCCTAGAAGCAGTAATAGTATATTGAGTCGGACAATTACATGCGAGGCACACTAAGACACTTTTACGCTGAATAACACATTTTATTTTTTCTTCAAACGTAGAAATTTTAAAAAATATATTACTATTTGACGTTTAATATGTAGGTTACCTGTCAGTTATTCATAATTTTCAGTAACTTTATTCTTAGGTTACCTAGTTTTTGTAGTGACTTTAGGGCGATATTACAGATTTCTATTGTAGAAGTTACTTCTTATTGGCTGATACTACATACGGTGGCGAAGAAATTAAACGGCGGCTACAATAAAAAATTATATTACGGCGGCATAGAAATTAAACTTCAACCTTGTCAATCACGTCACAGAAGATGTCACTTTTATGACGCTTGAAGAAAAAAATTGTTATCTCTCGTATATTGTACAATAGTTTATTTGTTATTCACCTGTAAATAAAATTAAAACCAAATTCTGACAGTCACTAAAGTGTTAAAATTTGTATGGCAGGGACAAAGATAAAACACAGTTTTCAATAATTTAAACAATGCAACTACTAACTGGTAAAACAGACAGATACTTTTTCAGGCTAAAAACTTCTGAATGTTAGTTTCCCTGGTGAGTAAACATTTCAAATAAATAACTGTTTACTAGTGAGTAACACAAAATAGTTATTTCTGATACAAGTGTTAAAAGTGACATTTTATGAGTGAGTTGGGAAGTTTGTGAAACGAGGCAAAGCTAATCGTATTTATGCGAAAAATTCAAAAAAATCTCATTGAACAAAGTACCCTTTTGGCACTGCCGATTGCAATAATAGAGGGAGATACAAAATTTCAACATTCTATGGTTAACCATTTTTGTGTTATGCGAGATACATAGATATGTATGTACAGACGTCTCGCCGAAACTAGTCAAAATGGATTCAGTGTTGGACAAAACGGATATTTTCATTGAAATTTGATAATCAATATTTTTCGCGAATACAATACTTCCTTTACTTCGTACAAGGAAGTAAAACGAAAATATAAAACAAGAATGTAATAAAAATATATAAATTAATGAATAAAGAGAGAAAATAAGAATGACAAAGAACATAGATAGAATGCCCAAGAAGAAGAATAAAAATTATATTCTAGATCCATAAATTAATTGATAATTTAATTTATTGAATAGCAATCTTCGCAATGTCCGTTTAACTTATAAATAATTTACGAGCTTTACTTTTTATCTTTTCGCGAGTTTGACAACGTTTGCAAATGAGAAAACTAAAATAAACAGATTTTTTTGCGTCGAAGCGATAAATAGAATGAGGCGTTCCAGAATTTAAATAAATATTGACAGTATTTAGGCGACGAAACTTCTTTGATGTTTTAAGTTGCCGTGCTGTGATTAGAAAAACTCCGAAACTTCTGAAATCATCAATATTCAAAGATAAATTTCTGGGTAACTTGGTAAATACTTAAACGAGCATGAAAATGTTCTTAACGGCATTGGGAAATCCGCACGAATAAATCACACTGTCGGACTTGTACGACAACTTTACAAATTACGCAAATGCCTTCGCCAAAGAATTATTAAAGCCACGTGTTGCAGCGGAACTTCAATGTACACAAATATATTCACTCACAAATGGAATATTCCTTATGCAAAAACTACTTGCATTATTTCATGGCTATCTGTGCCTCAATATTCCTAGATGGAATATAGCCTAAAGTACATAAGATACTTGTATCATGACACGATTTACTTACATTATAGTGGCATACCGTGAGTATTTTTTAACCTGAAACATGGGATTTATCATATCCATGGTGACGACAATTATATTTGCTTGTTTAATTTAAAATGAAACATACGGAATGAATTTAACATTTGCTTTTCGAGTTATAAAATTTTCTGACAGGTCTACACCAAGTGCAAAAATAATTTTAAGAATCATTAACAACTTTAGAGCAAATGGTAAAATATCACACATCATTGACTTATCCGGTAATAGTAGTTTTACCCGATATTTTTGAGCTTCTGTGTAGAGGTTATTAAAAAAATATGTCATTTTTACCCAATCAGAATGCTTCATTTGATGCTCATAGGTAGTTTTTAGTGTAGAAATTTGAAAAAATCAGAGTATTATAGTCATGGTTACATTTTGCTGATATCAAAAATTTTATATTAGAACTGTTGTCATTCGTGAAATAATCAAACAAATATTATTCGAGCTATGGATTTAATGGGTAAAACTTACTCATAATTCCTGCGAAGTAACTCGAGTTAAAAATGACTCTTAAATCTAAATGACATTTTTGCCATTCGTTTGTCTGTTACTAGACAACAAAAAATTCATGGCTCTTATTATTATACTTTTGACGTTTCGTTGTTTTTAAAAAGGTTTTGTTGCACAGCCTACCATAATTTTTTTAAAGCAGCTCGCTGGTTGGAATGTGTGACTTCATCTTGAAAAGATTTTTTTTTAGAAACTACATACATATGTCAGCCAAAAAATATGATACATTATATGTGTGTGTTCGTAGGTACTTGTATATCGTAGGGTCTTTATATATAAGCACAATTACAGAATGAAATCCTGATTTTTATTTCATTCAGGAAAATACACTTTATTTCCCGCAGTTGATCCTCACGTCATTTATAACGGAGTGATTCAAATCATTAGGGAAAAGGGGGATTGATGACATCATCTTGTCGAAAAAAATCCTATTATTTCCAAAGCAAATACATATCAAAACTGACAGTATTATATACAAATATGGATGAGACATACGAAAAGAGTTGTAGAGAAAACTAACAAAACTATAAGTTATATTCTTTTCCTTTGACAATATACCAATATTACAAAAATATTACAAATATAACTTTAAAAAAGTATTAAATACAAGGTACATCAAATAAAACTATTTTTTGCTATATTTACGTATCCATTCTTAAACTAATTTTAGACTATAACGTAATGTAATAATTAGTATTAAATTACATTATCTACAATGACATGTCATAAACTGTCACAACTGACACATAGATTGTGAATTTATCTTATATAGAATTTAATTTCGAAAAAATTTATACTCTTGCTGTATTATTCTCTATTAGAAAAGAGAGTATCCGCAATTTTTTAAAACCCCTTTATTATAGCAAAAACAAATGCAATATGCAATCCTGTTATGCAACACAACATTCCCCCATTTCACGGCTGCCAACCTCAGCCCACTTACCCCCTAGCAGCCTTTCTGCTACCGCTGTTCAACAACACAATTTACTTCCAATATTCTCTATTAATACTCGTCGTCCCCGTGGACCGCCGCGTCCTTCAGCGCCGCGACGCCCAGCGCCGACCAGGAACTACCGCGTGACCTTTAACCCCGGTCAACTCCGCCGGCACTGAGGGTGGTCAGTTAAGGGGACGCCCTGTAGACGCTTTTAAAGGCGTCGGAGTTTTTATTTATAAACGGGGGTAACTTGCAGGGTATTGCACTCTGAACAAATAAAAAGTGGGGGTTTTACATTTTATAGATAATAATAGCTCATTTGTGATACTTTTTACCGAGTATCATATAATATCGACTTGGATATGGATATGAAAAACATCTGACTTATTGGTGTCACAATATATTTTTCGCGCCTCCGTCCCATTATGACTTGTATTACAGAACTCAAAATCGTCCGGAAACTCTCTGTTTGATGGCCTAAGCCAGCAAAATGTAGGGATGCCAACTTAAATATTTTAGCATTACATGATGTCAAATTTTTTTATTTTCTTTTGTTGAAAATGCAAAATGTTAATTAAAACAACTATTTTTGATATATTATTCATATTATACTCGTCTTTTACGATTATGATTACATTAATTGTTGAAAAATATTAATTCACATTCGTTTTATTTTTAGGTTAGAGCAAATGTCAGCAATTTTTTTTTAATAAAACAAGTGAATTGTTAATGTTTCCAAGTAAACCGAAAATGTTACTGAAAAAAACGTATAGTGTATAAAATTTTAAGTAGTAATAATATTTCATTAATAAATTAAGTGTTATCGGCGCAAAAAATCACACGCCCAGAATCTCTTTTACGAGATCTCGTATTATTTGCAGTTAAAATAAGCTCGCGCTCGCAAAAGATTAGTTTTTGGACTAGTGATACAATTTGTTCTATTAAAAATGAAGACAAAAACCTAAAATATTTAATCAAATTTACACCATAATATATAAAATTCAAGATATATAATGCCCTGAGCCAAAATATATTCAGCAACGTGGCGCGTAAATATAATTTATTTACACAAAGCTAACTTTGAAACGGATCAGAACAGCTAGTCTTATTTATAATATATAAACTTACTTTTTTGTGATCCACGTAAGGTTTTTATAACGATCATCTGAATTCTTGTGAGACAAACTATAAGTCCAAAGTTGCCTCACTGTAAGGCTCTTGAAGAAGCTGATGGCTTACAACAAATCACACTAAAATGCAAGTAAAACTTTTCACGAAGCATGTAATTAGGTACTTAAAGCGTTGTTCCACATAGGAATTTTGTGCTGCAGATATTAATATTTATATCTTTTCTAACAAAAATAGAAGGTATTTCGTAATTTGAATAATTTTAAATACCATTTCAAGTTTTCAAATACATTTTGTAATTGCATCTATGTCTACATATATTATTTGCAAAATGTAGATTAATATTTCATATGTACAACAGCTTTTGATTACATTTGTGATATGAGAAGAGAGAGGACTCCATACAATAGTTTTATATTTGAAGATATGAAGTGGATACTTGCACGTGTTATTAATTTGTTGCTAAAATAGTAAAATAAAAGCAAATGTATTTTGGTTACAAACACATATTTGTGAGTTTGAAAACACAGTTTTCAAGCCCTTTACTTCCTGGAAATGTTAATTAAAATATTTGGAAAAGAGTTAATCTCAAAAATTAGCCAAACATCACAGTACAAAGGAAAGGCAATTAGGAAGAACATTGTTCTTTTTATGAATTTTAATTTTATAATTACTTAAAGGATAATAATTACTCTTAACTGTTTAGAAGTAATCAGATCTACAAAACAATTTTTATACTATATAATACAATCTTACAATGAAAATATAAGGTGTTAAATTGTTAAAAAAATGACTATTATTTTACCCTTATAATTATACTCATAAATATCAGTTTTCATATTTAGTAATAACATAAGTTTCAAATACATTATAGGGTTACATACAGAAGCGACAGTAAGACAGAGAAACGAAAATTAGAGAGAGATGGAGAATGTGCACAAATTTAAAGGGTCCATTGATCAAAATAGGAAAGTTTCCTCACATCTGAGAGAGAGATAGGGGAAGACTACAAATTTAAAGGTCTACACAATGCTTCAAGGTCATAGAACTGAAAAGGGGAACATGAAAGGTGCCGACACGGAGTGTCGCTTCTGTGTGTAACTATTCTGTGGTCAGAGAGAATAATAAACCAAATTTGCAAAAATAGTTTTAGATTTTTGTCTGCTATGCGGCAAATTATCCACCAGAAAAATAATATATAACTTTACTAGTATGTTCATAAAACTTCGTATCTGGAACGAAATTTCCCGAACAATACAAACATCGCTATAAACATTAATTTATATTTATTTCAATGAAATCATATAATATATAATTACAAGTACGGTAAACATGGGCGCCGACTACATGGGGGCATCGTGATTCATGCCCCCAAGGAGACATTTTTCTTAGTGCAGCATTTTTTTACATCAGTAATAAAGACCTGAATTGTTATTATTTAATTATTGTATCTCCTTCTATTTTTAAGTAACTGACTAGTACCCTAAAATGGGTGTGAGTGACACCCATAAAAATATCACCCGTAAATTCCTCGCATCAACAAAATATTAGCTATTAACATACCTAAGGTTAGTTATGAGTATCATAACCGCCGCAAATTCCGAAGTATATTGAATTTCGAGCTCGGAGAGCAAGGTTTTTAAAATACCTAAGGCCTAGTATGATTCATAACATCCGTGGTATTTACAATAGTTTACCGGTTTCACGTGATTAATAAATATTGTATAAAATCCTCTTGTGAGTAACGTTTTTGTGATCAAGTCTGTATGGATTAATATGACAGTTATATTATCCAATTGTCCTATACTCCGTTTTTAAACTATAGACAGCACTAGACGAAGTCACATTTACACCACAGCGTTAGTGAAATACTAGTAGTTCTGAAAATAACTGGTTTTAATCGTGAAATATCACAAAAAGAGAAATGAAACGAAAAACACGTGCAAATTCAGCATGTGATTTGACAACTATTGAGAGTTTGACGTTTGAGAAGGTTAACTTGAAATTTTGTCTGGTTAAATGCGGCTTGATGAAATGGCGCAGCAGCCAATCACAGGCTTTGATTTTCTCACTAGAATTTCTAGTTACTGTCTATAGTTTAAAAACAGAGTATAGTTATTTTGACAAATATGTACGGTAATATTATTACCATACTTACTTATCAAAATTAACAAATAAATATTATACAATATAAACTTGTTAGATTTGTGACCGGTATTACATTACATATTCAAAATATATTTTCAATGTATGAGTTTTTATTTATTAATTATTAAATATAGATAATAAACTTACGAAGTGGTTTCAGTTAAATATTTGGCTTGTGGAAACCACCTTAAACATAATCCACAATGTACCATGTTTCGCACAGTAGTAAAGAGATACTCTTCAAAGAAACAGTTCTCAAAGACAATTCCTCTCTTAAATTTGATCGCGCAAAAGAATTCCAATTCTCCAGTTTACTCCCTTTGTTACGACGACTTGCATTTTCTCTTTATCGATATTATTTTTCATATTCGTTTACAGCTTAAACATCTGCACGCAAGTTGGAATAACAGTGTTTGGTATTCAACCATTGTGCAAAGACCATAATTCATGTCAGCAACATGTGAAATGTATAAGAAAGCCTTTCAATTTCGATCGTAATTCCACACAATTTTATGAGGTTATAACAAATATTTCCTTGAAATAGCAATAAATAAATAATGAACATATTATTGCATACACAAAAACAAAACAGTAAAACATCATATAACCCTTACTCAACTTCTACCCTTTAAATAAATCAGTAAAAAAACAAATTGGCACACCCAATGAAGATAATAAAATTTTCATAAAATTTTTATCCAAATTATAAAGGATGTCATTTAAATTATACATATATTATTGATACTTATTAATATTTTCATTGGCATTATAAACATATATTTCAAAAAACAATATTTATATTTGTCTGTCGTCTGTATGTACAAATATGTCTTTCCTAGAACACGTTTTGGTATAATTACATTTCCTGTATTTCAAATGATGTCAATTACTGTGTTAATTTGAAATATTATACATATGCAATCATTATTATTATTCCTTTGATAAATCATACAGGTGCATACAATTTATATAAAATTGCATAGAACATGATTCTATAAATTATATTTATTGATATTGTAGTTATAAACATAATTTATGTTTTCATAAAATACATATTTGGCAATATTCACATACATTTACTCATGACAGTATTATGAATATTTTAATTTATTTTCTGCTGATGGCAGTAATAATTTATATATTTTAAATTAAAATCTTATTAACTAAATCGTCACACGTTCAAATCCTGTCCAAGTTATTTAGTTTTTTTTACTTGGGCGTAGTGAAATGGAAATTTTTACAAAACTTAAGCAAACCTACGGAGACAGTTCAAGGGTTCAAGGTTTTTCAGTGGTTTTAGTCATTTTCAAGGAAAATAGTCGACGAAAATGTCAACAGAATCTGGGATCTTGCATGTTCAGATCGTCGGTTGACAGTACTGAAAGATTGGGGAAATTAAATTTGACTCACACCACCATTCATCAGATTTTGACGAATTTTTTGGGTATGAGAAAAATCTGCGCAAAAATTGTTTAAAAAAATAAAATTTTGGCTAATAAAAACATTCCTGTAGCTCCTTAACCAGACTTGAGTTCTTGTGCCTTTTTCCTCTTCCCGAGATTGAAAAATCACCTCATAGGAACTTATTTAGGAGTTCCAAAACATTTAAACCAGGGATGGAAAACGTAATGGAACAATACCCTATAACATTATAACAACGTTTCATTTACTATTTTCTTGTTAATAACGTAATAATAACGAAATAAAGTTATGTAACCGTAATGTAACAAATAACGATATACCATAACGTTATTTGCCGTTGAGAGCATATAAATTCCTAATTTACTGAAATTTCAATATTTGTCGTTATATATATATTATATATATATATATATATATATATATATATATATATATATATATATATATACAGGGTGAACACGAACCTAATGTCATAAATTTAAAGGTATATAGTATTTAATGTGTAGATTACGAAACAGAAAGAATTTTTTGGAAATTCGCCTATTTAAGGGTAGTTTTCATGAAGCTCACATTTTTGGTACCACTGGATCACTGGCAACACATATTATTTTATAAATAAAAACATAATTAAATACTCAAAACTAATTTACGTAATGTTGAAGGGTAATCAAAACTTCATTATTTTTAATAATATTTATTTTGAGAGTTCATTGCCCCAAAAAACGATAAATTTTAACATTTCACTGGCTTATTTTTATTAAATAGAACAAAGAAAAACAGATTAAATATTAAACTAATAAATAGTAATAATACTAGTAAATTACATTTTCATGTATCAGAACAAAGAATAAATACAAAAATTCATAAATATTGTTCAAAATTATCACCTCTCACAGCCACACACTATGCACTACGTTGAATTAGTGACTCACTACATGCCAAGTGCATATGATTTTGTTGTCGAATAATTTGTACACTATTTTGGATCCGTATCCTCAATTCTTCAATATTTTCTGGCGGGCTTTGATTATCATACACTAGGGACTTTAAATGACCCCATAGATAGAAGTCCAAGGGTTTGAGATCAGGTGATCTTGGTGGCCACTGCACAGGACCTCCACGGCCAATCCACCTGTTTCCGTAGATATTATTTAAGTGCTGACGCACATTTCTCGCAAAATGAGGAGGAGCACCATCATGCTGAAACCATGAATTTTGACGAATATTTAATGGAATATCTTCCAATAATACTGGAAAGATATTTTGCAAAAAATCCAAATACTGGTTACCATTTAATGTGTGGGGGAGTATGTACGGGCCAAGTAAATTACCATTTAAGATTCCAGCCCAAACATTTAAAGAAAATCTATGTTGCAAACTATTTCTCACAACAACATGTGGATTTGCTTGGGCCCAATAATGCGAGTTGTGGAAATTATAAACACCGGCACGTGTGAAAATTGCTTCATCACTAAATAATATGGAAGAAGTAAAATTCATATTTGTTGTATTTTGTCCAAGAATCCATTGACAAAATGTCATTCTAGCGTGGTGATCAGCAGGCATTAACCCTTGGACTCGTTGAAAATGATATGGATGATAATCATTTCTATGCAAAATGTTTACAACAGTCGCTTGAGATATTTCTCCCACAACACGAGATATTTCTCTGGTACTAATTGTTGGGTCGGCATGCACTAGGTCTAGGACTGCATCCTCCGTGTCGTGGCGTAATCTGCGACCGCCGCCATCACGTCCAGAATTCCTTTTTAAATTTCCCGTGTCGCGAAGACGTTGTGTCACAGTGATAAACATCCTGCGATCAGGGTGGCGTCTTCGAGGATACCGTTCGGCATACAATTCTGCTGCTAATACCGCGTTTTGTCTCACTTCACCATAAATTAACAACATATCCACTAACTCAGAATTAGAATACATTTTTTTAAGAACAAGAACACTGCCAAAAGACTTACATCAATACTTTCAAGAATAATACTGGAATATTTTATTTATTACACAATTACGTTCGTCAAAAATTCTATTTAATTAATTAGAATCTTATACAACTAATTTGGATGTACATTTGTTAACCATATTTTTATTGAAATAATAATTAAAACAGAAGTAAAAAAAAGTTTTGCTAAGAAAAGACAAATTTTCATTTTTCGAATTTTCAAAAAATTCTTTCTGTTTCGTAATCTACACATTAAATACTATATGCCCTTAAATTTATGACATTAGGTTCGTGTTCACCCTGTATATATATATATATATATATATATATATATATATATATATATATATATATATATATATATATATATATATATATATAGATGTCACAAGAGAGTTTGAAGACTGTTTGAAATGTTGCACGTGTCATGTTTTATGTTTATAATGTAATTAGTAATGCCTGTTTTATAGAAAGTAGTAATTAATTACCAATTACAGAATATATTGTTTTAGTTCATTTTTTATGAATTTTTATTACAGATTGAGAAAAAATAAAGTTATTATAACGTTATAATAAGGATAATAAAAATAACGTAATAACTTTTTAAACTTATGTAACGTTACATAAGGAGTTTTTTTTTATAACGTTACGAAATAATTTAATCTTATGTTAACGTTATCCTATCCATTATTTAAACGGTTGTAACCGACCAACGGTGATTCCAGTATCCGTGTTCCAGCACTACGACGAGGATAGAAACTGTCTCCAGCACTGTGTAGCTTCCTAAGGAAGTTATTTTGAGGGAGACAATATTAAAATGTAATTATATTCGAACCTTTTTCTTTAAATTAATCTTAATTTATACAAAAATATTTTATATACTTAGAAACTTCTGACGAAAGTGTACAAAATTATAAATATTAATTAGAAAATTTTTACAAATTTATTTTTATTTTGAAGAAAAGCTTTTACCGTCTTTTTCCTTTTCTCGTAGGAGGTGTTTATTAAAATAAACCATTTTAATTATCCGCGTGTTAATAGAAGAAGTTGGTCAATTATTCTGGAACTATTTCAAGCGAACAGATTGAATTTTCCGGCGTAAACTTCCCACTTTATTCGCGACATGGCATACCTGATCTTGGGAGTTGCTTTGAATAACATTAATCAAAGTTACCAAGTTGAACAGGTGCATCCCGATTACTTCTCAAGTATCTCTTACTTTTCATTTACATTTAAAACTTCTAAAAGAAAATTTATTTTTATAAATTTTCTTCAGCATGAAATCTAATTAATTTACATATTTATATTAAATTACACGTACGCCAACTTTGAAAATGTTTGAAAGAGAAACTTACAACATGTTCGTGGTTGAAATTACTTAGAAATTTTTTTATTTGTAAAAGTTTTAATAGTATACAAGCAATAAATTAATCAAATATTCATGAGGCAGCTATCATCGCAATAGGTGCAGAAAAATAGAGATATAGCCAAAATTTTAAGGAGTGAAGAGACTTCATCAGTATTTGTAACTAGAGTATGACGTCACAAAATATAACGTTTATATGTCAATTTATTCTAAATCTGCTGCCTACTAAAAATAAAAATTATAACATACCTCTTGAAACACTTTTAACATAAAAACAATAGCAACAAAGATTATATAGGTAACTTAATAGTTCAACCGACCTTCTATTGTGCTGACGCATCGAAGGTGCGAGAATATTCGAGAATTTAATTACACAGGTATATAAGCCCAGGCGGAAGGGACCGCGAGGACAGTCTCATATTAATACGAGTAGTGAACATAAATAGTTGGTGATATAAATATAGTATAAGTAAATAGTGCATAGTGTGAAGTGTTTAAATAAAATAAATATCCTTATAGTGTTTATGTCATTATTAATAATGTCCTGTTGCAGAAAGACTGATAAAAAAAATCAACAGATTAATTTGACGTTGTTAACATGGCCACATATTAAAAATACATTGCTGTCAAATAATTAATCAAGGATTAAAATTGATGAAGCTTTGTAAAATCCAAGCTTAAAATAGTTTTTTTATTTGTTTATTTATAGTGTTAATTATTTTTACTATCTTTTAATATTAACATTTCGTTTATTAAACTTATTTATATAAATATTAATATTTTAATTATTTTTATACTTCACCCAAATAGTTAAACTTATAACAGTATAATACTGTTCGTTTTGATTGAATTTTCAAATGATTCGCATCATTCGTTAAAAACATGTGGTTGGAATTTGTCATTCGCTTTGCTATCGTCCTATCGTGATCTGAATGTCATTTTTGCCAGTCGTTTGTCTGTTCGGTACTAGGCAACAACTATTTGTAAAGTTTACTGGTAAATTAATGGGTCTCTTTCTTTATATTACTTACGATAAACTTATATTTTGAGGTTAAGAATTTATAAATGAACTGTTCGTTTTTGCTGAATGATGAATACGATAGAGTTAGATTCTAGTTCGGCTACAATGAATTTCATACAAAGCATAAACTTTGACTGCAGTAAGATGAATTAGTCTAGGGACGTGTATTTCATTCGAGGTAAAATACATACAATGGCTACAATGCTTCCATAGATAAGACTATTCAATATCTTTATAAAACATAATTTATTATTATTGTACTCGGTAGACATATAAAACAGAGTTAGATATCAATTTCTTCAATGCACTGTCTTTGCAATTTTTGTCGTAAAAATAGCAGTCGTACAAATATGAAATTTTAAGTAAAATACAAATCAATATTAAGATTTTTATTTCATATTTACTTGTAAACTATCATTTATTTGAATTGTTTATTTACCAGGAAAACTAATCTTTACAATCTACAAGTTAATAGTTGTATTGTTTATATTATCGAAAGTTGTATTTTTTTATTGTCCTACATATTTTTGATACATTAGTAACTAAATACTAAATAAAAATAAACTATTGTACAATATACGCAAGGTAACAGTTTTACTAATATGGTAAATTACTGTTGATAGAAATGTGACCAATATTGCATACATATAGTTAAACATATATATGTATTCAACTAAATTAATTAATTGCAAACAGGGACCCCTGTGGCAAATTTAGAGCAGCTCAAATAATATAAAATCATTTCACTATTTTTATTTTATTGTTATGATAACATTTCATACAACATATACCTATTTAATTTTATATGATGCTTAAGTTATACAAAGTGTAATATTCAATGTCGTTCTTATTACATTTCAAATTCGTACCCTCTTTTTGTTCTTTTTTTTGTTTATAAGATAAACAGTTTTTATTATGCTGTAATTTGGCGTCGGTCCTTTTTATCGTCGGTCGCCAATTATATGAAACCTTCTTTGGTGGTCCCTCGCATCTCACAATTTAGTTTTCTCTAATTTCATTCAGTGAAATGCTTATTTACAATCGTTTGGATCTTATTTTCTGTTCGAAATATCATACTTTTACTATTTTTTTTTTCGTCTACATATTAATATTATAGCAAGTTAGTAGGTATACTATTAAAACCAGTTAACGATTGAACGCTTTTATGAAAATACATTTACAAATAGTAACTTTTCTGGTAAATTTGTATTATTTATTTGATTTATTTTCTGAATATATCCAAAAATTATAATTTATAGGTAATTACAGTTTCAAATATATTTTAATTAAAATATATATATTTAAAAAAAGGCAATAGATTCATGATTATATAAAATTCTTATTAAAGGATAATTATTTTATTTTTTATAGTTTACTTTATACCTACATATTATTGATAAACAAAAAAAAAATTAGGGGAGGTAAATTTCACGTGTACAGATAATATTATAGTCTATTTTTATAAAAACGTATTGTTGAATAAGTAAGTAAACTTTTAACTAATCACAGCTAAGAAAACCCAAGCAAAGTTTACAACAGCAAATAATATTTCATTTCCCCATTCTCTTGTAACAAATTAATAGCATATAGAATAAAAGTGCACAGATTTCTAACAAAATTTGTAAAAACGGTTACTTCCGAAGCGACATCTACTACCTTCTTAAAAAAAATAGGCTATAGATATAAAAATTATCTGGTATAAATAATCTGTTTTGTTCTAAATTATCCCTGACCTACTTAAAACATAAATTTAAATGAAATTCATGAACATTTATCGCTGTAATAATAGTATAACGAATCTGACAACTCATTAAAATAAGTCGAATAAGCATGAAGTTTCCTCGCTTGTGAATATATTCCAAGGCGAGCCACATGCGTGAATGTAGCTACAATGCGTACGGCATCCGTGTATCATTTATTCATTTACATAATTTTGTTGGTAAGCACGTTTGCTGAGGGAAAAATATTCCCGTGGAATCTGTATAATTGAATCTCGCGGCTTCTGTTTCCACGCCATCCTTTGATGTTTCACTTTTCATTGAATTACCATCCTTACTACAGATCAGCGAGATAATAAAAATCGCCCCAGCTTTGTGTTTTATGAGATAACGCACGGAGTTGCTCACAAGCAGATTTAGGCTAAGTTCTAAGATTACAATTATGCAGAACTATACCAATTTTTACTGAATATATAATAATGTAACTTATATAAAACGCCGGATACTTTGTTTCAAATTTGTTTTATTTCTTTTATTATCGGGAATAGAAGAATATAATTCAAATAGTATTCTAAAATTACAATTACTGTATAGTAATTTTTATTAATTTTTTAATGAAATTTATAATAATGTAACTTATCTAAAAACCGGGAAACTGTGTTTCATATATGTTTTATTTTCTTTATTATTGGGAATAGGAGAATATAATTTCAAATAGAATTTGTTATAAATTCAGGGGACGTGCATTTTTTTAAGAGTTATATTTTTTTAATATATACCTACATTAATTTAGCTCTTTTGATAGAGCTTTATTCTGTATTTATTCATCAATTCTTTTTATATAGTTCTATGTACAAAAAAGAAGTTAAAGATACAATAAATTTTATTTAACACAAAACTGTACCTGTATATGTATAGACTATATGATCAAAAATGAAATGAAAGTAGTTAACTGTCGTTGTTATTATAATAAAGTTTTTGCACTTCCGGGAGTAAAAGCCTACTTTACCTTTCATTCTCGAAGACTAAAGTAGCGCTTTTAATTTCTGAGGTATTATATTAAATATGGATTTAATCCCTGGATGATTAAATTTATAATAAAGCATTATATTACCACAGAAACAAGTAGGTATATGTATGTAACCTAACCTAGGAAAACATTGTTTGTAAATGGAGATAAATATTTGCTTCATTACATCATAAACTATATAAAAATTTCAATTATTTAGGACTTCGTAAGATGTTAATGCGATCCTGTTTGTTAAAAAAATGTTCAACTCGAATTTCATTTTCCGTTTTTTGTTACTAAGATATTTGTTCTTAAATTCAGATAATTTCACACAGATATATTCAAAATACAGGAATTGGTGATCCGATCACTAGAACTTCACCATTTGACTTTTTACAAAAAATTCTACACAAGCAAAAGTTTCAAAATATTTCAACTGGAAACATTAAAAATCCTAAAAGTGACTAAAAAAATTACATGAAACACATTTTTTGAAAATTTTAACATTTCTTTCTATCAATGGAAATATTTAATGAATATCTATGTTTTTCGATGCTGAAAATATACCTACCTAATTAGTAATATTTTATGAAATATACTTAGCGAAAACAACTTGATAGTATCCACGTTATTTATATACCTACATTTATCACACGATTTGAATTTTGAAGTACAACATCTTTACTTTTCTTTTTGTGGTTAAAAATGACCAGTGTAATATATCATACCTACATACATTTGTCATGCTGACCACTGCATCTTTGAGTTATGTATCAAACAGAACTATATCAAATATGAATATACGGGATCTCTATTTGAAAATTACGTTACGAGTCCTGCAATTCGCATCCTTCTGGTGTAATTTGGGGGCATTGCAGGTTTGATATGCATATGTAGGATAGGAATGGGCATAATGTAATTGCTTTTCTCTTATCTGGTGGCTTTGGCCTGTGAAGCAAAACACGGTTAGTTTTTGTTGTTATGTATACGCATACAAAGCTAAACATTTTTTGTTGTTGTTCTTATTCATGGAAGAGTCTGAATAATAGTACGGTATTCTTAAGAATGTACAATGAAATTTCATTACCGTGTGATAAGTGATAATGACGTTTTATTTTTCAGTAACGGTTTCTTATATGAAGTTAGTTCAAATTTCTGAAAATGATGTTTTAGGAAAAATAACCTAAATTACTGATAGAATGTTAATACTCGGTTGCTATTTAAAAAATAAATATTTTTTTAAATAGCAACCGAATATTAAAGTTCTATCTGCAAATTAGGTTATTTTTCCTAAAAGGACATTTTCAGATATTTGAACTAATTTCATATAACAAAGAAAAATTTTGTTACTATACTTTAAAAACTGACACTATTATATATACGATAGTATTTTATTTACTCGTGAAAAATCTTCGTGTTTTAACAATTAATGACTTTCGTTACTGTTACTAATTGAATAAAATAACAGTTCGATGGAATATTATTATTTAATCGTTATGTCAAATTTAAATCTTACCAATAATAAAGAGATATAAATAAACCCAATTAACTTTTGAGTAGATTTTTCTTCATAAAAAGTAACTTTTGTCATTTTTCATACTTTTCTTTTCTTTTTTAGCTTAAACTATAGCTAAATAACACTAGAAATAATTGCCTTACAAATATTTTTCATGTTATAGTTGTGGTTGTGGATAAAGTATAGTATTATATTCGCATGTAATGGCTATTACTCATTCAGATAATTTACAACACTCACTTTCGCTCGTGTTGGCAAACTTCATTTTCATGAGTAATAGCACACATTACATGCTCATTGAATAATGTACTATTACGGCCCAACAATACAAGTGCATGAAGTACCTGTTAATCACAATTGAACAATAATATATTGTGTAATTAGTAGGAAAAGTGATATATTTCTAGACGATAGTGAACAAACCATAGAAGTCCGAAAACAATAATATATTTTGTAATTAGTAAGAAAAATGGTATATTTCTGGACGTTAATTATTTTTTATATTTAATATTATAAACGTTTAAATTTAATAAATAATTTATTCCCATAGAGTTAATATTTGTGTTATATTTTCTTACGATCGGGGAAAACAGTTTTTTACTACACAATTCAATAATACCGAAGTAGAGCATTATACATAAAAAATATTTATAAATAATTAAAATCATAATCAGGTTTTGTGCGCTTTCCAGTGAGTTATAAGAAAAACGGGATTTGCTATTAGCAATGGTAATTCAATATTGACTTTTTCAAAGGAAGTTCGAATGTTTTTCACGATTTTTGTCGTTAAAATTTCTTTCTGTTTTATTTTTGCTTATAAAACATTTGAACAGTCGTTACAATAAAAAAATTAATCAATCAACATTTGCATGAACTTTTTTAATCCTCACACATCCAGTTTTTCTCCCCTAATCCTTGTAATTTAATAAAATTCGTACACATATTTTCAAACATGTATTCGTACCCAGTAAAGCTATGACCCAAATGTAACTTAAAATATCAGAGTTTAATTTGAAAAATTTGTTTCAAAAGTTCAAAATTTAAATTTATTTTATAAGAATAAAAGGACCGCTAATATTTCTGATTCAATATGTTTCTCACATAAAAATTATTTTTGTGATGCATTATCCATGACAGCTCTAATATCCGCAAGTGATGTCTGATAAACTCCCTCTTCAATATAAATATATTATTCAGGGTTATAATTTGAAAAATTTAGAGTTCATAATAATTCATATATCGATGGTCTGATTTCAAATTTACAAACATGATTAAATTATCTTTTTATTCTTGAGATTTTTGCTCTCAAAATTGCACCTCAAAAAGTATGTTTTTGAGTATATCTCTAAAATGAGTGGAGATAAAATCACAGCGATATCAGTCCACTTTATGGGTAAAGTTGCATAAAAATTGTCTTTGCATATACGATCTTTGGAACGATTCGGTGAAAAAATAAGATGAATAAGAATGTACGACAAAATAAAACAATTAAATCATCAGTGTTTTATAGAATTAATGTGTTATAAATAATAGTGTATTATTATATAAGGGATAATAATCATTATCCGTAAAACATCTGAATGAGTAATGACTATAATAAATGATAACCAAAAAATATACAATGACGGCCGAAGGAAGGGTGATCTACAGTACGACAAATTGAAAATAAATATGAATAATTGTTTTCTGTTTCTGTGAATGGCCGAGAAGAGTGCATTATGATTCATATTTCACTGTCCTGAAATAAAGCTACTATAATTAATCAAGAATAGGAATAATGGGTATATATTTATACAGGATTAGAAAAAAATATTAATAATTTACTTGAATTGATAATAAATATACAGAATACTAAAGTAAACCTTTTGATATTTTAAAAATAATTCTGAATATATTTGGCATTTGAAATAAATTTAATGAAAGGAATAAAACATGAAATGTTGTTTTAAGATATAATTCAATAAGGTGGGAAATACAGAAATAAAATCCAAATTTCTTTATGTTGAAAAATTGCTGAAAAAACTTGAAGCAACATTAATCTAATTCCCATCAAAACATCCCAATTCCTTTGAAGATTAAGAAAGTAAATGACGCAAATAAACTCATCTAGAAGGCCATCCATTATTGTCATACATCTTGGCTTCATTTGTTGTCGATCTTCAACACTTAATCAATAAATCGTAAATAACTCAAGCCTCTTGTCTCTGGGTGCAACGACTCGCTATAAATATCTACGAAACAATATCGCATCCGAACTGTTAAGGGCGGAACAAAGAAAACACGAAAATAAACAGTCGCCACTAAATAGTGAGTGCTAGTACGGATCACTGGCCACTGAGAGGAAATATTTCCGATAAAAAAGAAACACACTTTATTAGCCAAGAGTGAGTTATTGTTTGTCGATGTTGCTGGACCAGTATTTACTTTTAAGTCTTAAATCTACTCTAATGCACTTGTAATCAACTAATTTGGCCTGTGAACTACTTTTCGTGCACTTTTTCGAGACAATAATTTAAGCCCGGGTTGCACAAAGCTTCATCAATTGGTAACAACGTCAAATTAATCAGTGATTTTTTTGATTAGAGCCTGATTAGCCTTTCTGCAACCGGGCATAAGAGTGGAATTCTATAACTTCGGTTGCTATCATTTGGACTTGTTATGATATCAATTGCAAATATCAACTACAAATTATACTTGCTATTCTATAACAATAATGATTATTTATGGTGGCAGGTACTTACATATACTCATACATACATATATAAAGAACACTCTACAAATCTATATTGATGTAGAAACGTCTTAAATTCATTGCAAATTTGAATTTCGGCCAGGGTGACATTTGACATTTGACATTTGTGATTGATATTTTAATGAGTACAGTATTTATTTGTAGTTGTTATAAATTATAGAGCTGGATTAGTAAATGTTTTAAAATGTATTTTTTTCTTAAATAATTTAATGTTTTTAAGTTATTTTGTTACTAAAAATATTTTTATTGAAATGTATGTTACCGAATGTTTAATTTTATTTCATTTGAATATTTTATAATATCCTAATCTAGAGGGTGGAGAAATAGCTCTAAAATCCAGAGCCCCAAAACAATTAATCCATGTCTGTAAGAATTCAATTTATTTCAACAAAATATTACTTGTGATTAAGTTGTATTAAACCTAATAAATTAAATAGACATTTTTAAAAATTTCTGAACAAATCGTTTATTTGCTGATGTCAATTCTTATACCGGGTGTAACAAGAAAAGCGGACCATAGGGGATTAACATGAGAAAGTAGGTTTTCTTTGTGCAAAATTAATTTTAGGTGAAAATGAGTCAAATAAATGTTACAGACAATTAAATTATGCATCTAATTCAATAATTATATTTTATTTTGCATCTTTTGTAACCTAGCAAATATACTTTGAAAATTTAAATGATGTTCTTTATAGTGTTAGTCATGGAATGAAACAAAATCTCAAACTAATGTTTAACGTTTTAGTAGTGGTATTTGACAACGTCGTAATATTCCAAGTTAATCATCAATTTAGAGATTTATTTAAAAATTTTAATAAACCGGCTTGTTTAACAATTTTCATTAATGATAATTCAAACAGCATTTTTGACAGGTAAAAACAATTGAGATTTTGATTCAATTCCAAAGCTAACGCTATGATGAAGTAACATGATTTTTCAAATTTTCAAATTCGATTTGTTCGGTTAATAAATGTAATTATTGAATTAGATGTCGCAGTATTTAATTATCCACTACATTTATTTATAGTTATTTTTTATACAAGACGATAAAATAATATTTTATCGACAAGCGGAAAGTGTTAATTCACGAGCGATATAATCGCGAGTGAATTATTTTTCGCGAGTCGATAATTTAATTTTATCGTCGTGTATAAAATTCTATTTTTTTCTATAGCAGGTTTTGAAGAGAAAAGAATTAGAAAAATTAAATTATTATTTAAGAACAATTTTAAAATGTCAGTAGTGTGTGTTGTTATGGAAATGTACTTCTAATAAACAAAAGTTAAAGTACTTTATCTACCCTTGCTGTTAAAGTGTTACTTTATCTACCCTTGCGGTTAAAGTGCTACTTTATCCACTATTTTGAGTTGATAAAATTGCACTTTAACATCTGCTATAGAAAAAAGTATTTTTGTTTATAATTAATAGGCCTCTTTTACTACATCAGAATATAACATAAATAATGTGGGTCATTATTCAATTGTATTTTCGTTCATAAATCTTAAATTTCGCTCAGTTAGAATATGAACGCGTTTATCAATTGAGACATTTCTGCCCTTAAAATAATGTACTAAATAGACAAAACACAAAATTTATTTGTTTGTTTATATACTTATAAAGTAAATATAAAATTAATAAACTTTTTTTAATTAAATATGTTTCTCCTTCTGATTTTTTCGAATATCCCGCAATGGGTGACATATTTATTTAATTTATTAAATTATTCAATCTTCTATATTTCACGAAATTATTATTCTTTATTACAACAATAAAACAAAGGGACTAGTAGTTAAAATTATCATATATCAGCCATTATTACTTTCATGTTTGTAGTTCTATAATAATTTTAAAAATTATTGTCGAAAATATAAAATTTCATACAATTGCTAAGTCTACATTATATTTAATATTAAAAAATATCGTTTTGAAATATGGAATGCTACGGATGGAATAAAATTATTGGAGTTCAGTCAAGTTTTATTTCATCTCCTATTTGTTTCGGTCTTACTTCTTAAAGTATTCACAAGTGAATAAAGTTCAAATATATGATATGAATTTTAAAATATAAATTGTTATATGAAACGTTAAAATAAAAATAAATGATTATCAGTCATAAGTCGTCACACAAAATTTATGAATATTTTAACAACACAAACAGTTTGGATCATAATAAATAAAACATTTATCTAGTAGCTAAAATCACCATAGAATGCATTTTTAGTAATTTATTATCGTACGCAAAAATCCATCTCAAAACCAATATTCCATCATAAGATTGATAACCTCAAAATTAATTCCAACCCCAATTTAAAATTTTCAAATATCATTTTAAACTCTTTCATTTCAGCGTACTTCAAATAAAGGTCAATGAATCGAATATTTATAAATCTTAAAGTTAAACATTCTTTTTAAAATGTAGTTTTATTAAAGTTTTACATTATTCTTATAAGATAATGGAACTTCCATTAATAGATTTAAATATTTAACAAGGCAAAATTTTTAATAATTTTAAAAATTTACTGTATTGAAAGGTTATATTTAAATTTCAACTTCAGCGCTATATTTTTAATCATGTTAAACTGTCATTTTTCGTCTTGACATTTGAACCTGTCTTTTCTTTCTGCTGAATATTTATCCTTAATTGCTGAAATTTTAATCCATTCTTTCTCTTCCATTTGTGAAATTATTTCGTGTCTCTAGAGAATAATCATTTTTACTGAAGCAAGTAGACAAGGGAGATACATGATGTTCCGATATGCAAATTCATTCCATAAGTTTACAGAACGTACTGATAATATGCTAAATTAAACTAAATGTGATGTAGAACATATCAGATTTTGATATTTACATCTAAATTACTTTGTAGTCATACTATGAATTAAGTATTTATTAAAGGTTGTATCTTAGATAAAATAAAAGTGTTACAGATAATTATTAATTTTTATTACAGTATTTTATTGTTAATTATTTAAGATTAAAATGATAAGCTAATTTGAAAAGTTATTCAAAATGTAACCAGCGTTAATAATGGATATTTTTCACTATTAGCTTAGACACCAACTATTATTAACCTTTATTTCATATGAGAAATTGTTTTTAACTATGGTCGTCTAGGTCAATAATAAATTATTATTAACCATGGTTGATAACGAAAACTATCACTTTTTAAAAACTCCAAATTCAAATGTTGTTTAAATCATTTAACTGTGAAGAAAACAGTAAAGTATGGACTCACAATTTCAATTTGCTTTGTAATTTAAATAAATAAATCAAATATAATTAAATTAAATATTAAAAGAGAGGTTGGCAAACTGAAATGTCAAATATCAAATCAAAGTAAATATTTATGTCGAAATCTTAGTTATTCTCAAAATATTTTTTTTAAGTAGCATTGGGATTGAAATGCTAGTAGTGAAAAAAATATGTATTCGATCTGGTAAACATTATTTACAGTTAGTATATTACCGACATCTATGATAAATAAAATTGGAAGACCCGTAATCAGTAATAAGTTTTGAAAGGTATTTTACTTAACTGAAATGTGACCAACATTACATACATGTATTCAAACTCATGTGGCAACATATATATCAGGAATAATATTTTTAGGATAATGTGCCTGTTTAAATATAGTAATTGGCAACGAGAAAACATGAAGATTCTCGTAATTGGCTCGCGATAAGAAATTTCAACAGCCGGTTCTGCCTAAGGAAACGTCGTCTTAACCTCAATTTGTAATGTTAACTGTTGCATCTTCCCTCACTTAGAACTCGATAAAGTAAACGTTGAAGTTGATAACAACTTAAGGAACTTCTCATGAAAGAAAATTACGATTGATCGTTAATGCTTACAATTTCAAGAAATGTTTTCTACAATTTGCTATTTGCAGATATATTCGTAGAATTTATAATTTAACATGAATTGCGTTGAAGTATCTTCAATTCACTTTTCATATTCAAGTTGTCTTTTTAACTAAATATACTTATAGCTTATACTCGATTACATCATATTACACATTGCATATTTTATCATTTGAAAAATAAATTTTTTATTCCAAATAATTCTGGGGTAATAATAAATTATACATATCTTGTACAGCAATAAATTTGTCGGTGATACCGTTTCACTAATATGACATGTTTATATAAACATATCAAAGAATATATTTTGGGTACGCATAACATGTCAGTTTACATTTATAACATCGGTTTTTTACATTTATATGAACGAAAAGGAGAGTAAAAATATGTACCTACATATTTATCTGCATCATTTTTGGCACATTATTAGATGGATTAAAGTAAAACTGAAATATATGTTTGGAGTTTGCAATCTTTTGTGTTAAAACCAAAACAAAATACTGATTCCCGAATGGCTACATAAGATAATATGGCTACAAGATTGTTAAAACAAACAAGAAAACCATAAAACTAAAACGAAATTTCATTCGTGAATGAGCCTTATGGTTTTTGCATATTTTTGCAACTAAAAAATAAAACAAGTATTAAAATTAAAACTAACACGTGTGCAGGGAATGATTATGCACATAGATATGCGATATAATTTTCTTGCGACTAAAACAAAATTAAAATTAAAACAGTATATGGAAATGATACTTTACAAGCTACTAATCTGTAAAACTGTTACAAGTTAGCTGTCAATTCTACAAGTTAGCAGTTGCATTGTTACGTTATTGAAAGTTGTGTTTTGTTACTGACATATATATTTTTAACACAGGATTTAGTAGTAATTTCAATTTTATTTACAAGTGAATAACAGCGAATAAACTGTTCTATAATATGTATATGCAAATTTATAAATTTTACTGCTTCAATAAGGAGATGATAGACTCATTTCCTCCTATGAGCAGTAAAATCTGTTTTATCATCCTAATACTATATGTATAATACTATTTTAAGATTTCATACAGTATTTTCTTTAATGTTTAACGACCGCTAAAATTATTACATAATATTATGTTATATATTTGTATTTTAATGTTACAAATATCATTTGATGATAATACCCAATAATGGATATTACAATTTGCTTTACCGTAATCTTATTAACTATAATTTATTTTTCTTGTTTTAGTTCTTTTTAGACGACACTTTGTGTATTCAAAGCTTATGACAAATACACAAAATGAAAATTTTTAAAAGAACAACAATAAATATTTGATTTCATTTTGAATTCGATATTAGAAACCCCACTTCAGATCAGATCATACATTGAATCTATAGTGAATATATATACATATGGGTATTATTAAATTTTTAAAATGTAAAGAGCCTAATATAAAATTCTCTTTTGGAAAACCTTCTCAAAATCAATACTAAACTATTTTCCCAGTAGAAACAGCATCAACTAGTACTCTTATTCTATTACGACCATCTCAAAGTAAAGTTTCATTTCTTGGACATCGCATTTCGCTTGCTTTTAGTCACATCTGGTGACACTTACGACTTCACGACTGCCATCTAGTGTTAGGAAACATTAACAGCCTCTTTATCCACATCCTGTCAATTTGCAGGACGAAAGGAGATCGTGATAGCTAGACTTGGTTTTATTTTTATTGAGCTCAACAAGAAACACAAACGAAAAGGTTAAATGTCAATTTTTTAGGTAGCGAATTTATTTCATCAAAAAAAAATCTGACATAGCTAGCAAGCTTATAATCTCCTAGCATACTTATTATTTATTTTGTATATTTGAAGTTATTATATTTTATTTAGTTAAAAATGAGTGGCCGGTACATAATCCTTTTCTTGTTTGATGGATCAGTATATAATTGAAATTTATCTTTTCAATGAAAATTTAAATATATATTTTTATAGTTGTTTACAATCACAACTGAACAAAAAGATTGGGATTTTTAGGTTTTAAAAAATTATAATTGAGTTTACACATCTGAAAAATGCCAAATATTATTTTATAATAAAACCGTAAATTAATTGTTTTAATATTTTTTTCTTGTCAACATTGTAAGTAATGTTTCTTCTATGCTTGACAAAATGGATAAGTAGCTTATATCCATCCTAGACTAAATATGAAAAACATCGGACTTGTTGTCAATGTTACAATATATTTTTTATACTTTTCGTTAACAATTGCCCTATTGTTATATCGAAAACAGTTTAAAATATAAAATATTTTTAACTTGTTTTTGGTATTTTTATTGTTGTAAAATAACAACTGCCCCCCATTTTAAATGTCAAATTAATAATCGAAAATATTTTTAAATGTTTTTTAATACAATTTATATTATTTCTCAGTATGAAAACCGAATAAACAAGATTAATTTAAAAAGATATTCAAATTTCATAAGTTATAATGTAGATTTATAAATATTTTCATAGTATTTTAAATGCATATTAACAGGTAAATGTGCCCAACTTCATATATTTCACATTTACATACTTATCTCTTGATTACAATCTTTTATTTTTTTACATTGTATTTTTATAAATTTATACAAAAAACAAAAATATTTTTTAGGCTTAACAACAACAAAATTCAGACCTGAAAATGATCCCAAAAAAGGACCGAAACGTAGTCTAACAAATAAAGTAATAATAGAATTTTTTGGAATAATTCAAACATATAAACACAATTTTACATTTAATTTTAATTTCGAAACTTTAGTAGTTAGTATAATAACATTGGGAATCGAACCCAAGATCTCACAGTTTAATTCGGTATTACTAATAAACCACCACTGTCCTTTTTATAGTGTCATATTGAAGATAATTTCAAATATTTTTTGCGGTGAAAATAAATTAACCAACCCTAAACAAATTCTGATAAGCAAAAACTACAAAATAGAATGAAACTGTCTCATAAATTGAGGACGAAATATGTTTAGCGACAAACCGCAAGTTTCCTGCACTAGGATCACGTTACCGAAGAAAAACGAAACTGAAAAACGACGACTCCGGAAGACAGAGACAGAGCGATCGCTTCTCCAGCGCACTGACTGCGATGGAGATAACTTCACTAGCGACGCACCAAGACGAGTGTATTTAATTTGCTTAGGTTTCGTTTGCACGTCTCCGCTAAATTAGAAAATTAAGTGCAATTTATCTACGAGGAGTGATCATTGAATTTTGACTCATCAGTGGCGGGGAACACAACCGGAAAAAGGGGCACGAAATGTCCTTCCCAAAGGAATATAAATTTTTATTTTGGAATATTCATATTTATGGTTTTCTTACTAATATTCATATATCATTTTACGAGATACATTCATATTTATGAGACAAATATATTGTTAAATCCTTTTTATTTTTAAACATATTTCACGATATATTTTATGGGGTACTTAATTTAGAAACAAAGTGGTTCTTAGAATCGCATCATTTATTTGTCACATAATAATGAACCTTGTGATGCCCTCTCCATGCCAGCTAGAGTTCCCAAAGTTCTCGTCTAGTTTTTAGTAAAAGCACTCTTCTGTATTAATATATTATTACCGATATATGTTACAAAATCTGTAATAAATTTTAAAGTACAAGGATTATCCATTTATTAAATAACTTTTTTATGCTTTTTCATTTAAAACCTTTTGTGATATTAATTATTGTGCTGTCAAAAACATCTACTATAACTTTTATTAAAATATATATAAAAATATTTCTCTGGTATCAGCAATATATTTCTATTTTTAATCATTTGTATATGAACTATTTCACATTGTAAAAAAGAATGAAGTTCACGTATGTGTAAAAAATACATCACACAATGAGCTAAGAGCTTTTCATATGTACTTGATAAATAATCTATTTCTATTATAAATCCATTAAAATATGTACGTATTATCCTTTTGAAAATAGCAGCTATAAATATGAAACAGAGTTATTTGTTTTGTAATTAACTATAAATAATATTTAAAATAACAATTATTAACAGAAAATACTTATTAATATGCGTTAAAAAGTTATGGTTTTGTCTACAAAATGGAAAAGTATTTTGTTATTTACATTCCAAGTGAGGGAAAGTCACTTTTCCAAATGAGTATTATAAAATGAATCAGGAAAACAGTTTCACGCAAGAGGTTTGTACAATATTTTTTGTATGTATTTCATAATTCATTTGTTTTTATTTTTGTATAAATATTTCAATTATTATATACATACACTGTTTTGTAGTTATGTTTCAACACTGCCAAGTGCTTTATACCAAATGTACTAAATTTATTTTTTCTAAATTAAATTTCATTCAATAATCCACAATTTTCTTTTATTATTATTGTGTAAAATGATGTGTGGACAATTATACTTTTTTATTATAAATACAGTTTTTTAATAAATGCTTTAGAAGTAGGACTATTTTTTCCAAAATATCCCGCACGCTAATCTAGAGGAGACGTGGGAAATTGAGATTCCCGACGTTGCTTTGGTGACGAAAATGAACAAATTTGATTGTAGGAGTACAAAAATATACATTACCCTTTTTAAAATAGCAGCTTTAAATATGAAACAGGTTTATTTGTTTTGTAATTACCTTATAAGAATAACATTTAAAACAATGATCCTGATCCTTACCAAAAAGTACTTATTTATTCATAAAGGTTAAAAAACATATTGATTCGTTAAACTACATAATATTTTACTAACGTAATAATGTATAAAATGTTTGAAAACTATTAGTAAACGTAGTAATTATAAATTTAGAAACTTAAGTCCTATAAATATGTCTGTGTTAAATATGAATCGTAGGTAGGCAACTAAAACTTGTTATTTACTTACAAATTAAATGAAATTTTAAATGACTTTTCCTAGTTGCCTCATAAAGTACATCTGGAATCTCTGCATCTCCATCTTCTCTCTCGGAGTAATTTCCGGATTCATTTTAAAATTAATAAAATATCATCAAGACATTTCCCTAATTAATTTTGGATTTTCAAATTGACGACCACCAAATATCACAAACATAAGAAAAGAAATATTCTCTTAATGACAGAAAAAAATACTTGTAGTCAATGCACTTAATTTCACTAGATTGTTGCCTTTAGCTTTTCATTTCATATTAGCCACCAACAAATAAAACAAACACGTAATAAGAAAACGATATTTTTATAGGAATTAAGGAATTGAACATGGACATAGATTGGAATTCGATTTAGTAAGTTCTAATTACTCCGAAATTCCCAAGTGGATGGTTTGTGTCAACCAAGAAAATCGGAAGCTACCTTTCTTAGGTATTATTTATTTATTTTATTTCAGCAAATTTATTTATTTTTACTGGACTATATCATTCCAAAATAGTCACTTTAAATTTGGATTTGGAGGCTTTAAAAAATTACACTTTAAATTATTGATCTTAAGTAATAAAAAAAAATCTCATATCAAATAAAGGTAAATAATAGATGATTAGGCTTGTTGTGAAAAAATTTTATATAATAAATTTAAGAAGCAGCACACATCCTTTTAACTGTTATTGATGCGTGTAATGTATAGTATTATTCATTTTCTATAGAGTTGAATATTTGTTATTGATGTCGAATGTCTAATCTTGTAAAAGGAATTTTATCTTTTTGGTTTTCAAAAACCTTCAACTCCTACGTACATATCTACTAGTTTTATTTTGCCACCCACAACCTTTATAAATCTTATCGTAAAATTCAAAATGCATAAATAGATTACACATATTTCAATAGTGAGTGTAGGTAGAAATGTATTTGCTGAAATGCTACCTTCAAAAAATCTAATTGCATTTCTTTGTTTTCCCGTCGCATAGTTGAACGACTTATGAACAAAAAAAACTGTAATCAATTGAAGTAAAAGACTAGTTAGTATTAATTAAAAGTTGAATTTTTCCTGTCATATTAATTAACAATGTTGACAAATCATTAAAAAATCCGCTTCATATTCGTCGCTTTTTAATGAATTCTAAAATACTAATTAAAATAGTAAAGATAAAATGCAATGTTTACTTTCAGTTTTTACACATGAGTGTAACGAACTTAACTTTTTCTTGTCACAATGTCATGAAAGAGTATGTTCTCTTTAAAACCAAAACCGCATTTTTATGTTTTTACTTATATAATTATTTTAATGTCAATTCTTTTAAAATAACTTTTGTATTTAATAATGCAATTATATTAGAAACAGTTAATTATTAAAAAATTAAAAATCTGTGTAAAGTAGTTATTTAAGATACAAGGGAAGTAAGTACATTATAACCTTTGAGGTCTGAATTGAGACGAAGCTTGCGAAGCCGAAGTTCATGTTACCGTACGAGAATAATAACTTACATACCGAGTTGCTTATTATTTTTTTCGTGCCACCAGCAGCAATTAACTCCAAATAATGTTAATGTTTTTGTAAAAAAAAACTTCAGAAAATTGATGTGAGACTTGTAGAAGTTATTGATCTTAATGATGAATTGCTCAAGTTTGTTAAAAATATGCGAAATAAATTTAATACTTACCTAAGAACAGGATACAATACAAAAATTAAAAAATATGAAGTAAAAAAAAATATTAAATAAAAAGTAAAATAAGAACTATTTTTAAATTCTAAAATTAATAATACATATAAATTACATTAACAAAATAATGGCATGTTATTAACTGTCTCAACTGACACATAGGTTTTGTTCTTTTATTTCCATGGCTGTCTGATTTTGAACGAAAATGTTACATTTTATATTTAATATATCTCGTACTGTCGACCAGCATCTTGTATCAATTATAAACTTATCTGATGTAGAATTTAATTTTGAACAACTTTGTATTCTTGTAGTTTTCTTAAATCTGTTCCGTATTTCGTTGCACACACTGTATATGTTGCTATGCAAGTACCTAAGCTGTTTACATCAACCGTGATTTAAATTATAGCAACTCTGCTATAAAATCTAGGTTATTGTAAAAACTTATCTTTTGTGGTGTAATTTGTGTAAAACAATTGCTGCGGTCTTTTCTGTCAATTCGTTCTAGAGGATTTGATTATGTAAAGAGTCTATAGAAGATAAATTGATATGATTTGGAAAAAATATCCGGAATCCTTTAGGAGAGAAATGGTGTGAATCGGAGGAACAGTAAAGCGTAAAAAGAGCCCCTGTCAGGACATAGTAAATAGCGTCCACGGCCTGCTCTGATAACGTCTTAAGCCAACGGAAGTCAGCGCGGGATCGCTATGTTTTTGTTTCTGTTTTCTGTCACGCGGCGGGTCAACGCTCTGGATTATTTACCCTTTCCAAACGGAAAAAAGCCGAATTTATCATCAATGTAAGGGAACGAATTTATTACTACCATAACAGGATACATTCCTACAAATTGTGTCACTCTTCAATAAAAAATAAATGAAATGGACCATAAGACTACATCATCAACATTGGTCACAGCATTAAATAGATAAAATTTGTCATTATTTATTATATACTATAGAAATCATTTACACATACCAATATATTTTCCTAGATAAAATGCAACTAAGTCGTCACTGTTAAATGAACTTGTTTTTAGTAATATATTAAGTATTTATGCCCATTTGCACCTCCAACAATTAAACTTTAAGTTACACTTAATAGCAAGATTTAGTTGAACCGCATTTTAATTTAAACTTATGTCGAATTAAGTTTCATTTAAAATTAATGTAGAAAATCTGTGACTTAAAGTTCCTCTTAATTCATTTACATGCTATAAATAAAAAAATACATGATGTGTAATGAATTTAATTTGATACTGTTTTAGATTTAATTTATTCGATTGAAGTATTATAATTCATATTATTGTTCGTAATTCTCTCCCTGTTGCATATATTGTTTTTTTTTTCTGTCCGGTGCAAATTTTCTTTGTTTCTCTTTTTTTATTTTCATAAAAATTCTTTAATCAATCTTTGATTCCAAATGCACTATAATATTCTTCTTCTTTACTGTCCCAAGTTCCATTTTTTTCTTTCCAAGTAATGGGCTGGAATTTAATGCACAAAATATATTTGTTAGACTATTTCCCAAACAATATATCAAATCAACTTTGTTTATAAATTTGTTTCACATCTGTTTATGTATATTACAAATACCTGACTTTTTAATAAAAATTTAATGTAAATTTCATGGTGTCACATATTATTTTTATATCAAAATGTATAATTTTATACGTTAGCTTAAAAAATAGTAAATCAGTCTTTATCATTTCTCGGAATTGTGTACTAATAGTACCTATATGAGTGTCATTTATATGAAAAATAAAATTGATATTTTTACAAATAAAATAAAAGAAAGCACGTATGTTTCATCAAAATCAAATGTTTCCATTAGAAGTAATAACAGAGTATTCAATGTTATAATGGTTATAATAGAAACATTTTTATTTTGTAAAATTGCCTATAGTAAAATAGTAATAACAGTAATAAATGAATAACAGTTTGGTCACAAAGTTGTCAGCACAATAAGTAAAAGAAAAATAAAAGTAGTGATGTCCTTTAGTGATAAGCTTATAATAAATCGTTCTTTACAGAAATTCGATGCTATAGAGACTCGCTTTTTAAAGTTTTAATTATTAATATATAAATATTGAACATTTTAGAATAATATAATTTATGCTCTGTTTAACCGTATAATTAATTCTCTATTTTATTTATAAAAATTGCCCCATTCTACGAGATGTCAATATTAATCTACAATGAATAATTCGTGAATATTCCCTAGTGGAAATAATCCACATTGGACAAATTCTGATACAATTTGAAAGCTATTATCGCATCATCGAATTATAAACTAGGTAATTTTACCAGTAGTGGATTATTGAAATGATGGTGAACTTTGAAATGGCACGATGAATAACAATAGCGCTCTAGGATACACGGTGTGTCGTATTTATTGCCATCGTGCATAATTACTGATTTAATCGAATATGCCGAGGCCTAATGCTGGATTTCAAGTACTAAATGCAAATCCGGGTTAATATGATGCCTGTAATGAATTTGTTAGCTCCATCGCAAATAATAACTATTGATGACAACGCAACAAACTTCTTTATTGACACTTTCGTCTATTTCAATACCCAACTTTCGTCATATTCCAAAATACCTAATAATGTATACATAACAATAATTGAAAGTATTTTTACATTATTACTTTAATTTTGCTGCCTTAAATATTAATATCAACAGAGAAGATTCATATGGGGTAATAACTAGCCGATATTCAAATAAAACAACCGAAGGATACAAGTCGCTGGTCATTGGTCAATAATGCTTACTCTTGATTCTTGATTTGTTTTCATTTGATTTACTTATTTAATAACATGGCAAATTTAAATTGCGATTTTATAAATGTGAAAAAAATAAATGAAAAAAAAATCGAAAAAGAAAATACTGTAATAAAGTGATTTGTGAAAATTAAAAACTATAAAAAATAGTTTACGTATATAGTAACAGTATTTTTGCGTAAACCCGAAAATATTTGAAAATATCAATTTTTTTTTTAGAAAAGTTTCAAATTTTACAAAATTTTGTTTGTAATATTTTTCAAAGAATTAGCTACGCTGATAACAAATTTATAAACAGAATTTAATTATCTCTTCTAGTTTCGGAGATATTTGTTTTCTAATTTGTACCGTAAAAAAGTGTTTTTTTGATTATATTTCAAATATGTGTACAGATACAGTCTCAAATATTTTACCATTCGATTCTGCGGGAAAAGTTATATAGAGAAATGTTTTGCCCACATATATGTTGTTTCGAACGGTTAGGTGAACAATAAGAAAAACGAAAAAACCTAAAATCCAATTTTTCGCCTCGAAACTTTTAGTTTTCAATTTTTTTCATTGTTTGGTAGTAAGTAGATATCGATGCGCTGATTCCAAATTTTCAAATATATTTGAGTTTAAATTTATACTTAAAAAATTAGGTTTTTTTCTTTGCATATATCTTCTTTGGAACGTTTAGGTGAAAAATGAGAAAATCGAAAAAACCTAAATTTCAATTTTCCGCCTCAAAACATTTTGTCTCCAAAATTTTTTATTTTCCGGTCTTAAGTAGATATCGATGCGCTGATTTCAAATTTTCAAACCGAATTCGATTATCTTTTTCCGTTCTCGAGATATTTGCGTTCAAAGTTATACCTAAAAATTTAGGTTTTTTAGGTTTATGCCTTAAATGGTTAGGTTTAAGGTTTTGGCGATGTTACCATTCGATTCTACGGGCAAAATTACATAAGTGTACCAATTTTCAGATTTTTATCTCAACAGATAGAATTTCTAGAAAGAAAAAACTGAAAATGGCCAAAATCGAAAAAAATCGTCAGGGGTTCATCAGGCATTTTTTTCGATTTTGGCCATTTTCGTTTTTCCTTTCTAAAAATTGTATCCTTTGGAATAAAAATCTAAAAATTGGTACACTTATGTAATTTTGCCCGTAGAATTGATTGGTGAAGTCACAAAAGTTGTAAACCTAACCCTTAAAGGGATATACCTAAAAAACCTGTTTTTTTAGGTATTGCCAAAACTCAACTTTGAACACGAATATCTCGAGAACGGTAAGAGATAATTGAATTCGGTTTGAAAATTTGAAATCAGCAAAGCGATATTTACTTAAGTTCAGAAAATGAAAAGTTTTGGAGACAAAAAGTTACTCGGAGAAATTTTGAAATTTAGGTTTTTTCGATTTTCTCATTTTTCACCGAATCGTTCCAAAGAACGTATATGGAGAGAAATCATTTCTTTCTGTAACTTTTCCCGTAGAATCGACTGGTATAATCTTTGAGATTGTATCTCTAGGCATTTTAGAGATATAGTCAAAAAACACACTTTTTTGAGGTGCAACTTTAAGAGCAAATATCTCAGGAAAGAAAAGAGATAATTAAATTCGGTTTGAAAATTTGAAATCAGCGCGTTGAGATCTATCAATGTACTCAATATCACAAAATCTAAATTTTGGACACAAAAAGAGTATTTTTGGGATATTTCGCGCTTGTCAACACAATTTTTGGTTTAATAATGCTGTTTGGTTTCTTTTATAGTGATACAACTTTGATATAGTGTTATAGGTTTTGAAAAGATAATAAAGCGACAGAATAAAATCGAAATGGAGTATAGGATCCCAGGTTTTGAAATCAGCGCATCGGTGTTTACTTAAGTCTAGAAAATGAAAAGTTTTTGAGAGAGAAATTTTGAAATTTAAGTCTTAACTGACAACTAATTTTAAATGTTTTTACAATTTAGTTAATAAATGTTTAATATTTGAAACATTCGAGAAACATTTTTTCATTTTTAATAAAACAGTTTGAAATATGAAACAAGGTCTACAAAAATCTAAAGAAGGGCGTCATTTTATAATTTACGGAAGGGCGCAATGTGCCCTGCCACCGGCCCTGATTGGCACACCCAGATATGGGTAATAAAAGTTGAATGATATATTGTGATAATAATGGAAATAAATCTTCTGTTCAGTGAGTCAATTTCAGAAATTTCATTCTTCCACAAATTAAAATATTTCAAATAAAGTTATTTCTGAGAATGTTTTCGAGATTTTTATTTTTAATGACAATATGTTTGCGAAGCAAATATATACACCGTTGTTTGTAGACGAAATTTTAATAATTTGAATATTTGGAACGTGATGAGATTGTTTTGTAATGTAACAGGTGTCTCCCCAGTGGCGGCTCGTGAACTAAAATTCTGGTGAGGCAGGCGTCGGAACTGAATAAAAGTAAACTTAAATTTAAAATCTAAAGATATTAGTTTTTTACGTTCACTTACTTATATTAAATTTGAATAATTATATGTGTAATGGTTAAAATTTTAAAAGTATTAAGTTCGGTCTTATGTTCATACAAACCAATTAGAAAACACTTGAGGCATGCCTCAAGATTCTCTTTTCTAAAGCAGGTAGTACAGCGAAAAACACTTTGAGATTGTAAAAACAACACAGTCGTACACACACAATAAAGAAGTTTGAGGCAGGAAATTTTTTGCCTCTGCACTTCTGTCCTGACACTGTGATGGGTGCACGAATGCTTTATTCGACAGTATAATTATATAGGATAGGAAAACAGTTCGAATTTGGAAGCTAAATTTGTGAAATTTTGGAGCACTAAATTTAAAATTTCTAGAAGATTGAATTTTAAAAATACATTGCAAAATTCTCTTCTCTTCATTTTGAATGGTGAGTCACTGTCTCATATGCCTCCCCTGATGTGCCGCCACTGGCTCCCATTCCATTTCTTGGGTTTCTAGTTATGTTTAGGTCGAGACAAATCCACATAATTGGCGAATTATCCCCCCGCCATAATTACCATAGTTAAGCCCGCATGACATTAAAATTAAACTGAGTTAATTACAACACGTTCGCACATGCAAATTGAAATAACCCCCTCCCCGTCGTAGGTGTCGATGTTCAACTGTTAGCGGATACGGAAACGTGACAATCACGCCTGTAAACACTGCACGTGGCGGACACCTCTTCATTTGTTTTTGTTTTTTCCTACGGCTGCATCGCCGGTGCACGCGATGTTGTTTTGTTTCAACCACTCGCACTTCACTTGTTTTTTGATTGTGTTTTGTGTTTGCAGTCCGTGATGTTTGCAGGGTGAATGAATATAGGCATGATGGGTGATTAGGGAATTAATGTTTATTTTATTGAGTTTGCAAAAGATTCCTGATTGATATTTTATGCAATGTTTGTCAGAGAAAAATGCGGAAGAATACGCCGACACAATTTGGAATAAAATTGGATTATTTATAGAACTCCATTCACACACACACAAACACAAATGTCACACATACATTTAATTTTTTTTTATTATTTTTTGTTTTCTAAACTGGTAGCATCTGTTTATTTGAATACATGTGAGTAATGTCCGTCACATCTCATTCAAAAAAAGAGTTATACTTTACAAAAATTTCTAGCTATATTAACAAACAACTTGTTAAGAAATATACCTGCAATATATGTTGCCATATGAGTATAAATACACTAGTGTAATGCTGGTCACATTTTTTACAAATATAAATTATAATACTTTTCTTTTTGTACATTACTATTATTGATATTAACGACATTATGACGAGGTATATTATTTGCTATCGAGTCGCATTCAACTCTTGGACCACTTACATACAATTATTTATAAATAATGTTACTTTGTATATTATTTTCGCAGTTATATCTTACACAAAAACACAAATGACAGGACTATGACATATTGCAAAACAAAACGAATGTTTAAAAAGTACTACAGAAACGAACATTAGTTTTCCATGAATTAATTTTAATATACTACCTTCTTTAATCAGTAAACGTCGTATTGGAATCATGCTAAAAATTGGATAGTGCATTTTTAATGGATAAGTATGTTGTCGAAGTCCCTAAAACATGATTTTAATATTTTTTCGATATCTTTCCATGTATGTGGGTGGATGAACGATTATTACAAGTAATTAATTATTCGGTACATTTGTTACAATTGCGGTTAAACAGTTTGACATTGAAAATATTATAAAAACAATAATCGAATTCTCAAAAATAAATTGTACTTATACTGCAAGTATTAATTATTTTAATAATTAATTTTACAGTGTCAGCAGTCAACGCATGGATATTCAAAATATAAATATTAATATTGAACTAGATTATTAATAGACTTAAATAATTGTATGCACCTTGGATCAATTTGACATTTATATTCATACCCTCGGGCAAAACACATATTTATAAATTTTATAATTGTAAATTAAAGAAATTTAATCTTTAAATAAAAGGTAATTATTTATATTACAATTTGATACTGTGCCGCAGGATACAGAAAATAATTTAATCTTAAAGGAAGAAAATTACAAGTATTATTTGTTCCTTCAGGGCATTATTAAAATTAAATTATAAATATTATTTATATTTGGAATAAAAGAAAACAAGATTATTGCTTATTAGATTCCAATTTCCTTTTTTTTTTGATGTCCGATCTCAGAAACTTTACAACTTTAAATTAAATTTATCGGAAAATAAGATTAAGTGGTTAATTTTTAATTAAAACAAAGTTGCTGAATTAATTAAATATTTTAGTAAAACTATTTGATGAACTTAAACCGCTTCGGATTACACAAACCTGAGCAACAAATCTACCTGAAATTGTAGTTCGTCGTTTTAATATTTTATTTCGAATTATGCTCCTCTTTGCTACAATAAATATTAAAATTTATATCAAAAGAGCAAGAAGTTATATTCGAATTGTAAGTAAAACAAAGCATCTTTGTTTGATTCTCATTTGTCAGTAGGAAACTTTAACAAAAACAAAGTATAAACGTCAGACAAATGAACAAACATTTAGCTTTAAAGAAACATTATCTTGTTATGAGTATTTCTTGTTTTACAGTTTTTATTTGTTGAAGGAAGTAGGAAGTAAACGTAGTTTAATAGGAAATGAAAATGTTTCAATGAAGAAACAAATGATTATGGTATTAAATATTAAATATTTAATAATCTACAAAAGGGGTAAATGATTAAATTAAATCAAAGCTCTCTTATCAATAAGTATACATCCTTATCTACTTTGCAAATATTTTATTATGAAATCACAAAGTTTTAATTATTTTTGAACAGTATTTAATTATTAGTGCAGGTGTGGTGGATGACAAAAATTGTTCGTGTAATTTGGAATTCATTATAAATATATAGGTATTTATAATGCCAATATTAATTAAATTTGAAGTTTCTCTTAAATGGACAATATCACAAATACAACATTACTGCCAAATCTTCGATTAGCATTTTTTTTGTTTGTGTTGCTTAGGTGAAATAGTGGCATGAATGACATATTCATTTTTTTAAATATTTGAAAATGTCCGTTACTGTGGCTATACTACTGTTTCTATTTTATAATTATAAACGTACGATAATGAGATAGTGAATAAAAGTCTCATATATCCTATGCGTATACGACAATGATGCAAGATAAAAGTTTAATAATTATTTCAGCTGAAATTGACGACGTGAGGATCAACTCAAAGAAAACGACTTTAGTGGTGACAATTCACTCTATATATTTATAAATTAAAAACATTTTATAATAATTGTTATATCATTCGGTATTTTAAACCCTAAAATTAATTGTCAATTTAAACTTTTAAAAAAGTTCTCTCAAGATATCCCATTGGGCTCGAAATGAATCGAAAAAGTTACGTGAATTTACATAAAAAATTATCCTAATTTTCTTTTTTAAAATAATTTTTGTTCAATAAATAAAGAAAAACTCTATACTCTCTATATCATATCAATTATTTTTAAATAAAGGAAACTTATTTCTCATAAATTGCTAATAAAAATGATAAGGAATGTAGTAATTACGTTAAGACGGCGAGTTTTACTCCTTAGACAAAACTGAGGCAATCATCCGAACGAAATTCTTTGCGAAAACTTTAATTTCAATAATTAAAACCCAGCGTCATTCTCACAAATCGACGCTTTGGCATTTAATTATTTATTTTTATTTACAACTTGTTCTTATAAGTGACCCCAATACCTGTTCCATCGATATTAGTGTAGAATATTAGAATGTAGTACTAATTGAAAAGTCACCAAAGTCAAAAAGCCAAAAACCTTCGATTGTTTTCTTTCACAAGATATGTGACTTTGTAATTTTCTTTTAGCGTATATTTTAGACCAATAATCTGAAAATAGGTCCTTATACCGTAAGTATTTTTAATTTGATTGACAGCAGTGTATTTGCTTATCTCATTTAAAATGACACATTAGTAAGAGGAAAGGTAGAATATTAAATTGGCTATACCGACGAAATTGTTGGGATCTATCCGATGTCGTATAACCGGATTTTATTTAAACACATTTCAAAGTTAATTTAACAAAAAAATTACATATTAGTGCAAAAATTTTCTTCGTTATAAATTTAAAATAATATAACAATAATAGTATATTGTTATTAAGAGTAAAGGTGATACTTTGTGTGGCGAGCATGGAAGTTTGCACGACGAGCGAAGCGAGTCGGACAATTGCATGCGAGGCACACAAAGACACTTTTACTCTGAATAACACATGCTATTTTTTCTTCAAACTTAGAAATTTTAAAAAAATAAACTACTATTTGACGTTTAATATGTAGATTACCTGTCAGTTATTCATATTTTTTAGCAACTTTATTCTTAGGTTATCTAGTTTCTATAGTGACATTTACGGCGATATTACAGATTTCTATTGTTCAAGTTACATCTTATTGGCTGATTCTACATACGGCGGCTAGAATAAAAAAATATTTTACGCAGGCATAGAAATTAAACTTCAACCTTGTCAATCACGTCACAGAAGATGTCACTTTTATGACGTTTGAAGAAAAAGTTATTTTATCGAACAACTTAAACTTTTAAATTTTTATAAATCTGGAATGGTAAATAACAATTGCAGAACAAATGATTTAAATTAAGTGATTTAATCAATGCAATCCTGAAAATTTCAAAATCACATATCTCGCGGAATATCGACGATTTTTAACTTTTCGTTTGGTATCAAAAAAGTCGGAATAAATATTCCACATAAATATCGATAGATAGACTAACTTGCATAGAATATAATACCAACACTGTCACTACAAAGTTGTGAAACTATGGCAATGGCAAGCAAGTAGTAGACTTGTCAGCGTTGATTTATGAAGAGCACATCTGTAAGGGTTGTGTTTGTGTTGCAGAGGCCGCGATGCAGACAGCTATGAAGGCGCTGTGCAGCGGGCTTGTGTGGGCCGCGCTGGTCTCCCTGTCGTACACCGCCGCCGCCGCCGACCACGACGCCGCCTCCCACCCCAAGGGCGACATCCCGAATATGCAGCAGGTAGGGGATGTACGTAGAAGTACACATAAAATGGACATGTTGTAAAAAAAAATTGTAAACAAGCGAAAAAAGTGATTAAAAGACATACCTATACATATGTATATATTCCTCTATAGCAGTAATTCCCAAAGTGTGGTAGATGAAGGGTTTACAAGGGGTATGCAAAGATTTTTTTTCTGTATGTCAAAGCAAATGTAAAAAATAGGTCATTGTAAAATCCAAAAAAGTCGCTTAAAAATATACTTCCTTATATAAAGTACCGAAAGGAAGTATTATAATCGCGAAAAATTCGGCTTTCAGGTTTTCTTATTGTGCACCTCCCTTTTTTATCGCAATCGGCAGTGCCAAAAGAAAAATACAATTGCTAGAATATTTAATTATGCAGTAAGCACCTCCACTTTTGGTTCCAATCGGTTTTTTCAAAAGTACACTTTTTTTGACAGGAACTTAATAAAAAATAATAATTTAATTGTCTTTTAATTTTTGTTGGTTTTCTTGTTAATAAATCGAGTATATGCTCACGTACGTTTGATAACATTGACAACTATCAATATATTGCATGAGAAATGAATAAATCTCCTTTTTGAGAGATTAAAATAATTTTGTGTAATGCAATAAGGAATAATGATAAAACTTTTAATAAAATATTAACCGAAGAATAATCTCAATTTAAAATAAAATAAATTTAAATAAAGTGCAGCAAAATGTGTGTATAATTTAAAACACAAGGAAATCATGTTTTATTCACATCAGATTTTTTACTACTAGCCTAGACATCCACCACTATTTACCTTTATTTATCATAAGATATTGTTTTTCACTAAAGTTTACTTGGTAACTATGGTAACCTTGGTCAATAATACAAACTGTCAGTACAGAAAATAGATGCACTCTCCACGCCAGCAAGAGTACCTGGAAAATGAAGTTTAGAAAACGTTCTCTACGCTACGGGATTCGAACCTACGACACTTAATTTGTGGAATCTGAAAAAATATTCATTTTCAAAGTAAACTTACACAATTTTTACTAATGTAGTAAAATATCCTTTAGTATTTTAAATTCTGAAGCGACGATATTACAATGTAACGAAATTTAAATTATCTTTATTTATAAAACCCACAACTTAAAATTTAATTGGTCACTAAAATACAATTAAATCATCTAACTTAGAAAAAATAAAAATACAACAATTAAAATTTAAAAGTACAACCTTTAATAAGAATGATGGAAACCAATGATTGGCAGAAAATTTCGGAAACCTAAATTATATGAACCAAAACGGAACCACAAACTAAATCTGCATATATATTTAATATGTAACGGGACATACTAAAACGCAACCAACGTAACCCGGATGTAGAATACACAGCTGGATATTCGGATGGCACAATGTGATTTCACACATAATTCACATTGTTAACGGCTTATAAACCAGTCACTAAATTTAACCCAAGCTACATTACTCTGAGTCATGGAAATAGCTCTATACAGAATATAAACCAGGAATTTCATTTCTTTCAGTTACTAAATTTAAATACATTCCTGCAACGATCATATATCTTCACTGAACTAGAAATTATTGTAAAATATTTGTGGTCAATTTGTAAATACAGGGTGAGTCACAGTAACCTCCCTACATTCAATAGGTAATTGTTAAGGGAGGATATGTCGTAGAAGGGTGAGGATAGTCGCAAATGGAGCAGATAGTCGGGAAGTTATGTTTATAATTCCCCTCAATTGTAAATATGGCGTGGTCCAAAAAATAGAGCACTTTTGTCATCGAAACTTATTTTTCAAAAAACTACTGAATCGCAGCGATGCAGCGTGCGTTTCTTGCTACCAAATTCCTCTTCGAGGTTTATTTGTCGACCGAAAACCTATTCTGTTGTGGGTTGACAACTTCAAAGAAACAGAAAGTGTGTCTATGAAAAGAAATGTGCGACAACGAACCTCTCGAACACCACATAATTGGTCCTTACATTTTTATGAAAGAAATCGGAATTACCGTAAATTCTGTTCGGTATGTCACCATGATCCAAGAGTTTTTGCGCCAACTCTTGACTAATTTAATTCAGGAAAAATCTGGTTCCAACAGGATTGATCCACAGCCCACACAGCTCGAAATTTAATGGCTATTTTGAGGGAGATGTTCCCCGACAAACTCATCTTTGTAAAAGGCGACATTTCGTGACCCAGCGCTCAACAGATTTAACGGCCTGTAACTATTTCTTGTGGGGGTATCTAAAGAAAGTGTTTTAACATCACCCCAAAACCAACAAACCCTGGAGTATATAATCCGCTTGGAAATAGACCTCATATGAAAAGATATGCTTCATAGAGTTATGCAAAATCTTAGAATCCGACTACATCAGGATATTGACAATAACAGACATTACTTGCAAGTAATTATTTTTGAAACTAGGTGATTTAGAACTTCCAATGCTGTAGCTGCAGAAATTAAAAATAAAAATTGTAACTATAGGTCTACTATTTTTTATAATTTTAATAACTGAACTATGAACTACGGCAGTTTAAAAATAAATTTTGTTATGATAAAACTAATATTATTTAAAAGGATGTAATATCACAAATAAATAATGAAATATTTACTTATTATATGCCAATATTTAATATAAATCTAAATTATACAAAAAATCTATTTGCTCTTAATAAAAATGTAATAGCAGTTGTCATATGTAAACACGAATATTGCTTTTAACATTCATGTGATAAAAAATGGTCATTGTGAAAAAATTAAAAGTTGTTTATTTATTTTAATGCAAAGCTGAATTTCAATATTTGAATTAAAATATATTCCAATTTATATGGTAATTTTCAAAGCGCGTTTCAGAACGATCCAAATATCAATTCTCATACGTTTGAAATTTGCTGAAAAACAATAAACAATAGTGAAAAAATAATGAAAATACAATTCTTTTCACAGAATATTAACACTCTACATCATCCCTTAATTCTATTATCCTAAAAACAAAGGACACAAAAGTATTTGTTTCGTAAAAATACCAACAATTCTTTTCGTGAAAATTTAATTGTACGTGGTTTCTGGCGCGGTCCCAAGCTCAAACAAATGAATGGGAATTACCACGCTAGCAGTTGTTTCCGTGACGTCACTGCTACTTGACTTCAAGAGCCTTTATTTACTGAAAATTTATTGTCACTCAAATGAAAGCATTAAAGCTAGTAAGATTATGCGTATCAAATAGTTTAAACAGAGCAAATAAAGGAATTGGTAAACTTTGAAGTTAAATCCACCAGCAAATTGGATATCGATAATTCAAGAACTTCGCACCATTGAACAAATTTAAACCGATATACATTTACTTCATTCCCAAATCAGATCTATCTATTTTCTTAAATCATTCTTTACTTTTATTTCGTATTGTAAGATGAATTGTACTTCATTCTTTATAGAGGTAGACCACGAAATTTTAACGTAGAGATTTAAAATGGTATATCAATTTTCTTTTCCTCGGTGAGACTCTTTTGTTCCCTAATAGAGGAAATAAATTTTCAAAGAGGATTATTAACTTGCTACTTAAATAAAATTATTACAAGAAATTTTTATTAATTAAAAATTAAATAATGCATTAGGAGTTATAATTAAGAAAAAAAATTGAACTACACCTTTTCAGTTATATTCGAGAATGCTTCAACTGTTTAAAAACTAAAATTAAAAGTTTGTCAAAATAAGAAATGACGTTTTTTGAATAATGTTAACCTTTTTTATTTTATAATGTAGTAATAATTTTTATTTTCACGACATGCATAGAAAGCTCTTCTTTCTTCTCGCGATAAAGTGAAGAACATTATTTTTTCCTGTCTAGAGAGGTTTTAAGTCAATGAAACCAAATTTGGAAAGAAAAATTCGATACCTGATATTGTTCTCGAGATATGGAGAAACTTTAAAGTTTCAAGGAGAGAATAACTTTTTTTCACATTTTCTAATTTAATTTTCTCTTTTTATGTTTGCATGTTTTTAAACTATTATACTTAATTACTTTTTTGAATTGGGACTAGAGTTTGTTTGACATTTAAAGACGGTAACAAAGGATTTAACTAATTCAAGTATATGGCAAATCCCTTTTATGAATCTAGGGGTAAATTAAAAAAAAAACTTAAATAAGACTATGGACTATAATTTTGCCAAAAAAATAAAACTTTTAAAATATATTTTCTACACAAAAGCTATATATAATTAATAGATACAGCTAGATTTAATATCTATGGAAAATTAAGATAAATAAATAAAATAGGGTTCAATAAATTTTTCTTTAAAAATAAAGAAAAAATTCCAAGTATTCTGTGATACTTGTTAATAGTTATCGACTTTGAGAATTGAACCCCAGATCTCACAGTCCCGTTTTTTTTGCGTCAGAGTACGTTTTTCAGAAATCACTTCCTGCCTATTATTCTACTTTTTTAAAATATAATTTTTTAAGATATGAAATTTAAAGAGGACTGTAAATTAAACTAAAATAACTAAACTGTATATTTTAGGTTAACTTTTCTTTTTGCTGTAATTAATTTTTGTTTTCTCGGAGCTTTCTGGTGCTTTTCTACGAGAGTGAAATTTATTTTCTCTAAAAATGCAAAACAAACAACCCCCACACATTTCCTATTCTAAAAATCTTTTAATTAAAATGCCGTCCACGTTTGCTATCATCTGCTACTCGATTCAGTTCAACTCCAAATCATCATGAACGGCTCTCAATCAGCAGGGAACAAAACACGTCCATTGAAGTTCCATGGGCGACTTGATGAACAAACGCAGGAACGAAACTCGCGGAATCTGATGGCAGCGCCACGCAGCGGGCAACGCGCCAAACAGCCACGCGGCCAGATTTCCATTAATAAACACCGCTTTAATTAAAGTGTTAAATCGGTTTTACAACGGATTATTTGCTGCTGATAGTCCCTGTTTAACTAACGTTTACTCCCATGTTTCCCTTGTAAATGTTTTGTTTTTCTAACTAATATATGGGGGTGGAAACTACATTTCAAATAAATGAATGCGGTCCCATCAGCAATTGTTTTAATTATTTACATTAACATTATTCATTTTAATTTAATTTCTCTGGTTTAACGGTTTTGATTTGAACTGAGCATACTGAAAGTATGAGATCTGAAGTTTGATTTCTAGAGTTTCCAACTATTTACTATTGTCCGATTACTCGGACACCTGTTTTTACGCCAATAAAATAAAATTAAAAAACTTTTAAGAATAAAAATGTAAATCTACAGAACTTCTATTGTTTTGTTTGTAGAAAGCTCAAATATTCTCAATAAAATCCGGTTGAGACACATTTTTGAATTTTGATAAAAATTGGGTGTTACATCCAAAAATGGGTCAAATTGACTTATTTAGATGTTTAGATAGATTTCGATGCGTACACTTCAAATTTCCAAACCGAATTTAATTATGATTTTTGTTTCTCGAGATATGTGCTTCTACGGCAAAACATTCTTCCACGTCCATTCGTTACATATCGAACTTCCCTTTGAAATGGATCATCTTTGGAAAATTGTATTAAAATATTTATCTCTAGTCCTTATTGCATTACACAAAATTATTTTAATCTCTCAAAAATTTACAAAGAAAGAGATATTGTTTTCATTTATTACGTATATATTTCTTACGAAATATATTCTGACAGTAGTGACAGTTGCCAATGTCAATTTATTATTAAATGTTTTCTACAAAAAAATTAAAAGTCAATTAAATTATTATTTTTAGTAAGTTTCTGCCAAAAGTATACTCCCCTTTGAAAAGGCCGATTGGAACAAAAGATAGAGGTTAACACATATGTTTTTGAGACAATAAATTGAGCAATGAAGGCATGAAATAAAATAGAGTGATTGTAAAATAGAAAAAGAACACTGCCAAAGACTTATCTGTTCTTGTCTGAAGCTTATAGACTACTTAGTCCAATCTTGTCTTGAAATTTTTAGACAAGACTAGATTTTGCAGACTTGTTTTGTCTGGTCTAGAAGGCAACATTATAGCTTCATGTGGAGTAAATACCATAGAGGAATTTTATGTGTAAAATATTTCATTTAATTTTCCTATACTTCAATTTTATCAGCCACATTTTGGGAATTCCTGCCATGTGACTACACAACTTAATCCTATTCTGGTACCCCGATCGTTGTTGTTGTTGCTACAACTACTACAACTATATTGTACACATACATCCCCAATACACAAATTACACCCCTGTACTGACGTATGATGATGTTGTAGATGGACGGCGAGCAGCTGACGATGGTGAAGCGCGCGTGGAACAACATGCCGCAGAGCGCGTGGGGCAAGCGTGCGTGGCGCAACATGCCCGCGGCCTGGGGCAAGCGCTTCGCCGACGCCGACAAGAGGGCCTGGCAGAAGCTACAGGTACACAACAAACAATACACCAATACAATACTTACTTGTGCTGCTAGCTAGGAAAGTTCTTTTCTGCTCCGAAGGATATGGATACTTCGTGTTCGTGAGGACTAGAAAACAACTTTACTGCCATACAGCACACAATATTTTTATCCTACATAATAAAAATCCGTATAAATAGTTATTTGTATCACTAGTCCAGAAATTAAACTTTTGTGAGAGTGAGTTTATTTTGACAAGCCAAGCTGAAAGCGAGGCCTGCAAATTATGCGAGATATCGCTAAAGAGTTTATGGGCGTGTGATACACAAGATTTTTTGCGCCGATGACACTTTTAATTTATTAAAGAAACAAGAAACATTATTATTAGTAGTGTATAAAATTATTACAGGTTGGTATGTCTGAAACATTTTCGGTTCACATGGAAAAATAAACAATTCACTTGTTTTATTCAAAAAAATTAGTGATATTTGTTCTTACCTAAAAAATAAAACGAATTTGAATTGATAATTTCCAAAAATTAACTTAATCATAATCATACAAAACGAGTGTAATATAAATAATAAATCAAAACTAGTTGTTTTAATTAACGTTTTACATAAAATGTGTACTATATATTATTATCAAAATCTATATTTTGAAGCAATTAAATTCAAAAAATTATTTAACAAAAATGTTCCTATTTCCTGAAATTAAACGAAATCTCACTGCTCATGTTGTAGTTTCGAAAACCAGAACATTCTGATCAAATCTGGAAAGTCTAAATTAATTATAAATATCAATTAACGCTATAGATACTGACCCTGGAAAATATAGAATATAGAAAAAGATATTAAAAAAAGGATTCTTTAATTTCATTAAGGTAGAATGATTCAAAGGGAGCTATTAACAGTAACATAGCTGCTACATAGCAGGAAAAGGAAATGCTTAAGGGCTTAAACCGAAATATATTATTATAGCACCAAAGGTGCTTTTGACTCTATGACCTATGTCAGGGCAAGGTAAACGTGGCAGAAGGGCGCCAAGATGTGAGAAGCGCCGTGCCTCCAGGATAAATAAATGAAAAAAAAATAAAAAAAAAACTTAGAAGTTATTTGTAAAAATTAAAAAAAAATACATTTTCTCCAATATTTATCGATTTATTTATTTAGCGTATGGTATTCACATAGAAGTGACCGTGAGGTTGTATCTGTACCCAATTTAAAGAAATAGCGAAAAAACAAACATTTTTGAGCTGCAATTTCGGCAGAAAAGAGATAATTAAATTCCATTTGAAAATTTGAAATCAAGCGCGTCAAATTCAATTAATGTACACTATTTCCCAAAATTCAAATTTTGGGCACAAAAATGGGTATTTTTGGGATATTTCGTTTTTGTCAACACATTTTTTGTTTAATACTGTTGTTTGGTTTGTTTTAACTCCACACAACTTTGATATGGGGAATAAATAAAAGTTAGATAACAAAGCGACAGAATAAAATCGAATATGCTTTATAGGATTACCTGTTTTGAAATCATTGCATTGATATTTAGTTTTTTTTTTAAGATAATGTTAATTTGCAACATGTTGCACGTTTATTTGAAGAAAATTTATTGAATTTTTTTATAAATCTGTTTATTTTTTATATTATAATATTATATGTTTTAGATCTTAGTGATGTTGTCACCTAAGAAACCTTACATTCAATTTCCACGTTTTTGATACGAGTAGGTGGATGTTGTAAAGGAAACCCTTTCTAATCTTTAATCTATAGAACTTTCCCTCTCTCTATCGATTTCGCAATATTGTTCCTGTTGAAGTAACTTGTTCGCTTGTTCTACCTTATACGTACATTCCATTGTTTACACATATTAACAATAAACTAAGTTTATTACGTACTTCAGCTGTAAGACAAGTAAAGCCTTTTACCTTCATTAATCAATACAACTTTCTCTTCCCTTTTAGTTCCTGGATTCTAATTTAAATTAAATGTTTGATACCGGAGACATACACAAGATTGTCAACATATTAACTATATTTATAGAACAATGAATTTGTGTCTTGGTTTAGTTTTGGACCGAAAGAATAACCAAAAATTTTAGGGTCAAAACAAAGTTTTTAATATATAAATGACCATATTTTTTCTTCCATATTATGATTCTGTACAAAAAATAAAAATACTCGTATTTTTTAAATCGCTTAATTGTTTATAATTCCAGAGAAAAAAAATAATAAAGTTTTGGAGAGGGGATATGTGACGTCACTTAGGAGAATTAGAAAGAGAATTTTAATTCATGCGATAAAAATCATCTATTGTAGAATAATCTACATTTGGCAGACTACCCCTTTCCTTTTTTTAAAACGATGTAAGTAATGTAAGTAAACATTAAACAACCTTTGAAAATCTTATGACATTGACAATGTTGACAGTTGACATTTCAATGTCAATCAAATTTACACCAAAAAATATATTGCATAATATCAAAATATTTTTATTTTATTCTATGAATTACCTACATTGATATCTTATATAGTGTTTCATTAATACTAACGCATCATTAACAACGTTTACTCGATATTATTAAGTGAAAAAATTGGTTCATTAAATTCCCACTTTTAGCATTGTAAACTGTTCTCTTATAATTCATCGTTAAAAAGTGCCTCAATAATGTGCAAGATACAATATTTTTGTATTGAAATAAAAAAGTTATAAGCAAAAAAAAAACCAAAATTATAAAACTTACATATTCGTTTATATCTAGTCTCCTATGCATTTTTTGAGAATAACAAAAACATGTATAAAATGACCCCCACATGAAACTATTTTTGTCTAATTTAACCGACTTTGTATATTCTCGATATCCCCATCCTTAAATAGTTTCATTGGTCACCTTTTATAAATGGTACTCAAAAAGATATAGAAATTGATTGCTTTCTTAACAAACTCTGTATCTTTTTTATAGTTCTCGAGATAGTAATAATAGTATGTCACTTAAATTGAATATTTTGTATATACGAGTATACGTATATAATTTGAATACCCCGCCCGAAAAAAATATCTGAATACGCCTCTGATTTTATGCATTTTACAATTGTATGTTTGTGATTTGAAAAATTTATATACATTCGTTCATTGTCCTCTGTATTATACGGGAATGTTCATTATATAAAAAATTCATATATAAATCCAAATTTTTGTAATGCTGATTTGGAATTAAATACATACAAGCTGTGTAAAAAATTGGTAAACATCAGTAATCACATATTGTTCATTTCTGTCACTGCTAATAATGAAAAATGATGTACATTATCTCAACCCAACAAATAAACTCATTTCCATGTAAAGCCCTGTCCATTGCATGTACATATTTTTCATTCCAAGAGTAACTAACTTTTAATCCTTAAAACTTTTAAATTTACATTTACATGCTTGGAATAAATGTAGAATTAATGTTCCAATAACATAAATTTATTTCAACGCAACTGACAATCATGTGACAGCTAAATGACAATATGATGACATTTTCAACACCTACAGAACAAACTGATCGAAAATGACATTTGTATTCATTGCCGATCAAGTTTTCATTTGTTTGCTTGAAAGGGGATATTCCTTAGATCATATATCACTAGATACAAACTTAACCATATTGTATACGTTAAATTTTTGGCCAAACATAGAAGGATGGATAAAATATTTCCATTTCTTTTTGGAGACGAAAGTCAAATTTAAACTCATCATAACATATCTTACATTGTACACATTTGTCAACATGCTTAGAACATATTTTGGAAGAATTATGAATTACTTTATGAGTTAGGTGTAGAGCTTCAATCTAACGTTCTTTTCTGAATGAATCTTTCGGAAAGTTGAAAGGAAAATAACTTCAAAAAACATGCTACTCTAAACATTAAATAATAAAGGTATTTATAATACTTACGCATGAAATGAAAAAACAAACAATGCGACAATTAAATAATTTTCTTAGAATAATTTCTGATAACATATAGGTATGAAGATGGCATATCTAGTGATATATGATCTAAGGAAGTAAGGATTTAAGGGATATTCAGATTTTTATATTTTATTAATAAACAACAAAATATAATTCATTAAATTTTTATGTTAACGCAACCATCAATTCATTAGTGAAGAATAAAGATTTGTGGTAACATAACTTAAAGGCTAATTTTTATTTGAGAAATTTCTTTGGCATACATGTTTATGTGCAATTCGAATTATAAAACACAACCTGTTGCATCTGCAATCTAGATATTTTTAAAAGTACGCAATTTATTTTCCTCATATATTTTGTTTTTTATGAATATAAGAACTTTTTTGTTCTCTGACTTATTGCCCCCAATCAAAAGACAAAGAATTTACGACAGATAATTTATCAGGGAAAAAAATAGAAGAAAAAATGGTCTTCAGAATAAAAGAGTAAACAAATTAGAGTAATTTATTGTAGCATATAAATCTGGTGTAATTTATTGTCAAAATTACACTATTATTGGATAACAACATAAACAAAACTAACGCATAATATTTATTTGGGTAGTAATAAATTTTCAATATAATTTTGAATTGAAACAGCAGCATTTGTTCTGTAAACAATAAACACATTAGTGTATTGTTTATTGTACTATAAAATGCTTTGCAAGCAAATATAATTATCTTCATCTATATTTTGATTAAAGATTGTCATGATAAAAACAAAAAAAAAACGTTCAAGTTAACGTCTAATTGCATTACAAATGAAAGATAAAAGGAAATAAATCTTTATTCTTAAAAGTTTTATGTCCTTTGTCTTTTTATGTTGTCATTATCTTCTGAGATTTTCTACTTTCCCGAAATTCTTTAATGATTTCATGCTAATACAGCATCGTATAAATTTCTTAACATAAATAATTGTGTATTCCTTTTGAACTATTAATTGCAAAGAATCCATGTAATGTAAGTAATTACACACGAATTAATTAACTGAGATTCCGTACAGATGCTTTTAAAATAAAATGTGAAATTAATTTATAAGATAATCATGTTTAAAATGTATTTAAAAATAAAAATATACAAAGTAGTCGTGTTTCATTTATTTGTGAGCAACAAAGTTAACGCTACTGTTTTGTTTTTGCAGCCAATGTGGGGCAAGCGGTATGGTCCAGACGAAGAGTGGTCTCTAGCGGACAATAGCGACAACGAACCTCAGTACGACGACTACGGCGCAGTTCCATCTGGCGGAGAATTCGAGGACTTGTTGGATGAAGACAAACGCTCATGGAAATCCCTGAATGGCGGATGGGGAAAGCGCGCCACGCACGATTGGGGCAGCTTCAGAGGTCAACAAAGTTAATTATTTAATTATTGTTATTGTAACAACTAGTGCAACAATTACTATTCAAAATAAATATCCCATACTTTTCTCTTCCCTATTAAACTCTCATATAATGTATATGTAAAAATATATTGAAAAAACATTAAATAAAATAGATTGTAATTTTTTTGTCCTTCCAGGATCTTGGGGCAAGCGTGACCCTGCGTGGAATAATCTAAAAGGTCTTTGGGGAAAACGAAGCATTCAAGATAGGATATCTTCATAAGCAAGTAAATGAAATGTAAATAATCTCCAAAATAAAATATAGCAAGTATTTTTTTCAGATTTTAACATCATATCAAGTATCTGTATTAAAATAAATGTATTTTTCATTTGTGTGCATTAACTATAATACCATATTTATAAATATTTCAAACTCTGTACTGTATAATAATATAATAAGAAACTTATTTAAATTAATTATAAGTATGTAAATTTAAAATTTATTTTAATTATGAAGATATATGAAGTGTATAATTATTTTGATGAAATAAATACTTAGCATCAAATACGTTAAATATGTATCTTGTATTATAAGTTTCCTATTTATTTGATTTTTTAATTTTATTTTACGTTATTTCAAAAGTACATTTATTTATTTTTTCAATTATTTTCTTAAATTTCATCATATTAACGACGACGGTAAATTATTGATTTTATTTTTAATTTTTAATATTTTAAAATGACCACTTTATATGATTTATCCTCCTGTATCTAGATGGCTTTAGTGTACACCTGAGGTATTTATTTTGTTTTGAAATAATGAATGAATCTTTTTAACAATTAGGGGAAAAGATATAATTTTGTTCCTAACAATAAAATTCTGAAAGTTTGTTAATTACAAAAGTAATATCAAAAGAAAACTTGCTGATTTTAAAATTGTTTACATTTGACAACGCATGCGCATGTGACAGCCACGGAATAGTGCGGGTGCCTCGCTGCCAAACAATCCAGTATGAGAGAATCTGTTGTGGAGTTGTGACCTGCTGTCATGTCGTCGCCGTTCAAACTTGGTGATTTAGTATGGTATGTAGTGTTTTTATTATTTATACACATGTATAATCACATGCACATGATTTACTAGTGTTGGTGTTTATTTTTAGGGCGAAAATGAAAGGATTTCCTCCATGGCCCGGCAGAGTAAGTAGACAGGCGCCCATACATTCAACCTGAAACCTAACCGTTATTCTCCCTCCAACTAAAAAGCGCTTGCGCCAAGCGGGAACAACGCTCTTACTAAAGAAACGTCAACAAATCTTATTTTCTTCAATTTTAACAACATATTACATCCCTAACATGGAAATTATCAATTAAATTTGATAGTTCACGTGTAGTATGTTTATATATAAAAAAATTCAAATTCTATTTTCACTACAGTAAAAATGCACTGTTTAATATTTGGGTAAAATTACATTTAATTACCCTGTAATCCTTGTACTTAACCTAAAACTCTAAAATGTAATATGTTCATTACACTTTTAGACGTTTGTTTATCTTATTTTCCTTATAGGTTGCAAATCCACCTCCAGATATAAAAAAGCCTGTGAAGAAAAATATTTCACTACAGTGTATCTTTTTCTTCGGAACAAATAATTAGTAAGTACCTTTAAAGTTTTATATTAATCATCAATCAAAAAGTACAACAAATAAGTTAAAGCTGTTAAACCAAGACTTCACAATCTTTAAAATTAAATACTAATTTGTACAAACATTGTGATTTGCTTTTATATATCAAAATTTCCTATTGTAATCCAATTAGGATTAATGTTTATAAATAATTATTATAGAAAATAGTTTGAGATCTTTAAATGCTGTTTACTTTATTTTTTACCACGTCTTGTCATAACATAACCTTGTTGAGGTCTTGGCTGAAGTTTCCCGCCTTTTTCACAAGTGATCAAGCGATATTTAAGTACTGTCATTACATAATTTTCTCATACTTGCTACAAAAACTAATCTACTTTAAAAATCTTGGAGATAATTTTTTAAATGTTTGTTAATTGCATAGACAATATTTTGAAAATAAATTGTTAGGGAAAATGATTTTTTTATGTTGCATTTATTACCCCATTAGCTTTTTACTATTTCTAGGAAGGTAATTTTTACCCCCATTATGTCATTTTGTTATGTTATACCCCCCACTATGTGCTCATTATGGGACATAGACATAAGCTGTCTGACTTCACTGCGTCTGATTACCGTAGTAACGAATCGCGTATTGTAGATCATATTAAAAGTTTTTTTTTTTTGCAAAATGAAATTATTTCATATATTATAATAATTACATATTTATATATAAAATGAATAATATATTGGCATTCACTTATAATTGTTATACAATTATAAAAAAAATATTTATTGTTGCAACAATTAAAAATATTAATTGAATTTTTTTATGGTGTATGCATATTAGATTTGATTTAAAACTTTAAAAAAATGCCAAAATATTACGACCAATTTATGTAAATATTCTTTTATGTATCGATCAAACAATTTCCTTGTGATTTAAATAACTTAAATTTAGAGAAAGTTTATGAGTTATTTGTATCACATATTTTATTTTTTATAGTTTTAATTTTTAGTAACATAATTATTAAAAATGTATATAATTGTAAATATATTTCTACCACAAACAATTAATAGAAATACAAGAAAGAAACCAATATAATCATTGGCGGGATTTCAGGAATTTGATTAGTGTGACAATTATGTAGACTATCAACTTTAAAAAATGTATTTTGTTATTGTAATAAATAATTAATGAACAAAAATAATAAAATTTGCCCACAAACAAAAATAGTAAAAGTTGATATAATTTTCTTGGTTGTTCAAATTGGGGAGGGGGGTAACTGCAACCCCTTGCACTCCTCAAACTACGCTACTGATTACAATAATGAAAACTATATCCAATTATAAAATCATGCTAAATTGAGTTGACCGGCAAGATATATTGATAATACCATGTGGTGTATGTAATAAAATGAAATATTTGCTGAATTACCAAAATGTTTCTTTCCAGTGCATATATAGAAGATGCCAACATCAAACCGTACTTCAAGTTTAAAAACGAACTGGTCAACGCGAATAAGACATCTGGGTTTAAGGACGCTGTGGCTCAAATCGAAGAATATATACAAAATAAAGAGGTAATTAGTTTGACTCATTTTACCATAAGAAACAAATATGTTTACTTTAGATAGGGTATTGAATTTTTATGTTTCTCTTAATATTAAAATATTTATTTTCTAAGTAATCTATAAAGCACTACCTACCCCATATTTTGCATGCATCACATATTTTATTTATATTTACTTTAAATATGTATCACAACACAGCCATTATTATAATATGAATAATCTGAAATTTTATATTTATGTAATTGTTTAATTAATGAAAAAATAGTAATTTATATAACGGTTATTTATTTATATTTGTAACATTATAATATGTTGTAAAAAAAGTATAAATTTAATGTATTGTTGTAAATTTTTGTACATATTTATTAGAATAATTATTGTTATTCCTTTTGAAAGAATCAGTGAGAGAAAGTTGGTTATAATAATTTTGTTCTTTGTTTCAGATCTACCCTGACATAGACGACAATGACGCCGACGCAGAGTTCAACAGGTTGCGAGAACCGACGCCAGACAAAACAACCAAGGAAAAGAAAACGCGAAAAGTAAGTCATGTTTTTCATTTGTTTTATCTTTTTCAAATCATACTACAATATGCGGACAAAAATGAAATTGCAATTTTTTTTAATAGAATATTAATTATAATAATTAGACATCTTTATTGAAGGAATCATTATATTTTAATTACATATTAATATTCAAAACTTTTAAGATCGAACTTAAATATGGGAAAAACCAACTTAGCAATTTGTAGATAATTTTGCTCATATACCCGTTGCGTATATTAGTTCCTGTATATTTGTTATCAATTTCTTTGTTTTAAATAATAATAATTGTATTTTATGATTTACATATAATGTAGAGTACAAAAAAATAGTTATATTACGGGCTAATGTTGGTATCAAGTTCACGCATGCGCAGAAGTTCTGCTTATCCCGCGCTAACCAGCATGCATTTGTTTTGGTTGTACACATGTTGGCATATAATATTAATCAAACAAGTGTTTCTCATTTTTAAGTTCTTTATAAATGTTTATTAGTTTAAATAAATATATAAAACTATAAAAATTAAAGGAAGTGGTACATTTATTTTGAAGACATGGTGTGTATTAGTAAAAATAATTATTGTATCATATGGAACGACCGAATATTTTTCTTTTAATTTTAATTTAGAATCATAAAGAGCTTATCTATTTTTATTTATATATACAACTTTCATTACCTACATTATTTATTCATTGATGCTATCAAGAATCAGTTTTTATTTTTTATGATTTTCTGTAGTGATAATATACATCTTTATTATTTAACATTTTATTAATGTTACATTATTTTTTTGCATTACATATTGTTTAACATTACATTTTCATCAATGGTGTTGTTTAATTTTTTTATGTTTAAACTAAATGCCATTATTTTTATCTCAAACATGAGGTTAATATCAATATTATAACAATTATGTTACAAACATTGAATTATTTTACTAATTTGCATATTGATCGATAAATTTCTTACGTTAGTAAAATTCATATCACACGCAAAAATATTTTCGTTATTGTAATCAAATATAATTGAAAAAAAAATCATCAGATAAAAATAAGTGTTGCGAATTTTATTGCGTAAATTAATTATGTGAAAAATTCACTTGTTTAGCGTAACGGATAAAAATTGATCTTGTCGATGTATGTTATTATTGTAACAATGCAATAACAACTTATTACTCTACATACATAAGCAACATTTTTCGATCGTAAAAAAATAAACAGTCAGCAAAAATGTATTATTTTAACATAACTTCAATATTTATTTTCGTGATTTGTATACATGGTGATCAGTGAAACTGTTTAAACATGGGGATATCGAGAACTATAAGAGATACAAAGTCACATGTTTTTGTTTTCCCAAAAACTGCATAGGTGACTAAATATAAAAAAAAGAAAATTTTTCAATTTTTGTTTCTTGCTTGTAACTTTTTTATTTCAATTCAAAAAATAATTTAATTTGCACATTATTCAGGCACTTTCTAAATACGAATTCTACTGAAATTTTTTATTTCTCATACTGTTTTCGAGAAATTAATACCAGCTTTCAATTTTTATAAGGACCTCAAAGTAGTCTGTGAGACCGTTAAATGGAGTTTTTTTTTTCTTTTCAACGATGTAAAATACATGCACATAAAAAATAAAATAAATTTAGGTTATTTAATATTGATTAAAACGATTGTTTCATAATAATTTAAACCTTATATTTATTTTTATTTTTTGTAGTTTTTGATGAAAATAATTGCTTTTGTTTAATTTAATTTTGAGAAATATATCGATATTTTGTAGTCTTCAAATATAAAATACTTAAAAAAATGAAAAACGCATGTACTTTATATTATTGAAAAAAGAAAAAAATACTCTATTTAACGGTCTCGCAGCCTACTTTGAAACCCATATGATAATTGAAAGTTGATATCAATTACTTGAAAACGATATGAGAAAAAAAAATGAGTACTGTAGTGAATTCGTTGTTAGAAAGTGCGTGAATAATGTGCAAGTTAAAATATTTTTGAATTGAAATAAAAAATTGAAAAATTTACATTTTTGTTTATATTTAGTTACCTACGCATTTTTTGGGAAAAACAAAAAAAGTATAAAATGACCCTTACGTGAGGCAACTTTTGTCTATGTTAACCGACTTTGTATCTCTTATAGTTCTCGAGATATCCATGTTTAAACAGTTTCATTAGTCACCCTTTATATGTATATATTATCATATAATAGTGTGCAATATAAAAGGCAAATATTACCCGAATTTGTATAAATTTGAATGAGGTGAAAGAACTGCATTTCGATAAGAATGTTTGACGAAGGATGATTGGTTCATAACTGTTTTCGGTTGGAGATAAATACAGATTGTTCATCAAAAATGGAAAATACAGATTTAACAAAAAAATCTATTTTTAGCTTGTCTTAGTTTTATATTTTTATTGTAAAATAAATTGTTGAATGTAGAGTTTTCAGAACAAAATTTGAATGTTTATTGATAAAATTGTAATAAATAATATTTATTAACGTAGGGCAAACTATGAGAACAACAATTTTTTAATACTTGTAAGCAATGTGACTGTCCAAATAATTGGATGATTTATCGCCGACCAAACAAAGGTTGTAAGCCATTAAAATACAAGTAAACATTGTCACTAAAATAGGTGCCTCATGAAAATAAAGTACGAAGAAATACTAGTAAAAAGTTCTACATATGTAGGTTTTTGATGAATTGTTTGTACGCATGTAGTAAATACTTTAGCATCTGCAATATGTGTTATCATTAATCGTCTTTATGCAGTCCCAAAGCATTAAGATAAAATTTTCTTTCTGGAAGGACGCAGGAACAAAACGCGCAAGCAGCTCAATCAAAGCCGCCCCAGCCAAAAAGAACCGATCCTCACTAAACGTAGATACCTCACCACCATCGATATCCTCTAACCACATAACCGCGTCGCGCAAGAACTACGAAGTGATCTTCCAACGGCCGAATGCCGCGGAGATTGTCAGACAAGTAAGATTATCTACTTGGCATCTGTGAACATTACTAACAAATGTCTTCGACGTTTGTTGTAGGAACCAACACCTCTGGACCTGGAGAGCATCACAAACACGCTGAAGGAGAAAGAGATCTCGCCCTCCAAGCTCAAGTTTGGCTTCCTGGGGCTCGGGATTATGGGAACGGGTATTGTCAAGAATTTAATCAATTCTGGACACACAGTCATTGTTTGGAATCGGACGCCTTCAAAGGTAGGATTTTTATTTTTTGATTTTCTGGTTTAGTTGTTTATTCATATCGGTACATCATCAGCAGTGCCAAGTATTATTTTTCATTGTTTTGACATAAATATTTGCGATATTGCTCGGATTCGGTTGCACCCAATCGATTACTGACAATATTTGTCGGTATATTGTTAATAAATATTTCGTCATTCGGTTGGCGTGTATTTTTTGTCTCAGCATTATTTTAAACGGACGTAGACAAATAATTTATTTTTCTTTAATGAAATTCATGTGGCATTTCAATGTTTCACAACTGTAACATTATATCATCTGTACAAATGTACATTAAGAATTTTTACTTAGATTTATATTTAAAATATTGACTTATATATTTAATAGACTACTTTCAACAAATTTATATTACAACAACAAGTAACAATACAGAGTATAATACAAACATTAATTATATTCTGTAGCACCCTTGTTATTTTATTAACGAGGTGTAAATAATCTTTTAAATAAAAACAAATGCGGGTAAAAATATACACAGCGGTGGCTCAGTGGTTAACGTGTTTCGACTCTTAACTGAGCGGAGTATATCTTGGTTCGATTCCCAGCGTTGTTAACAGTTCAAATAAAAAACAGCTGTGTGCAAGTGGTTCGATACTTTCTTTAAGTTGTAGGTCAATTGTGAACACTGTTGATTAATACAGGATATCATTAAAATACAAGTAAAATGTGTCACAAATCAGAAGTAGAAATATACTTTGAATATTAATGAAAGTAGATAAAAATATTTATTTTTGAATTTTTATTTACAATAAAGTTTGGGTATTTGAGCGGTCTACTACACAATCTGCTCTTTCATATTTGTAATATTTGACCTGCTGTATCATAATTATTATCAAAGAAGAACAAAAAACTTACAATATAATATTTATTGATACTAATAAAAACTGTTAAAATTTTGTTACATATTAATTGACTAAAGTCCATCTAAAATTTATAATACATAACATTGGAATAAGAAATATTTATAAAAATTTAAAAGTTTGTTTATAAAATAATAACAAAAATTTTATCTTTACAAAATTTTATTTGTCATCCAAAATAAAATATAGGTAACATTTTAGTTTTTATTAAAAAAAAAACACACTTTTTTCATGTATATTAAACAAAATAAATATATACTTCCGCGTTATATTTCTTCCGGTGTTTTGTTTGTATCTTATTTCCGCTACTTGGCGGTCAGTAGTACGGAGAAGTCAAAATAAAGAGGCCCATCTTCCTGTCTTGAGTTTTTCAACAGGTGATTGACATTTTGTAGCAATGAAGGGAGTCCCTTACATCTCATAAACATGTTCTTTTTTGTAATTCTTGAAATGCGGTCAACCGGGATCCAACGGGAAAAAATGTAGAATATTAATTTGGCGCATCATTCTGAAAAAAGTATACTTAGTTATCTACATTTATAATAAAGCACTAATACACATTTCAGTTTTTAAATGTAATGTAAAACTTATTATGATACATAAAATAATTATTTTTTTTTTGTATCCTGTTTGTTTATATTTTGAAAATTAGTCACTTTATCGGTAAATTTGGTATATAGAATAAAATGATTGACTTTAAATTATTTTGCATCTAAACTTTACTACTTATAACGAAACTTATATTACTAATTGTAAATTATTTTTTGCGAAAAAAAAAAAAATACGCAGCGAATATTTTATAAATGTTTTATTTATAATTACGCGTTAATATATTTAATATTTACAAATACATTTATTTTTAATAAAGTTCATATTTTTGAAAATAAAATCTTATTTTCAAATTTGCCGACTGTTGTCGACAAAATAAAAGTCAAATTTTCTTATGAAGACTTAATGAAGAGAATTAGAAGCATAAGTAAATTTGAGCAACAATACTCACAACAATGAAACTTCACCAACATTGAACATTTATTCCATGACACACAAAAATCCGGAAATGTCAACTAGTAACACACATTGAAATCAATTGTTGATATGTGAAAAACAATTACGCAGCAATTACAAGTGCGCAACAATTAACAAGAAACAAGAAATTAAAACAACTTTGTGCAGTTGTTGAAAGCTGACATATCGCCGTAGAGTCTGAAACTGAATGAATAGGGGGGCATGGCAAGACCACGTTGGATTTGCTCTGTAGAGAACCGCGCCGAAACGAAAATCGTTGGTAGGTAGGATCTCGGCTGCCGTGAATGTTACGAGCAAAACAAGCTCGCATCGAGCTGATTGTACGCGACGGGAGGCAGGGGAAAGAGGGAAAAGCGATAACAGTTGACGGTCGGACGACTCCACTGCGGCAAAGTAGGGGAGATCGTCAGAAATACATGGCTAAATGTTTTCTTACCGAAAAAACATCTGTTTTTGTTTTTATTTGCAACATTTTGGATCTCTGAGAAGATATTGTATTAATTATAAAATATATTTGAATACATTATATCACTTTTTACATTTAAAATAAAAGCATTCTGCTCGAAAAACAATTAAAATAATGTTAATTGCATATTTTGCATACTACTATTTTTCTAATCATAAATATGAGTAATTGCTGCTTCTAGTAAAACAACAGAATTCTTATAAAATGTAATGATTTATGCGGCTGAAACTGGATCAATAAATTAAGTTATTTTTAGAAACTAATAGAAAAATTAGATGAAATGATAAAAATAATAGATATGAAATCATTTTTCAAGAAACTTTTTGTTTTCGTGAAATTTTTTATAATGAAACATTGTGTTTCAAGTCATCCAAAAATTCAGATATGAGAAACCGGCAAACAAAGACGCTTGGGCTTGGTCGAAGCGTGCTATTGCGCATTCATTCCATTCAGACTCAGAAAAGACAACTTGGTCGACAGGAGCGCTCTCAGTTAGCAGAAGTTGCAATTACAAATCCCAAATCGTTTTGATTATCGCTAGGTGGCACATTGAGGAGGGAAATTTAAATGTATGAATTTTTTACAGTGCGACAGTTTCAAAGCCATTGGTGTTGAGGTGATGCAGACACCATGTGACGTTGTGCAAGCAGCGGATATCACATTCTCATGTGTAGCAGATCCACAGGCTTCAAAGGACGTACGTAATTTACATATAAAAATTAACTATGTCCAACACAGAACTGATTTCCACCATAGAATATTTTTCCTTCCGATCCACATCACGCTAAAATCCGTTAAAATCCTAAATCCGAACATCGTTGAAAACTGAATCAAATTCTAATAAATTTAAAATTAGATGGTGTTCGGAAATTGTGGAGTTCTCCAAGCAGACAGCATGTCCTCATCGAAGGGCTACGTAGAAATCACAGGCATCGACGCAGAGACCTCCCAAGACATCGCAGACGCCATCAACACAAAGGGCGGCAGATACCTGGAGGCGCAGGTCCAGGGCAGCAAGAACCAAGCAGAAGAGGGCACGCTGGTGATCCTGGCAGCCGGCGACAAGACGCTGTTCGACGACTGCCAGAGTTGCTTCACAGCGATGGGCAAACACTCATTCTACCTCGGGGAAGTAGGCAACGCGTCACAAATGAATCTAGTCCTTCAACTCATGAACGGAATAGTCATAGCGGGCGTGGCTGAAGGCATGGCTCTGGCCGACAGAGCCGGTCTGCAGACGAAAGACGTAGTTGAAGTGCTTAAACTCACCACTCTAGCCTGTCCCACAATCCTAGAAAAGTCCGAGTCCATAATATCGGGTAGTTACACCACGCATCATCCGCTGATGCACATGCAGAAAGATTTGAAACTTTCCTTGGAGATGGGGGATCATTTACAGCAACCTTTACCGTTAACAGCCACCGCTAATGAAGTGTTCAAACATGCGAAACGTTTGGGGTATTCTGATTTTGACACGTCGGCAGTTTACATCCGAGCTAGGTTCTAAATTAAATTTTATGTTATTAAATATCAAAGTACTGATAATAGCACAGTGCTGAACTATCGAAGTGCAATTGTGCAAGTTTCGTTTCATTGCGAATCTATCTTTTTTAAAACATCTATATTAACATCAAGTTCAATATTGCAGCAGTTGGGAAATTGTAGGAGGTGGTTATTTGTTTTGTTTCACGTTTTGGTTTGCTTTTAAGTTTTAAAACGATTTTCTGTACTTTTAAGCTACTGTACCGAATGGAATTATATTAAGTAATAAAAATTATGTGAATAGTGACTTCATGTTTGATATTTTCGTGACTTAAGCAATGTTGAATTTAATGTTTTTAATTTTTAGCATAGAGAAATATCAGTTGTCTTTTTAAGTAACAAGAACCATGTAACGTTATACATGTTAATTATAAAATATCTATAATGATTTTGCTTCTGTCTATAATTAATACACAATTTTAGTGCCTAAACATCCTTATTTTCTTTTTTCTCGATATGTACGTTTTTGTAAGTGTAATTAAAAGGACATTTCTTTAAGTTCTGGCTTTATTATTCTCCAAGTTCGATAACGAACTAAGTATTGATTATTTAAAAGTTTATGTACAAAGTAAACAAAATTACAACAATAAAATATTTGTACCAACCGTTCGTCAGTTGTCATTTAATATGATTTGTGTAATTATTATTCTGAACAGAGTTAATTGATGTCTTTCTACGTAGCTAAATATATCCGTAATAACTGAATTACCATGTCACCTGTGATATCATATTTCAGGGAAGAATGAAAAAAGTGAAAACGTTGCATAGCAACCATTTGTTTATGAATTAGTACAGCAGTTGCTAAGCAACATAGATGAAATTATTGTGTGGGATACAAAGCAAATCAAGTATTCATTACGTCTTAACAGGTTGCGGTTCCTATTGTTATTTTTCAGTGACCATGAAATGGTATGGCAAATGATCCACATAATTTTCAATTTTTTCAATATTCACTACTAATGCGCTAACGAATGTGCGCACGAGAAAGCGTCACGGTATTTCAAAGCTTTTGTCAATAAAGATGGTGAAGCGAGTCAGCTGTTTGAATAATTTTTAATTGGAATACTTGATGCGAATAGTGGTTATTAACGTGTTCGTAGCCATGAGGTGTTACCATGGGCGCTATTGCATCGGTGCTACAGTGGCATTGTGGAAACTGTAGTTTAATTAACCCTACAGAACATGCAAAATGTTTGAGATGCGGGACTCTTCGTCAAACTAAGTACGACGACGATCTCAGTCGGGATCGGAACGTATCCCATTCCTCTGGAACTATTTTCGGATCAAATGCCAACTGCACTGTTATTCGGAAGCCTCGACGCATTACTGAAAGTATCAGTACTAAAGAATGTCCCACGGAATCAGTTAATAACAGGTTAGTGTCAGTTACACTGTAACAAATGAACTTTCCTTTGTTTTACATGACAATCGCATTTTATTAATAATGTATGATGCTAGTATTGTTGTACATATGTTAGAACAAAGTATTGTTTTATTGTGTGAATTGTTTACTGATGTGGGAATGTTTTGTTTCCTGGTGTAGCGTGGAAGATGATTCTTGCATCTACGCCGTTGTAAACAAAAAGAAACCACAACCTCAGGAACAAAGTGTAAAGTCAACAAAATGGACCCGTATCAGGCGTTCACATTCGGCAGTGTTTTTAAGCGTTGGACTCGAAGATGGAAAACGTTTCTCTAGCATCGTACACCTCGCTAACTGCTGGCAGTGCGACGTTTGCTCTCTTGTCAATACGACAATTAGTGAACGCTGTTTCGGATGCGAGACCCCGTTGAAGAATAGTCGAGAGGTATTAAAGTTAGCGAGCACTGTAGACAGGATGAGTATCGCACGATGTAAGAACTGCTCGTCACGCTATGATTACACTATCACACCCGTTGAACAGCCGTCACATCACTCTGTTATCAATAACGCCAATGCATTGTTGCTTCATAAGTACGAACTGTTGAATTACGGCACGCGCAAACCATTTTGTAACTGTTCTCAACCGAGTATGATCTCATTGTCTAACATCAGCACGTATAACTGTGTTCCGTCTACGGCCTGCGAGCGTTTCTTGGGCACGGCGGTCAGCACTTCTCCCAAGCGGCACACCGCCGTGTACGACTCTTTTCGGACGAAGGTCAGTCGCTCAGTTTCCAACGACTCCGTCACCGTCAAACCGCTGCGGACCACCGAGATGTCCAGTTCGGAGACCTGGACGTGCTCAAACTGTACTCTAGTCAACATGTCTTCCGCGCTCATTTGCGAGGCATGTGAAACTCCTTACCGCCTAGACGTAAACAAGAACTCCAAAGCGAGTCCCAGCGTTGTGATAAAAGTCGACAATTGGGACGAGAACGATCCTTCTAAGCAGTTCTTATTGCCGAAACCAAGCTACCGAAGATCTTTATCTGAAATACCTCAAACTCAATATCATTCTCAAAGTACGAATGTGTATAAATCTGGTGCGAATCGAAGAAGTTTAGGAGATGGAATCTTAGAAGCTGCGACGAACAAAGCTGCTGTAGAATATCCGATTTATGCCAAACATAACGCATTAAATAGAATGTGCAATAGCATTAGCTCAAATATTTTAGGATCCGCTGTGCCAAATGCCCGACCAAGCACTTGCGAAGATAGTAAGCCCTTGTATACGTACATAGGAATCTCTGAGCCTTGCAGCAGTGACCGGTTGACCAGTGGCCATCATCTCTACGAGAACCATGCGGCATTTAAAGACACGAAAATAGGGAAAAGTTTTAAATCTTCTTCTGCTTACGATAAACATGTACAAGAGTCAATGTACGTAACTATGGACTTCCGCTTTTTTCAGGCTTTTGTTACATTGAATTCACACTTGATCTTTGGATATTTTTTATCATTTTTAATTAATAAAATTTCAATTACTTTTTATTTTTTTATGTAACTGATAAATTTCGATAAAAATATTGTAAAACTTTTTTTTTATTTTTTAAGTAAAATTTTGTTTATATTATTAATTTTGTTTGATTTAATTATTGTATAATCAGCAAGTTTTATTTATTATTATTTATGATATACTTTTTCTGCTAATCAAAAAAAAGTAATTATTTCCTTTTGTTATGATAAGATGTCCTTCTACTTATCCATGTGTTCAACATTTAGTAATTTTGAGTCGTAGAGGCTATTAAAATCAACATATTCATTGTAACAAGCAGTCATTAATGCGAGATTTGCTGAGCGAGTGGGCAATTAAATGACATAAAATGTGTTTTAGTAACCAGACAAGTTTCAGTGAGCTGTGCAAACGAATGTGGACGTGTAGAAAATGCTCTTACGCGTATAACGCTATCTGGACGGAACATTGTGATATTTGCACATGTCCCAGATCTCCCCCGTCGCTGTCTCAGCCTTCTTTGATAACTGTCACCAAAGAAGACGCTTCTGCTCTGTTCAAAAGCCGCGACGACAAGTGCCTTCAACTTAATAAGTAAGTTCTTGAGGATCAGTAGGCAGGCATAGACAACTCTAAGTGACCATGGTGCTTCTTTTGTTTCAAAGCTTAGCAGTTATTATCTTTTGTAGATTTTTATTTATTTCCTAACCTTTCTATGGCAGGTTTATTAGCAACAATTGATTTTTGTTTTAAATTATTTTTAGTGTTCCAAATAGCTGAAGATTTTTTCCAATAACATTTTAATTATAATAAAAAGTAAGTGCCCGCATATTTGCCTCTAGAGAATACACAACACATGCATTGCGTTCACATATTACAAGTTTGTGCTGTGTGTTTGCATGTATTAGTTTTAGTACACTACATTCTGTGCTTGAATTAAACTTTTGTTTATTTTTCTTTTATTGTAAACAGTAATAAATAACTAGCTTTGAATTTGTAATAGGAGCTTATATTCATACTTTTATCAAGTAGGAATATATTGTATTAGATATAACAACTTTTTTTTTAGGAGTTCAGAAAATCATGGAAAAATAAAACACAAACCCGAAATGGCTGTAGGAAGCGTACCTATTGCTACTTTGGATCAAGGTTTAGAGGATGACTTTCAGTACTTACCCGGTAAGTATTTTTTATTGCAAATTATTACACATTAACTGACCGGATGTAATTTATTAATGATTAATGTACTTAATTTTTGTATGTTGATGGGGTAATATAAAATGTAATGTAGGAGTGAACGATTCAGTGTCCGACGACCAACAATGGACGTGCAAAAAGTGTACTTTAGTGAACTCCGGGGAAGTTACAGCTTGCATAGTATGCGGCGGCTCCAAACTTCGCGCTCTGACATCAGCTAACGATATGACTCTCCGCAAAGGAGAGTTCTGGTCTTGTAGCCAGTGCACGCTGAAGAACCCGCTTTCGTCTTCTACCTGCATGGCTTGCAAAACCATCCGGCAAAGCCTCGAAGTTCCTGTACAACCCGCAAGAAGTCCTTCGCCCAGACACCATGGCGCTTATTCCAAGGTAGGAGACAATTGAATTTCAGTTTCCAGAAATAGATTCATGCCCTTGAAATGTTTACTTCAATTTGTAGATTTGTATCAGCAGTATAAAAAATTTATTACATAATTATAACTTGTGGTTTAAAAACAACAAAGCTAATAAAATATTCAATAGTTTTAAAACTATATTTCGAAGTTATCGAAAAAATCATTACTTTAATGTTATTTCAGAAAGTTGTAGTAAATTACCGTGTAAAATGCCTTGCAACAAATTTCCGTCATTTTCGTGTAATTCGCAGAGACACAGCACTGGCTCCTCATACGCAAAATCATCGTCGAAGTCCCGCACACCGACCACTGCGGACGAGTGGCAACTCCCGCAGCCGCAGCTTCCCTGGCAATGCGCTCTCTGCACGTTTGAGAACAGCGCGGTCCGGGATATGTGCGAGATGTGCCACAGCGTCCGTCGATCTGGAGCCAATGCTTGTCTGCCTGTCTCCGTGTGGGACATCGACCCGCCCACACAACGCACCCACAGCGAAACCATGGAGAACTTGCGCCTCAGCGAAGAAGACGTTGCCTTGAGGAAATGGGAAAACATAGTTAGATACTGTAAACAAAATAAGAAACTCTTCGTGGATGACTCGTTTCCACCGGCTCCTAGATCGTTGTATTATAGCCCTAACGAAAATAAAGAAGGACATGTAGTGAAATGGAGAAGACCGAAAGATATTTCTGTAGATAGCAGTCCGGACAAAGCGCTTGCTTGGGCTGTTTTTAGAACTCCACTGCCATCCGACATTTCCCAAGGAGTGCTGGGGAACTGCTGGCTCCTTAGCGCGCTGGCAGTTCTCGCCGAAAGAGATGATCTCGTCGAAGAAGTTCTAGTTACGCGGCAAATATGTCCGCAAGGTGCTTATCAAGTTCGTTTGTGCAAAGATGGCAAGTGGACTACCGTTCTCGTAGACGATCTCCTTCCTTGTGATAAGCGAGGAAACTTAGTTTATTCTCAGGCGAAAAGAAAACAGCTGTGGGTGCCACTGATAGAAAAAGCGGTGGCGAAAATCCACGGGTGCTACGAAGCGTTAGTGTCCGGTCGTGCGATAGAAGGCTTAGCGACTTTAACAGGAGCCCCCTGTGAAAGTGTCCCTCTCCAACCATCCTCCCTTCCTGTTCCAGCTGAAGAAGAGCTCGACCGAGACCTGATCTGGGCTCAGTTGTTAAGTTCTCGCCAAGCGCTGTTCCTTATGGGCGCATCTTGCGGAGGAGGTAAACCTGCATTATTGTGGTGAGAATTGAATTGAGTTTCAATTTCTTCGCAAGGTAACATGAAAGTGGACGAGGATGAATATCTCCGGCGAGGTCTGCGCCCGCGTCATGCCTACTCAGTTCTAGATGTGCGCGATGTGAATGGGGAGCGTCTTCTGCGGCTGCGGAATCCTTGGGGCCACTACTGCTGGACGGGAGACTGGTCGGACGAGTCGCCGGTTTGGACGCCCGAGTTGCGCGAGCAGCTCATGCCTCACGGAGCGTCCGACGGCGTCTTTTGGATCTCCTTCGACGACGTTTTAAAGTAATTATGAAAATTACAAACATGGAACAGATTATTGCATGCTACGTTATTGCTTGCAGATATTTTGATTGTATTGATATTTGTAAAGTAAGATCAGGTTGGAATGAAGTGCGTTTATTAGGCACATTACCTCCATTATCATCACCGCAACATCTTTCCTGCGTTTTATTAACCGTTTTGGAACCAACAGAGGTTGAATTTACTTTATTTCAAGAAGGACAAAGGTACGTTTTCTTCCACTTCTTTGTTATTATGCTATCGTTTATTTCTTTTAGGAATTCGGAAAAATCTCAAAGATCTCAACTAGATTTATGCGTGGTTGTTTTCCGGGCGAGAGCCATGCACGACATAGGCCGTCTAGTCGAGCATAGCAAACGCCAAGTAAGAGGTTTTGTCGGTTGTCACAAGATGTTAGAGCCAGATCATTACATTCTTGTCTGTTTGGCGTTTAATCATTGGCATACAGGGATGGAAGACCCTTCCAGTTATCCTCAATACGTACTAGCGATTCACAGCTCGAAAAAAATCATCGCCGAACAGTTATCTCCTCCAGTTCATATTTTAGCGGACGCCATTATTAGTTTAACCCTTGCTCGCGGGCAGAGACATGAGGGTAGGGAGGGGATGACTGCGTATTACCTCACAAAGGTACGAAGTTAAAATAGCGAAATGGGCAAAGGTTTAAGTTGTTTGTTGTAGGGCTGGGCTGGTTTAGTAGTTATGGTTGAGAATAGACACGAGAATAAATGGATACATGTTAAATGTGATTGTCAAGAGAGTTATAATGTTGTTTCTACCAGAGGCGCGCTTAGGACAGTTGATTCTGTGCCTCCTTTACACAGGTATAAATCTTTATACAAAATTTAAACTAACATTAAAAAAAAATCAATATTTATTTTGTGACATTGTCTCTGCTCATTTTGAAGTAAATCTTACTGACCAGAAATGATAAACGAATCCTGCATACAGCGCTATTAAGGAGAAAAATAGAACTATAAATTCAAATCTTTTGTTTTTGTTATTGTTTCTAATTATTTTTTACTTAATTTAACTACTTGAAAAGTCGATCGACATGGCAAATTTTTGTTATTTCTGCATATCTATCCCAGTCGAGTGCTTCCATTTGATAACAAACCTGACATTTCTGATTACTTTTTGCAAAAAACAAATGGCGATCTATATAGAATGTTTTTGTCTTTTCTGCACGCCAACTCTAGTCCACTGCTTTCATTTGATACCAACACGGCAAACTTCTGAGAACTTTTGCAAAAAACAAAAGCCGATCGACATGGCAGTTTTTTAATTGATACCAAATGCGTCTATTTTTGGAGACTACTATTTGTTATTGTTAATCATTATATAAATTCTTTTCGTAATATTGATTGGAATGAAATTACAAGTAATTTTTAATTTATGAATTAATTTTGACACCCCTATTATAACTGCTACTGTTATCAGTTTTTATTTACTTACTTAATAACATATTTGGCAACATTGACTTATGTAATTTGAAATGTCAAAATTTATAATAATTAAATACATAATCTTGCAAATTAAAAATATATGTAAAATCTTTGCTCAAGGCAATTATTCATAGCACTGTTTGCAAAACTTTGGTATCTATGTTCTATAAGAAGATACACTCATTTAAAGATTACAGACCGATTGTCAAAAGTGACGGATGACAGCTTCATAATTCTGAAACTTAGACATGGGTTCTCGGATCCATTGTTTCATTGTAACAATTTTACAAAGTTTTTATTTTTTTTTACACAAAAACACACATGATTTTGTTAAATCAATCCCTTTGATTTAATTCAAAAATCATGAAATCCTACAATAGATGTACGTATTTGAAATTTATGATTTTATTATGTTTATTATAAATTAGAATCTATGTACTTTATGATCACTATTTGAGACCTACTGGAATGAGCAGAGATGACGTCACAGTACACGGTACAACTTTAAGAAATTTTTATACAGTTTCATCTAAGTTATGTCTTTTTATGAAGACTTGTATAAGTTTTTTACTTGTGTTCGCAGACAAGTGATAATCGTGCTGACGCAACTGGAAGGCAGCGGAGGATTCTCCATAGCCCACCGACTGACACACCGGTTGGCAAACAGCGAGGGCCTGCATGACTGGGGCCCACCGAACGCGTGCCATTGCCCGGAGATTGACGCCCAGGTCGCAGGGCTGCATTCCCCCAGGCTGATCACGTAAGCCATGACTTTTCTAGTCTCTTTTATTTACTGATATGTTACGTTCACGGTCTCGAAGTGCATTTTATTTTTATATTTGATAGAGCGGGGTGCCTCTACAATATCAAATCAAAATTAGTTTGACTGATGATTTGAGAATTTAATAGCACACCTCGTCTTTTCATGTGCAGTATTATTTTGTTTAAGATGAGTTTATTAAGTAGTAACTATTGAAATCGTATTTTGGTGTGAGTTCATATCAGACACTGATAATATAGTTTGAACACGATTCTGCTAGCATTAAATGCATCGTATAGATTCAATATGTTGTTGGAGACATTATTAAATAAATTTTATTCATTACAGAAAACTAAAGCTATTTTTTCTTTGAGATAAAAGATATGTGATGAACTAATATAAGGATATTGTGAATGAAATTTATTCAATGATGTTCGATTTAATTTGTAAAAAGAAATTATATTGTTGTGAATGCACCGTATACAATAGTGTTTATTGGACTCGTAATTTATGGAGGCACAAATATCTCAGTACACAAAGTTATTTGTTTTTGAATCTCTTTAATTAAGTTTTATATACGAGTCGTTTTTTTAAACAATTCGATGTTCTTTTATGACATTTTATTTGCTCATTTTACAATAAAATTTGTTTTGTGATGAATATTAAATATCACAAACACTAATTCTGCTAGACAATAAAACAAAGCCTCCCAACAAGAAAATCAAAAGTTATCCGAACGTTTGAGAAAAGCACAATTGGGATTCTAATTCATTTCGAGGCTAATTAAGGTCTGTGATTTATGTGATATTAGTTTTGTCACAGATCAAATTTTCTTTTTAATATTGTTATTTACTATTTAAAGTTTTATCCTATACGATTACTTCTAAGAAAAGAACATCGAATACACGATTTGACTGATAATTTTGAGCTTTACTTGGTTTTACATTTACGATGATTTACGCCAATGATCTCCAGTGTATGTATGATATTGATAGGGATATTTCATTCCACTTTGTGCACCGTGCAGATTTCCACAGTACAGTATGTGTAAACCATTCTGGTGACGTTAAACACCGTACGGTGTCATTTGAAATGTTCTGTGATCTATGAGATATTTCTAATGTGTATTCAGTGTTTAGTGAACTAGTATAAGTTTGTTAATTGGGAGAGTACTAGTACTACATTAGACTGTCTAGTACATGTGAGGAGTAACTCGATAATGATAATAAAGCTTTCGAATTGAAATAATTCATTTTACACCATTTGTTATCCCAACAACAGAGCTGGGTGGTAGCTAACTATTTAAGTAGTTCCGCTACTAGCTTTGCTACATTTTCTCTTTTTCAGTGTTAGTTAAGATACTTTAACGGTCATATTTCAACCCGCAAAAGATGCAAACAGAGCTGGGTAGTAGCTTTGTTAGATATTCCCGTGGCAGTAGCTTTAGCTATATTAAGCTGCATTCACATAGAACATAATGAAATTATATTGTAGTACAAAATTCTTGACTAAAGAAAGTTAACGTAATCATTCAAATTCACATTCACGATTAGTGTATTGCTGTGATAGAACTAGTGATGAGCAAAACTGTGATTTTAAAGTGTGATTGCGATCACAGTTCATTGTATGATTAAAATTAAAATTTTCCTTAATCTCCGATAGTAATTCCAAAACAAGTATATAACACTATTCAAAAGCACAATAAAAACACGTGAATGTTTTCAAAAACTTTTAGTATGTTTTAATAAGTGTATGTATGTAAATGGAGATTACTTTGAATGAATCTTATAAATTTTTCAAATTACTTAAAACTGTTTTTATTTTTATTGTGTCATTCTGTGAATTAAATTACCAAAATATATATTCATTTTATGAATATAATACTACAACACCACTGGAATAAGCTCTATGCGAATGGTGCTTGACTTTAAATAAATTGTAGCTGTAGCTTAGCAACATTTTTCTCTGAAGTCAAATAGTAGCTTAAAATGTAGCCATAAATTAAAGCTAGAGTTAGTAACTAGCTCAAATAATTTCAATTTAAAATTGCTGTAGATGCAGCTAAGTTACTTTATTTAGTAAAGTAGTTGTAGCTCAGCTATTTTTTAAGTTTAACTTAAGCTTACCCAGTTCTGCCCAACAACCATTCATTCATAAAAAAAACATTTCATAAAGAAGATATATTTGTTTTTACTATTAGAAAACATTAGAATCTTTAATAACAAGTACATTAAAATTCATCAACATATAAAAATTAATAATCATTGATAAATTACATAGATATATCAAAGTTATAACAACAAAAATAATATTATATTAAAGTTCAGTCTTAAGATATAATTAGTTAATAAGACGTTTAAATCTTGCATTAATAGATTTCATTTCAAATAACTTGTACCCTGTAATAGTACGCAGATTTTTCGGCCAAATTTTAGAGAAGCCCATTTCATGTCTTGTGATTGACATTATCGCTGCTGCAACTTTGGATGGTTTTTCTTGCATTAATTGAATATCTGAAAAAAAATTGTACCGAACAAGAAAAATAAAATGCAGTATATTACCTTCCATAATTAAATCTAAGTATTTTATGATTATAAACCGAGCTTCAACCCAGATTTCTGTCTCTGATTTAATTAATTCATCTCGAAAATCATCTTCAGTGAACAAGAACTGAATGTATATATGAACAAAATGAACAGCGGATGGCAGAAGGAGATTCCATTTTAAATGTTTTAGAATCAAAATTTCAATCGCGTAATAGTCCGATAAAGAGTATTTATTATGAACTAATTCATTTAATTCGGTAGCTTTTAAAACATTATTATCTCGCTCTTCGAATTTTGCTGAAAATGTTTGATTAGAAAAATTCAAAATAGGTTTTTATTTCACTTACTTGCCAGCAACAAAGATACAAGTGCAATTAACTGAAGTTTGTCGGAAATAATATTATAATTGTCCATATAACAATCTAGCAAATATACAGCTAAATGAATGCTAAAAATGTCCAAACCTTTTTTCGAAGCAATATTTCGCATGGAATTTACTAATCGAGGCCGGTCTGCAATTTGCGGTGATTGAAAATGAAATTTCATTCTTTGAGACTCTCTTTCTCGTAGTACTGATATGTAATCTTCATCGTATTCTTTAGTACACCAAAATATGTGCAGATTTTTCTAAAAATTAAACTACTTACCGGCTATTTATTTTATTAGTTTATTACTTACAAAGCTGGTCAATGGTTCATTGTTGTTGTTTTTGTATGATTTCGAATATCTTGGAGCCATTTTATTGCACTTTTAATACCGAATTCATCAAAGAACAAATGATTCTTCGATGAAGTGACACTTTGAATTTTTCGTTCAGTTTTCTTGTTCGTACTTGAATTTGTCACTAGAAGTGAAACAAAAATATCCCTAACTTTTAAAACAAAACAGGGTTGATGTGTATAAAAACAGGTGACAGTTATTATTAATCCGTTTATTGCTTTTTAAAATTGTAAGACAATTAATAATTTTCTTGTTCTTTCAAATTATATTCAAATATTTTCATTTTTTCGTTGCAGTCTAAACAAATTTGAGGGTATGTGCTTTTTTTGATAACATTTGTTAATAATTTTTTCATAGTTGTATTAGCCAAACGCTGTAAATCATAAAAAAAGTTCCATGAAACCTAAAAATAATTTATAATTTAATTATTTTCCAAAATTAAATACATTTCGTACATCTCTATCCATTATTTCAGTGTAGGTATTAGATGGTTCATAATACCATCTCATATCTTTGGAAGGATTTCTAGCAGTTATATCGGAAATAATTCCTTCGATTTTATTTATTTTGTAGTCTTTTACAATCTGAAACATTGTTTTATTATATCATCTTAGCGTAGAATTATAGTTTACCTCTATAGTAAATTCCATAGAACTGATTGGTATAGCTACAGTTCCCGAAAAATATTTCTTTGTTAAATTGGCTGTAAAATCAAAATACAACATCAATTTATTAAATATTAATTTAGTTTTTAATGTGGTTGTTTGCGATGCTTCATCTATTAAAGATTGTTCTGCTTGATCTTGTAAATGGATACTTTGAAGAGATCCAATGAATCCATTTGTATATTCTATAATACCAATTACTTCGTAACCGAAAAAATTTCGCCTAAAACAAAAATATTTTTATTACGGACACGCTTACATCATATTTACTAACGATATATTTTGTTTGAAATCCGATAGATGAAAATTGCAAAGACCATAATCTTCTATTTCATATGTATAATCTTGAGCAAAATTTCTTATATATCTATGCCATCCTAATAAAGTAGATCTGATAGGCCTACGAATTTCTGAAATAGAACTTTTATAATTCATATTTAATTTTTTTTATGAATTTTACCTTTTCCTTTATTGTCTTTATAATAAAAAAACTCTTGATTCATATAAGAGTGCACTAAAAAATAAATTTGTTTATTTGAATTATTAAAATGAATATATTTACCTTCAAAAATGAGCACAGAAACAAGAATTAATTTCAGCATTTTTACACTATGAGAATATTTTTTATAATAAGACTATTGTCTTAGACAATTAATATATATTCACATTATCTCAAAGTAAATAAAATTACAAAGTATAAGAACAAAATTTATTATCAAATTAACAACTACATATCAGAACATCTTAATCTAAAAATAAACATTTTCCAAAACGTGTGACTATTTATGACGGGTTTCAAATCTGAACTTTAATGGTTTATCAGGGTAGGCCAGCATTCTGTTATTTGAACTTATGTCCCCGTAATGGTATTGGACTTTGTAGTTTTGCAACACCTGTAAAAAAATATAGATAAATTATTATATTACAGAATATTTTGTTTTTAGTAGTAATTTTTATATGTTGAAGTTGGTACTGTACTTGTGTGATTTCAACTGTTTAAACTTGTTTATACGACCGAGTATCAAATTTGTGTTGTTTATTTGTAGATGAATTCTTACAGGTGTGAATTCTTTATGAAGTGTTTTTTACCTTGATTACTATAATGCTGAGTTGCATCTCGGCGAGGTTGCGGGCCAGACAAGCTTTTGGGCCGTAACCAAAGGGTAGGCAAGCCAAGGAGGCGCTGTTGTGTGTACTTGAGTTCAACCAACGTTCTGGAACGAACTTCAAAGCGTCATCGAAGTGCTCTTCTTGGATGCTGGACAGGTATGTGGCCATTAGAATAGTAGTGCCCTTCGGAATACGGTAGTTGGAGATGATTGTGTCTTTGGTCAAGACGCGGTTTAGGAACGGGATGGGGGACTTTAATCTGAAACAAAACACAAATAAGCGATTTACGACAAATTTTACTTATAAAAATTGTATAATTTATTCTAATATATTTATTCGCAAAAACGCAAACAAACTTTAAATACAAAGATTGAAGCAGTAATTGTAAATTTGATAAATATTCTAATTGAATATATATTTCAGAAAAGGCTTTCTCTTTTTATGCGCGTGTATAACAAATAATTACACAAAATTTCTAATTTCGTTACTTCCTGAAAATTCTTTAAAAAAAAATGCCATCTCTCTGTCACACTTTTTCTCCAATGGGAGCTTTAGCGCAAAGCTAAAAGTAGATGGCATGACCGGATGAGTTTCTTAAGTATGCCTCACACGATGAAAATTATATTAAGAAAAAAAAGGACAAGTAATTTTACGCTTTGTAAAATATAGTTTTGCGGCAAAATGTTTGAAAGTGTTTCGTTCTGGCGAATGAATACGAAAAAAGAAAAGTAATATACTTAAAAAGAGGAGTGGAAATTCTAAAGGAAAAGACACAGAATTAATTCAAAATTTTTGCAGAGTATATCCTAATCAATTCTTATTTTTGATATTATGTATTGTTACTTTAAATTTTTAACTAATAAATGGGTCGGTATAGATAATCGAAACAGTTACATGTCCCGAAAAAACATTCCGCAACACCGAAATAACCGGTTTAAAACAGGGACGAATTCCAAAAGTCCGAAACGGGTAATAACTTATGAAATTTCTTTAAAAAAATGCCATCTCTCGGTCACACGTTGTTTCCAATTCATATATTTTTGTTACTTTTAATTTAAGTAATAAATGAGTGTCCCGAAAAAACAATCCGGAACACCAGGAAAACGATTTAAAACGGACGAATCTCAAAAGTACGAAATGTATGGTTACCTTATATTTATTTTATTCCTTACCGTAAACTTTCCTTGATGCACGCTTGTAAATATTTCATTTTTTGTATATCTGCGACAGTGATTTTCTCGGGAAAAGTTTTAATTTCGTCGTACAAAAGTCTTTGAGCCCTGGGGTATCTAGCTAAATGGTACAACAAAAATGCAACACTATGTGTTACGGCGTTAACTCCAATCAACATCATATCTAAAATAACTGTTAAGATTTCATCGGGTAATGTTCCTTCTTGAAGAAGCATAGCTTCTAGCATTGGTACATCATCGTTTAAGATGTTCAACAGCGGATCTTTCTTTTTCTTGCGGAGCGTTTCTTCGATGTTTTTCATGTGCTTCCCGAAAATACTACGGAAAAATGTTAATACTCATTTTTTTTATAATACTTATTTAATTTTACTTGTCTATGATGTCGCAGTTTTGCACAAGAGATTTCCAAGCGGGAGTTTCAATAAACTTCCATAAATGTATCCCAGATTCACAACTCCTGACTGCTTCTGTAGCCCCTTTAAAAGCTCTAAATAAGCGGGAATATTCCGAAGAAGAAATATTTTCTTGCGGAGTCATGTATCCTAATTTTTGGCCCAATATTACAGAACACAAACACTCTAGAGACCATTTATTCAATTCGTCCCAAAACTGGCCAGAGACTTCTTCTTGTTTGTTTTTTATTTGATTTATTTTTGCAATGAAATGATTGCTAACGTTTTCAATATGTTTAAATTGATATGGAGTTGATTTGTTTAGTGAATCGGTTATTTGTTTGCGAAGTTTTTCCCAGTCTTCCCCAAACCTATTAAAATTAGTTAAGTATTTCTATATAATTATTCATTTATAACATACATCAAAAACGGTCCTGCATTTTTAAGTTTTCTGTACTCCAAACGATATTTTTCAAGAGAATCTAAACTAGAACGAATAGGATATCTACCTTCATTTGTAAATACAGAAAAAGCATCGTCTGGTCGGCTCAAAACTACAACATTACCACCAAACGGTCCTTGCAATCGAATAACTGGGCCATATTCGTTCATCATCCATCGAAAAATATATCCATTCTTACCCCAACTCAATCTAGAACCTAGTTTCAATTTCAATATTAGAGAAACACCCAATAAAAAAAAGAAATACCTAAAAGACGATTTGCACTAAGCACATATTGAATAGTACTTGTAGTTAATTGATTTCCAATTATTGGAATAAAATTCCAAATTTTTGCAATACGTCGTAATATTTGCGGACCGGGAACTTCGTCAAAAGAAGCATATTGGTTTACACCAGTCTCATCTTCTAGTTTTTGAACTACAATATTTTCTTTCAGCAAAATGTCATTGCGAGTGACTAATTCTGGTATATCTGAAATTGTTACAATGAAGTGCTATTCCATGAAAAAATAAATAGTACCTTTAGAAACTGTAGTAGTTTTTAATGGCGGGACAGGAATTGTAGTAGTAGCGGTACTAGTTTCAGTAATGGTTTCTAATTTAGTACCCCGAGTAGCACAAACTCTGTAAAATATATTAAATTTACGAATATTTTTCACAATTTTACTATCTGAAACTCGTAAAACGGAAGACATTTTGAAAGGTATTTGATTGATGAACATTTTACAATTAATTTTTGCATTTCACTGTTTCAATTTTGTTTTCTTGCAATGATATCTAAGATTCATATTTTGTTTCTATTTGGTTTTACTAATAAGCTCTTTTCGAATTTTGAAATATAAAACAAATGTACGAGCCAAATAAAAATTAATAATAACAAAAATTTAATTTTTAAAGCATGTTTTTGTATAATATTAGCAATCTAAACGAAACAAAATTCAAAACGGTTCTGAATACGCGCCATTTACTCATGACGTAATAAGTCACTTCGCGACAACATGGAAAGACGAAGTAAAAATCCGTATTTTGAAAAAATTGTTTTGTGTCGGGATAAAAAAAGTAAAAATCGAAGAAAGTAGTTAATCCAAGATCGACGGGAACCAAAAAACATTTCATTGCAATCAACAATGTATTGTTATGAAGAATATTTTAATGTAAGTATATACAGGTGAATAGTAGAAATCTTAACATAGGGATTTTAACATGGGAAAACAGTTATACAATCAAAATAGTTGATATAATCAATGAAAATATGATTGAATTTGTTGTAATCATGAAATGATTTGACTACTTTTAGAAGTTTTCACAATAATAATACATTAAAATATAACTTATTGAACTGCAATTATTGGTGCAATAAAATTGTGATTACTGTATGCAATTTTGGCACAATTAACATAAAATCCAAAATGCTCTGCTTTTTAATTTTTGTTTTTAATGTACTAATACAAAATAAAATTTATGTTTTGGGCATATTTGAAGTTTATGTCGTATTTTATGGAAAAAATTAATATATTTTTTAAAGACTTTATTTCAAAGTATTTATTAATATTGATGTTTATTTATAAAAATATCAGTATTACAATATATACATATCACTGGTTTTGTACAAAATTTGTTCTTATATAAAACATGTCATTAACATATCATTTTGATGAAGTTTTTATGCTAACAAATATTTTAGAACATCTTAAATTTAAAACTAGTTCAGACATAAAATTTTTGATATACAAATCCTTTTCCGTCTTCTTGTTATCGAAAACTATTGCAAGGTAAATATTTGGTTCGATTATAGTCAAAATATATGTACATTGATCCTGTATTAAATAAAATTAGTATTTATTATATTCATAAAAAATATATTTACCATAATATCATAACAAAATACAATTCTGTCAATCGTTGATAATTCAACGGCATTTTCGGAAATTTTCTTCTTAACTTTCTCCAAATAAATAATTGGTTTCTATAAAGAGGTACAATAAATTTTTTGAATAAATTTACGAGTAGATACTTACAGCTGGATAACAAACAATTAAAGGATTGTAATCTTCGTCTTCATTAATACCAGGCTTGTCAGAAACTAATAAAACGCTTGCTGCATCATACCGTCGATGAAAATTAACTATTCTGAAATTATAAATTGATTTTAATGAAAAATAATTTTGAAATTGTAACTTACTTTTGGTAATGGTCATAATGCAGCTTTGAATAAAGCTGTTTCAAATCGTTAGAAGGTATTTGTTGGGCTAAAATTGTATGAAAATACAAACTATATTTACTTAAAACTGCGCCTCTTAATTTTAAAAACCATTGAAATAACGCAGGCAATGGATTAGTTTTTAGAAAACCCAGTTTCCAAGACTGAAATGAAATTAATTATAAAAACACTCAAAATATATTTTTTTCATTACTTCTCTATTTTGAAGAGTAGATTCCCATGCAGTTAATCGAGTATGCGCTCCGTAAATTAAAGCAAGTGTCGGTAAAAATTGCAAATTTTGCAATTGAATAAATGCTTTTAAAAGTTTGGCCAAAATTTCGCATTCTAAACTACATTAAAGTTTTATTAAAAATGTAATTGTTATACATGAAAAATAGATTACCCAAAAATATTTTTTATTGGTGTTAAAGCCATGTGTGAAAAGAGAAGAGAATGTTTAGAAATTATTTCTTCTATTTGCGTTAAAAGTTCTTGATAATTTACTTGTTTATATGTACCTGCGATATGAATTTTTTCATAACTATTTTTCTATAGGAATTAATATCGAGAATATTTTGAGAAAAACATATAAAGGATACAAGTCAATTAAGTCTATGCGCGCAGCTAAAAATTGAGCAAGTTCATTAAAAAAAGGAGTTATGTTTGTAACCATTCCACTTTTAGAACATTCTTCTAATCTTCGCAATTCTAGTCGAAGACTGTCGTATATGGCACGTAGAGAATTCTACAAGAATTTTAATTATAATTAAATAATAAGATTATAGATATGCTGTGAAGAGATCTACTATTTTGTTTGAGAACCACTGAAACACGCATGCGTTAAAATAGTAGGTCTCTAAAGTACATTTTAACTTAACTTACATCTTTTCTTAAAAAACCTTTGTTCTTGTTTTGTAAGAAGCCTAATTCGATGTAAGATTTTTCAGCAAGAGCTATTTGTGGTAATTGGGCTACTAGTAAGCTCCAAGGACTCAGCTGAGTGTTACGGCATGATTCTCTTTCTTTTTCCTTAAATGTTTAAAAAGTTAACTCATTATTTTAAGATTGAAATCAGTTTTATTTTTTAATGAAAATAATTGAGTTCATAACTTAGTTATAGATTTAATACGAAATCAATTGCTGATAATTAAATCAAAAAGGGGCGTGTAAATTCAAAGTTGCCTTACCACATGCTCTTTTGCCTTATCAAAACACAGTTTCGATATATGCGTAAAAAACTTGTGTAAAAATTCATCCTCATGATCCATTTTCAATTATGTAAAATTAGTAACTATGTATATAAAGATGTTTACTTATGTACTTGCCCATATTTAATTATCTTTACATGTGATAATTCTCAAAGTATCATAATACCTATGAACTTTGCTCTATGTCATATGTCATTATTTGAGGTTATGACGGTTATGAGAACGAATATGTTTCACGAGACCAAATTCTCAAAAACGGAGCTACAGATTTGTATATATCTAATTCTGTTTTACACTTTTTTTCAGATTTTCGCATTCATACGAATTTAATTTCAACTATATTTGTAACAAATAAATGGTAATTATACAATCGGTTCAAACTTTGCAATTCGCTAATGTGACTAATGGGAATTCAATCTATCGGGATGATATTTTATTTGAGGTTATATTAGCTGTCATTTGTACGAATTTCACGCGATTTATGCCCCGTTTTGTGTGTTTGGCTAACGTTGGGTTAAAAGTTTAATTTATTGCTCAAACAGCTTCAGAATGGATGCAAAACCACAAAAAATGCCCAAAGTGGCAAAGGTAAGTCTATTAAATATGAATTCTTTATCGTGTCCTACATTTTTAAATCGTATACAGGTTAAGAATAAAGCCCCAGCAGAAATTCAAATTACTGCTGAACAACTTCTGCGAGAAGCCAAAGAGCGCGATCTTGAAATTCTCCCACCGCCTCCAAAGCAGAAAATCTCTGATCCAGCTGAGTTAGCAGATTATCAACACCGCAAACGTAAAGGCTTCGAAGACAACATTCGAAAGAATCGTACAGTTATCTCCAACTGGATAAAATATGCACAGTGGGAAGAATCACAGAAAGAAATCCAGAGAGCTCGTTCAATCTACGAGCGAGCTTTGGATGTGGATCACAGAAACATTACATTATGGCTCAAGTACACCGAAATGGAAATGCGAAATCGACAAGTCAATCACGCGAGAAATCTTTGGGATCGGGCGGTTACGATTCTTCCCAGAGCGAATCAGTTTTGGTACAAATACACTTACATGGAAGAAATGTTGGAAAATGTCGCGGGAGCAAGACAAGTCTTCGAGCGATGGATGGAATGGCAACCAGACGAGCAAGCTTGGCAAACTTACATCAACTTCGAACTACGCTACAAGGAGATTGATCGCGCCCGAGAAATATACGAACGGTTTGTTATGGTACATCCAGAAGTTAAACACTGGATAAAATACGCCAAATTTGAAGAAAATCACGGGTTTATAACCAGCGCAAGAAATATCTACGAACGAGCTGTTCATTTTTATGGAGATGAAGATATAGACGAAAAACTCTACATCTCATTCGCTAAGTTTGAGGAAAATCAGCGAGAACATGATCGGGCCAGAGTTATCTACAAATACGCTTTGGATCATTTACCCAAAGAACGCGCGAAAGAATTATACAAAGCCTATACAATTCATGAAAAGAAATACGGCGATAGATCGGGAATAGAAGACGTTATTGTTAGTAAAAGAAAATTCCAATACGAACAAGAAGTTCTGGAAAATCCCACAAACTACGACGCATGGTTCGATTTGCTGAGATTAGTAGAAAATGAAGGAAATTTAGAAGTCATTCGAGAAACTTACGAACGAGCAATTTCAAACGTCCCTCCCTCAAAAGACAAACAATTTTGGAGACGCTACATCTACTTATGGATCAACTACGCCCTTATGGAAGAGTTGGAAGCTGAAGATTTCGATCGAGCCAGACAAGTCTACAAAGCTTGCCTGCAACTCTTACCCCACAAAGTGTTCACATTTTCAAAAATTTGGCTTCTTTATGCCCAGTTTGAAATTCGTCAAAAAAATCTTACACAGGCCCGCAAAATATTAGGAACAGGAATAGGAATGTGTCCTAGAGACAAATTATTCCGAGGCTATATCGATTTAGAAATTCAATTGAGAGAATTTGATCGCTGTAGAATTTTATATCAAAAATTTTTGGAATTAGGTCCTGAGAACTGTATAACGTGGATGAAATTTGCGGAATTAGAAACTCTATTAGGCGATATTGAGAGAGCGCGAGCCATTTACGAATTAGCAATCAGTCAGCCGAGATTAGATATGCCGGAATTGTTATGGAAAGCTTACATCGATTTTGAAGTGTCTCAAGATGAAACAGAACGCGCCAGACAACTCTATGAACGCTTGTTAGAGCGAACAGTTCACGTTAAAGTATGGATGTCGTACGCTAAATTCGAACTTAGCATCGAATCCGAAGACAAAATGAATATATCCCTCGCCCGAAGAATCTATGAACGCGCTAACGATTGTCTAAGAAGCAACGCAGAAAAAGAATCAAGAGTCTTATTACTTGAAGCCTGGAGAGATTTTGAAAATACCAACGGCGATGAAATCACAATCGAAAAGGTTAACAACAGAATGCCCCGCAGAATTAAGAAGAGGCAAAAGGTTATTGCGGAAGATGGAACTGAAGAAGGATGGGAAGAAGTATTCGATTACATCTTCCCAGAAGATGAAGCTGCAAGACCTAATCTTAAACTATTGGCCGCTGCTAAGAACTGGAAGAAACTTAAGGCTTCTGAGGAGCCGGCGAATGAAACATAACTTTAAATCAAAAAACAATTTATTTTGTAAATCATACATTTGTAAAAATTAAATAATACGCCATAATCATTTTTATATTCAATAAATCAATCCACGTCTTCTGGTCGAACAGGATGCGAAAGAGGTATAACCGATTTTTGTTTCAAATCCCTCGAACATGCCTTCCTCATATCTGTAATAAAATAAATTTTTATTCTTTCCGTTAACAATTACTCTATTGTGAATAGTTATGTTTAATAAAATCGGATATTATTAATTTGGTATTTTATTTTGTTGTAAAATTGGTAACGCGCCCGACGGTAAATATAAAATTGATAACCTCAAATATTTTAAAATTTTGAATTATTGTAAATATAAAGACCACATAAACAAAGCTAATGTAAAACAGGATTACCAGTATTACATAAAACCCTAGACGGCAATTAATTTTTATAATGTAATTAATTTTTTTGAGATTTTTATAAAATAAGTGGCGCAAAGTATAAAAAATAATATATTCGTTTTATAAGACATATTGTTCCATTCATGTTTTTGGAGCACTCTTCGCTACGTTCCTCGTGACCCAAAAAATAACTCATGGAACTGTCTTATAAAACTCATATAATAATATAGTATTATTTTACTCTTTTTAATAGAACAAGTTTGTTTAAAATTTCAATTTACATTGGAAATATTTAATTTTGACTTATTGTTAATAATAAATCTAAAATCAGACGGCCATGGAATCAAAAACTAATTATTGTTTCCAAAGCCGTCTATTGACAAAAGTGTTACACAATCTTACCATAAGCGTCTTCATCAGGATCGCCTGAATAATATTCTAATACTGTTCTATACACAATATATCCTAAATTTTTATACATGTTTATGGCTATTTTGTTGCTAACTCGAACGAAAAGATCAACAAAATATGCTCGTTTTCTAAAACAAAAGAACATTAATAAAACAACACTTAAAATTGTTATTATTTACTTTTCCGATACGTCTTCCAAGAATGCCATAAGTGTAGCTGCTAATCCGAGTCTTCTATAATCTGGTGATACAGTTAAAGCTGTAACATGGCCATGCCAATTTTCACCATGGCCCTCCGATTTTCCCATAACTGCATAGATGGAATTAATTTTTCTGAATCACTATAAAATGTCTTACTTACTGTATCCCATAATTTCACCGCTAGGAGATTCAGCAACTTGGAAATATTCTGGCCAATGTGCTAAATATTGCATGTAGAAAGACAAACCGTAAGTCTCCGTTAAAGGGTCTAAATTCCTAAAAATGACATTTAAAAATTATAGGTACAGTTTTAAATATGCAAAACTTACACGTTATTAAATTTAAACATATCATCACAAGTAAATGGTCTAAGAGTAGTCATGATTGATTAATAAATGATTAATATTGCTTTCGAAAAGAAGCTGCAGTGACAGTTACATTAACCTCACAAATTGTAATCCATCAGTAAAATTCATGACATTTTAATTAATTATTGGTTTAATTTATGATCATATTCGTCAAAATCTTTTCATTTTAAATTTATTTTAAAGGCATAAATCAGCAATATTTAAATGTACCCTTTTAATTTTCTGTTCTATGAAAGTCAATGTTTGAATACCACTGGTTTAAATTTAAAAAATGTATTAAATGAAAATTCTAACATTCATTTGTTTTGTAATAATTATTTTATTTATAAAATTATTTAACAATATATACAATTCAATATTTCAATTAGAAGATATACAGGCTGAGAACATACTAGGAAACCAATACAGAACTTCTGTAACATTTTGCAAATCTATCCAAGCTAGTCCTTCTTTCAATAAATGTTCCAAAGATTTCTTTGCTCGATCTTCTTCCCAACGTAGCTGTTCACGTAGTTTGCGTACGGAAATACAAGCTGTGCCTGAATTAGCCACTTGTTGCAAAATAGCAGTATGATCCATACTTAATTCTCCTGGAATGGATTGGACCATGTATTGTCCTTTTCCAACTTGGACAACAGAAAACCCATCCCCTAAAACCCTTAATTTCTTGGCGGCACATAATAAATCATCAGTTGAAATTTCTTGATGCTGTTTTCCTTTTCCTCTAGCTTTTATTAATCTCGTTCTTAATTCATCTAAACTTATAAGCCCTCCGTTTTTATCATTAGTTGCTAAACATACTTCTACAATTTGAACAGCGAGTTCATAGTAGAAATCTCCAATTCCTAACACAGACCAGAAGCCCTTTCCTGATGCTAGAGGATCCACACCGATAGAAGCGCACATTTCTTGAAATTGTCGACGAAATTGAGGGTTCTTTTTGATCTCATTTTTATGTTTGCCTGCGAAGTCTTCTAGATTCTTGCGGAATACTTCCATTTGTTTTGATAGTTGTTCGAACTCATTTTCCTGGATTTCGTTTCCTTTATCTTTGTATTTTTCTTGTTCTAGTTTTTGTTTATGTATTGCTCCTACACCTGCTCTACGTCTCATTTTTTAAGTAATTGTTTGTTTTCATGTATTCTATAAACTTCGACAGTTGATTTTAGGGTTATGTTGCGTATGCACAAAACGTTATCGTCCCAAACGTCCGAATTCTCATGACAAATGTGTAAGGAATTCTTATTAGAATACTTACTTTTCCTGATCAAATCTATTGTAATATAAAAATGATTTAAATCAAATTTAAAAATATTGAATTTACAAATACATGTATTATAATTTAAATTATCTATTGGCGTTTGTGTACATATGAAATATTTTTATTTATTAGTGTATTTTTGTCCTACAAACAATTAGATAAAATTCGATTATTAGACCACTTAAATAAATAATAAAATTATGGGTGATAAAAACAAATCTTTTTATGTATTATTTATAAAAAGAAGAACTATTCATTATTACTATGTTCTAAAGAAGAGGCTATTCTTCCCAATAAAATATTAGAAACACTTTTCTGCTCAATTATTTGTTCTAACTGTACCATAATTGTGTTCAACTTTTCACTGAACGTATTCATATTGTTGGGTGGTTGTTCACTTGAACTTCGAGAATCTGCAACTGTATTAAACAAATTATGACAATTTAGTAAAAATAAAATGTATCAACCGTGAGAGTTCCAAGAAGAGGTACTGCCGCCTTCCACAGAGTTGTCTGATACATCTCCAAGTATTTGCTCCCTTACAATTGTGGGAACTGGTGATACATTCATATTAATTATTGGATGTTCTTCTTTTATTTTTGGATCATTTACATAATTTAAATTTTGTGTATACATATCTAATTCATTATTGATGCTTTTATGTCTCGTCAGAGAAATTATTCTTTCATCTATTTCATTTAATCTAGGGTAAAATATATATTGCCCGGTGAGTTTATCGTGATATATCTGGAGCTTTTTCAATTTTGTTTTCATTCCAGTTTTTATTCCGGTCCATACCTAATTAATGATAATTATTACGATATTATCGCTTATAGTATTAATTTACCTTCTGCCAGCTCATTTTATCTTTTTTTGGTCCAGGGGTTGCATTTAGTATGGCTGTCAATTGATTCCATAGTTCATAATTCAATGAGCTTCTTGCTTGTTTATATGTGACGTTTGCAATTTCTTTATGATTTTCCATAAATTCAATCATTACTTTTTTTTGTTCTACACTTATTTTCTCAATGGGATGTTTCATTTTCAAAATAAAACGAAAAAATATTCAACCGTTCTTATTTAATATCACACAAAATTGTTATTGTTTATTGACAACTGTTTGTATCTTGGATATGATATCTTTTTTTGTTTATTTCCAAAGGTATCTTTTGCTTTTAGTAACTGTTTGTTTAAATGCAATTTTATTTAAAATTAGGTATATATTGCAATTTGAATATATATCTTGTGCCGTACCTATGTACATGTATGAGTTAATGTATTTGTTCTATCTGTTATATAGATTTTAACTGTTTTTTTTTTGTTTATTTAGAGATTGGGTGACTTGCATTTCATCCCTGGATGACCGGATCTGCTGCAAATGTGTACACATGCAGACCATCTCCAGAGAATCGCTGAAGAGAAGAACTTCACATTAGCTGGTAACACCATAATCGTTGGTCATTTCGGGTACATTTCTACAAATTTGATTAATTTATTATGTTTTACGTCTGCATCAATCTAATTCTAAGCAGATAATTGTCTATTTACTTAGTTTTAAGGAAATCAAAAATGCAGAATGAAGCGCTATAATAATATTAGCTTTTCCTTAATAAATCCTGAATTACTGCATATTTCTTAACAAATTTGGAGTTGTTATTCCCTGTGGAAGTTTTATGCTGTGTTTCTGTTAATTACTCTTTATTTTTGTGTGGGGCAACCTGTACACGAGCAACTTGTAATTAGGGAATTAGGTGTTACTTGGTCCAGGTGTTGATAAACTAGCCACCTGATGTGTCGTGCCAGACGTGCTCACAACCGAAGGCGGTTCTCGTTATAAATTAGAATCGTAGCTTAGTTTGTAAGTGAAGAAAGAAGAGTACAACGGGCGAAGAGGACCCAGGAAGAAAAGAAGATTGGACGAAGATCGAAGTGTGTGTCTATTGCGAGAATGTGACTAATCACTTTCAGAGTTCCTGTTCAACATCACATGTAGAGCCCAGCTGGGACTTATGACTGGCGAGCACCGTGGGAGACGTCGCTGGAAGTGGAACATCGATGGAATCAGCGTTGAAGATGGTCTTATGTAGCTGAGCAACGTTTGGAAACTGTGTGGGAGGTAGAGCAACGTGAGATGACTTCAAAGGATGAAGACGACGGTTCCTGATCACGAGATGTACTCATGACAACGATTACATCCGTTGCTACAATCTTATCGGTAAATATCTACGTTATTTTGTATTTTCTAACACAACTCTGTTAGAATCAGAGTATAACAGTTATAAAATAATTGCGAAAACGTAAGGTAAATGATTCGAATGTAATTTATTTTATTACAGTTGCAGCAGCAAAGAGACCACTCTCCTGTCATGGAAAAATTTCCGGAAGAGTGTACGCCTAACGCCCTGCTAGCAAATTCCGTAGACGTGCAAAAAAAATGTTCTTTAAAGATCGATGCTTTTTTGTAAGATTAAATAAATTGGAAATATATATGTTACAAATAAACGTAAATAAAAGTACCTCATTCATTTTCACTAAATCAAAATGTTTAATTAAATCGAGGAGCATTGTATATCCCTAAATTTTGATAATTTTTTTATAGATGCCCCTTAGTATAGGCGTTTAAAGTTTAGATCCCAGCGCCACTGCGGATAAAATTTGAAACCCTCCGAGAGACATTGCTGACAGCAGAGTGAATTAAATAACACGTAATATTGTTGTATATTATTAATTATTGTAATTTAATCTATTTTTTGATAAAAAAGGAATATAGGTTTATTTGTGTCATGCTATTCTTCTTATTTATTCGTTTATTTTTCGGGGTTTCAGGTTATGAATCAGCTTAATGCTGAACAAAATTTAAGGTTTCTTTAATGGAATACTTTAATTTTTATAAGGAAATGAAAATTCCAGAACTGTGTATGAAGGGGAAGAAGTTCTTAATGCCGGTCATATAATTTTATGCGGTATTTTGGCGTTTACAAATGAAGAGGTCAATCTATATGGATTATGTTTACAATCATCGGCTTTGAAATGATCACCGCATACTATTAAAGGAACATTTAAAATAATAAATTATCAGTGTACAGTGAAACATATGGTTTGTTCATGAAAAGCTGGTAAAGGTGGAAGATGCAAAAATATTTCTGCAATTTTGTTAAAATGTACCAGGTATATTTCTGATTAAAAAATTTGATGTGCATAAAATTTGTACACATTTATCTCTAGATTTAGTAAAGCTTCCTTCGTCAAAATGAAAGGAGCACAATTTCATGAAAGGGCTCACTTTTTTCCAATTTTAAAAACGTTTATCTACACCTTTTTCCTATTGACCAATTCGGTCTTGTTAAAATTATTTTTCATTTGTACGATAGAATTAGCACTAGGAGATCGAAAAAAGTGTAAATCTGAGTTACGTTTTTTCCTTGAATTGCACATTGGTACACAACAATGTAGATTTGACATATTGCAAAAGAAATATAGATGAAAGAAACGATAACCACACGAAAATTAGTCTTTAAATAGACTGTTTGGTATTATATCGAACTGATATATAATAATGAAGCACTAAAACTTGAAATTAAACAAGAGTAATAAATAAAATATAGTCAAACGTACGTTGTCAACATAGGTTATAAACTACGAATGTCTCTCGGAGGGTTTCTAAAATTCGCCACCAGATGGCATATCGCTGGGCTGGAAATCCCTATATACAACTCAGATACACAGTTTTAATTTTTTTCCTAAGTGGATGTGGAAAATAGAATGATTTTTCTGAAAAATCTTCAATTAAACTACATTTTGTAGCCACCCCTAAATTTTGGTAATTTTTTGTAGATGCCCCTTGATATATACAACTCAGATACAAAGTTTTAATTATTTCGTGTTGCTAGTTTAGGAGATATAATTAATTTTCCGAAATTGGGGCTGTGTTCTAATCAAGTGTTTAGTGTGTTCAAATAACGTCGGAACGAAGCACTAGCACTAAATATAATTTTGGAAAACTGCTAAGTTCGCGCCATCTGTGGCAAACTGTGTGAACTAATAATATATGTCGATAATATAGATGACTTCATTTAGGTGCTACTGTTTATAAAAATATTTATTATTTTTAACGAATTTAGAGTATTTTCGAATTCAAGACATACTTCTGCATTTAATTTTATGTATTCTGTGCAAATAGGAATAGTTGTAATGCATCATAAGTAAACATTGAAACTTTTATAGGTTATTGGAGGACTGACAGCTGGCTACCCAAGAAGAGAATATCCTTTCTGGTTCTCATATCAGACCATCTCCAGGCAAGAAAATCACAAAATTTGTATTTTAAACTACAAGGAATCTGAATCTGGCCATCAAATGAAGATATTTGTAACCATTGAGGAGTTACGAGCCAGGGAAAGTGAAGTAATACTTCCAGACGATGTTTAGAGGTAAATAGGTACATATATTTATAACTGTGCACGTTGTAAGCGTTTGTGTTGTGGCAGACAGCTGTCCGGAGCTGGTGCGGAGGGACAGACACGCCGGACACCTGGAGAACGTGTCCAACGAGCCTCCAGGTCCGGACTTCAGTTCCGGGCTGATAAATCCACCACCGCTGCGAATTCTGCACCAATTCTTCTAGATTCCATCGCTGTGGGAAATTCTACGTTGATATTTGTGAAACTGTTTGAAAATAAATGTTGTATTTTGTGAGTATCAAGACATAAAAATGAGACAAGTGTTGTAGCGACAGTGTGTTATAATTTCTGTACTTTTAAGCAAAAATTGGCAGATTTGAAGGACAACAGAAGTGTTACTGATTAGTTTTAAGTTTTTTGTATGTCTTGATCGGTTTTGTTGTCTTTATCCGAAGTCCCAGGCTGCCAAAGAACTGGAGGAAGAACTTACCGAAAAATGTCATTTTTGTAATTTACCTTTTGGTTTGCCACTCGTACAGGGTTAAACATAATGCCTTTCTTTTTCAAAATTTGAACTATACATATAATTTGGCATAAGATACATTATAATTTTATTTTTTCCGGTGAGTGGTTTAATTTTTGTAAGAAATCAAAAAAAGTCATTATTGTAATGTGTTCAATTTTAAAATTTGGATTGCCACTCCTACACGGTTAAAGTTAATGCCTTTCTGTTTCAAAATTTGAACTCTACGTAAAATTTGGCATAAGATACATTATACTTTTATTTTTGCCGATGAGTGGTTTAACTTTTATAAGAAATTAAAGAAATGTCATTTTTATAATGTGTTTAAATTTTACATTTTGGCTTGTCACTCCTACACGGTTAAAGATAATGCCTTTTTGTTTCAAAATTTGAACTCTGCTTGAAATTTGGCATAAGATATACATTATACTTTTATCTTTTTTTGTGAGTGGTTTAATTTTTATAAGAAATTAAAAAAATGTCATTTTTGTAATGTGTTCAAATTTTACATTTTGGCTTTCCACTCCTACACGGTTAAAGATAATGCCTTTCTATTTCAAAATTTTAACTCTACATAAAATTTGGCATAAGATACATTATAATTTTATTTTTTTCGGTGAGTGGTTTAACTTTTATAAGAAATAAAAAAATGTCATTTTTGTAATATGTTAAAATTTTACATTTCGACTTGCCACTTCTACACGGTTAAAGATAATGCCGTCCTGTTTCAAAATTTGAACTCTACATAAAATTTGGCATGAGATACATTATACTTTTATTTTTTCTGGTGAGTGGTTTAATTTTTATAAGAAATTAAAAAAATGTCATTTTTGTAATGTGTTCAAATTTTACATTTTGGCTTGCCACTCCTACACGGTTAAAGATAATGCCTTTCTGTTTCAAAATTTGAACTCTACATAAAATTTGGCATAAGATACATTATAATTTTATTTTTTCCGGTGAATGGTTTAACTTTTATAAGAAATTAAAAAATGTCATTTTTGTAATATGTTAAAATTTTACATTTTGACTTGCCACTCCTAAACGGTTAAAGATAATGCCTTTCTGTTTCAAAATTTGAACTCTAAATAAAATTTGGCATAAGATACATTATAATATTATTTTTTCCGAAGAGTGGTTCAATATATTTATAAGTACTTAAAAAATATCATATAAGAAATAATCTCTTATATTTATGTATTGGTGACACAAGGGCGTGTTGGGTGTTGCCTACATTCACCACAATTAAAAATGACCTATTTTCGCGAATTACGCGAAACGGGGTGCAAGACGGACTTCGAATCCGTGAACTATTCGGTCGACTTTATATGATATCGTGTCTAAATCAAAATTTTTGAAAAACTTAAAAAAACCCTGGACTATAGTCCATTGTTTTGAAACTCTAAAAACTAAAAATAATTAATAAATAATATGTACTTGTTTATTAATTAAAGTGTTTCAAATAGAAGATGTTCAAAATATCATTCTCTTTAATATATCCTAATACAATTTTTCTTTAAACTTAATAGTTTTCCAGTTAATTGTAAAATATGTTTATTAAATTCATAAAAGTACCGCACAAGATATGTGGGGGTGTTCGTGTTGAAGGGGTGGTTTTTTGGTTTTATTCTAATAATTCGACGTCGTAGATTCCGAATTCGGGGTTCAAATTTTCCTACGACTTCTAGTTCCCAAGTTGTTTAGTGCCCTTTCTGGGAATTTAGGGGTGAATGTCTTGTGAACTAGAAGTTGTAGAGCAATTCTGTGAACGCCAATCGAAAGAGGGGGCTGAACTTACCCCGAGACGCAATTTTCAACACTTTAGCAATTTATTTAAGGCTTAAAAATGAATTAAAAAATATCGGTCAAGCAACGAGTGCAGTAAGTTAGGATGGGTGACCATTGGAGACAAAAATTTTAATCGAGGGGAAACGGAATTACCTCTAAACTAGGGGTTGGCGCACAAAACGGACATCAGATTCGTTAGTTACACGGTTGACTCTATAGGATAGTATACTTTCCCCCCCTAATTTCACTAATTAGTTGAATCGTAAAATATAGCCCATGGTTTTTGACCTTGAACCCCAAATTTTCGGAGTTAGACATGTCATCCCCTTAATTCGACCCTTCCGCTTCCCGTGCCGGTGTCCGCTTTTGGCGCTCTCGCTTCGTTCTTACGTAATTCGCGATTGAAGTTCCGCAAATGGAGCTTTATTTTTCCCCCATAATATTGACGTGAAAATATTTAAACTTTAAATATGAACTAAGCTTCCAGTACTACATTCATAAAAAAAATATAAAATTTTTAGTGCAACTTGTAAGTGTAGTTTACTTGAAAATTTTTAACAAATTATTTTTTGTTGTCTATATTATTAGGGGTAGAGATCTCAAATATTGTATTTAGACTAAGAAGTTGATGCTACATCTATAAAAATATTATCAATTTTATGGGGCACTCCAAAGTGGTAGTTCTCTTGAAGAAGTTTCGAACAGAACTTATATTTAAGACAAATATGTACTTAAACAATTATCTTTAAAATGAAAAATCGGATAAGAAAATTGTTTAAATAAAAGATGCTTAGAATTTTATTCCCAACAAAAAACTCTAATAAAGTTTTCATCTAAAGTTATTATTTTCCTCCTTTGTAAAATATATAATTGAATAACTCCCTTAATCTCAACCCCTAGAGGTTCATATTTGGTTGTCTACTGGATCTATGTCCCTAGTTCATGTATCCTAACTTAATGCACTCGTTGCTTGACAAATATTTCTGAATTCATTTTTAAGCCCTTACATAAAATTCTAGAGGGTTGAAAATTACGTATCGGGGTAAGTTCAACCCCCTCTTTCGATTGGCGTTCACAGAATTGCTCTACATCCTCTAGTTCACAAGATATTCACCCCTAAATTCTCAGAAGGGCGCTAAAGAACTCGGGAACTATAAGGGCTGGAAAGGGCAGACAAGATTTATTAGGCTAATTTGGACCCCTAGATCACGAATCAGTTGTCAGATTTGTCCTACGACCCTTCGTTACGTAACTACCCTTTAAATAAGGGATGAGCTGCAAGAGAGAGTTGGGATATTGTTGAAAGGGTAGAGTACTGATAGATAAGATATAAATTAATTATCCCTTTATTATATAACAATAGATACACATAAACATATTACTATTACAATACTATAAACAAATACATATTATTTATTAATTATTTTTAGTTGCACCCTTCTGGGACTGTAGCTGCCGCACCCAGGGATGTGCCAGTTATCCGCCCTCTAAATAAACAGAAAAATAACAATTAAAATCTACATAACACACAGAACAAGTACATAAACTCAAACAAGTAGAGCACAAGATACACACAAGTTAACATATGTGTAGGGGTGTTCCTATGTGATTTTTTGGTTGTATATATCTAATTCGACCTCGTAGATTCCGAATCTGGTGTCTAAATTTCTCTACGACTTATAGTTCTTGCGTAATTCACTAATTAAATCTTTATTTCTAAATAACTCCCCCTAGTTACAACCCCTGGGCGGATTTAACTTCAGATGTTGTTAGCCCCATGTACCTAGTACGTGTATACCAAATTTAAACCAAATCGGTGACAAAAAGTGTTTTGAAAATACCCTCTCAAAATACTCTGAAAATACCCGTTGAAAATACCCGCTGAAAATACCCGCTGAAAATACCCGTTGAGAATACCCGCTAAAAATACCCGTTGAAAATACAGACTATATTTTCTCGCCGACTATATTCGCTCTGCTGAAAATACCGAAAACTGATATTTTCAGAGAGAAAAATTCGGTATTTTCAGCGGGACAAAAAATGGTATTTTCAACAGGTCAAAAAATCGGTATTATCAGCGGACAAAAATTCGGTATTTTCAGCGGGACTAAAATTCGGTATTTTCAGCAGGAAAAAATATTTTCGGCGATCCAAAATTACTTTCGACGGGCCAAAAATACTTTCAGCGGGACAAAAATACTTTCGGCAGGACAAAAATACTTTCGGCAGGACAAAAATACTCGGGATACTTTCGGCGGGACAAAAATTCGGCGAGAAATATAGTTTCGGCGAGAAATGTATTTTTCTCGCCGACTATATTTTCTCGCTGACTATATTTTCTCGCCGACTATATTTTCTCACCGACTATATCTCACCGACTATATCTCGCCGACTATATTTTCTCGCCGACTTTATTTTCTCGCCGACTATATTTGCCCTGCTGAAAATACCGAAAACTTGCCTCGCTGAAAATACCGAAAACTTGCCTCGCTGAAAATACCGAAAACTTTCCCAGCTGAAAATACCGAATACTTGCCTCGCTGAAAATACCGAAAACTTTCCCAACTGAAAATACCGAAAACTTGCCCCGCTGAAAATACCGAAAATTGGTATTTTCAGGAAAAGAAAAAGTCGGTATTTTCAGTGGGACAAAAATTCGGTATTTTCAACAAGTCAAAAAAAAGGTATTTTCAGCGGGACAAAAATTCGGTTTTTTCAGCAGGAAAAAAATATTTTCGGCGGGCCAAAAATACTTTCGGCGATCCAAAATTACTTTCGGCGGGCCAAAAATACTTTCGGCGGGCCAAAAATACTTTCAGCGGGACAAAAATACTTTCGGCGGGCTAAAAATACATTCAACGAGACAAAAATACTTTCAGCTGGACAAAAATACTTTCGGCGAGAAATATAGTTTCGGCGAGAAAAATATAGAAAAATGGTTTCGGCGAGAAATATATAGATTCGGCGAGAAAAATATAGTATCGGCGAAAAATATAAATTCAAAAAAAATTCAGTATTTTCATATAGTCTTCGAGAAAAACATAGTCGGCAAGAAAATATTTTTGTCCCACTAAAACTACCGAATTTTTTTTTGAAACTATATTTCTCGCCGAAACTATGTTTCTCGCCGAAACTATATTTTTCTCGCCGAAACTATATTTTCTCGCCGAAAATCTATTTTCCTCTACGAAACTGTATTTTTCTCGCCGACACTGTATATTTCTCGCCGAAACTGTATATTTTTCGCCGAAACTGTATATTTCTCGCTGAAACTGTATTTCTATATTATTTTTGTCCCGCCGAAAGTATTCAAAGTATTTTTGTCCCGCTGAATGTATTTTTCTCGCCGAAATTATATTTCTCGCCGAAACTATTTTTCTCGCCGAAACTATATTTTTCTCGTAGTAAGTATTTTTGTCCCGCCGAAAGTATATCTCGCCGACTATATCTCGCCGACTATATTTTGCCCTGCTGAAAATACCCGTTGAAAATACCCGCTGAAAATACCGAAAATACCCGCTGAAAATACCCGCTAAAAATACCCGTTGAAAATACAGACTATATTTTCTCGCCGACTATATTTATACCGAAAACTTGCCTCGCTGAAAATACCGAAAACTTTCCCAGCTGAAAATACCGAATACTTGCCTCGCTGAAAATAGCAAAAACTTGCCCAGCTAAAAATACCGAATACTTGCCTCGCTGAAAATACCGAAAACTTTCCCAGCTGAAAATCCCGAAAACTTGCCCCGCTGAAAATATCGAAAACTCTCCCCGCTGAAAATACCGAAAATTGGTATTTTCAGGAAAAGAAAAATTCGGTATTTTCAGTGGGACAAAAATTCGGTATTTTCAACAAGGCAAAAAATCGGTATTTTCAGCGGGACAAAAATTCGGTATTTTCAGCGGGACAAAAATTCGGTATTTTCAGCGGGACAAAAATTCGGTATTTTCAGCAGAAAAAAAATATGACAAAACGGCGACAAAACGGCATGACAAAACGGCGACAAAACGGCAAAACGGCATGACAAAACGGTAAAACGGCATGACAAAACGGCAAAACGGCATGACAAAACGGCAAAACGGCATGACAAAAATACTTTGGATACTTTCGGCGAGAAAATATAGTCGGCGAGAAAATATAATATAGTCATAAGGTATTTTCAGCGGGTATTTTCGGTATTTTCAGCGGGTATTTTCGGTATTTTTAGCGGGTATTTTCGGTATTTTTCGACATGATGAAACGGCGACAAAACGGCATGACAAAACGGCGTAAAACGGCATGACAAAATGGCAAAAAAACTTTCGGCGGGACAAAAATACTTTGGATACTTTCGGCGGGACAACAATACTTTGGATACTTTCGGCGGGACAAATATGTTTTCGGCGAGAAAAATATAGTTTCGGCGAGAAAAATATAGTCGACGAGAAAATATAGTCTGCGAAAAAAATATAATATAGTCGGCGAAAAAAATATAATATAGTCCGCGAGAAAAATATAATATAATCGGCGAGAAAAATATAATAGCGGTTATCCCTGTATTTTCAGCGGGTATTTTCGGTAGTTTCGGCGAGAAAAATATAGTTTCGGCGAGAAAAATACAGTTTCGGCGAGAAAATAGTTTCGGCGAGAAAATGTAATGCGGTTATTCTCTGTATTTTCAGCGGGTATTTTCGGTATTTTCAGCGGGTATTGTCGGTATTTTCAGCAGGTATTTTCTCGCCGAAAGTATCCAAAGTATTTTTGTCATGCCGTTTTGCCGTTTTGTCATGCCGTTTTGCCGTTTTGTCATGCCGTTTTGCCGTTTAGTCATGCCGTTTTGCCGTTTTGTCATGCCGTTTTGCCGTCTAGTCATGCCGAAAAATACCGAAAATACCCGCTGAAAATACCGAAAATACCCGCTGAAAATACCGACAATACCCGCTGAAAATACCGAAAATACCCGCTGAAAATACCGGAAATACCCGCTGAAAATACAGAGATTAACCGCTATTATATTTTTCTCGCCGACTATATTATATTTTTCTCGCCAACTATATTATATTTTTTTCGCCGACTATATTTTCTCGCCGACTATATTTTCTCGCCGACTATATTACATTTTTCTCGCTGACTATATTACATTTTTCTCGCAGACTGTTATATTTTTCTCACCGACTATATTATATTTTTCTCGCCGACTATATTTTCTCGCCGACTATATTACATTTTTCTCGCTGACTATATTACATTTTTCTCGCAGACTGTGTTATATTTTTCTCACCGACTATATTATATTTTTCTCGCCGACTATATTTTCTCGCCGAAACTATTTTCTCGCCGAAACTGTATTTTCCTCGCCGAAACTATATTTTTCTCGCCGAAACTACCGAAAATACCCGCTGAAAATATAGAGAATAACCGCTATTATATTTTTCTCGCCGACTATATTATATTTTTCTCGCCGACTATATTATATTTTTTTCGCCGACTATATTATATTTTTTTCGCAGACTATATTTTCTCGCCGACTATATTTTTCTCGCCGAAACTATATTTTTCTTGCCGAAAACATATTTGTCCCGCCGAAAGTATCCAAAGTATTGTTGTCCCGTTTTGCCGTTTTGTCATGCCGTTTTACGCCGTTTTGTCGCCGTTTTGTCATGCCGTTTTGTCATGCCGTTTTGTCTTGCTATATTATATTTTTCTCGCCGACTATATTTTCTCGCCGACTATATTACATTTTTCTCGTCGACTATATTATATTTTCTCGCCGACTATATTTTCTCGCCGACTATATTATATTTTCTCGCCGACTATATTATATTTTCTCGCCGACTATATTATATTTTCTCGCCGACTATTTTATATTTTCTCGCCGACTATATTTTTCTCGCCGAAAGTATCCAAAGTATTTTTGTCATGCCGTTTTGTCATGCCGTTTTGCCGTTTTGTCATGCTGTTTTGCCGTTTTGTCATGCCGTTTTGCCGTTTTGTCATGCCGTTTTGCCGTTTTGTCATGCCGTTATGGCATGCCGTTTTGTCATGCCGTTTTGCCGTTTTGTCATGCCGTTTTACCGTTTTGTCATGCCATTTTGCCGTTTTGTCATGCCATTTTGTCATGCCGTTTTGCCGTTTTGTCATGCCGTTTTGCCGTTTTGTCATGCCGTTCTGCCGTTTTGTCACGCCGTTTTGCCGTTTTGTCATGCTGTTTTGCCGTTTTGTCACGCCGTTTTGCCGTTTTGTCATGCTGTTTTGCCGTTTTGTCATGCTAAAAAATACCGAAAATACCCGCTGAAAATACCGAAAATACCCGCTGAAAATACCGGAAATAACCGCTGAAAATACAGAGAATAACCGCTATTATATTTTTCTCGCCGACTATATTATATTTTTTTCGTCGACTATATTTTCTCGCCGACTATATTTTCTCGCCGACTATATTTTCTCGCCGACTATATTACATTTTTCTCGCTGACTATATTACATTTTTCTCGCAGACTGTGTTATATTTTTCTCACCGACTATATTATATTTTTCTCGCCGACTATATTTTCTCGCCGACTATATTTTCTCGCCGAAACTATTTTCTCGCCGAAACTGTATTTTTCTCGCCGAAACTATATTTTTCTCGCCGAAACTACCGAAAATACCCGCTGAAAATATAGAGAATAACCGCTATTATATTTTTCTCGCCGACTATATTATATTTTTCTCGCCGACTATATTATATTTTTTTCGCCGACTATATTATATTTTTTCGCAGACTATATTTTCTCGCCGACTATATTTTTCTCGCCGAAACTATATTTTTCTCGCCGAAAACATATTTGTCCCGCCGAAAGTATCCAAAGTATTTTTGTCCCGCCGAAAGTATTTTTGTCCCGCCGAAAGTTTTTTTGTCCCGCCGAAAGTTTTTTTGCCGTTTTGTCATGCCGTTTTACGCCGTTTTGTCATGACGTTTTGTCGCCGTTTTGTCATGCCGTTTTGTCATGCCGTTTTGTCGCCGTTTCGTCATGCCGAAAAATACCGAAAATACCCGCTGAAAATACCGAAAATACCCGCTGAAAATACCGAAAATACTCGCTGAAAATACCCTATGAAAATACCCTATGACTATATTATATTTTCTCGCCGACTATATTTTCTCGCCGAAACTATATTTTCTCGCCGAAACTATTTTTTCTCGCCGAAAGTATCCAAAGTATTTTTGTCATGCCGTTTTGCCGTTTTGTCATGCCGTTTTGCCGTTTTGTCATGCTGTTTTGCTGTTTTATCATGCCGTTTTGTCACGCCGTTTTGCCGTTTTGTCATGCCGTTTTGCCGTTTTGTCATGCCGTTTTGTCATGCCGAAAATACCCGCTGAAAATACCGAAAATACCCGCTGAAAATACCGACAATACCCGCTGAAAATACCGAAAATACCCGCTGAAAATACCGGAAATACCCGCTGAAAATACAGAGAATAACCACTATTATATTTTTCTCGCCGACTATATTATATTTTTCTCGCCAACTATATTATATTTTTTTCGCCGACTATATTTTCTCGCCGACTATATTTTCTCGCCGACTATATTACATTTTTCTCGCTGACTATATTACATTTTTCTCGCAGACTGTGTTATATTTTTCTCACCGACTATATTATATATTTCTCGCCGACTATATTTTCTCGCCGACTATATTACATTTTTCTCGCTGACTATATTATATTTTTTTCGCCGACTGTATTATATTTTTTTCGCAGACTATATTTTCTCGCCGACTATATTTTTCTCGCCGAAACTATATTTTTCTCGCCGAAAACATATTTGTCCCGCCGAAAGTATCCAAAGTATTGTTGTCCCGCCGAAAATATCCAAAGTATTTTTGTCCCGCCGAAAACATTTTTGTCCCGCCGAATGTTTTTTTTGCCGTTTTGTCATGCCGTTTTACGCCGTTTTGTCGCCGTTTTGTCGCCGTTTTGTCATGCCGTTTTGTCATGCCGTTTTGTCGCCGTTTCGTCATGCCGAAAAATACCGAAAATACCCGCTAAAAATACCGAAAATACCCGCTGAAAATACCGAAAATACCCGCTGAAAATACCCTATGAAAATACCCTATGAAACTATATTTTCTCGCCGAAACTATATTTTCTCGCCGAAACTATATTTTCCCGCGGAAAGTAGATTTGTCATGCCGTTTTGTCATGCCGAAAAATACCGAAAATACCCGCTGGAAATATCGAAAATACCCGCTGAGTATACCGAAAACACCCGCTGAAAATACCGAAAATACCCGCTGAAAATACCGAAAATTCCCTCTGGAAATACCCTTTGAAAATACCCGTTGAAAATACCCTCTGAAAATACCCCTTGAAAATACCCGCTGAAAATACCCGTTAAAAATACCCGCTGAAAATACCCGTTGAAAATACTCGTTGCAAATACCCGCTGAAAGTAACCGCTGAATATACCGAAAATAACCGCTGATCGGTTTTTTTTTTTGAAACTATATTTCTCGGCGTATCTATATTTTTCTCGCCGAATTTTTGTCCCGCCGAAAGTATCCAGAGTATTTTTGTCCTGCCGAAAGTATTTTTGTCCTGCCGAAAGTATTTTTGTCCCGCCGAAAGTATTTTTGTCCCACTGAAAGTAATGATTTTGTTTTGAAACTATATTTCTCGCCGAAATTATTTTTCTCGCCGACTATATTTTCTCGCCGACTATATTTTCTCGCCGACTATATTTTCTCGCCGACTATATTTTCTCGCCGACTATATTTTCTCGCCGACTATATCGCGCCGACTATATCTCGCCGACTATATTTTCTCGCCGACTTTATTTTCTCGCCGACTATATATGCCCTGCTGAAAATACCGAAAACTTGCCCCGCTGAAAATACCGAAAACTTTCCCAGCTGAAAATACCGAATACTTGCCTCGCTGAAAATATTTTCAGGAGAAGATAAATTCGGTATTTTCAGTGGAACAAAAATTTGGTATTTTCAACAAATCAAAAAATTGGTATTTTCAGCGGGACAAAAATTCGGTATTTTCAACAGGAAAAAAATATTTTCGGCGGGCCAAAAATACTTTCGGCGGGCCAAAATTACTTTTGGCGGGCCAAAAATACTTTCGGCGGCTAAAAATACTTTCGGTGGGCCAAAAATACTTTCAGCGGGACAAAAATAATTTCGGCGGGCTAAAAATACATTCAACGAGACAAAAATACTTTCAGCTGGACAAAAATACTTTCGGCAAGAAATATAGTTTCGGCGAAAAATGTAGTTTCGGCGAGAAAAATATAGTATCGGCGAGAAATATAAATTCAAAAAAAATTATTATTTATATTATTTTTCTCGCCGAAACTGTATTTCTATAATTTCAACTATATTTTTCTCGCCGAAAATATTTTTGTCCCGCCAAAAGTATTCAAAGTATTTTTGTCCCGCTGAATGTATTTTTCTCGCCGAAATTATATTTCTCGCCGAAACTATATTTTTCTCGTAGTAAGTATTTTTGTCCCGCCGAAAGTATATCTCGCCGACTATATCTCGCCGACTATATTTGCCCTGCTGAAAATACCGAAAACTTGCCTCGCTGAAAATACCGAAAACTTGCCTCGCTGAAAATACCGAAAACTTTCCCAGCTGAAAATACCGAATACTTGCCTCGCTGAAAATACCGAAAACTTGCCCAGCTGAAAATACCGAGAACTTTCCCAGCTCAAAATACCGAAAACTTGCCCCGATGAAAATACCGAAAATTGCTATTTTTAGAAAAGAAAAATTCGGTCTTTTCAGTGGGACAAAAATTTGTTATTTTCAGCGGGACAAAAATTCGGTATTTTCAGCAGGAAAAAATTTTTTCGGCGGGCCAAAAATATTTTCGGCGGGCCAAAAATACTTTCGGCGGGCCAAAATTACTTTCGGCGGGCCAAAAATACTTTCGGCGGCTAAAAATACTTTCGGTGGGCCAAAAATACTTTCAGCGGTACAAAAATAATTTCGGCGGGCTAAAAATACATTCAACGAGACAAAAATACTTTCAGCTGGACAAAAATACTTTCGGCAAGAAATATAGTTTCGGCGAGAAATGTAGTTTCGGCGAGAAAAATATAGAAAAATGGTTTCGGCGAGAAATATATAGTTTCGGCGAGAAAAATATAGTATCGGCGAGAAATATATATTCAAAAAAATTCGGTATTTTCATATAGTTCAACATAGTCGGCAAAGAAAGTATTTTTGTCCCGCCGAAAGTATTTTTGTCTCACTAAAACTACCGAATTTTTTTTTGAAACTATATTTCTCGCCGAAACTATATTTTTCTCGCCGAAACTATATTTTTTCGCCGAAACTCTATTTTTCTCGACGAAACTGTATATTTCTCGCCGAAACTGTATTTCTATATTATTTTTGTCCCGCCGAAAGTATTCAAAGTATTTTTGTCCCGCTGAATGTATTTTTCTCGCCGAAATTATATTTCTCGCCGAAACTATTTTTCTCGCCGAAACTATATTTTTCTCGCCGAAACTATATTTTTCTCGTAGTAGGTATTTTTGTCCCACCGAAAGTATATCTCGCCGATTATATCTCGCCGACTATATCTCGCCGACTATATTTTGCCCTGCTGAAAATACCCGTTGAAAATACCCGCTGAAAATACCGAAAATACCCGCTGAAAATACCGAAAAATACCCGCTGAAAATACCGAAAATAATCGCTGAAAATACCGAAAATACCCTCTGAAAATACCCGTTGAAAATACCCTCTCAAAATACCCTCTGAAAATACCCGTTGAAAATACCCGCTGAAAATACCCGCTGAAAATACCCGTTGAAAATACCCGTTGAAAATACAGACTATATTTTCTCGCCGACTATATTCGCTCTGCTGAAAATACCGAAAACTTGCCTCGCTGAAAATACCGAAAATTGATATTTTCAAAGGGAGAAAAAATCGGTACTTTCAGCGGGACAAAAAAATGGTATTTTCAACAGGTCAAAAAATCGTTATTTTCAGCGGACAAAAATTTGGTATTTTCAGCGAGACTAAAATTCGGTATTTTCAGCAGGAAAAAATATTTTCGGCGGGCCAAAAATACTTTCGGCGGGCTAAAATTACTTTCAGCGGGCCAAAAATACTTTCGGCGGCCAAAATACTTTCGGCGGGCCAAAAAAACTTTCAGCGGGACAAAAATACTTTCGGCAAGACAAAAATACTCTGGATACTTTCGGCGGGACAAAAATTCGGCGAGAAATATAGTTTCGGCGATAAATGTAGTTTCGGCGAGAAACTATTTTACTCGCTGAAACTATTTTTCTCGCCGACTATATTTTCTCGCTGACTATATTTTCTCGCCGACTATATTTTTTTACCGACTATATCTCACCGACTATATCTCGCCGACTATATTTTCTCGCCGACTTTATTTTCTCGCCGACTTTATTTTCTCGCCGACTATATTTGCTCTGCTGAAAATACCGAAAACTTGCCTCGCTGATAATACCGAAAACTTTCCCAGCTGAAAATACCGAATACTTGCCTCGCTGAAAATACCGAAAACTTGCCCAGCTAAAAATACCGAATACTTGCCTCGCTGAAAATACCGAAAACTTTCCCAGCTGAAAATACCGAAAACTTGCCCCGCTGAAAATACCAAAAATTGGTATTTTCAGGAAAAGAAAAATTCGGTATTTTCAGTGGGACAAAAATTTGGTATTTTCAACAAGTCAAAAAATCGGTATTTTCAGCGGGACAAAAATTCGGTATTTTCAGCGGGACAAAAATTTGGTATTTTCAGCAGGAAAAAAATATTTTCGGCGGGCCAAAAATACTTTCAGCGGGACAAAAATACTTTCGGCGGGCTAAAAATACATTCAACGAGACAAAAATACTTTCAGCTGGACAAAAATACTTTCGGCGAGAAATATAGTTTCCGCGAGAAATGGAGTTTCGGCGAGAAAAATATAGAAAAATGGTTTCGGCGAGAAATATACAGGGTGTTCCATTTAAAAGTGCCACCATTGCTATCTCGAGAACTATAAGAGCTACGAGGTTGGTTAAATTAGCAAAGAACCACCATTTTACAAGACTAATACAATGAGCAAAAAAAATTTTTTTTTCAACCTGTGGTTCTCAAAATATGGGACACAACTTTCTTATTTTAAATGGAAACGTATGTTTATTTTTAGGTTATTCGATAGAGTATTTTGTTCTGAATTCAACGATATAAATATATCATATACTAATATAACAAAATAACTGAGAAAAATGCATGGTAGATTTATTTGTATTTTATTTATATCTGGCTGAAATAAGAGTGCTTTGGATAGACAACAATTCATTTTCTTCTTAAAACTGACAGTTCAAGCAAATAAAATTTAACAAAAAATAATCAAACAATGTTAGACAGAACATTATGTCTATGTTTTCTAACCATAGCACTCTTGTTTCAGCCAGATATAAATAAAATACATATAAATTTAACATGCATTTTTCTCAATTATTTTGTTATATTAGTATATGATATGTACATATCGCTGAATTCAGAAAAAAATACTTAATCGAATAACCTAAAAATAAACATACGTTTCCATTTAAAATAAGAAAGTTGTGTCCCGTATTTTGAGAACCACTGGTCGAAAAAATTTTTTTTGCTCATTGTATTAGTGTTGTAAAATGGTGGTTCTTTGCTAATTTAACCAACCTCGTAGCTCTTATAGTTCTCGAGATAGCAATGGTGGCACTTTTAAATGGAACACCCTGTATACTAAGGGGCATCTATAAAAAAATTATCAAAATTTAGGGGTGGCCGTAAAAAGTAGTTTACTTGAAGATTTTTAAGAAAAATCATTCTATTTTCCACATCCACTTAGGGAAAAATTTAAATCTTTGTATCTGAGTTGTATATACTAAGGAACATCTATAAAAAATTATCAAAATTTAGGGGTGGCCGTAAGATGTAGTTTACTTGAAGATTTTTCAGAAAAATCATTCTATTTTCCACACGTATTTAGGAAAGAAATTAAAACTTTGTATCTGAATAGTGTATACTAAGGGGCATCTATAAAAAAATTACCAAAATTTAGGGGTGGCTGATTTTCTTGAAAACGTGAAAACAGGATTTGGTATCCGGGTAACAGGAATTCTAGGAGCACTTTTTTTTTGCTTTGCTTTTATCTCCAAAAATAAATTGTTATAAAAATTAATTTATATAGCAACAGGTATAACTAAGGCTGCGTCATGGCACTCTTATTATTATCATATTTTAATCAAATTAATATAAAATTTCAGATGCATTTTTCTCAAAAAAATCGTTATGTTAGGGTATGATAATATTATATCATTGAATTCAGAATAAAATTGTCTATTGAAGAATCAAACCAAAAAAATTGGTTCACATTTAAAATAAAAAAGTTGGGTACAGTACTTTGAGAACCACTGGTTTTAAAATTTTTTTGTTTGTTTCATGTTAACAGTGTTGTAAAATAGAAATTGTTTGCTAATTTAACCGACCTCGTAGCTCTTATAGTTCTCGAGAAAGCAATAGTGGACAAAATAAAATGAACACCCTGTATACTGTAGATTTAGTAATTAAATACAAAAATAAATAGAAAAAAATCTCCAGCGAGTATTATTACAAGTTATTTATTGATTATTTTAATTGCACTCTTCTAGAACTGTAGCTGCCGCATCCAAAGATGAAGCAAGTCATCCACCCTCTAAATAAACAATACATAGTTAACAACAATACAATTAAATAGGTGATTACTTATATATCGCACGCGTTCTACTTTATGTAAAATACATAGAATAACGTAAATTGTAATACTAAATATTTAAAACTTACGTGTACTATTTTATATTTACCAAATATCCTGAATGAATCTTCCACTGTTCCTCCAGTTCTTTGGCAGCCTCTAGTAAAGACAACAAAATCGACCAAAAGTCATACAAGAACAAACTAAACACTGATACTTTTGTTGCTTTTCAAATCTGCCAATTATTGTTTAAAATTACCAAATAACAACACACTGTAGCTACAACACTTGGCACCTTTTTTGTCTTGATATACAAAAATAAAACATTTATTTACAAACAGTTTTACAAATATCAATGAATAATTCCTCAAAGGGATCGAATCTAGAAGAATTAGTGTAGAATTCGCAGCGATTGTGGATTTATCAAATCAGAATTGATGTCTGGACCCGGTAACTCACTCAACACGATCCCAATGTGTCCGGAATTCTATCCCTCCGCTCTGTCTCGTAGCAGCTCCAGTCAAGTTTCTGCAACAATAAAAACGCTTAAAACATGCACAGTTATATATAAATTTTTAAAGATGCAACTAATTAGGGATTAAAAATATGCTATCATATAGAATCAACTGTTAAACTAACGAATCTGATGTCCGTTTTGTACGCCAAGCCCTAGTTATTCACGTTTCTCCTAGAATTTAATTTTAGGCAACACCCAACACGACTTTGTGTCATCAATACATAAATATAGGAGTTATATTTGTAATCATATATTCTACAATTCTATAACACACGAGAAAAATCGGAAACTTGATATTTAAGTTTCTAATTCAATTAAAGATTTATAATAAAATTAAAGGGTCTGCAACAATACAGGCGTTTAAAACATTCACAGGTATACATAAATTTACAAAAAATATGATTGTTTTTGTTGAAAAAAATGTAAGTATAGGGTTCAATATTTTCTGAACTACTTAACGGTTGAAACACTTCTGGTACTAATTTTATTCAAAATTTAATAAATATTTAAAATTTTCCAAGTGCAATTCAATATTTTTAATTTTTGAACAGCTACTGTCCAAAAATCAAAAAATTAAATATTGACAAGTTTTATTACTATTTAAATAATGATTTCTCCATTTATCTTGTGTCAAAATGTCTTAAGATAAATTTGTTCAGGCAGCTCTTTGGGATGTTTTTGGAGTTAAAAGGAAGGAATAAAGAAATACTCTCACAGCTAAATCTTATTGAATAAAGGGAATACACATATAAATATGAAATTGCATAACAGAATAGGGATTTCTTATCAAAATATCAAAGACTTCATCCCTCTAAACCTTTATACTATATTTTATTGTAATCGATTAAGAAATAAAGTTTTTATCAACAAACATGTTCATGAACTTGAAGTTCTAAAGTAAAAACTATGATTATTCGAGCTACCCACACACTTTTATCGAATAGTGTTTATTATATTATTATGCAAAATACAATAAGGCATATAGGTAAAAATATTTTACAGATTTTTTTTCTATTTCTTTATTCCGCTTTCATTTTACGAATTTGTAAGTGTTTAACATAAATATAAAATTTATTACATATATAAAATATTGTTATAAGTAAAATAATAATAATTAAAATTAAAGAAATAAATAAATCTAATTCAAATCGTTCACACAGTGAAAGATGTGATGTCATTGGTCGAAACACAGAAGTGTTTTTATTTTCTATAACGAAATTCACCATTTCTTTTAGTCTTAGGGAAGCTCTCATTGGTTCATTTTTAATTGCGCGAGATATTATTTTCGCATTTCCTTGATATCTGAAACGAATCGTGTTTTATTTTATAATTAATGTTTTCTGTCTTACTTTTGATTGTAGATTAATTCTTGAATGTCGTTTTGGAATTGTTCTTCATTAAAATTGTGTAATTCTAAAACTTTTGCGTATCCTTTTTTCTCAGCCAATAAAGCATTGGAGAATTGATCACCCATAAGTGGTATAATAAGGACCGGAATTCCATGAAAGGCAGATTCTTGCATAGAAAGCATTCCTCCTTGACTTATAAATAGTTTTGTTTTATTGTGTCCTACAAAAATATTTTTGATAAACGTATTCGTTTTAAGAGGCTAATCATTGGAAACTCGAAAATCGAAAGAAATACGAATTAGAAAATTTTTGATTTTATTCATTTTGGTCAAATGTGCTTTGGAATTAAAATCAAAAAACTTTTATTTCAAACTAAATTCTGACTAATCATATCAATTAGGATTTTAATATGTTGCTCATTGAAATAATCAGATTACTTTAGTAACATATTTTCAAAGTTATCCAGAAAAGCTACAATTGCACCCGACGTATTTGCTTCTGCTTGTAGAAATTTAGGCGAATATCGAATTGAACTGTTAAAAAATTTGTTTGAAACAAAAGATTTATGATATTGTTTCCAAAGCACATTTGACCAAAATTGAATAAATTGAATAATTCTCTAATTTCTTAGCTAATTTTCATTTTAATGTAAATATATTTTATATCATTGGAAAGAGAAAAAAATCTCTATTAAACAGTACTAAAGACAACTTTGAGCCCCATATGAAAATTGAAAGTTTGAATTTCTCGAAAACTGATCGAGTTACAAAAATTTTGAGAATCTATTTCTCGTAAAAAGTGTTTGTAGAATGTGCAAACTAATTGAAACAAGAAAGTTATAAGCCAAAAGTAAGTAAATTGGCCAAATTCAGTTTTTTGCACATATCTATGCATTTTTTTTTTAAATAATATATAATTGAAATGGCCAACTAATACGACAACTTTTCCCCAATTTAACCGACTTCGTATCTTTTACGGTTCTCGAGATTCCAATGGTTAATCTTTTAAAACGGACAGCCTGTATTCGAGAATATTTTGATTTTCTAACCTAAAATATCCTGTTGTGGAAACCACTTCGATATCATCACATTTACTGGAACATTTTCCAAATCTTCGTCTAGTTTCCATAAAACCCTTTGAGGAATAGTACTCAGAACATTTAAAATACTTTCTTTGACTTTTTTTGAAAGAACTAGATCAGTTACAGTTGTTCCTAGACTGAAGTATATTACACCATGTTCTCCAGCATTTTCAATAAAGGATTCTATGTTTTCTGGCAATTTTTCAGCTGATTTACAATGCAGACAACCTATTTCTACAATATTAGAAGGATTTGGTCTTGAGTACCCCATAGCACTTATATAATTCACTAAAAGTGCTTCAGTATTTTGAGCAATATCTCTTATGGTTGCTGGAGTAGGAAAATAATTTTGTGCTAATTTTTCTAAAGGACTTAAGTAAACATATTCATAGTAATACCATGTATAAATATGTTTTATCTGTAATATAATCATGTGTATTAATTGTATTTATGATATTGATATACATACAAATTTTTTAAAACGATCTTTATATGAATATGATTCTTCAGATGTGATGAAACTAATATCATATCCTAAATTATTTGTACTATACATTTGAGCATAATTCCAGGGCAATGGTATTGAAGTAACTACCTAAAAAAAAATACGTAAAGTACTTGAACATACTATAGTTACTTAATATATTTACCTGTATTAAAGGTATATTATAAATATGTGCCAATTTAAAAAACGGTTCAGAAAAAATATTAATTATTAAACACAAATCATATTTAACCGTACTATTTAATGTTGGTAAATCACTTCCTTGCAACATTAAATTAAAATGATCTACGTGCAATTCTTTTAGAAATATTAAAAATTGATGATACTGATCACTTTTAACAATATCTGAATACATATTAACTCTGAAAAAAATAGGTTAAAAACTAAAAAAATATATTTGAAAATATATTTACGTGCTCCTTGTCATCAAAGAATTCGTTAGGAATTTTTGTGTGACATTTTCATTACTTTTTTCCAAAGGCCTTACACTATAAAATGTAATTTTGTGTTCAGTGGATAATATATTAACAATAGGTCTAAACACATTCATATGACTTCGAAGTGTAGTTGGTAAAATCACTAAAATATTTCCACTTTTACTGCTAGGCACACTTAATAAAATGAGCACTACGAAAAAAAGTGATTTCATTTTTTTGAGAATACAAACTGTATACTAAAATGTGTAAAGTTATATACATGAGCGAAAAACAAAGATATAATAAATTAGAAGGTCATATTTTTCATATTAATTATGATAGATTGTTCTGGGTCATTATATTATGAATTATTTGAACAAATTCCCGGAAAGTGAGAAGTATAACACTAAGAAAACATTTATTTTTATCAACAGAGCAAAATGATCGGCTTTATTTTTTGCAAAAAAATTGTTAAAAGTATGTCGTGTTTAGAAACAAATGAAAGCATTCGACAAGGGTTGGCGTGCACAAGTGACTCTAATTTGCCAAGACGATTGTCTTATGTTTTTTGAAAAAAAATATTCGGAGTATGTCATGTTTGGTATTCAAAAGTAATAAAAAATTTCAATTAGCTTTTGTTTTTTGCAAACATAAGTTAGAAGTTTGTCGTGTTCGGTATCAAATGAAAGTATTTGACAAGGGCTGTTGTGTAGAAATAACAAACAATAGCCATCAAATGTGAATGTTTTATTTACGCTGGAGGCCTAGGGAATAGTCAACGTAGTAGTAGTATTCGCTTGTTTTTATGGTGATATTTAACAATTAATTTTATATTAACAGATAAAAAAATAGGTTGGTGCATACGTCATATTTATTTTTATTTTACTAAAAAAAGCAGATTATCATTCAATTTTATGAACTAATTTGTATAATTATGAAACTTTTATTTTATTGTTAAAATATAAATGACTAAATTGTTTAAATAGAAACTGTACAACAATAATTGTTAATAAAACACTAAATAATATAAACAACTGTATAATTAATAATATATCAATGTCAACGTTTTTCGTCCATGAATTCCTTTCATCTTTAGGCCTGTAAGTTGGAAATCCTTTATGCCTTATTATGTAATCAATCCACCATTGTAATTTCTCTTGTGGTGACACTTGAACATCTTTCATAAGGGAAGAAATTTTTTCTGCTTTTGTTTTATACCTGGAAATATTTATTTTAGCATATGTTTATTTTTTGTTTTATATATTTTTACTTCTTTTTGGTTAACAATTCCTGTAGTTCTGCATAGAGGGTATCTTCAGAGAATTTCGACAGAGGGAGATACCGGCCCCAACCTACTTGTTGAGCCAACTTGGCATTGGCTGGTTGGTCAAGGGAAATAGGCAAAACCAGGGCAGGAACACCATGATAAACTGACTCTTGAAGAGATAAAGTGCCTCCTTGGGTGATAAATACTTTTGTTTTGTTGTGACCTGAAGGTATCAATTGCTATATTTTATGCTTGCTTAACAAAATGATAAGAAAAAAGTTGTATATAATTAGTGCTTACATTGAAATATACAATGTGGAAATTGTTATGTGATGTGCTATTGTACAACTTCATTATCTATTTCACAAAAATTTCAAAAAAAAATCCGCAACTACTGATATCATTATTTATAATTTCTTTTATATGGAATCGAAAAATAAGTTGAGTGAAGTTAAACAAAATATAAGAATTATATGGCTAAAGTATCAAACAAACGTAAAGCTAAATTGGACAATTTTTGATAATCCCCATACCCTTTGAAGCATTATGTAATTTAAGGACAGTCCCATACTACAATAAATTCCAAGTTATAACTTTTATAAGATGAAAACTTTGAAAGCATCGCTTCCCTTGCATGTTCTAAATATAAACAGATATTGTGTGGTTATTATCATATTTTAACATACTTTGAATTACTTAAAATTTATGTTCTAGTATATATCATATATGATTTGTAGTATCATATATACTAGAAGACAAAAAAAAAATCAGTGACGAACGTCAAGATTTCTAAGGAGTATATATAGCTCAACGGACTATATTTTATATTCCACTATAAATTTTAATATGCCTATTCCCAATGGAAGCGCTGTGCAAGATAATTTCTCGACGAAAATAATGAATCGTGTAAAATAGGCAGATTATACGCATTCGCGTATGCGCTTTGAGCTTGTGGATGCTACACTACATAATATCGCATAGCGCTTCCAATTATTCTATTTATAGTCATTCGTAAGGGAGTTATTTGGATTGTTTTTTTTTGGATAAGCAATGAATACGCGTATATTATATGTTTTATGTTTTACAGGAAGTAATTATTATATAATATTTAAAAGTATATTTGTAAATCATAAAATATTTTGTTCCAGGTATTGATATCTACCACAAATTTAGTTTGACCAAGTTTTCATTGTTGAAGTTTTAATTGTAGCTCTTATATGATGGCTAGAGATATAGAACGTAACTGTGAAATTTAAAATTTATTTACAAGAAGTTTTGGCTCAACATCATATAATGCAAAATAAAATATTATAAAAAAAATGAAAGACCTATACCGAAATTAAAACAATAAAACTACAACAACAAAAATTCAAACATGATTAGCCGCAGAATTTAGAAATTTTGTATATGGGTCTGCTATAACATCTAATTGTCCCCATCTCTTTTTTATTGTATTTAGCAGTGTTTAATGCACGCTTGAACATTTTTTTTTAATTTTGCGCATAATTCAAATGATGTACAAGCAAAAAATGTGTATAATTTAATTAATTATATTTTTGAAGTACAAATCCTTACCTAAAATGTCTTGCTGTGGGCTCCATTTTAAAACCTTAACATTACTAGGCAAATCTTCAATATTATTTATAATCTTCCAAACAACTCTTTGCTTCAGTCTTCTAAACACATTGATAAAGATCCGAATGACATGATCCGGTATTGGAAACGCAAATGTAGATCCAAAACTGAAATACACTACACCGTGTTCTCCCGATTCTTCCATAAATTTGTTCAAGTCTTCAGGCAAAGGTTTAGGTGGTTTACAATGAAGACCACCAATAGAGAGATAGTTGGATAGAGTAGGACGTGCATATCCCATTTCGTCTACTGTGTTTACAAGAAGAAGAGAAGTATTTTGGGACAGAGATTCGATAGATGGAGTGTTAGGTGGAAAATGTTTTTTTACAATTTTATCCACTGATGGAAGAAAGAACCAAGTGTAGTCTATCATTACTTTCATGTGTTTTACCTGAAATAAATTAGTTGCATTTTTTCCTTTACTTGTTTAAAAAAAATACCGACTATCACATACACCATATATTAACTTTTACAGTTCAAAAAATTTCTGTATTAATTTTTCTAATTTGTTTTTTACGTATCAGCTATGGAGTTCTGGATAAATATACAAAAATAGCTGTCGTTATTTTTAATTTGAAGTCTGTCCGTTTATCAGTTTAGATTTAGATTAGTGGCTAAACACGATTATCAGCCGAACCGGAAACCATATATTAGACTCATTTTCTAGTTTCGTCCGAAAACGTAATCGAAACTTACGTAATTTAGTTAAATTAGTATTAAACAATTTAGTATTTTTCTCGTCTTTTAAGATATTATTCGATTATTAAATTGAATAAAAGACTTCAATTTATTGGAAAATAATTGTATTCACTTTTATAGTAAAGTGTGGCCTCCTAAGATTTTGATGTAAAAGCAAGATTCCTAAAAGCACTATAATTATAAAAGTGCGATCGTAAATGAGGCACTATCTTTACTAAAGAAGTAAAGGCTTTTATAAGAACCTCCTCACAAATATCACAAATAATCACAGACAAATAAGTAATTTTTTCAAGAAACATTTGTTTCTAACAGGTTCTATTATAATATGTCTAAAAGTCTTTGTATTAATTCGACAAAATAAATTAATGGAATCTTGCTTCATTTTGCACTTGACACCTTTGAACTAACGGCCTCATAATAATAATAATAAAATAAGAATTATATCTTCGAAAGACTGAAAATTGAAATAACGTACAAAACAAAACTATTAATTAACAAACAAAAAAATAGGCGAGTGAAACCGTTCCGAACAAACCAGAAAGCTAAGTTTAGGCTAATTTTTGGCCAGAAACCGAAACTTCGGTCGGACACTGTTTAGATATAATTTGGTAGAACGAATTTTGATGAAATTTCATATTTAAAGCTTTTGATAAAACATAAATTAATCAAATTTTAAAATGGTATAGTGACGGTCGGTTTTTTGGTGATCAGAACAATTGTTTTAACTTACATATTTCACCAATCTGTTATAAATATTATCAGGTGTTTCTGAAGTAAACAAACTATGATCATAAGCCAAGTTATTCGGATTTCCCGTGGCATAAGTTTGCCAAAAAAATGGTGTAGTTGCTGCAACCTATTTTTTTTTTTTAATATACATTATGTGCTATAAAATAATACAAATACCTGAATTAAAGGCACGTTTAAGTGATTTGCAAAAGGTATAATAAATTCTGATATACTGTAAAACGTTATTAAAGCGTCGTATTTTGGTTTTGAACGAAGTAGTTCTTGAAAGACGTCGAGGTTTAAATGAAATTCAATATATTTTGCCGAAATACTTGTTAATATTTTGAAAGAATCAGAAGTGGTATCATCGGTTCTTAACATTTTTTCAAATATATTTTCGCTACGGCAGAAATTTTTTATAAAATTACACATCGAGTCGGTATAATTTGTCTTGTGGATATCGAGGGATTATCATAAAACGCTTAAGAGCTTATGTACCATAAAATTTCAAGAGAATCATATAGCACGATATACCGTACAATGCTTTGGGTTTGTCAGAAAACTTGCAATTTCCAGTGTTGGATTAAAGAAAAAATTAAACATTTTTGAGACAATGCCACATTGTAGTCAAAATTAAAGAATTACCTAAAGAAATTTTTTATAAAAATAAGATATTACCTAAATATTAATATACTAGCATGTTTTTTTTTTTTGGTAGACCTTAAATATTTTACTTCTTATTATTATAGCCTAATATTATTTGACACTATGGCAGATATAAATTTAGTCTTCATTGTAGACTTACGCGATAGTAATTAAGCGTTTTATGAAGATTCTTCAATATTCCATGAGACAAAATACACAGGGGTTCCCAAATAATTTGTTACGAATGGGGATATCGAGAATGGTAAGGTTAAATTAGACCAACATTGCCGCATTACGGGGCCATTTTATCTATGTTTTGTTTTAATAAAAAAAATGCTTAGGTTACTAGATATGAACGAATATGTAAATTTTACAGTTTTTTTAATTAAAAAATTAAGTAATTTTGGTGTACACATTGTTCAGCCACTTTTTTATAATAAATTTAGCTTATAGTAGGTTGTGATAATTTTGAATAGAGCTTTTTTTGTTTTCATAGCTAGCATAGAGTGGTTACTATGATATATAAAAAAGTTTTTCTTAATTTTTCATATTATTTATTAAAATAAAATCTATTCAATATTATCACAACCTACTATAAGCTCTAAAAATTAAAGTTGACACTGATAACTTAAGATGGTAGGTACCTAAGCGATAAAAATTTTGAGAACCCCTGTAAATTTATTATAAAAAAAAGTGTCTGAATAAGGAGAACGCCAAAATCATTTAATCTTATCATTTTAGAAGTTATAAGCAAAAATTAAAAACCGTAACATTTACATTTCCATTTATATCAAGTATCGTTAAAATAATTCCTTAATGCGACAACTTTAGTCTAATTTAACCAACCTCGTAGTTTTTACCGTTCTCGAAATCCCCATGCTTAACAAGTTATTTGAAACACCCTGTATATTCCTAATTCAGTTAGAAAACTTACTGTTCGATGTACTCATGTTCGTAAGCCAAAGGTGGTATATGAACAACAGTAACATTAGGATGATCAAATTCCTTATCTACAGAATCGTAATACGTTATTTCATGATATGGTGCAAGAGTTTTTACTATTGAATGCATCACATTTCTGTAACTTTTTGTTCGTACTGCTTGAATTACTAAAATCTTCCCTCCGTGGACATGAATTAAGAAATTTACCAATAATAAAATTTCTAACTTCTGCAAATGTCGAACTTTATTTTGATTAAAAATATACATTTCAACTTACCATTGTAACTGTGAAATTTCAACTAATTAACTAGGCTTTATATTTATTTAAAAAAAGTTAAATGTATTTCAGATAACACATTTAAATATCAGGGTTGACTACGTAATAAAATGGACGTTAAAAAATAAATATAATATATGTTCACTATGTCTACGTATTTCATGCCTTAATTAATAATATGTTTCTAAGGAAAATTATCAGTTTCACATTCGTTATTTTTACAAAATAAATCAAAAATTAAATAACTTGTCACACCTTTAAATTTTAATCAACTGTTTTATCTATTGGTATAATTTAAAATAAATTATGAGTATATTTTATTATAAATACAAATGAATACATTACTTTCTAGTTAAAAAAATATAGGTTGAAGAAATCTATGATTTCTTTACCTTTTTATACTTAAAACAATTTTTAAAAAGTTTTAAAACATAATAAATTAAAAATGTAAAAGTAAATACACACAAAATAACAATAATTATTATACATGCAAGAATATCAGTTTCAATAAATCGTGTCCATGAATATCTATTATCCTTATGCCGATAAACTGGATATCCTTTATGTCTGATTAGATAATCAACCCACCATTTTAATTTTTCTCTAGGATTCATTAGCTCATCCTTCATTAAATTTGAAACATGTTCCACATTTTGTTTGTACCTTAATAAACATATTAATAGTATATTATACACTAAGGATGAGAAGAATATTATTATTGACCTAGCGCCAAGTTGTGTCCTGGGTACCTATTCTATAACTTTTCAACGATTTGAATTGTTATATTGTTTGACGTCTCGTGTCAACTGTTCAATGTTGTAATCTTAGGAACTTTTGTATTTGAAAGTTTTATTAAAATAATTTTTAAGTTGGCACTACACCCTGGCACAACTGTCAAATTGTACAAAATTGTGTTTATTGTCAATGTGTTGTCAATAGCGTACCTTTGCATAATTTCTACATTCTCTTTAGTAATTTTCACAAAATGTCACCACTCAAATTTCAAACAATACCGCCAACACACAAACCAAACGTCAGTATAACACTAGTGATATAAATATAACACTACCCTTCGCGCTAGTGAATCGTTTACAAAATGAGTGACGTCATATTCCCTGTTCCACTCAAAAACCGCTAGATGGCATTCAGATTATAACAATTTTGAACGCGTATCACTAGTGATATAAGTTACAGAATAGGTACCCTGATGTGCGAAGCAACCGAGGCCCGAGGGACATAAGGCGCTGGTCAATAATGCTCCTCTCAATCTCAATGGTTTATACATTTTTTCACTACTAGCATTTAAATCTCTACTTAAAAAAATTATGTTGATAATAAGAAAGATTTTGACATAAAATATTTACTTGTTTCTTAATATTAAAAAAAAAATTGTTTTTATATTTGGCATTTTAGTTCTTCAACCTCATTTTTTATTTGGTTTTATTTAATTTGGAGATTTGAGTTTCTTTAAAAGTGACAGTTTTCATTATCGACCTTGGATAATAATAATTTATTATTGACCATGGAAACCAAATAATCAATAGTGAAAAACAATTTTTCATGTCAAATAAATGTTAATAATAGTGGGTGTCTAGGCTAGAAGCATGGGCGCCGACTTTTCAAAATTTCCTTGGGGCAAAACTTTTAATAATGACCAAATCAAAATATAAAATTTCTAGCAAAAAGAAATACTGAAAAGGATAAATGAAAACTAAAAAATCGTATTTTCAATGAAAAATATTTAATTAATTTTATTTTGTGCTCAGGTTTCAGCAAACCAGAGCACAATCCAGAGCAAGCAAATCAGCTCCAGAATATGCTCTATTCTCAGTAGGCCAAAAATTAAACGCTTTAAAATGTTCTAATTTCTGATCCGCTGAAACCAGATCGCAATCCAGAGCAACCAAATCTGCTCCAGAATGTGCTCTGGTTTCAGCAGAACTAGAATTACAGCAAACACTTCTGAGTGCTCTAATTCCTGACCCACAGGAACCAGATCACAATCCAGAGGAGCAAAATCTGCTCCAGAATGTGCTCTGGTTTCAGCAGAGCTAGAATTAGAGCAAACACTTCTGAGTGCTCTTCTTCCTGACCCACTGAATCAGATCACAATCCAGAGCAGCTAAATCTGCTCCAGAATGTGCTCTGGTTTCAGCAGAGCTAGAATTAGAGTAAACACTTCTGAGTGCTCTTCTTCCTGACCCACTGAATCAGATCACAATCCAGAGCAGCTAAATCTGCTCCAGAATGTGCTCTGGTTTCAGCAGAGCTAGAATTAGAGCAAACACTTCTGAGTGCTCTTCTTCCTGACCCACTGAATCAGATCACAATCCAGAGCAGCTAAATCTGCTCCAGAATGTGCTCTGGTTTCAGCAGAGCTAGAATTAGAGCAAACACTTCTGAGTGCTCTTCTTCCTGACCCACTGAATCAGATCACAATCCAGAGCAGCTAAATCTGCTCCAGAATGTGCTGTGGTTTCAGCAGAGCTAGAATTAGAGCAAACACTTCTGAGTGCTCTTCTTCCTGACCCACTGAATCAGATCACAATCCAGAGCAGCTAAATCTGCTCCAGAATGTGCTCTGGTTTCAGCAGAGCTAGAATTAGAGCAAACACTTCTGAGTGCTCTAATTCCTGACCCACTGAAATCAGATCACAATCCAGAGCAGCTAAATCTGCTCCAGAATGTGCTCTGGTTTTAGCAGAGCTAGAATTACAGCAAACACTTCTGAGTACTCTAATTCCTTACCCACTGAAACCAGATGACAATCCAGATCCAGAGCAGCTAAATCTGCTCTAGTATGTAGTCTGATTTCAGCAGACCAAGAATTAGAGCACACTCAGAAGCGTACTCCAATTCCCGACCGGCTGAACTAGACCACATTCAGGGCACGAGATGCCCTGGAAGGCGGTCTAGCCAGACCACCAAGCGGGGAAGAGACCCGAAGGCCCACTGCCTCTCCGGCGCCCCGCAAAGCGGGACTGAGTAGTAACGTCTCAGGATCTCTGGTATATCCTCAGACGCGCATTATTATCGGTCATGTAGATTCCTATTGTCTGATATTCAATCTGTTATTTTAGCTGCACCAGTAAGAATTTTAAAATGAAAATTTGTATACATTATATATATATTTTGATGCGAGGATTTCACTGGTAATATTTTAAAGTGTACAATTAATACCAATTCTAGGGCAGTAGTCAATTACTAAAAAATTTAAGGAGATGCAATAATTTTTTAAAATGATAACAATTCAGGGTTTTATTACTGATGCAAAAATGGTACGTTAAGGGAAATGTATCCTTGGGGGCATTGCCCCTACAAAAATTTTCCTTGGGGGCAGGAGCCTCGATGCCCCCATGTAGTTGGCGCCCATGGCTAGTAGTGAAAAAATAATTTCTAACGTGTAAAAAAAACTTACTTTTTGTTTGTTAACATTTCATGGATTTCTTCTTCCAGTCTTTGCTCTGAAAGTTCGTCGAAGTAAATGTATTTACCATAGCCTAATTTATGAGCTAAAAAAGCGTTTGAAGGCTGGTCGAAAGTTATGGGTATCATTAAAATAGGAACACCATGACAGACGCTTTCCTGAATGGATAACATGCCTCCATGGCTTATTAAAAGTTTTAGTTTTGGATGCCCTTAAAATTTTTTTAATATTAGTGCATCTTTGCAAATTGCTAATAAATAATAGAAATGAACAGTCGCCTATTTCCCATGATATGTGAAAGTTTTAGTACGAGACGAAGTTGAGTGCTGGAATCACACAAGTTGGGGAATAGGTGATACTGCACGAGTGGCGAATTATACTTTTTCTATGACCACACCACCACGAAACTTTAACCGAAAACCGAAACCTTAATTTTATTTCTTTAAATAAGAAAATCGAAAACCGATACGAAAAATAAATTTTTGCACATCCGGGCGTAAAAGTCGGACAAATAACATTGTTTTAAGGGCGAAATGACACTCTTTTTCGCCCGAGGGCGAAAAAGTAGTCATTTTCGCCCTAGAACTTTTCGTGCCCAGTTTCACCCGTTTTTATAATAAATTTTTGACGTGTCACCGCTTTTTTGCTACTTTGTTTACTTACTACTTGCTTGTTTTCATTGTTATCCATGACAATGTACATATGTCAAATAGACTACTATGATCTGAATTTGATTTGAACATCGTTTTACTTTGATCGCGGTGATGAAGTAATACTACTTCGGATGTGCAAAAAATATTGTATGTATTACGAGCGAAATATATTTTGGCCCTAGGTACATTGTAACCCTCCGCTGCGCGTCGGGCTTCAATTTTGCACCGCGGGCCGAAATCTATATCATTTCGCCCTTAATACATAAATAGCTATTATTCTGTAACCGAAATCATAACCGAACTGAAAAAATAATCGATACTGAAACCTGTATAAATATAAATATTGTACTATAATTCTAGGTTAATTAATGTAATAATGATTAACTAGTTATATTTTAAAGCGCAATTTTAATTTTTAAATCACACCTTAAAATTAAAGTAACTTTACTTAAAACAACTTACAATTTTAAGACTGTATAGTACGAGAAAAGTGTCTTTTTTTTACCTAATATATCCTGCTGTGGAAACCATTTTGATATTTTTATATGAGGAGGTAGCCCTTCAATATTTTCGTTCCATTTCCATAAAATTCTTTGTTTTAACTTTGTAAATATATTCAATAAAGCATCAGTTACATATTTAGGCACTTTCGCTTTTATAGTTGTTCCAAAACTAAAATAAATTACACCATGTTCTCCTGATCCCTCTATAAACTCTTCCAATTCATCTGGTAGTTTATTCGCTTTGTTACAATTTATTCCACCAATTTGAACAACATTTGATAAAGCTGCTCTTGAATATCCCAATGCATCATGAGTGTTTGTTAATAAAAGCGACGCATTGTTGTAAATTTCTGTTAATGGTGGGGTGTCAGATGGGTACATTTTTTGACACGAGGCGCTTATTTTTGGCAGGTATGACCAATGGTAGCGAAAAGAAAATGCGAATTGAATTAACTATAAAAAAATGTGTTTATATTTACTGTTTATAGGGCACGAGAGCAGTACCGTCGACTTTGCTCAATCGTCTCATCTCATTTCACACCATTCCAGTGGCGGAAATTTAAATAAAAATCAAAATATACTCTTCCAGCGAAAACAAGTTGAATTTATACATTGAAATCCAAATTTAATGGTCAATGACATTATACTATTTTACGTATAATAAATCATTTAAAACTTACTAATAAAATTTGTTTTCGAATGTCGATCTTGTCCATCTTATCAAATATCACACCATTCTATGATTGTCTCATTTCACACCATTCCGTGATTGCCTTATTTCACACCAATCCAGGCGGAAGAGAAAAAATGGCGGAAATTTAAATCTCAACAACAATAACAAATCAACAATAACAAATATTGACATGAGAAACATGAAAAGAGCGCAATGGATAAAGATCGCAGAATGGAATGAATACAAAACCCGTCAACGACGTCGATTTATATTTCCGTCACTTTTTCTTTTTGCCTGGAATAGTGTGAACTAAGACAATCATACAATAGTGTGAAATGAGATGAGATGAGTGGGTACAGGTAGACGATGCTGCTCTCGTGTCCTATTACTTTGTATTTTACTTACGTAGTTGAGAAGTCTATTAGAAAAATAATCAATATCGTAAGTTCCAAATAAGGAAAAATCGTAAGAGAAGAAATTTGGCATTCCCATTGCTTCATACTGCCATGGAAGTGCCACACTTGGACTCAACTATAATATTTAAATATTTTATTTGAACTTTAAATAAAATGTTGGTATTTTTAAATATTTTAATGAATATTTTAAATAAACAGTCAGCACACAATATGAGCCAGTATTTGTGACAAAATACCATTTAATAAAATACGTCTTCATTTTCTTCAATTTTCAATGAAATTGTAATAAACGTGGTATGAAAAATTAGGTTCTTAGTTTTTTTTTGTTATTAGGCAAGTAATAAATATATCGTTCACAATTTAAGGGAATAGTCTACCTAGAGCAAAAGTGTGGTTCGTACTTTTCTAAAATCTAATTTTTGATACCTTTTTATAGAAATTGTTGCATTGTATGTTGTGGTTTACAGATTGGTTTAGTTTTGAGGTGGTTTTAAATGTCCAGGCGACATTTCCTGAATTAAAAATATTACAGAATTTATTTTAAATAAAACTGATTCAGCATTATGTATGTCATATAATAGGATTTTTTTTTTATTTGAGGTATTCTTGTAGAATTTTTTTTTGTTTTTCAAGTAGTAACATATATATTTTTTTTACAATTTCAAAAAGGAAGTAATTTTCTAAATACAACGATATAATATACTAATAGTCTTACAAAACAAAAATATTGAGAATAATACAAATGAAAAATTATTATATTTCAATTTCAATTTGATAAAAATAAGAATGTTTTGACAGAAACAAATAAAAATGAAAAAGGTTTATATTTATAAATATTTTGAGTAATGCACGATGTTGTCATAACATTCTTTTTTTATCAAATTTAAATTGAAATGTCCATAATTTTTCATTTGCTTCATTCTCAATATTTTTGTTATGTAAGACTATATGTGTATTATATAGTTGAATTCTGAAAATTATTTCCTTTTTGAAATTGTAGAAAAATATATATGGTCTTACTTGGAAAAGAAAACAAAATTTTCCACAAAAATACGTCAAAAAAATGTTATATAAATACACAATTTTGAAAAAAATTTGTCTAATATTTTGCACTTAGGAAATATCGCCTGGACACTTGATATCTAGACAAGACTTTTTAATCTGGACTTCCAGTCAGTCGAGTTTTGTCTTGAAATTTCTAGACAGGGCAAGATTTTAAGTCTTTTCTTGTCTAGACGGTAACACTAAGAACAAAACAGGGGCTCCAATTTTTTTTCAAAAATATAAGTTCCATATTTCCATCTCCGTTTTCAGACAAATGAGAATTGTTATAAATTCTATACAAATTACAAAAAAGGTCGTGACGTACTTTTGTCTACAGCGCCATAGTGGACATCTGTGATACCACAAAACAAAAAAAAATAATTATTTTGTTTAATAATAAGAATATAATTACCTATATGCAAAAAAAACTATCAATTTCTCTGTTGCCAACAAAAACAAAATGCGTTTAAAATATTTGAGACAAAACAGTATTATACTGCTATTTAATTATTTATACTGACCATTTATTCTGTATCACAAATTATTATAAAACCAACAAAATAAACAACAATAAAAAAAATTACCAAAACTAAAGGCGACTGTACAATATGTGCCAACGGTATTAAATGTTCAGATGAATGACTGTATGTAAAAAACAAATCATATTTCTTTCTCGACTCAACTAACTGCTTCAAATTTGAATTTATTTGCAGTATTTCTTCCATATACTGATTTGTCATTGCAAATACTTGATTATTTAAAGCAAGAAATTTATTTCTTTTCAGCTCAGTAAAAATACTTCCACTAAAAAACTTTTGGTTATTTGTGTTTTGCATATCAAGTAGGTAATACTTACAAAGAAGGAATATTTAAATGCGGTTGAATAATACGATGAAAAGTAACATTTGGGTGATGAAAGTCCTTATGAACTGCACTATACAACGTAATGTTATGATGGGGTGCTAATGTCGTTATAATAGCGTTCAAGAAGTTAACATAACTGCTAAATGGTATTAACATAACTATTAGAATATCCCCACATTTTATTGGATTTAAAAGTGCAAATAAATACAGTATTGTAATAATTTTCTGAAACAATAAACTATTAATTGAAATTTAAAGTTAAATATCACTATTACCATAATTGCAAAAATTAGAATTTTATTAGTTCACTGTTCCATTTATACTGCAATATAATAAACTAAACAGGTCTATATTTGATAACGTATCATCAATTTACAAATAACACGTGCTATTGTAAGAATACAATAAAAAATTATATGATAATGTAATGTATGAACTATTTTCTTGATAATTTGGACTATTATTATTTAAAAACACGAATGAATGCAATATTACAACAATTTTCTGACAAAATAAACAAATAGTTGAAATAAATATTATAAGTACCCTAATTGCAAAAATTTAAATATAAGTTCACAGTTACAATCTGTATTTGAATAATTATAACTAAAAAAAAACCCATATGGGACTGATGTAACACCTCCCTTTTTTATTGCAGTCGACAGTACCAAATGGGCACTTTGCTCGTAATGTTTTTATATACTTCCATTTTAAGTTCCAATCGGCCTTTTAAAAAGGACAGTTTACTTTTGGCAGAAACTTAATAAAAATTAAAAATTTAGTTGGCTTCTAATTTTTGTAGGAAACGTTTTATTTCTTGTTAATAAATTGACATTGACAATTGTCAGAATATATTTCGTGAAAAATATGTAGAAAATAAATGGAAATTCGAAGTTATGAAAGGCTGTAAAATGATCTCACTTACATAACAAGTGAAATAAGTTTAAATGAAGTGCAACAAAAAATCACATCAGATTTTTTTATATTAATTTAATAAAAGTTATTATGTAGTATTTTCTTTTTGAGAAAAGTATAGTAAATGAAAATAATATTAGTGTCGTCACTACCCCCACTTTTTGAACCAAAGAATTGTCCTCTGTGAATCGCAATAAAGTAGAGGGCGTGACGTCACAGGGATATATACTTTTGGTTTAAAAATATATTTTTTATTCGATTGCGTCAAAAACTAAAGTTTTTCGTTAAAAAACATTTAAACGAAAACTTACCGATTTATTTATTCTCATTATCTATTTATTTACAATTTAGTGAAATTTATAAAATTCCTTTAGACGCAGGATAATTCTAAATAAACACATTCAAATAAAAAAATAGTGTATGATATAAGAACGAAAACGCTATCAAACTTATATGCATCGTTCGTTAATTTTTCAATTATCCTAGAAATTGCATTTTTCGTACTTAAATAATAAATAACTTTTAGTAAACATATATTAAAAATAGTTTCTTGGAAAATACATGTCTTTTAAAAAAAAAGTTATTAATTCATAATTTTCCCATAAATTTTTTTATCAATGTTACGCAGTGTAGGTTACCGTTATCACAATTTCAGTTAAGCAATATGAGTCATTTTTGCGTAAAATATTGTAATATATAAGGCAGAAAAAATTCAAAGTATATGTTTTTATAAATATTATTATTTTTCATTTTTATTTTTATCTTTACATATAAATAAATTGAGTACAATGCAGTAAACAAAAATATAAAATACATTAATGTCTCCATAGCTTAGAATAAATAATTTCTAGTGTCCACATTAGTAAAGTTGCAAATGTTATTGAATTAATTATTAATATACATATGTCGTAATTTCCCATTGCGTCTCTTATTCCACCTAAAATTTAAAATTAGTAGTTTAAAGATAAAAACAGACAAATTTTACCAACCGCCACATACACGAATGCATTAGAATTTTAAAATTTCCATTTATTGGCTTTCCTAGTTGTTTCATAACGAAGTAGTTTTAAATAGAAAAAAAATCTATTGATAATGTTCTTGTCAAGCTTATTTATTATACTTTTAAAACCTTAACATTGGGCAAACAAATACAATTTTAATTCGGCCCTCTTAATTATTAGTAGCATTCTTTTTACACTTTAGTTGGCTCACTTATTTTGACCGTTCTTTTTGTTACAACAAAATGAAATAAAGTGAGACGACTTGTTAGTCAGTTGAAGGAGTCCTGACCTATTGTAGAAATATTAACATTTTGCAGAAGAATATGGAAATATACAACAATTAATGAGTATTAGTAAAAATATTTCATATAAATATTATTTCGTTTGTGAGCTATACGAGATTTAATTTTGTTGCGATATCCTGTGATATTATCTATCTTTAGCAATTTCATTGGTTGCTGATTTTAAAAAGACAATCGTGCGTCCGCATTTCTTAAAACTTTCGGAATTGAGACATGTATGCAGTCTGGCTGAAACGAGCAGATGAACAGCCAAACGGCGCATTCTGTTCAAAAATTCGAAGTAGTTATTACGATTGAACTAGATGGCGTTAGTGCGGTAACTGCAGATTACATGCGCCCAGTTAAAGTTTACTGAAACTTAAAATGACGTTTGTCTGAGGTTTCGGGAATCTTTAACTGGGCGAATGTAATCTGCAGTTACCGCACTAACGCCATCTAGTTCAATCGTGATAACTAAGTACTACGAATTTTGTGGACGGAATACACAGTTTGGCTGTTCATCTGTTTGTGTCTGGGCTAGCAGTGTCAAAATGTTACTGTATATTCTAGTTTTTGTCACAAAAAATAAATTTTATTTATACCTAATTTTTTCATTCATGTACATACAAGTTTGTAAATAAGCATAGTTTAGTTATACGAATATGAAAATAATATATATCAGAGATCAAAATTTACACTTTAGAAGTTGCTATCTCGCTTACCACGACATATTTTTCAGTCGCGTTTTCACTATTATGGTTGTTTCACTTTGTTCTTTCAGAAAAAAAAAATAATAAAACGGAATGGTTCAGGAACCCATTGGGTTGCTTTGCTATCAATCAACAATATTATCGTATTAAATTTAAAGTATTGTTATTTTGTTTGTAATAATATCACAATTGCAAATAATTTTGAATAATGTGTCTGTTTAATTTATTTTATAAATAAATATTTAAAATTTAAATTTATTGTAAGTTTTTTACTTTATTGTTAATAATGAAGATATAAATGATAGGGCAGTATTTTCTTAATTACATCTACTTTGAAGGACAATACATATTTTCAAAGACAGTTCTGAAGCACAACTGTCGTTCTTTTTATTTAAAATTTTTATCTTAGCTCATCTTTACTTTAAACCGAGCTGAGTTGAGACGAATAATTAAAATACTACTAATAATAATGTGTTCCTGTATCTCCTAAGCGGAGCATAGGGCAACCGAACACACCGAGCCGCAGTTCTAACTGCCGTACTGTCGATTGTTTCATTTGCCAGTGCTACTTCTATTTAAGATGTATAGATGGCAAGTCTATAGCATCCGAGTGTGATACACAAGTAGCTGTGTTTTTTATTTTACGACAAATCACACGTTGTCGGTCGCTGGGACTTGAACTGAGGATCTCAGGTTCGTATGACGTCACAGCGAGCTAAAGATGCGCGCTAGCTCGCTCAGCCATCCAGCCGACTACTAGTATCGTTAAAATTGAAAGATTTTATTACACATTCTTGTATTGCATTGTATGTAATTTTTTTCAAAAACATATTTTAGATAAATATTTATGCTCGATAAGAATAAACTAAGGTACACCTGGGAATTTCTGATCTAATTATAGATATTTAAAGTTCAAAGAAATTAACTTGACAAGTATATTTATATAATTTTTAATCTGAAATCAGAACAATAGAAAGGAAATTTATAATTTTAAGATTTTTTTAAGCAAATCTTTGAAATAGAAATATTTCTAAAAAAATTTTAAAGACGTAACAAACTTTTTTTTTGCAATTTAATTATTTTTTATTGGCGGTCGGTCTGTGGTGACAATATTTGTTTATTTTTTTACCTAAAATTGGTCCACTGATTAGGTTGATTATACCATTGGTAACCATCTGCAAACCAGACGCAGAAGCCAATTTTTCCAAAGGCACATAACTAGGAATAAGTATGGACATAAATACAGTTCTAAAACCTTTTGCTACACCAAGTCCAACTGCTACTGCTATTATAGAACCGAAAGACCCTCTTACGAAAATTAGAGCTACAAAATACAACAATTATTTCTGATTTTATATTCAATATAAAACTTTACCTGTTCTGCTAGTAATAAGCATTACTAAACTTATCATGTACATAATTTTCGGAGTAATATCGAACCAATCGGCTATAAATGGTGCACAAAATCTAAAAACTATGTCAGCTGCTGCTATTATTGACATAACTTGAGCAATTTGAATGTTTTCTAAACCGAAATCATTTAAAATAAACGGAGTCAACAACGAAAAATTTATTTCTGCACAAATAGCTAATGACATTCCAAACATTAAATTCAAATATATTGGATCTTTTAGTAAATCTAAATCGCAAAATTTAAACAGTCGAGCATATATTGTAGGCTTCTTTTTTTCTCCTGCTAAAATATTCTTTTCATCATTGACTGAAATAGATATGATATTTTTGTTTGGTTCCTTTATTTTATCATCTTCTGCGATGGATCGTAAAGAATTTAAAGATGTTACTGAAACAGCTGTAACATATTTTTCAGGTTGAGAAATACTTCTTGATAATTGTCGTTTTTTAAAACGCCCTAAAATATTTAATTTATTATAAGACATAAAATTTTATTCGAATATTTCACCTCCATCGTATATTGACGATGTAGATACTTTTCGACGTGGTAAAGGAGTATCAAATCCATATATTGAATTTGTTTCTATATCATGATCAATTGATAATGTTGATCCCATTATTGTAGTTTCTACTGGTTGTTGTTTTTCTGTTTTTCCTAAAAATATATTTAAAGATTTAAAGCAGACCTCATATCCTGAATTAGTACCGAAACCATTTTATATTTAATTTTTAATTACTAAATTATTTTTAAAAACCTCTTTTTGAAAAAATGTCATTATAATGCATTCATTATTGGTAAATCGCAAACCAATATTTCCTTGGGCACAAGTCCCATATTGTAGTAACCAAAAATATCGTTAATTTAAATTTAAATTGTTACTACACCATTTCCATTTGTATTTCAGAAGGCTTCAATTGTTTTTCATGTTAATCATTTGAAAAACAATCAATTGTAATTCAGATTAGTTCGTGTTTCTTCAGAAACCAAATATGCGAGGGCTGTTTTAAAAGTTCTAGGCCTGAGATAAAAAAAGATTTATGAATCATCAATCAGCCTTATTATCATAAAAAAATGTTTGATATTTTGCTAAACTCATTAATTTTATGTCATTCATTTTCACACTTAAACACGGCATCAAACAATAAACAAAAACAGGTTTTCACATCCATCTAGTAGAATTTCTTTATACTATCACGAAGTATACCGAATTGCGCCGAATATGCACGAACAAAGAAAACACAATATAAATAAAATGAAGATTGGTACTGTTACGCGCCAGAATGAAAAAGAATAAAGTTTTACATTTCATAATTTTTAAATGTTTTGCCGCAAAACCTTACACAACGTAAAATTACTTGTCCTTTTTTTAAATGTAATTGTGTGAAGCACACTTAAGTAACTTGCTCAAACACAGTGGCGGATCCAGAAACTTTTCTAGGGAAGAGCAAATTACTGTATTTTTTTTTTATATAATCATAAACAATAAAATATATAATAATGTGAACCACAAAATTTATTAATTAACACAAAATTAAACTTATAATCAATTTTTTTTTCGTGAATGTGAATCGGACCAAACTTTTTTCGTATCCAGCCCCTTTAAGGAGTTTAAATTTCCTTAATATAGAAAAGCTATGTTCTGCCTAAGACATACTTGCAAGTAGCGTTATTAATATTATTAACAATTTATTTACTTGTTATAAATATTGTGTCAGAACTTCATTTGCACTGACAGGAATATAAGATTCATTACTTAAAAGTTAGGTATTTGTGCTTCCACAACAATATTTCAGCAAATAGTATTTGTTCTTAACAATGAGGTCTTAAGTATTAAGTCTCTTAAGTGAACCTTTTTTTGTTTCGAACCTACAATGTATAATTTGTTACTGTATACGATGTAATTCTTTTTATTTACATTTTATGTTATATAACAGCCCTCTTATAATTCAGAATAGCCTAATCTGAATTACATTTTGATGCTTTCTTATTTACAATTGTTTATTCTGATTTATACTTGCTATTCTCTGAATGTATATCTGATTTTTTGAATAACAATTGAAAAGGTGTGGTCATGTTGGAGAATGTCGAATATTTTCGTACCATTTTGTATTAAGTTTTCCTTTAACTCATCATCCTTTTCCTTTTTCAAAGGATATAATTCCACATCAGGCAAAACTTCTTTCATATGCCACTTGAGTGGTTGTAACAAACAAGCTGCTACTAATGAATTTAAAGATGTAGCTCCTATTATTAACATAGCTCCAGTAGGTCCATATTCATTCATTAGATAACTTAGTAAAAAAGGCATAAGAATTGGACCAAGACCAGTTATAGTCATTCCATATCCTGTTGCCCTACTTCTTCTCTCCTTAAAATATGAATTAAGGGCTAGGGACACTGCAGCCATTGTCAAACCAAATCCTAAAGCTAAAAATATTTATTTTATGGTATTTTAACTTTATGTTATATTCTTACAAGTTATGATTCCGTATGAAAATAAATACCAATAAAAATTATTGGCAAATGCCGTTAAAATAACTCCAAATGATACTAAAAGTCCACCAGCTATTGCTCCTTTTCTATACCCAAATTTTTTAAGTATAGATCCATTCACTAAACCCATCAGCATACCAAAAGCAGAGTTTGTGTTTATAATAAAAGCTGAATCTTTCATATTTAGGCCTATGTCACTAAATGTTTCTTTAAATACTAGGCCAAAACTCTGCATTATTGGTATTACCATAATCTGCAAATATAATAATTAATAAAAAGGAAAATTCGTCTGTGTACTTATTACAAAACTTGACTTAATTTAAAAATATTGGTCAACTTGTTGATATACTAGTTCAGCTCTAGTTTTGATAAAATTTGGCAAAAGTAAATAGCAAATATATGGAAAAAATAATAAAAAATAGCGGTCAGACTTGACTGATCTTAGGTTAGGTTAGGTTAGGTTGAGTTACGTTAGGTTCGATTACATTGGGTTAGGTTAGATTAGGTTAGGTTGAGTTAGGTTAGATTAGGTTGGTTTAGGTTAGGTTGAGTTAGAATAGGATAGGTTAGGTTAGATGTGAGTATGTGTGTGTGTTTAATAACAAAATAAAAATAAATGCAATTTTAAGGCCAATATAGTATGACTACCATTTTTTATTATTTTTTCCCAAATTTGTCGGCTGACTTCAGGTTAGGTTAGGTTCGATTAGATTGGGCAAGGTTAGATTAGGTTGAGTTTGGTTAGGATAGATTAATTTGGGTTAGGTTGAGTTAGGATAGGTTAGGTTAGGTGTGTGTTTGTGTATTAAATAGCTTAAAAAAACAAATAAATGCAATTTCAAGTCTAATATAGTCTGACTGCCATTTTTTTTATTATTTTCCAAGTATTTGCCCATATTTCATCAAAGCTGGAGGTAAACCAGTCCATCGACAAGTTAAAAAAATATTTTCTGTCAAAAACAATCTCTACAAAAAATGAAATTGTCGAAAGTATATTTTAAAATCAAATATATTATGCCAATAATTTTAATAAAATTTGAAAGGACTATTTATTAAAAAGACTTAAAATAAAGAATCATGTAAGAGTGAGATTTCATTTTTTGTCTGTAAAAAAGTTCTAACTAACCAGTAACAAGCAGTGCTGTAATCTTAAAAAAAATAATAAGTAAACAAATACGTACATTACTTAACGCATATGCGAAACAAATAACCCATCCCCACCCACCATCGGGGGGTACAAGTTTTCTTTGTAATTTACTTCTGTCCATTGTTGTATTTCGAATTACATTTCGTACATCTAAAACTGTTGATAAAAAATGAGTAATATTTAAATGACACAAACACACCAAATTAAAAAGATAAAAAAATTTATCATTCAATAAAATTGGTATATAAATTAGAACAAAACTGTTGACAAAATGCAACTTTAATTGATTTTAAACAAAAATTTCATATCAATACTTTGATAAAAATCTCCGGTAGAAAGATAAGCCAATATAATTATTCGATTAAGTAATATTTCATAAAAAGTTATTACTATTATCAGTGTTTTTACATTTTAGTGCCAGATTGATACAAAATAATTTTTATATGACTTACCTTATTAAAAAAATGCACTACTATTAAATTTGTGAACCGTCACTTCGACATCACTTTTAGAAATACTGTGACACACTATTACATTTTACAATACATGTGATTTGATAATCGCGAATATCATCAAATAAAAAACAGATAAAAAGATAAGTGAATCGACAGTATATTAATCTTATCGCACTTTATTACCATTAAAAGTTCATTATATAAAATATATAATATTTATTAACTTTATATTACAAAAATATCCTTATTAGTTATCCATCACGTTCACACAGGTTGCAATACATAATTCTCCTTGAAGGGTTTTCTTTTGCAATTTCTGTAAATTAAAAATCATTATTCTTATTCTTATTTTTTTATGACATGAAATTACTTTTGCAAACATTTGCTTCATGAACCGATTCTGTCGTTTTTGGGCTGTAACTTTATTCAAATGTATTTTACTTTGTACTTCTGGAAGCTTATTGTACTTTTTAGCAGTCAATTCCTTCATTTGGTAACACGTGAAAATGGTTTTTGTTTCTACAAATTATTAATTGTAATATTTGTTTATTTTTGTACAAAAGTCTTACTTTTTCCTGTTCTGGACGAGAGATCAGATATCATACTCTTTCTCCAATCTGCAGCTTTTACAAAGTCTGGCCGATTTGACATTAAATAATCCTAGAAATATTATTTGTTTACTTATTTTATGAAGCGTGCAAGATTTTAAAAGGCATTGAAATATGTTTAAATTGTAAAGCGAGATTAAAGCATTTTTAAAGATTAAATAGTATACATTTTTCTCTGTAAATAGAAATAGAGCAGTTAGTTGTATTAGTAAATTAGAAGAAAATAAAAAGCAATAAATGTATCTTTGTATACATCCATCTTGACTCGCAACATAGAATTACAAAATTAATGCCTTCTTCGTTTTTTATCTATTCACAATATGAATTTTGCTGTTTGCAAAGAAATAAAATAAAAATTGATTAAGTAATTTTAATTTATATTTCAAAGTTAATGAGGACATAAAAGTTTTATAAAATATGCAGATTAAGGTAACGAAATAAATTAATATTTTTATATGAATATTTTTTTTTAGAATTTTTCCTTTTAATTCATTATAATTCAGTATAATTTTCAGGATATAATTAAGAAAAAAAACTGTAGTACTAAGAAAAATAAAATGATAAGTGGTATGGTTTCATGATACTTTGCTTCAAATTGTAAAATTAAAATTGATTCAATGCCAGAAATGGTTGAAATAAATATAAAAATAATATTTTATTAATTGGTGTAAAAATATACAGGTGTTCCATTCAAAATAAAAAAGTAAACAGTTGTAATATTTACGACAATTTAAATAGTAACCTTATCTGAACAATTTTCTGTATGTATAACTTTCAAGAATAAAGCCAATTTTAGTTTTAACGCATATAAATATCGGTAAGAAATATTTTAAATTCCATATGTTGCGAGTCGAAAGCTATCAACGAAAAAATTTGAAAACAATATTTTTCTTACTTGTAAAGTGCAAGTTCTTCGCCCATCTTCAGATTGGTTAGTGGTTGCAGTTTTGGGAACTTTAACTGTAACACTGTCCAAAACTCTTTGGCTTTTTGGTATTTCCATTTTACTATCCTCCTCAAATGTTAAATAATACGCGACAGGTTTCTGCAACCTTCTCGGTTTTCTGTGCCGAATTTTAGGTTTTTCTTTACTGTGAATATATCCTGGAATTCTGTCTTGTTCATCCACTTCGAAAATGTTACTAAGAGAGTAAAAGTTTTGGCTGTTTTGATAGAATATTTCCATATTTCTTCTTCTATCGCTTTCGTAGTCTGAATCCAAAGTGTAAGTCATACTACTTCGTCTGTATCCTCTTAATCTGCACTGGGTGCCCATGTCTGATTTTTTAGCGACTACGTCTTCTGTTTTATTTGTGGATTTTGGGGAATCTTTCTTTGATTTGTAACTGTGAGAATTGAAACTATTACAGTGGTATTCATAAGAGTTGTGGTCTTTATTTTCATCGTTTTGTTTATGTTTGCAACAGTTACAATGGCAGTGTTCCGATAAAAGATTTTTAATTTGTTTGCTACTTAAAAACTTTGAGATCTTCAAAGCCATTTCTATTTCTTTGTTCTTTGAAGGTTTAGAAGTAGTTGAACCAAATTCTTGTTTATAACGACTCTCTATGTCCGATAAAGAGCTGTTTATATTATTAGTAGATATAGTCAAATTAGATTTATTGTCAGCATTTCTAATTTTTACGTCTTCCACGGAAGTTACGCTACTTGTGTCTGTTTTTTGAAGGAGATCTTTTAGTCGGTGAAGATAAGAAATTTCGTTGTTAATCCAAGATAATTGCCGTTTTCTTTCATTTTTTGAATGTTGAATCAAGTAGGAAGACTTTTTTTCGTCATTTGTATTTGCACTTCCTGTGGAGGAATTAATTTTTTTGCGAGCTTCAAATAATTTTTCGGAAAGTGTTTCACCTTCTTTCCAACTTTTGGTAATTTCTGAATCTGATTTATTTTTATGTTTCTTTTTAGTTTCCTCAGTTAATCTATTAGTTTTAACGAGAATTTCTTCCAATTTTTCGGCTATTTTTTGAGGTCGGACTTTAGATTTTTTGGGGATTGGATCGCACTGAACTGCGCAGCTAACTTTTTCAACTTTTTCTGGACTTTTAACGGTTTTTACTTTAATTTGTGGTTCAATAGGTGATTCGCTTTTTTTGGACGTTAAACTAGTACTGCTGTTACTTGTACTACTGTCTCCGATGTACTTTGATGAAATAATTTTGTTAACTATTTTTCGGGCGTAGAATTTTTTTGTGTCTGGTGTATAATTTTCGGAGGATATAAATCTTTGAAGAAGATTTAAACTTTTATCAATATCTGTTATCAAACTTTGGGATTGTTGAGTGGCTATCATTTTGGCTAAAGGACTAGTTAATGACGAATCATCACTGTTTTTGGATGATTTGGTTGAGGTAGAAGTAGATTTTTGTGATGATTGACTTTTTAAAGCAGATTTTATTGATGACCTGGTAGAACCAGGAATATATTGAAAGCTACTGCTTTTAGATAAAGAACTACCAGAAGACATACTTGATTTTTCAGGCACTAATTTTAATAATATTTCGTCTGAATTAGAACTAATATTATCGGTTTGAACGGATTTCGAAGTACTTTCAATAACAGAAGTTTGCAAACATTCATCCTTACTTTTAGTTTCCTTAAGTTCAATCTTCTCAGCAATTTTCGCCTCAATAGGAGTTGAATGTCGAAATTCTTTATTCACAGACTGTGCACTAGTACACGGAGAATTTAAGTTGTCTGTTACGTCAGTCATAACTGTCACTTTCTTTGATATCTCGTCACCTTGTGTCTCGTCGGATTTGTTTATTTGTGATATCGACAAATCCATGTTTAGCGACGGAAAGGATTTGCTTCTGCGCGCCTTTTTGAATGAATTGTAAGCGTTATAACCTATATCTGCACCGCTGTCCCACTCAAGTTTTTTCGTAGATGCCAAACTACTTGTAGGAGAAGGAATTCGAGAAAGATTTGGCTCACTTAAATGACAATCTTCGGAAGTATTGTTGCCAATAGATATAAATTCGCTTTTATCTATAATAATAATATTATTTAGCCGTTTAAAATACAAATTTTGTATTAAAATCAATAAATTATTATATATTTACCTAAATTAACATCTTGGTTAGTGTCATCACCGAAATAATACTCTGGTAAACGAGTTTTTGTAAACATTTTTCATGTTCGTTTTTTAAACAAACGGTTGACAGTTACACACGTTGTCGGTAAAATAGAATACGTTATTTTAGTACTAATACTTTCACTTGTTTACAGTTTACTGTATTAGAAATGTAATATAGAACTCTATAATACAGTTACGTTTTGTACTTTAGTTCCGCTATTGTTTCAGAGATGTCGCTACTAGGACTGAATTACGAACAAAATTTTACATGTACTGTTTTATTAAAAATATAGTTCAATTATATTAAAAACACATTATAAACTGTAGATATCTCGCTATCTGACAGCCACACCAATAAAATGCAATTAAAACTTATCACTAAAGAAGTACTTTGAGTACTTGAATTCCATTATTACTATCCTTCAATAATATATAAAATCAATGGTTCTAGTAGAGACATACATGATGAATATTTATGACAGGAGAAATCAAACAATTGTTTAAAATTATATCAATTTTCAATTAAACTATTTCAATACTTCTTTGGTAAATATTTTTAAAATGATATCAGAAACCGACGAAGACAATAAAGTGACAGATTTTATTAAACTGTAACCCTTTATTTTACCAAAAAAAAATTGCTGGATGCAAAAGAATTTTGCATTCTGTATACAAAAAACAATAATTTCCTATTGTGATAGTTCTCATGACAGTTTTCGAGCACTAAAATGACAGATTTTATTAAATTGTGACCACATTGTAACCCTTTATTTCGTATGATGATAGTTGTCATGTAAATATTAACTTCTCATGACAGTTTTCGAAAAAGTTTTTTCTGTTTTTTCCAATGACAACTATTTTTTATGATTATTTTACATTTTAGACATGGATGACAGTGTGTCAAAATTCTAAGTATCATTTTGTCATTTCATTTAGGTAAAGTTAAAAAATTGTATTAATAAAATATTTATTGTTCTTATTTTATAGTCATCAATCACATATTTCAACAAAATGGATAATAAAAATAATTTGAATGAAAAACCTTGTGGCCAAGCTTGTAATAGAAATGACGACACCGATTCCGATCAAACTTTTTATGATCTGGAGGAAACGAATATGTCTAATTGGCAAACTTTACCGGGCCTTCCAAATGCAAACATGGATGAAGAAAATATGTGCAGCACGAATGCATCTCAACGAGATTGGCAAACTGTACAAGGCCTTCCAAATGAAAACATGAATGCATCTTACCGTGATTGGCAAACTTTACAAGGCTTTCCAAATGAAAATATAGATCAAGATTTTTTGTGCAGCATGAATGCAACATGTAACACATCTTATAACGCTGATGATAACATATATAGTAGTAGTAGACAACCTATAAGTCCAGTACCAATACGACCTGACTTAACTTACAACAATGAATTATCAAGAAACGCAAATTTTGCAACGAGTCAATCAATGCATCAAACATACTCTAGAAATTTGCCCAGTCCAATTCCACCTCATTTTAGTTATCCTGGAAGTCAATATAATTCAAGCATGCAATATCAACAAAGTCCTGAAAGATTAGTCAATAGAAGATGCGACATTGCTCCTTCAAATATTCAAGCACAGAACTCCAAGCAGTCTTGTTCTTGTATGTCCCAAAAAAGTAGAATTCCTCAAAAGTCCAGTCAAATTAAATGCACCGAATCAAACCAAAAAACTAGCTGCTGTTCCTCCATGCCTTCTTGTTGCCACTCCGAAAGAAAAAGTCCTGGAAATCAACCAACTAACGAAGCTTTTAAATCAATAAAAGCCAATGAAGAAAAGCTCATGGAAGCAAGACAAGATAGCATCAACATGCTAAGTGTAGCCATCTCGACTGTCATGCTCCTAGCGGTGGATTTACCAAACATACCTCCCAAATTTTTATACTGGACTGACAGATACTTAAGTTGTATAAAAAATCTGCAAGGACAAACTCCAGTAAATATAAAAAAAATATTAAAAATGATTCACAATATTCCTCCAAGCGACGAAATTTTTCCTACTCCTAAAAAAAGTTCGAAATCTATTACTTTCTCATTAAATGATACTTATGATTCTTGTGCTTGTCCACAAAATCGTTCACAAATTAAAAATACAGTTTCTCAAAATACAAATACCGAAAATACAAACCCCGAAAATACAAATTAATACATATTTATCATTTAAATACATTATATGTACTTGTAACATTGTCGTAATATTTTTTGTATATTTAAAATATATTTATTATTTAAAAATGTTCTTAATTCTATATTTGATTTTTGATTATAAGTTTTTTTGTGTGCTTTATTCCTATTAATTTTCAAATTCTATATTACACACATATTTTTTATGTGGTAAAAAATTCAATAGTAAATAGCACAATAGTTCAAAGAGAAACAGTAAAGAACAAAGGCGTATGACAAATCACTGTCTAGTTGGGGACTCGACGTCACAAGCTAACATTTTTTTTAAATTTAAACAACTCGTATTTATTTTTATATATTGAACAATTTATAGAAAAAAAACATTATAATTTATTTATCCTTTTATCAACCTTTTCTAATTTTCAATATAAATTTCTAATTTTCTCTTGAAAAACTTCAATTTATAATAATAATAAATTTATAAAAAATGTGGAAATCAGTTTTGTCGCGTTTTACATTACTTGAATAAAAATAAGATAAAATATATACTCACTATTTGAAGAACTTTGGAACTTGATTTGAATAAAAGTTGAGATGTTCGTTAAATCTGAAAATATATGGAATTTATTAATAAAATTTTTTTACGAGTTATTTATTTAAGAAATTATTTTACTCAACATTTAAATGACTAGAAAAAAAATATGAAAATATCTCAAGTTGAAACATTGAAATATTATTCAACTTTTTTGAATTTACTCCTATGAGTATATAAGTACTCAAAAGAATTAACAAAATTGTATTAGACCCATTTTTTGGTTATATCTCAAAAATGGGTAGAAATAAGGCCGAAAAGATTTGCATTCGATACTAAGGGCAAAATTATTTTAAATTTCTAAATTAGTAAATCGTTCATAAACCACCACATTTGTTTTGAATATGTTTACATTTTAAAATCTGAATCATAAATTGAAAATTCGTAAATTAAATTCATCATAAACCAGCCTTTACGTTTCAGTTTCAGATTCAGGTATGTAAATCCATAACCTATATACTTTAAATTGCGTATAATAATTCGCGTTGAATGTGTCCGAATCGTGTTACATATCTGCATGATTCATCAAAATAACCTAAATGTATCTCCCTTCCAAAAAGTAAAAATCGCCTGTCCTGTACATATGCGAGTAAACACCTTTCGACTACAATAATTGGGACAGATGTTTGGTGCAGTTGGAAAGAGTTGAGTTGGCACAGCGCGAGGAGGGTGCACACCCACGCACACCGGTTGATCGGCCAATCAGCGAGCAGAGATTCCGATAGGGTACAGCATATGTCACTGGAGAAATGGGCAGGGACACTGGATAATCAAGTCATTATGCAAAACTCTCAAAAGCTGGTGATATGCTTTACGTGCGGTTGTCATAACATACCTTTACTCTACGAGTACACCCTAGGTCTAGTACCAGCTTGAATTTTTAATACTATTATGTACTACTTTCGTATGGCACAATATTACGCATTACGTGCGTTTGTCATAACATATACCTTTACTTTACTTGTATACCCTATGCCTAAATAGTACCAGCATTGATTTTAATACTATTATCACAGATCTTACTAGTTAGATCTGTGCTAGTATGTATTGCTTTCGTATGGCATAATATGCCTAGGTGGAATTGGGCTTCATGTAACTAATATCACTGTAGAAATGGGTAATCAAGTCATTATGCAAAACTCTCAAAAGCTGTTGATATGCTTTACGTGCGTTTGTCATAACATACCTTTACTCTACGAGTACACCCTAGGTCTAAACAGTACCAGAATTGAATTTTTAATACTATTATGTACTGGCTTCGTATGGCACAATATTTCTATGTGGAACTGGGCTTCATGTAATTAAAGCCCATGTGATACTATCATGTATGTAAGAAAGAAGAAGTGATTTGTAAATGATGAAATTTTTGCGTCATTTTCAACCATCCCTCAGACCAAGACTGCAATTAACTTCATTTTCTTGTTTGACTTTTATTTTTTTCTACACATTATTATTAAAAGGGCAAATGTAATAAAAAAAAGGTAGACAAGAGATGAATTTTGGCTCTCATAGATGTTTAGGTATAACGTATACCTTAAGGCCGTTTAAAAGTAGTCTATAAATTGTACAAGATCTTGCACTATTTTTGATACAATTTAAATTGGCTAGTATCAAACAGAAAGTTGGTTGAAATATTGTATACGATTGTAAATATGTTGAAAAAACAGAACACGGTCTGTTATTCATACAATTTGTCAGTCAACTTGGCCACAGAATAGTTACATACAGAAGCGACACTCCGTGTCGGCACCTTTCATGTTCCCCTATACAGTTCTATGACCTTGAAGCATTGTGTAGACCTTTAAATTTGTGCTCTTCCCCTATCTCTCTCTAAGATGTGAGGAAACTTTCCGATTTTAAACAATGAGCTCTTTAAATTTGTGCACATTCTCCATCTCTCTTTAATTTTCGTTTCTCCGTCTTTCTAACGCTTCTGTATAAAGTATAAACCTATTCTGTGACTTGGCTGTAAGCATCCGCATTTATGAATTTTGTGATCTCACGCGTTTTGAACGTTTATTTGTTTTTTTTTTGTGTGTAGTGTTTGGTGTAGCAGTAGCATTAATATTTAGTAAAAAAAATACAAAAATTTCGACTGTCATTATCAACCAATATGTTGTTCTTAAGTAAGATGTGTATGTGTATTTTATCTCAGTTGAAATGTTGCTACTGCTACTCCAGAATTTTTTTTTCTATTAAATTAGAATATAATTTCACACTGCTAAATTCTAGTTTATTAGATTTTTATAAAATGAATTATACAGAAGTTTGATAAAATTTGATATGACACATATTAATTTCATTTTCTCGCGTGTATTATTTCAAACATAACACACTTGGAATAACAAATATTTATATTATTCATGCTTGTTCTCATGCAAGAAAGTATGTCTGAAAATATGTATCCCTAATGAGTAATCTTTTCATTCACAGAGTGTTATTTGTATAATAGTACGTGGGATTCGAATCCGTTTCTCGCTCGAAAAGCGTGCCTGTTGCCCATTGCCTACGCCGTATAATTTTGCAAAACAACAAAAGCTTGCGTGTGTACATTTTAAAATATTAGTGTGCCTAGCCGGCCAATTATAAAATGTGTAAAAGCTAGCTACCAACTCTCCACCTATAATTATCTATGGAAGAAAAAATATGATCCGGTTGATTTTTAGGGAGCACGAATCCTTCGCAAATATTTTATAAATTTATTGCATCCTTCCGACACTGTAATTACACACAAAATAAAATAAATCACTTTAATTTTAATTAATGATCTAGTAGCAAATGAAAGTGAGGTTATGATTTATTTTTTTGTTCACACAACAAGCGAAAATTCTAAGACACAGACACTACCATTATACTTCTTAATTGTTGGGTAGTCTTTTTATCTGTCTACAGATGTATTACATTCCCTAAGAAAACTACGAAAATTAAAGAAAATATTTCAAATTAAGAATTATAGCCTATAGAGTTATTTGTCAAATTAGAGGGGAAGGCGTACTTTTTTACTACTCCTTTCGTGGGAGACACAACATTTTTTTGCGACATGTTTCAACAAAAGATTCATTCGGACGAAAAGCCATAACAAAATGATAAGCTAGAGAAATAGGTTATGCAACGTTTAGCAATATAATTGTTACAGTATTGCTAATATGTTAATTCAAGTTCAAGTTGTCAAATTGCGAACAAGACAAAATTGCTATAATTAAAAAAAATCATTATTAAATAAGAATTTTTAATATAATAACTAATTTTTCCAATATTTACATTTTCCTTTCTAGAGAGGGATAACGATCTATTGCTTAAAACCTTTATGTTGCCTAGCAACGGCTACTTTTCACGCTCTTTTAGCACATTTATAAATGGTTTTATTTACTTTTGAAATTAATTTTTATTAATATTTCGGTTGTAGTAAATATGTTGTATGCAACACATGTAATATGTTTTTTATTTCGTGCTATAATTTCCGCCTCATACTTTAAACAGCACTCGATTAAAAAACACTTAATTTACACACTATTTGCATAAATAACTATTTTTTACTTTTGTTTAGTATTATTTCATTCGTGAAATAATAGGATCACTGTTTATTCAAAATAGAAAGTAGACATATACAGAATCATTAACAGTTACAAATGTAGAAAATTAAAAAACTCGAATGTCAACATTATTTATATACGTTATCTGTTAATAACCAACAATTTTGTTATAGTAATTTAAAAATGCAGAAAATTAAAGTCATTGGTATTCTCTTTTTTATTTTATAAATGTCATCAAAATGTCAAAAATTCTTAATTTCAAAATTTTTTGTATTTATTCACAAAGACCAGAAAAATATTGTACGAACCACGTAAGGAAACTATATGGTTATTTAACTTTTGCTCTTACAAACACACAATTTTTGTATTGCTTCCTTACTTATTACAGAAAAGCTATTTCCATCGACCTGTACATAAAATTAAATTTTATGTACTAGTTCTCTCAGCTAGAAAACTCAGACTTAACTACAAGAAGCACATTTTTGCCCTTGATACATAAATAGCTCTTACAAAATACTTTGGGTAAAGTAGTCAGTTGAAATGAATTACAATTTCGCAAATATTCAATATGATTGACTCCGAATTAAAATTTAAATAAAATACTATCTGATCGGGATTATCTGATGGAGTACGTTTTTATTGTATGCAATTCGGAATTCAGATTCGAAATTCGAAACTGCGGTTCCCAGATCTTGACATGCAAATCTGATTGTCGAATGTTTCATTGAAGTCCCGGCCGTCTAGGATACGAAAGTAAACGCGTGCGATGACAACATGACAAAAACAAAGACGCAGTTGACTGCGTATGCATATGTGAAAGCATTGTCTTACGTCCGGCCACATTTTACCTAAAACCGATAATAGATTAACAACCTGCATCGACCGTACGTCTTGCGGACGCTTCGTGGCTGATTCCAATCTCGACCGATGCTTTGCGACCGCAGAATTTCTCTTTACATAACTTATTATTAATGGGCCAGCCACCACATTCAAATTTAACCAATTTTTAAATTATTTACAATAATTTTCTACTCTGATTTCTTAAAAGCTACAGTCCATTCCTTAGATGAGGTATAACATAGAGATATGGCACACTCCTATAGCTACGTACTACTGAGCAAGCAAAACATGTATGGTCGAGAACCACCTAACGCCAGCTGAGTAGTGCACACTTACAGTTAGACGAACGAAATATTGGTCATAGTGTTAGTCACCTATCCACATTATTTGTTTGGTTGAGTTTTTCATATAACTACTCCACTGGTCCACTGTTCTCAAACAAGGGGTTGCAAGCGATTTTAAACCTTAGATCTTTCGACAATATATTTGGGCAATGCCATATCTCTATGTTATACCTCATCTAAGGTCCATTCATATTAAAGATTGTCGAACAAGATTGACAAACTAGTGTTAGTTTAAATCAGCGATTCTCAAAGTGGGTGCCACGGCTTAATCACAGAATAGTTATATACAGAAGCGACACTCCGTGTCGGCACCTTTCATTTTCCCTTTTTCAGTTCTATGACCTTTAAATTTATGCTCTTCCCCTATCTCTCTCTAAGATGTGGGGGAACTTTCCGATTTTAAACAATGAGCCTTTTAAATTTGTGCACATTCTCCCTCTATCTCTAATTTTCGTTTCTCTGTCTTACTGTCGCTTCAGTATAAACCTTTTCTGTGGCTTAATGTTAAATTTAGCATCGTATGTGTTTTGATAACTCTTGGTTCTGATGATCTGAGAATTTGAACCTTCTTCTTATCGTCCGATAAAATTAGAACTTTTAAAGACAGGATAGAATTTTGGAAAATGGAGACAAGCTGGAAACGATCACAAGAACATCGAAAGCAAAAAAAAACATAATTAAATTGATTTATTGAACACTTCTTAATACTTCCAACACAGGTTTGCTATTTTCCAGATATATCCACTAATAGTTTTGACTGGATACGAAATTCGTTCCTGGAATTATTATCCAACATATAATCCTATTAAATTACAATTTAACTATAAAAAAGAAATAAATTCTCAATGATCGTATGTTGCGAATGAAATATTTAGAATTTTCATTAGAATCCTTTTGGACATTTATTCAGAATGATAATCCTTTAAGTTTTATTTAAATATTCTACCTATTACTTATGAATGTGACCTAAGATTTCCTATGCTTGTTAATATCAAAACAGAAAACCAAAATAGAAAATACACACAAGTATAAAAGACGTATTTTAATTACATCTAGCTCATGTATCATTTATTTTTTTTGAATTAAAAATTATAGTCTATTTGATATAACAGCCCTCCGCTATGCGTCGGTCTTCAAATTTCGTCCTCAGGCGTAAAACTTCTCTTTCGGCGCTCTGTACGTAAATAACTATAACATTTACTAAACTAACTAAATAGTAAGTAAACAGATAATAATTAGACATAGCAACCAGAAAAAGTATTATGTTTTTGGTTTGTAGATGATTATTTTGAACGTACGCGAATTTTATAATTTCAAATTACATTATAAAATGATATAATAATTATGATTATTGCTTTTCTGCATTCAAAAAAATGTGTTCCGGTAAGATATTGTTTAACTGAACTCTTGTAAAACAAAATTACGAAACTATTTTAAAAATTTCCGGATTATGACACAGGCATAATAAAAAAGAGCGAGTGACACATAAGAATCATTAAAGGCTTATCCACTAGTATCATAATACACTATTTTTTAAATTCCAAAATGACTGTTCGAACGAGCGTATATTGAAGTAGTATCGATTTTATATATGATGCAGTTGCTACCCAATTTAAAAGTTAATTAATAAAATTGAAAAAGAATTTATGATTAACTGTCAATTATTTTTCAGTAAAATATTATCAACGAAATGTAATCCGTTTCGCAATACGATGATACTCGTGATCCAGATGAGAGATAATTTTATAATTAATTATTGAGACTAATTAATATATATCTCGTGCACTTCGTCCAAGATAATTAGTACATCAAAGTATGCAAAGCTGAAAATAATACCACGTTTGGTTAATTTCACAAAATAATGAAGTCCACAGAGTGGGATGGTCAGTATTTAATTTTTTCTTAAACAAACTTTTCTCAAAACGCGGCCATTAATAACAATAATTAAACTTCAATTACCAGTGAGCATCCTTAACACTTAAGTCGTTCTTGCATAACATTCGCAAATAATAAATGAACACAATTTCACTGTACACACATTCATTTGACAGCAGCGGTCGCTACAGCATCCAGCAAATTGCATAACAAATTGAGAACGTAATTATTTTATTAAGCAAGCAACGCCGTAGGGATGAATTTATATGAACCTAACCTAACTTCTTCTTCATCCATCAACAGCTCCAGTGGACGTAATGCGAATCAGTTTAAAGTTTAAACGTGTACTGTTAAATATCCATGTTTAAGGAAACAGGCCACATTTAAACGTCTTTTAATAAAAAGAGGTTTCGAAAATATCACCTGCGGTTGCTTATATGATGAGCGCTTCTCATAAAATTTGCTTTTCATTTAGTTAGTCCGTGGCCCAGAGCGATTGCAGAAAGTTTGGAGATTTAAATGCATGCATTTCGCCGGGTATTTGGGTATTAACGGAAAATGGAATTGTAATTTTTTGGAATGTTAATCGAAAAGTGATGGGTACAGAGCATTTTACATATCCGGTGTTGATATTAAGCCGTCTCATGAATTACAAATGTATCATTTATTACATCATTATTCATCATTAATGATACATTGGGCGATATTGATTAATCGATTATTTAAATATCCCGTGCGATTTGAATTTTCTTAATATTATTAATATTATGCTTTAGGGGTTTTGATCCTTTTCCATTTTATTTTGTCGTTAAAGATAATACCCAACTTATATTACTTTGCTTGCAAAATAAAACACAATTTGAATAAAATAATAACAAAGTGTATACATTACAGTTATATTGTTGTGTCTTATAATAATAGCACATTGTGCAATAAGTGCAGAAAATGTATTTATATTGCTAGAATCACATGAAGAATTAATAAGCGATTCTACATAGGGCCTTTTTAACAAATTTGTATTATGTATAATACATTAGCTTAGGTCCATATTATTAATAGCAATACAAATTTTATTTTTAATAATATAAAATTTATTCTATATAAATAATAATCATAAATAATCATTCATCGTTAAAATTTAGCTTATGAACCATCTCTTCGAAAGGTAAATATCGGCTAAAAGAAAAAAATGTGCTATAGATTTAATTATTTAAGAAAGCGGTCATATATGTGTGAATTAAATTCTATTGATTTAGCATGGGAAGAGATGAAAAGGTATATCCGGGAATACAATCTTTCTTCTTCCCTAACACTTTGTAAAACATACGACATCATTAGATCACTATTGGAAAATTGATGGGCACATAGAAGAAGTAATAGATTCTTTCGTAATAAATGTTGACGACAATTCTACTGCCGATTCGAAGTGAGGATGAGGCACTGAACTATACTCTTTCTTCTAGAGTATAGTTCAGTGGAATGAGGACGATGTTTTTGCAAATATAAATTTATAATATGTTTTATATAAATTAATACATTTTTTTTAAAATGATGATGACGATGTTTTTACTCTCAAAATTACAATAGTTGCGTTAATACGCACTAGACTTGAATCCGCTTGATTTTTATTTTTGGGGTCATTTAAAGAGCTTAGTTAGTTTATTCCACGCCCATTAATAACGTAGAGAATTTGCAACAAAGAATCATGGACTGTTGCAATAGTATAATACTAAATCCAATAATATTCGAACGTGTTTGACAATCCATGAGAAGACGTCTAGAATGTTGCATGCAAGTTCAAGGAGGATATTTCGAACAACTATTGTAATTTTCAGAGTAAAAAACATTACTAAAAATAAAATTAAAAATTTAAACAAAAGAGTGTTTTATTCCGAAATGGTTCGTTTCCGGACATGGGTATATTAGGATTATTTTCTTGTTTTGGTTTGATTAAAATATATTTTCCAAATTTGGTCCCCAATTTTTCGAACACTTTGTATATTTCCATTTTAGTTTTAAATGTACCCCTTTAACAAATGATTCTAAGCAAGGAACGATATTTAGAGACTTTTCGTTTGTACTGGTCCAAAGTAGGAAGACATTTCCTTAGGGTTTGCATATGCGGCTGGGATCATTAATTACTGAAGTGAAAAGTAAAAAAGCGGTTTCGGTTGTGCGCGAGTCGGGCAGGTGGCCCACCGCCGGCCGCCCATTGGCTGCCCGCACGAGCCGAGGCCCGCGCCCCGCGAAAACAAATTATTTTTTATGGGTTATTAATCGTACGTGGACCGAATTCAAGGAACAAAACTCGGGACGTAATTGAAAGTTGTTACACGTGATGGATTCAACAAACTACCGCACTTATACCTACTACACTCTAATAAAAACTATAGTCTACTGTACTACTGTTCTTATTGTGTACCAACTGTTTGTCATTATGGAAAAGAGTGTTGAAAGTGTATCATGAAATCAAAAGTTGTAATTTGAGAAGAGGTCGCGATCAAACCAGAGTTTGATAAATGCAAGTTCAAAATTAAAATTTTAGAATAATTATTTGTGACACAACATTTCTAGATGGAACAGGGCCTCAAGAACGTAAGGTACTTGTTTAGTGACAAGTTTTACTTGAATTTGAGTGGTGTTGATTGTTATCATTGAAGTTTTTGAAGAAAATAGATTTTAATAAATCTGTCGATATTTATAGTCTTCCGAAAAGTGTTGCATTGATTTCAATCATTTGATCGAAATCAGTGATTTAGTTCAGATTTATTTTTTTTAAATCATTGATTTTAACCAATTGTTTTCAATTGCTATTTAACATTTCAGATTTACGAAAATTGAGGGGAAAAGCATGTTATACTAGGTATTTTACATTATCACGATATGCCGCTGTATAGCTACGCTTCCTTTTAACTTATAGTCTACAATAATAAACTACGAGATGAAAATATATTTTAGATTTTGTAATTAATATTGCACCACTTGTTTGTCTATTTCATGTGAAATAAAGGTAAATAATAATGGATATCTAGATAAGTAGTGAAAAAAAATATTATATAGTGCATTTTTTTATAAACCTGAATTGTTTTAATTATCCTGTAAACAAAATCTAGAAAAAATATTCCAGGGATAAGCCAATGAAAAAAGGAATTGATTTAAACTCTTTGATATTATTTCCATCATTGGCCGTCAGGATATTAATGATTAAATATTCGATGTCACTTATCTGTCGTGATAATCTTGGATTTAATGCACTTGTTAAATTGCTCGAGCTTGCTCATTATCTGACGCATGCAAATTTTAATGATTATTACGTTCAAGTCGCAAAAAATAAACAAATGTTTAATTGCTCTGATTTTCATATCCGCTATTGATTGCCACGAGACATCTTTAATTAAATTTCGGCTTGAATAAATCAATATATTTAAATTACGGAACTTTTAACCAAGTAAATTTGTTTACGAATTGAGTACCTCATTTGCAACAAGAATTTGCGGTCAGTAAAAAAACACTTAAGAGGCATGTTTTCGCCAATTTCGAACTATAATTTTCGTTCGTATATCAAACCACCTTTTTAAAACGTTCATATGTATTGCAAACAATGTTGTTTGGATATATTTTTAATATTCTTATTATTATTATTATTATTATTATTCGTGAGATTATTTTAACGTCAAAATTGACATTTCATTAACAGCAATTTATCCAACGAAATGGAAATGTGATATTTAAAAAAAATATCATAATTTGACAGTTAATAATGATGTGAATTTCACAGCCTATGTTTCATTTTAAAGTGAACGCTTTGTTCCCTTGTTGTCAATCAAATGTTTCACATTAAAATAAACTCATAGAATATAGGCAATCATTCTACCAGAGCTGAAATTGTGAAATAAAAATAGAACCATGTCGAAGATTTATCTAAAGTAGTAGTAGACTTAGACTTAGTCAATTTTTGTTTACACGGCATCTTGAATAAAGTGCTCTGACTCCAATTGCGCGGAGTGTAAAATGTGGGGTTCAAATCCCAGTTTCATTACTTTTTATCCAAATAAAAAAAAGCTGTGTCCGAGGGGTTCAGAACCCATTCTAATTCTAGGCCCCTTGTATAGTTCAATTAAAAACTGCAATGAAACAAATACCATGATGTGCTAAAAATTATGATGAATTTAAAATAGACCTACATGCAAACATTTTGAAAACCCCTGATAAAAACCTGCTCAAGTATTTCACATTCCGCAACATTATTGAACAAATCTAAAGGTAATGTACAAGTCCGTAGCACATCGTAAGCAATAAACCTTAACCTTACACTTCAGTGTAGTGTAATTCTAGCGAAATTCTGCCGCCATCTTGATATATCGAGATGCGGGTCCAGATTCTAATTAGCTATCCAGGTGGGTAGGTTTCCAATATGAGAACACTCATTTGTTTTATGGCACGCAGCTATACGGGTAGGCATACGCAACGTGGATTCTGTTTTCCTCTTACATATCAACTAGATCTCATTACAAGTGATATATGGACGGATCATCGCTTAGAAACATGATTTGTCATTGTTTAATATAGATAAATAATCGTTTAATGGTTTTAACAACATAAGTTTGTATTTAGTTGATGACATTTATCAACTATTTCATAAACAAAAACTTGCAGGTGTATTTTCTATATAAGCTGAGGTGACGTCTACTTACTTCTTTCTAGTGTTGCCGTTTAGACAAGACTTAAATAAGTCTAAGGGTCGGTTTTTCAATCATTGATTATTGCTTTGGTAATACCCGGGACATACGACAAAAGATAATATCATTAACAGTTAATACTTAATTTAGTTGCCATGTGTCATGTGATCATTTAGCTAATGATCATCAACTCTGTTGTAGAGTTGTTAGGACCTCTAGCATGGTTGACATGTTGACTAATCTTAACTACTCTGTTTAATCCTTTTCAGTTATACTACTGATGATGAGAACTTAGTTCTCGAAATACGTATTTAGTACTTTATAAAATTAATTTTAAGGCTAAGGGTTAATTTTAGTTATTTTAATTATAATTTAGCCTTAGAATCCAAATATCATTTATTAATTACAGAGATAACTCTTCGGCAGCAAGTTCTTTCTATTTCACCTTCTTAATCTTAATTGATACAAAATTTATTATTTTTTACAACTTACTAATTAATTTAGAGTCTTGAAAATTATCTAGAATTTGTCTTCTAGACAAGACAAAACTGTAGAAAATTTATAACTAAACGACTTCACTACTTACTTTATTGCGACAAATTTTACTTGTATTTTAGTGGTGTACGATGTACTCAAGATCTAACTTTATACAAAGCCAGAAAGTCGTATCTTTGAGTTTAGGTAGGGATTTTCGTTAAAATATTAAGCGTATCTTCAAATTTTTTATGTAAACTAAGCTTGGAAGTCGTATCTTATCAACAATAAAGGACCTGGACGTTGGTACAGCTTTTAGTTGTATTTTGATTTGAATAAAGATTGGCAAAGTTAGGATTTAAACACCAAGTCTTATATTTCATTTTATGTAATTAAAATGTCACAAATTAATTAATACCACCATATTTTCAGCCTTTTTTAAGATATGAATTTTTGTGTACAAAGACAAACCGGTATAAGATGTGCGATAAATATATGCATTAATATTAATCAAGTTTTCCTTGAATTTTTCTTGTAATACATCGTCTTTCTCACGTATTGGTGTATAGATAAAAATCTTAAAAATTCATAATTGGTACAAAATAATAAATAATTGCATGCTAATATTATGTGACGGATAACTTTTTTAAGTAAATAAATGTATATTACATAAAAATATTTTCACTTAAGTACAGAGGCGTACTTACATTTTTTAAACTTTAAATTTGCTCCAAAAAATATCATTTAACAGTAAAAAATACTGTTATATTTTCCAGGTATATAATATAATAAATGAAATAATAACATATTACAATAATGCTGTAATATGACGTTTCACTAATGATATTAATCAGAGCACAGTTACTTTTCCATCAAAAAAATGTTTGAAACATTCCCAAAATACTCTCAATTTTTCATATTTCTTCAGATCACGCACAAAAATTATTAAACTCTCAAAAAATGAACTACCTTGCCTGCAGCAGAAGCAATGAAAGTTTTCAATTTTAAAAATGATCTACTTTCGAATAATTTCGTCAAAAAATGCAAGTGGAACTTCAAGAGGTAATGAAGAAGAATTAAGTAAATGGCTCATTATTGTCCACTTGAGATTTTGAGGTTAGGTTAGGCTAGTGATAAGCTGACGCCAGAAACACATAAAGTAAATTAATAGGCTGATAGTAAGGGGTGTTCGAGATATGGAAAAGAAGACTGGGACACTAACTTACTTCGACACAAACAGGTCTGCTACATTTTTTTAGCGCTTTCTGTTTTTGATAACGCCGGAAAAATAATTTTCTTTGTTGATTAAGAAACATTGTTAGAAGATTTTGTCTAGATAAATATTTTATAACCTATTCATTTCAAATTGTGTATTTTACTTCAAAATATGCACTCTCCACGCAAGCAAAAGTGCACTAGAGGTAATTTCTGATATATGATAATTACCGAAAATTCTGATAAAGCAGATCTGGTTCACCTGACATCGAATGTGATATATTTATTTTTAAATATATTATGACAAATCAGTACCTACAGTAAAGTACTAATTGTACTTCTGATTTGTGAATTTTGTTCCCTAAAGAATCTAATTTATTTAAAAACCAACTGATATTTATTCATATATATTTTATTATTCTAAATTATATATGACAAATTACTAAAATATAATTACGGCGGTCATTATTTCTACACAAAAATACAATGTAAAAAAATATAAAACCATTCCTACTATTTATTATAAATGATTTAACGAAGATAATTTATTAAAAAATTCTAAAAAAGGAAATACTACGATGGTTTTGAAGAAATTATGTTAGGAAATATATTATTTATAGAAATGATTTATTGTTTTAATTGTTAAATTTGCTTTTACGCAAAAATTAATCGGAAAATATTTTAAAACTCATTATAGAATAAGCCGATTGCCCCTTATAATTTTTATAAGATTTGTTGCAAAGATTCTTCTTTAATTTAAATAATATACTGATAAAGAAACACAAGCAGTGTAACAGTAATTGAAATTGATCACTAAGCTTCCCAACCCTCCATAACAGATTGTAAACCCTACATAAGACATTTTCAAATATATCTTCAGTCAAATATATCTCCGATTTAACTTTGTTTTAATTTTTTTACTTAAGTGTTTTTAAATAAAGAAAAATAATTAAAATTTTTTAGAAGGAGAAGAAAATATATATCAATTACTCTATAAATAATTATACACTAGGTACTGTATTGTATAATAAAGTACGGATGGTCATCAATTCATCATAAATATAATTGACAATTTTGAAAACTAATCAGAAAGTTTTGCTTCTTGAAACACCTGGAAAGTTGTAGAACATTTATTTATGACATGAGCCCCAATGTTAATTTGGTATTTAATGTAAGATTTTGCGATTTTAATAAATCATATAGTGTTAAGTACTTTTGTACGTGATAAATGATTCTTTCTGTAATTGTTAGTTAATGATGACGAATGGAACAGTTAATCCATTACACCGCAGTGATTTAGCTCGCCTTGCCAATGACAATCGCCGTCATTTCGTGCTCTAATTTAGAGCGGTGAGCTGATCACACACTAAATAATTTCTCGACTTCGTTCCGAGAAGAAATCTTTAAAAATTCGCCTCACGCAACGAAACACTTTCTTACGTCTTCCTTTTTTCCTCGACTACGTGCAGAATAAATCTCAAAATAATGATCAGATTTCTTGTAAAAACATGAAAAAGAAAAATGTTTTCGTATGTTAAATGGTATCGGCTACATTCATTCAGAAATCCCAAACAGATAATTGTTATTCTGGGGATGAAACAAACGCTAAAGAATATAAATGGCACTTGTTTACACTATTTAACAATCGCCGGAATTAATCAATTATTTAAGGAAGAGTTATTACTTGATAGTATCTTCGAAGAAAAGTTTTATCCAACTAAAAAAACTATAAACAACATTTCATAAATAATGATTTCCAAATATTATTTTTATTAAATAAAACACAACGGGTTTATTTTTTAAAAGGGAATTTAATATTTTCTTGCAATTTTTCTTTTTGGGTATGTTTGGATGAACAAGAGTTATGTATTTTTTTATCTCTAGTATTTTTGTTCAAATATAATAAATGTTATAAATTTGAATGGATTGTTTCATTTATTGAGAAAAAAAAATGGGAAACAATAAATAATTAATTTTTAATCCATAATTATAAATACATACATACATTAAAATAATTTTTAAATAAGTATTCCATATTTATTTGATATATATTTCTTGTATTTACTTTTGTAGTAGTAGTAATTTTATATTCGGTTTTTGTCATTTGAATAATAGTATATTATTTTACGAGTTTTATAAGACGGTATACATTCTTCCATGAGTTGGAATTGAACAAAACTTCGTTTAAAACGAGTATAATATAATATACTATTTTTGACACTTTGCATCACTTATTTTATAAATATCTCAAAAATTTTAATTACAAAAATTAAATGTGTCATCTAGGGATTTATGTAAAATATGGCAACCATGTTTTATAACGTTGGTCACTTAATCGTCATAATTCATTTATAATGTTGTGAAAAAATTTCAAATCTATAAGTTAAGACATGAAATTTCAATAATATTTTAAAATTAACTTTGTTTATTTGCTTTTTATATTTAAAATAATTCTAAATTACATTAAAAACATTAAAAATATTTTGAGGTTATCAATTTGACATTTACCGTGAGGCACAGTACTTAGAAGTACCAGTTTTACGACAAAAAAACAATAGCATATATATTTTTTATATATACCAATGATTAAAGACCTAAAATGTTGAATGGCACACATGTTTTAATTACCTAAGTTGCCTGAGAAAAATACACCACTCGTGAGCTAAACATTTCTCACGTAACTTGTAAAGTAACACAATTGTACCAGAAATAACGAATTTAAAAGAAAATATATATTCAATTTTCTTACAATTGCATTTTTTTTTTTAAAAAAAGCTATTTTTGTTTTTGTGTCACATTGACCAGCACGTTATATCCCACGGTTGCTTCGCATTTTGAGATAGAATCTTGACGCTAGGTCAATAATGATATTCTTTTGATCCTTAGCGTATAATATACTATTATTTATGTTAGAACGAGTATAATCATAGCAGAATGTGTCTAGTAATGATTGATAGTGCGAGGCAAAATTATTAATATCTGATTGATTATGAAAATGCAGTAGCGATTGAAAATTATGAATAATGCATCATCAATAAACAATTATTCAAATATAAAAAATTATGTATGAAGGCCTCAGCGCAATTTCAAAATTGCTTTCCCGCTTTCATGTGGGTAAAAATCCAACCTTAATTAAAATATGCTCGAGATGATGTTGAATTAAAATCTCCACAAAAAATAATCGATTATATATGAAATTTCATAAATAATCCCAGCATAATACGAAAATGAATATTCATTCTTCATTAAAACATAGTTTGTAGAAAAAGCAACCCAGAATGAAATTAAAAATGATTATTGTCCAAGGCTACCTGCAAAATCCGCGTGAGAAGGGAGGCCTTATCAATTCCCATTCGCTACGCGTAATTTCTAGCGGCTTCTGCTAAAAAACTATCATAAATTACCATTAAACTTCGTGAATGACGATAGAATTCTTTTATTTCGTCCGGCTTATTTCCTCTAAATACATATGATTAAATGAATTTCGAAAGGGCGTTAGTTAGGAGCAGGTATAATTACGCGTTTTACTTAAAAATCAGCTGTGACCATCACACAACCGACCGTTCAACAAAAATAATGAAGAAAATTAAACTTGTAACAAATGAAATTGAAAGCAACGATATAAATATACCGGAAATTTTATACTTCAAAATTCACTAATTAGGATACTTGGGACGCCGAACAGATGCACAAGAAACTCCTCTCACTAACGAGCGCTAAATTTGAATAGAAAATTGCTATTGGTAACTCATTTTTATACAGATGCATAAATACGAGCACTCAGATTTCTGTCAAAGAAAAAAAATTATATATGTTTTGTTTTATCAGAGGTAATATCACAAGACATCCTGATTTTATCACTGTATGGTAACTGGTTTAATCTAATATCAATTTGCATGAGGGATGTTGCTAAAAAGAGAAAAAAATAATGCTTAAAAATAAAAGTTTATGTGAGAAAATTGGTTTAAAAATTTAATTAACGATATCTTCTCTTACAGTTATAAACAACAACTGTTTATTTACTTGGTAACAAAAATTTATCAAGGTAACGGAATTTTATCAGTATAATACTATCCCCTTGGTTGAAGTTTCAAATAGTGATTGGTTAAAAACTAGTAGAGGGAATATAATATTCAATTAAAAATATAGTTATATCTATATGTATATTAAAATATAAGGAGTGTTTTTATATGTCGCGTAAACAAAAATCTAGTAACTTTTCTGATAACTTTCTATAGTGTAAATCCACTTTTAATTATAAATTGTTAGTGAAGTATTTATATTTTATAAGTGTAGTATGGACGTTGGTTTTTTATTTTAGTGAATTTATTAAAAAATATTCAATACTTAATAAATTCAAGTCCTGCTTAGTATGTGACAAATGTATAATATTAAACAAGGTGTAAAGTAAAACAATATTTTTCTTAATTCAAATTTTATTGTGTTGTGATGTATCATTGAAATCTCCAAATCTAAATTCCTTTTCCGCGTCGAATTCGCTTATAATTTTAGAAGTTCATTAGTTATTTTGCCATTTTAATTAAGAATACATAATTATTAACCCACATTTGTTGATTTGAATACCGAATTGTGTAAATTAAGGCCATGTTTAGATCCAAAAGGCCGCCCGTCCGAGGAATTTCTCATTTACACTACATCTGTCGGCAGCTCCAAATTAAAAAGCCAATTTAACAAATTACTCTGACATAATGTTACCTTACTTGTACACATAGGAAAATAAATCAGTGGGAAATTAAGGGTGCAGAAACCGCAATAGAAAATATTAAACAAATTTTAAAATCATTTAATTACTAATCCTTTTATTAATTTTTTAATGTGATCCATGATATGAATGGTAAAATAATGTCCACCTAATTCCCACATAATAAATGGTCTCCATAATGCATTCTACACATCAACAAAAGTGTCTGCGAAACGGTTCTATCGATTATAAATATCACTACTAATATCTACGATAAAGTACATTTTGCACATCCATTTTTTTAGCAAACAATGACTCTCAGTACTAATTTCCATTCCATTTGTTGAAAATTTTCGGCTTGTAAATATTTGTTGAAATTTGGAAAACAAATAATGATATGATGGGGATAAATCATGAGAGTATTTTTACAAACCCGACTCTAACCATCCCTAACATCTATTCTTCCATGTTTAAAATTGGTAAACCTAGTTTTTAATGGTTTTATAAGAAAGACTATGATCTAATGTTATCTTATAAAATTCTTGACCAGAAAATTCCACTCAAACCTTGTCTTCCAAATAACTAATATTATTTTGACGAATTGAACCAATGACATTCAAATTTCACGCACAATATATCAGTAGCTGATTATTACCGCGGAAATTACACGACTAAATAGACTTTGCGGACATACAACGTCCGTCAAAATTATTACAATTAATTGAAAATATATATTTCGAGGAATTGTTATATCGAATTAAATTTGTGACTAGAATTTTGCTTGTAATTTTTGCGTAACTCATTCCTGCTTGTTGCTTTAGACTGGCAAAAGTCTTGTCTTGAATTTTCAAGGCAAGACAAGACTTTCTTTTTCTAGATCAAAACTCTTGACAAAAGTCTACATAATTTTCAACACTTTAGATTAATTACTAAGTTGTAGGAAATATGAACTTTGTACTCCCCTACTTTGTTCGGTAATTATAAAATTAAAAAAAAATGGAAGTATTCCTTTCATTTAAGATTAGGAAGGATTACTTACACCTTATACCTACGTAAGTACCCATACAATAAATAAATAAATTTAATAATGATTGGATCACATTATAATTCCAGTTCTTTTCCCATTTCAAAGCTTCTTCATATCTATACTATATTAAAAAATACACTGCAAAAAACGAGAAAAGAAAATCCTTTCAAAATTTATGTTAACAAAAACCAAGAAAAACATCTTAATCTAGAGTCCAAAAAACAATCTAAAGTCTTGATATCTAGACAAGACGATTTTTTAATCTAGATTTCGGCTTAGTTAAGTATTGTCTAGACCAACGATTACAAATCAGTGAAGTGTGGTCGTTGGTCTAGACAACAATAGTAGTCACTAGTGATATTAAATATCCTTTCAAATATAGTTACTTTAAACCGAATGATACTTAATTTTGCTGAAACTCCGTTAATCATAATTTCAAAATGTCAAAATATTTTTTACTGAAACTTAATGTGCTTATTTTGTATCTACTAGAAGTATACAAGGCCAACTATTTATCAATATCTCATATTTACTCAATCATATGCATTTCGCGGAACAATTACTTTCCATATTTCAAGGTCATCAGCAAGTACATATGTGGCTAAACTTAATTACAAGTATAAAAATGATACATTTCACCTGTTCCTCTCTTATAGTCCCTAATAATCTAGCGCGGTAGAACCGTACATTAAACCTAAATCCCTTCTCTACTCTAGTAGTGTTTCATTGATGTTTGGCGGCTCGTGGCTGATGTTTTTGCACGCACTCGCGTGGCAGAGGGGGCCGGGGGCCCAGGGGCAGAGCCCTGGCCCGGGCAGGTGGATCAATTAACGGGACCCAGTCGCGATCACCTGTACACCCGAACACGTGGACACTTCCGGACAGGAGAAAACACTTCAAATATATTTAAATCTTTCGTACTTTTATATTGTAGCCAGATATTTGTTAAAATTTCTTATATACATATAAATAAAGAGTTGGTTTATTAGTTCTTTATTTTGTAATTTCTTACAATACTAAAATTTAATATTTCTGTCAAATTCATTCTCTATGTTTCATTTTAAATGAGGCACACAAATATACATTACTGTCAATCAAATGTGAAGTCGTAACCATATGGTAAATTCCCCTGTTTCACGTTAAAAAATACTCACGGTATAATATAGAGTATTTTTTAACACATTTGCAAATCAATGATTAATAAGTGATTTCTTATAGAATGGAGAATCGATAAGTTAAGATTACTTAAGCCCGATCTTATAAACGGACGCTTAAATTGAATTGCCAACTAAATTATTGCTATGTTCTATAAAGCAAATAATAAAGTAAATTTAGGAACCGTTGGTTAACTAACCGTACATCAAATTTTCAAATTCAAATATTGTACTGTATTGTATATGGCAGTTCATGCAATAAACCATGAGCTGTCACATATTTGATTGAAAACAAAAATAAAAAGTTGATTAGAAACAGAAATTACATAGTTGAAGTATAAAAATGGTGTAGGCTTAATAAAAATTAATAAAGAACCTAATAGAGGCTATATTTATAAAGAAATATAAATTTTATTTTGTTGTGGAATTGTATATGACATCTGAATATAATCTCCTCCCGGCGAAGCCAAGAAATCAGTTACTCTGTAATTAATTCTAAAGAGACTGTCTTCGTGTTACAATTTGATCTGTAACATCGACTTCTAATGAAATGGGTTCTATTGAGGACCACAATGATATGTTTTAGATGACAAGAAACATATTTGTTTATTTGCACTTTAAAAATTAATGCAAAATTTATAGTCAATCAAGATATGCATTTTATAATTATAATCTGCTATCCAGAATTACAATGAAACACAACTTAAATAGATTTTGAATTTTGAAATGTGACTGTCACTGTCAATTAGATTTCCAAATAAAATACCTCGATTTTCATGAGTTAACTTAATCTGTAGAATTAATCATTAGGTTTAATGTACAGAATCGGCTAGTTAAATTAATTTAACTGGATAGGTTAGTTAACTGACTTTTATAAGATCGGGCATTAGTAATCGTTAAATTTAAAAGTGACATTTTATTTTGAAATATAAAGAACGGAAGAGATTTTACCCATCGAAGTCAATTATTGTCTAAAATGGATAGTCCTTATCGTTCGTAATGCTTATACAATTTTATGCATGAACAAACCTAAATTTCCCTTAAATAAGTATTCAAAATGAGGTATATTAAGATTCATTAATGAAAAACATAATTTCTGTTTTAGCAAAGTTGATCGCGAAGGGTTGTTGTATTATTGTATTGTACTCTTTTCTTCAAATAAACAATTATAAGTACACAAATTCCTATAAATTTGCTATTTTTTACAATACATTGATTCTATACTTTAAAGTTTAACATTTGAAATTCGGGACACCTTTGTATCTGTTTTTTGTTTATTGTCGGAAACTAGTTAAATGTAAGTTTTGCTTGTATGATTGTATTCTTATCTTTGAGTGTCTATAATCCCGAGTTGAGAATTCTCATAAATAAATTTGAGTGTTGAATTAATTATTTTCGGAACTTTAAATTGGTTGTCCTCCATGTTACAAACTGGTCAGGCACTTTTTTCCGATTCAAACTGCCGCCCAAATAAACAAGTGCTAAGCAAAAAACCCGCCGATTGTTATTGTGAACAGACGTACTCTAGCTTCAGTACTGCCCACTTAGTATTGAATGAAACGAACATTTTTTTCTGGTTCATTGTTAAGTTCATACATAAGAGCGCTTAACAATCAGTAGTTGTCAATTGTTTCGATGAGAGATGAAATAAATGATTTTGATGGGTTATTGTCTCGTATATCTAATCAATTTTTTGTACCAATCAGATTTTTGATAAATTGAAAATAAACTCACCAATTTGAAGACTATATTTCGGAATATAGATGTATTCTATCGTTCTATCAGCTATTGCATCTGTAACTAAATTTATTATTTCATTTTATTTTAATGTGACTTTATATGAATACATTATCATTAATATCATTGATTATTATTCAAAGTTGATTTATAAAGTAAATGGTTATATATAATAATACTAAAATTGGAACATTTATTAAGGGTCCATTATCAACATGAAGAGAGGAAAATGATTGTTTGAGGTATTGAGACCTGAGTTCGAATCCCACTGTAGTTAATTTTTTTATCATATTTCACATATAAAATGCAATTAGAGTTTCGAGAAGGTGACGACATTGGAATATTATTATCAATATCTACATTAAAAGGAAATTGGCACATCTAAAACTAGGTAATAATTATAGCAAATTTTCTATAATATTTAATAACTAGACTTTTTCTCTGGGCACTGCTAGCTGCTGTGAAGAGATACCGCACGAGTTTCTCTCTGAGAGAATAATTATTTATGAATAAATATGTTCAGTTTACTATTAGAAACTAAGGTTATTTTTCATTTATCGAATTAATTTTAAAAAATTGAATATATTTGATATCGAATTTATTTTTGTGTGAGATAAGAGTACAATCTATTTTCCAAAATCGATGCTCACGTCCTTAATTTCTACTACAAAAATAATTAATTATTAAATTATAAATTATCATATTTTGTCGTATATACATGGCACAGATTACGCTCTTATTCGCTATTTTAACGTAAAACATGGGATTACTTATAGCTATGGTTATCCCTTGGCATTTGATTAACAGCAATGTATGGAGCGTTCAATTTAAAATAAAACATATAAGATACACTGAGGTTAAACAATAATAAAACTACTTGTTTTGCAGTGCCGAATTACGTTTCTCACTGTGAGTGTAAATGCTTGCGCGGGCATAGATCTAATATATCTTGCTATATGATATGACATTTTATTATAAAATAAGAGTTTATACAATTGTTGATAATAAAATACATTATTATAAGCAATTATAAATTAATTAATAAATATATTTATACATCAAAAAAATTTGGGGATGCTGCAGTTCCGCAGTGCCTATACACGAGCCGCCCCTGGTATTGTTAGTTTAATCTACAACTGTTTTTATATGTTTCATTAATATTATACATATTTGTATTTAATACTGCCAGTTTTTTAGATTTATTCACTTCGGAAATCACACGATTTCACTCAACGATTTGAATTGCAGGGTTACGATTGTTGACAAGAGTATCAACTCCAGTAGGTATTTATTGTAAAAAGTCAAAAATATATAAAGAGATAATTATATAAAACATTTCATTTGAAAACCTGTATAATAATAAAAAAGTAAACATGTTTTATGTTGGAGACAAAAAACAATGATAAAATTGTATAAAAGTGGAATACGCAATATTTGTATTTATTTCCCAGCACTGAGTATCAGTAGCTTGAAATAAATATGTATGCATGCAAATACATAATTTCCCATTACACCTGCTTGACTATCCACGTATCCATACCGCGTACCCCACAAGCGCGTCGCACATAACGTCTTCGTAGACTTATTCAGTAGCAATTACACTCGATGCTCTCGTGTCTAGCCATCCACAGCCGCCTGCGCATGCAGCACGTGCGCATGCGCGGTGCGGAGCACGTGCCTCGTGGCAGACACGCGTCTAGCGCGCGCGCATGCGCGACAGCTGCAGCTCCGCGGCATTGAGTTTCTGTTTTCGTTCTTGCCGTTGCCGGACTTCTTGTTTTTCAAATGTTATACGGGCACTTGAACGTGTGCTTTACACTTGCCACCACGCGGCAGAGTGGCGCCCAAACTTTTACTTATAACATAACACATTTCAAGTCCTATATTTTTTTATACTGCATGTGTGATGTAGGTAATGTTTGCGAGTGGCGCTGGCTCATTTGGTTAGCGCGCCTAGAGATCAAGGGTTCAAATCCCATCGCTGCCAACTATTAATCTAATATGAGCATAAATACCACTGTGTGTGTCAAAAGGTTTGGAGTCTATTTTGAAATAGATGACAATTCAAATCCTACATTTTTATATACTGCATGTATGATATAGGTAATGTTTATGAGTGGCGCTGGCTCATTTGGTTAGCGCGCTCCGACTCGAACGAGTGAAGCCTGCGATCTAGGGTTCAAATCCCATCGCTGCCAACTATTAAACTAATATGAGCATAAATACCGCTATGTCAAAAGGTTTGGAGTCTATTTAGAAATAAATGACATTTTCATCTCAAATTCATTTCAATTAATTTTGTTTGGGAGAATAGTTTTGTATGCATTTTGGGAATAAAATTCATAAATTCCTCAACTAAATATTCATTATATTTTTAGGAATAAAACTGTAGATTATTCTCTTAAAACATAAGGTGTTTTCTTTTTGCACAATTCATCAGATCACAGTCTACGTCATTTATCGTGCCCCTTCTTTTCGTCAAAAATCAGCCATTACTTAGTGATGTAATCTCTTCCATCTTTACGAACCCCGCACGACCTCTAGAAGTTATGCTTGCTGATTTTTGAGTTGTTACTTGAAAAATTTGTTTTTCTAATTTTCACATATAAAGTGTCACTTTTCAAAACTAACTGACGCTTCAAAATGCCTTACTTTAAATAACCTGTTAAGTTCAGTAATGAAAAGTGAATTTGTTTTTATAACTAGTTATAAAAAGTGTGTCGTTATCTTATCAAAATTAGAAAAAAAAAAGTATAAACCACGTTAGAAAATGCAATTTTGTGTAACTGGTCGGATTTTCCGAAGTTTCGTTTCGCTCGCTCGGCAAATATCTCACATTAGCTTTAGAACATCAACGGGTGGTTTGAATTCATCAATTGGAAAGTAATCTTAATTTACTGTTGAAATAACGTACCTATATTATTTTTGAAGTAGTAGGTAATATTAAAGCTCGCTATAAATAGAAGATTATTGCATAAAGGATAGAGAAAACACTTCGTTCTGATCCAACCAATACAGTTGATGTGAAAGAAATTCATTTATATTATAAATATAATTTTCAATAATTTTTAAAAATTTATTTTATTACTCGTCAAGAATTTTCTTTTGCCTTGTGTTACCGTGTAGAAAAAGAGTCGACTAAATCTAAGTTTAGATTAAAAAGTCTTGTCTAGATATCACGACGCCTTAGATTGTTTCAAGAATACATTAACCTACGTTATATAATACGCTTTCGACAAGGACAATAATTCTTCGGTAGCGTTCTTTCTCTATTTTACAATCACTGTTTCAGCTCGAATGGAATTTTAAAATTTTTAATTAAATTGTTGTCTTGAAAATTGTCTAGAATTTTCTCGTCTAGATCTAGAACAAAAAAATCTTGACTTATCTTGTTATTTCTAGACAAGACTTGCCAATCTTGTCTTGATAATCTAGACAACAACAATAATTTGCCTTGCATTGTAAGGATTTATATCCTAATTAATTTGACTCCTATACAACGGACACCGTTGAGTACTGCTGGTATATAAATAGCTTTGAAAAATCCACGTGTGATTTCTCTAAACAAGAGAGTACATTCGCCATTGGCATATGCCGGTGTTTGGTAAATAGTGTGCGTTTTTACGTGCAGGCGTGCGTGCTGGTCGTTTTGGATGGCAAGTTTATGTAACGCATTGGAAACTCAAGTCCGGTAGCTGGATGTTTTATGTTAACCCGAGAATTTGACAGAGAAGAACAGGAGCCAAACCACAAGAATCTGAATGGAACGGATTGAGTTACATCGTTGATATCTGATACTCCAAACTTTAACTCGGAGGATGAAATATTTTATTACCTACTTTGGGAAACCGTCCATATGCTCGGCCTATTTTTTCATTCATGGACACTTTTATTTTTAATTGCATTCCACAGAATTTCGCACAGTTGTTGAGAAATTGCTGCTAAATAAGTACATCATCATCAGACGCTATTCTACTGTCAATATATAATTAAGAAAATAAGGCTTATATAGCATTTTTAATAAAGTGACCACATCACGGCTTATTATCCATTACTTCTTACGCAGACTTTATAGTTAAAGATAAGTAGTTTATTCTTAAACAACTTAAGTAAGAGAAATTAAATTCATACATTGTATGTAACACCATGATATCGATCGTAAATAAGAAATATGTCTAGCTGTGTTTTTGACTATCAGGATTCAATTCTTGCATATTTAAATTTTTTGCCATCTATTTTGAACATAAAAATGTACCGTCTTGTATTCTCTATGACAGCTGAAATACTCGAAAGGTGACGTTTGATAAGTGCCGTCTTCAGTATAAATATATATCATTACCGATATTTACGTTAAAGCACATATTGAAAATCAATATAAATTGTATGCCACAAAAAATGACCATTCGGGTACTGTCCACACAACCTAAAATTCCTGGAAGACACTTTGGTTATTTATTATTTAAATTTGTTTATTTATTTAAGTTTGGCAAAACAACGGAAGTAGGAACCAATTTCAGGATTTACTATTTGGAATGTAAAATATATTTGTTTACACACATGTTTTAAGATAACAATAAAAGACAAATACTAGTGAAATATGTGTAGGATATAGTATAAAAATTAAAAAACTTTTTTTTTTCAAGCATCAATCGATTCTGCGGGTTAATTTACAAAGTGTGCCGAATTTCAAATTTTTATTCCAACGGATACAATTTTTAGATCTTTAATAAATATCGTTTCCAGAAAATTTCAGAGGACAAACGTTCTTGCGTTCTATAAAAAATAACTTTGTTTTTAATCGTGTTTTTATTTATGGTAAAACTTACAGTGTAACATTTAGAAATATTTAAAGTTAAATCATAATCAGTATAATCAGTCAGATTAGTTCGTTCGATTTGTAATAGATAGCTATCAGTTGAATCAAAGAGTTAATTTGAATATTAAATAATATGGGGCCTAGATGTGATCCTTGCGGTACGCCAGAAGTGTCATTAATAATACAAGATATATAAATATATCATATTGATATTTGTGATAAATATATTTTTATTTATTTAATATTGTAAGAATTAATTGAAAGAAATTATCTTTTCTAGATAGCCTATATCTCCCCATAATTTCCTTGGCAAAGTTTAATACGTTGTAAAACCCATGCATGATGTGGTTTTGTCATGATAGTAGACGAGATATTCGAACCCGTATTAACATGAACACGAAGTGATCTTTCTGACCAATGGACCATAACCGCCCGTAAGTTAATTAAGAGCAGTTTTAATATCAAAGTTATCTGTTTTCGGCCTAATTCACTATAAAAATGAAGATGCTCTTAAATTTTTATATCGGTATAAAGATGAAAAATGTGAAATAAAAAATTAATTAAATACCAAATGGGCGTTATCTTTTAGTACTTAGTATCACAAACTACGAAGGGTACTCTTATTTTTAAATATATTGAAAAGCAATTTAGAATAAATAACCATAAATTATTAAACATATATGACGCCCAGGGGTAGTAAACGTCAGTTTTGTCTAAGACCACTAAGGAAAGTAGAACTTTTTTTCACGCTATATAAAACCTCAAAGTTGCTTATTTCCCACAAACGTAGGTTAAAGTGTAAGAAATCATTCCTCACAGTATTTGCCAACATTGCACATGCGTAAAGATAGTCTTTGTGAGGTTAGATATGCCATATTGTTTTTTATGTCATGTTTCGGATATGTATTTTTATTCAGTAACGTTTAGCAGTGTGGTCATAGAAAAAGTATAGTATGCCACTCGTACAGAATCACATATTTCCCACCTTGTGTCATTTTAGCCACACCTCGTGGGAAATAGGCGACTTTCTGCTCTTGTTACACAATACACTATTGTGTTTTTAATAATAGAATCAGAAAAATATTATTTATTTTGATGCAAAGAATTTTGATGTTAAATAAATTTCTTTATCCATAACTGTCAAATAATATATCTGTAATTCAATCATTTTTTTATTAATTATTAGTTCGATGGAATAAATTAATGTTAAGTATTTTTTTCTACATAATAAGCCAAAGTTACACCAATTTTGTTATTTTTCATACTTTTCTTTTCTTACGGTTAAACTGAAGCTAAATAACACTAGAAATAATTACCTTGTATGCTGTGAAACAGTGACGCGAGCTGTTGTTTTTTATCTGTCAAATTGTGATGAGATATTTGGTTATAATAAACATATGTTTTTCATGTTATAGGTGTGGATAAAGTATAGTATTCGCAAGTAATTACTCATTCAAATGATTTACAATACTCGCTTTCGCTCTTGTTGGCAAATTTTCATGAGTAATAGCACATATTACATGCTCATTGAATAATATGCTATTACTATATTTGTATACAATAAAATAAATTGGAACACCCAACAATGAGCAATAAGACGAAAGTTATATATTATACTATAATATATGAATTCTTATTTTAGAATTAATGTCTGACCATTCAAAATGTAAATTATAAAACTTTCCTAAAATATTTTAGAGCCCCCGAAAAATTATTTATGATTAAAGTTAATCTCTCTGACTCCCTGTTGCTTACTAATGATTTAATTTCCAAAATTCTAACTCCCTTGTGGTTAAATCGCGGTTTGATGACTTCTGAAGGATCGAAGCCCTAATCTGTCGGCCGCCACGCGTGCTATGTGCTGCTGCAGTCAGATGTTTGTGTCTGAACAAACATTAAATAAATTTCCGTCTAGGCTGGCTGTGGCCGCCGTTGCACCTGCTCGATTTTAGTATCCGGCAATGAAACAAGTGAATTTCGTTTTCTTTCTCCCTGTGGCCCTCCGAGGGTACGTTCGTTACCCACAGAAAAAAAGAAGAAGAATTGTTGATCACCAGGATTTGATAGGGAGCCCAAATCCAAAGTTTATTATATTAATTTTTGTTCTATGGTCGATCAACGATAAAAGTTTTATGTCTTCATTCTGCACAAGGTCTTACTATCTATAAACCGCTAATTCTTTTTATTTTTGTTGTGGAAATGAATTGAGAATTCCATTTTGATTTTATTTAAAGCACAATCATAGGCACAGTACTATACAATTACGTATACTTTATGGAAATTGATCAAATTATTTTTTTAAATAAAAATTGTTATTTTAAATAAATATAGAAACATATTCTACTCGATATGAAAATCGCTTACATAACCATATTAATAATTTAGCACTAAATTTATTAGACAATTCTTTAGAAATAAGAAGATTGAAAAGAACGAAACCTCTAGATTTGGCATCTAAATTATGAAATAAAAACAAAATAAAACTGGAAGAATTTTAATGGGAGTTATTTCTCCCACGTTATTATTTAATTTATCAGATTTGCTTGTTGGTTTTTTTACCCATTTGTAAATAAAAAAAAATTATGAAATATTTTTATTCTACAACTATTAAAATATTTGCTTGTTGTATGTTTGTTATTGCTACAAATATATTGTATATTGTAAACACATTTTAATTTTCCATGGTAACCATAGATAACGTTAATGTAAAAATTCATATCTCACAATGTCAACAATCGTATTGTTTAATTTTTGTTTTGTAACTAGTTGCTAGGAAGTAATGAAATGAAGAGATATTTATTAATAAAATATAAATGAATTAGGAAATAATATCGTGGTTGTAAAAAAAGTATAACATACAATTCGCTGGGAGTGTCCATTTCATAATCGTATAAAATGAGTCCCAATCTAAAATATAATACAATATACTATTTTTCTTCAATCACTAAGATTTTTGTTTGTTGTATATTTGTTCTTGTTACGGATACACACTTATAGTATATTGTAAACTAATTTTCATATCTAAGAGTAACCATAAATAACGTGAGATTTCTTCGTTCTCACTTTTCATTTTTATCTCATAAAGTCTTAGAACTTGACATTTACGAAAAATTATATTGTTTAATTTTGTACCTAGTTGCTAGTATTCTTATTGTCATACAGAAGTAAAGAAAGAAAACCTCTGTATTATTAAAATATAATTTAATTGGGAAATAATATGGTAGTCAAATTATAGTGCACAATTTGCTTGGATTTTTTTTTCATATTCATACGATTTGCATCATTCGCCTTCGGCTCATTCTACAAACTTTCATACTATGAAGTGAATCCCATTCCATGCTTGTTTACAATACACTATTTTTAAATATTTATCAATTCGTAAAATAAAATTGAGACGGTTGACTCAATTCTACTTTATTGGCACAGCAAGATACTCATAGAATTCAGAAGATTAATTTTCATATGTAATACCACTAGTAACTAGAATCTTACTTGAAATTTTTGTCGTTACGGTCACGACTGATTGTTGCTTTAGAAAATCGTCACTCATCGTTCGGACTCGTTTGATTTCGTCGAAACAATCAGTCGTGAGTTAGGCAAAAATTACAAGTAAAATTCTAGTTACGAATGGTATTCGGCATGGCAATTCCTCGAAATATATATATTTTTTCAATTAATTACTTGTCACAGTTATGACTGGTGATGACAGACGTTGTATCTAAACAAAGCCTATTTAGTCGTGTGAATTCCGCGGCAATTGTCAGTGAGATTTGAATCTGATTGTAAATCATTCGAATGACTAATAAACATTACATGCGAATAGAATACTATATACTCTATCCACAACTAATATATGAAAAACATGTTTATTATTACCAAATATGTCATCACACTTTAACAGATAAATAACAATAACTTGCGTTTCACAGCATATAGTTTAAGCGTATAAAGAAAAGAAAAGTATGAAACTTTGGCTTATTTTGTAGAAAAAATTACTTAAAAGTAATTTTGTTTTCATTATTTTGAAAAGGTAAGATTTACATTTGACACCGATTGAATAACATTATTTCATCGAACTGTCAATATTATTAAATTAGCAACAATAACGAAGGTCACTAATTAATACCGTGATTTAATTGGTTGACAAATTAAGAGTGGAATATTGAAGTAAATTCATACATCAAATTTTCTCTCTATACATAACCTCATATTTTATAACATTGTGATAAAAACAATTTCAAATATTGTAAGGAATATCAATTGGTGCATGGATATCTACAAGTACGGTGATCACTAAAATCACCAATTGCTTGACTTTGTACTTGTATAATTTCGGTGCATTCATTGTTCGGTGTCGGAAGGTGTTTGATTTTCGTATGCAGTGCAGCTTGCAATGTGGTCGGGTTCGGGTCGTGAGCAGGCTGGTAACTAGGACTGCGGGCGACAGCAAGACAAGCGGGGGAGTGCTCTGGATACCGCGGCCCGCTCATTAATCCAGAGCTGCCCACAACCCGGACGCGTTCACGCAAACCCCGGATAGGGAAATGTACAAATAAGTAAAAGGCGCGTTGATGGTGTCGATAATGGGAAATCTAATTTAATATAACTAGCTTTATTTACAAAGATTTCTGATCTATTTACTTACGTGTGTTTTTATAATATTATCTTACTTTCCAGTAGTACTATTTATTTGATCTAATATGTGCTTATATCCAACACCGTGTAATTATAACGATATAAGTATGCTGTTTTTAGATAAATAAAGTAGATCATAAGTCACTAGTGAGCTGAATACATTAGCTCACTGTTTTTTGGTTCGTATCATAGTAACTACGTTATAAAACCTTCTCTACACTATTTTGTTCCTAAATGTCATTTCGAAATTCCATCTGTCAAAAATCTTATATATATTTTATATCAATGATTAAAATGTGTTGGATAAAATGTTGTATGGCACACGTGTGTTAATTACCTAAGTCACTTGAAAAAATACCACACTCAGCCTAATGGCCTCGTGAGCTAAACTTTTCCCACGTGACTTATCTGTAATGTAACACACTTGTACCATAAATAACTATTATTACTAAGTTATTACTTGCCTAATTTGTTCCAATATGTGCTCTTTATTTTTTTTAAATGCTACATACAATTGGTAGTGGTGTTTACTATTACGCCAATATGCAAATAAAAATATAGCGGTTACAGAGTGACTCGGAATCCACCAGAAGTTATAGGTTATAGATTAACAGCCTACACCATTAAAACGAAAGTAAAACTACATTAAAAAAAATATGATGTGGACACCACATGACTTCATTGTACGCTAAATTACATATACACATTTCTTGCTGCATTTCATTTAAACTTATTTCGCTTGAAAGTGAGATCATTCTACAGTTATTCGTCCTTCAACTTCCATTCATTTATATCTTCGAACTTATCTTCGAAATAGGTACAAGAAAATAAAAAACCTCAAGTACTTGAGGCCCTGTTCTATCCGGAAATTGGACTATAGGAATTTTTAATTATTTCCTTACATTCTTAGATTGTCTTTTATTTATCTCCATTCTTAGTAATTGCTTTATTTACTTATTTTAGAGTGTATTCTAGTTTTAATATAATGTAATTTCTTCAATAGAGGCTCAAATTTATCTAATTTATTTATCTAAAGTGGTTCCAATACACTTGAACAAATTATTAAATGTGGTAAAGGACCTTTAAAGTGAAAATGTTTTTCTACGACCACTATGGAAAGTGGCATTTTTTCACAATGTATAAAGCTTCAAAGTTGCGTACTTCCCACATTCTAGGGTTAAAGGGTGAGAAATTATATCTTATTACCAACAATGCGCATGTGCAGTGTGAAAAATATCATTCTTCATAGTAGTTACTGCCCCTACATGGCTATGTTGTTTTTGACGAGTATGTGAAGTTTTTGTACTAATGGAAATAATTGTGAATTTGATTAATTATTAATAAAATTGTGTTAAAAAAGAGATATTGATTTAGTAATGCTACTCGTACAAAATTACCTGATTCCAACACACGAGTACGTCTCGTGCAGAAATTTTCACACCTCGGGAAAAAATTGATTTTCTGCACTTGTTACACAATATTTTATATCTTTATTAATTTTTTTCAATATTGTCTAATAAGATGTAATATTTAAAAATTTGTAAGTTTTTATTATTTATTTTGATACACATTCTACTGTTTCTAATTCAAGTTTTAAAATTTGAAACAACGCAGTCGGGTCTGTAGCCAAAGGCCACCTACCCTTGTTATCTCTGCATAAAAACCTTTTTTCGTCTTGCCTTGCATACCAAACTACCCCTACATGTTAACCTAACCTTAAAAGCATCCCTCAACTCATGTAATTGCATCTAACCACGCCAAGTACCAATGACATCTCTTCATCTATATAGACCACCCATCTTGTGATAATACATGTATATTGATTCAAATCCTCCCCAGTAATTGGTGTTATTTCATTATTTGAAAGTGAAATTAGAGAGTTTTTACTATTCCAAGGTGGTAATTATAGGGATGATTGGAAAAACTCCCCAACTAAAAAGATGATTTATATCTTGACAAGGATCTGATGTGTCAATCAGAGGATATTAAGGTGCATATCTTACAAATGAAATGGTAATCAGAGAAGAAATTGTTTCTACCATTGTATTAATGAATGAAAGCCATTTACTTTTTTCTATAAAAACTAATCAATGTTAATGTTATGCATTTATAACAATTGTAGGAGGAGATCAAGACATTTTTATGGAGATAAGATATGCGAAATATTTAAATTATTATGTGCATGTATGAATAGGACACATTACGGTATGCTGAAGATTTTAAGAGCATTAACACTACTGTCATATGTATATGCATATTTTAAATTTTCATATTTGTTTTTTATCAACAATTAATGAGTAGTTGATAATCATACTTTGTTTAAGTTACTGGTCAATAAGAAATAAAATATTTCATTTAAAATAAATATTTCGGTATCCCCCAAAATTAAACGAAGTCAAACATTACCGATTTTAGTAACTAATATAATTGTATAGTAATAAATAAATAAACAAAACTTTCAAAGAATATTTGAGAAAACACAATTTTTCAACATATTGCATCTAAAATAACTCTGTATTATACTCACATTTCCACATATTACTATTACTTTTTTTCTTTCACATTTTAAAATTGTATTTTTTAGAACGACTTACAACAAATAGGACTTTTTTCAAATTTTATAAAAGTATGAAAAAACATCTGTTTTAGAAATCATCAAAAATTACAATCTCAATGCACGATTCTTAACAAGATCTTTAGATTTATTTTATCATACGGTAGAATGTAAAGTGTATAAAAAAAATAAATGTATTGAAGCAGTAACTACAGGGCGATCAATCGAAGTTATAGTCACATGACCCACAATTTTCTTAAATGACAGCAAAACTATATTTCTAGGAAAAAAGTTTGATATTTAAGTTCATGGACAATGAATTTTTATTATAATTTTTTTTTGTAATTTTATTATATTTAAGAACATAATTTATTTATTTATTTAAATCAAAAACTAAACAAGTTAGAATAACTGTTCGAAATAAATATAAAGAAAGTAAGGGATATTTGAAATTCTGACCAAAACATTGCTAGAACAATAAATAACAAATGTACGTATATAATCGCAAATGTCAACACTTATTTCCGCGGAATAAAATTTGAGAACTACACATATCACGTGATTATCACTTCGGATTGATCACTCTGTATATTTGGTAGATAAACCGGAAGACCTATACAAAATATCGAAGGAAAATGCATCGTACGAAATAATGTTCCGAACAAATTTTTTATAGATTGTAGCGCCACCTGATAGGCATAAGAAAATCTTCAAGTAAACCCAAATATTACACCAAACTCCTGGATGATGAGGGTGAAAAAAAATGGACTAGAAACAGACAGCCCCTACAAAATCATCAAACTTTTGTTCGGTACAATTTTTCATACGATGCATATTTCTCAAGATATTCCTGTAGACTTTTTAAAATGGGTCACTGAAATATAATTCTATACTTTATTATTACTAAAAAACCTTTTGATAAAATATATTTCTAATATAGCTACACAATATTCAAATTACAAAATACACGAAAAAGATTAATTAAATCTTTTATTGAATTTGAAATATATTCATATATGGAGATATCAATGCTAAACAAAGCTACAAACCTGAGATAAATAGTATTTAATTAAACACACTAAATTAAATAATAAGTTCATTAATAAATAATAAATAGGTCATTTCATATTAATAATTGCTTATAATTGTATACAGTTTTCATAAAACATTTTTGCTGTATTATTAATTAATCTGAAATCTTATCTTAAAACAATCAGTGCACTTGTGAGGTCTTCATTTATAAGAATGCTCACATACAATTAAACTTCTCGTTTACAACAAGATGCTTGTCCCGAGGATATTACATTAAACGGCGAGTGAAGAAAACAACAGGCTCAACTCGTGTCAAACGTAACTTTGTTAATTTACGCGCAAACATCTGAGTCATCAAAGTGTAAGTGTGTGGTAATTACTTTGTTACACTTGCGGTATTAATACGCACCTTGGAAAACAGTCTACAGAATTAAGCAATTATTCGCGAAGTATATAAAGTTTGTAATTATATAGTTCTATGAGATGAGAGAGTAAATATAGGTACGTTAGGTAATAGGAAAGGTTAGTGTTTTATATAGGTACCTATGTGATAAAGAATATCAAAAATTATTTTATAAAATAGGTATGTTAATATTATTCAGTTTTTAACAAGGTTTTAAGTTAAAAGACATTTAGTAATTGGTTTTGATGGAACATAATAATTCACTATAAAAATAAAATTGATTATTATTTTCATCTTCATCTATGGCATAAAATTCCAAGATAGAACAATAAGTTAAGTACGATACAAGTTTTGTGACAAGTTATCCAGTATTTTGAGATTTGAGCAATTTTATTGAAGGGGAAATATCGGAGTATCCATGAAGCTATAACCTTAGGTTCGAATCGAATTCCAGCAGGTTCTTTACTATTTTACTTGCGGTTTAGTGGTGTATGTTGTCAGCCTACAGCCTCTGTAAGCAGTGACAGCTCGTGGCTTTAAATCATGGGGATGCTGCAACTTTTAGAGTTTATATCAATTTTAAAAGACACTGTCAATGTGTTTTTCAATAAAATAATTAGATTTATCGTAATTTATCGGATTTTAAAAAAAAATGGGGATATTCTCTCTCCTAATAGATTAAGAGAAAATCTACAAGAGTATAAAATTGTTCAAAATTAAATTCTACATTAGATAAGATCATAATTGATGCAAGGGTACGTCTTCAGTACGAAATTTATTAATTATAAAATGTTATATTTTCGTTAGCAACCAGACAGCCTTGGAAATAAAAGACAATATCTATGTGTCAGTTGTGACAGTTAAAGATAAGTTCATTATATTTTTGCAATATTTGTATATTATTTAAGAAAAAGAATTTTAATTCAATTTAAATAATATTAAAATACATACAATAAAATTATAATTAATGATACTTCACTAAACTGTCAAATGAATATATGTTTTTATTTCCATGGCTGTCTGATTTTCACCGAATATTATATTTTATGTTTAATATATCTCGTACTGCAAACCGTCGGGGCCGGCAAATGTCTACTTTTTGCGTACGCATACGCAGGAAAATTTTATCTTCAATATGTGTTAATAAATAATAAAAAATAAAATAAAAAAATAATTTTCTTACGAATAAAACTGCATGTAAAATGTTTGTAAACAAATTAATATTCTTTACGTTTTTTTATTAAATAAATGAGTCACCTGTAAAAACATAAAACATTTGTCATTTATTCTACCATTCCCATAGATTACGTTTATGTAAAAAACTTTACTATTATTTAGATAAACTATATTCGTTCTTAAAATCACGTATAAATCAATTTGATTGGGTATTGAAGGTGTGTGTGACACAGTTTGCGAATTCGTGACATGTTCATCCATCTCGCATTTGATATAAAAATGGGCATTCTGCGAATGTTCCTAACCTATAAGCGCATTTCTCGCGCATGCTCACACGTCGGCCTTGAGCGACTCGGTCTTGTTTGCACTTTTTGCCGGGAAGGATGCGGGCTGTACGATCCGGGCTTGTTAATTTTATGCATATTTTATATATCGTCAAATGTAAGAGTAATACCTGTTGCTCGACGCACGATACACAGATTTTTGCCGGCTACGAAACTCGCCTAATTCTCTTTTACGACTTTGATGATTGTGTCCTGGAGCTACATTTATATTTCACACATGCATTTTTTGTTACACTTGAGTACTTCGTTTTACGTTTCTTGAAGTTGGCCATTTTTAGTTAAACAATTTGTTGTTACAATTTTTATATAAATATGGTAAATGGAAGAGAGATGAACCGGTAGAAGAGATGGACTTTTGGTTTTAAAAGTACAGTAGAGACATCTTTTACAGGGAATGTTAATTTAGTTGTTTATAGACAGTGTAAGTATAATTTCATTTTTTCGTTTTATTGGAAAAAAGTACAGAAAATAATATTGTAAATACTATTAGTATGCCTGTCAAATATATTTGTAATAGTGCATAATTTCACTTCATTGGGCTTTGCTTATTCAAAATATCTCGCTTCGTTACTGACGCAGACACCAGGCAAGAATTTAAGGGTGGGAAGATTAGCCCCCCCCCCCACTAAAAACGGCTCCCCATCAAGTCAAATAATTGTCAAAATATATACACTTCTACAAAATAAAAAAGAACAACTTTTTAAAATTTGTGCATAAAAAATGATTCTACACAATAACAAATTTTTAGTAGAAGAAAATAAATTGTTAATTGGGAATACTTTATATATATATATATATATATATATATATATATATATAATTTAATTATACGTAATACAATAAAAGCCATGAATTTATTGAGAGCATTATCATTTGAATAAAAGATTTTGCACCAAAGAAATCAAAGATAGTGTCAGTGTGTAATTTTATAGAATAATAAATCTAAAATAATAGATTATTCATTTACTACAAAATTTATACATATGTATAATAAATAAATAATAATATAGTAAATATTAAAACTAAATTTCAAAATTTATCAAAAAAATCATTCAAAATATTGATTTTCAATTTTTATTTCTTGTTGAAAAAAGAGTCCTCACCAAACTTTTGCCCCAGAGGCCCTCACCATCATAAATCCAGCCCTGGCTTACACATATTTATTTTAGACTTTCATTCCCTAAGGAAGGTTCATATGGGGTCGAAACCAGTTGACTGAATTCTAGAAATTATTGCCTTATCCTAAACTGATAGATATCTATATTTTAAAAGACAATTAATTGAGCCAATTGTTTAGAAAAATTTCCCGGACCGATTTTAAAACACCAATGTTTACTTTTGGTAAAAATCCAACAAATCAATGTCAAAATTTTTGGCGCTCCAAAACAATGGAGCGTGTTAAGTGGCCAAATTTATTCTTGACTTATTTACCTACTAGAAGATCTACACAAGACTTGTAGTTTATAATACATAACCAAACCACTCGTACAACGATTTTTATTATACCGACTCTCATTATTACAGAATGTATGAATACTCAATTGCCAATTGGTAACAATACTAGACAACTCCAATTATTCGATATCTACAGAAAACTTTGAATCGTTGACTTCTTGGCTCTTATCTGGCGGATGTATTACCTACTAGTGCAAGATCTACAAAATACTTGTAGTTTATAATACAAAACAAGAACAACTCGTACTTTTATTTTATTACAACAACTCTCATTCTTACAGAATGTATGAATACTCAATTGCCAATTGGTAACAATACTACACAACCAGCCCCAATTATTGGATATCTATAGAATCTTTACCTCGTTGACTCCTTATCTCGCGGGTGTAGTGCCCTTGACGCGCCCTCTCAACCCTTCATCGCCGCGTTGATGGACCAGCGGGCATCAGGCTGACGGCCTGTCAGAGCTGTTCACACACTTGTCTGGACTTGAGAGCTGCGGGCTTCAGCTAGCTAGGTGCGGTTTGCATGAGGGACTGAGTCACATGCGATTATTTCACTGAGTATCCTCGATATGTACTTGACTTTTAGAGGTACATATATAAAAGCTTATAGAATACCAGATGTGTATTTGTTTCAATTCTTCCTAAAGGGCAACAGTGTATGAATTGGTTAACGTAAAGAGTGCGAGATGTGGGATTAATTTCCAATGTCAACTATTGAATAAATAAAAATATCAACTTCTCAGAGTGGTTCAAAATTCATTATAAGATGTAGGACCCTTGCATACAGGAGCGACTCAAGTGTAGGTACTGCAGAACTTCAGAAACCCCTAAATTAAATTAAATTCAGACAAAATTAAACTCTACATTAGATAAGTTCATAATTGATGCAACAGTACATTTCCCGACCAACAAAATCTCACAAAATCTCACTATTCCCTAGGGAACAAAAAACAGTTCGTGTACGGACTAATAGATGACGTATAATGCGTTAGAAATAACAAATAATAGTTTTGTTTTGTACGTTACTTCATTTTTCTTCTTTTCGAAGATATAATTACTACTTTATTATTTTATTTATATTACGTTCTTATTCCGAGGTTGTTAGTACAAGTGTGCCAAGTGTAAGATGAGACAAGATCTTATTAATTTAATTTGTGGAATTAAGACAACGACTTATTAACAACTAAGAAAAATTAAGTAACATTATTTTAAGAGAATAGCATACATTACAAAAGAACCTATTAGTTAGTAACAAATACTTTTTGAAAAAAACTACTTATTTGAGGTGATGATAGGTAACTAAAGTCTTTACTTCTTTAATAAAGATAGTGGCCAGTATTCCGAGCTTTTATTAAAAGTGATGTTTGGTCTCCTAAGATTATAATGTAAAATCTTACAATCCGGACCATTACCTTTACAAAAATAAAATGATAATGTAAGAAAAATACTAGATTTAACTAAACTAAATAAGTTTCGGTTTCGGCCGAAACTAGAGGAGGAGCCGAATATTCGGTTACAGTTTCAGTTTCGCCTGAAAATCGTTTTTCGGTCGGACACTAAAAAATATATTAAAAAATGGCATAAAACGTTAGGTACTTACATAATTTATGAAATAAATACAAACTAAATTTATTAGGATCAACATTATAAATTTACTTTGAAAAAAACTGAAGCTAACGATAATTCTGAAATTTAATTGTAGTACAGATTTGATTCGTGTTCCGAAATTCTCGGACACAGCGGTTATTTTTATTTAGATAAAAATTGGCGACTATCATTAAAATGTAGTTAATTTTCTGATTTTAAAATAAAGGAATAAATATTCTTAAATCGATTATATCAACCTTTGGAGATGCCGAATTCGAAATTTATACGGCCAATATGTTTACATAGGTTAGATATGAATATGATAATGTTAATTTAATGCATACTAAGAAATGGATAAAAGACATTATAAATTCTTATTTATTTTATGGGCCAATTAGACGTGTCAAAAAAATAGAATCCGTCTCCAAGTCTGCATTCTCGCGAGAAGCCGCGATTAAGATGATTATGCGTTGTTAAAATTCACGCATTTTCGTCTGATTTACATTTTACATTGATCGGGAATTGAATATGTATGGCACAGATTGCAGAATTATCGATTGTTACCCCGAAATAATAGCCGTGCTTAAAGTGTCGGGTTACTGGTTAAACATTGCTAATTGCACCCGAATGCTGCAAGTCCTGCTGGAAATTGTTATAGCCGCCTTTGCATATGCAATATGTGTGGCTTGACCTTCGGAAGATTACCTACTTATTCCCAATCGTTAACGTTTTAAATTTCATTACGTCTTGTTTTAACAAACTCTTTCATATATATTTTAAGATCGTATTTAGACAAGGATTTTTACCACAATTAAATGTTTTTGCATGGGAATTGCCCAATGAGTTCATCTCTTTATGGAAACATTAAAATTGATTAGGTTTTTACGAAATAAGAAAACTATTACTGAAAGTGCATCTGCCTTAATTATTATAAAGTATAAACATAAATGACATTACTGCTTTTTCAATACCAATTTAAAAACAGTTAATAGTAACATCTGTTTCACTCTAACGCAAATTTGATGACTTAATTATTCCTGTAGAACTCAACATAGAATTAACATATTTTCTTTTAATTGAACCAAATATAACCTAGCATAAATACCTATAATCTTGAATTTATTTCTACGACAATGATATTTACATGTTGTATGTTTGTTATTGCACAGATACCCAGTAAATTGTAATAGTAATTGTACAACAAGAGTGGATATGATGCTCTTATTTCTTCAGGATGAAGTTTGGGGCACGACGCCGCAGGCGCAGTGCCCAACTATCCGAATAGTATATGAGCACTTGAGTTGTACAGTATACTTTTTCTACGACCGACACGAAGAGAAAACAATAAGATTTAATTATTCACACAATTAAAGTTGTAATCACGAAAACAAACATTTGAAACATTTGCGCAGAAAATTGTCAAACAGTTAAACATTTTATGAACTAATTATTTTAAATAAATATTGTGTGGTATATGATATGAGTTTAGATAATATTTTTATACATTATAGGAATATAGATTTGATTTATGAAAAATAATATCTTGTATTTTTTGTTTTCTATCTAGTTACTAGTAAACTGTATATCGTACTGAAGTAGTGAAATGAAGACATCTTTATTATTGAAATATAGAAAAATAGGAAATAATATCGTGATCATAGAGAAAGTATGGTGTACAATGTGCTTAAAATATCCATTTAATTTTCTCGTTTTTTTTTTTCATACTTACTTATGACTAATACAACATTGAAAAGACATAAAGGCGATTTTTATTTTACCAAAATAATTCTAGGTTCTCATGTGGCATTTATGGTGGAAATAACCCATATCCTACCGAGAGCACAATTCAACATTAATTAGAAATTTGAAGAAAATGGTTCAGTAGCTGACATAGATGAAATGTGGTTCCAGCAATATAATACTACGTGCCACACAGCGGGTAACACAGTGGAATTTTTGCGAGAGAAGTTTCTAGGACGCGTTGAGGTGACATCAATTGGTCAGAAGGTTGAAGGTCGTGTGATTTAACGCCCTTAAATTTTTTCTTTGCGGCTACGTTAAATCTCTGGTCTATACCAACAACCCAGCAACAATTAATCATTGCTAAAATCCAGTCTGAATTATACTAAAAAGTCATCGCAAACGATATTATTTTCAAAGTATTAAATGTATATTCAAGTATCAATAAATTTTTTTTATTAAATTTTAAAGATTAGGTGTACCAATTGAAGGCTCTAAATTTATCTTAGCAATAATAATTTTTGACAGTTCAGTAATCAAATCTCATCAATTTTGATTATTATGTTAGTTTTTCACTAGAAGTAACTACTAGCTACATAAAGCTAACAACTAAACTCAATTTAGAAATAACTTTGGACCGGAGCTTCAAATCTAGGGTGTGATTCTATAACTCATAACAACTACGTCATATGTCAAATGTCACCATGGCGAAAATTCAAATTTGCAGTGAATTTACGACATTCCCATATCAGTGTAGACTTATAGAGTGTTCTTCATAAATGTATGAGTATATGTAAGTACGTATCAACCATAAATAACCATTTGTAGTTGATATTTGCAATTGATATCAAAACAAAGTCCAAATGATAGCAACCAAAGTTATAGAATCCCACTCCTACTTTCATTTGAGAATGTATCTTGAATTCATTAAGGAATGTTGTGCTAAAGATGAAGTTCTCTAAATTTATAAAATGCGATATTAATTAAATTATTTGCTCATTTTTTGGTACTTGAGCTATCGTTCAACATTACAAGAAAAAGAATAATAAAAATAAAAATGTTTTCGTTTAAATTAGCGATAATGGTTCGTAATGAAGTTAATGAATAAAAGTACATAGTTTACAAAAACTAGAAGTAAGTTTGTGGAAAAAGTAGAATGTTAAGAGCGAGTCCATTTATTCCAGAGAGCAAATACCAAAGCATTAACACTTCGGGAGAACAATTGACATTCTCAGTGTGTAAACAAAGCAACAAAAACCCTAACCTGTACATAATGACGCGAAGGAGAAAAAACCGGCGCTCTATTGAATAAGAGCGCGTGAATAATGTCTTCATCAGACAAAAGTGGGAACGTGTGTGGCTCGAATTAAGGCTCGAATCGCACAAACAAGAAATCACAATCGCGCTGGGACGCCGCTCGCTTTGGCCCAAACGCGAAGCGCAAATTGAACGCCGGCATTCAGATTAAGATGTGCTCGTTGTAATGTGACACTTAATGTGTAAATTGCCGGCGTTATTATTGTCATTACCCGACGAATGAACAGATGAAATGAGCTTTAGCTTATAAAGGAGCTACAGCTCCTTCAACACCAAATTCATTTATGTACAGTTACACTTGTTAAGACAAATCATCAACACAAAAACTTACATATTTTAGGGTAACTCCGGTAGAGATGACTGATACAGAGCTAGTTTTTCTAAAAATAATTGTTATATGGTACTAAAATCGTATTATATAACATTGTATAAGTTAAAGGGGGATCGTTCTACTTTGTCAATAAATTGTTTGTTAAGGCTGGCTTATGATGAATTTAATTTACGAATTTTCAATTTGATTTAGATATTAAAATATAAACACACTCAAAACAAATAAATGGTGGTTTGTGAACGATTTACAAATTTAGAAATTAATAAATAGATTTGGAATATAAACAATTTTTATATTTTAAATTCTAAATTCTAAATTCCAAATTCAGCCGGGAATATCAATTTTTTTTTTAAATTCTGAACAAAAAATAAAAATACCTTTTTTTTTAAAAATTGCTTAATTGTTGATAGTTCCGGAGAAAATCAACTAATACAGTTTTGGAGGCGGAATATGTAACATCACGTAGGAGACTTAGATAGAGAATTTTAATTCCTTTGACAAACACCAGGTTCCATTTTTAAAACTATGTATATAAACATTAAACAGCCTTCAAAAATCATAGGACATGCTCTCTCATACTCCTACGTGACGTCAGAGTATGGCGACGTTACATAAATTTGAATTTCAAATGCTAATTTCAGTGAAATTACTAATCGCTAAGTAATATCCAACGTTATTACTGATCAGGAAATCAGTAAGAAAATGGTGAAATACAAATGGCAACGAACAAAATTTAACTTAAAAATGACAATTCTTACCAATTAAAATTTTTTAAGTACTTTTTTTGTCGATTGTAAAATAAATGTCCTACCGATTTTACCTATTACTGAACGGTAATAATTACTTACCGATCGGAGAATTGGTAATAAATTTTTAACAAACAAATAGCAAAGATCAAAGATTAATTTAATATAGACAACTCTAATTATGTAAATAGATTTTTTTAAAACATCATTTTTGCGTCGAATATGAAGTAAGTGTTTTACCAGTTTCTTCAAATTACTGACCGGTAAAATAAAATTTTAAAAATATTTTTTCGTTAATTGTGAAATAAGTGTTCTACTGATTTTACCAATTATTGATCGATAAGCATTACAAACCGACCGAAGAATTGGTAAGAAATTGTTAACGAAGTAATATGAACGATAAATAACAACTTTTGTTAAAAAGAATTTTTGAAATATCTTAAGTGCAAAAAGTGATATTTTAAAAGAAGAAGTAGAAAAAGATTATTTATTTATGCATTATGAATCTACTTTAATTTCGATTCAATAAATATATAATACAATGTGTTCCTTTGACATTGAATTACTGTTTTGAAGAAGTTAAAAAGAAAAAATTGTAAATAATAGGGTCGAATGTAAATTAGTAACAAGTTGGTATATTGTGGCAAAAATTAGCACGGCATGAGTCTAATGATATTGCAACCTGCGTCTTGAAACGAAAGAGAAAATATAGGTTAGTTACTCCAGATTTCGGCCGGATTATTATCTCCATATATCAATCAATAACTACCTGTGAAATTAATAAAAATACCCGCCTTGGTAATTGAATGAATAATGGCTGGAAATATAAAAGATTTACATTAAAACGATCCGTAAAAAGTATGCCAAAAGTTATAATGGCCGCAAATGAATCTGCATAAAGAAGAAAGGTAGAACGTAGGTGTCCACTTTTTACCGTCTTTTTTCCTTTATGCAATATCAAAGTATAAAGCTGGAGAAATAAGAGCAGTTATTTTCTGACTCAACTTATCAAAAAATCATTAAGTTTAATTGCGCTGTTCGAATTTAGGTTGAAAGTTTACAAAAGCGAGTGGTAATTTCTTACCAGCCCATCCCTCTGATGTAATGGCTTTCTGAATGCTTTCAAAGTTTTTCAGCGTGTGAACTTTTTACTCCTTGCTGCACTTATTGCAGAGGTATTTCTACACTTCTCGTTTTTGAGTTGATTTGTAGATAATAGACGTTGTTAGCCATTATCCATTTACTTTACTTATTTGTAGAAATGGGACAACTCGTTAAGTGAAAAGAAAATTGATATTTTTTCCTTCAAATTATAGATGACATTATAGTAGATTTTTTCTAAGATATAAAAATTGGGTCACTTAAAATATATATCATTATATAGTATTCACTAAAATGTGTAGAAAATATCTTAGGACATCTTCAATAATATTTATTTTTGGAAATGTTTTCATAATTGACAATAGTTTAAATATATAATATTTTTCTGAAACCGGAGCGAAAGTATTATTTTCGCTCCTAAAATGCACGCGAAAGTTGCATTTCCCTGACTAGTCATAAAAATATTTAAACACCCAGTTGTATCTCATTTTTGAATTTTTGGACAGTAGATCTGCTACAATCTCTACTGCCGCTTATTTTATATCTACAGAAACCTCATCGCTGTGATTAGTTTCACAAGACATTGCAAATTACTATAAGCGCACGCGCACGAAACGAAATATAAATACTTGTAGACAATCTGATATTTTTATTAAGTTTAAAATTATTTTTTATTACAATCAAAGGTTATAAAAAAAATTAATATGTCTGTACTTGACTCGGAACCACAAAATACTCATATTTTAATACGGCTTCTCGACAGTAATGAATCATTTTTCTGACTATTGTGTAAATAACTCTTGCGTAAATAAATATTTCCTTCATGAGAAGTCACTTTTTCTATGTGGCATATATACTATTTTTTTTTTGCTTGAGTTATATCCAATAATAATGAAATAAGTATGATTGTATTTTTATTTACGGAAAACAATGAATATACTGTTATTTTTCGTAGATAGCAATTACAATCAAATACAGGAATAATGCACTTTCCGGTTCGAAAACACACCGGAAAGGTGTCTTTTCTATTGTTGATTCTTAGACTTAAAAATACCATTTCATGACATAAGTGTTAAAAAAAGATTGGATATTTAACAGTTACGATTTTCATTTCCATTACTAGAAAATTCTGTTTTTATAGTATAGCTTGGATTTATAAAACTTGTTATTGAAGTAAAATTTTTATATTTTTATTTTTGCTCTAGTGTGTCACGTTAAATTTATAAGCAGCAGAAATAAGTAAATGTAATAATTAATAAACAACAAAAGCTTTTAAAAATTTTGTTAGTCTGTCAAAACAAATTTCCTATTAAGGGAAAAAAAGTTTGAAAAACTTTTATCAATATCATAAATTGTAAAATAAACAACTTCTTGACGTCACTAAAACTTGATTTCAAAGTGGAGTTGTTTTTAAAAAATCGCGACATTGAAAATAATCACCTATTTAAGAAATTAGTTTATATGCGGTACAATTTAAGTAATTTTACGAAATTAAATTAAATCTTAACTGTCCATGTTCAACTTTACAAATTAATATTAATATAATGAATATTTATGAATTCAAAGCTCACCTTTTTTGTCCCAACAAGTCCTTTTAATTGTTGTCCATTATCTGCAACAAAAATAAATCTAATCAATAACAAGAATGACAGGCTGTCAGCCGTTTTTCTCTCAAATTTGTGGAATAGAAGCTAGAAAAACATAATGAACAATCCCAAATTATCATTCCTGATCAAATGCATCTTCCCATTTCAATATTAATACCGCAACCCCAAAAAATCTCCGAAAAAAACAATTAAAATTCAGTCCAAGCCATTAAAAGAAATGAGCAACTTCGGTTAATTCAATTAATTAAGTAGGTTATTATAAAACCGTAATAATAAAAACGATAACATTGCAAAAAATGTTTTGAGACAATATCATCACGGCTTATAGGTTTCCCATGACTGAACATGAACTCGCGACCGATTCTTCCTTCTGCATTTAGTCCCTTGCCGTTTGCTACATTTTTATTTCAAGCCAAATTCAAAATTAAAAGTCCATTCGTTACCTACAAATTTTTACACAATACAAAATTTAAAAAATGTCCGGAAATGAGATGTAGTGTTTTATAAGGCTGAATTTAGTCAAGAATTTTAGCTGGCATAATTAATTTTAGTTTATTGGTTTTATTTATTTTTCTGTGGAATATTCGTTTCAAAAGCCGGATTGAATGGGGGTAGACGGGACAAGTTGACATCCATTAACAAAATTAAAAATATAATGAGCCTGACTCATTGCCGATGTCTGGTCAGGTAGTCACACTAAATAGGTTAAGTGAGGTAAGAGCTATTGTTCAGAAATTTTATAGAGTCCAGAAGACTCTAGAAGGGTCGAGATTAATTACCAGCAAGTATAAAAGTGTTACTGCCTAGAGAGTAGAGGAGAGTAGAATCGAGACGAGTCAGTATGCAGTCCAGTTGAGAACAACATGTGAAATAGAAATAAATACTGTCGTGTGAAAATAAATTAATATTAGTTAATAAATAGTTTGTCGATAAGTTTAATTTTAAACTTCGCCCATATAAATAAACTATTTATAATACATATTATCATGAAAACATTTATTGAAATACTGATATATCTACAAAATAGTATTTACCCAAAAATTGAGAAAAATTAATTGGGTATTTTACCATTTTTTAATTTTGTATATAAAGTTGATTCCGTTTAATTGGCCTATTTAGTCTAGGACTAATAATAAAGTAAAACGTGTAAGACAGAGAAACGAAAGTTAGAGAGAGATGGGGAAAGGCAATAAATTTAAAGGGCTCATTGTTTAAAATAGGAAAGTTTCATCACATCTTAGGGAGAGATAAGGGAAGTAACAAATTTAAAGGTCTACACAATGCTCCAAGGTCATAGAACTGAATAGTGTCGTTTCTATATGTAACTATTCTGTGGTATAATAGTATGGCTTTATAGCGAAGAAAATGTTTACCAAAAGTCACCTCCCATTTACTACATCTGAGAAATACAAAAACCACAGACCTTACTAATTAATATTAATTTATCGTCGTTTTATTGATATCGTGAAATATTGAATTTTTCCAATTCCTGTTCGAGTATAACGACCAAATCTCCTGTGGGTTGAATCTTCGGTGGGCGAAATAAGTTGGGCCAGAGCTCGGGTGTTTCTGTGAAGAGTTTGGCCGGTCTTGGCGGTCGGCGGCCGCCGGACTACGAAGCCAATTAAGCGCACGAGAGACAATTACCCAACAAGATGCGCTGGGAATGATAACACCAGAGCGACAGAGACGCCACTACACCGTTCTCTACTCGCCAGCTCGGCTGGGAAAATCAAACTCGCACAATTCATAGCGAATAAAAGAGTGCACTCTCCACTTCAGCTCGTAAACACCTCCAATAGTATAAATGTATCATACCTTTACAATGAATAAATTATGCAAAAATGTTTTTTTTAGTTGACATAGAGTTTCATCAAGTCAAGTAGCTTACAGCTGGTTTATGATGGATTTAATTTAGGAATTTGAAAATTTTGATTTTTTCTTCTGGTATACGATGTATTTTATTTTCCTAAATTTGTCAGAAGATAGCAATATAATATTATGTAGGTATATTTAGTTTTGATGTTTGACGGTTGGTTTGATAATTCTTTAAGTGAATTGAATTATTCTTTTAATTTTTATTTTAACATAAAAATCAAAATAACAATCACAAACTGTCATTTGCAATTTACTACATCAGTTCATTGATTTCTCGTGATTGGCTGGATTTGGAATTTTGATTACATTCCAAATCTAAATTTGAATGTGTTGTAAGTATGATTATATTTTAAAATCTAAATCATAAATTGACCTTTCATGTTATCATGAATTACTTGACTTGACTTGAAAATTAAGCTTATCTGAAATTTTTGACATTACTTTAAAACATATTGTACCTACTTTGCACTTCGTACATTTAAATTTACCATAAGAATTAGAATGCAGTGAGGGGGCAATGGAAAATAAATGATGTGAAACCAGTTATCTATAGGGAAATTTAATTACCATAAATTTATCAGTTATATAATACATTTTTAGAAACAATAAATGATAAAAATAAAAAAAAAACTTAAATAATTTGTACACATCCAAAGAATGAACCTGCGGATACACTAATAAGGAAAGAGTGTGTATTGAGTTTGATGTTATTCATAAAAATATCTTGGTTTGACTTTTAAACAAGCTTCTCTTAAATTCACTGCTTGACTTGACTTAATCTTCTATCGTAATTTATTGACTTGATATCAAGCAACTATTAATTGATAAATATTTGACAATAAATCGCATTTTGTACATTTTAAATTTACCATTAGAAGTAGAATAAAGTTAGGGAAATAGAAAATAACTGATGTGAAGTGGGCAACAGACAGATCAGCTGTATGAATCATCTAAGGCTATTTCCTTCCATTATAGTTATCAATTACATACTCCATTTCTAGAAAAACGACCAAGACGCAAATTTACTTAAACTATAATATCGCAAACTCCATAATTTTGCCTCTAAAAATTGCAAGGTTTAGTAGATTGTTACAAATAAAAAGACATACATGATTTAATTATTTTATTATTTTACAACAGCACTGATATTCATAACTTGTAATAAATGATGTAGTTTTGAATTTTCAAGTTCATAAAATATTACTAGTTCACTTGACTTGATATTCGACTATTACAACCTTACTTCAACTTGACTTCAAGTCAAGTCAAGAGACAAGGTGTGAAACCTTACTAGTCATAAAAACATGTTATTATCAATTATGTATTTCAATATCTTTTACTCTAACATCACTATACAACAAGAAAATAAAAGGTAAAATAAATACTGATCCCGTTAGATCATTCAGATTATAACAACATGCGCTTACAGGCATATACTATCATAATGCACCATTTGAACAGTAACAGTTCATATATTATTACTCTTATTACCTATAGCCTAAAGCCAAAAGTGTGTTTTATTTTGATTAAATAACATAACGGTAAAGGGCCTACGTATAATGATGTAATAACTAACACCTTTATCGTACTAAATTGGTACTTAGTAAAAATATTCAGAAACAATAACTCGGTTTTGTATTTTAAATTATACCCTACATAATCATCCCTAAAATTCTTTTCAGGAATTTTATCTTACTTTAACTGTTTATTTAAGGTGTCAAGTTCTTTATTGTGCATACTCCACGCCAGCTAGAGTGCCCGAGAAGTGACGCTTGATAAAAATGTTAAACTATATTATATTATTTAAATTTTAAACTAGTATTTATAAAAAATATTCTGTATTGTATTGTACTAGTGGTATATGTGTATTTGTATAATATTTTAAATTGTATTAAGTGTAACATGAAAAAAAAAATACAATGGAACATGTGTTTTTAAAACGAAAGCCTTTAAATTATTTATAAGTATTAAAGAAGAACATCTTTTTATGTTTACGACATCCGCTCACTGTTAATTTAAAATTCTTATAACAAACAATAATTGTCTGTTGTTAATTTGTTTTGGGGCGTATAAATGCTGTATATTTTTTTCCAATTCCCGCATTCAAATCTCTGATACGTGATTCCAGTTAGAGTTAATCAATTCGAGTTGAATAAAAGAATAAAATCATAACGACTTGTATCTGATTGCAAAGTGTCCTTGCGTAGAACTAACCCATCTGATGAAGTGAACCATCGAAAGGGAATTTGATAAACGGTCGTCAAACGCGGCGCAAATAAAAAAGGCAGAGGTAAACACTGTTATTTGATTTTCGGGCAAGGGTCAGCCTGTAGGATTTCAAATTATGGGCTTACGCTTTTTATGAGGGCAATTTTTCTAGCAACTCAGGTGTGCCCAGCAGAAAAGGAAGAAACAACAAGTTTTGTTACTTTTTAACCACGAAATTGCGGGATTTGCAGGCAATGAAGAAGAAAAATAGACGGGACTTTTAATCCACACCAAATTGATTTCCCTTTTATTGCTTCATTATCTACATTTGTGTTTTACCATTTTCTTCTTCATAAATTGCACTTGGGGATTTCCTTGTTTTTCAAAATATCTGATGTTGAGCTGTATACTATCATTGTGTGATTAATTGATGGGTCGTTAGTAATTAAAATTTTACATTTGTAATTAAAACGAACAGTTTTTATATAAAAATATCTATTTTGATATTATAAAAGATAATTTTAATTTTCGTAATATTTCTACGAAAATATAAATTTAAATCTGTCAGTTGTTGATGACTTTTAGTAACTTTTTATTCTTATGGGTTATCTAGTTTTATAGTGACATTTAGAGCGATATTACAAGTTTCTATTGTACAAGTTTCTTATTGGCTGATTTTACAGAGTTTCTTTGGATACTTATTTATTTTACTTTTACTCCGGCGGTGTAAAATAAAATTTCTACTTCGTCGGCGTAGAAATTAATCGATTGAGGATGAATCACGTCACAAACGATGTCACATTTATGACGTTTGAAGAAAAACTAACTTTTTGTGATTCAATGTTGAGGACAAATCAAATAAATTTGATAATTTGAAATTAGCCTTAAGATGTATCAATGTATTTTACAATCAAAATTTTTGACTAAAAAATATATATACTCGTATATTTGAATTCTGTAAATTCAAATATAAATTAAAAAATTATTAATTTAAATTTTTATGGGTCCACTATGATTGAAAATAGTGCGGCAACACAAAGAAATTTTAATTTATTACTGACCCATTAGGCTAAATAAAAATTTCAAAATATGTGTAGTAAAAAATAGTAGAGTAAGAGTTCAGGTGTTTATATCAAATGCTATTCATACCAAATAAAGAATAAATTAGATCAAATAATTATGATTTATATCTGATAATTTTATATACATATGTGTAAAAATTTAGTGAAGGACAATATAGTTTATCATTTTTAATTCTAATGCTTGCTTTGTGCGTATATAGGCATTTTAATAAATATATCACGTATAAATTTCCTAATTGTCATTGAAAAATTGTCCAGTGTTATTTAATTTCTAGTAATTAATTAACATAATTGATGAAAACATAAATATAGAATAAATATCTCAGATTAGGCCTAGGATTTATAGTTTGTTATTTAGAATCACCGTCCTTGGAAATTGTGGTCTATATATGTTATGTAAGTTAATTTTCTTATCTGAGAAATTTTAAATTTTACTTCAGTAATTGATTAGGCAAATCCCGCGAACTTGAGAGCTAATTTATTACTAATGGGTATCAGTAATACGAATATATTCCGTGTGTGGCATACATGGCGTTTTCTGGTGATTTTGTGAAAGTTTGATTTTATTATAACATTTGGCACGTGCGTTATTTAAAAATTAATTAAATCTTGATCATAAAAATGATAAGATCTAAATGATATTTACATATACAAACACATGTATAAAAAATTCAGTTAATGAAATAATTGTTTATAATATGCACTACATAGAGAAAAAAACTGCATAAAAATTTAATCTTCACTTCCGTGAAATTTACATTTAAATTATACGAAATCTGAAATAAAAATATAAATTGAAATTTACATTGTCTCGCTGACACAAAACCACTTAAAATAATAAAGAGAAATAAGTTCAAATTCCTACATACAAAAATGAATGTGGTGCACTCTCCACTTCAGATAAAGTTCCCGGGATATTATCAGATAAACGCCCTAAACGGTATAAATATAGTATTACCCACATCTTTGTTTAAACAGATTAATATTTATTTTATATAGAACAAAATAATAATTGGAACTGATTTTATTGAAATATTTAACATTATTCAGTTCAAATAAATAATGGTTTACAGGAGACTCAAAATTTTAAAGTTTAATAGCAACAAACATTGCAAGAATAGTTATTTATGGTACAAGTGTGTTACATTAAAGATAAGTCACGCCGGGAAAGTTTAGCTCACGAGGCCATTAGGCCGAGTGTGGTATTTTTTCAAGTGACTTAGGTAATTAACACACGTGTGCCATACAACATTTTATCCAACACATTTTAATCATTGATATAAAATACATATAAGATTTTTGACAGATGGACTTTCGAAATGACATTTAGGAACAAAATAGTGTAGAGAAGGTTTTATAACGTAGTTACTATGATACGAACCAAAAAACAGTGAGCTAATATATTTAGCTCACTAGTGACTTATGACCTACTTTATTTATCTAAAAACAGCATACTTATATCGTTATAATTACACGGTGTTGGATAAAATAATAAAGAGAGATAAGATCAAATTCCTACATACAAAAATGTGGTGCATTCTCCACTTCAGATAAAGTGTCCGGGATATTATCTGATAAACGCCCTAAACGGTATAAATATAGTATTACCGATATCTTTGTTAAAACAGATTAATATTTATTTTATATATAACAAAATAATAATTGGGACTGATTTTATTGAAATATTTAACATTATTCAGTTCAAATAAATAACGGTTTACAGAAGACTCAAAATTTTAAAGTTTAATAGCAACAAACATTCAATGAAAAATATAAAATATTAATATTTTAATTTGCAAATAAGAACAGATTTTATTTATCCCTACTGATTATTTAGGTAATTTTGTGTAATTTGTTTAATAATATTTAGCAATGTAAAACATGTTTAATTGTTGTGAAACAAAGTAAGATCATGTAAGTACGAAATTGTCTCAGTTTTAATTAACGTGTACCGAGCAGGTGAAAGCCAAAAACGTTATTTTTATAGAAAATAAAACAAGCGATATGACAATTTTGAAACATCTGCCACTAATACGTATCGTATACTCCTTGCCCCACTTTCGACCAAGTTTACGCTTTGCTCCATATACTTTGGGTGTTAATATCTCATCACGTACAACTATTTATTTTCCAACTACAAATTTATATTTGATTTTAATGACTGGGTAGGAGTTTCGGCTACCAAACAACAGATATTTAGCACCTCAGCTTCTAATAATTGCTGCGGTGCTCTGCAACAATCAATGGCGTAGGAAACTCGCTTTTCTATAGGGGTACATTTTTTTATACACGTTTAATTTTGAAGAAAATACATATTTATGAAAAAATTAAATGTATGTTAAGATTACAATTATTTTACTTTTTCAACTTTGTTGTATGTATATATCGTGAATATTCTCTAATCTTTCATTAACTATTACTACTGACAAAATGCAAGGTTGATAAAATCAAATGAATAACGTAAAGTAGAATAAGTATCAACAAAAAATCAGTAAATTTACAATCTACATACAATATATTTTGTCAATAATTAATTAATTAGTCAAAGCTTTTGTAGCCAGATTTTATTACACATAGTAAACTATTTTTATTTTCTTCATTTCGCGCTATTTTTAATGTCATTTTTTTATATTCAAGCATCACTTTTAAAATCTGGAAACTGTAAAAAGATTTAGTAAAGGGTGGGTAGTAAATAAATTAGATAACATTTTTAACATTTTTCAAACTATAATCAAATTGCGGCAAATAACCAATCGAATTCATTCTTCATTAGTAAATATCTTTAAATTATGATCCAGAATTTCATTTGACATCTACAATCTACGATGAATTTTATTTGGAACAATTTGGTGGGATGGCAGATTTTTTATTTAATATAATATTTAATAGTTTACGTTTATTTGAACATGATTTTTTGTATCTAATCCTATCCAATTGTAATCTGTAATTTTACCGTATTATGTTTCATTCGTGGCTACAATTTTTTTAAATCTGTTTTTTTTTTAGACACAATCTGCTATTGAATAACATACGATATTTGGGCAATTGTAATATTATGAGACATGTTTTGAATTTGAACTTTTAGTTGATCTAAATTTTGAAGATTTCCCCCAGTAGAAACTATGGTTTTAAGGTTGCTAATAAAAAGAATCTAGATGTGTAAGATGACTATTCTACTATTCTACCATTTCCTCTAAAGTTATTAATGATTCTTAAAACAGTTGTTGCACTTGTTGTAGGCCTGTCAGAAAATTTTGTAACCCAAATGTCAAATTTGTTCCTTATGTTTCATTTTAAAGAGACAAGCAAATATACATTACTTTCAATCAAATATCAAGTCGTAACCATACATGTGATAAATCCTACATTTAAAAATACTCACGGCATGATATAAAAACGGATTTAAAAAATAGAAATATCTTATGACGTATTTTGAAATAAATAATTTGAATTATTGAAATTAATAATGGAGACAATGTTTGGTACGGATACTTATTTTGATTGAAAATGAATGAAGACTTAAATTTCAATCTAACATGTTATTTTGTGCTATGTAGACAACAGTTTAGGAACCGATTCTTTGTGATCCCTTTTCGAAAAAGAATATGTACGGCACTGTAAACTAGCCTCCCCGTGGCAAAAGACCGGGTGGACTAGGGTTCAGTCCCCGTATAACTCACACAGCGGCGTTAAGTAGAATTTTTCAACACCTCGAGAGGGCAAATTGGTTTATTCACACCAGAGTTAAAACCGAGGTCCAGCCAGATAATCGGGCAATTGCTGCAGCTTTGATGTACCGGTAGCATTAAATCAATACCAAATTACCGGGTACCAGCCGAACAAAAGAGATCTACTGGTCAACACGTTCACAACTCGTCAGCAGGGCCGTCTCCAAGCTTCAGCCTTCCCCACAAATAATTATTCCCCCGTGCGTCAATAACGTTTAAAAATATATTTAAAACCTTTCAATTATGAATTATTATGACCGGGGATAAATAGGTTACTTTTAATAATTGTATCGAAGTGTAAATTTAGATAATTAAGGAAATCGTCATATAATTGTAAAATCAAGGATTTGTTCTAAATGTGCAATTCTATTTTACATTATCTAAATTTTGACCTAATTCAGAAAATTAAAAACTAAAATATACCTTTGTGATCTATTATATATTCTATACAGTACCGTAATAGGTTATGTTTCTAGGAAGGGCTATATATTTTATTGAAAGGATAAATTAAATTTTTATAAATGTAGAACTATACGAATAGGTAGCTACAAAAATTTTTATACATAAGAAGAGTGCAATACACGTACTAAAATAGTTGCAATTTTCTATTACCTTTGCTGTTAAATTTTCTTAAAAATAAGGCAAGTTCAATAGCTTCCGCTTTTTTCTTTTAAACTGCAATAAACACTGCCATTCGTTGGTGTTCCACAGATATCCTTTTTCATGTCTATTTGCAAACGAAAACACACAGATAAAAAAACCTAAAAATTACTTAAAACGATAATAGCACACACACAAATAAATGGATTAGATTTTGACAAGTTCACTTTTCTCTAATCAGACGCTTTTTACTATTGCCTAACCACGGTTTTGATTCAAAGATTTTATTTGTATTAAATCTATATTATGTAAATGAAAAAATATAATAATTTTCAAAAGTTTTTAATTGTAAATTGATGGAAGTAGGTAAGAATCAACTTTTGGTTCAGGAAGGACGAAAGTTTTTACCAAGCTTGCTTTGATTGTAAATAAACAAAAACCAAACTATCAGATATAACTACCCAAAAGATCAAAAATGAGGTACAACAAACAAGTTTAAATATTTTCATGACTACTCAGAGAAATGCAACTTTCGCGCCACATTGCAGGAGCGGAAATAATATTTTCGCTCCGGTTGCAGAAAATAGCTAGGTAGGAGTATTGTTCTTTTCTGGTCCGAAAGATATGTATACGACCGAGACGCAGTCGAGACTGGGTACTTCTTGAGGACCAGAAAACAACTTTATAGCATGTAGTATACACTATTTTTTATTCTACACAATAAAATAAACATAATCAAATAATATCTTGCGAATACTGAATAACTTGACAATTAGCTTAACCTCAATAAGAACAAAAAATAAACATTTAATTTTGACATAAATAAGGTTATCAATTTCTTCTCTATATAATGAGATTTTGTTGGTTTTGACAGGCAAATGTCTATTTTCTTGCGCACGCACACAGAGAAAAATCTTTCAATATGTGTATATTTTTATTAGAAATGGTAGCCAAAATATATTTATCAAAAAAATATATTTTGGTGGGAATTTTTCGGGCCCTTGAAAAATAAATATCCTGTGACGGTCCTGGCCTTGGTACACGTGTATGATCTCCCATAAACGATGAAATTACTCCGAATAAAAACAAAGATGTAACGATCGAGCCATATACGGCGATTCCGTAATTTATTAAGTGGATCTCCGAATATTTCCTGTCCCTTCAAGCTTTCCTCACTCGTTTCTTTTTAATAATTTCGGTAGCGACGACTGTAAATTTGGAAGGAAGTAGGCTTTTAATCGTTCGGGAATTTATATTTATTGCAACATCACACTGCCTAGCCCCAAGGAAGCAATACGGGTTTAAGTGAGCGATTACGGGTACTAACACTAGTTAAATTCAATTACCAAGACAGGAGATCAATTAAACTTTATTATTAAGGCCCTACGGTTGCAACAATGATGGTTAATATGTGCAATTAATAACTACTGAAGACAGAATAATCAAAATGCAATATATAGCACAGTTTATAAAATTCCTGGAAGTAAACGGTTTATAAGTAATGTAATTCTTTTTAGTACTAGCTTAATATGGTCACTTCACGATACGACTGAATTTCATTACTTCGTAATTGTTTACCTTTTAGTATTTGTTCTTTAACCCAATAAACTGTAGTACTTTTTGTATTTATATTCCATATTTTACAAATATTTTTCCGGTAATTGTTTACGTTACAAAATTTATTTTTTTTGCTTCAACAAGATTGTGTTTTCTCTGGTAAAAACAGTGACGGCTCAAGCTACGTACATATTTATAGATGTGCTGCATCAAAGAAAAAAGGAAATAAAATATTAATCAAAGGAATTAAATTTTCTTTATAATTTAAATTTAAATTTTAAACAAATACGTCTTTCCTTGTTTTCGGCAAACTTATGTATTAATTTTATATTGTAGTTTTGGAGCAATAAACTTTCGGGTTTCTTCATTTTGTCAGTCAAATGTAACAAATATTTCATTCTAGTTTCAGTACATAATTTTTCACCATGATCGTCGTTAAAAAGGAAACACAGAAAACAAAACAAAGCAGTTTTTGCCATACAATTTTATCTTATTCTTCCCGTAATAGCTCTAATTATTTGATCCTGTGTATCTAATTTCCGATCTATTTATGGCTTCAAATTCTTCATTTATTATGTGTTCCAGAATATGTTCCAAACTGTATTCTATTTCTTGGACTGTTTTTGTTATTTATTACAGAATGATTTACTTATTTGATAAATTCATTCTACCGAATAAAATGAGTTAATTGTAAAGAAAAAACTGAAATGAGCTATAAAGTTTTCTTAAGTAAAAACAGTAATTATTTTCCTTATTGAGTATAGGTAATACAATATTTTTAATTTATACCAATGTGTTATCAATTTCGAAATGAATTTTGTTATCTTTCGACTGACTAATTTTAACGCAAACAAAGAGCAGCATTTAATATTGGCAAGTGATTTAATTAAGATTACTGCAGATAAACGCTGAATACATGAACGACGTGTCGGATGTAATCGCTGTTTAAATTCTTGTCTCGTTTTCAAGATATGAATATGACAATCTAAATGAGTATACCTGTGCTTCAGACAACGTTTAGTCGCTTTAGTGCATCAGCATATAATGCTGTAAATACAATATGAAATGAATATTAAACGATCAGAGTCCTTAACCTTTAACAAGATGCAATTTTTTAAGAGATACATAAGTTAAACAGTAGCGTTCCTATTAAATAAATTCAATGAAATGAAATGAAACAATCATTTTACACAATACTAAGCAATAAATGGATTAAAAATTAAAAGAATTGAAGCAAACTTTTATACAGGATTGCGTAAAAAATTTCACTTGAATTGAAAAGGTTTTTTTTAATTTTTTTAAAAGTTATATTATAATTTCATAAACGTGTTTCACAAACTAGCATTTATTAAAAAAAATACATATTGTAGAGAATAAGTAAAAATTTAAGGAAACAATAAAAAACAACAGTAAAATCAGTTTACAACGATATTGCTTATCGCGACAAAGTGGTTATAACGTCGGAATACGCTAACTTTATTTTACTTTTTATACTTTATAGTGACTTCCGGTTTTAGCGACGAAATGTATGGGATCCACTCGATGTCGTTATAACCGGGTTTTACTGTAACACATTTCAAAGTAAATTTAACAAAAAATCACACATTATTAATCAAAAAAAATCTGCGTTGTAATGTTGTAAACTCAAAATAATATAACAGTAAAATCGTTTTACCGCCGAAATTAACTGCCGTATTATAACATTACTCACTCGTTATTTCCCTAATTTTCGTATGTCTGGAATGTTAAATAATAATTGCAGAACAAGTGATTTAAACCAATGTTTAAAAAAATCAATGTAATTTAAATCTGATTTAAATCAATACAATTTCGCTATATAAGTTAATATTATTTATGGCAAACATTATAAATATAGCTACAATTTTATTTATTCAACAGTACATCTATTATAATATAGACCTTAATCCGTTAAAATCTCGAAATATCAAAATTGGTACGATTGCAATGCCTTTCTTATTGTGTCTGTCATGATTGATACATTAAAAATTTTTATACATATCCTGCTCAAAAAGATATTCTAGGGTAAAACCGTTTTAAAATTAGTTGAAATATATCTTTTAATGTGACAACCTGAACAGATCTCACTCTCACTTCATTTATTATGTCAATTTAAGTCCAATTTTAATAACAAGCTCTCCAAACGCATCTTAGATTCCCTGTAAGATTTGTCACACCTTTGCCCAGTCAACTATCATATTAATGTTTTTCTCATCGAATTATAATTTGTGGTGTTAGTTCCATAGTTTTTCTGTCAACACCTATCTGGAATCTCATTTCGGTGAATATTCTCCCATTCGTCTCACTTTGAGTCAGGGTGATGATCAGGAAACAAGAAGGTGTTGTGGTCATTTGTTAACACGCCTAAGCCTTCCACGATTTATATTTTCCTCTTTCTCGTTGTTTCTAAGTGTTAAACACAATGTCAAACCGATTCAAGTCATTGCTGATTGCATCAGTACGCGTGGTTAACAACACAATGGGATGGGGGTGAGAATGCAGGACCGTCTTAAGGGGGAACTATCAAAATATTTTAAGAAAACGAAAGCGGTTGGACAAAAATATTATTTTGTTAAAAATTGGGTGAAGCTGTTGTAAACCGACTATGAAAGTTGAAACAAGAGTGCAGTATGTAAGTAATTAAATAAAAAATCAAGATTGTTCCAAAATTATTTTCACGAAGAAAACAAAATTCAAGTAATATAATATAACACAAGTATTTTGTAAAAATCCTAATAATAAACGAGCTATCTGCACAAATAAGTGAAAAAAAAGTGTTTGTCAATATTTTCACTCTTATGGCACATTTCTAAAGAAAAATTCGATGCATAACTTCAAAGGCATAGAAGAAAATAAATTAAATAATCAGAACGATTTTTTTTCATTTTTTCTTTATTTCTTACTTAATACTCTTAATAAAATAAAATATATAAATAATGAAATAAATATTTATTTACAAAAAAAATATGTATGCCGTCAACAAAAGTTTAAATTAATCAAATGTTATTTTACGTTAAATATCAAATGAATTTTTATTTAAAATAATACAGAATGTGAAATATGGAATTGATATTTTTTTGTTATTTCTGTCAAAATTCCCAACTCACATAAATACGACGCAGAAAATTGGAGTAAAATAAATTATTTCATTTTGGAATCAACTCATTACCTACGCTCTCAAATGTGGGCTTATTTAATTTGGGCTTTTATCGCCCGTCGGCGTATAAATTTAAATTTTGATTAGTAATCTTTTGAATTTCCAGAAATCAACTTGGTCTGTCAGTGAGAGAGAGAACAAACAATCTAACAATGCCAACTATCTATAAAGAAACCACAGCATGGAATATATACCTACAGATTTTTTTCATGTCAAACGAAAAAAAAAAACGTTGTATGTACCACGGGCTTAATCAAGATTCTAACCCTCAGGAAATTTGAAGCTCTTCGCTCTGCGCCGAGTTTTAAACATTCCCTCGTAATATAATCTTTTTTATGCCCTCAATACATAAATAACTATTATTGCTCTTCCATAAAATTTGGATATTCATCTTTGACTGAAATCTAAAAAGTATACAAAATCCAAATGAAATTCCCAATGTTTGATTTCTAATATTTTATCGTAACAGTTATTCTTTTTCTTCAAGACAATGATTTCAATTTAATGTATCAATGCAGTCATATTTTTCCAATTTAAAAGATATAAAATATTTTAAAAACTACGTTACTATTTTTTATTTCCCGGTTCACCCTTTATTTATATCAATAATTTATTTATAAATAATATTTTTAGAAATAAAATTCTTTAAAAATTGTTTTCCAAACCATATTTTGGGGCATCATTGAATGAGTTTTCGTTAAAGATGCAGAGATTTTGTTGTAATCCGGCCCTGTAGAAGGTCCGAATTCGAAGATTAATCAACCCCGATAGAATCTCCCCCACAAAAAAGCCATAATCAAACAGAACAAAATCCATCCGAGTGTCTACAGCCAATTATAGAAACCTACCCTTTTGTTGTAGGAAATAATGGCTGCATTAATGCCGATGTTATATCAATAATTTTTGGATCGGAGAGAAGACCGATACAGGGTTGAAAAGGTGCGGAATTCCTAGCCGATTGTTTTGTTTTAGCACTCGTATTTCAGGTCAGATGAAGTGCTGACAATCTCTATCTCTGATGCGATCTTTTAATTTAATGGGGTTCTTTCTTTACACTGACTAAGGGTTTTTATTTTGATCTGGGTGTAAGTTAGAACAGTAATTATTTCGTCCAGATGTAGCATGTTATTCGCAACAATTTAACATGACAACTGACAGAAATATTAATTTATAAATACGTCAGCACACCTCCTATATACAGATAAGATATTTTCGACGGTATTTGGATGAGGTCTGGATCAATTTAGTAGTTGTTTCACGATAACGATGAATTCAAGTCATCAATAAAGAGGCACTAAATTAATGACGTCTCTACCTAATTTATGTGAGACACCGTAGGATTGTTTATTAAAATTAAGTCAGGTTGAAATCAAGAAGGTAAAAATAGTTAAATATTAAAGCCGAGCCAAGTAGTCATATTTATTATTATTATGACTATTTGATTTTTCAGCAATTTTAATACATATTAAGTAGAATCAAGAAATGATAATCTGAAACGGTTCGGTATTGATTTCCGATGAATTGATACGTTATTGATTGCTTCACTCTTTTGGAGTCAAAATAACGGATTAATAAATTATTTACAATGGTTTACTAGGTTTTTAAGATTTAACTGGCATATACTAGTTGCTATATTTGCCTCAGTTGATCCTCACATCATCAATTTCAGCTGCAAGAATTGTTAAACTTTTATCTTGCATCTTAGTAAAACACGCGTGGCATAGATGATACTTTTATTCGCTATCTCATTATCGCACGTGTTATAGAGGTTTATATATGCTATCTGCGTCCAACCAACAGCTAAAATGAAATAGAAACAGTAGTGTAACCACTGTAACGGATATTTTCAAACAGGGCATGTAACCGGTTAAAAAAACCGGTTAATAAAAACCGGTAACCGATATTTTTAACGAAAATTGCGAACTTTAACCGTAATTTTAACCGATATTTTTAAGGCTGAAAATACCGGTAACCGTTAACCAAAAAAAATAAACCGGTTTTAGCGAACATTAACCTTTATTTTAACATCATTTAGCGAGAAAAAAAAATTAATATTTTTTATCTACTCTCACCCTATAATGATTCCATTATTTTGCAAGTTATTGCATGTGAAGTGTGTCATTAATGAAATCGTTTAATAATGAAACTAAATCATGCCTAAAAGAACAATGTAAATTAAATGGGACTTTCATTATTATAACATTTCTTTTAACAAATGAAAAACATGTTTTTGAAAGAATGGTAATGTAAAACACCGGTTAGTACTGCTAACGCTATAGTATCGCAGAAAAATATAGTACAAATTATCGTATTTGGATTTTATGTAAGAGTTTTATCTCAAATTGGTGACATTGCATCGGTGTCATCTCAGAAGTATACTGAACGCAACCTACCATCACCTGTCTACCTGTCATATTATATAAATATAATAAATTATTACAATTCTATTTATTTTTTAATTGGTTCGTAGATAAAATATTGTATGACACTCATGTGTGAAGTACTTTTATGCACTCATTACGGTTAAGACACTCGCTTTCGCTCGTGCCTTAAACTCCGTAATTCATGCCTAAAAGTATTCCTTCACACACTAGTATCATAAATAACTATTTTTATATTTGTGTTTCCTATTTGTATTTGAACATGAGTCATGACAGTTTTTACAATTAACATTTTATTGGTGAGTCATAAATGTAGGTCTCTTTGGCCGTTAAGTTAAAGTCCAAATAAATACGGCTTTTGTCAACACAAGCAAGTTTAAAGTTGAAAAGTGACCTGCGTTTTTCTGAATAAATTACTTGAATTTTTGTGAATATTTATTAATTAAATTGTTTTTTTTAATTGTTATATTTTCTCAGATGGTAATTTTTTATTATTTTTTTAAATTATTTATTCTATAATTTTTTTTAATCAAATATTTATAATCACTTTTTTTTTAATTATTGTTAATAATTTTTTAAACCGATATATTAACCGGTTTAAACCGGTTTCCAATTTTTAAAAACCGGTTTTCGAACTAAAACCTTTATTATTATAACGTTCTCTATAAGGGTTAACCGTTAACCAGTATTTATTTCGGTTACATTCCCTGTTTGTAACTAACTTTTAGTAATTTCTAATTACAGTTGAATATAAAAAGTTACAATTTTTAGGTTTTTACTGTAAAATTTTTCATATACAGCTGAAATATTCCAAAAATACCCATGTATGAGTCCAAAATTTTGGTTTTTGATTATTGACACCCTTTAAACCCAATTTTAGGTCAGGTTTGGGTTCCTTTTTACCCATTTTAAGGTGTGACAAATTTCCAAATGTACTATACAATATGTTTAGACACTTTTCAACTCATTTTTGGGTATAAATGCAACACATAATCGTGTTAAACTTATTTTTTTAATTATGAACACCTAAATCATTGTTAAGCACTTTAAACCCATTCCAGGGTGTGAAATAACCCAAATAAACCCATTTTTAGGTAAAATTTATTGATTTTTTTGAAAAAAACCAAATTGATAGTCGCCGATGCGCTGATTTCAAATTTTCAAACCGAATTTAATTATCTCTTCCCATTCCTGAGATATTTGGCCTCAAAGTTGCACCTCAAAAAAGTGTGTTTTTTGAACATATCTCTAAATTGGGTAGAGATACAGTATCAACGATTACACCAGTCGATTCTACGCGCAAAGTTACATAAAGAAATGTTTTCTCCGCATATACAATCTTTGGAACGATTTGGTGAAAAATGAGAAAAACGAAAAAAACCTGAATTTCAATTTTTCGCTTGGAAACTTTTTGTCACCAAAATTTTTTATATTCTGGACTTAAGTAAATACAGATGCGCTGATTCCAAATTTTCAAACCGATTTCAATTATCTTTTACCGTTCTCGAGATATTTGTGTTCAAAGTTAGACCTGAAAAAATCAGTTTTTCAGGAATAATTCTGAAATGGGTTCAGATACGACTTTGGCGACCTCACCAATCGATTCTACGCGCAAAATTACATTTTTGTACCAATTTTCAGATTTTTATTCCAATGGATACAAATTTTATAGAGGAAAAACGAAAATCGTCAAAAATCGAAAAAAATCGCTAGGGGTTCATCAGGCGATTTTTCGATTTTCGCGATTTTCGTTTTTTCGCTCTAAAAATTGTATCCATTGGAATATTAATCTGAAAATTGGTACACTTATGTAATTTTGCCCGTAGAATCGATTGGTGAAGTCGTCGCGATCGTATCTTGACCCATTTCAGGGATATTCCTGAAAAACGATTTTTTTCAGTTCCAACTTTGAACCCAAATATCTCGAGAACGTTAAGAGATAATTGAAATCGGTTTGAAAATTTGAAATCAGCGCATCTGTATTTACTTAAGTCTGCAAAATGAAAAGATTTGGAGCCAAAAAGTTCTCCAGCGAAAAACTGAAATTCCGGTTTTTTTCTTTTTTCTCATTTTACACCAAATCGTTCCAAAGAACATATATGCGAAGAAAACATTTCTTTATGTAACTTTGTGCGTAGAATCGACTGGTATAATCGTTGAGACTGTATCTCTACCCATTTTAGAGATATAGCCAAAAAACACACTTTTTTGAGGTGCAACTTTGAAGCCTAATATCTCAGAAATGGGAAGAGATAATTAATTTCGGTTTGAAAATTTAGAATCAGCTCATCGGCGACTATCAATTTGGACTATTTTAAAAAACCAAAATTTTTGACCGAAAAATGGGTCATTTTGGATTTTTTCGGCTGTAAAATCAAAATTTTAAAGTGCAAATCTAAATATTGTTAGTTTTCATGATTAACTATGATTGTAAATTACTTGGAGATGAGAAAAGATATTAATTTTTGTTTGGAATATATTTGCGAATATAGATAACAATTATCAAAACAAAATTTCCGAATATAAGTACTTCCGGTCATCATTTCCGTTGTAGGCCAAGGTTCGTGGTCCAATTAACAACTATCAATTGTTTTACAGACATCCTTTTGTTTAGATAAAGTTCATTTGTCCTAATTATTTGATTATTAACTGTTTCTTATATTATTATTTCCACCTTCTATATACAGGGTGGCTCAATGAAAATTATCAGCGCAATTTTTGGCCACTTAACATCAATTTTGCAAAAAACGCTCGAACTCGTCATTTTTAGGGGGAACACCTGAATGGATTAGTTCCAATGGCATAACTGCACCTCAAAAATTTTAAATGGAAAAGAGTGTCAAACATGACACAGTTCGAAAGTCTTTCAATTCTCTTCTCAACAGTTTTTTTATTTTTCAAATCCGATCATTAGTTCCAGAGAAATATCGTTTAAAACAAATTTTATCAGGTGTTTAAAATTGCAATCAAGTAGGCTTAAACAAATGACAATCGAATATCAGTATTTTTCCCTTAACGTAGAGGGCCGAAATAATAGGATAATATACTTTTATAATCTCGTAAATAATACAGTCACAGATGTAAAAGGAATAATAAAAGTTAATATATAAGACACAAACTAATAGAACTTTAAAAGTACACAACTTAAGTGTACTATTAGTACGTCGTATTTGGTATTAAATGTAAATAAAAAATGACAAATAATTACCATGTCAATCAGCTTTTGTTTTTGGCAAAAAGTTGTCAGAAGTATGCAGGGCATGTAACCGGTTAAAAAAACCGGTTAATAAAAACCGGTAACCGATATTTTGAACAAAAATTGCGAACTTTAACCGTAATTTTAACCGATATTTTTCAGGTCGAAAATACCGGTAATAACCGTTAACCAAAAAAAAAATAAACCGGTTTTAGCGAACATTAACCTTTATTTTAATATCATTTAGCGAGGAAAAATTTTAATATATTTTTTTTATATCTGTGTTTTCTATTTGTATTTGAACATGAGTCATCACAGTTTTTACAATTAACATTTTATAGGAGAGTCATAAATTTTGGTAGTTTCTTTGGCCGTTAAGGTTACTTAAAAAGTCCCAAATAAATACGGCCTTTGTCAACACAGGCAAGTTTAAAATTGAAAAGTGACCTGCGTTTTTCTGAATATATTACGGTAATTTTTGTAAATATTCATTAATTAAATTGCTTTTTTTAATTGTGATATTTTTCTCAGATGATATTTAAAAAAAAAATTTTAATTAATTATTCTCTATTTTTTTAATCAAATTTTTATAATTAATTTGTTTTAATTAATTTTAATTATTTTTTTAACCGATATATTAACCGGTTTAAACCGGTTTCCAATTTTCAAAAACCGGTTTTCGAACTAAAACCATTATTATTATAACGTTCTCTATAAGGGTTAACCGTTAACCAGTATTTTTTTCGGTTACATGCCCTGTTTTCAAATATTTAAAAACTTCAAATTTCATTAATGCCATTCCTATCATTGATGAAGGTGATTTTGACGTTGATAATTTGTGCTTCAGTATGTTTTGGTAGTTTCATTAGATTACTGTAAAGATCTTTTCGTATGTTTCATTCATTTTATATTTGTATATAATACTGTCTGTTTTGACATTTATTTATTTCGGAAACCACACGATTAAGGATCATCTATGCGGATAATTGAGTGTAGCTACTTATTACAGAAATCTAGATCATTTGTATTAATTTTATTTAAAAATATTCGGTTGTCCTTTGCCGCAATGTACAAATCGCAATACGATAACAATGCGTACTGTTATAAAATAATAAAATAATAAATTAAAAATACCATTTTCCCCCGACAGGGAATAAATGTCATTATTGTAATGTGTGAGAACTGACACACATTAGACTATTTTATTCCCTAGGGAATAAAGAAAATAAGGGAATAAAGTAAAAATAAATAACAAATATGCTTGTCTATAGAATTTTATAAAAAAAATCGTTTCAACAACATTGCTTCTTTCAGCGCATGTCAATTAAGAATTAAGGATAAATAAATAAAATTATTTTAATTTAATGGTTGGAAGAAAAGTTTTGTATGAATTTCGGGAATAAACCTCGTTAATCCTTCAAGTGAAAATGCAGGGTACTATTTATAAAACCTTAGTTTATTCCCTTAATACAACAATAACTTCTAATCAAAGATCTGTATGTTAAGCTTGTCCATAAATTTTTAGACTCTAAATTGGAGAATTTCCGGTACTCTAGTTCTTCACATTCCGAGAAATATAATACATAACTGATAACTACAATGTAATGAATTATCTGCAGATTAGTCGAACAGCTGATCTGTTTCTTTCTCACTTCACAACAGTTATTTTCCTTTTACCTCACACTTCATTCTAGTTCTACAGATAAATTTGAAATACGATTGATTTATCAAGTAATATCATTTAGCTTGAAATTGCTTGATATCAAGTCAAGTAAGCTACTATAGAAAATCAAATCAAGTCATGTATTGAATTTAAGAAAAGCGTAATCTAAAGTTAAGTCAAATTCATAAAAACATCAAGCTTTAACTCACTTTCCTTGTAAGTATTTCCGCTGGTTCAATTGTTTGATGTAAAAAAAAGTAGTATCGATGTTTCATCGTTTTTTTACTAAAATCCAATTAGATTATTGACAATAGTAAATAAAGTTAATAATTTTCGGTTTTATCGCGTTTACATACGGTGATCTTTAAAAAGTGTTACAGAAATAAAATTTCGTATTGTGATTTATATTGGCAATAACACTTTTTTCAAAATGGCAAATGACCATAAATTAGTATTGTTTACGACATATTAACAAGAATATTAAGCTTTTATGATGAGATACTATATCGTAAGTGATGACAAATTAAGCAAATTTTTATTATTTGATAAATACGAGATTTGTAGTAAAGATAAAAATGTAACAATTTTATCACTGAATGACCGAAATAAAACACCTCTTTACGAACCTTTTTGGCAAAAAGAATTGAACATATGATGATTTAAAATGTAACGGTTGTAAACCTAAATTATACTTTACTAAAACACGGCTCTCTAATAATGAAGTGAAGCGCGAGAAAAGTAATTAAAATAAGATTTTAATTACATCCCGATATGATACTTATAAAAAGTTGACGTGAGCCTCTGAGCCGACTTTAAGAACAGTATGACTTCTAATTATTAAAATATTACAATTATACTCGATAATTAAGAATAATTTAAATAAATTAGCTGTCAAGAAAATATATGAATACGGTACTGTCCATTCTTGGTATTGTCTTCGAAATAAACTTGATGAAAATTGTGTCAATATGTCATAGCTTAATAAATGATATTTTAATGAAATTATTTATAAACCATAACTTTCTTTTCCTTTTTTGGTTAAAGCACTTCCTCATTCTACTAATAAAGATACTTCTGTCTTAATTAACACGAATAAAATTAAGTTTAAAGATATTTCATCCAATAATTACAAATGAAATTAAAATATTATATTATAAGAATTAAAAATAAAAAACGTACCTATATATTTTCAGATTTAGAGAATATGTAAATGACAATATTAACTGCAATATGATTATTTTTTTTAGTTCTTTAGTTTTTTTAATCCTACAGTTTCTAACACGTAGTTAAATATTAAATTTATATGAAACTTTATCTTCAATGAAAGCGAGGTGTAGTTTCAGTAAGTCCTAATTATTATTTCTTAAGCCGCAATATTTTTTTAAGTGTTCTGTGACATAGATGTTAAGGTAATTCGGTTCTCAAACAGTGGGGTTCCCTGAAAATTTCAATTACATAAATTGATTTATTTCAACTGTTATAAAAACATATAAATATGTTTTAAATAACTATTGTGTTCTTTACTTGGAAATATGCATAAATAATAAGCATTTTAATAAAATAATTCATAAATGACGAATATTATAGTCCGAATTTTGACAGCCACTGGTATGATTTTACTGCCTATGTCAACATATCTTTCATTTTTATTCTGATCGTGTAGTATTTAAAACTATTTTTTCTAAATTTAGATTAGCCCTGAAATATGTTTTGTATTTTGTATTTAATTACCAGCTATAGATTAATTCTTAAATTCAAATATGACATCTGACACTGACAGCAGTGTTAGAAGTAGCAAGAATTTGGAATTGAGTAGATGTATAAGCAAGAAAGGTGTAATATTGTGACGTAGATGTTATGGGCACTAAAAACTCGAAAAAAAAAAACGAATTGCTTTTTTTAGACGTTAATAGTTTCTATCATAAAGAATTAAGATCTGTTGCTGTCTAGATCTAGGCTTTCTAGACTCTTATATTGTCTTATCGAGATTATCAAGACAAGGCTTTCTCATTCTAGTTCAATTTTTTTTTGTTTTGCCTCTGTTTCTGTTCTGAACGTGTTCTATTCTGTTTTGTTATTTTCGGTTATTTTAGAATCTAACCTCAAATTCGAGCTCAAACCCAAAAATGTTGAATTCAACTTGAAACATGTTAGCCATAACCACCGCTCATCAAAACAAATACATCGATAATTATTTTCTTTTACTCTTTTCCCTTCTTCTTCCGTGTACAGAAGCAAAAAACCAGCAGTAAACCAGTAAAATTCTTCTCATTTCACTTTTCGGTGTTTACCATATTATTACTCCATACGCCGTTTGTTTCAAGCCGATCAAAAAACTGTACAGCTCGTGTATAATTATCTGGAAGTTCCGGGTTCGTATCCCACGCAAGAAACAGTTGAAAAACGCGACTGGGTGCGTTCCATCAAGTGCAGCGTACAGGTACCTACATGCAGCGGAGGACCGATGCATCATCCGACGTCCAAAGAGAAGATTTAAAAGCTGCCGAAGGAGAGACTTCGCGTGTTATTTCAACCACTCTCGATTAAGAATAATAAAAGTTGCTGTACCTCATCGGGCATCCGCGATATAAATTAATATATCATACAGTCGCTTCCTATTACATGCTCTCAAATTTATTATTTATTGTTCGTAATGTAATGGTTATGATTTTTAATAAGAAAAAAAAATGGGGCCGAACAAATAAAAGTTTCAATCATAAATTATACCTATTGTAAATTTATTTTTTTGCTGGTACATTTGTAGCAATTATATGGATTTGTTGTATGAATTTACTAATATACTCGTATTGAGTGAAGATTGATTTTGTGAATATTTTCAATCAATTTCATTTTTAATTTTGTTTTCAATGCATTTAAAGTTTGGCAAATTTGTAATCCTGATGGTATTTAATGTAATATGATGTTCTTTCCTCTCTTTGTTTGTTCTTCTATATTTTATTTGTGTGTAAATGTCGTTACCTATTTTATTCTTCATTTGTAAATAATAGTTGTTGACAAACGTGAAATATCTCACTACTACTTATTTTTGTGCCCAAAATTTTGATTTCGGGAATTAGTTTACATTGATAGATCCCGACGCGCTGATTTCAAATTTTCAAACGGAATTTAATTATCTTCTTTCGTTCCTGAGATATTTGCTGTCAAAGTTGTACCTCAAAAAAGTGTGTTTTTTCGCGAAATCTCTAAAATGGGTAGATATACAATCTCAACGATTATACCAGTCGATTCTACGGGAAAAATTACATCAAGAAATGTTTTCTCCACATATACGTTCTTTGGGACGATTAAGTGTAAAATGATAAAAACGAAAAAACCTAATTTTTAAAATATCTCCGAGGAACTTTTTTTCTCAAAATCTTTTCATTTTCTAGACTTAAGTAAATATCGATACGCTGATTTCAAATTTTCAAACCGAATTGAATTATCTCTTACCGTTCTCGAGATATTCGTATTCAAAGTTGAGTTTTGACTAAACCTAAAAAAACTGTTTTTTTAGGTATATCACTTTAAGGGTTAGGTTTACGACTTCGGCGACATCACCAATCGATTCTACAGGCAAAATTACATAAGTGTACCAATTTTCAGATTTTTATTCCAACGGATACTATTTTTAGAAGGAAAAAACGAAAATGGACAAAATCGAAAAAAATCGTAAGGGGTTCATCAGGCAATTTTCTCGATTTTCGCCATTTTCAGTTTTTCCTATCTAAAAATTGTATCCATTGGAATAAAAATCTGAAAATTGGTACACTTATGTAATTTTGCCCGTAGAATCGAATGGTGAGGTCGACGAAATCATAAACCTAACCATTTAAGGGGTATACCTAAAAAACCTGATTTTTTAGGTATAACTTTGAACTCAAATATCTCGAGAACCGGAAGAGATAATTGAATTCTGTTTGAAAATTTGAAATCAGCGCATCGATACCTACTTAAGTCCAAAAAATGAAAAATTTTGAAGTAAAAAAGTTTCCAGACGAAAAATTGAAATTTAGGTTTTTTCGTTTTTCTCATTTTTCACCTAATCGTTCCAAAGAACGTATATGTGGGCAAAACATTTCTTTATATAACTTTTCCCGTAGAATCGAATGGTAAAGTTGTTGAGATTGTATCTCTACTAATTTTTGAAATATACTAAAAAAACACACTTTTTTGAGTTATAACTTTGACAGCAAATATATGCGAAACGAAAAGAGATAATTGAATTCTGTTTGTAAATTTGGTGTCAGCGTAACTAATTCTTTAAAAAATATTACAAACAAAATTTTGTAAAATTTGAAAATTTTCGAGTTAAAAATTCGATATTTTCAAATATTTTCGGATTTACGCAAAAATACAGTATCAGCAGCTTTGAGAATTACTTACCCTGTTATTACTACATATATAAACTATTTTATTATTAATTTTATAAGCTCACTGTTAAAAAGAAGAAAATGAATCTATTGTTTAATTTATTGTACTTTAAGTCAAGCGATACGCCAAGATCTAATTTAATTGTAAGTATCTATTCTATTCCCATTTATTTGAATTTGGTATTTTTAATAGCAACATTCTAATTCCAACATAATTTTAATTGAAATACTCCATTACTACGTTGTGGTATAAAAGGAAAACGTTTTAGGTGCTTCTTAAAATACAAAACTAAGTTTGGACTTTTGCCATGTCAAAGACTCGAAGTGACAAAACATAAATTCAAACTGTCCAGTTTCAATGTTAAATATAATTTATTTTTAGTAAATCCTGTATATTTAGAGGTGCCAAAATTTTATATAGAGGTATAACACGTATAACTTTTGAAAATGTTTATAAATAATCCAATACAAAAATTTTGAAGGACGCTGTCAATTCCCCGTAAATTAGAAACTTATATGAATTGGAAGAAGAGAGTTATGTCAAAAAGTAAATTAGCCAAAACCAATTTTTTGGTCATATCTAGTGACCTATGCATTTTTTGGGAAAACAAAAACATCATTAAAATGGCCAACTAATCTAGAAACTTTGCCTTCGTATCTTTTAAGTTTCTCGAGATCCCAATGGTTAGCCTCTAAAAATGGACACCCTGTAGACCTTTTGTGTAGTAAATATATCATTACCAATATCTAGGATAAAATACATCCAAAAATGATCAACAAAATAAGTCATATGTGATTTATTTTTAAGTTGAGAAGAAGCTGTTTTGAATTGGTCCTTTTTCCGCCCGAATTCTCCCTGTTTGAAATCCTTCCGTGCGTCAACTGCGGTCACTTGCCCGGAATACTAATTTGGCTAATTGGAATACGAGTGTAGGTAATGATTCTGCTTGAGATGCCTCGGCAGTCGACAGCATCGACATCTACAGCGTTATAATCAACTCCTACGTCTCTTGTCCAACTAAACGATGTGTTAGTCCGCAACTCCGCAAGATTTATGCCCCATACAATGGACTTGATAATCAAACCGTTTTTGCCACAAATAAATAACTATATCATTGTTAACTTGTTTCCTAATTTGGCTTGCAGCTTTGATGTGGATAAGACATGAGAAGTAATTAGTAGCACACAAAATGTAAAAAATATTTTAAAAATATTCTTACACATAACCATGTTTGGGTATTCTGGTGCATGCCTTTATGCACAAAATATGTTATTGTTGTCATAATTATTAATAATACATACATTGAAAATAAAACGTTCACTTGTTTTTCGACATTTCTTAGTAACCATATCTTAGGTTATGTTAACTCTTCACACATAAAAAACTAATACAGATTAAATATAAATAAACTAACCTTATTATCCAGTGTTGTATGTTTTACTTCAAAGTTGATTTGATCCAGGAACCACTCAAAATATTCACAAGTGTTTTATAACGTTTGTAAACGTACAAGTTTTTGTAGTCATACTTTTTACTAACAACATCTCGAACAACATTTATATAAAAATTGTACAACAAACTACTGTTTATTTATTATATTATTATAATTATTAATGTTCTTTGATTACATATACCGAAACACAACACAATTTATACTTGTCACTTCAGTGTATGCTTACATCAAGATAGCGGTTCTCCTACTACTGTTTATAAACAGCTGAACTACAATTAAACTAAATTCACTAATTTTAATGTATATTTATTTATCTCCACACTTTAAATGTAATTAACTGAATTATTAAACGTTTAAAATAACTTTAAAACCGTTTCTATGTTTTAATTATTACAATTTGATTGAAATTTTTGTAAGTACATGCAACACAAAAAACAAAACACAACTTTCTTCACAGCGTACAACATGAAGTTAGCAGTGAAATAAAAAATGACAATACAAAATATTAATAAACAAAAATTTTAAAATGTAGTTATAGATACAAATAAATATAAAATAATATTAATATTGTTTTTGAAAAATTTATTTTAAGTACATTTAGCAAATACCTATAATATTAATTTATATTTTTATTATAATTTATAACTTTAAAATTGTATACCATGTTTTTTAAAACTGTAATCAGTTTTTTGACCGGCACTTTACCAATATTTAACAGTCTTATTCCTTTTTACCACGTATTTAACAATGTCTCTTTTATTACCATAAGGTTAAAGGAGAACTCAAAGTTTTACAAAATCTTCCTCTATTTGCTGTTAAATTGGGTTTACAGTACACAATTATTGACTGTTTAATTGATGTAGTAAAATTCATATTTTCAATTAAAAATTAAATTATATTTACATCTCTTAATTATTTTCAAACACAATTATGCATGAAAAGTTACAATTTTTAGTGTTTCACATAGAAATTTTTCATATACTGCCGAAATGATTCAAAAATAGCTCATTATTAATAGACGCCGATGCGCTTATCAAATTATTTAACAGAATTTAATTATCCCTTTTCCTTACTCATAAAAGAGAATCTCCTGATAGTGTGTTTATTGGGTATATCTCTAAAATGGGTAGAGATACAATATCAAAGATTCTAGAAGTTGATTTTACGGGCAAAATTACATAAAGAAATGTTTTCTCTGCAAGTACGTTCTTTGGAACAATTTTGTTTCTAAATTTGAAATTAGCGCATTTCCGCATGTAAATATAAATTACTTTGAAAAACCAAACTTTTTAACTCAAAAATTGGTATTTTTGGATAATTTCGATTATATAAAGTGTCATTTTTATTATTACTTGTCGAAAAAGGTTGTTTGAGAAACCGGGATAAATAACTCAAAACAGGAATGAATCCCGAAAATCCAGTACGTCTGGACACCTATACACTTCACTCATTTGCAATAGGCCAATTAAATTTGTCACTAGTGTCACAACAGAATATTTCTTCCAGACCGGAAAGTGTAAATATCATTATCAAATTCCAGACATCACGTTGAAACCATCGATTACAACCGTAACAACAACCATAAATTAACCTCATACAAAACCTCTAACAAGATTAATAAATCCCAACAATTCCCGCATATTCAAATCACCGAATGACATCTACAAAAAGTCCGAGTCGGATTACAGATCAATCATCAATTTCCTAGTCATCGTTCGGCACGCTCAAAGGGGCTACTCCAGACACTTATGATTTATAAAGTATCAAACCACATGCTAATGAGCCGAATAGAATGCGATGCTTCTCAATGCCTCGCCACTGTACGTGAAGACTGGTAAATGAGTAACATTGACAGAAGCCACAGATCGCCAGATACGGTCGTGTTTGTTGATTTGTAGCTGATGATGATTGGAAGTTAAGAGCTGTATTTATATGATAATGTATTGATATCATCGGGCTTAATGCACAACGGCTTTGTAAATGGAAATGCGTATGCAAGCTTCCAGATTCTTTATGCTAAACGGCAGGCAGGAAGTGGGTTATTATATCAAATATAAATTATATTATAAAACATTACATACATTGTTGCTTGATTGGTCACTTACTAATAGCATATGCTCACTAGGTTAGTGGACTATTAAATCTGGAATAAATAAAATACCGATGTGTCCAAGCGGTTTACTACTAACCGGCAGAAGGTATAAGCTGACAATCTACAAGTAAAACATGTTAAAAAACAAGCAACTCACGTACTTGAGGTCTTGTTCCATCAAGAAATGTTGTGCTATAGATAATGACTATGGAAAATATATTACAAGGGTTATTTACGCTAATATGAATTACCAACAATTTTTATTTAATCCATTATGAGCTGTAGGTTTCTTGCAAAATCTACATCACTAAAATCAGTAAAAATTTATAAAGCAGAGTAATTCTAAATTTGTTTTACTCTGTATTCCTCAAAACAATCATCTCTCAAATACTATGTTCTCATGGCTTTAACTATCTTGTATCTTGTCCGTTAACAGAGTCGTATTGTAAATACTATATAACTTAATATTGTCAAATTGACATAATTTTTCGATTGTTATACAGTAAGTAATATTTTCAAATAAATATTTCATGATTTTGATTATCTTTTTTGACTAACGTAAGCGCCTGTTATTTTTGTTTTAGAACTACACCCCTTCCTCAGTTAGAAACAACAACTTTTAATAGCAGAATTGATCAAATTATATACAATAGTGGATCAATTCTTTACATATTTTCCACGAAAATATTATTAATACTAATATACTTTTATCTTGCAATAAATTTCTCTAATAATTTAGTTTCATTTCTCATATTCCGACTTACAAGTAACGGCGGGTCTCGTTTTTGGTCAAATATCTCGATCATGAAAATTTGGAAAATGTGTACTTACGTTTAAGGATCTTCAAAATTATTTTTTCTATTGTGACTATCATGTAAAGAAACAATTACTTTCATAGATTACTATATAAAGTTTATTACAAACTAATTTATTAATTAGGTTATTAATATTAATTACTTCAACAGACATAAACATTTTTTTAATATCCTTGGTAAATAAATAACTATAATAATAAATAAACATTGACTTTTTAAACAACTAAACCGTGTTATTTAGTGTTGTTATCTAGACATGTCAAGACAAGTTTTTGCAAAATCTTAACTTGTCTAGAAATTTGAAAACAAGACTTGACTAAGTCTAAGTCTAGATTAAAGAGTCTTGTCTAGTTATCAAAACTATAGATTGTTTCTAGACTACATGCGCATATGCTTTTAATAAGGACAAATAATTCTTTGGCAGCGTTTTTTTTATTTTACAATCACTATTTCAGCTTGGATGGAACAAGCTTCGCATGATGTGTTTCTATTTAGGAATTTTTTTTTCAATTAATCTAGAGTATTGAAAGTTGTCTAGAAGTTTCTCGTCGTGGTCTAGAATAAGATAAAACTATTACCAGTCTTGTTTTGATAATCTAAACAAGACAAAACAAAAATATAGAAAGTCTAGATCTGAACGGCAACCACTTGTTAAAATTTAATATTTTAAAGAATTGGGTTATTAAAATTTGTAACTTACCATTTCAATAAAACCACGTAATTGGACTATCTGAAACAATAATTAATAATTAAACGAAAAATAAAACGCCGAACCCAAACAGATAATGAAAAGCAAAAATGATATCCTCCGGCTTAATTTGCAGTAATGAACTGAAAATATTCATCGCTTACGAATTCTTTTCGGCAAAAGTATGCGTGCAATTTATTGAAAGCATCTTTATTGCCGAGTATTACATGTTAACAATCCAAATTACAAAATAAATTTGTCAAGCTTCTTGCTTTACATTATGGATGTAGGAATTAAGAAAGGAATAAATTGAGCATTTTACGACACGTCTTTACACGTAGCCTCTTTTTGTATCAAATATACGATGCTGCTTTTATCGAGAAATGTCGACACGAGAAATTTATTAACGAACGATATAAAAACAGTGTTTGGGCTCTTAAAGTGTGGTAATGTGCTGTAGTTACAACAGAGATTCACCAGAATTCGAATAAATGTAACTGTTACACACTTTACGCGTTGTAGGGAGATAAAAATAGTAGAAGCTGCGGAGGAAATGGTATAATAATGTCTTGTTTGTTTAGTGGACACGTTATTATGATTATTTCGCTGTTAACAAGTTTTTAAGTGAACAGATGAAAATATACCCGCATCCTATCAGCTATTCCGCTTGCTATAATGATTTGGAAATAGAATTTCTTTCTGAAGGAAACGACAAACGACAGGTTTTATTTTAATAAGAACTTTTGCCATTTATACCAATTATATTAAACGACATTTTTATTTTATGTTACTCATTTGATAAAGTGATTCTAAGTAATAGAAATAGTTATATTGGAGTGGAAAATCTAGAAACTTTCTTAGGGAGTGGCGAATTATTTTTTTTTTTGGATAATCGTACAGAATAACAGTTATTTTTATAATTTCGTTTTATAATGAGATCTGACAGTGCATAAAAGTAATTATTTGGTGCTTGCAACTAGAATAATTTAAGAAATTAATACTTATTTATTTATTGTAATTATTTATGGTACATGATGTTAAATTATTTTAAATTTTCGTGCAATATTTCACTATATTTTTGATTGGAAATGATATTTTTCACGCACCTAGCTCTCATGTCTTTTCACTGAAGTGTAAAATTTTAATAATTATTTGAGAACTGCATTCCGCCATTACATGTAATTTTTTAAATGATATATCTTGAAAATGTAATGATTTACAAGGAAATATTTGATTTATTATGTCTATTGCGTTAAAACTTAATTTATCTATATTTTTTTCTTTTCATGTATACACTTTAAATTATTTTGAAAATTTATTTAATGTCATGTCACAGGAAATACTAGTAGGTTGCAATTATGAAATGAAGTAAGTCGACCTATTTTCGATTTTTCTCTGGAACTAAAAGAAAATTTGAATTGAATTGGAACACGCAAAAACTTTTATCAAGAATACATATTTCTCGTAAAATAAAAAATAAAAATATTTTCCCTCTTTGCTATACTCTATCTGAGAACATACATATTAAGCATAAAATTAAATCAAAAAAATTATATACAACAGAATAACTATAATTAAATTAGCGACGGTTTTTTGTAAATGCGAATAGAATCAAATATTTCAAAGGATTAAATAATTCGCCGGGTATCTATTCTTAATAATTGTGTATTATTATTAGTTTTCTTTATTTCAATTTAATTTTGAGTGTTATTTTCCGCTGAATTAAGTTATTTTTTTCGATTGTTTTGTTTCTGCGCGAACCGCACTTATTTCTCTCTTTGTGGCTATTAGAAAAGTAAATTGTATTTTATTACAGTGATACATATAAATTTTAAAATGGTAATAGGTGAATTTGGTAGATCTGGCCTTTTTCGGCACGCTGCATTTTGAATTGTCATTACAGTTGATTATCTGAGAAAAGTTTAATACCAATGTAGGTAATTCCGAGACCTAGTACCATCCGAGAATTGTTATTTGACCAATGGAAAACCAGTATTTAAAGGGTGCAATTTAAAATAATTTTACATCGTTATGGACATCCTGTGAATTTAATGAGTTGTACCTTCCTATACCACAATACCCGACTTTTTATATTTATTATAATTTGACAAATAAATACTTCACACGATTATTACATAATTTTAATAAATTCTCAGGTCAGTATATCATCAGGTACAAGAAATACGGAAGTACTTCGGAATATACACAATAGGTACACTCAATTTTATCTTAATTCTTTTAACTGGTAATATTCATTTATTTATTTATTTATCTATTCAATTCCATCCAACAAAGCAAAAAGCCCCAATTACAGGATGAATGTACAAAATATTACATATTAATTTTGTCTGAGTAACAACATATAAACGAAATATAGAAATACGGAATACAAAAATTTAGATACAAAAATACAGAATACAAAAATGCATATAGAATTCTACCGAATGTTCAATTTGTTTTATTCATAATAAATGATATTTGAAGTCTAAGGCTAAATTATAATTAAAATAACTAAAATTATCCCTTAACCTTAAAATTAATTTTATAAATTACAAAAAACGTATTTCGAAAACTAAATTCTCATCATCAGTAGTATAACTGAAAAGGATTAAACAGAGTAGTTAAGATTACTCAACATGTCAACTATGCCAGAGGTCCTAACAACTCTCATGAGTAAGGATGGGCATATAGTTTAAGAACAATATTAAGTTTAATAAGCACGTACGAGAAAATGTGTATAAAATGCTGATCTTTTTGTATATTTATTTATGTTATGTTATGTTTAGGCTATAATGTAATGTATGAATTTTATAAATCGAATGCCTATTGTAAAAATTATTGATGTTTATTTCCGACTGAATATTTATTTCATTATTTCCTCGATAGTAGGTACCAAGCGTAATCTATCATTGAACTCCTCAACATATACCTCGTATTAGTAAATAAGAAGATACAGAGAAAAATAAACGGGTTCCTAGATCGTAAACCAAAGCAAATTACTTCTAGAAAGAAAAGAATGAAGAGAAAAAATTGGAAACAGACAATGTTGAAACGTACACAAAAAAAATATTTATAAAACAGGATTTTGAGCTTATATTTACTTTGAACTTCGAACTTGGTAAAGTACATCTATACTAATAATTATGTTAGCATCTTACGTAAAGACCATAAAAGTAAAAGTATATATGTTTTAATTAATAAGAAAAATTAACTACATTTTGCTAATTATGACAAAAAAAAAGTTGCGATTCGTGTAACCATGGATTGTTACCCAAAATATGTAGGAATATCTAGTGCAATTGTTTGTAGTTACCAATAACATAACATACCGGAATAAGTTTTTTTGGGGATGAAAAAAAGTCGAATAGTTTTTTTTTTTAGGATTAAAGAAATATAATTTTCCGTCTGCTAAATTATCTTCAATAGAAAATGTCTCTACACTGATACTTTTTCCTTTAAAAATAATTAAAATTGTAATGGCCCAATATATCCTAGGTGATCATATGAACAGAACAAGTTAATATTTCAGCCCAGGCGTACTTAATGAAAAGAAATTCCTGTTTAAAAAGTGAAATGAAGGCGTGTGATCGTAGAAGACATTTAATTTCATTAGTCACCCATCAGCTCTGAACTGGGACGTGTTTCTTTACAAGCATTGTAATTAATGTAATGAAGGAATGCTGCTGTGTCCACTATGAATTCATTAACCCATCTCGGCATAGAGAACCAAGTAGTTAGTAGCACATTATTAGAGATAAAATAAACAAGAAATTAATGAACGGCTTCTACGGCTCTTTTTATTTCTACTCGATTCACTAGCCTAGTAATTTCACTTTCAAAACTCCACTTATGCTTCGATAAGATATATTGGGTTCTTCTTTTTTATGCCTTTCAGTTGTCAATTGATATTTTGTTATTGGATAGAGTTGTTTTATTGTCTAGTAACAAGAACCCAAGTTCAAAGCCGGTTAACTACAATTATTCTCCAGGTGGTTTCAATGATGTTAGTTTTAAATTATTATTTTAGATATTTAGATATTTAGGATTGTTATTTATAAATAACGTTAAGAATTAAAATGGACTATTTTATTTAATAAACAATATTCTTCTTTGGAAGAAAATACTAGAGCAAATAATTTAGAATGGTCTAATTCTTGACCCTCTAAAACCAGGGTACAATCCTAAGAAACTAAAGCTGCTCCACAATGTGCTCTAATTTCAGTACGTCCAGAATTGAAGCAAATATTTCAAAATACAGCTAAATTGTTCCAGAGTGTGCTCTGGTATCAGTAGGTTAAGAATCAGAACATTCTATATATTTGCTCTAATGTGTGGTCCACTTAAACCAGAGCACAATCCAGAGCAGCAAAATCTGCTGCAGAATGTGCTCTGGTTTCAGGACGCCCAGAATTAGAGCAAACACTTCAAGATAATCTAATTCCTGACCCATTGAAACCAGAGCACAATTCAGAGCAGACACATCTGCTCCAGAATTGGTTCTGGTTTCAGTAAAACAAGGATTAGAGCAAATATACAAAATGCTCTAATTCCTAGCCCATTGAAACCAGAGCACAATTCATTGCTAAATCTAACAAACCCTAAACAAAAAAATGCAACTAACATGTCCAGGAAATATCCAAATCTTTATACATGGGAAAATATCATTCACATTTATTTTGATAAGTAAATTTATACACTGATTAGTAAATTTATGGATATACAAATCTGCTTTGCTTTAAAATTTAAGCTTTTACTGCAATGTAAATAAAATGTCAATAAATTATTATTTTTTGCTTAATTTTAAATCTTATTTGTCAATTTTTTTATCTTAATTCGATCTGTAGAAAGTGAAACATATACAGGATTAATATTTGATCTACAAAAATCTATATCTTAATCTATAGAAATATAAGATATTTGATTAATACATATTTATCATATGATCTAGAAATAATTCCATAATTAATTATAGAATACCAGAAAATACATGTATGTTCATTCATTAGGTTTAGTAAATCGGTGAATAAAGTAGTAAATAAGCAGCTGCTCAAGTTTTAATACTAGAAAAAACAACCCTTAATTTAGTTCTCGAGTCATCCGCTAGATGCAGTTACCACCTGCGTCTGAAACATTTAAAAAATGCAAGTAACTAGCTATTTAATACTTCAAAAACAAAAAACATTTCTTCAATATAATTAACCACAAACTAGTTTTCAATTGATCGGGGATTGAACTGAGCACCTGCGATAAAATATTCAAACATCAGTCAAAGTAGAGAAAATAAAGCAACTTAGCGGTTTTAAAATTCATTTAAATATTTTTCCAATTATTAAAAAGTATAAATACTCAGATCAAGTAGGCTGGTAAAAAATGCGCGACGTGTAATTTTCAGTGCAGTTTGCAGTTGTTTTTCCTTGCAAGGCAACGGCAGACTCCATGCTAACTTGATTCACATTCGCGATAAATAAGAAAACAAACAAAGTAGAATCTAATTAGTTTATAAAGTTAATTCCACTGATGCACATGTCGCGTAATTAGGCATCTATAGGCGCGTGCCTCGCAGACTCCTCCAGTGACGGAGGCGGCACTTTTTCCTTGGGGCACCCAACAAAATTGTCACAAGAAAAAATAAAATTTTAACTTCACATTCGTGTTGAATTTATAATAAATATTAATTTCAGTTGACCCAATTTATATTTTTACCTTGCAGTAACGGTTAATGAGAATTTTTTTGCATTTATTTTTAGTAAATAAAATAAATTCATATTTACTAGTGAGTAAATTATTGCAATGACCATTTCATATATTTGAAATAATTTCATATAACAAATTAGTTCTGTAAGATAATAACATGTGAGAAATGTGTCCTACAATGACTTATTTCACTCATTTATATTATAATGTAATTTTATTTTTAATTTATATTTTTAAAATCACAAATTTTTATTTTTATATTATTATTGTCATTCGCTATCACAATTTAAAGATACCATCACTATAGAGAGGTTTATTCATTGGAATTTATTTTGATATCATTATTGTGTAAAGTTGGTAGTAAATAACGTCTTTAACTGATTTCATATTATACGGTAGGTACAGTTACGGCAATTGCTTTTAAATATTCTTTTTAAAACGTCAACTTATGACGGAAACCAGAATCATATAATGTCACAAACGTTTTTCCTTTGTGATTTTAATTAATACATTTTGCCAGAAGGCAAGTAAACGAAAATAAAAATAATAATATATTTTGGAGTAAACGAAATCTGCTTTTAAAATCTGTGGTCAAATTCGTTAAAATGATATATTTTCTGCCGAAATGTCCTTATTCTAATTATTCATACTCTTCTTATCTTCGTTTTATTTGACAAATTTCTATTAAATCCGTAAACATTCTATTTTCGTTCCATAAGTTATACACTGATTTATTGAATCCTTCATACATATATATGGTTGGTGAATTAAAACCATTCAATAACATAAATTATTGAATTCATAAATATTATCTAGTGTTGATTCATATGGGCACAAGAGTCTAAGATTTTATAAAGATAATCGAAATTAAAATTACCCTAACCTTAAAAATTATTTACAAATATAATAATTTTAGATTGTTTAACATGATTTACAAGTTAAAGTAAAATATTTCTTTTTCATAAAGAGCGTTTACAAGACGTTATCTCTGGGGCACTTTAGCTCATGTAGAGTGCACCTCATAAGAATTTTATACGTGGGGTATAAATAGTAAAGAATTTGACTCTATTCGAATCTTGATTTACACTTGTAATTTTCTCATTTCACGAATAAATGTTTAAATGTGCCCCTTTTCCGTGCGTTACCCACGCCTATGGCAAGCAACTAAGCAACTAGGTACTCTAGCGGCCGCTCTGGTAGCATAGCAACCCAGTAAGCCGGGTACTGGATACCTAGCAACACACTACACTAGCTGCATGTATGTGCCGGTGTGTTAATATCCTAGCTACCCGCATCTTCTCAAGGTCATGGCGCTAATACCAGACCAGAGGTACGACGCGGCATAGGGGTGCTGCTACATTGAAAATATTCTTCATCAATTATGGGATATTGCTGAGATTTTTAAAACGAGCCACGCAAATGGATTTATGGACTATTGTTTGGGAAATTGGTTTGCGGAGGAATGCGCTTCATAAATAATAATTATTGAAAATTAACTTCTAATTAAAAAATTGCAATAAATAAATTAAATTATCGTCTATGGAATCTATAGTTTAATGGATAGAATTATAGACTATTGTTTCGAGAATTCAAGTTCAAATCTGATTGAGTCAAATTCTTTACAATTTTTACACAAAAAATTGAACTCCGAAGATGGACTTTCAACGTCAGCTAGAGTTCCCTGGAGATAACGTTTGGTAAACGCCATCCATGGTATTAATATATTAAGACTTATAATTATTTGTCAAATATTTTATAGTATTTTGCAAATCGCAGAAATTAAATTGTAAGGTACAATATTCATTCGATAAGTAGTTTTTACAAAAGTTGAGCAATGTATAATATTTGAGTATTTCATCGGTTTCAGAATATTAAGCAATATACAATATATTGTTTACAAAGACAAAAATAAGCAGGGTAACTAAGACTTAAATGTATACCATGTAATTTGACAAGTCAGTATGGTAATTAATATTTACCGTACAGAATTGTCAAAATAACATGGGAAAATTGTCATATATCAACCCATACAGACTTGATCACGAAAACGTTACTCACAAGAGAATTTTATTAAATAAAAAATATTAATAATGTGAAACTGGCAAGCTATTGAACAAACCACGGATGTTATGAATCATACCAGGACTTAGATATCTTAAAATCCTCGCTCTGCGAGTTCGGAATTCAATTGACATATGCGGCGGTTATGATACACATAACTATTCTACGTATGTTAATAGCTATTAATCTCTTTGCCAACTAGAAAAATATAATGGTCAGTAGAAGTATCACTGTACAAGAATGAAATAATTCAAAGTATTTTAATAATTTTACTCGGTACTCACTTTGCTAAATATGGCAACAGCTATTTTCAAATAATGAAAAATGAAGCATCATTTATAAATCTCACCTATACATATCGTAGATTATGATACACGTGAATAATGTAAGTCTTTTTTACACATGTGACTTAGATTAGAGCACGAGCAAAGCGAATACAAAACTTTTATTTCACTTTATTCGGTTACCAAGGAGACACTTTTACTCCGAAGACGAAAAAATTAAACTTCACCTTATCGAATACGAATTCATAAAAACGTACTTTTATAACGTTTAAAAAAAAATATACCTATTGTGTAATTAGTAGGAAAAGTGATATATTCCAGAGCAACAGTAAGCAATTGAATGTCTAGTAATTAGTATAGGAATCCGAGAAGTTAATTTGTCCTACGTTACACTTAAACATACTATTTTTGTCCGATGAAAAGATTAATTTTCTATTAATTTTATAAACGTCAGCTATTTTTAGAGGCTTGACAATAACTTAACACAATAACGCATTTTTCATGTTGAAAACAAGTCAAAAAGTTATTACATTTCTTATAATCGGAGGAAAAATATTTTTAGTTGGAGATTTGAGCGCTACGTCAGAACAGAAACCTTCATACAAATTGACTCTATTTAAAACTAAAATGCAAACCCACTTATGGGTAATATGTGGTGAGTGGTAAAATCCTTTACCAATTATTGTACATAAATATGAGCTCAGTGGTACACTCTCCACACCAGCTAAAGTGCCTGAGAAGTGACGTCTACTAAACGGTTCAATATAAACATATCATTGCCGATAGATATATTTATGTATTTATATTTCCGTGTCATTTAACTAGAAAACAGGCTTGAAAGCCTCAAAATACAAATTAGTATAATTAGGATTTGAAATTTAGAGCCCATTTGGAGAATTTATGTTAAAAGCCTCGTGCGGTACTTCTGATGCTTTATATTTCAAATCTCAAAATGCCATCAGTTGGCGCGTTTTGAATTTAGTTCATCACCTCATCAGCTGATTACATTAGTATTCATACTTCCCTGTTCTATAATCGTTTTCCACAGCGGGACTTAATGAATCGATTCCCGAAAATTGGATCCGACGATGCAAGATCTCAGATGGAAGATAGAAAACTGGAAATGTGGATTTTAACTTAATGCGGTAATTGCTGTATAAAATATCAATTTTTCTCCGGCATGTTTGTTTTGGAAATATCCCAAAGCGATACTTCAAAAATGGAGTTTGGTTATTTATATTTATCATCCTTATTAAACATTGCAATAATCAGTCATATTATTTGCAAGAGAGAAAGTATCATTAAAATAAATTGTGGTAGTTAAAATGATATTTACATAAATTATTTTAGCTGGGTCCTGCAATTAATGATGACCTGCAGACTTGAAACAATTCTTTTCTAATTGTAGTAATTTTATTTGTCACTACTTTCATTAAAATCTTTGCATTTACTACCAGTATCAACAGATGCTAATAACAGCAACAGCTTCACAGCAGATGTAGGGAATATCTATTTGCATTGAGATGCGTCCCACGTCGAGCGATTAAAAACAAAACAGCGAATATTATATGTATTATTTATTTTTATTTTATTCTTTTTATTTGCCAATGACATGCATAGCATGAGATTTAGAATTAATAACCACAATCGTCAATTTGAAATATACATATATTTATATGTGTGTATTATATTTTAAAGTTCTAATGTTTCGTACAAGAAATATTAAACCTATATATAAAATCTTAGTTCAGCTCATATCACTTTTTTAAACTGAGATGAGATGACAAAAAAAAGCTACTATTAGGAATAAGGGTAAATTTTATTTGAAAAATAGTTGGTGAATGAATTTTATGTCACCAATATTCAAATTCGGATTGATTTCTTAAACCTGTAAAGCATTCTTAAGTTAGCTGTAAGTTTTTTGCATTGATTATATTTTTGAAAACTGCGTTTTATTATTTTTTTTGATACAATATTAATAACTCGGAATGGGATTCCAGAATTTATAACAACTACAAATAACAATTATACTTGTTATTATATCAATTACAAACGTCAAATGTCACATGTCACCTTAGTAGAAATTCAGATTTACTATTTATTTAAGACATTGTCACTTGTAGTGTTGTAGTGTTCTTTATAGGTGTAGGCGCGCATCAGCCACAAATAACGATGAAGTCCAATGATAGCAACCAAAGTTAGGGAATTCCACCCAGGATTTGTTAAAATCCTACTTTTATTTGCTAGTGAATAACAAATAAATTATTGTACAATATAATCAAGGTAACACTTTTACTGCTTTGACGAAGTGTCAGGCTCGCCATCAGTCATTTCCGCATGAGATGAAAAAACTGTTTTACCTCGCTAATACCGTAAAATACTATTAATGTCAATAAATTTATTGTGTATTTGTGTTCGGATTATAACATGCATAAATGTTTATACTTTGGATATGCGAGGTACGAAATAAAAATGATAAAAGAAACCTTATCCTATCCAGGTCATATTTAGTTTAGAGCTTAGGTTAGGTCTAGTTTTATTCAAGGCATCAAGGCCCAAACATCCACGGTTGTTATCCAGGTACCCGGGCTGTAAAAAAAAGTGGAAGGGACAACAACCCCCAGCACCCCTAGCGGCAAGAAGGGTTACCAATCGCGCATGTTTCGGATTTTTCCTCCCAATTAATGCTCACTCATTTTACATCAGGAATAATTAGAGCGATGTCAATAAGAAATGCCTTCAACATTAAAATTTATTTTAATTATCGACAAGGCGGCTTCGTTAGTTTTTATAACCCCGCGGGTTTAAGGGTGAAGAGTTTTACATAACTTGTTTTTACGTTTTATACCTGGCGAATTAATTGTCCGAGAGTTCTTGCGGCTCGTATTTGCACTTTGGAGTGTTTTCTGCAGCAAGAGCAACAAGAAAACTATCAAAACACGAATGCGAATGAGAACACACGTACTCTCGCATTCTTTCCAAGTGTTTTTGCTCCTGTTTTGGAGTAAATATTTTATGCGATCCAACACTACTTCAGGCTATACCCAATGAACGAATATATGAGCAATGAGCTTTCTTAAATCTTGCCAGACTGTTTGACCGACGTTTCATTTGCATGTGTGACAATTTTCACTTCAGTTCCTGTCCGCAAAGATTGACGTTTAAATAGATTCGTTTTCAAAACAGGAATTTTTAACCAAATTTTAGACTGTCTGTCCTAAACTTACACATTTGTTAAAATACATGAAAATTATTAAACTAATATGACAGTAAAATCGAAAGATGACAATTAAATTTATTAAAATATTTAATGTATTTAACGTAAGTATTAGGAATGATAAAACATGAAAATTTTAGTACCCGGGTACCTTGCATGAATACCCGGATAGTATCGAATACCCGGTACTCGTTAATTACATGGTACCCTTAAAATACCCATTACTGTTTCATACATTAGTAGTAGTTTATTTTTTAAGACGAATTTTTCTTATTTGCATATAAATTTATCTATTGGAAATTTAAATAATAAATAAAAAATATTGTTATTTTGTATAATATACGGTATACATATAATATATAATATTTAATACTTCCTAAAAAGATATTCCTTGAGTTTTAAATTCCTAATATTAAGTTAACAATACCCAACTTTGTAAAGTATACATTAGACATACATTGAAATGAAGCTAAGATATATTCTGTGTGAATTTTTTTTGCATCTTAAAAAACAAGAATAATTATTATAGGAATGTAACATTTGGATGTTTCAATCTAAAATTACTACGTTGCTAGTGTGGTTATATTTTAAGATTATATCTTTTGCTCTTCTGTTATTTTTGAAATAAAGCAAATATTTTAGATACCAAAAAATATATTGAATAGTTTCAAAAACTATAGATACGAAACAATTAAAAAATTTTGACTTTTACTTCTTTAAAGTATTATATTTTCAATTGAGTTATATTATGGATCTTGCTGTACAGAAAATACGGGTAGCGGTGGATCACTTGGTTAGCGAGTTCCGACTCGAATTGAGCGAAGTGTGAGATCTTGAATTAGGTTCTCAGCGTTGTCAACAAGTAACCAAATAAAGAAATACCATTGTATATAAAATATATTGTAAATGCAATTTCAATAATGTCTTTCAGAAATTGATTCTTGGAAGAATGTCGAATTGTATTTCAATTCCAAGTGAAAGTGAGATAAAAAGGGCTTTGAGAACTTGAGATGTGGAATTATTTCTGCAATTATAGGGCCTATATAAAACGACTCTCAACTCTCACAATCACATGCATGTTTGGAGCATTTGGTGTAGGTAGAGATGCTCCATATACATATGAATATATTCAGGTTGATTCTTGTGATCCACATACACATAGACCCTTGTCTTGTGCCCTACCTCAACGTAGGGCTCTGTGTCTGCGCAGGGCTTGCAGATGTAAGAAAGTAACCGGGACGATTTATTAATACTGGTTTAGAAGGAAAGGTCACGGATCACGCAAAATTGGCGCAGATTAACGACGACACCTGCTTTTTAGCGCGACAGGTAATGTAGCTGCGTACACGCGTATGTCTATTACCAATACTTATATTACTATAAATTATAAAATATAAATTTATTAGAAGAAAAAAGTTTGTTTTTGTAATTCGCGAAAGATTTGTTAGAAATATTATTCCACAATTGCCAATTTTTTATGAGGTATTATTCATGTTTGTAATTTGAGTTAATTTTTTTGATTATTTTAAAAGTAGTTTATTTGTTTAATAATTTACTTGTATTACAAAAAATCTGTACATAGGTATTATTTTAATATTTTTAGTTGCATTAAAATAGTTCTTTAAGTTTAGAAATTCTTATGTCTTTCTTTCCGAAGAAGTTGTACCTAATAGACATACACGATAGTAACTTTCAAGCATGTTATGATGTAAATACATTTGGTGTTATTATATTTTTAGTGCTACTAAAAAATAGTCCGTTTAACATCTGTCATTAATATTATTAATTTTTTAAAACTCTTCTATTAAAGTTACCTATGTTTTCGCTGTGTTGCTGTATTTAAACTATTTGGTATTATTTTTCTAGGAATGTATATATAACTGAAATTATTAATTTCCATCAGCAAGAAAAAATTATAAACAAATGTTCAGATCACATATATATCATAGTGAAAAATGGAATATATAGATACAGTACAAGCCATAAGAAAAAATATTTTACATATTCTATCTATTGATTTTATAAAAATTAATACAATTTATGTTTGTGAAATTTGTAGTTGTTTTACAAAAAATTTTTGAAAGAATTATGACTAAACTTGTTTTAACTTGTGGTTTAAGGGTGCGTTTTCCCTTTTAGATTTAATATACCCCACCTAATCTGGCAACCCCTATTTTATAAGATAGGGGTAGAAAGGAATTCGATAGGGTTTGTAAATGTAGAAATTTATTAATACTTCTACAGGTTGAAAAAGTTGTGAATCCATATGAAACTAAATATTTCTTATTTTCGACAACAAAATGCAATGTGAATTTAACAGGGTTGTCTAAAAGTCCGATTAAAGAAAAATAAACAATTCAGATTTTTAAATTTAAATTAGATTTTTTGATTTAAATCAGATTTTTTTAAAGGTATGTAAAAATTTATAGAAACAATAAGGAATTAGCTTTTAGCGATAAAAGTTAAACAGATTTAGTAGTTCTTGCTCAGTATTGCTACATGGAATCTTAATAATAGTACTAGTTGAAAGAGGGTTCTGAATTTTTTAAAATAAATTTGGAAACATGGCTAATTATAATATAAGGTAAATATAATGGTTAATGATAATATGTGACTTGTTGAATCAAGTGTTAAACCAGACAATACTTGAATTAAGAGAACTGTTGCTACGGGTTCAGAGATGATTTTAATGTAAAACTATGTCCTGATTTGCAAAATCTAGGTAAAAACATCTACTCAAATCTTCCATAAGAGAGGGTAATAAATATTCACGAGATATTTTTTAATGCTGGTACAGGTTTAAAAGGTATTGAATCTGGTAAAATAAGTAGAGATTTCCACCTGCCTTTAGTTGTACTTACTCCAAACAGGTAAAAACAAGCGTTAGAGGTGTCGCGTAAGTACTTGCATGTGTGAATATCTCTTAATTCCGAACGGGGTGATCGTGCTTTGCGTGATTTATGCTCGAAAATTGCACGTTTGCTGGGCCCGTGGGCTGTAGGGGGCCGGAGTTGGAGGGGAAGCTTCTGTGGCAGCAGCATGCGCCGCACGTCGGCGGCACGCGTGCCCCCCACCACTACCAGCCACTACTTAGCCGAGCCGCCGCGCAGCGCACGCCATTTCCCGAGTCGCCTCCGTGAGTGTAGTGTCCATGGCTCTCGCTATGACCCTCGGCCGCCCCAAGATGTACAACGTCAACGTCAACGTTCTCTCTCCGCCGCAACAGAACTGTGTCATCGTCAACAAAACAGTGATCCAGGGCAAACGACCCCTCGCTCCTGCTCCCGAGAAGGGGCCAGTGCTTGTTACCAACACCTCCGATGTGCTACGATGCAAACGGAAAATTAACTTCGTGCCTTATGGAAATGCTGGACATCAACCTGCGTCTGTCGCGAGGAGAAATGCTCGTGAGAGGAATCGTGTGAAACAAGTCAATAATGGATTTGCTACTTTGAGACAACATATTCCTGCGTCTGTTGCTGCTGCTTTGGCTGCTCCAGGTGCAGCTAATACCGGCAGAGGTGCTTCAAAAAAGTTGAGTAAAGTTGAGACTCTTCGTATGGCTGTAGAATACATCAGAAGTTTACAACGGATGTTGGAAGAATACGAGGCAGAAACTTCCTCGAATAGTGGTTCAGATGTTTTGTCTGGAAGATACTACACGTCGAGTCCGGATGTGTCAGGTATCTCGCACCACCAAATGGGAGTTTCCCATCACCAAATTCTTCAACAAACACCACCGTGCTCAGAAGCATCGTCGTCGCCAACCCCATCCTTCAGCTCAGAGAGTTCTGTGTCGGCGCCGTCTTCCTACACGCAGACAACGCTGTACCACACAGAGAACTACGAGAACTACGAACCAACTAGTCCAGAAGATGAGGAACTCCTAGACGCGATTTCGTGGTGGCAGCAGCAATAGAGAAAGGTCAGTAAAGTCAGTGTTATGTTATATACCTGCGATTTCCAACGTATTTGAATATATTTGTTGGGTCGGCCGGGTTTTTTGTGCGACGTCAAAAGATTTCATACTCCCCTCGTCGGTCACGAGACGTTTTTCTTAAGATCCAGTGAGCATGAAAGAAGCATGGCTTTAGGCAAAGTTCATTTACACAGGCCGAACAATACCGTCTGCGAAACCGGGGTAGCATTGAAAGATTGAAGCTAAGGGTCGCGTCTACCTGTTTTCTGTTACTATTCTCCGATCTCAACCGTTCTCACAACCGAACGATATTTCCAAAAAACTTTCCAATTATTGATCAAACAAGTTTTTCGATGTAGCTTAATTATGTCATAACAGAGAAATAATAAAAACTTCTGCGTATCAACTTATGGTTGTTTTTCTGTTTCAGAACCAAATGATGAGTCGTCGATCATCATTCATCAGGTTATCGACAACTGCCTTCATCAATCCGTTCATAAGAGTGATATTTTTCCTTGTTGACATTTATCATTTTTATGGAATTGTTATCTAGTCATTGATTTATGTATATAGTTTATTTGTATATAGTTGATTATTTGTAACATTCCGAGCGAAGTATACTCAGATTCATTCAGTTTCAACCTTCTTCGAATTGTTAACTAATTTACGTACTGTGTTTCTGGTTAAAAGTGGATGAATTTGTTTATAATGAAGAGTACAAACCGAAGTTCTCATCGCGTTAGTTAAAGGTGCCTTATTGCCTAACTAGTTTAAGCTAGTATTAAGATATGAACCTAAGTTACTATTCCAGTGCCTTATTTTTTGATTCCTCATGTTCAATTTTGTACATATCTTTAGCTTGTAAGATAATTATACAGTGATCTGTTTTTTGATACATTTTTCAATGCGTTATTGTATAACGACATTAAAATAAAATCTTTAAAAATACTTTTGTCTTTTATTTCTTCTTTCAGGTTGAAGAATTTAATTAACAAAAATCATTTTGTAATGAAGAGAGTTTAACATCTTTTATTTTTAGCGTAAAACAAGTTTCAATTATGGATCGGAAAATAAAACAGTGTTAATTAAAAAAATATAAAACTTGCATTAGCGTCTGATAACGGGGAAAGACGTAATTATCTACCTACGTTTACCGAACTTAAAATCTGTAATATTAAACAGACATTAAAGGCAACTGTAACTGTATGCATATTTTTCTGTGTGGCATTATTACTTATTTACCAGACGAAAACAAGAATATTTCATATTTACATCAAAATATAAAAAATATTTATAAACATTATAAACAAGTCAATTAAAATTCCTAAAAAATAATAACGAACAGTGAAAGAATTCGTAGTCGGTTATTGATGAAACATATAAACAAAACATATTTGCACTTTTATTATTCACATTTATTACAAAAAATAGTTACAATCTTTTTGATAAAACATACATATAAACCAATTATAAGTTTGTACACCTATTATTAAATTTATAATTAAACTACACAAAATAACCTCTTGGAAAATTACTGCATTCTCTACACTAGCCTTAAATACCTAGTAGGTATTGTTTGCTTAAGTGGTAAAAACATATAACAAAACATAATTATATGTGTACTAATTTAAAAAAAAGTTTTTCTTGGAAATGTAATGCAAGTATCAAATAACTAATTATTAATTTCAAAATATTTTTTTATTCTTTTAAGGAAGAACCCATGTCAAGTAGTAAGATACATTTTTTGTAAAACCTACTTAGAATTGAAGTAAAGAGTAATTTATCATTAGCTTTATTAGTACATGAAGTATTTAACTTATGTCAAGTATACTATTAATACTTTTCCAATTAAGTATAACAAGTTTAAAATAAATTAATTTACATCAATTACCAAGTAAATTATAGAATATACTACTTCAAGTACTTTATAGGGACTCGAGCAGAAAAATTTTGGGGTTGGGTTACGGTAAACGGTTTTTACATTAATAAAAATTCAGTTTCATTTATCGGTAACAGTTTTTTTGCGAATATTATATTGGTTTTCATTTCGGTTAAAATAAACAAAAAAATTTCGGTTTCGTTACAATTTCGGTTAAAATTGTAAGTTGTTTTAAGTAAAAGCATAGTTATACTTTAATTTCAAGTTGTGATCTAAAAATGAAAATAGCTCTTTAAAATATAACTAGTTAATAATTATTACATTAATTACACTAGAATTTTACAAAAATAATTAAAATTTATGATTACCATTTTCAGTTTAGTACAATATATTTATATTTATACTGGTTTTAGTGCCAGAATTTTTAAGTTCTGTTATGTTTTCTGTTAAAGAATAAATTTATTTTCCGTATCGGTTTTTGGTTACGGCTTCATAAAAAGTCAAATATCGGTGCGGTTTTCGGCTAAGGTTTCGTTACGTTTTGAATCTCTGATTCTTTAGCTCCAAATATATAATTTTAAATATTACATTTACTTGAAATGTTATTCAACTGTATACAGTTTCGTCTTTTATTTGAATTTTTATATTCTTCAGATGAAACACTTTGACAGAGACTTACAGCTATAGTGTTCCACAGCATTCAATTTTTTTTTATTAATTCTTAATTCTGAGAATTGAACCCCAGATCTTACAAGTCTTAAATAATTTTAAAATGATCGCACTAACTAATTAGTTACAGCTGCCCGTCAAATTTTGCAATTCCATAATTAATATTTGCATAATCATGTTCAAATATTGTGCTTAAACAAATCATAATTTTTAAAATTTGCAATTTTACTTGAATCTTAATAAGAGTTATTAAGAGATTATTAAATTCTGAACATGTTCAATAATTTTTGATTCTGATTAAATTTAAAAATATTTGCATCACACTAAGCTTGAAATAAAATATTTTCTTACCTAGTCATAATTATATCTCACGTGTTAAAAATTATAGAAATAAATTATTTTTCAATCATTTGCTCTGGTATTTATAGCTTTCCTATTAATTATTTCACATATTACAACAAAATAAAATATTTCTCGATGTTTGGAACTAAGTTCGCGCCTGTAACCTGTTTTCTCTCTAGGAAATTTTCTTTTTCATTGGCTTTCAACATCTAACTAATTAATTAATTCAAAATTAAAAACATAAATTAAATTAATATTACAGAAATGGAACAGTATTCGTTCAGCGAATAATAATGAATATAGTTAATCACTAGAAATTCTAATAAAAAATATCAGCCTATAAAAATATTTTTATGTCAGCGAAAAAAATATTCGGCGAGGTTATTTATTTATTTGTAAAGCAGTTACAGCTATAATGTCAGATATAGGCATTTTATTAATCTAAATATGTTTGAATTAAATATAGTCGATTTATTTTGTATGAAGGTTTCTGTTCTGACGCAGCGTTGATATTTCCAAGCAAAATATGTTTTGTCTACGCTTTAAACATACGAATATGTATATTTAATAAACTGAATACAATTTATATAATAACTTTGGATAAATAAAATAATTTTGTTTACAGCACTAAATTTTAAATAAATAGAATCAGATCTGAAAGGTGAAATAGCCTGCTATCGTTTAGATAATCGTAGTTCAAATTCTGCGTCTATTTTTAACGTAAAAGGGACTTGTAGTGAACTCTCCACGCCAGATAGAGTGCCAGGAGGCGATGTCTAGTAAAATATCACTTCGACTTAAATGTATTATTAGCTAAAGCTGTATTATTATTAGTGTCCGACCGAAACACGATTTTAACCGAAACCGTAACTGAGCTTACTTTTATAAAAAAATAGCTTTTAAGAAGTTTGATTTTATGAGACAAAACGGCATTTTAAAGTAAAGAACATATTCTACTCGATGTGAAAATTGTTTATACAGTCATATTAATAACTAAACCTCTAGATTTGGCATCTAAATTATGAAGTAAAAACAACACAAAACTGAAAGAACTCCAATGGGAATTATTTCTCGCACGTAATTTTAGTTAATCACATTTGCTTGTTGCTTTTTCTTAACCAGTTATAAATAAAGATTTGTAAAAAATCATTAAAAACGAAATTTTAAAATTTATTACAATGTTTTACATTTATTATTAAATGATGTAAATTATTTTTATTATTTATTCAAAGGATAGTACAGACTATTAGAGATAGATCTGGAATTGAACAAAATTGTCCTTATTTTTACTTGTCAAAAATATTAGTTCACTTCACTTCACTTCAATAAATGAAGTTAAACGGATGCATCTAATGATGGGTCTGCAATTGATTGAATCTTCTGTTTCACACTGTAGCAGAGTTTAATCCTATATCTATTATCGGTCGTTATTAAATCGCAGTAAAAGTCATCCTTAACGAAGAAACAATTTAGTAAATTTACGTCGGCTGTAACGCAACATAAGATAATTAAAAATAATAACAATAACTTTGTACGGAGTAAGTCTGAGGCAGCACATAAAACAAGAGTTATGCCTTGATTCATCTCGCAATTTATGTTATGATCTTAGCTGGTATGCCCATGAATTAATAACATTTTGGCAATAAATTCTTTGACGACAACGCAAGTGTTGTAAAAACTTGTTACACACGGACCACTTGAATTATTCCCGAAGATGAAGAGATGCGGAATATGAATTCATGGCAGTTATTAAATGTTATTGTGGGAAAACGAATGAAGACGTACGACAAGTTCATTGCACTGAAAACAAAAGTTGTTTTCAGAAATTCAACCTCATCTGTTCCATTAAACCGACAGCCAAATTTCCTTAAACAGAACACTTGGATTATTCCAACATTTTTTTTATCTTAATATTGAATATGCTACAACTTTTAACTTCGTATTTGTATCTACTTTCTTCATTAATAAATAATAAATTGGCGTAAGATAAAAAATAAATACTATATATTTATGTTATTCTTAATTAAAAAAAAAATTTCAAATAAATTTCAATTAGATTTAAAATGTAGTAGTTCCCAGCTAGTGTATAGTTTGTGTTCGTCTTTATCAGCAATACGTAACAATGAAAATGTAAGGAAAACTTAAAAAAATAATTGCATTTCATCATTATCACATTATAAAAACTGTAACTGTTGAAATAATCAAAATCATCATTTTTGGCACTACAAGCCTAGATTTGGCTAAAAGGGAAATTAAGAAGCAAACTTCGCCTGTTCCATGACAAGTTTACTTGCATTCGTAATGAAGTAGGTTTATATTATTCTATTTACGACGGTTGTCAGCTAAAGCCTCTGCAAGGGTCTTACAGATTATAGTGGGTTCCGAACCAATCAACAGTATTTTTATGGCTCGAGTCAAACCAAGCGAGCCACCACTACCCGTTGTTGAAATAAAATAAAGACTATGTTAATTAAAAGCATTTTTCATGAAATAATCTAATTACTATCTTAGTGAATCTTATGTTCCAGACAATATTGAAATATTCATATACTTCACAATGTGATCTGAATAATCTAATTTAGATTAAGAATTGGAATCTATATAATTTCTCTTTTCGCTAAATGTAATATAAATGTCTATAATGTAAATAACTATTTCTTTCAGTTAAGCTATTGTCCGATCAGTAACGATTCCGATTCCAATATCTATTTACATCTCAAATTGTAAATAAATAAATTATATGGTGTCTAAGAAGATGTAATTACATATCAGGTAACGCCATTTTTTTTTAATTACGTTGTGTTCACTTTGTGCTTTTAAAAATATTTGTACCATCCTTTTAGCCACTTTTATTTAAAAATGTTCTTTGAGTAACCCCAAACTTGTGTGCCATAATATTTTGAAATTACCAGTACATTATGCTCGATTTGTTAAATAAGTTTGGACACTTTTATAAAATAAAATTGTCATGTCAAATAATGTTACATCAATTTTGACATGTTTATTTAACAAAATCAACATTTGGTTATAAGTTTCTACTTAAAGTGACCAAAATTTTTTTGTGTTATATATTATAAAATTAACTTTACATTGTGCTAGATGCGTGCTAGACGTAGACAGAATTATATATACTTTGTAAAATAAAATAAATTTCCCCAAGCCGTCCCTGGATACAAGTAGCAAGTGTTACTTAACACTTTACTGGATGTAAGACGCCGCCTAGATCACGGTAGTGCGCGGTAAGTAACCTATCGCGTTACGTCTTACTTCTCATTAGCTAGGCTAGACAAAGTAGACAGCACGTGGTAAGTGGCGTTAGACCGTGACGCGAGTAACCACATTGCATTGAAAGTGAAACCGGAGAGTAGATCTTTGTTGTGACTAGGTGCCGTTGTAATTGATGCATTACCGAGAGCGTTCTTAAGGAGGTATTAATTGAACACGTAGTATAAGCAGAGCGATAAATAATGTGGGATTATAATAATGAAATATGATCATAGATTTCATTATCATTATTTAATTGCTACAAGATTTCAAGTATAGCAGGTGTCTATTTTACTTTCGTTTCAGTACAATGAATAATTTGAATAGGGCTTTGAAATATGTCGTTTACTATACTATATATTTTATTTTCAAATATATTGCAGTTAGTAGGTATTACCATAGTTGCTATTTATAAACAATGTGGAAATAATTAGTATTATTATTAAGAACGATAAGGACATTTTATTGAACGAAGCAGTGGCGGCTCATGGCTTTAAATCATGGGGGTGCAGCTACTTACGAAATTTTCAAAGACATTGTACCTAAATGCGTGTTTCAATAAAATATCAGAATTATCGTAAAAATAAAGAAAAACAGAAGTACCTATATTGTTTTGTTTTGTTTTTTCTTGAGGTTGCATTTCTGAAGTCATAATTGTAAATAATTCTAATAATGTTCTAAAATATAAAATATGAAATACTTTATGTATAATTGTGTTGCCCAATTATGTAGAGATACAGAATAAACACAATAAACATTATGAGCACGCTGCTACACTACTAATTTAGGAAAGGAACTGCTTATTTTGCAGTGCCGAATTACGCTTCTACAATACTGCTATAAACACAGTGTTGCTAGCATTCTACGCCTTTCTTATCCTTGCTAGATGTATTTTTATAATATAAATAAGAGAACTATGTACAATTGGTCATGATAAAACTAATTACTATAAGCAATTATAAATAAATTACTAAATGTATTTATGTATTGAGAAATATTGGGGGAGCTGCAGTTTCGCATTGCCTATACAAGAGCCTGGAACGAAGACAATTCATAATATTTATACTATTTTTTGCGATCAAAATTCAATTTCCCTAACATCAGTAAAAAAAGTGTTCAAAATGAAATATATTAAAAATTATTTATGAAAAACAAAAATCCATAGTCTTCCGTTTCATTCTTTAATTTTTCTAAATCTTCTTATTTGTGATTGTTGTGTTTTTGTGTAACAAATGACTGTGAAAATAATTCGTTAGGTTGTAAGTACTATTATTAATCAATAATTGTACATATTATTAGAAACTATACTTTGAATTAATAGGAATAAGTGAATATACTAAATAATTTCTATGCATTTGTAGATTTATACTAAATATAAATTTACTTACCGTATAGAAACAGTAAATAGACAAAAAGGTTGATCGTAAAAAAATAAATTAATTAATCAGTATATTACTGTAATACCTATATGTATGCTCCTTTATATACTTTTTTTAACATTTCAATTAAATGACTAATAGTAAATTCACATTACGGTTTATATTTTTTTACAATTAAATAAAATGGTTCAGTGAACAAGATGATCATTTATTGTGTAGATTGGAAAATCCTAGAGTGAATCAGTATCAATTATTGATGTTGTGCGTAAAATAATATGTACTCGTACCAACATTTTTTATGAAATACGATATTTACCTATGATATATGTATACGAATTTCTTTACACCAAAATGTTAGAAAAAGTATTTATGGAATTTTATAATTTTAAAATTATAATTTCATGCTTCCGAAATATTTAATTTCGAAATGATATAAAATGTGAGATTAAGTTCAGAGATAAGCAGAGGAAATCATATTTTAAAATGTTATTTTCATTTAATCATAATATTTTGATAATCTTATAATCTCAGCCTTGAGAGAAAAACAGGTTAAGTGAGGAAATTTTCTTTTCCCAGTGATCTCAAACCCGGAACATGAATACAAAAGTTAAATATTTATTCTGTGATATGTGTGGGAATATCTCTTGGGAAAAAGTTACCCTACTACTCTAGTTGGGGTGGATTTCACCTGATGTTCTTCTCATGTGAATACTGGAATTCACAGGTATGACAGTTAGTTTCCCCTTTACAAAATTTACCCTATTTTGCTCTTTTCAAAATTGTCCCTTAATTCTGCATGGGCAATGCAATACCAGGATCCCGAAAACCGGTAACTTGTACAAAATTTATTCGGTATACGGTACCCAGTTTTTTTGGTATATTTTTTTATTAGAAATTTCGATTTAAATTGTTTTAAAATAGTACGTAAAGCTGGAGATTCTGAATCTGAAGATTATATACCATTATCCTTACTATTATCATCTTCCTGATTGTTGAGAAAAAATGCAAATATGAGACCAGTAAATTGGAAAGAAAATCTTGTTTTTTGGAGAACGAACTATTAATGGGGTGTTTTTATATTTAATCTACAATTATTTACTAATAATAATACATGTACAGATTTTGAACAAGCATTAGATCCAAAGTTAAATGACGACACACTATCATATTTAAATAAAAAATAATTGAAACAACAGATTTCAATTTTGCTAAGTATATTTGTATATTGTATTTAAATTTTTTTATTTTTATTTGAGTTTCACTTATCATATACTCATTATTATTTACGAGTATATAGGTACCAAATATCCTACTGTTAATAATTTCAATTTTATTTCTTATTATACACTTTTATCCATAACAGTCAAATAAGATCCCTACAATTCAATCGTTTTTTATCAATTAATGACCTTCGTTACTGTTGCTAATTAAAAAATACAGACTGTTCGATAGAATAATAATTATTCAATCTTTACATATTTCCTATCAAATGAGTAAAAACCAAATTACTTTTAAATAAATTTTTCTACATAAAAAGTCAACGTTACATTAGTTTTGTCATTTTTTATACATTTCTTTTCTGTTTTACTTAAACTGTAGCTAAATAACACTAGAAATAATTTCTTTGCGAATCATTCTCATAAGTGATATCCCACTTTACATGCTCATTGAATAATATACTATATTAATAGTACCGGTTTTTAAAATGAAAATACCGAAAAACAGGTTTTAAAATTTTTGTTCAGTATTGTATTCTCTACAGCATCCCTCACTTCATTTCTATTTCTAATTTTTTGTATCCTTTAAATTTGCTCTGTTTTCTGTGATAAATGATGTTCTAATGTGAAAAAGATGATGACAATATTAGCAACTGAATTTAAAAACAGTTTACGGTAAAATTTATTGCCCGGAAATTCGTACTTCGCTGTGGTTTTGTCAGACAACCGCAAAGTTTTACGAAAATACCAACCCTAACCACTGAAGTCATTAAACTGTGGATGTAAAATCTAAATTATCAGTAAATCATAAAAATTCCCACTGACACACACACAGAAGCAGCTGCTTGGTAAAAATTAGGGTAGATGTTTTATTTAAAATTTAGATCCCACGATAAGAACAATAATAAAATATGAAAAAAAATCAAAATGACTCACAGATTATCTTATTTTCTATTACCGAATTCCGGTTGACGAATCTAGGAAATGAACCTGTAAAAGAGAATAAATATTAGTTCACACATGCAACGGCAGAGCAAATAAGTCGGTGCCTTTACTAAACATCATAAATAAACAACAAATATTATGCAGAGTTAGCAAAAGCAGAGATAAGAATTGTGGTGCTGAAATGTCAATTTGGAAATTTTGTATTCGTTTTGATTTTAAATGACAAGTTATGTACTTTAATTATTAACATAACAATTTTCAACTTTTTAAATTTGAGATACAATTTTTTGATATGAATGTAGGCATTACTTGAATGTACATACGATAATGGAAGAAAAAATGTCCACCAAATATCAACCGTCCTTTTTCTGTTTATTGTTTCAGATTTATTATCCTTCTCTTATTATTTTTATTCTGCACACTTTATCTATTCTTAGTTTGTTAACTTTCCTAGACGATTGAAGTATTAGAATTCTTTAGGTATGTTAATAATACGAGTGTCTATCAAATCTTCTATTCCTACATTAATTTTCGGCTGTCGCAATTTTGTTTCTTATTATTTAATATTTATTGAAGATCAGCCATCCAGATATTAATTATCATTTCTCAATATTGATGAGAAAAATAAATACTTTTGTGATTGCTACTTATATTTAAATATTTGTGATTTTAAGTGATTGTTATTTTTGTATTTTTAACCCATTGCTAAAATTTTTGACAAATAAAACAAGCATTACAAGTGATGTTTTGATTTTCTCTAGTGCTATTTATTGTCATGGAGGAAAAAAATTAGCAACCGGTTAAAAATTAAATAATTTTGTGTAGTGCAATAAGTAGTAGTGATAAACGTTTTGATAAATTTTTTAAAAGATGATCCATTTCGAAGGGAAGGTGGAAGATATAAAATGAATGGAAATTGATGAATAATTAGCCGTAGAATGATCTCACTTTCTAGTGAAATAAGTTTAAATGAAAAATGTTTATAATTTAGTGTGTTGTCCAAAATAGATTTTTTAAATTTATTTTTATTAGTGTTTCACAAGACAAGATTTTCTTGCCTTGTGGTCATTTTCTTGTATAGTCAATTATCAAATATATTTCTTAAAATACAAGCAGCAAATCTTTTTTAAAAACATCCCTGGTAATAAGAAAGCATTTTATGTCTTAACTCTTTCATGATTTCGAAGAATAATTATATTATTTAGTCAATAATTTTTATTACATTTTTTGAAAAAAAAAAATTGTATTAATTTTTTTAATACTACTGTATTTTTGTACTTTACTTTAAAATAAGAAATGCAAGAGTACAAGAATTAAAGAAAACCTTGATATTCTTGCACATTTCTTGCATGACAATTTCTTGCCTTGTCTTGCTTTCAAATTTGTAGCTCTTGTCTTGTTCTTGTGAAGCATTTTTTGCTAGACTGAGACAAGAATGACAAATGCAAAACTCTCGTGAAACACTATTTTTTACGCGATAAACCACCTAAATATTCCCGTTATTTGTCTCTGTGCCCACCCAATTCACCCATTTACTCCTTATTACTTATTGGTTATCTGTAATTCCTTTTCTTGCCCTACTTTTGGCGATCAACCACCTAAATACCCCCCGTTATTTGTCCCTACACCCCCCCAATGCACCCCTTTTACCCCATTCCCCATTTACTCCTCTATTCCATCTCCTTTCCTCTTTTTCTCCATCTCCTCTCCTCTCCCCCCAATCCGCTCGTGCACGGTGTCGGCGGGCGAGTCGCGTGCCGCAACACCTGCCCGCGTCCCCGGCCCCGCGCCCGCGAGCAGCTGACGGAGCGCCGGCCGAGGCTAATATGCTAATGTTATTACAAGATAAACACCACACCCGCCCATCAGGAAGTCACCACGGACTAGAGGATGGACTAGAGGATGTGTGAGGATGAGGATATGAGGATATGAGGATGAGGAACTGTTGCTAAATTAAGAGCATAATATCTCACTATATTTTAGCTCATCTTAATTATATCAAGTTCATTAATAAATGTGGAAAGTTTGTCTTAAAATAAAAATTGGGATGTAGGATAATTGTACTAATAACAATAATATATATGTAATAAGTCAAGAAAGCAAGGTAACATATGTGTAAATGTATATGTAAGGGCAAAACTTAAATAACCATTCAGTTTCCTTCGAGTTTTAAAACATTTATAAAATAAATAAAATAGGACCCCTTAATTTTGTGCGTTTCTAATTGTAAGTTACTATAACAAATTGTAGATTATAAACAGATTATTTGTAAAGAAAATAAAAATTAATTTTTCTATTTTTGTTACTGTTAATGTTCCTATACAGAATAAACAGTGTGTGCTATGTGCAACGATACGCTAAACATAGGACTTTAAGATGGGATTTAAAAAAAAATGCGGATACTCTCTGTCCTGGTATATTAACAGAAAAATTACAATAAAAAGTTATTCAAAATTAAATTCTAAATCAAGTAAGTTCATAATTGATGTAATCCTAACTGAAGTTAGTAAAATTAAGAGTCTATTATGGAACTGAGGTAAAAAAAACTTTATTTCATTGATATAAGCATGTATACAAATCATCATAGATAGTAAATAATAATAAATGTATAATTTTAAAAAGACGAAAACATACAGTGGCGTAGCCAGGAATTTTGGAGGGGGGGGGGGTTCAAAATTACCTTAGGTTACTTAATACATAGGTATGTGTATCTATTTATTTATTAAGAAAATGTAAATAAATGGATATATATATATATATATATATATATATATATATATATATATATGAATATTTTATTTTAAATTCGTCAAGGAGGGGGTCCGGACCCGTAACCCCCCCCCCCCTCTTGCCTACGCCACTTAAAACATATATATGAGATATATACCTACATATATTAAGTAAACATGTTGAAATCTCGAATGAGATAACTATAAAATAAAAGACCTCATTGGTAATTATTGTGATTTAAAAACACTGAGGTCTTAAATAAGTACTTATTTGTTAAGAGAATTGATAGAGTTTTTTGTACAATATTTAATTTCTTCTAGGAGTCTATTAAACATGTAAAGATCTTTTATAAGAATTGCGCTTTTTATTTTATTATATTTTATATTCAGAATTATTTATGTCTAAATTTGTTTGAAAGAAAGAAAATTAGGTTAATTGTAGAAGTGATTTCGATATTTTATTTTATTTACTTGTATTTTAATGGTGCACCATTGCCGTCTTTTTTTATTAGTCAATACTTTGGAATTTGAACCCTCAAATCTTACACTCCACTTAGTTCGAATCAGATATTTTTAATATGAAGTAATATTATAATAGTGTTGTTGTAATTATTTTAATATCTCTTTTGCACATGACAACAATAGAACAAACAGTTAATAAAGAACACAGGAATGTTGAACATTTTACAATGTACTTGTTTACATTTTATTTTAGTTTAATAGTGCATATGTAAAAACCTCCCCCAGTAAAATAAAACTTTATAACCTTCCACTCCGAAAAAACCTTCAATAAAATCTCTCTTGTAAGTTGTGGCATTCAAGGCTTTTTTAAGAAACACCTGTAAGTCTGACCATTCGTAGAAACCTAACCTGACCTAACTAGCCACAAGGGCGGATATAATGAAGCAATCGGACTACACACCCTTCAGTCATGAATATACATTAGTTTCAACCCCAAAAGTGGCAATAACCCGCCTTATTACCACAAGAGGTGGACGCTTAAATTTACGACATCGAAATTGCTTTTTTGATTTTGCTAAATTTTCTGCAACATCTTCATCAAAGTATGGAAATAAGCCTATAAATCTCTGACTCGTTAAGAATTTAATAGCCCGAAATGAATTCTAAGTATTGGAAATTTGTTAATTTAAAAATTATACAGTTTTAAAGACCATATCTAAATTTTATTCTCGTGATGACATATTGAAACTATATGGAATTCATAATTTGTAAAATAGACGTTAGGTTTGGAGGTAATTTTAATGGAAATGATACAGTTCTCGATAAAATGCGTGAGTTATTTACTAAATATTCTAGTGTCCTTCAATTTTATGTAGATTTATTGAAAATATAAATATAATTTGAATGAAAATATGCTACCAACTGTGAGAATGAAAAGAATAATTTACAGCTTCGATTTTAGATTCAGATGTAGTAAACTACGAACCAGTTTTCTTAGTAGTTCATACAGTAATATTAATGTAGCGCTATATAGTATTTTTTCTTTCATTGAAGACACTTATAAAGAGGATTTCACAATTTGATACATATTTCTTTTACTTGTATTTTTAAATTAATTAAATTTGATCATTTTTAGATTTCTATATTTCATACACCTGCCTCATGTTAATAACAAGCTACCAATTTATAGAAGGTAATTTATAAATTACAAAAGATAACTGAGTACTTATTACAGGGCCGTAGCCAGGAGAGGGGCTGGAACAAATTATTAGAGTCCTTATAAACATAATTAGATCTACATTTCCAAATAAACTGCTTGTGCGTCTATTAAATTATATACATTTTTGCTGCACTTCAATTAAATGTGCTTCATTTGAAAGTGAGATATATTGTACGGCTAACCGTTTCTGAAAATAAAAAAGAGACTTGCATTTTTGAGTTATGCGAGATCTTACATAGTCAAAAAGTCAAAATGGATTCAGGGAAGGTCAAAATGGATTTTTCCGTTGAATTTTAGAAAGCGAAATTTTTCGTGATTACAATATCTTCCTTATTTTGTACAAAGAAATAAAAAATTAACAGTGTTTAAATATTATTAAGGTACCGAAATATTGATAACTTTGGAAAATTTGCTAAAAACAAGTTATTTTGAAGTATTTTCCATTTAAAATACGTTGTACGTTGTAAAAATGGCAATAATTAATAATATTTGTTTAATTTTTATGATTATTATGAAAAGATAGGTAATTCGCCTCTTCCCAAGATAGTATCTATATTCGCTATTACGTAAATAGCTATAAAGTCGGGAGTGATTTTGATTTTTTTTAATTTTATTGGAAATTCTGCAATTTATATTTATTACTATGACTTTGTATTGGCAAGCGCAACAGGAGAAATTTTAGTTCTGTACAAATAAGAAACAAAATCGTTCGGTGTAGAATCAAAGACTGTATCTTATCTGAAATCAATTTTAATTACTTATAAAACTTTAATCACTTATTCCTACTCTACTTATTATATGTCGTAACTAAATCAGTTTCGTGAAATAATCTGTAGTATTTAAACAATTAGCTGTAATGTCTCTCTCTCCAAGTTTCGAAACTTATCGAAATCTTCGATAGATAGTTGTATCGATGTGTGATATTATAAAGCTATAAATAAAGATGAAAAACGAATTAAAATACTACTACTCTAAATCAAACCTGCTGGATTAAGAGACATTCTCGACTTTATAGTGCCGACAGAACGTAAAGGGAATTCATTTCTTTTTACTTTCTTCCGATACGAAGAAAACGGTATCTTTAGTCAATTTACAGGCGATATCAAACTAAATTAAAGAGTGTCACATCAATTACAGAGCTCAGTGAAATTGTAGAATTGAACATAATATTATTCTTAATTAAATGTAGCATTTTTTAAACCATACTTTTTTAATTGAGGTTATTAATAACTTTTTGTTTTATTTTTTCCTGAAAGTCTACCGACTTTAAAATATGTAGGTAATTAAAGTTTTTATGCCATTTATGTAAAGAATAGACTTCTATTTCAAATTTAAGTCTAATCCTATTTCAAATTTGATAGGTACCATTTGCCAAAAAGAACAAATCACTATGATTCAATTCACTCTTGTGGACGAAATGTAAACTAAAGTAATTTATATTTTCTTGTTTATATGTAATTCAATTTCATGCATACAAATCTGTAGATTAGTTTAGAACATTGCGCTTTTTTCTTGTGACATTATATAATTATATTATTATATAACTATACGTTTGTCTTTTATATCATTTGTATATGTGTAGGTATATATGTATGTGGGAGTTTGTAATTCCTGAAATCACGAAAATTCGAAGCAAGAATTTCTTTAAGAAAATTATGAATGAAAATATTTTACTTCGTTTTATACATGGTAAGAGTTACAGATTCTATCTATGAGAAAAAAAATGGATGCCCCTATTCAGAAAAAGAAATGCATTGTGTTGTTCGTCACTTATTCAAGTATTAAAATCACTGACAGCTGAATTCTTAGTTCATTGCCAAGGACAACTGTTTCAAGAATCAATCTGATCAGTAGGTCAACATTTATTCTAATTCATTGTTTAAAAATTGGTGAATTTGGTTGTGAATGATACAGATGTTTCATACTTATAGATCAAACTTTAAAGATACTCGTATATATGGCAGGATGTACTGATATTTGATCAAAAATATTTTTTTAATTAGCAAAATTTAAATAGTTTACCTAAAATGCACGTTTCAGTGCAACTGTTTTTTCATGAGAATAAAATAATTAAAAATTTTTTTCAAAAATTTATCTTATTATATCATTATTTGATCAAACCTGATACATTAAAATTAATATTTTATTACTAGTACTGAAACAGCCTGTACATGCCCTGCGTTTATAACATATAGGTAGTATTTCTAAATTAAAAGTTTTAATATTAAAAATAGAAAAGAACTAATTGGGTTCGTCGTTTAAAACAGTAAATGACAACGTTCAATTTTGTTTTAATAAATATGCCGTTAAATTTTTTCATCTTTGTTTTTACAATTCTGAATGTATATATAAATTTTCACACAAAAAACAGGAATGCTATACGATAAGGTTCGCTGGTTATACGAGTATTGAAATCTCCAACAGATTTATTTTTTGCTGTATTACTTACAGGAATTTCATCGCTTATTCAAGTATTGAAGTCTCTGAATGACAGTTCCTAAAATCTGGAGCACGAAGGCATTTTAAACGTCAAAATGTTGGGAGGAAAAGTGCAACATAACGAGAATATTAAGTTATAAAAACCGGCGCTGAAAAAGTGCGGGACTTGTTAAAAGAGATACCGCTAGTCGGCGTATTAAAGCGCAGCCAACTTTCATATAAAATACAAAATAATGACGTCGCAAAATAAGTCACTTACGGACCTGTTAAATATTTATAATTCCTTAATGAATGGAGTCTGGGCCCTCGTTTGGAGGCTAATTTATAGGGTATTAAGACTAGTCGCTAAGCTAAATAAGATTTACTGCTATTTCCCACAGATTCGACCGGGCTGTTTAACATTTTAATTTACTTCGGCTCTATTAACAACTTATTTATTAAAATTTCCTTTCAAACTACCATCCCATACCCGAAACATAAACTAGAATTTATACAGTATTACTCAATCCGAGAACATCTCTAATATTTTCTACATTTTTGAGGATCTAAATATGTTAAATCCCTAACATATTAGCTTGTAATTCCTTTAATGTATGTTTTCAACTCATAACTTCACATTTTTAACATAATCGTACAAGTAATCGAAAAAATATATAAAAAGTTAACATTACCAACAAAACAATAATTAATATTCCTGTTGAATGAACAATGAATCCTACACCTATACTGTTCAATATTCATTACCAATGTGTAGCTCAATTAAACCGAATTGATTTCTAATTATTTGCAAGTCACTAGCTAAACATTAATTTAGCCTCAGTAATTGAATATTAATGCAGTATCAAAATGAAATATGACTGCACTCAATATTGTTTATGTTTAACAACTTAATTAATTATTAAAAAATCGTTAGCTACTACTATTATGATTAATAGACGTGGTAATTGATTTTTTTGCAAGATGATTTAAATATTTCTAAAATTAACTATTTAAAAGTGATTGACATGGACCAGTAGGTACTTAAAATAAAAATAAGTCAAATTACGGAATAAATTAAGAAAAATACCTATCTAATAGAGTGCATGATATAATTGAATTATAACAATTAATAATTTACTAAATATCTTCTTCAGACAGAGTTATAATTTTAGCCCACCAAAAAAAAACAGTGTTTTTTGAAAAAAAAAACAGTTATATACAAATTATAGTTACAACTGAATAATATATATTTTCTTTTTAATTAGACTCATACATGAAAAAAGTAAATAAAAATAATACTGGTTCAAATAAATATAAATTATATAGTTTGAACACATTTAAATAAAAACTGTTTCAAAGTATACATACGTAATATTGTTTTCGTAAATGTGGAATGTTAAAAAACAATTGCAGAACAAGTGATTTAAACCAATATATTTTTTAAAAAAATCAATGTGATTTAAATCAATGCAATACTGTTTTTATATAAACGAAATATATTTACATATTTCGTCTAATGAATTTTAACAATAACTATATTTTTACACTCAGGTAAGGGTATTAAAACTTATTTTCTTTGTTTTAATTATTTTTTGAAATTTGTAACAGGATATTGGAAATTATAGAATCTTTAAATTTTGTCTTGCAGGTATAATTTTCTTTTGTTTTAAATTACCCTGAATTTCGAATTCACTGTCATTCGACCTTGAGAGTCACAAATATTTTCGTTTCCGTGTCTAGAATTGGCATAATTACCTAATAAAATTGCGGTTGCCCCAAATTCTTTTCTAGGCCACCTGAAATAATACTATTACTTAGAATCACCCAATAGGAATTTTTAATAATAAAGATTAAATCTAGGCGATATTTTTCCCGTCAATATTTTGACACAAAAAGAAGAAAATTAAGAGGATTTGTGGGCGAATCCGCTGTCCTTGCACGCAAAAGTTTTTATGGTTGTTTATTTTCTAAACCGATTTATCCTCAAGCGATGTTCAGTTGTAGGTGGCATGGCCACCCTGGATGAAAAGGAGATTAAAAATTGGAAAAATAAAAAGATTCTGCACGAGAAATTGAAGAAGTTATAACAATATTGGATTAAAAATAGACAAACATAAAACATAAACATATAAGAAATAGAAAAATATAGAACTATTTTGATTTGAAATAGTTTTAAAATAGATACCTACAATGTATTATTTTTTTACATTTTTCATTTTGTAAAATGAAAATTGTGACATGGGTCTAATATTTTTATTTTAGGATTAAGCTTTATTTAATATTATATTGTGCTTCTATATTAATACATATATGTGTGGATAGAGTAGAATAACCAGGGTTGTATAAAAACCATATTTAAAAAATAAATAAAAAGACAGTTTTTTTTCGAAATCGATACTAAAGTACACGATATCTCTCCGCCAAGTTAACCAAAATAGTATCTAAAGTAAAACTTTAATAGTATTACATTTTTGCAGTTTATTTTAGTACTACCTAAAATAATAAATATTCATTCTATAATGTTATTGGTGAGTTTATGTATTATTTACCTTTGATAATAATTTATCTGATTTCATACAGACTACGTCTAGGTGTAAACATAAATGAAAATTATAAAGAAATATTTGACACTTTCACAGTACTTTTGTTATCACAGCCATCCCCGTCTCAATAGCTTGCTGACGTTTTACAAACCGTAATGCTATTTATTTATGTTTTTAATTAATAATTCAACGATTTCAGAAAAATATAATGTATATCTAAAGACTAAAGAATTTTTTATTACTCACATGGTTTATTCTCCTCGGCTATCGATATGCATAATAAAAAAATATACTTTAGTCTTTTTTCAAAACGGTATAATATATTTTCAAAAACTTGTTGCACAAAAAATCGATAAGAAACAATTGAAAGTAATAAAAAAAATACAGTAAAACCTGTTTATAACCGCTAATAGCAACAAACTGGTTACTTGTTTGAAATATACTTTAACGTTCTAAATCGTTATAACCGGATTTTACTAATAACATTGTACAGTAAACAAATCAAAAAATAATATATTATTAGATAATAATTTGGCTTAAAAATTAAGAAAAGTTGTTTTACCGAAAAAGTTAAACAGATTTATTACAAAACGGCAAGATTAGAAGGGACTCAGAACATGTTTACTTGTATTCTAGTGCAGCAACATCTGCAAGGAACCTATAATTTTTGAATGAAAGGGTAAAAGTAAGGTGAGCAATCGTCAAGGTGTGATCTTGTAACATCCGTAAAATTCGGAAGCATATGCCGAAATCCAAACTGTCATCTGTCGGGACATATGCATCACTTTTCATTTCAGACTTGTTTTGGCTTTCAAGCATTTTACTTTTGTGGATTATCAAGGGCTTAAGAATTTCCCGTCGTTCCGCATAATACAATCTGCGATTCATTTTTGAGAAAGGGTGGAACATATTGTGCACATGTCCCACAGAGACCACTGGACAAATAACTCTTTCACCATCCAACACTTTCCTTGGGACGGGATTCTTAAAGGGGTTTCAAACTGACGCTAGCTTAAAAGTAAAATTACCAAAAAAAAATATATTTAATCAAACCAAAATTAGATAAAAGTTTTTTTCATAAAATTTTAATTTATGTGGGTAATAGTTTTGAGATAAAAAATATTGAAAATGAAGTCCAACAGAATAAATTAAAATCCTTATGTAATTAATTTAGGAATAAGAACAGAATTGGGTGATCAATTATTTACCAAATAAAATACCGTTTTCTCCATATGGTTCAGAACCTAATATAAGCTGTAGGTTTTTTGCGAACCAAAAACCTTAAATATTAGAATTAAAAAAAAATGTAATTACCTAAATATTTTGAGCTTTTTTACTTAGTATTTGATAGTGTTGCCATCTAAATCTAGACTTTCTGGACTTTTGTCGTTCTTGTCTAGATTATCAAGACAAGACTTTCTTATTCTAGTTTAAGACGACAACATTATAGTCAAATTTCAAGACTCTAGATTAATTTAAAAATATAAATTTCCGAAATATAAATATCCTATACGAAGCTTGTTCATCCGAGCTGAAACAGTGATTGTAAAATAGAAAAAGAACGCTGCCGAAGAATTCTGTTCTTGTCTAAAGCATATGAGCAGGTTAATGTAGACTGGACTTGACTTAATCAAGGCTTGTCTTGAAATTTCTAGATAAGGCAAGATTTTGCAAAGTCTTGCCTTGCCCTGTCTAGACGACAAGAAAACAGATTTTATTTGTAAGACAATATGTCAAACAGAAATTTACCCGAAGAAAATAAAATGCAAATGTATAATTCGGCAAGATAATTTAACGATAAATAATTAAAATGACATTAATATAGTGTTTTGATTTGACTAAATAACGTTTTATCACTTGCAAAATATTACCTTACTTTTTATCAGCTGTGAAGACAATGAAATTGTTTTTTTTCTTTATGGCTTACTTTATATTGAAGTAGAATTATCCGTAAACATATCATGCCATGACAAAGTGCTCCCAATTTTAGGAATCCTGTCCGACTACTGTGTGGTACGTGGCCTATGGGAAGAATATATCTATGGTATTGTGCGGTTTGAAAGAGTTATAGACGCAGTGACAGATGTGGACTATCTTCAGATGTTCAGATGCGAATGCAGATATACCCGGCTCTAGGAATTAACCACGCTACCCTTTAAGATCTAAATCGATGTAAACAACATTCAAAACTTCAAAGCAACCCCTGGGAGAGGTACAAGATGAAGAGGAAAACGATGATTGGCAATTTTAAGTGCTTGTTTATTTTCATAGGAATTATTCATTGGGATACTTGATTTGAATCGGTACTTCACAAAAAATAAATGTCATCGCAGCTTATTTTGTCGTGCAATCGTTGACGTAAGTGTATCTTACTTCCATAGCATTATAAGTTACAAGTTTCTTATAAAATTTATTATTTGGTCAACATTGTCAACGGAGTGCTATAGAAAATAACAATTCTATTATCAGGGTAATGAAGTGATGCAAAAAAATTAAGTGATCCTTTTTTTGTTTAAATTGAACCTACAATGTCTAATTTGTTGTTCTACATAATGTAATTCTTTTTTATTTACATTTTATGTTGCATAATATCATTTTAAAGTATCATACTAAAAAAAGTGTCAAAAATTATGATGTACGTTCTGGTGTGAAATTAACCACATGGATGTAGATGCCTAATCCCAAATATTGTGGTTTGGCGGTTTGAAAGTTGGTAAAGTGGATTTATAGTACTGTAAGGCTTTTGTGTGCCACTATATTTGCAGAAAATTATTCAATTTATTAATTTCCATCTAGGAATGTTGTGTCAGAGATGATAACGAAAATGATAGAATATGTACCAAAATGATTATTTTCTTTTTTCTTTCTGTGGCACATTCTGAGTAGGAAAAGGCCTTAATTTCGAAGGCACTTACTTCGCGACAGTTTTATTTATTTATGCTGTTATAATTTCGAACAACTTTAGATTAATTTCTGGTAATTTTAAAGTAGATTCGCATTTGGAATGAAGCTAATGAAAATTCCAGTTCGCGTTCTTGTGAAGAGATTCTTATATTAACTATGAGCTATAAGACTGTCTCTTTCATCAAAAGAATTTATGAAATTATAACGTATTAAAAGATGTAAATATATTCAACAAATTATAGGCTGATAAAATAAAGTGTCCTGCTGATTAATATCTAGTAATTCATAGAATATTTCTCCTTGGCAACGATTTTACGATTAATTAATCTAATGGTTGCCGATTTTCATACTTTGGCAGTCAGAGTTTCAAAATTAATTAATGAAACTTTACAAGTATCTTAACATAAGTTGATCGATTTACATGCATTGGTTGACATAGTTAGTTAATTAGAGGGGACAGCTGTCTCTAGAAACTAATTCTTGAAATGTTAATTTTATTTTGACTACTGTGTATAACACTTGATTTGGAAATTGTCAAAGTGCCGCACAGCAAAAAAGGAAACCTAATATGGACATAATTCACACTTCCTTTTAGAAAGATATTATATTTCTTATCAACATTTTCGCAAGAATTTCAATTTGAATATATTTTGCGATTTCATTAATTTTATTTTTTAGAACATACATTTCAAATTTTTAACCTAAATACTACATTATAGAATGGGTATTGTAATTGTCATTTTATTTTAGAGAATTTGGGACACATAAAATGAGTTATTTATAAAATTCATTTACATATAGGTACTATTTTTCAGAATTAAAGTTCGACATTGATGGAATCAGCAACTCTTATCATGCATATTACAATATAAAATATTCCAAAATGTAATTCTTAATTCCCGTTTTGGATATTCGTTACGTCATGAATCAAACTTCCGAAAAATATATATCATACATACATATACGCAGATGATACAAAGGTCAAATGTAAAATTAAACGTCGAAGTAAACTAATTTAAAGTTATATAGTTGTCGGAGGAAAAGTACGCATATTATTCAAATTGTTTTTGTTTTATGTAAATATTTTATTAGTGTAAGCATATACAATTGAAACTACATGTAAACAAACAAACTCGCGCCACAAAATACTTATCCGGGAAAATGACGGTCCCACACTTGATATGTTACATATATGTACATATGTATTGTAACCGATTTTCAGGAAAAAAATAAAACAGAAAATTTGGGATGACCCTATTATTTCGTCCTTTTGACTGTTTTAAAGGACGGAACGATTTTAGCAAATAATAATAAATAACTGAACTATCAAGTGTATTACTTCTTTTTTTTAAGTACTTATATAAAAGTATTTAAATTTTAATCCTTATTTTTGGATTTTTTGGACCACACCGAATCTTAATTTAAGTTTTCTTGTAAATTGGATCCTGTGAACACTGTTCAACATGTACCCTCTTGTTTTTAAGAACTTCCTGTTAAAAACAGTAATACCACCATAATAATTCGCTAATTTGTCTGCTCTGAGACTGCTTAAACGAAATTGCACCCGGAAAAATTAGAGCCAATACGAGCAGGCTTGATCTTTTTACATTTTATCACGTATTGCTCGAAGTTTATTACTGGGGAATTAAAAGAGAATTTATTCCCAATCCCGTTGTAGTTAAGGCGTAAAATCGCGTACAGTTTAGTAAGCTTCATATGGGAAAATTTATAATCAGTAGTGCGCTTACCGCAATTTTCACACTTGCATCGGTTCTCTCGGCCTCCTCGGATCATATAATAACAGTAAACAACCCAAGGAGTATTATTAGCGCTCTTTAGCGCACATAAACGACAACTACTGCGACGTTGGCTGCCACACAGCAATTCTCAACAATGGACATGCAATTGCACGCTTCGCAGATAAGTTTATTTTTGATATTACGTTACCGCAACATCAATAATACTCTAACAATGTAGGTAATATTGTACAGGGAAATAATATTTACATAAGTATCCTTAAATTTAACCTATATTTGTTTCTCATAAAATAAATACTAATCGAAATTTTGTAAAGTCGTGTTAAATAATTCATTTGATATTGTTTTCGTAAGGAAAAACTTAATTTTTAAGTTACTTCGATCGTCCCTTTAATTTATGTAACATTTTTTTTGTTCCCACCGAAAATAAACACTTATTTTATATGTTTCATAATTGACACTTATAGATTATTTTGCTTAATTACAAATACAGTAAAAGAATAAATAAAACATCTCTCTCATTGTAAATTTGACTTTATTCTTTGAACTCGTCAATTAAGAATTAAACGTAAATAAATTAAATTGCTTAAATTTAATGGTCGGGAGATAAATTTTGTATGTATTTTGGGTATAAACTTTGTTAATCCCTTCAATTAATTACAGTACCTTTTACCTTACTAGAAAGATATTGTTTATTAATGGTACTGTGGTAATATTACTAATCAAACTGGTATTGGCATGGATAAAAACATAGGCGTGCTCAAATTTTGATAATGGGGATGCACAGGTATAAAGAAGAAATTAAATTTTTATTAGTTTCGTTAGTTTGTTGAACAGAAGAGCTTAGCGTCAGAAAAGTTCTGTGATATGAAGCCTGAACAGCTGAAGTACCAAGGTACTTACTTCGCTACAGTTTTACTTGAATTTTTAATGACTCAGACTACAGTCTCTGCAAGGTCAGCACACACTGAGCCGTTGTGCGGTAACCCATCAAATTGGACAGTACGAGCTACTTATATTATCGTTTGTATTTTATTACTCCAAAAGTTTTCCTAATTATTAATTATTCAGGCAAAAAATCAGTCTTCCAGAGCGACATGTTACTTATCTATAGTATAGCTTTTTAGAATGTGTGCTATCCATCGATTTACATATGTAAATGTAAATAAAATATTAATGTCCGTATCACTTACATATTTTAAATTAAAATATTGTTACAATAGCTATTAACATACCTAGGATAGTTATTAGTATCATAACCGCCGCAGATGAAAATTGAATTCCGAGCTCAGAGAGCAAGGATTTTAAGATATCTAAGGCTTGGTATGGTACATAACATCCATGGTTTATTCAATAGTTTACCGGTTTCACAATATTACTGAATATTATTTAAAAAAATTATCTTTGTATTATAGGTTTATATAATATGACAATTGTACCTACCATGTTATTTTGACAATTTTGTATGTACGGCATATATTATTACCATACTGTCTTATCAAAATTACATGGTATATAATTATGACTTAGTTACCCTTCTTACATTTGTCTATGTATACAAAACATTAATATCCTGAAACCGGTAAATGTTGTAACTCGAATTTGGCTTCTCAGAACCACTGTCACAGATTCCATAAATGAATAATAATTATAAAAAATATAAATGAAGAGAAGTTTATGTGAAGAACTCACTGGTAGCAGCTTTCCGCTTTCTTCGTAGCGAGTTTATGAAATTATACATTCATCTCCTTCAGAAGTTATTACTTTAATTAAAGATAAAATATAAGGCAGTAGCCAGAGTCCGCGTGCTAATTTTTAAAATGACGTATTTTAATGGCATATTAATAATCGGAATATTTACGCAACTCCCCAGCCACGTGCCATTTGCGGCAGCTGCGGCGTCCACCTTACGCAGCGTACCAACCTGCACGAGCAAAACTCACTAGCACCAGTCCAGCAATCACCTGGCGACATAAATACACCGAGCGTGCCATTTGCTCTTTCAACGAGGACAATAGCATAGGAAGAAAACGTCATGAGGATACCTTGATGTGTTTATCAACTACAAAATAGTATTGTACTCCAAATTTAGAATTCATTGTTGGCGCAAAAAATAAAGTTCTTTTAAGTTTATTTTGAAAATTCTGATTACTATACAGGGTGTTTCTGTACTTTCGGATCAAACTTTAAGGGTATACGTTGATCTGTTTATCATTTCAACTGTTATGTAGTTTGCAAAATAGTATTGTGTACCAAATTTAGAATTTACTGGTGGCGCAAAAATCAACGTACTTTTAAGTTTATAATTTGAAAATTCTGACAAGATCAAATTCTGATTACTATACAGGGTGTTTCTATACTTACGGATCAAACTTTAAGTCTATATGTTGATGTGTTTATCATTTCAACTGTTATGTAGTTTGCAAAATAGTATTGTGCACCATATTTAGAATTTACTGGTGGCGCAAAAAAATCAACGTACTTTTAAGTTTATAATTTGAAAATTCTGATAAGATCAAATTCTGATTACTATACAGGGGGTTTCTTTACTTACATATCAAACTTTAAGGGTATACACCATGTGTTTATTATTTCCACTATTATGTAGTCTATAAAATAGTATTATACTCCAAATTTAGAATTCACTGTTGGCACAAAAAAATTAACGTACTTTTAAGTTTATAATTTGAAAGTTATGAAGAGATCAAAATCTGATTACTACATAGGGTATTTCTGTACTTACGGTTCAAACTTTCAGGGTATACGTTGATGTGTTTATCATTTTCACTATTATGTAGTCTACAAAATAGTATTGTATTCCAAATTTAGAATTCTCTGTTGGTGCAAAAAATAACGTATTTTTAGGTTTATAATTTGAAAATTTTGAAGAGATCAAATTCTGATTACTATACAGGATGTTTCTGTACATACGGATCAAGCTTTAATGTTATTTATAGAACACGTACTGATAACGGAACAAAAATAATTTTACAAAAATTTGCAATATTAAGGGTTGTTTACTTAAAGGAAACATATTAAGTGTCACTGGTTTCATTACTTTGAAAGAAACAGGATAATTAAAATTAATTTATTATCAAAATGGCATTACTTATATTTCATTGTTAATATTTGAAAAAATATGCAGGTTATGCAAGGTAATGCGGAACATAGGAATTTTATCCGCATTTTTTACATTTAAATTTCAATCGACAAGTTTTTCTTTTAATTTTACATAATTTAAAAAAAATGTTTAATGATATCAATTTATATTAAATAAGTATATTATTCTTGTCTTTAATAACTTGTCTTGACAAAATACTGCTAAAATTCGATAAATAATTGTAAAATATCTATATTACCATTTGTTTGTTGTTATAAAATTTTTAATGTCATTAGTCAATTATAACTACATAAGAATGTTAAATTGTATGCTGTATCATTCCAATATAGCGTTTTTATTGTCAAATGTAATAAATGAAGGGAAAAATGTTTTTATCTGAGAAAAATTTGCAGTCGCCACAGGGACTCGAACCCAGGATCTCTGTTACTGTAGAACATATCTCCCTTAACTATATACTGCGTAGGATGTTAGAGTTAAACTTCAATAATATTCAACACTTCAATGATAAATGAATATGCGATATTCGATTTTACTGTACTTAACTAAAATTATTGTTTTTGGTACTGCTAATTCATTTTGAGCAGGTATACGTTTCATATACCTCATTAAAAGAAACGAATGTTCCCAAGTACGTACGATTTCGTTCTCTAATTTCACCATTTTGGTAATCATCATTTTTGGCATTGTTAATTGCGTCCGAATTGGGAATTGATTGGAATATGGAAAGCTCAAAGGTGGCTAATTGCCCTGGTCCAGCCGTACGGTATTTGTTGTACACTGGTCCATATATTCGGATTTCATTTGGAGCATATTTTGCATATGGCAGGTGCGTAAGTCGAGGAACGTAAGTTGTGACGAGGTCGACGCACACTGGGACTATCTGAAAATTTCAATTTGGTGGCCGGCTGAATACAGATGTGCGTCACTCAACGGAGTATGTATATTTCTACGGTACACTCAACCGCAAAACTTCACTTAAGGCTTACTTCATTGTTCCAACTGCAATGAAATGTACTTTTCTAAATTGTTCTAAATGTTTCTTGTTGCGTGATTTCAAAGATCGTTTCTTCCTTTCGGATATCATTAGATTGTAATGATATTCAAATGGACGAAATAATGGTCACTTTATTTTTATTATAAATATGGAAAAATAATAGTAAATTTATATTATTTTATTAAATAACATGTACATAGCATCAAGTACCGACTACAAATTATTTTATATTATTATTTTTAAATGATGATAGTTTTTATTTTGATAATTTTCTTTTTTCCGTTTTAAAAATTTTATTGATCGGAAGAAAAATCTAAAAATTGGAAAGTTTTCCTAATTTTTTCAGTAGAATCAAATTGTGAGATTATCTATCATTTCACGGGTACAATATATATACGACAGGACTAAAGTGCCTTTAATCCTTCAAGTGATTATTTTATTGTATGAGGTTTAAATCATGCACTTTAGTCCTTCCATGTATAATATATTATTTTGTTTCATGTTTTCATTGTTCTTCTTAATATGAAGAAAACATTTCTTTATGTAATTTTATAATATTTCCGTTTAATAATTTAGAATTAGTGCAGTGAATTCTAAAATACCGTTTAACACAAAATTTGAAATTTTTGAATGTTCAAATTTATTTCAATTTTATTTAAAATTAAATAACTCTGATTTTAATACATAAATAAACTAATTTTCAAAACTATATTTAAGTAAATGATCTTTCTATAACAGGTTTTTCAAAATAAATTGGAATCAGCGCATCAAGATCTATTAATATATACTATTTTCGAAAACTAACATATTTGACTGAAAAACAGGTATTTTTAGTATATACCTGGTATATAAACACAATTTGATGTTTATACCAGAAAATTCGAATATTTACAGTTCAATTATAATTCGACAAATTTGGAAAAGCATAGAAATATTAATAATTTATTTGAAAATATTAACATACTAGATTTATCAGTTAAACAGATAACGATTATGTGCTAGACACATATTTTTCAATCACACTATATATAAATTGTTGGACACATCAGATTTTTAAATTATGGATCCAACAATTCTTTACACAAGTTTGGTCAATTTAGAACACCTTTTCAATTATGAAAAAAATAATGATTGTTATTTACATTTAATTAAAGATCAATTTCTAATAACCGGAAATTCAAAGAAAATAGATACAGGTAGTACATTCTTGATACAACCATAACTTTTTCTTGAGAGTGTACTGGCGAACGGTCAAAATTTCGCAGAACTAAATGCAATTAATCAACTTTTCCTTCTTCTAATAGTGAAACACATGTGGTCCTATATATACTATAGAACATATTCTAAATTTCCTCATATTAGCCGTCAATACCTATCAATATCTATGAATAGAAGTATTGAGACTTCAACTGTTCAATAATGGCTGCAATTATGTTGTCTGATTGGCCGCGAAACAACTAGATGATTTCCAGTTAATTACAAAGTTAATCAATATATGGTAATGTGATAACTGCGATCAAGTAGCCCGTGCTTAAACAGATGAGTAATTATGAAGAAATTGGACAAGCAGCGATGAATACTAATTCTGTTGCAAAATTTGATGAATTGGAGCATTTTGACGAGGTGTGTGGCATAGGAAAGTGAAACCTCGGCATGCAAATGAATAATAAACTTTTTATCTGTCCGGTCTGATACAGGTAGAAAAAGAAGCGAACTGGTGTCAGATAAGAATTAAAACTTATCTGCATGGGAAAATAATAATCAGAACACGCGAATGCATTTTGAAATTCAATTTCAAAAATTTACTGACAGTTATAAATAACTTTCTTAACCGAATGCAATATGCAAAAATTACTCCATAATAATTATAAACAATATTATACCTTTATACAATGAGCTATATAACCATAATGTTTTTCTTCCATTTTATGTTTCTGTACAAAACATAAAAATACACGTATTTTTTAAATTCGCTTAATTGTTGATAGTTCAGGAGAAAAACAATAATAAAATTTTGGAGAGAGTATATGTGTATTAATTCAGTCAATAAAAATCATCTATCATAGAATAATCTACATTTGGCAAATTCCCTAGGTTCCATGTTTAAAACAACGTGTGTAAACACTTAACAGCTTTCGAAAATTATGACATTGACAATGTTGACAGTTGTCATTTCAGTGCCAAGCAAATTTACACCCAAACAATCTGTTGTGTAATATCAATTTTTTTTTTATCGATACTAAAGTACACGATATCACTCCGCGAAATTAGCCAAAGTAGTAGCTAAAGTAAAACTTTATGACTACATCATTAACAACATTTTACTGTTAGTATTGTAAATTACTCTTTCATTCTCCTGTGTCGTCAGAGATATGGAGCCGTTACATAAATTTTAATTTCAAATGCTATTTTCAGTGAAATTATAAGTTTATTATTGATAGTCACAATGGTTATTTTTTAGTTTTTATACTCTGTTTTCCTCACTTTGAAAATGGTCATATAGCCCATTGAAACATTTTGAAGAATAATAATATATTCAGTTACCTACAATGGAATGGATTACATGATTGTATTATACACATGTTGTAAATAATGTATGCGTATTTTTGTCATAAAATTCAATCGACTACATAAGATCGTCGTTAAACATTAAAAAATCATTCTTTAATTTTAAGCAGTAAATAGGTACTTAAAATTCATTACGAACATTAAATAGGTATTTTTAAAAAACCCGAAAGAAATAAATTGGAAATAAATCTGGTCAAATAATATTTAAAGTTTCGATTAATAGAATGTTATGTGATTTTAATGTGATACATATATCGTTAAAATTGAAAGTCGAATAAAAAATAAAAAAAATAATGTGGTCACGATATTACCTCCAAGTCCACTTCTTTTACAATTACTTTTAAAGGGGTTCCCAACAATATTACATGGATATTATTATAGAAAGAATATTGAAAAAAATCATTATTATATTAAAGATTCTTATTTAATTACAGCAATTATGTCTTACTCTTTTTCACATTATTTCACGATTTGACAACTTGAATTTGAATTGACATATTGGTAATACTGTAATAAAAACAATTGCGCCGCTAAATGTCAAAGTTTACATATAACCTAATTTTATAGCTTATCATGTGTTGTGCCCTTTCATCAAAATAAATCGATTTTTGAAATATGTCGCGAAAAACATTGTTATGTCCAACACGAAAAAAAAAAAACATTTTTTCCTCTTTCAACTTGAGCTCGAGTGGTAAAAAGATATTCTTGCCTCTTTACAAACTTAATGAAAATGATAACTTAGTTGGCTTTTAATTTTTGTAAGAAACATTTGATTTTTTGTTAATAAATCGACAATGAAGATATATTTCGTGAGAAATATGTACAAAATAAATGATCTCTCTTCTTTGAAAGTTTTTGAGCGATTAAAATAATTTTATGCAATGAAATAAGAAGTAGTTATAAACATTTTAATATTATTTTCAAAAGATGATCCATTTCGCAGAGACGTTCGAAGGCAAGAAACGAATGGGAGTTGAAGAATAATCCGTAAAGAATGATCTCACTTTCAAATGAAATAAGTTTAAATGAAGTGCAGCAAAAAAATATAATTTAGCGTACAAGGAAGTCAGTGGTGTCTACATCAGATTTTTTTAATGACGTTATCAATCAATTTGATTTCGATACTATTTAATTGTGCACTATTGTTAGTTATTTGGTTATTAGATTTGTAAAACATAAACGATGACCTATAGTTTGACAAGATGTTTCCTTTTATTAAGAGCGATGTTCTATTACTGCTTATTAGAAGTGTTATGAATAAAAACAAAAACTAAAAAAAACAATAATATATCTTTTATTATGAAACTTTTATTAAGGTGTTTTAACATTTTTCCTCTTCTTTTGATCTGTAAAATTACCCGTAAAAAAGAAATAAAAGTCCTTAAATACTTTGCATATACGTGAAAAAACGGTAAAATTTATATATTATTAAGTTATTAACAGGCAGGACTATCACAAATTTTTTGAGTACAATAATTTGCCTACCGTATTATTAATATCATCTTACGAAAGAAGAAGCATAAGACATTGGCAATCTTATTTAAATTTTTAAAAATACTATAGTTTTATATCGTCCTGGTCAATTTAAAATAAATCTTGTCATAACGTGAAATTTGGATCCCTTCCTTATTAATTTTACGAAAGAAGAAGCATAAGACTCTAGTAATATTATTTAAATTTTAAAAAACACTATAGTTGTATATCGTTGTGGTCAATTTAAAATAAATCTTGTGATAAACGTGAAATTTGGATTCCTTCCCATATGATAATCTCGCGTCAGACTGCTGTTTGATTTATAGCGTCTTGTAGATATAGGTCGGATGTTCTTGCACTTGATATGCAAGGCACTTCGCCGCCCAAAGCGTCGATATGAAAATGCAGAGCCGGAACGTGCAAATATTCCCCAGATGCTAATCAGCGCGCATGAGCAAGATTTATCTCGTGGATAAGTAGCAGGTTGGAGATATTAAGGCCATATACTCATCAATAAACGATTGATTTTGGAATTCGATATGTGACAGATCAGGAAGCTGGTTTCTTTGCCGCCGGGGGAATTAAGTAACCCAAAATTTACCAAAAATTATAAATTAGGCAATGAATAAAAATAACATGATTTATTTATGCATAAAATAATAAATTGGTTTTTCGTATAATGATAAATAAATATCTTAATAAGACTTTATATAAAAGTAATTTATAACCATTGACCTAAAATATTTTTACTTTTTATCTTACTAAAATATAATAAAAAATTATTACAATAATGAGTTCGTATGCAGTTAAAAATATTTTTGTTATAGTAACGTATAAAATCTATGTTTGTTTAGTACAATCATTTTTTAAAAACCTAAATATATAAGAAATATGTAACAAAAATTCGAAGTATTTAATACCAGTTTTTTAAGAATATACCTATTTACTACAGATAGAACCGAAGTCGAATATTTATTCGATATTCGAGATATTCGAGCCTTTTTTCACTATTCGGCCTAAAATTTTGTTTTAATACCAAATATTTAGATGTAAGAAATAAGTAAAATGCTGCTTTATTACGTTAAACTATAAAATTATAGTTTATAAATTAAAAAAAAAAAAGATTTGTGTTTAGTTATTACTAAGGACTCTACATTAAGAGTATAAGATTTTTCGTAACATATCAATTAAAATGTTGACAATTTGAAACTGTCACTACAAGACAACTGTAAAGTTATTGTTGTGCAAACGTCTTACAAAAAATATTCAGTTTTTATCAAATTAAAAAAAATATTTATTATTTATTTTGATAAGCATAGTATGGTTATTTACGTAGTTACACTGTTTGACTGTAACTTGTTCAATTTTTTATACAACAAAGTACCTTAATACCAAATAAACGAGTTTCGATAAGCAGGGTAATCATAAACAAACTGCACTCACAACAAGGACCACCAATCACGCTGTCAAATTGTGGAATAATATAAAATTCAGTAGAGCCGAATAATCTGACGAATTCTATTCGTTTATCACAACACTAATTTTCACAATAACTTCTAATCATTGTCATTGTTCATATAATTTAATAAATTTTCTAAAAAGGACAATTATTTAAATTTCACAGGAATCTTGTTAAACTATTACTTTTTCAATTATCTATTTTATTAAAAATTAATAAGGAATTCCCATCCAGTTGTTAACTACGATCGTTTTTGTTTGATTATGCAGACAAACATGTATAGATAGGTGCTTTAAAAATCTAAATAATAATTTGCAAATAGTAGTTCCCAACCTAAACTTCTAAGCACGTATTAAATTAGTCACACCTCTTTCTAAAGTGCTAACCGGTACATAATTTCGCGAATTAAATAACCAATAATTTAATAATTATATTTATCGTTTCTTGTGCAAAATTCGTGGCAATTTTCAAATCATCTCCAAATCTAATCAAATTAAAAGTAATTTCACACCGCTTAAGTTTGTAAATTGCTCCAGTTTTATAGCTTGTAAGTTTACTGGTTCTCCGCGTATTTAAAAGTATAATATAGTAGCATTTTAAAACGTTTACGCCAAGTTATTAATTAACAAATGATTTATAGAAGACGAAAAGTTTCATTTATAACTTTATTATACATTAAATGAACCGTTAAAGTATAAAAGCAGCCGAAGATCTTGAAATACTCTGTAATCAGTTCGAATGCATAAATCTTTCGGTTAGTGCCAAACAAAATTTAATTATATATTAAATATAAACATATCACGAGATTATATGGTACTGGACCGTTTAAATTCCTATTAAGTATTGAAATTGATCTATGTTGCCGCCGCAATTTATAAGCAAATTTCTAGAATTCATTACTATAGACCTGAAAAAACTCCAAAATATCTTCTTCAAAATTAATTTTATACTTTCGTAATAGTTTATGGTTTTGGCAATCTGAGTTCATAACGGCTATGGTACCTTCTCCACATCAATTAACAGTCAAGAAAGTAATGTTTATAATCACCATTTATCAAATATAATATTATTGAAGTCCAAGGTTATTACCTACATCTTATGAACTCGTAAATTTCAGTCGTATTGCGTGCCACTAAAGGAAAAGGCAGAAGTTGAATTAAAATGAATTGTAATAAAATAAATTGTACTCTAAAATTAAATCTTATTTGGTACCAAAGGTAACTTTAACCAGGTTAATTGCAGACGAAAATTTTACTCGATAGAATAAAAGAAAAAGTTGAGCAATAAGTAAAGAAGAGAATAAGGTTTTCGAGAAGGAAGATCTTGCACAGGACACAAACACAATCAGGATAACTATTGAGCAAATAACGGAATTCCAAGAAACGCTTTACCTAATGTTTATAGCCAATGAAGTCTTTCAGGATACCTAACTCTAAGATCCTTAAAAATATTTACTGCAAATATTTTTTCTAAATTAATTTGGTAAATTCTTGAAATTTTAAGTAAATTCCTAGAATATGGCAACACTGATTTGAGCTAAAATCTTAGCGTGCCATCTCAAAAGCCATCGCGTTCAACTTTTTTTCAAATTTAAAATATGAAACCCTTTTTAAACAAAATATTGACAGAGAAGTTTGTTCTCTGAGCGAATGACAATTTACAATTTCTGTAAAGAATTTACTTTTTATAAAGGAATACAAGAAAACAAGTTTAAATAATACTTCTTCGCCTTTTATCTCAAATAACTTGTTGAACACGTTCAATATGCTTTTAAATAAAAATTTAATTTGAAATGATAAACTGTAAAAAATATCTGTCAAATCGGTTTGTGAAGACCTTAAAATAAGGTAAAAAAAGCAGCCCCAGCCCTGTTTTAAAAAAGTGTATTAATTACCATAGCAACAGCTTAAAACAACTTACCGAATTGAATATTTAATACAAGTCTTAATACAGACCTTAAAACACAATAATATAACTACTGAATACCATCCATTATACTTATAATAGGTATATACTAAATTATTCAATTTTACATTATCTTTATGATACTGATTTTGAAACATATGAGAATTTATGAAAATTTCCTAATCTACTATGGCTGAGAAATGTGTAAAACAATAAAACCTATTACGTACGGTCGTAGAATAAAATAGTAAGTAGCAATGTCAAAACAGCTTGTGTTTTTACATTATATATCGTTCCCGAAATAAGAATGAGCGTACAACATAATTTTAAAGTCAAAACAACATTTCCGACTACTAAAACACAAGCGAACAGTCTATAAAGACATAACAGTTTAGTGTCTACATAAAACATAACCGATAAGTTTTATTTTACAGGTGAAAACGACATTTTTATGCAAAGCGTTTAGGGGAATACATTCGAATCTATTTGAATTTATCACAGTTTTATTCTAACTTGGTTTTGTTGTGATTTAAAGCCGAAAGAAATTCAATAATTTATGGCATTCATTAAAATTTTTGATTCGATATTTGTTTTACACGTCGGGTATGAATAATGCATTTCGTAAGAGTTGGTGTCGGAAAGAGACGTCTTCCTTCATGAATATTCGCGGCTAGACAGGACCTGCGCTTCATCAGCAGATGAAATTCGGGAATAAATTTATTTTGTTTTGCCACCATGCCCACGGCTTGAATTTATATTCATTGCATACACGAATGAGAAAAGATAAAAGGTTTGTCTGTTTTAATTTCAAAATAAATATATACCAATCTGCCTGCGCGTGGATATTATCATAATACTCTCATTCCCATCAAATTCATTGCTTTTCACTTACGGTCATTCATATTTATCCAATGCTCCATAATCATATTAATGAAATATTTAATCAGATATTTGGATATTGTCTCAAATAACATATTATTTTCATAATTTATATGATCTCGATGTAACGTAATTGAAGACTAGGTATGAGAACACTGTTTTAATATATAATAAATTTCATTCATCCTATTATACGATGAGGAGAAAGGCCTAAGTATATCAAGCTTAACGCATTTCATTGAAAATGAGTATTGTACCATAAGAAGATTTAAACTGAAGTTCTTACAGAAATATAAATAATGATAAAACTTATTTAATGATAGATAGATCTAACTAATAAACGTTATATATCTATAAATACTATTTACATTTTAAGTTTCCCTTACCTAGAAAATATCACACCGGAAAAAAATGTCATAAGAACTATTTAACATTTCTATCAAAATTTTGATTAGCATTTTATTACATTAATAGACATTAATAAATTTAATTTTTGGTACTGATTTATTCACATTTTTCATCTGTAATTTAGAAAGTGTGGTATGTAATTTAGAGAGATGTAAGTGTAACTTTTAAATATACTATTTGAAGAAAGAATAAATTAAAGTCTGATATACACGCAACGACTACCAATTTTTATTTTTTAATGGGAACCCACCAATATTTTGGCAAAATTAAAATCGACAATTTTTTCTTTCCAATAATGTTGTCATAGTTGTCATAAGTGATTATGGAAATATTCCATAAAAATAAGATAATTGAGAAATATCTAAAATAATTTTTGTTAAAATATTCTACATAAGAAAACATCGTCACATAGGTATGATCATTTATACTTTCTTAATAGAAAATAGTGTATTTAATATAATAAATCTTTTATATAAAGAAAATGTTTCTATTGCTTCTAATATAAAAGATAAGTGAGAAATATTTTTCGCTCATACACCCTGTATTCCTACATATTTTTTATTTTTTCAATTTTTGTGATACTTATATTGATAACACTCTGACTCCCACAGAGGTAATTGTTAAGAGATGACATTTAATGTCATAATAATAAAAAAAACTTTTTTAACATGGAGTAAATTAAAAAAATTTCAATCCTATCAATTGAACAAAAAAAAAAACAGAAACACAACAACCCGTTAAAGTTGTTCCATTTTCTCTAAAACCTCACGTGACATAATGTTACATTTTCAGTTATTTACGTCGAATTTTCCCAGAAAGTATCACCTTAGGTGTCATCCTTAATCTATCATTGAAATCTCCACCACATACCACGTGTTTCGCTATCTATTGTCATCTATTGTCCTTCCTTCCTACATCCTACATTCTAACCTATAACTGTCACATCACCACAAACCATTATCATTACCCACAACCACCCACATGGCTAACCACGATGTAGTTGTCAAACGACGATCTGCCTCCGGAAAGTAATTGTCAATTTGGAGTCAAACCCCATCGATAAGGCCGCACAATGGTCGTGCCAAAACATGCTGAGTACCACACAAGTCGCAAGTGAGATGTTTAGGTTATGTTTACGTTAAATAGGCCATATCGCGGGAGGCCTGCTTTGTTTAGCTTTATATGTTGTGACTTGAGGGACGTTTTGAAAGCGTTCAAAAAGGAGAAATAGGACAGGAATTGAGATAATTAAGATGTATTCTTCGGACACAATGCAAATTTTGTGGGTGGCAAAAAATAAATTATAAATGCTACGATATACGAGCTATTGCTAATTAAAATATTAATTTGAAGTTTTACTAATATTTTTATCCACAACTGTCATATAATATACCTATAATTCAATTGTTTTATTGCTGTTGCTAATTGAGTAACATTGACAGTTCGATGGAATAATATTATTCAATCGTTATGTCAAATTTAAATCTTACCATCAGCATGTAAATACAAAATCACTTTTGAGTAATTTTTTCTATATAAAAAGCGAAAGTTATACTAGTTTTGTCATTTTTCATACTTTTCTTTTCTTAAACTACGAGTATGTAGCTAAATAATACTAGAAATAATAGTATTGCGTTATGTATGCTGTGAAACAGTGACGCGTGCTATTAGTAATTTATCTGCCAAAGTATATGGTGACATATTTGGTTACAATAAACATATATTTTTCATGTTATAATCATGGATAAAGTACAGTATTCTATAAGCATGTAATGATTACTCATTTGAGTGATTTAATAGCACACATTACATGCTCATTGAATAATATACGATTGCCAAGAGTACGAGGTATCTACAATTTGTCTCACAGAAAATTTAAAAAATTTCATAAAACGCTTAAACTCCCAATTTAATTAATGTAGAAACGAGAGAAGAACTGAAAATAAGATTATGAATAAGATTATGAAATAAAGTAAAATTATATATTAATAAATTTACTAATTCTCAAAGAACTACATTGCCTCATAAAATAGCTAAGTTCTAATAGTACAAATTTTATTAAATTTGATTCGCAATAATAATAATTAGAAATTTCTCTTTTTGGATCTTCGGGAAGTTCTTTAATGTGGATTAAACAAGGATATTGTTCCACAAGATATTCAAATTTAGGTATTTTGGCAAATCCTAACTAATTTGTGGTGCGGTGTGGTGTTAAACTAGTTTTTTGTAATTTTATTTTACAGGGATTCTTAATCGTTTTATGGCGATTCCTCGATTTTTCATGAGACAAACTATACATTTATCAGAGAAATCATTAAGTAAGTACTGCTGAAATTCATTTAAACGAAGTGTAGTAAAGAAGCAATTCCATTCAACCAATTTGTAAATTTTATTTAAAAATTCTGATATATTAGTTTTTAAAGCAGTAGCGGATTTAGAGGAGGAGGCTAGAGGACTAAAGCCCGTCCAAAAAATATTAAACGTTCATTAAAATAACACGTTTGATTATAGGTACATTCATCTTTCGCTATAACTAGATGCACGTAAAATACTGACAGTTCAATAGCAAGCGTCATTTGTAATTAACATGATTACACCTGTATTATTCTGAAACGCATAAACTTTATGTCTAACTACATTTTTAATTAATTTAATAACTAACATTTTAAATATTTCTCTATTGAGGCAAGCACATCGATCTAATGTTGGTGCACAGAACGCTAAAGATTATTGTAGGTACAAATTGTAAGAACTCACATCAATAAGGGCAATGAGGTACACTCACACGCACAAATAATACACCACAATTATATACACAATCTTTATTTTACAGACACTTCTTAACACCAGCACTGCACTACAATAACTGCTCCCTCTAAGATACATCTCTCATATTAATAATATGCCTTACATAATCTCTAAACAATGATTAGTTAAATCAAATTATATTGCATTACACATTAATTAATTAATTATATATAAATATCACAAAATGGTACAATTTTTAAAAAGTTCTCTCTATAACGTAGAAATTACATTAATATTTGAGTTAGACAGCCGATTCTCCAAATCATAATACACTTACATCAACTTGTTTGGTTTTTTACCTAGTAACTCTGCTATTGACCGTCTGAAAAGAAAAGTCACTTTTTAGAAAGAGTTTTGGAAAAATCGCCGCAATGATCCAACTGTCGTGAAAGCTCACTAAGAACTGATGAGTTTTACCCTGATATAAAAATATTATTACAAATTTTGGCCCAGATCCCGTCAACCATGTGTGCAGTAGAAATAAGTTTTTTTTTTTTAAATTGAAACTTATAAAAAACTATGTTCGTTCAACTACGCGCACAGATAGACTAAAATGCCCAGAAAAAAGAACCCTAAACGATTACAATAACTAATAATTGTACGAATAAATTGAATAAAAACATATTTATTTATACCACAATGTATAACAGTATATAAATTTTCTTCTTTCCAAAAACGAATGGAGAAAACTGCTATAAAATAATGATAGTAAATCGTAAAACGGGCAACGGTAGCTCATTTGTTTAGCATGCTCCGACTTGAACTGTGTAGAACGTGACATTTTTTTTAAGTTATATGTAATTGTTGAGTTCAAAAATGAAAAGTTGTTAGCGGAAATATAAAAATTGGAATGACAAATAAAAATGTAAGTGAGTGATAAAATATGAATGATATAGTTGCACCCCGGTTCCGATATGCATAATTTATGATGGTCCCCGAAATATTACAGCGAAAAGATAAATGCACGAAATATTTCACAGCTTATCGAACGCTTCCCACACTTCATAAAAACCAGTTAACAACCTCACCACGCACATATCAGCAGTAGATGCCCAGATACACTTCAACATCGCCAGACGAATTAATTCAAGTCTTACAAGTATTCTGTATTCACCCAACCTGTTCCACTGATCCGTATAATTTCTCTATATTTCCTTTGTAGCTCTACATCGTTTACAAGTCACACAAAACAGAAGAGCAGCGATATGGCGCTATCAAGATCACATCCAGCATATATTACTGTCTAGAGTATCTGTTAGATCTAGTCAGCTACGCTATAAACAAATTTCTTGACGTTTCAAATCCCAAACTTTATTTACATGCGGTTTTCGTTTGTTTACATTTTAAACCGCTGCATAAATGAAGATGTTACGTTGATCTAAAAAAAATATAATAAGAAAAGGAAATTAAAAAAAAATGTTAATATTCACGTCATCAATCGTAACCAAGTGACTCAAATACTTGGAGGGGAAGGGGATTGATGATTGATCTTCTTGGGTGAAATCCTGTGATTTCCCAAATAAATAAATGTCAAAAATGACAGTATTATAGACAAATGCAATCAAGTATGAAACGTACAAAAGTGTTGAAGTGCTGTAATATCAATTATGATCTTATCTGATGTAGAATTTAATTTTAAACATATATTTTTCATGTTATAGTTGTGGATAAAGTATAGTATTCTATAAATAAATATAAAAACCACTATGTTACCCACGTGTTGCATAGAACATTTCTGAGAACCGAAATATTAACAAAAATTAATTTCAAAAGTAAATTAAACCCTTGATAAATGTGTTTACGTTGCCTAGTAACGGTTACTTTTCTCGCTTTAGGGCTATTTACAAACTTAAAAGAGGGCATATAGTATGTACTGTTTTCCCGATTGTAGGAAAAATGTATTTTCGATGCCATGCGTATTAGACAAAGTTACAAGAAAAAAGTTTAATAATTCTTGCAACAGAAATTGATGACATGAGTATCAACTCCGAGATATAGATTGTATTAGAATATTTCCAAAATAGATGATGTCTGTATTAATAAAAACATCATAAATAAGATTATGAAAAATTAAATTAGGTTGGGGTAGATTAAATATGATTGTAATTATTTATTTCAAGAAAAGAACAGTAAAAGTTATACAAATAATATGAGCTAACATTGCCCCTAAGGTTTTTATCTAATAAAAATTAGGTGTAATTATAAAACCAAACGACTTTCCTAATGAAAAAGAGAAAGATCTAATTTATAATTATGAACTTCTTTGTGTTGGGTCTAGTTTGTCTTGTTAATACCCGAATTAAAAAAGAAATTATTCCTATTGAAAAATGTGCCCCAGTTCGAAATACCTGCAGTTATAATGACAACGATGAAACAATCAAAATTTTTTATTACCGACTTTCTTTTTAATAGTTCCTTCTTGGTGGTCTTCACGCCGTTGTGTATTCAAACTATTTCTTAATTCATGAGATATAAAAATGTTTTAAAACATCATTAGTGACTTTAACCTAAAATTTCCTAAATATCGCAAAGATGTTTCTAATGTTCCCTAAACGATTTAAAATGTGTCCCAACGCTCCATTTATTCGGATAGGAAAAAGGGATGAAATAATTTGAGGTTAGAATCTGATGAAGTTTTAAAAAAGTTAACTGTCACTAAACGTCCGCTATTAGCACAAAAAATTACACTGTCATCAAAAACAGCTGAATCTAGACGCCTCCTTTTCTCACAAACGGAAGTGATTTATTTGTATCACAAGGTCACTGGAATCATTCTTAATGACTAAGTTTTTGTTAGATTTTTTTGAAAAAATATTTGGCAATTTTTTACACAAATATTTCACCGGAGCAATAAAAACAGATAACGTCTTTCTTATACATTTCCTAAATAACTGTTCACAGATTGTAGTATTTATTATATTTTTAACTAATTAGTAATTAAAATAACACTTTATTTTGAAGTAAAAATATATAATTTGACACATAATCAATGCTTCATTTCATGGAAGTTGACAGTTTTTTAGTGAAAATAATTGATAAAACCACAGTACCATCGCCATGGTAATATTTTGTTGATATATTATTTAAATAATTATATTTTCCTGTTTTCTTTTTTCTGGAAGAGTTGGTTCTTTCGTATTTTGGCGACATTTTTTTGGGATATCAGTTTTATGAGAGTCCTAATAATTAGCTTTTATATTACTAGAGACGGGATTTTAGTGTTTTTACCTACTTTTGAACATGAGTACTAATTTTATATGAAATAGTATATAATCTACTTTGAAGAAAATACTGTCATTTGAACCCAATATGATTTTACCTAAAAATGAGTTGAAAATTTGACCTAATTTATGATATTATAACTAAAATCATCGTATTAATGAACTCACATAATAACTTCCGAATTTTATTTTTAAAATTCTAACTCATTTACAAATATTTGGAAATATTAAGATGGCAATTTTGACCTAGTGCAAATGTTTTTATCGTGCTAAATTTTTTAATAATTTTAAAATAATTAGTGAAACCATCACAAAACTGAAACCTATAGGAATTCCGCTTAGGGAGTCTATAAAAATACTGGTAATAATGGGGTCCTTCACCATAGTAACAAATTAAAAAATTAAACACTTATAGTTAATCCAGACCTTAATTCTGTATGATAGAAACTATCAAAGTTTAAAGAAAGTTATCCGTTTTTAGGATATATTATGTAGTAAATATTAATATTTTCTTACATTTACAAAAAAAAATAATAAAATAATTAATAATTATTACAAATTTGTCACCTAAAATTACTTTTATGTACCTAATTCCAGATATTTATTACCTAAAACAAGAATTTTGGTACCTATTTTTGCATATTTTCCAACCTAAAATCCCATCTCTCTATAGAAGTAATCAAATTTATATAAAATTGAGTGTGAAATATTATAATGTCTATAAACTTTGTATCTCATTTAAAGGTACCTATTGAAAAAAGGGATCACCTATGTAACAACTTACTCTCATCGATATCCAATTAAAATTTCCCAGCCTAATATCGAACAACAATGCCCATAATTGCAGTAGTCAATAATTACCGAAATCTAATCAAGGCGGCTGGCTAGACAAAACAACGTCTATTAGAGCAGCCATGTAAATGAAGAGCTAGTAGTCCAGCTTTTGTCTTCCCGTCATAGCGGGTATTGAATGTGAGTATCACGGATTATAATGATGATTGTGAGTGATACGTACGTAGCTCTCGACAGAGACAAATGACGAGCGCTCGTGTGAAAGACGCCGCGAGAAGCCTGCAGTGGGATGACATTTCTTATGACAACTCTAATACATTCGTCACAGACTACTGCGACTGCTACCGGCTTTTGTTTTATTCGTTTTAACATGTAATGACAAAATTAATGAACGGGATTATCTTTGCTTCAATTAAAGAAATGTTTTTATGAGGTTTTTACCGTACAAGTAATTTTTAATTATGTCCACATATTTTTTATTAATTATACTTTTTACAGACTGTTTTATATAAAAGGGAGGTATTGCAACTGCTACAATTTATTCACAATGTTACATTTGCTTAGTATAAAAAATTATTGCTATGTTAAAGTTAGATATGCTAAGTAATAGTTACTTTTTATACAAGACGATAAAATAATATTTTATCGACAAGCGGAAAGTGTTAATTCACGAGCGACACAATCGCGATTGAATTATTTTTCGCGAGCCGATAATTTAATTTTATCATCGTGTATAAAATTCTATTTTTTTCTATAGCAGGTTTTGAAGAGAAAAGAATTAGAAAAATTAAATTAATATTTAAGAACAATTTTAAAATGTCAGTAGTGTGCGTTGTTATGGAAATGTATTTCTAATAAACAAAAGTTAAAGTACTTTATCTACCCTTGCTGTTAAAGTGTTACTTTATCTATCCTTGCGGTTAAAGTGCTACTTTATCCACTATTTTGAGTTGACAAAATTACACTTTAACATCTGCTATAGAAAAAAAAATGAATCTTGGTATTTGATTATATAACTTTGTATTTTAATATATGTCATAATAATTCATTCGCTTTCTATAATACTTTATATTTCGTTAATAATATTTTTTCTTAGTAAAATTGTAAAATGTTCAGTACAAATTACAGGCATTATGTTATGTTGGTACGATTAGGTTTGGTGAGGCTAGGTTTAGTAAGGTTATGTTAGAGTAGGTTATGTTAAGTTCCTAAATCATGCTTTACATTCTTTAAAAAATAGCTATTGTCATTTTTACCATGCGAATAAAATATTCGTCAAACATCCATTAAATGTACAAAACAAAATTATTAAAATAATTTGATAAATTATTTTTCAGTGATACCTACTTCTACACAATATTTTTAATATTATTATTAATTTTGTTATTACTACATATAAATAATATTGTTATTTTAAAATCGATAATGAAACATTTTGTTGACTTTAGATCAGACGACATCCTTAAGTGGGGGAAGATATTTTATCACTTCATCACAATTGATTAGTGACGAAAAGAATGGTCTCAATAAATGAATTAGTAGAAATGATGTAAAAAATTATGTAAAAAGAAAACACCTTATTGTGCTGATAGGTACCTATATCATAAAAAAAAATTTAATAATAATTTGTAATATTTTTTATTTGAAAAATATCACTGAGTGTAGTGTTAAATCTGTCGTTCAAATAAAAAGTATTAACAAATAAAAATATCGCAGTATCTAACTGATTAGGAATCCACTGTAAGCTCTCCTTTTGGCTATTGGCCGACGTTTTATCGTTTACGGTAACGTTCTGTTATCTAGATTTATATGAGAGTAATTCCGAACGAGATCATTTCCTATTTGGAAAAAATTCTTCTATCTCGCAAATCTTTAGAAAAACCAACACCATACAATTAAGCTTACGTTAGATGTTACAGACCATACTTATCTAGAAAAAATTCAGCAGAGCCTTAGATAAAAAACCTAATCTAATCTCCTCGGTTCGTAAGTCCCGTCCGTCGTCCGTCAGCTAATGACCGTAGCTGCGGACGTAGAGAGCACGTGGACGCTCGGGTTTCGGTTTCAAATTCGGTTTCGGTTTCGTTTAGGCCCGTGGCCAAACAGGTAATACACGTAGGCCATAAAGCCGAAATTGTGTTTTGAATTGGCGTAAGTTTTGTTTTGGATTTTGTATTCTGAGTGGTGTATTGTGACTTTTAATTATGCCTCTGGATACAGAGGTAAACATAACTGGTTTATTGTGTTTATATACGTGCGAGTTTAACATACACGTTTTATATACAAGAGACATAAATATAATCGGAAATGTGTACGGGCAATGCGAACACATTTGCTCTAGTTTAAGCGAGATTATTCTTGCTAGCTCATGTTTTTCTAAGTGCCAAAATGATTTGTCCAAGAATTTTAGCAGCACAATGGATAAAATACACTCATTTCCATCTGTCAAAACAATTTAGAAGAGTCTCATTACTTACTTCACTTTTCAGCTAGCTGGGAAATATTTTACCACTTATACTTAAAAAAATCTTTTTCATAGCTTCATACAATTCTGATAGAGTACATTTTAATATGATTATAGTGAGATCAAACGTAATGTTGAAAATAATATTAATAATTATAGATAAAGCAATTGATCTCAGTATAATTGCACTTACTGAATAAAATAGATCTCTATGTTAAACAAATATAATATAATCGTGACAAATATGAATAAAATTATTAATTAAAGCGAATCATTACTAATTGATTGTTAATAAAATAGTACTCATACCTCATGGGAATGCTTAATATAAATTAAACATTCCCCGGTTTGATATATAGGTAATATGTTATTATTTTACTTTTGGGCAACAAATAAATACTACGGTAGGAAATCGCAGTAAATAAATACATATACACATTTTCTTGCTGCAGTTCATTTAAACTTATTTTATTTGAAAGTGAGATCATTCTACGGTTAATCATTCTTCAACTTCCATTCGTTTTATATCTTCGAACTTTCCTTCGAAATGGATCATCTTTTCAAAATTTTACTAAAATGTTTATTATTATTCCTTATTGCATTACACAAAATTATTTTAATCGCTCGAAAACTTACAAAGACAGCAATAGGGTATGCGTCTATTTCGTACCTATTTCTCACGAAATATATGTTATCAATGTCAATTTATTAACAAGAAATCAAATGTTTCCTACAATTTTTTTTATATTTCTGTCAAAAGTAACTTGTCCCTTGAAAAGTCTAATTGGAACCAAAACTGGAGATGTATAACTAGATGATATATTAATAACATAAATAAAATTTCAACATTCTACAGCTAATAGTTTTTGAGTTATGTATAAAAAAAACACTACGAATATAATGTCCTTTTGGTACTGCCGATTACAATGAAAAACTGGGTTTTTTTATTATTTTTGAGTTAAGTGAGATACGTACGTATAGTACAGACGTCACATCAAAACTAGTAAAAATTAGAAAATATTCGCGATTACAATACTTCCTCTACTTTGTACAACAAAGTATATAAAAACGAAAATTTAGTAGTCTAAAACGTATTCGCACAGTCTTCATATGCCTTTACATTTATTTCCATAGCAAACTTTTACCAGTAGAAAAAACTGGAACTACCGAAAATAATAAAAGATCACACAGTACTTTAAGTTTTCATAACAGAAAGCGTCTTCATATTATTAATGAAATAAGAAAAACACATTTGATAAGTACGTATTAATATATTATCAGAAATAAAGATAAGCAAAAAAAAATATTTATCATATAATAAGAAATATGCTTCTTAGTTCAATTTAAATTATAGAACTGCAAGAAAGGCAGTTGCAGTTTTCTAAAACTCACTACCCTAGTTATATTGGGCAGTGTATAATTATTTGATGAGAGCAAATATAATATTTTAATTTTTTGATAACCAAAAATGAAATAAATGAGAAATATATGTACATAACTTAATGTGCAAGTACATTATTTATCTAATATACCAATTATAGTGCTGCATTGTTTAAACATGTACGACAAAGTTCAGATGAAACACAAAATCACACGAACATAATTAAGTTTATTCAATAAAATTGCATCCAATAATAATTTATTATCGATCGTCATATTTTTATGCATCGTAACATAAATTTATATTTGCAATTATCCATAACCTAATTTTTATTTATTATATTTTAACTTCTTAGGTGGTAAATAAACCTACCGACCAAGTCCCTGTGGTTTTCACTTTCATGGGCGGCTCCTGGGTGGCATTCTTGGCTTCCTCTTCCATCATTTCTCACAAAGTGTCACTCAAATGTCACTTTTACTTTATCAAAATGATTTTGCATGGAATAGAGTCATTCAGTTCACCACAACACAACTGTTATTAAGGAGATGCACAATGAACATAACCACAAAATGTAGGAAGATTTATGACGCAGCGAAACAAAGTTTGTTTCTCAATAAGCAGGAAACGTAACTAGTTGGAGCATAGCTTGCACCAGACTGATGCAGTGGCATTAGCGAATTATCGATCTAGGTTAGATCTTTCACTTTGAAAAGTTGCAGTTATTTATTATCTTGATATTTTAAAGTCATAAAAAGGAGGACATTTGCTGCAACAAAAAAATATTCTATATTTGGAATTTTATACCTTTTTTATTAACATAATTAATAGTATCACTTTCCAACAAATTATTAGTATCATATCGAGATCGTGTTCTAGTCTCTAGTAGATAAGCCGAGTTCGAATCCCGACGATAATTTTCGCCAGATATTTTACCTAAAGTACATGAAATTCAAATTTCAAAAACTAAAAACAGTACATGTTATTAAATAAATATTATAACGGAGTCTAAAGTTTTTGATAATGTGAAATAATAAAACATGAATTTTAATTTTAGTTTTGATTTTACGTGTCAGTCACAAGAAAAGTATATCAAATGCCTACATGAGTAATCATTCCCTGCACATATTTTAGTTTTAATTTTAATTCTAGTTTTATATTTTAGTTGCTGAAACGGGATACTAATCCCTATTGCGCATATAAATTAGTTTGATATACAAATTAGAACTTTAAGTTATGACATGTAATACGAAAGCTATAATAAATTGAATTGAATTGAATTGAATATTTTAGTTGCAAGAGTATACAAACTATATATACTTTCTAAAACTAAAATTTAAAACTGAAAGCTGTAACAAAATGTCAAATTAATGTCTCCGAAAATATAAAGTAAACTATATATCATAAATAAATATTAATAATATCTAAAATCGAGCTTAAAATGGATTATACTGTTTTATACATAAAAATGGTGAAAATAAGAAGAATTTGTGGTATTGCTGCAGCTGTAATTTTAATAAAAAAAGTACAATATAGAAAGAAAATATATCAGAATAGTGAATTCACACTAAAACCAATATTGTGTTCAAAAGGGATATTTTATAACCTCAATCAAGATATGAAATTAAATAAAAACGAAAAATTAAAACATAGCAAGAAACAGCACATCTATATTGCAATTAAATAGTACAATTTAAATTAAAACATAAAATTAATTCTAAAACCATAGCTGAGAATGAGCCCTTATAATCAGTAAAACAAAACAAAAGCAGAGTTGTTTAGTTTATAATTTTTTATTCAAATACTAGATGATGTTCTTTAAAACAAGCGAAATATCCATTTTGAATATTTAATTTTTAACCTTTTAATTTAGTTGTATATTTTTCGTTATTGTAAACTAAAATACATGTTTATTAAAATTATTTACCAACATAGCAGAACCCACATAGTGCACTGTTTATATTATTTTTCCTCAAAAATATATCGTCTTTACCAAAATCGGTTAAAGCAGATTGACACATTTAGCAACTGATACTATTCCGAAAAGATATGCTTTGAATGCATTATCTTCTTTTTCCAATTATTTTAATTTAAGCGTTTTTACTTATATTTTAGTGGCGTGATTGACAGCAAGCTGTATTAAGAGACCTACTATTTAAAGGATATTCTAGACCACACAGATATTTTGTTTGGTTTATAATTTCCAAAATCTCACACTTTTTTCGGTTCGATTCGTATAGATACGTACTAAGTTTCTAACTAATTCAAACTAATGAATGTATATTTTATCTCCAGTATTTCTCAATTGCTGATTACTTCCGTTGAATTACCACAAAAAAATAATTTGTCGTTATCAAAACCAAACAGTCGTCATAGTATCATCATTAGCGAGAAATATCTCTCACTGATTGAAATAAATCGTTCCGATATTGATAATTTGTCAGGTGCATATGTAAAATGCGTGTAATCGAAAGTAAACTTCGATAAAAAACCCAAAAAGACAAGAAATCTTTTGAGTCGCCGACACGTAATGCTGACCCATATTCATTTTTTCTTGCAAGATCAACTCAATCGCGTAAAAAAGATCCAGGGAAAAAACAAAGTCCTATAAACCAGTAACAATTAGGAAGAAAAAAGTAAGTAAAAGGTTTTACAAATAGAGATAATTGGTTCTTTGATGAGAGCGGTGGTGATAAAAAAATCGTCAGCCTAATTTTCAAATTCCTCACATTTCTAGAATTTGTGCCCTGTAAGCGATAGGCTGAGAAATAGTTACAAGGACGCTGCTTCTTTACTTCGTCCAATTAAAATTGCTCCTGATGCTGTAGACATTTAGAGCGGTTTTTGTTTCTTTTGTTGGTAGTCGTTACTGTCGCTACGGAATCCGGAAAATACGCTACTCGTTATTGAAAGTGTTTGTTTTCAATTCTTCCTAAAATTTTAAACCACTAGCTTCAAGTCACCACAAATTTTTATACAATATATATTAATAAAAGGATTTTAATTGCGCTGTTTCACCTTCCACGGGATGTTTACAGATCTTAATAAACTCACATATTGAGTTTTATACAGTTAGGTTTTAACATTTTTAAGATACAAAACTTAATTTTTACTAAGCTTTAAATTGCATTTCCTAGAAAATATCCATAAATGTAATTTTTTTATCAAACATAAATATTTTTTTTTAATTTACTTTTAAGTCAAAGTTATACTTTTTACAAATAATTTCTGATTTAACACATAAAAATTATGAATTGTATTAGACATTTTATTATAAAATGAAAGATTAATGAAATATACAGGCGTACATTCCCAAAAAAAAAGTGACAGGGCGCTTACGACAAAAAAATGTTCAAAATCTTGAAATATTTATTTCATTATTTCACACACTTTTTTTATCCAATTAAAATAATTCATTTTCAAATTTTTTTATATTTCAAGCTATGAATTTAATTGGTAAAATTCAAGGCACTTATTATATTACTTATGAAAGTATTTAAATTAACATATTTATCCAAACTACAAAAATATTCTTTATAGTATAACAATCAACAAAATTATGTCAAACTGATAAAAATTGATTATATTGCATTTACACTATGATTCCCATTGGTAGAGAGTTTAAGCTAGGAGAACATTGAATCCAAGGTGAATAGAACTCACCGTAGATTTGAAGGCGTTTATGCGATTCTGCGAGGCTTTAACAGAAAGACAGAGACAACTGCCATATTCATTGGTGGCGGAAATGTACGAACAGCAACTGAGTTGTACTAAAAAAAATGTACATATTTATTGAGTAATAAATTAAGAAAAGCACCAGGGTGGCGCCCTCATATCACTACACTTCTGGAAATATGTAAGGAATAGCAAATTGCTTATAGCGGTAGATAATGTGTTATACATCCGTATTTTTAATAAAGAAAATACTATGAAATATAGCAGTCAGCTATAAATTTTACCTTACTGTGGAGTTATTTATTTTTTGAATTGTTAGTAATAACCAGAGTTACTAATTTCGTTAGACCTTTCTAAATACTTATTTTAATACTTCGACAGGTCCTATCGTTAGTAGAAGGCAATCATTAGAAAGAGAATTTAGAAATGTTAATAGATATTTTTAAAAATTGTAGGCTTATAGAAAGCAAGTTTCCATTCCCATATGCACAGTGTAGTGAATAAGCAAATCCGTAATTTTTAATCCGGCCATTTCTGACTGCGCTGTCAAATTAGAATAAAGGTCCATTGTGGAGTTTCCTTTTCGGCAAGAATTCCCATATTCGGCATTAATGTCCACGTCCTTGGATAAAGAGAGCAAAGTCAAAGAATTTCTCGCTCTAATGGGTCTTGAGCCAGGGGTACAATGCGTCCAGTCCGAAGCAGGTAGATATCAATCGAACCTCCGAACCGAGAAAAAGGATTAACGTCCCCACTCGACTGAGTAACTCATCCATTTAAGTCTCCTACTGTTTTGTCATAAGAAGAAAATATATCTTAGTCTAGATTTTTAACATAATTTCTTGAGCATATTTATATATGGAAGAGATATTTAAAATTTCATGCCAAGGGAATTATCTATGGGTTATTAAAAACGGATTTGTTATTTTGACTTATTTATGTTCCTTATCTCTCTAGAAATATTTCTCAACTTAATAGACTATACATAAAAAATAAAATTTACTTACTACTTAACTAAATTATATATTTACTCATAAATGAGGTTCAATAAATTTCATTATTGGATAATTGTGCAGTAGAAGCTGTTGCTTTATTTAAATGAGCTAAAGGAATAAATAATTAGTTAAAATCTCTTCTCCCTTATAAGGAATACCTTGTAATTGACCATTCAAAGTCATTCAAAATAGTCAATTAAGTTATTAACGTATCAAGGGCACAAAACAATGTTCATTTTATTTTGAAATCATAAACTTGTTTATGCGCCCTCAAATGCGGGCGTAATTTGACTTTTTTACTCAAACAAATTAAAATTGTGGTTAATGAATAAATATCAACAACACAAAAATATTTATCTCTCATTAATCTTTTGAGTTTTCAAAAACCAACTTGGCCTGTGCAGCCTCAAATTTCACTGATATATCGTCAGTATAATGAGTTCCTTATAAATATATTTGACAGGGACACTTCGATTATGATAAATTTGTTTAAGAACAAACAATCTAAGGCCTAGTACGATTCATAACATCCGTGGTTTGTTCAATAGTGTATTGTTTTTACGTTATTAATAAATATTATTTTATAAAATTCTCTTGTGAGTAACATTTCCGTGATCAAATCTGCATGGTTTGATATGAAATGACAATTGTCCCAAGTTATTGTGACAATTCTATGCTGTACTATAATTACCATACTGACTTACCAAATTACATGCTATACTATTATGACTTATTTACCCTGTCTATATAAACAAAAGCTTAATATTCTGAAACCGGTAAAATACTATTAAGACTTCTGAAATAGAATTTTTGTGTAATTATTTTATTCTATATACACACATGTACTAGTTGAAGAGAAAGATTTATCTCAAATAAATATCAGTAGTCAAAAAAGGAATAGTATTTTATCTCTGAACTGTGAATGAAAAGGTTTGTTTAAAGTTAAAGCTTGAACTGAGATTTTGAATCAGCGCTTTGACTAATAAATTATGGTCTAATTGTTTTGATATATACTTAAATTTTATTGTATGTATATAAAGTGAAGAACAAATTAAAACATAAGTGCCTATTATAAGATTGTACTTGTTTTAGAAAAAACTTAGCAAGAAATGTTAGTTGAACAGTTTAATATAATTATGAAATAAGCTACTTGTGATTTTGATGATAAATAAGTCGTCCTATTTTTTTTAAATAAGGATGGTTTCTACAAATTCTGCAGAATTCTGCAAAGACCTTCAAAGACCTGCGATTGATGTGCTGTAGGCTTATGATTCTGATGCAAAGTATGCGCTTTGACTACTAAATTATGGTCTAAATATTTAGATGGATACTTAAATACTATTGGATATATGTAAAGCGAAGAAATAATTACAAAAAAATGGCTAGTATACGATTGTACTTGTTTTTGAAAAAAAAAAAAAACTTAGCAAGAGATAATTGTTTAACACTTCAATATAATTATGAAATAAGCAACATATTATATGCACATAGCTACTTGTGATTTTGATGATAAATAAAGCGTCCTTTTTTTAATAAAAATGATTTCTACAAATTCTGCAGAATTCTGCGAAGACCTTAAAAGCCCTGCGATTGCTGTCATGTAGATTCATGATTCCGATGCAAAGTGGCTGACTTCGTAAAGGGCGAAGTCATCTCTCGAATATCGTTAACTTCGCGTTTCTCACATCCGGTCCTCAATCGCGTGTTCGTGCATAGCGAATCTCACGCACCCGACATTGCAGGTAGCGTAGCCCCAATTTGCAGCGAACTTTCCAAATTATTCCATACGGTAACTACCAAACTATACTCCCAAGCAAGTCTGATTTCACTAAACAAATACCTTATTTATTTTCGATTACCCAAAATCACAAGTAATGCAAAAACTCTGACGTGTCAATTACCGAACAAGTGTTTATGTACCAAAAACTCACTCTCTTTTCGGTAATTGTTTCTTAAGGAGTCCACGGGTGCTTTTTTGTAAAAGTTTACTGTTATTTATAAATAAAACATACGAATTTATACCTTTTACCTCACGATTGGATAAGTTCATGTTTAAAACATACAAAATTCTAATAACTAATAAAAAATATTTTATCATCTCTGGCTGTTCCTAAATAGAACAGAGTAGTAAATACAAACGATACTTGTTTTCTAATACAGTGATTTATTTGTAACATCGGCGTTTACAACGACGAAAATGTTAGTTCGATCTTCGGTATGAATTAATTGCAAAATAATTCGGGTTTAGCGTCACCGGTTTAAGCAAGGAAGCCTCATTTAACGTCTGGATTTAAAGGTATAAAAGTTTTCTGCATCTACAAATGCACGTTGTTAATTTCTGCTTCAAGAATAATTAAACTTTTATCTTGCATCTTTGTTGGATACGTACGGTGAAACTTTTATTCGCTATCTTATTATTTTATGTTATATACCGAAGAAGACGTTTATGAATCATCCCTTTTAGGACACTCTAGCTTATGTAGAGATTAGTGAATAATTTTGATCAGCGATAATAAATAAAAATATTTCTTACGGTTCCGTATATTTGAATATGCCAACTTATTTGATAGCACATATTGGTAATGGTATACTCGTCCTAAGGAGACAGTTGCGGAATTTTGGAGATTCAAGGGGTGGAAGTTGCCCCTCTCCAGAGTTTTAGAAACAACTAGAAGAAAATTATTGGGTGAAATTATATTTTAACTCTCTTAGGGGTGGTTAAAGTGCCGATTACCTTAACCGTCGGTAAATAGGAAAATATCGCATAGAAAAGTTAATGTAAGTTGTTAAAAATATATGTTGTTTACTATTTCGATGCATATATATATATATATATATATATATATATATATATATATATATATATATATATATATATATAGTCAGTCATCCTTCTACCCTCAGGTGTAGGATGTATACATTTTTACTTAATCTTATTTTTATTTACATAATTTTAATGTCCAATAATTTCACATCATTTATATATATATATATATATATATATATATATATATATATATATATATATATAAAAGATTCAATTTAGTACGTATTCACTGCAATATAAATTACATATTTTGAAGGTGACATAAAGACACAATTAATGTCCCTACAATAAAATTGCCAAAATCCCACCAAACCAAGGACACTTTTGGGGTACGCTAGCTTTAGTAGAGAATGACCACAGTGCTATTTTTATGCGCAAACAGGTCAACAGAATTCACCCTCGGATTATCATGTCCAGTCATTCTACCTTACTGGACTAAACGTATAATAATACTACATATTTTTTTGGAAACAATTTTTGTAGAATCTCATATTTCTGCAAATTTTCAAACCATCGATACTTTCGATACCTTATCTCAACTGCCACCACCGCACTTTAAAAACAGCCACATTAGATGCGTATCATTACAACAATGGCGACCACAAAGAGCGTCCATAAATCCGGCAGGGCAGCGATGCGAGGTTCGAACCCGGGCCCGGGGGTATTGTCCGAGTCGCGTGGAGCCTGGGGCAGGTGGGCACTGGTCAGCAGGGCCTAGGCAGGGGCAAGGGAAGCGCACGACCAACGTCAATTATTGACGTGTGGAGAAAAATCTGCGAGCCAGGTAGGCTGGAATAGGCGATAGGACAGGATGGGAATGCAAGAATTTTGGGGAATATGTGAAAAATTAGCAAATTTCTAATGAATATTGTAGAAATATAGATAAGATCTGTTTCTATGAGTTGATCCTTACGTCATCAATTATAAGCGTGTGATTCAAGGGGATATGCTCATATTGTCGGCTGAAATCGTGAGATTTCCGAAGAAAGCAAATATCAAAAATTCTTCAAAAATTACATTACAAGTTTAATAATGAATGAAAGGGTTCTAGATTAAACTAACGAAACTACTAATACACAATTAAAAATATTGATAATAGGTCGTGTCCTTATAAGAATGACAATATTTTATCCAAATTACTGCAATAATAGTTATTTAATATATATGAAATTTGTACGTTTTTCATGATTACCCTGTTAGTAGGACAGTTATTTTTATAATTTCCCGTAAGTTATACTTAACGTGAACGGTGGCGCCAAAAATATATAACCTCCGACAAAAATGATATAAAAACAGTAGAGTAACCGCGATAACGAATATTTTTAAATATTTTAAAAAATTGAATACCGCGATTACATTACTGTTTTTATTTATTTTTATCGCAGATTTTATATATTTTATTGCAGTAATTCAGTTAAAATATTGTCATTCTTATAAGAACACAATAAATGAAGATGGTAGGTTAATAGATTTGTTCACTGGAGACTCGAATACTAGACGACAGGCACTTATTATATTTGTATATGCGTAAGTTCGTAAATAATCGGTAATTTATAAATTCCCTCCGTCTCAAATTATGGTACACCTTTCTACAAAGACGTTTTGATCGAGCCTGACTAAATAAAATAATAAGTTTTTATAAGTGCGTAAACTCATAGTGAAAAATCTAGGATTACATTCATAGTGCCGATAATTATTAATGAAATAAAACACTGAGCCATCTAAACGATTTTTTTTATAAAATTAAGGAGGTTTCGACTATAACCGATCATAGAAATAGAAGTAATATACAGGATACAGTCATTTTTGGCGGTAATATTTTATTTCTCCAATATTTTCTTATAGCACAACATTCTTAAGAAGAACAGAACTTCAAATAATGCAGACATTTGCTAATATTACTTAGTTTACTGTCTACGCAATTAATCATATAATATCATTGCTTTTCAGTTAACAGAAAGATTCTGTGAAACGAATTTCAGGTCTTCTATGTCAACATAAACCTACAAATTTGACAATGTAATAACAATAAATTCAAAAAAAAATTGAAGCTGAAGATGGACCACTATGGTACGAAACGTCCTATTACAAAAATAAATTAAAAGTAATAAATATTGGATCAGTAAGGCCTTTTTTTTAAATAATTACCTCGAACATAAATACTTAATCCTTCAAGACTTCAACCTTAGCCATCTCCGAAAAATAAGTTCTGTGTTTTCATATTTGGAAATATTTGGGGTACGGTTCTGCTTGCCCATAGATCAGCACCTATTCACTAGCATTCCCTCCTAAATCCACATTCCTACCTGTAATGCTTCGCGCGGGTGTTTGGACGCGTGCTCCCTGCAGAATGAAAGATTGCATTACAAACGCCGTGCAAATACAAATAGCAGCTTGGTTTTACTGCTCCTCCAGCATAAAGCTTGCTAATTCCTCCACGCCGGGATATCGCACGAGCGACGCACTTGGAGAGGAAACCGCACTGGAAATAATCAATAGAGGAATTACACGAATCATTTACGGGACAAGAGATGCACAGTGCGGGAACTTCAAATAAAACCTAAACAATAGTGTCACTTCAAACTCAATCGCACGGAAGATTGCGGTAAATCGAGAAAAGAAACTTGCGTAAGGTGTAATGAAACGAAAAGTTGCAAACATCCTCTGACATGTTGTTCATCTACATCTAGCAGCAAATCCCAGCATGAGATAAAATCGAAGATACCAACGGTTTTTATAATTTAAAACATATAAATTAATTCATTTCTCGTTAACTAGAATATCTAATCTTACGTTGACATAAAATGTAGAAAATAAACAATTGCGTTCATAAATTTTGTATATTTTATTGCACCTATTTTTTCTAAAAAGCAAAAGTAAAATTTTTTATTTCATACTGTGTCGCATTTTCGTTTTTACAATTGTGATTTCAGTCCGGTAAATGGGACTTTACGGTACTATTATACTTTACGGTACTGTATCGTTGCTAAGCTACGTCTAGAACATTTTGTCATAATATTCGTTTCTAATTAAACAAATTTATAATAATTTGTAATCTTTCAAACAAGAATACAAATAAAAAAAAGAAATTAATTAGTAATATTTAAAGAAATAATTAAATATAATTATAATTATAAGAGAAGTATCGCATTCATTTTTGAAAACGTTGCAAAACGTTGTTAGAAATGTCAAAAAAAAACAAAATTGATTGCTATGCTATCATGACTATTTTATTTTTATTATAACCCGGACGACTTGATTGTTTTTATAGCAAAATATTAAAGGTAAGCAAAATTTCATCCAACAATGCAACACAGATATGAAATAAAATATTGTACGTCATACGTCCGTTAAATAATTTTCACTGTACTCATTTCGAAATTGCAGACTCGGCTCCTTCGTCGCCTCGTCCGGAAACATCTTATTCGTACCGTAAAAATTCATTTACCGGACTTATAACGTAAATTACTAATTCCAGTTGATAATATGAACTTCACTCTAATATCGTTTCTGTCTCTAATTGAATATAGAAAAATGAACATCGCATTATATTTGCTATATACAATTTATAAACTGTTGAATACAAGAAGTAGATACTAGTCCGGAAACCAGAAGTCTCATATTACATGGACATTTCTGGATTCTAGTGCACTTTTCCGATTCAATATATGTGTCAGAAATTATCTCTGATTTTATTAATTGTTCCGATTTGAGGTAAATCAATTAAAAGCATTTTTTTATTTATTTATTACTGGCTTGATTTCAAAGAGTCAATAGTTATGGTTCAACATCTTTGGTTAGTTTGACGACCTTAACAGTATAGGTTATATATTCATCCTTATTACATCAATGCCTTGTTATTGTCATGAAACTAACAAAAACATAAGTTATAGAATTTTCAAATTCAAACTAATAAATATCAATATTCCAATAGCCCTTATAAATTCATATATAATACCACTAGTAACTAGAATATTATTAGAAATTATAACGAGTCCGCAGAACCAGTGACAATTTTCTAAAGCAAAAAATAGGAGTGAGTTTTATGAAAAAATTGCAATATAATATTCAATTAATTATTTGTTACAATTTTGACGGACGTTGCATCTAAGCACCGTCTATTTAGTCGTGTAAATTCCGCAGCAATTGCCTGTAACTAACAATGGGGTAGGTGACCAATTTCTAAATTTGGTATATGTGATAGCTTGTACAAAAATAATATACCCGTATTTTTTTAAAATTGTTAATTATATGTTGTTTTGAAGTAAATAAATAATATAGTACTTGGGAGGGGATTATGACGTCAACGAAGTTCATGAGAGCGGCGAAGGTAGACAGACGGAAATAGGTGGTGTGAGTGAGATAGTGCTAACTTAGTGAACGTCATAGTAAAGGACGCTGTTTCTATTTAACGCAAATTACTAAACAATTGCTGATAAATATTTAACTTTTTTAATGTCAACGTTAATAAATAAATATACTTTCTATAATTCAATAGTTTTTTCATTAAAATTCTACCTTGGTCACCTACCCCATTGCCAGTGAGATAATCTAATTGGTTCAGTTTAAAATTATTGCAAGAATCACTTTATGAACTTTGCGTAAGCAATACGGACGATGCACGTTTTCGTGAAATCTATCTAACTTCTATTTTACGGTCAAAATTGTGTTTTTCCCTTTATTTTTTATTCTTTTAGTATAAACTGCAAAATACATTAATTTTAAATAAAACGAATATAGAAATGTTTTATATTTATTGTATTGGTATACAAGAAATCTGGTTACCATCATACTAGGAGCAATAGAAAAACTACTGTTTTGTTGTTCCATTTTTTCTTTGGATTAATTAAACGTACATGTGAGAACAGTCGTTTTATATATATACACCTCATAGTCAATTACAACACTTACTATTAAGATAACATGGCCTATTTACACCAAAACCGTTTTACCCTTAACTGTATGAGGTGGTCCTTCATCAACTATCAATTAAGATTTGTAAACAGTTAACCAGTACAGTGCAATACACCGAGTCATTTCCCCCGAACACAAAGCCGGTTGAGGATGGTCGAGATAGGAAAGTCTTCGAGCTCGGATCAAGGGCAAAGCTATTACAGTTTCCATTTGACGTAATTAAGCATTTATTTGATATGATCTAAGGATTAAATTCAAATTTCCGGACGCCATTTACCTACCCGGTGTGTTAGAAGCCAAGGGCTGTTTGCTTATCAGTCGACCACCGCCGACGGAATAGTAAAGAGGGAGGGGCCTTTTCGTCCACCGATAATTCGACCCGAGGTAGAATAAGTCTCTTTTAAACGCCGATACCTTAAATACTTATTTGAACGAGACCAGATTTCAAATTTAGTTTAATTTTTACATAAAGTAAAGTATCACCGAAATACTTACTTTCAAAAGAAACGACCTTAAATTATTAACTTAATTCTACATTTTTATTTTTCCTAAATTTTATATTCATATAAATAAAGATCAACTATGTTTAATTATTTTTTGTAATAAGTAATAATAAAGTATTTCAGTTTCTTTTTTATTGATATGTTTTATAAGAAATAATTTGAACTGAGAAGTGTGTGACATCTGAAGTTTAAATCCTAGTCAATAAAAACATTGCTGAATCCGACTTGTTCAGAAACTCGAAATAAAATTGTATGGAAACAGATGAAATATTTATCTTGATTGCATCTGCCCTATATTTTCCCAACGAAATGATGAAGTGCAATATATTCATCTCTCGAAAGATTTGTGCAATTTTAAGTCAAAATAATTAATTGCGCCAAAATTTATGTTTTGACAACAATTAACAGTAAAGGATTTTTTAAATTTTGCTTAATTAAAAACAGGAAGCCACTTATTTTGATCTGATGATAATATATACTTATAGTTCCCAAAATGAATTTTTATGTTTAATTAGTTTTACTCAAATTAAAATAGGTACTTTGTAGATATTTACTAAATAATCTTAAATAAGACTTATGTTCAAATAAGGTGCTTCATATTATTAATTCATATCCATTTTTATTCCATTTAATTTTTCACCCAAGATCTTAAATTAAATTGCTAAGTCGGTAGGTTCTTTTTTGAAAGTAAAACTTTTTTATAGCTCGTATATATTCCAAATTCTCAAGCATTATTAATAATTCACCGGAGGAATAGATCTATGTAAAGAAGAGATTTTTTAAATGTTTTGATCAATAAGGTAATATACTTGTGGCAGATTTTTATTCATTAAAAGATGTAGAGGTAACCTTAATCATCGGTTAAGAAAAAGTATCGGATTGAAATAGTAAATAACGTAAAATTTTGACAACTTATGTCAGTTTTTCGATCCTGTAGAGTCTTGATACAATCTAATCTTGATATCTAGACAAGACAAGAACTTGCAAAGTCTTGTCTTGCCTTGTTTATACGGCAACATTAAGTTTAAGGTAATCGGAACTTTAACGAGAGGTGAAAATATCAGCCCATAATTATTCCAATAATTATTGTTACTTATTTAGTAATCGTTTCATCCTCACATTCTTTCTGAATTCAAGATACGACTTTAGAACTTGGAAATGCTTTAATATATTTTTATAGTGATTCATTAAGTTTTATCAAGTTCCAATTGCTAATACCCGTCTCAAGTTCATTAAGGTGCTTATGTCGCAAAAAATAAAGATTAAGATCAGATCGAGCAAATTTGAATTCCGGACGAAAAATCGTGGGACGAACGGTAGACACCCTGCAGAGGGTCGAAGCCAAACTAGTCTGCATCTGATCAGAATCGTTAAGTAAGGCTGAGGCCGTTTTGGCCGTGCTATCGCCCAATCAACATTAATTATTTATTATTGAGGCGAGGTGTGAAAAGTACCAGGCGAGGTGCTAACCCCTCATTATAAATTCTTCAGGGAGAGATTTAATGGAGGCAACCGCTCGCGTGAGATGTATTTTGTTGATTACTGAACCCAACCTAAATAAACTCCGATTGGGAAATGCGACGCCGAATGCCCAAAGATGATGAAACTATTATCTGCAGTTAAGGGAATTAGTTCTTGTGGTGGAAACTTTGACGCTTCACTTCCCTCAACACTTTACTAATTTCCCTTTCGATACACGCAACGCAAAAACTACCATTATTTTAAACGGCCCAAAACGGATTTGTGTACTTTTACCGCGAAATTGGACACGAAACAACGCACGTTTTTGTAGGACAGTAATTTGTCTATTTCAAACAAAATTTGACTCAGTTTTTTCAAGAATTCAATTTTCACTTACAATGTGACGAATTGCAAATAGTCCACGAAAAATAAAACCCTACATTTTCAATCAAAATTTAGATATGGATTTTCATACGTTCAAAAAAAAAGTAAAAATAGTGTAGTTCTCCTTTAGTGAATACATGTATCTTGAGTTTATTTTCCAACCATCAAGTATGTTTAATATTTAAATTTTAATATTCGTCTATAGTACATTTTACAATAATTCTCATTAAATTCTCTACAATTTATTTTTAATATAAATTACTTATAAGAATGTTCTCTTCAAAAACCCTATGAGAACCAATATACCTAACAATGATCAAAGTCATTTACAATAAAAACATTTCATTAGAACAAATGGAAATACAAATCCTTGCATTTTTAGATCTTTCTTTAGAGTGTAGTTATGTTATTATCCTTATTTTCTTATTTTGAAGCAATATATGCATAATTTACAATATTTTATGACAGAGACAAATTTTAAAGAGATCGGATTATACCGCGAATTAAATTAAATTTATTGTGCATCACATACACTCTATTTTCCGCAGTTTAACTTCTAGTCATCAATTTCTGCTGCTTAAATTTTTAAACTTTTATATTGCATGTTTGTTTTATACACATGATATATAACGTGAGTATTTTTAAAAGTGAAACAATTTTTACTTGTATTATAGTTATATAAATTGTTAACGTTATTTACTGCAGAATATAATATATTTATTTTGTTTCCAGTAATCTGTTTTTTACATTACATTATTATAATTTTTTTTTGTTTGCAATAAAATCTTTTAAATTGTCTTAATAACTAGTTAATAATGATATATTGATTTTACCGGTCTAGTTTATCCGGGCACTCTCATTGGCGTGGAAAATGTATTTTTATTCTATTCAATTCTAAGAGTTTTAAGAGTAATCGGTAGCACATTCCATAGTTAGACGGAACCTTTTGTAAAACAAAAATAATTATTTGGATGAATAATTTTGGAAATCGTGCGAATCTATCGCAAAAGCCGTGAACTCATTTTTAAATCATCCACAAATTTTTGCCTGAATCGAATCAAATTTAAATCTGCATGTAAATCTGGTAGCGTATTCGTGTATTCGGCGTATAGGAATGTTTATCTAGAGATTTGATTCTCCACCGAAGCCGAACTTCAAACGCCCGCTGTGTGCGTGCGGAAAATCAACACCATTCCCTTTTGGAGAAAAAGAAAACCATTACGAAGCCGACTTCGTTAATTTCGTCGCCGATGCGGAACCTTCTCTCGAGTGTCGATACGCTTAGATCTTCTAGCTGGGAGGTATACCAACTACCGAGTGTGAAGCTACTGACATGCATACAATCCAACAATCCTCATCGATCCACAATCCTTTACTTTCAATAAGACATCGAGGGAAGATTCTTTTTTGCTCAAATGTTTGTTGGTGGTCTCACATAACCTCTCATTTGCAATAATCATTGCTTTCCATTTATAGAAAGAACACAAGTTCAGAATTCTTTCTGTATTCTGTTTCTTGTTAATTTTGATTTTAATTATACGGGTTGTCAGACCGCAATCTTCCCAAGGTTCATCCTTTCCGTTTTAGCGTTTTTAATATTTTCTATAATTACTGATGATATGCAAATGTGTACTCTATTTCCCGCTGTTGATCCTCACGTCATCAATAGTAACCATGTGTGTGATTTCCGAAATAAATAAATGTCAAATCTGATAGTATTTTATGCAAATATAATAAGAAACGAAACATACAAAAAGAGTTACAGGATAAATTAACGAAATTACAAACACACAATAAAGCACATATTGTCGATGCTAAAATCAGCTTCATAAATGACAGAAATGACAAATATATCAGTTACCGCGGTTAAAGTAAGGTCTCTATTTCATTTTTGTCGTTGGTTAGATGTATATAGCATATGTACCCCTCTGTAACACATACGATAATGTGCGAATAAGAGTCTCATACTATGAGTATTTTTTAATGTGACACATGGGGATTTAGCATATTTGTGGGTACGAGTTTATATTTGGTTGATAGCAATATATATATATATATATATATATATATATATATATATATATATATATATATATATACATATATTTCGTTACTTGTATTGTAATGTTAAGTCATGTTTAAAAGCAAAACTAATTTGCAGCACACCTGAAGTGATTAAAACGTTCGGAAAGGCATAAAATTAACTGATAAATAGGTGTTGCAAATAATTACTACATCATATAAATCTTATCTCCAATCTTGTACAATGTAATACCCTTATTTTCAGCGCTACAGTAAACCCATTCTGAAAAATTACAACACGGTTTATGTGTGAAGAAATAAATCAACAGTAATGTATGATCTTAGATAAAAAAGTACTGCTTGGTGGATTCGCTAAAGTTCGTTTCAATTAAAACGATCACATTAAATCATTTTTGATATATTTTAAATTTATCTGCGTGTAACTAAATTTTACACGCTCCTCAATTAAAAAATATGTAGATTACTATCCAGAGCAACTTGTAGGTTAGCTGATTTTATTTTTATACGACATCTAAGAGCAGACAAGAATCGAAAAAATGAAAAAGAAATACAAATGACGACACCAATTAATTAACTAATATGAACTGAAATCTGTTTTTAATTTTTATTTTCCAACATTTACTTATTGGAAAAATTAAGAGAATATATCTATTTACTAAGAAACAAAGTTTTTAATTAATTATTTAAAGAAAACGAAAATATTTCCTTATTTTTAACTAAAAAAATATTTTCAGCAAATTTCTAAATAAGTCACTTTTAATAATTAAAAATATTTTAAGATTCCCATAATAATTTTTAACTGTTTTATATAAGATTAATTTCGTTTACAATAACTTTAAATTTTTGATAATAATTGATGAACCGTATATTTTCATTTTATTTGAGAACCTATAGTTTTTTATATTAATAAATATGAAAAATTTAATTTCCTTTTTTTATCCGAATTTAAAGATATTGAATTATAAAATAGTTATTTTTGTATTAAGTGCGAGTATAAGATGTGACAAAAAAGCAATCGAATGCACTACAAAAATTCGCCCACTAAATAAAAACATTTTTTTTTACAATTAATTTGCATCATTAATTATAATATTTTTATTTATGTATATAAAAAAAATCGTCTACTTTATGCATTGTTAGACATTTTTTGATTCATTAGGAAAAAAAAGGTAATTATTTTTTTTAAATAAATATTATATTCAGAGTGAATTTTTTTTCAAAAGATTTAATACCATATTAAGTAATATTTACTTTGAATTATAAATGTATTTTACGGCAATAGATCCGTTTGGACGACATAAATTTTTTTAAATTGTATTTATATTTGCAAATTTAGAACTTAATGCATGCATTTAAATAACTCAATTAAAACATGAATAGAGCTGCTGCTTGTTTTTAATATAAACAAAAGATGATTTATTTGTTTGAACATGGCGAGTGTGAAAACCAATCTGTTTAATTATTTCATCAATGCTCCAAAACATTCTAATAATCTAAGCAATTAAGAACAAATTAAAATATCTTTATTCCTAAGATAAATGAAGAGCATTTCGAAAGCAAAGATATCATGCTACGTCAAATACTTGCCTCCTTAGACGTTTAAATTCTCCTTCACACGCAATACCCCATAAAAACAAATAATTAATCCAATACATCAAATATTTGGCAGGAATTCTTCTCGTTGGAGATTTTAATTAACTTATCATTCACGAAAACCATTGCTCCATCGATATAAATCAAATTAAGTGTAAAACTCTGCTCTAATTACACATACTTTGGAAAAAAAGCAACCAAAAACAAATGCGAGTCATTTATAATACATAATTAGTTCCGTGTCTTATTAAATTACAGTTATAAAATAAACATAAAACAACGGATTCCAGGTTGCTACTATTTTTTAGTAGTTAATTTTGAAAAGTAAAGCCTGTCAAGGGTGAGATTATTTGAGCAAGATTAATGATTAAGAAGGACTTTAATAAAATACTAATGACTCGAAAATGCACTCCAGATTTGAAAGTTGTTTTATAATACTCTGAAAAAGATTGCATTCATACAAAAATTATAAAATTACTTGAATAAAAGTAGTAAATACTATTTACCAGTTTCAGGATATTAAGATTTTGTTTACTTGGACAAAAGTGAGTAGGGTAACTAAGTCATAATTGTAAACCATAATACAGTATAGTAATAATATTTGCCTTACAGAATTGTCAAAATAACATGTGACAAGTGTCATATCTTATTAAACCTTACGGACTTGATCACGAAAACGTTACTCACAAGATAATTTTCCTTAAATCTAGGGAAATAGAACAATCTTTTGGTAAATAAAATCTTGTTTCTGATTTTGTTTTATTGATACACTGTTAATACGGTTAGATGGCGTCTGGAATTTTTAGGTTATCAATTTAAATCTGTCAGTTGTTGATGGTTTTTAGTAATTTCATTCTTACGTTATCTAGTTTTATAGTGACATTTAGGACGATATTGCAGGTTTCTATTGTACTAGTTACTACATCTAGTAAGTCACAAAAGATGTCACATTTATGACGTTAGAAAAAATAATTTTAAAACCTCGAGAAATTTCGGTGTAATTATTGAAATTTGAGAATCTCGATTTTATTTGCTCGTCTCGAAGCTTTGTTTGTGAAATCGATCTCGTCTCACCCGAGAAGAGATGTTTCGAGATGAGACGAGCGAGATTCGAGAAATATTTTGTCTCACCCGAATCCCTAGTTTGGCGAATTGAAGATGTTTTTGATAAGAAATTTTTACAATTTCGACGCGTTATTTAATAGTATACTTTTCTATGATAAAATATGTTATATATTTTCTATTAATGAATAAATAAAATATAGACAGAATTGTGGTTGCTTTTATTCTCGTTTATTTATTCAATAATAATCTATTTTTTGTTTTTTTTTCTTTTTTTTTCATGTCAAGTAATGATTTCTACATAATATCCTGCTATTTAAAATACATAATAAAATGGCAGCTATAACAAAAATTTCATAGAACGATAGCGGTGTCAATTTAAACAAAACCGCAATGAACTATCAAAGTAAAGGCGTGCTAATAGAAAGGCCTTATATATCCAAACAAACATTATCACTAGTTGTACACCACTGACTATTCTTTTATTTCACGCACAATACAAATATTTCTTGCGTTACTACATTTTTTTTTCTTGAATGACTAATTCCTACATTTTTTTGCCCTGCTTTTATTAAATTTGAAATTTTGCAATTCACTATAGGCGAATTGTTTTAAGAATGTGAAAATTCCGCAAATTCATTCTGTTCCCACCCTTTGCCACCTTTCCAGTTTCCCATGAATTGGCAATTCTGCCAAAATCATCATCCCAGGCGTGAGACTTCACCCCTTTGGTGTCCGACCACTTGAGAGTGAATGGTGGTCATCTTCTCTTGTGAACAGTCGTTGAGAATTAGCGCATTGTACTTGCGGTAATGTGCATGAATGGGACACTTACAAGGTGGTCTGTCGCTATTAGGTTTTAACGAGTGCTTGAATACTGGATTTTCGAGATTTTAATTTTTACGCTATTGTGAATGGAGTGGAATAAGTCTTTGCTAAATTTGTTTCGCTAGGTAAATTAGCCACTGTAGGTAGAAACGCCCCTAGTAACGATTTTTTCACTAGTTGAGAATAGGTTTTCAATTTGGGTGGTTTTGGAGATTTGCATTTTAAATTGTTAGCGTTTCTTTAAAGTTTCAAAGAAAAACGTTAATATGCTAACTATTTCTTTATATTCATGATACCTGTAGGTATAAAAACTTATATAAACTTCTAGAAAATTTAAATTAGTTAAATCAAGATCAATTTGAATTTTAAATAAAGTTGCAGATCTACCCTATAAATTATTTTCAGAATTACATTAATACATATATGTATATTGCTCCAAAATTTATTTTAAATAATTTTTCATTGTTTAGAAAATCAATAGTATCTATTGATTATTAAAATTTGCAAAAACACATTCTAACTTAGTTGTTTAAACTGATTTAAATTTATAATTCATTCACGATCATGGAAAAGCATTAATATATAAACATAAATTATTATAGATATCTAATATTAATAAATAGCTTAAATTGTTTGCCTGTTTAGATCGTTATTACAACTTATGTTTTATTATATAAAAAAATAAAACGTTTCCGTGCTAACTATCATCATCAGCTACAAATTTAATTTAGTTTTGCCATCTAGACATGACTTCACTAAGTCTAAATCTAGATTAAAAAGGTTTGTTTAGATATCAAGAGTCTAGATTTTTTTAAAATTCTACATTAACCTGCACATACGCTTTAGACAAGAACAGAAAATTCTTTGGCAGGATTCTTTTTCTATTTTACAATCACACTTTCATCTCGAATGGCTGCGCATGATATATTTATATTACGAAAAATTTAAAATTTTAATTAATCTAGTTTTGAAAATTTGCTCGTCGTGATCTAGAATAAGAAAGTGAAATTGAACATCCAAGAAAAGAATTTTGTTAGTATTGACTGATAATTTAGATAAGAGTCCAGAAAGTTTAGATCTAGACAGCAACACTAAAAGTTATAGCGTCCTAATATAATCAGGATGTACGATATTATTATTAAAAATAATGATCTGTTTTCCAAATGAGAATACAAATTTGTTAGACGATTAAATTTCTGACTGGATGGTTTATTAGAAGATGGAATTACTGGGTCTCAGTTTATTAACAATGATTATATTTACTATATCGACGTTTCGATCCTTCCCGGGATCATCTTCAGTAAATCAGTTGAAATTAATTAATTTTAATAAACACTCTTTGTCAAAAATTATAATATACAATATGTCTGATCATTAGAAAATACTTATCCATATAGTTCTAAAGTGAGCGGACGAAATAATATTCACTCAGCAATTTACTTTTTTAATGGTCAGATATATTGTGTTATAAATTTCAATTGATCTACACATCTTGAAGATGATCCCAGATAGGATCGAAACGTCGATGTAGTACTTACTTACAAATATTATTAATAACTGAAACCGAGTAATTTCTTTTTCTAATGAATTTGTTTTTCTGCCTGCAAAACTTGTGTACAACTGAACTATTTCTGAAAACTTGTCCGAATTTAAATGTGAATACATCATACATCAATCCTCAGCATGTGTCGCCTTCAGTCCACACTTCTATTTAAAACTCATTACACCTTCACAGCAGAGGCTCGGATGAGAGGCTGAAGTGGTGTAAGCGCCTTGAATGGGAGGAATAATGCCTTCTAATTGTATTCATTGACACAGGCGTGATCTTTGTCCAGGGACATTGTGCGCTGCGGACCTTGCAGCCATTCAGCAGGACAATACGCTACAAATCAGCGACGACTGCAATGGTTTCACGCCGGTTTGCTACCAGGCCCAAGAATTCCGCATGTTTTGTTTTCTAGCTGTAACGGATTTCGGCAAATGTGAAAGAATGTTTGGATGTGTTGCGCTGACACTTGGGTGAAACTTTGATGTGAAATGTTTTACCAAAATGTTTTTTCTGACCAAATATACTTTCTGTTGGTATCTAACAACCTAAAGAATATATTAATATAAGATATTAGAAAATAAGTACATACCATTGTCTTGAAAGGTCAGTCATAACAATTTTATTTACATTCCTAAGAAAATTACAGCAGAGAGCAGAGAATATATATTAAGGGTTACTATGATCATTTCATAGCTTATATTGACTAATCATCACATTCATAGACTACTTCGCATAATTTATTGGTCGAATTTAAGAAAGTATAGATTCAATTTTAGCTATTGACTGGTTTCAGAATTAATATCAATACAATGAGAAAGAGTTACCCTTAAAGGAAGAATATCACATTAGAATAAAATATCAAATGAACTATTGAACATTGCAGTCAAAATTACAAAGCATTTCTTGACTAAGTGTTGTTTAAAATTTAAGTCTTGTTAGAACAATTGAGGATAAGATAAGTAATGTACGTCTTCCGCTGAATCAATGACTATGTCAAGAAAAGATGAAGAAGAAAAGAAGAAATAACAAACAATATTAGCATCAGTTCAAATTGTAGAAAATTAATAAAAAACCTAAAAAGAAAAAAAAATTGAATACGAATTTAGAGGAAAAGACATAGGCCCGTATTCGGAGCTCAGTTTTATAATAAAATTGCTTTTAAAAATCCTGATTTTACATTATAATCTTATGAGGTCAAATGCAAGTTTTCACAAAAGCACTCATAAAAGTAAGCTCAGAATACGGGCCGTAGTCAAATGTCTGGGACACGTGTGGAGATCAAAAGAAACAAATGTAAAAAAATCAGTACTACTGCAAGAACCAGGAAGGAAAAGAAGAGGACTGAGATCCAGATGTAAATGGCTACAAGAAGTAGAAGATGATTAAAAAAATAAGATTAACAAAATAACCTTACAGCAGATAAAATCATGAATTGTCGTCTCCTGGAACTATAATTGATTATATTAAAAATTTGGAACTAGTTCCGAAAAACTAAGTAAAGACTGTATCACAATAAATCTTATAAAGCGCGATGACAAATGCGACATAAAGTTTAATCCCTTTTTCTACATTGTAATGTAATGTATTGTAATAAGACAAACTAAGACGAGTTCTTAACAAGAAACTTATTATTAAAATTATTTCCATAAATTTAATTATATTTCAAATTCATTTAAATTCAAATCAGTTATTTCGCAAGTTGGTACATCAAATTTTATTAAATCTCAATTGAAATTCAGATTCAGATTTATCAATTTATGTATTATAGAAAGATTTACATTTATAATTTTACTATAACGGTTTATTCTCTAGATGAGAAAAAAAACTAATGTATTTTATAAAATAACTAAAAATTTAATTCTTTAGTAGCAATTGCTAGGTTTTGAAATATAATTTGGATCAAAAGTCACAGTATTAAATTAATATACCTATACCATTTTGCAATTTATGTTAATCTTCAACAATTGAATATCTTTTGTCGGCCACTGCCAATGATTTTAAAATGATGTTCCTATTTTCTCCAACTTTCCATGTCCCATGCTGAGTCGCTAGTTGGACAACTGCCCTGGAAACGTCACACCATTCTGAATGGATCCTTTACACATTTGTTTGCACCGGAAGTAGATAACGCGTGTCATACAAACATAAGAATAACACTTTTACAGACCGACAACTTTAGCATATTAGTTGCTGGTGTATACTATTGTGTGAGTTTATTAGGCCTGCTTTGATCTTCCAAGGACAAGCTTGCAATTGTCCTCTGGTTGTAATTGTCGTTAAAGGAGCCCTAACAGGATTAGTGGGGGAAAAAGAGTTGTAATTGGATAGCAAAGACGGAAGTGGGTACTCAAGATTGTAATGAATACTAGAAATTGTAATGTATACTTTTGTTAATGTTTACAAATATACTAGAAAGGAAAATATTTTAGTTAAGCTAGGGACAATATTGGAAAATATTTTGCCATTAAAAATACATTCATTTTCACAGAACGAGCACGAAATATGAGTTAAACACTATTGTACTGTATATAAACGACAAAATATTAAAAATATACAGTTTTTGAATTAGCATGAACTATCTTTAATTCAAAGGGCTAATAAGAAAATAAATTGAAAAAGCATAAATTCATGTATATAAATACGGCTCCAGGTAAAAACCCAAAAACATAATCTAACCTATTTTAATTATATATGAACACTGTAACCGTCCTGTAATTAATAATTAAAACTTTTTAAAAAAAATTTCTTAGGTATTCTCTAATCACCATTTATATGTACATATAGTATACATATACTACATTATCTATTAAGTAAGTACATTTTACCGTTCAACGACAATCGATTATTGTTTATTGATCAAAATTTAATTTTTCTTAACATCAGTAAAAGTATCTAAAATTAATGAAAATGGAAAGTTTATTTTTATAGTATTTTTGAAACTTTCGTCTTTTTATTTGGGAATATTATTAGTAACTACACTTTTAATTTTAATTGCAATAATTGAATGTACTATAGTAAAAAAAAATACTGAAATATCAGGCATTATTTGGTTGCTACAATTTATGCAATAACTAAGGAAAATAAAATTGATTTTTGACATTTTATCTGTCAGAATTTGGTAAGTATGAATTTTATTATTATATCCTTTTAAAAATATATAATAGATAAATGTAATAAGTAAAGAAACAAAGGGGGTTATTTAACGCACGCGAAAATTACAAAACGAGATGATTTTGATGATATTTGCAAAATAAACAAAAAAGACAATATTAACGATTGCTTAATTTTGTGCGTTACTATAACAAAATTGCTGGTTATAAACAAAAAAAAAGATGTAAAATAAAGTTGTCATTTAAATTTTTTGAATTGTAAAATCTCTGTGAATCTAATAAATGTAAAGATAATATTAATAATAAATAAGTATTATATTTTTGTAGTTCATGTTGTTCCTATAGGTATATGTGTCTACTTTCCAATCTGATTTCACGTGAAATAATGATTTCATTATTTCACTAGTAAAGTAATGGAATCAATAACCTAACTGAAATTAGGGAAATAAAGAGTCTCTTATTAAACGGAAGTAGAAAAATTATTTAACATTTATATTTATTAAATAGATTGTTAATAGTAAACCTAAATGGATATTTTTTATCGATACCTCTATAACATTTTATATACTTTTATTATAATTACATAATTTTCTAAAATTTCATGTTTTCTTAGTAGATATACATGTCTCATGTTGATATTATAGGTATACAAGAAAAATATAAATAACAAAAGCTCATTTTTTGGTTATAATTAATCTTATGAGCAAACTTTCAAATTCCTTAATTACGTTGAAAATCTTTCATTAGATTCTCCTTTACGTCTTCATCCCTTGTGTCTTATATCTCGCACAATTTTTCATCTAGTCTAATCGCATTTGGAGCAATATATCTTTGGGAAGGTGTCAAAATCCACACCCAAGATCTTTTCAACTTAATTACCCCAAAACACGAGCAGAGATTGTGCGATAGCGCGTGGTTTGAGTAACCACAACGTGTAAACAGGCGACGAACCCGAATCGCAAGTCGCAACTAAGAGAGAAATCGTGTAGTGATATCAGTTGTGGGTGCTCTACTTCGGTTACGTCTCAATCAGGGATGGGATAGAAAAGGAAAGAACACTCGCTTATGTGTCACTAACTAAGAATTAATTGTTCTTTACTGCAGTTTCGACTATATGAAGCTGGAAATTGTTGTACTGGATAAGTTGACAATGTGATAGTAGGTTCAATTCTAGGGAAGATGTTAGATGAAACTGCCCAGAATCAGACAGTCTATAATATCTAATTAGTTTATTATTTTAATAGATCGTATGTTACAAATGAGTCACGACAATTAAGATTTAGATATTAAAAATATTAAAGAAGTAATAGAAATATTAATGCTCTACTAGATATGAAAATCGGTTAAATTATCATATTTATTCCTAAACTTGTTACCTAAAGGCTGGTTTATGATGAATTTAATATATTTATTTTAATTTAGAAATTTTGATTTTTTTTTCTGGTTTATGAAGAATTTTTTTTTCCTAAATTTATCCAATCAGAAGGTATCAAGTGATATTATATTTAGTTTTGATGTTTGCCTGTTAGTTTGCTATTTCTTTGAAGTGAATATGTTTTGGTTCAAAATAAATTTGATGTGTGATTATTTTTATTTTATTTGATATTAAATTAACCTATAAACGTCAGTTCAATGCTTTCTTGTGATTCGTTGAAATTGGAATTCAGAATTTAGAATATAAAAAGTGATTATATTCTAAATCTAAATTTTAAATTTCTATATTTGTGAATCGTTCATAAACCACCACATTTGTTTTGAGTGTGTTTATATTTTAAAATCTAAATCATAAATTGAAAATCCGTAACTTAAATCTATTTAAAATGGATAACTTATACTTGTATATAGTAACAACAAGGGAAGTAGTTCGTAGTTCCTAAAGCCGCTGATGCTGTATTTTTTCGTAAACCCGAAAATATTTGAAAATATCGAATTTTTAGGTAGAAATTTTTCAAATTTTGCAAAATTTAGTTTGTAATATTTTTTAAAGAAATAGCTAAGCTGATGCCATATTTACAAACAGAATTTAATTATCTGTTTTCGTTTCGGAGATATTTGATGTCAAAGTTGCAACTCGAAAAAGTGTGTTTTTTGAGCATATTTCAAAAAGTAGAAGAGATACTATCTCAACTAGTTTACCATTCAATTCTACGGGAAAAGTTATATAAAGAAAGTTTTTGTCCACACATACGTTCTTTGGAACGATTAAGCGAAAAATAAGAAAAACGAAAAAACCTAAATTTAATTTTTTTTGCTACGAAACTTTATATCTCCAAAATTTTTTATTTCTTGGACTTAAATAGATATCGATGCGCTGATTCTAAATTTTCAAACAGAATTCAATTATCTCTTCCCGTTCTCGAGATATATGAACTCAAAGTTATACCTAAAAAATTAGGTTTTTTAGGTATTCCCCTTAAATGGTTAGGTTTACAATTTCGGCGACCTCACCACTCGATTCTATGGGCAAAATTACATAAGTGTACCAATTTTCAGATTTTTATTCCAACGGATACAATTTTTAGAGAGGAAAAACTGAAAATGGCTAAAATCGAAAAAAATCGTAAGGGGTGCATCAGGCATTTTTTTCGATTATGGTCATTTTTAGTTTTTCCTTTCTAAAAATTGTATCCTTTGGAATAAAAATCTAAAAATTGGTATACTTATGTAGTTTTGTCCGTAGAATCGATTGGTGAGGTTGTCGAAGTCGTAAACCTAACCATTTAAGTGGTATACCTAAAAAACCTATTTTTTTAGGTATTGTCAAAACTCAACTTTGTATAAGTATATCTCGAGAACGGTAAGAGATAATTCAATTCGATCTGAAAATTTGAAATAAGCGCACTGAAATTTACTTAAGTCTAGAAAATGAAAAGTTTTGGAGAAGAAAAGTTCCTAGAAAAAAATTTGAAAATTAGGATTTTTCGATTTTCTCATTTTTCACCTAATCGTTCCAAAGAACGTATATGTGGAGAAAACATTTCTTTATGTAACTTTTCGCGTAGAATCGATTGCTAGAATCGTTGAGAATGTATCTGTACCCATTTTAGAAATATAGTCAAAAAACACAATTTTTTGAAATACAACTTTAGCAGCAAATATCTCAGGAACGAAAATTATATTCCGTTTGAAAATTTGAAATCAGTGCGTCAAGATATATTAATTTAGACTATTTCCCAAAATCAACATTTTGGGTACAAAAATTAGTATTTTTAGGATATTTCGCGTTTGTCACCACAATTTTTGGTTTAATACTGCTTAATACTTTGATATGGGGTTATAAGTTATGAAAATAAATAATAGTTAGATAATAAAGCGACAGAATAAATTCAAAAAAAGCGTAATATGATTGCAGGTTTTGAAATCAATGAATCGATATTTACTTAAGTATAGAAAATGAAAAGCTTTTGAGCTGTGTATGGGTAATGCGAAAGAAATGCGTTATAACTTGTAGGTCCCTTGAACAGCCAATAAAATGCAAGTAAAACCTATCATAACACAAGTATCTTAGGTACCTACTTGAAGGTCTATTCCACAAAGGAATGTTGTGATGTGGATGATTACTAGAATATAAACTTTTCTGTTTTAGAATGAATTGTTTTTATTGAAAACAACTAAGGTTATTGTTGAATGTTCCTGATCTATTTTAAATTTAAAGTAAATATAAAAGTGTGGCTTTATTTACATACTTGATATCAAAAAATGTAGTACTTAAGATATCGTAAACAAACATATTTCTACATACTTTTTTAAAGTGTGTTCAAACTTTAAGAAATATGAATGAATTAAATGTAAATAGCTAGTAGATTTTTTTTTAATATTCCGATTGAAATTATCATTCATAATTTTTTAGTCCATTTTTACTTCTCGCCAAGCAGGAAGGGAGATATTGAAATCATGACAAATATCGGATAGTAAGTTTCCAATGGATAAACACGTTTTAAAGTCACTAAAACACGATTTTAATATTTTTACGATGATGTCCGTCCGTGTATATGAATGGATGGATGGATGTTGTCGTAACGATTACTCAAATACTAGTGAATAAAAAAAGTTAAAATTTTGGATATAACATTCTGACTCTGACATACTAGATTATATCTGATTAGATTTTGGTGTTAATCATGCAACCGGAAGTGGTGTTTTCATGAAGATCTGAAGTGATTATCTGAAATATCATAATCAATTATGAATAAATGAGAATGTTTGTAAATAATAATTTAATATTATGCCATTGCTAAAATTGTATAGTTCAAATTTGTTTCTACCTAGCCCCATTTAACTATTACAAGTAATTAATGATTCGATAAATTTGTTACAATTGCGGTTTACCTGTTTACCAAAGGAAATAAATGTTTTATATTTGACATTGACAATTATTATAATTGATAGTGAAAATATTATAAAAATAATTATTGAATACTCTAAAAGAAATTGTACTAATAATGTAAGTAGGTACTAATTACTGAAATAATTCATTCTACCGTGTCAGTACTTTATTTTTTAAATAGGCAAAAGTTCAATACAACAATTTTGACACCGAGTGACATCGAGTAAAGGGTTTTTAGGAAGAATAATTATTAAAGAAATTTTGTTTATAAATTTCTTATTTTACTTCTTGTTTACAATTGCATTTTTCAAAAAAGAAAAAAACGTAAAAACGTCATTGACTATTTATGTTCATTATTTAATTTCATCAGAGGACAAGAAATCTGTTGGTATAAAAGCGATACTGTTTCGCTATCTCCAAATTGTGGCAACCCCTTTTAAATTCTTTGGAGCGCCAAGTTGCGATAAGAGCAGGTTTATCAGCCACCCACGCACTTGGGTAAACACACGTGGCTACGAACAAGCAACGTTTGTCTGATTGACTTGAGGTGGAGATAAATATAATAAAAAATCTCATTCCTGCAGCGACTGTCAATGGAAATATTATTCCGAAATGTTTGCTGCGATGATATTTTCGAAATAATGTATTTGACTTTGATTCGATTAAAAGGAAGTGTCAATACAATGTGTACACAAGGAAAACTAAATATAGATCTTTCATTATTATAATCCCGGAAGGGCATAGTGATAGGAATTTTTATCTCATTCAACATAAAAATTTTAAAACATTGTACACTTTTAGAAAAAGGTCTAAAATTTTGAAGCTTCGTAACAACTTTTCGCCTTGTTTCTAATAATCTTTATTGTACCTTATCATATGTGGCACTATATTCCTCTAGGAATATGATGAGTTTTTACTTATATTTTAGTTGTCAGCAAAAAAAGCCTTTACAGTATGTAGTGAGTTCTGAATCACTTGAACCCAGTGCTATTTTTATTTGCAAAAATATTAACGAAGCTGGAATTCGTATAGGAACTCGTGTACCAAATAAGCCATCGCTTCCTTCTTGGTAGATATATTTTTATGGTACCTACGTCAATACATTAGGCACATAATTTTAGAACTACCCGTCTTCTTTAGAATTATATATATATAATATTGTCATTAGGGTTGCATTGATTTAAATAATTTTATCTGCAATTGTTATTTAACATTCCAGATTTACGAAAATTGGGGGAAAAAGCTTGTGGGTAATATTAGCATTTGGCAATACTTTTAAAAACTACTAAATCTCTTTAACTTTAACTGATGTATTATTTTGAAGTTATAACGCAGAATTTTTTTGTTAAATTTTGTGTAATGTGTTACAGTAAAATCCGGTTATAAGGACATGAAAGGGATCCCAAAAATTTCGTGTCTATAGCCGAAGTCGCTGTAAACGATTAAAGTAAAATAACGTTAGCGTATGTGGTCACAATTAATTGTCATGGGCCGGTAGTTATATACCTAAAGAGATATTTGAAATTGACTTATGCAGTGTTTATATTATTTTATGGAACAAACATTAAACAAATTCAATCTGAATTTACTTGCTATACAGGGAAGCCCAATGAAAATTATCAGCGCAATTTTTGCTCACTTAACATCAATTTTGATAAAAACGCTCGAACACGTCAATTTTAGTATAAACGGGGACACCTGATTGAATTAGTACCAATGGCATAACTTCAACTCTAAAATGGGGGTAAACTGCACCTCAAATATTTTAAATGGAAAAGGGTGTCAAACATGACACAGTTCGAAAAGCCTTTCAATTCTCTTTTCAACAGTTTTTTATTTTTCAAATCCGATCATTAGTTCCAGAGAAATATCGTTTAAAACAAATTTTATATGTAAATTTTGTAAACTAAAAATATATAATAAGAAAAAAGACAATATACAAACATTTAGCTTATTTAAGATTTTGTTTTGATGACTTGTCCAAAACTGAAATATTTTTATATGTAACTCTGAATAAAATATTCAATAACTGTTTGTATTTCTCTATCCCTGTAATATTTTAACCTCAATTACAAATTGAAGTGCATTTAAAATCCATTATTATTAGAATACTTTCATCTAGGTTTAAGACAACATAATTAGGAACCATCTTGAACACGAAGAAAATATATCTGCCTAAAAGAACCTTTACCGAAAGTCCCATAAAATTATATAATATATAATATTTTTCCGGTTCATTGTTTAGTGCTCTGCATTTAATTTGTTTTCAATAATTTATATCAGTCAGTATGTAGTTATGTAGATATATTATATTTCTCTCGTTATATTTTCTTGTATTGAATGTAAGTTTACGGAATAATAAACTGGTGGGAGTCGAATCCCAAAAATCATGTAAGAAACATTCCATTAAAATATATGTTTCTAATAATTTCATTCAATATATCAATTTACTTTATTTTATTTTTTCATAGTTCCGAGTAGTGTAAGGGTTGAACCTGAGATATTAATAACTGAAAACTCTCCATTACGCTTCCATTTCCAACAATCCGAATCAATCGATTGTATTCCTCGTAGATTATAGCATCCTGTAATGAATTTGGCCGGCATCCCCGTTGTCGGGTTTTAATAATCCGTTGCTACCCTCTGATTTCCAGCCCATAATCCATCATTGCGTGTAATTCAGGCACGGCGCACGGCAAGTCAAAGCGACATGCCGCCTGCATCAGCTACTCTGCCCTACACCCTTCAGTCCAGCTAATACGTGTTCTTAGATAGATATCAGCTTAATTCATCTACGGCTAATGCACCCCCTGTATGGGTCGAACCAGGAGCAGAGAGGATTCGTTCGAGGATAATAAGTCCGAAGTGGGGTTTAAAAGTGTGTGATAGTAAGAGAATTTCAGTGTATAAGACATAAATATAAAAATTGAGCAATGTAGCGTATCATTTTAATAATAAAAATCTGATGTGGACGCCACATGAATTCCTTGTAAGTTAAATTAAATACAGCTTTTGCTAGACTTCATTTTAACTTATTTCACTTGAAAGTGCGAGAAATGGATCGTTTGAAAATTTTATTAAAATGTTTATTACCTTTCCTTGTTTAATTACCTACACAATAGTTATTTGTATCACTAGTACAGAAACTGTACTTTTGCGAGAACGAGCTTATTTTGAGGACGAGCTGAAAGCGAAGCCTGCAAATAATGCGAAACATTATGACATTTTTAATATATAAAAGAAATCAAAAATAGTTATTTTAATTAAAGTTTTACATTTTCAATAAAATTTTTTGAAGAATGTAATGCTAAAATTTTTAAGTTGGCAAGAAAGAGATATTGGCCCGTATTCCGAGCTCACTTATACAATAACATCGCTTTTAGGAAGCATGATTTTATATTATAACATTATTAGACTAAACATGACTTTTAACAAAAGCACTAATAAAAGTGACCTCGGAATACGGGCCTTTGTTTTAATTTTTTGGTCATATTTCTCACGAACTATATTCTGACAGTTATCATCAATGTCTATTTATTAACAAGAAATCAAATGTTTCTCACAAAATTTAAGTCATTATTAATTTTATGCCCTTTTAAAAGGCCGGTTACAACAAAAAATAGAAATGTACAACTAGATATTGTAGTAATTACATGAACAATATTTTAACATTCTACTGCTAATCGGTTTTGAGTTATGCGAAAAATACAAAAAAACAATGAGCAAAGTGCCCTTGTGGCACTGCTTATTACAGTATGAAAGGGAGCTAAAAATCTAAATTTGGTCACATGCCTCATTGAAATAAATGAATAACGACTGTTACCAATAATATAAATGAAAGCTACGTGGCAATCTTTTAGCTCAGAATTTCTATAAACTGCAACATACATTAAAGAAAGATATAGTAACTGTGCCTATGATAACAATTCTCAATAACAAAGAATTCATAAAGACAATAAATGAATATAATCTTTTCTAGAAATGTATGAAAGTAGGTATATAGCGTTTAGAAACGTGCAACCATTCAACATTTAACAATGAATAATTAACAGTTCTTCAGTTTTATATTTAAGTTGTAAACAGATATGACTCTATCTACAGATATAGACATAAATTCAATATGTAATTTAAATCTTTAGATAAATAAAAAGCTTTTGAAATAAAAATATTTAAATTTAAAGTTTATTTAATATTATTTTTAATATTTCATTCATATTTTATGGTGAAGTGAAAAATAATAGTTATTTTTTATACAAGACGATAAAATAATATTTTATCGACAAGCGAAAAGTGTTAATTCACGAGCGATATAATCGCGAGTGAATTATTTTTCGCGAGTCGATAATTTAATTTTATCGTCGTGTATAAAATTCTATTTTTTTCTATAGCAGGTTTTGAAGAGAATAGAATTAGAAAAATTAAATAATTATATAAAAACAATTTTAAAATGTCAGTAGTGTGCCTTGTTATGGAAATGTACTTCTAATAAACAAAAGTTAAAGTACTTTATCTACCCTTGCTGTTAAAGTGATACTTTATCTACCCTTGCGGTTAAAGTGCTACTTTATCCACTATTTTGAGTTGATAAAATTGCACTTTAACATCTGCTATAGAAAAAATTACATTTTCCATACATATAAAAAAGATTTCATTAAAATTACTAATGTTCTAATAAATATGTATTGTGTGCGCCATTATTATGGTAAGATTTTATTTAATGATTTAAAAAGTGTCATAAAATTTAAGTTTACCTACATAAAACTTATTTTAATAATATTTAAATTTCTTTCAATAAAAATATAATATTCTATGTTTTAATAATAATTTTAAGGTAGCTATATAATAATCAAAAATCAATTTAAAAATCTTTTTTTTATTAATATAAAATGGAATACATTTTCAAAACGGTGAAAATTTTTTTTTCTCTGTTTTGCATGGTTTTTATGAGGATGTACTAAAAACATAACACATGACAAAATGACATACCTACTCTATACCTAAAAATTAATTCACAACTGTCAACATTTTTTGACAGTTGTAGAAAAATTTAATTAACTGTTATTTGAATGAAATTGTACTTAAAAAATATATACCTATTCAAAATTTATATATTTTTGTTGCAAATATAACATATTTTTATTTATTTATTAGCTATGTCTTGATTGGATAGCTAAAAGATTAAAACGCACAAACGTTCAAATTCAAATATTTCCTTTTACTCAAATGCAGCTACCGAGCATTGAAATTCCCTCAGTAGGTTATTTAGTTTATTTTTCCTCCTCATTTTTATATATTAGAAATAATTTCTTATAGCAAAAGTTTTTTAAAGATGGTCAAAGCGAAACACCCTTAAATTTGTGACACATTTTCTATAATTTCATGTCTAATAACAAAGTAAGAAAGAGCAGTCATTATTTGATTCACTATTTGGAATAAATTTGGTAGATTTTATGACATCTCCGGACGAAACCCCTCGGTCAAATTTGCCCCCATCCAGGTGGCGGCACGCCACTGAGCCAGTGGCTCCCGTGAGGGGTAAGGGGGGAGGTCGCGCGCGCGTCATCAAATTTCACTTAAAAGTAGCAAAACACAGGGTTAGGTTACTGCCCTAGCAGAGGTAATTTCCAGCGACTGCAGAATTCCTCGTAATTTTATAACTTCATTGGGGTTAATGCACAAATTGGGGCTACCTTTCATCATAATCACAACTTACAGCGGGGATAATTGATATTAAAAGATTTTTTCGTACGAAATTACCATGTAGTTTTTTGCAGTGCACATAGTGGAGTCTTTAATAAAAAGGATATCAGTATTGTAATCTTCGAATTAAGTAAACCGCAAATAGGACGTTTCGCGAAGATGTTGAGGGTATATCTTGACTTTTAATCATATATATTTTGGAAATATCCTATCTACTATTATAAAAAATGTTACTTATATTGCTGCTTCTTTAAAAATAACTCGAAAAGGAACTATAATTTAAGATCGGGTTTTAGTTATATTTATTTTATTTCTTAACTGATAATAAAAATTTGAGGCAATATATATATATATATATATATATATATATATATATATATATATATTCATATATTCCTAAAAGTACTATATGATGTAATAAAAGAAAATAATTAACTGTCTACAAAACTTGGGAAAATCAATATTAGCAAAACTTCTGTATTTAGATTATTAAAAGACCTGAATATGTTATAATTTATGATTTTATATATTTTTTTGTACTTATTCTGCTTATTGTTATCAATAAATCAGTAAAGTTTGAAGTCATTTGATATTGACAACCTTTGTTAAATTTTATCTGGAACAGAACGATGGTATATAACTGGCATCCATAATAATGACTAATAATATCATATTAGAAAATATTATATTATTATTTATTATCTAATTAAATTTCTAATTCAATTACTTTTACAAAAATAGTAATTGTATTTGAAGTACTTTCAAAACAAAGGAATTGTAATTAGTAATTTCGGAATATTTTTAGAAGTAATTGATGTAAGTAAATTTTACTTGCAATTACTGATATTTCAATTATTTTCTATTTGTAATACTTCTTAAATTATTAAGGTAGTATTGATATTTCCAAGTTGTTCTAGGAAGTAACATGTTAGTTGTGCGAATTTATTATTATCATTCTATTCTGTGAGCAATGAAGTGTTATGTTCTATTAAAATCAGTGCCAGTTTATAATATATAATATTCAAATACGTGAAGTTTTACGAAGTAAATGCAAATATGTTTTATTCGAACTATTGATACAGTGATATATTTTACTTAATTGTAAGGTATCAACAAATGAAGAAAAAAAGCATTTTCGACAGATAAGATAGTAACAATAATATCAATTACTTTTATATATGTTTTGTAAAGTTTCTGTATAATAATTATAAAGTGAACCCAACATAATTATTGATACTTTTAATTTGAAATGTTATATTTTATGTATTTTATAAATATTATAAAATTTAAAAAGAAATTGAAAATTTTAATTGATTTTACATTTTTAATTACAAGTAATTAGTTATTAATTACTATTTTTGGAGTAATTTGCCCAGCTCCGCTCCGGCGGTGTAAAAGTAAAAATTTCTACTCCGGTGGCGTAGAAATTAAACTTCAACCTTATCAATGACGTCACAAAAACGTCACTTTTATGTTTGAATTCAATTGAATATGTAAACAATAACGGCGTCTATCCATCCGATTTGATCCTGGCTTGACCGCACTGATTAGATTCGCTCGGTGTGAGTGCGGACTGGAGTAACCTCATAACATATTTATAAATTCCAGTCGGAGTAAAAAGCTGGTCGCTGGCGAGCCCGCATGCGGGTTTCCCGTCTATCGCTAATGTGCATCTCCGTCGCGTGCTGCGTCTGCAGACTCGCAAGCGGGTTTGTTGGTCTCGCGGTCGCGTCTAACGCGAGATACGGGTCACACGGTGACTGGAGTATCATCCTAATGCCTTATTTATATCTACCTGCATGCAACTACCACTAATGCTCTAGCGATCTGTTTCTAAAAGGATTCTCTAGCAATGTTAACCAATATAAACTTTTTTCTTTAGATTGTGAATGATGTGAAGATATACTAAACGATTGACGATTCATTTTTTTTAAATACTACCTCTAATGTCCTAGCGATCGCACTTGCTCTACGTTTCTTTCAGGATTCTACGTTCACAATTCTAGCAATGTTAACCAATATAAACTCCTTCGTAGGAATATCACAATGTGAAGAAAAGTTTAGTGTTATATTCCTGCTTAACATCTTCACGCAACTCAACCAATTCTCTATCATAAACTTCTTCATTTAGATTGTAAAGAATGGGAAGTTATACTAAACGATTGACGATTCACCTTTTTAATAAACTTCTACTAATAAACAGTTTACCAATTTTAATGAAAAGGATGGATAGGGAATAAATTCCTAACAAATTTTGTCAAAGAATGGAAACAAAAAAAAATCTTCCTCTTTATATTTCTTTAATTTACACTGACCAAAGACCGAAACCCAATAACAGGACAGCGTACCTACAGGTTATAGTGGGTTCCGAAACATTTGGATTTAGTAGTATTTATGTTTGGTTATAAAGTTTCTCGGCACTAGGATTTGAACCCAAGCTCACAAACAAACATAAACAGATGAACAGCCAAACAAAAAAAAAAAAAATCGAAGTAGTTATCACGATTGAACTAGATAACGTTAGTGGGGTAATTGCAGATTACATGCGCCCAGTTGAAGTTTACCAAAAATTAAAATGTCGGTTATCGGTTGGACTTCATTACTTATAGTTTGTTTCTAGATATTTGCAATGAAGACCACAAATTTTTACGAATCCTCCCCTGACGCATAAGAACATAAATACCCTGCTGTGTCATTACGAAATCATATCATTTGCAAATATATTGGTCCAAAGTATAGTTACTTTTTATCCATTCCTTTAATTTTTCCCTATATATTTCCTCCCTTATTTCTAATTTCTGCAATTTTTACTTCTCATGTATTTCCTTCTTCATCTTCTTTTACCGATATTTCCAGATTGTATTATTTTTTTAACTAACATAGTTTGATCCATCCTTATTATGTGTCCGTACCACTTCATTTGTTTTGCTCTATTATTTTTACTATACTTGTTCTTCTTTCATTTCTTTCTTTTTCCCGCAATTTTTCTTATATATTCTATTTTTGTCGAGATTATCTTCGCCTCATATTTCTTCGCCATAAATCAACAAGCTTTACTGGTATCTGCTTATTAGACATCTTGATAAGTAAAATTATTCTCAATCGATAAGAATCACTTACTGTGATATACTTATATAATTATAAGATTTCATTGAAATGTTAGTTTCATTAGAATACAGGTCTAGAATTAATTTATGATTAAAATGACAGAAAATTGAAAAAACCAGTACCAATTCCTCTATCTCTTTTTAAACAATAAAACTATATAACTGTAAACTGTAAAAATTAAAATAATTTCATTATTTTTTATTATTCTAACAAAAATATTAGTCATTTATGACTATGTATTGTACCAATTTTTTATCAAGTATTGCAGAAATCATACACTGGCGTTAATACGAGAGTCATTATGTCTTTGAGTTGTTAATTGCTGCAATAATATTGACATATAAGATACAAGAAAAGGATCAATCGTATTAATAGACTATTTATTAAAATATGGAGAAAAACACATTTAACATTGTGTGCAATACCTGATTTTTATAGTCTTGTACATAAATGTCTTCATAATACACTTAATATATAAATAACTATTAGGTCAGGATTTATAAAAGACTATAGTAAAATAATTGCTGAGTCAATAAAAAAAGGTAATTATCGAAATTTTGTTACTACAAGTAAAAAGTAATTTGGTTGGTATGGTAATGAAACGGTCCACATTAAGCCAATTCGGCTTTTACTTGCAACAAAGTACCTACAATCAATTCAACTTGTACTGCAACAACAAAACAAGAGAACAACTGATATTCCCATGAAGATAGCCACAACGCGTGGTTGTTCCACTTGTTTCGATCCTATCTTCAGTTGTCGACCAAAATGGCGACAGCAGTGTATTACACTTGTTAAGTTGGCGACACTGGTTCCGTAGAAAAACCCGTACAATGCACGTCACAAAAAATTAGATTTGTAGAGAGATGGTGTGAAGCGCCATCCGTCACGGGTGGTGGTTAAGTGAATTATAAATGCTGCTTTTTGTCCGAGAAGGATAATAGAATCGTTTGATTATATGCTACGTATGAATGAAATATACGGAGTGCAACTAGTCACTTGTTTTTCTTCTTTAGTTCATTCAAGCTTCGTCATTCATCATTCATAATACGAAATTCTTCAAATTCAACGCTTTTTATATAAATTCATATTTATTATGTGGCTACAATAATTTATAAAGTGTCTGGTCCAATTTTAAATTCCACGTCCTACAAAAAATCAAAGTGGCCATAACATTATTTTATCTTCTTTCTAATATATTAAAAAAAAATATAACACAATTACGGTTTGATTTTAAAAAAATTATAAAAACTGAAAAAAACTAAATTTTAAAATGAATATAAATCCTTATCCAACTTATGTGATGTGAACTCTAAATAACTTCCTTGTACATTAAATTATACACTTTTTTGCTGCATTTCATTTAAACTTATTTCAGTTGAAAGTGAGATCATACTACGGCTAATCATACTTCAACTTCCATTCGTTTCATATCTTCGAACTTCCCTTCGAATTTAATAATAATTTTATTAAAATGTTTATCACTATTCCTTATTGCATTACAAAAACTTATTTTAATTGCTCAAAAAATTGCAAAGAAAGAGATATCATTTTCATTTATTTCGTGGTATGTCACATTTGAATCAATACATTCAGATTTAAAAATTAAAGAAATTGAGGGACTATTAGAAATATACTCTACTCGACATGAAAATCACTTACATAACCATATTAATAATTAAGCATTAAATTTATTAGACAATTCCTCAGAAATAAGAAGATTAAAAAGAACTAAACCTCTAGATTTGACATCTAAATTATGAAGTTAAAACAACATAAAACTGAAAGAAGTCTAATAGGAGTTACTTCTCATTAGATATTTTAATTTAACACATTTTCTTGTGCAATTCTACCTGTAAAATTAAATTGGTATACAAATTTTTGTTATTTTAGAAAAATAATACAAAACAAAGAATATTCTACATATTTTCACGTTTTGTTGCGTTTTCGTAATGTATTTCTTTTTGTGAGGTCTTATAATCTTTTAAATCAATAATTATCTTTCAATTTTGTGGGCACGTGAAGATTGAGATCAGTTTTTTGTGAGTATTTTTCTGGTGATTTTATAACTTCATACAATTTAATGCATCATTTTACATTATCAACAAAATGGGGTGTTTACTACATTAAAGAAAAAAATAGACCGAGTGGCCTTTTATGTTAATTGTAACCCTTTGTGAAACCACTGGAATCAGGGTAAAATTGTGCTGGAAATTTGGGTCAGCTACCTATTAATCCAGGGTGCACTCATCAACTCAAAAGTGGAAGCCGTAGAATGATTTCACCGTTTTCTAACAATTTTTTTAATGAACCACCAGAAAATTAATATGGAAGGCTGTACCTGAGAAACTGGTTAGTCTGTTCTTCGAAACTTTAATGCTAGCGCACGAAAGAAACCTGACCTTAAATAATTATTGGATTTTGGTAATGGGCATTAATAAGGATATAGGAAATATTATTATGCAGGTATTATTAGTAATATTCGGTGTAAAGGGTATTTTAATTCGGCATTTAAGGTCATAACGGAAAATTGAATTTCTTGTTTTATACGTTCACTGCGCGATGGAAACTGAATTTAAATTGAGTTATTTTGAAGATGCAGAGGCCTTAGGATAAGCAAAATACACTTTCTCTTTATGCAAAGCTTTTGAATACTGTGCCAATGTTTAAAATCAGGACCTATTATTGTATTTATCGTATCTATCAGTATATTAAAATCCTAGTGATACAATTATTACCAGTTTGTAAAATATTCAAAAATAATCAAGTTTGATGATAAAATTTTACACCATTTAAAGACTATAATAATCAGGGCATGTAACCGGTTAAAAAAAACGGTTAATAAAAACCGGTAACCGATATTTTTAACGAAAATAGCGAACTTTAACCGTAATTTTAACCGATTTTTTCAGGCCGAAAATACCGGTAACCGTTAACCAAAAAAAAATAAACCGGTTTTAGCGAACATTAACCTTTATTTTAATATCATTTAGCGAGAAAAAAATTTAATATTTTTTTTTATATCTGTGTTTTGTATTTGAACATGAGTCATGACAGTTTTTACAATTAACATTTTATTGGAGAGTCATAAATGTAGGTCTCTTTGGCCGTTAAGGTTACTTAAAAAGTCCAAATAAATACGGCCTTTGTCAACACAGGCAAGTTTAAAATTGAAAAGTGACCTGCGTTTTTCTGAATAAATTACGGGAATTTTTGTGAATATTTATTAATTAAATTGTTTTTACCTCCCGCCTATCAATATATAGATAAGGGAGGTATTGTTTTTGGTCAGATTTCTCGAGTGTGTGTTTTCAACATTTGAGCACGAATTAGGGTCCCTCGAATACGATTTTACAATTTTGACCGTGATGTCTGTATGTCTGTGTGTGTGTCTGTGTGTACTTGAAGCTTTAAACAGTTTTTCCAAAAAAAATACCTCTAAATGCCATTTTTTCACAAATTACGTTATTATTAAATATACATTTTTTCATTTTCTACTGATCTGCATAATTACGTTTATATATAACTTCTAGCTAGATAGAAAAAAAAATTATGAATTATAATAATTTTACATATCGTTTAGGCTGAGGAATTTCGATAAAACAGATGAGTTATATGTTTACAAAATTTGACATAAATGATGTCAAATTTGATGTAAGTAAATGTAAAAGATAAAATAAGTAAAAATGAAGTAATTATATTGTAAAATTTAAAAAGATGGATGAAATATATTAGGAATGTATTTACATGCGTGAATCAAAGTAAGTTCGGTTTCTATTTTAGTACCGTCAAAAATAGCTGTCATATTGATCATACAAATTTTATGAAGGAAATTTTAGGTATGAAATAAATTAAAAATATTCTGAACTGCAGTAACCAACTAATTTTTAAACTACAAATTAAAGGTATTGAAGAACTTATACAGAATATATGTATTACTACAGTGGCGGGAGGTATTGTCATCAGATTTTTTAAATTGATATATTGACCGGTTTAAACCGGTTTCCAATTTTTAAAAACCGGTTTTCGAACTAAAACCTTTATTACTATAACGTTCTCTATAAGGGTTAACCGTTAACCAGTATTTATTTCGGTTACATTCCCTGTTTGTAACTAACTTTTAGTAATTTCTAATTACAGTTGAATATAAAAAGTTACAATTTTTAGGTTTTTACTGTAAAATTTTTCATATACAGCTGAAATATTCCAAAAATACCCATGTATGAGTCCACAATTTTGGTTTTTGATTGTTGACACCCTTTAAACCCAATTTTAGGTCAGGTTTGGGTTCCTTTTTACCCATTTTAAGGTGTGACAAATTTCCAAATGTAGTATACAATATGTTTAGACACTTTTCAACTCATTTTTGGGTATAAAATGCAACACATAATCGTGTTAAACTTAGTTTTTTAATTATGAACACCTAAATCATTGTTAACCACTTTAAACCCATTCCAAGGTGTGAAATAACCCAAATAAACCCATTTTTAGGTAAAATTTATTGATTTTTTTGAAAAATCCAAATTGATAGTCGCCGATGCGCTGATTTCAAAATTTCAAACCGAATTTAATTATCTCTTCCCATTCCTGAGATATTTGGCCTCAAAGTTGCACCTCAAAAAAGTGTGTTTTTTGAACATATCTCTAAAATGGGTACAGATACAGTATCAACGATTACACCAGTCGATTCTACGCGCAAAGTTACATAAAGAAATGTTTTCTCCGCATATACGATCTTTGGAACGATTTGGTGAAAAATGAGAAAAACGAAAAAAACCGGAATTTCAATTTTTCGCTTGGAAACTTTTTGTCACCAAAATTTTTTATATTCTGGACTTAAGTAAATACAGATTATCTTTTACCGTTCTCGAGATATTTGTGTTCAAAGTTAGACCTGAAAAAATCAGTTTTTCAGGAATAATTCTGAAATGGGTTCAGATACGACTTTGGCGACCTCACCAATCGATTCTACGGGCAAAATTACATTTTTGTACCAATTTTCAGATTTTTATTCCAATGGATACAAATTTTATAAAGAAAAAACGAAAATCGTCAAAAATCGAAAAAAATCGCAAGGGGTTCATCAGGCGATTTTTCGATTTTCGTGATTTTCGTTTTTTCGCTCTAAAAATTGTATCCATTGGAATATTAATCTGAAAATTGGTACACTTATGTAATTTTGCCCGTAGAATCGATTGGTGAAGTCGTCGAGATCGTATCTTGACCCATTTCAGGGATATTCCTGAAAAACGATTTTTTTCAGTTCCAACTTTGAACCCAAATATCTCGAGAACGGTAAGAGATAATTGAAATCGGATTGAAAATTTGAAATCAGCGCATCTGTATTTACTTAAGTCTGAAAAATGAAAAGATTTAGAGCCAAAAAGTTCTCCAGCGAAAAACTGAAATTCCGGTTTTTTTCTTTTTTCTCATTTTACACCAAATCGTTCCAAAGAACATATATGCGAAGAAAACATTTCTTTATGTAACTTTGTGCGTAGAATCGACTGGTATAATCGTTGAGACTGTATCTCTATCCGTTTTAGAGATATAGTCAAAAAACACACTTTTTTGAGGTGCAACTTTGAAGCCTAATATGTCAGGAATGGGAAGAGATAATTAAATTTGGTTTGAAAATTTAGAATCAGCTCATCGGCGACTATCAATTTGGACTATTTTAAAAAACCAAAATTTTTGACCGAAAAATGGGTCATTTTGGATTTTTTCGGCTGTAAAATCAAAATTTTAAGGTGCAAATCTAAATATTGTTAGTTTTCATGATTAACTATGATTGTAAATTACTTGGAGATGAGAAAAGATATTAATTTTTATTTGGATATGGTTTGGAATATATTTGCGAATATAGATAACCGGTTTAAACCGGTTTCCAATTTTCAAAAACCGGTTTTCGAACTAAAACCGTTATTATTATAACGTTCTCTATAAGGGTTAACCGTTAACCAGTATTTTTTTCGGTTACATGCCCTGATAATAATCTATAGGTAATAAATAATATAAATTAAACTCACCAACTTCCATTTCTTAAGGATGAAGAATGATTGAATCTGAAAAAAAAGTAAATATTAGTTATTCCATACAAAATTAGGTGGGAAACTAAAGTAACTAGATTGAAGATAAAAAAATAGGCCTGTATTTCGAGTTCACTTTTATAATAAAATTGCTTTTAGAAAACCTGATATTATAATTTTATAAGGCTAAATGTAACTTTTAACAAAAATACTCATAAAAGTGATCTCGGAATACAGTCCTTTATTGTTTTTGCTAGATAGATTGTAATTGTAATTAAATTCAGTCGATATCACTAATTCAATGGGCTCTTCCCGATTATTAAAATAGATAAGTCATCACGGCTGACAAGTTTGGTCAGATAGTCGCGTTAAAGGTCGAATAGTATAGGAGCGATGTTGCTATTATTCGAGAATTTAATAGAGTCCGAAAGACTCTGGAATATTCTCAAGATTAATTGCCGGCATGTATATAAGGGTTGCGTCAGTCAGTGCATGTCAGCCACCTGTAAATTAGAAATAAATAAATAGTTAATAACAGTGCACTGACTGACAATGACTTTCTTCAGTAACTATATGCACACTCTGACCGATACGGACTTCATTGACCTGCCCGTCGCGACCCTTATATACATACCGTCAATTAATCTCTAGAACATTCCAGATTCTTTCGGACTTCCCGAATAATAGCTGCGTCGCTCCTACCCCACTTGACCTTTAACGCGACTACCTGACCAGACAGGTCAGCCGTGATGACTTCTCAGCGGTGAATCTCCTCCGTCAGTTCATATTATCAGCAGTAAAAACAGTTTTGCCTTACTAATAAAGTTATGGTATAATCTTCACGTCAGCTAGAGTGGCTGGAAGAACATGTCTAGTAAATGTCATTTATGGTATACTTTATCGATATACATATGTGATACTGAAAAATTGAAAATCTAGTCATGAGTGATACATTTATTTTTATTTTGTAGACCGTACAAATTTATGTTGTGCAAAAACTTTGTTCTATTTTATAGAGTTCTCTTAAAGCTTATCGCCTGTCCATAGGGCGTCAACAAACAAACTCCTTGTTGCTTTATTTCCTTCCGATACATTCGGCCGATAATTCGGCAATCAATTTATAACAGCGGGCGGGTACCCTCGATATCGCCCGCAAAATGAAGCACTCAAAAGGTTCGAATTTCATTCGGCGATATGGTCCGACCGGCCACATTGTATGGAAATTAATTACTTTGTAGATAATCAGCCAGCGGAATTATAACGTGATATATTTACTGTTGATTTTCAACCACGAATAAGTTAATTTATTTTGAAGGTTAGTGTAGATAACGATGGAAATTTCCTAACCTAAACAATAGGTGAATAGATAGTCTTTTGTTTTTGTTTACTTCCAAAATAAGTGACACATATGTTTCGCATCAGTGACCTTTTGATTCATTCTCCATGACTAATATTTTTGCGTCTTTTTCATCATTCCGAAAAATAAAAACTGGTATTGATGAAAAATCGAGTTGAGAATTCCATCTTACTTCTTTAACGATACAGCCTACAGATTATAATGGGTTCCAATCATTAAGACATAGCGAAATTTTTATTTGGTTAAATATTTTCGAAGTTGGGTTGTGAACCCCATATCTTACATTCTGCTCAATTCCAGTTGGGTGTTAATTCAATGAGATACCACTGTTCGTTTTTAGTTATATTTCAATTTGAAATACTATGACTAATAAAATGAAAATTAGCTGACAGTGTTAAGGTAATGTTCAGGTTTTGTAACCTAGGTGTTACGGGTAGGTTTCAATTCTAATGATATGTTAAACCATTGACGCTACTTTCCTTTCGATGTCGCTATTTTATTATCGATGCCAATTTCTCGATATCTGGTTAATATCAGTACTTTTAACGTTTTAATCCAGTATCGGAAAATAACACATTGTTTATCTAGTAGGAAAACTGATATATTGTCGAACGATGGTGGAAACACTAGGAGTCCGAGAAGTCGCTTTTCCTACGTGGTACTCATTCTATATTTTTTTTCTATCGGATTATATACAATAATTACGAAATAAATATGATTGTATGTTTATTTATTTATTTAAGGAAAACAATGGACTGTGTACTGTACGGGAATATTTTGTCACCGACCAGAAAATGTATTCCCGGTTTGTTATTTTTCTTAGCCTAGCAACTACACTAAGATACCGGAATGATGCACTTTACGTTCGATCGAAAAAAAATTAAATAAATATTATTCTTCTTGATTAAAATTTTGGAACATGAAAAAAGCTTACTAAAATGCTTTCTCTTTTCTTGGTGGAAGAGTAAAGTAATTAATTTCATTTATTTCTTATTTTTTTCGATTTTTGATAGTATTTTCAATTCGATATTGGCATCGAACATTTATATTCGATATTTTTGGTATCTGAATATTGATTTTTTCCCTGTATTCCATATCCCTAGTTACATTAGTTAAATTCGACTGCTTATGAACTTAGGAGTTGAGCTGTCGTTAAACATTAAACTAGTTAAGTATTTCTTTTTTTTCAGTTGAATTCAGTGTTCGAAAAATTAAATTATACATGTAATATTTGATTACAACATTTTGGATCGGTGGTCATGTTGTTCTTGTTGGGCAGACATTAACCATAAGACGTCTGAAACACTTCAATTAAAGTAATGACAAGTTACACGTTATAATTTTTTAATTTCCCTTGTTCCCCGTGCAATGTATGATAATTAATAAAGTAGTCACGCACTTGGTGATTTATGCAATTTTAATTGTTTCTCACGATTGAACGCCCGTAGACGTTGATTAAAATTCAGCAATAAATATATTTTAATTTATTCGGCGGAGAAGTGAAGGTGGAGTGGTGGTGTGCGTGTCGGTTCCCACGGTGCGTGCTTCATTCACAAGCAGCCACAGGCCGCTGAGTGGGCGGACGGAGCATCAATTATTCATGCGGCAAGGCACGCGTACGCTGGCTTCGGGCCACCGAAAAGATCCGCAAGTCGGTCCGATCGTCCCATTGGATCCGATTCCCCCAGCAGCAACACTTTCTTCACCACGCGAGGTGAAGATGTAATTCCCAATAGTAATATAGTAACAAGAACTAGTAAATGAAGAAAATTCTCTCAACAGCAACACTTTCTTCAGGACGTAAAGTGAAGCCAGAATTCCTATATTAATAAACCAAGAAGACCAATACATGAACAATTTTAGAAGGTGCCATACACCTTTTCACAAATTAATCTTGTTTTCTTAAGGCAGAAGAAACCAACAAGAACTAGCATATGAAGAAATCAATTTCAGTACTATAGATCTTTAAAAAGATAAAGAATAACTAATATATCAACAAGAACTAGTAAATGAAGACCATTCCTTCAACAGTATCACTTTCTTCAAGATGGAAAGTGAAGCTACAATCCCCAATACTAACAAACCAACAAGAACTAGTAAATGAAGAAATCGTAACAATTCTAGTAGATACCAGAAACCTTTTAAAAACTCAAAATTGTTTTCGTCAATTTCAGTACCATAAATTTTCTTTAAAAAGGAAAAGAATAAATAGTTTAAGTACAACCAAGATAAAATTTCCAAGAATTCAAAAAGCAGTGGATCTATACCAGTATAACTAAATCAGAACCAAACCAAACACTAAAAAGCAACCTCATTAGATAATACTAATAAACCAACAAAAACTATTAAATGAAGAAGTCGTACCAATTCTAGTAGATACCATAAACCTTTTTAAAAATAAAAATTGTTTTCGTAAGATAGAATAAACCAATAAACCAACAAGAATTGGTTATGAAGAAGTCAATTTCAGTACCATAAATCTTCTTTAAAAAGAAAAAGAATAAATAGCTTTAGGACAAAGATGACGTAAATGCCAAAAAAAAAATCAAAATCTATATCATTCACTTAGTAAACCAATTTTTTGCCAAGCAGAACCAGTCATAAATCATAAAAGGGGACTTCTCTATATTACGATATTAATCTGGAGTAATTTTTTTCTGGCTTCTTTTGGTACCAAACGAAAAGTCCCGAAACCTTAAGATATGTGATTTTGAAAACTTCTTTTTTATTATTTTGCTTATTTATATTTTTTGAGTTGCTGTACTATGGGCGTATATTTTATATGTTAGTGAAAAATTGGTCATGTCAAAAATCATGACCAAAAGGACAATAGATATGAAACAAAATTAAAGAGAAAATCATCCAAATCAGACGAATTAACTGATTTGGACAATAAACTCGAATAGTCTAATGAACATATAATAATGGAATCTGATAATCAAATTGTTTGCTATTAGGAATTATTAATAAGAAATCATGAAGTTATCTACTATTAGCTTGTAATGACTTAGTAGAGTTCGAACTAATCTAAGATCTTTAGTTCGATTGTCGGGTAAGTTTATTATTAACTAAATAGTTCTGATTTATTACATGTAGGTTTTTTTGTATGAGGTGCTAATTTGCTATTTGTATTACTTCCTCTCCTAGGAGTACATCACCACTAAAAAGAATCTACCCAAACACCATTACCTCCCAATGGGACGATTCCTCAACCGTATACCTCTGGGATTTCCTCGCAGTGCCACGTCCCCAGCGGCAACAGGAGTTGTTCTGGCATCGGTGGCCGAGATCGGTTGCGAAGCGCCTGGTCGGCCGAGTGCCACCGGCCAGGTTCTGGACCTGAGACCTCTGCATTATATAATAAATCCTCTATCATTCCGCAACCATATATAACACCCATATCCCACTCGTGGGAATACGTACGATTAACCACTTTCAAAACCAATGTGCATTGCAAATAATTAGTGAGAAAATTATTACTTATGGTGAGTGGTACAATGACATGAAATTCGTACAAAGTTGTCAATAAAATATGGATCAAACGGAATTGCAATAGATATTATCAAAAATGTATTAATATGTTCTTTTAGGTTATATTTTAATTAGTTTCAAAGTTTAGCTTCAATAACAACTTAATTCCTTTTTATGCAGCGGTAACGCCGCTCTAATGGCAAAATGGCGAAATACGTCGTCCACTTGTCTTTATACTTGTTATGACAAATAAGTAAAAATTTGCAAAAAAGTAAATAAATAAACAATCTGTGATAAAAAAGGAAGTGAATTTCAATCAATCGATTTATGTATATTTCGCAACAAAAGTAAAGATCGAAAATTAGGTGAAAGTTGTCATGTAAGAGACGAATAAGAAATAACATTTAAAATATTTGGATTTTAGACTAATATCTACAATTTTGTGAAAAACTTCATGTGCTCATAGAATTATTTGTATCTAATTGTTTAGGTTTAATTTTAAATGTATTACTTTTTAATTCTCGGCACTCAGTAAGAGAGGTATAGGAATTATGCTAAAATTCGGATAGTGAGTTTTTAAGGGATAAGAACGTTTGTGGATGAAAGGATAGATGTTGTAACGATTACTAGTAAAATTGCAAATAATTAGTTATTCGGTAAATTTGTTACAATTGCTGTTATTCTGTTTACCCATGCAAATAATGTTTTATATTTGACAGTGACAATTATTATAATTGACAGACAACTTGAAAGAAACACAAAATATTGTTAACCTTCCTATAACTACTATGTTCTGAATAAAATTCATTTTATATTGGCACTGAAGAATAAAATACAGAACAGTTAGTATCAAATATGACATAAATATATAAAGTTTAAATATTAAAAGAAATAAAAAGAGTAAAAAAAAAGGAAAAGCGAGAGATTATATGCTGGCCACATCAGATTTTTTATATTGTTGTAAATAGGTGGGATAAACTAAATACAATTTTTTGTTATTTATTTCAGATAATAATGAATCTATAATAAATCACAAATCAATAAATGTTCTTTAATGTTACCGAGATTTTTAATTTTCTTGAGGCTGAGTAAATTAATTTAAGTTTACTTGAAATTAGTTAAAATTCCAATAAGTATATCATCGTGTTAAAAATTATAGAAAGTAGAAGTAAAATTGGAAATTAATAACAAAGCCTTTTGCGTTTATATCGGATTATTTATTTACTGGAATTTAGAGAGAAACCTCTTTTGATTTTAATTTATGTCTTAAATTAACTAGTTGTGATAATTTCTGAAAGATTGTAATATGCGATATTTGTCAAGACGTAAAATTCCTAGTAACCGAAGCTGCGTATTTAGTAATAGTTTCCGATGAAACCTGCGATAACTAACACACCAGGTGAACCAAAGCCGTCTATGATATTAAATTACGTACACTTTCGTGATGGGCGCAATAAAATTTGATTACAACGTACATCCTCCCAGAAAAAAACATCCTCCAAATATTTTTTTCCGTCGAAAGGGTAGGCACCAAACCACATATATTTGCCTGCCGATCAATTCTTCAGTTTTTTTTTCGCACCTTTCCTAAACGATTCTTTCTAAACACGCATAGGTGGAAGTAAGTATCGATAAAGGGATCACCTAGACGTATAATCCTTTCGGCGGAAGAGAATCAAAATTGGTTTCTGTAAGTCGCCGCAGTAGTGTCTGCAATGATCTGTAACATGTAATTACAGATGTCTATCTGTTCTTCGAGAAGGATCGGGAATCTTCGGACGCACGCGTTCGGTAATTACTAGGCCCTCTAGATTGGGCCGTCTGGACTTCTCAAGCAAATGAGATTAGTCGTAAGATTAAAGTTAATTAATAAATTCTAGAAGATGGGTTCTTGAAACTCTAATAATTGAATATGGATTAAGATATTTTGGAGGGTATTGATTTGTTGTGAAATAAATTCTTTTCCGTTTAATTGTCTCTAATTGCTAAATTTGAGGTCGTTATCTTTGAGATCTAGAATAGAATTTTAAAATGATAATTGAGATTACAGACTTCAAAATGGCTTTCGAAAACTATAAAATAATTTAATAATTTATGAGCATAAATAGTTTTGTTTTTAATTAAGAAATATTTGAGTTCTATGTACCTATATGTGCTAACAATCATTCACGAATTTTACTGATGTAAGGTCAGTTTCCTTGAGTTGATCATTTCGTCATCAATCGTAACCATGTAATTCATATCGGATGAAATTGTGCAGTACGAGATTTATTAAATATTAAATTTAACATTTTTGTTAAACATCAGGCAATCATGGAAATAAAAAAAATATCTATGTGAAAGGTTGGAAAAGTATCACTAGTTATAATTCTTACTGACTCTATTTTAATATTATTTTACTTGAATTTTGATTCTTTTTCTTAAATAATATACCAATATTACAAAAATATAAAATTATCTAATGAAATGTAAATATCTGTTACATAGATATTTTCTATTTCCATGGCTGCCTGATTTTCAACAAAAATGTTACATTTTATATTTAATATATCTCGTACTGCAAATGAGCTGTTGCATCAATTATGATCTTATCTTATGTAGAATTTAATTATGAACGTTGTAATTTTTTGAAATCCCATAGTAAAGTCCTATGTTCCGCGTTTCGTTGCATATGCTATAAAAATATAATAATGGATTAAATATGTACATAGATATATAAAAAGAATCCGAAGTTAAACTAACGAAACTACCAGTACCAATATACAATGAAGCAAAAATTGTCGACGCAAAAATTATCTTAATAAGAAGTGAAATAACACAAATAAATGACCTATTTTTTAAATATTTACAAATATCCGTTACTTCGGTTACACTATTGTTTCTATTTCATTTTTGTCGTTGGTTGGACGCAAATAGCATATGTACCCCTCTATAACACATACGTTAATGAAATAGCGAATAAAAGTGCCATCACTGTAATGCATATATGAGAAAGATGCAAGATAAAAGGTTAATATTTCTTGAATCAAAAATTGATGACATGAGGATCAACCAGGAAAACTGACTTTATTTATATTTTTTATTATACATAAATGAATCAAAGTTAATTAAAATCTCCGTTGATCAAGCTATCGATGATGAGATATTCTTTTGTTCGTGGGATGATTTGACAATATCGAGATTTATGATGGACATTTCCGGGGTAAGTTTGGATTTTAATTGGTGCGCTTAGTCCATCTACCTGGTAATGGAATAAAAATCTCTTCAAACCATGTTTGTTTTTCTCACGCCCGAATCTGGATCTCCGGATGTATACGTACCGGAAGGCACTTAATATTACTTCTGTTTGAACAGAATCAATTTTCCATGACAGATGTCAACCAAAAAAAATTCAAATATTAATAAAAAATACCATTTACAAATTAAGATAGGTCAGGATTTCTTACAAATATAACTTATCTTTTTCACAATACAACGCAATCATGTTAATGGGAACATATAATTGAGTGAACTAGTTGGTAGTTTGAAGAAAATATTTTCTAAAATTGACTACCTTATAGGGTAAGTAGAGAACAGATGGACTGGTAGGAGAACTGGACTTTTGACCCTAAAAGTACATTAAAGTGCTATCTCTCAGAGAAAATGTTAATTTTGTTATTTAAAGACTATGTAAGTAGCCGTTTGAAAATTACTGCAGTCAATACTAAATAATCCAAGATTTACTTTAAAAATTTCCAATTTTTTTTATGTTATATACATAATTAGTTAATTACTACTTCGGTAGGTTTAAATTAATTATTTATGTACATACTTTATAAATATGTGCATAAGACTTAACGTAACCAAAAAACGTAGTTCTATTTGTACACAAGTCATAAGTAATTTAGTGGTCCATTTAACCTCTGCTCTGAGGACAGATAGGCCTCCTTATGCTGATTTTTATTGTCAAGAAGATCAATTCAACCGGTAAACAGGAAAAAATCATTTACTCGTAGAAAGGTACACGATCTAGTTGCTATTCCCTGAGTTCTGAAGAACCGTTGTTTAATCAGTGGGAGAGGACAATAAAAAAGCTGAAGATTATGAAAACGAATATGCAGAATGCAAAGAAGATTATTAAAAAAACGATAAAGAAGGATGATTAGATAAAATGTGTAATATGTGGTCGCTTCTTACACGAAGAGTGTACCACATGTGACAAATCAATCGGTTATAGGTCATAGCCTTGGTTCATCTCACCTACATGGTAGAGGAGAGTTGGCAAAACATAGATTAAATTTATTCTTCATATTTACAGGTAAGCCTAGATTATATATTGTGATTTGTTTTTTAAATATTATTCAATATTATAGAATAATAATTATTTTTCCAAAAAATGGTCCATCTCACCCCCAATTACCCTAACGTGAACAACCTACCTCTCGCCTAGTTTAATGTTGACAGTATATGAAATAAGTTATCTGAATTGGATTAATTCTGTTTGCATTAATACGATTGCTTTGTATCTTAGTATCAGTAATTTGATACACGATATTTGTTAATGTATCTTTAATAAATTTATTAGAGTTTATAATTTATTAATGCTATAAAAAACTGAAAATGTAACCGTATTAAATGAAAGGACGTGTTTAATTTAATGCACTATTAACTCCTTGCGTCATCTATTTAATTTATGTCCTTTCTGTTCTGAAGCTTCGGGAGAAAAGTGAAACCACTTAAAGTGTTTGCGAATTGTGGGAGGGTTGTTGTAGTATTGGCACACTCTAGTCCGCAAACAGCGCAAAAGGGTTGTTCAGTGTCTTTGTGCAGAAAGGATCCCGAGTCCAGTTGTCGCATGTGCCAAGGCAGGTGTGTACTTGTTGCTGCAGGACCGCATTCAGGGGAAATTTAATACGACACAAAAACAAAACAATTTTTCATTACTACCGCACTACAATTATTTTATAAAAAAATGCAATAACGTAATTTGCTCTTCGGTAATTTTTAATAATATTTCCATTTGAAACCATTTTAGCGATATATAAAATAAAACAATGACGTCAGGTACGAAAACGATTTGAAAACCATGTTCATCACCAAAAAACAGCAATAATCCGAATGAATTCTGGACGACCTATAGCTTGTAAAGATTAGTTTCTCTAGTGAATCTCAAATTTTGATGTTGGTCCATTTCCTCTTTCACAAATAATAATGATAAACAGTTGAATATACGGAAAAATATTTCAAATTAAAAAATTAATTACTTTTATTGTCTAGACAGTGGCGTATGCAAAAAAAAATCAGAGTCACATTTTAGAGATATGATACAAAGTTATGATTTTTAAATGGAAGTCATATTTGATTTATACACAAAAAATACTTTTTTACCTTTCAACGATATTAGTGGAAGAAAAAATCGACCAAAATCAATTTTCCGCCATTAAAACCTTTAAAATCGCCAGCCAAATTGTAGTTGTTATAGTTTCCGAGATCGTAATGTTAGTCACAAAATTTAAAACTAACCACTATAGCTTCTCATTACAATAATAAAAAGAAAACATTAGTTTATACAGTTATTAGCAGTTAATTGTTTTGTAGAAGGAATGTGTGACGTCAACATAGTAGGATCGTAGAACAAGACAGATAGGCTATTATTCCTTTCGCTCTCTATCTTCTTGTACGATTTTACAACGCTGACGTTATAGGTTATAATATCCCTTCCCCAAATTTTTAATATTTATTTTTTCATGAACTACGAATAAATAATCGATTTAAAAAATAGAGGTATTTTATTGTATTTTGGTCCCGTACCTCATTGGTCCAAATATTTTTGATATTTGAATCACAGACTATTATCTGATCTATTAATTAGATTGTAGTTAGACATAGTATTCTTTGTAAATAACTTATGACAAAGTGATTTATGGAAATGAAACGTAGCATATCTTTACATTTCCTTTGCGTGATTATTTATTTGTTTGGGTTATATTTTCCCAGCGTTTATTCGTTTATACATTGTCATATTTTTCGACAACTGATATTGTCTACAACCAATTTTCCACCCTCTTACAAACAAAAAACAAACCAAAACAGCAATCCCGATAAGCCACCTAACAATTACCGAAAAAACAGTTACATAAACATGTTCCCAGGGGGTGTGCATGCAATTTCATTGTCTGGCCCAAATGCCAGGTAACCGGTTGCATCAGATAACTACCCGTTCGGTAGTTGATTAAATTAGATACAGATCCTTCGATTAGATACTGGGGCTTTAATTATCCTCCTCATATTAATATCAGGAATCTCTCTTGGATATAGACCGTACATGCTGCAATAACTGCTTTTACCGTTAAAATTTTCATTGCGTACCACTTGCATTTTATTAACTGGAGTAATAATTTTTTATTTTATTAAATAAAGGTTAAAATTTTAATATAATTACCACAATTTTATTCGAAACATGTTCCTACTTAATTTGATGTAAAGTGTTGGACATTTCACTTCAAGCTATAGTCAATCTTCAAAATATGGTTTTTAATATTTTGCACATCGTATTTTCTTGGTAACTGTTCCAAATTTATAATAAATATATTTTTCAGGGCGTTTATACGATCATATCTTACTTTATTATGGACGGTTCCTTTTCTGAATCAATTTTCCATACACTTGAATAGCAATTTAAATATTCAATATAATTCACTTCGGAATATTGTGAATAGCAAAATGAAAAAACAAAATATGATGCAACGGTGGAGTTATGCAGGCGGTATATTATAGAGAGCGACAAATTTTGTAAATAAAAAATACTACACGCGAAATATCTATTTCCATTTTTTCATAATATAATATCGTAAGTGGTTAATTTTTGCTGGCAATTTTTTAGATTGTTTATAAATTTATGAGTGAAATAGCTATTACAATTTGATCCAGTAGGAAAAACAATAAAATAATTCTTTTTGTCAAAAGTGAGTTGTCAAATTTTTCAAATAAGTTATAAAATTATAGCAAATATATCACTTTATAAATTTATGAGTGAAATGGTTATTTTTAAACATATAGTGAACTTTTTTAAATAAAAATATATTTTTCACGGATTTTTTTTCTCCGTATTACTTTTATTTTTATTTTATTTTTAATTAAGTAGAGAAAGAGAACACTTGAATGTACGACCTTGAATTTGGTTGTAAAACTTGATATGATCTACATCCACACAGAGAAAAGATCTTTATTATTGTTATGTACACAGTTCAAGTATTATGTAGAATTATAGCACAGGATTTTAAGATGCTAGTTAAGCCAAGAAGCAGAATTTTATGAATCATTATTGTCAGTGGCAGTTTCAGCATTTTTATTAAAGAGTCTTAATATAAATTTGAAAATACATATATTTTTATGAAAATAAATACTTAATTCAGCCATGGTACCATTCACAAACAAAAAAAAAATATTTTGCCAATAGGGCAAAAGAGTGACTAAAAAGTAAAAGTTGGTATATTCTCCCCAATATTTTTTTCTTGTTTATCTAATATTGCAACTGCCATCCCTTTCCCAATTTTATATTATAGTTTTCTTCTACCTTACCAATATATAGTTTTTGATTTTTATTAACATAGATTTTGAAAAGACTTTCTTATCTTGTTTTGAATACTAAATATATTACTTTATCAAAGATGCAGTGAAATTTTTAATATAACAAATTTCTAGAATTATAGAAATTGTATCTATCATCATTACATTTATTGATTTATTTAGTAGGTAAATAAATATAAGTAAACCTTAAACTGAATTAATAGGTATAGTTTCAATGGCTATTAAAACATTGTACTTACCTAATAATGTATGACAGTAAAATTAATATTATATTATATTATACCTACTGTTATGTCCGAAGCAAGTTTTAAAAATTCTTTATATGTGAATGATCTCAGTTTTGTTTTTATTCACTTGTTTTCCAAATGTTAAATTCATAGAAATTACGTGTTCTTATTGAAGTGGTTTTTATTATTTGCAGAAAGACTGTTTTAGTCACGTAATTAGTAGTAGGAGTATAAGAAATGCTGATCTGGTCACTGAATTTTGTATAAGATCCGTCTTTCTTACTCCTAATGAGCAGAATAGCTAGAATACCATAACAGCTACAGACCACGCTAGGCTAGATAATATACTAGACTAGTGAGAATAGTAGAGAATAGAATTAGACGTAGTGTAAATAGTTATTAAACTATTCAATAAACATCTACATTTAAGTCAAGAGAAGTGCGAGAGTTTGATTTAAAACCCAAAGAATCCAAACTCCTTTAAGTGCGAATCTTTTATTACGTTGTGATCCAAACACAAAGGATCATAACACTACAACTAAATAATTAATCTAGAGTCTTGAAAATTTTCTAGAAATTTGTTAAGAGTCTTGATCTAAATTACGACAGTAATGTCTTGTCTTGAAATTTCAAGATAAGACTTTTGCCAGTCTACTCTTGATAATCTAGACAAGACAAGACAAGAGTCTAGAAAGTCTAGATCTAGACGGCAACATTAAAAGGAAAGCATGGGACTGTTACACAAAAATAGTATCAGCCTCGAATCTGTATGGTCTCGAAAAAAGAAAAGAAAACTTCATCACAATAAGACCTGAGACGGGGAATGTTAAAATCGGATTGATTTTTGAAAAACAAAAAATATCATACGCCGAAGACAATAAATAACAAAAAATTCAAATAAAGTAAAGATAATGTTTATAGCTTTAGTTTTAGCTTGTTTTATAAGTAAATAAATCATTCTATTCACATCAAATTCTGATTGATATAGTCTCCAATTTGTCCATGTAAATATCCGTAACTTATGCAACATTGTGAAACCGTCTTTATGAATGTTGGAATAAAGTTATCACCATTACAAGTTACAAAATATGTCATAAAAATATAATAATTCTAAAACAGTGGCATCTACCTCATATTTATTCAAACTAACACGACAATTAAATTTTTATTCGTGTTGTAGTATTTCATGTTTTACTACCAAGTTGAATACATTATAAGCGAGTTCTTGGACTAATAATAGTAAAATACGAGGAATAAAAACCTCGTAGGCTTCTTCTCTGTCTACGCACTTTAATTGGATAATGATAATTATTTGAATGTGAGTAGAGTGAGTGTTGACGTTCCCAGATGAAGTAATCAGACCCCCTGTTTGCTTTTGACCTGAAACAAAGTGCCCTGCTGCCCAGATTGGGTTACAACTTCTCAAAGTTTCTTATTTAGAGAAATCAAATAAATAACTTTGTTCATTAGACGTCATACAAACCAGAAATGATAACTATATTAAAATGTTTAACCTCAATTCCAAGATACTTATCACAAGTAAAATTATTTTACTTGTTAATTCATTTACTTGTACATGAAAGAAATATTTAATTTTTAACCTACTTTTTCCTTATATTTAAGAGAATTATTTGTCTACAATTATTAACAAACAACAAATATAAAGAATTTTAATCACAAAGATTCTGATGATGACTGAAAAGTAGAAACCTCGTTCTTATTTTAGTGAAAAAAAAATTGTGGAAAATCAAGAATTTTTTCTTTTTATTCTATTATTATTCTAAATATTTTTATATTTTGATAAATATAATTGAGTTTTACTTATTTTCAATACAAAACCCGGGAGTTAGATAATGTATAGAATTCGTAAAATATGTCAAGATTTAAACATAATATATGGAATGTTTTCTATCATACCTACTGATTCTGACATTTCGAGATTTTGATGGATGTTCCCGAATTTGGTCTATTCATAAAGTTTTCTCAATTTTCAGAATGTTGTTTGTTAGTAAAAGGTCTGAAGAACTGTTGACACATTTAAAATGAATTTGATTGAACGGATTTTTATAAAACTTTACATTTAAGCTCCTGATATCAATGGAAATACTGTTTCATCAACGTTTAGAAAAAAAATCTGTTAACCGAAAGAAAAATTAAAAAGTATTAAATATTTTATGTAGCATATCTTTATGTTGTAATTTTTTTATAAGTAATATAGTAACAGTCATAAATTTGACGATAAAATTTACGATTAGTTGTTGCGTAGCTGCAGACATACGAGTGTTAAAAAGAAACAAGGTAATTTTTAGGTTTTAAAAATCATTTTTCTATCACTATGGAAAGTGACACTTTTCTCACATTAAATAAAGCTTCAAAGTTGGACACTTGAAAGGTTACCTGGCCCATATTGATCTTTATGTCAAATAGCTTATTTTTGTTCTGTAACCTTTAGCAGTGTGGTCGTAGAAAAAGTATAGTGTACCACTCGTGCAGAATCATCTATTTCTAACCTTGTGACTTTCTGCACAGGTTGCATAGTATAGGAACTATTTTAACCCGAGTTGTTACTTCGCATTTTACCAATTAAACTCATAGCTCGAATTTTGTTTGCTTTATTATTTCACCTATCGTGGTTTTAAATCAATTTTTTCCCACTGTCTTTTTTCTTTAAATGAAACATTCTGATCGGTATATAATGTTTGCTGAAAATTCTACAATTATCTATGATACAATAATAAGTATGACATATAGTCATACAATAATAGAAAAATAATATACTAAATTATGTTCAAAAAAAAGTAAGATAAGAAGTAGAAAAAGCATATACTACAGGATAACTGTAGAACAAGTAATTAATTAAGAAGTAAGTGAAAGATATAGAACAAAAATATATGACAATAAATAGGTCAGAATTTTTTTATTAGGACATATTCATGAGCAAAACATAGAGTAAATATAAATAGAAATTATACCTTATTCCAGAATAAATAAATCCAGTAATTTACATGAATCAGGAACAAATGTTAAAACCAATAAATAGATCAAGATTGAGAGACAAATAACTAAAATAAAACAGAAATTATTTGTGATAGGTGCTACATAGTCAAAACAATTGCTAAATATATAATTTTAGAAAAAAAAAACAGTGGCGCCTGCGTTCAACAAACAAAAGTGTCATGTATCCTAGCAACAGTATTTTTTTCGTTTTTTCCTAGTGTTCACTTGTTTATTAGAATCAATTTCCGTGCGTGTAAATCACGTTCGTTGTGGCGGCTGTTAATGAATGTTTTCACGTACGCGTGCTCACAGCATGGCATGCGCATGCGCAGTGATATATTGCCCGCGCTCGACTTGAACCGCTGGTGGTAGCCCACGTTTGACTATTAATTAAAATGATTCAGGAAAATGGCTGATAAAATGCACAATAAATAAGCTGAATTGCCTACAAATTTTTTTAATGCCGTTGGAAAATTATTGTCGTGATCTTGGGTATGGGTGGTGATTTAGTTTTAAGGGCGCATTCTTCAAATTGTTACGCAAAAATAAAAAAGATAGTAAATAAGAATATATATCACTATTACCACTTTCTTATTGTTGTATAACTTGAGGTAAATTTTAAAAGATGGCGAGATACAATATTTAGGTATTTGGTATTTATATTTACAGCAAAATGCATCGGTATAGATAATTGAATTATGCGTATTGATTGAAAATAATAGTTGTATTATTTTTACTCAAAATTTCATTTCACATCAATTGACTATATTGACTGTTTTTCATTACTGAGTGATGAAAAGTGAATTTCTTAACTTGAAAAGTGTGCCATTTTCAATCATTAGTCAATTTTAAGACTGACAGTTTATATGACAAAAGTCAAAATTAGAAGAAAAAAATTAAAATTAATAGAATTGTACCAAAATTAGAAAAATTCTTATAAGAAACACGTTAGAAAATGCAATTTTGTGCAAATTGTGTGATTTTGTGTTACACAAAATGAGACATTTTCTAACTGATTACATATATATCTGTTCCCTCACTAGAGAGGAAAATGTACCTACAGTATAACAGGAATATTATAATAGAATGAAATATTGGAAAAATTAATTTTTATATTAAAAATTCCTATTTAATAATATTCTTTTAATAAAATAATGGCAATTATGTTTTGTTTTTCACATTATTTCACAATTTGACAACTTGAACTTGAATTGGCGTATTAACAATTGTACTACTAACCGTCAAAGTTTTCATAACCTAATTTTCTAGCTTATGAAGTGCTGCGCCTTTTCGTCCAAATAATTCAATTTTTTAAACAATTAAATAATACTGTGTCTAACTTGAAAGGAAAGTTTTTTTTTCCACTCTCACTCGAATGCCCCACTCGCTATGCTCGTGAGTCTAAATCGAGCACGGGTGGTAAGTAGATACACTTTCCTGTTTCCTCTCTATTTGACAAATAACTTATTTTGGATATATTTCAGAAATGGGTATAGATAAATATCAACTACTTTAATATTAGATTTTACGGAAAAGTTGTAAGTAATAAAGAAGGAAAATTAAAATATTACAGTTCATTGTTTGAATTTGAAAGTGTTTCAAGTGTTTCTAGAGTAACGTATGAATATTTGTGGGCGAAACCCTATCTCATTGGGGGTAAAAAATAATTTTCTGTGAAAAATTCCTTGCGGTTTCATAAAAACTTAACGATTTTTTCTAACCTTCATTCCCAAGGTTCTCAGGAGGCCGTACACAGCCTTCGCCCTTACCTGGGATTTTTTCACCTATTTTATTGTCATTTAAATTTTTTATACCTGCAGTTTACTCCACATACATTATTAAACAGTTTTTTATGACGCGTACTTTCTTTGAACTGTAAAAATTTCAATATTTTAAGAACAAAAAGAGGGGCAAATATAATTTTAATTTCATCTCACGGCGGTTTATATTTTCCTGCATTCATAATTAGGTTAGGAGTTAGGAGATTAGGAGTTTTTATGATGGGGCTTAGTTTATTTTTCTATACCTTGTTATCTTTTTTATGAGACTTTAAAGTGGGAATTAAATTTATTAATGTTCTTCTTAATTAGCGCAGGATTGTGGTTTAAGTTCCGCATAGACAATAAATGCTTTTTTCCATTTTTTCATTTTCATTGAATATGAATCCCAAAAGTCAATAATAGGGATGTACGATATTTCAAAACATTGATATCAAAATCTTGATTTACGCATAATGTTCTGGTAACTAAGTTTTTGATTATTAATGTTAAAAAGTATATTACAATACCCAAAGGGCATATGTGTTGCTAACTGTGCTTTTCACAACTCTTGTTAATTTTAAATATCAAATAAATGTTGCAGTGACCATTTCTGTACAATACAATTTTCTATTGTCTCCATATGGTTGACATTTTATGACATTAGGAACTTCTTGAACAAACTACGATAAGGACAGAATCACCTGCGAGAGGCTCTCTCTCACACAGTATAAATAATGATCATTAAGTTAATTCTGAATTGAAGTTAATGTTCATTAAAAAAATATCCGGACACACGGACATTACTTGAAATTTCTTGTACATGCGCAAATGCAATGTACCCTTGACAAAAAAGAAGTTAGAGAGTCATTAAAAACATCGCAGTAGTTTCTAGATTTAGAGTATTATCCATGCCACTATACTTCAATGTCAATCGTTAACCTAAATAATAATAATTTAACTAGATATCAACATTAACTTCAACATGAACAACCTTAACTGTCATTCGACTTGCGATGACAACCAAACGGTTACGATTATAGGTTTCTAAAGTACATAGGCATTTCCCATTTTATGAAGTTTCAAATGATCAAATTATCATTACCTAAATGATTAAGTTATTAAGTATTAACTGTTAATGATAATTAATTTTATGGTGTGACCCGGATAATATTATATGTCAGTAGGTGTAAAATATATTTATTTTAAAATTTACATATCCAAAAATATAATAAAAACTTGGTGATCCCTATTGCATTTGTAGACTAGTAGACTATTTCGTAAACTTTATAAAAATTTCTGGTCTTATTAAAAATGCTATTAAAATATAACATATTGTACACATATTCATAATTTACCTTATGGCATAAACATATTCATAATGTCCTTGGTATATACATGTACATATATACATATATAATATGTAACTAATTTCAAGTTCATTTTAAATTCTGTAGTGGTGTATTTTCAATTTGGGTGATATTAATTATTGTTCTTCGTCCTATTTGTTTTTTTTTTCAGGTCGGGGTAGTTTTTCAATTAAGAAACTTTAGCAAAGTGGTTGGGAGTAAAAACAATTCATTCATCAACATTTAAATTTCATTAGAAGGCCGTCATATATCATTGGACTACTGGGTAATAGAAACAGAAAAAGCGTTTGATTCATTTTATATAATGATGCAGATACAAAAAACTAACGATGGTAGAAGTGATTTAGAACAAACAACTTTGAGTTGGATTATTAATTAACAAGAAATGAATCTACAAATGAAGAATTTCAATTTCCGATGGGTGTTCCTGAGTTGATCCGCTTTTACCGTTTTAAAACGAAAAGTCACGGTTTTCATACTTTTTCTATTACCGGGAGACTTAAGTACCAACCCCTAATTTGAAATTTCATGGACCAGTGTGAAAAATCAGAGCATGTAATATCAAGTTTCCAAGCGGGGACTTTCTCTGCTACTCTTTCATCTTTTTACCAATTTAGCGCAAACGGCCGGTTACCGTTACTTTAAATAATGAACCCCGGGAACAGAAGCTTAATTGAAATTTGACAGCTATACGAAATTTAATACTTTTTACCGGCCTCGGAAAACATTGTCAACCGAAAACGGAATCTGTTGGATAATGGTAAACAATTTAGGGTCACTATTTAATAGGGTCACGATTTTTAAAAGAAAATATTAAATAATAAAATATTTCATTGGTTTATTTATGTTAAAATTACGACAATGTAATACATTGAATCTAATACTTCGTATGTATTGAAATAAAAAAAAATACAAGGGAATAAAATAATATATAAATCAATGAGCATGTTATGTGTGTTATTACCCTTTACTATATTTTTTCTACGGTTATGAAGTTGGTAGTTTTATTTATAAAACCTTTGTAATATTTTTTAAAGAATTAGCTACCCTGATACCAAATTTACAAACATAATTTAATTGTCTCTTCTCGTTTAGGAGATATTTGCTGTTAAAATTGCACCTCAAAAAAGTGTGGTTTTTTTTTTAGTAGGTATATTTCAATAATGAAAAAAGATACAATCTAAACTACTTTACCGTTCGATTTTACGGTAAAAATTATATAAAGAATTGATTTGCCCTCATATACGTTCTTTGAAACGATTAGGTGAAAAATAAGAAAAATGAAAGAAATTTCAAGTTTTCGCCTCGAAACTTTTTGTCTCACAAATTTATTCTTTTTTTGACTGAAGTAGATGTCAATGCTCTGATTCAAAATTTTCAATTCCATTATTACTTCCCGTAATCGAGATATATGAATTCAAAGTTGTACCAAAAAAATCAGGTTTTTTAGGTATACCTTTTAAATTGTTAGGTTTACGACTTCGACGGGCAAAATTACACAAGTGTACCAATTTTCAGATTTTTATCTCAACCGATAGAATTTCTACAAGGAATATACTCGAAATGGCGAAAAATCTAAAAAAATCTAAGGTATACATCTTGCATTTTTTCAGATATTGAAAATTTGAAATCAGCGCATTGATATTTACTTAAGTCTAGAAAATAAAAAGTTTTGGAGAAAGAAATTTCCTCGACGAAATTTTGAAATTTAGGTTTTTTAGTTTTTCTCATTTTTCACCTAATCGTTCCAAAGAACGAATAAGCGGAGAAAACATTTCTTTACAAAAGATATATTTTCTTCTCTTTAAAAGTGAGTTTATAAAATTAATAATTGTTATATGATAGCGACTTTACTGGCAACAAATTTTAAATGTTTTTATCTACAACTATTGAAATATGGGTACATTATACGTGTGATACTACATATAATATACTACTCATATTACACAAGTGTAATATGAAATGTCATGATACACGCTACAATTTTCTGTAATAAATAGGGCATATAATTTAACACATAATATTTTATTAAACTGTTAATTTATTAATAACATATTTTTTATTATAAATATCAATATATATGCTTATAAAAGTATAATAAATACAATTTGAAAAGTTATTTTGACATTTACGTGCTACTGTGGCGCCATCTGTTAAGATATATATGAACTACTCAAACCTAACTGAATATTTAACAAATAATATCAGATTTTTTATATGCCTGATAGTTGTAGATAAAGTATAGTATTTGACTCGCATAATATGGCTACATTACACGCGGATGATTAAAAATACTCGCTACCGCTCGTATTTTTAATTACATCCTCGTGTAATATAGCCTACATATTATGCTTGTTAAATAATATACTATTACAATTTAGTTAGATAAATGTTTAATATTCGAAGCATACATTTTTCCTTAAAAAAAGAAGTACGAAATACGAAACAAAAAAAAAATCTAAAAAGAGGCGTCATTTTATAAGTTATAATCATTATTATACTTAAGAATATATATAACCTGATATGAGGGATTTAAAAGTCAAAGAAATTGAATAAACTATTCTATTAATATGAACAGGATAAAATTTAAAAGAAAGATGTCAAATTATATTTCTTCTTTGAAAATCTATAATAAGTTTTTAAGATTTAATAACAAAATATTTCTTTCATAGTTTGTAGGAAAATTATCTACGAGTATATCATTGTTACATTAATCTTTAATTTCCTCAAATAAAATGAGCAGGAATCGAACTTGGAACATCAGATCCTTACTCTTACTATGCATTTGCCCTTAAAGTACAAATGAGACACCTTTGAATCACTTTCTAATGACGGAGTATTTTTTGTAACATTAGCTGGGAAAAAGGAATAGCATAAGAATTTCTGGATAATTGAAATGATAGTCATTAGGAGTTTGGGTCACATTTTAGTGGGTCATTTCACTTTCTGTGCGTCATTTTTTCTACTTTTATAATTTGAGGGTGAGCCACGCCCACTTCTAGCCAATAATGAATCAGGTTAAGTCTCGTTGCTACAATCTGCAAAGATAAACGGCAAAGAGAATAAAACCGTAAATGATGAATTAAGTTCATTTGCTTCATAGATGATGCGGAGTAATGAAGAAGAAGCGCTTTACTTTTACTCTTATTCCTTGCAGCTATTTTCTAATCTAGAATTAAAATCACATTTGCCTGGGAAGATTTCCTTTATTTACACTTTAGGGTGTAAACAAATTTAAGCAAATGAGCTTATATATTTTTTTTATAAGTATTTTTTTACAGTAGATTGTTGAGATATTTTTGTAGATTTCTCACAATTTTTAAAACATTTCACTTTTTTTAAAACTAATTCTCTACAATTAGTAGATTCCAAATCTTTCGAATGCACAGGAATTTTAGGTTAATTTGTTGATGCCGATAGCAGTTTTAGTTTAATTGAGGTAAGTCTGGTTCTATTTTACTTCCATTGTAAAAACTTTACTTCAACTGTTGCCTTAGATAATATAATTGTAGTATTAGTATAACTACTTGCCTATATTGTACGTATTAAATTTTTACGCTTTCCTCTATTATTTCTAATTACATATTTTCAGTTTAAAAAATTTGTAAAGAGTAAATTTAGTATGAGTAAAAGGTTGTAAAATTGTTGTCAAATTAAAATATTTCTTCATATAATTATTCTACTGTATCCGAATAATTCGGAACACACTAAAAACTCCATGTCCCAATAAAATCAAGAAAATTTGTTTAGTAATAAATTCTCTCTCACTTTTCATCTGCCTTGGAATAATGGGGTACTATTATTTATATAAAGTATACAAGTATCTCATTGAATTAAAGTATACAAAGATCTCTTTTATTTTGTTTCCCAGGGCAACGAGGCATGAAATTTAAGAAATTTAAAGGTACGTCACTTATCACACGTACCTACGCATTTGCCTTACAAGTAGCTACATTAAAAGCCGATAGGTCGTATCAAAATAATTAGTAATATCTATGTAAATACTTATTCAAATTTAAGTGCGCAAGATATCTCCTAAGTAATATGTTAATGTGTCAAACCCTCTAGTAGCATATAATCTTAGATCTCTTCAAAGAATGCTACTTACGATAATAACTATCGTTCGGTGCGATTCGGTATTTGATTTTATCAGAAGTTATTATTTATTATCCGTTAGGGGTTATGTTTATTTATTAGTTCATTATAATTTCCTTGAAGGAATTAATCACAGCGAGAAAAAATCCTACCCCTAAGCAAGGCAGGGAGGGGAAAAGGGAATGCTTTAATTGAATTGTCCGGGCCGAAGGACCACCAACATCTTGATTCGCTATTTATTCGTTAATCAAGGAGCATTGTTTATGTCCAATCACAGTTGTTTTATGTAAAACGATCAGAATGAATCTCATTCTGATTTGAATTGCAAGGGCTGGGGCCTGACGTTGAAATGGGAACGAGAGAAGTGCATAAATCTGTTCCCAAGAGGAATTTATTCAAAACCATTCGCTATAATTTAGTAAAAGTATTTGCCTGTGTTACAGGGAGATGGAGACAGTTTGGTGGTTGCTTCCTTCTACGGAAAACCAAATTGTCTCTTGTTTGTTACTGATTTCTCTACTTCATATTCTTTTGTTTCAACGAATTTATGGAACAATTACCGATCTTGCAGTGGTGGCTGATTGGTTTGCATGTTCTGCTTATACTGAGCGGACTGTTTAGATCATATAATTGTACATAAGAAAGTCCAAATTTCGGTAAATAGAACAAAACATATTTCCCTCTTTGTTATATTAGGTGTAAGTATTGAATGCACTTGTGTTACTTGCTTACATTACCAACTCAAAAATAAATTTATTTTGTAATAGAATTACATTAACACATAAGATATTATTTTACGCTTTATTGGTGTTAAGGAACAATTCTGACTGATAATTTTAGATATAATAAAAATAATTAGTTTTCAATTTTTGAGCCGAATTTATAGGAGAGTTTTATTACAAATGTTGGTAACACTGCATAGCAAACAATTTTTTGAATCTTATCGTTGTATATGTAGTTTGATATTATATTCTAAAATTGTATTCATATTGATGTACAAAAAAATAATAGTATATTATTCAATGAGATATAATATGTACTATTACTTATGAGAATGAAGGTTGCCAATACAAGCAAAAGCGAGTATTGTAAATCATTCGAATGAGTAATACCCATTACATACACTTTATTGACAACTATAGTATAAAAAATATATGTTTATTGTAACCAAATATGTCAACACACTTTTACGGATTAATAACAATAGCTCGCATCACTGTTTCTCAGCATACTTTACGCAAGGCAATTATATCTAAATTTATTTAGCTACTGTTTAAGCTTAAAAAGAATAGGACAGTACGAACAATGACAAAACTAGTATAATTAGCTTTATATGTAGAGAAACTTACATAGAAGTAATTTGGCTTTTACTCTTTTGCCTGGTAATATTTAAATTTGACATAACGATTGAATAATATTATTCCATCGAACTGTTAATATTATTCATATAGCAACAGTAACGAAGGATCCTTAGATCTTACAGTAATTTAAAAAAATATATATTTTCGATAATATTGTAAAATGTAGAATAACATAATCATGACAAAAATACAAAATAATGCTTGCATGCATTTTAAAATTCTATGAAATGTAAAACTATTTGCATTTATCTGGTTTCTGTATTTGTTGAGAACAATCTAGAAGGTCTTTTGTCTCGACGTTTTTTACTTGTAATTATAAATTTATTATTCTCAGTAGACATGCAAATCAGAGTTAAATATATGAGTTTCCAATTCCAAGTATCGGATTATCTTGACGCCGGCTACATACGAAACTAATTCTTTGTCATGGTTCACACGTCGCTTTTTACTTTTTTGACAAAAACACCTTTTCGATCATGTCCGGTGCATACAGATCAATGATTTAAATTTAAGTACTGAAGCCGACATTGGCGATTCATTCTTTTGTCGCAGATATTCCGACACTGTCTGCAATCCTAATGTTGGTGATAAACATATCATCTTCAAGGGAGATTTTATATATGAAGGGCATTCTCAAATAATACCTGCGCAACATAATTAAATTAATTTTACATATGTTTGATTGTCGAAGACAAAATAGGAAAAGGAATACCAAAAGAGATACAAAACGGAGTATTAACACAAAGATCTACTGACATACTTCATAGTTCATTTATTTCACCATTTTACAAAAAATATATTTATGGCAAGTCAAAATTACAAAATCAAATTAAAATCAATAAATATTGTTCGATAAACATTACCCGTTTCAACAAATCTGTTCAAATAGTCTTCACAAGAATAGAAACAATGTTCCAAAATATAGTTTTTATTTTGGTTTTAAATAATTATATTACAAATTTTTAAATGAGGCTGATAAAACATTTATCTATACATTTACTTTTGAAGCGTTTTTTTTTGTGTATATTGTTAAATGATGTGCTTTGTCACTGTTTAGTTTTAACTTATAGTCCTCAAACCAGGCTTCTGTTTTTAATAAATTTTAATTCGTGATTTGCATAAGGCATCTGCAAAAAGTATCAAATGAACTAATAAGGTATAAGAGGGAAAAACATTCGCATAAATAATGAAAAGTAAAGGACCTAGAATAGATCCTTGTGGAATGTCGTGCTTAATTAACTTAAAATCAGACATTTTGTCTCTACACTATATAAGAAAAGAAAATGAACTGGTACAAAAATCTTACAAGAAACTAGAATATCAGATAAAATACTAAAAAGCTAAAAAGAGTAGACATTAATTTGAGATAACTGAATAGAAAAACTAATAAAGATAAGAAATTCGTTTTTAATATTCTTCTTCGGTCCCATCTTTACTCTTTACCCCACTACTGCACAGATTACTGAATCAAGTCTTTGCACTATATTTCTGTTACAATTATACGAAAGAATGTCTAAAAATAAAAAATAAATATAGGCATAATAAAATATTATTATATTTTTTTAGTGAGTATGTTGCATAAAACACTATTTATCTCATTAGGTTTGAAGTCAGTATGAAAGAAGTGTTGAGTAGAAAAGGAGAAAGAATGAAGTCTGAAGATCCCTCGTATTAAAATAAAGATCCAAGGGCTCCGAAATGCTAACCAGAGCGTGTAACTCGCAGTTTAGTTGTAATTGATTTTTTAATGAGCGAGGAATGAACCGCGCTCGGCCAATCCATAAACCAAGTGCGTTTGTTGTGAAACACAGAGGTGGCTCTAGTAAATTCACCGCCGGATAACTTAAACTTATAATTAATGTGAAAGTAACCACTAAACGAGAAAATTAAATTTTTGCTCTTAATGTCGGTGTGCTTATGTCTGCACCTGCTTATTTGGTTTTTGCATATTGAATATTTTTAAGTAGCGATTTAAAGTATTAATAAGGGTTTTATCGATATTTCTGCATAAATTAATTATGGTTAATGCAGTTTTTAAGAAAGTATTTTGCACGCGAATCTACTTACCGTTACTTCGCAGAAATATTTTTATATTTCAATTTACTACCTCATTACTGTATAAATTAAAAATGCTGATTTTAATGGTTTCATTCCAACTCACATCTGTATTTTCTTTAAAACTTCTTCATACATTTTAAAAATAGTACAAGAATCTTCCCAAATTCATAACAAATTCTTACGAAATGATCATAATCTGTAGCTTACCAACCCTTGTAGGAAATATGTAGCATTCTATACTTGTTGCATTTTTTACTATTGTATGATATAAAGTAAAATTTAATAAAGCTGGTGTGAAGAGTGCACAAGAGCCACTTTTATGTGGAAATTATTTTTTATGTATAATTTCGATATTAGCAACATGCAGTTGTTTTTCTTTTACTTTTCTTTAAACCAATGAAATGTTTTATTGTTTGCAACGTATCTACGTTTTAACCAATTCAGTTATTATCATATTGAGAATAAAGCTCTTTGAGTCTAGAGATTATTGTCGAGAATAACGCCTGTAGCTTTTGTTTTTGCTGAAACGTGTTATGAACCCACAAGTAAAATACCCAAAAAGGCCCTACCGTTTCTATTAAAAACATAACTAATTAAATATAACTTTTATATTATCTTTATATCGATAAAAATTATTTATGTCTTTATATGAGTAGTTCTTATTTTTATGAAAACCATTTTAATAATACTTTGCAAGAAGTCGGAGCAAATATAAAACCTTTGAAATATTGACTGAATTCCAGAAATTATTGCTTTATCCTATAAATCGACCAGTTAAGAAAATCCTCTAATCATAACTCCACAGTTCCATAAATTAGCTTAACAAGTTTTTCAAAAAACTGTCAATTTATTCTAACTCTCTTATTACAGTGTTACTGATTATTCTATCCATTAGAATATGACACAAGACCATAGGTTCAATTTTTAAATGATTTCATATTTAATTTGAAACATCGATGAAGCTCTTTTCGGCACATACTGTGTAAGACTTTCGAACCTCCGCTTCTGTGGCTCGTGCTAAGAACCCTGAAATTAAACACACGACCGTGGCAGCAGATGCTGATTGTTAAATTATGAATGGTAATTTGGGATCCGCAGTTCCATCCAACCGGCTCAACTTATTACTATTGTACCATCTCCATATTGCTTAATAGTAATGTCTTCATAAACGAATGATATACAGTATAGATCGTCTTCATTGTAACTTACTGTTATTGCCTTACCGAATTTATATGGGAGCCAACAGAAGCTCAGTGGTTGCGGCGATCAATTAAGAGTTGTTGGTTTCAATATATTTTTTTAATACTTGACTCCCTTGTATATTAAAGTACAACGTGACATATAAGGGTTGAATTATAAGTATCTAAACAATTATTAGTCAAAAAATACTGCTGTAACAAAGAGATACATAAAAAATCTGGTGTGTCCAACACAATACCTCCCGCCACTGTAGTAATATATTCTATATAAGTATAATAATTATGTTGTTGAGTTAACGTGAAGGAAATTATCAGATAAGAAATGTAACTTGTCCTATTATTATCTATATAAGTTTTTCAATACATTTAATTTGTAGTTTTAAAATTAGTTTGTTATTGCAGTTCGGAATATTTTTAATTCATTTCATACCTAAAATTTCCTTCATAAATTTTGTATGACCAATATGACAGCTATTTTTGACATTACTAAAACCAGAACTGAACTTACTTTGATTCAAGCATGTAAATACATTCCTAATATATTTCTTCCATCTTTTTAAATTTTACAATAAAATTTCTTCATTTTTTACTTATTTTATCTTTTACACTTACTTACATCAAATTTGACATCATATGTCAAATTTTGTGAACATATGAATAACTCATCTGTTTTATCGAAATTCCTCAGCCTAAACGATATGTAAAATTATTATAATTTATATTTTTTTTTCTATCTAGCTGGAAGTCATATATAAACGTAATTATGCAGATCGGTAGAAAATTAAAAAATCTTTGTATTTATAATAACGAAATTTGCAAAAATATGGTATTTACAGGTATTTTTTAGGAAAAACGGTTTAAGCTTCAAGTAAAGTACTACTTCCGGTTAACCAATTGTAGTCAAAATCTAATCAGTTCATCATATTAGAATAGAACTCTTAAATACGAAATATTATATTTTTTACTTGTATCGTATTGGAGTTATCGTGGACGAAAAATCGTCACAGACACACGCACACACACACGCACACACGCACACACGGACATACAGACATCACGGTAAAAATAGTAAAATCTTATTCTAGAGACCCTAATTCGTGCTCATATGTTGAAAACTCACACTCGAGAAATTTGACCAAAAACAATACCTCCCTTATCTATATATTGATAGGCGGGAGGTAAAAAGATTGGCCACTAACACGAATTATACCTCTTATTATAATTCATAAAAACAATTAACTATATTATTTAGTTCCAAAGATAACTCCACTATTTTGATAGATTTAGCAATATTTGTACATAATTATAAATGATATGGAGGAAGATTTATGGTGATATTTGACAACCTAGAAGTAAAATACTTTAATTACACGTATGCGAAAAGCATTCATTGATGTATGGTTGTAATTAATTTTTTTATAGCTACTAACCTAGGATACATAGGATAGTTAAGAGTTTAATTTATAATGTAGTAATTATTTTTCTTTGCAACCTCTATGGAAAGCAACACTTTTATCCCACTATATAAAGCTTGAAAGTTGCATATTTCCCACAAACGTGGATTAAAGTGTGAGAAATCATTTATCACAGTATTTGTCATTAATACGCATGCTCTATGTGAGAAATATCATTTCTCTTACACTTTTTGAGGTTACCTGCGCCATATTGTTTTTTATGTTAAGTAGCTTTCGTTCTTTTTTTGTTTTGTAACGTTTAGCATTGTAGTCGTAGATAAAGTATAATATGCCACTCGTGCGGAATCACCTATTTCCCACCTTGTGTGATTCTAACACTGGATTTCGTCTCGTGCCTAAACTTTCACACCTCCAGGAAAATAGTCGACTTTCTTCAATTGTTGCACAATATACTAGTTTCTAATTTTTAACATTCATCTCGATTTTCCTCTGGATATTGTAATTTTGAATTGAAATAAATAAATACGTATATTTAATTACATCATACATTTTTACTTTCAGAAAGTTTTCGGTAACAGCAACTTTAAAATGTAGGCTATTCAACATTTGTGTATTAAATAACTTTGATTTCTACGAATGACAAATTATTTAATAACCTCTAAAAATAAGAGTGTGTTCCATACTTAACCTTTCTCGTCACGTATACGATATTAATAAAATGTCAGCCAACTAATATTAATAAACGATTCGTGATGATTGGTTTCACTTAATTTATAATTTTTAATTAATTTCAGGTTATCCATGTCACATTACCTATCGGTTCATTAGCTCTTTGGTTAATTGTCCCACAGTTCTAAATAAGACTATAAATCTTCTTATTAATATCAGAAATTAATTAATAGACGTAAACAAATTTTTATGATAATGTCAGCAATTAAACCAAATCGAAGTAATTAAATTATTTCGTGTGCGTTTCACACTGCATGGGAAGACGAGGTATTAATTAATTCAATATTTTTAATTACCGAAGAACATTAACGAAATATTGAAATGAGATAAAAAGAACAAGTATTTCTTCAAGGAATTAATCTTCATTTAGTAAAACAATGAAGGGACAAAGAGTTTCACTTTTTAAAGGGAATAAAAAACAAGAATCGAAAACGAAAACAAAACCAGTACGATATAATTTATAAGTTCTTTGTTTTTGATTACTCTAGAACAGTTTTTATTATTCTTCGGAAATGATATTATTTTTACATTTTTGTGTTTTTTTTCAGTTTTATTTTATTGTTTTTTTATTTTTTTGGTATATTTGGATATTTAGGGGTTTTAGATTATTTGTGTTTTAAATGTTATTATTCAAAAATATGGTTAATAGTATAAATTTGTATAGAATATTTTATTTCTTTTCCACCATAGTAGCTGTAGAAAAATATATAGATATATGTTACAAATGAATTAAAACATTTCGATAAAAAAATTAAAAAGATTAGGGGCCCTATATTAATAATTTCCCACTAAATTTATTAGATAATTCCTCAGAAATAAGGTGATTGGAAAGAACCAAACTTCTAGATTTGGCAAATTATGAAGTAAAAACAATATAAAACTTAAAGAACTCGTTATTTTAATTGACAACATTTGCTTATTGGTTCTTTTTCTATTTACTTACTTACTTAAATAAAGGTTTATATAATTTTAAGATTAAGGTGTAATTTTAGTTATTTTAATCATAATTTAGTTTTAGACTCCATATATCATTTATTATCTGATCAGAATGGTTTCATTTGACCAAGGTAATCAGTGTTTCAGTGATAAAAAAACTTTATTTTATATTATGTTTAAAATTTTGCCATTCGTGAAATGATCAAGCAAATATAATTCGAGGTATCAATTAAATTAGTAAAATTTACTCATAATTTCTGCGAAGTAACGATCAAAATGATTCTTAATTTATTCCAGTTTCGCTGTTTTGTGAAAACCAAACACTCAAAATACATTTCTTCTTCAAAATCAGAACCAATCAGAAATTTTATCACTTCAAAAGTATATTAGAAAAACTTATACAGCCTTTTTCTATTCTATATCTACCAATTGTCAATTGTGCTGTGGCACAAAATTCCTAGATAAAACAGGTAACAACGTATGAAGTAGCGATGAAGCAAGTTCTATTTTCTATTTCTACTAGACAGTTTAGGATATGATTATAGTAGCTTATAATGATCAGAATCAATCGTACACAGTGGTATTTTATTTGACGAGTCGCGTTAACCGAATGAGCCACACTACCCAAATTTCTATTCCTTATTTGTTATAATTTATTCGCTGTCTTACTTTGATACAACTAAATTTACTAATTGGCATAGAGTGATAAATGCAGGTTTACAATCCTACCTTGCCAATTGTGTCCGAATGGCTCTATTTCCTAACATACAAATTGGTACGGGTTGGTGGTCCAGGTCGCCCACCCTCATTTGAATATCAGCACCGTGTGAAAGCCTCTACCGCCGAAATTAGCTGACAAGAACAGGAGAGTTGCACAATCGGGCATCGTTGTCACGCACGCGTATTTATATCGCGTGGCCCAGCGATTGTCGATGCCGCGATATCATTAATTGAAAGTCGAGGCGATCTTTAAATATCTCAGCTCCAATGAACAGACGTGTGTCGCTCACAGAACCTCGATGTCGTTGTTCTCGGCTGTCTGCTTCGCCCAATGAAAATGTTTACAGAGCTGATCCCTATCGACCGATTGATCGATGTGCAATATTTAAATGAATTAACGTGCTTTTCTTTTTACTTAATTGAATTCGGATGGAATTTCGATACAGTATATTCGGCTTGACAGTATAGTTCATGGGATTAAGCGAAATGTTGATTGGACAACTCAAGTTTGAATGCACTCTACTTAATATGCATTGCAAAATAAAGAGCACATCTTCACAGCTTGTTACCATCTACTGGATTTGGTAATGGTGATAATTTTTACCGTACTTTAATTCCAAAGCAGTCTTATCTGATATTCTTAACTACATACGTAGGTATATATGTTGTTCCTGTGGTAATATCACTGGATATTGGTAATAGTAGTAAATTTTACCATATCTAAATAGGTTCTAGTATTTTATAAGACAAAGTTTCTTGTCTTGTTTTTTATTTCTTGTCTTGTTTCGAAAAACAAGACAAGAAATTTAAATATACATTGTCTTTCATTACTCTTGTATAATTTTTTTTTGTCTTGATTGTCATTTTCTTGCATATTTCTTGTCTTGCAGGTTACAACGTAGAGATTCCCCTATTCGTAAATGAACATATAATTAATCTTTGTGTCACATGTACATTTTTATTTTGTTTAGAAAATATCAATGTCAATTATCAAATATAACAATAAACAAAGAATATTACAGCTGCACTCCTTTAAGGATTTTTTAGTACAACAGCGACTTCTTTGTAACAGAGAAGCTTTTTCCCAAAGTTCCCTGCTTATTAGAAAGCATTAACTCTTGGTTATATAATTTCGAAGAATAATTATATTATTAAGCTAATAATTATTATCATTATTATTTTTGTATATATTTTTAGATAAATAAAATCTATATGTTAATGTTACACATTTAAAAAACAAACATCATTATTTTCCTAATCAGTGATATATATTTATAGATATATTCTTATAATAAATATATACTCATATTTAAAATTAACAAAAAAAAATCTGATGTGTCCAACACATTACCTCCCGCCATTGTAGTGAAATATTCTATAATTTTTTTTTCGTACAAATTTGGGGTTATAAAATTAGTTTGTTATAATAATTCAGAAAATTTTTACCTGAATTCATACTTAAAATTTTACATTTATACTTAATATTACCAAAAGAAACACTTATTTTTGGCATAACAATTTTTAGTTTAATTCGACATATGTATATATACATTTGCTTGAACTTTAATTTATTTTTTCTTACTAATAACAAATTTTCAACAACAATATTGTATGTCATTTATTTTCTAGGGTATAACAGTTTTTATAATCTTATATAAGTATTTATTATAATATTAACAAAATTTCAAACATATATATTTTAATTTATATTATTCTAAGTTATGTCTATATTATCTATAACTACGTAATCATTTTGATTTCCATGTATATCACCTCGAAATTTGGGTTTTATTAAACAATATTCATTACTTTTTGGTATAACAGCTGAATAATGACTAGCATTAGTTCCAGGATCAGTGAGAAGTACTGCTATTGGTTTTTTCTCGGTTGTTACATGTTCTTCATTAAAGTTTTCCTCATCAATATTGTAAGAATATAATAAATGCATAATTTGTATCATGCCATTGCTGAAATAGTGTTCCAGTTCTGCAAACGAAATATTATAATATATATCATTAACTTTTACTGCTTGGTATAAATATATATCGCGTTTTGAAACTACAGAAATAGCCTTGATATGAGCGGCATGACCCCAAGAGTTTTCAGAAGCTGTTTCGTGTATTAAACTTTGCATACTGTCATATTCATATAGAAAATTCATACGATCTGAATGTTCAAAGTAATTAAAGTAGGTAAGAAATGCAAAACAACATGAGAGGCGAATACAAGGATACAACATTTCTGTTCCAAAAAGACAAAGAGAAAGAGATCTAAAAAGACATGAACCATCGCCTTTGGCACGCAAAACTACTGCCTTATCTTGTAGGGCTGAATAAATATTGTTATTTCGGTGTGCATCAATAGTTTGATTTTCTTTTTGCAGCATTTTCATTTAATTTTTCATTTTCTCGAAAATCAAGGTTTGCTCTTTTTTCTTTAATATAAATTTTAGCTCTTTCATTTTCTTTATTCTTATATTCTTCATCTTGTCTTTTTACTTGTTTAATAATTTTATTTTTCTCATTTTCTTTACTCTTATATAATTCATCTTGTCTCTTTTCTTGCATGCTAATTTTATGTCTTTCATTTTCTTTACTCTTATATAAGTCATCTTGCCTTTTTTCTTGCATAGTTATTTTATTTCTTTCGTTTTCTTTACTCTTATATAATTCATCTTGTCTCTTTTCTTGCATGCTAATTTTATGTCTTTCATTTTCTTTACTCTTATATAAGTCATCTTGCCTTTTTTCTTGCATAGTTATTTTATTTCTTTCATTTTCTTTACTCTTATATAATTCATCTTGTCTTTTTTCTTGCATACTTATTTTATTTCTTTCATTATCTTTACTCTTATATAATTCATCTTGTCTCTTTTCTTGCATGCTAATTTTATGTCTTTCATTTTCTTTACTCTTATATAAGTCATCTTGCCTTTTTTCTTGCATAGTTATTTTATTTCTTTTATTTTCTTTACTCTTATACACTAAATCTTGTCTTTTTTCTTGCTTATTTAATTTATCTTTTGCTTTTTCCATTTGCCTATACTCTTCATTTTCACGAATTTTACTCATTTTTTCTTTACTAGATTTAAATTCCCTAATATTTTTAGTTTTATTATATATTTTCTTCTTTTCTTCATTTTTCTTCTTAAAAGATTTCTTCCGTGTTTTCATATTTGGGTAATGCAACTAATGGGGATTTCTTATCCCTACGAAATGTATAGGATATTATTTTTATTATTTGTGTGCTGTACAGGCCGAAGTCTAGAAACTTTGACATAGAATATTAACATGGGAAAACAGCTAAAAATGATGGGGTGTATGTGGTATCAGAAAACCCTTCGAGCATAGTGCCGTTGTATCACTGCTAATTGCAACAAAAAATATAGTTGCAAATTTAGATGTAGTAGCAGTTCCACATACATAATTTCAGCAATATACGGCAAATCGTTTTTGATTCATGCGAGAAATTCTAAAAAACCCTTCAAGTGAAGTGTCACAGCCAATAGCAATAAATAAGGAAGGTTCACAACGACATGTTATAGCAATCCCATATACAAAATTTCAACATATTACGGGTAATCATTTTTGAATTATACGAAGTACATACATATGTTAAAGTTTCTAGTATTCTGGTATTCACTCTGTATACCCTTACCTAATACGTTGGTTTGGCAAGAGATAAAATCTTTTTAAATTTCGTCAAACTTGACAACTGTATATGTCAAATATGAATAATTCATTTGTTTTACAGAAATTATTCAGCCTGAACGATGTGTAAAATTAATATAATTTATAAATATATTTTTGTTTAACTGGAAGTTATATATAAAAAGTAACTATACAAACTGGTAGAAAATTAAAAAATCCTTTGTTTAATAATAACGTAATTTGCGAAAAAATGGTATTTAGAGGTACTTTTAAGGAAAAACGGTTTAAAGCTTCAAGTAAAGTACTATTTCCGGTTAACCAATTGTAGTCAAAATCTAATCAGTTCATCATATTTGAATATAAGTCTTAAATACCAAATATTATATTTTTTACATGTATCGTGTTGGAGTTATCGTGGACGAAAAATCGTCACAGACACACGCACACACACACGCACACACGCACACACGGACATACAGACATCACGGTAAAAATAGTAAAATCTTATTCTAGAGACCCTAATTCGTGCTCATATGTTGAAAACTCACACTCGAGAAATTTGACCAAAAACAATACCTCCCTTATCTATATATTGATAGGCGGGAGGTAAAAAGCAAGAGTACAAGAATTGAAGAAAATTTTGCTATTTTTGCAAGACAATTTCTTGCCTTGTCTTGCTCTGAAATTTGTAGCTCTTGTCTTGTTCTTATCTTGTATTTTTTGCAAGACTGATGACTTAAGTATATATGAATGCGCTTTTTTCAAATTTTCAAATAGAATTCAATTATCTATTACCGTTCTCGAGATATTTACGTTTAAAGTTAAAAAAAAACTATACAGTACAAAATTTTGAGGTTATAATTAGTAAGTTAATAATTATAATCAACTTTGCAGTATATATTTTTTATTGTAATAAATACTTCGAAGAGTCAATAAGATACCATAAATATATAAAACAAAATTAATTTAGCTCAAAGACAAAAAGAGTTAATAAGTATGATCTACAATAATGTAATCCAAACAAACTGTACTTAGTAATGGATACATTAATTTTTATATTTATATTTGTATATCTCTTTAATGTTCATGTTCCCAGTGTGGAAATAAAGTTATCTGTTACCATTTAAAAAAATAATTAAATTCTGTTCTGTTTTCCGACAACTGATTACCTCTTTCATCCATCCATCCTAATTAAAAGAATAAAATTCGACAAAGCAAATTTCATCTGTTCAGATTCTCTTCGATAGGTCTCGATACCGAACTGGTTCTCAGCGACACGTGTTTCACACACGTGGCTTCGTTCGTCGGTTTACGGAAAAATTTTAATATCAACCGATTTCGTAACACCGAACTCTGATAATTACTTTGACAAAGATTCTAATAGTTATTGGACGATCTGCCAGAATGTCGGAAATTCGGGTCTTTAACGATGTTCTGATATCGCGGAACTTCTTAAGAAGTAGCTAAGTTATGAAGATTGGAAAATTATTATTTAAATTTGCATTTTTGTGTAATATAAATTAAAATACTAATTTTCATATTATTAAAATACTTTTCAGTAGGCTTATTAGTGTATGAGTTACGGTTAAATTAAATTAGGTTATAAAAAACAAAATCAATTAGTCAAAAGCATTCTCTTCGACGTAAGAACTTTTTGGTAAAATCAGATTTCTACTCAAATCACATCAGAATTAATTATGTATGGGCAAGCACATATCAAAAACATATACAGACGTAACAGAAATAAGTACATTAAATTTAATATTGTATTTTTCGTATGCGTAAAATAACCACCTTTGTTTTCTTAATTATGACATAATAGAAATTTGAGTAATAAGTAAGGAAATCCAGATGTATATTTATTGCATGCGAAAATAACAAAACAAGAAGCAGTCGAGTTTTGTAAGTGCAAAAGTATTAAACACCTAGATTTCTTACATGTTTCATACAATATTTTTTCTGCTTCCGTTTGAATAAGTACAAAAGTTTATAAATTTGTAGTAAACAAGAAAGACAATGCCAAAGACTTTCATTTTTGAGGTTACTTAGTTAAAAGTTGCTATAAAAAATAACATTCTACAATATTAGCAATGTAAAAGAGTTTTTACTGGTGATAGTAGGAAATGACTGGCGAGCTATTGTACAATAGTTTACTTGTTATTCACTTGTAAATAAAATAAAAATTAAAATATAAAATTTGTATAACAGGGACAAAACAAAGTTTTCAATATTGAAACAGTGCAACCAATAAACAATAAAACTGACAGATATTTTTACAGATTAGTAGATTGTAAATGTTAGTTTTCCTAGCAGTAAACAGTTCAAGTAAATGACGGTTTACAAGTAAGTAACAAGTTAACAGATTAACGATACAACTAAAATTGTCATTCGATTTTTCAGAATTCTGAATTATGAGTCATGGTGTATCTAATAAATTTAGTGATTGTCTTTTAGTATTTCTAGAGAAGTACAAGTGATTATTTTACTTGTTCAAGGTAATAAAATTAAATAATTTTGCTACGATAACAAATTGAGTATTTGGTCCACTATATAGCATTTTAGTAATGGGAAGAAATATGGGTATTATTAACAAATAATATTTGTTTATACTACAAATATACCTCCTCTAAGTTTTATTTAATGTAACAACAAGAATTATTTTATTACGTAAAACAATATTCCAAAAAATTTACCTTATAAGACAAAAAGGGTTAGTTTTTATGAAATAAAAAATACAGCAAATAGATTTTATTAGTCAGTATCAATATTATTTTTTACTGTGCAAGTACTTGTTCTATGATTATTTTACTTGTGTTTATATACTTTGCACTTCTATTCATAGATATCATAGTCTACTCAGTGTATTGTTATCTATTTGAGAAAAATATTTTTGTGGTATTGATTACCAAAAAATTCCAATATAAAACATTTGAAATTTATTGATGACAGCAGATATTAGATGGTGGATAAATAATGGCTTGTGTTATTAGAATTTTATAAGCTGTTCTTGTTTATTATAATTTTGGTTGTTTTACATATTAGCATCAACACCTTTGCTTAACAAGCGTGGAGCAAAGGAGAATTAAAATAAGTCAAAGGATTCAGCAGCTTGTTCTTCGCGGGCGGATTCTGCTTAAGGCAGGCGGTTTGAAATCTTCTAATTTTATGCTTTAAACTGATTTATTATATTTTTAAGGATTTCACCGTAGGGAAGTACCGTACCGATGCGATAATTCCCCCGCTTCACGTTTTTAACTATGCGTAGATAGCACTGGCCTTCGGGCCCTTTTGCATAATCTACCCTTCGATGTAGGGCAAAGCAATCCGCGTAGGTGGTCTACGGAATTCCTGCCTAATAGATACCTCCACCCTCCAAATTAGGCGTGAGACGCATCATTTTCTAGGTGATAATTTGTTATCTTGCTTAAAATATTGTTTTTGATAACTAGGTTTAAATTTGAAATCTCTATTCACATCTTTGAAAAAAATACAAAAAAAAAAACTAATGTGAACATCATATTACCTGCTGCCACAGAAATAATGTATTCTGTAAATATGTTTTTTCACTATTATTCTAGACCCTCGCTATTATTATCATTTATTTGACGTGAGAAATTATTTTTCACTACCGCTTACTTGGTAACTATGGTCACCTAGGTCAGTAATAAATTATTATTAACCATGGTCGATAATGAAAACTGTCACTTTTTAATGAAACTTAAGTCTCCAAATCCAAATATTTTTTGAATCATTTACCTCATGTAATGTGTAAAGTATGGATACACAATTTAAATATGCTGTCCACATTAAATAAAAAATCAAATGAAATAAAATTAAAAATCAAAAGTGAGGTAGACAAACTTAAACGTCAAATATAAAAACAAAGACAGCATACTTTATTTTTGTTAATATTAAGAAAAAAATTAAAGTCCATGTTAAAATATTTGTTACTGTCAATATATTTTTTTTAATCGTCAATAAAAAATAGTAGAATGGTCTGCTAGATCGCATGATCTTACATATGTAGATTCTTTTTTACCTCCCGCCTATCAATATATAGATAAGGGAGGTATTGTTTTTGGTCAAATTTCTCGAGTGTGAGTTTTCAACATATGAGCACGAATTAGGGTCTCTAGAATAAGATTTTACTATTTTTACCGTGATGTCTGTATGTCCGTGTGTGCGTGTGTGCGTGTGTGTGTGCGTGTGTCTGTGACGATTTTTCGTCCACGATAACTCCAATACGATACAAGTAAAAAATATAATATTTCGTATTTAAGAGTTCTATTCTAATATGATGAACTGATTAGATTTTGACTACAATTGGTTAACCGGAAGTAGTACTTTACTTGAAGCTTAAACCGTTTTTCCTAAAAAATACCTGTAAATACCATATTTTTGCAAATTTCGTTATTATAAATACAAAGATTTTTTAATTTTCTACCGATCTGCATAATTACGTTTATATATGACTTCCAGCTAGATAGAAAAAAAAATATAAATTATAATAATTTTACATATCGTTTAGGCTGAGGAATTTCGATAAAACAGATGAGTTATTCATATGTTCACAAAATTTGACATATGATGTCAAATTTGATGTAAGTAAGTGTAAAAGATAAAATAAGTAAAAAATGAAGAAATTTTATTGTAAAATTTAAAAAGATGGAAGAAATATATTAGGAATGTATTTACATGCTTGAATCAAAGTAAGTTCAGTTCTGGTTTTAGTAATGTCAAAAATAGCTGTCATATTGGTCATACAAAATTTATGAAGGAAATTTTAGGTATGAAATGAATTAAAAATATTCCGAACTGCAATAACAAACTAATTTTAAAACTACAAATTAAATGTATTGAAAAACTTATATAGATAATAATAGGACAAGTTACATTTCTTATCTGATAATTTCCTTCACGTTAACTCAACAACATAATTATTATACTTATATAGAATATATTACTACAGTGGCGGGAGGTATTGTGTTGGACACACCAGATTTTTTATTATAGGGGGAGGGAAATTTACATCAATTAAAAGCTCAAATTCAAAATATTTCTCAGAATTCTCGAATTCGTGCTGATATTTTGAAAATTCACACTCGAGAGTTTTGACTAAGAACAATTCCTCTTCCCTCCCGGGGGTAAAAATAAAATCTGTATAATATATTAACACCCGCTATTAGAGTTATTTATTGCATAAAGATAAGTTTTTTTTTAATATTTTAACATTTGCAATATGTATGTTAGTATTGAAACAGAAAAATATCATAGTACGATATTAATAATTTTGATCTTGACATTTATTTAAGTAGCTATCATTAATCCAACCAAGTTGAATTATTTTTTAAAGCATGTTTTCCATGTTTATAAATAGATATAAATTATATTGCTCGTAATTTACATGTAGGAAATTAATGCGTTTAATATAGAGAAATTATCTTGAAATTTTAACTTGTTGATAATGCCGTCAAATGTTTGTACCGATTTATTTATCCAATTAAATACAAAACTCGTTTTTGTGTATCATAAATTACTTGTTTCTTTCATAATCCGCTTTGGAAATCTAGATGAGTATAGAGTTACAAAGTATAGGTTAGAATTAACGCACATTGTTGCTGTACAAAGATCGAGTTTCAGTTAAACGTTAAACGTTTGCAACTTCAAACATTGCGTACCAGTCACCGAAATGAAAACAATCCAAGTGAAACGAACATATGTTCAAGTTCCACTGACGTCATAATCTGCCCGCTCAACCCTGAAATAACAACCACCCCTTATGTAGCGCAATGTAGGTACGAGTACTTCGGGGCCAGCCGTTCCAAAACTTTTCCAAATATGATATATTAACCGCGGAATTCACCTTTCAGAGCACACGGATTCAGTACTTGAATATTTTGAATGGGATTACCGAAATTTTTCTCATTTTAAGGATCTTATCGAAATATACCATTCTACAAAATAAAAGTTATTTGTAAGTTTTAATTATAGTTCTTTTCGAGTTTTCAATAAAGCAGGTATTTAAATGTGGGGACTGTGGTATATAAGTACACTTCATTTCTCGCAGTTGATCCTCACGTCATCAATTTCTATTGCAAGAATTGTTAAACTTTCATTTTGCATCTTTTCGTATACGCAAAGCATAGATGAGACTTTTAGTCGCTATCCCATTATCGAACAAAATGAAATAAAACACTTACAACAGTAAAGTGTAACCGCAGTAACGAATATTTTCAAATATTTGAAACAATAGAAATTCTCATTTATGTCATTAATGTAATTTATGAAGGTTGACAATTTATGCTTTATTGTGTATTAGCAGTTTCGATAGTTTATTATACAACTCTATTGTCCGTATTCATAAAACGTTCGTTATAGTTATAACGCTTCGTTAAATTTTTTGACAAATTATAAAACAGTGGACAAAATAAAAATTTAATTTTTCATCAAAGACGACTTATATTATTGGAGAAAATATTTAACGAAGCGTTATAATTATAACGAATGTTTTATGAATACGGGCAATGTTTCATCCATTTTTTTATTTGTTTATAATATTGTCAGATTTGACCCCCTCAGCGATTTGAATCACATGAATATAATGAGGTCTTGCAAGGATTTTTTTTTTAATCGAACCTACAATGTTTAATTTGTTACTCTATGTAATGTATTTTTTTTTATATTTTCCACGTGTGGATGCCAGATCACAAATATAGTGGTTTGGTGCTTTTGATAGTTGGTATAGTGAACAGTCTGTGATTTAAAGCATTGTAAGGCTTTTTTGTGCCCCTTTATCTGCAGAAGATTATTCAATTTATAAGTTTATTATAAATAAATTGAAGTTGGGTAAAAACCTTGATACGTCACTGAAAAAGAAGTGAATTGGGGTAATTTAATTCAGCCGCGTTTTCAAGGATATCATTTTTATACCAATATTAATTAAAATTAAAAATGAAAAATCGTGCAAGACCTCATTGATGACGTGAGGATCAACTGCGGGAAATAAGAGTGTATATATTTTTGTGGAATTTATATTTTTGACATAAACTTAACTTACTTCCTTAGCAATTTATAGATCATAAATGATTGGTAACAATTAGTATTTGGTTCCCATTGTCAACGGAGTGTTCTAGAAAATAACAGTCTTACTAGCAGGGTAACTATGAAAAAACATACTACTTTCATATACATTTGGGCAAAGATAAATGTGAAAAGTTGCAAATAAATAAATCTGAACTGCGAAATGGCCAACATTGTACAAATATTTAGATATTAATAAAAATTTACTCAGAATGTAAGTACTACAACTAGTTCCGTATATACCTTCTCGAATTTTATAATGCACTTACATTCATTGTATCTTACATAATTATTATCAATAATGACTTTTAATTTAAATATTCTATTTTTTTACTTTATTTGACTACACTTTTATATTTATCATTAATCTGAATGAACGCCGATATATCTTTGCTTATATACTACCAGCTACTACAAAAATTCTAGAAATACCTTTAATGGAATCAATTTACCATTTTCGATAGAAGACTAATTATTTTTTAATTTGCAACTAATATTTCAGTTTTCTTATCGAAACTACAGTTATTCCAAAACCCAAAACCAGCTAAAATATTTAATTAAAATTTTATCTAATCTTTGATAATATCTTGAACTGATGTATCGAATGTATCAAAAGCAGTTTCTCTAATTTCAGAAGCTCAATTTTATCTATCAGCTAATTAAAATATTTGTGACTACGTGCAAAGAATCGATTTAGCTTGATATTCATCTGCATTATAAAAGATGCTGTCAATAGCACTTAGAATATGTGTAACACAAATATTTATATGACACGCGGCGTCTTAGATTGTATACAGGAAGTGATGAAGTTGCGAAACTAAAACACTAACAATAAAGCTATCTCGTAGTCTCATTTCAAGCTGTCATGTCCCAATAAAGTAGAAAGAATTACATTCTTGTACATTCAACGGTTAGTTCTTTTCAACTTATGATAAGTTTATAATTCAATAAGCATAGTCGCCTCGCTGTATGAATTGCAATTACGACATTGTTTTCTGAAATAATAATCAACAACCATAATATCTACTGTCACTGTAATACACTCGTCTATGACATAGACAGCAGATATTATGGTTTTTGGTTATTATTTCAGAAAATGACTCACTAGCATTGATACAGCGAGGCGACTATATCAATTTTTTCTCATAATGTGATTTACTGTACGGAATAGATTTGATTAATATATGTATAAATGCATTAAATAGGCAGAGGTGGAATATTAGATCTGTAGTTCAAAATCTCAGCTTTTCCAATCTTTATCCATATAAAAAAAAACCGTTGTATCCAACTTATGCGGAACTTACTATAAGCTGTAGATTCCTTTCAGAGGTTTTAGGCTGACAACCTACACCACTAAAATGTAATTAAAGCGTGTCTTCTTTGTATTTTGAGGCCTTGTTCCATGTAGAAATGTTGTGCCATAGATGATAATGATGATGATGACGTTAAATTCATATTATTAAATCTAATTCAATACTTTAAAGCTTATTAACATTACATTTCAACCAAGTATTTTGGAGATACGGTTTCAGTCTTAATTCAAATAAAAAGAAAAAGGAATTGGCAGGAATTGAAAGATGAGAATGTAGAAAATAAAGACGACTAATAGTCAAATAGTATGAATTTTTTTTTCTGCTTAATTTTGATCGACTTTGGTCGGAGACTATCATCAGGCCAGATGTGTCAAGAAGAAATAAAAAATAATCTGTAAATTTGCAGATGTCATGTTAAAGTTGATAGAAGAAATATTAAATTTTGAATTGTTATTTTGTTGAAATAGAAGAAAGTTAATGTATTATTATGCTTAAGTATACACAAGAAAGAGGAATCGTATTTAGTACATATGATTCGAAATTGGTCCTAAATAAATACAATAGATTTATTATTTGAATAAATAATAGTCGTCCTCATCTTTCTGCAACTTTCAATTTCTGACAATTACTTTTTCTTATTTGAATTGAGACTGAAAATAATCGTCTCCATTTTCTGCATTCCCATCTTTCAATTCCTGATAATTATCAACTATTATTTGTAGAAGAAATGGACTTTCTCGCCTTCACGGTATCATAGGTTTTTTAACTATTTTACTAAAATTTTATTTGCGCAAAATGCCTGATTCACTTTTAGTAAGAAAAAACAGCGAGCAGAATCCACTTGGGTAAAAACAGCTTTTGTTAATATGTAAATGGCAACTCTAAATCTCATGGATAAATAGGTTGTAAATAAGGAAATATAATATGTTTTTGTATAAAATGATACCTGAAAAGGAATTATTTGGAAACTAAAAAATATTTAACAAATAACAAAAGAGCCTTTAGGTTCTTGAAACGTTACAAAAGGAGCAGCTTTTATTGTTAACTAAGAATTTAAGATCCATTTGTTATTTGTTATAAAATGAAACCTGGTATAATATTTTACTATTTTGATTTAGGACAAGAAAAAATAATATTAAAATAAATCTTTTTTGTGTTTAAAGTCTATAATAACAACAGTAGTATTTTAAGTTAATTTTATGATATGTCAATATGTGCCATCTTTTTCTTTAATAATTAATTACAAAAATATATTTTATAAACTATTTGATTCGTTCGACCTGAAGTAAAAAAGTAAACATATAAATTGAATCAATATTATAAACATTATCCAATATTTCAGATGTATAATACTAAACCATTTAATTAAACCCCAGTATATTATACATTTTGGCAACCCCTGCCCTACCACCCTACGACTACCCACGGCGCGCAATCCTCCACAGTCCACAGCAATCAGGGCAGCAGTGAGTGTATGGGAGTGCAGGCAACTTGTCCGAGTTCACGTGTGCTCGCCAGGTGGGTAGGCTCGGCTTGGGGGATGCACGGAGGGTGCCACCCTCCAGCGCACGTGCACGGACTTGTTTAGGCGGGAAACGCGCCGAGGATTTACCAAAGGGGATAGACTAGGCAGTCTAGTGTTTTAACCCCCTAAATTATGTGGCTATTAATTTAGATGGAGTTTATGGCATATGTACTTTTTTAAATTGTTTCAAAAAAATTAAATAAGAAGGGAGACACAAAAAAAATTTGGAGCAATTTTTAAAACTGACATATGCAATACTAGGTTACAACATTTTTTGGAAGTTTGGTTTGCTTAGTGGTCAGGAGTCCTAAATAATTTTAACTTGAAGGCATTACTAAAAGAGAAAGAAAGGCACTATATTAAAAAAATCATACTAAATTTACTTTAAGTACGTACTGATATACCTGTATATACACGTAAGTACATAATTTTATGTATAAAAAAAGAATAACACATTTCAAGAAGAAAATACAGATTTAATGCAGAGTACAGAGTACGAACAATACATATATACGTATATAAATACATATATAGTTGTAGTAAGAAATATTTGAATATGAATTTTTCAGGCGTCATAAATTATTCCAATTCGAAAACTCTAAAAAGGAACTTGAAAAAAAATGAGCCCTAGGGTTGCATAAAAATCAGATTTAAAAAAAGAGATTTAAATAAGATTTTTTCTAAACGTGTATACTTCCTAAAACGTGTTTCACAAAATAAATGTTTATTATGAAAAAGAAACAATATTGTACAGAATAAATAAAAATATAAAGAAACAATAAAAAACTGTCATAAAATCCGTTTATAACGATACTGCTTATAATGAAAATGTTTATGTTGTCGAAATTGTGATCACTTGTTTGAAAGCCCATATACACTGACGTTATTTTACTTTTGTCGGTTATAGCTACTTCTGGCTATTTATTTAATTTATCAGATTTGCTTATTGATTTTTTTTCTTAACCAATTGTAAATACAGATTTAAATAAATAACAAAAAAACACAAAATTTTATTTTTTTACCAGCGAACAATATTTACATATAACAAAAGAAATACATATTTAGTATATTACTAGCGTTCCCTAGGCCTCCGGCGTCAGTGAGACATTTACATTGCCAAGTGCTGTAATTTTATACCAAACACGACATTCTTCTGACAACTTTTTACAAAAAATAAAAGCCATTCAATATGGCAAATATTTGTAATTTTTGTATGCCAGCCCTTGTCAAATGCTTGATATTAAACACGACGTATTTCTGATTTTTATTACGGAGTCTTATTTGAACATGAATTTCGGATATGGACCAGAAATGGGAAAAGTACCATAAAACTTTTTAAGGCTTATTTTATAATGACTTTCAAATATCATTCTCAACAATAATAAGTAAAAAAAAACTACTGGCTATAGTAGAGCTATATTCATATAAAAGATTCATCACATTACCTGTATAGAATGTGTATCAATTTTTTAAAAGGTATCCTTGTTATAAAAAATATGTTTGAATGTTTGATATGATTTGAATATTGGTAACAAATGTGTTACATTTCCGATTAGAATAAAAGTCTCATTTGGCAAGGGATATAAATATGCAGCAGGGCAGTAGGGGTCCTGGTGTTTGGTCAGTCGGTGTTCGCTGCATTTGTACGGGTTGCTCCACAAACAATGTGTTCTCGGAAAGTGCAGAAATGCGCACATGCCCCGATCGTGTAACGAGAAACCCGACACGCGACACACTGACTCCGTGAGGGTTACTGGGGGAATCGCTAATCAGACAGATGCTAAATGCTGAAATCAAACACCACGCCGAGCTCATTCTTTCTAGAGTGTTGTTCTAAAATAATAATAATTTGCATTTTTAAGCAACAGGCACTATGTATTTTAATTCAGGTTTTCTTCGACTAAATAGTAAATAATTAGGAATGAACGTTTGGATTTAATCTATGGTGTATTAGTGGATTTTATTATTATTCTTTCCTAATTAGCATCAAATATCTGTTATAAAAAGTTTAACTTTTCCTTGAAATATCTTATCCAAGTTTTTGATACATTCGAATATAAATACATTTTTGGTGAAAAAAATAACAGAATATTTTAATTACCTTTTTGGAAATTATTAGCTAAATTAAATTATTTTTCTTATTAAAGCTTAATTTCTAGCTTTTTTTTAGAAAGACAAATTAATCTGTAAAATATACAGGCTTTTTATAAATATTGATGATTATTCCACACAGGTCCTTTTCACCAAATCAGAATCCTTTATCTGATGGTATTAGATAAAATTATAGTACCATCATCATGGTTACATTTTGTTGGCATGAAAAATTTTATGTTTGAACTGTTGTCATTCATGAAATAATGAAGCAAATATATTTATATATTTGGAGATAAATATTTAATATTTATTTAATTAATAAAATTAATTTATAATTCCTGCAAAATAATGACAATTCGAGTCAAAAATCACTCCAACTGCGCTGTCATTTTTGACACTCTTTGTTGTTACTACCTAACAAGTATTCGTAAATCGGCATTTCATGAACATTATAATAAATAGAGTTTAAAAAAAAACTATTTAAAAAAACATTAAACCAAACTCTAAACTTTATCAAAAACGTCAGATTTTTTTAATTTAAATCGGTTTATTGTCATTTAAATCAGATTTTTTGATTGAAACAGATTTAATAATTCTAGAAAGTATTGCCAAATGCTAACATTACCCACACGCTTTTATCTCCAATTTTCGTAAATCTGTAATATTAAATAGCAATTGCAGAACAAGTGATTTAAATCAATGATTTAAAAAAAATCAATTTGATTTAATTCTCATTTATGTCACTTCATGATTTATAAAAAATCATTGTGATTTTACTCTGATTTAAATCACTGATGTAAATCAAGTGATTTAACAATAAAATACAAACGTTTCATTTTATCAATCTGATGACGTCCGAAAGGCGAAATGATCGATATAATATTTTTATCTACAACTATAGAAATATGGGTACATTATACGTGTGATACTACATATAATATACTACTCATATTACACAAGTGTAATATGAAATGTCATGATACACGCTACACTTTTCTGTAATAAATAGGGCATATAATCTAACAAATAATATTTTATTAAACTGTTAATTTATTAATAACATATTTTTTATTATAAATATCAATATATATGCTTATAAAAGTATAATAAATACAATTTGAATATTTATTTTGACATTTAAGTGCTACTGTGGCGCCATATGTTAAGCTATATATGAACTACTCACACTTAACTGAATATTTAACAAATATTTATCAGATTTTTTATATGGCTGTTAGTTGTAGATAAAGTATAGTATTTGACTCGCATAATATGGCTACATTACACGCGGATGATTAAAAATACTCGCTACCGCTCGTATTTTTAATTACATCCTCGTGTAATATAGCCTACATATTATGCTTGTTAAATAATATACTATTGTAATATATTTCGATAGGATAGGTTTTATTATTTTGTAATACGTAGGTCTATATTATTAATATTATTTACCCAACATATTTTTTACTCGCTACTTGTAACTTTAACTATAACACTAATCACAATTCTCTATTTAATTATATACCAAAGCATTGAACATTTTTATGCACAAACAACTCCACCATATGTGCATCGAAATGTGCATAACCTGTTTGCATAGCCCCCCCCCCCCCCCCCCCCCTATTGAACACACTGTGTACTGTGTCCACCCTCTGTCCCACCCCTCGCACGTGCGTTAACCCGTTTCCCTTTAGCTGGATTCTGCGTGATATCGCGATCCTCCCGTAGATAATGCCCCAGTGTGATGCAGATTATGCGTGGTACCCACCCCTGATTACCATACAGGCACGTTGCACATGGAATAGGGAATGGGGAATGGGGTTAATGTTATTATGAACGATACACTACGGGGTTTCCACAGCATTTGGATTTAAATTCGGAATTAATAACTTGTGTCTAACATATGGACATGCATGTATTTTTCTTCTAATGTTTAGAATCAGATTATTAAGGTCAATATGAATTTAATACAAAGAAATGAAAAAAGCGTAAGTGCTAAATACTAGTGGAACAGTCGGCAACACTAATTTGTTTATTTTTTTACCACTGATATCTTGATTGACCTAGTATAATTACCGTGACCATAATTTCTAGACAAAATACAGTGCAAAAATATAATTATGATGATTATTATTAAAATGAATTGCTAGACAAATTATTCCTACTCTTTATATGAATAATTCCGCATAGGGAATTCATTTAAATATTCTAAAAATGGAAATGCATGATGTGTTCTAAGAAAATGTGTTAAGAAATCTATATAATTCTTGGAAATGATTTATTGTTTTAATTATTGATTTTCTTATAAATTTGTATGTAACTCCGTTTTAATTTCAATTTTTAATTATTTTTTATTAATTCTTTAATTTATTTTCACCCAATCAGAATGATTCATTTGGTCGCAATGGACAGTTTTTTAATGAAAAAAATTGATAAAAACACAGTAATAAATGGCATGGTTACATTTTGTTGAACTGTTGTCATTCGTGAAATATTCATATACCGTGTGTTCCAAAAAAATGTTGTCATAAACATTTAATATGAGAAAACAGTTTTTGGTAAATAAAAACTGACCGGCTAACATTAGTCACTACATTGTACAGGTCAATATTACATGTATTTCTACATATTATTTAATACAAATTACTTCATTTTAATAACATAATTTAATGAAATTTACAAAAATAAATTTAAAATTTTCGTCTCATATTTTTATTGCTCGACACGCAATATTGATATTTGTCAAATCCTGGTTTAGGGATTAGAATAATGGCCTATAGGGCAATAAAAATATGAGGCGAAAATTTTTAATTAATTTTTGCAAATTTCATTGAATTATGTTATCAAAAGAAGTAATCTATATTAAATAAGATGTAGAAAAAGAAATACATGTAGTATTGCCCTGTACTTAGTTGTTAGACGGACAATTCTTATTTACCAAAAACAATTTTGAACCTTGTATCCAAATTTAGTTTTATTTGGTGATAGAATCCTGTCGTCGCATTATGAATGTTACTTTGGGGGATTCCCAGGTGGATTTTTTTTATTGAGGTTATAATTTGGATCTTGAATTTATTGTACAATGAGGATAAATCGTCCTATGAAATCCTTGTATTATTCAAACGTTGTTTTTTAATATATAATATTAGATAAAATTTACTCATAATTCCTGCAATAACTATTCGTTAATTTTTCCAATAAATCCATGACTCGTTATATTACTTATGAATAAAATGGTATTATGTTTAAATATTTAGATTTTTTTCTGGACTAGGCCACCTATTAACAAATACAATACATAGAAACTTAGTAGATGAGCACCTATTCGAGGAAAACTGTACTAGGTACATAATAAGTGATGTTTTTAAAACTAATTAAAATTTAAAACCACTATTGGAATTCCTTATCTAAAAATCTCCTACTGTCCTATGTTAAAACTAGTGTCCTCATGTTGTCCATATTTGCAAATCTAGATAACAGAGAAACGAATAAATCTCTAGTAAAACAACAGATTTCATCGATATTCATGTTTGGTCCACAAACGCTCCCAATAAAACCACAATTTATTTCCCCCCGAGAAGATTTAGAACAGAGGAAAGGAATTCCCGATGTCAGCACTTCTAACTACTTCTTTAACGACATGGATGACCGGCGAAAAGCAAACGTTCTCCATGTGTACATAACTAATTTATAAGCTCGCTATGACATTTTCACCATGTCGGCAGGTAGTCAGATACGGATCGGAGATGTTAGATGAAGGAGACTGCTGAACTACATATGTCATTGTTGTTAAATCTGTGTTGTAAATTTTGTTAATTGTTAAATACAGCTGCCGAATTTGGCAACATTTTTAGAATTCCCATAACGACAATCTGATTATTGTGTTGCCAAAACATTTACATTTTAAAATATTTGCAAAAGGAAAACATAAATAACAATTTCTCAAATCTTTAAACAGATGACGGATCAACGAAATTAGCTATTTTAAATCTATGCAAACTAAATAATATACGTTTATTTCAATATGTACTTTTTGTATTTATATATTCCTATAGTAGCCTATAATTTTAAGTTCAGCATCCTTTCTTTGAACAAAAGTGATTCATTTAAAAGAAAATATGTTATATTATTGTAAATTTAATTTTCTTATAACCGGAATTTTTATGTGTGTTGTATTGGGTTACTTTTTCCAAAAAAACTCAGTGGTTTTTTTGTGAGTCGCGTAAAATAACAACCATAATTCAATACGAAAATGTAGAAAGAAAGTTTAAATATAGGTTCCTTATAACAATTGATTTATTAGATGAATATTGTTTATAAAAAATAGAATTTTGAGCAAAATATTATATTTTATAATATTTTATTTACTTTACTATATTCATAAAAAAAATAAAAGTAAAATTATAAAACGGCTAAATTTAATTCGCACCAATCTACAGCGATAGACAAACTGACTTATGAAAACTATTTTCAATTTATCGATATTAATAGAGGTGTACGTTTTATATCAATTCCTTCTTAAACGGATCCTTTTAGACACTTTTTCCCTACATATGTAATAATTGCTTATACCATTTAATTGGGATATACTTCAAAATAGAAAATACTAGAATGCATCGCGTATTTAAATAATAGTCATTTTTTATACAAGACGATAAAATAATATTTTTCGCGAGTCGATAATTTAATTTTATCGTCGTGTATAAAATTCTATTTTTTTCTATAGCAGGTTTTGAAGAGAAAAGAATTAGAAAAATTAAATTATTATTTAAGAACAATTTTAAAATGTCAGTAGTGTGCGTTGTTATGGAAATGTACTTCTAATAAACAAAAGTTAAATTACTTTATCTACACTTGCTGTTAAAGTGTTACTTTATCTACCCTTGCGGTTAAAGTTCTACTTTATCCACTATTTTGAGTTGAAAAACTTTAACATCTGCTATAGAAAAAAATATATTAAGCCATTTAATTTGAAATTCAAAAAGCTTGTTTAAAAGCCATTGCCTTTTGTTTGTAATTCATTCGTGTTTTCACAAAACTCCATACGCAGTAAAACAACAAATTTAGAATTTCGAAATGACAAAATATTGAAAACAAAATATGTTTACTTACATTCGCTCCAAATTAGATGATCCAACCTCGATTCCTGAAACAATTAATTTTAATTAAAATTTTGTGATACTATTTAATTATTTTGTTGGAAAATACAACTTTCGAGATTATTTCAATTAATTAAGCGTAATTTCTCCCAAAACCAGAATACAATACAACTAATTACATCGGCTTGCAGAGGATTTGGGATTTGGTGTTACAGGTGTACATTTTGTCGTTAATTGCATGTTGTGTAACAGCGCCGTTAAAGAGTTAAACTCAAGAACTGGTTGCTATCTTAATGTTATTTACTATCGAATCTTGATTATTAGATGTTAGAAATAAATTTCCGATGCCGATAATCGGAAGATTTATCGTTATCTGGTATAAATATTTTGTATACGAATTGAAATAATCTCTTCTTAGCCCCTGATATATTTTCCAAAACAAATTTGTTACTTGTGTTTCACAATCTCAACACGAAAAACGCAACTGCGAGAAATAAAATAGGATAAAGTTTTTTAAGACATTTATTTGACAAACATTTCTTACATATTGTAATGAATAAAGAAAAAACTGGAAATGCTTTTTATAATATCACATAATATAATAATTTTACATTTTTGTTGAGTAGGGGAGGTTTTATATTGTAGTTACTAGGTCACAAATCATTAACAGTGAATTATAATTTCTAATCTAACTTTTATTTATGTAAAAATATTATATTAGGTATATATTTTTATAGTTTGGGTTAACAATTGCCCTATTGTTAAATCGAAAACAGTTTAATAGTATATTATAGATATTGTTAAACTGTTATTGGCATTTTTCTTGAAAAATTGGTACTTCTAACAACTGCACCCCAGTTTAAATGTCAAATAGATAACGCGTAATATGTTGAAATGTTTTTTAATAAAATTTATATTATTTCTGAGTATGAAAACCAAAACCAAAAGTAATTTCAAAGCATATTAAAATTTCTTAACACATAATGAACAGATTTATAAATATTTTCATAATATTTAAAATGCATGCCCAACTTCATTCAACATACCATATTCGTCATTTATATATTTATAGCAGGGCATGTAACCGAAAAAAATACTGCTTAACGGTTAACCCATATTGAGAACATTATAAAAATAACGGTTTTAGTTCGAAAATCGGTTTTTAAAACTTGAAAACCGGTTTAAACCGGTTAATAAATCGGTTAATAAAAAAAATAATAGAAAACTTATTTAAAAAAATAATAATATTAGGACCAAATGAAAAGCGATTATGTTTCATGCTGCATGCAAAATCAAACTAGAAATTCACAAAAATTCCGATAACACATTCAGAGAAATGTAAGTAATTTTTTCAATTTTAAACTTGATGCCTATAGCTTACAAAGGGACTACCTATTTTTATGACTCTCCAATAAAATCGAAATTGTCATGACTCATATAGTCTTATTCAAGTACAAATATAACAGATATGAAAAATTAAATTTGTTTCGCAATAAATAGTATTATTAAAATGAAGGTGAATGTTCGCTAAAACCAGTTTATTTTTTATGATGAACGGTTACCGGTATTTTCGGCCTTAGAAATATCGGTTAAAATTACGGTAAAATTTATTTCGTGTATATAAATATTCAATAAAAAACATTAAATTAATAGAAAACTTTTTTCTTTTATTATGGTATACGGGGACTAGTTTGTTTGAGTGTACATCTGTTATAATAAAATAAAATAAAAGAGCCTTTCCACATTTTCAAACACACTGTATATTTTTTTACTATATGGCAGAGCAAAAGAAATATGTAACTATTATAATTAAATTAATTAGAAATATATATTTCACTTACGTATTCTTGTCCATTGTTGGGTGTGCCAATTTCGTACGTCCTAAACATCGGTAACACTACAATTCTATTTACATATACATATTTATTTTTTATTTAAATTATATTTTATACTTGATAGTGTTAGCTAATACCCTACTATTAATTTAATATAATAATTTTAATATAACGTTGAATAACTGTTAGCTATTTCGTAATCCCCCTACCTATATTCATTTATTAAAATGATAATTAAAAACACAGAAAACTTCAGTGTCTTTTCAGCAGTCATCAGGTGAGCACAATTTATAATTTTATTTTTTAATTTGAATTTTAATAATTGATTGCGATTTACTACTACTATATTATTATTGAAACAAGTGTGCAGTATAATTTTTTTTTATAATTATTAAAAACAATTTTTTTTATAAATAAACTAATTCATATTTTTTATTGTTTCAGGTTCCAGCTACTTTCTAGATATAAGATGTAGATATAAGATATAGACGTAAGGGGGGAAGCAGGTACTTCTCAGTTTTTTTTCTCACCACTGAAATAGTAAGTCCAATTTTGATATTTAAGAATAATATCCTCCCTGAATATTTTACGACTTCATTAAAATTAATTCCCATAAGCTCATTTTTAATTTAAATTATTTCCGTGATACATTGTTGACATTGTTTAATCTTAACTTTAACTGATACCGTATCATGCAAATATATTGCATTAAATTTATTCCTAAACAAATTAATAACACTTGGCACATTAGGTATGAAATGAGATCTAGGTATAAAGTGTGGAGTGAACATGTGAAGTATGATGGTTAGGTGTGATGTTTAAATATAACGTATGATGGTTAGATATAAGGTGTGCTGATTAAATATAAGGTATGTTGAATGCAAGGTATGGTGGTTAAATTTAAAGTGTGATGCTTAGATATAAGGTGTGATGATTAGATATAAAGTGTGCTTGTTAGATATAAAGTGTGATGCTTAGATATAGGGAACGGTATGATGATTAAATATAAGGTGTGATGAATACATATAAGGTGTGATGATTAAATATAAGGTGTAATGATTAATATAAGGTGTGCTATTAAATTTAAGGTGTGATGATTAAATTTAAGGTGTGTTGATTAAATTTAAGGTGTGCTGATTAAATTTAAGGAATGATGATTAAATATAAGGTATGATGATTAATATAAGGTGTGATGATTAAATATAAGGTGTGGTGATTAAATATAAGGTGTGATGATTAAATATAAGATATGATGATTAATATAAGGTGTGATGATTAAATATAAGGTGTGGTGATTAAATATAAGGTGTGATGATTAAATATAAGGTGTAATGATTAAATATAAGGTGTGATGATTAAATTTAAGGTGTTATGATCAAATTTAAGGTTGTGATGATTAAATTTAAGGTGTGATGATTAAATTTAAGGTGTGATGATTAAATTTAAGGTGTGATGATTAAATTTAAGGTGTGATGATTAAATTTAAGGTGTGATGATTAAATTTAAGGTGTGATGATTAAATATAAGGTATGATGATTAATATAAGGTGTGATGATTAAATATAAGGTGTGATGATTACATATAAGGTGTAATGATTAAATATAAGGTGTGATGATTAAATTTAAGGTGTGATGATTAAATTTAAGGTGTTATGATCAAATTTAAGGTGTGATGATTAAATTTAAGGTGTGATGATTAAATTTAAGGTGTGATGATTAAATTTAAGGTGTGATGATTAAATATAAGGTATGATGAATGTAAGGAATGATGATTAAATGTAAGGTGTGATGGTTAGATATAAAGTGTGATGGTTAGATATAAAGTGTGATGGTTACATATAAGGAGTGATGCTTAGATATAAGGTGTAATGATTAAACTTAAGGTGTGATGATTAAATTTAAGATGTGATGGTAAAATTTAACGTGTGATGATTAAATATATGGTGTGATTATTGAATATATGGTGTGATGATTGAATATATTGTGTGATGATTAGGTCTGAGATGTGATGTGTAGATATAAGGTATGATGTATGAATGGAAGCAAACCCTTACTGCAAAACTACCCGGGAAGACGAGCTTTTAGGTACAACTTATTTTAGGTTTATAATGTGCCTTGTTTTATTAATTGTTTTGCTTTTGTTTATTTATGAGTACATTATTTAATTCACTATAAATGTAAATATTACACAACTTTTACTATGCCATTTTTGTGCAAATATTGCTAGATTTAATTTTTTAATTTACTCCTATTACTAATTTCAACCATTAATTTTTCTCTAAAAAAATAATTTTTAATTTTAAAGACCTCCAATTATAATATTTGAATTTTGAATGTGCAATACCCCGTAGTATATTATAAGTCGAGGCACTCCTTTCTCTGCTTACAGCATTCTGGTCGTTGGTATGGGTTGCACGGAAGGGTTGTGATACCGCTCTCGTATTAGAGTGTCTATAAGTTAGAGTTACGGATGTGCTTGGTGCATCTTGCTGCCCTTTTACCATTTTGGGCGTTAGTACTGGAGGGCCGGAAGGGTGTCTGACCGCTAGCGTGTTGAAATGTCTAATTGTGGAGTGAGTTTGTACATAGACTATAATAATTAATATTATATTTTCATTTTCTACTTCTTTCTTGGTTTTCATGCCAATGCCCCTGACCCTTTTCGCTAGAAGTACACTGCATTAGTGTAAGTCGCGCCGAATAACTTTTAAGTCGCGGTTAGATTTAACTCGCAATATTTTTAAGTCTTCCTCCTTTCCTTAAACCCAAAACCATCCCTTCCCCCCTTGCCGTCGTGGAGAGACCTTGTCGTGGTGGCAGGGCTTAACCATCCTCTAAACATCAAATGTAAAATAATAGAGGATGGGACCAACATCTCCACTTTAATATTATATTGATATCATTTACAGATGAAGCAATTTTTATAAATTTCTTTCTTCAGATATTTTTAGGGAATAATAGATGGAAATGAAGCAGAACCTATTTCAAATGGTATAATTTCTTATAGAAGCAGCAATTTATATTGGTGAGTGCAAAATATTTTTTTATAAATAATAGTGCAGCAAATATTGTAAAATATATTCATATATTTTAATAATTCTAAAAATAAATAAAAGTTTTTTTTTATTAATGAGTTGTTTAGAAAAATATAAAATATTTTTTATTTTGCTAGAGCTAAAGAAATTATAATATAATTTTCAATTCTTAATTCTTATGTGTTAGTTAAAAATGTATAGTAGTAGATATTAAAATATAACCTATCCAAAAGTTATATTTAAAACATTATATTTTTATAGATTGACAGTTTCAGATATGTTTCTATAATGACAGAAATGCAGAAAGAAGAAATATTTAAACCGCGAAAGAACTATGGTTGAAAACATTTCTAGAAAACTGGATGGATCAGAACCTCGAAAATCGTAAGTGCTTTTTCTTAAATTTATAATTTATATTTCCACTAATTGCCTAATCATTAATTGTTATTTATCCTTATTTGACATGAGAAATTGTTTTTCACAACGATTTTACTTTGTAATCATGGTAACTATAACATGTTTTATGACGAATTTTTCAGAATAAATAAAATCAAAAAGTTATCATTTTCTTACGATCAGAGAATTTTTTTTTAATGAAAATAATATTTTTAAAGTAAATTACTTTATATATTATTATAATTTTTTTTCAATGCAGGTCGACAACATTGTTAAATATTTATATATTTCATAGTAATTCCAATGTAATTATTATTATTTTTTTTCCAAATACCACAGTATAGATATAGAAACTATTTAAATACAGGGTGATAGTATGTGATAGGCACGTAGTTCTTCGATTTTATTCCCCGGAAATGTGTATTAACCGTAAAAAGTACCCGTACAGAAAACGTAATAATAATAACGGTTTTAGTTCGAAAACTGGTTTTTATAAATTGGAAACCGGTTTAAACCGGTTAATATATCGGTAAAAAAATTAATTAAAAAAAACATAAAAATATAATAAAAAATAATTACAAAAAATATAATAAAAAATAATTTAAATTTTTTTTAAAAAATTGCCATCTGAAAAAATATAACGAATAAAACTATGCAATTTATTTAACGAATATTCACAAAAATTCCCTTAATACCATCAGAAAAACCCAGGTTATTTATCAATTGTAAACTTGCCTAATAGTGACAAAGGGACTACCTACTTTTATGACACTCCAATAAATTATAAATTGTAAAAACTGTCATGACTTATATTCAAATACAAATAGGTAAATAACACAGATATAAAAAAAAATAAAATGTTCGCGTTAAAGATAGTAAAATAAAGGTTTTTAACCGGTTTATTTTTTTGTTGGTTAACGGTTACCGGTATTTTCGGTCTTAAAATTATCGGTTAAAATTACGGTTAAAGTTCGCAATTTTCGTTCAAAATATCGGTTACCGGTTTTTTTTAAAACATGCCCTGATTTATAGATTACAATTTGTTATTTTTTAATTGAAAATTCTAAGATTTTTATGAAATAAGTGAAGAAAAGTATAAAAAATAGTATATTATGCTCGTTTTATACGATGCTTTGTTCCACTTACGTTTTTGGAGCACTTCTCGCTGCGCTCGTCACTTGTATAATATACTATAATAAATCTAAAACTTTTTCTAAAAAGCCATAATATATATATTTTCTTCAAAATATTTGAATAAAATTATAAGTATATGAATATATTTTTACATTAAAAACTACTTTGCTAATCAAATTTGTATTTTACAGTTAATACTTTTTTTATTACTTTTATCTTAATAATAAACATTTTTTTTATTTAAAGTGAATGAACGAGAATAGAATTCTATGAATATATTATAAATTAAATATTGTTATGAATGAGAAGCAATGTGGTCTAATAGTTCCGATGATTTCTGATGTTATTGAATAAAAATGTAGATTTTAATGAGTGAAAAAACTGATGACATCTAGTGATGTACAATAATTACTCAGCATTTTTTGCTATTTAGAATAAAAGCCAAAGGTGCTAGTCAGCTAGACCATTGTTGGAAATTTTTAATTTATAATAATTATGTTATTCAGTTCGAAATATTTATAAATACCGCATATTTACATAAATAAACAATATAATAATGCATGTCCGAATTTAAATTCTGACATCGGATTGAATGGTCGATGCAAATCGGCTTGATATGCATTTATATTGCGATTATTGTTATTTTTGCAGTTTTGTAAATGTCTTTGTTTTGAATTTGTACAGTAATAAATACTAAGTTTCTCGAAATTGGCGATAAACAAGCAAGTTAATTAGTGAATAAGTTGTCGGACATTTTCTGTTTACAAGATTTTTACCGGTGAGAGATCGTTGTTTAGATGGACGAAATTTCAACAGAAATAAAGTAATTTATTTTTTGTAGCAGATAAAGCCGCGACTGGAAATTAATTAACTCCACAGCAGCTGTGAACTGCATTACTTCGACTGTTACTCCGTATTGTTTTACTCTACCTGACAACTACAATTGAATTTTAACGAAGAGAAGAGTAAATAATTGCTCTCATTGTGATGCATTCATTATTACCATCACTTTGGGCGGTTTTCATCAGCTTTTAATTGTTTGTAATTTGTATGCCTCGATTAAAATAATTAAATTTACATTTTTGTATTTCGCATGGACAATTATGACACCCGAAAAATTACCTTAAATTTACACCCTAGGTTTAATAACTTTTATTATTGTAATTGTTTCTCAGAACTTTCAACAATTAAAATTTTATTTTCTCAAATTTAATTTTTGGCTTAGTATTTATAAATTCATGAATTGCAAACTAATATTAGGGAAGGAAAATTTATACTACGAAGCTATACTGAATTTTAATTGAAATTTGAACCTAATATTTATAAAAACTTAAAACATTAAATTAAAAATTATATAACGTCAGTTTCAGTTATTGGTTTCGATTTTTCATACAAATAGATTTCACTACTTCGAGAAATAATTATAATCAGTTCACTTTGAATATGAATATAATATACATATGATTTCCCATATTCATGATTAAGACTTCACATTTGATTGTTAAATTCACGTTATTATTTACTGTCAAATTGTTTTTTTACTCGTGTAATTTTTTAAAATAACATAACTCCTGATCTTACAATACTTGATTTTTTCAAACTGGAGAACATTAAAACGAAATTATTTAATGGCAATAGACACATCAAACTTACCCAAATTACAAATAATATATAAATGTCAAGTCGTAACCATAGCTATAAGAAATCTCATGTTTCACGTTAAAATAAACTCACAGTATAATAGTCGATATAAAAATTGCGGTAAAATTTAAAGTGATCATCATTTATTTCTTGATACCTATATATGGAAGATAAAGATTTTTGAAGTACAGTCATTTAAAAAATAATGGAATAAATGTATAAAAAGAAAGCATTTTCTGTTACGAATTCGAATATAAGGAACCGTTGAGTAGTTTCCAGAATAGAGATTATTTATAATTGTCATATAAACAATTATTATTATAAAATATACAATTATAAACGTACCGTCTAAAAGTACACTGCATGACGAATGGCTGTATGGTAAGACCAATATTAAATTTAATAAGCATGTATAAAATGCTGATCATTTAAAAAATTTATTTATGTTACTAAATATTACACTCTGTAACACCTTCGTATGTTAAAGAGGAATGTTCAGGCTTTAATGAGATGTACGAATTTTAAAAATTTAGCGCATACTGTAAAAGTTATTGATGTTTATTTCCAACTGACTATAATTATTTCTCCGATAGTAATCGTATTTGGTTTTACTGAAAAAAATAAAAATTTATAAAAATGATATTTTAAGATACTTATAGAACCAAGCATACTCCTAATAAATAAAAAGATGATAACATATTAAAAAGTAATAATAACGATTATGTTTTCGATTTTAATTTAGTAAAGTTGAAAAATATTTTGATTTCTTTTCAAGTTTATTTCTCTTTCAATCAGGGCATGTAACCGGTTAAAAAAACCGGTTAATAAAAACCGGTAACCGATATTTTTAACGAAAATTGCGAACTTTAACCGTAATTTTAACCGATATTTTTTAGGCCGAAAATACCGGTAACCGTTAACCAAAAAAAAATAAACCGGTTTTAGCGAACATTAACCTTTATTTTTCATTTAGCGAGAAAAATTTTAATATTTTTTTATATCTGTGTTTTCTACTTGTATTTGAACATGAGTCATGACAGTTTTTACAATTTTCATTTTATTGGAGAGTTATAAATGTAGGTAGTCTCTTTGGGTTACTTAAAAAGTCCCAAATAAATACGGCCTTTGTCAACACAGGTAAGTTTAAAATTGAAAAGTGACCTGTGTTTTTCTAAAGATAGGTATTATGGGAATTTTTGTGAATATTCATTAATAAATTGGTTTTTTTTAATTGTTATATTTTTCTGAGATGGTATTTTTTAGAATTTTTTTAATTAATTATTTTGTAATTTTTTTTAATCAAATTTTTATAATTAATTTGTTTTAATTAATTTTAATTATTTTTTAACCGATATATTAACCGGTTTAAACCGGTTTCCAATTTTCAAAAACCGGTTTTCGAACTAAAACCGTTATTATTATAACGTTCTCTATAAGGGTTAACCGTTAACCAGTATTTTTTTCGGTTACATGCCATGCTTTTAATTATAAAAAGCAAAACATGAAAGGCCGTTTCTTAAAATGGCCAATGGAATTAACTGAGAATTTTTTCTACTTTGTCTTGACGCCTTGTCTTGCAACTTAAGTAAACAATTTATGTACATACTTATAATTTAATATTTCTTAATAAAACTGCAGGTTCTTATTTAACCTTTTTTTATTTACAACTTAAACTTAATAGGTATTGTTTCTTCGTGAAATAAATAACGTGTACAATGGCGAGTGGTGACTGTGATCACGAATTACAGAATTTTTAAATATTTAACAGTAACGATTACAATTCTAAAAATATCGCTCATTAGTAGTAAAATGTTCCTTATTAATTTAGTGATTTTATAAATTCAATGTTATATTATGGAATGACTCAACGCATTTTTTAAGATTCAAGGAAATAATCTTCTCTGATCTGAATAAAATTTAGACGAAATTAAAGGTTTTTTTGTCGACTATTCTGTAACATTACACAGAAATTAAATTAAAATGTACAATGGCATTTAAATAGCGACATTGTCGCACATGTTGAGCGAGAAACGCGTAAAGAAACTCCAAATTAAAATCCTGAAAAGGCCATGATTCCCTTTTGATAAAAACCTGATTTGATTTAGAGTCACGTGCTTGTATTGTGCGTAATTAAGAAGTTATTAAAGCCTTATGAATTATAATAGATTTTGTATAAAAAGCCAGTTCCGGGTCCCTTTTGGGCCTGGGCTCTCTCTTCCTTTTAAAGCCACTGGGCGTTTCATGATCAAAAGTGAATTAAGATCAGAAGGAGAAAAAATGCAACTTCATTATGATTTTCCTCTCGCAGAATTAATCCATCACCGAGCAAAAAATCGATTGATATAGAAATCGATTAACGCAGACGCGTAATTTTTAAAGCGTGTAAACACGAAACTCGAAATTCGATTAACACTTTCAGAAAGAGAATTCATCTCACAAAGTAAATCTCACTACACTAAAGAGCATTTCTTGAATTCGTTACTTCATTAGCCATAATGGTGGCTTACTACATTAGCTTGATTCGATTCGCTAAACGAAGTGTGAGAGATCTGGGGTTCGAATCCCAGTGACGACAAACATGTAACCAAAATTAAATACCTCCCGCTGTGGTGAGTGTTTCGGTATTCACTATAAACTGGAGGTCCCCTATTCTGTTTTTCAATTTGTTGGACAGTGCAAATTAAATAAATAAATAAATAAATGACCGATCTAGGATAGTGATACATTTTTGAATCCGGATCACTTATTTTTCGTTTAATTTGACTGGATTAGATTACCCTCTCCTGCATGAACTGATTCTAAGCAGAGTTGGTCTGATATAAATAATTTGATTTAAATCATGATTAGATACAAAAAAAATACAAATTCTAATAAAAGCTATAAAACTATCAATAATAACCAAAAAATATTCTGCATATAATAATATCTTAAATTTAAATGATATTTTATCACTTTAATTGTCATATAACAAAAGAAAAATATAAGTATTTAAATGTGTAACTAAAAGTAAAAATTCTTTGTTATTCTTCCTAGTTTTATTGAGATGAATCATTTTCCTTTTATTACAGATTTAGTTTTCGGTTATGAAATAAAATATTTATATTGTTTTTAAAGCAATTAAAAAGAGCAGTAACACTAAGATATTTTTAGAAATTAAAAAAAATAAAAAAAATCATGATTTTTATCAATCCTGATTGTAAGTAATCCATTCGTCAAAGTAGATGAGAAAGATATGTTCAGTTTCTTACGTAATTTTCCTATATTTTTGAATAGTGTTAAAGAATTCACAAGTTGTTAATAATAAATCTGCCTTTTCTTCACAATATATTTATTAATAATATGTACATTTCGGCTACCTAATTAATATTATTAACTTCCTTACTAGTAACATGCCAATGTGGAAAAAGGTCTCAAGTACCTAAAGTACTTATTTCATGACAAGTTTTACTTGCATTTTAGTGACGGAATCTGTAGCTTATAGTGGGTACCAAACCACTCGAACATAGCCATATTTTTATTTGGATAAATATTGGTAAAGCTGATATTTAAATCCCAAATCACACACATTGCTCAATTCGAGCCATAACGTACTAAATAAGTGAATGAATAACTAATGTCTTTGATTCTTAAATCGTAGAATTGTGATAGTTTAATATAATAAGAAAATAAGGGTCGATTTTTTCCTCTGGTTAAAGTGCTGGTTATTTAAATCTTAGCCTTAAATGCAATATATTTATATTAACTGATTTTTAGGGTACCTGGCACGTTAACCAGAGATGAAAAAATCGGACCTACAAAAATGACTTTTAATTGGACAAAAATTTACATAATCTTTTATCTTGGAATAAGTCCTAAACCTCAAAAATCGAAACCAGAATTTTAACTTTATAGTAACTAACTCTGTCTTAATAAGCAATTAATGAACAGAAAAAGTTAATAAAAGATACAAAAATTTGTATTTTATGATACATAAACACGAACCATTTACGTTGAAAGTGCTTGCGTATTAAAGTACAATATATCTATAATAAAAGGTACGGAGTCTTTAATAGACGTTAGATCTATCGGAATCTAGCAATTTATAATGTAAATGAAGCTAGAGTTGGCACTAGTGTATAATTTAGTAATGGGCAAATTGAGAAGCAGAAGCCTCTATCTCCTGATCAAGCAGGCGCTGATCCGGCAAACTGGACCATCGGACGCGTGCCACCATTATAAACACCAAAAACAAAAAACAAACTTGATTATGGACAGGAAAAAATTAACGTTGTCGAGAAATGCTGCAATGGACCGCCTAAGTTGATCAAGTTTTAGCATACCAATTTAAACTCGCGAAAAAGGAAACCTACGGATTAAGATCGCAGTATGCTTCGCTGATAATTACTCTGAAGGTGGCTTCAGACGATTTAGATTTACGTCAATAGTGATGAACTATAAATAGTAACTTATTAGTAAAATGATACCATTGGGTTATTGATCATTTATAAGTAAGTAAGTAAAAATGTTTACGAGAAATGTAAGTGACATATATAATATGACATTTCGTTTAATATAGTCCCATAGCAACAATCATAGGTAATTTAGATTTTTTATTCTTCATGTCACTTTCATCCATAAGAGAATGCTTCATTCTATGGAAGAAGGTATTTTTTTTAAGAAAAAAAATTGATAATGGTTACCCTTTGTTGAAATGAAAAATTTTATGTTTGAACTGTCGTCATTCGTGAAATAATCAAGCAAATATAGAGAGAGCTATGAATTTATTCGAAAAATTTACTCATAATTTTGCGAAAATGATTTTCATTTTTAACATTCGTTTGTAATTTATTATGCAACACCTATTTGTAAATTCTACCGACAAATTTATGGCTTTTATTATTACTTTTAATTAATGTAAATGTAGTAACAAATTAATAATATTGATGACCTATAAAACAGGGTGTATATTTAATTATTAAACCCAATTTTTCTATAGCGCAAAAAATATAATAAGTAACTTAGAAAGTACTATTAAAACTTCCTCGGAAATGAAAACGTACATTTCTTGTACGTAAATTAAACAATTAGTAATTTATTTCTTCGTAATTGCAGGAATATTCGTTCGAATCCTATCAACATAGTTGTATTTTATTAAAATTTATATTAATTTAGAAAAACAGGCAGCGGTGACTCATTTGGTTAGCGTATTCCGACTTGCATAAAGCGAATTGTGAGATCTGGGCTTCAATTTCCAGCTTCGTTAATCTTCACCCAAATTAAAATATAGCTGTGTCTGAAAGGTTTGGAACTCAATATAAGCTATAGGTCCCTTGCATGTTGCAGAGGCTGTAGGTTGACAACCTATATCATTAAATTATAAGTAAAATATCTAACGAAACAAATATTTTAGGTACTTGAAGTCTTGTTCCATCTAAGAATATTATACCATATCATATTTATCATTTTAATAACAATGATTCAATTCTGAAAGTTCATAATTATCAATTAAATAATAACAGTTTCGACAAATAAAAATTAAAATTCTGGTTTTAGGTCTGGTTTCAGCTTTGGGAGAAAATGTGTTTCGATATAAAGTTCTACTTGGAAAAATTACAGAATTAGTCATCAAAATGCTATGTAGGGAATCTACTCATATTTTTTTTAATGCTTAACCTCGTAAGCAGTCGAATAAAGATATTTGATAAATGAAAGACAAACATACAAACATCAATTCCTCCTCGAGTTTCGAATCTATAACTTCTGGATTGTGATGCCAAGAACATGAACTACTAGTTCAAAATTGTCGGAAGCTATATAATTCTTCCACTAGTTCTCAAGTAAAAGTATTGAAATATATAAATAAAGTATGTAAAAATAATAAAAGTTTTAGTTACGTCTTTAAATCTATTTTTAATTTTTGAGAATGTTTTGTTTTCAGTTTAACTTGTAATATATACTAAAGTTGATGTACTGGAAAGATATAGAGCAAAGATGAGTATCAATAGAATTGAAAATATTTTCAATTACAGCAATCAATTCCGTCTACAGCTATAAATATCTAAAATTTGTTTATCTAATTCTTCTGCATACATAAATAATCTTTTATGTGTCTCGAGAATTGTAAAGCACGTCTCTAATTAATAAGAGAAGATAAAATAAAACTTTATGTTAGTATTAACAACTTTCGTAACCAATACCGATCAATATCATCACTGTTTAATTAATACTAAATCGTAATCTTCATCGATACGTTCGATTAGATCTGAACGCGTGTATGGTTTATGCAACAACCCGTAAATAAGGCCATTAATAATTGTATCAAGGTAAAAACTCAGTTATTTAATAAGCAGTAAATATTTCTTTTATGTTCAATGAAAGTTTCACGTTGTTTTACAGCTTATAGCGGATTTCAAACTTTAATATTGCTGTATTTTTTTCTCTTCTCATGCTCTATAAACTATTTTTTGATAAATTAATAGTAGCTGACACTAATCTCATTAATTATACAAAATTCCTTGTAAATAACTAAAGTAGGAAATAGTGCATTATATTAACTCCTAACTCATTTCAAATTTAATCGTTTAACTTTAGATTAAAGAGATAAATTTCACTTAATATGTTAGTAAGCTTTGACATGTTATGTATATTATTTTGCTATGATACTTGGTTTTGAAAGTGACTTTATAAACGAATAATTAATTTTGTGGTGAAATTTTTGTTTTGATATCGTTTTCTGAAATCTTGTACGTTTATCATAAAAATCTACAACGATGTAGTTAGCATTTATGTAAATAGAAATACATAATTAAATAGTTTAAGCTCTAAAACTCCTCATATTTATTCGGTATGCCTTTTCTGTAACTATCACTATTAATTCATGCTACTAGGAAAATATTTCGTGTTCATACAACTATATTTTCTTCACTGTTTATAGTATACAGTGCAACAGGTAATGTTAGTAATATTTATAGTACACAGCATAAGAAATATTTTTAATTGTTAATTGAAAACATTGATATCCGTGTGAGTATAATTTTATATGAGCTTTTTTGACGAGTTGCACATTATATTTTTAGGCAACCACATAAAAAACTAATATATGTATTTGACACTTATTTCAATAATTTTCTCACAAATAATCGGTTTGTCATCAAACGTCAATAGTGGTTACCATAGCAACAATAAAGAGAAAAGAGAATATAGGCTCATGGTTTGTTGATTGGCTTTAAATGGAAGTTTGTTCCTTATTAAGTTTTTCTTTAATTTAATTAGTAATCTACTTCTGGGTAAAATAAAGTCTCACATATCAGGTTACCAGATACCTGTTACATTCAGTTAAAAACTATCTGACATTGTATTTAATTACAAAAAAGTTATTATTAAAAATATTTCTTTGGTTTGTGATACATTAATAATAATAATAACTGATAGTTGGTTTTGGGAACTCTATTTCATTAGGTTATGTGGGTATTAATTGAAAGCCTTTAGGTTCCTGAATTTATTTATTGTACGAATTGGACGTTTCGGGCTAAGTTCGTCTATCATCAGCAGGTTCAGATTATAGTCATACTTGAATTTTTATTGTTACATGCCGAAGATACTGTTTTACCACTGTTAAACTTATCTCAATATTTTATTGATAAATGCATTACCAACAAAATGAAGCAAGGACATGTGTGAATGGCAATGCAGCAGGTGAAACAATAAATGGCAATACAATCCTAGATGAATTTTAATTTTTACTTGAATTTTGTTGAAATATGGTATCAAGCTAACTCCAATGAAAGTGATTTGATCTATAATTTATAGTAGGTTCCGAACGAGTCTGTCACAGCGCTATTTTTATTTGACCAATAGTTGACGACAATGGAAATCGGACCCTAGACCTTATAATAAATGATATTTGGAATCTAAAGTTAAATTATAATTAAAATAACTAAAATTACCCCTTAACCTTAAAATTAATTTTATGAAGTACTAAATACGTATTTCGAGAACTAAGTTCTCATCATCAGTAGTATAAATGAAAAGGATTAAACAGAATAGTTAAGATTACTCAACATGTCAACCATGTCGAGGTCCTAACAACTCTGACCTAGACCTTATACTGCGTTCAGTTCAAGTCGGAGTACGCTAACCAAGTGTGCCATCGCTACTCGTTCACAAAACATTATTTTACTTTTATTTAAAAATCATTGGTTCAAATGATTTCTGGAATGATCAGGTTAGTTAGTGGCAATTCGATGTCCAAAGCTGTTTTTTAAATATTTCTGCGACAAGTTATAAATCTACGCAGTCTGTTTTATTATTCACGTTCCCGATCATCTGCTCTTCTGCTTCATGCAAATCAATCGGGCGTGTTCCCCGAAGTGTCACCGATGTTGTTTCAGATCTGTTAGTCCATCCGGCTCGAGGAAGCTGTCAGTTACGACACTAGGCGATGTTTTGCTCTCAGTGTGAGTTCGCACGCGACCAGCTATTGCCCAACACATCTCAGATATCTCTATGCTTGTTATTGATGTATTCATTACTCATGAATCAAACCGTTGTGCCGATTGATTTAACCGAAGCACGAACGGGAATTTGTCCAATCAAAAGATTGTAGCTATTTTTCACATTACGACATTTATGGAATAAATTTTTTCTGGTAAACCTGAATATATTACCTAGTTCTTGCTTGAATATAGATTTGGTATTGAATATAGATTTAGCAGATAAAATAAGTACTACTAATCATCATTATCTGTGGCATAATATTCTTAGATGTAATAGGTCTTCAAGTACCTTATAGTACAATTTCGTGAAAAGTTTTCCTTGCATTTAAATCGATGTTCACTAACCAAGGAAGGAACTTATATGAACTACACTGTTGGAGCTAAGAAGGAAAAAGAACTTTTATATTTAGTTTTATTGAATGATGGTACTTGGATGTTATCTACTTTTATTAGGGCTCTCAGACGTGCGAGAAAACCGGGATTGTTCATTTTTTTTTAAATAATAATAAAGTACCTATTTAAGAAAATATATAGCAACTACTACTTTTTCTTTTTAAGTGCAATTTATTTTTCATAAACTGTGTGTAACTTTCCCAATTTTCTGGACGAGATAACACGGTTTCAAATTTCGCTGTCGTTGAAGCAAAATTCTGAAACAGCTGTTAATTCATATATCTAACCTTTACTTATATAACAAAGTCAAAATCTTGTTATAAAAACTAAGAAAAATTAAATTACATCCAAATAGGTACATGCCGTACCCCAAAAATTTTCGTACCATAAAAATTAAACAAATTACTACTTACCTATAACAATATTTATCGACAATATTTCAATAGAACGATCCATTTGTATTTATACTTCGTTATAACTGTGATCTCAGTACCATCTAACAATTATTTTTAGGAAAAATAGCTCTGTGTAGGGTATCTCTAACAGACTTACCATATAGCCAAAACCAAAAAGAAATATCTATTTTTATTTTGCTTTGAGAAACATTTTTTTAAGATCTCAGAGAAGTAAAATAGAATTTGTGCGATAGTTTCGTGGAATTATATAATGAAGCAATTATATATATTGGAGTAACGTCCAAGTCGCGAAAAATGTTTTTTTATCCATTCTGAATTAAAACAGGAATGGAATTTAAGTTATAGTTTGTGCGAATATGATAAATGAATATTAATGTCGGAAGTCCAAGTTGCAAAACAAGTAGTTTTTTGTAAGACGTTTCCGAGTTAGAGTAAGAATGGAATGTGAAGTATAGATTTAGAGAATCCACTAATGAAGCAATTACGTATGAATATTGATGTGGTGGTATATTGCCGGAGCGGGTTAATTAGAAGTGCGAATGTTGGATGGAATAATGTTCAAGTTGCGAAATATGTAGTTTTTCCTAAGAAGTTTCCAAATTAAACTAAGAATGGAATTTGAGGTATAGTTTTGTGAATCCGCTAATGAAGCAATTACGTATGAACATTGATGTCTAAACCATGAAATTTTTTTTTAGTTCTTTCCGAATTAAATGTGTAATGAAATCTAAGTTATGGCTTGTGGGAATATGATAAATGAATATTAATGTGGAATGAAGTAATATCCAAATTGCGAAATACATATATGTACAGGGGTTGGATTCTATAACTCATAACAACTACAAATAACAACTGCACTTGTTAAAATATCAGTTATATAGGGTAAGTACGTATCAACCATAAATAACCATTATTGTTGATATTTGCAATTGATATCATAACAAGTCCAAATGATAGCAACCGAAGTTATAGAATCCCATCCTTGTTTTGAAAACGTTTCTGAATTAGATTAGGAGGGGATTCCATAACTCATAACATCTATAAATAACAATTGTACTCGTTATTATATCAATTACAAACCTCAAACGTCAAATGTCAGTAATGTCATCATGGCGGAAATTCAAATTTACAATGAATTTAAGACATTCCCTTATCAGTGTAGACTTTTAGAGTGTTCTTTATATATGTATGAGTATAAATCATAAATAACTATTACTGTTCTAGAATAGCAAGTATACTTGATATAGATATTATAACAAGTCCAAATGATTGCAACCGAAGTTGTAAAATCCCACCCCAGAAATGGAATTTGAGGAATAATTTAAAGATGAATATTATTGTTGAATAAGTTGCTAAACATGTAGGTTTTTCTAAGAGGTCTCCTACTTAGAATATCTGAGGTATAGTTTTGGAGAATGGACTAATGAAGCAATTACGTATGAATATTGATGTGTGGTGGCATACTGCCGAAGCGGGTTTATTAGAAGTGCGAATGTTGGATGGAATAATGTTCTAGTTGGGAAATATGTAGTTTTTCTTAAGATGTTTCCAAACTTAACAAAGAATGGAATTTGAGGTATAGTTTTGTGAATCCGCAAATGAAGCAATTACGTACGAAAATTGATGTTTAAGCCTCGATTTTTTTTTATTTCTTCCCGCATTAGAAGTGTAATGAAATGTAAGTTATAGTTATATAAAATATTCTATATAAATGTCCACGAACGGTGATATGTTCTTTCTGATTTATAATGCGATTTTCCACTTATTTTTTAATAAAATAATGAATGGATATGTCAAAACAAACAAATCAGAACAATATCTCTTCCATTTACTGATCATTTTTGGTTGTTATTTACGTGTGACTATGTGACAGTTCAACGTTTTTAATTAAACAATGTAATTGTTCCTTTAAAGAACTCGTCAATGAGAATTGTTCCTGAAGCAGTATATAATATAAAGATTAAAGCAAAGATCGTTATATAAAAAGATTCAATGCAATAAACTAAATATGATACTGTACGGAATACAAAATTCGATATATGTTGAGTAACAACGTTTTCCCTACGTCTTAGATGTTTTATTTTGCCACCAGATGTCAGCCACTTTGTTGGCTCTTGCCAATAGTTTTGGAGAATGGGCTAATGAAGCAATTACGTACGAATATTGATGTGGTGGCTTATTACCTTATCGGTTTGATTAGAAATGCGAATGTTGAATGTAATAATGTTGTTTTTCCTAAGACATTTTCGAATTAAACTAGCAATGGAAGTTGAGGTATAGTTTTGTGAATCCGCTAATGAAGCAATTACGTATAAACATTGATGTCTAAGCCACGAAAAATGTTTTTAGTTCTTTCCGAAATGGAAGTGAAATGAAATTTAAGGTATAGTTTAAAGATGAATAATAATGTTGAATAAGTTGCGAAACATGTAGATTTTTCTAAGACATCTCCTACTTAGAATATCTGAGGTATAGTTTTGGCGAATCAAATAATGAAGCAATTACGTATGAATATTGATGTGGTGGCGTACTGGGTTGATTAGCACGTGCCAGTCGCCGAATAATCCGATTCCGATGGACTGAATTCCAGGCAAGGTTCGGGTCGCACGCATCGCTGATAACCGGTCAGCAGCCGGCACCTGTCCCCAGCTCTGCTTAATCACAACTCATAATTACACCTTGTTTTTACGGGATCGACGCTAAACTCGCTTGTTTCTGCCGCACATGTCGCGAAACTGGGCTACAGATGACACATTCGGCGCTTTCAGGAAGCCCAGCTTATCGGGCCGCATCGTTACATTCCGCTGATGTACAAGATTGCAAGTGCAACGATGGCGTGATAAGTAACTTCGTGGTGAGTAAATCTGATTGGTTTGAAAGGTGATCTTCATTTTTGGAAATACATTAAACACAGTAAAATATACCTACTAATACATAAAAGCACTTCGGAAAGAAATAATATTAAGTCACCAATTTTTAATTAGCTAGATTTAAATTGAAATTAGTTTCTTTGCTATCATTGCGTCTTTTTTCTTTTTCTCGAGAGGTTTAGTATAACCGTAAATTTTCTGCACTGTATATCATAAATTCTGTGCCTTCCTTTTCATTTTCATACTTCTATTCTTTCCCTTCCTCCTCTTGTTTTAAATATCATTATCTTCGGTTTGTCTACGTTTTAACACAATTCTGGATTTAAAATTTTAAGTACCATGATTTCCATTTTCGTATCTATCTTCTATCATGTAAAGGTGAATTGCGTAATTCGATACACCTTTTTTATATACCGATAAATTGTTTTAATATTTTTTTAGTACTTTTAATGATAAGCTAACTAAATTTGCATAAAAGTTTAATTTTCGTAGATATTACTATATATGTACTTTTTTAAATGAAATTTCCTGTATAAAATTGCACTAAATATAAGAAAATAATTTTTGCTTTAAAAAAGTTTAAGCGTTCTTACCTTCTAAACTTGATAATTTTGTTTGACAGTTAAGTTATTTTGAATTGTATTTGCACTAAAAAAATTGTAGCATACATTCCATTATTACTTTTCTTATAGCGGATTATTCAATTAAGGAGAAGTTAGATATGATAAAATGTTATTATTTACCAAATAATAATAGCAATTTTGTTTTCTACGCACACTTTATTTTCAGGAGAAACATTTAAGTATTTTCATAAATATCTCAAAAACTAGGAAGTTTAGAAAGTAAGAATCCTTATTCTTTTTAATAATATACCGGTATTCCGTTTAAGAAAAGTACAAATATGGAAATATCTACGAAAATTAACTTTTTTTACTAAATTTATACAGGTTTTGTTACCTTATTAAAAATACTAAAAACTATTTAAACAATTTTCGGTATCTATAATAACTTCGAAGAAATTGATACATAATAGTAGGTATATTAAGTATTAAGAACGGTAAGCAATGAGGGAGATCAGTGTTCCTTACCGTTCGTAATTAAATTTTCCTCAACATTAGTAAAAAAAGTATCCAAAATTTGCTATTATTTATCAATGATTGCAGTATTACTAACTATACATTTAATTTTAATAGCAATAATTGAATGTACCTTTTAACTCATTTCTGTACTTTGTGCAAACGTGCGAAGTATAAATTTATTTACCTTTTAGTGAACAGTAATGAAATATTTACAGTAAAAGCAAACACAATAAATAAAAAAAATGAACGTGTAAAACTTTTGTTGTATTCAAGAACTACTATAATGATGCAGACCAAAAATATAAATACAAGCAACATTCTACAACAATGAATCTGATTAAAATTACTGTTCGATAGTAAATAAAAAATCGAGTATAACCCTGATTCGACGTCGATTGGTTACATCCCTTATTTTATTTTTGAAAGACCTACTTTCAAACCATGTATCTACATATATTGTATCCCAAATCTCTTCATAATTAATAGTCCCCCAATTTCTAATTAAATGTACTTTTTTAGGAATAAAATTAAGTGTATTGTCTATACCCTATTTACTGATTATGACTTACGATAAAAACTTACGTCGAAAACTGTGATAAAGCAGATTGGCATACGAAATAAAGGATAATAACCCTTGATGATTTATTTCCATTTTGGAAGATTTATATTTATGTGTTCGATGAAACGCAGCCACGGTGTGACATTTCCTCTGGATCTCACCCCATTGTAGTGCTTCGAACCGCCGATGTCGCTGCATTCGCTGACGCTGCGTTTTTGTCAGAGGACTATCAGATGAAGATCGTATCAGAATATCTGTTACCATTTGCTATTGTACGACGAACGACGTATGCCCCTGGATTCCTGTGTCGACATGAAAGGAAAATGCTCCAAGAATGCCTGCTGGATTTTACCAACTTGGTATTTTTGTAATTTGGAGTAAATTAGGGGGAATTTTTTGATACAGACTTTTGATAAAATCACATTAAAGAATAGCTGGACTGTGTTGAGGAGATTCACTGATTGTGGATTTCAAAGTTCGTTTATTCTTTTTGACTTTGATTTGGGTTTGCTGCTTTACAGTTATGTATTGTTTAAATTCCATTTTAGAAAGAGTTATAGTGGTGAAAAATGCTAATATTTTCCTAGAAAGCATTTTAAATTTTACCGTTTAGTCCTGCTTTGGTCATGACTTTCCAAATACTCAAAGGGATTTTTACACAGCACAGCCTCAATCTATATGATAATTCGTACTTATGACAGTTGCTAGGATTATAATACAATATTCATATTCGACTAACTTAATATAATTTAATATGCTTTTATGCTTTTTAGGTTGTTTCAGTAATATTTTATGACAGTTCTACATTTTAGGCTAGAAAAATGAATGGTGAACAAATTATAAATAAGAACTTTATTTCGTAAGCTTTATTTAAGTATTACTATGGCGTAAGAAAAAAATATACGAAAAGTACCAGAAGTGCAAATTATATGTAATTGAATTGAAAAAACATATCTGGATACTTTGTAAGATAAAGAGAAATCATGAAAAGAATTATACTACGAAAAATCGTTTCTGGAATTATGAAAATAATTTGCTCTAATATGAATTCTCGGAATGTCGTAACGCATAAACAATTTAATGTAACATATCCAAATCGGTGCCATCATCATATATATCATCGAATTCTATTTTGTTGTTGTCTTAAAATGGTTCAGAAGACAAACTGTCAATATTTTTCTGTATATCTAACCACACTTTAGTAAAGCCGCCGCTAAATCATCATGTTTGAAAGCCTAAATTTAAACCAAGCTTAACACATTTAAACTTTATTTAAGGGGCGGTGCAACAATTTTAAACTACTCTTACTGTAAAACCTGGTTTTAATATTTAAGCGAATGCGGTGCATAAGTAATTTATGTTAACCTGTCAAATTATCAATATTGTTTCAATATAAACGCCAATAAATAAACTACAAGATATTTGTATAATTATTACCCATTATATCAGTATTTTTACATCTTTTATTTTTTACCATAATAAATATTGAAACAATAATGAAATATTTTGTTTTGTGAAAAAAATAAAACATTTATTGTTAATTTATGAAAAAAGTTGATCGCATTTCTAATATGAATGTATGTCAAGAGCAGCAGAAGGTAAGTAGAAATTGTGAAGATTTTTGAGCACCCTGTTCCCTAGCTATACAATTCTTTAAGATGGAAATCTTGTATCTTATCTAGGAATATGGATGGCACATCAAAGTGTTGAAAGAAGTGTTTAGTTTCCAGGATTATCATACGTCTTTTTGATAAGTTTTTAGAGGCTTTATTTTGGGGTTGACAATAAAAATGTGACAGTAATTTGTTCCACTTTTTTACTGTCGAAACGGGAGAAAAAACTGAATTTTTGTAACACAAAGGGAAGCTATTCAACCCCTAAATGCTGTACATTCTTCTCATATTTGAAGCTTCCATTTTATGTTTTTTAAAAATACAACATTGTCAGTGGGTCCAACACCTAAAATTGAATTACCCTACAAATTGTCCGGTTTGCACGTTGTGTTCATTACGGATTTTATTTGTCGGAATGTGAATTGTTAATTATAAACATGTTTATCATTTCATTAAGGCTGTTATTCCCGCATGGCGTGATCTGGAGCATTTAGTGCGATAGGTAAACACGCTCGCTACCCACGCGAGCACGCATTATGGCCTCACATTATCCAGAAGTCTAAATGTGATTCCACTTAATGGCTGTATGGATGTTGAACTTGCTCTACAACGAGTTTGCTTAGCGAATATGCAGAATATTCAAATTTTTAAATCACCGAATTATCAATGAATTGACTCCGAGATATGCAGAAGTAAATTAAACATTATAATGTGTACAATTCACATATCATTATATCATATTATCTCTTTTTAATATACAGAATAGGGTACTATAATTGTTTTAAATGCTGGCAGACTCTTTTACGAAACAAGTACCTCGGAACCTCAGATACTTGAGAATCTGTTCCAGGGCCATAGCCAAGGGGGCGCCAAGGGTTTAGCCCCCCCCCCCCCCCCCCTGTAACTTTTGGAGGCCTCCTGAGCAAAATAAAATATTCTACCACCTATCTACCTTATCAGAAAAAGTTAAATAATTCTTGTTATAACTATTTTATTTAGCGGTTTAAGATTATAAAATTTTTATTAATGCTCTTAAATAAATACAGGTAATTATGTTTTATTTTACAGTCCCCCCTAAAATGACTTTAGCCCCCTTCTAGAAAATTGTCTAGCTAAGGCACTGCTCTGTTCCACATAAGAATGTTGTACCACATATTATTGATATTAACAGTTCTTATTGATATTTTTATTATTCGAACGATCTACAAAATGTAAGGGTGAATAATTGAACCCCAGATCACCCATTTATTTCGAAATGCAGTAAAAAATCTTAATGAGTCGGCGTTGTCTGCATTTCATTTTGATAATAACTTTATTATTTATAATTTAAATGTGAAGTATGTGTACCAATGACACAATTCTAGTAGAAATTAAAAAGAGTTAACGGAAGATAATTTGCAAAAATAAATCACTCAATCTTCTGCAATTATGAAAGTTGGTAAAAAACGTATTTTGTCTTGCTTGACGTTTGTGAAACAATTATATCGTTTTTACAAAATGCGAATGAAATTTGTACCTGTCGCGAAATATTTCAAGTATTCAGCGGTTGATTTACTGAACCGGGAAAATTTTAACGAATATAAAAAAATGCGGTCAAATGTCAAAACTACAAATTACACTTACATCTAATTATAATGAGGTATTAAACATAAAAAATTGAAAAATGAGATACACCATTAATAAGTCAAAAAATATAAATATGAATTCACAATATAAAGGATGTAAACAGAAATAAATACATTAAATTTAAGAGCAACATTATATTGTAAGCTTTAAAGAAATTTTGTCACTAACTACCCACCTATGATTGAATAAAATTGTTTTCTAATTTTAATATACGAAATGTCATTTTGCAAAATTGATTGATTACAAGGCAATAAAATGTCTATGTATTTGATAGCCATTTTTTAATAATAATTATTGAGCGATCTATTTGTTATAATTTCAAAATTTATTTAAAAAATTTGACCACTCACTTTTGTCAAAAACAAATGTTTTATGGTTTTTGCTACTGAATCAAATTAAAATTAGAAACTATTACACTCATAAATTTATAAACCAATTTAAATTCTCGATTCTTCCTAGTTACAAAAAATTATTTCGACAAACCACAAAACACCATCACATTAGCATATTGTGCAACAAGTGCAGAAACTCGCCTATTTTTCACGAGGTGTGAAAGTTTCGGCACGAGACGATGTCGAGTGCTGGAATTACACAAGATGGGAAATAGGTGATTCTGCACAAGTGGCACACTATAATTTTCTACAACCACACTGCAAAACGGTACAGAATAAAAATAAATGCATGAAAGCTATTTGACATAAAGAACAATTTAGCATACTTAACCTCAAAAAAAGAGTACCTTCACGCATGCGCAATGTTAGTAATTATGTGAGAAATGACATTTCTTACACTGCAGCAAATACTGTAAGTAATAATTTCTCACGATTATAGGAAATATGCAACTTTGAAACTTTATATAGTGTGAGAGAAGTGCTACTTTCCATAGTGGTCGTAGAAAAAGAAAATTTCGCATCCTTTAGACCAAAAACATGCTAAATTTTACAAAAATTTTTGACGTTTTTAAAGTGTCTAGAAACATTGTTTATATATATATATATATATATATATATATATATATATATATATACATACATATATATATATATATATATATATATATATATATATATATATGTCAAACTTGGTTTTTGTTCACTTATATTTATTTTCAAAATAGTCATTAAAATACAATTCATGGTTAAATTTTATCCTGACAACTTTTCTGATTGCTTTATTCGAGCCTGTTGCTAATTTATCTCATGACATTGCTCAAAAACACTCGTTTGACAGCTCGTAATTTTTTGTCAATGCCAGTTGATAATTGCTAGAAAACCAGATCTCGTAACAATCTAAAAACAATTTCCAGCAAAAATTAACTACTTATGATATTATATATAAAAAAAACCTAAACGACTCGTTAATTGACAGGGTAAGAAAAATGCTAAAAAAAGATACTAATAAATATTGTTGCTCTCGACGTGTTGCATCAATTGTTACTTACTTAGTTTTGTTACATCTTGTATGTCTTGCTTTTGTATTAATAAAAATAATAATTTATCATATATATTTTTTTTCAATGAGAATTAATGGTTTATGTTTTAATATAAGATACTTTTATTTTCTTTTTAATATCTGTTAAAAAAGTTCTCACAATAAATATTATGTATATATTATCACTTGGACAGGTGCATAAGTACCGAAAATGAACAAACATATGCAAGAACACACTTGTTCACACATGCACCATATGCGTTTTGAGTAGCTCGGAGCAAAATTAAGGAAAAAGCTTTATAATTACAATACGACTGGTTAATTATTTTGACTTTTACGTATGAATTATGAGTGGACTTGAACTTATTTCATTTCGGCAATTATTCACATATCGAGATCTCAAATTCACCGGACGAGTTACAAAAACAGAGAAATCTCAATTAAGCTTAAGAGATTTATGTACCCGTTTTTATTTAGTGCATTTTTATGAAAAAAATTTCATCATAATTTATTATTTCTTTACAATGTTGGAAATACTAGTAAGGCAAATTTACAGCTTTTCGTCAACTGTCACGAAGGTCATATTTCATTTTACCATTGAGAACTAAATATCTCTAAAACAGGTTTTTAGGTATATATCTCATTTTTTGGGATTCAATTTTCTTTTTCTCATGATAACGTATTAATGTGTGCATTTTCATTAACATTATATGAGCAATTAAAAACATCTTTATAGATTTCTAAGAGCCACTGACATTCATTACTAATATTAAAATAATTTATGATGATCGAAGCTTGAATTTTTATGGCATTTTACGTTTTTGAACACTTCTATTTCTGGGAAGTTAACTATACAGTGATTTATGATATTTGTTTAACAATGAAGTATCGGACAAAGATATAATTCATAATTTCAAAAATCACAAGTAAATTTTAATTATTATTAAACATTGTAATAATATGTATGATTCTTCTTTATTTAAAATTTCCATGAAAATTACACATAATTAATGTCAACATTATATTAGATTTTAAAATACTTTTAGAAGTAAAAGAACGTTTCAATTTCTTGACTACTGTATGAGGTTTCTTATCGTTGTTCACATTTTTAAAGTTATCGATCACTTTAATTATTGACATGTGATAAGTTTTATGTTTAAAAATAAACTTTAGGTTCTGCCCTTGATTTATGCAAGGTACACAAGGTTATATGCGTGATATATTACGATTAATATTAAGATCAATTATTTTATTGATTTATAGCTGAACCATAAGAACCAATAAAGCAACTGCTCTAGAATTAAACTGCATGTGTATTTTATTTTTACTCGTACGATACCATGTTAACTATTAATAATTATATTTAGCTTATCACACTTTTTTAAAGAGCTCATAAAAATAATTATTTAAGACTCAGTTAATATTTGAATTGATTATTCGAAAAATACAAAATTTGTTACAAAAAACAAACTATTACTCACAGATATACAAGATAATATAATGAGCGATTTAAATGTATTTTGTTGAAATAATGAAAATGGCAGAAAAGATGACATTAATTTAAGTATAACAAAAAGGAAAATATGAAGAACAATACAAGGGCTAAAAAATTACGTAAAATGAATTCATACTTAAAATCAGGCATGTAACCGAAAAAATACTGGTTATCGGTTAACACATATTGAGAGCGCTATAAAAATAACTGTTTCAGTTCTAAAACCAGTTTTTAAAATTGGAAACCGGTTTAAACCGCTTAATAAAAAAAATATTCTGGACCAATGAAACGCGATCAGGTTCCGAGCTGCATACAAAATCAAACATGAATATTCACAAAAATTTCCATAATAGAGATATACGTAAGTCAGTTTTAATTGTAAACTTGATACCTAAAGCTGACAAAGAGACTATACCTTCTTTTATGGCTTTTCAATAAAATGTAAATTGTAGAAAGTGTCATGAGTCATATAGTCATATACAAATACAAATATAACAGATATAAAAAAAATATTTAATTTTTTTTCGCGCTAAATTGTATTAATAAAATAAAGGTCAATGTTCGTTGAAACCGGTTTTTTTGGTAAACGGTTTCCGGTATTTTCAGCATTAAAAATTTCCAACCAATTGAGAAATACAAAACGTGACGAACTCAGTAGAAATGGATTTAGTAGTACATTAAAAATTAAGAATGATAAGGGCATTTTACCGATCAAAGACAATTGTTTGAAAGAAGAGCGAAGCGACGATTTCAATTATAGTCTGAGATCGATATTCCTTACCGTTCGTAATATTTGTACTATTTTTGGCACGATCAACATTAAATTTTGCTCAGTATCAGTAAAAAAGTTTCCAAAATGAGTTGCATTAAAATTCATTCATAAACAAGTAAAGTCTGTTTTCATGGTGTTTGTATTATACAGGGCTAGTATGTTAATAAATTTACATACAGAATATCACATTTTTGAAAAATTCCGAGTGTTTTTTTCTTACAACCTTTAATATTGAAGCCACAATGAAACTTGTCTACCGGGAAGAAACGAAATTATCTATATTGATGTTAGGGGTTTTTACTTACATAAGTACCATTTCGTATGTTTCGCTCCCTATGATATAAAGAATTGTAAAAATGGCGATGTAGCAGGCTCCGAACCTAACCTATCTCATAGTTTATAACCCTACCCCATGGAGCGTTGATGTTTATCTCATTACCTAGCAACGTCGGCTCGGTTCCGTCTGGTAACCATGGGAACGGCAGTAAAGCAAGCGCCACCGTCTTCTGTCTAATGAGGATGTTGATTGATTACGCGCTCCGAAGAGGTTTGAAGAAGCTCCGATGATTATTTCAGTCTATTTGTGAATAATATGGATGAGCAGAAAAACTAAATTGCTTTTCGATTTTGTGTGCAGTTTTTAGTGATTTGATAAATGGGGGCACTTTTTCATTAGCTTTTAGCCTTCATTTTTATTGAATACGATTTTGATGAATTTAAATCTTTTGGGAACTAAATAAAAAAGGATCCATCAAGATATTGACATACATTTCAATATTTTTATTGTTTTATAATATTTTTTTTGAATAAATGATGTTGAAAATAAATACAAATATTAAATTATTCACTACGTCGAATTTTTTAAAAATCTAAATTTCTTTTTATAGATACGTTTTATTTGATATTTTGATGATATCATTCTCTAAATAAACCATTCTATTTCCTGCCATTTTTTTAACCCCTGGCTTTAGGAATATTAAATTCAAAATCCCAAGTATTTTAAAAATTCTATAGTTACATCTCTTCTATAAGAGATATTGAATAATTTTTTTTTCTAATAATTTTAACAACCGTTTAACTTTCAAGGTAGTGCATTTAAATGAGGCGGATACGATGACATTAAAGAAATACACACATCCATGTGTTTTCGTAATTCGAATCCACAACTTTTGAGAACAAAAGAAATTTATAGATATTGTTTAAGACAATTCCACTTATAATTTATTTATTTATTTTATTTACTTATTAAAATCTAACAGGATACTAAGATTGCAAATAAATATAAAATTGAATAATAGTATAACTAAGCAACAAATAAGAAACAAAAATTAAATAGTTATAATAACAATATAGTACAATATCATTCCGTGACTAGAGTTTTACTTGAATTTTTGCTAATCTCACAATCAATCGTAATCATATAAGGCATTCATTCAAATTTATAGACAGTAACAATCTAAGAACAAACGTTAATAAGTTTATTATTGACATTGTTTGTGAAAAAAGTACATTATTGGATTAATTTGTCTTAAAGCATTGAAAAATTGGAATGAAGAATGGGTGTTTGGTATTCGGTAATGAAGAAGATTTAATATATCAACGAGACAAGCGCTATTGTGCGTGAAACAAAACGAAGAAGTGTTTACACTTGTAGCTTCTCTTCCCGCTTCTGAACTCCTTACATGGCCACTCCACGCGTTATTTATCGCCCAGATTCATTTATAAGGGGCGACAGACCATTTATAACACACACAGCAATTTTGAATGCAAATAATATGATAAAAGAAGTACGGTTAAAAATGTATTTATCTTTTATTCTGAAAATTTCCAATTATTTATTATTTTTACTTGTGTAATTTATACCTTATAAAAGGGCCTCGTAAATTAAATACTCAGTGTGAAAAGAAATATAAATTAATGTAGTAAATTACTGTCGGGCAAATATTTGCAAATAAATTATATTTGCGGGTAATTATATAGTCCAACCCGAAAATAAAAGCTTTGAGTAACATAATTATTTTGATTCCAGGAATATTTATCTGCCGTATCATTTACATACAGGAGCCGACCTGGCAAAGGAATTTCTCCTGCAGAATCAGATTTCAATGAATCATTTTTTGGCACTTGGCTTTTGACTTTTTATTTCACTTTCCGGAACTTGTCAGCTTGAAAAACGACCCACGTGATATTTATGTTGTTAATTTTTCTGATAACTGACTTTATGTCAACTTTAATATTCAAATTCATTTTGATATGGGACAATACAATTAAAATATAACAGAATAATAATATCACATATAGAAGTTATTCGATACGATTGAATCACATTAACAATAAAAATTCTTTAAACTAATTACATACTCTTCATCTAATTTATAAAATACATATCAGAATCTTTCTATTGTTCATTATAAAAATAATAGTATATTATTCAATGAGCATTTAATGTGTGCTATTGCTATTATTTATGAGAATGAAGTTTGCCTACACGAGCGAAAGCGAGTGATGCAAATCATTTGAATGTGTAATAGCCATTACATGCGAATAGAATACTGTACTTTATCCACAACTATAACAGGAAAAATATATGTTTATTATAACATTGTAACTAACAATGTTTAGGTTTTTACTGTAAAATTTTTCATATACAGCTGAAATATTCCAAAAATACCCATGTATGAGTCAAAAATTTTGGTTTTTGATTGTTGACACCCTTTAAACCCAATTTTAGGTCAGGTTTGGGTTCCTTTTTACCCATTTTAAGGTGTGACAAATTTCCAAATGTACTATACAATATGATTAGACACTTTTCAACTCATTTTTGGGTATAAAATGCAACACATAATTGTGTTAAACTTATTTTTTTAATTATGAACACCTAAATCATTGTTAAGCACTTTAAACCCATTCTAGGGTGTGAAATAACCCAAATAAACCCATTTTTAGGTAAAATTTATTGATTTTTTTGAAAAAACAAAATTGATAGTCGCCGATGAGCTGATTCTAAATTTTCAAACCGAATTTAATTATCTCTTCCCATTCCTGAGATATTAGGCTTCAAAGTTGCACCTCAAAAAAGTGTGTTTTTTGACTATATCTCTAAAATGGGTAGAGATACAGTATCAATGATTACACCAGTCGATTCTACGCGCAAAGTTACATAAAGAAATGTTTTCTCTGCATATACGATCTTTGGAACGATTTGGTGAAAAATGAGAAAAACGAAAAAAACCTGAATTTCAATTTTTCGCTTGGAAACTTTTTATCACCAAAATTTTTTATATTCTGGACTTAAGTAAATACAGATGCGCTGATTCCAAATTTTCAAACCGATTTCAATTATCTTTTACCGTTCTCGAGATATTTGTGTTCAAAGTTAGACCTGAAAAAATCAGTTTTTCAGGAATAATTCTGAAATGGGTTCAGATACGACTTTGGCGACCTCACCAATCGATTCTACGGGCAAAATTACATTTTTGTACCAATTTTCACATTTTTATTCCAATGGATACAAATTTTATAGAGGAAAAACGAAAATCGTCAAAAATCGAAAAAAATCGCAAGGGGTTCATCAGGCGATTTTTCGATTTTCGCGATTTTCGTTTTTTCGCTCTAAAAATTGTATCCATTGGAATATTAATCTGAAAATTGGTACACTTATGTAGTTTTGCCCGTAGAATCCATTGGTGAAGTCGTCGAGATCGTATCTTGACCCATTTCAGGGATATTCCTGAAAAACGATTTTTTTCAGTTCCAACTTTGAACTCAAATATCTCGAGAACGGTAAGAGATAATTGAAATCGGTTTGAAAATTTGAAATCAGCTCATCTGTATTTACTTAAGTCTGAAAAATGAAAAGATTTGGAGCCAAAAAGTTCTCCAGCGAAAAACTGAAATTCCGGTTTTTTTCTTTTTTCTCATTTTACACCAAATCGTTCCAAAGAACATATATGCGAAGAAAACATTTCTTTATGTAACTTTGTGCGTAGAATCGACTGATATAATCGTTGAGGCTGTATCTCTACGCATTTTAGAGATATAGTCAAAAAACACACTTTTTTGAGGTGCAACTTTGAAGCCTAATATCTCAGGAATGGGAAGAGATAATTAAATTCGGTTTGAAAATTTAGAATCAGCTCATCGGCGACTATCAATTTGGACTATTTTAAAAAACCAAAATTTTTTACCGAAAAATGGGTCATTTTAGATTTTTTCGGCTGTAAAATCAAAATTTTAAGGTGCAAATCTAAATATTGTTAGTTTTCATGATTAACTATGATTGTAAATTACTTGTAGATGAGAAAAGATATTAATTTTTATTTGGATATGGTTTGGAATATATTTGCGAATATAGATAACAATTATCAAAACAAAATTTCCAAATATAAGTACTTCCGGTCATCATTTCCGTTGTAGGCCAAGGTTCGTGGTCCAATTAACAACTATCAATTGTTTTACAGACATCCTTTTGTTTAGATAAAGTTCATTTGTCCTAATTATTTGTTTATTAACTGTTTCTTATATTATTATTTCCACCTTCTATATACAGGGTGGCTCGATGAAAATTATCAGCGCAATTTTTGGCCACTTACCATCAATTTTGCAAAAAACGCTCGAACACGTCATTTTTAGTATAAAGGGGGAACACCTGAATGGATTAGTTCCAATGGCATAACTTCAACCCTAAAATGGGGGTGGACTGCACCTCAAAAATTTTGAATGGAAAAGAGTGTCAAACATGACACAGTTCGAAAGGCCTTTCAATTCTCTTCTAAACAGTTTTTTTTATTTTTCAAATCCGATCATTAATTCCAGAGAAATATCGTTTAAAAGAAATTTTATCAGGTGTTTAAAATTGCAATCAAGTAGGCTTAAACAAATGGCAAAATCGAATATCAGTATTTTTCCCGTAACGTAGAGGGCCGAAATAATAGGATAATATACTTTTATAATCTCGTAAATAATACAGTCACAGATGTAAAAGGAATAATAAAAGTTAATATATAAGACACAAACTAATAGCACTTTAAAAGTACACAACTTAAGTGTACTATTACTCAAGATCACGCCCGTTGTATTCTTCAAAATGTTCCATGTCGATTATCTTTTGTTTTCTGCTAAAATATTTTAGAAGTAACTCGTGTTTGGTATCAAATGAAAGGATTATTTGATGAGGGCTGGCGTGTAGAAATGACAAAAAAAATCCTTGTCGAATATAAAATATTTCAAAAGTAAGTCGTGCTTGGTATCAAATGTAAGTTTGGCGTGCAAAAATGTCAAAAATCATGTCAACAGGCTTTTGTTTCTGCAGAAAAGTTGTCAGAAGTACGTCGTATTTGGTATTAAATGTAAATAAAAAATGACAAATAATTACCATGTCAATCAGCTTTTGTTTTTGGCAAAAAGTTGTCAGAAGTATCTATAACCAAATATGTCATCATAAATTTGACAGATAAATAACAATAGCTCACGTCAATGTTTCACAGCATACTTAACGCAAGACAATTATCTCTAGTATTATTTAACTACAGTTTAAGCTTATATACAATGATAGCTACATTTCTATTTATTGAAAGAATTATGTAAACGAATGAATAACAAATAATCCAGTAAAGATTAATAACAATATTGCTACTACATCATAATCACATTTTGAAGATTTTAAGAAAATTATTGACAACTTATAGAGGACAAGGTTCGTAGGTCTATGTGAAATGCTATATTTTTTATTATCAACTTTCTAATCTAGTAGACTGCTGGTGAATTCGTCGACGCCAAAAGTGTCCCCCCAATAACTCTTCCCCTTCGCAATAGTTTCCTAAACAACTCCAATCAGATACCCCCGTGACATCTGAAGGTGTAAACCTCTCAACTTCGACACCAAGGTAACGTGATCTCTTCTCCCAAACAAGGAAACAAGAAACAACAACCGTATCGAATATCACGAGATATCAACGGGATTTCTCCAGGCTCGTAAAATCACTTCCGTTAAAACAAAAGCCTGTGCATCTTCAGCACGAGTGTCTTCTGTTTTATAGTTTGTTAAACGGCCTACTAGATGAATTTGATACCCTGCAGATGGGGTAGGTGATTTGAAAAGTAATGATGTTTGGAAGTAGTAATTCTACTGGGGTTAGTTTATTGCACGTAAGGGTTGTAAATAACGGAAATAGTGGTAAATGTGGTATTTACCGGAAATAGATATAATTTTCACACGGTGGAGTGACAACCCTTATGAAAAGGGTGATGTAATGGGAAATATAATTGTAATTACATATGGGAAAGGAAAATAAATAGGGAATGTATCATCTGGTAGTCATAACCGAATAAAGGACCTATTATTTGGTCACGCACACATTTAATATTAGTAATAACATATTTTATACATAATTTTGTCAATTTAAATTGGATCTAAAATACCAGGAAATATAGGCGCCGACTCAGTTGGTGCTCCGATGCTCGAACACCCGACAGAATTACACGACGAAATTATTATCTGTTTATAATATTTTATATTTACTTCAAGAAATTATGTTTTGTTTGATTCTTTGGAATCCTAAATAATTTCTGTATTACAAGCCTATTAAAATAACCGAATCAAAATTACATTTCAACCAATTGTTGTCAAGATCAGGGACCCACTTTTCTTATTATAAATGGTACTCCCTACAGATTTGTATATAGTTAGAATCAACCTAAAAATACAAATATAATGATATGTTTGAAGTTAATTGTAAGTTACAAAATATAATCTCTTAATTGTATTAAGTTTGAAAAACTTTTATATATGTAAATAACTATTACCTGTTTTACCTTTGTTTATTTATACAGAAGTAACCTGGTAATAAATAACTCTCTGTACGGTAATATTATTACCATACTTTTGCCCCTGACTTTATCTATTATACCAGGTATCTAACGATATTTTAAAGTAATAAGCCTACAATTGCGGGAGTTATATATTCATAACAATCCTTGGTATGTTAATAACAATCAATAGATAATAATTAATTTCAATTATTTTGTTTTTATTAAACAAACGAAATAAATGGTACAAAAACGTATATTATAATTAAATCGTAATATTTAAAAAAATAGTTATTTGTGTATCAAAAGTACCTATAATTTTTTTTATTACGCATATGGAATTTATTCTATGCGGCGATAGCCGAGAAGAATAAACCATGTTAGTAATAAAAAATACTTTTGTTCGTAGATATACATTATATTTTTATCCGAAATCGTTAAACTATTAATTAAAAACATAAATAAATAGCATTTTGTGTTTGTAAAACGTGGGCTAGCTATTGAAACGGGGATGGATGTGATAATAAAGGTATTGTCAAAATATCAAATATTTCTTTATAAATTTCATTTATGTTTACACCTGCTTAGACGGCGTCTGCATTAAATTATTGTCAAAGGTAAATAATAAATAAATTCACCAGTAATATTATAGAATGATATGTTTGTTACTTTAGGTAGTGCTAAAATAAACTGCAAGAACATAATATTATTGAAATATAGGTTAATTTAGTTTGACAGATGAGTCCGTGAAGTTAAAATTTGACATAAGAGTCTGTGTAGTTTTACTGTAGCTACTACTGTAGCTAACTTCGCGGAGTGATATGGTGTACTTCATATATATTTTTATATGTTCAGTATACTATACCATTAGTATATATCTCAATTTTTCAGTACATCCTGTATTTCAGAAGATATTAATATAGCACCTACATAATTATTTCATTCTTTGTTACTAAATAATCTAGTTTGCCATCCCAATTTCAATCAAGTTCTCCTTTTTCCTGTAACCTCCTTGCTTGAAATGAGTTCCATCCTGGTGCCGTTTAGCAACATAATTCCCTCAAATTTGACAAGTCATTACGGGTCGGGTAATTACAGCGATATTCGGTAGTGTGCGCTTCACGCGGGCTTGCGTAGCTGAAGGCGTACGCGCAGGTAATTAGAAAAGTGGCTTGCGCAGATGAATCACTCGTAAAGAACCGATCGCTTAGGGGTGTCAGGAGAGCTCCATTAGTGCACGAATAAATTGAAATTCAAGCACCGATGAGGGATTGTTTATAGCTAGTTTGGACACTCCTGAAACTTCCCTTCGTTAATAGTCTCGATTCAAAATACTGCACGAAAAGTGTGACATAGTTATCTTCTTGGATTTATGGCTCTACAAGACATCTTCAGTCTTTTCGATCCATTGTTATATTCCTCCAATTTTATCTTCAATTTTCTTCATGTCCAGGCGTTATCGAATCATTTTATTGTAGATCTTCCTCTTGGTCTTCGTTCGTTGTAGTTTGCTTTACATATTTTTCGCGCCATCGTTGACGAAAGTATAATTTAGTTCCACAGTAACATAAGTCGTAAGTTCCTGATATCATTTATTATTGGGTTGCTATTCTTAACGGAGAGCTATAAAAATAACTCTCTTTCAAGTACGGCAATTATGAAAATCATACTATAATCAGCGATTTGGAATGTAAATACTTAATAGGTACAACTATTCTCATACGGTGACATGAACTTCGCAAGCTCCGCCTCACTTCATATCTCCTCGAAGATTATAATATACTTACATTCCTTCCAGCTTAAATAACTACTTTCACCTACTAAAATCTGTGATATACCAGATTGACATACCGAATAATAGGTAACAGGCAATATAAGAATATTAATTCACAACATGCCCTTGGAAACTTTTTTTTCTTCTTCATCTAGTTTCTTAAAACGTCTAATTTCACATTATACATATTACTAAACTCTTTGTTTTCAAATTATTATTTCTTTTGTTATTATTATTTTTGATATTTTACCTATTCAGATCTTTCTTAGTTTATTTCTCTGTCACATTTTTTCCAAACGAGCTTAAAATAACTAATAATTTTAATTTCTTCTTTTTTCGTTACTTTTAAGTCTACTCTGTTATGGTAAGGGTTGAAGTGAGAAGTTCCTATCACGTCACTATGTTCATTATGGACCCGTCAAACGATCTACCACGGTGGTCGTTCGAGCTGTCTTGCTTACAGAAATGAGAAGCGTTAGACAAATTGAGCTATACAGCTAACGCTATCAACAAATGTTCCGACGCACTCTTCTTTTTATTCGATCTTCGATGTAGCATCCGAGACGGTGGTTGTTTTTAATGTATCGTTAGTGTATTGTTTCATGGATAGGTAGGATTTTTAATGGAGTAAAGATGCTGGTATTCTTTACTCACCAGCATAAATATTAATTAAGAATTAATAGTTTCTTTTCTTTTTACAGAAATCTTATTTTTTTCTTGTATAGAAAATGATTCTTCTCCTTTATATTTTAGTATTCTCTCGTCTTATAGGAATATAGAGATTGAAATGAAAATCCATCGGTTCCTTAATAATTCATAAAAGGTGTTAGCTAATAACTCTATATTTAGTTTTGTTTTTAACTCAGTTTAGAATTAACAAAGGTATTTGTCACTAACTCCAATTAGAACTAGTCCTAAAGTTAGTCCCATATTTAACTCCGTGAAATTATCTCTAGTGTCAATTAGTAAAACAGGATTAAATATATTATTTATTTCCAAAGATATCTTCACTGTTCTGGTAGAGCTAATATGTTAACAATATTTGTAGATGATGAATCTAGCAAAGGTCAAGTGCACTCATCCCTTGTGCACGGTTAGCGTAGCTCATTCATATAGGCAAGGTACCATCACACTTACATTACGCAAAGAGAGACAGAATACTACAAAAACTAATCGCCAGTCTCTGTGCGTCGCGTGCACTGGAAATTATGCACTTTTGTACAGTTAAATGATTCTGGCTACCGTATTCTTATTTATATAAACATTTTATTATCAGTTTTAGGTAAAATACACATTTTTGTATAAAATAAAGTTTGTAATACTTTAAATTTGTAGTTCAGATAATTTTATTACCAGTGAGTATTTAATTATTATTTATTCAATGTTATTACTTATTTATTTAAATTTCCTTTTTGTGTATTTGCCTCATTTCTTCAAAAAATTAAATTATTAAAGTTATGAGGGCAACATCTAAGATTAATTTGTCACAAAAAAAAGAAAACAATATTTATTATATTCATTATATAGTGAGATCAAGTAAAATATACAATTTACTCAACAAAGAACCGAATATAATCAAAAATGTGTTACATATTTAACTGTTCGGTTAGGTTAGGTTATGTTAGTTTAGATTATTTTAGGTTTGGTGAGGTTAGGATAAGTTAGATTAGATCAGGTTAGGTTAGGTTAGATAGTTTAAATTAGATTAGGTTAGGTTTGGTTAGATAAAATACAAAGGCATATATGTCATTTGTTAAATATATTTTAATTGCGAATGGTTTGTAACGTAACGTACTATGTTTATGTATTAATAAAATTAAGTTTGTTAATCATTTCATTATGAATGCAACTTTATATATTACACACACCCATCTTAAAATGAGTGCACACCCACACAAAAAACCACCGCACGCCACTGACATAGTACTTATTACCAGTTACCTTTACCTACCCCTATCCATACTATTTATATTCCTTATACCACCGGTACCTCCATGGTCTGTTCTTTGTCTCCAAGCCCATATCACAAGTAAATAGTCGGCGAGAAGAGCAAATGAATTCATATAAGAAGCACGCGTCGCATGCTGCTAATGAGTGGATGCGAGATGAAATACGACATGTTGCTTTAATTTATGCCTTGTAACGCTAAGCCTCACTGAGACCATATTACATTAACTAATAAACTGCAGCATCATCGAGATGGCCATGGATGCGATGAAGATGTGCAACTTTATGAGTTTATATCAAATTGTTTTATAATGGATGTTTTAATACCATTATAATAACATTACAATGAGAGTACATTGTATTACACATATATTTAATAACTTCAATTTAGTTTTGAATTAAATGTAGTACGATAGGCGGATATAATTTGGTTTTCTTCTGTAGTTGCAAATTGGAAAAATGAAGTTCTAAATTCAAATTTTGTAGTTGCTTTCATTTCTCCCCCTTTTATTTATTAATCAGGCAAAACATGGAAACCAGTATATACAATCATGGTATTTCTATGACTTAATGAAGTATTTATTACAATAAAAAATATATATTTTATAGTTGTTCTAGATACTGGTTAAGAAAAATTTTCTGCTAATTATTTACTATATTTCACAGACTTACTCAATTTTACCATATATTACTATGTAATGTTCATTTCATTACCCATAAGATTAAAAAGGAACACAAAGTTCATTTGTTGAGTAGAAATTGGGTTTACTGTATATACAGTTACGGTTTGATACGTCATTAAAAAATTACAATATTTAGTTTTTCACTGTAATATTTTTCATATATAGCTGATAAAATAGATAGAATAATAATAGACGTCGATGCGCTGATTCCAAATTTGAAAACAGTATTTAATTGTCTCTTTTCGTTCCAGAGATTTTTGCTCTCAAAGTTACACTTGAAAAAAGTTTGGGTATATTTGTGAAATGGGTAGCGCTACAATGACAAATAATTGTTTTCTCCGCATATATATATTCTTTGAAACAATTCGGTGAAAAATGAGAAAAAAAGTAAATGTGAATGCGCTGATTTCAATTTTACAAACAAATTTAAATTATCTCTTACCGTTTTCGAGATATTTACGTCTATAGTTAGAGGCAAAAAAGAGGATCTTCATAAGCATAGCTCTCTCAAGATCAAGATACGACCTTGGCGACCTCACAAATCAATTATTACATGTGTACCAATTTTCAGATTTATATTCCAACGCATACAACTATTAGAAAGGAAAAATTGAAAATAACCAAAATCGTAAAATGTATTTATACCTTGGATTTTTCTCATTTTTTTAAATTTAGAAATATAAAAGGCTCAAATATTCTAAATAAATTTTCTCCATAATTCATATTTTTTGTTACTGTCTTCAGTAATAAAATTGTAAGTAATTTTGATTGTTTTAAATATATGTAATATTTGTAGCCTTGTTCCTTCCCGAAATGAAGTTCGTTGACAATTTTAAAAAATATTTTGCCTTTAAAAATTTACTGTTCTTTTTAAGACCTGTCAAAATATTATTCATACTTCAATAAATCCGAGCAACTCAATTTCAAATCTTTACGAATGTATATATGCGGAAAAAAATAATTTACTTTCCTGTGAAGTATGATTAAGGTAAGAATGGATATTTTGGGTGATATTAGCGCGGACAAAGTGTGAATTTTCCAGTTTAGCGCGTCTGTATTGCAACTGCAGGAAGTACAGACTCAGTGACAGCTTCACAAATGAAATATTTATGTCTGAGCGCTTAACTTCAATAGCCATTCATAATATTGACCTTGTGAGATGCAGTAAGCTTGCTTTACACCACGGGATAGTAAAAATATAATTCTACATTTTGTATTTTACCATATACCAAAAAATGTGTTGAAAAATATCACTAAACTGCCAATTGCAAATTTTGAATATTAAAATTTATTAAAATAAAATATATACTATTATTTCTGTAATTTTAATTATAAAATGATTTAAAGTGTTGGTAAAGAAAATGATTGTTACAATATAAAATGGGTCAAAAGTTAAATAATTAGCATAGCAATTTAAATATTGAACGTTAATTTTTGAAAAGTTTTGTAGTTTCCACTTTTTAATAGTTATTAGTTAAACTAGAGAGAAAAGTGTAACTTTTTATAGAAACAGAGCTTTCCTTTCGATTTAGAGACAACATTGTTTTCACGACATGATTCAAAAATCGATTTACTCGGGTGAAAAAGCGCAATAACATGATAAGCTAGAAAATTAGGTTATGTAAACTTTGATGTTTAGGAGTGCAATTGTTACTATATTGCCAATATGCAAATTCAAGTTCAAGTTGTCAAATTGTGAAATAATATGAAAAAAAGATAAGAACAAAACATAATTGTCACAATTTTTTTTAAATTATGAAATATATTTTTTTAATATAATAGTAATTTTATTCAATATTTCATTCTATAATAATAACCATGTTATACTGTTGGTAACAGTGTGTATTTTCTTCACTATGTCGCGAGATGAAAGTAGAATTTTTTATGCATGTCGTTAAAAAATCAAATTTTATTTATTTGTAGGAATATTTTAATGAATACTGGTAATCGATCCCTAGATTCAAGGTCGAATCTTTGGAACGATTTGATCGAAAAGTGTAAATCTAGGTTAAATAAATGTGCAGATTTAAAATATTTCAAGTTTTTTATTTACATAAAAAGAGTTATTTTTTAACCATGTTGAAACAACTGACAGTAGATTATTATTGAAGTTTTATTAATTTTTCATTTCTTTTTTACTACGGAAGTTAATACCTCAACAGAGCTATGCAGATCTCTGGCATGATTCACATATTGAGTAATACAAAAAATTTAAATTTTGCAGATTTTCTGACGATCAAATGTTAGTTCTGAAAAAAAAGTATAATGCTAAAAGTCATTTTAACGTTGTATTTCATTGATACTTTTTTCATATTATGATCCTCGTGTAAATGAACTTTTAGCACAGAACATTTCACATAAATGGGACAAAGTTGGCGCAAATGATTTGCAATTTACAGAAAGAGAGTGAAGATATTTCGGTAAACAGAACAATGATAAACTGCTCCATATAACGCCACCCGAATGTCAAGAGAGGTTAATTAACAATAATTAGAACATACACTCCGTTTAGAAAACATCAGACTCTATGGGCTCAATTCAATGTAATAGTATCATCATTACCTTTTTGTTTACCAAATATTAACAAACAATTGAATAGTGCAGGTGTTGGCATATCACAAAAAGTTTAAGATATAAAAAAGTAGAAAATGAGTAAATTACGAAATTATGAACGTAAAATGTATTCAGCTTTACAGTTCTTATAATAAGTTCAAAAATTGTCGATTGTCAAAATTAATTGTCGTGTAAGTATTAATTTATATCTTTGAAAAATTTTAGAGACATTTTAAAATGATTATAATTATAATGTTGCTATTTAAAACTTGAAACATATTTCAAAAAAAATTTTTCAAAATTTACTTGAATTTGAAGTATTACAAAATGTATGTAGACCTAATAAAACTAGAACACATTCTGGAGCAGTTTTGACTGCTCTAGATTGTGCTCTAGTGTCAGTGGGTCAAGAATTAGAGCATTCTAAAATGTTTACTCTAGTAGGTATTTCTTTTTTGTTTTAATTTTAGTTATTACAAGAAATTTTACCACAAGGAAATGTTGAAAAGTCGACACCCATGAATATGTTTTGGCCCGACGTCTTACTATCACTGATCACAAATTTTTAATAAGATTAGCGAAATAATGTGAATGTGAATAAAGTGAAAAAATAAGCATTTCGATAATTCTGTTTGTTTTCTATATTACCGTAGTAATAAATAATGCCCGTAGGAGTATTATACATCCGATAATATACCTTATATTATTAATGAACAGTAGAACTAAAAAAAAATATTATTTTTGTAAATAAAATTAAAGATTTTTTTAAATAATAGGGTAATTATCAAAGTATGAATAGTAATAGTTGTACTCCTTATAATTATTAATTTGATACTGTTTATAAAAAATTAGATTTTGGAAAACATGTATTATTTTATAAAATATGATTTAAAACAATCATTAATGAAAAACACTTCTTTTAAATCATGACTTAAATCAGGCCTGATAAACAATAACGAGTAAGACAAAAATACAATTTGTGTGAACATATATGATTCCAAATTCGGTATATAATTGAGCACGTATATCGCGCGTATTTTAAGCGCGTAAAGCTAGAGTGGCTCGCGCTCAGGTTGTGGCACCTGCTTGTAGCGTATTCCTCCATACGTCTTTCGTTCTTTCCATCATGAATATGCATGTAAGAAAGTCCGATGGCCGAAATTATATGGCCTTATCGGGACCTCAAGACAGGTGGAGCCTCGTTTACGATTTAACGTTTCCAATCAGCACTGGACGGGGATGATTTTCCCTTCGACCACTCTCAATTCAACCATTTACATTTCTCTTTTAACAATTTTATCATTTAAATATGAAATTAATATAATCTACAATCGACATTTTCACTCATAATATGTCATTCAATCAATAATATTTTGGGAATTGAACCAATCATATTTGAATTACTCAGAATTGTCATGCTAAATACCACTAATGACTAGAATTTTAGCTGCAATTTTTATCTAATTTCAATGAAAATCTAAACGAGAGCAGTAAAAATTACCGGTAAAATTCTAGTCGCTATTAGTATTATGTACCTATTACAATTTTTATAATTTTTGTATAATATATTTGCGGCCTTTGCAAAATTTAAAATTGTAAAAACATAAAACATCATCATAGAATCAAAAACTTTAGCCTTAGATTTAAGAGATGAGACACAAATTTTTAGAAAAATATAATAACTCTTAAAACTAAGTACTATATTTATACACGAATTATTCTTTAGATTAACCTGGTTGGTACTTAAATGGATAGTAAGAATTCTACAAAAAATACCGAAATAAGCAGGAAAGTTACGTATTTTAAATTTTTAATGATTCAGTTCGAGTATAAACACCATTTATATATTTACATACCTTGAATAAAATAAATCAAAAGTATTAATATACAAAAGACCAATAAATTAAAATCATTAAATGTTGGGAGCTTTACAATACATTTTTATTTTAATTCATGATCACTGTTCAGTTATTCATTTTCCATAAAGTACCTATTAAGAACGTCGTTGTTGTTCCAATTGTCAAAAAATACTAGAACAATTCTACGACTAAGTACAACTTACCCACAATGAACAGAGACTATAATCTCGTTACAATAACTTTTAATAATAATAATAATAATAATAATAATATAGAAGCCTGCAAGGTCAACATATATTGAATCGTTGTACCCAATTGGACGACCATGCTACTTACCAATGTTCTCAAAATGAAACTCTAGGTAATTGTATTCGTTGCTCAAATTTAATTATTTGGGTTTGAAATGGGAGTGTCCAAATTATCCAGCCCTAATACCCTTGTATTTGGTGCGTTGGCCCGCTTTATACATGTAAATTACACATTTGAATCAGTGATGTGTTATTGTTAGATTCTATCGATATACTTTATCAGGCTCCCGTCATAAATAAACTGTTTTGTTTTGTTTCTTCATTTGTCTCGCAATTATTATGATGACGGTGTTTCATTCTGAATGCATCTTCGGATAGTGCATTAAGATTTGATCTAACATGTAATTGAAATATTACAGACTGACAGTACTAAATCGTTTATAAAAAATCAAATTATTAATTAGGAATTTACTAATGTATCATTACAAGAAGCCGCATAGTCTTTAACAAAATTGATTAGAGATTCAAAATTTTATATTTATTATATTTTAAATAGCAGAACATCAATTAAAACACTAGACATTTAATTATTAAGAAATTGGTACATTTTATAGTTCAAACATATTTTACTAATATCTAGTGCCTAAACAAATAAAATTAATAATATAATAGTTTATGGGTGTAGTAGTAATTAATTAATTCCCAAAGCCACGGGTAAATCCGAAAATATTTAAAAATATCGAATTTTTAACTAGAAAATTTTCAAATTTTACAAAATGTTTATAATATTTTCGAAGAATTAGCTACGCTGATACCACATTTACAAACAGAATTCAATTATCTCTTTTCGTTTCGGAGATTTTTGCTCTCAAAGTAGCACCTCAAAAAAGTGTATTTTTTGAGTATATTTCAAAAATGAGTAAATATACAATCTCAACTACTTTACCATTCGATTCTACGGGAAAAGTTATATAAAGAACTGTTTCGCCCACATACACGTTCTTTGGAAAGTTTCAGTGAAAAATAAGAAAAGCGAAAAAACCTAAATTTCAATTTTTCGCCTCGAAACTTTTTGCCTCTAATATTTTTTATATTTTGGACTTAAGTAGATATCGATGGGCTGATTTCAAATTTTCAAACAGAATTCAATTATCTCTTCTCGTTCTCGAGATATTTGAGTTCAAAGTTATACCTAAAAAATCAGGTTTTTTAGGTATACCCCTTAAATGGTTAGGTTTACGACTTTGGCGACCACACCATTCGATTCTTCGGGCAAAATTACATAAGTGCACCAATTTTCAGATTTTTATCTCAACAGATAGAATTTCTAGAAGGAAAAAACTGAAAATGGCCAAAAATCGAAAAAAATCTAAGGTATACCCCTTGCCATTTTTTCAGATTTTGCCATTTTCGTTTTTTCTTTCTAAAAATTGTACCCGTTGGAATAAAAATCTGAAAATTGGTACACTTATGAAATTTTGCCCGTAGAATCGATTGGTGATGTCGCCGAAGTCGTAAACCTAACCCTTAAAGGGGTATATCTAAAAAACCTACTTTTTTAGGTATTGCCAAAACTCAACTTTGAACACGAATATCTCGAGAACGGGAAGAGATAATTGAATTCGGTTTGAAAATTTGAAATCAGCGCATTGATATTTACTTAAGTCTAGAAAATGAAAAGTTTTGGAGACAACAAGTTCATCTGAGAAATTTTGAAATTTAGGTTTTTTCGATTTTCTCATTTTTCACCTAATCGGCCCGAAGAACGTATATGCGGAGAAAACATTTCTTTATGTAACTTTCCCCGTAGAATCTACTGCTGCAATCGTTTAGATTCTATCTCTATCCGTTTTAGAGATACAGCCAAAAAACACCCTTTTTTGAGGTCCAACTTTGACAGCAAATATCTCAGGAACGAAAAGAGATAATTAAAATCCGTTTGAAAATTTGGGATCAGTGCGTAAAGATCTATCAAAGTACACTATTTCCCAGAATCAAAATTTTGGGCACAAAAATGAGTATTTTTTGGGATATTTTTAGTTTAATACTGTTTTTTATCTAAAAAGTAAAGCGACAGAATAAAATCGAAAAGGCGTAATAGAATTGCAGGTTTTGAAATCAGCGCATCGATATCTACTTAAGTGTAGTGTTTCTAGGAAAAAAGTTCTTTGGAGAAATGTAGAAATTTAGGTCTTTTCGATTTACGACCTTACTAACTATCAATTTTAAATGTCTTTACAATTTATTTAAGTAAATGTTTAATATTCGAAGCATACAAATAATGATCTTATTATTTTCATTTCACTAGTGAAATAATGTAATTAATAACCTAACTAAAGTTAATAAAGTAAGAGAATTTACGCTATTAATAAGCAAAAAGTTGCTGTAGTAAGAAATGAAATATTTACGAAAAAAATATTGAATGTAGTATGTACTTATATAAAATTAGGTTGCGATACCTTTTTGTAAGATCATTAATTTATTTTGCAGAAAACGACTTAATCTTATTTCGCACTTTTTCTTACTGAAACCTTGCGAAATTTTATGAACACTTGCTTGTTACGCCCGGATTAAAACGAAACCGATATTTTCGAATATTGTGATTGGTTTTATTACTTTTGATTTCACATTTTTATTATAAATCACTATTGATGATGATTATTTTCTTGCACACCATATGTTCTTATGATAAAGAGCATAAACAGTTAATTAGGTATCAGGCGAACCATAAAATTATGGTTGACAACAGAACTAGTTACTACAAGTTGTCTACCTGTTGCACCTTGATGGTACCATGGTTGCATAACAGAAAGAGAAACGAAAACGAAAGAGAAAAAAATATTTTTTTAAAATAAAATTATATTTAACATTATTTTTTATTTTATTTTATTAACCTATAAAAAAAATATAATTATGATTATAATTATTTTAGGTTATACTTATATATTAATTAAAAATGAAATTGAAATAGTTGTCATATCGTTTCTGCAAATCAAAATAAATCGATTCTAAGAAGTATATAGCAATGTAATTGATACGATATTAATTTCTGTAATTGTATATTGAAATAACGGAACTTGAAAGTAAAAAATCGTTGCTCGTTTATTGTGCCCTATAAACAGCGTCACTAATTAAAGGTATGAAGATTTTAATGAAAGAAAATCGCTCACAAGCCTACCCGCCATAATTAAATACTTCAGCCAATTATCTGTCTGCAAAAATATCGTCATAGGTTAGGAATACAGCAACAGTCGCAATATTTCTAAGGAAATAAAAATTAAATCGGATGTTATCATGCAGATATTTATTATCTGTACTATTCAATTTTAATTTCTTCATTTTTACATATTAATTAAAAACATGTTTTTAACCTAAAAAATATATGTATTTTTTGAATAAAATCTGGTAGGTCAAATTAGAATATTTTTATGACTACTTTGTAAATTTTAATAGCAGTTTTTTCATTATTAAAAGTAAATTTGGGGAAAAATAAAAAATACGTCGGTCTCATATTTTTCTTTATTCTATTGATTAAAGCTAAAAATAAAAAATCATGCAAAATTTCAATATTTTGAATTTTAAAATAGAATAGTTAGGCAGTGGAAAAATGATACTGAAATACTCTTAAATTTATAATAAAATTCGAATATCTCTATTGCTTTGTTTATGTTTTATTGTGTAGTACCTTAATAATAATTTAAAATAGTATATTGTGCAACACGTGCAGAAAGTCTCCTATTTCCCAGGATGTGTGAAAGTTTCAACACGAGACGAAGTCGAGTGCTGGAATCACACAAGATGGGTAATAGATGATTCTACATGAGTGGCACACTATATTTTATCTACGACCACACTGCTAAACGTTACTAAACAAAAATACATGCATAAAAACTATTTGACATAAAAAACAATATGGAACAGATAACCTCAATTACTGTGAGAAATGATATTTCCTACACTGCACATGCGCAGTGTTGGTAAATACCGTGAGAAATGATTTCTCATACTTCAAGCCACGATTGTGGGAAATACACAACTTTAAAGCTTTATAAAGTGTGAAAAATAAATCGAATTTTCCTTAGTGGTCGTAGAAAAATTATATTTCATGGATTATATTTCTCATAGCTTTAATCTACTAATCAAATTTTTCTTAAATTTGTGAAGAAATTTATACCTAATACTTATAATGACAATTTATAGTATTGGGTATTTTATGTTTAATTTATAATTTAAATGTAAGCTTCAACAAAGCTGTACATATTTTTTATATAAAAGTGCAAAGAAAACCATGCTGAATTCACAAATTTTGTCCTAAATCCGGATTTGAACCCGGAATTATTCCATAAATTCCGTATCAGATCACACGGAATGAAGGATACAAATTACTTTTCATACAATGGCAAAATTCTTCCCTCCAAATTTCACAAACTCGTAAACCTTCACGCCTGAGTGAAATGTCACAAAGGATTTGTTTTTTTCACCTAAAGCTTAAAAAACTGCAGTGAACTTTTAAGTTTTTTAGCTATGTGCGACGCATAAATGTAAATCATACATATACCTGAATGTAGGTAAATAAATCACCGGTTTTCTTTTGTTACTCCCTTGAAGGTAGCTAGATGTAAGATTAGTAATGCAGTATTTGATTTATACAGTCCCGGTAACAAATAAAAAATGGAATAAATATGTATGTCATTGATGTATGACCTATATTTTTTTAATATGTACATACGTAATTCCTTTTTTTTGATTAGCAACAAAATGTTTCAACCGTACATTTTTAGCTAGGTTTTCAGTACCAAATATGAAGCAGAGATTATTCATAATTTTTACCGGTTTCAGGATATTAAACTTTTGTTTACATAGATAAAAGTAAGCGACAAAGTCATAATTGTATACAATGTAATTTTGACAAGTCCGTATGGTAATAATATTAACGTACAGAATTGTCAAAATAACGTTGAACAATAATAATATTTGTTATGAATCATACCAGGCCTTCAATATCTTAAAATCCACGCTCTCCGAGCTCGGAATTCAATTGACGTCTGCGGCGGTTGTTATACTTACTCATAACTATCCTAGGTTATTAATAGCTATTATTTTTTTATAATAAGTTCTAAATAAATGTTTTAATTTCATAAATGATTTTCTAATAAATTGAAGATAAGAGAAGCACTAGATTTCCGTGGTTAACAAAAATTTAATTAAATTTTAATTCAACTACATAAGTTTCGATATCGGTTACGGTTTCGGCCAAAAATAGAAGAGGAGCCGAATATTCGGTTACGATTTCAGTTTCGGTTGAAAATCGTGTTTCTGTCGCACACTAATTTTAATAAAGGGAATAGAAAGTATCACTTCATTTTAAGTATTTCTTAAATAAACTATATCACGTCAGAATAAAATGTCAAATAAATCATTCAACATTGGTGTCAAAATTTAGCATAAAAAACTATATTTTTATTTTCAATATTATGCATAAACATTTCTTGATAATTTTCGGTTCATTAGATAGACAATAAGAATTTTTAAAATATTATTGTTAGCTAATAAGGTTTTTACTTAACTTTTTTAAGGGTTGTCGGAATTATGTCAAAAGGATGTGAACTAAATTCGTGTTCAAATTTTACAGAAGACAAAAAATAAAAAAAAATATTGAGATCAAATCTAAGCGACAAAAAACTTATAAATTTTCACATAACGGTACCCACTGTTAAAATTTCAATGCCAGAATTTTTTCGGTTTTTATCCCCGAATGTACTTTGATCCTGGAATAAAAACGGGTCTAGTCAGGTACGCGGTAAGGGGAAATAAACCTTTGGAGGGGAACACGTCCAGATGTTCAGCTGTTCGGCTTTTATACCCTTCGCCGTCTCTTTCTAACCACCTTTTCCCCATATGGGCCATGTGTGTGCGAGAAGGATGGAGCATTCTGGGTGGTTTGACACGCTTACAGCCACGCGACTACGGCACTGCAGATTTGCACAACAATTGCTCATGGATTTTCTATTCTTTGATATAACTGCCAGTGTTTCGAGCGCTCAGACAAACACTCAAACATTTGCGAACCGGGCAGGAATTATTTGGCGCGCTGGAATAATATTATTTTAGGTGACTAGAAGAATTTTCTTTTCTTTCAACGGTTGAAACCTATCGGGGTTTTATGCATATTATTCAAAAGTAATTGAAATTTTTGCAGAGGGTGATGTTGTTTACTTTGAAAACGTTCTAGACCAGTTGTTGCTTGAACTTGTCAAGTTTTCAATTATCTTTTCTAATACAATTTGGACTGAGAAAATGTATAATAATACAGGAGAGAATACGCTATTAACTTACTGACTTTTGAAGTTTTGAATACACCAAGTGGTGAAAATGGAATAAGGATGAACTCACCTGAAACAAACAATAAGTTGTTTATAAAAATAAAAATTTTAATTTAATCTCTATACGTAAAGTAATTATGGATAAAATTTATCATCACCAGCTTTCAAAGAACGAATGTTATCTTTCACCATGTAACCAAATTTGATCAATTATATATTTTTTTACATTTTTACGCAGATGTTTGTGAGAGTGTGTGAGAATTAAGTACATATTTAATAGCAAGAGTATTAAAAAAATTATTTTTGATGTTTTGACTGTTGTACTTTACTTGAAGTTCTAAGATGTTAACTTGTCTTTGAATTTGTAAGATAATGATTTGCTCTTAAATAAAACTAATAGATTTGACTTCCATTATCTTATAAGAACAATAATAATAATAATAATAAAGATACAAGATAATGAATATCCAGAAATTTGTACCATTTAAGTTCCAAAATGTTTTTATTAAATATATTTTCTTCACAATTATATTATAAAAGTAAAGAATTAATACCTATGAGTATATAAATGCTTTTTTATACTCCTTCAATAAATTCTATTATTTCGCGTAACCGAAGCGCGAAAAAAACAGTTCTTTTTTAAAGAATTTATAAAAAACTATTTTTGTAACAAATGATAATTTCTCAAACATTCTTTTGCTAAATAATAACACTTTTGTCTGTATTTGACTGTAAACTCAAATACGTTGAGTAAACTTGGTTCCCGGATTCGTTCTATTGCGATGAGAACCTGGTATTCCTGCACTTGGTATGTTAGTAAATATTTTGGTTAAACAGATGAAAAAGTACAAAAATTTAGTTGTTGATTTAAACATATTTAAAATTATCAGAATACCTACTTATACTACCTACAGTATCTATTTGTGAGAACTTTTCATGTTTGGGTTGTAATTTTTAACCTACAACCGATAGTTTGTAGTGGAATATGAAGAACTCGGTTAATTTGGTTAATAGCTGGCGACAATGAAAATCGAAGTCGGAACATGTTAACCAGTTAACCGATTGAGTTACTTTTGAAATGATGCAGAAATTAAATTAGAATATTTTAAATTACAAAAAATAAAAATATATATGGACCGGAACATTGAGCCTTTAATGGCAGGATGAAAAACAACACAGTACCAAATTACAAAATCTTATTATTATATCCATTTAAATCTGCACGTGTATCAAACCCACCACCACGTGTCACCAAAACATTCATATGCATATCTAATAACACTTTACAGTTTCCACATCCTGGCCTTTCCTCCCCGAATCCAACACCTACTTCCTCCCTATTTGTCCTTCGTACAGTTATTCCTTGGGGTGCAAGGGCACGAGCTGGCCGGGCGGACCAGGATACGCACTTCCTGGCACGGGTCCAGGAATCAAGGATCAGGAGGACGTGCTCGCCGCACGAGCAGGGGATGAGTTACAGGAAAAGGGAGGAATAATTCAATTAAGGGTGGAAGTGAAATTTGATTAATATAAAAGTGAAGGTGAGGCAGGATGGGTAAAAAAGTATACATTTACTATTCAAGATTTTTGAGATATCGTTGTTTAGAAATATACCTTCTGTTCCATAAGGATAAACAACTACATCCGTGGAACATACCTGAATATTTATTTATATATTTTATTTCATTTTCGAATTATAAACTTTTTATACGCCCTCAAATGCGGGTGCAATTTGATTTTTATCGCCCGAGGGCGTATAAAGTTGCTAAGCAATAGTTACTCAAACAAATTGAAATTGTGGTTAATGAATAAATGTCAAACAATACAAAGAAAAATAATTTCAAAATAAAATACGAAGAATATGATATAGGTTATAGGTACATTAAAACGATGATTTAGGTTTTACATACACATGATAAATTAGGTCCAATCTAAAAAACACACCTTTTTAAGAAAAATAGGTAAAATCATATTGGGTTCAAATGACGGAAATTTCTTGAAAACAGATTTTGTAATAAAAATAGTACCCATCTCTAATAATATAATAATAACAAAGTAAAATTATTAATTCTCTACAATCTACAAAGATAGTGATTAAATAAATATCTTCTAAATGAACTGTAAAAGCGAAAACTTCTATACAAGAAGGAATTACGTTAAAAATAGTACACATTGACCATGAAAAGTAAATTTGTTTTTAGAAGAGATATGTGGAACATTAATGCCCAGCTGCCTAACAAATCTTAAATTAAGTAGGTAATATTTAATAGTTAATTTAAGGAAAACTTAAAATTTAAGTAACATTGGTGCAACCAGTCTTAAGTGGTAGAAGGATAAGTCTACAGTCTATAGTTATATAGTGCCAACTTAATTCTTGAACATAAATAATAACTAAAAGAAGGAACTACTAGGTTTCAGTCATAAACGATACTTATTTTACTACATCGACGTTTCAATTCTACTCGGGATCATCCTCAGGATGTCTAAACAGTTAATTTTTCTTTATATTTATATACACATTAATTGTTCTGATCACTAGGATCGAAACGTCGGTATAGTCAAATAAAATAGTTTTTCTTCAAACGTCATAAAAGTGACATCTTCTGTGACGTGATTGACAAGGTTGAAGTTTAATTTCTATGCCGCCGTAATATAATTTTTTTTTCTAGCCGCCGTTTAATTTCTTCGCCGTACGTAGGATCAGCCAATAAGAAGTAACTTGTACAATAGAAATCTGTAATATCACCCTAAATGTCACTATAAAAACTAGACAACCTAAGAATAAAGTTACTAAAAATTATCAATAACTGACAGGTAACCTACATATTAAACGTCAAATAGTTATTTTATTAAGAGTAAAAGGGATACTTTGTGTGCCTCGCATGCAATTGTCCGACTCGCTTCGCTCGTCGTGCAAACTACCATGCTTGCCACACAAAGTATCCCTTTTACTCTTAATAACAAAATATACTATTATGACTGAAACAAAGTAATTCCTTCTTCTAATTCTCCATCAAGTCAAGAAATTCGAAATTCAATAATAATAACATTATTGCATTATGCATTAAATTACTGCAGTTTATATCAAAACTAGGAAATTGGTGTACCTATATTTTTTTTATTTTAAATTTGAAAACAATATTTCAATTTTGATTTAACTAACACGAAATGTAAACATTTTCAGGTGGACAAATTACGAAATGCCATACAGGTGCGAATAATAAAACCTAATATTCAAAAATTATTGTTAGATATTTAAAAAAAATGAGCTTGCCGAGAACTTTACCGAATGTAATTTTGATACCCACCGCATTTATTTAAAACAGTTAATGAAATTTTCCACGGTGGTGACCAATAGTGCACCGGTTTGAACACCGCCAGTGCATAGAAACAACTTCCTGCAACTGGTCCCCCAAATTCCTGCATTCACAGGTGAAAACACATATGCGAGCAAATCAGGCAGCATGTGTCCACCCTCGGAATGTAAACCTGTGTGCGGCCCCCTGTGATTGTGCCATATGGCTGATAAGGAAAACGCAATTGCGTTCTAAAATGTAACGGTCGCAACGAATTCAATCCAAGGGTGATATTGTCACAACAAATTTCATCAATTTAAGGATCGAATATTGGAATATTGAATAAATAATTAAAGACTAGCGCCACCAGTTAGTTCGGCATGGCACAATATAATCAAAATATTATTATGGTCTTTCATAAATTTCATTTATGTCTAAAAATAATATTTTAATTCATATACATATAAAATAAAATATAAAAATATTTAATTGTTGAATAATTAAATCGATTGTATAATATTGTATAGTAATTAAATTTATCAACAAAGTTATAATTATTTTTAATACAAAAATACAATAATTTTAAATAAAATAATAATTTATCGATGAGCGGAAAGTGTTAATAGATAATTTATTCAAAAATTTGTTTCATATATCAAGGCAATCTTAATTCATTTTCTAAAAAATCTTAAATTTTATTTAATTAATATATCATTAAATATGAATAATTATGAAAGTAAGTTGACTTTATTGGATGCCTTTTTAATTTTTGAACAACTTATATTCCTACGCATTTAGCTCTAAAATGAATAAGTTAAGAGATACAGAAGTATGAAAAAATAACATTGACATCGCTATGCGCTACTTTTCATTTCTACACCCGGTATAGAGCTGTGCAATAAAATACGGAACACAGGACTTTAACACGGGATTTCAAATAATTGCGAATACTCTCTCGCCTGATACATTTAGATCAAAACTACAAGAAAGTTGTTCAAAATTAATTACTACATCATATAAGATCATAATGGATACAATAGCATGACTGCAGAACTAGATTTATTAAATATAAAATATAATATTTTCTTTCTAAATCATACAGCCATGAAAATAAAAAAAATATATTTGTTGTGTAGAGTTAAATAAACCAAACAACAGTATTAAACCAAAAATTGTGTTGACAAACACGAAGTTTCCCAAAAATACTCATTTTTGTGCCCAATATTTTGATTTTGGGAAATAGCGTACATTCATAGATCTGGACGCGCTGATTTCAGATTTTCAAACGGAATTTAATTATCGCTTTTCTTACTTGAGATATTTGCTGTTAAAGTTGCACCTAAAAAAAGTGAGTTTTTAGCTATATCTCTAAAACGAGTAAAGATACAATCTCAACGATTATACCAGTCGATTCTATGGGAAAAGTTACATAAAGAAATGTGTTCTCCACATATACGTTCTTTGGAACGATTATATGAAAAATGAGAAAATCGAAAAAACCTAAATTTCTAAATTTCTTCGAGGAACTTTTTGTCTATAAAACTTTTCATTTTTTGGAGGTAAGTAGCTATCAATGCGCCGATTACAAATTTTCAAACCGAATCGAATTATCTCTTACCGTTCTCGAGATATTCTTGTTTAAAGTAGAGTTTTGGCAATACCTAAAAAAACAGGTTTTTTAGGTATAACTCTTTAAGGGTTAAGTTTACGACTTCGGCGACCATACCAATCGATTCTACGGGTAAAATTACAGATGTATACCGATTTTTAGATTTTTATTGCAAAGGACACAATTTTTAGAAAGGAAAAACTGAAAATGGCAAAAATCGAAAAAAATGCCTGATGCACCCCTAACGATTTTTTTCGATTTTGGCCATTTTCAGTTTTTTTCTTCTATAAATTCTATCTGTTGAGATAAAAATCTGAAAATTGGTACACTTATGTAATTTGGCCCGTAGAATCCAATGGTGATATCGCTGAAGTCGTAAACCTAACCATTTGAGGGGTATACCTAAAAAACCTGATTTTTTAGGTATAACTTTGAACTCAAATATCTCGAGAACGGGAAGAGATAATTGAATTTTGTTTAAAAATTTGAAATCAACGCATCGATATCTACTTAAGTTAGAAAAATGAAAAATTTTGGAGACAAAAAATTTCCAGGTGAAAAATTGAAATTTAGGTTTTTTCGATTTTCTCATTTTTCACCTAATCGTTTCAAAGAACGTATATGTGGACAAAACATTTCTTTATATAACTTTTCCCGTAGAATCGAATGGTAAAGTAGTTGAAATTGTATCTCCACTCATTTTTGAAATATATTCTAAAAACACACTTTTTTGAGGTACAACTTTAAGAGTAAATATCTCCGAAACGAAAATAGATAATTAAATTCTGTTTGTAAACGTGGTCTCAACATAGCTAATTCTTTAAAAAAAAATTACAAATAAAATTTTGTAAAATTTGAAAATTTTCGAGCTAAAAATTGTATATTTTCAAATATTTTCATGTTTACGAAAAAATACAACATCAACGGCTTTGACAATTACATTCCCTGTTATTACTACAGACATAAACCATTATATTATTAATTATTAATTTTATTAACTCACTTTAAAAAAAAAAGAAAATGTAGGTATATTTTGTATAATTTATTGTAAAGTCAAATGATAAGGCAATATTCTAACTCAATATAGCTTTACATTTTAATAAAAATACCTCATTACCGCGTTGTGGTATATAAAAAAACGCTTTTGGTGTTTTTTTTTTAATACAAAACTAGGTTTGGATGTTTATGATGTCGAAGTCTCGAAGAGACAAAAAATAAATTAAAACTATCCAGTTTCATTGGTAAATTTATTTACTTTTGGTAAAGCCTGTATATTCGGGGGCGCCGAAATTATATATGTAGGTATAATATGTGTATCTCTAAAAAGGTTATATAAATAACCACCCTGCATAAAGATTTCACACAATTTAGACATAAATAGCCATAGATAATTACGTATATGATCAATTCTGTGTATGTGACATATGCTAAACAAATAAATAGATTTTCAGTATTTAATTTTTATAAAAAAAATTATACTTAATTTTTTTTATCGAGTTTTTAAATTTATTTTGGAAGCACGGCGCCCCTCATATTTTGGCGCCCTTCTACCACGCTTACTTTGCTACCGTATATCACCAGCCCTGAAGCAGATACTTGAGACTTATACGAACTAAAAATGTTGTGTCACTTATGATACGATAACTGCATGTAAAAGGGTACAATTTTATTACATTTTTCTTGACCTTATTTTGGTCAGTAAAAAAATCTTCAATCAAATAATCTACTACATGATGATACACTATAGCTGCATTTATTACTTGTTTCATATTTAAAGTAGTCAAAATGAATAAACTGCGTACACTTAAATTTCGCTGCTGCTTCATATTTCCAGCATATTTTCGTCTAAAACCTCTTTTTTTGCCACTTATCCCGTTTCCACATATGGCACTTATGCGAAAGAAATTAGGCTAACAGGTCGTAAGGGTATTTCCAATCCTCCAGTGCTATTTCTCCTCATCCTTCCGCTAGTGAAGTTGACTATTCCTCTGATCCACTGCAGTCTGGCGAACGCGCCAAGGGGAAACATATGGGCAAACTCCGGAAGAAGAAACTCTGAGCGAGGTGGCTATGGATGCGGATGCCAAATGGCGATCAAATGTTCGGAATTTATAAAAATAGTTCTTGCCACATGGAGGATGTATTGAAAGGACTTGAGGGAGTTTTTGTCCCAAAAGGTTGGATTTCTAAAGAACAGTTAGATTGTAGCGGAATAAGATCAATTGTGGGTTTTTTTCAACCTAACCTAGTTTTAACAATTGGTTGTTTTTTTAATGCGACAGTTCTAAATAAGATGTTTCTTTTAATGTATTTTTTTAAAGCAAACGTAGTTAATACATTGAAACAAAACACCAACAATTTTCAGCAGAAAAAATATTGTTATAGTCTAGAATAACATAGAAATCATTCATCAATAAAAAAAAAACATTTAATGTTACAGGAGCGGTTTTTGAGGTACATACTTTATGCATTTATAACTTACTAAAATATTGGAATATAAACAGTACTGTCAGTTTTAAAATGTAATGACAATAGTTATTTACTGTTAAAGGAACAAACTAAGGTTTTATTCTCGAAACTGTAATTAATTTTTAATTAAGGGATTAACTGTTTATTCCTGAAATGCGTACAAAACTTTTCTCCTGACCATTAAATTTAAATTATTTAATTTATTTATGTTTAGTTCATAATTAAAATGCGCTTGAAGAAATGAAACTTGTAATATTTTTTTTTTATAAAACTCTGTAGTGAAGGAGATTTGTAATTATTTATTTATTATTTGTACTATATTCTCTCACTTTATTTCCAAGGGAATAAGAATAAGGGACAGTTTATTTCCGGTCGGGAAAAAAATATTTATTATTGCACATGACGTTTTCTGGTTATCTTTTCATTAAACGTAGTTTTCATATAGGTACCTATTTAAAGTAATTTCATATAGGATTTGTAAGATGCATATTACTCACGAAATGGAATATTATACGAAAGGCAAATTTGTAATTCCACAAGTGTGTAATTCCTTTACAATTCCAAAATTCGAATTATGTACTATACTTTTTGTACGACTTTTATTTGACTATTTTTCGATCATACTACTAGGATCACACAATTATTTAATCATTTATTTAAATGTAATGACATAGTAAATATTGCCAAGTACAAAACATTAAAATAACTATGTCAAACTAGTTACAACCTAATAAAACAATATTACTTTTTTTATTTATTCATTATACCAAATGTAATTAATTTTATCATATTTATACTGCTAACATAAATTCAATAAATCAATAAATCCCTAAATGTGTGATCGCATACTTTACACACGGACTGAACTGTGTATGAAATGAGTATATCTGAAATATATCAACAAGTATGTTTGTTCAGTAGATTCAGTATAATTAGGTTGTACATCAACAAAATACTGTAATGATCTTCGATAAATTTAGATAAAATAATAAATATGAAATTATGATTGGTCCCAATTGGCGTTGCAATGTAAAAAACACGAATCTATGTCAACAAGTTTGTAACAAGCCGTTCCCTGGGTAGTACCTCGGCAAACATAACCTCTCCACATATGTCGAGCGTAGCGTACCCTTATCTTTTCACGCATGTGACCGCGGCAGCCATCAGCCATCAGCCGGCAGTTCCGTTGAGAACAGCTGCGAATCTACCCCCTCCTAAGGGTTAGCCCGTGCCAGCAACGCGTGCGAATCGTTAGAACATAGCCTACTTCATTCCTACACTGACAATCAACACAACAACAACGTCTAATTGTTCTAATTAATGCGTCATCGTTGAGACAGTGTCGCTTCGTATCTGTGGGTGTCAACAGTGCAACAGTTCTACACGAAACAAATATGTGAAATGTGTACGGATACTAACATTCGCTAGAAGTGCAAACTATACTTTTAACTTAATTATAATAGTGTATAGTGTTGACAGCACTAACTGTCACATATATACAAAAGGACTTATACATTTTGTAGTGTTTTTAAATATTCCTATGACGCAAAACCTAAATGTGCTACAGCAAACATCGCTCAACGTAAAACCTCCCTGTATTTTGAACAGACTGGTAGCTCCAAATCGTGTATAACTATATTTCTAACTTATTTAATTATAGTGTCTAGTTTTGACACAAAAAGGACATAAGAAATTTTGTAGTGTTTTTAACGTTAAAATCTTCCTATGACGCAGAACCTAAATGTGCTTCAGCAAACGTCGCTCAACGTAGAACCCCCCCGTATTTTGATCCTGAAGAACGAATTAGTAGCTCCAAAGCGTGCATCCACAATGACCCGAGTTCACAACCCGCCACCGGTAGCAGTAGCGCGAAGAAACGCGCGGGAACGTAACCGCGTAAAACAAGTGAATAACGGTTTTGCCACGCTGCGGCAGCACATTCCTTCCGCTATCGCCTCTGCCTACGAATCCGGAAACGGAAGAGGGGGGAACAAGAAGTTGTCCAAGGTTGAAACGTTGAGAATGGCTGTAGAGTACATCAAAAGTTTGGAAAAACTTTTAAACATCACCGATGATTCTTCCTCATCTTCATCTAGTACATCACAACAATTTAATGTCACTTATACTTACTCTAAAAATGAAGACAGATTAAAACACATCATGTACGAAGATGAGGAAAATATACATCCATTGAAAATGGAAGACATGGATCAAGAAATGCTTCACGATTCAACTCTATCTTCAAATCTTGAAGCACAAGATTTATCCCTTCTTCATTCAATCGACAACACAGCATCATTATCTCCGGAAGTTTATAGTGAACATTCATTGTCCCCAGCAGGCTTAGAAACAAATGATACAAAATCGTATATACCGGTGTTTAATGTGCCAAATCAAACTATTTTACCATCGTTCTCGCAATTAGCGTACGATAGGCTACCACAAGTGAAAACAGAACTCTTGTCGCCCGGTATGGAGGATCAACAAACGGTTTGTGTGATAAGAACGGAAGGAGAACCGATTGATGTTATATGGTGGGATCAACAACAAACTACGAGCTAACGGTAAGCATTTTTATATATTTTATATATTAAGATCTACTTTGTAACATAAACAAAACTGGAATACTTATTCGTGAAGATCTTACAAGAAATCTTACAAGACTTCGCTGGTTTTCAAATATAACAATTCGATAACAAAAACTACGAAATATAGTCGTTAAACAATAATGGTTTGTTTACTTCATCAATAAAAATCACTAAATTAATGACGCGCTCTTAATCTAATTTATATAAGGCAAGGCAGAATTGTTTTATATTTTGATATGCTACAATACATTTATCAAAAACAAGTACCTGTGTAAAAATGTAAACATAATCAACAATTACCACAAATTTTACAATAAACATTTCAAATTTTTATGGAATAAACATTCACTAGTATTTATCTGTTGCAAGAATTATTAAACTTATATCTTGCATCTTTGTCATATACGCATAGTATAGATGAGGTTTTTATTCGCTATCTCTTTATCGTGTTACAAAGGGGTATATATGCTATCTGCGTTAAATCAACGACAAAATTGAAATAGAAACATAAGTGTAACCGCGGTATCGGAAATTTTTAAATATTTAAAAAACTTGAATATGTCTTTCATGTCATTCGTATCATTTCTGAAAGTGATTTTGGGGACGACAATTTGTACTTCATTGGTAGTTGGTAGTTTAGTAAGTTTATTCTATTCTTTTAGTATGTTTCATCTAGTTGATGTCATCAATCTCCCTTCTCCCCAGCGATTTGATTCACTTAATTACAATTGATGACGTGACAATCAACAACGGGAAGTAATGTGGTGTCCACATCAGATTTTGTTAAAATTTTATTGTCAATCACATAGTTGTCAATAACAGGTCAAGTTTAAGTTAAAATAACTGTAGCTAATACTTGGATGGGTGACTGTACTATAATATCGAAAAGTTCTTTTTTTTAATACACATATACAAAAATTATATTTACGGGCAACGGTGGCTCACTTAGTTTGCACACTCCAACTCTAAATAATACAGCGAAGTGTGAGATCTGGAGTTTGATTCCCAATGTCGCCACCAAATAAAATAATCCACTGTAAGCTGTAGAACCCTTGCAATAGATTAAGCTAACAAAAAAATTGTCATATATGTCATATGTATGATACGATCATGCACTTAAATTTATTTATTTGTTCCTGGAATAGAGTGAATCATTTAGCAAACAAAATATAGGGGTGAAAATATATCACTAGAACTAGGCCGTGTGAAAGGACCCAATTGTTTGCCATTTTATGTCACCTCCCCAATGATTTTGCGTGTAGGGGTCTTTTGCAGGATGTATTAAATCGCCCTCATATGCCCCTGTAAATCGGATTTCACATATTAAATTGCATCACGAATACATGAAAAAATAATGTTTCCAACGTGCAATTAAAGAAACCATTTAAATTAAAGTTGGAAGAAATAACAATAAATATAATACTTATAATTGCAGCACTTGATTACCTTGAAGGAACATCTTCAAAAAATTAAGGCGAGCAATTAAGCCGTTTAGAGTGATTCGTTTATATTTTACAGATAAATAATTGGCGGGCCCCCATTGTCAATCGATTGAACCATCGCATTTAATTAATTTGACGTCAGGATATTTTCGATTGGTCATTTCGTCCATTCTCAAAACAGGCCGCAACGATAAATATGTTTTATAATATTTACTTCTTAGAAACAACAGTAACATTTTTAAGTAACTTAATTTTGAAAACGAAAGTAAGTTCTAATCATAGAAGCAGATTACCAGTAATGACTATGAAAGAGGATTAAAGTACCTGTATCCATTACCATAAAACTAGTGAAAATGAAATTTAACTCATCGTTTTTACGAATTTCTAACAGGTAACTTCTTAATGCTATTAAGTATAGCGGTTTCAAATACACAGGGGTCTTGAAACCGTTATTTTACATAATTCTAAATTTTCAGGAATTGTAATTTCTGTATCCGTAACATTTAAAATCTGAGATTAAACTTTTACGAAATTTAGATCTTATCGCTGAGCAAAATCAAAAACACTTGTTACAATAATCCAATTTCCAATAAGAAAATTTATAATATAGAGCAATAATAATAATATCATGGGTATTTTTTAACGTGAAGCTTAGGATTTTATAATAGCCATGGTTGCGACTTGATATTTGATTGACAGCAGTGTATATTTGTTTCTCATTTAAAATGAAACAGAGGAAATGAATTTGGAAGAAGTATTAGATTTTAATATTATAAGAAATTACAAAATAAAGAACTAATACATCAACTAATAAACAAAGAATTATAATAAAGGACAATTAAACAATATTTACAATAAACTTTTATAAATCCAACCATTAACTTAGCAATGTCTTCAATTTGAACATTTAATTAATCTAAATTTTGAAAATTTTCCTCATTACAAATTTCTCATTTTAAAGATCAAGATAAAAAATTGCATGTGTAAGATTGAGTGATGTGCAGACCATTCTACTATTCTACCATTTCCTTTAAAAGCAAATGTACAACAAGCACGGAGTAGAGATTCCAAGTGAGTTGTACACTTTACTTTTTCTACGACAACGATATTTTTCATTTATATTTTAATAATAAAGATGTCTTAATTTCTTTACTTCCTGGCACTAGCTACAAGACAAAAATTGAACAATAATATTTTTAATAGAATTACGAGATATGAATTCATACCTGGGTTACCGTGGGAAATAAAAATGTGTTTACAATATACTATATATATATATATATATATATATATATATATATATATATATATATATATATAACATATAACAAGTAATTAACCTAATGGTCGTGGAAAAAGTTATTAACGATTTTTAAATTTGTTGTTGCACTTGATGTATATTTTATATATTTCATATATAATCCAAACAGCAAATGTCAAATTCGTTCCCAATGTTTAATTTTTAAATGAGAAAAAGTCGAGGAAAAAGTAATATACATTACTGTCAATTAAATATCAAATCGTGATCATGGTTATGACAAATCCCATGTTTCACATTAAAAAATACTTACTGTATAAATTACAAGAGCTTACAAGCTATTTGTTCTACATTTCTGTTTTATCTGTTAACGGATCCGCTTCCAATTTTGATTACTTGCATTAATGTTATTAATAATCCGTAATATATATTACTTGCAATAAAATATTTCAGATATCTAACGTACTTTTAATAAAAATTAGGTGAATTTATGATTCCGTAATAGTAATCGTTATTTGTAGTTGATACAAAACAAGAAAATGTGGATACATTTGTAATTGAAACTTAGCAACAGAAATGGTTGTCGAATTATGGAATACCATCTTAATTTTACAGTAATGTAATTTGTTATGGAGGGTCAGAATATGAAACATTTTAAATAAGGATTAAAGGAAACATTCGCTTTTATTTCAGAAACAAGTCTATTATCATGAAGAGACGAAAAATGAGATCAAAATTTGGTATTTTTACAACTTTAACCTGTTTTTCAATACGAGTTTTATAGATTTCTATAATTTTTATTGACTTCTGGGAGAAAATATAATGAGTGAATGTTTTCCTTAAATCTTAAACATAAATGCTGTCTCACATAAAATAGGTAGGAATTTGTAATTGAAACTTAGCAAGATAAATGATTATCAAAATATGAAACACCACCTCAATTTTACAACAACATAATTTGTTACGGAGGGTCAGAATATCCGTGGTTGAAATACCCGCAAGATCATCTCCCAAAGTGCGTTGGCTTGTTGAAAAATAAGCCCGGTCGTGCGAAAGAATTAACCCAGTGCATCGTCTCGGTAACGGGAGCCGCTAACATACCCGGGCAGTCGCGAGCCGGTTGCAGTCAGCAAGCCGCCGACCACTACCACTCGTATTTTTTCATATTTATTTGCAACTCGGACGGTTTAAGAAGCAGTTCAACTCTGCCAGAGATTAATTATTTTTATTTCTGATAAATATAGCGAATGCTAACCCCCAATGAGAACTTGCAACTTGATTTAATTGAACGCATATGTTATGGAATTAAATTATTAAAAAATTGAGATTTACTTTTTAGATTAATTATCTCCAGAGAAATTATTTATAATAACATTTGCTCTACTCACGCGACATTAAATTATTAATATGAACCAATTTCGACAACCATCTACATACCTATTTCGAAAAACATTTCCAAGGGTAAATTAACAAGTGGTGACCTGATTGTCGATAATATTTTCCAAAGATTGGGATCAACATGAGTGGTATTTTCTAAATATTATCGATTTTTAAGCAAATCACAAGTTATATTTAGGAAGAGAATACAGGTATTACAAAAAAAAAAATCTACCTACCTACCTAAATTGTCTCCGTATACTTTCTTTTAGTTTTTATTGGAGTACTATGCGCAACTGCATTGTTAATAAGTTCCCCAGCGTTTAGAAAATACTTTTCATTAATCGGTGACAGGTTTTTCACAACTGTCACATAGTTTTTTATTTGTATGTCATATTTACATTGTTACTAGTATTGCTATTGAAAATAACAAATTATTATAGTGACAATTCCAATCATAATTTGTCCTCCAATTAAATCACAGTATTTTGGTAAATTGGATCAATCAGATTCAAATTTTACTGACAATTGTCTGTTAAGGCCGTTTTAGACTAACCTATATATGGGACAATATATAGTACAAGAAATGGTATACTATCTTGTACCAAAAATTGTTTGATTTTGACGAAGTTTTGTATGATACTAATGGAATTTCTTGTACAATATATTGGCTCTGATTCTACACAATTTACTTGAATATGTCAATGTGACACCAGCCAAATTGACTGACAAATTGTTTGAAAAATATAATGTGTTTTGTTTTCACAACAGATTTATGATCGTATAGAATGTTTCAACCAATTTGCTGTTGGATACTAGCCAATTTAAATTGTATCAAAATGGGTGCAAGATCTTGTACAATTTATAGGCTAGTCTAAAACGGCCTTTACTAGTAATTGCCACGGAATTTACACTAGTAAATAGGCGTTGATTAGATAAAACGTCCGTCAAAATTATGACAAGTAATTAATTGAAATATATTAATAAAATTGAAGAAAAATAAGGAAACTGAGCATCAGCCTTTAAAATTTAAATTTGGAACATAGTTTCTTATTTGTTTATACATGTTCACATATTTGTTACAATATTTGAAAGTATTAATTCCTGCCCATCTTTCGTCGGGAAATCCATTTACTAATCGATCAGCAAGTACGATGTTACTTCTCAATTTTTTAAGTATTTTCTACTAGATAAAAGATGTAATGTATAAAAATAATATAATTTCATTTGAATAGATCATTTCTTTCAAAATATTCCAAAAGCGGATATGAACTTTTAAAATTGAAGTACTCAGTCATCTATTTACATATTTGAGGGTCACCCAAATAATATATGGCAAATTTAAATGAAGTGAGATATCCCCTATGCATTTACATACCTAGTCGTCGATTTAATAAGCTCTATTTAAATATATTTCGCCTATGAATATATTAAGCTCATTCTTCATTATACAGGGTGAATACTGAAAACCTTGACATAGGGAAATAACATGGGAAAACAGTTTTTTGCTGTTTCCATCTGTCCCGTTAAATAAAATCGGGTGTATATGGTATCGTTAGTTAGATTACTTAATTTTGCATCTAATAAAACTAAATGTTGTGTAATAAGGCCTTTTCTAACTGAAATATTTGATAAAATAAATTGTATTTTGAAGGTTATCCTTCATATTTTCGAATAAGAAACGTCAAAAACAAAATACTCCATAGCCGAGTGGATACGAAGGCTGTTTCATAACATAAATAATCTACAAGACCTGGTTCGAGACCACCTCAGCCCTATTTTTTTTTAAATTAAATTATGCTTAAAATATCTTTATTATATCAGACTATTATAATAAAATAGCAATATTCATATTTTTATAAATAAAAAAATCCAAATATTTAATAGAATTATTATTTGCTGTCTGTCAAACTTAACAATTAATTCGAATTTAGTTTTTAGTGTATAATTTTGTATTTCATGTTTCGAAACATGATATTTTAAGTATAATTTAATTTAAAAAAAAAATAGGGCCGAGGTGGACTCGAACCAGGTCTTGTAGATTATTTATGTTATGAAACAGCCCTCGTATCTACTCGGCTATGGAGCATTTTGTTTTTGATGTTTCTTATTCGAAAATATGAAGGATAACTTTCAAAATACAATTTATTTTATCAAATATTACAGTTAGAAAAGGCCATATTACACAACATTTGGTTTTATTAGATGCAAAATTAAGTAATCTAACTAACGATACCATATACACCCGATTTTATTTAGCGGGACAGATGGAAACAGCAAAAAACTGTTTTCCCATGTTATTTCCCTATGTCAAGGTTTTCAGTATTCACCCTGTATGTTATGGTGATCTTTATAATAGATGCACATTCACGAACATCTGAATTTAATATATTCTAAAATTTATAAATATATAATTAAAAATATTTTTTGCTGATTTCAAAAGAGCGAAGAAGACATTTGTCTTAATAATAAAAAGGAATCCTATCTGCAATATATTATATTAAAATTTCTATTAATAAAATTTTAACCAAAGTTTAACTTGACTACATAAGTTTTGGTTTCTGTTACGCTTTCGGCCGAAATTAGAAGAGGAGTCGAAATTCGGTTATTGTTCCGGTTTCGGCTGAAAACCGTTTTTTGGTTGGACACTATTAAATAATAATGTCGTTCATCTGTTTTTTACCAAGTTAGATGGAAAAGAAATTAGTACAATTACAATATGTCAATTACCAATTGTATTATGCTTTAGTTTTAATCATCGTAATGATTAAATTTCTTCTTTTGATTCCTGTGCAATTTTTTGATTGTCTTAATATTGTGGATACAATGTCTTGATATTGATTTCGCATTCCAGATGTAAGAAGAGTATACAAAGTATATTTTGCAAAATTAATTTAATGTTTATTGTGATAAATAACAGGTAATTAAGTGATTATAAGCAATAAAATTTGGTCTTTTTGGCCGTGGCAAAAAATAATATTTTAAAATATCAATATTTCAACGAGTCATAATTAGAGCATCATAAATTAAATTTACAGCGAAAGCATTTAAGAGACATGGCAGTTAAAAGTTTAATTATTTTTAAAGGTGAAATATTTTTTGCCGCGTAGCGCTAATTACTTGTATTGTTGTTTCTTATCAGTCGAAACAAAGAAGTAATGAGACAAACTTAATGACTTACAAAGTACCTGATACAATTAAGCAAAGAACGGGCAGCCAATAAATTATAATTTATTCTCCAAAACAACGCAAGGGACGTATGTGGAAAACATCATTTTTAATTAACTTTATGTACACGCTAATCACAATTGACAGAGTCATTAAGAAAGAGAAATTTTACATTTATTATCTCGACTTTAAAAATTTGTTCGCGATGATATTAAAGTCATTTTCACATGAGAATTCACGCCTTGTCGTTCTGAGGAAATATAAAAGAGAAATGAAATTTTTTGGGCAAGCGTTATATTTTAAATATATCGGAAATTTTATAGGTTTCTTATTAGTATTTTATGCAAAAACGAATCTACAAGAGTAAAATTAAAATTTTATCTTGTCGTTCGAAATATTTCACAAACTGTAATTTGTAAATGTATTCGTCAGTTCGTTAAAGTTGTAACGGAAAGCGTTGTTTGGTTCAACCACCTTCCAGTGGTTCTCAAACTTACACTTACTTTGTCATTTATCATCAACACAACTTCTGATATTTGATTAACACATTTTATTTATGTTTATGTTTTATTGGAATATTTATTTTTCTACAAGAATGAAATTAGTCAACTTTTCGTTAAAATTGGGATTAAATTCGTATCATATTTATTCAACAAACTGCCACTATTTATGTAATTTAAAATTATGTGCATTTAAAAATTACATATCTTTTATGTTTATATCTAATGAATGCACCTAAAAGTAAAACAATCATTGAATCTGTCTTTTTTTTCACAAAAATGAATTCGAATCAATAAACTTCATATCACGAATTTACTTTTATAAAAATGTAAAGTGTCTTTAAGGTTTTCCATTCTTTCGTTTTGCATCAAAGGTATTTTTTTATTTTGAATGCATTAAAAATATGCTGTCATTTGTTAGTTGGATATGTCAATCGTTGTTGAACTGTTTTGCTGCCAAAAGACCAATTTCGTAAATTTGTAACAAAATCAAAACCTTTTGATTTAAATTGAAAATGAGACATAAATCTTACGTCAATCGTTCGTTTTATTTTCACGGTAATCATTTCGAACCATATTCGTACCATAAAAACTTATTTACCGGACAGGGGCGACACCTTCATTAATGCCCCATTACGCCACTGTCTCACTAGCAAAATAAATACCACTAATAACTAAGAAATAAGTGATCCTTGATCTTATTTGTTTTGGTCAACAAATCTTGCAATCATTTTTCAGAAACTTCGTTTTCGTTTCATATTTACAATATTTTCAGTTATTTCCTATTTTGTTACGATTTTATATTTACGGTACATAGTAGAATGTGTTTTGGGTAATATTTGGGTAAACTTTTGAGCGTTGCTGTCCCGTCGATGACATCTCCACAACTCCTTCCTTGATGTCCGTACGCACGCGAATTACGAATAATAAGCTCGTAAAGTTGCGATGGATGCACAAAGCAGCTCCGAAATTCCTCCTGATCTTCTCTTGAGCGATAAACACTCACTCAACGACCGCGGCTCCCGGACGCTGACAACTAACGACTCTAATTAAACTCTGTGAAATACGCGCGCAAACCCTTCGGCCATCATCGCCAGCGCTCGGCTTCCTGGCCGGCACTTATCAAATTTATACCGCAGATAAACTTTATTCCCCATTCGGTTAATTTGGAAATAAATTTGTAAACAAGTATTTTGTAATTGGGTTTGATAACGAATTGTTACTTTGTCATTTGTAAGAATTTGTAAACATATGCAAAAAAATGACAAATGTAAGTCGTCTCTATTATTATTTGTGAGTTTACAAAAGATGAGAACGGCTGAAGAAGTACAAAAAAAAAAAAAAAGACCAAATCTTCATTTTAAGGTAATCTGAAAATGAGTATTTAAACCGTGTTGCTTGTAAGAAACTGAATTCGTTTATGTTGATAGTAATTTGACAGAAAAAGTACCCTCGACAACATCTCGAGCACTTTTTATCGAATTCCTACAAACTGATCCAGTTTTTAGGCAAGACATTTTTTCATGCAGAATTTTCGATCATTTTTATTGCACTTAATATATTAGGTACTATAGAAAAGTTCATTTGACATTGGCAATCTATGTTGAATTTCTTCTGAGAAAGTACGATTGTATGTATAACTGGTATCCGTAGTAATAACGAACAAAAGATTTAATAGTTATTTATAAATGACACTACTGTATTACATTACAAATAAGTCACGTGAGATGTGCAGGTATTTTTTTAATTGACGTAAGTAATTAACAAACGTGTCATACAACAATTTATTCAACACCTGTTAATCATTAATGTAAAATATATAAAAGTTTTTTTTGACAGTTGACATTTCAAAATGACTATTAATATAAAAATAGTGCAGAAAAATTTTAAAACATAGTTACAATAATACGAAGGCGATAAGGCCTGCAAATAATGCAAGATCTCGCAAAAGAGGCGTGTGAAACACAATTTTTTTGTGTCGATGACACATTTAATTTATTATTACTATACTCGTTACTACATACAATTTTATAATGTACCAATAGGTTTTTATATCAGTAACATTTTAGGTTCACATGGATATATAAACAATTCACTTATTTTATTAATAAAAAATAATGACATTTGTTCTAACCTAAAAAAATAAAACGAATGTGAATTGATATTTTTTAATAATTAACGTAAACATAATTTTACATTTCCAATAATATAAAATTAAAAATTTTGACAGAATATAATGCTAAAATATTTAAGTTGTCATCTCTAAATTTTGCTGGCCTAGGCCTGCAAACAGAAAGTTTCTAGACAATTTTGAGTTCTGTAATACTAGTCATAATGAGACGGAGGTACGAACAAATATTTACATCTTGAAAATAAAAACAGTTAGTTCTTTAGTAGAAATTAACCGAAGTTTATATATGACTGAAATGTTAACATTAAATTTCTTTAATATTAATTGCGAATTAGTGACCTCAGCTTGAAAGTTTATCGTGATTTTTTGCAGCATTTAAAGTACGCTTTTTATAATTATAACGTTGTATCTGATGTGTTCATTAATGTAGCATTTTGGCAATAAAAGTGCCCACGTCGTTTTTTAAAATATTCTGCACTATATAACATAATATACGGGTTCATAAATATCAGTGATTTAATATTAAAGTCAAGTTTTGCTCCATTTTCAATGTAAAGTCTTTAGCGTTAATCAAAAAATTCCTGAAAAAATATTTCAGCCGCGTGCGATGCGTTTCGGCAGATAACTTTAAATATGAGAAAAATGTTAATTGAGGAATACGCACTTTACGGTTAGCGTTATCGGTAAATTAACCGGTTTATTAAAGTGTTCGCGTAAATCAAATCATATTAATTTGGAGTTAACACATACATTAAAAGCACAGTGTTTAAATCTGGAAAATATTTCTGCTTCGTAAAATTACAAAATCATTAACAAATTTATTAAGACGACAAATTGCGAATACTTGTGCCACAGATAAAAAATGATAAAAGTTGGTTCTTGATAAGAGATTTTACTTTATCGTTCTACTAAAAATCAGATAAATTGAAAACATTTTACTTTTACTTTTCCCCTATTACTTATGAGTTTTATGTTTTTAGTGATAAAGTATGTAATTTTTTCATGTGTTTTTAATTCATTTCTACGACAACCATGCAAAACCGTGACAAAATAATTATTTTTGTATTTTAGTGCGCGATGTTTGTGTTTTTAGTAAAAGAGATACAAATTTGTGTCATTAATTATAATATTTTTATTTATTTATACAAATTAAGCGAAAAAATGTTTTCAAGCACCGTAAAAAAATGTTTTCTAAAACCGTGAAAAATGTTTTCTCAGGTACTTCGCGTACTTTGAAAATTGCCTCCTTTATACATTGTTATTAGAATAAAAATGTTAACATTTTTTAACAGTTGTAGAAAAAAATTTTGTTCATGGTTTTGAAAAACTTTATTTCACAGTTATGAATTAACAATTTAAAATTTATAAACAACTTTTATTTTTATTTAGTGTTTTAATAATTTCTGGACAAAATGTTGTAGAAAAAATATTTTTTGTGTTTCGAACTTTAACTGTGTTTTTAGTACGTTTGAATATCTTTTTGACCCGTCAAAAACGCTGACATACTAAAAATCTATTTATATTATTTACGTTTAAAACTTGAAAAATTCTAATTGTTTTAGTTCAACAGTACTTGAAAATCGGATATAAAAATATATTTTAATATTTAATTTACTAATCTGTAATATAGAACCACGAACCAGGTAAAAGTAAAACTTTTGATACAAGTCAAATAGGTTTTATTTTAAAATCCATAATTTTGTAGAAGAAAGTTTTTATTGTACTAAAGAGTTATTATCTTTAGCCCATCCTAGATAATGCTGGGAGCATGGATCTAAAAGTGAAAATGATGGTCCCAGATTATCAAATTACTAGAATTCTTTTGAAATGTAAAACTGCTTGATATTCACAAGGTCGGCAATTTAATCCTTTGTATTGTAATCCTAGCTCCGGTAATGCCTAATGGGTTGGTGTGGTCGTGGACCACTGAGCAGATCATCTCCTCCCAAATCAATTCCATCGATAATCGATTCCTAAGATTAATTTTCAAAAGCACCGTCTCGGAACTGGCTAAACACAAAGGCGCCAGCGTAAAAAACACGCGAACGGAGGATTTCAATTCGGAATTTTATTGTTCTCGGTATGAGGTAAAACTAAATAAATATAAATGTCTCAAGTTTATTTCTTTAATGTAGGATTGGTTTTATCGACTGAATATTAATAAAAGAAAAAAAACGTCAAAACTTCGGTGAATTAGCGGATTTTATTAAAGGACTGCAACTCCAAAAATATACTTTCCTTTCATTTCTTTAACTTTGAAAACCCTAACATTACATAATTCTCCTAGTCACAAGTCTAATTTTAAAAAAAGCGTAAAATATATTCTATTTCCCGCTGTTGAGCATCAATTGTAACCATGTGATTCAAATCGTTGGAGGGAAGGGGGATTGATGACATCATCTTGTCGGGTGAAATCGTGTGATTACCGAAGTAAATAAATGTCAAAATTGACAGTCTTCTATGCAAATATATTAATAGATGAAACTTACGAAGAGTTATTGAATAAACTAATGAAACTACCAATACACAAAGAAGCACAAATAGTCAACGTCAAAATCATTTTAATCAATAACAAGAATGATATGAATGACACATTTATTTTTGTTGTTGGTTAGAGGGAGATATATCCTTCTGTGACACAGACGATAATAAGATCTCATCTATTTAATCATTCTTGCAGCAGAAATCGATCAATTGCGAAAAATATAATATACTTATACATTCCAGCAATGATTTTGATTATTGTATTACAATAATTTTTTTAGCCTCCTGAAATGTAAACATAAAAATCACATATAGTTGAGGTCTACGCTAGTTGTAATTTTACGCATTAATGTTCGGTAAAATAACTCAATAGTTTTGTTATTAGAGGTTATTAAAAAAAATATAATAATAATTGTAATAATAAAGATTACTTACAAATTAAAGTCTTGGAGAAATACAAACTATTTTTTATTTACCATATTTTTTTTGGCAGTAGCTCGATTGTTGCAATTAATTAACAAGTAAATTTATTACAAACTTTAATACATTATATGTGCGTTTGGTATTTGTACATCGGTCGCTTCAATAAAGAACCTCGCGTTGTAAAATACAACCTGTCATATGTACCTTATAAATAACTATTGCGGTTACATTTCTGTTCTAAATTTTATTTTTTGCAGTGAATGATTTCAGTTCTAATTTATCACATTACACCAATTAGTTATAACTTTACAGATAACAAATCCTTTTGAATTGAATGCAGTGTAAAATCTAGAGTTCAAATCGCAGCTGACCAAATAAAAAAAAATAAAACCAATTAGAATAATAATTTGTGGGTCTTTTGAAGAGATAATATTAAAATGAAAAAAAAAAATGTCTAAAGAATACACGTACTTCGGTGGTTAATACCAAAGAGATAACGAAGAAATTTTATATACCTACTAGGATGTGGAAAACCTTTGAAGAAATGAGTATAATTTTTCAACATTAAAAAAGTGTTGAAATCATTATTCCAAACACCATCTCCAAAAATTTTAATCAAACTCATTACAATTTAATTATCCCTTAATTGAATTTATGATCCCTGTAGTCAATAAATCCTAACTCGTAAAAAACTAATAACATCCCTACCGAAATTCAATTACCAAGGAAACAGATCAGGATTTTATAACCTGAAATCACGCATAGCACATATTAGAGATCCATATTCTCACGAATAGTGATGAGATGAACACATTCCCATAAGTCCCTTCGGGGTCCCGATTGTTGATGCCCGTTTACCTGTTTGCCAGCAAAACAAGTTTAGGTCGTGGGAACCTGGATGTCCCATACGGGGATAGGAACTGGATGGACTAACCGACTAACGGATCCAACCGTCGCCTGGGCCTGTGGTCAAAAGTTAAACATGGGACGGGGTGGTTAATGTTAATGGTTGGAATATTTAATTTTTCATACGACCGTTAGCAAGGAATATCCCGCTATGGGATATCTACACCCTGTTTATATTAAGTCAAAAGTGAACCGCTGATTAATATGGTTACTTACAATCTAAAAACAAGTCAGGAGTTTCTATTTTTATTTAACCTAACTAAAAACAAATGTTTCATCTGATAAATGGCAGGATTTATTGGAATTTATAGTAAATGGTACTATTAGAATCAATTATTGGTATCAGTAATATATAAAAACAAGTTGTAATGTTCTTAAAAAGGAGGTTTAAATTTCTATTTTTAGTATATTGAAAAGAAAATATTTTTTCTTCAAACGTCATAAAAGTGACATCTTCTGTGACGTGATTGACAAGGTTGAAGTTTAATTTCCTCCGTAATATAATTTTTTATTCTAGCCGCCGTATAATTTCTTTGCCGCCGTATAGCCAATAAGAAGTAACTTGTGCAATAGAAATCTGTAATATCGCCCTAAAAGTCACTATAAAAACTAGATAACCTAAGAATAAAATTACTAAAACATATGAATAACTGACAGGTAACCTACATATTAAAACGTCAAATAGTAGATTATTCTTTAAAATTTCTAAGTTTGAAGAAAAAATAGCATGTGTTATTCAGAGTAAAAGTGTCTTTATGTGCCTCGCATGCAATTGTCCGACTCAGATCATCAGAAATTGCAATACGAAGGCAGGCTATTTTGATACCACTATAATTAACAACAGTGGAAGATTGTTTTATATTTTAAGTAAAAAAATATGTGTCAAAGTTTTAGTTTTGACCAAAAGACAAAAGTTTTGAAAACGGTATGGGGGAAAAGTTATTTTCTAATATTAAACACAGGTGTGGATTATTTGGGAATATATTTAAATAAAAAATCCGATTTTAATAAAAAAATCTTATTATTATCACTTTATATCACAATTTCCAATTACAATCGAAGATTCGATTTTGTTGTTTTGAAAATTATTATGATAATTTAAGGACAAAAAACACGCTTTTATTTGGTACTTTTGACTACTCAATGACAAACTTTCAATAGACATATTAAAATAAGGTTGGATTTAAAAATTTAAATTTAGTACTACAAATTAAAAGAATGGTAAATATTTTAAAATCATTTAAAGAAAGTATAAATAAAAAAAAATATGTCTACAATTATTATACTGGGGTCGTCCAGTACAGTAATTCTCAATTACCTGATAAAGGTATTTACTGATACACGTACAATATTGGAAAATAAAGCATAACAATCTGTTGAGAACTTATTTGTTAATCAGTATTAATAATCCGAAAATTCGTTGCGGATAGTTTGATGAATTAAATGTATAAATGTTTATTATTCATAATTTCAAATAAAATATTACAAATAAAAACTAAAGTAAATATAGTTCTAAAAATAAAGATAATATGCCATTATTCAAAGTTCAATTCCCTATCTCAAACTTTTTGTTGATAGTGTACATATTTTTCCAGACAAAATATGTGTACATGTAGGTAAAATTTTTTTTAAGATTGAAATAGTCGATTACAAATATTTTTTAGTATAATTAAGAATGTTCGTTTTATCGAGAATCGATCATATACCTAATTAATATTAAACGTTGACTTCTGACTACCAGATAAAGTTACCTGCAATTCAAACGGTAAAAAACGTTAGACCCTTGACGGACTACCCAACGTAACAGATCCATCTAGGGAGCAAATACCCATTCACAGTGCCGTTCCTGACGGGCGTGCAAGCCGTGCCTGCACGGAGGCGCCAGACGGAGAGGGCGCCGGAAGGCGCCTCATTATGATTAAAAAAAATGCTTCTGAATTACTAAATGTACCTAAATTTCTTGAAGGTTAAAGATGTTATTTTGTGAGTGAAACTAACTAAACATAATAAACATAAATAATTTCTTCATAACATTTATTTAATAAGAAATAAGACTATTAAACAAAAGTACTTCGTAACACCCCTACTTTGATAAATTTAACTCATCCGGACGAATATTGGCTTCTGCGCAGCGCAAGACGAATGGCGTACGCGTACCGACGTGTTGCCAGATATGGTGATTTTTCCGTCATTTGGGCGATTTTTTTTACGATGTTCTGGGGCAAAAAAGTTATTTTGGCGACAGGCGATTAAAGCCACCAATTAGAAATGTTTGACGATATATGGTGTAAAATATTATAGCAACAGTGAAAAGAAAATTGTACCTGTTTATTTAGGTATTAATATTGTAAAAGAAACATCAGATGCTTTAAGATAGAGATAGTATAGAAAAAATACCCATGCTTTCAAATATCTTTAGTTTATTAGGAAAATAGGGTTTTATAAAAGATTTAATTTTTTGTTATTAAAGTTTTGTTTACAGATAAATATTTTTCAAAGGTATTTTTATTTATACGATAAATTCTATTTAAAAGACAATTTCAGCATATAGATCTTGGCGATTTTTGGCGGTAATTAAAGTTTGATATGTCGACTTTTTATCGCGGCCATCTGACTATACTGTACTACCATTGTATACTGTAGACCAATTTCTAAGAATTAACTTATGAATATTGTTTATAACCTAAAACATTTTCTTCGTTGTACTATCATCATATTTTTTCTTTTCATTTACTTGAGTAGCTGTCCATGTAAGTTTCTATTTATTTTTTACTCGTACACTTCTTTCATGAAATCAAACAAAAATTATGAAATAATGATTAATTTTGGAATTTTATCTTGTTAATTTGTTTGTGAAATAAGTTATTATTTTCGACATAGTTTTCTAATGGGGTTTTTTAAGCAACTCTTTTCGCCATATACGAATACATTTCGCGTTGCCTACGTATTTTCTAATAAAAATATTTCAGATATAATGTCTCAACAAATAAAAAAAAACCATCTAGAAGTTTTTATAGAAAGAGAAATATAGAAAAAGAAGGGGAAAAAGAAAAATTGAAGGAATCAATTTTTAAATTTATAAAAAAAGAAGCAAATGAAGTTTATCATCCCTGTTAATAAAATATAAACGGTGAAAAAAACGGGCGCCAAAAAATAAATGGCACGGAGGTGATAACATAGCCAGGAACGGCACTGCCCATTCATGTGTGAAATTATTCAAATTGAATAATTGAACCAGAACATATTTAAAATTTACGTTACAAACTGCAGGTGGTGTATAAGTAAGTCTGCATGAAAATAAGAATAACTTAATCAGAAAATCATATGCTTTGTCAAAGTTCTTTGTATTGTGCTAACGCTAACTACCCTTTTAACATAAAATGTATGTGGCAGCAGGCTATAAATCTATTTTTACAAGAAAATAAAACTAAATGAGACGTTTTCTATGGGAAAAAGTACATAATTAAGATATATTGCTTTCGGCAACCTTGCGAAACAAAAAACTGTCGCTAACACCTATCAAATAATTCTTCACTTAATTTGAAAGTTTCTTTTTTAATTCAAAAATGCTTTTCTGATAGGTATGAGATATAGAAGCATTTGACAGACATTTTTTGAAAATGTAAAAAATGTGTTGCCGATATAATTAAGATAAAATCCAGTATAAAAAATTTACGTTCTTTATTAATATAAAATTTTAAACCACTTTTTAAAATTTTGATTATATTGATAAATAGTTCATTTGTTTTTCTTTTCTCTGAATGTGAAATGTAAATATATTTTTGTTTAAGCCAGTGGCGTAGCCAGAACTGCATATTTGCAGGCGTTCAGCATTTTAGACAATATTTACCTACGCTTATATTAATCCAAAAAAAGAACAAATTTGCTGACAGAAAAAAATTAAGCACTTGTACTATACAATAAATTAATAATTCCTAAATAATTAAAATGAATACTTGCTAAATAATAGAGATGGGACCAAAGCCGAATAATATAATTTAAAAATAATCAAACAAGAAATAACTTTAAATATGTATTTGCTTCTAATAAACACATTCCTCTCCGCAACGTGGGCCAGCAATCACGCTTTCAGATTCGGTTAAATATTCGTTTGAAATTTCACCGAATATTCGTTTTTCGGCTATTTGGCTGAACTGCTTTTCGTCACATTACTACTAAATAACTAACTAATAAAGTTCTAAAAATAACATATCCAGATATTCATAAATATGCACGTAATTAGAAACTGATAATTTAATTACTTTTTCTACGACTGTTAAGATATTTGCTTATTGTATGTTTGTTATTGCAACGGATACATAGTATACTGTAAACACATTTTCAAAGAACAAAAAGAAAATAATAAGTTAAATTTGCTTGCAATTGTTTTTATGTAACATGGTTCTAATTGTAATCTTATGGAGATATTTTAACAATTTTATCGTTATGACAGAAAGTCATTGAACATAATACCAAATATAAGAAATTATTTCGTATTTAATGAAAATATCGAAATTGTGCAAGAAACTGTGTAAACTGTGTAGAATTGTCGTTACATAACCTAAATCAGGCCTGGGCATTTCCGGAGCGCAAGGTGACAGAGATCTGATTATAAAACACTTTTGATGATTGAACAAGTGAGGCAGGTGCGAGCGCCCCCCTCCCGCGAGTCTCGTGGCTCGTTACCCTGGCAACGGGCTGTTGTTTTTTATTTCTCATGTTTATCGCGATATTTGGGTTTTGGGTTTCTGAACGGCGGCGCGTATGGTCTGTACGTGTCACACATGATTTATACTCCGCCATAAACTCAAGTACATTCTGAGGAGAACACTTCTTACACGATCTGTTTCAGAAAAGTTCATGTATTTTTGTAGCATTAACTGCAAAGTTAAGTTCTATGTTTCGAATAATTATTATTTATTTTACTTGATTATAAATTACTAGTACACTTGTTAAATAATAGCACATGTCAAAACCGTCTGCAATTATTTTTACTTAACAAGATATCATTATCTGGTATCAGTTTATCTGAATTATTATTATTTAAAATAATAAAAAAAATATTAACCTATAAAAAATATACTCTGTTACGCAAAATAAAATGATTAAGATTTATTTTCAAATGCCATATACTTAAAATATTATACGGAAAATAGTTAGTGGATTTTAAAATTTTCAGAAGAGTAATATCATAAGACCTCTTAATTTTACCGATAAACTTTTATGCTGCACATTTTTTTTTACAACAAATACGAAAGCAAACTTACACCGAAAAAGATGAGTTTAATGTTTTATCTAATGTCAGTTTGCTTGAGTGCTTAAAAATAAAAGTTTATCTGAGAATATTAAAGAGGTATTGTGGTATTTAATGATTTCTATGCTAAACTGTTTATATATTTTACTGCATTTTTTTTAAACTTAATTCGTTTGAAAGTGAGATCATTCTTCATCTTCCATTCGGTTCATATCTTCGAACTTCACTTTGAAATGGACCATCTTTGGTAAAATTTTAGTAAAATATTTATCACTATTTTTTATTGCACTACGCAACATTATTTTAATCGCTTAAAAACATGTGAAGAAAGAGGTATTGTCTTAATTTATTTCGTACATATTTTTTTAATTTAATTTCAATTTATCAACAAGAAATCAAATGTTTTCTACAAAAATTAAAAGCCAACTAAGTTATTATTATTTTAAGTTTCTTATAAGTGTAAACTTAAACTAAAGTAAAGTAAACTCTTTGAAAAGGCAGATTGGAACCAAAAATGGATGTGCATAACTAAATATTATAGAAATTCCATAAACAAAATTTTTAACATTCTATTTGTAATCGTTTTTGAAGCATGCGAAAAATTAAAAAAAAGAAACACTATGAGCAAAGTGCCCTTTTGGCATTGCTGATTGCAATAAAAATTTTAACATTCTACGACTAATCATTTTTGGGTCTTGCGAGATACGTACATACGTACATACCTACGTACAGACGTCACGCCGAAACTTGTCAAAATGTATATTTCCGTTGAAATTTGAAAACGTGTTTATTATACTTCCTTTACTTTGTACAAGGAAGTAAAAAGACTTTCGTCAAGATGAGACCAGACTATTAAGATTAACTTAAGATCACGTTCGTGTAACTCGAGAATAATTCCAAACTAAGACGATATTAATTTGATATCTCGTTTCGTTTCGTCTTTTAATTGTAACACTTCTATAAAATTTAATTTAAATGAAGAATGAAGAAGTATAGCTAAATATTTATAGCATTTTAAATACATTTTGGTAGTGAAGGATACTCTCATGTAGAAACCAAAAAATTTAACAGTAACTTATCAACCATTCCTCGCTTTACGTTGACCAAGTAACGTAATACAACGTTTGAATAAATTTTAAATGAATTCTCATATAAATCTAACATAACATTTTTTCTCCTTCCCACATAAATTCAGTTTTGAATGCACCCTAACCTATCCCAACGTAAAAGGCCGTAATCAAGACATCTCTTCGACTTTGTAACCCGATCGCCGCTTTGTTGAAAGCGAGAGTCAGAAGTGACATTCTCCGTACCACCGCGGTGCTTTAGTGCATGATCATCCACTGTAAACGACGAACGCTGCTCATCGACGCTTAATCCTGATCTATGTGACTAAATATTTGGACAGCGTTGTTCGGAAAGAATCAACCGAATTATCAAAAAGGATATTGTAATTTGGATGTTTTATATTGCCGGAATATGTAAACACTTGTGCTAGAAAAATTCTAGAAGTGTGCCTACACAAAAAGTCGTATATCACTTCGACTTTTATTGAATTATAAATAAGTCTGTACAAATAAATATAAACATAATCTAATAAAAATGTAAAGTGTAGTTTATACAGGGTGTTTCACGACTCGATAGCCATAGCAATAACAATGTGTTTCATAAGTGATCATAAGTCCATAATACCTTATACTCCCTAGTTTGAAACTAAATATTAGGTACTGGATTTGTAGTTTAATTAGAGTAGACCATGATTATACTTTTCTGTTGGTTAATTGTAGAAATTGTATATTTTTCGATCTTCCATATTTATGTTACTTTAAGGACAATTTGCTATAGTTACATTTTTAAATCAAGAATATGCCGATATTCGTTATATTTCTACAGGATTATGATAGAAATGTTAGAATATATATCATATAACAACTTTGCTACCCGGTAATGTTGCTGTCTAGATCGAGACTTTGTCAGTGAGATTTGAATCTGATTGGTTCAATTCATCAAAATACTGTGATTTAATTGGATGACAAATTATGAGTGGAATTGTCAAAACAAGAGTCTCTTATTCTAGATCAAGATGAGAAAATAAATCTAGACTTAGACTTAGTCAAGTCTTGTCTAGACGGCAACATTACTAACCGGTGAATTTGAAGAGGAGATTTAGTTCTCTAGCCACCGACGTTACCAGACCTAACTTCTTTTGACTATTAGCATTGATGGCAGGAGAGTTTAGTTTATGTACAAAAATCCCAAACCAGGGATGAATGAATTCTTAACATTATGGCTGCAATTACATCCTTGCGAACCAAACTTGATACTATTCAGAGAGCTATATCTCTAATTATAGGAAGGACTGGAATGTGTATTTAGACAGACAGAGGACATTTTGAACAATTTCCTTAGTAATTAACGTTATGATAAACATAAGTAAATAATTATGGCCTGTTCTATTAAATAGTAATCGATAAATCCTGATAATGAGTTTCGGATATGAGTAGAATATCCTATAAACAAAATTCCGTTGTCTTAATTTGCAATATAAAACTACAGTACATGTCTCGTTTATTCTTTAAATACTAGTTTTTGTACACTCGTGACTAAAGTAATTATTAAATAGATGAATTATTATTGCCGAACCAAATTCTTACATTGTTGTTGTTGACCTTTCCGAATAAAAGTAGCTTTGTGTGAGTGTATGTGTGTGTAAAGGATGTAGAAAAACAAATCCGGTTTTAGATTTCAGTGACCTAGGAGAATAATAATTGTGTTAACCTGGTCTACCCATAAGATGAATTATAATCTTTTTCTTTCTTATTTCAACATTCAATTTCAATCAAATTTAGTTGTGGTAACCACGGGTTAAGATTTATATATTTTAGGAAACCGATACCCTTATAAATAAATTAATTAAATATGACACACAAGTTACATTAATTACATTTCGCTGGGTGTGTGTTTTATCGCAGATTTCAGTAATAACATTTATATCGAATAGAGTGTTTCCCAGATGTTACTTCCCGGGTACTTTAGTTAAAGTGAAGAGTACACCACAAAGGCTATATTTACGTGAGAAATACATGGTTCGGTAAATGTAAAAACAGTATCGCACACTAAAGAGCACCATAAAACGATTTTATTTCCACCTTCTATATAATTGTCACTTTACTGGCTTCTTCGTAGCTAAGTAAATAAACAATTACAGTAACTAACCTGTAAAAATAATAGAAAATAATGAAAGTTTTTTATGCATTTTATTATAAATATTACAAAATTAGTATAATTAGGTTTATGTGAGTAATTATACACATTTATAATATATTTTGATTCACTGGCGAAACACATTTGACAACGTCTAGCTATAAATTGTTCCACCACCGCCAACTACCTTTGATTCCAAAATAGAGTAAATCATTTTTTGAAGAATAAAGTAAATTAATAAAAAAAAAACGCTATGAAGGTGGAAATAAAGTTTTGTACGCGGCACGCATGCAATTAATCATTATTGGGCTCACTGGATTATGAGAGCTCACTCTTTCATCGCTCGCCTCACAAATTTCCAGCTCGACCTGTAAAGAGTAACAACTCACACCGCTGGCCACGTAAATAACTACCTATTATGAAAGAAATATTAGAACTTGGTTATTAGAACCAGAAATGCGCTAAAATGAATTTGTTTTTTGTATGCGCTGTCTGTACCTATTCTAATTTTTGAAGCTGGTCTATTCCCTTTAACCCACAAGTTCAAGTTCATGTGCACTTCCGCTGTTTCGTCTCCGCCGGCAAGATCGCAGACGGTCTTGTCTCGACGCGTGGAGCAAGGGGTGTGCAACACGTGGTTTGTAGGTTAGGGTTGGAGGTTCAAGGTTAACCACAACGACAGGCGATTGTTTCGGGATCCTATATCATATCTAAACATTACATTTCTCACATCAAAAGTAAAGTTGATTATAATGTTATTGTAGGCATTAAATATTTGATTCAGCAGTAAGGAATGAAAGTATATTATAACGTTCGAGAAAGTATGGACTGAGGCGGAGGTTGCGGAGTCGTAGAACATGTTACTGTATGAGAATAGTTTTATTATGTTGATACTGCAATTCCGAGTCGCTTATTATATTTTTCTCGCCACCAACAGCAATTAACTTCTAATAATAAATAATTAGTTTCATTTTCGTATTTACTCTAACACTAGGACAGTTGTTTTCTAGAACACTACGTTGACAATACTAACTAAATAATAAATGCTAACAGAAATATTTATTAATACTTAGTTGATTGTGTTACAAGTGGTGAAATATTTTTGTATAAAGTTCAAGAAAAAAAACATTTTTGTTTTACACAACAAGATATTAAAAGGATGTACTTACCTATGATATCTAACAATTCATTAGTTATTTCTTGTTTCTGATTTTGTATTTTAAGTATTTTGTTGTCTTCCGCAAAACTGCATTCAAGATTAAAAACTGGGTTGCATAAAAATCCGATTTTTTTTAATTTAAATCAGATTATTTTTATTTTTTTTACAAAGGTATAATATAATTTCAGAAATATGTTTCATAAAATATAGCATTTATTACAAAAAAGAAAACATATTGTAAAGAATTATAAAAATTTAAACAAACAGTAAAAAACTAAAGTAAAATCCGATTATAACGATACAGCTTATAGCGACAAACTGGTTACAACGTCAACTTTAACCGTTTCAGCAACTTTTGGCTACAGCGATGAAATTTTTGAGATCCCTGCGTTGTCGTTATAACCGAATTTTACTGTAATGCATTTCAAAGTAAATTTAACTAATAATCACATATTAGAGCAAAAAAATTCTGCGTTATAAATTAAAAAAAATATACTAGTAAAGTCGTTTTACCGTCGAAGTTAAACAGATTCAGTAATTCTTGAAAGTATTGCCACATGGTACATAACAATTTCAAGTGATTTAAATCTGTTTTAAAACACTAATTTAAATCAATGCAACCCTAATTAAAATCCTTATTTTGTAAAATAAAACAGATTATTTTTGAGAACCTTATCAAAATTTTGTGAAACCAGCATTGCCCTTTATGTTCACGAATTAATATGGTTCAATTATAGATCCTTGGGTTTTTGTGAATATTTTGCAGTGGTACATGGTTTCGAAAAAAAAGATACAGTAAGAATCAAGTAACTAACTTGAAAACAAAAATGTTTATCGTATAGCGTACACCGTACATTTGGTAGTGGTGGCCCACAGCTGATATTTTCTTTTATAATTTCAACGTCCCTAAATTCCCTTTCATTCTCTCATCTACCTTCAACCTACACGAATAAACAATTACACGAGCGCACGTGTTAAGCTACTAAGCACACACTAACATCACATATGCCGTGTTACATGTTTATTGCACTTAACACTTTCCTAAGTGCTGCTCTGCTGTTTATGTGAGGACGACAGAGACAGCGAACTCGACGGAACATGTTATGTGTAGAGTGAGCTACACCAGATGTGAGGACCTGTGAGTGCGAGAGTTTTTGAGTGGTTTTAAGAAGGCTTAGTTTTTTGAAACATAAAGTAAACGATAAGCTGAGAATGAAACAATTCGGGAAATATGTTTTTAGTATGCCTTACAGAATATTTTATAATAACCATGCCTTTATTCTTTATAACATTCCAGTTTTACTTTCGTTGTTAAAAGGTAATAAGTTTCACTCTTGTGATAACGCAGAGATCGGCAAATTTTTAGGGTGTGAGACATTTTACCGTAATTGTTTAACTTAAAATTCGCAAAAACCAGCAATATGCATATAAGGTGTAATAAAACAATTAATAATTTATTGAAAACAAGAAAGAAAATTCAATAAAAGGGAATTAAACCTTAGGTACTTACAAAAAAAGTATTAAATTTATTAGTATCAAAACTATAAACCTTTGAAAAAAAAATTAATAAAATTTCTGAAATTGAATTGTAGCGAAATACTTGGACCTAAAATCGTTAATATTACACAATAAAAGGCTATTCAATGTTTCAAAATTGTTTGGTCCTGTTTTCGAGTAAGTATTTGAACAACATAAATAAAATGAGTGAAAAAAATTGGCTTAGTATAATTTCGTCAAAAAATTAAGTAGGTAATTGAATATATTGATAGTTTGCATTGCCGTCTAGGTCTAGACTTTCTAGATGCTTTCCTTGCCTATATTTTCAAGACAAGACTGGCAAAAGTCTTGAAATTTTGGTACAAGACAAGACTTTCTTATTTTAGATCAAGACGAGAAAATTCTAGACAATTTCTAAAACTGTAGATTAATGAAAAATTTTAAATTTTCTAAATATAAATATATCATGCGAAGTTTGTTCCATCCGAGCTGAAACAGTGATTCTAAAATAGAAAAAGAACGCTGCCGAAGAATTATCTGTCCTTGGCTAAAGAGTATGTGCAGGATAATGTAGAGTCTTGAAACAATCTTGAGTCTTAATATCTAGACAAGATTTTGGAATCTAGACTGCCTTAGTCAAGTTTTGCCTTGAAATTTCTAGATGAGACAAGATTTTGCAAAATCTTGCTGTAAAGACAGTAAATAAACTAGAAAAAATATGTACTCCAGTTTTCTGCTACAAGAATTATTAAACTTTTATCTTGCATTTTTGACGTACGTAAAAAATTAATTAGAAACAGTAGTGTAACCGCGGTAACGGATATTTTCAAATTTTCAAATATTTAAAAAAATTCAATGTTATTCATGTCATTAATGTCATTTATGAAGGTGATTTTAGCATTGATAATTTGTGCTTCATTAATGTTGGTAGTTTCGTTAGTTTAATCTAAAACACTTTAGTATGTTTCATCCATTATTATATTTGTATATAATACTGTCAATTTTGACATTTATTCAATCCGACAAGATAATATTATCAATCCCCCTTTTCTCCCAAGGATTGGTATCACATGGTTTCGATTGATGACGTGAGGATCAACTGCGTGTCATAGACTGCAGAAATATCACTTAATAAAGGAAAATTTTATTTTAGTTTAACAATTACTTAAGAGCTATTAAAAATTGTATAAATTAAAAGGTATACAATTTAGTGTACCAAGTGGGTGTTGCATTTTTATTTTGTAATTACCGGTTGCGTTGACTAATAGACCAAGCAGTCGCCTAATTGTCGTTACGAATGGTTAGTTCCACGTGCGTTTGTCGGCGAATTTAACGGAATTTTGTTTATTAAGAACTGGTTCCAAGAATTCTTTGTTATATTGAAAAGTAGGGAAAGAATAAGCACAACGCGCATTGTTATAAAGTGGACTTTTTACCATAGCCAACTTCTTATACCCGTTTTTCTTGAATATGTGATTAATATTTGTTTCATTTGTTGCAGAAGCTGCGGAGACAAGAATTGAGAAGAATCAAACCAGAAACTATTCCTGCCAAATTGCCTTATTGTTCGACAAACAGGGACATTCAAAATGGTTGACTTGAGTCAAAATTACCAACGTGGAAAAATAAAATATACTACCATTTAATAAATAATATAAATATATTATTTATTAAATGATACTACTGTTATGTAGAGCAGAATTAGTTATTTATGTAATTTTGACAAATTTTAAATAGTCAATCATTTTGAATCACTCTGTACAATTCAAAAGTTACTATTTGTTTATGACTTGTACATAAAATGTATATTTATATTAGGTTAAGTTTATTTATAAGTATGACTTTTGATCTCTAATATATACATATATTTAAGAAATAAATATATTTTTATACACTTTATTTCATTAATGGTATAATTATTTATCTTTCCTTTAAATAATTTCACATTTATAAAACCCGATTCCTATACAATGACCTTATAATACATAAAATGCTTAAAACCAGAGTTGGCCTTATTTAAATCATGATTTAAACCAACTAATCTATTCAATAAAAAACATTGATTTTTATCAAAGATAAAAATAATACAAATTATAATAAAAATTTTATTATTTGTTAAAAAACTATTAATAATAACCAAAATATGTTCCGTGTATAATAATTTTTTGAAATTCAATGCTATTTTATTACTTTAATCGTCGTATAACAAAAGAAAAATAGAAGTATCTAAATGTGTAACTAAAAATAAAAATTCTTGATGTATTCAGTTGAATCGTTTTGATTTTATTAGAGTTTTTTGCACAATCAATCCTTTTTTATAAATTTACTGTCTTTTCCAAAACAGTAAGTTGCTTTTAGTAGAACGGTAAGTAAATTCATATTAAGCACAAGTGCACAAAAATGATTCCTTGGAAACGGATTTTGGATACTTTTTTTCCCGATATTAAGGGAAATTCAATTTATTTCGTAAGGAAATATGCATCAAATAAATTCTTTAAATTAGGGATAATAATATTAATAATATCAAAATTATTTTTAAAATTGAAGAAATTAAAATTTTGTGTATTATTTATTATTTCGTTAACAATTATTTTAAATATATTATTATTATTTAAATTTAATTTACATTTAAATATAAAAACTGTCAAATTTGCTTTTTGAAGCCATAAACATAATTAATTCATATCTTTATTGTGTACAAAATCCAAATTAAAATATGAATACCAAATTTAATTATTATATTTCATTTCCACCATTTCATTCTCTGAATTCCAACCCTCACTTTCACGGCTTTCAAAATAAAATATGTAAAATTTTACTACCCATGTAGATGATATCAAAAAATCTTTATTATCTTCTTCAAAAGATATGACACTTGACCACAATTTAAAAATAGTAAAAACTTGTAAACGTAGCATAAAAATAGAAGGAAATTAAGGGAGAATAATAAATCAACCCCCGTCTAGCTACTATTCAGTAATTACAACCCCGTATGCAAGGCTGTTACGTCACGGGCCGTAACTGTAGGGGGTAAATCGAAATATGGTCAAGGGTGCTACAATGTAGAGGAGAATGACAGGTAAGGAAAAATATTTACTGTATATTGTAAGGTTACAGTTTAATTTTGAAATTATATTTAGTTATGTATGAAGACCAAGGGCATTGTGAATATTTTTTTGAAGATGTAAACATTAAAAAATATTTTCTGCATAACCCAATTAATAAATCAAAATTTATTAATAAAATAAGTGAAGTAGTCTAAAATGCGATTATATGTTAAAGCAATGATTTTATAAAAATATATACAGAATTAATTGTTAGGTTAGGTTATGAAAAAATGAAAAACTGATTGTGATCCATTCCTTTTTCCACAAATAATTCATAAACAGTTGAATATCCGGAAAAATGTTTAAATTAAAAAAGTTAAATACTGTTATTGTCTAGCCAGTGGCGGACGCCAATTTTTTTCAGGAGCACAATTTTGAAATATACCTAATATAAAGAAATGTTTTTTTTTTTTTTAATGGAAACGATATTTGATTTCAGATTAAAAAAAATGTTATTTATTCCTCTTTCCGACGCTGTTAACATAGTATTATTTTGATTTAATTTTAAAGACAAATCTTTCAATAATGTATTCAGTTAGTTTATTCACTAGGGAAACTAACAATTCCAAGCTACTAACCTGTTAAAGTTTTGCAAGTTAGTAATTGCATTGTTTACATTATTGAAAGTTGTATTTTATTAGTCATACAAATTTTCGAGACAACATAACTGTCAGAATTTTGTTTTAATTTTAACTTCATTTACAAGTGAAAAACAAATAAACTATAGAACAATATACCAATATAGTAAAGGTAACAGTTTTGCTATAAACAATAAAATCTGTTTTACCTTGCTAATAAGGTAAAATACTATATAAATATAAAAAGACACTTCTAAAAGACAAGTTGCTTATACGAGAATACAGTAGTAGGTAATATAATTTGTTTCCCTGTAAGTCTTTTATACGTTGAGACACTCTGTCGATTTGGGTGGTAAGCTACCCTGTCAGCAAGAATTTTGTATTTAAATAAGTTTTGGATAAATAATTGTCTTGTAGATACTAAGTGACTGGTAAAGTTGTTTATTTTATGATTTTTCGAGGATTTTGATAGTCTTTAAATAGAAGAAGCTCCGACTAATGAATTTATGGGAAAAAAGATGAAATTTTAAAGGGTGGCCCGCGTTGTGAAGACGTAAATGGTGTAATGTAACAGTAGGAAATACGACATTAATTTTTATGGAGAAATAAAATTGGTAAAAACCAGAAAATTATAATGTGGAAAGATAGAAATTCTTTAGAAATATTTTATAGCAAAATAAGTCAGAAACATTAAATATAAACATAGCCACATGGTAGAGAGCAACAATATTTATTAATAACTATTATCCGAAATCTCAATTATTTTTAGAAATATTACTTCTTTTTATATAAACGAGTTATTCTCATTATACTTCGCAAGAATTATAAGTAAATATAACCGATTAAATTCAGAGCTCAATTAAATTTGCTTGATCATTTCACGAATGACACCAGTTCAAACAAAAAAAAATATCAACTAAATGTAAGCATACCGAAACGATGCTACTGTGTTTTATAATTTTTTCTCAGTAAAAATTGCCTACTTCCATCAAATGAAGTATTCTAATGGGGTAGGTGACCAAGGTAGAATTTTAATGAAAAAACTATTGAATTATAGAAAGTATATTTATTTACTAACGTTGACATTAAAAAAGTTAAATATTTATCAGCAATTGTTTAGTAATTTGCGTTAAATAGAAACAGCGTCCTTTACTATGACGTTCACTAAGTTAGCACTATCTCACTCACACCACCTATTTCCGTCTGTCTACCTTCGCCGCTCTCATGAACTTCGTTGACGTCATAGTCTCCTCCCAAGTACTATATTATTTATTTACTTCAAAACAACATATAATTAACAATTTTAAAAAAATACGGGTATATTATTTTTGTACAAGCTATCACATATACCAAATTTAGAAATTGGTCACCTACCCCATTGGATGAAAATGATGTGTGCGGAATAATTTTAAGTAGCAAATACAATGAAGCAATTGACAATTATGAATTTTAAACTTTTTGAAATAAATTTTGACAATAACAAATAAATAGATCAATAATTATTATAAATTTTATAATCTGCCTTTACGAATAGTACATAGATGACGTTTTCAAACATCAGTAAATTTTCATGAAAAAGTTACTAATAAATATTGTTCCTCTGGACAAGTTCTACAATGGGTAAATTTAACGTACTTACTATGTTGCACCCTGTATTTATATATAAAATAATAAATAGTAATTATTATATTACCTTCTTTTAGCATGGACACTGTTGAACTTCGGTGACCTGAAAAAGAAAATATATTAGAAATACAATTTTCATAATTTTATATAATAACACATAAAATATGATTTCATATTACACGTATATTCTTCAATACTTCAATATGTTTATGTATTTGTTAATATTTTCTACACTACTTAGTTGCCAGAATAAGTTATTTCTTCTTAACCTAACCTAACTAGTTCAATTTTTTTTATATTTTTCATAGAGTCCTTTCATTTGATCAACAACTTTTAATAAAGGTTAACAAGGCATTGTGTTAAACATATATTAATTTATGTGAACTACATATTATAAACAGCAAATTATTTCATTTCAATTCCAACTCCGTTCGATTTGAAATCGAATTGCTTAAATCTTAACACACTTTTATCAACAATTCTTTTACACCCTGTATACACCAGGGGCTGATATATTGAACAGAGTGGAACACAATAATTAGTAAACGTGAATGTGTGTTATGGGCATAAAGCCTAATTCCTCTGGTAACGGTCCGATTCCCGGGATATAAAAACCGATTTCCTGATCGGGGGCGGCACGTGAGCCGCCGGAAACGGGGCGGGAGCCACACGCCGCCCACGCGCACATGTGTCACCCAGCCAACTTCACACGAGATGGTGTCACGGGAATATATGTGAAATTGTCAATGGGAAAATATAAACCAGATTTCGGCATACCGAATACCAAAACAGGAGGAAAAATCATTCAGAAATTACAGCAAGTGAAAATGAGTTTACGAGATGGTGTCACTGGAATACATGTGAAATTGTGAATGAGAAAATAAAACCAAATTACGGCACACCGTATACCAAAACAGAACAAAATAGTTCAGAAATTACAGTAAATGAAAATGGGTTTACGCAAGGGTAATGGGGGGAAAGTAATGGGATAACTAACAACTTCCCGTTCTTCGAGATTTCGGCATATTTATTTCAATAAATAATATAAAAATGTGTAGGTGTTAAAAATAAAAAAAGATTTCTTGGACGTCAAAATAATACTATAAAGAAGATTTTTTTCTACGACCACTAACGTAAAATAGTTATTTGTCAAACTACAGAGGAAAGCGTATCTTATTACCACTCGAATGAATGTGAAAGAAGTGGTTTCCTTTCGTGTTAGACACAACATTTTTTTCACTGCATATTTCAAAAACAGATTTATTCGGACAATACAATGTGATACGTTAGAAAATTAGGTGTAATATTTGTAATTTAGCAGTGCAATTATTACAGTATTGCCAATATTCCAATTCAAATTGAAGTTGTTAAATTGTAGAATAATGTGAAAAAAGAAAAGAACAAGGCATAATTGCGATATTTTTTTTATAAAGAATATCATCTTAAATAAGAATTTTAATATAATTATAAATTTTTCCAATTTTACATTCTATAATAATATCACTGTTATACTGTTGGCAACACTGTACATTTTCCTCTATAGAGAGGAAAACACAATTTTCCTCATTATTTCGTGAGAAGAAAAGCTCTACTTTCTTCTCAAAAGCTCTTTTATACAAGTCTTAAAAAAATATTGTTCAACCCCTACAGGTTATCTAGTGGGTTGTAAATTAAGTTTCAATTTATTATTTAGAGTTTGACGTTTGACATAGTTGTATTATATATATTATATGATCGAAGATTAAATTAAATTGTAATGCAATACGTACTTGTATGAAAAATACAAGAGTCGTGAAACACTAATATAATCCTTCATATACCTATCCTACATATTTTTTGCATATATTTTGTTTTATTAGTAATTTTTTATGTAATAGAATCCATTTTACATGAAAATTTTAGTTTTGTATGTTCCTATTTTGTTATACTAACTATTAAAATTTATTAAAAATAAATATTTTAACCCCCCAGAGAATATTACCTTGATCCGCCACTGATTGAATATACAGCTAAAATCCAAAATCACTAACCGTTATTATTATGTTTTTTGAAAATCTTTTTTTCCCATTTATTTACACCTCCAGGTGTAATGCATCGTATGCAGTAAAAATAATTTAGGATAATTGTATTTTTTCCGGATTTTCGTTACACTAATTCGTTTCCCGCGAACAGGAAAGTAATATGCAAGTTCCGGGTTATTATCGTGTTCATATTCACCCTTACCATTTCCGATTTCGAGCGTTTTTGTAATTTCCGGGGAGAAATATGTCACACTTCATGTCCACTACATATGCTTGTCACCTACTAATTAATCAGTCTAATTTAATTCAAAATGTGTACTGCTTTTAATTAATTATGCACCAGTAGCTAAATTAAATGTAAATATTTACTTAATTTGTTAACCGATACGGTTGTGTGGAAATTTTAATAGTATCTGATCAACGCTGGTAAGCAACGTGACTTGTCACAAATTATGTGAACATAATGAAATTTCACTATATTAGTCATGAAATCTCATTATAATAATAAAAACTAAATATTATTTTGCAATAATAAATTTATTAGCAATTTAATGTTTTGGAGAAGAAATATGTGAAGATGGCATAGTAGGGTTGAAGTAGACTGTCTCTTTCCATCCCAGTCTATTTCTCCTCTTTCACGTTCTATCACGCAGACGTAACAATATCGCTTCTCCAAATTTTTAATATTTATTTTCTCGTAAACTATGAATAACGAATCTATTTAAAAAAATACGAGTATTTTATTTTTGTATCTAGTATCATACTTGCATATGTAAAAATCAAAGTATGGTCATATTAAGGAGATTGTGCTAAAATTGTATATTGTACAACAAGTGCAGAAAATTACCTATTTTCCACAAGGTTTGAAAGTTTCGGCAAGAGACGAAGCCGAGTGCTGGTATCACATTAAGTGGGAAATAGTTGATTCTGCACGAGTGGTACACAAAACTTTTTCTACGATCGTACTGCTAAACGTTACGGAACAAAAAAATATTGCATAGATAACCTCATAAAGAGTACTTCCACGCATGCGCAGTGTTAGCAATTACTGAGAGAAATGATATTTCCCACACTGTAGATGTGCAGTTTTGGCAAATACCGTGAGAAATGCTTTCTCACATTTTGAACCATGATACTCAACTTTGAAGCTATATATAGTGTGAGAAAAGTCCCACTTCCCATATTGGTCGTAGAAAAAAAATGTTCTTATAATAGTAAATTAATTACGAGATTCTAACTGCGTGAAATAATTTTGAAGTACCCTGTATAATATTAATATTTATACATTATATTACATTTATTATACATTTGAATTTATACATTTTTAACTAAGTGAGCCACTGTTTTTACACAGTAAAGTTATAACATTTATAACCGCATGACAAGCATCTTACTAGAAATGGGAAGACCCTGGGTTCAAATACCAGTGAAGTACATAAATTTTTAAAAAATTTAATTCTTCATTATATTTTTAAAATTTTTTTAGTGATGATTCGTTCCATAAAGCGAGCACCAAATAAGTATTCTGTTTTGATTTCAATTATTGATTTATTTATTTGTAGTATATGAAACAAAAAATAAACGAATCTTTACACAGTGTAATCTGTTCCACACCTGCAGTTTCAAATAGAACTTCACCAAAAAAATAAATGTTTAAAAAAATCACGGTCCACGGGCTAAACCACCGTGCGCTATGGTTCACTTCATCGACTGATGAACCGATGCAAAAAATATAAATAAACCTATTCTCAATATCTCAATACGCACGGTTACCTACTTATTTTAAAAATTGTTTAATGTATGTACTTGAAATAAATTATTTGTCATGATTTTCTTTTAAATATTTATTTACTTATAAATAATTACACTTCAAAATAAATATTTTCTATAATTTAAATTTTAATATTTAATCAATTAGAAATGCCTATTTTTTGTTAATTGTGCGGCAATATTAAATATATAGGTATACATACTTAAATGTGCTATGTTTATAATTACATACTGTACTGGTTGAGTTGAAAAGCAGCTTTTGGCGAAATCCCGCCTTTTAATTTGAGTCAATAAAGATTATTATTATTATAATTTTTAAATTATTAATGAAAAACCAGAATTTTATTTAAACCTATGATAATTTTATATTTTGTTAAAAATATGAAATATATTTTTCTATTAACCGATGGTCAAGGTAACTGACATTGACCAGAGTTGGAAAAAGCGGCTCTAAATATAGTCAAAATTTGGTACCCGTAGTGTACTCTGTTGAGCAATGGCTGAACTAAGTTCAAGCGTACTTTGCTCTTCGTCGGTAGCAAAGCGCACTGTATTTCGTTTGAAAATTCAAGGATATTTTATACGTCGTACAGTTCTGGTATTACTTAATAGATGTCCTTAGTAGCACCAATGAGAAATTTTAATTTTTTGAAATATGAAATTTATAATAATTTAAATAGATATGAATGTCTTAAAACAAATTTAAGAAACTAAACAATTAGAGTGTGGTGCACTTAATGGCTGTTAAATTAAAAAAAAAACATAAAAAACAGAAGTAAGGAAATTTGAGTAATTGAGTAGTATATTATCCTTTTAAATTAATCATTTTAATTCAAATAAAATACATAAAAAAATGTAATTGTTCCTTTGTGAGTTTACTTGATAATGTTCGAAATATTGAAACGCGTCATTATTTAAGTGCCCAATTTTATATTCCGTGTAGTGTCTTATTTGAAGGTTTATTGCATTGAATCTTATTCTATAACAATCTTTGCTTTAAATTTTATATTATATACTATGTGGAATGCAATATTCACTGACGAGTTCTTCAAAGGAATAATTACATTTTTTAATTAAACTTCGGAAAATCATGTATTTTCAAAGTTAAATATAATAAATATTTAAAGAATGCTACATTTATAATAAAAGGTTTCCGTATTCATATTTTGTGTTCTTAAACAAAAAAAAATCCAAAAAAACTGTTTTCTGAACTCTGGTATGTTGTGCAATATGCGACATACATACTCAGCAATTGGTATATAAGCACTATGTAATTTATGTACTTATTTGGCAATATAAATTTAATTTTATTTGTTGTTACTTTATTTTGTTTAATCAAGTTACAATTTTTAATTACGTCAGTTTTGTTTCTGTCATTTTTAAATGTCAATTTACAATTTTATTACAATTTTACATAATGAGTAGTTCTGCCCAACTAGTACCTCATACGTCAAGACTTCAGTCAATAGCACGAGCTACTATAAGGGCGCGGTTAGATAACATTAGACAAACACGACGAGTTTTAGCTCCGTATATAAGGCCGTTAAAACCCAAGACAGATGCATTAGAGAATAAACAATTCCAGTACTACTTAGAGAAGAAACCCAGTATCCTCCTCCAGATTATAACCAAGTGGAAAATCGCTGTAGACTTGAAGGAGATTCTCGAGGAGACGATCAAGACGTTGAAATACGCCACCAATTCTACCGGTAAACAAAGATGAATGCCTTATAAGCAGGAATGTAACCGAAAAAAATACTGGTTAACGGTTAACCCTTATAGAGAACGTTATAATAATAAAGGTTAAAACCGGTTAATATATCGGTTAAAATATTAATGAAAAAAAAGAATTATAAAAATTTAATTAAAAAAAATAAATAAAAAATTACCATCTGAAAAAATATAACAAATAAAAGAACTCAATTTAATTAATGAATATTGACAAAAATTCTCGTAATACCTTCAGAAAAAAAAACAGGTCAATTTTAAATTATAAACTTGCTTAATGCTGACAAAGAAATTACCTTCTTTTCTGACACTCCAATAAAATGTAAATTTTAAGAATTGTCATGATTCTTATTCCAATACAAATTTTTCGGCCTTAAAAATATCGGTTAAAATTGCGGTTAAAGTTTTCAATTTTTGTTCAAAATATCTGTGCAACAATTATTTTAAGAATTGATAATAAATTTAAAGAAAATAAGAGAACACTAGAATGGCCTGTTAGATTACTCGATTTTATATATCTAGATTCTTTTTATTGCGGATTTTTAAAATTAAAAATATACCTATACACTGAGAAATTTTTAAAATTTAGATGAATTAAAAGTTCAAATTCAAAGCCTTCCTCAAAATATTAAAGTTGGTAAAATATCGACGTTGATTCTAAGAGTTTCTTAGCAGATTGGATCATTGGTTAGTGGTTAATAGACGGATATTTGGAAATTTATTGTTTTTTTGTGGTTTTTTTAAACTACTTGATTCGATGTAGTATCCAAAAATCATATGAGATTTCAATAAAGCCTTTTTATTCGAATGTGCCGAAAACATGTTTTTTTTTTATATATTTAAACGAAAATATTACTTTGATTTCGTTACAAGGAGACTATTTTTCTGATCAAAACTATTTAATTTATTCTTATTTTTTTATTTATTTACAATTTAGTGAAATTGATAAGATTTCTTTGGATGGAGGATAATTCTAAAGAAACTGATCTATCACTTCATGTGGTGAACATGCTATAAATTCCTCAAATTCACTGTATTATATATTATAATTATCAAAACATGAGTGTGATAATTTACTTAAATTGACACAAAATATTTCTTTTCTTTTCAACACAGATCGCCACAACAATCTAACAAAAGAAATCATGTAATATTCCATTTATTTTAATGCAGTTTTAATTTCTTTTTGACACATTCGAATAAAAAATAGTGTATAATATATTCCCTAGTCAATCCAGCATTGCAATTTTCATCTTTATATCGTATTGTTTACAAAACCAAATATAACTAATTCTATTGATTTTTCTATATGGGAATTGAATTTAAATATGTGCTTCCTTTCTTGAGATATTTGTCTTTAAAGTTTGTTAAAAATATTTTAATAATTTAATAATAAATAATAATAATAATAAATATTTTAATAATTTTAACAATTTATAACGAAAAGTTTTTGTTAAAATATTTTGCTTATGATTTTATATTCGATAGATGGAATAATATACCTAATGGATGACAACATGGAAGAAATTTTCCACATGACAGCGGACACAGAATTAGAAGGAGACATGAAAGTTAGCTATAAAGTGGAATTGGATACAACCGTCGCAGCTTATGTGGCCTACACAAAAAGGTGTCTCAAGATTGACGACTTATTAGAAGATACACGGTTTCCTCAAGGACTGGGTGTTCAAGGTTTAGAATAAAACTATTTTAATACATTTACACATCAGCCTTTATTAAGAGCTTTCATTTGATGTCAAACACAACATATTTATGACAACTTTTTACGAAAAACTTAAACCGAGCGATCTATCTAATTTTACAAAATTATCTTACATCTAGATATAGGTAATAGATAGTAATGATTTTACCTAAATGTGGTAACGAAAGTTAGAGATTTAATTTGATACCAACTACGACATATTTAAAGAATAATAAGTAGTAGAGATGGGACCGAAGTCGAATAATTATACGGTATTCGTCTTATTCGGCATATTTAAATACCGAATATTCGGTTACAAAAAATAAATGAAGTACAATGGTGTTGTTATGTTAAAATATACAAATACATATTTTATAAAATTTAAAAAAAACATATACATATATTTACTTATAATTAATGTATCTGCTATAAGAGTAAATTATTTATCCAGTTATATTGTTTGGCGATAAATTTCTTGAAACTGAATTAATTATATTTAATAATAATCAAACAAGAAATTACCATAACAAAAAATAGGATGAGAATTTCTCCGAACAAGGATCACCAATCACGCTGTCAGATTGTACAAAAATATGCTATTCGGTAATGCCGAATATTCGGTTAAAATTTCTGTGAATATTCGTTATTCGGTTATTCGGCTGAACTGCTATTCGTCACATCACTAATAACTAGTCGTGATTATCTAGATATGGTAGTCAATTTAGAGGTTTAACACAACATATTTCTGATAACTTTTTATTGTAATGTAAAGCTGATTACTCATCTGTGATAGATCAGACTGACACACCCAATAATGGGTAATAAATAGCGATTATTAATTGTTTCACTTGATACCAAATGCAACATATTTTTGACAATTTGTTGCAAATAACTCTAACCGATCAACCTATTAAATTTTAACAGTAATGCTAATCTGTATTGCCGTTATGATTATTTATAGATGCGGTAGTGAAATCTGTGATATGTGTACCAGTAATAACATCAGAGAGAGAAGTTTTGGCAGTTTTTCTAATGTATCGACGACTAGAATACGATGAATACACTGATGACGATTTTTACTTAATTATAATGATGGCTACATGGGTTGGATCTACTATACATCAACATCAAACACAGTTTGCAATGAAGAAGCATGAAGAACTCAACTCATACCTCTTCAATCTGATTCTAGTTTATCTTTACGATACATCTGTGTTTAATTTATTGGTCGCTGATATATTGGTAAGCACAAGTTTTACTTAACACGTTAACTGCCACCATTAAAAAAAAGGTGGGTCCCTTGGGCCATTTTTTCTTTTTTACAGATTTAGGGTGTTTTCATATTAGAAAATACAAGTATGATAACAGAATTGATTTTTTTTAATGTTGCTCTAAAATTTGAAGAATTTTATTGAGGCACAGTATATGTACCTCACCTCAGTATTTTATCATTTCAGAGACTAAAAAACAAAAAAATCATGCGCTAAGAATAGGTTTTGGTCTGTCAGGCCACCGAGAATTAAACTACGTTCACAGATATGCGTTGCGAGGTACAAACGTTAGACCACGGATCATAATGTGTATTCAAACACTGAGGCACAACCTATGTATCTCAGAGCATACGAGGATATTTTAGTGAGACACATAAGATGTTCCTCATGGCAGTTAACGTGTTAAATTACATAGAAGTTTAATTAACTATTTATAGCATGTTTCATTTTATGATATACAAAACTTTATTCACATTTATAATTTAATGTGATTAAGCCAAATGTTTATCTGAAAGAAAGCACTTAAAGAAATTTAACAGATTTATTGTAAGCTTTCAATTCATACCAAACACGACAAACGAGATGTGTAATTTAATTAATAAGACTGATTTCTTTTTAAATTGTTCGAATAGAATTGCAATTCAATATTGTCTCCCTCAAAATAACTTCCTTGAGAAGCCATACAGTGCTGGAGACAGTTCTTCCTATCCTCATGGTAGTGCTGGAACTCGGATACTGTAATCACCTTCAGCTGGTCGGTTAAATCCGTTTAAATGTTTTGTGGTGTCCCAAAATGAGTTACCTTGAGGTGATTTTTCAATTTTGAGAAAAAGTAAAAGTCACAAGAACTCAAATCAGGTGAATAAGGAGGTTGAGAAGTCACAGGAATGTTTTTCTTGGCAAAATCTCATTTTTTTAAAAACATTTTTGGGCAGATTTTTCTCATCCCACTGAATTAGTTAAAATCTGATGAACTGTGGTGTGAATCAAATTTAACTCTTCTCCAATCATTCAGTACTGTCAACCGACGATCTGAATGCACAAGCTCACAGATTATATCAACATTTCCATCAGTTCTTGAAGATGAAGACCTTCCGCTGCGTGTGCCATCTTCAATCGATTCTTTTCCTTCTGAAAATACCTAAACCCAACGAAAAATCTGGCCCCTTGAAATAACACTGTCTCCTTAGGTCTGCTTAAGTTTTCTAAAAGTTTCCATTGCACTGTGCCCAAGTCTAAAGCAAAACCTGATAGCACACTTTTGTTTGAAATTGATGTTACTCATTTTTAAGAAAAAAAATCGTTACAGATAATCATATAACTCTAGCGAGTTCAAACTAGTACCACAGAATAGTTACATACAGAAGCGACACTCCGTGTCGGCACCTTTCATGTTCCCCTATTCAGCTCTATGACCTTGAAGCATTGTGTAGATCTTTAAATTTGTGCTCTTCCCCTTTCTCTCTCTAAGATGTGGGGAACTTTCCGATTTTAAACAATGAGCCCTTTAAATTTGTGCACATTCTCCATCTCTCTCTAATTTTCGTTTCTCTGTCTTACTGTCGCTTCTGTATAAACCTATTCTGTTCTAGTACTGAAGACAATAACCTGTCTCCTCTCTAAGTCCTGCGACCTAAGTGTTATCATATCGAAAGCTATGTTGCCAGTCTTATTACTTAATTTACACACCTCGTGGTTCTCATTTTTTTTTGGGAAATAATAAAGTAGATCGATACTTAAAAAATTGACATTAGTACATCTTTCTGCGCGAAAAATTAAATAGGCCTTTTTTAGAACATTGCAATGGCTTGTATCGATGCAGATCATAGTGTATTGTACATTATTCATAAATATACGGTTAGTACTGAAGAAGAAGAAGGTAAAGTAACTGCTTATGTATACGAACAAGAAGATTACACAGATAAAGTGGCATTAAAACACAAAATAACTATACCTTTGGATGAAGCGGGTATTTTACAAGATATTATTGTCAATAAGAAAATGGTCAGTTTGAAGCAATGTTTAACGGACCATCCAGATGTAAACTACATGACTTTATATCATAGGAAACACTATAAAGTAAAAACGGTGCTTGCTACCCCCATTATGCTTTCCAACGAATGTTTTGGTAAGAAATATACATATTTTACTATTAAAAAATAATTATCGCAGGAAAGAAAATATTTAATTTAACATTTTACACACATTTTAACCCGCAATTAATATTTATGTTTATGTCTCACAAGAAGTTAAACCCCTCTACCTAGATACTTTATTAACTATTACTGTACTGTTAATGTTTCTTCGTGCAATTGCAGGATAAAATAAAAAATACTTTTATATACTTTTCATTATTAGACTAGCGAAATAATGTGAACATTATTCACCTAGTAAAATAATGTGATCAATATTAACCTAGGGCAATAATATGGTCATTATTGAACTAGGAATATAATGTGATCATTATTAACTTAAAACTATTTTAATGTAAATATTCCACGTTTCCCTTATTAACAGGTATATTAATGGCAACAAATAAAAAAAGAGTGCCAATGTTTTTAAAACCAGACGAAAAGTTTTTGTATACATTAGCCGAGTACGCTGGATTAGCTATAAAGTACTATGAAACTTATACTGAACAGGCTGATTTTGTAAGTAATATTTTGTGGACGCAACAATATTTAAGACTAAAACTGTTACAGAAAAATATGGATAAAAGTTATAAAAATACATTGTCATATTCAATTCAACCATGTATTCACGATCAACAATATTATGCTGATTTAGATGATAATTTTGCTCTTCCTCCAAGATTTCATTTGTATGTATAGTTTCAATTTGTTAACAAACATTCCAACACTAGTACCGTACGATGAATCAACAATTATTATTGAAAATGAAAAAAATTGATGTGGATATCACATGACTTCCTTGTAAGAATAATACACTAGACATTATAACAGTCCCATATACATTCTATGACTAATTTTTTTTTTAATTTATGCGAAGAATTCAAAAAACTTCCAGTAAAGTGTCTTTTGGCACAGCCGAATGTAATAATAAAAAGAGGAGCAAAACTAGATACATTATTCGAAAAACACGAATGGAACAATACGTCGTATGAAACAAGTATAATCTACTACTTTTTATATTTTGTGTCACTTAATTAAAAAAAAAAGGCAAAATTTAAATTACAAAAATTATTTTTTTATTGTTTGGTTTTTTACTGCAACCGGGCATTATAGTATTTTGAAAAAAAAATTCTAATCTACGGTAAGACTTATAAAATTTTAATTTTCCAAATTACTTAAACGAACAATTTAAATATTTGAGGTTATATATAACAATAAAGCCATTATTAATGCAAAGTATAAAAAAAAAAAAATTTAAGTTATCTGAGATATATACGTACGTACATACATACATACATACATATCTACGTACAGACGCCACGCCGAAACTAATCAAAATAGAATCAGGAATGGTCAAAATTGATCCGTTTTCGCGATTACAATACTTCCTTTATTCTTACAAGGAAGTAAAAATCATAGATCTCACTGGAATTAGTTGATGAATATACCCTCGGACATTAACAACTTTATAATGCCCTTAGTATAAAAATATTGTAAAATCTGTTTTTCCCCGCAGTTTTGATTTCTATCTCCCTGAAGATAATGATAGTATATTTCCACAACTTATATCGTATATGCTGGAGTATACAATTGATGATCTCTTCAAAACAAGTGAAGAAATGATGCTCTTTATTCTCACTGTTAGAAAATATTACAAACCAAATCCTTTTCATAATTTTCACTATGCCTTCCATGCATTACATTGTGTTCATACCGTATTGACGAATACTAGTCTTCCTTTCACTCAAATCCAGGTATGATATTTTTTACTTTAACTTATCCTAACATAATCTGACGATATAAATATTTATGGCTCATTGTAACAATTGAAATTTGAAGTTTCCTTTAAGAACATTGTGTACACTGCAAGCACAGAATAGTTTTATATACACAAGCGACAGTAAGACAGGGAAAAAGACGAAATTTAGAGAGAGATGGGGAAAGCCAACAAATTTAAAGAGCTCATAGTTTAAAATCGGAAAATTTCGTCACATCTTCGTTGCTCGAGTTTTTCTGTTTATCAATTATTAACGCGCGTAAAAAGTTTTCAATAACAGGACCTTAATAATAGTTATTTATAGTACAAGTGTGTTACATTACAGATAAGTTATGTGGGAAAAGTTTAACTCACGAGACCGTTAGGCCAAGTGTGGTATTTTTTCTAGTGACTTAGGTAATTAACACCCGTGTGACATACAACATTTTATCCAACACATTTTAATCATTGATATAAAATACATATAAGATTTTTGACAGATGGACTTTCGAAATGACATTTAGGAACAAAATAGTGTAGAGAAGGTTTTATAACGTAGTTAAGATACGAACCAAAAAACAGTGAGCTAATATATTTAGGTCACTAGTGACTTATGACCTACTTTATTTATCTAAAAACAGGATACTTATATCGTTATAATTACACGGTGTTGGATAAAAATATAAAAATACAGAAATCGATGCTTAAGAAGCAACAATTATGTTATCACTTCGATAAAAGCTAGGAAAAATTTTTATAAAAAAGAAATTATTATATTTCACATACTCCAAAGTAAGAAACTATAAGATTCCCACACCTTGTCGACGTTCATGTGTACGATGATACTGGCTGATTCAATTGTTTAAAAATAAACAAATGCGAAGCTTATGAGACATATTTTTAACAAAATTCCGAATTAGACAATAATATATTTATACATTATAAATGTCAGAGTTTGGACTCAGATTGTAATTTTTATAACAACACATGAATATTTTTATAATAAAAATAGGATATTGATATTGCTTATACGAGTTAGTAAAAAATTCGGTTTAAACTCGTAAATTCTCCACTAGATTATGAAGAAAATTGTATAAACTCAAAATATTTTATGTTATGAAATAAAGTGATATGAATTTAAAATCTACCTATTCAACAAGAAAGAAATAGAAAATTTTGCTTATTAATGTACTTGCAAAATACAGGAATTTTTCTTAACAAAATTGTTTACAAAACATATGTACCTGTTTATCTCATCTAATTTGGTTTGATTCACTTTGCTAGGAATACATTTCGAATAAAGCAGTGTCGTGTAAATCATGTTTTCAAATTTTACAATCGCTATACACAATGCTCTTAAATAGGTAATTTAAATCAATATTTTATTAATGGATTATTACCCATTTCTGAGTGTACCAGATCTGATTTGTTGCAAATTTCATAAGTGCTATATTTATAACGTAGAATATACAAGAATACTCAAAAAATAATTGACCAGAATGTGCTCTAATGTCTGATTAAGAATTTAATTTGTAGATTCAAGGAATGGTACTAGCTGCCTTTTGTCATGCTATGAGTCACCCTGGTAAATCAAATACGATGCTACAAACAGAAGGACATTATATGCATGAAATGCACGATTTCCCTGCGATTGAACATGATAATTACAATGTATTTGAATTCGTTGTTAAGGTAATAGTTGCATTCAAAATAATATTATTATTAATAATGATATTAATAATAGTTCTTAAACCCGACATATACAATACGAAATAGTTATTTATGGTACAAGTGTGTTATATTACAGATAAGTCACGTGGGAAAAGTTTAGCTCACGAGGCCGTTAGGCCGAGTGTGGTATTTTTTCAAGTGACTTAGGTAATTAACACACATGTGCCATACAACATTTTATCCAACACATTTTAATCATTGATATAAAATACATATAAGATTTTTGACAGAAGGAATTTCGAAATGACATTTAGGAACAAAATAGTGTAGAGAATGTTTTATAACGTAGTTACTATGATACGAACGAAAAAACAGTGAGCTAATATATTTAGCTCACTAGTGACTTATGACCTACTTTATTTATCTAAAAACAGCATACTTATATCGTTATAATTACACGGTGTTGGATAAATATATTTATGCTAAATAATTAAAAAATACCTGATTTTGGTCCGACTGTAATAATATTGATACGAACAGTGTTTACATTTATTTACATTTAGCATTTAGCCAGTACTTTAGGTACATACAATTAATATTGTATGATTTATAAAACTATGTGACATTTCAGATGAAGAGTTTATACGAGTTGTGTAAATTAAATAATAAGTGATTTTTTAAATTAATATTGTTCGAATAGAATTACAATTCAATATCGTCTCCTTTAAAATAACTCCTTGGGAAGCCACACAGTGCTGGAGACGGTTCTTCCTATCCTCATGGCAGTATTGAACTCGGATACTGGAATCACCTTCAGCTAGTCGGTTATAGCCATTTAAATATTTTGAAGTGTTCCAGGAGGCTGAGGAGACACAGGAATGTTCACTGGCCAAAATCGCATTTTTGCGCAAATTTTTCTCATCCCCAATGAATTAGTCAAAATCTGATAAACGGTGTTGTGAATCAAATTTTACATTTTCCTAATCTTTCAGTACTATCAACTTCTTCCTATACTCATGGCAGTGCTGGAACTCGGATATTGGAATCACCTTCAGATGGTCGGTTACAGCCGTTTACTTATTTGGAAGTGTCCCAAAATTTGAGGTGACTTTTCAATCTCACTCAGGCAAATAAGGAGGCTGAGCAGCCACAAGAGTGTTTTAACCAGGGCATGTAACCGGTTAAAAAAACCGGTTAATAAAAACCGGTAACCGATATTTTTAACGAAAATTGCGAACTTTAACCGTAATTTTAACCGATATTTTTCAGGCCGAAAATACCGGTAACCGTTAACCAAAAAAAAATAAACCGGTTTTAGCGAACATTAACCTTTATTTTAATATCATTTAGCGAGAAAAAAAATTTAATATTTTTTTTTTATATCTGTGTTTTCTATTTGTATTTGAACATGAGTCATGACAGTTTTTACAATTAACATTTTATTGGAGAGTCATAAATGTAGGTCTCTTTGGCCGTTAAGGTTACTTAAAAAGTCCAAATAAATACGGCCTTTGTCAACACAGGCAAGTTTAAAATTGAAAAGTGACCTGCGTTTTTCTGAATAAATTACGGAAATTTTTGTGAATATTTATTAATTAAATTGTTTTTTTTAATTGTTATATTTTCTCAGATGGTAATTTTTTATTATTTTTTTAAATTATTTATTCTATAATTTTTTTTAATCAAATATTTATAATTACTTTTTTTTAATTAATGTTAATAATTTTTTAAATTGATATATTAACCGGTTTAAACCGGTTTCCAATTTTTAAAAACCGGTTTTCGAACTAAAACCTTTATTACTATAACGTTCTCTATAAGGGTTAACCGTTAACCAGTATTTATTTCGGTTACATTCCCTGTTTGTAACTAACTTTTAGTAATTTCTAATTACAGATGAATATAAAAAGTTACAATTTTTAGGTTTTTACTGTAAAATTTTTCATATACAGCTGAAATATTCCAAATATACCCATGTATGAGTCCAAAATTTTGGTTTTTGATTGTTGACACCCTTTAAACCCAATTTTAGGTCAGATTTGGGTTCCTTTTTACCCATTTTAAGGTGTGACAAATTTCCAAATGTACTATACAATATGTTTAGACACTTTTCAGCTCATTTTTGGGTATAAAATGCAACACATAATCGTGTTAAACTTATTTTTTAAATTATGAACACCTAAATCATTGTTAAGCACTTTAAACCCATTCCAGGGTGTGAAATAACCCAAATAAACCCATTTTTAGGTAAAATTTATTGATTTTTTTAAAAAAGCAAATTGATAGTCGCCGATGCGCTGATTTCAAATTTTCAAACAGAATTTAATTATCTCTTCCCATTCCTGAGATATTTGGCCTCAAAGTTGCACCTCAAAAAAGTGTGTTTTTTGAACATATCTCTAAAATGGGTAGAGATACAGTATCAACGATTACACCAGTCGATTCTACGCGCAAAGTTACATAAAGAAATGTTTTCTCCGCATATACGATCTTTGGAACGATTTGGTGAAAAATGAGAAAAACGAAAAAAACCTGAATTTCAATTTTTCGCCTGGAAACTTTTTGTCACCAAAATTTTTTATATTCTGGACTTAAGTAAATACAGATGCGCTGATTCCAAATTTTCAAACCGATTTCAATTATCTTTTACCGTTCTCGAGATATTTGTGTTCAAAGTTAGACCTGAAAAAATCAGTTTTTCAGGAATAATTCTGAAATGGGTTCAGATACGACTTTGGCGACCTCACCAATCGATTCTACGGGCAAAATTACATTTTTGTACCAATTTTCAGATTTTTATTCCAATGGATACAAATTTTATAGAGGAAAAACGAAAATCGTCAAAAATCAAAAAAAATCGCAAGGGGTTCATCAGGCGATTTTTCGATTTTCGCGATTTTCGTTTTTTCGCTCTAAAAATTGTATCCATTGGAATATTAATCTGAAAATTGGTACATTTATGTAATTTTGCCCGTAGAATCGATTGGTGAAGTCGTCGAGATCGTATCTTGACCCATTTCAGGGATATTCCTGAAAAACGATTTTTTTCAGTTTCAACTTTGAACCCAAATATCTCGAGAACGGTAAGAGATAATTGAAATCGGTTTGAAAATTTGAAATCAGTGCATCTTTATTTACTTAAGTCTGAAAAATGAAAAGATTTGAAGCCAAAAAGTTCTCCAGCGAAAAACTGAAATTCCGGTTTTTTTCTTTTTTCTCATTTTACACCAAATCGTTCCAAAGAACATATATGCGAAGAAAACATTTCTTTATGTAACTTTGTGCGTAGAATCGACTGGTATAATCGTTGAGACTGTATCTCTATCCATTTTAGAGATATAGTCAAAAAACACACTTTTTTGAGGTGCAACTTTGAAGCCTAATATCTCAGGAATGGGAAGTGATAATTAAATTCGGTTTGAAAATTTAGAATCAGCTCATCGGCGACTATCAATTTGGACTATTTTAAAAAACCAAAATTTTTGACCGAAAAATGGGTCATTTTGGATTTTTTCGGCTGTAAAATCAAAATTTTAAGGTGCAAATCTAAATATTGTTAGTTTTCATGATTAACTATGATTGTAAATTACTTGGAGATATATTACGGGAATTTTTGTAAATATTCATTAATTAAATTGCTTTTTTTTAATTGTGATATTTTTCTCAGATGATATTTAAAAAAAAAAATTAATTAATTATTCCCTATTTTTTTAATCAACTTTTTATAATTAATTTGTTTTAATTAATTTTAATTATTTTTTTAACCGTTATATTAACCGGTTTAAACCGGTTTAAATTTTCAAAAACCGGTTTTCGAACTAAAACCGTTATTATTATAACGTTCTCTATAAGGGTTAACCGTTAACCAGTATTTTTTTCGGTTACATGCCCTGGTTTTAACTGATCAAAATCTCATTTTCTTTAAACTATTTTTGCGCAGATTATTCTCATCCCTAATGAATTAGTCAAAATCTGATAAGCGATTATGTGAATCATTCGGTACTGTCAACCAACGATCTTTATGTACAAGATTCCAGATTCTGTCGACATTTTTATCAGTTCTTGAAGATAAAGGCCTTCCGCTGCGTGTTTCAACTTCAATCGATTCTTTTCTTTCTGAAAATGTCTAAAACTATTAAAAAAACCAGGTCCGTTGAAATAACACTGTCTCCGTAGGTCTGCTTAATTTTGTAAAAGTTTCCATTTCACTGTGCCTAAGTCTGAAGCAAAACCTGATAGCACACCGTTGTTTGAAATTGACATTACGCATTTTAGAACACACAAGAATAAACTTTTTTTAAGAAAAAAATCACTTCGGACAACCAAGTGACTCTAGTGATTTCAAACTCGTTCTGAAGACAAATAACATATTCACCTGCCTCCTCTCAAAGTTCCGCGTCCTAATTGTTACCAGGTCGAACTCTACATTGCCAATCTTATTAATTAATTTATATACCTCGTATGTAAGTATAGAGTACACGATATGTGTATAATAATATTTAAAAAGGAATACATAGAAACATTAAAAAGTCATTGATAACCTCATTAATTACTGCAAATCTGGTGTCAAGAGTTGTTACAGCGAATTACGAAATTACAGGTTCCTTTGACTTTTTTTATGAGATGAATTTAAATTCCGTACTTATTAACTATAAAAAAATGATAGTTATATGTAAATAACTAAGTTGTTTCTTTGTTTTAGACGATGAAATTATTTACTCATTTGAATACCGAAGAATACAAGTCATTGATGTCCTACGTCAAGTTCTGCATTTTAGCCACAAATTTATCTCTGCACTTTAAACGAAGAGTACAAATAACGCAGATATGTGAAGAAAACCTATTTAACTTTAACAGAGAGTCGCACCAAATGCATCTCATTTCACTGATAATGACGATGTGTTCCCTATCCTACTGCTGTAAGCCGTTCGTGGCTGTGAACCATTCCGTGAATCAGCTTTTCAAAGAACAGTACGAAGAAGGAGACTACTACAAGAGTATAGGACTGTGTCCTCTCATTTCCTTCGACAGGGATAAGGCTGACTTCATTTCGGAAGACCAGATTGACTTCATGAACGTTGTGGTGATTCCTTGTGCTCTTTTGCTTTACAAGTTAATGCCTAGTATGAATCCTCTTTACACAGAAGCCAAGTAAGTATAGCTACTCAAATAGTAGGGTAATTAATTATTATTCTATTATAGTGAATAATATTTAAAAAACAAAATTTAATTTTAACAACATTGATTAAACCAATGATTTTGTACTTGGAAAATAATGCCCTAATATTTTTTTCAATATTCCCTCAATTAGCAGTATCTGTTTAGTTGATTATGATACTTTGTGTTAACAATATATATCAAATTTTTGCGGGGTGTATTCGTTACTCGAAAAAAGGTGCCTTAATTTTTTTTCAATATTTTCACTATCAGTAGGGCTGATTTGGTAGACTAAGAACAATTAATGAATAGTAGTGAAAATATTTCATTTACATATTATTTTGTTGCGATGTCCCGTCATGTCAATATGACTTTAGCAATTTTATTGGTTGCCTGATTTGAAAAAGACAATCACACGTCCTCTTTTCTTAGAACTTGTGGAGGGGAGATGACGTCGAAGCCAAAATTTTCACTTTATATACATATACCACGACACATTTTTCAGTCGCGTTTTCACTACTGTGCTTTTTTCACTTTGTACTTTCAGAAAATAAAATAGAAATAAAAATAGTTCAGGACCCCATTTGTGTTAAAAAATTGTTAATGAAATTTGTAGAAAGCTTTTGCAGTATGCACTTAATAATGGAAAATGAGTGCCCTGAATACTTTTTTACTATTTTCCCCCTAATCAAAAGGGTTCATCTAGTCGGTTAAGATATGTACTTTGTGCGAAAATAGTCGTTAATATAATTTATGTATGTTTTTAGAGTGGTAAATCAACATTGGGTCGAAATCCACGAATCTAAAGGACAACGCATGTGGACTGTGGCTGAATCATTGCCTTACAAATTTGATCTTGATCTGTCAGAAGACCACATCGTAATTCCACTAACCAATTAGTATTTTATTTATAGTTTAATGTATGCTCTATATTTTATTTATTAATAAATTTTATTTTATTCATAAATATTTGCACAGAATCTTTTCATCTAATAATTGGAAGTACAATTAATCGTAAGAACGTAGGTCCTGTTTTAAAATTGCAAATATTTTATTTTGTTTTTTTAATCAAACTTATTGTTATTATACAAAATTTGTTGATTTTCTATTAAACTGATTAATTTTACTTCTTCAATTGTCGCCCTCAAAAACGACGTCATGCAATAAACAAAAAATCATATTTTTTATCCCTCTAGTAGAATATATTTGCACTACCACGAAATATACCGAATCGCCTCGAACATACATGAATATGGAAAACGCAGTCAGAAATATTTCAATACGTCGTTGTTCTCACCTTCTTAGGACAATTTTCAAAAAATATTTTACTTGAAAATTAAATATGATTTATAACATTTGTTTGGTTTCTGCTATCAACTAGTTGTTAACTGCTAATCAGAGAATATTTGATTTGAAAATTTTTTCATTACTAATTTTGCGACATAGTTTTCGAAAAAACGTTCATTGTTACTCGATTGCGAAATGCTTTTGCAAAAAAACATTTTGCAATCTAGAATCAAAAATAACTATTGCAAAAAATATTCCAGTATTTGGTAGTAGTTTATTTTTAAAATTAAGTTTGGATTTGGTTTTGTAATTAATAAATATTAATTTGTTCTCATCTTTGTTACAACGTTTAAACTTTTTTGCACATGCAGTTTCTCGTATTAAATATTCAAAAAAAAAGTTTCATTGCAGTATTAGCATATTGCGTGTATGCGTAATATATAAAACACGTAAGTAAAGTATTAAAACACATTGTACATCTCATTCTTCTCGAGCTTAAAATGATTGAATGGTTTAAAAAAGATGTATGCATCTAGTAAAGAATAAACGAAAACAAATTAATTAATGATAATGAATTTTAGTTGGATCCCTATGATTTTCTCAATAATAAAATGAAAATATTGGGCTATACAGGGTTGAACCCAGTACATCAAAATTGGAAGACAAAGTTGTATAGCATTATATTAATTTCATATTTATTCATCAGTTTTATAATAACTGGAATATATATCAGCAGTATGCGTTTTGACAGACAAAACTTGGGAGATGCTGTTATTAATTTAGTGCTCTTTGGTGCTGCCTGGCAGGTAAATAGAGATTATTTAAAATTAAATTTATTAAAAATACTGCCTATGACCACAGAATAGTTATACAGGGTGTTAATACTAAGTTGTAAAACCCGAAAACGGCAGTTAGAACTCATTGAAACAAGCAACTTTTCTTAGATCAAATTTTTTATTTGGAACCCCAGATCATAGTTATTGGCGTACTTTTGTTTTTCAAAAAATCCTCATAATTTGGAGAATTCTGAGTTTGTAAATTTTAAAACAACACACGAATATTATTATAATTACATATTTTGTTTAGAAAATACTTTTTATATAAATACTGAAAAAAATATTTGTATTAAATTGGGTTTGAACTAAAATTCTCCACTAGATTATTAAGAGAATTCTATGTAAGACACAGAATATTTTATGCTATGTAATAAGTAATATGAATTTTAAATCTAATCACAAAGAAAGAAATAGATAATTGTGGTTATTGATGATCTCTAATTTGCTTTTATTGTATTAATAAATTTATAATGTTAGTATTTTTACATTCTAAAAATGGTTTTATCATTCAAATAAAAATTTAAATTTCGAGCGTAAATCAGCCAACTAATTTAAAGGTTCATAATGCTCCAAGTTCATATAACTGAATAGGATAACAGCAAAGTTACCAACACGGAGTGTCGGTTCTGTATATAACTATTCTGTTATTTTGCAACAATTACAATACAGTTGTGCGCAATCATATAATATTATACAAGTTCTATAAGAGGGTATATCGTTCTATGAGTTGTTAACACGAACATAATATATTATTTTTTATAATTTGCTTTACTTATTTAATAAAAATCTTAAAAATTTCAATCAAAAAAATAATAGAATGTAATCTGGGGATATAAATGTGAAATGGAGTAACTTTGTTGAATTAATTTGGGCACATTTATTTGTCAAAATACATTTAAAATATTTTCAAATATGTACGTTATGACTTACAAAATTTTAATATCCTTTTAAATTAGTTTTGTTTATTTGGTTTTCACACTCAGAAATATTATAAATTGTATTTAAAAATAATTTGAGGTTATCAATTTGACTTTCAAAGTGTTGTACACTTCTTAGAAGCAACAATTTTAATATCCTTTTAAATTAGTTTTGTTTATTTGGTTTTCACACTCAGAAATATTATAAATTGTATTTAAAAATAATTTGAGGTTATCAATTTGACTTTCAAAGTGTTGTACACTTCTTAGAAGCAACAATTTTGCAACAAAAATACCATAAACACTTTAACACTATCTTATATTTTTACACCGTTTTCGATTTAACAATTGCCGTATTATTATATCGAAAACAGTTTAATAATATAAAATATTGTTAAACTGTTTTTGGTATTTTTGTTGTAAAATTGGTGTTTTTAACAACTGCAGTTATCATATTTGACTTATGTATTTTTTTATTAAAAATTTTAAGATTTTTAATACACAAATGAAGCAAACTATAAAAAATAGTATATTATATCGTTTTATACGACTTATTATTCCATTCGTGTTTTTAGAGCACAAACAACTCATGGAACAATATACCGTCTTATAAAACTTGTATAATACTATTTTTTTAAATGTCTTGTGTATTATACTATGTAGTAGGAATGACGAAACCTGAAAATTTTGGTACCCGGGTACCCGATATGAATACCCGGGTAGTACCGGATACTCAATAATTACCCGTTACCCGATAATTACCCGATACCCGATAATAACCTGATACCCAATAATTACGTAATACCCTTAAAATATCCGTTATTCTTTCATATTCATTTTTTTAATACAAATTTTTGTTATTTGAGTATAAATTTAATTAATGAACAAAAAAATATTATTTTCTGGTATGGAAATAAAAAAAAAACATTGTTATTTTATATAATATACCTACGAGTATATCAGCAGTATAAAATTACAAAATTAAAACTTATTACGGAAGTACATTTGATTTAACTACTTAGGAATATCTCATATTTCTATTCGCACATATCAGCATGGATGATGTATCTGCATTCAGATTTGATCTTCGTTTTGTTACAATGTTTCCGGCAGTGGAAAACTGTCTTTAACTGGCAACAACAGATTTTAGGTAATGGGTAGATTTCGGGTAACGGGTAACAAACGGGTAACGGGTACATTTCGGGTAATCGGGTACTATTTTTGATACCCGGGTACATTATTATCGGGTAGGTTCCGGGTACCCGGGTACCCATCGACATTCCTACTATGTAGCATTTTGCATACTTGGTACACATAACTGTTATTTCAGATGCTTTTGAAAACCCATTTCTTTTACATTAAACAAAAGAAAATGAATGTGTTAGTTAATAGCATATTTAACGATTTTTGGAGGCCTGAAAATTTTGATCTAACTGAAAAACAGAAGAAAAAAATGCAGTTGATCTACCATATAACCGGCATAATAGATGTGATTTTCTCAGTCGGAGTTGTCTTATCTTTGTCTGGCCACATTATAATGTCCACCCTCAAAGGCAATTATAATCTTCCCCTGAATATTTGGCTGCCAGAGAACTTACAGTTTCTGATTAAAACAAAACCGTACTATTGGTTTGTGCATTTAATACAAACTTATTTCATGTCCTCTAGTACATACTTCTGCGTAATGCAGACAGATTTGTTTTTCTTAGTGTTGATCATGATGATACTCATGCAGTTTTTGATTCTTAAACACGAGCTTATTAAAACAGGAAACTTGAAGACAACAAAAGAGAGAAAACAAATGCTAACGAAAATTATAAATCACCATACTATATTGTATAAGTAAGTATTATAGCACATTATACTCTAAGGCAGTAAAGTAAGTTATATAGTAAGTATTATAGTTAGACTATATTAAAATCAGAAGCCTCAAGTTTCCTCGATATATAATAGTTATTTATGATATAAGTGTTAAAAGTGACATTTTATGAGTGAGTAGGGAAGTTTATGAAACGAGGCGAAGCCGAGTGTAACAAACCCCACGAACGAAATAAAATCACTTTTAACACAAATATCATACACTATTTTTCCTACGACCCCAGTTATGTACCTATTATTAAATAAAAACTAACATTATAGAATGACATTTATGACAGGTCATGATGTATTTGTTATGAACAACTGAACATAAGATGTTTTAAAAGTAAATTTGTTTTTTACTTTTAATTCGTTGTCAACGACAACGTGTTAAAAGTATTTACTGTGTTATAAACTGTTATTTTTAACTTGCTAAGCAACCGTTAAAAATACTATTTTTAACAGTGGTCGTAGGAAAACATATTTAATAATTTATTTATAATTGCTTATAATAATACAAGTTTTTTTGACAGTTGACATTTAAAATGATATTTAATAAAAAATATTGTTAATTTAACCAGAAGTTATAGTTATTTATGGTACAAGTGTGTTACATTACAGATAAGTCATGTGGGAAAAGTTTAGCTCACGAGGCTGTTAGGCCGAGTGTGATATTTTTTCAAGTGACTTAGGTAATTAACACACGTGTGCCATACAACATTTTATCCAACACATTTTAATCATTGATATAAAATACATACAAGATTTTTAACAGATGGAATTTCGAAATGATATTTAGGAACAAAATAGTGTAAAGAAGGTTTTATAACGTAGTTACTATGATACGAACCAAAAAACAGTGAGCTAATATGTTTAGCTCACTAGTAACTTATGACCTACTTTATTCATCTAAAAACAGCATTCTTATATCGTTATAATTTGTGTGTTGGATAAAGAATTTAACTAACGTGAATATTTTTTAATGTGAAACATGGGATTTATCATATCTATGGTTACGACTTGATATTTAAGTGACTGCAATGTATACTTGCTTGTCTAATTTAAAGTGAAATATAGGGAACGACTTTGATATTTGCTTTTTTTTGTTTACCGGAAAAGGTAGATGACTCGATATTACACATTTAGATTTTTTTTAATGCTGACCTTTAAAATCAGAAGTTTTTACCGAAAGGAATCTTCAAAATTTAGATCAATTAAAAGTTCAAATTCAAAATATTCAATATATTCAAATATTAAAATTGCCCAAATATTATCATGTATATAATCCAAAAGTTTTATAGCAGATTGAGTCATTGCTTAACATCTAATGGATGGATTTTTGAAAATTTATTGTAATTATTGTTTAATTTTCGTTATTATACTTACTTGTATGTAAGTTTGTTTATATTAAAATTAATACTCCTGTCAAATGTATTCCCTATGTTTATTTTAAAATGAGACAAGCAAATATATACTGCTGTCAATCAAATGTCAAGTCGTAACCATGGATATAATAAATCACTATGTTTCACGTTAAAAATACTCACGATATAAACTGTGCAACTGGTCATATACATTTTTATTGCAATTGTTAAACAATGTAACACTAATTGACAGGTCATAATACGTATACTTGATAACATAAGTTTCATTATACAATGAACGCTTTACTAGTTACATTGCTGTCAAATTCGTAATCATGGATATAACAAATCTCAAGTTACACGTTAAAATAAACTGACAGTTCTCTAAATGTAATACTTTCGTCCATTCATTAAATTCATTTTTTGATCTAGAAACTAGAACATAAATTAGTTTAAGTTGGGGAAATATGAGATAAATTGACACATTAAAGATATTTCGTTTTTATAATGGAGTTTTATTTCAGAACACTAGAAGAAATGGAAAACATATTTTCATTAATGATACTTCAATTACTTGGAACGGCGATGTTTCTAGTTGTAATATCATTTGTAACTGCACTCTTTCTTGATGACCTGTGCGTATAAATTCACGAACTACACTTAATAAACAAATAACAAGAATTTATTTCAGCCCCAAAAGAACTTTGTTTACTTGTGTTGGATCAACTGGATTTGCTCAATTTGCATTGTATTGTTTGTTGGGACAATTTGTCCAAGATGAGGTAAAAATGTTAGTATGGATGAGGAAGAAAGGTAAAACCTTACGCAGGGCATGTAACCGAAAAAATACTGGTTAACGGTTAACCTTTATAGAGAACGTTATAATAATAACGGTTTTAGTTCAAAAACCGGTTTTTAAAATTTGGAAACCGGTTTAAACCAGTTAATATACCGGTTAAAAAAATAATTAAAATTAATTAAAACAAATTAATTATAAAAATTTAATTAAGAAAAATTACAGAATAATTAATATAAAAAAAATTAAAAAATTACCGTCTGAGAAAACTATAACAATTAAAAAAGCAATTTAATTAATGAATATTAACAAAAATTCCCGTAATATCTTCAGAAAAACGCAGGTCACTTTTCAATTTTAAACTTGCCTGTGTTGACAAAGGCCGTATTTATTTGGCACTTTTTAAGTAACTTTAACGGCCAAAGAGACTACCTACATTTATGACTCTCCAATAAAATGTTAATTGTAAAAACTGTCATGACTCATGTTCAAATAAAAATAGAAAACATAGATATAAAAAAAATATTAAAATTTTTTCTCGCTAAATGATATTAAAATAAAGGTTAATGTTCGATAAAACCGGTTTATTTTTTTTGGTTAACGGTTACCGGTATTTTCGGCCTGAAAAGTACCGGTTAAAGTTCGCAATTTTCGTTCAAAATATCGGTTACCGGTTTTTATTAACCGGTTACATGCCCTGACCTTACGTCTTAAACACACAGTTCTCCCAATTTTTTTTTTTTGAAATCATCTTAGTTCTCGCCTGTTTGAGGATGGTTACTCAGTTACCGAAACCGGTAATAAAATTTTTTGAGAAAATAGTGTGTTTAAGACGTAAGGTTTTACTTTTCTTCCCCATCCATTCTATTATACAACACACTTGGGTTTCACTAATCTACAAAAATATTAGTGTTTCACGAGAGTCTTGTATTTTTCTTGGCCTTGCAACAACCTTGCAAAAAATGCAATACAAGAACAAGACAAGAGCTACAAATGTAAAAGCAAGACAAGGCAAGAAATTGTACTCTTGTGTTTTTTTTTTGTTAATTTGAATTTTATATTTATTATAAATATATGTTACTGATCAGGCAAATAACGAAATTTATATTTTTTGAATGTAATAACTTTAACATAGACATTTTATTTACCTAAAAGTAAAAAGAAATATGCAAATATTGAAAAAATTAAGACATAATTTTTCAATATGCAGGTATTAATAATAATTATTAGCTCAATAATATAATTATTCTTCAAAATTATATGTATAACCAAGAGATAAGATGATGTATTATAAGTATGGAACTTTGGAAAAAAGATTTTTCTGTTTGTATAGATGTCGCAGTTGTGCTAAAAAAATACTTAAAGTAGGTAGTGCAGCTATGTGATTTTTTGTTTTTATAATATTCATTTAATAATAATAATTGTATTATAAGATATATATTTGATAATTGACATTGATATTAGTATCTAAACAAAAAAAAATACGTGTAATACAAAGAAATTATATCTTCATTTTTAAAAACCTGCAAGACAAGAAATAAGCAAGAAAATAACGATCAAGGCAAGACTTTTATATACAAGAATAATGAAAGACAAGATATACTAAAGGTCGTGTCTTGTTTTTCGAGACAAGACAAGAAATAACATAACAAGACAAGAAATTTTGTCTTGTGATACACTAAAAAACATAATCTTATATCTAAAGGCCCATTCTCAAATCAAAATTAGTTTTAGTTTTATGTTTCACATTTTAGTTTTAGTGACCTTGTAGCATTGGTTTCTGATATAAGTATTCACAAATCAGTATTTAGTTTTGGTTTCGGCAGACAACATTGCAAACTCCAAACTTGGTTTTAGTTTTATGTTTTATATTTAAGAACGAACCAATAGGAAGGATCGTAGAAAGAAATAGCGTTATATGGTTCTTTTTGTCTATAACTGTCAAGTTTTGTTTGCAATATTATGAATAATAAAAAAATATTAAGTGCAGTTTTATTATTAAAACTGTGTAATGATAAAAAGAAAAAAAATAGAAGATGGTGGGTACGCCCAATAAATCGTATTGGGATCATGAATCACGCGATCAAAATGTGTGCTGGCTTCCTGTTTTACCGATTTCTTTAATCTGTGTCTTTATTTGCCAATAGGTGTCACTTCCTACTAAAACCACGATTAAAACATGATTTGTGAATGCTACTGCAGATTGCCGTAAAACATAAAACGTAAAACTAACACTAATTTTGATTTGTGAATGGGCCTTAACTAGATATAAGTATTTAGATCTTATTGTTTTTAGACTCTGTCGGTTGGAGACACTGCATATATATGTAACTGGGAAAGAGTGTATGATAAAGATATGCGCCAAACACTGAATATTTTAATTCAGCGATCTCAGAAGGAGGTTAATATAACAATGGGAAAATTCTTCACGTTGAATTTGGAAAACATGACAAAGGTATAATTACAAAAAAAAATAATTAAATAAAAAAAAATATTTTTTTAGGTTACTAAAGCTATGTTCTCTTTCTTTACATTCGTACTTAATATGAAAGATGGATTGTAATAATGCACTGTGTCAAAAGTTCTGTAGTACATTATACACGCAATATAGTTATAGCAGAAATAGTTTAAAATCATTGACATATTATTAAAAATATATATTATGTTACTACTTCTAAATTTTATGTGAAATAAAAACTTATTAAATATAAATAAATTACATCTTTAATTCATTCCAATCTAGTAATTATGTTATTATGCATTATTTTAAGAATAGATTCAAACAAATATGCTCCAATTAATGCTATACAGTATTATATAATTGAGTAATTATTTGAAATATATAATAATTGTAGAAAAGATCTAGAAAAGATTGTTTTTTTAATTAAGGAAAATTGATATTTAAATTACTAGAGAAAAATTAAAATCTCATGCGAGTAATATCAGATAATTTCATATTTTTTTAATAAAATTATAATAAGAAAATGAAGGATAATATAAGAAATTTAATGGCAATTTCCAATTTAATATTTTAGCGACAATTATTATATTAATATAAAACAGTATATTTCTGCAGAATTTCTAAATAATTGCAGATATGCGCGAAAAAGAAGTACGTATTTACCATTTTTTTAATCACCTAATAATATATCAATATTTTTTGTACTTCACCTAGTGAAACTAGAGCACATTCTGATTAATTATCAATTGATCTAGATCAGCACAATACTGTTCAGTTTACATACGAAAAGAATTAGATTAGTTTTATGAGCACTAGAAATAGAGCAAAAGATATATGGTCGAGAATCGCCTAACATTCAGCTGCGTGAGAACAAACCGCCAGCTGAGTAATGCACACTTACAGTTAGACGAACGAAATATTGATCATAGTGTTTTGTCACCTATTCTCATTATTTGTTTGGTTGAGTTTTCCATATAACTACTCCACTATATAGTCCACTGTTCTCAAACAACTGGCTTGCTGGCTGCAAGCGATTTTAAACCTTAGATCTTTCGACAATATATTTGGGCAATGTCATATCTCTATGTTATACCTCATCTAAGGCATTAACAGCCGTGTTTCGAAAGGTAATCTAGTTCAGGTAATAATATATTTCGTAACTAGAGCAAAATTCAAGCAGCAAGGTAAGTTTTTACGCAATGTGAGTATATCCACTTAATTTTTATTATTTTAGTAACAAATTTCTACAGCAATATTTAATTTTCAATCTACACTACAGGTTATAAATCATTTGTCACTTCAATTTGATTTCATATTGTCTATTTAAGCTTTTAAATTAATATTAGCGCAACAGAATTTTACAAATTGTGTCCCAAACTGATATTAAAATAAATAATTTCAGATTACGCCAATGAGTGTCATGAAAATAGCACTAACCCGTATGAATTGGGTTGGAGTGAACCCCAAAAACAGAAGTTCTTTTGCCAGGCTATACACCAAGTTACTGCTTTGCAGTACAATAACAGCTTGCTTTATGCAAGTTGTAACATGTTTAACAACTCGGTATGACACGTTAGGGCGTTTGGCTTTTGATATGCTCAACATTCCTTGCACCTATCAGGTCAGAATCTGATGTGGCCGGCACATTGCTTTACCGCAGAATAGTAACATATAGAAGCGACACTCCGTTTCGGAACCTTTCATGTTACCCTATTCAGTTCTATGACCTTGGAGCATTGTGTAGACCTTTAAATTTGTGCTCTTCCCCTATCTCTCTCTAAGATGTGGGGAAACTTTCCGATGTTAAACAATGAGCCCTTTAAATTTGTGCACATTCTCCATCTCTCTCTAATTTTCGTTTCTCTGTCTTACTGTCGCTTCTGTATAAACCTATTCAGTGACTTTACCACAGAATAGTTACATACAGAAGCGACACTCCGTTTCGGAACCTTTCATGTTACCCTATTCAGTTCTATGACCTTGGAGCATTGTAGACTTTTAAATTTGTTGGATTTCTCTAGCTCCCTCTAAGATGTGACGAAAGTTTCCGATTTTAAACAATGAGCCTTTTAAATTTGTTGGTTTTCCCCATCTCTTTCTAATTTTCATTTCTCTGTCTTACTGTCGCTTCTGTATAAACCTATTCTGTGACTTTACGACGAATGTTATTTTTTTAGCTATCTATGCGATTAATTCAAGGAATACAAAACGAAAAGAAAATTTGCAGAATGATGAAAACCATAGAGAATGAATTTATGTCAACTGATTTTCTAACAAATAAAGAGTATAACAATATACAGAAACAGTATAAGTATATTCTCCTAGCACAATCTTTATACAATACTATGATGATAGTGACAACATTTGGGTACTATTTGCGTAGTTTTATAGAAATGGATTTTGTTTATAGTATTTGGCCTCCGGAATTAATGGGCCCTTTGACTCCAGCCCCTTATTTTCAGGTATTGTTCTACACATCAGTAAATTTATATAAATAAAATCAATTAATGACCTATTGTTCAAAATTAATTAATTAATGTACGCGATTTCCATAGCTATTAGGCTTGTTGTATTATATTATCGCTTTAGGATTGCATTTAGTCGGAGACTCGGAGATCCAAGCCTCCTTATCGTGCAGTATACCCCGGACTTTTTCCCGCACAAATAATTTTTAACAAAGTTAACTGCCACCATTAGAAAAAAAGGTGGGTCCCTTGGGCCATTTTTTCTTTTTCACAGGTTTAGAGTGTTTTCATATTAGATAACAGAATTGATTTTTTTTAATGTTGCTCTAAAATTTGAAGAATTTTATTGAGGCATCGTGCTGTATTTGCAGTGTTTTATCATTTCAGAGACTAAAAAACAAAAAAAATCATGCGCTAAGAATAGGTTTTGGTCTGTCAGGCCACCGAGAATTAAACTATATTCACAGATATGCGTTGCGAGGTACAAACATTAAACCACGGAACATTATTTGTATTCAAACACTGAGGCACAAACGATGTATCTCAGAGCATACGAGGATATTTTAGTGAGACACATAAGATGTACCTCATGGCAGTTAACGTATTAAATGGTCTTATAAGAAATTTTCCGACGGATCTAATGGTGGTGGGCGCGACAATCCGTCTCATTAAAAACATTAAAAAATCCGCATTTTGGCAAAAAATTACACACTTTCTTGGTATTCACATTTTTTAACTTCAACTTGTTATATCTCGGATGTTGCTTGGAATATTTTCGTTATTTTTGTAGAAAAATATGTCTATGTGTATTATGAATGTATTTAACATATAAAAATTCAGTGACTTTGTTAAATATATACTTAAATAATAAATAAAACTAACTGTAGAACAAGCCAATTTTGCATTTTGCAGTGCAATTTTCAGTAATCGAGAAACTTTTCAATCTGAAGAGATAGAATATTTTGCTTTGTCTAGCTTTGAAATTTGTAGTTCTTGTCTTGTTCTTATCTTGAAATTTTTGCAAGACTAATGTAAGACCAAGACAAATACAAGACTCTCGTGGAACATTAGCTCTATGTTCCCTAATAGAATGATGGAATACTAGGTATTATTTGGAAATTATTACATGCTTCAAATAAAGCTATAAAAAAGTCTTCTTTTATAAAAAACAATTATGGAAGCATTCACTCTTCCTGATTTTTTTAGATTACGTGGCTTGTTCAAGCAACATTATTATTGTCAGCAATATATGGCCTCACGCAACATGATATGGTATTTTTCATTTTTGTAAGTTCAACCCTGGCTGAACTTAATGTCCTGAAATACAAATTTCAAGCAATAGGAAGAAGAAGATTTAACAATGATGAAAAAGTTATAGGAGAATGTATCAAGCACCATTGTTTACTGCTACAGTAAGAACAATTTACAATAAACATATGGTTTGTTCCAACTAACCTCAGAATCAGTTTGGAACTATTTGACGCTTGCGCAATATGAAAAGAGCGTTCCAACTTCAAATGCAAAATATAACTGTGATCGACAGTTTCAACAAATTCCTGACCGATTTTAAGGGCTGCTTTTTTCACCTCTGGTTAAAGTGCCAGATACCTTAACCATCGATTAATAGAAAAATATCGCATCGAAAAAATTATGTAAATTTTTAAAAATATACTTTATTTACTATTTCGAAGTGATATATTTCTATTAACCGACGGTTAAGGTAACTAGCACTTTAACCAGAGGTGGAAAAACCGACCCTAAATAATAGTTTCCTAATAGTCAGAACTAGGGACAATTTGATTTCAATTACTTCAAAATCGTATTTAAGCTTAAAAATTAGTTTCTTAATATTCCATTTTTATTCTGAAATTATTTATTTTCGCCCACATATTATATTACTACAAGTTGATACTTCACTATTTTGCATTATCTTTTTTATTATTAAAACCAAACAGCGATTGAATTGTATATTTTGGATTAAAAAACAATGAAACAAGATCATTTGTTATTTTTCATTTAAACCTGACTGATATGAAAAAAATAACAAATAGTAGATAGCAATTTTTCTTGTAAATTTTATTACTTATTTAATAATTTCCTGAATAATACCCAAAAATTTCAATTTATATTTGATTATAGTTTCAAATATTTCATTATAAAAACCTCATTTTTTGAGAAGCCAGAAGTCGTAAAGGAAAATTTATAAACATTTATTACAAGTCACTTGCGTATCTAGTAGAGATGAAATAAATAGTTACAATCAGGGTTGGCCTGATTTAAATCATTTGATTTTAAATCATGATTTAAAACACGATTTAAATCAACTCATTTTTTAAATAAAAATCATTGATTTTTATTAAAGATAAAAAGAAGTACAAATTTTAAGAAAGTATTTATTATTTGCTACAAAACTATTAATAATAACCAAAATATGTTAATAATTTCTTAAAATTAATTGATATTTTATCACATTATTTGTCATATATAACAGAAGAAAAGTAAGTATTTAAAAGTGTCACTCAAAGTAAAAATTCTTGTTACCCTTTCTAGTTTTATTTAGATGAATTGTTTTGTTTTTATTATAGATTTCGTTTTCGTTTATGATATAAAATATTTATATTGCTTTTAAAACAATTGAAAAGTTGAGTAACACTTAGATATCTTTAAAGATTAAAAAAAATCTTACTTTACTTAATTTTTTTTAATCAATGTTTTTTGATTTTTAAAATAAATCATGATTTTCTCCAACCCTAATTACAATACAAGTAACGCGAAAATTTTATTTTATTTTACTTAAGCCACAAAAATAATTACGAATATTAAAACAAATTGATATATTTTACAGATTTTTAACTGATATAGAAAATATGTATTCGCCAATAGTTCTCCAAATATTAGGAACAAACTTCAGTGCAGTCGGTATATCGCTATATGGAATTATGATGGGTGTCGAACTGTAATAATCAATAATACAAATTATTTGCATTACATTATTAATAATATAACTTCTAGGCCCAAAATGATTGTCTTTATTGCTCTTGTAATATACCCGGGTGTACAATTCTTTATATATTGTCTCATTGGTCAGTTGGTTGAAGATCAAGTAAATATATTTTTAAAATATATATTTTTTATAGTTTTTTAACAATTTTTCTTGTCACTTGTGTTTAGTGTTTTTCAGTAGCTATTGCTGCTTATAATTCAAATTGGGAGGAAATTACGAATTTGAAGATCAGAAAAGCTTTAATACTTTGTATCCAAAGGGCACAAAAACGATTGAATATTTCTGTTGGCGGACTTTTTATTTTGTGCTTAGAAACATTTAAACAAGTAAGTAAAAATGTGCATTTATTCAAAGTAAACTTTTAAATTTATAATTCATTAATAATTCACTTAGTTCAGGTGTTAAATATAATTATTCTTATTTTTAGGTCACTAATTTCTTATTTTCTCTTACAACTTTACTTATACGAGTAAATTCTTAAATATATAATGTAACAAAAACTATAAATCACATATTATTTATATTTAAGTAATTATATTTCACACATCCATATGAATGATAACTTGCAAACAATATTAAATAAATTATTCGAATAAACAGTATCCTATATCTTCCTTATATTCCAATACGACAGTACATCTACCGAATTGCAGATGGCAGAACAGGTATTGATTTAGAAAATTTATATTTTTTTATCTTCTTATCTAAAAAGATAACAAAGTGACACCCAAAGAAATATTTTAGTAAAACGAATTTTTCTTTTGTGATGGTTCCGGATTTGTACGCAGGTCCTGCAATGATTGACTACATATTTTTTTCAATACTTCAAAATTTTGAAAAGCTTTTAGTATTAATTTTAATATCTTTATTAATATATTTTGTAAAGGATCATTTCTCGCGACTTGAAAAGGTAAGTAATTTTTTATACATGAATTATTAGTAATTACGGAACATCGAAATGTATATACAGGGTGTAAATGAAACTAGAAAACGAGATTTTTCTCGGAAGTTATAAGAGATATAAAAAAATCTTTCAAATATAATTGTTAGTGTTTCTTGTAAGGTACATAAATTAATGTAAATCAGAAAAAAAATATTTTAATTTTCGGAGATATACCTATTTTTGACTTTTTTTAAATGGTACGCCCTGTATATTTTTATACTATTTAGTAAGAAATCATTTTTGCTTTAAAAAAGTTTCATAAGTTATACCTTCTAAACTTTATACATAATAGTCTAACTTATCAATTCGATAAACTTTTTCACAAAGTTATAACAATAAACTAATACAAATCTCAAATGCTATGTTTAAATAAATGCAACTAAATTTGATTTTACTATACCCTATTTAATAACTAGGAGGAGTGAACTGAAGTTGGCGCACTAAAATAAATACTTCTGATTGGCTGACGTATCTTTTTTTTACAATCAACGATATTTGTTACATCAGCTATCGTGTCAGAGAGTGTTTTAGGTTTCGTTTCATGGTGATCAGTATTTTAAGTTTAATGTTATTATCACGTTATTATAGTATTTTGTATTCATTTGGGATATTTCACAAGTTTTGTGTCCTTCAAATTTTATTGCGATCTGTCACAGTGTAAATATGGGTACAGCACTCACTCCTCCTAGTTTCTAAACAGACATGGGCGCCCATAAAATATTTTCTAAGGGAGGGCAAAAATAACATTATTATAAAATTTTAAGCAACACTTCAACAAAAAAATTATACTTAATCGAAATTTTGACAGCAATTTTTAATAGTTCATATAACATTCTATTCCGATGTGATATTGTCTATTTACGAGAAACTTAATTATTTTAGAGGTAAACAGAATACATATTCTTATTAATAAAAAAAAGTAGAATTATTCAAAATTAAAGCATAAAGTAAAAATGCTTACTTATTTTCCGGATTGGTTTGTAAAGGTAATTGTTAAATTCCTTTCATCTTTCGAAAATTCCTCAAAAAAATCTTTAAGAACTCGATAAAATCAGGTTTATTGTATTTTGTATTGCTTCTACTTTCTAATGATAGTTGAAATAACTAAGCATAAATAATAACGGGATAATTTGTTCCACACATAAAAAAATCTAAGCCCTGAATTACAGCAAATATTAATACATTTCTTACAGAACATAACAATGGTGAAATAATTACGTAATCTGTCGTCTTTTTAAAATTTGCAAAAACCCAAGGGAGGGCAAATGCCCCCTCTTGCCCCCCCTTATGGGCGCCCATGTAAACAGATTATAGTATATCAAACAAGCTACAATTAATACAGGGCTAGACTTAATCATAAGCAATAAACCAACCAACCCCCCCCCCCTCCCCCCAAAAAAAAACAGGGGCTCCAAAGAATTTTCAAAAAATATTTTTTTCAGTTTTCTCTTGTCGGAATTAAAACGGATAAAAAATAAAGATTAGATTAGATTAGTTTCGTAGAAGTAATAAAAGATTTTACGACTCGGAAATGTAAAAAAGTTAAGTAAATATGGGTACGCTGATTTCAAACCAGCTATTCTGTTACGCCTTTTCGATTTTATTCTGTCGCTTTATTATATAATTTTTATTTATTTTAAAAACCTATAACCCACCTCTATGTTATGTAGAGCTACAATAAACCAAACAAATTTTTAAACCTAAATTTGTGTTAACAAACGCGAAATATACCAAAATTACTCATTTTTGTGCCCAAACTTTTAATTTTAGGAAAGAGTACAATGATAGATCTCAACTTGCTGATTTCAAATTTTCAAACGGAATTAAATTGTCTCCTTTCGTTCCAGAGATATTTGTTGTCAAAGTTGCACCTCAAAATGTGCGTTTTTTAGCTATATCTCTAAAATGGGTAGAGATACAATCTCAACGATTATACCAGTCGATTTTACGGGAAAAGTTACATAAATAAATGTTTTCTCCGCATGTACGTTCTTTGAAACGATTAAGTGAAAAATGAGAAAAATCGAAAAAACCTAAATTTGAGGTCGCCGGAACCATAAACCTAACCATTTAAGGGGTACACCAAAAAAACCTAATTGAAGTGATAATTGAATTCCGTTTGAAAATTTGGAATCAATGCATCGATATATACTTAATATAGATATAATCAGGGCATGTAACTGGTTAAAAAAACCGGTTAATAAAAACCGGTAACCGATATTTTCAACGAAAATTGCGAACTTTAACTGTAATTTTAACCGATATTTTTCAGGCCGAAAATACCGGTAACCGTTAACCAAAAAAAAAACAAACCGGTTTTAGCGAACATTAACGTTTATTTAATATCATTTAGCGAGAAAAAAAATAATATTTTTTTATATCTGTGTTTTTTATTTGTATTTGAACATGAGTCATGACAGTTTTTACAATTAACATATTATTGGAGAGTCATAAATGTAGGCCGTGTTCAAGCGTTTTTTGCTTTAAGTGTCCAGAAATTGCGCTGATAATTTTCATTGGACCACTCATAATCCGTCTGAAGGTCGGTGACACAATGTTAAACCCAATGAAACTGATTTAATTTATTCCAAAACAATTTGGGACAATGTGAAACCTTACACAACTGTCTGAAATTAATCCCAATTGACTTAGAACAGTGTTGACCCTTATATAACGATGTTCAACCCTAAATAATTATATTAACTTTGTCCCAAACAGTTTGAAACAATGTTAAACCTTCCACAACATTCTGAAATTACTCCCAAACAATGTGGAACAGTGTTAAACCTTATAGAACTATTGAAAACATTGTTAAATTAGTATAACTTTCTTAACTTAATCCCATTTAACTTGGAACAGTGTTGAACCTTATATTACAATGTTAAACCCTAAATAATTATATTAACTTTGTCCGAAACAATTTGGAATTCTGAAATTAATCTCAAACAAATAGGAACAGTGTTGACCCTTATATAACAATGTTAAACCGTAAACAATTGTCGTAACTTTGTCCCAAACTATTCCAAAACTGCCTGAAATTAATCTCATACAATTTGGGATAATGTGTAACCTTGTAGAACTATCTAGAACATTGTTAAACCCTGTACAACTGTCTCATCTGAATTCCAATTATCTTGGAACAGTGTTGAACCTGATACATCTATGTTACACCCTAAACAAGTTTCTAACTTTGTCCCAAACAATTTGGAACAAAGTGAAACATAGTGCAACTGTTTCTACTTACTCTAGAACACTTGGAACACCTTTCTGCCTACTACAACTGTCTTTTTAAGTCTTCCTGGTAATTTCCAATAATAGTTATACATTAAAACTTACAATTTATAGTTTTTCACTCTAAAATTTTTCATATACAGCCAAAAAAATTCAAAAAGACCCATTTTTAGGTCCAAAATTTTAATTTTTGAAATAATTCCAAATTGATAGTCGCCGATGCGCTGATTTCAAATTTTCAAACCGAATTCAATTATCTCTTTTCGTTCCTGAGATATTTGACCTCAAAGTTGCACCTCAAAAAAGTGGGTTTTTTGGATATAACTCTAAAACGGGTAGGGACACAATCTCAACGACTATACCAGTGGATTCTACAGGCAAAGTTACATAAAGAAATGTTTTCTCCGCATATATGTTCTTTGGAACGATTTTGTGAAAAATGAGAAAAACGAAAAAAACCGGAATTTCAGTTTTTGGCTGGAGAACTTTTTGGCTCCAAATCTTTTCATTTTCTAGACTTAAGTAAATACAGATGCGCTGATTCCAAATTTTCAAACCGATTTCAATTATCTCTTACCGTTCTGGAGATATTTGCGTTTAAAGTCAGACCTGAAAAAAATTGTTTTTCAGGAATAGTCCTGAAATGGGTCGAGATACGACCTCGGCAACCTCACCAATCGATTCTGCGGGCAAAATTACATAAGTATACCAATTTTCCGATATTTATTCAGGCGGATACAATTTTTAGAGCGAAAAAACGAAAATCGCAAAAATTGAAAAATCGCCTGATGAACCCCTTACGATTTTTTCCGATTTTTGGCCATTTTCGTTTTTTCGCTGTAAAAATTGTATCCATTAGAATATAAATCTGAAAATTGGTACAAAAATGTAATTTTGTCCGTAGAATCGATTGGTGAGGTCGCCGAGGTCGTATCTCAACCCATTTCAGGACTATTCCTGAAAAACTGAATTTTTCAGGTCCAACTTTGAACTCAAATATCTCGAGAACGGTAGGAGATAATTGAAATCGGTTTGAAAATTTGGAATCAGCACATTCTTCGTTACTTAAGTCCAGAATATAAAAAATTTTGGAGACAAAAAGTTTCCGAGCGAAAAACTGAAATTCCGGTTTTTTCGTTTTTCTCATTTTTCACCAAATCGTTCCAAAGAACGTATATGAGGAGAAAACATTTCTTTATGTAACTTTCCGCGTAGAATCGACTGGTATAATCGTTGAGAATGTATCTCTACCCATTTTAGAGATATGGTCAAAAAACACCCTTTTTTGAGGTGCAACTTTGAGAGCAAATATCTCAGGAATAGAAAGAGATAATTGAATTCGGTTTGAAAATTTGAAATCAGTGCATCTACGACTATCAAGTTAGACTAATTCCAAAAATCAAAATTTTGGACCCAAAAATGGGCATTTTTAATTTTTTTTGGCTGTATATGAAAAATTTTAGAGTGAAAAACAATAAATTGTAACTTTTCATGTATGTCTATTATTGGAAATTACTAGGAAGACTTAAAAAGAAAATTTTAGAAGGCAGAAAGATGTTCCAAGTGTTCTGAAATAAGTAGAGAGACTTGCACTATGTTTCACTTTGTTCCAAATTGTTTGGGACAAAGTTAAGGCACTTGTTTAGGGTGTAACATAAATGTACTAGGTTCAACACTGTTCCAAGATAATTGGGAGTAAGATGAGACAGTTCTACAGGGTTTAACAATGTTCTAGATAGTTCAACAAGGTTTAACTTGTTTTCGGAAAGAAGGTGGTTATTCCTGTGTTTGTACTGCTGGTTTTACCGGTTCAAATTGTGACATAACTTTAACTAAAGACGCATGTAAAAGAGATATTTGTAAGAGTGGTTCAACTTGCACTCCCCTTAAAAAAGGAGGGTTTATTTGTGAAGACTGTTATCCCAATAATGGGTATGAACATTATACAGAATTATGTGAGCTTAAAAGTAGAAGCTTTGGAAAAAGCTCGTTTCTTACTTTTCCAAGTTTGAAACAGAGACATCGTCTACATTTGACTTTAAAGTAAGTACTAAACTAAAAGCTTTTTTGAATTTTTTTAATGGATTTCTCTGTTTTTTTTATAAGACACATTTTTTTATATTTTTACTTTAACTTGTACGGAACAGGTTTACCAAAATAAAACAACATGCAAAATTAATAAAATTAAGTTTTGTAAGCTTGTAACTCAAAAACTATTAAAGATATAGTCTTAAAATCAGAGCATGTAACCGGTTAATAAAAACCGGTAACCGATATTTTCAACGAAAATTGCGAACTTTAACCGTAATTTTAACCGATATTTTTCAGGCCGAAAATACCGGTAACCGTTAACCAAGAAAAAAAAATAAACCGGTTTTAGCGAACTTTAACCTTTATTTTAATATCATTTAGCGACAAAAAACTTTAATATTTTTTTTTTATATCTGTGTTTTCTATTTGTATTTGAACTTGTCAGGTTTTACAATTAACATTTTATTGGAGAGTCATAAATGTAGGTAGTTTCTTTGGCCGTTAAGGTTACTTAAAAAGTCTCAAATATATACGGCCTTTGTCAACACAGGCAAGTTTAAAATTAAAAAGTGACCTGCGTTTTTCTGAAGATATTACGGGAATTTTTGTGAATGTTCATTAATTAAATTGCTTTTTTTTAATTGTTATATTTTTCTCAGATGGTATATTTTTATTATTTTTTTAAATTAATTATTCTGTAATTTTTTTTAATCAAATTTTTATAATTAATTTCTTTTAATTAATTTAATTATTTTTTTAACCGATATATTAACCGGTTTAAACCGGTTTCTAATTTTCAAAAACCGGTTTTCGAACTAAAACCGTTATTATTATAACGTTCTCTATAAGGGTTAACCGTTAACCAGTATTTTTTTCGGTTACATGCCCTGGATATAATATAAAAAAATTTAGAGACAAAAAGTTTCGAGGCGAAAAAATGTAATTTAGATAGATTTTTCTTGTAGAATCGAATGGTAAAGTAGTTGAGATTGTATCTGTACTAATTTTTGAAATATACGCAAAAAACATACTTTTTTGAGGTGCAAATTTCTCCGAAACGAAAACAGATAATTAAAATCTATTTGTAAATTTGGTATCAGCGTAGGAAAATCTAAAAAAAAAAATACAAAAATTTTTTTGTAAAATTTGAAAATTTTCGACCTAAAAAAATTGTTATTTTCAAATATTGTTGTGAAAAACTACATCATCAGCAGCTTTGAAAATGACTTCCCTTGTTATAACTATATACATAAACTATTTTTCCAAGTAATATTTATGTTTCATTTTAAATGAGACAAGCAAATTTACATTGCTGTCAATCAAATATCAAGTCGTAATCATGGATATGATAAATCCCCTGTTTCACGTTAAAAAATATAATTATATATAAATTTTTATGGCACATGTAAGGAGTTAAGGGACTAGTACTTTAAAGACTTACAAGTGTTATATTCTAATTTGTTATATGATGTATAATAAAAAAAAATAATAAAATGTTCATTTGCAAAAATATTTCAGAAAGAAAAACAACAGAAGATTGTTCTTATGAAGAAACAACAACGAAGAGAGAAAGAACAACAAAGAGAGAAAGAATTCAAAATGATTTTAGAAACCGTAAGTATTACGCGTTGAATTTGAATTTGAATTTAAATATCATAAATTTTAGTATCAGAAACAAAACAATGAATTGAGAGAAACAACAAGAGAATTGATGAACGAAGTGAAAGAACAACGAGGACAACTTCTTCAGATAAAAGACAACGAAGATGAAAGACACAAGCCAAAGAGTGATTATGATGATTTCTTTGACAAAACTAATACTGCTGTAAATACAGCAGCTAATGTTTTAGCATTTACTTTTCTCGCAAAAAAAGTTTATGATCGGTTCTAAAATAATAGTACCCATGTTTTTTTTTCCATATTAAGATCTCCAAATAATTTGTAGTTACTTGTAGTATAGATACATAAATTTTGAAATTTATATTTTGTATTGAACGAAATATATCATACATTATTATTTATGTAGATATAAAAGATACTTTTTCTGAAGTATATATCGTGTATAATTATTATTATTCCAGTTTCAAAGGCAGGAAGCTAAAGATCTTTTTCTTATTTAAGAAGAATAAAATTATACAAGTTTTATAAGACGGTATATTGTACCATGAGTTGTTTGGGGCTCGACGAGCGCAGTGAGGGGTGCTCCAGAAATACGAATGGAACATTATGTCGTATAAAACGAGTATAATATACTATTTTTTTATACTTTGCTTCATTTATTTAATAAAAATCTTAAAATTTTCAATTGAAAAAATAACAAATTGCAATCTTGTGATATGTTGAATGATTTTTTTTATGTTTCTGTCAAAATGCATTTAAAATATTATGAAAATATTTATAAATCTATACATTAAGAGTTATGAAATTTTAATATCCATTTAAATTAGTTTTGTGTATTCAGATTTCCTATTTAGAAATAATACAAATTGTTTTTAAAAAAACATTTAAAAATGTTTGAAGTTCTCAACAATAGAAATACCAAAAAATATAAAATATTGTTAAAATGTTTTCGGTTTAATAATAGGGCAATTGTTAACGCAAAGTATAAAAACTTATTCAAGATATACTATGACACTATGACCCATAAAAGGCTTGCAAATTTAATTACAATATATATTGAAAGGTAAAAATTAACTTGGACAAAGTAATAGACACCTTTGCTTCAAGACATTCTAGAAGGAATTGAATGTAATTTAAAGATTTTTTTTTCGGATTCCTTAACCATCGGTGAATAGAAAAATATCACATTAAAATAGTAAATAACGTATATTTTTGATAACTTAGACAGTTTTTCGATGCGATATTTTTCTCTTAATCGATGGTTAAGGTAACACGCCCTCAGAGTTGTTGTAATTTTCTTTTATTTTTGGTTAAATAACATTTATTTATTAAGAAATATATTGGTTTATAATACTTTGGGTGCCCACCCTAAAAAATGTCGCATCCAAATAAAATTGGCTGGCGACGTCACTGCCTAAAACATAATCTAATATGTACTTCATAGTATCAATAATTATATTTTAAGTGCATTCTCTGATGAAGATATTATAGAATTAGAATATTTTACAAAGAAGAAAGCAAGAAAAATACCAACACTAAATTTTATCAATACAGGTTTTATTCGACTGGATAATTAGTAATTGGGAAAAAACTTTTAGAGTAGCAGTCATTTAATAAAATCCTCCAACACACTTACGTTTCGACTATAAATCAGTGTTCATCAGTATGATAAATGGTATTAAAAATTACTCAAGTATTTGTTAAATTAACAATTTATTAAAAAAGTAATAAATTATAGTTTTTCAATCTTTATTCCTCGATGAAAAAGGGCTACCAAACGTTCTCTTTGGAAGTAGGTGAATAATATATCCAATACTTTTTATGAATTAGGACTGGAGTTAAATTTTATGTGGCTAATTTTTTTATGAATCTGGATGTTTAAGTTTAAATATAATATTGTGTTTACCTTATGTGAACCATTCCAAAAATACTTAATTTTTGGTCAATAATTTTGGTTTTCCAAAAATATAGTCCATGTTAAAAGATAGCGATGCTCTAATTTCAAATTTAACAACATTTTAAATAAAATATTTTCTTGAATCTAAAAATTGGTCTAGATGTATTGAAATTATTTTAATTATTTGTCGTTATTATCTTATTGACTACAATCCGAAAATAGATAAAATCAATACAAATTATCAAATTATTTAAGAACATGTTTAATTAAAAAAATTAATGTATTTGTCATGAATTTTTGTTTAAAAATAATATGTAGCCCTCCACATGAAAGAAATCTATATTTTGTGTGAATGGGAATCCTTTTTGCAAATGTAAAAACATCAGTTAAGTAGAATGCAACATACTGAAATATTTCTTTCCTGAAACCACAAAAACATGTGCATTAGCAACTTTGGAGATTTTCCTTCGAAGCTTTGTAACTAATTCAACACACAAAATTGTGTCCTGTAATCTTCAAAATCTCAGTGCAGAGTGCTTTGAAAACAAGTACGCGAAAAGTACATAAAAACAAAACAAAGTGTAGAACAACACATCATCGCGGCAAGCGTCACAAACAAAGGGTAAGGAAATTCTTAAAGAGTTAAGAAAATTACTAAATTATAATCACTCATATTTATTCTAACGTTTATTTATTTAGATTTATATAACTAGGTTTAATAAACTAATAATATATTATAAAAAGATAATAAAGGTAAGTAACAATATGAATAAACAAATATTAACATTAATTTAAGAATAATAATTATTAATAGACACTTAAACACTACAAATATTTATTTAAAATATATTTATATATTCATTTATATCACTAACTATTCATTTATTTCTACTTTACATGTCATTGACATGCACTGACCGACATTGACTTTTTCAGTGACTCTCTACACACACTAACCGATACTAACTTACTGATCTCTATGGACCACCCGATGCGACCCTGATATACCTGTCGTCAATTAATTTCTAGAACATTCTAGAACCTTCCAGACTCTAAAAATTCTCGAACAATATAAATAAATATATTATATATAATAGTAATAGGTATTGGATAAATAATATAATAATTATATACCTATACACATATAACCAACAGTTAAGGCACAAAATGTTTTCTTAATCCAAAGATGCATTGGAAAAAAAAATTCTATTTGTCAAAAAATGCCACTGTTGTGCTAAAAAATACATATCATATGTGCAGCTATACGTTTTTTTATATAATATTAATTTAATAAGACAATATTTTTATATGCAACGAAAGACAAGATATATTTAAAGACAAGAAAAAACAAAACAAGACAAGAATTCTTGTCTTGTGAAACACTACAGACGTCTGATAAACGTCTCCAATTTTAAATATATCATTATCGATATCTACGATAAAAAAATCTAGAAAAGTGTAATAAGGACAGGTTTTTATTTATTTTTAAATACTTATTGCGTAATGGTCGTTCGATCAGTTGTCCTATTCCATGAAACGCAAATTGTAATTTTGAGACCAGATTTAGTACAAATTTCGTAAGGACTATTCGTTTCAATATTTCAATATAAGTGTTACAAAGGCCAGTTCTCACCATTCATTTTTTATGAATCATATCCAATGATTCATGAAAAATGAACGTCAGAACACTTCTTTCATTAGAATTTATGATCATTTCATAGTTTCATTAAAAGTGAAAAGCAGTTCTACTTTAATGATCATTATTAATAAATGAAAGTAAAATGAATCGTAAGAACATGCGTCATGATTTAAAATTGCAAATGTCAACATAATCATAACCTAAAACCTATCAGTTTTGTTAACTGTTCGACTATTTTTTAGGTAATATACTGTGTTCGACTGTTGTTAAATAAAACAGTATGTAGTTCAAGAGACAAGAGCATACATATTTCCTGAATTGCAGTACGAATTCACTTTTTCCGGTGCCATTTATAAAATAAAACAGTACATGATCAGTCACAACATGATCATTAAAACATGAGACATGTGAACAAAACTTTTTCATTTAATTGTCATGACAAATGAATCATTAGAAATGATTCACAAAAAAATGACTAGTGAGAACCCAGCTAGCTCTATGTACTGGTCTTGCAGCCATATGAAACTTTTTGTAATAGTGTTTGCGCATTGAAGGTAAAAATATGAATCGATTTGGTTGAAATAGCAAAGGCTTTAGCGCAAACGGCCCAAGCCACTTTGTCCGAGCAGAAAACTTCTGCTCTCGAATATACAGCGTGTTTTATGAACTGTAACAAATTTTCCAGTATGAATATTTCAGCCCTACAAACAACAACGAAAATAAATTCCACAGTAAAGTTTCGCGGAACAAAGTCTGGTCTCAAGCGTTTCTGACAACGACAATATATTTTATAAACATTCAGACAGCGCGGGGCGAAGGCCCTAGGTTGGGCCACTGCGATATTCACTGCTGAGGACTAAATCTACCCGGGTCTAACCTATGCCTAAACCGAGCATTTTTTACGGAAATTATTTCCCAGATATTGTATAAAAGTAGCCACATATTTTGACGGAGAAACTTTCTCTGAATTTTGCGACATATTTATTATATTAGACATTGAAACAAAACCAGTACAAATTTATTATTTTGCAAATTTCGTTTTATATTTCCATCATGATTTAGATGCATGTCCATAAATTTTGATGTTTTGGATTCTGGTTTTTGTCATTGTTCCTTGGTCTTGAGCCTCATTTCCACCGACTGTCCTAATGCTTAGAACAATTTTAATGTCAGACGCAAAGCGTAATAGTGTTTTACAGTATTAGCGAGGTAAAATAGGTATTTATGTAATAAGTAAGGAAACAAAGGTTTAACGCATGCGAAAATTACAAAACAAGACGAAGGGAAGTTTTGTAAGAACAGAAATTAAATTATCACCTAGATTTCTTACGTGTTTAATATAATTTATTTTACTTCCATTTGAAGAAGTACAAACCATGTATTTGAAATGATGAATTTTTGACATTTTGGTAACATTGGCAAAATAAACAAAAAAGACAATACCAAGGATTACTTAATTTTGTGATACTAAGTTACTACAACAAATTTGTTGGTTATAAACAGATAAAATATATTTCTCATTATAGTTTTTTGAATTGTAAAATACAATTCTTTGTGAATAAATATAATAACTATATTATTAATATTTGTAAAGATAATATGATCTAAGTATTCTATTTTGTCGTTCCTGTATATGTCTACTTTCCAATTTTATTTCACATGAAATAATGATCTCATTTAACACATGACAACAGATACATTTATTTTTCTACGACCACTGTGGAAATTGTCACTTTTCTCGTACTATATATAAGTATGAAAGTTGCACATTTCCCACAATCGTGGGTTAAAATTTTTTCCACAGTATTTGCCAACACTACACACGTGCTGTGTGGAAAATATCATTTCTCACAGTAATTGTCAATATTGCGCATGTGTGAAAGTACTCTTTGTGAGGTTACCTGCGTCTTATTGTTTTTTATGTCAAATAGCTTTCGTGCATATATTTTTGTTCTGCAACGTTTAGCAACGTAGTCGTAGGACTTCCTATTGTGCTTTCCCACCTAGTGGGAAACAGGCTGCTTTCTGTACTTGTTGCACAATATACTTTTACAGCTCTGATTTAAACTTGTTGATTTAATAACAGGTATCAATAAAAACAAATGTTTGTTACAAGCTTAGTACTTAATTATTATTTTCATATGCTTAATTGTAAGAGGTAAATACATATTCAACTTTCGTTGATATTTTTCTGACATATTTAAATCTACAAACACATATATTCAAAAACCAATTCAATTAAAACCTAGTTATAAGAAAAGTTATTTTAATTTAAAAATTATGTGTTGTTGGTGTAACTAAGCATTAAAGAAACGAATTGTTTACTTGTTTATTATTTTGTTTTCTTAATGCGTGATGGAAATTTATGTTTGTTTTTGTTATTTTCGCGAAGAATATACAGGAAATATTGTAGGAGAGCACGAAATTAAGAAAGCAGATAAAATACATTTCTTTTTGTGAAATTGCATGAGAAAGCGGCTTTGTGTATACCTAACACTAATTTATATCTGAATTTACGGAGCAGTTTATGTATCCTTAACGTTCTGGTATAAACAGCTTCCCTTTCCCAAACCAAACGTGAATTAGAATGAAGTATTAAATAATTTCTGGGGTAAACGTTAAAGAACACAATTTAAATTCATATTTTTGCTGCTTCATTTATATTCATGAATGTTTTGCTTGCAAAAATAATACTTTCATTCATTACAAAAAGTTTAAAAAGAAAAAACTTACATTTTTGGAAGCTTGGAAACTGACAGCCCGTTGTCTCCCTGCAAAAGTAACTATTTTTAGTCAATTGTTTTGATGTATGTGCAGATAACATAAGACCCACGGTCATTCTATTGTACGCAATTCAATTTCGATTTCGCGTTATCAAAAACAAATTCGTTTCGAATAAATCCTAGTATGAAACGACTATCTGCGGAACAAAAGGATGACAAAAATGTACTACATGGCAATAAAATTCTACATGGTACATATTTCAGCTCTTTATAATAAAAGATAACGCATTTCCGTGCGTAAAGGGCTCTATAGCTGATAAACAGGGGCAGTGGCTAACAGGACCGGATTTAGGATATATTTCTGGAGTTATCTGAAAATTATTACATACTTCGAAATTTTTTGTAAAAAATAAAATCTACTCTGTAAACATATTTCTTTCAAATATATATATATATATATATATATATATATATATATATATATATATTAATGCTATCACATTAAATTCTTTGCCATCTATTTCTCTAATGAAAAAGAGATTATAGTGCACACTCAACGATAGTAAAAGTGCCTGGAGTGGTGGTAAACACCATTTATTAGGCAAAAAAATCATTACCCTATCTACTACAAAATATATCAAATAATTTATAGTAATTTATGTTTACAACAGATCGAGTTGCAAAGAGGTAAAACATTTTTGTTTTTTAAATAACAAGAAAAATATATTCTTGATAAAAGTTTTTACATGTTCCAAAACGGCCAATTCAATTATAACCTTTTCAAATTTCCTTTTAGTTTCAGAGGAAAATCGAAAATACAAGTTCGCGGTGTCACAATAATAGTTGTTAACATGACTTTTATTTAATTTTAATTTCATAAATTTAACAACAAAACTAATATAAACAATAACAATTCTACTCAATCCATTCATCGCCTTCAAAACGCATAATTTTAGTCTTTGGCGCAATTCTTTATAACTTTGAATTTCTTCCAGAGTTAAAGACGTCACAGTGTCTTTAATCCTCTCCTTTACATTCTCTACGAATACAACTGATTTTCTTAATTGACAGTCAAAGAAACTAAATAAAAAATCAAATTACTATGACACCGCGAACTTGTTTTTTTGGGAATTTTTTTTTAACTAAGTCGCCCTATTTTCTTTCTTTCCCTGAAATTAAAAAAAAAATGAAAAATTTAAAACTGAATAGTCCGTTTTGGAACATGAAAAAACTTAAGAATATATTTTTCTCGTGATTTAAAAAATAAAAATGTTTTCCCTCTTTGCAATCGATCCGTGGACATACTGAATATTAAATATTCAAATCAGAAAAAGCTACTTTTAATAAAAAAAGTTTTTTTCATAAGTAGTAGCATTGATTTTATAAGATGTCGCATAATTATTAATCGTACGAAAACAAGCGCAGAATAGAAAACAACTTTACAAAATAATACCACATTCAACTCTTATACAAAAAAATGTGTATTTCCAAAGTGGACCCAATAAAAACCATTTTAGGTGATCCCTTACAACAACCCCACGTGCACGTCACTGTGCCCCTCCCTATTTGTGTAATATTTCCGATTAAATCCGATAGGCATTGTGTATCGACAATAACCGTTCCTAACTCCACTGTCACTTCCCCACGAGGAAGTGGCGAAGCCCTAGTATCAGGTGCTGTTGCGTCCCCCCTACAAGGGGCGGTAGATGATGCCTATATTTCATCCCGACACCAAACCCGCACCGTATAACAGACAAATATTCTTCAACATTCTTCCATGAAACAGAATGACACAAAATATTTATAATTTCTTGTCACATATCATGAACACATAAATATTACATAAGGTACTTTGATTGTAGTTTCGAAAAGCTGATTAGTAATGCCGTCTTTCTAGATTTGTCTAGATTATCAAGACTAGTGTTTCACAAGACAAGAATTCTTGTCTTGTTTTGTTATTTCTTGAAAAACAAGACAAGAATTTTTAGTATATCTTGTCTTTCATTACTCTTGCATATAAAAATCTTATCTTGAACATCATTTTCTTGCCTATTTCTTGCCTTGCATATTACGATGTAATCAGGGATTCCCCTATTCGCTAATGACGTTGAATATATAATACATTAATCTTTACATCACATGAACATTTTTTTTGTTAGATTTAGGTTAACAATTATTATTATTAAATGAATATTATAAAAAATACTATCAGTATTTCTAGCACAACAGCGACGTTTGTACAAGCAAAAAATCTTTTTTCCATCCTTAGTTATAAGAAAGCATTTTGAACTCTTTTGTTTTTATATAATTATTATATTACTTATTCAATAATTATTACCATTATAAATTTTTTAAAAGAAATATTTACATACATATATTGAAATCTGTAATATATTTTTTTAATAATTAGGTATAGATTTTTGTAGTTGTAGGTAAAACAACACAAGACATGGAACAATATACCGTCTTATAAAATTTGTATAATATTATACTATTTTTTTCTCGATTTCATTATAAAAAATTTAGGATGTCAACAGATTATTTTATTTGTTAATATATAGTATAATATAAAATAAATTTCGTGTACACATATTCAATAAAAAACTTTAAAGGAATAGAAAACTTTTTTCCTTTACTGATGTACAGAGATTAATTGTTTTGAGTGTAGATATTTTCTTATTGGTACGACGTAGCAGCTCCATTTTTCTTAGTTCACCACTGGAATCTACCTCTATAGAACAACTTTAAGACAAATGAAATTATAGTGAAATCTATAGTTCTTGCAGCCATGTATCTTTAGGAATGTTATCATATATGAGATATTTATAGGTAAAAGCGTTATTCAAACTAATCCCAACAACAAATTCCAGGGAAGGCAATTTTTCATAGTTTTTCTATAATCGTTTTTCTCAGGCGTTAAATGTAAACTAGCTATCCCTAAGTTCACCACTGAATCTACCTCTATAGAACTACTAGAAGACAAATCAAATTATAGTGAAATCTATAGTTCTTGCAGACATGTATATTTATGAATGTTATCATATACCGGGTGTCCCAGCTCGACCGACACATGGGAGTTTTACATGGGTAATCAGTTAATTATGAATAGTATCTCCCCAGTGCAAGATATTAACTTGAAATTTTGTATACTTATAGGAGAATATTAATTCTATGGATCACACTTTCTTTGAAATATGCGATTTCGTCTGCAGGGCGATATTTTTTAAATTTAAAATCTAATATTTCCGTTCAGAATCAGACAGCCATGGAAATAAAAGAAAATATTTATCTGACAGTTTAATATTATTTAAGTTAAATTTAGTTTCTTTTTGCTAAATAATATACCAATATTACAAAAATATACAATGGCATGTCATTAACTGTCAGAACTGTCACATAGATATTTTTTTTATTTCCATGGCTGACTGATTTTGAACGAAAATGTTACATTTTATAATTTAATAAATCTCGTCTTGCAGACGAAGTTACATATTTCAAATAACTGTAATCCATGGAAATAATATTCCCCAAATAAGCATACAAAATTTCAAGGTAATATCTTGCACTGGGGAGATACTATTCATAATTAACTGATTTCCCATGTAAAACTCCCATGTGTCGGTCGAGCTGGGACACCCGGTATGAGATATTTATAAGTAAAAGCGTTATTCAAACTAATCCCAACAACAAATTCCGGGAAGGCAATTTTTCATAGTTTTTCAATAATCGTTTTTCTCGGGCGTTAAATGTAAACCGGCTATCAGGGCATGTAGCGACAGCAGCGGCTTATTCATTAATCTTCCAAGGATCTGGACACCGCAACCGGCAGGCGACTCAGTGATAACACACCCGAAGGATATCGACGTCTTCACGTGACCCTAAGGACCTACATGCATTTATCCACAACATGTACTAATCTTTAATCCAATTCCCCACCTTCAAGATACCGGGCAAGAAAAGATAATTGTATTTATTTATTTATTGTCTCATTTGAAACGAAACATAGGGGACGAATTTGACATTTGATTTATGGGTTACAAAATTTTCTCAATTTTAAGAATCATTAATTAATTAATGGATTGATTTCATAAATAAATAAATACATAACTTTAGAAGAAATGGTAGAATAGTAGAATAGTCTTCTAGATCACTCAATTTTATACATCTAGATTTTGTTTGTACTGAGAGAAATCTTCAAAATTTAGAATAGCAAATTGTAACTTAGTTCTGTCAAAGTCATTCCTTATGTTTTATTTTAATCAAATATCAAGTCGTAATTATTGATTTGATAAATACCCATGTTTCACGTTAAAAAATACTCTCGGTACCTTATTTAAACGAAAGGTGGTGGAACTATTTTTCAAGTTTAGTAAATAAAAAAGGTGAATCTGGAAATTGAAATTTTGTTGTTGCAAATGAACCACAAGATATTTGTAAAGACCAAGTATAAAGGTTGGTTTATGATGGTTTCAATTTATTTATTTTAAAAAATTTTGATTTAAAATTTTTATTTCTTCTTCTGAATTCACTCACAAACTGTCATTTGCTATATCATATTAACTTAACCTATAAACATCAATTCAATGATTTCTTGTGATTGTCTGGATTTGGAATTTAGAATTTAGATTATAAAAATTGGTTATATTCGTATTCTAAATTTTAAATTTCTAAATTTGTAAATCGTTCATAAACTACCACATTTACTTTGAGTGTGTTTATATTTTAAAATCTAAATCATAAATTGCAAATTCGTAAATTAAATCCAACATAAACCAGCCTTAAAAACTGAAATACATAGGTAAATGATATTCGAACATGTAATTGATGGTAGTATAACCAAAACTAAACAAAAGTAAAAGTTGAGAATTGAAATTCCGTGTTGCGAATGGACTACAACAACAAGAAACAGAAGTGTCCAAGCGTAGGCCGTAAATCTGGGCTAGATAAGGCAGCTTAAGTCCGGCTGTTGAAACATCTTATCACCCCTCGGTGTCTTTGATACAGGGCTACAATTAATCACCGCATTGCAACAGTGGAATACATTAGCCGAGTGAAAGAGTCACATTCACACCATACAGCTGAATTTTTCGTCCCATTAATTTGGCGTGCCTCTAACGTTGATTAATTAAAAGTGAATTTATTGTGCAGCAGGGATCGAGTTGGCATTGAAACAAGCGAGCGCGATCACAGCCACCTTGTTCTGCGGCAGGGAAATTAGCGGCGGGATTTTGCTTTCAACCGCTTCGGATTCGCACGGTGACAATTTTCACCAAACTATTTCACATCATTTAATACTTCATTCTCTTAAAAATATATATTTATATAAATTGTTTTTTCTTTAATTTATTTAAATCTTTCATAATTTATAATCTAGAGGTTTCGTCCTGTTTAATTTTCTTATTTCTGTATAGCATTATCTAATAGAATTGGAAAATTATGGGAAAAATGTAATTTTTCTGTACATTTAAAAGAAGACAAGAAGGATTAAATTTGAAGCAACAATTAAACAAAAATCTGATGTGGCCAGCATATAACCTCTCGACTGTCCTCTTTATTATTATAATAATTAGTACTTACAGTAATATTACAATTGGAGTATTCGATAATTATTTTTATAATATTTCCATATGTAATACCACTAGCAACTAGAATTTTTTTCGTTAAGGTTAGGCAAAATTTACATGTAAAATTCTACTTACGAATGGTATTTGGAATGACAATTTATCGAAATGTATATATTTCTTTCATTTAATTACCAGTCACAATTTTGACGGACGTTGTATCTAAGCAATTACCAGTACCTGACAATTGTCAATGAGATTTGAATCTGATTGATTCAATTCACCAAAATACTGTAATTTAATTGGATAAAAAATTATGAGTGGAATTGTTACGGTCACTTGTAATAATTATCACTGTCAAATATAAAACATTTATTTCCATAGGTAAACAGATTAACAGCAATTGTAACAAATTTTCTGAATCAGGAACCAGATTTGAACTATAAAATTTTAACTAATGAGAAATTATTTCATTATTATTTACAAAAATTCACATATATTCATAATTAATTAAGATATGTATTTCAGAAAAACAATTCATATCTTTATGAAAACACCACTTTCGGTTGCACGATTAACACCAAAATCTAATCAGTTCTAATCCAGGGAGTCAGAATATTATATTTAAAATTTCAATTTTTTTATTCACTAGTATTTGAGTAATCCTAACGACAACATCCATCCATCTACATATACGGAAAAACATCATCGTAAAAATATTTAAATCGTGTTCTAGGAACTTCAAAACGTGCTTATCCCTTGAAAACTCACTACACAATTTTTAACATGATTCCAATACCTCTCTTACTGAGTGGCGACAGGTAAAAATGCTAATTGAAATTTTTACAGCATTGGTTTATAATTTAAGATGCAGAACCGCATGACGCTTCAATATTTTTATAATGAAGAATTAAATTTTTAAAAAGTTTTAATTTAAGCTTACAGATAGTTTTTGAAACTCACATTGCTATTAAATACAAAGAATTAAAAAAATTCTAACATGTATTAGAAGGAATTTTGTAAGATAGCAGCACATGATTAGATTGTTAACAATTTTAGTTTAAATAGAAAATTAAATCATGATCTGATTCTTTAATTAGTAAATTATATTCTATTGTTTACTCCTTGCTAAAAACACAGAAAACTGATTAATCTGTTTATCATACATACTGGCATTATTTGTTACACTGATATCACAACGACAATATCTTGAATGAAAGGATTAAAACCCGAGGTACATTCTACTTGTAATTGAAAACTGAGAACCATTAGGGTGAAATCTTCCAGGGACGAATTTCCCGCGTGGTGCTGTAATCTCCAAGAACGAAGCAAGAAAGGGAACGCAAGTGGTATTCCTACGCCGTCTTTGGTTTGTAATTAAAAATTAATTACATTGATTTATTCCTAACATAATTTGCATCCAAATACCAAGATGCATGGGGTAGGAATTAGTTTGTATTTTATTACAACCTCCAAGGATAATTATGGATTATTTATGTTTTAATGGTGCTTGTTGGATTACAATAAGGCTACTTCTTTGCTTTATTATAACAATTATGTTACAATAAATACGCAGAAGATTAAAACTGGGGAAATTGCTGAAGGGGGAGTTCAATTAAAAAGTGTGAACGAAAAAATAATTTAAATATCTATTAAAACAGATATAAATGGCTAAATCAAATATATTACAAATAGTGTTTCACAAGACAAGATTTCCTGTCTTGTTTTGTTATTTCTTGTCTTGTCTTTCATTACTCTTATATATAAAAATCTTGTCTTGATCGTCATTTTCTTGCATTTTTCTTGTATTGCAGATTACAACGTAGGGATTCCGCTATTCGCAAATGAACATATAATCAATCTTTGTATCATATGTACATTTTAATTTTATTTAGATAGTATCAATGACAATTATCAAATATATTATATCTTATAGTACAATTATTAGTAAAAGTAAATGTCAAATTTGTTCCCTATGTTTCATTTTAAATAAGACAAACATCTACACATTGCTGTCAATCAAATATCAAGTCATAATTATGGATATGATAAATCCTCATGTTTCACGTTAGAAAATACTCACGGTATAATATCTAATTATGCACCTTTATTTTTAAATAATAATTTACTTGGCTTTACATTTTTGCAGGACAATAAATTGACATTGACTACTGTCAGAATATATTTCGTGAGAAATATGTACAAAATAAATGAAAACTATATCTCTTTCTTTGCTTTTTAGCGATAAAAAACATTTTAATAATATTTTTAATTTCGAAGGAAAGTTCGAACTTATGTAAAAAATAGAAGTTGACGAATGATTAGCCGTAGAATGATCTCACTTTCAAGTAAAATAAGTTTAAAAGAGTGCAGCAAAATTTTATATAATTTAGCATACAAGAAAGTCATGTGGTATCCACATCAGATTTTTTCTTTATCGCTTATTTTATACTTTAATTGAATTATTTACAAATACTTAATTTACGTCATGCCAACCCTGGTATAAACACAATAGTACTTAGTGTGTGACTTAGTAATATTGATGAGACTAATTCTTCCATGTCAAGGATTTAGCAGAAATGAACTTAGGAATGAAACAGTGTAGATTCAGTGTCGACTGTCGCAATGAATACGAAATCGGTCGCTGACCAGAATGTTTAATTTTTAAACTTTAATTTACTGAATCTCGAGCACAATGAACAACCGGAAACGGAATTCGGGCAAGATTTCCTCCAAATGGGAACAATTACATTTTAGACAAATAAGTTTTATTTCAAATTAAATTCATTCAAAGTGCAGCGCAAATTCCACCCCGTAAACCAACGCGGAATTATATTTACTTTCATAAAATAAAACTTCATAACCTACTTTGAAATTTACATTCTGCACTCATATTAGAATTAGTTTAATGCAGGGTTTTCCAACCTGTAACTCGCGAGACATATGTGGCTCGCAATGATTTTTTTATTTTATATACATATAAAATATAATTACAGGAAGTGATATTTGAAACTCATTATAGAGTAAGTTGATTGTCCCTTTTAAAGTTTTATGAGATTTGTGGTAAAGTTTTTTTAAGCAGATAGTTTCTTTTCTCGTATGATACTAAAGAACCGTACCTGAAGTTTGAGTTCAAAATGTTTCATAATTAAGTACTTTTAAATCTAGATTAAAGTATTGTAATAATAATAATGCATATTAAATGTACTTTAATTAGTAACTTGAAAAGAAATTATAATATTATAGGGCTAGAGGAATATAAACAGTTATTGAAAATTTTCTTTAAAGGAACGTGCAAATAGTTATTTATGCAACATGTTTGAAAAGTAGGTGTTTTTAGTCGAGTGCTGTTTAATACATGAGACACATGCGCAGTGTTGGCAAATACTGTGAGAAATTATTTCTCATACTTTAACACACGATTGCGGAAAATACGCAACTTTGAATCTTTATATAATGTGAGAATAGTACCACTTTCCATAGTGGTCGTAGAAAAAAAATTTACACGTATTTCGGGTACAATAATAGTTCTTAATAAATTTTTATTTTTATATTATTATTTACCAAATTATCTACAACAAGACAATTAAATGAGTTAATTTGTGCTTAAAAAGTGACTCTCTATAAACTCTAAAGAATGCGTAAAGTATATAGGTACTTTGCACCTTGTTGTAGGAAAAATATTTTTCAGTTTTAGATTAGTAGTTATTTTTTCGCTGTTATAAACAAAAATTTTGAATTTTTAGTGTTTTATTTCAGTTCACAAAATTTATACAAAATAAACTTGTTTAAAACAGCCCATTTCTTTCCTTCAAGTGATTCTTTCAAGAAAAATTCATAACTACTAAACAATAAGCTTCCCAATCCTCCATAAAAGTTTCATACAACTACATTAATAGAGCAAAGATAATAAATTAAGTAATAAAAAATTAATTTTAGTTTTAAAATTAAAAAAAAAATGTAGTCCTAGTGGAATAATTCGTTATGGAAAACAATAATGGGAAAACAAAGGGTCTGACGTTTAGTAGACTCCGCGAACATAAATTAGAAAAACAAAAACCTTTAGCTTGGCATTTGTCTTTGTATGTCGTCCTAACCCTAAATTAACTCCATCTAAACGGAACAAAGGGCCTAAACTTAACGAAGGCGAAAGAGCAGCTTCATAGCTATGCTCATCGGTACACTTCGTTTGTCTTCGTTTTTCTTCGCGGAAAAAACAAATTCTAAACTTCATCTTCAAGCCTACAGAACTTCTAATTAATCAGTGTTCAAATTTTTCCTAAAGTTCAATACATAACAAAATTATTCATTTGTTTGAAATACTTTCAACATGTTTTATATTTGTAGATATTCCATTTTAATCTAAAAATTATAACGTTTTTAATCTAGTATTAAAATAACTTGAAACAAAAACATTTTTTAATACTCGATATTTCATTTTCTCCATCAGGCCGAGCAAAAAAGAAAGACTTTTTGATTAAATTTTGTTCAGCGTCAGAATAAAATTTATTTGAAATGGTATATCGATTCTGTTTATTTTGCCACTCGCAAATTCATTAAATCTATAAAGTATTCGAGTATTTCTCTTTCAGAATACACTATATAAAAATTATTATTTATTATAACAGTAATTTCCACGAATAACAAATATGTATTTGTATTGGAATCAGATGATTGTGACAAATAATAACAGATACCCTATCCTTTGTAAACAGATTTATTTAAATATACACAATAACGCACAACTAGGAAAAATACAAATACATATATTTGTACAATATAAAATTATGTCACATATCAACTTGGTAAAATAATATCTGACACAGTAACTATGATGCAAATTATCTAGAAGGCTGTTGTATAGATTGTTATTCTGTATAAAAATATTTTTTACATTTTCGGATACAACTTTTATTATTGTTTTACACACGTCATTTTCACCCAATCAAAAGGCTTCATTTGATGGAAATTGGCTGTTTTTTAAAGAAAAAAATCCAAAAACACAAATGGAACAATACGTCGTATAAAACGAGTATAACATATTATCTTTTATACTTTGCGTTACTTATTTTATAAAAAACTCAAAGATTTAAATTACAAAAATTAATTAAGTGTAATCTAAGAATTTATGAAAAATATAGTACCTGTTGATTCAAGTTGGATATTTACGAGGATATTTATAACTGTCATAATTAATGTATGATATTGTGAAAAAAAAAATCAAATTTGGATGTTAAGGATTACGAAATTTTAATATTCTTTTTAAATATTTGGTTTTCATATTTACAATAATTCCTAATTGTATTAAATACCATTTTAAAATATTTGAGGTTATCAATTTTCCATTTACCGTGGGGCTTAGTACTTAGAAGTTAGAAGTACCAATTTTACAACAAAAACATTACCAAAAACAATTTAACAATATCCGAAATTATTAAACCGTTTTCGATATAACAGGAGAACAATTGTTAACGCAAGTAAAAAATGTCATTTATGACACTCGTTTGTCTATTACTATGCAACAATCATTCATAATTTTTCCAATAACTTCATGGCTCTCACTAGAATAAAATTTCCGTAAAAAACCAGTAAACATGCAATAAAATTTTATATAGTATACAAAAAGGTCAGCATGTCAGAAGCGCTCTTAGAAATTTTTTTGGTATTCTGAATTTTTCTCTCTTGTAGTAATTTTGAAATATTTATTTCCTTCCAACATACGATTAAATTTCATAGGCTCGACTTTCGCAGCTTAACGCTTTACTAAATGTAAAACATCTTTCCGGAAAAAGCTCCCGAGGAACAGTAGGCCATGAGAATAGCTCCACAGCTGGGCCATAGGTTCTAACGACATACGTGGTAAGAATAGCAATTGTTATAGCCCCGAAAATATAAAATTTGTTTCACCATTACTTGTTAATTAAACCATTACAAGACTTTTCTTTATTTATGCGGCAACTTGGGTTGTTATTCCGTGTTAAATTGCAGACAAAGCCGTTAATTGAAGAGTTATTGAATTGGTTTTGACATCTGACATGGTTCAAATGCATTTAATAAATTTATAATGAATACTTAGTTTTCGAAATCGAAATACTTGTAATTTTTTATGATATACAGAGTGTTCATTTCAAATGGGTCATTTCGAGAACTATATTTCTATTTTACAGGACTATTAAAATGGGGCAAACATTTTTATAAAACTAGTGGTTCTCAAGATATGGAGGCCTAACATACTTATTTTAAATGAAATACTCTATATATTTTTACATATTTGGAATCTACATAAAATTAAAAATCAACAATATGTTTGAAGTTAATTTTAAGTAAAGTCCGAAAGGCTCTAGAGATTAATTAACGGCAGATATATAAGGGTCGTATCGGGCAATTCTAGGGAGTATCACTCAAGAGTGTGCAGAGAGTGAAAGAGTCACTGAAGAAAGTCAGTGTCGGTCAGTGCATGTCAGCGACATGTAAAGTAGAAATAAATAAATAGTTTATGATTGAATAAATAGTTGGTGACATAAATAAATAACTGGTGATATAAATATCGTATAAATAAATATTTCATAATATTAAATATGTAAATATTTTTTTTAGTTTTTAAGGATTTATTAATAATTATTAATCTTAAATTAGTGTTTGCAGTTCTTTATTAATTATATTATTAATATATAATCATATTATAATTTATTTTTCGTTTATTAAACATACCTAGTTTATAAATATTCATATTTCAATTATTTTTACACTTTACCCAAATAAATAAAGCGTTATACTCACAACTAATGTGGAAAGTGTACTACGAAGGCCATTTCATCTGGGAAATAAGGTGCTAAGTATATCAAGTTTTAAAAATTATATTTTCTGTTCAAATTTTGGGAGAAGAGTTCAAGAGTTAATAAAAAATTATAATTTCTTTATAACATAACTTTTTGTTGAAGTTTGAGACAGTTTACTTGATCATTACGGTAGTTATTTAGGATAAGTTAAATTTGAGAGTTGGATAACTTATAATTCATCTCATAAGGTGATCAATTATCTCTTGACAGCAAAATAGAACGATCTTTCAATAAACTTGTTGGGTAGAACGTTGGATAAATTTACTTTAGATTGTGGCTTATCTCATAAACTCATCCCGTACTCATATAATTATTATTCAGAATTGCAAACTTTAATAATCTTAAATAAGTTAAATAAATTGTCAAGTTTATTAAGAATCGTTACATTTTAATTCAAATTCTACATTCTAATAAAATAAATTGGCATATGCCTACTCGTTTATAATTATGTATCATTTATGGTTTTATTGAATGAGGCAAATCTACTAACTCATTAAAAAATATTCATAAATATCTAATAACCCAACAATACAAACAGAATTATTTTTCACATATTATATTATGACTGTCGTACACAATACGTAACACTATAATTATGTTATTTATTAAAGTCATTTTGTTATATTTTACTAGTTACTTGTATATTCGTCACATATTTATATGTAACAATACAAGTAATAAAGTATGATCGATAAAAATAAACGAAATCAAGCTTATACAAATATGTACATATAACCTAAAACCGTAACCAGCTGTTTTCTCTTAACGAATTTGTTTTTTGTTACCATGAAAACAATATACCAATAAAATATAACAATCTACTATTTATTTTAAAGGTTTTTACTTACATTTCAGGGATCCACATCGATATATTTGATAAATTTCACCAATAATTCACAAACTACACGAAACACTGCATACATACGCGAACGACCGTTACTAACAAGAGAAGGCGCGAAGTTCATTCTATTGTTTTTCCAGCGCCTCCTACAAATCGAAACTTGTTTCTTGTATAGAAGTTCTATATTAAGTATTTTTGTATTTGTAAAGTAATTTATAAGATATACGTTAACAACAAAATATGTTTATCTGTGCCTTATTTTTTGTTTTAACGGTATTTATTTATTACGGGAGGCGATGGTTCACTTGATTTGAACTGAACAGAAAATGAGATCTGGAGTTCATATTTTAGGCATGTACTTTCTTCTGTTGTATAATACTATGGACATGGACCATACCAGAAATTTTTCTTCAAGATATTTCCCAATTATGAACTATTAAACTTAGATTAATGTATTTTAATAATAATGAATTTTAAATATAATACCTACATTCTTCAATTTGCATCTTGAAAAGGGAGTAAAATATAGAGATAGACAAATACGAACAGTTTTTGAAAATTTTCTTTAGAGAAACACATGGGCGTAGCCAGCATTGATGTTAGGGAGGGGCATATAAAGTGATGACTAAATAAAATCGCGTGTAATTGAATGTAGGTTCATTACCAAGAAAATATAATAATTTGTATAAGTTTTGATGTGAAAATAACACATCAATGATTAAAAAGATATTAATTCGTTTACTTATAAATGGGAAAATAGTTTAGTATATATACCATAAAATTGCTGGCGTAGGTAATACAAACTGATAAAATGGTTTCGTATTTTTAAAAATGGAGAAAAAACATTTGTTTGTGTTTCAGATAATATTTCTTTATTCTTCTATATACAATTATTATATTTTAAAATATTATATTTCTATAAGTAAACTTGTTCTAAAAACAACAAATTTTGTGACTCTAGACTTAAAAAAATTTCTTTAGAGGATTCTACATAAAAAAAATCAATTTTGGACAAGTCATCAAAATAAAATCATAAGTAAATTAAAAGTTTGTATATAATACAATACAGAGTCGGAGGAGGAGCAAAATATCTGTAGGAACCAAAATTTTATAAATCTATACATTACGAGCTATGAAATTTTAATATCCTTTTAAATAAGTTTTGTTTATTCGGCTTTCCTGATCAGAAATAATATAAATTTTATTTAAAAACATTTTAAAATATTTTTTATTTGGGTGTCTTACTCAGAAATTGTACTAACAAACATTTGAAAATATTATCAATTTGTCATTTAAAGTGGGGTGCAGTTGTTTGAAGTACCAATTTTACAACAACAAAAATACCAAAAACCGCTTATCAATATTTTATATTATTAAACTGTTGTCGATATAATAATAGAGCAATTGTTAACGCAAAGTATAAAAAAAGTTTTTGATTTTAGTTTTTCATCTAAAATGTTATCCCGTCTTCGCAAATCAGAATGTTTAATTAGCGCGGAAATGAGCATTCAGGTGACGCGGCACGTAGAACGTAGCGTCTTCTACGTTTGTATTAAATTACGCGTTAATAGCATTGGGCTTGTTTACTGTCGGATTTCCCTGCAAGGGTGGCTGTTTTATAAGGCCAATACCCTTAAGATGGCTCAGGTGTGCAAAGCACCTACGGAACAATTGACATACGGAAGGGCGTCTGGCCAGGACACATGTTGCAACTTGCAAAGGATAAATCGATATGCATTTCGCCTTTGCATTTGACAATTGTTTATAGAGTTTGAAATTAATATTTTGATTTGTGTCATGAACAAATGTAATATTGACATGACTCCTAGAATCAATAGTATCGCAAATACTATCAGTTTTACTTATACCGTTGATTGAAAAATATATAGATAGACAAGCTTATGAGAAAATTCGTTTCACTAACATAACTGTGTGTCTGGTTGCATTTGGGTTAATATCAGGCGTTTCTATCAAATATTATAAAAAAGAGCAAACGTCAAATAATTTATAATATAAATTAGTTCTATTTTAAAATATACCAATGAATTATTGACAAAAGGTAATTGTGGCTCAGGATCATAAAACAATAAATTTTGAAAAAAATATATTATTGTTTATTATTTAGATAATGGACGTTTCGACGCTTAAAACAGCCGTCATCATCAGCATAAATATAAAAAAATATTAAGTAAATAGTTACAACTAACAATGTTAGTTAGTTCTAACTTCTTACAATGCAAATGTAATATGTAACATGTAACTATTTACTTAATATTTTTTTATATTTATGCTGTTTTAAGCGTCGAAACGTCCATTATCTAAATAATAAACAATAATATTTTTTTTTCAAAATTTATTGTTTTATGATCCTGAGCCACAATTACCTTTTGTTATTACATTTTAGAATCACCACTGTTCCTCACAATGAATTATTGAAAGAACCATTTTAATAGATACAAAAAATTCAGTTTATATGTAAAACATCTTTCTTTATCTGATATTTTTGTCTTGTCTAATTCCGCAAAGTAGTTCATGGAATCATGAACGATATGGCTCTGTCGAATCTGATTCCAAAACAGCGGTACGCAAAAACATACAGGCTTGCCTATCTATATATTTTTCAATCAACGCTTATACCTATTACCTATTACTCTCATTATCAAATTTTAGATAATATTCTAACAAAACGAGAAAAAGAAAGAACCTTAAAAATATAACATTTATTTTTTTGTATTAAATTGTGTTTATATGTACGACATAATCCAAAAACACCCATTTTTGTAAAATTTTGCTTTCTGAAAATTGATCAAATTGATAGACGTCCATTTACAAACAAAATTTAATTATCTCTTTTGGTTCCTGGGATGCGGCATCTTAATGTAGTTTAAATTTTTATAAAATATTGTTTTGTTTGGTACATAATAATCATATACCTAATAACTAGATAATAGGTATATGATAATAATAGTTATTTATGGTACAAGTGTGTTACATTACAGATAAGTCATGTGGGAAAAGTTTAGCTCACGAGGCCGTTAGGCCGAGTGTGGTATTTTTTCAAGTGACTTAGGTAATTAACACACGTGTGCCATATAACATTTTATCCAACACATTTTAATCATTGATATAAAATACATTTAAGATTTTTGCCAGATGGAATTTCGAAATGACATTTAGGAACAAAATAGTGTAGAGAAGGTTTTATAACGTAGTTACTATGATACGAACCAAAAAGCAGTGAGCTAATATATTTAGCTCACTAGTGACTTATGACCTACTTTATTTATCTAAAAACAGCATACTTATATCGTGCTAATTACACGGTGTTGGATAAATATACAAATTGTAATAAATGAATGAAATACTTATTATTAAAAAAAATATTTATTTAATTTTTTAATTGACAATAAACGTCATAAAATAAATATATTTTGTGTTAAAACATTTATTTCGTTATTTTTATCTTCGGAGAAAGTCTGTCGGTAATGGAAATATGAAAGTTTCAGTGCGTTCTGATTGAACACTGGCCAAAGTCTGAAGATATCTCAACTGAAAAAACAAAATAGTGTTACATTCAATCATACAGAAATTCAAAATACATGAATCGAAGTAGAGAATTACCCATACGTTTTTTTTATTTAATACTTTAAAAAGAAAAGAAAATGTGACTAAAGTTTTATTATAAAAATAAACAACCTGATTCACAAAACAGGATTAGTTCAAAATTAGTTTAAATATGTCGAATTTAGCTTGAATTTGACATATTTTAACTTGTTTAAGAGCTAATCCTGTTTTTTAAAATTGGCTGAAACTGTATAATTAAACTTGTATTAGTTTTGTAAGCGAAGGAAATGTGACGATTTCATACTTGTTCGAAAAGGTACAGAAGTCGAAATAATATGTACAAATAAGTGCCTATAATGTCATCTCCACTCATAATCGATATTAAATTAAAGCATTTTCTGACTGACATTATTAGTGCAAATATCATGAGCAAATAGATATTGTTTAGATACAACATTTGTCATTTTTTTTAATTTAAAAGTAATTATTTGAATATCTATATATGTTTTAAGTAATTGGCGTGCCATATACTATTCGTGACTAGAATTTTATTTTAATTTTTGCCTAGCCTAGCTCAATTTTGCTTCTAGCTATATATGACGGCAAAAATTGCTGGTAAAATTATGGTCATTAATGGTATTATATTTTTAAAATATACAAAAAATACATGAAAATAACGTTTGCTCTATTTAAATTGTATTTCTTTATAAAAAAACTTCAATTCTATAATTTTTTACTATTTTGTTCCACTTTGGGCAAATATCTTTATAACTAAAGAGCGAATTCTATGAAATTGCATGTGTCGTTTTTATTAGGCATATCAACAAACTATTTTCATAAGTTCACGTTCCGTCAAAAGTTAACGCCACATTTAAAAAAATCATAATTTGCATTTAATGCTACTTTACTGCATATTTTGAATTTTTTACATATTAATGCATATTTTAATACTTTTTCAAAAACAAAAATAAATTTTGACGAATTTGTTTTCTTTTTTTAAACAATATATTCCAAGAAATATAATTCTGACTGAACTTTTAATAAATGATCCTATTGGGAATATAAAATGTACACATTGTTTTGTTAAAACTACTTGTGTTATTTATATATTTCATTTAAAGTTTTGCAATTTTTAAGTGCAAATTTCCATTTTTTTTGCATCATGCATATTTTGACAATTTTTTAATTCGCTCTTTATTTCCAACTAATAACCGTTTATTCAGTACCTGTAAGGCGGCAGGATTACTAGCCATGATGTCTGAAGCTTCTTTCAGGGCTTTAGAAGCGTTGAGTTCTCCATCAGCAGCGATGATCTTAGCTCTGGCTTCGCGAGTTGCCTCTCCTTCAGCTGCCATGGCACGCTGCATGGATGGTGGTAGCGACACATCCTTACTGCAACAAATAGTAACTAATATAATACAAATTTGTACTTGGTTCATCCATTTTTATTATAAAAATATAGTGACAATCAGTTTTAAAATATTCATTTAATCACAGAATAGTTATATACAGAAGCGGGTACCTTTCATGTAACCCTATTCAGTTCTATGACCTTGGAGCATTATGTTGTATAGTATACTTAAGGGCAATCCTCACCTTACTACCTATATTTAGTTACTATTTCATTACTTGAATAATATTTGTTTGATTACATATTTTATGCCTTTGTTTTTTTTTGCCTTTACGAGATTTGGAAAGTCCACATTAACTAGATTTTATTGTAGTAACCAGGGCATGTAACCGAAAAAAATACTGGTTAACGGTTAACCCTTATAGAGAACGTTATAATAATAACGGTTTTAGTTCGAAAACCGTTTTTTGAAATTTGGAAACCGGTTTAAACCGGTTAATATATCGGTTAAAAAAATAATTAAAATTAATTAAAACAAATTAATTATAAAAATTTGATTAAAAAAATTACAAAATAATTAATTAAAAAAATTCAAAAAAAAATCATCTGAAAAAAATATAACAATTAAAAAAACCAATTTAATTAATGAATATTCACAAAAATTCCCATAATATCTTTAGAAAAACGTACATCACTTTTCAATTTTAAACTTGCCTGTGTTGACAAAGGCCGTATTTATTTGGGACATTTTAAGTAACCTTAACGGCCAAAGAGACTACCTACATTTATGACTCTCCAATAAAATGGAAATTGTAAAAACTGTCATGACTCATGTTCAAATACAAGTAGAAAACACAGATATAAAAAAATTAAAATTTTTCTCGCTAAATGAAAAATAAAGGTTAATGTTCGCTAAAACCGGTTTATTTTTTTTTTTTGGTTAACGGTTACCGGTATTTTCGGCCTAAAAAATATCGGTTAAAACTCGCAATTTTCGTTAAAAATATCGGTTACCGGTTTTTATTAACCGGTTTTTTAACCGGTTACATGCCCTGTTTCTGAGTAAGAAAACCGAATAAACATAACTAATTTAAAAGGATATTAAAATTTTATACCTCATTTGTAAATATTTATGAATATTTTCATATTTTAAATGCATATTGACAGATAAATGCGCCCAACTTCATTCAACAAAGTTACCATATTTCACGTTTATATCCCTAGATTACAATCTACCCAAATTTGGGTGTGTATACAAAAAAATTCCATGATACGAATGAGATAAAATGCAAAACTATTTGAATAGACATTTTTGTAATATTAAAGCTAGATTTACACTATAACATACAAAATAGTTTAATATGAACCAATAATGAACCTTAAAAATACAACTTTAAGGTTTTTAACGTAAAATTTTGTTTCTACACCCAAAAATACCCATTTTTGTGTCAAAAATTTTGGTTTTTGAAAATAGTCTAAATTGATAGTCCACAATGCGCTGATTCCAAATTTTCAAACTGAATTTAATTATCTCTTTCCATTCCTGAGATATTTGGCCTCAAAGTTGCACCTCAAAAAAGTGTATTTTTAAACCATATCTCTAAAGTGGTTAGAGATACAATCTCAACGATTATACCAGTCGATTCTACGCGCAAATTTACATAAAGAAATGTTTTCTCCGCATATTCGTTCTTTGGACCGATTTGGTGAAAAATGAGAAAAACGAAAAAACAGGAATTTCAGTTTTTCGCTCGGAAACTTTTTGTCTCCAAATATTTCCATATTCTGGACTTAAGTAAACACAGATTCGCTGATTCCAAATTTTCAAACCGAATTAAATTATCTCTTACCGTTCTCGAGATATTTGCATTCAAAGTTACACCTGAAAAAATCAGTTTTTCAGGAATAGTCCTGAAATGGGTCGAGATACGACCTCGACGACCTCACCAATCGATTCTACAGGCAAAATTAGATTTTTGTACCAATTTTCAGATTTATATTCCAATGGATACAATTTTTATAGCGAAAAAACGAAAATGGCCAAAAATCGAAAAAAATCGCAAGTGGTTCATCAGGCGATTTTTCGATTTTTGCGAATTTCGTTTTTTTGCTCTAAAAATTGTATCCGCTGGAATAAATATCTAAAAATTGGTATACTTATGTAATTTTGCCCGCAGAATCGATTGGTGAGGTCGCCGAGGTCGTATCTCGACCCATTTCAGGATTATTCCTGAAAAACGATTTTTTTTAGGTCTGACTTTGAACGCAAATATCTCGAGAACGGTAAGAGATAATTGAAATCGGTTTGAAAATTTGAAATCAGCGCATCTGTATTTACTTAAGTCCAGAAAATGAAAAGATTTGTAGACAAAAAGTTCTCGAGCGAAAAACTGAAATTCCTGTTTTTTTTCGTTTTTCTCATTTTTTACAAAATCGTTCCAAAGAACGTATATGCGGAGAAAACATTTCTTTATGTAACTTTGCGCGTAGAATCGACTGGTGTAATCGTTTAGACTGTACCTCCTACCATTTTAGAGATATGGTCAAAAAACACACTTTTTTGAGGTGCAACTTTGAGGCCAAATATGTCAGGAACGAGAAGAGATAATTGAATTCGGTTTGAAAATTTGAAATCAGGGAAGGGAGATCTATCTGTTTGGTTTTTCCAAAAATATCAAAATTTTGACCCAAAAATGGGTATATTTGGGTTATTTCACACCCTAAAAAGGGTTTAAAGTGCTTAAAACATATTTAGCTGTACAAAACTAAAAATAAATAAGTTTAACACGATTATGTATTGCATTTTATACCCAAAAATGAGTTGAAAAGTGTCTCAACATATTGTACAGTAAATTTGGATGTTTGGCACACCTTAAAATGGGTAGCAAAGGACCCAAATTTGTCTTGATGTAGAGAAAAACATCGAACAAAGTTTAAATGATTGTTTCTACAATTCACAACACCAATAACTTTTATAAATACGGAGTATTTTAAAAAATCAACATTTTGAGCAAAAATGGGTATTTTTGGATTATTTTGGCTGTATATGAAAAATTTTACAGTGAAAAACTATAAATTGTAATTTTTAATGTTTAACTATTTTTGGAAATTACTTGGAGACTTAAAAAGACAGTTGTAGAAGGTATAAAGATGTTCCAAGTGTTCTGGAATAAGTAGAGATGGTTGCACTATGCTTCACTTTGTTCCAAATAGTTTGGGACAAAGTTAAGACAATTATTTCGGGTTTAACGTTGTTGTACCAGGTTCAACACTGTTCCAAGTTAATTGGGATTAAGATGAGACATTTTTGCAGATATGGCTACATTGCACTCGGATGATTAAATATACTCGCTACCGCTCGTATTTTTAATTACATCCTCGTGTAATATAGCCTACATATTATGCTTGTTAAATAATATACTATTTTTTTATATTTTTGTTATAAATTATGAAACTTTTGGTGAAAATTAGGACGTATACATTTTATCCTCCACACATGTTATATTGCTCGACATTGTATCTTTCAAACATTTAATCTTGCACACTTTTTATCGTGCACTCTTTTAATCCGCGAAAAAAGTTATCTTACACACATTTTATCTTGCGCACATTTTATTTTCCACACATTTTATCTTTCATTCATTTTATTTTCTACACATTTTATTTTCGCCAACATTTGATCTTTAAAACATTGTAATTGTACCTGCCATTCATTTTGTTGCCCATGCAATTAACATACTTATAATTAGATGAAATAATCAGTATTATTTTTCTGAAGATAAAATGTGTGTAAGATAACTTTTTTCATGGATTAAAAGTGTGCACGATAAAAGATATGCAAGATTGAAAGTGTGCAAGGTACAATGTCAATCAATATAACATGTGTGGAGGATAAAATGTATACGCCCCTGAAAATTCGATGTTATATTAAAATAATAATACGCAAATTACTAGTGACGTTAAAAATATGAATTTTATTGTCCAACTATTTTCTTCGTAAAATGTTTACATTATATTTATAAAAAATAAATTAATATTACTTAAAAAATACACGCGTATTTATATTATAAGTTTAAAAGTGATATTTTTATACTTTGCGTTAACAATTTTCCTATTATTATATCGAAAACAGTTTAATAATATAAAATATTGTTAAACGGTTTTTGGTATTTTTGTTGTTGTAAAATTGGTACTTCTAACAACTGCACCCCACTTTAAATGTCAAATTGATAACCTCAAATATTTTTAAATGTTTTTTAATACAATATATATTATTCCTGAGCAGGGCATGTAACCGAAAAAAATACTGGTTAACGGTTAACCCTTATAGAGAACGTTATAATAATAACGGTTTTAGTTCGAAAACCGGTTTAAACCGGTTAATATATCAGTTAAAAAAATAATTAAAATTAATTAAAACAAATTAATTATAAAAATTTGATTAAAAAAAATTACAAAATAATTAATTAAAATAATTCGAAAAAAATATCATCTGAAAAAAATATAACAATTAAAAAAAAACAATTTAATTAATGAATATTCACAAAAATTCCCATAATATCTTTAGAAAAACGCACGTCACTTTTCAATTTTAAACTTGCCTGTGTTGACAAAGGCCGTATTTATTTGGGACATTTTAAGTAACCTTAACGGCCAAAGAGACTACCTACATTTATGACTCTCCAATAAAATGGAAATTGTAAAAACTGTCATGACTCATGTTTAAATACAAGTAGAAAACACAGATATAAAAAAATATTAAAATTTTTCTCGCTAAATGAAAAATAAAGGTTAATGTTCGCTAAAATCGGTTTTTTTTTTTTGCTTAACGGTTACCGGTATTTTCGGCCTAAAAAATATCGGTTAAAATTACGGTTAAAGTTCGCAATTTTCGTTAAAAATATCGGTTACCGGTTTTTATTAACCGGTTTTTTTAACCGGTTACATGCCCTGGTAGTAACTGAATGTGTCCCTTTCTGTTACATTGTTTAATTTTGTCATAGAATGTACTAAAAGAGTTTCATCCTCTTTGCTACTTGGCGGCGCTAGCTCCTAACAGCATTTTATACCAGAAAAGCGTTTTGGTTGGGGCCACGAAATTGGGATTATTTATGAATATTTTCAAACATTTTTTCTGTATCTTGTAGATAAAAGTCCATGCCAGGTTCGTCCAGTATTAGTTTTTTGAATATCGTACCTGTTTATTTTTTATTTAAAACTAAAAGTACCGTAATCCTATAAAAATTATTAAAACAAAAAAATCAAAAATGTGGCACAAGACAGGCCTAGAGTTATCCTTAAGCTACAAATAAAAAAAAAAGTTTATGCAAATCGTGTCAAAAATAGAGCCGATTTTGTGGCCCGAACGAAAACATATTTGCCATATTGAACAAGAGGTATGGATTCCTCTTAACACGTTAACTGCCATGAGGTACATCTTATGTGTCTCACTAAAATATCCTCGTATGCTCTGAGATACATCGTTTGTGCCTCAGTGTTTGAATACACATTATGATCCGTGGTCTAACTTTTGTACCTGTATCTGTCAACGTAGTTTAATTCTCGGTGGCCTGACAGACCAAAACCTATTCTTAGCGCATGATTTTTTTGTTTTTTAGTCTCTGAAATGATAAAATACTAAGGTGAGGTGCATATATTGTGCCTCAATAAATTCTTCAAATTTTAGAGCAACATTAAAAAAAATCAATTCTGTTATCATACTTGTATTTCCTAATATGAAAACACCCTAAATCTGTAAAAAAGAAAAAATGGTCCAAGGGACCCACCTTTTTTTTAATGGTGGCAGTTAACGTGTTAAACTTGTTATTACTTACATTTCGACACGTTCAACCATGACTCCCCATTTGTGAGTAGTTTCGTCCAGAATACGTTGCATGGACATAGAAATGGATTCCCTTTCAGACAAAACTTCAGTGAGACCTTTAGTGCCAAATTCATTACGTAGTACAGATGCACTCAGCAAGTTAGTTCCTTTTCTGCAACACAGGTACTAGTAATACTTTGTACAACAAGTGCAGAAAACATCGATTTCTCGATTTTAGAATTGTGGCATTATTAAAACTGTACCACTATATTCAAATAGTTGTAGGGGCTATTAATCGTGTCATTAAAAGGCAAAAAAATATTCAGGTAATCTTTTCGTTTAAAACAGTAAAATACATTTATAGTGAGTAAAAAAATATTTGCACAGTAAGTTTAATATGTTTTACATCTAATTCCTTATTGAACTTTCGTCGTATTTTTGGTCATTAGGTCTACAAATATTGTATTTGCTTTCATCAAAAAATATTATTTATTGATGAATATCATTACGTTTATTTAAGTAAGTATTAAAAAATTAGAAAGTTCCAGAACCTTAGATTTATGCCAAACATGACCTAAACCAAAGTAATCTTTCTCGTAAGAAATAAAGATGAAGTGATTTATCCGATCCGATGAAAAAAAATCTTTTGTTGTTGGCATATCATACATTGATGTGATAGTATAATAGCTATTTATGTAACTAGTTAAAAAATACTTCATTTTGTATAAAAGGTGGGATATTTCATTTTAATTTTTTACTGGTAATAGCTGGCTTTTGCTGAATGAACATGCATATGAAAACGAAATTTTTGTTTTTTGTTAAATATTTGAAAAATTATTTCATTAAGATTTATACACTATGTATATTGTTTTTATTTGAGGTCCAACAATAAAAAAAGCCTAATGTGCAAATATTTTCTTACTCAGCGTACAGGATATTTTTCTCTTTCTTACTCATATTCAGTTATGGCGAGAATAGAAGACATAGGATTGAAGACTTTGAAGTATATGACTGCATCCACTCGTACAGTAACGGCATCTGCTGTTAATATCTACAAACATTTTTTTTTAATTCACAAAATAGTTATTTATGGTACAAGTGTGTTACATTACAAATAAGTCACGTGGGAAAAGTTTAGCTCATGAGGCCGTTAGACCGAGTGTGGTATTTTTTCAAGTGACTTAGGTAATTAACACACGTGTGCCATACAACATTTTATCCAACACATTTTAATCTTGATATAAAATACATATAAGATTTTTGACAGATGGAATTTCGAAATGACATTAAGGAACAAAATAGTGTAGAGAAGGTTTTATAACGTAGTTACTATGATACGAACCAAAAAACAGTGAGCTAATATATTTAGCTCACTAGTGACTTATGACCTACTTTATTTATCTAAAAACAGCATATTTATATCGTTATAATTACACAGTGTTGGATAAAATATTTTATTAATCAACTTACCTCTTGAGTAGGTATTTCATAAGTACGAACTCTTAAATCAACATGAAGTGTATCATCGGTAATACAATTGACAAAAATTAATCCAGGCCCTTTTGGTTTGTCGTACAGTAAACGACCACATCGAAAAATTACCATACGTTGATACACTGGCACTACCTGCAAGGTAGAAAACAATAGCGACCTCTATAGAACCGGTCAAGACTGCCAAATGTTTTCAAAATGTTTTTTTAGGCGGCTGGTACATAAATTGTTGTTTTTCGTATCTGCTCGCAACTCAATTTTTATTTGACATCTGTCAAAGTCAAAATTTTTGGCCGCTTGTTAGTTCATTATTGATTTATATAGTTCATATTAATGTGATTAATTATTTTAGAATATAATAACAAGTGTAAGTAAAATTTTAACTATTACTTTACAAATATTAAAGCAATGAATTTGCGAGTAAAAATAGCGGCCGTAAAGTAAATTTTGACGGATGTCAAAAATTGATTTCATAATTTCTTGTTGTAATCGCTTAAAAAATGTTGTGTGCATCTCGGCTAAAAGTTCATTTTGGGCCTCATCTGATTTGTAGCCTCGGCTTTGCCTCAGCTGCAAACTTCGAATTCGGCCAAAAAAGAAAAAAGAACTGCGGGACATTTACTGACACTGTACATGTACACTTTATACTAAGTTTCTTTAAGAAATATTAGGATTATGTCAAGGTTTTTATGAATGTTTCAACATTTTTAAAATTATTTATTAATAATAAACTAATTTACCTTAAAACAGAACCAAATAGATAATGGAAGAAGAAGAATTATAATTATAGTACTGATTGCAATAATTATTGTCTCGGTACAGGTTGCTTCTGTAGAGCCCTTCTGCATTTTATTTTGTATAAATGTCAAAAATACAAAAACAATACATAATATTCAATATAAGTACACTAGATAAAATAATGTTAATGACTTTTGGGTAAAATGTCTACTGGAACTGGAAAAATGATTACGGATTTCTTCTCTGTTGTTAGGGTCGCTAAGGTTTGCAAGTATCGCAACTGAAAAAGAAACAAATCTTTAAACAAATAAAATATTTATTAATTAATTAATTTATCGTAGGAAAAGTTAATTTTGTTGTTTAGAGACAGTGTAAGTACCGGCTTGAAATTTAATGCAATCAACATGGAATAATTCATGTTTTACTTTAAAAATTACCAAAAAAAATTCTACATTTTATGCTCAATTAGTTAACTACTACTTTTTAAGGTTTAAACTAATTATTTATGTACATACTTTATAAACATGTACATAAGACTTAACGTAACCTAAAAATGTGGTTTTATTTGAACACAGTCATAAGAAATTTAGCGTCGATTTAACCTCTGCTCCGCGTGTTAAATGGTTAATGATGATATTGAAGGATCTGAAGATTATGAAAACGCGTATGCGGATTTCGCGGAAAATTATTTTAAAAACGGGACAAAAAAGGATTATTGGTTAAAGTATGTAATTTGTGGTCGCTGTATACTGTATTGCAGTTTTGCACACCTGTTAAAATTTGTTTTAAACGATATTTCTCCGGAACTAATGATCAGATTTGAAAAATAAAAAAACTGTTGAAAAGAGAATTGAAAGGCCTTTCGAACTGTGTCATTTTTTGACACCATTTTCCATTAAAATTTTTTGAGATGCAGTCCACCCCCATTTTAGGGTTGAAGTTATGCCATTGGTACTAATCCATTCAGGTGTCCCCCTTTATACTAAAAATGACGTGTTCGAGCGTTTTTTGCATAATTAAGGTTAAGTGGCCAAAAATTGCGCTGATAATTTTCGTTGGGCCACCCTGTGTAGATAGGCAAGCCTGTATGTTTTTGCGTACTTACCTACAGATAAATAAACATGTTTTACATATTTACTGAACTTTTTGGTATCTATTAAAATGGTTCTTTCAATAATTTATTGGTATATTTTATAATAGAACTAATTTGTAATATTAATTATTTGACGTTTGCTCTTTTTTATAATATTACACACAGTTATGTACGTGAAACGAATTTTCTCCTAAGCTTGCCTATCTTATTAACGGTTGTATTTTTTCTGTTTTTGTAAAAATAAAAAGGGTAATTGAATTTCTTCAGTATATTAATTGACCTTTTCATAGTGTTATTCAGAAACCAGATGGTCAATATTTGACTGAGTACCTGTAGGGCCATAGATCCTTGAGCGATGACATCTGATGCTTGTTTGAGTGTTCTAGAAGCGTGCAGTTCACCATCTGCGGCTATAACTTTCGCTTTTGCCTCTCTTTCTGCTTCTGCTTCAGTCGCCATTGCTCGTTGCATCTGAAGAGGAAGCATGATTTCTTGCCTAGTATAAAAACATTGAAAAAATAGAGATACATTGCATGATGTCTTATATGAAAGGAATAATAAAGAAATTTATTTAAATTTATCCAACTTGAGTATTATTCTGGGAAAGTAATGTATACTTTCATATTTGACAGAATTTCAATAAATTTCTTTTCATTGTTTTTATTATTACAATTTAACAATATATTATACTATTACTGGTTTCAGGATATTAAGTCTTTTTTCAAATACATAAAAGTAAGCTGGGTAACTAAGTCACAGAATAGGTTTATACAGAAGCGACAGTGATAGAGAAGCAAAAATTAGAGAGAGATGGAGAATGTGCACACATTTAGAGGGCCTATTGTTTAAAATCGCAACATCTGACAGAGAGATAGGAGAAGAGCACAAATTTAAAGGTCTACACAATGCTTCAAGGTTATAGAACTGACAAGGGGAACATGAAAGGTATCGACACGGAGTGTCGCTTCTGTGTGTAACTATTCTGTGACTAAGTCATAAAATAAGTATCTGTACGGTAATATTATCAGTTGTCAAAACAAACAACATGGATCAATTGGATAATATAACAGTCATAGAAACCCGTACATACTTTATTATTTTGACAATTCTGTATATTAATTACCATACTAACTTGTCAAAATCCATGGTATACAATTATGACTTAGTTACCCTGCTTACTTTTGTCTATGTAAACAAAAGCTTAATATCCTGAAACCGGTAAATTGGTTCCTAATGATCTGGCCTTTAATTATTAATATTTATTAAGAATTAATTCTTACAATTCCACTCTCATAACTTTGATACCCCATGGATCTGTCCCTTCATCAAGTAATTTTTGAATAGATTCTGATATTCCTTTTCTATCCATTAAAATTTGTTTTAAATTTTTCATTCCTACAACGTTTCTCAGTATTGTTGCTGCCAGTAACCCAGTTGATGATCTACAAAAATATAAATTTAAAAGGTATTAGAATAAGGCAATAAAGTTTATTTAAAAAAAAATCGTATTGTGGTACATATTTATTACATAATATATAATACCTGTAATCAGTAATTTTGGTTATTGCCAATATAGGATCGACAATATAGTAAAATACACATCCATCTATTAAAATAGTCACTGAATCTTTTGTAAGCACCTAAAATACTTATTATCAGAAAAAGGATTTTGATAAACTAGGGAGTGGGTCCAAAAGGTTCCATAATGAGTAAGTTAGAAGGTAGATAAAAATAAAACAAAAATAATATTTTCCGATGTAATCACCCCTTAGATTTCCATTTCTTACTTCTGTTTATAAACACTCAATACCTTTGAAAAAGTAGTCCAAAGTTTTTCCTTCAAAGTTAAAGTCATCATTGAATCTCTTTCAGTTTTGAGAAGAGTTAATAATCACACACTAGCCTTGGAAATTGCAACCATATGCAGTGCAGAAGGTAGTCGTTTCGACTCAATTTTCAATGCTGCTTTTATTTATATTAAGGAGACCAGCATAGTATTCGCCGGTGACCACAGTATTTCGTACCTTAAAATTAGTCAAAAGTATGTATGCTCTGGTCATCCACAAAATGGTGGCCTCTTTTTGCTGGATTCGTTAATTTTTGCTTTTCTGGGCGACTTTTCGTCTGGTTTTCTTTACTTCATCGATTCCCTTACATAGAAAGGATCACAACAGAATTACATACTTAATTTTTGTTCTTATGCCTAATATCCAAAAAGTCTTGTCAATACGCCATTCGTCGTTTTTTTTCGAAATGCTGAGAAGTTTTGGTACTCATCTTGCACTGACTTTATTCATATGACGAAGTTCTAACCTTGTTGCTATTTTTTTACTTTCAGTCTTCTATTACTCCACACTTCTTCTACAAGGACGAAAGTTTCCGGAGACAGCACTTCCACTATTCGACCTTTACGAGATTCATCTTCAATGTTCTCTGCCTGTACGAAATTGTTTGGCCTGTTCATATATTTTTAAATCGATGAAAAGGCTTCAACGTACACTGCATCCAAACCTTGTTTTCTAGCGCTAGAAGAAACACTCCTTGGCAAAAACTTATTGAATGCACAGTACTGAAGATCATTTTAAAAAATTGCTAAAGACGTTCTACTAAAACGAGTTCTGTCAATATACCAACACGGTTTAGAAACATCTAACTCTATCTAATTACCTCCAAAAACATACCCATTAGGGAAACTTTTGGACCGTACTTCTATATCTACCAACCTCTTGAGCATCAATATTTATTGTATCAATTCGTAAATCAACAACATGCAGCTCATCTACACATGGTAGGTAAAATACTAGACCGGGTCCTTTTGCTTCTTTATGTTTGAGTCTTCCTAAACGGAAGATAATTACTCGTTCGAAATGAAATAACATCTACAAAAATCCCTATTGTATTATACGTATATTTCGGTAATATTTAAAGATTGATCAACTACAAAAAATATGTTGTATGCAAATCTTGATTGAAAGAAATAAGTAATAGAAATATGGAAAAATATGCTGGCGTAAATTGAAATGGAAATTTTCTATTAACTCCAACTGGTTTCTTAGAAAGATCAAAATTTAAGAAATTAAGTTTGAAGAAAGAAAAAGAAATAGAAAACTAATTATTATTAAAATAAAATTATGTTATTGATCTGTCGGTATTAAAATGAAGAATATATACAAAGATATAAAAAACTTTACAAATACCGCGATGTTTAGTAAAACAAGCAAATGTGACGATCACAATATTTCGATGTGAATACGAAGAAAGAAGTAATATGTATTATCCCTCATCGAAAGAATGTTATTCTATGAGGCAAACAGAAGAAACCTTCGGACGAATGGCAAAAATATATTGTTATAGTAGAGCCATGCTGTTACGGGCCGTACCAGAAATTTTCTTTCAAAATGTTTCCTAATTATGTACTTTTAAATCTAGAGTAAAATATTCAAATAATAATGCCTTTTAAAGGGATTAAAGCGAAGAGATCAACAGAGATTTGACTAAGTCAATTTGTTCTTTCATAAGATTTTTCTTTTCATTTGGATTTCCAAATATTCTAAATACTTTATTATTAGTTATTAAATATTTTCTTTAAAGGTACACGGTCAATTTTGGAGAAGTTATCAAAACTTAATATTATTTCTGTGCTTACAGTTTTTAGTAATGTGTGCATAACATTGTGAATACAAATAAGTGGAGACCCTGGGAATATCATTTTGTAGAGGTAAGTCATGCTGAAAACAACATTCGGAAGAAATAGTTCAAGATCTACCAGAAGATCAGACGTCGACGTCCAAAAAACAGAGCCGCGAATATCTATCCTATGACGAGAAGAATATGATACGCCTCTGTTCTTCGTTTTTAAGTGATACCACAGAATAGTTACATACAGAAGCGACACTCCGTGTCGGTACCTTTCATGTTACCCTATTCAGTTCTATGACCTTGGAGCATTGTGTAGACCTTTAAATTTGTTAACTTCCCCTATCTCTTCCTAACATGTGACGAAACTTTCCGATTTTAAGCAATGAGACCTTTAAATTTGTTGCCTTTTCTCATCTCTCTCTAATTTTCGTTTCTCTGTCTTACTGTCGCTTCTGTATAAACTTATTCTGTGGTGATACCTTTGAGTTGGGAAAATTTATAACTCCTAACCACAAAGCTTCCCTCCCCTCCATAAAAGGTTGTAAAATTCGCATAAGTCAGTTTTTAGGTATATTTGTGTATGCACTTCCAAGATTTGACAACCCTATTACAGACCCCCCCCCCCAACTGAAAAATCTCCCAGAATTCAACACTTCAACAGACTTCCGCAGTTAATTTGAAGTCTGGACTGTCGATTTTACCCCCTACAGATTAGAAGTTTGGTATGTACTTACCTTAAGGACAACGAATATTGCAAGAGGAAAGAAGACTATTAACAATAAGTAACTGATGAAAATAGTGATAGATTCCACTGTCGCACTATCTGTGGACGTTTGTGTTTGCTGCACATTGCCTGCTTCATGTGTATTTCCTTGATACCCTTCTTCTGTTGAAGTCCGTGTATGACGCATTTTTTACTTTATTTGTCACTGTCAAATTATTAATGCCATTGCTTATAAAAAACAGTCGAACGCAATAATGGTTGCTATATTTCTAATTTTAATAAAATTTCGAAAAACTAATCAAGTATATCGATTTTAATTTATTTATTGGTTAAAGATTCCATTGGTGGAAAATTTAAGGGTAGATTCGAGGATTCGACTTTATGGCGAAACCTGAATTTGGTCTTAAAACATGATTGTAATATGTTAGGTGAGATGATATCAGGCGAAGCTAGATTTAATATTATTTACTGGTTTTAGGATATTAAGCTATTGTGTACATATACAACAGTAAGCAGGGTAACTAATGGCCGGTTACACCAATATTACTTAAATTTTAAGTTACCTTGAAGTGGATGATATGCTTAGATCATATATCACTAGATACGTAAGAATATTATAGAATGTTACACATGTTGGAAACACTGCGTTATATAGGACATATATTGCATATTGGTATCTAGATAAATATAATATCACTGAACAAGTGCAATATAGGCAAGTCAATATCTAGTAATATATGATCTAAGATTTATGGTAAATATGAATTTACTTACCATTTTGTTAGACATAGCAACCCGTAAAAGCAACTTACTGTCATGGAAATAAACACAGTATAGGCAAAAAAAGATTTATCGTGCAAAATAGATATTCAAGTTATTTTAATTAATAAATACTTTGGTTTCTATAGTTATTCTCTAAGGAAATCCTCTCCTAAGCTGAAATTATGGTGCTGAAAAGTTTTTTCAGTGCGAAGTTTTTCTCCCGAGATTTACAATTTTGGCGGGCTACCAGCATTTTCTGCAGTGTGGAATCTGATATGCAAGACTACAAGTTTTTTCCTTTTTGGTATGAAATGGGTCAGGGGAGATTTATGATCCGTATGCATTCACATATTGACAATTTTTCACGGATGTTTTTTAATCCGCAATTTATCTCTTACTTTAATCCGGGCCTGTTATGTCCAAACTGCGGTACGGAAGCGATATACCGATGCTAAGCCCCATTGTTTCAGTTATTGAAATGAACTTTGCCAATGTCGCTGGATATCAAATCCACCAGATTTCACAGCGTACGTAGGTTTTTTATCGAATGTGTTTCTATCTATTTCACTAAAATATTTATGTTTGGCTATCTACATAGCTGTAAATATAGAAAAAAATATCAATACAGTCTATTTTGTATAAGAACGAAGTCTAGAGAAGGAAGGATAATAATTAGATGTTATCTTATCAACAAACAAAATCGAACTGCTCGTATCTTCTACATATACACTTTTATAAAAAATAGGCTCTAAAAATATTTTTACAGAATGTCTGTTGTTTTTTTTTTCAAACGGTATTATAACGAGCGAGATTCACCGCGGATGAGTCATCACGCCTGACCTGTCTGGGCAGGTAGTCACGTTAAAGGTCAAGTGGGATAGGATTAACACTGCTATTATTCGAGAATTTTATGGAATTCGGAAGGCTCTAGCATGTTCTAGAGATTAATTGGCGGCAGGTATATAAGGATCGCATCGGGCGGCACATGGAGGTCAGTAAATTAGTTTCGGTCAGAGTGTGCTGAGAGTCACTGAAGAAAGTCAGTGTCGGTCAGTACATGTCGACATGTAAAGTAGAAATAAATAAATAGTTGGTGATATAGGTAAATGAATAGTTGGTGATATAAATAAATTGTGTGATATAAATATGTTATGGAAATAAATATTGATTAGTTTTAAGTGTTTAAATAAATGTTCGTAGTGCTTAAGTCTTTATTAGTAATAATTACATCTAAATTAGTGTTAATATTTTTATTATCTTTTTATAATTTATTATTTGTTTATTAAAACTAATTATATAAATATTCGTTTTTCAATTATTTTTACACTTCACCAAAATAAATAAAACATTACAGTATTTTAATTACTTTCTTTGTATTTGAAATATTTTTTGGTTTTTCATTTAAAACATGTAAAAATGTATAAAGGAAAACGTTTAACTTAGTGAATTTAAACTATTGAGGTTAATTCTCTGTTATTGTGCAATTTGTGTAGAAGTTCAGAATTTGTTATTTTTTAAAATTGGTTGGTTCGTAATAACAAACAAAAGCATGTTGAGTGTGAGGGTGTCCCTGCTTTGTAAGGAGTTTCTGAGTTAAAATATTACAAATAGAATCGTCCTCCGCGGACTGATACGCAGGGAGGAAGTAATGAAGGGTTCCTGATTAGCCCCTCACGACTTGTTACTCGTCGCGGCTCCATTCCTTTTATTACACCTTTAAACTACTCATTTCGCCTTCAAGAATCTGCTGGAGAAATCTTCCAACTTTACCTAAATTACCTATACCCTATTTGGTTCAAAAATGCACAGTAGTGTGGAATAGGAAGAATATTTCACGACTTGTAATTGGTGCAAATAAAATATTGTTTTAAACTGTCCCAAAGTTATGTAAATATAATTACTATTAATAACCAATGAAAGTTTAACTACCAAAGATATTTTAATCGTTATATTATACATACCAGTACACTGCAAAACTATATTACAAAAAGCTGCAAATATTCCTATCTGGACATATGAAATACAATTATGGGGGTGCACTAAGAAATCAATTTTAAATATTACAAAATATTTCAAAATAAATGTCTACGACTAATTGTAAATATTCCGTGGTATGTCACAAATTAATCAATACATTCGGATTTAAAAATTAAAATTATTAAAGTGGCAACTACTATAAAATAGTATTTTATTCAATGAGCATTACACATGAGAAGAAAGTTTTCCAACACTAGCGAAAGCGAGTGTTGTTTATCATTCGAATGATTAGTAGCCATTACCATTACATGCGAATAGAATACTATACTTTATCCACAACTATAACATGAAAATATAAATAATAGCTCGCATCAATGTTTCACAGCCTACTTAACGCGAGGCAATTATTTATATTGTTATTTAGCTAGTATGAAAATTGACAAAACTCGCTTTATTTACAGGCCGAGCTAAAAGCTCGGCCTATTAAAATTAACTCGCTCTCGCAAAAGTTTAGTTTCTGGACTAGTGATACAAGTAACTATTGGGGAAACAGATTGTAGTTTTAATATTAGTCGATATTCAATGCTTGTTCTACAAATAACTACAATGAGATTAATCTCAGATATAGTTGAATTTTGTATTTATAACAATATAAATTTATTAACCTAAATAATGGTATGTTAGTAACTAAAAATATCAATTCAGTTTTGCAATTACTTAATTAAACTACAATTTGCAATTAACCGAAATATACGTATCTAAATTTAATAGCAATTACTGAGTAATGCATCTAGCCCAATTTTCAATGTAATTAAGGGATGCGAGCTAAAATGATTAATTGCAAAAATAAATAAATCCGCCAGGAAATTAATGAAATCCATACTAGCATTTGATACTCGTATGTTGTATTCGATTCAATTAGTCGTAAAATTGTATTTCATGTGTCGTTGCTCCGTTGCACTTTTCCAATCGGTTACATTCATTTCATTTTTGGCCGATGAACTTTCCTCCGTTTGCATTAAACAATAAAACCACTCAATGCTGAAATCTTTCTAGCAACTTTTTCAGTTATTTGTCTTTCATCTTGAAAATACTCGAATGCTTTTATTAGGTTCATATCCATTATTTTTTTATTAAGGTAACTGTATATGTTTTCATTTTGGAAATAAACCCAATTCTTACTAATGTTTTTTCTTATTCTAAGAACTTTATAAAAATGTTTATGATCTGAGTGCATATAATACTTTTTCTACGACCACTAATCTAAGTAGCCATTATTGTACAAATTATAGGTTATCTAAGTGTAACATTACGAAAGGCCGTATGTAAAGTACGCCATCGCATAATTAGGGAATTTTTGATTTATCGAAATTAATTATAAGTAATTTAAAACATGTCTAATAAAGAAAGAAACAAAAAATGTTCTAAATAGTATTATTTTATTGGATTGTAAATAGTTTTAATTTATTATTTTGATGTTAACAGTTTGACATAATTATTTTCATGTTCGGTAGTTGGCGTTATTTACTAGTGATGTGTCAATTTTTTCACTGATCGTGGTGTGAGCAAAAACAGTCAAATAATGGCAGTAGAAAAAGTTTAGTACATAATTCGAGTTGTAAAACAATTAAGCACTTACTATACGGTTTTTGGCAAACGTTTCCTTCAATTTCGTGTGTACTATGCATCTTACAACTCTTAATATGTAATGTATTATTATTTCTTACTATAATTCTTATCTTAACATAATTAACAGACCAAACTTTTTAAAAATTTGCATAGTTCTTTGTGAATGTCATTGTTTATTTCATATACTTTCTTCTTTTATTAATAATAAAAAAATTTAAATAAAAAATATTAGTTACCACTATCAAATGATCCTGGTAGTCGATGCCATAAAATCATAATTAATCATTTTTGATTTAATTCGTGTTTCGCTCTTTTTCTGCGTTTTATTCAAATGTCACTGTTTATTGTCATTGTTACCATAGCAACTTATAAAGCATGCTCATGTTTGTTTGTTATGTGTGTGTAAACCATTAAACGAATTTTTACAAGCTACTAACCTGTAATACTTTTAGCTGTCAATTTTACAGGTTAATATTTGCATTGTTTACCTTATTGAAAGTTGTGTTTTGTTATTATCATACAAATTTTTGGCACTATCTTAGTAACAGACAATTTGGTTTTAGTTTAACTGATTCAAGGATGTGACAGGCTCGCTTAAACGGACCGCCATTCATTTCCTCTTATCAGCAGTAAAAACTGTTTTACCTTACTAATAATGTAAAATACTATAACATGATCCATAATGTACTCTGTACACCTATCATTAATAAACTTATTATATACATAGTAAGACATATTTTTTTATGATTTACTCTAAGGTAATGCCATTTATTAAATTATAATAATAAATCTGGCACTACATTCCTAGGAGGAACAGGGTGTGAAATACTTTGGGTGGACAACATTTAAGTAAAGCTAATGTATCTAATGTCATGTGATGATATAAATTCTGTGGAAAACTTGGCATAATAAATACTACTTTATTATGTTTCTTAACTTTGAAACAAGTACATGAGTGTGCATAATGTATGTTCCTACACCTTGCAACTTCTTCAAGAATAGAAACACATAAGTTTTGTTTCAACTTTTATATTTATTGTTGTCCATTGAGGGATAATGTTCATGAACCTCCAATATGAATATATTTTATTATTAAAAACAATAAAAAAAATTCCATGTATACTTTCCATACCAAATACAATACCTAGGAGATGACAGTTGGTAAACTTGATTGATAAATTATCATTATCGGTATTTGAGACAGAGATAAATATATTTATATATTTAATTAAAATGTGATTCCAGCATTCGACTTCGTCTCGTGCCGAAACTTTGCGGGAAATGGGCGATTCTGCACAAGTGGCATACTATTCTTTTTCTACGATTATACGTTTTGACATGACTAAATTAAAAATTCATTATAACGTAGAACAGAATTTTTGTGTTAATAATAAATAAAACTTTCTTGAGTACAAATACTTTACTTATGTGGTGCCTTCTGCAACTTATAAAATGACGCCCATTTTTAGGAATTTTTTTTAGGTATAGTGTCGTATTTCAAACTGTTTTTATTCAAAATAAAAAATTCATGTTTCGAATATTAAACATTTATTATAAACTAAATTGTAAAGACATTTAAAATTGGTTGTCAGTAAAATCGGTATTATAGAACAATTATTAATTTTATAAACTCACTTTTAAAAAGAAGAACAAATATCTTTTAAAAATAAATGTTTTCTCCGTATTTTCGTTCTTTGGATTCTGAAAAACTTTTCATTTTCCATATATAGCTACGCTGATTTCAAAACCTGCAATCCTATTACGCCTTTTCGATTTTATTCTGTCGCTTTATTATCTAATTTTTATTGATTTTCAAAACCTATAACCCCATATCAAAGTTGTGTAGAGTTAAATCAAATCAGACAACAGTATTAAACCAAGAATTGTTTTGACAAACGCAAAATATCCAAAAAATACTCATTTCTGTGCCCAAAATTTTGATTTTGAGAAATAGTTTACATTGATAGATCTCGACGGGCTGATTTCAAAGTTTCAAACGGAATTTAATTATCTCTTTTCGTTCCTGAGATATTTGTTGTCAAAGTTGCTCCTCAAAAAAGGGTGCTTTTTGGCTATATCTTTAAAATGGGTAGAGATACAATCTTATCGATTATACCAGTCGATTCTACGGGAAAAGTTACATAAAGAAATGTTTTCTCCGCATACACGTTCTTTGGAACGATTAAGTGAAAAATGAGAAAATCGAAAAAACCTAAATTTCAAAATTTCTCCGAGCAACTTTTTTTCTTAAAAGCTATTCATTTTCTAAACTCAATTAAATATCGATACGCTGATTTCAAATTTTCAAACCGAATTAAATTATCTAATACCGTTCTCGAGATATTCGTATTCAAAGTTGAGTTTTGGCAATACCTAAAAAAATAGGTTTTTTAGGTATACCCTTTAAGGGTTAGGTTTACGACTTCGGCGACCTCATCAATCGATTCTACGGGTAAAATTACATTAGTGTACCAATTTTTACATTTTTATTCCAAAGGATACAATTTGTAGAAAAGAAAAACGAAAATGGCAAAATTTGAAAAAATGGACCTTAGATTTTTTTCGATTTTTGGCCATTTTCAGTTTTTTCCTTCTAGAAATTCTATCTATTGAGATAAAAATCTGAAAATTGATACTCTTATGTAATTTTGCCCGTAGAATCGAATGGTGAGGTCGCCGAAGTCGTAAACCTAATCATTTGAGGTATATACCAAAAAAACCTAATTTTTTAGGTATAACTTTAAACTCAAATATCTCGAGAACGAGAAGAGATAATTGAATTCGGTTTGAAAATTTGGATTCAGAACATCGATATCTACTTAAGTCCAGAAAATAAAACATTTTGGAGACAAAAAGTTTCTAGGCGAAAATTGAAATTTAGGTTTTTTCGTTTTTCTTATTTTTCACCTAATCGTGCCAAAGAACGTATATGCGGACAGAACATTTCTTTAAGTAATTTTTCCCGTAGAATCGAATGGTAAAGTAGTTGAGATTGTATCTCTACTCATTTTTGAAATATTCTCAAAAAACACATATTTTGAAGGTACAACTTTGAGAGGTAATATCTCCGAAACAAAAAGAGATAATTCAATTTGGTTTGTAAATTTGGTATGAGCGTTGCTTTAAAAAAAATCACAAACAAATTTTTATAAAATATGAAAATTTTTGAGCTAATAATTCGATATTTTCAAATATTTTCGAGTTTACGCATGACTGGTTTTGGGAATTATTTACCCCTGTTCTTACTACATACACATATATTATATTATTAATTATTAATTTTATAAACTCATTTTTAAAAGAGGGAAATATATTCTTTGTATAATTTATTGTAAAAACGATATATAGGTAAGTATCTAATCTAATTTGTCTATTTCTCATTTATTTGAATCGGATATTTTTAATAGCATTATTCTAATTTTAACATAGTTTTGCTTTTTAATACAAATACCCCCATCGGTCAAAATATGTTGTAAAAAATGTTGTGTCTATTACGAAATTTAAGCAGTTTTTGCACTCTCACTCTCTGGTTTAAGTTTAACAAATAATTATTGCAAATCGGTGATAGGTATCTACATTTTTAAAAATTTAACAAAAAATTAAAAAAAATGATCTGAAGATTATATAACTTACAGTAACATTTCCTTAAAAACCATCATCTTAGAAAACCCTATTATTTTATTATTTACAAAAGAATAATTGCGTCTGTAAAGAATTTTCTTTGACAATTTCAAAAAAATAATTTGATTTTTGTTGTTGCGATTCATTTGTAATTAAGTTATGCGTTGTTAAGATTTGTAAGATAAGGATAATTCTGTTCCTGTTTATTAGGAAGAGCGCGAGTTCCCGAGCGTTATTCAGAGGTCAGACGCTCTGTCGATCGAGACGCCGCCGTCGCGATGCCAATGGGTTTTATAGCCGCGTCGCGACGACGCAATGAAAGGGATGAGAATACATCTCCTCTAATGACAAACACACTCTAGGACTTCGTCTAATGTTCATATTTATTTTAATGAGTTAATTATGGTTCAGCTTTTAAACTAACTGCTATTTATAAATAAAATAGAGTAGAAAAATCTCTCACTTGTTGTAAAATGGGGTTAGTATTAACTTTTCAAATAACAAAATCTGAAATTTAAGTTGTGAAATCAAAATTCTTAGTTTACACGAACTTTTAAAATTTGGCAACAAAATGATCCTACATAAGGACACAACTGAAATATTTGATCTTCAATATTATTGTAACGACTTGTTAAATTCGACAAAAGTTGCCTCATTTGGGGTCATTTTATAAATGTTTTTGTTTTTTCCCAAAAAACGCATAGATTACCTACTAGATATAAAAAAAATGTTAATTTTTCAATTTTCGTTTTTGCTTATAACTTTGTAATTTCAATATACAAATAAATATTTTAACTTGAATTTTATTCAGGCATTTTTAATGACGAATTCACTATATTAAATTTTTATTTCTCATACCGTTTCCTATAAATTGATATCACTTTTCTTTCGAATTTAATAGACTTCGTATCTCTTATAGTTCTCGAAATCCTCTTGTTTCAACAGTTTCATTAATCACCCTGTATAGTGTCACTTTTCAAAATTCACTGAGTGATAAAATAATATATTGTACAAGTACAGAAAATCGCCCATTTTCAACGAGACATGAAAGTCGCACGATACGAAGTCGAGTGTTGGAATCACACAAAGCGGGAAATACTTTTTCTACGACCACACTGCTAAACGTTACAGAACAAAAATACATGCACGACACAAAAGCTATTTGAGATAGTGTTGGCAACAAAAAAAGTGCCATTTTTCATAGTGGTCGTAGAAAACGTGAATTGTTTTTCAACTGGTTATGAAAAATGTGTCTTTTGTATATATCAGTCAATTTTGAAAAGTGACAGTTTATATGTCAAAATTAGAAGAAAAAGGTAAAAAAACACCTTAGAATTTTGAGGCTCTCCCTTTGCTCGCTCCGCAAATATCCCACTATTACACAAAATATAGCATTTTCGAATTAGTAGTTCTCAGTAATCAAGGAAATATATATCATATTTTACATACAAAGGATAATAAGGTATAGAAATATAAAAAGCATCTGAAAATATATGCGGAAATTGAGTATAAAAAAAAAATCACAAACACTAATGGTTTGATTTGAACGATTTAATATATGGAGATGACACATCCTTCTCAATGTATACTACTTAGTCCGCCTCCCCAATCTGTAAAGGTTATGTATTAAATTGGCCCATTAACTTCTTCTGTCCCCTATGCAACAACGAGATGTCATAAATTTCTGCAGTCGCTCATAAGGAGACTTAAACGACTTGTATCTGACATTTATTTGATTTAATATCACTCACACATTACACAATTTTCCTTGTTAAATTTCATTCTAATTCAATAAGTTTTAAGTTAAATTTATTATCGCAGCTAAATAGAATTGGTTTTGTGAGGTGAATAAATTATCATTATATTTTATAACCCAGATAAAGCTGGACATATTGTTGTTCAAAACAGACATTAAATGTTTTATGTTTAAACATTTAAATTAATAGAAATAATTTGCACACAACACAAGAAATAGATAACCGAACTATTATTGTTTTGCAAACCAAATAATGTGCACAATATGATAATATTTTACTACACTCTTAATTTATTACTACGTACAATAATATCCAACACCAAAATGCATAATATGCGTAATAAAATAATCGGGGATTAATTTCATTTATTTTCCTTGTTGTATTTTTTTTGTGCCTAATAAATTATTATTATTATTATAACGTACATATTTATTTTATCTTTTTGTATTTTTCAGAACAGAAACTTTAATTTTAATTATTGATTGGGCTCTGGTTTCAATGGGTTAAGAATTAGAGCATTCTGAAGAGTTTGCTCTAATTCTTGGTCTGCTGAAACCAGAGCACATTCTGCAGTATTGAAGCTCTGGATTGTGCTCTAGTTTCAGTGGGCCAAAAATTAGAGCAACTATTCAGAATGCTCTGATTCTTGGCCTACTGAACTGATCTAGAATGTGCTCTGGTTTCATTGGGTCAAGAATTAGAGCATTCAGAAGTTTTTTGCTCTAATTCTAGGTCTGCTGAAACCAGAACTCATTCTGAAGCAGATTTGGCTGCTCTGGATTGTGCTCTGGTTTCAATGGGTCAAGAATTAGAGCTTTCTAAAGTGTTTGCTGTAATATTTTTTTGTATGTTTTGATGTTGGCAATTTAAGAAATTTTGTTCTCCATGAAATTTAGAAAAGAAAAATGTTCATGATATTAGTAAAATAAATGAAGTGTGCTTTTCTCTTTTTTGGATACGGTCCGGTGTGAACGTTAAAATTCTTCGAAACAAAATGCAAGCGTGCAGTTCTAAAAGTTCGTTCAAATAATGATGAAGTAATAAAGGTTCACTATTACCAGCAAACATAGACAATGGGAAACAGAATTGGTGTTCTGGGAAGAATGTTGAAAGAACTTATGAAGACAGTATCTTAGGATATTCAACAGAAATCTTTCTACTATTTGCTGTCAGGTTTACAAGGTCGAGTTGTCAAACTGAAATTTACTCGACGAAAATAAAATGCTACAGTTTAATTCGACGAGATTATTTAACGACATATAATGTAATGACATTAACGCAGTTAGTATTTTGATCTGGTAGCTAGGAGAAAGGTAAAACTTTATCGCTTGCAAAAAGTTGTCTTCCTTTTTATTCGCTGCTAACGCAATAACCAAGTGAGCCACCACTGTCCGTAAGATTATTTTTTTCTTATTTTAAGTAAATTGTAAAAATTTTAATTGCGGTATTGAGAGAGAGGAATTTTTACGAACTTATATTTTTATGGGTCAAAATGAAATATGTGAAAGAATATCTGTGTAGATGGAATGAGATTATTTAGCGAGAAGCGATGTATTATTCGAATTGCTTTCATGAACAAACTCTCCCGTTTATATCATTGAGTTCGAGTGCACTTCTTTCACTTATTTCTCTCGTTTCACTGCACACTTTTTGTCGCTTTAACAACTTTATTTTCTACTATGTTTTCTATACCCAACGAAAATATTAAGAACTTTAAAACATGTTCAGAATTTATCTAGAATAAAAGAGTCAACACAAAAAAATTGTAAAAGTTGATGTACAATAATAGCTATCAACGTACTTAGGATTGAATAAAAAAAGGTTTTTAGTTTTTGTTCTATAATTTTTTATTTATTAAACCCAATGTTTCGGCAGCATTCTGAAAAATATTTTATTAGAATGCAGGATTATTATGAGTATCATAACAGCCGCAGATATCAATTGAATTCCGAGTTTGAAGAGCAAAGATTTTAAGACATTAAGGCCTGGTATGATTCATAACATACATGGTTTCTTAAATAGTTTACCGGTTTCAAAAAATGATGAGGTTATTAATAAGTATTATTTCATAAAATGAAGACTTGCTGAAAACAAATAACTGAACTTTTTTTTATTTAAATCGAATCTACAATGTCTACTTTGTCAAAGTAATCAAATAATTTCGTTTCTAATGTTCCCCAGTTTCAAAAATTCAAGTACTGTTAGATTAGTAGACCTAACGGGTTATTCTATTCATCCACCATGTTCATTCCAACGATTCCAAAGACGTGGAGATATGTTATTTAAAAAATATACCTCAATTTGACACTTAATAATAAGTTAAATTTAATAAACTATGTTTCATTTTGAAGTGTACGCTTTGATACATTGCTATCAATCAAATGTGAAGTCGTAAGCATGAATATGGCAAATCTTATATTTCACATTACCATATACCTACTCACGGTATAGTGTGGTTTTACAGTATCATACTAAAGTCGCCAAAATTGTGTCGTCCGTAGGTTCTGGTGTGAAATTATCCACGTGTGGATGCCAGATCCAAAATATTGTGGTTTGGCGCGTTTGAAAGTAGGTAAAGTGAACAATCTGTGATTTAAAGCATTGTAAAACTTTTGTATGCAACTATATTCGCACAAGATTATTCAATTTGCAGTTTGGAAAATAAAACATTATATTTGATATTTGAAACGAAGCGAGGTTGGGTAAGAACCTTGATACATCACTGGACAAGAGGGGAAGTGGAGTAATTAGGCCGTGTTTTGAAAGATATAATTTTTAATAGCAGTTTTTTCAATATTAAATACGGGTCTAATATTTTTCATTATTCCATTGATTAAAACTAAAAATGAAAAATCGTGCAAGAACTCATTCTCTAGCCAATAACGTTTTCATGATCAATTCTGTACGAGTTGATAAAACGCCATGGTTACAGTTATATTACTCATTTATCCCATGTTATATTTGACAAGTCAGTACAGTAATAATACAAGAAAATCCAATAAGGAACAATTAGAACCCTCAACGCAATGAATCTGTTAATTATTCTAATAACTTTTTTTTTCTTAATACTTCAGGTGATCAATTTGGGCGCACCTTTATAAAATTAGCAAGCGAATTTATTGGTACTTTCGGACATCATCGAACATCAGAATCAGACATTCTGTATATACAGGGTGGCCCAATGAAAATTATCAGCGCACTTTTTGGCCACTTAATATTAATTTAGCAAAAAACGCTCGAACACTTCAGTTTTAGTATTAAGGGGGACACCTGAATGGATTAGTACCAATGGCATAACTTCAATCCTAAAATGGGGGTGGACTGCACTTCAAAAATTTTAAATGGAAAAGGGTGTCAAACATAACACAGTTCGAAAGGCCTTTCAATTCTCTTTTCAACAGTTTTTTTATTTTTCAAATCCGATCATTAGTTCCAGAGAAATATCGTTTAAAACAAATTTTATCAGATATACAAAATTGCAATCAAATAGGCTTAAACAAATGACAAAAACTCAAGTATCAGTTTATTAGGTGTTCAAAATGACTACCTCTAACTTCTATACAATAATAAAGGTTTTGCTCAAAATTTTGGAGCTACGGTACGATACCGTAAATCTTCTAAAAATTCGGGTAGCGTGGCATAAACTTTAGACTTCAAATAACCCCACAAAAAGTTACAAATTACTAGTTTATTACAAACAACTTGTAGAAAGAATTGTTTATTTAGTTTTTGTCATTTGTTTAAGCCTACTTGATTGCAGTTTTGCACACCTGGTAATTTTTTTTAAACGATATTTCTCTGGAACTAATGATCGGATTTGAAAAATAAAAATACTGTTGAAAAGAGAATTGAAAGGCCTTTCGAACTGTGTCATGTTTGACACCCTTTTCCATTTAAAATTTTTGAGGTGCAGTCCACACCCATTTTAGGGTTGAAGTTATCCCATTGGTACTAATCCATTTAGGTGTCCCCCTTTATATTAAAATTGACGTGTTCGAGCGTTTTTTGTTAAGTGGTAAAAAATTGCGCTGATAATTTTCACTGGGCCACCCTGTATATTGAGCTACTTGCGATGCTATGTATATTGTGAGAACTAGATGAAAAAATCAATACTAATAATAAAAGAAGCGTTTACTTGCAGTTGTCTAAATTGGGAATTGAGTAAATTTCGGGAATAGTGGAGTATGTGAGTTTGCTGGGATTCACCCTTTCCCCAGTGAAAGTAGCGCAGGGGCGTCCCTTTTAGGCTCTTGTGCGTTATTAATGAAATCTGGGGTGTAGGGGCTGCTTCTCCTCGCTACAAATAAAATTAGATTATTCCGTGACCTGCCATTAGTACTGTACGTATTGGCGCACGCTTCACAGAAACTGAATTTGGAAATCGAGAAAGTAATTAATTTTTGAATGGATCTCTTTACCTAATCATAAGGCCATTCAGTTTAAATTCACAAATTATAGCATTTTATTTCTTTTTTTTATATATAAAAACACAAATTAATGTTATTTTGTTGAATACAAAAATGTTTAAATACACTATATTTCCAGGAGTTGATCCTCACGTCATCAATTTCTGTTGCAAGAATTATTAAACTTTTATCATAAATCTTTGTCGTAAACGCATAGCAAAGTCTCATACTTATATTCGCTAATTCATTATCGTACGTGTTACAGAGGTAATTTCTTTCTATGTTTCATCCTTTATTATATTTGACAGTTAACAACGACGTGAATTTAACAACCTATGTTTCATTATAATGTGAGTGCTTTTATATATTGCTGTCAATCAAATGTGAAGTCGAATCCATTAGTATGGCAAATCCTATGTTTAACGTTAAAGTAAACTCACGGTATAACAAATAGCAATTTATCCGATTAAAAAAAATAATAAAAAATCAGATTTTTGTGATTTACATTGAATTTTTTTTATTTAAATCAAATTTTTATGATTTTTTTAAAAAGGTATAGAGTAATTTCAAAAACGTGTTTCATAAAAAAGCATTTGTTATGAAAAAAACTTTATAAAGAATAAGTATTAATTTATACAAATAATAAAAAACTACAATAAAATCCATTTATAATGATACTTGTTATAACGTCGAAATTGTGACAACTTGTTTGAAAGCCCACAAATGTTAGATACAACAACAGCGTTATTTTACTTTTACTGGTTATAGCGACGACATTCTTTAAAAGCCTTAGATGTCATTATATCCCAATTTTACTGTAACATATTTCAAAGTAAATTTAATATAAAGTAAAGTCGTTTTACCGATGAAGTTAAACAGATTTAGTAATTGTCATATTGTAACGTTACCCACACGTGTTTTCCCCCAATTTTCGAAAATATAGAATGTTAAATAACAATGGGGAAGTTTAGCGTGGTTGAAATTACATGTGAAATATCTTTTAGTCGTAAGTACATGAATAATTATAACTTAAATGTAATTGAAAGTTAAAATTATGTTGCCAATTATTTATAATTAATGATTTATCTTCGATCCACACTGACGTCACAAGTGAGATATGCGCTTGCGCAGAAGGGATGGGGAGACCTAACTTTTTGAACATAGGTTGTATTTTGAGACATTACACCACACGCTTCTCTGTTGCTATAGAAACCCAGCGCACGCTGGTTAAGATACACGATACGTTCTCCGCGAGCCACTCTGACGTCATTTTTGTATAAAATTTCATTTTTTGAGAAATCTAGGCATCTTTGGGTGAAATAAAATGTATAATATAACTTTTGATGACAATCTTGATAAAATAAAAAAATACGCTAAACTTCCCCATTGAAGAACAAATTTAAATCAATACAACCCTAATGTATGGAGTATGGTATGTAAGAATATTGGTGACATTTTATATTTTATAATAAAATAGAGGAATATAAAAATAATCAATTATGAGCAGAACACGAACGAACGTACCTGAAAATAAATTGAATAATCTTCCAGAATCCGTCTTCTGTAAGTCTTGTTATTCTGGCATGAAGTTGGAAATATGTAATATATAATTCAGCAGTTAAGGTGAATTCATTTGCAAATATGAAATTCAGGTCCATTAGAGAAAAGTTGTAGTGGGATAAAGTCCAACACAACCGCCAGACACTAAGAGAAGTTAATCCCACTAAGCTTAAAACCATTTCCGAGTCGGAGCTGTGAAGTTTTAACTTTTCATGCGCAACACTCGGACAACATACATGAAAAATTGACACCCACTCTGTCATTTAAATATTTTAATTTCGGTAAAGTGAAGTGTACACAAAGTTAAACTAATTTACGAGCTGAGTTGCCTATTTCAAGGAAAACATAGTCTAGTGGTCACCTGTAATTATATTCATTACATTTACTAATTACTAGCAGTAAACTAAATTGGTATTTATTTATTTTATTTTATTTTTTTAACGATGTCTGAAATAATCAATATAATATAGTATATTGCGTCAAAAGGGAAGATATAGGCTTATTATCTCCCGAAGATTTCTGATACACGAGCGAACTTAGTGAGCGAGGGCAGCAAAAGCCGAGGGTTGTAATATACCGTTAGATTTCCACAGGGCGCAAGATATTTTTCCGTATCCTTAAGAATAAAATACTAAATAAAAAAGTTAATTTTATAATGTAAAAAACAAACCTATTTCGCTTTGGTATATATACGAAATATAATTGTGAAAAGTAATAGTTATCTTTCAAAAATTCCATAGGAAGTTAGAAGTAGAAAATTCAGCTTATAATAATTTATTACCTTTCAAATCAAGATACGATAAATATTACGACATACTCTTCAAACAGAAGAAAAGAAAATTAAGAAAATTTCAGAAAACGTTATATTGGCATATATATCAGAAACATCGAAAGAGAAAAATGCAGCTTCAAGTTGGAGTGAGAATTCTTTAACTAAAGGTGTCTGCAAAATTAAAGAAAGTGACGACACTAGAAAAATTTACACGATATTTATTTCCACCAACTATTTATTTTTACTACGCGTATTAATATGAGACTGTCGTCGCGGTCTCCTCTGCTCAGGCTTAAATAGTAGAGCAATTAAGTTCGGGTATGTTCTCGCACCCTCGAGCCAACAGAAGATTAGAAAATTAATTGCGACAAAATAAGTATACCTAATTTTTTAAATGTAACCGTCATTCCAAATTCCAAAATACTTTTTAACATATAACCTCACAATAAAAATGACTAATTTTTATATTAATGATAATTTCTACAATAAATTTATTAAAAAATTTAAAGTACATTCGTATTTATACGTATTTTCAAGAATAATTAGAATTATTTTGTAATTTAGAGTTAACTTAAACATTATTTTGTTGTAATCAAATTTTTATTTTAAATTTAATTGGTAGTATGCTCATGCTGTTCATGTCATCTCGCTTTTCATATTTACCCGTCATTGTTAACCTCAAATAAAGCATACAATTTATCACTTACATACCATGCATTCGGAAAAAAATATATACGATATGTAAAGTAGATTATATCGAAATTTATAAATATAAATCTATTTATGGATAAAAATTCGCAATATTTAAAAGTCGTTTTGTAAAAACGAAAGCTGCTTTGGTCCACACAAAGTTGATATCAGTGCAAACAGCATCACATTCATCAATTTCGCGTTAAGTTGTTTGTTGTTGTTCGTTCATCCTGGTGTAAACTTTGGCCCGGTTCCTGCTCACGTGAACACAACACAACAACGCCAACTTGCGTTAATAACAGAAACTAGATTCGCCTCACTACTAAATTACTGATATCAACTTAGCAGTTACAGCCTCACCTGACTTGCACTTCGCCAAATCAATTATGTTGCAGGATCGCTTAGACACTTCGAACAAGTCAAAAACAGAACTGACCTAAATAGTTTTAACATTTCAAATTAGAATGTATATCTTCATTGAAATTAGATGTAGGTAAAAGTAAAAAAATTAAAAAGGATCACCGATTATTTTTCGAGAAAACAATTTTTTTTATGCTACATATTTTGAAAATAAAATTTTCCTACGTATGCGTGTGCAAGAAAGACAAATCTCACTATTCCTTAAGGAAGAAAAAACAGGTCGTGTTTCGACTAATAGATGGCGTTTAATACGTTAGACATAATAACCAAAATAGAATACGTCCACATCCTTTTAAAATATTGTAACTTTAGATAACTTTGATACTTACGTTAGATTCTTTTCTTTATTATATATATTCTGTAAATAATAGAACAGAATTGCTAACCTTATTTATATGTCAAAATAAAATGTTTGTTTTTTGTTCTTATTCTATTTCTACTGTTGGTAATCAATTTCACAAATTTATGTTGTTTTGTTGTGTAGGATAAAAAATAGTGTGTGCTACATGGTAGTAAACTTGTTTTCTGGTCCTCAAGAAGAATCCAGTCTCGATTGTGTTTCGACCGTATAATATCATTCGGACCAGAAAAGAATAACTTTCCTATCTAGCAGCACAAATAACTATTTTCGAAAATTGTCATGAGATATACTGCAAAAGTCTTTGGCATCCTGCGATAAACGTAAACATTTTCTATTTGTATTTTTACAAATTTTGGGACATAGTTTTCAAAAAAATCTTGTTTAGTACTTGATTACGAAGTGCTTTTTTCATGGTGTTACTAATATGTATTATCTTTTTATAATTTATTATTTCTGTATTAAACTTTGTTATATTAATACTAGTGTTTCAATTATTTTTACTCTTCACCTAAATAAATAAACGTTACAATATCATATATCATTACCGAAATAGCAATAAGTAATTAGAGGTAAATGTATATTTTTTATCAGATCATCACTATATTTTTATAGTAAAATGAATAAACAAATTGCAAATTGATATTTTTTAATCCTTTAATAATTTTCTTCGGAAATTAAAACTGTACTTGTACGAGCATATAATTTATAGAAGTTTAATAGATGAGGGAAAAAATCTCGTTTAAAATTCTGTTGAGTTTTTGAAAAATCGGTCCTGATGAAATTATTTTTCCGAAATTAATTACTTAACAGTGCCACCCCTGTCACTAGGGGAGGGCGTCAACATTGTCTGTTAAATGGTAGAGTAATTGTATTTTAATATGCTGAAGAGATTAGGATTTTAGCTAAATGAATATTTAAATGGTCACTAATAACACCTACTAGGTATTATATTCTAACCCACAGCGTAAAATTTGTGAAGCAAATTTTTAAAAATTCTTGTGGGATTAAGTGAAATACAGGCTCCCGACAAAGCAATGAAACAATCAGTTAAATGGGGGATGCGAAACTGTATGACAGATTTATTTAAAGATGCTCACGCTGGCAACCAGTGGCGTAGGGATGAAAATTCCGGGGGGAAAATAAATTAAACACAGATTTTGAAAGATGAGTTGTCGTTTCTTTAATGGCGAAAACCTTAAATTACGTACATACTTTGTTTTTGCTAATTACTAATTAATAATTTTAGTTAATTAGTTATATACATGATACACTTACGTACAAGTGTATCGTATATCGTAGGTATATAAATATTAATTACTACCACTGGTCAACAATGTTCTGGTACATCCTGGAGGTATACCTAGAGAAATTTTCCTACATCTAGGGAAAGTGAACATTTTTTTGTGAAATTAGGAAGAAAATATATATTTATGGAAAAACCAAATATTTTTTTTCAGACTATAATTATTAGCATAAATATGTAGGTAAGTACATATAATTATTTTGTCTTTGCGTACCAGGTAGTCATATACAAATGCAAAAAAATATAAAAATTCACGTTTTTGATATTGTTTTTTAAAGGTATACTGTTACTACTGTTTTTAGGTTAGCAATTTAAATCTGTCAGTTGTTGATGGTTTTTAGTAACTTCATTATTAGGTTTTCTAGCTTTATAATGACATTTATTATGATATTGCAGATTTCTATTGTACAAGCTATTTCTTATTTGTTGATCTTAGATAATTCCTACGAATACTTGTTTATTTTTCTTCTGTTCCGGCGGCGTAGAAGTAGCTATATTTTTACTTCGGCGGCGTAGAAATTTAATTTCTGCCTCGTGCATCAGGTCACAAAAGATGTCACATTTAAGACATTTGAAGAAAAATAATTTTAAAACCTTGAGAAAACTCGGCGAAATTATTGAAATTTGAAAATCTCGATTTCATTTTCTCGTCTTAAAACTTTGTTTTTAAAATTATTCTCGTTTCGAGACGAGACGAGCGAGTTACGAGAAATATTTCGTCTTCCCCGAATCACTACTAATCGTCAAGGACTCTAACTGAAGTGGAGAGTAAACCACAAGAACAATTTTTATTGCTAGAATCTTCAAGAAATTTGAACTTCTTATAGGTGAAGCAGTAACCTTGCATCTATATTTTGCATGTGTAATAATTAAAAATATTAAAGTGCATTCTAATTTATAGTGCCCCAGTGGTAAGGACGCCCCTGGCTTGCGAATCCCCATGAACGAATTCGCTCTAATATCGGCGCATTGCATTAGGTAATCTGATTTCACCAAAACATTGTTTTGCCGACATCCGGTATTTATGTCCCCTTCTAATAAAATTTATATCACAGTTCGGACTGACATGTCACAACGCGCCGTCACTTCAATTTTTCCACAGCCTTTATTCACGCATGCGTGCGTGCACACACACAAACACATATGTTACACTAGATATAGCACAACAAAAACTCACAATGTGCCATTTCAAATTGCAATCTCTCGACGTTTTTGGCATATGTTGGAAAACATGCATTAGATACAGAGTAAAATAATACGACAATAGTTTCTATTTCTCTGCAACATATGTACACATTTTTAATGCATTTTATGTTATTCATTGAATTAAGTAAATTCCAAAGAACACATATGCTGAGAAAACGTTTCTTTATTATTTGCGAATGGATTTAATTATATCATTGCAAGTATAAGAAAACATATTCAAATTTAAAAAAAAGTGATTTATAATAGATTATAGAAAGTAGTTTTTTTTTCCTTTAATTCCAAATAAAGTATTAAAACTAAAAATTTTGTTCGCAGAAGTTTGCCGTATAGTTGAAAAAGTCGTCCTGTTAAAAAAATATTTACCAATATCTCGTTTCGCGAAATTTTATTAATAAAAGTAGGATATAATATTATTAATTTTAAAATATTTTGATTTAAAATTTAAATGGGACAAACAAAAATATAACAACAAAATTTGAATAATTCAAATATAATTTCAAGTTTACATTTTAATCAAAATATATTTGTAAATTCAAATTATTTGTTAGCAGAATTCACAATATTATTTTGAGATGTTTTATACTAATTCCGTCATTTTGTCAGTAGGTAATTAGGTATTATATGATGGGTCAGTAAAAAATTAAAAAGTCACATTTCTAATTAAAAATTAATATCTTTTTCATCTTCAAGTTATGTCTAATTGTAGTTGAACAGGACACGTTAAATTTTTAGTTTTCACTATAAAACTGTGTATAAACACCCAAAATAATAAAAAAGTATCAATTTTTAGACACAAAATTTAATGTTTGAAAATAGTCTTTATTATTGTTGACAGATGTCGATATCATTTGCTTATGGACAATATTATACAGTTTATTATATAATGTACACTTCTGTCAATTAGAATATTTATATTATGATTTTAAATCAAAATCTTTTGTTATACGCTTTATACTTCTTAAGTAGTCTATAAATGTGGAACATTTTCAAAACAATTTTTTTTATCCAAAATTAGTATTATTTATATTTTTGGCTGTATATAGATCAATTTTATAGTGAAATCTTAAAAATTGTAATTTATATTATTCATCTAATTGCTAAAATCAAAATTTGTACACAAAAATGGGTATCTATATTTATGGAATACATTTCAAGGGTTTATATTTAAAACTTAAATATTTTGTACAAGTTTCATTTCTTTTTTGAATAATAATATTATAATGATTAATATATAAATTACTTATTTATTAATCATTATGATTTATGATATTTTCATTTTATGTCTAATAATTTTGTTTTTGTTTGTAAAAGCGTGATTTGTATATTAAGCAAACATTGTTTAATAAAATATGTTTGGTATGTTCAAATTATATTATTTATTACCTTCATAAATATAAATCCATTATTGTTAATTTTTTCTCTTTTTGTTAATTTTTTAATGTTATGGAAATGTTGCTTTTATTTTCGAAACTGTATAATTATATTATACTTTAAGGCCGCTTTAGACTAATCTATATATGGGATAGTAAATAGTACAAGAAATGGTACAATATCTTGTACCAAAAATTGATAGATTTTGATGATATTCATATACCTAATAACTAGATAGTAGGTATATGATGATATTAATGCAATTTCTTGTACAATATATTGGCTGTGATTTTGCAGACTTTCCTTGAATATATTAATGTAACAAACAAAATTTACCATAAACTCATTAACATTTAAAGTTTGCAATACTTACAACTTTAACAGTAATAACACTAAGTTTTCTATAACGCACTACAATAAAAAAACGAATAAACGTTAGGCACGAATTTAAATTATACCAAAAATAGTACAAGATCTTGTACAATCTATAGTCTAGTCACAGAATAGTTACATACAGAAGCGACACTCCGTGCCGGTACCTTTCATGTTCCCCTATTCAGTTATATGACCTTGAAGCATTGTGTAGACCTTTAAATTTATTCCCTTCCCCTATCTCTCAGTAAGATGTGAGGAAACTTTCCGATTTTAAACAATGAGCCCTTTAAATTTGTTGACATTCCCCATCTCTCTCTAATTTTCGTTTCTCTGTCTTACTGTCGCTTCTGTATAAACCTATTCTGTGGTCTAGTCTAAAATGTCCTCTACTTTATGAAATAAAGAGGACGTAAAAATTTATTTCGATCGGAGCACTCAAAACTCTAGAATAGAATTTATCAGTTTTCAATGATCTCTTAAAAATAGTGATAAATGTACTAATATGCATACATACATAATCTGTGATTAAAAATTTCTATGTAGAACAGTTCTTGGTTTACGACCAGTTTACTTGCATTTTAGTTGTAAGAGTTGTCAGCATACAGCTTCTGCAAGAGATCTACTGCTTAAGCACGCACAATTATATTTTTATTTGAAAATAAATTGATAGAACTGTAAACCCCATATTACACTCTTATAGGCCAATGCTGAACAAATATGTAAGTCGTATGTCTTACAGATCTGTAAATCTGTAAAGAACTGACAAAAATGCATCTATTTTTGTTGATTAATATAAAATTATACATAAGAGTGATTTTGTTCATTACTTACAGATTTACAGATCTGTAAGTCTTACAGGTTTGTTCAGAATTGGCCTATTAATTCGAGTTGGAGCGCCATAACCAAATGAGCAACCGCTTGCATATTATTCGAAAGTAATAATAGGTCCATATATGTACAATATTTTTAGAAATATAACATTTAGGGCACCCAGAAGTAGGTAAAAGTAGTTAAAAACGATTAGTTTTTGTATAAATTCGTTGGTAAAGTCTGATGCGAGCGCGCACGCGAAAGTCCCCGATCTAGTTCGGCCGGCTTCGGCTTGTTCGTAGCTTCGGAATTTGTTTTCGTTCAGTCACCGTTGCGAAGCGAGTGGGAGTACATCTCTGCTGGGAAGTAATGCAGTTTTGCGTGTTTGTTACGACATCCTCGTGCCTTTTGATCTTCTAGTGTCAGTGTTGTGTTTGTCTTTGACTTTGCATCAATTCTACAAACTATTCGGACCTTTGCGACACACGATGTGCAGTTTTCCAGCCACAGCGTGTTTTTATCTCACGACTCTAACAGGTGAGTCAACACTGCCAACTTACAAACTTGCTTTGTTCTACCTGGCTGACAGCGCGGGAAACCAGATGAATTTGTTTAAACAAAAACAAACATTCATATTTGTTTTATGAAAATTATTATTTTATGTTATTAATTTTCCATTGTTAATTGCTGTTGCAAAAATATTTATTCATTATATATGTTTACTATTGACGTTATTTCAATATCATTTACAGCAAATTATTTTTATGAAATTAAAATAATTTCACATATAAATACATGTGAGAATTATTATAAAAACAGGTTTAAATATATTTTGTATTAATAATGTTTGTTACTCGGAATTTTAAAATAATAAATACAAAACAATTTGTATGGTTTTGTACGCAAAATAAATATGAAAAGATTTAAATACTAATAAAATAATAAAACAATATCAATACTATAAAAATATTATTTTGTTTCAAGAATGTAAGTACATGAAAGTATTTTACAAAACACTCAAATTTTAAAATGCCAATCAAATATTGGTGTATAATATGTAAATTTGAAGTCATATATTTATTTTTAATTTTTTTGCAAAGTTTACTAAACATACCAATTTAATTTTTAATACGCATATTTACAAAATTGTAAATAGAATTTATTAAATAAATTCATACAACAATATTACTGCAAATTTTACTAGATATATTAAGAATAAAAATTTTCGAACAATTTTAAGTATGAACTACTTTATTAATGCTAGAACATTACTTAATTTTAATTACAAATATGAAAATATATTCAGCAAAAGTAGATACACTTAAAAAATGTGTATTTGAATATATACTCGTAAATATTACTTTTGTTGATTTTATGTGTGACTGGATTTAATTATATTATTGCAAGTATAAGAAAACAAACATATTTAAATTAAAAAATTGTGATTTATGATAGTAGTAGTTCTTTAATTCCAAAAAAGAAGTTTTTTTATAGTAGGTAATTAACATATAGGATCAGTAATATACTACAGCAAATTTTATAAGATATTTTTAGAATAAACGTTTTCGAACAATTTTGAGTATGAACTATTTTAATCCTAGAATTTGAAAATATTGCACCATAATTTTATTTACAAATATTAAAATATATTCAACAAAAGTAGATTTAAGAAAAAATGAGTATATGATAATATTTAAAAATATTACTATTGTTGATTTTATTCGCGAATAGATTTAATTATATTATTGCAAGTATAAGAAAACAAACATATTTAAATTTTGATTTAAGATAGAATTTAGAGAGTAGTTCTTTAATTCCAAATAAAAGAAGTATTTTCGAACAACTTAAAGTATGAACTAATTTTAATGGTAGAATTTTAAAACTTTTTGCCGTAATTTTAATTACAAATATACAAATATTTTAAGGAAAAGTACATAAATTAAAAAAATGTATATTTCAATGTATAAGTGTTACTATTGTTAGACAATAGTTCTTTAATTCCATAAAAAGTATAAATTTTATAAGTAATATTAAATGATAATTTTATTATTACTTTAAATAATTGTACTTAATAGTACTGTTTTTCCAATAAGTTTCTTAAGAGTTCCAAAAAAAATGAGTCATTTTAAATGATAATTTTTATGATTATTATGTGTGCTTAATATTACCGTTTTTTTCCAAATCATTACCGTTACCGATAAGTCGCTTAAGAGTCCTCCTAAAAAACTCTGAAGATTTTCAACCTCTTGTAGCTTGTAGCTACTAATTTTTTAATTCTTGTTACTCATCGTCCAAGCTACCGAGTGGCATGTTATGCCATGCCACATGTCAGTGCGCTGGTGCAACGCTGCAACCACTTGTTCACATGCAAGAGCATTTTTCAGAGTTCGTTGCCTTCGGCTATTCTCAGCGCCGGCCACCGGCTGCCGGCTGCGGAGTACCGAGGTTAGAATTTAGAATCGGGCTCTGGATTTAGGTGCAGAAGTGGGGCAGATGAGACAATAAGACTAAATAAATGTTAATAAATGATATTTGGAGTCTAAAGATAAATTATAATTAAAATAACTAAAATTACCCTTTAAGCTTAAAATTAATTTTATAAAGTACTAAATACGTATTTCGAGAACTAGGTTCTCATCATTAGTGGTATAACTGAAAAAGATTAAACAGAGTAGTTAAGATTGTTCAACATGTTTTAAAGTAATAAAAGTGCAAATTAAACAAAAAAAAAATGGGTTAGAATATTTCATTTGTATTTTGCACAATATTTTATTCATATTTATTTGTTATATTTGCTACACTTATAAGAAATAATATTTGAAATTCATTATAAAATAAGTGGACTGCATTTTAATAAAGTTTTATGGAACTGCCTGTAAAGGTTTTTTGAGACAGGTGCTTTTTTCTATTTAGAATCGGGTTCTGGATTTAGGTGCATATGTAGGACAGATGGGACAATGTAGAGATGAAATTGATGTGCAAATTAAACAAAAAAATGGACTAGAAAGTTTTATTTGTATTTTGAACAATGTTTTATTTATATTTATTTGTTACAAAATATTTTGTACTTGACCAATTCGTGTCAATAATGTCAGAGGAACTAAAATGTAAATATAAAATATTTATTTGGTTTATTAGGTATAGGTGTAAGAAACAATATTTGAAAGTCATTATAAAATAAGTCGACTGTCTTTTAATAAAGTTTTATGGAACTTGCTGTACAGGTATTTTGAAGCAGGTGCTTTTTTCTGTGATTGTGCCTAATACTACGAGCCGTATCCAAAACTTTTTTCTTATAAAATCTGTCATAGCAAAATGCGCCGCAAGCGAAATTTTTGCAAAGTTCAAGGTCAAAGAGCTTTATATTAAAATTTTAATATTGTTGCATGTTTTATTTTTTACACGCATTGTTTTTTCGGTTATATAGAAAAATTAAACTTTTTTTAAAGTGGCGCACATATTGTATAAATACTAGAGATCGGACCGAAGCTGAATAATTATTCGGTATTCGGCCTATTCTGATACCGAATATTCGGTTACAAGAAATAAGTGAAGTACAGTGCTGTTTTGTTATGTTAAAATATATAAATATAAATATGTTTAATTATTATTATTAATGTATCTAAATAAGAGTAAATAGGACTACCATCACGTTTTGTACAAAAATATATTATTCGGTAATACCGAATATTTGGTTATTCGGCTGAACTGCTATTCGTCAAATGACTAATAAATACTAAATAATTGCAAATATGGTACAATATATTTTTTAGGTGGAGGTTTAATTTTTTTTTTTTATACCTATTGAACCACATGCTATAAATAACAAAATTTTATGTCGAATGGAAATTAAAATTTATTTTAAGAGTCCACACAAATTTTAATATATTCAGTTTTTCATTATCACTTAAAGATTTGTTTTTAAAAGACGAAATTTGTGCTAGGTAGATATCTTTTCATTTTCAATTTTTAAACAATTAAATAACAATATAATAATAATAGTGAGGTTTAGAATTTTGTTATGTACTTTTAATGTAAATTTTTTTAAATAATAGTGAACCTAAATTCCAACCTTGAGGCACACCAGAGGTTGACATGAAACGTTGTGACAAGTAACTGTTATAAGAAACGAATCAAATTCTGTCCGTGAGGTATGACATGACTATAATATTAATATTAATAATAATTCGCAGAAGGTATGGAAACATAAAAATAGACATTATATACCTACTGTTCTGAAGAGCAAAGTATATAAATTTACTAAGTTTAAATTTAATGTAGTTATTCTCGTCGAGATCTGCTTGACTTTTAAAGTTTAATTTAGCTTGGAATTTGTATTAAATATCATGAATTATTTATTAAATACCACATTTTTATAAGAATAATTTTTAAATAAAATTATAAAAACAAATGAATTAAACATTATCATAACAATTTTTTTACTTGCGATAGAGCTATGGTTCTTATAGCCTATCGTAAATCTCAACCCATGGGACTTTAAGCTTTATTTAAATTACCGAAATATTTAATCTTTACCGGCTTGTTTGTAATATTACTGCAATTGCTAAATTATGTTATGGCTTCGTATGCACCTGTTTTAAAAACATTTTCTGTTTACTTTACAGTAGTCATTTGTTAGGTCAGGTGTCTATTATGTGAAAACCACAAGTATTTCGTAAAAGTGCAATAAAAATGAGTCATTTATATTATCTTGTAAACAGATTCGTTTATTTCTTGGTTAAAATTTCTTATAATATTTTTTAATATATATTCTATTTAACCTAACGTAGTACGTTTTAACTTTGACATTTGATTGCGGTTTTGTTTGCATTAACACCGTTATTGTTCTGCGTCATTGTTGTTTTATCATAGCTGCCATTTTATCTAGGATAAGTATAGAAGTAAATAACGTGTCGAAATTGTAAAAATTTCTTATCAAAATTTGTCTTCAATTCGCCAAACTTTTCGTGAGCTACGTAAAATTTTTGGTCGGCATAACCATCCTACTGAGTGCAAAATTAAACGAAAAATATTAGTTTAAATTTAACAAAGTCTCGTGAATACTTAACAATAGTAATGGTTTCTGTAACGTATATTTTTTATTTTTTATATTTCCATTGCTGTGTTGTTTTGAACATTGAACGAAAATGTTACATTTGATATTTAATAAATCTCGTACTGTAGAGTGCTGTTGCAACAGTTATGATCTTATCTGATGTACAATTTAATTTTGAAAAACTATGTACTCTTGTAGTTTTGCTCTAAATCTATCAGGAGAGAGAGTATCCGTAATTTGTTGAAATCCCATGTTAAAGTCCTATGTTCTGCGTTTCGTTGCACATACTGTATATTATAACTATGTAAAATATTTTTTGAGGGATCTAATGCAATATATTTGCAATTAGCGACAATTTTATTGTTTGATTTATTACGGTAATAATAAATGACAAAACGTAGTAATATTTACCCAAAGTATATACCACAGTGAGCTAAATAATTCCCGATGTTGCTCGATATTGTTTATTTAACTAATTTATTATTAATTATACAGTGTAATTACTGAACGCATATGTGTTATCAATTAATTATTTACTAAATTAATATGGTACATGCGTAGCGGTCATATTGAATTCTACGCACTCTAATGGTAAAGTGTAACGTGAAATATGATCCATCTGCATCCAATTACAATGAGTGGATGTAGAATTTCAAATTTGCAGTGACAGTTCGTTCTGGATACATTCACAATATTTTTGCACATGTAAATAACTTTTATTAAAAGTTGTTATTGTTCGAAATTTGTAATACGTGAAACATTTTATCCATTACTGTAATTTATAAGCCATTTCATATAAATTTCTGTAATACAATTGTTAAACTAAAAACGAAAAATGTAATTTTTCTTCGAATTATTAAAGGAATTATGTTTTTATTGTTTGTATGATTAGAAAATCTAAAAGAAATATACAAAATGTGAACCGTACTGGAGATCTAAACGATTATTCTCCGTCCAGATCAGTGGCGGATTTGAGGAGGAGGCGAATGGGCAATCGCCCCCCCCCCCCCCCCCTTAGACGGACATGGTTTTTGAATTTCGAAAATAGTAATAAATAAGTTTGGAGGTGCAAAGGCGTCTCATATATACAGATATTATAAAGAATTGTTTGAGTTGGAAAATAATAAAAACTATTTGCCGAAATATTGCTGTGGAAACACAAATTCCTAACTTATAATGAGTCTGATAATCCCGTCAGTGCAAATGAAGTTCTGAAACAATTTGGCGCTGATATTTATTTAAAGGAAGAAAAATATTAATAACATTAACAACATTACCTGCAAGTAAGCATACTACTGAACGTAACTTTTCTGTATTAAGGATATTAAAACTCCTTCAAGGAGTTGGATCCGAAGAGAATTTTGACTCGATTCGCATCAATGAAAAAAAAGATTATAAATTCAGTTATTCTTTTGTATGTAGAATTTTGATTTTTAATAATTTTGTCTAATTTAACCACTCAATTCAATTTTGAGGTTAACATTATATATTTTGTACTTTATGATTACCTAAAAAATCGTTTCCTCTTGTGAATGTATCTGAATTCGCTCTTTTTGTTAAAATGATGATGAAACTATGTTAGTTTCACATTTATTAAATTTTGTGGTTGAATTATTTTAATTTTTTAATTTATCTTAAACATTAAACTCCATAATTTTTTAATTCAATTATTAATTAAAATACCAGGAATCTAAATATGTCCTAAAGTTCAAAGAAGTTGAAATAACTTATTTTACGAAAATAAATACAGACTATTTTTATTCTGTCTGTAATATTGTTTTTTTCTTTCCATATAAGTCAGTTTTTAGTTGCTCTTTTCCAAGAAATATGAATAAAATTTTTAAGGCCCGGTGTAAAAAAATAATAATAATTATAAATATTTTATTATCTCTGCCCTATGACATTTACGAGTATACTATTTACCGTTCTTTTCTTATAAGGTGTACGTCCTTACACAAGGTAAAATATTTCTTTAATGATTCATTCACAATTAATGATATTCAATCTGTAGAAAGATTGAGGACAAACTTTTACTGCATTTATTAATAAATTTAATATTAGTTTATTTGGAACAAATTTATTAAAAGAAATAACAATTATTTTTTATTGGAGAAAGTTTTGCAATCTTGCAAGTTATTCTGGCGTCAAATGTAACTATTTTTTGCTGAATAACAACATCCGTTTATTTTTTAAATGCTCTAAACATTCTACGAAGTTGCTTATCTGGTAACTGTTTAAAGTAAATAAATATTACCATTAGTCTTAAATTCAAATTAACTATGTTTTTCTACGACCACTAATGTAAATAACCATTATTGCACAACTTATAGATTATCTAAGTGTCACATTACTTACAGCCGGGTGTAAAGTATGTCGATCGTACAGATAAGGAATTTTTGATATATTATAATTCTGTTAGTAGGATAAATAAGACAAAATAGTTATAATTAATTTAAAACATTACGATTAATGAAGAAATAGACAAGAAATGTTCTACATAGTGTTGTTTTATTAGGTTGTTAATAGTTTTAATTTACATTTTGAGGTTGACAGTTTGATATAACACTTTTTACCTTCTGTGGTTGGCGCTACTTACTAGTGATATGTCAATTTTTTCAGCAAATAATGATCCTAGAAAGATTATAGTACATTATTTGAATTGTAATGCAATTATTCTTCGCGACTCTGGTATAACTTTTCTCTGTTTCGGAATTAGAATATCATATTCCAGCACGCTTATTGAAGTTAGAAGGAGCTTCATTCTTAAACGATTTTTGGTTATATTTTGTTATTTGAGACTGGCATGACTGCATTAAATACACAAAATATCTAGGCAACTGTCAAAGTAATTCTAATTTACGTAGGCAACAGACGAAACAGAAATCAATGTCATCAATGTCACCAACCTAACTATTCTATCAAAAAAATCCCTTAATGGAAATTGTCAAATATTATTATAAAAAATAATGTAAATAAAAGCCGAAACAGAGAAAATAGTATAAAACATTCGTTATAGAAGGCAATTCAAGCACTCGTTCGTTCGGGCACTCGCTGCTTCGCGCTCGTTCCCGAAATTCAAACTCGTGCTTGAAAAGGCTGCCTTCTACAACTTATGTTTTAATATACTATTCCACGTGTACATATTATGCATTTCTTAATATGTAATATACTATTATTCATGTTATTGATAAGGACAATTACTTATTAAAATATTTAACTTACTGTAATTATTTTCCTAGGAAAGTATCTGATATTAATATCCTGTAAGGAAAGTAATAAACAAATATTATGACCTCTATATGACTCGTAATTATATGTGGATTGAACACTTAGGTACATTACAAGTACCTAAATGAAATTTGTTTGTATTATTTTTCTAGGAACATAATTGATATAAATATGTCATTAAAGAAAATAAAAATATGTTACAAATTTATTTAATTATGATTTAGAGTTTTCAGAGATGTATTTCGCTGTTATTTAATGTGTGATGTGATGTTAAAATAGTCCTAATTGAATCTCCGTTTACAAAGGTGAAACTCTGTGATTCAATTTGAGTCTCCTGTTTCTATTCTTGACTCCTGGAGGTATTTCGGTGTTCGCAGTGCATGCAGTGTTAAAGCGGTATTACATATGTACAGAAGTCAGCAAGTGCAATTTGCGAAATCACCCGGAACTGGATAATTAGTAGGGCGGTTCAGTGACTAATTAAACCATGAGTGATGTAGAAACATTACATTTCACCAAGCCGTTTTAAATTACTGCCGTCCGCACTCTCAAATTATTTCACCTATGTTCTTTCTAGCTTACATCACTCATTACGTTGCTTATAATTCGTAATTCTAGGATTTCTGTATTCTATATTCCCTCTTCGTCTTGTTCTGGTTCTAATTATAATACATTTCAAAAAAGAAAATGTTCCTTTTAAATTAACATAAAATATTAAAATAATACAAAGATGGTAGTGGTGCCTGACGGTCACCAAATAAGGTTGTCAGTCATTCTCCCTTTAGGAGAAAAGTATTTCTTTGCTTTGGTGTGTCCTATTGTCTTTTTTAATAATAATGTCCTTACTTATACAACTAATACATTTTTTTAAATTTAGTTTCTATTTCTGCTTCAGTTATTTGCTATCTTTGTATTATACTTTTCAATGTACGTAAAGAGAAAGACAATATCTACTATTACTTCGAGAACCGAATAAAATTTAGGAACACAACTATGACAGCATTTACCTATATTAGTTACTAGTCAACTCGTGTACATAGAATAGGTTTATACAGAAGCGACAGTACGACAGAGAAACGAGAATTAGAGAGAGATGGGGAATGTGCACAAATTGAAAGGGCTCATTGATTAAAATCGGAAAATTTCCTCACTTCTTAGAAAGAGATAGGGGAAGGGTACAAATTTAAAGGTCTACACAATGCTTCAAGGTCATAGAACTGAATAGGGGAACATGAAAGGTACCGACACGGAGTGTATATGTTGTTTTGGATTTTATGAATTCATGAAATCAAATAAACCTCTTCTAGAAACTTCTAGAAACGAATGAAAATACAAGTTTAAGAAGTAATTGTAAAAATTTAAATCCATGTATCTGTAAGATTCCTTTATTAGATGTGATTGAAATAACGTTGTCTGCTTAGGTTTTGTAAAAGTTTATGCACTGTGCCCAAGTCTGAAGGAGAACCTGTTTGAATTTAACGTTACTCATTTTTAGAACGCACAAGAAAAACTGTTTTACAAAAAAATTCTCTACTGATATCCAAATGAATCTAGTGTGTTCAAACTCTTACGGAAGGCATATAACATGTTCACCTGCCTTCCCTCCAAGTACCGCGTCAATGTATTGCCAGATCAAATTTCCATTTCCAGTCTAATTAATTAATTTACACATTTAATGCATTAATATAATGCAAGTGATACGTATACAAAATAAGTACATTGAACTCTGTTATATCTAGAGGTATTGTACCCTTTTTAGATGATTAACAAACTATAGTAATACTTATTTCTCAGAATGACTGTTTTCTTAATTTCTTTGCATACTTTTGCATTTTATATTAAATCAACTTTATTTACTGAGATGTGAGACAAAATTTAATGTTCCCAAAAATATTATCATTGTTCAATACGTTAATAGAGCGACAATACTTTTTTGTCCCATTTCATAATCTACCACAACAAGTGTAAATATGATCAGTCACCTGTAATTCAACACGTCTTATCTCTAGTTACATTGAAATAGCTGCACTTATCGCAAAACGTAATCAATATTGATAACAATGTTTGTAAATAGATAACGTCTACAGATAATTCTCAGAGTACTATATATAAATCATTGCATACTTCCTTACGTGGTATTATTATATTCCGTTTTTTAATCTCTTCAAATAATAATAATAATAATAATAATAATAAGTTGAACCGCATTATTTTTTTATCTGAGTCATTAGTTAAGATGGCTTGAACCTGAAAGATTTACAAATAAGTATCAACGTTCGATTTATATTTATATAAATTTGCTTTATCGTTTTTTGAAATGTTGCAATCAAAATAGTTAAGGTAATCAACGAAAAATATGATTGAATTTGTTGTAATTAAAGAAATGCTTCGATTAATTATAGAAGATTCTTCCTTCAAAAATAATAAGAAATTAAAAATATTATTGACTTTGTAATAATCAACTGCAATTATAGGTACAACAAAATTTTTAGTGTGCATTATTTACGGAAGTTATTTTTAGCGAGCATTGGACAGGAAGTGATCTCTGTGTGAATCACTACAACTTAGTATTAACACCCTGTATATACTTCAATTTGTAAGTTGAAAAAATATTAGGGATAGAGAAATACTAACAAATATTGAAAATTCAGTATATATTTGTTTAATACGGTCCACTTATTTTCCTTTAAATGTTGCTTTCAAGTTGGAATAATTTATAATACTGGACCATTAAGTTTTAATGGTATTTTAGTGGTTACTAGCTTACAGCCTCTGCTCTAGAGGTACTGATAAAATCGTAGGCAAATGAAAATGCGCATTTCTAGATAGTGTGAATTTTCCGGAAGTTATTTTTAGCGAGCATTGGACAGGAAGTGATCTCTGTGAAGTCCGCCTGTGCGCTTGACCTAATTAAAATGGCGACGTAGCCATATTGATCCCTATAATTAACTGACTAGGCGTTGCTAATCATGTCTGTAATTAGTTGATAAAGATCTGGGAATCAGTAGCAACTTTTCACCGGTTCCTTCCTTTGAGCAATGCCTCAAATGCAATTTTCTGTTCTGTCGGCTCCGACTGGCAACGCTGATATTAATAATATCAGCTATCTGATCAAACACAAGTTTGTAATTGTATTTGTGCCACGTCAGAACTTGTTGTTTCCAACTTAGCTGGAATTAATAATTATGTTTTGCGGGGACAGCCAGGTGATGCTGGTTTCCTATCCTGGATCTGCCTATTAGTTAATTACTTTCTTACTGATAGCGAGCCACACTTGCGCGCTCCAGATTTAATTATAATCATCTTACAAGCCTCTTAAATCATCTCCGCATCTTCTGTATTAACGACAAACTGAAGAAAATTCAGAACATGTCATAATACACGCGATCTTAGTCAATTTCAATTATATTAATACTCGTATTTACTGGAAACGTTTTCAAATTTTTTCATTACTTTTAAGGTAAGAAAGCGTATTTTATAGACAAATTAATGAATTTGTATTTGTTTCATATTCTTGTCTCAGCATAAAATTAGCAACTATTTCCATCTACTCATAAGAAAACTATTAGAATAGACATAAATATTTATTACAAATATTTCGTTAGCACTGTTATGTTTATTTGTACAATAAGGTAAAAAATAAGAAGCCCTATGAATTTACAACTATAAACACTAATTAATATTAATAAAGACTTAAGTACCGTTCAGATAGAGATTAGTGCAGTTGCAGTGCCGTTGTATTGTAGTGCAGAATGCTTAGCCAATGCAACGGAGCGCGAGCGTTCGGATTCAAACTTAGTGCAGAATGCGTTGGTAGTGCCGTTGTATTGCAGTGTAGAAGCTTGCAAGGTTCTAGCTTTCGCACTACCGTTGCAATACACCACTGCAACTGGCCAATTAGAATGCATGTGGATAATTGCTGGTTGCGCATAATCATAACGCGCAGCTGTCACTTCTTGAACTTTTTTCTTGAGGTTAGTTAGATTTTATTTAGTTTAATGTTTTTTTGTAAAAAAAAACAATGTCCATTGATGATGTTTTAGCCTCATTGATAGGCAATTATCCGGCAATTTGGGACAAACATTCTACAGCATTTAAAAATAAATTAAAAAAAGAAAATTCATTTAAAGAATTAGCAGAAAAGTTAAATATAACAGGTAAGTTTTACATAAATAATTTGCTAGTAATTTAGCAATTGTATAATTTTATCATTTAATGAAAACTGACTATGTGTTGAGATACCCGCGCAAAGTATTGTAAATACTACAGAAGTTTACTGTATCAACTACAACCGCACTAATCTCTATGTGAACGATACAAATCTTATGCAAGCGCACTGCCCCTACGCTACAATACAACGATACAATACAACTGCACTAAGCCCTATCTAAACGCACCTTTATACATTAAGAATATTTATTTCAACACTTAATACTACGCATTATATATTTACACGATATTTATATCACTAACTATTTATGTTCACACTCGTCTTTTCTGTTGGGGTTTATTTACCTAAGCAATTAAACTCTCGAATATTCTGGCGTTTTGTCTTCTAAAAAAGTTTTGAACCTTTTGCCAAATATCATAAATTTCTTCAAATACCGTTAAAATGTGATTCATTTCTAATAGGTTTTTAAATCGTAAACCATTAAATAAACTTATTTTATAGAAGAATGTGAAGGTCTAACTAAGTTCTCCAAATTTACACATCTTAAATGCGGGATATTTTTCATAAGATTGTAATAAATATAAATATTTTTTTAATTTACATTATATTTATTCGCAAAACAACAAACATGCTTTAAATAAAAAGACTGAAATAAGTATGTCATTCAATTTTTAATATAATATTTTTTGTAAGCCTAACGTTACCAAGAATTTAAGAAGGCTGTATAGTGCCTTTCTTTCTAAAATTCGTTAATATGAGCGATATTGTTAAATTATGTAAATGGTACATTTGCGAAATTTCAATTTATGTGATGTCGTCATACGATAGAATTATTAGTTTCTATATGCAATTTAGTTCACATATTTAAATTTAATATAAATTAATTTAATGTAAAATGAACATGTTTCAAGAGACTAATTTGCATGCCGTATTTACAAAATTATTTTTTTTACGTTAAAAGTAATTGACAATTTTCAAAAGTTACTATATTTCTGGCCAATATTACAATTACAAGTTTGGTAGATCTCTATCGACTTATCGAATATCCCTGAGCAATTATTGACGTGTCACTGGAATGCCTTTGACAGACTGATTTATTACTCTCTCTCATTCTGAAATGGACTTTAAGTTTCAAGGTATATTTCTAGTTTTAGTTTCATTTGAATAATAGTTGCGAATCTACCCTGAAACCGCACCTTTAGGTAAATGAAATCTGAGTCTGGAAATCCAGGTTTCAGAGTGGTTTATTGTCCAAGGTAAATTCCAGTTTGAGCAAGTGTGAGTTGAAGTGGAAACAGGAATGAACTTAACTCTTCCATTATGAGCATTGGAAGCGGCATCAATTTTCGTATAGGATTCCACCCAGCGTCCGTTTAGCGAGGAAATGAAATCAATCAACAACTAAACAAACTTTCCTATCCTTTTCAAACAAAGTATTCGTATCGCGTGGAATCCATCGAATTCGTACGTAGCCGTTTAATTTTCAGAGCTAGTGAGCATTAAATTTTATTTGGTCACGGTCGTCCCTTGATCTCTGTGGGTCCCGAAGCCTCCGTGGGTCCTGGGCTTTCCGTGCGTGGTGATCGGTCAGCCCGGGCTTTGAATTTAGATTGGTTAGTTCCTAACGAAATTGCTTTGTGATATCCGCTGATGTGATGATGCATAGCCAGAGATACACCCTGAAATATGGACCAGTGTTGGACCTAATCAAATATTTTTGATACAGTCTTTACTTGGATGTTGGGGTTTATTGCACCCTTAGATGGTGACAGGCATGGAATTATGTTGTCAGTCAAATATATCCGAAATATTAAATAAATATCGTCTGCCAGTATGATTGAGTGTAGAGATTCTTTCAAACAAAATCTAACCTAACCTAATATAATCTAATATAACATAACCTAAAAAGGAATACATATTATTATTGTTTCTACTGCAGAGGATACCTCCTTTTCTTTACTTGTTAAAATATCTTACTAATAACTAAAACACAAACTTACATCCTGTCAACATTTTGATCAAAAACATATTTGTATTTATCTTGAAAGACATCAGTATTCGTATATCGTTTATTGTAAAATTGACACTGACTGTAATAGAATACTGCAACTTACAACTCCTTACAGTATGTAATGATGATAATAATACATAAACAACTACGTGTTATTTGTGGAAAACATGGAAAAATGATATTGAAAACTAATTTAACTTTGGAAGTAATTATATTACTATTTTTATTTCATTACGATAGATATAAATATAAACATATAATATATAAAAAATATATCAGAAAGTGTCTACGAGAGTAAGGATTATTATGATGTCCTTTTTTCTATCAGTTATATTACTATATGCAACTAATTTAATGCATACACATTTAATTGATTCCATACGAAAGTATCATTGTTTAATTTATATGCATGTAAAATATTTCAAAATGAATTATTTATAGAAAAATAATTTCCTCCCTGACAGTGGCAGTTTTCAATTTATGTTGTGTTAATTGTAATATGTCGAACAATATTACAGAAATAACAAAATATATTTTCAATTATTTTGAATAAAAATATTCATATTTTGTATTGGAAGTACATAAATTTAATTATGCACAAATATAATACGTACTGACAAGTTAATTAATTGTTGTTATAGACAAATGTAGAACATATTAATTTCAAACCTAGAAATTATGAATTAATAAATTAGACAATAAAAAATATATGGTCGTCTGAAAAGTAGTGAACATAGTTGGATCTAAAATGTAATAATAGTACTTTTATAAAATCTTTTTCATTTGTATTTCAGAAAGTGTCAATTGTATTTCAGATTATTTAGTTTCATTTATAAAAATCTGTGAATGTAATTCATATTTCTTTAGTACATTATAATTTGGTATTTTTCATTATATTTTATGCTTTCTGAAATATAATTAACAATACTGATTTAAATTTGTAGCTTTCTGAAATACAATTGACTATTTTGCTATATTTGATATATTTTCTTACAACTGACTATTCCAAATTAAACTTGGTAAAACAATTGGTAAAAGGAAAGGTTTAATCAATTATTTAAATGATACAAAAACATAAGTATATTGTCAGTATTCTATGTAAACGCGCCTTTAGAGGCGATCCACGTACGCCACTGACCACGCATGTTCCGGATATCAGATATCCGTCCCTTTGTATCTTCGGGGCTTTTTGTTTTATTTACTTTTAACCGATCGGATACAATGCGATAGTGGTGAATTTAGATGTTAACAATATTGATTTTGTTTCTCGTTGATTCGGATCGGATAGTGTCAAGCCGATTGCCATTTGTTTTTAAATATACGCCGCCTAATACTCGGAAAATGGAATTTTGGATGGAGTAATTATTTTTTAACGGTGGTTTAGTAAAAATTGAATGTGCGTTCGGAGTTCCGAATAAACGAAGTAGGGCACTTACCGTTTGTTATTTTTGGATATTGGCAATTTGTTCGGGATATTGCCATAAACATCCATTTCAGAAAATTAATACCGCCGATACTTTTGTTAAAATAGGATTAACACTTTTCTACTAGTCTCAGTACCGTTAGCTAAAATACTTGACCATTGCAATAAATATAATAACTTGTAGTAATATAAACCAATTTGAAGATCCAGGATAACCTCTAAAATTTTAAATTTAAAATTATTTGCATTGAGAGGAGTCTGATATCTAGGATTCAAATCATAGCTTCGCCAATTTGAATCTTAATAATAATATTAGTAGATCCGAGTGGTTCGAGTTTCAGAATTTCTAGAGGCTGTAGACTGAAACAACTAAAATGCAAGTAAAACTTAACACGAAATAAGTACCTTATGTGTCAAAAGAATGTAATGCAGTTCACTATTCGTAAGTTGCGTTCTGTCAAATATTTATTTTTACTTCGATGCCATACGGCTCCAGAAGTGAAATAATGATTTTACAACCTTTATTGCTTTACACAACGAAATTTTTTACGAAATCCTCCCACACGGGGTGTCAGGTACATTTTAATCCCAGAAGTTATATTTATACAAAAGCGTAGGTGCATGTTTTTTAAATCGCAATATAAATTTTATTTTTAATAATATAACATTTATTTTATATAAACTCATCATCAAAATTGAACTTATGATATATTTTTTCGAATGTTGGAGCTCATCGAAATTATAGATAAAGAAAAAAATATATTATAGATTTAATTATTAAGGAAAGCGGTCATATACCACTACGTCTGCCGCCATATATGTGTGAATTAAATCCCATTGAGTCAGCATGGAATGGATGAAAATGTACATCCGGGAAAACAATCCTTCTGGAAATTTAATTTAGTAAATTTAAAAGCTGTTACCCTAGATCTTTGTAATACATACGACATTATTAGAAGATTACTGTTGGAAAATTGATGGGCAAATAAAGGTGATAGATTCTTTCGTAATAAATGTTGACGACGATTCTACTACCGATTTGGACTCTTATTAGAACTGAGAATGAGGACGATGTTTTTATTAATATAAATTTATTATTAATAAATATTTTATATAATAAATACTGTAAGAATTGGTGTTAAGCGTCTGGAGGGATGATGGAGTGAAGAACGTTGGCCTTAGACTAATAAAATTCATCAGTTGACTGCAATCCTGCTTATTTCTTCACTCCATAATAAATACTAATTGTTTTTTTAATTTAATATATTATAAAAATAAATATTTTTTTGTAATGTTCGTAACTTTATTACTTTCCCTTAACTCCAATGATAATGAGAATTGCCCGTCAATTTATCTTGAACGTACAATACAAGGCCCTGTTCCATCTAGGAATGATGTGGCATAAATGGGTATAATGGTTAGATGAGAAAATAACTAGAATTCATAGAATTACTGTCGCTATTTCTTATTTACCTATTTATTTTTGTTTAAATTTATAGAAGCAAAGTGAGGCCCACCGAAATTGCAGGCGTGTGCTCCCCGTAGTTACGCCACTGAGTCCGCTATTAAATTTTGCAATTTAAAAACAATCGTTCTTTCGTATCGTACGTTGAAGATATAAATATTAATAACACGTAATCCTTAGAAATTTAATAAGAGTTTTATTTGTTCGCTCGCTCATACGAGATCCACATATCCGGTATGATCTATATATCAAATATTTACCAAGAGACTTGTGGTCCATAAATTCATATTCCCCGGTAGCAAATTCTTCACTATCATCCCCTAATAAGTACAATAAATCACCCCTTTCTGCGCTTACCTTGCTACCTTGCTGCGACAACGAGCGCGATTCAACCCCTGCCGTTTCACCCCCTGAGAATCAGTTTTCATTAGCGCACTATTCATCATCATTTCATATTGTATATTAACAGTCTAGTCTAAAGCTTTATTATAATTTATAAAATTTACATCAGCTCTGATCTTTTATATAGCGGTGTTTATTTATTTTACGATATTATGTCCATATATTATAAATTACATTTTTTTGTAAACCAAATTAAATCATCTAGCTACTATTTTCATAAATTAAGTAGTAATTATTATTTTCTAAGCGAAAACAATTAATTATTTTTGTAAATTTTACTGAAATGTACTATCAAAATTAAGTAATCTGTATTAAATAATATGTAAAAATACATGTAGTACTGTTCTCTAAATATGGTGACATAGTTGTTAGCCGAATAGTATTTATTTACCAAAAACTGTTTTTTCATGTTAAATGCTTATGACAACACTTTTTTGGAATAGCCTGTATATAAGAACCTAATTTCATATAATTCGTTCTATCCAGAGATATGCGTAGCTCAAAAGGTGGAATAAACAAAATAAAAGTAAAAATGAATTTTTTAGAATCAAATATAAAATAAAATAATAAGAAAAAAGATCGATGGATTTTTGTTTTGGAATTTTTAATTAGGAATCTTCCATTTTATGATTCTGAATAAAAAATAAAAATACCCGTATATTTTTAAATCACGTAATTGTTAATAATTTCGGAGAAAAACAAAAATGAAGTTTTGGAGAGGGGATACGTCACGTCACGTAAGAGAATTTGAATTCATATGATCATCTATCATAGAATAATGTAAATTTGGTAGATTACCCAGGTTCCATTTTTTAAAACTATGTATGTAAACACTAAACAGCCTTCAAAAATTGTAGGACATTGACAGATGAATACAGACATTTTAATATGATCCAAATTTACAGCAAAACAATCTGTTGATATCTTATACATTGTTTTCATAAATAGTTATAACTAATTTATCATTAACAACAATAGGGGGAAATATCAGTTTTCTGCATATTTTCGGAGACGTAAATTTGACATTTTGTGACAGCTGACAGCTTTAATTTCTAGTTTTAGAAATTATAGAGTTTGTGTACTCTCGCATCTAAATAATAAAACTACAATTAAAATTAAAACTAAAATATGTGCACACATAGGCATATGATATACTTTTTTTGCGACTACAACATAAAATTAAAATTAAAACAGTAGCTGGGAATGATACGAACTTTCATGATATTTTTATATAAAATTTCATTTTTGAAAAATCTAGCAATCTTTGTGTAAAATAAAATGTAGTGTATCACTTTTGAGGAAAATCTTAATGAAATAAAGAATATAAAAGCTAAACTTCCCCATTATTCTAACACTTTTTGAAATGTTTGTTGCTTTAATTCTCTGGGTACGAATCGAGAAGGGTCGATCTCCCTGCGGTGTTATTAAGAAAGCTGCAGGTTCGGCATCGACATAAATTTTTGGCATCGTCAGCTCGGCGGCTTACAGCCTACGTTCCTGCTGTTTCCTGCACATTCCTGCCTGCACCAGGATTAGCCAAGTCAATATTGTATTAATTAACGGACCCAGTGCTATTCTGTAATTGTTCCGCTTATGTTAGGCCGATGTTCAGGACGCTGCATTCTCCGGATTAATTACCGAGCAAATGGGAAGAAGAAAGAGTTGCTACTCAGCGAAAGCTTCCTTATTTACAATAAATTCCTCCAGGCATTGATAATCATGATGAAATTTTATCTGAGGAATATTGCCATTGATGTCATGAACAAATATTATAATGATATGTAATTACTTGTTTCTTTTTATGTATAAATATTAAAGCTTAGTTAGTAATAGATTAAAGAATCTAGTAGCCATACAAAATAACAAAAATATGGTGTAAAATTAACAGTGATTCAAATAAAATGGGAGGACAACTAATTTAAACCATTAAGGTAGTCAATAGATAAAAAATAGATCGTACTTTGGAGGAAATAAATGGTCAGGAAATAAATAGAGGAAATTTTGAGCCAAATAATCACAGCAATTTTATGAGAACTTAAATATTATTTCGAGTAAAATGCGTAGAGCGTTTCAGAAAATTTAGATTAATATTATAATAAGAATTTGGGGCAATAAATAGAACACGGATTAGATAAACTGGAGAAAATTTTGAACCAAATATATAGCGCTTAATAATAAAATAACACGTACAATTTTTTGTTTGGCAAAGTAACTGCTAGCGTTTAAAGAATAAATGGGGTATATCGATGATATGGAATTTATGCAAAGTAGTAACTTTTTCTGTAGTTTACATGTATAATTTGGAAATATAATAATACATGTTTATCAAAACTTTTTCATTCATAATTTAATTTAAAACGTGGGTTTAGGCGGTGAAGTTCACTGGAAATATTAATGCACCAAAACAGAAAATTTATATTTCGAGGAAAGATTTTAAAATTCATATTTCGCAAAAACAAAAAAAAATACGAAATTAAAGAAGAATCTTGAGCACATAAATAGAGCTATTAGAAGAAAATTATGACAATTTCTTGAGAAAGAATTTAGAGTAAATTTTACATCAGGAATTGGAAAACTCAGTAAATAATTTAAAGTATCGGTATATAAGTAGAGTAATTTCGTTAATAGCAATTACAAAAGACATAGTAAGTAGAAGTACAAATTTAGAAATAAAATAGTATTCGAGCGGAACATCAAATATTTGAACACTAAATACAGTCATATAAAATATGGCACATCTGTTAAGAGGTTTTGTAATTTATAAACAATGGAACGACGATAAATAAAATCCTTTTCTTTTCTTGTTAATTTTACGACTTGTATTTCAGACACCTACTTCCCTTATTACGACCAATTTCCGAAAAATATATCACCCTAAGATGTGGTAATGTCTACTTGGGAATTGTGGGCGTAAAAAAATTATAAAAATTATTTTTCGTACGTGTTGGACCATTAAAAGCCTACCGCAAAAATATTGAGCATAAAGTACAAACGAAAATGGTAATAAAAGGAAAAATAAATTTATGACAACGCATTATAACAGAAAAAATATTGCAACTCTCTACGGAATTTCGCCGTTATTAAAAAAGCTATTGTCCAAATACGTGACCGAAAGGACGCCTAAATACTTCATTTTTGCAGAGAACTTTAGTAAATTTACCAAAATGAATTTAATGGCGGCTTTGAAGCAATCTTGAAAGAAATCACTGGCTAACTGCTTGTAAAATACCTCTTAAAAGTTAAATTCGGGAGTAAAAAGATGCCGTAATTTCCCGAAATATTGCCGACACGAAACATTAAAATATCTTTGAACTTATAGCGAAAATACTTACCTACTCAAAATAATGTGGCCAGTACATAATCTTCCACAATACAATGTATTTATATTATCCATAATTTTAAAGTTTGATACTTTTCTATTCAAAAACAGTTTTTCGATAGAAAATCATTATCAGTACATATGATGGGTTGATAAAGAATTAAAAATTCATATTTTCAACTAAAATTTGAATATATCATTAGATTCCTAAGTTATTTCTAGTTGAACATAATTTAAATTTTACAGGAAAAGTTACATAAAGAAACACGTACGTTCTTTAGAATTAAAAATATTAAATTTCAATACTTCATATTATGAATGACACATACTATTTTTTCTTCAAATGTAGATATTTTAAAAAATAATTTACTACGAAGTTCAATTTGTAGGTTATCAATTTAAATCTGTCTGTTGTTAATGGTTTTTAGTAGTTTTATTCTTTATTTAGTGTTATAGTGACATATAGCACATTTAAGGCGATTATAGATTTCTGTTGTACAAGTTATTTCTTATGGGTTGATTCTATATAGTTCCTATGGATTCTTAATTAATTTACTTTTTTCCTGCGGCGTAAAAGTAAAAATTTGTACTCCAGTGGCGTAGAAATTAAACTTCAACTCTTTCATTCACGTCACAAAATATGTCACTTTTAAGATTTTTGAAGATTTTTTTTTATTTTCGGGACTTTAGAAATTGATAGTAGGTTTGCTAATTTTAAATTTCAGTTCAGTTCAGTTTATTTCTCGAGATATTTGCATTCAAAGATATACCTACTATGTTTTTTATGTTTACTGAAATGGTTTGTGGCTTCGGCACCTCAAAATTCGATTCTATGAAAAAAAAAAACACGAATTGAATTTTAGGTTTTTTCATTTTTCTCTCAAGCCAACGAACATATTGTATCTCCGTATGGATCTTTAATCAATTTTGGAATATATTAATAAAAATCGTAATGAAAAGAAATCGAAAGATAAATCAGTATACATTATTTTCTTCAACCAAACCCATCTAGGTTTTCTACAGATTGTATTTTAGGTGTGCAAATACGATTTTATGTTAAGAATCTATTTTTAAGGTTCAAATGTGTTTGAAAATAATATGACAGTTAGATACATCTATTTTATCTAGGTAGCGAAAGATGATAATTTTTGTTTTTCATAGTCCCAACCGTTTAGTTTGCAGTAACTCTAATTACGCTTACTATAAAGTCGGCTATGTCATAACTAGAACTTAGAACTGTAAATTATGCACTGCATTCCTTTAGATAACAACTCTTAGTTTATTTATCCTGCATCACTTCTATTTATATCCTCAACCTCTAAATCAAAACCACATCTTAACATAAACAGCATGAAGAGTGCGAGTAATCATATTCCATAAAGACTCCATTGTCCCCGCTGACGTCACCAGGGGTGGGGGGTCAATTAGGATATCCTTCCCGCCATGACGTCACCATGCAAATAGAGCGTTGACGCCGCGTTTCCCGACCTCTTCCAGAGGTCGGGAACTAATGGCTAGTGGAAGTTCGTGGGAATCATATGCGTATGAGAATTTAACTGTAATTTCGCGGTGACTTATGCTGGCGTACTTCATGTATAATTAACACAACTGCATGAGTAAATTTTAAAATTAAATTAAGGCATATTTTATGTGCAGCTACCGTGAGGAAGAATTTGTTATTTTAGTTTCTAGAAATATTTTTGTTCATATTTTTGCTAGCCTTTTCTAAATGTATTTCATTTAAAATCATCAAGTGTAACACATTGGCACTTCCTAGATATACCTGAGGTATTTATTTCTTGACAAATTTTACTTGTAGTCTTGTTAATCTATTTCTAAAAGTATATGGAGAATACATTTCTTTATCTTGTCAATCTGATAGTTATTAGCGACAAAACACAGAACATAATTATTACAAAAAACGTACGATTTAAGTAACAGGAAATTTATAAAAAACGTACGGCAAAAAACATAGATCTATACAGTTCTGAAATTGACCAATTTTCCCTTTCTATGTTCGTGTATATCCGGCGTAATTCGGTATATTTCGTAATAGTACAAATAAATTTTACCAGAGGGATGAGGAAAATTGACAACATAAAATTAATTATTTTATTAGAAAATCAGCTTATTTGGTAACATAAGCAGAAAATTGATTATAAAACAATTTAATTCAACATACAGTTCATTTTTGAACATTTATTATGTTGTTAGCATGTCCGAGGTCTGTTTTTTGTGTCTTTTGTGACATTTATGAAACTCCTACATAAAATTCGAAGTTTTCTGTGCTAAATAAACCATGTTAAACTATTATATGTTCTGTGTCAGTTATGAATCTAAGTTAAGTAACAATCTGTCAGTCTGATATACAGAACCATTTAGAACTAACAGTTAATTTATCCGTTGTTAACATCTTGAAACGTCAAACTTAACTTTAGTGCCAATTTATAAAAAGGAATAAGTATATTATTTAGTTCCAAACATAAGTCACTAGTTTAGTGGAATTAGCAATATTTGTAGACACAAAGGAAGATTTTTGGTGATATTTGACAACATAGACGTAAAATACTTGGATTACACGCATGCGTAAAGCATTCATTGGAGTATGCTTATAATCAATGTTTTTTTTTTTATTAAATTCATATATAGAACAGACACGTTAAAGTTAATCTTTTTTATTTTATGAGATAGTATATTACTTTTAGGTTGTTAAATATCATCAAAAATCTTCCTGTGTATCATTTTTGAAACAAGATAATATAGTTTCTTTTTATAAATTGGGACTGGAGTTAAGTTTAATATTTAAAGATGTTGACAAGGGATATAACTAATCCGTTTTAGTGACTAATATTTTATATGAATCTGAGACTATAAGAAATAACGATACTATATGTGGTTAATAAGCAACTCTTCGGAAAAAATCATGAAATCTTATATCGTATGCTTCCCATACTTAATGAGCGTTCAGGGTATAATATTTATTCTCGTATCACATTTCGTGTTATATATAAATTAAGTATTTTTGTGAAAATTCTAACCCCGGAAAATTAATTAAAGAGGCGAATATAATTACAAGGTGAAAAATTATGTATATTTTTAATAAAGTCAAAGCCTGCTATCTGGCTACCCAATCACAAACCGTGACACAAAACTTATGCAAATTTCGTAATTTTTATATAAAATAAGACCACATTTGACTCCGTATCACGCGATGTTAAAACTCCAGTCATTATCCACAAGGTTTCACAAAAACTTCAAACAAAATTGGATCAACGAAACGAATGAAATTTTCAGAGAATAAAGATATCATATGAAGGGGTTTGAAATCCTTCGGATATTTTCTTTCGCTCACGAAAATAGCATGTATTTCAGGTAATAACATGTTATTTTTAGGAAAGAAATAATACTTTCTGAAAACATTGATCAATAAAGTAGTAATTACAGAACAAACGGAATGTTAGATAAGCTCAAATATTTCCACGGGAATTTTTGTACTTATTTTTAGATTTCCTACATTATTTACAAAGAACACATTAATTAGATATTAGATTCGCGTGTTATCTATAAAACGTAAGAGATCCATGTTTGCAATAGTAGATAGATAAAATAGTTAATAATATTAAATGTCAATATTGGGATGTACATCTCATCGAAAAATAAATATTAATGTACCGAACTATATAAATACATTTTTCTTGCCGATTTTCGTTCAAAGTGCGATTTTATTGATAATTGACAGTCTGTGAATTGTCACCTTTATTGCCTAGGTGGCAAAAATATTTCGTTAAATAATTGTTATTATGGTGAAATAACAAATTTGACATTTCTATATTTTACCAATTTATATCAGTGATCCTGTGTTGAATATGGTAAAAAAATTGAAAAAAACTTCTAATGAATTGACTTCACTGTGTATTTCTTTGCATTTGAAACATAAAATGAAAATGGTCCATATATTAAATTTATTAATCTTCGTCAATCGTTTTACATTAAAGCTGTGATCTAAATTGTTGTTCTAAAAAAACATTCTTCTTATATTTACGAAAATGCCTCTGGTAAATTTAACCTATAAAATAAAGATTATAAAACTTCGACGTAATAGCAGGGGTCTATAAGGACCATAACCTTAGAGTTCCGAACGGACTATAGATGGCATTTGAGCGGACAGTGTTCAGTAAGGATATACTTGCCATAGTGTTCAGGTTTTTTATTTGGACGAAAGTATAATAAATTTCTTCTTCCGATTGACTGCAAACTTCTCTCAATGTTTGATTTCCTTTTTTATTGCAATTCGCTAGAAAAGTCTTCTAAACAAATCTAATTCCCGTATTCATAAAACATTTGTTATAGTTGTAACTTGTAACGCTTCGTTATTTTTTTTTTGACAAATTATAAAACAGTAGAAAAACTAAAATTTTTATTTTTCTTTAAAGACGAATTGTGGTATTTTTTATTTTATACTATCAGAAATCTTTTTACTAGCCTTATCTAATTGTATTTACTTTGAAATCATCAAGTGTGACACAGTGTAACTTCCTAGATATGCCTGAGGTATTTATTTTGTGACACATTTTACTTGAAGTATTGTCAATCAGTTTCTAAAAGTATATGGAGAAAACATTACTTAATCTTGTCAATCTGATATTTATTAGTGACATAGAACACAAAACATAATTAGGATAAAAAACGTATGATTTAAGTATTAGAAAATTTATAAAAAACATAGAGCAAAAACATAGATATATACAGTATAGAAATTGACCAATGTTCCTTTTCTATGTTCGTGCATGTCCGGTGCGATTCGGTAAACTTCGTAATAGTACAAATAAATTTTACTAGAGGGATGCTTAATACTGTATTTGAGAGAGAAAATGGAAACGTAAAATTTTTTTTTTTTAGAAAATGAATACGGGTATAAGAAGAGTTATATTTTTTATTTTGTACTATCAAAAAAGTTTGACTCTATAACATTATTTATTAAATTTGACTTACTTTATTAAGTTGTCAATTTATTAAGTGTATTCAGTAGAAAAGTCTTAAATATCTGGTATCTCTACAACTGTCCAATATGAAGATGAGACTTGCAGAATGAGCAAAAAGAAGTAGAAGAGTAAAAATGTATGTCATGTTAGGGTGGCAGAATATCATTTAGTACAACATATCCTGCAGACGTAGACAATGGTAAAACAAACACGGATGCAGAGTGACGACTTAATACAGGCATTGTAGTCGGCGTCTGGCATTCTGCTTGGGAGAATAGTGGCACAGAGCAGCCCCGAGCAGTTGCCAGTCCGTTTAATTTCACGATCCGCCAGCGCTGGTGGCAGTATTGTGCGCGGTGTTTGACGGCGATACGCATTATTGTCCACATTGCACGGCATTGTGCATGAAATCTGTCGCTTCGCTACACCTACAAGGAGCTGAATACGAGCTATGATAACAGATGAATCGCTGGCTATGCGGATCACAGGATCTTGTTCCATCTGTTGCTGATGGTCTTGCTATAGGTTATATTAGCGGCTAAGTTTCTGTGTTAGCTTCTACAAACGGTTGCTCTTTCAAATACTGTCGTAGTAAATAAAAATAAAGATACATTGGTAAACAGCGAAAAACAAGGCAATACCAATACCTAGGAAATAGACAACTACAGGTCGTCTCAAATAGAAAACATTACCTTCTTCAAAACGGTTGATATTTCAAATATTGGCGTAGTAAATAAAAATAAGGATGGCATACATTGCTCAGCAGCATAAAAATATGGTTTGATATACTTAGATAATAGACAACTACAGGTCGTTTCAAATAGAAAACGTTACCTTCTTTAAAACGGTTGATATTTCAAATATTGACGTAGTAAATAAAAATAAATATGGTCTACATTGGTAAGGAGCGCAGATACATGGTATGACATACCTAGGAAATAGACAACTACAGGTCGCCTCAAATAGAAAACGTTAGCTTCTTTAAAATGGTTGCTATTTCCAATTTTGGCCTAGTAAATAAAAATAAAGTTGGTCTACATTGGTAAGCAGCGCAAAAACATGAAACTGAGATACTTAGCAAATAGACAACTATAGGTCGTCTCAAATAGAAAACCTTACCTTTTTTAAAACGGTTGATATTTCAAATATTGGCGAAGTAAATAAAAATAAAGATGGTCTACATTGGAAAGCACCACAAAAACATGGTATGAGATACATACGAAGTAGACAACTACAGGTTGTCTCAAATAGAAAAAGTTACTTTTTTAAAACGGTTGATATTTCAAATATTGGCGTAGTAAATAAAAATAAAGATGGTCTACATTGGTAAGCAGCGCAAAAACATGGAATGAGATACGTAGGAAATAGACAACTACAGGTCGTCTCAAATAGAAATGGACCTGTCAATCATTCTCGCACATCTAAAGTAATAAATAATTTAGAGGAGACGGCAACGTACTGTAACGTCTATTTATTTAGATGAAGTGTAAAAATAATTGAAAACAAATAGTTATATAATTATTTAATAAACGAATAATAAATTATAAAAATATAATAAATATTAATAACATTATGAAGAAACAAATTTATGTACCTACTAGTTTAAGAATAATAATAATAATAAAGACTTAAACACTAAGATTATTTCTTTAAACATTTAACACTACTCACTATTTATTTATACGCCAGCTATTTATTTATATCAGCAATTATTTGTTCATATCACCAACTATTTATTTATTTCTACTTTACCTATCGCTGTCTTGCACTGATCGACACTGACTTTCTTCAGTGATTCTGACCGATACTGACTTCCTTGAGCCGCCCTGCGCGACCCTATATACACGCCGGCGATGAATCTCTAGAACATTCCAGAAACTTCGGGACTCAAACTATATTACAAATTTGGTTTTGTTTGACATACCGTTGTTCACTAATTTTATATAATTTTAGGATTATATTTATTTCAATAAAGTTTCCTTACAACAGTTTCTAAAACTTTTAAGAAACCTTGCCAGATGTGTCAATAAATGATATTTTTATTTGCTTTTAACACACTTAATTTAAATATACAAATTGTGGTTTAAGAAATATGTAATTAAATCATTAGTAATAATAAACTTAATTACTTTATAAGTAGTTAAAGTGTACATTCAGAAGCTTTTAATAGTTCATAAACTGTAAAGTACAGTAACTTCAAGTAGCATACCATTAAGATTATTTAAAACAACTTAAACTAATTTTAGTGCCAATAACATCCATTCACAAATACTTGTGCTTATCAGAACCATGCAGCACTACATTTAAAAATGAATACACTCATTGAAATTTACTAATCGAGTAAATAACCCCCTATGTAGCTTCAATTCCTTGCACTCGTGTTTCCAACGTTGCATTGTTAACAAAGCAGCATCTCAGGATATTTTAATTACCAGCGCACTCTAGATCTCATTACCCGTCGCTGTTTTAAATCGGCCCTATTCATCGCCGTCTTTTGTTAATGAAATAAAGCGTGACGTGTGACACAATGACATGTGGGCGATGCAGTTGGGAGCTAATCGTGGGTGGCCGTGGAATCTTGTTGATTGGTGTAATTTGATTTGTGGGATTGTGGATTATGTAATTCGGATGGGCAAAAATTTAAAACATTTCCTCAAAACGGAAATACAAAAATTTAAGTTGAATGGTGAATAACTAGAAAAGTATATTCAAATGTTTTGAATCTCAAAGATATAATTGATTCTGTAGTAGTCACTAATGTTTCATAAGAGTTTTGCATTCTTCTTGACCCTGGCTTAGTCTTGCAAGGAATGCAAGTCAAGAACAAAACAAGAGCAAGACAATGTAATAAATTGTTTCGCAAGAACACCAAGATTTTCTTAAATTCTTATACTCTTGCGTTTTTGTGCTAAATTGAAATTTAGTTTTATTAAAGTAAGAAAATATATATTTTTTAATGTGGAAACATTAATGAATGTACTTTATTTACTTATAATAAAACAAATATAAAAATTTGTAATTATTTTAACATATAAATTTAATTTTAACATTCTGACGTATCTGATTAGATTATAGTGTTAATAATGCAACCGGCAATGGTGTTATCATGAAGATCTGAAGTATCATAATTAAATATGAATAGTTGAGAATTTTTGACAATCATTAGCTAAAATTAAAATTTGTTACAATTGCAGGTAACCAGTTTACCTATGGAAATAAATGTTTTATATTTAACAGTAACAGTTATTATAATTGATAGTGAAAATATTATTAAAATAATTATCGAATACTATAAAAGGAATTGTACTAATACTGTAAGTAGTAATTATTTTAATAATTCATTTTAACGTGTCTGCTGTTACCTGAGGGATACTCACATATATATGAAATATAAATATTAATAAAAACTGTAACGAGTATAGGCGAGAGCTAATGTGTTGGCTACATCATTTTTATAACTGAGATTGGTTTGGAAAAAACTTTCTTCTGGTATAAATATAAAATAAGTACCTTTAGTATGTATGAAAAATATTTGTATACCTAATATACATTCAATAACAATAATTGTATTCTATTTGATAATGAATAAAAAAATATACATATGATACAGAGATAATTACATGTTGAAAGTCATTTACAAACAAGAAAATGACCATCGTGTCAAGATTTTTATTTACAAGAGACAAGAGACAAAAAGTACTAAAATTCCTTATCTTGGTTTTCAAGGCAAGCCCAGAGGTAACAAAACAAGACAAGATGTACTAGTGGCTATATTTTATTTTAAAATTTTTCTTCTTATTTTTGTCGTGTTTCTTGTGGGTTGTAAAACATGATATTTCTTAACTGCAACGTTGGTTTATCCCTTAAATTCAATACAGCAAGAAAATAGATAAAAATCCGGTGAAATCCGTCATGAAATTTTCCAGCAGTCGTCGGTTGACGCGGACGCTAGAGACACATGTAGCATAGCAATGCGCGATGATGAATCACGTGTTCTTTCACAGCAGGCGTCGCGGCGCCCCACTCCGGCGCTGTCATCCGCCGACGCAAAAAGATTATTGTTGTGATGAATTCGCGCCGCAAGCGTCTAGTTTGTTTATTTACCGGAAATAACAATCATGCAATGCTCATCACCGACATCCCGCGAGTTTAGACCTGTCCCAAGACCAGTTTAATCCTGACCTACACGAAGCTGATTTGTGTAAGTCTTCAGTTTTTCCCAAACTTTTGACCCAAACATATTCCTTTCAAATGGAGTTCAAAAGATAGGAAAAATATTGTTTCTACGACCACTATGGAAAGTGGCACTTTTCTCATACTATATATAGCTTAAAAATCGTGGCTTAAAGTGTGCAAAATTATTTCTTTTTTGTTCTGTAGCGTTTAGCAATGTGGTCGTAGAAAAAATATAATCACATTTCACTTCGTGGGAAATAGACAACTTTCGGCACTTGTTGCACAATATACTATTTCTGTTTTTAAGGAAAATATTATTCTTTATAAGAGTTTCTGCTTGCCTTTAAACATTTAGAAACAATCTTCAAATCATTTTTTATCGTCTAGGGTTTAAAATAGAATATTGCTTATTTAAAAAATAAAGTGTGAGAAATCATTTATCATAGTATTTGCCAATACTGTGCATGTGCAATGTGAAAAATATCAGCTCTCACAGTAATGAAGTTACGTGCGCCATGTTGTTCTTATGTCAAATAGCATTCGTGCATGTATGTTTGTTTTGTAATCTTTAGCAATGTAGTCGTAGAAAAGTATAGCGTGCCACTCGTGCAGAATCACTCATTTCCCACCTTCTATGTTTCTAGTACTCGACATAGCTCAAGTCGAAATTTTCACCTCGTGAAAAAACATACTTCAAATAATTTTTTATTGTCTACAAATAAAAAAGAAAATCTTAAAAAGTCAAATAAAAACAGACTATGCATCATACTTTTCACATCAAATTAACATGATCATATTATCTAACATACATTTTTAGATTCGGATCATTTATTTTTAATTTTAATTTTATTTGGTTAGAACAGTTTACTCTTCCACACAGCTTGTGTTAATCAATACAACTGATCCCATTTTGTGATCTGATCAGATTCGACTGGCAAAGGAATACCACTAAAAACAATTTTTAAGTGAGTTTATAAAGATAAATTAACTATTATTTTTCTTTTTATGTTTGCTTTGGCATACAAAATTGTATTTTTTTTATATTTCTTTGCGTACCTTTTGCACACCTTTGCTTACCCTTTTGAGTTTGAAAAACACTGTTCTAGAAGAACATATTTATTGGTTATTATATCTTGTAAAACGGAGCTTCGTATATTACAAAGACTTTTATATTTTAAGCTACCGCTACTACACTACTAGTAAGAAGCCGAGTGAGTTATAATTAACATGTTAGTTATTTTTTGTGAAGTTTTTTCTTGTTGTGAGTAAAGGCGGGTATATCCTTACATGACATAAGTATCCATTAATTCGTAATTAAACATATGTTGAAAATTACAAACAGCCCACGTGTTGTTCTGGGGAGAAGTTCCATTTCGGGGGAAAGTACCCCTTGTTACAGGCGATAAATCATGATTAAGTTCCTGGTTGCAGACGGACGCATACCGCGTCGTTTTTATAAATCTTTCGCTTTGCGTCCATTAAAACTACCCCGAACTTGGATTTTCACTCCACTCTCCACATCAGCTGGGGTGCGTAGAGCACTCAGCTAAGTCCAATTAGTGATCTGCCTACGGCTAGCATTTGTTTCGTTTTATTGTTTTAGCCAATTGTTCCAGAGATGTTTCTCTATGGAATGGACAGAGCTTTTGTGATATCGCACGCTAATGTTTCTGCTTTTTGTTTTTCAAATTGCATTTGGACTCGTATTTTCTATTATTAAATACACATATGGGACATGTAAATGAAAACTAACGTTGAAATTATTTTCAGAACATTATTTGATCATCGAACAGAGTTGCATAAAAATACGTTATTTTACTTTTATTGGTTATAGCGACTTCCAGCTAAGGCGACCAAATTTTTGAGATCTCTTTGATTTTCTTATAACCGGATTTTACTGTAACACATTTCATACAAAGAAAAAATCACACATTAGTGCAAAAAGTTTCTTCGTTATAAATTCAAAATAATATACCAGGAAAGTCGTTTTACCGACGAACTTAAATAGATTTAGTTGTTCATGAAAATATTACCACGTGGTAACATTACTCACACACTTTTTCCTCCAATTTTTGTAAATCTCGAATGTTTAATAACAATTGCAGAACAATAGATTTAAATCAATAATTTTGTTTTTAAATCAATGTGATTTAAATCTGATTTCAAACAATGCAATCCTGTGATCAAATAACTGGAAAATAGATAAATAGAAACATATATTTTAAAATTGTTGTTTTTGTATCAGTTATTGAATCTGTTATTGTCGAGCGAAAACAAAAGAATAATAACATTTTTTTTACAGATTTAATATTAAATGTTATTCTATTGTTTTCGAAAGACACTTTTGCACACTTTTGCTTGTTCTTAGTAAACATTAGGAATATTTACAATACTAATAACAAACATTAAAAACAAATTAATGAAAATATTTGGATACGCTGTAAAGAAGTAATTGCACTCATAGATTTCTTTGCAATAATATTTTACATTATTAGCTAACAGTTTGTATTGGTGATAGGAGGAATTGACATTAAATCTGTGTTACTTTGCGTATATTGAACAATAGTTTATTTGTTATTCACTTATATATTTTATAATTATAATCAAAAGCTGTCATTTACTTACGTGTCAAAAGAAAATACAATTTTTAATAATGTAAACAATGCTACAAAATTGTAAAAGTTAGTCTCCCTGGTCAATAAACAAGTGAGGAACAAATTTTTTATTAAACATGTCTGATCTATTTGTTAATATAATCTCTGATTTTATTTTGATTCTGAAATCCATGTCATGTTTTCCCATTTTTTATGATTTCATTCTGCTTCCTAAAATATTTCGTTTTCAAAGTATACTTTAACAATAACAACCCCTATTTTCATTAGTAGGACATGGTAAGTACAAGCACAAGTAAAGACTCGTGCATTGTATTTGCCGAAGCTACGGAACCGATCATATCCATTAGCGAAATCACTGCCGTCTGCAGCAACACTAAATCTCAATTGCTTGTTTAGTTAAATGCACAAACACGCCATACGGTCATGAGAAATATGGCACAGGGTGAATGAAATTGGGTTTGTATAAGTGGGCTTGTTGATAGCATTTCAGCCGACGTATTTCATTAAAATGTTATATATTTTTGGATGGATTTCAAAGTTTAATCATGCTTTTGTATTTATGTATCATGGGCATTATGAAGATGGTTATGACTAAGAGTAAAGCAAGTGATGCGTTCTATATTTAATGTCTCATCCTAATTTTTTTAAAAACAAAATTAATAGCAATGTCGAAGGATGATATTTGAATAAGGGAAGTACAATAACCAAGATATTTTTAAATAATACTCATCAAAAACTTGATTTAACTCAATGCGCATCTATGTTGCGCATATCTGTAATAAATTTTGCTAAAATATAGGACAAATTCTATATTATTTTGTATATTTATCTGATAATTAAATATATCAAACGTTGTGCTGTGTCACAATATATTTTTATATTCATTATTTTGAAACAGAAAAATGTACATAATTTTGTATTAAATAATACGGTCTTTACTATGAAATTCGACATTATACTTTCATTCTGGTCTCTGAATGAAGTATCATGTTTTGCTGTCATTATTGTAGTATCATTAACTTTTTCCAAATCTGTTACTTTTAACTTTTTCGTTATGTTTCTTAATTGGTATTTTATGTTGACTATTGAAATTCAATGTTCCAGTATATTAAATATTTTTCTAAATTTTAATTAATTCCACAAAAACCAATACACGGAAATAATTATATATTATTGGATTCATTTCATTTCACTTTTCTTTTTAGTAGGTGGTTATTTAGTGGATTCACGAAAAAATTCTCTGACAAATATAGATAAATCAATAAATCAAACAAATCTAGAATTAATTAAATTGGAAGTTATATTCATATTCAAATAATCATTTGATTAACCATTCAAATATTAACATATGAAACTGTTTGAAAGTAAATTGCCATTAGTACACATATAACCAAAATATAGTTTAAAATTTTACTTGTATTTAAAATAACTTTTTGGTTCTCTCTCTCTCTCTCTGTACGCTACATATGTGGTACTAAACATTCAGTTAGGACCCAACACCTAAACAACGACAGCTTGCATCTTGGAAAATAAACAAAGTTTGTTATCTTTCCTTCTACGTAGATAGTTATTTGTTTTTCTATTTATTTTGGTTTGCAGATGCCGAAAATTAATTACCAGGCGATATTGAACCAATAGAAGTTTATTAACTGGATTCGGATGCTGGTGATCTGAATTTATTTGTGGAAATCGATGAGTCATTCAAATTCATTCAAATATTTATTTTAATTTCTATAAATGGAATGCTGATTAATAAATCTGTAAATAAATATGGATTTATTTACTCAGTTTGCTTTTTTCTTTTCGAATAATTAAATTTAGTGGATAAGATCAACAATGAAAAAATATTATTGTTATATGAAGATTATTTTTTGTCAGTAAAAAATATATTGAAATACACAACTATCCATCAACAACAAGAAATAGTTATTCTTAATAATTTGACTGTTGGTCAATTCTTAAACTATGAAGATCTATGTTTTGTGCTCTGTATTTCTGGATGGATATATATTAATTTCCTATTACTTAAACCGTATGTTTTCTATTTTAAATGGGGTCCTCCCAAATAAAAAAAATGTTACGATATTTTTACATAGATGAAATCAGTGACTACCGTGCATATTGCAATAAAATTCCAAAATATAATACTGCAACGAGCATGACTCACTACGAATGACTCATCGTGGTCGACCTGTCTGGTCAGGTAGTCTCATTAAATAGGTCGAATGAGATAAGAACGACGCAGCTATTGTTCAGTCATTGTATAGTCCGGAAGACTTTAGAAACTTTCGAGATTACTTACCCGCAGGTATAAAAGTGTCGCGGCTAGATAATTGAGTCAGTTGAAAGTGAAGGAGAGTGTAGAGAGTGTGTAGAGTTAGTCGAGGAGAGTAGAGTGAAGTGAGTCGAAATGAGGCAGACGATTCGAAAAATACCTTAATTTTTTTAATCGATTTATTATTCGTTGTGTACGAGAAAATAATTATTAAAAATTTGGCGAAGGGATATTGTAACGTAATTTTGGTAGAATATTAAAAGAAGCGAGATAGACTGGGAGCATACCATCTCAACCAGAACATTAATCTACTAAAGTTTTATTAGTTTCTAGCAAAATTTAGTAAATAATTTTCTGAACGAAGCCTTATGCTTAACATAAGATATTTTACTTAACACTTTTTTTTTACTTGCAACTTACTTAAGTTCAAATTTCGTCCAGAGGCGTAATCCTTCTCTGTCTCCTCTAAATATATTCTATTTTCTATAAACAAATATTTTCAGTTGTTCCCAGAACGTATGAGTTGATGTATCCTTTCGGAGAACGTTTTAATTCGGCGAAATGAGCGCTCATCTTCCTGAGTGAAACTGAGCCGAATGCGAATGCATGTTTGAAATTCGGAATAATCGCTTTTGGCGATGATAATGACAAAGCATCACGCATTTTTCCTAATTTACGGTGCGGTGAAAAACGATAAATTTCAGTTAAATGGGAACATTTTTGACACATGATATGCAGTTAGCAGACAAACCCATAATGGCTATTAGCTATTACAGTTGAAAGTAGGGTGATTCATATAGGCCACAGCAATTGACGCACCAATTTTTTAATTCATATTAATGTCTCACTATTCCTAGCTACAATTAATACAAATTCATTCGGCGGTCGTAAATTCACCACCGAAATTTATCACCACGAAATATCAGGCAGAGAAGCTTAACTTTTCATGGCCAATATGAAATAAACAAAAACCAGGTCATAAAGCGGATAATACATATTTCCTTTTTTGTGAAATCATGAATTTTCTTTTACAATATTGTAATAATTTAAATTTTACTTAAAAAAATTTCATTAATGCATTATTATTACTTATATTTGAAAACAAGGGTCAATTTTTTCACCTCCAGGAAAATATCGGTTACCTTAATAACCTTATTATCGTACATTTTAACTTACATCAGTTTTTCGATACGATATTTCTCTATTAAACACAATTCTAAACCAGATGTGTAAAAGTCGGCCCTGAAATTATTAAGAGTGTATAATTAGAAATGTCAACTTACATTTCACTGTATAAAGTTATTTGAATAATAATTCAATCGTCTGTCAAAGTTCCCCTTAAACTAGCAAACAGATTAAATTTATCTGGCTGATAAGTAACACTAGCAGGAATAAAAATAAAACTTACCTTAAAATGTCATTCTAACAACCTTAACAATAAAAAATTGCTTTATAAATATAATTTTTACAAAGCTTATAAGTGGTTTTATGAAGGAATTAAAATATTTTTGATTTTAGAAACATATTATTTTGTTTGTTTTTTTAATTAAACCTAATATTATATTCTAATATTTTTTCTTTGTTTCAGGTAATCATCTGTCCAAATATACTTTTTCTTTTCTTCGTATTGTTGTAAGTATTAATCTTTTATTTGTAACATATTTTTTATCGGCATGCTAATGAAATAAAAATGTACATTTTATTGCTTTGTATAACAATACGTATGTATGTAAAAATACAATTTTTTCTTTTATGAAAATTTATTAAATATGATGGATGCATGCTACTCACGGTAAAATTTGGCAGCTGATATCTATTCCATAAATCTACCACTCCTACCGTTATATATTTATTTGTTCGACGTGCTGATAAATAGGGTTGTAATGTATAATTACCGGGTATGAAAAAATTCGGTAAAATTTATGTACTTTGTCGCCAGGACTATAATTTCAAATTTGTACCAATTATTTTTATGGTTTTTATTTTTTTATTTGAAGGGTGATTTATTTTTGCTGTTGCTCCCAATTAAAAACATTTTTAAACATTAATTAAAACACATTGTTTTTAGAAAGAGGATGAGTTTATATGTTTTAAATTAAAATAGTTGTAATTAGTGAAAAAGCAGCTAATTGCATATTTAATTACAGAAAGAAAAACTGGAATATTGAGTTTTGAAGTAGAATTTATCTGGAATTTAATTATTTACTCATTATTTTTTCTAATTACACATTATTTGCTAAAAATATAATAAAATATAATAGTAATTAGTGCATTTTTATTTAAAATATGTATATATTTTTTAATATGTCTCACATAAAAAAATCCCCTGTGGTGCATTCTCTGCGTCAGCTAAATTGTCCGGGAAGTGATATCTGGTAAACGAACTCTATAGTAGAAATATATAATCCCGGGATTTTTGAAAGTAATATTAATTTATTTTCAGTCAAACAGTATTTTATTTTGACATAAAATATTACTATTTATTTCCAAAAAATATTTATTTTTACTTTACGTGTCTCTACTGACTTTGACTTCACATTCTCTACATTCTTCTTCACTCGCAATTGACTGACCACTCTTCAAGCTGCGACACTTTATACCTGCGAGTAATTAATCTCAAATCTTCTTGAATCTTCCGGACTCTAGAAAATTCCAGAACAATATCGGCGTCGCTCTTATCTTGACCTATGTAGCGAGACTACCTGACCAGATAGATCGTGATGAATCATCGACAAAAAATCAAGCTCGTTACAATATTATCATTCCCAGATGAAACGTGGATTCGAATACCTAAGGTACATGTTTCGTGACAATTTTTACTTGAATTTTGAAGTGTAGCATTGCTCGTGTTTTAAATATTTCATTATAATTTTAGCTTTATTAAAACATATTTAACTCTCATAAGGAAAAGAAGTTTCCTTGCAATTTATTGTTCTACTTATTTGAGTTGTAAGACATGTAACATGTTAAAATCGTGTTAGTAGAATCAAATAAACATAAGCGAAACATAACTGACAATATTAAAAATGTAGAAATGCCAGTGAATGAGTAAACCAATCTGACACGACGGTAGTAAATGTTTTCCCAGCTGTCAGCCAGCAGATATTGGAAGAAGGAAAATCCTTTATTCATCAGCTTGCTCTCATTTTTACACGAACGAAAATACGAGTTAACTGGAATTTGACATTCGACGTGTGGAATTTAATATGAATCATATCATTCACCAATTTGGATTACACATTGATATTACAGGATTACAGAGAAAGAATGATAGTTATTAATGCTACAAGTATTGCAAATACGTCTTAATATTTGAAACTCATCCAAAATTCATTTGTACAATGAGTTTTAAATAAGTTCGTCTCATATAGAAATGAATTGGTGCGAAAGACACATTTTGTCATATTTTCTTTAACGATAAGAGAAGGTACTCCCAGTTATTTTTTTTTTCCAGTGATGTACTTCGTTCCTACGAGGAAAATCTGTTACTTCAAAATTAAGTTTTAAGAAATACGATAATGCATTAAACAAAAAACAATACAGGATTTCCTGTCTACTGTATTAGAAGCTAATAATCATTCATGTAGAGGTGATTCAAAATTTTGCATGTAGCAGAAAAAGGATTAGCAATGAATTGACTGGAAAATACTGTCAATGACCAAACCAATGTGCGATGTAAGCCATTCCCTTCTAGTTCTAAAAATAGTAAATACGTTGTTAATTTGTACATCAATGCACAGACTGATGATATCTGAGAGGACAAAAGGATCGTGACAATAAAAAGTGTTTTATTTTAATATCTGTACATTTATTTTTCATTTGTTTAAATTTAATGAAGATGAAGTGATTAATAGTATATCAATTCCACTAACAAAAGTATTTAAAAATTTAAATGTTTACAAAAATTCCATTTGTTATTGAATTAATTCCACGCCACTGGTAAAATGTTTTCCCATTTATTTGGATCAGTGCAGTTTTGAACTTCGTTGATTTGGGTAGATAATTAGGTATAGCTATCAAAAATCTGTACAGTACAGGGCCACTGGTAGGCGAGACAAGAATCTAGGACGTTTGCGTATGTACCGTACGACATATTGCACATCTTTGGAAAAAACGATATATACGTTGCTGTCTCCTTTAACTTGTTTGTTGCATTAATGCGCGAGAATGATTGCCAGGTCCAATTGTATTTGAAATGAATTTTACCTGTAGTAAATAATTCAAACATTAGAAGCACGATTAACAATAATAAATTTTGTTTTTCTAGTTCACATTAAAAATTAGATTGCTTCCAGTGAAATTAATAGCAACATTAAAAGTTTTTCACTTAAATAAATTTATGTGTTTCATTGATTTTAATTTTTTTTCTCTGACCATAGTTATTTAGATTTATCGATCCGCTGTTAAAGTGTTTTTGTATTTGTTTTTTCCTTTTGGAACAATAAACACGTGCGCAATAACACATTCTATTAATTAGCGACTTCCTCCTAATCAAATTAAACTCTATTTATAGACGGAAATTGATCAGGTTATGTGGGTTATCTGAAAGTAAATCGAAAGGATTAGACAGAAGAAAGTGTTTCCTTCCTTTGTGGTTACATTTCAACAGAAGCTGTGACAGACGAATCATTGAAATTTCCTTTCAACGCCGGCGTTTTTTGCTGCTACAAATAGATGATTAAAAATAAATTAGGTTAGGTTGATGATGTATCACATTTCGACAAAAAATGAGTGCAGCGCTCTGTAAGCTTCTTAAACATCTGGACATAAATTTGACATACCATATTTCATTTATCGGATGGTAAAAAAGATAACGTGAAATAGTATTCGTTTTGTGGCCGTAGTTAAATTGGGATTACTATTTGAATATCGGATTAAATATTTCACAGTTTAAAAAATTTCTCTTCAAATTAGACCATATAGGGTTTTCTTTTTTCAAACCGAATATGCAAATCTAATAAAAACGCAAAATATGTAGTTCTATTAAATAAAGTGAAGTTATATTTCCCTTTTTTAGATTTCAGGGAGGTACGGGAATTAGTGTTACCGTCTAGAAAAGACAAGTATCATTCACATCTACTAATTTTAATTTTAGTTTTAATTTTTTGTTTTAGTCGCAATAAGAGATGTTTATCTTATGCCTATGTGCGTAATCATTTCCTGTAAATGTTTTAGTTTTAATTTTAATTCGAGGTTTATTTTTTAGTTGTAATAGTTTGCAAACTCCATACGGTCCATATTTTCTAAAATTAAATTATCAGCTGTCACAAAATGTCAAAGTTACGTTTCTGAAAATTGATATTGTATATAATAAATAAATATTAATTATATCCAAAATATAATTTAAATTGGATGGTGCTCTTTTGTACAGAGAAACTGTAAAAAGAAGAATAGTTTGTGGTATTGCTGCAACTGTAGTTTTAATAACAAACGAATAATATAAAAAGAAAAATTGATCAGAATTGTGTCCAAAGGGAATAATTTACAACCTCAATTATGATATGAAATAAAATAAAAACGAAAAATTAAAACATAGCAAGGAACCGCACATCTGTATTTAAAAAACGTACAATTAAAATGAAAACATAAAATTAAAACTAAAACTTAAATTAATACCGCGCGTAGCTGGGAATGAGCCACAAGTCTTATATATAGATTAAAAAGTCTTGTCTAGATATTAAGATTTTTTCTTCTGTTTTATGATGGATTATAATTTCCAAAATTTATCCAATTTGTAGGTATTGCGTGATATTATATTTAGTTTTGATGTTTGAATGTTAGTTTGATATTTCTTTAAAGTGAGGTGAATTTGTTTTGGTTCAAAATGAATTTGACGTCTGATTATTTTGATTCTAACATGAAATCAAAATAACACTCACAAACTGTCATTTGCAATTTGATACTAACTTAACCTATAAACGTCAGTTCAATATTATCTTGTAATTGGTTGGATTTGAAATTTAGAATATAAAAATTGGTTATATTCCAAATCTAAATTTTAATTTCTAAATTTCTAAATCGTTCATAAACCACCACATTTGTTTTGAGTGTGCTTATAATTAAAAATCTAAATCACAAATTGATAATTTGTAAAGTGAACCCATCATAAACCAGCCATAAGAATCTCCAAAAATTTATAAACAATAACAGGAAATGCCTGTTTGCCAGTTGTAACATAATATTTTTTGGATACCTTTTTAATGGTTTAAGCCTGTTTTGTTTTTGTTTTCGTAACCTAATCTTTTCGACAATACAATCTAATAGTTTGGGTCTCCTACAAATGAGTGTTACAGGGTAAACTTTTTCAGTGTTTATGATAGAAGCGTAAATATTATGTCTAGGCTGTACTCCCCCATCGTCTTACACGCCGCGTACACATGTCATAAGGGGTGTCCGCTAGCTCCTTGCGTGATGCTGTGCTCTGCTTAACAACCGTTACTATCTTTGTGATCTGTCACTGTTTTATGCTTCGTTACACTGAAATTTGTCGCCGGAACGCAGTGCCATAAGAGATTTATGCCCATATTTTCCAGGGGTGGATATTGATTTTGGATGGTTAGGTTTATGAGATTTTTTAGAGCTGTGATTTTTTTCTGGATGTTTTATTACACTATCTCTTTATTTCTCAGTGAATTGATGGCTTTAATTTTGCAAGAAAGGGGACCGAGTCAACTCTTAATTGGCAGATGTATTTTCTATTATTAAAAGTTTTCAGAAAATGTCGTTTTTATATTAGTGTTCCCTAATATCTATGGTTGTACTCTTGAGCTTTGAAAATAATATAGGCATTCAAGAATTCCTGTTTTTGATTTGTTAAGTATCAAGTTAAAAAAAAATGATGTGGACACCACATGACTTTCTTGTACGCTATTATTACACATTTTTTCTGCACTTCATTTAACCTTATTTCCCTTAAATATCTTCGAACTTCTATTGAAAATGGATCATCTTTTGAAATTTTATTATTATTAATTTGTGCTGCTAGGTAGGAAAGTCTGGCCCGCAGGATATGTATACGGCCAAGACGCAGTCCAGGGTAGATACTTCTTGAGAACCAGAAAACAACTTTACTGCCATGTAACATACACTATTCTTTATTCTAAATTGTAATTGCAAATTAAATTATAAAGAAAATATATATTTTTTTTTAAATCGGTACCAAAGTACACGATATCACTCCGCGAAGTTACTGACTTTTATGTCAAAATTTTGCTTTACAGACTCATCTGTTAAACTTGAATTAACCTATATTTTGAGAGTATTATATTTTTGTAGTTTATTTTAACACTACCTAAAATAGCAAACATATTATTCTATAATACTATTGGTAAATTTATTTATTATTTATCTTTGATAATAATTTATCTGATTTCATGCAGACGACGTCTAACCAAGTGTAAACATAAATGAAATATAAAGAAATATTTGACACTTTAACAGTACGTTTGTTATCACAGCCATCCCCGTCTCAATAGCTAGTTAACTTTACAAATACATAATGCTTTTTATTTATGTAAAATATTGATCTCGAACTGTGTCTACATATAAATTTCCACTCAGCAAAATAAATTTTTTAAACAAATTTTTATATTATAACGAACATAAATTTTATTATTTATGCTATAATTGTATGTCAAATAGTGAATACAAAATAATGTATATTAAATTAATAGTCAAATACAACAAATTCACATCCTGAGGATGATTCCGGGTAGAATCGAAACGTAGATGTGAAGTAATTGTTTTATTGACTGAAATCCAGCAATTGCTCTATTTATTTATGTTTTTAATTAATAATTTAACGATTTCGGAAAAAATATATTGTATATCCAAGGACTAAAGTATTTTTATTACTTTAGTCCTTTGATATAAAAATAACTATTTTGTTTGTCAGTGATTATTGTAGGTTAGAATTAATAAAACATTTTGTCATTGGTTTCACTTTTGTCTCTTGTTGGGCGTGAGTGAAATAAAGTGTCTGGCTGGGATAATAACTCGCTGTTGAAGGGTTATCGCGATGTCTGGGGGAATTCATCGATGTTGTCCCATTTCTTCGCGGGGATTGGTTGGGATTGGGAGTTGGTGTGGAAAGGTGAGCTTGCGCCACTTGGCAGGCAAATGTGTAGCGCGTGGGACTATTTATGAGGAAACGGAAACCAGAATGAAAAATGTCTCTGTTCCGTCGGCTACTGCACGAATTCTCACGCTCTTTGACTACGGCCCTAAATCTGAATGCGTTATTTTCCCAAAGTGCTTTAAATTCTAATGCAGGGATGAATGCCAAATATTACCGCATAAAGAATATTGCCACTATTCACAGCACAACCGACGCGTTTATTTCTTCCAATACATTCCATTTCGGCACAACTCACAATCGTTTTAACTATAATAAAGTACATACTAAACTACCATTAAACTGCCAGTCTAGAAATTTTTATCTTTTTTATGCCTCCTTAGTTTTAATATATAGCCAAATATTTTGAAATTTTACTTTTTTACAGAAAAAATATCACGAGCTCGATAGTTCACTTGTTTAGTGTTCTTTGATTTGAATTGAGCGGACTGAAATCTTCGGTTCAAATTCCAGCGTCGTCAATTAATAACCAAATAAAAATGCCGCTGTGTCTGAGTGGTTCAGAACTCATTTCATGGTTTTCTTACAAAACTAGTGAGTGAAAAACTAGCCGTTGTTAGGCAATATAAACACTTTTCACGCACTGATGGTAAATTTATCAATTGTTTTATTTACTTTTGAAATTGATTTTTATTAATATTGCGATTCTAGGAAAAATGTTGTATGCAACACGTGTGTAACATAGTGTTTTTTATCTCCTGCTATAATTACTGCATTCGGCTTCGCCTTATGTGTTAAAGAGCACTCGACTAAAAAACATTTGTTCTGTATTACCTTTATGGGATTAAGCCGTGTTTCATTTGAAAATGATTTTTTTATAATAAATCTCAATTTCTTGGGGCAATGAAAACTATACTTTAAATCAGGGCATGTAACCGGTTAATAAAACCGGTTAATAAAAACCGGTAACCGATATTTTTAACAAAAATTGCGAACTTTAACCGAAATTTTAACCGATATTTTTTAGGCTGAAAATACCGGTAACCGTTAACAAAAAAAAAATAAACCGGTTTTAGCGAACATTAACCTTTATTTTTCATTTAGCGAGAAAAATTTAATATTTTTTTATATCTGTGTATTCTACTTGTATTTGAACATGAGTCATGACAGTTTTTACAATTTCCATTTTATTGGAGAGTCATAAATGTAGGTAGTCTCTTTGGCCGTTAAGGTTACTTAAAATGTCCCAAATAAATACGGCACGATAAAAAGTGTGCAAGATTAAATGTTTGAAAGATACAATGTCGAGCAATATAACATGTGTGGAGGATAAAATGTATACGTCCTAATTTTCACCAAAAGTTTCATAATTTATAACAAAAATATAAAAAAATAGTATATTATTTAACAAGCATAATATGTAGGCTATATTACACGAGGATGTAATTAAAAATACGAGCGGTAGCGAGTATATTTAATCATCCGAGTGCAATGTAGCCATATCTGAAAAAATGTCTCATCTTAATCCCAATTAACTTGGAATAGTGTTGAACCTGGTACAACAACGTTAAACCCGAAATAATTGTCTTAACTTTGTCCCAAACTATTTGGAACAAAGTGAAGCATGGTGCAATCGTCTCTACTTATTCCAGAACACTTGGAACATCTTTATACCTTCTACAACTGTCTTTTTAAGTCTCCAAGTAATTTCCAATAATAGTTAAACATTAAAAATTACAATTTTTTTATAGTTTTTCACTGTAAAATTTTTCATATACAGCCAAAATAATCCAAAAATACCCATTTTTGCTCAAAAATGTTGATTTTTTAAAATACTCCGTATTAATAAAAGTTATTGATGTTGTGAATTATAGAAACAATCATTTAAACTTTGTTCGATGTTTTTCTCTACATCAAGTCAAATTTGGGTCCTTTGCCTTTTAAGGTGTGCCAAACATCCAAATTTACTGTACAATATGTTGAGACACTTTTCAACTCATTTTTGGGTATAAAATGCAATACATAATCGTGTTAAACTTATTTATTATTAGTTTTGTACACCTAAATATGTTTTAAGCACTTTAAACCCTTTTTAGGGTGTGAAATAACCCAAATATACCCATTTTTGGGACAAAATTTTGATTTTTTTGGAAAAACCAAACAGATAGATCTCCCTTCGCTGATTTCAAATTTTCAAACCAAATTCAATTATCTCTTCTCGTTCCTGAGATATTTGGCCTCAAAGTTGCACCTCAAAAAAGTGTGTTTTTTGACCATATCTCTAAAATGGTAGGAGATACAGTCTAAACGATTACACCAGTCGATTCTACGCGCAAAGTTACATAAAGAAATGTTTTCTCCGCATATACGTTCTTTGGAACGATTTTGTGAAAAATGAGAAAAACGAAAAAAACAGGAATTTCAGTTTTTCGCTCGAGAATTTTTTGTCTACAAATCTTTTCATTTTCTGGACTTAAGTAAATACAGATGCGCTGATTTCAAATTTTCAAACCGATTTCAATTATCTCTTACCGTTCTCGAGATATTTGCGTTCAAAGTCAGACCTGAAAAAAATCGTTTTTCAGGAATTATCCTGAAATGGGTCGAGATACGACCTCGGCGACCTCACCAATCGATTCTGCGGGCAAAATTACATAAGTATACCAATTTATTTATTCCAGCGGATACAATTTTTAGAGCAAAAAAACGAAAATCGCAAAAATCGAAAAATCGCCTGATGAACCCCTTGCGATTTTTTTCGATTTTTGGCCATTTTCGTTTTCTCGCTATAAAAATTGTATCCATTGGAATATAAATCTGAAAATTGGTACAAAAATCTAATTTTGCCTGTAGAATCGATTGGTGAGGTCGCCGAGGTCGTATCTCGACCCATTTCAGGACTATTCCTGAAAAACTGATTTTTTCAGGTGTAAATTTGAATGCAAATATCTTGAGAACGGTAAGAGATAATTGAATTCGGTTTGAAAATTTGGAATCAGCGCATCTGTGTTTACTTAAGTCCAGAATATGGAAATATTTGGAGACAAAAAGTTTCCGAGCGAAAAACTGAAATTCCTATTTTTTCGTTTTTCTCATTTTTCACCAAATCGGTCCAAAGAACGTATATGCGGAGAAAACATTTCTTTATGTAAATTTGCGCGTAGAATCGACTGGTATAATCGTTGAGATTGTATCTCTAACCACTTTAGAGATATGGTCAAAAAACACACTTTTTTGAGGTGCAACTTCGAGGCCAAATATCTCAGGAATGGAAAGAGATAATTAAATTCGGTTCGAAAATTTGGAATCAGCGCATTGTGGACTATCAATTTAGACTATTTTCAAAAACCAAAATTTTTGACCTAAATATGGGTATTTTTGGGTGTAGAAACAAAATTTTACGTTAAAAACCTTAAAGTTGTATTTTTTAAGGTTCATTATTGGTTCATATTAAACTATTTTGTATGTTATAGTGTAAATCTAGCTTTAATATTACAAAAATGTCTATTCAAATAGTTTTGCATTTTATCTCATTCGTATCATGGAATTTTTTTGTATACACACCCAAATTTGGGTAGATTGTAATCTAGGGATATAAACGTGAAATATGGTAACTTTGTTGAATGAAGTTGGGCACATTTATCTGTCAATATGCATTTAAAATATGAAAATATTCATAAATATTTACAAATGAGTTATAAAATTTTAATATCCTTTTAAATTAGTTATGTTTATTCGGTTTTCTTACTCAGAAACAGGGCATGTTAATAAAAACCGGTAACCGATATTTTTAACGAAAATTGCGAACTTTAACCGTAATTTTAACCGATATTTTTTAGGCCGAAAATACCGGTAACCGTTAACCAAAAAAAATAAACCGGTTTTAGCGAACATTAACCTTTATTTTTCATTTAGCGATAAAAATTTTAATATTTTTTTATATCTGTGTTTTCTACTTGTATTTGAACATGAGTCATGACAGTTTTTACAATTTCCATTTTATTGGAGAGTCATAAATGTAGGTAGTCTCTTTGGCCGTTAAGGTTACTTAAAATGTCCCAAATAAATACGGCCTTTGTCAACACAGGCAAATTTAAAATTGAAAAGTGACCTGCGTTTTTCTAAAGATATTATGGGAATTTTTGTGAATATTCATTAATTAAATTGGTTTTTTTAATTGTTATATTTTTTTCAGATGATATTTTTTTCGAATTTTTTTAATTAATTATTTTGTAATTTTTTTTAATCAAATTTTTATAATTAATTTGTTTTAATTAATTTTAATTATTTTTTTAACCGATATATTAACCGGTTTAAACCGGTTTCCAAATTTCAAAAACCGGTTTTCGAACTAAAACCGTTATTATTATAACGTTCTCTATAAGGGTTAACCGTTAACCAGTATTTTTTTCGGTTACATGCCCTGCGTTTATATGCAGTTGTTCGAGAACAAAAATAGATATTTAAATTTTAGAAAGTAAGTGCATTACGTGCATAACTAAAAAATATTTTTTTATATTAAAAAATATGTCTGTTTAAGATTGTATTGCCTAAATTTTACTTAACAGACGAATTTATAAAAGCTCTATGCTTATGAAATGTTTGGCTGCATAAATTTTTATTTTATTTTTATCCCTTTTACATCATATCGTCTTGTCAGCCAGTACGGTTGTGTGGTCGTGGCGTGTCTTGTCTGATCGTGTAGATAAGCAACATAGCCCGCCCTGTCCATTTGGATGGGTTGCCGCACAACGGCTCGGTGTGTGCTGGCCTTGCAGAGACTGCAGGCTGACAACCTGCATCGCTAAAATGCAAGTAAAACATGTCACGAAACAAGTACTTCAGGTACTTGAGGCCTTGTTCCATATAGGAATGTTGTGCCACTGATGATGAACATCATATCGTCATCGATAGGATAAAACATTATTATTATTTCTGTTGGTGTATTCTTTGTTTATTGTTACTGCGCAACAGATGACATTTCTTTTTGTAAATGTCACGTGAACAGTTTTATTTACATTATCATCTGCAAGTATAGCTACTGTAGTTTTCTTCGGACAAGGTATATCTGTCGTGTATATTAAATGTAAGATTGGGCCAAGTATACTACCCTGCGGTACCCCAGCTTTTATATAGTAATACTTGAAGTAGTCGTCTTCATGCATTACTTGGAAACATCTGTCTGATAAATAAGATTTAAATAGTAAATAATACTGAAGTGCTAATTTTTTTAATTTTGAATAATAATACTAGATGCCAGATTTAGTCAAACGATTGACCAATGTCTAAAAATACTGCAGTATAAATGTTTTTTTCTTCTAGATTAAATTAAATTTGAATTACTATTTGATAATATAATAATAAATATAAATAAATAAATATAATAACTACAGTACAATCACACATAAACAACAAATATCAAAATATCAGAGTGCTTATGTCATTTGTTGTTGTTGTCTTTCAAATAAACAAATGAAAAATATTGCGTTGTTTAAGTTAATGTTGGACCCTATCTCTGGGGATTAGTGCGGGTAGTAAGTTGTAGAACATTAGCAACATGTTTACTCGGTTTTAAAAGGAGAATATGGTGTGTAACGTCATGGCCAACCCTATACGGGCTAAACAGCCCCAAAACGGCAGTGTTCCACATTTCACACCAGAGAGAAGAAGTTGCGCACACTGCGCTATTTGTGTTGCTGCTGTTTGTTCCACTGCGGTGTCGCTACTCCACGCAAACACACCCCCGCACAAAGGAAATTAGTTTAAAATTTGTATTGTGTAAGACTGGCTTACAAGCAGCAACCAGCTCCATATTCGCCGAATTAAGGGATTAACAACTCTACCCAAAAATTACTTTATTAAAACAAGAATTTACAACTTGTGGAACTTCAGATTATCTAACTATGTTAAGACAAGATTGGGAAACTTGGATGAGATGCAACTGAGTTATTTGACGGTGCAACTTACTTTCAATTAAAATCAAAAATTAAAATTAACATATTCGTACATCGCATTTCATATTAAAATTATATAAAATAATTGTATAATTTGTCTAACATCTTACATACTATGGCTTGCAGAAATCAAATTAGATGTTCGATATAAAAGTTTCATTGACGCCGGAGGCCTAGGAAATACTCGGCGAAGCAGTTCATTTTATACATCAAAACTAGACGATTCCCAAATTTGCAGCAGCAATTATTGGAAATACTATGATTTAGAACATAGTTTATACTTTTAGAATCTAATCCAATTATAATTTTTATCTACTTTATTATTCTATTTGTTGTAATATAATTATTTCTATTTAAAAAAAGCACATTTACTTAATTTAAAATAAATTTTATATAAACATTAATTTTTCATCAAACGTTTCGATATAATTTATATTGACGAATATAAGACTTACACATAAAATTCGACATCCTATTTTTAATAATATTATTTTTTGAAGTGACAGGTAATTAACACACGTGTGCCATACAACATTTTATCCAACACATTTTAATCATTGATATAAAATACATATAAGATTTTTGACAGATGGAATTTCGAAATGACATTTAGGAACAAAATAGGATAGAGAAGGTATTATAACGTAGTTACTATGATACGAACCAATATATTTAGCTCACTAGTGACTTATGACCTACTTTATTTATCTAAAAACAGCATACTTATATCGTTATAATTACACGGTGTTGGATAAAGTATAGTATTCTCTACGCATGTAATGACTATTACTTATTCGAATGATTTACAACACTCGCTTTCGCTTGTGCTGACAAAGTAATAGTACACATTAAATGCTCATTGAATAATAAACTATAAATATTTTGCTGCTTTTTGGTAGAAACTAGGGTTACAATTTAATTAAATCTGTCAATTTTTTTTCTGATATCATTTTAATAGTAGGTATCGAAAAACGACGCATTAAAATATTACAATTTGAAAATTGATATATTAAACATTTGTTTGTTTGTTAACTAGTTGTCAGCTGTTGTTAGAGAATATCTGATTTGGTAGCAATTTAAATAATTATTGTTGCGGAAACTTCAACGCCTTGTTGCACTAACAATGTTTAAATTTGATTTCGATGCGATATTGTCCATTTAATGGAAATGTAAAATTTAAGTAATATTGTTGCATCCGAACAGTAATGAGATTGATAAATTTTGGGACATAATTTTCGAAAAAATGTTGTTCGGTAGTCGATTATAAAATGCTTTTTTAACAGTATTATTTCTCAATCTAAAATATAAAATTTGAATAGTAAATATTTTGAGAACTAAGTTCTCATGGTTATTAAATTAAAATAACAATTACCAACCTATTGCATTCATGGTTAGATTATTAAAAAACTCTTATTTTCGATATCAACTATGGTGCCTTCAATTTTTATAATATTCATAAATTTGAAAAACAGCTAAAACAATCTACTAGAAGTTGAGACAGAGAGGCTAATTTTTGCTCTGATTTTCATAGTAGCGGAAACACATAACAGCCTACAAGTTGTGTCTATATGTAGGAATTTCTAGGTGACACATTCCTGAGAATGATATATGTTTACATCCTCTTATTCACTGGAAATGAACCACTGGCTGCTAGATTGTTCTTTGCTTCGCCACGAATTTGAGGTTATGTTTTGTGACTGAACTTACCCAGCAGTAAATTATTGTTGAAAGTTTTAACGAATTGTGGTTTCCAATGTAATCACATTACTTTAAATACATTTTCAAATAATGTAATTTGTTTTTGGTAATCTAGTGGTGAAATGAAAATATTTACCACAGTACAAATATATTTAAAGGGATAAAAATTGCTTTTATCGTAAATTATAATGTATTATATCAATGTTTACAATAATGATGAATTAATTAGTATTAGTGATATAATGTGATCCCCAAAATTTCATATTTTCAATTTTATGATTGAACTACAGTAGAGGTTGTATTTTGATGAATTTGAACTAGTTACATATTAATTATTCCCGAAATTTTAAACATAATACGCTATAAATAACATTACTAATAGCCCATTTATGTTTCATTGCAAATATCGTAAATTACAGTAGTTTACCAGTGAATTAATGAAATAATGAAACTGAATTTCAAAATAGATACATTTTATAAAAATAAACGCAATTTTTTTTCTAATTTATAATAATTGAAAACCTATTTGAACAATTTAATAATAATTATAAAAAAAATCATATTTCTGTAGTAATAACGAAAATAATTGAAAATGTTGAATTCTTAGCTCGAAAATTTTAAAATATTACAAAATTTTGTTTGTAATATTTTTTAAAGAATTAGCTACGCTGATACCAAATTTACAAACAGAATTTAATTATCTAATTTTGTTTCGGAGATATTAGCTCTTAAAGTGGTACCTCAAAAAAGTGTGTTTTTTTAATAAATTTCCAAAATGAGTAGAGATACAATCACAACTACTTTATCATTCGATTCTACGGGAAAAGTTATATAAAGAAATGTTTTGTCCACATATACGTTCTTTGGAACGATTAAGTGAAAAATAAGAAAAACGAAAAGATCTAAATTTCAAATTTTCGCTTCGAAACTTTTTGTCTCCAAAATTTTTTATTTTCTGGACTTAAGTAGATATCGATGCGCTGATTTCAAATTTTCAAACAGAATTCAATTATCTTTTCCCGTTCTCGAGATATTTCAGTTCAAAGTTATACCTAAAAAATTAGGTTTTTTTAGGTATTCTTCTTAAATGGTTAGGTTTAGAGTTTCGGCGACTTTACCATTCGATTCTACGGGCAAAATTACATAAGTGCACCAATTTTCAGATTTTTATCTCAACAGATAGAATTTCTACAAGGAAAAAACTGAAAATGGCCAAAAATCGAAAAAAATCTAAGGTATACCCCTTGCCATTTTTTCAGATTTTGCCATTTTTTGTTTTTCCTTTCTAAAAATTATATCCGTTGGAATAAAAATCTGAAAATTGGTATACTTATGTAAATTTGCCCGTAGAATCGATTGGTGATGACACCGAAGTCGTAAACCTAACCCTTAAAGTGGTATACCTAAAAAACCTGTTTTTTTAGGTATAGCCAAAACTCAACTTTCAGTACGAATATCTCGGGAACGGTAAGAGATAATTTAATTCGGTTTCAAAATTTGAAATCAGCACATCGGTATTTACTTAAGTCTATAAAATGAAAAGTTTTGGAGAAAAAAAGTTCCTCGGAGAAATTTTGAAATTTAGGTTTTTTCGATTTTCTGATTTTTCACCTAATCGTTCCGAAGAACGTATATGCGGAGAAAACATTTCTTTATGTAACTTTTGCCGTAGAATCAACTGGTATAATCATTAAGATTGTATCTCTACCCATTTTAAAGATATAGACAAAAAACACAGTTTTTTGAGGTGCAACTTTGACAACAAATATCTCGGGAACGAAAAGAGATAATTAAACTCCGTTTGAAAATTTGGAATCAGCGCGTCGAGATCTATCAATGTACACTATTTCCTAAAATCAAAATTTTGGGCACGAAAATAAGTATTTTTGGGATATTTCTCGTTTATCAACACAATTTTTGTTTTAATATTGTTTTTTGGTTTGTTTTAACTTTGCATAACTTTGATATGGGGTTATAGGTTTTGGAAATAAATAAAAGTTAGATAATAAAGCGACAGAATAAAATCGAAAAGGCGTAATAGGTTTGTATATTTTTTTAGGAAAGAAGTTCCTCGGAAATTTTTTTTCAATTTTCATCTAATTTCTGTTCAAAAGATATATTTTCTTCTTTTAAAAATGAGTTTATAAAACTAATAATTATAATTTATAATAGAGATCTTACTGACAACCAATTTTATATGCCATACTTAGATTAGTTAGTAAAACGATCTTCAACTGGATAGTGGATTGATGTTGAGGAAGCTGCGAAATCAGACAGCAGTCTTATGAATAATTAGACATCCATACTTAGCTTACTTCGAGTCGAAGCAGGCAGTCACTGCTGCCTTGATCTATTAAGTATTCCATTCATGATAAAAACGTAATATTGAAAATACCTAGATGGTATTCCGCAAACCATACGCTGAATTGTTGCTACCGCTTTGCATGTTTGCGCCAGTCTTCAATCACAATCCGCATTCCCAAGCTGTTTGTTCGGTAGCGACGTCTGGATTAACCAGGATACTCGGGCGACGTGAGTCCTGATTGTGTAGTTTTATGTTAATGAGGATGTTTTGTTGTTTGCTCAAGACGTGTACACAACATAGAAACTAATGCACCTTGGGATACCATTCTCCAGGACGCGGTTCTGATTATATGTTTCTGCGGATTGAATTGGATGCTACACTTGGATTTCTGATAGTGCCATTACAATTATGTATATCTGCTTTAAATATCTTAGTAACACAACATTTTATTTATTTGTTAATTACAGTCGAAACTTTGGTGTATCAGTGGATTTCAATAAATGACTGCAACTCCAAAAACAATTTTCCTTTCATTATTTTTTAAATCTTTTAAAGCTACAGGTTGCGTAATTAAATATATTTTTAACCTTTGTTTCAAGTCTATTGACACACTCAAATTTAGTATTCCTCTAATGTTTGACAACCGCTCACCTAGTAAAGTCAATGCACTTGTAAAAGTAGATGAAATTATATAAATAAATGAACAACGGTGTGCCAAATAATGATCCAACCGCTGCCGCCAAATTTAAATATACTTTGAATATATAATAAAGTCTGATATTAAATGTTTAATAAAATAAAAACATTTATTAGTACTTATTTATTTAAAGGCTAAAAGGTCAAGGTTCACAGCCCTAGACAATTATGGACTTTATCAATTTTATAAAAGAATTTATTCCTACGAACCTAAATTAAAAACATACAGGGTATAAATATATCAGAGCTATGTTACGCTGATGATATAGCAATTATAGGAGAAAACAAAAAGAAGTACAACAACCTAAATATCTATAATGACGAAGTAAAAAAATTGTGACATGAAAATAAATAAAGGTAAAACGAAGATAATGGTAATATGGTAATAGAACAAGTTGGTAAATTCACGTACCTGGGAAGAATTGTAAACAGTAAAGGGATTTGGACGACGATATTAACGTAAGAATAGCCAAAACTGTAAGAATTTTAATCATTACGAAATTTTTTAATCGAAAGGAGATACCTGCAGAAGTAAAGGCGGAAGTCGTCAGAAAAGTAGTGAAATCAATTCTTTCATTTATGTGTGAAAGCTGGACAACAACAGAAAGACAAAAAAGTAAACTAACGGGTAATGAGATGAGGTTTTTGAGAAAAATATAAGGAAAAGAGATATGGTAAAGAACGAAATTAATATATAACAGTTAAATGTAATACCAACTGAGGTTACAATACAACAGGGTCCAAGAATGGACCAACATAGGCTAACAAAAAGAATATTTGAAGTGAGAGGATCCGGAAAAAGAAAAATAGGTAGGCTCAGAAAAGCTTGGAGGGATGAAATAAGAAAGGTAGCGGAGAGTAGAGGAATCAAGTGGGAAGAAATACCATGACTGACAAAGGACAGAAAATAGTGGAGAGACATATGGAAGAAACTACCCTAAATTCGTTCTACTTCGATAACGTTACACCGAAAGGTAGAGTGGTTCAAGGATTAAGTAAATAAGTAAGAACTACCATAAACTATGTAGTAATAATTATATACTTACAATTTATTCTTCTTGGAGGTTTTACTTGCAATTTAATGATCATATATAAACAAGAACTGTAAGCTACAGGTAAATCGGCTGCAAATACTGGCAATTACCAAAATGCAATTACAAGAAAGATACGAGTACATTCGAATAAAGTTAAAGTCTAATATAAGTAAACATTTTGTGAATTTAAGTGCCGGAAAAATAATTTCCCGCAATGAAATAAGAAGGATAATAAGTTGAAGGTATAAAGCCGTTTTAATTTCCTCCTTACGGTGTAAGTTGTGCACAATAGAGGCAGCAGCAGCGGCCGCGCGATATATTTTAGGCACATTACGGTATTTGCTGCGAGCTACTAAATATGCCGGGAATTCTACCCAGCTGGGGTTCAAACACGCAACCCTTGAGATTATTTCATTCTACTTAAATTATAGAAGACATTCGCTGGAAATGCGTCCGAGACTTGAATGCGGAAAATGTTTTAATAACACTATGCAGACCAGACGGATTTTTACATGCACGCCAAGGAATTTTTATATACGGGCTTTTACTGCTATTTAGTTTAAGGATTGCTATCCTTAAAGCCTTTATCATCATTAGATAGGAAAATCTTAGAAGGAGTATAACGTCAAATAGACATTCGATTCCATCAATATGTAATATAGAATATTTAACCTTTTAAATTAGTTTTTTGAAACAACCATTTAAAAAAATATTTCAAAGATTATTTTTGCGGTATTATGATAAGAAATAAAATTATGTAAACTGGTTGTTTTTCTGACAATGAATCCCCGGCTAGAAAATAGTTTGTTCCTTATTGTGCTGACATTTTTTTTGCTGCTTTATTTTCAAAATATTATATTCACGTTTTGGAAATGAAAAAATTGCGAAAAAATATTTAATCTAATGTCCTTCGATAATTGATATGTAGAGCTTATATTTTAGTCACAGCTTCCTCAAATATTTTGCATGTAGGTTAGAGCGGTTACCGAGCAAAGTGCTTTAGACAATTTTTTTTCGTATTTATATTATCGTTCTAGGGGTATTATAACTAATCACATCATACATCAGTATTTTTACTTGGTTAATTTTTTGTGAGGTTGGGTTGGGTTAGTTACAAAACTGTAATTTTCAGTTACTTATCTTGCAGTTCTGTGCGTATCTGTAAGATCTATAAGAAAATCTGTTAGACCTGTAAATCGTTACGATTAGACCTATAAAGATATTTGTAAATCGTTATGGTTAGACTACAATTCTATGTATAACTCTAAGCTTACAGTTTCTCGTAACTCACTTACGATTTGTAAAATATTTACAGTGACAATTTTTACGCTGTTAATTATGAATACTACAATATTGTAACGAGCGAGACTCACTGCAGATGAGACATGTTTGGTCAGGTAATGCCACTAAAGATCAAGTGGGAAAGCTCTGGAATGTTCTAGATATTAATTGGTGGCAGGTATATAAGGGTCGCAAATTTTATGGTTTGAGGATTCTGTTAGCGTCAAATGCATTTCTTCTGGTTTCTAGTAGTTTTTTTTTTTCATTTGTTAGTAACTTGCTTAATGGGATGATAATATCTCATTTTTTGTACAAAGTTAGAGAGAAATATGATCAGAAAAATGTTTAAACTAATATTCCTAACATGGAACTGATTTTCCAAATTTCGTTATTTCAATAAATATTTTATTATCAAACTTTTGTTCGTATATTTTTGGAGGTATTCCTGTGGATCTTTAAAAATGGGTTACCCAGTATAAAAGATATTCGTTTGAGTATGGCGTTTATAACGTCAGCTGTAAATATTGGAGCAGCGTAGCAAGGCTGGTTGATAATATAAGTCGTGTTAATCTGCAGCTGGTGGAGGAAAGCCAATTGGCATATTTAGGGCACATTAGGTGCGGCAGCCACCACAAGTGGGGTAAGAACTTCCCGGCATAATGCTTTTAATCACGGCGCAGCCTCCCGAGATTCCGGAAAGAACCGCATTTCATTTATTCCTAATTAATTATGCCGAATGTTCCCTCCGTGTTCGTTGCAGGAATTACCTGCTCTAACATTCCTGCCCAAGGCGAATTTTAATATTTTAAACGGAATTACTACAATGGATAATTGCCGAAACAAAGCAGAGAAAGAATGAGAAATTAGCAATAAATTAACTTACCAGAGGATAATTTGACAACAAACAATGAGCTAATGAAGTTAAAAGAAACACTAAAGGAAACCTAAATGATTTAATTGCGCACGAAAATAGCTACACTAACTTTGTTACTACGGGATTGCGATTAACTCAGGATAGCGAACCTGGCAAAGAAACTTCTTGCAACTTCCTGTATTTCTTTTACTATTTGATATTTCTTTGTATTGCCAACATTTTATCAATCACTGTTGAACCTTATATTTATGTATTTTTAAGTTTTCTACGTAAAATTTTGTTTATATACAAAAAATATTCCAAAATATCTCATTATGGGTCAAATATTTTGGTGTTACAAAATTAGATTAGAATAGCTTTCGATGGATTGATTTCAAATTTTTAACAAGAATTGAATTATCTCTTTTCTTTCCTGAGTAGTGTTGCCGTCTAGATCTAGACTTTGTAGACAGTCTTGTCTTGTCTAGATTATCAAGACAAGACTGACCAAAGTCTTTTCACCAAATTTCAAGACAAGTCAGGACTTTCTTATTTTACATCAAGATGAGACAATTCTAGACAATTTTCATGACTATTTAAAATTTTCGAAATAAAAATATGTCATGCGAATCTTGTTCCATCCGAGCTAAAGTAATGATTGTCAAATAAAAAAAAAACACTTAAGAATTATTTGTCCACGTTTGAAGCTTACGCGCCTGTAATGAAGGTCTTGAAACAATATAGAGTCTTGATATCTAGACAAGACTTTTTAATCTAGACTTAGACTTAATCAAGTCTTATCTTGAAATTTCTAGACAAGACAAGATTTTCTTAAGTCTTTCGGATGAGCAAAATTGAGTTTTCCTCCCTGGTGCATAATGTACTATTATATCCTTATTTACTCATCAGTTAAATTTTTAGAAAAGTATGAAGTTGTGTATCAATATCAATTATTACTAAGGTGGGAAGAAATGTGTCCGCACATCAGATTGTTATTCTTATAAGATTGGTTTTCTCCTGCAATAATGCCTACCGTTGATAGTTGGTTGTATTTGCATTTTACGGCGCCACTTTATTGCGTATTGGCGTGTTCGATTCCCATCGGAGTAAACGGCCGGAACAGCCGAGTGTATTCAGTGTACTCCACGTACATCATCACGTAATGTAACATGTAGCTATATCGGCAGCCCTTCTGTTCAGAAGAAGTCTCACATTTCGCACATCACTTAATCCAGTAAAATACACCATTTCTCTTAACAGCCAAACATTACCCACCTCTGTGCCGACGATTACGGCCTCGCACATTGCCTTTATATCGCATCTTTATGCACCCTAACCATCGCTCCAAACAGGGATGTGTTACAAGAGGATGCTTTAAATTTAATTTGATTGAATATTTATAGGGACATTGTAAGGTCCAGCCATAAAAAGATCGCCTGTAAGAATTTGACCCTGCTGAGTCTTACATTTTTTACCCTGTTCTTAGTATTAATTTTAAAATCATTGGCCTGTATTCTTCTCCCGTCTCTAATGTTAAAGAAGCTTCATTAAGAAACTTAAGACACTTTACTAAGATTTCATATCTTACTTAGACCTGACGGGCCGCCTGTAAAATCTTGTTTAGACATAAAAATGGTAGAATTTGTGCATGATATTGATAACATAGTAAATTTTCGGGAATTATTTAGTGATAATAATAAGCAAATAACAAAGTACATGTTGCCAAATGTAGTTTAGAAAAAAACTATCTTTTGTTAAAGAAAGCTGAATATTGTTATAATTAACACTGATTAGATCAGAGATCGTCTTTAGCTAAAGAAGGCCTAAAGAATGAGATAAAGACAATACCTGAATTCAGACCATTATATTTATTATTGCTTTACACCGAAAGATAGAAACGGACCGTTATATATAGATATATTGTGGTTATTAGAAAGAATAATGAACAACATTACTAGTATTTAACCTTATGTAGTCCTTTTCAATGGAATACTTATAATTTCAATAATGGCTTATTATTATCTATAGTTGGATTTTATCACAATTTGTATTTGCTTAACTTAAATATATTATTGGAACTATGTAGGACAATCTCCTTAAAACATATTCTTTTAAATTGTATTTTCTGCTGAAATATGGAAAGAAAATTAAAATTTTCTTAAAATTAAAGGTACTTATTTTTGAGTGGTGGGGATAATTTTAGCTCCAAACTTAAGTATGAAATATTTCAGTTATTATTTTTCAATTAAAAATATTACACGTTTTTTAATTTTGTTTAGTCGGACATTCGACGATACAGGAATACATTTATAATAATAATTTTATTATTATAATCTAGTTAGCACTACAATTAATTTTCGATGCGAAAATTCTAAAATTCCTTTATGAGTTTTATTTATTTGAATGTTTTGTTTGTAATATGAAATTAATAATTTAAACAATGAATCATGACAAATCAAAATAGAATCATTTGATTGCTTTGTGTTTTAATAAAACATAATGGAATTTAAATATTTAGTAATATGTTATATTAAAAAATATTAATGGCTTATGAAGTTTTTAAATAATAGAAACATTCAATAACAGTGCATTTCAGTTAAATAAAATGTAAAACCTTTTCATTTACAGCTATCAATAAATTGAATCGAGTTTTTGCAGTATTTTAAATGTGAAAACATGAATACTGCATTGTGCAATATTCCGTAACTGCGTATCTTTTATGTTTGGAAGTAACCGGGAATTTATTTGGAACAACATGACCGAATACAATATTCGCGATAATGTATTCATTTCCTGTGAAATTAAGTCGATTCGTCCTGAAAAACTTGCGTAGCGAATAGAAATTTATTCCATAAATTTAAGCGAGAAAAAACGGAGCACCGAGTAATGTATAAAACATCAAAGCATGGCCAGCTTGACATGTTGGAAATTATTCTCTAATGACGGTATGGAATGAAAATTTCCATGGGGTATCAAATCGAAGAACATGTGTATAGGAAGAGGAACCATATTGGATATTTTCTATCGTTCTACCTCTGATTTCATTATTCCATTTCATGTTGTAATGTGGAGCAATTTACCGATTGAATATTTTCCTTTGTTCAATATTTATATTTACAAACATCATTTCAATGTCTTCATTTCATGTCATACAATATAATATATTTATTGAAGTATTTTCATTGGCAAAGATTTAACTTATCGAGTTAATTTTTTACCATAAATGTCCCAAAAAAAATGCTCATTGTTAATCTGAATAAAAATAGTTAAAATACCTTCGATACTACTACTTTTTTAGTATTACTAAATGATACATTCTTTATATTTTTACACCATTGCATAGAAAATATGTTTTGTTTTATAAATAACTAAGGGTATTTCCTTCTAAACTTGATATGTTATAGATATTAAAAAAAGTGAAGTGTCTATTTTCAAAATTTTTAAAATGTTACAAATTTTATGAGAACTATTTGACCGTTTGCGTTACCCTTGCAAAAACGTGTTTTTAATTTGGTGTTCTACCTGTATCAATGACGGCTTGTCAGGTGACGTAGGTGAAGCACTGCTTCACCAATTAATAAAATAACCTTTTAATTTTGTTTACTAAATTATTTTGAATATTATTTATTTTGCTTTAACAGTAATAAATTTTTGAGAACTTAATTTCTCTAACAGCCATGTAAGTAAATAAATAAATGAATTACAGGTATAAATGCTCAAGTGACGTAGTTTCAGTACATTGCTCTGCTGCATCAGTCTAAACAAAAAGATTGGAGACTTGGACGGCAACCGTCCAAGGCACGTCAAGTCAGTAGCAGTAGGGAATCAAGTGAAACAGATTTTCTTTCTGCTTCAACTGTATTCATTCTGTGTTTAGGACCACGCTATTCGTTTGCAATGTTTCCCTCGAATGATCCAGTATTTATTTAGAAACAAACAAATCGTTGATTTTTATTAAAGATAAAATAATGCAAATTATAATAATAATTTAATTATTTGTTACAAATCTATTAATAATAACCAACATATGTTCTATATATAATATTATATTAAAATTGAATGATATTTTATCACTTTATAAAAAAGATGAAAAATGTAAGTATTTTATTGTGTAACTAAAAGTAAAATTCTTTTTTATTCTTCTTAATTTTATTCAGATGAATCGTTATAGCGGTATTACAGATTTCATTTTCGTTTTGAAATAAAATATTTATATTGCTTTTAAAACAATTAAAAAAGTGAATTAATACATAGATATCGTTAAAAAATTAAAAAATCAAAACAAAAATCTTGATTTTACCAACTCTACTTCAGATATTTTTTCTGTAGCACATTAATTGTAATTGCAATTAATTAAAAATGAGAGCATTGATTGTAGTGACGATTCCTATTTTTCGATATCTGCCGCAAATTTGAAAAAATTATACAAAACAGGCAGTAAACCGCAAATTAATAACGAGTAAAAATAACGATTCCGGGATGACAGGCAAAAAGTGACAAAACAAATTAAAACCTCAAATCCAAGCCAACTGCCTGGGGGTGGTGATGAGCAGCCACATTCGGAATGCTGAGTGACGGAGAAGCGTGCGCCAGGAACTAATAAAGCTAATGAAATAATAAATGATTAATTACTCCCGGACTGCTTTACAAATTGATTGATTTAATATCGGACGTCAAAGAACAAGGGTTATTGGATTATCCCTTACAGCGGCCTGACAACACGTGCTAAAAATGGGGAGAAGCGGCTAACAGGACACAGGAAAGAAATTGTTTGTTTTCTCTCATCCCCAACAAAAATTGTTTTATTATTGATATTTGTGCATCATAAAACAATATTCTTTCAAAAATTAATTTATTATTTTTAATACACACTCAACATTATTTACCTTTATTTGACATGAGAAATTGTTTTTCATTACCACTGACGTGGTAATTATGGTTACTTAGGTCAATAATAAATTAATATTAACTATGGTCGATAAAGAAAATTGTCACTTTTTAAAGAAACTCATGTCTTCAAATCCAAATATTGTTTAAATTATTTAACTCATGAAAAGTGTAAAGTATGGATTTACAATTTAAATATGTTGTCTAAATTAAATTAGTACATCAAATAAAATCAGGTTGACAAACTGAAACATCAAATATAAAACTTGGATAGCCTACTTTATTTTTGTACATATTAAGAAACAAGTTAATGTTCATGTCAAAATGTTTGTTACTGTCAATAATTTTTTTTATTAGAATTGGGATTGAAGTGCTAGTAATAAAAAAAATATATATGTACCACGGTTGAGAAGATTAACCAGCGTCTTATGTCCCTCGGTTGCTCCGCATCTCGGGACAAAACTTCGCATTAGGTCAATAATAATAGTCTTCTCAACCTTAGTATAATATACCATTTTTAACTTGTAGCCTAGACACTATATTATTTACCTTTATTTCATATGAGAAATTGGTTTTATTACCGTTTACTACCTAGGTCAATAATGCAAAATGTTACTATTTAAAGAAACATAGTCACAAATGCAGACTAGGCAAATTTAACACGTTGACCAGTATCGGTCTGATTATTTAAGACTAATTTGATCAATAAAGATCGTTATGATCAATCGGGATCAGACCATTTAAATTAATTCATCGATCAGATCGAAAAAACGATTAAATCGATCACATTGATATTTTTTTACCGAGATAATTTCCATCAATCGATCGATCTTTCGATCAAATCGATCTGATTGAAAAAAAATTGCAGCCTTTTCTTGATTATTATTTTTTACTTACCTACTTTCTATATTTGTCGTAATTTCCAAAACTCTAATTATTATATTTTGTAACTATTTGTCATATTCCTCTTAATTGCACAATTTAGTTGCTCTTAAATTTGCTCTAGATAATTGACCTGCATTATTATTATATATAGTAATTTTTAAACCACATGTATGCTGCATTATTTTGTTATTTGTATTTTGCTGCTACTCGACAAATCAGTTTGTTTTTATTTGTCATTTTTCATGTCATCTAGAGAATGATTATTTTCCACATTAATAATCTGGGGTTTCCACTCTGTTTTGTTTTAAATTGGGTTTGTTTAAATATTTCATCAACTATGAAATATAAATCTGTGTTGTTTACATGAAGAATTTTATTCAATTGTTTTTAATTTATTTTCTGTTGTTTCAGGTGGGTGATCCATTTTCAACGCAGAATAATTTATGATCGTGTAAGTGTTACATTAAGTAATTTACTAAATTATAAAAGATATTATCTGAAAATTATGTATTATTAAAAAAAATTACCCTTACTAAAGAAAGAAAATGACGCTTAAAAATTACCCTAATTTTACATCAAATAATCTAATCTTTGTTATTAAAGTTTATGGTGTTTTTGTTTATTATTTTACTTAAATGAAACTCTAATTACAATACTTTCCTTATTATATGTAACGATCAGTAAAAAATAATCTTGTGATAGATAATGTTTTTATAAATATTTTTTCATAATTTACTGGTTATTGTTGAATATTTCGTGGTTGAAATTACAATATAATGTATGTCTATTGTTTCAAATAATTTAAATGATGCATGCGACAAATTATGATAATCTCCATAAATAATTTGTAGGATATTTTATGAGCAAACAACGTCATATTTATTTTAGTTTACTAGGACAAAAACACGTAAGCACGTAATAGACCATTATTATTATACAAATGCAAACAGTCCCTATGAAACATTTGTTTGCTAGCGTGCATGCAAACGCAACGACACATGAAATTTGTTACATAATATCATAACCTCAACTAACCTAACTTCATAACTTTTGACGTATAGGTAATCAATGTGTTCAATTATTCATATTTTTAAACAAGAAATAAAAACTACACGGAAATATATTTACTAAAAAAGAGAACAATTTAAAAATATCTGATTAACAACATGACATTATGAGAGATAAAACTAACATAACATCACTTAACCAAACTTTTGACATAAAAGTGGATCAATGTGTTCAAATATTCATATTTTTAAACAAGGAATAAAAAGGACATGGAAATATATTTACTAAAAAAGAGAACAATTTAAAAATATCTGATCAACTACATATCATTATAAGAAAGATTAACCTAACATAATCTCACTTAACCAAACTATTCATTTTTTTTTCTACGACTACTTAATGTATATCTAAGTGTGTGTAAAGTGTACCATAGCACATTTAGGGAATTTATAATTTATCGAAATTATTTTAGCAGTATAAATAAGACAAAATAAATTAATTTAAAACATTACGACTAATGAAGAAATAAATAAGAAATGTTCTGTATAGTATTGTTTTATTAGGTTTTAAATAATTTTAATTTATTATTTATTATTCTTTCAGTTCATTGTTTGACCGTGGTATTATCGAAATGCAGTCAAATAATGGTCGTAGAAAAAGTATAGTACATAACTCGAGTTGTAAAGCAATTACGTACTTGTGGAATTACATTCATCTTACAACTCGTAATACGTAACATGCTATTACCTAACACCATGTAATTATAACGCTGTAACTATGATGTTTTTAGATAAATAAAGTAGGTATAACTCACTAATGGTGTAGAAATGGGTTGGGTCGTTATAAATATTCTCTTAACTAAATATATACAGTGGCTCACAAAATTATTCGTACACCTAAGTTTTGTATTTAAAAAGTGAAAAATGGAGTACTGTCAAGAAAATATTGATATATTATTGACGGGATCAGATTCTCTTATTTTCCAGAAATAAAATACAATAGCCAATTATAAAAAAAATATTATTTTTCTTGTGTTAATTAAATAAAAACAAAATGTGTACAAGAAATAGGTACACAAAATTATTCGTACACTTATGAAATCTTGCATGTAACGAGTAGATATTTATATTTATAAATATGAAATAACTGTGATTGCATAATTATCATTTGTCTGAGTATTTTGTATAAGATTTTTTTAAAAATAGGTCACAAAAACAAGAAACTACGGTAGTTGAAAGGCGAATCTACTTGAAATTACTTCTCCAGTGTAAATCTTTAAGGGAGGTTGTCAAAATTGAATGAAGATCGCACTCAAATGTTGAGAATCTCATAAGTAAATATAAAAATGAGAACCATTAGAAAAATATTCTCCGTGGAGGCCTTAAATTATTTTTAAGTCAGCAGAATAAACTATATGTTGAGCGTTAAGTGAAATCAAATCCTAAAAATCCCCTGAATAAATTAATATTAAGAATAACTACAATTTTTAAGGGTCTATTGGAACATAGACTATTCAAAGAACTTTAAGAAATTTTGGTTCTAATGGTCTTATAGTAAAAACTAGCCCATACAATTCCAAACAAAATAAAATAAAGAGACTCGCATTTGGAAATAGTATAGCACGGATTGTGTTTTTTGGAAATTGGTAATTTTGCGGATATGAGTGAAATGGCAAATCTTTTGATTGGAGAAATCCAAATTCTGAGCTTAATAACTGCAATTTATGTAGTACAGTGAAACACGGCGGCAGGATCATAATAGATTGGGAATATGTAGGAGCACCTTATGACTATACGGCCATTAAAATAAAAATTTCTTAGAGTTCTTCGAATAGTCTATGTTTCAATATATCCTTAAAAAATTTCAGATATTTTTTTTGTTAATTTATTCAGGGGTTTTTAGTATTTAATTTCATTTAATGCTCAATAAATCGTTCATTCTGCTGAATAAAAAAAATTTTACGGTCCCCACGGCAAATATTTTTCAACTACTCCTCATTTTTATATTTACTTCTAATGTTCTTAACAATTGAGAGCAATATTATTACAATTTTGACAACCTCCCTTAAAAATTTACACTGGCAAAGTCATTTCAAATAGATTCGTCTTTCAACTACCGTAATTTCTTGTTTTTGCGACCCATTTTTGAAAAATCCTTTTAGAAAATACTTAAACAAATGATAATTACGTAATCACAGATGTTTTATGTTTATAAATATAAATATTGACTCGTTATTTGTAAGATTTCATAAGTGTACGAATAATTTTGTGTACCTGTTTTTTGTATGCATTTTGTTTTCATTTAATTTACATAAGAAAAATAATATTTTTTTCATAAATGGCTATTGTATTTTATTTCTGGAATATGAGCGAACATGATCCCGTCAGTAAAATGTATATATTATTTTTGAAAGTACTCTATTTATCACATTTTAAATAGAAAACTTAGGTGTACGAATAATTCTGTGAGCCACTGTATATTTTTAGTGTAATACACTTGAACTACAAACTTTTCATAGACAATCATTATATTCAATTATCTATAGTTTTTTCATAAAATATAAAAACGACATGAAAATATGTTTGTAAAAAATAAATGAGAATAATTTTAAAATCTGATAAAAGTGCATGACAATAAAAAAACAGACTGAATAACATAACATAACCTAACCGAACTTGTGACAACTCAATCGTTATATTCAATTATTTATATTTTTAACGAGAAATAAAGCATACGTGGAAATATAATAAAAAATGAGAACAATTTTACAATATCTGATGAACGTGCATGTCAATGTAACAGGGGCTGATTAAGTCGACTTTACATATTAAATTAAGCTGTACATGAAAGTTCAGGGCAATTATGGTGTAAGTACACGACCAGATGCTATTAAAACTGACGTTTTATTGTACTACATGCCACAATTTGTATATTGTTTAGAAAATAGCAGTTTAGATAACCGCAAAGATCGATAGTTAAAATTGTCAGGAAAACACGATATTAAATAAATTATTTGCAAGACAAAAAATTAAATATATTTTTTAATATCTGACAATAGAATTAATTTAAAAAGTAATATTCTTTATAGAACTTAATTTACGAGCTTACAATATAATAGTATACATCAAGGTTGATAAGAATTATTATTGACTTAGCGTTAGTAACTGATTCGGGAGAATGGTCTTCTCAATCGTGGTATATTTTTCACGACGTTCTTAGAAACTCGACTTTCTTCTCGCGAAATAGAGGAAAATTATTTTTCCCTATTATATTAAATATTATTTTTTAGTAATGATATTCTTTTAAAAAAATTATGGCAATTATGTCTTCTTCTTTTCTTTTTTCACATTATTTTACAATTTGGTAATACTGTAACAATTGCACACAATTGTCAAAGTTTACATAATCTAATTTTCTAGTCTATTACGTTGCTGTACTTTTCGTCCAAATAAATCGGTTTTTGAAACATGTGAAATTTTTTGTGACTAACACGAAAGGAAACCACTCTCACTCGAATGCACCTTCTTTCTAGGCTCGTGTGTTAAACTCGAGCTCGAATGGTAAAAAGATACGCTTCCTCTCAAGTTTGACACATACTCACTACTACTAATAATAACAATCACTTGACATCACTTGTTTCTTAATATTCACAAAACTGAAGTTTATTATTATATCTGAGGTTTGAGTTTGTTAATCTCACTTTTGATCTTGTTTTAAAATTCATGTGATTTGTTTATTTAAATCAGGCAGCAAATTTAAACTGTGAATCCATATGTTACAATTTTTTTGAGTATAATAATAATTAGATTTGGAGTCTTCACTTTGGTTAAAAAGTGACAGTTTGCATTATTGATCTAGGTCAAAAATAATTTATTAGTAATCTAGATTATTGGTTACCAAATAAAACAATATAAATTATAAAATATAATTAATATGCTTAAATATTAAAATTTATTATAATCTGAATATAGAAATATTGTATGAAATTTTCATTGTAATATTTTTTCCATAAAAATAAAATAAATAAAAAGTAGAATAAATTCAACAATAAAGCAATATTTTTTGTATTATGTCAAAATTTATTGATAGTGTGCTATTCAAAAGCTAATAATATTATTATGGAAGATAATATATTTGAATAAACTATCGATAGTGTTAGAAGAGTGAATGTATGTGTGCCATTCTGTAACTCTTTGTATCTAACCTGAAATATGTGGCTTTTATTGTCCATCGGATCCATTAATTTCCACCACAAAAAGGCGCAAAACTATTGAGCAAACATAAAAAGCTGCCGAGTGCTGCATACGAATGAGGACGCGCTTTGCACTGGAGACCCATAACTAAATAAATATAATCGGCGAGATGGGAATGAAATGCTATACTTTGTAGCAAAGGATCGATTGCACTGCCAATAAAAGAATTTAAATTTCACGTCCCCTCTTTATTGCTGAATTAATAATCGCAGAAGGCCATTGAAGTATAGTTGACATTATAATGTAATACTAGAATTGCATTACTGCGATATTATACGCTTTATTTATTCATCAGTTTGTACAGTAGGTTCCTACAAAAGTGGCAGGATATGTTTGAGAACGGTAAATAAAGCATATCATCCCATACGAAATAATAAATGAAAGTAAATACATGAATAATAACTAAGTTCCTGGTTACGATTTCATTACAGTAGTCGTTCTTAAAAATTTGCCTAAGAAAGCTATAATTTCTGTATCGCAAATATCTAATGTCATTTTTAGATTCTTCAATGAAAATTTTCTCAAATTATTCTAATACTAAAGCCAGGTAAACAACCTATTCATGAACCTGCTTCATATCGCTCTATTTCTTTATTACCAATTAAAACTTTTTGAAAAACTTATCTTGGAAAAAAAATATTAGATAATTCCTCAGAAATAAGAAGCAGGAAAAGAAGTAAACCTCTAGATATGGCATCTAAATTATGAAGTAAAAACAACATAAAACTGAAAGAACTGCAATGGAAGTTATTTCTCGCACGTTATTTTAATTAATCACAATTGCTTGTTGGTTTTTTTTTCTATCCAGTTGTAAATAAATATGCAAACCTTTGGAAATTCATCATTAAAAAAATAAAATTTGGAATACCTTATTTTAGTTTTTTAAGCCTTCATCTTTAAAATATTATATTAATTACCGTATAATAAAAATAGTAAGTCAAAAACATTTTTTCGAAATCGATACTAAAGTACACGTTATCACTCCGCGAATTTAGTCAAAGTAGTAGCTTAACTAAAACAGACTCATCTGTCAAGCTGAATTATCCTATATTTTAATAGTATTATATTTTTGCAGTTTATTTTAGCACTACCTAAAGTAACAAACATATCATTGTATAATTTGTCTGACTTCATGCAGACGACGTCTAAGTAGGTGTAAACATAAATGAAAATTATAAAGATATATTTGACACTTTGACAGTATATTTATCACAGCCATCCCCGTCTCTATAGCTAGCTGACATTTTACAAAAACATAATGCTATTTATTTATATTTGTAACCAGGGCATGTAACCGAAAAAAATACTGGTTAACGGTTAACCCTTATAGAGAACGTTATAATAATAACGGTTTTAGTTCGAAAACCGGTTTTTGAAAATTGGAAACCGGTTTAAACCGGTTAATATATCGGTTAACAAAATAATTAAAATTAATTAAAACAAATTAATTATAAAAATTTGATTAAAAAAATAGAGAATAATTAATTAAAAATTTTTTTTTAAATATTATCTGAGAAAAATATCACAATTAAAAAAAAGCATTTAATTAATGAATATTTACAAAAATTGCCTTAATATCTTCAGAAAAACGCAGGTCATTTTTTTGGGACTTTTTAAGTAACCTTAACGGCCAAAGAAACTACCTACATTTATGACTCTCCAATAAAATGTTAATTGTAAAAACTGTGATGACTCATGTTCAAATACAAATAGAAAACAGATATAAAAAAAATATATATATAGAAGGTGGAAATAATAATATAAGAAACAGTTAATAAAAAAATAATTAGGACAAATGAACGTTATCTAAACAAAAGGATGTCTGTAAAACAATTGATAGTTGTTAATTGGACCACGAACCGTGGCCTACAACGGAAATGATGACCGGAAGTACTTATATTTGGAAATTTTCTTTTGTTATCTATATTCGCAAATATATTCCAAACCATATCCAAATAAAAATTAATATCTTTTCTCATCTCCAAGTAATTTACAATCATAGTTAATCATGAAAACTAACAATATTTAGATTTGCACCTTAAAATTTTGATTTTACAACCGAAAAAATCCAAAATGACCCATTTTTCGGTCAAAAATTTTGGTTTTTTAAAATAGTCCAAATTGATAGTCGCCGATGAGCTGATTCTAAATTTTCAAACCGAATTTAATTATCTCTTTCCATTCCCGAGATATTAGGCTTCAAAGTTGCACCTCAAAAAAGTGGGTTTTTTGACTATATCTCTAAAATGGGTAGAGATACAGTCTCAACGATTATACCAGTCGATTCTACGCACAAAGTTACATAAAGAAATGTTTTCTTCGCATATATGTTCTTTGGAACGATTTGGTGTAAAATGAGAAAAAAGAAAAAAACCGGAATTTCAGTTTTTCGCTGGAGAACTTTTTGGCTCCAAATCTTTTCAATTCTCAGACTTAAGTAAATACAGATGCGCTGGTTTCAAATTTTCAAACCGATTTCAATTATCTCTTACCGTTCTCGAGATATTTGGGTTCAAAGTTGGAACTAAAAAAAATCGTTTTTCAGGAATATCCCTGAAATGGGTCAAGTTACGATCTCGACGACTTCACCAATCGATTCTACGGGCAAAATTACATAAGTGTACCAATTTTCAGATTAATATTCCAATGGATACAATTTTTAGAGCGAAAAAACGAAAATCGCGAAAATCGAAAAATCGCCTGATGAACCCCTTGCGATTTTTTTCGATTTTTGACGATTTTCATTTTTCCTCTATAAAATTTGTATCCATTGGAATAAAAATCTGAAAATTGGTACAAAAATGTAATTTTGCCCGTAGAATCGATTGGTGAGGTCGCCAAAGTCGTATCTGAACCCATTTCAGAATTATTCCTGAAAAACTGATTTTTTCAGGTCTGACTTTGAACACAAATATCTCGAGAAGGGTAAAAGATAATTGAAATCGGTTTGAAAATTTGGAATCAGCGCATCTGTATTTACTTAAGTCCAGAATATAAAAAATTTTGGTGACAAAAAGTTCCCAAGCGAAAAATTGAAATTCAGGTTTTTTTCGTTTTTCTCATTTTTCACCAAATCGTTCCAAAGATCGTATATGCGGAGAAAACATTTCTTTATGTAACTTTGCGCGTAGAATCGACTGGTGTAATCGTTGATACTGTATCTCTACCCATTTTAGAGATATGTTAAAAAAACACACTTTTTTGAGGTGCAACTTTGAGGCCAAATATCTCAGGAATGGGAAGAGATAATTAAATTCGGTTTGAAAATTTGAAATCAGCGCATCGGCGTCTATCAATTTGGTTTTTTCAAAAAAAATCAATAAGTTTTACCTAAAAATGGGTTTATTTGGGTTATTTCACACCCTGGAATGGGTTTACAATGCTTAACAATGATTTAGGTGTTCATAATTAAAAAAATAAGTTTAACACGATTATGTGTTGCATTTTATACCCAAAAATGAGTTGAAAAGTGTCTAAACATATTGTATAGTACATTTGGAAATTTGTCACACCTTAAAATGGGTAAAAAGGAACCCAAACCTGACCTAAAATTGGGTTTAAAGGGTGTCAACAATCAAAAACCAAAATTTTGGACTCATACATGGGTATTTTTGGAATATTTGAGTTGTATATGAAAAATTTTACAGTAAAAACCTAAAAATTGTAACTTTTTATATTGAACTGTAATTAAAATTACTAAAAGTTAGTTACAAACAGGGAATGTAACCGAAATAAATACTGTTTAACGGTTAACCCTTTATAGAGAACGTTATAATAATAAAGGTTTTAGTTCGAAAACCGGTTTTTAAAAATTGGAACCGGTTTAAACCGGTTAATATATCGGTTTAAAAAATTATTAACATTAATTAAAAAAAAAGTAATTATAAATATTTGATTAAAAAAAATTATAGAATAAATAATTTAAAAAAACAATTTAATTAATAAATATTCACAAAAATTCCCGTAATTTATTCAGAAAAACGCAGGTCACTTCTCAATTTTAAACTTGCCTGTGTTGACAAAGGCCGTATTTATTTGGACATTTTAAGTAACCTTAACGGCCAAAGAGACCTACATTTATAACTCTCCAATAAAATGTTAATTGTAAAAACTGTCATGACTCATGTTCAAATACAAATAGAAAACACAGATATAAAAAAAAAAATATTAAATTTTTTTCTCGCTAAATGATATTAAAATAAAGGTTAATGTTCGCTAAAACCGGTTTATTTATTTTTTGGTTAACGGTTCCCGGTATTTTCGGCCTGAAAAATATCGGTTAAAATTACGGTTAAAGTTCGCAATTTTCGTTAAAAATATCGGTTACCGGTTTTTATTAACCGGTTTTTTTAACCGGTTACATGCCCTGTTTGTAACTAATAATTTAACGATTTCGAAAAAAATATAATGTATATGTACGGACTAATGTATTTTTTATTACTCACATGGTTTATTCTCCTCATATTTAATATGCGTAACAAAAAATTACGCTATAGTCTCTTGATATTCAAATAACTATATTTTTATCAATCGAATGTCAATTTTAATAGCATCTGTCCTAACCTAACCTACGATATTGCCTGTGAAATTTTATGTGTTTAACTATTTTTTTTTAAAGTTATGTGTTTAATTTATTTAACGCTTGTACTTTAATATCGGTCTTTAAAAATTTTCATGTGAAAAGTTTAGATTTAGTTAGTGCATCTCCCCGTGTTAATAATTGAAAAATAAGATTACGCTTCAGGATTGGGTCGTTATTTACTCGGACGAAGAAGTGAAGCGGTAACTCAGAACTTTGTGCAATAATCACACCGCCCGCTATTAAATATTATGCGAGTGGGTTAATTTTGGGCGGTCGTATTTTTACTGGAAATTAAGAGGCCTGCACAGATGACGACGAAATACAGCGACTGAATAACCGAATTTCCAACTCGGCTACGCGGGACGCAAGACGTACGCACAACTTAAATGAGTTATAAAACGCCTTCTTCCACCAAACGACTTTTGGACAATTGGGATTCATAAAATCTTCGCCTAAATTACTCTTTTATGTACCTAAATTTTGACATCGTTGATCTTATATTATATTCAGACTGAACAAACACCCAACTCAAAAGAAATAATAATAAATAAGTTGCAAGATTATTTCGAAAACTCTTTTATCATAAAACTAAATTCAAATACAGGATAAAATAAGGACGTTACATGCCACTTGATTCTACAGTCCACGAATCGAGTTGCAAAGAGGAAAATCATTTTTATTATTAGTGTCCGAGAAATATATTCTTGATAAAAGTTTTTGCATATTCCAAAACAGCCAAGTTTTAGAAAAAATGGAAAATAGATCGACTGTGTTAAAAACAACAAGTCCGTATAGTCTAAGTAACTGTCATTATTTATTTAGTTTCATTGACTGTCAATTAGGAAAATCTATTGTAATCGTAGAGGATTTAAAGAAGAGAATTAGAATCGCTGTACCGTCTTAGTGAAGAATTGCGTCGAAAACTAGAATTGTGCGCTTTGAAAATATATTTCATAATTGTCCTATTTTCACGACGGGGAAAAGAAGATAATTTCTATGACGTCGAAATAGGGATAGAATGACACATTATTTCCCATGGGAGCTAATATTCATTACTTCCTGTACTCATAACATTTGCAAAAAATGCAATAAAAACAAAGGAAATAAAAGCAACTATATAATTAATTTGATTGTCAAAAATTAGTGTGCCTATATTTTATTTGAATATTCGTTTGCATATGACGTCGCGAAAAGATAATTTATATATCTAGGGACAAAAATGAGTTTTTCTTTAAATGTCATAAAAATGGAATCTTTTGACTTGATGCACAAGGTAGAAATTAATGCCATTTTTTATGACATTTGAAGAAAAGTTATTTACTTGTTACATGTTTTTTATTGCTATTGAAAAATCGTATTGTTTAATTTTTAAATTGTAGCTAATAGCTAGGAAGTAGTGAAATAAAGACAATTGTATTATTAAAATATAAATGAATTAGGATCGTGGTCATAGAAAAAGTATCGTGTACAATTTGCATGTAATGTTTCATTTCATATTCGTATGATTTGCAGCATTTCGACTCATGTTACAAACTGTCATACTCATATGAAATGAGTACCATTCTATGCTTGTTGTGCAATATACTATTTTAAAATACCTACGTTTGAAGAAAAAATAGAATACTACTTTTCCAAATTTCCAAACTCGTCATACAAATATCACTTTTACTGCTTTCGACTCGTGCTTCATATTTGGAAAATTCACATTGTTTTATCCATGTTATACTTTAAGAAGTAAAGAAGTACATAACACCATTAAAATGAACATTAAGTTTCTATACTTGAGCTATAAAAAAAATCTGATATCTTCAACACGTTTAATTTCCTGTTTTTTATTATGTACCCCTTTTTCTTGTACCCCGTAGTTTATTACAACATAAATTCTAAATATTTCTTACATAATATGTTTGTAATTAAGACTCTGTACTATATCTGTATTTTAAATTTAAAAGTAATAAACATAAAAAATTTACATACCTTTAAAAAACAGAATGTCTTTATCAATTTTAAAAAATATTGTTTACAGATTCGAAGAAATTTTATTTTCATTGAAACCATTCTAATAAAAAATTAATTATTTTTTTCCTTTGTATTACAAAGTTTAAATATTAATTTTCATTTGAAATATACACACATATTCATGACATTGTATTATGTACTATATTTATTAAAAAGTAAAAATATAAGATAGGAATTAACAAAAATGAAAGAAAAAGTTTTGCAGATATTTTGAAAGAACTGAAGAATCGTGACGTAAATATTTAGGTAAACTTAAAATACAACTAAGCCATCTGATTCTTTTTAGTTGTTTAATGAAATTTGCTGGCATATCTCCATCCAATGGCGTAACAAACTTTTCCGTAATGGGGGCATTCTCTAAATTAGGCTTTCAGAAAAATAGGGTAGTTACCAAGATAATATTCCTAGCGAGGTTAGTAAATTCTGAGGAAATTATCTAAAGCCAAATTGATGAAAATTGTGTGTAATTTCAAAGATGAAAAAACCCTCTCTACGCCCCTGGGCGAGACTCTCTGTAGGGGAGACAGTGATTAAGATTATTTACGTTGAAATTCCGGATAGACGTCAAAAAAGAAGCTTCACCTTTTGTGCAGCGTCTTTTGCAGTCGCTGTATTAATTAAAATTAGAAATTTAATTTCGTACAAAAATGAGCTTTTCACATTGTATTCGGAATTCTGTAGGCGCTTATTTTTTTAGGTCACTATGAAAATAATAACATTTCTACCAATCCATCAATTTGCTTTTTCAAAAGTCTTTGGCATATTAAAAATAAATAACTTTTTTACTAGAGGCACACGTATTTTTGAACTATGATGCATAATTTGTACATGTTAGAGAAGGTTAAAAAATAATATTTGGAATATCATAGGCATTTAAAAATGTCAAAACTTGATAAGTAGATTTGTAGTAAAAGATACCTTAATTTTGGACTGCAGTTTGGAAGTTCCAAATAAAGTGGAATTATGGTGATTACTTGCCCTTCTTTACATTACCGTCTGTAAAAGATTATGGAGAAATAATTATTCCTTTAGCAATAGAAAGAAAGAAAAAATATTTAAAGGCGTGTAGAAAAACTGACATTTATTTTATTAAAGGTATTTTATCTTTGAAGTCATATGAGTAATGTTTTAATTAGAAAAAAATGTTCAAATAATACTATTGCAAGAAAAAGGTTATATTTACAAGAATTACTAATTCTCCCTCCTCCAATTTTTCAAATGATTTCACTCGTTCTCTCACTATATAAGGCCGAAGTTCTGGATTTACAAAGTCATCTATTTCTTCTAAGTTTTGGTGCTGCAGTTTGTTGAAATTATTGAAAATACCTCTTTTGAAATATTAGTAAGTAAAGGGTTAAATTGACAATTATAAAAGAAAAAGAAAAAACTTGTAGCTTTTCGAAATAATTCGGTCCCTATTCACAACCCGTACCAGTTTATTTCGAAGTTCAAGTTTTCAATAACTTATCTATCAAATAAAGCTAGATGTTCTTCCAGGAATATGTATTATATAGTGGTGGAATGACGGATTTGATGTTTATTTGATAGATATATTTTATTTCAAACTTTATTCGTAGTTAGAAAGACTGGGTCTTAATAGAAGAAATAAAATTTCTGGATTGCTGAGAACAAAATTGATGTCTTTTAAAGCAAACTTTTATGTTAATAAAGTAGGATTAATAATGCAGAAACCTACTCATATAGTAGATAGTAAACTTACTCGTTGAAATAGTTTATATTTTTGTTAAATTTTACAATTTGCTAGGATAGTGTTACACAACGTTGAGTCCGTATAAAACAGCCCTTTAGAAAGTTCACAGAGTACGTGTACACTACATATATTTCAATTTATCGAGCATGTTTTAGGTTGAATTTAGTTAACTGTAGTTTGCATAATCATATAAGTTGGGAACAAAACAAAATAATCCGGTTGATCTCGAATAACAATTAACTTTTTGGTCACGTAGCGAAATAACCAAAAACGTCGAGTCGAAAACTAAACAAATTAAACTTCAAACATGAAGTCGTGGTGCAAAACAGCAAACTGCATAACCGGCATTTCAATACCGCTGCACATGAAATAAGTTTTTACTGTGCGCTAAATGATACAGTATTTAGCAGCATATTTCATGCCATTATCTAAATGCGACGCGGAGGGACGCTGGCGTCGTCTGGACGGCAGCCACCGCAACTGCGCTTTAATGAACAAAACCATCTCCACTTCAGACGAAAAACTACAATTATATCGCGGAATCTAACCAGATTAATGCAGGCCCTGACGCAACGAGACGCACAAAAACAACGCAAAATACGTTTTGTTTGCGACAGTTTTACATTGGACTAATCACAGCCTTTCAATACACATCGGAAAATTTGTTACGTAAATATTTTATCTGCAGAAAATTTATTGTGTTGAAATGTTTTTTGTATTTTACCTGTTATTGATATGTCCCATCAGTTTTTAATATCAGTTTTTTATATTTGTTGTTAAAACTAAACGCTCAAATAAAATAGATTGTAAAAATTGGAATAAAACTTTAATTAACTAATGGCAATTTGACAAAAATTACTTTTACCATAAGTTTGCTTAGTAAAATATAAAGAAAGTGAAATAAAATGAATTATGCAAATAAAATTTAATGTGAATGTACTAACGTATAATAGTATATTATTCAATGAGCATTTAATGTGTGCTATTACTCATGAGAATTAAGTTTGCCAACACGAGCGAAAACTAGTATTGTATATCATTCAAATGAGTATTAGCCATTACATGCGAATAGAATTTTATACTTTATCTACAACTATAACATGAAAAATATATGTTTATTATAAGCAAATATGTTATTACATTTTGACAGGTAAATAACAATAGCTCGCGTCACTGTTTTACAGCGTATTTAACGCAAGGGAATTATTTCTAGTGTTATTTAGCTACAGTTTAAGCTCAAAAAGAAAAGAAAAGTATGAAAAATTACAAAACTAGTGTAAATTTGACTTTTTATATAGAAAAACTTAGATAAAAGTAATTTGGTTTGTATTGTTTTGACAGGTAAGATTTAATTTGATATAACGATTGAATAATATTATCCATCGATCTGTCAATATTATTCAATTAGTAACAGTAACGTATGTCCTTAGTTGATAAAAACGATTGTTTAGAATTTTCTCGTCTTAATTTAGAATAAGAAAGTCTTGTCACGTGTTGAAATATCAAGACAAGACTTCTGCCAGTCTTAACTTGATAATCTAGGCAAGACAAGACAAGAGTCTAGAAAGTCTAGATCTAGACATCAACACTACACGAAAGACCCAAATAAAGGTGATTTTATGATAAAAAAATTGCATAGAAAAGATTTTAATCAATGTAGAAGTTAAATTTAAAAAAATGAAGCACTGGTTAGAACCATTACATTTTATATTAGTAACGAAATTATAAAAAAAGATTAAAGCATGAACTGGTCAAATAAATTTAATATTGAAGATGGCGTTTGTTTGGAAAATAAAGTGAAGGTAAATGAGAGCAGCAGCGTAAGGATACAGAGAGTAATACAGTGTCACATAAACAAACCAGGGCCATTTGTTCAAATATAAAATATGGAACATTTATTCACCGGGGTGTGTCCGGGTTAGACCGAGTATTCCTCGCAGGAAGATAACTGCAACTTTAAAACATTGCACATCACAAACAGAGCGGTAACTCTTCTCAAATTCCACCGCAAAAACAACCATTAAGTGCGATCCTCTTTCAATTCTGCAACTATTAGGAAAGTTATTCTGACATATATAACTCTTCATGAAAGAATCCCCGGGTAGATTAATTTTTTATCAACAGCGAATATTAAAGACGTAGATTAAGTTTCTTTGAAACGTAGAAAAGTGTTCATGAAATAAATTTCAATTTACCAGTGGAATAGAAATGCTGTATTATTTTTAATTTGCATTCCGCTGGCAAGTTCATAGGAATTAATTTCAGTCATAAATTTTATCTTCCAATACACTTAGTTCTTTCGCTAATATTATTTCTTTTCGCCAACTTTATTACGACCAGAATTAATATTTTCATACCAGAAGTTCATTACTTCTCTTTATCTACTATTAAGGTTTATTCTTCTTTCTTATTTATCATTTATCTCTGTATGAATGTCATTTCAAATGGAGAAAGAACATTAAATTATTTTTATAATTGTCTTCAATCGAAAATGTTGCCTAGTCCAAAAGGCAACTCGTTACCAAATCTCTCCTTGGGGTTTAGTTGCCGACCGAAAATCTGTTTTGTTGAGAGTTGACAACTTCAAAGAAATAGAAAGTGTGTCTATGAAAAGAAATGGGCGATAACGGACCACTCGAATACCGAAGAAATGGTCCTCACTTTTTAAAGAAGGAAATCGCACATTACCGTGTATTCTGTTCGGTATGTCACCATGAACCAAGAGTTTTTGTACCAGATCTTGAAGAATTTAATGCAGGAAATGTTTTTTTCCAATAAGATTGAACCACAGTCTACATAGCTCGAAATTTAGTGGCTATTTTGAGGCAGATTTTGTCCGGTTAACTGATCTCTATAAGAGTCGACATTTCGTGGTCATGCACTCGCCGAATTTAACGCCCTGTGACTATTTCTTTTGGGAGTATCTAAAGACTGAAATGTTTAAGCATCGTTCCAGAACTTTACAAACCCTGGAGGATGCAATCCGCTTGGAAATAGCTTTCGTATGAAAAGATATGGTTCATAGAACTATGCAAAATCATAGAATCTGTCTGTTGAAGTATATTAACAATAACTTGCAAGAAATGATTTTTAAATGTAGGTGAATTAAAACTTCCCATGCTGTAATTGAAGAAATTAAAAGAATGCTTTTATATGTTTACTAGTTTTTTTTTACTAGGGACGTTACTTTTCTCAACAATACAAGTATAGTCTATCGAGTTTAGTATTTTCGACTGTCCTTAGAGTCCACAACATATTGAATAAATTTACTACTTAAATAAAAAAAACTAATGAACGGAACTTTATCTTGTTATTTATGTGTTAATAATTATCTGTCCTTATTGTTGACTTTAGGTAAAAACCAACAATTGTCAGTTCATAACAAATAATGCCATATCACCCCTAGGAATAAAAATTGAATAAATATTTCTCTACCTAAAAAAAAACAGTCGTCCACTCATTAGGACGTCACAGAAACCTAGTATCTCAGTTTCGCAGTAATTGTGTTTATTTATTTAAAGTTAAGAAACTTTGTCTTTAGGGAAATGTTGTCCTTTCATAGTTTGCATTGCACATTCGCTATTCATAACCTACAAAAGCGATGCAGTGTTAATGCAAGACTTAGACAACAGATAATGCTATTAAATGGCAGCACCATACGTGCATACGAGCTGTATATGGTGCACGAACTCAAATATTACTTATTCAATTTTCATGCTTGTTGGTAATTTGTACCTAGTTTCATAGTTGTACCAAAGCATCAAATGGCAAAAGTAATACTCTGAATATAGCTACTGAGCTAAATTGCGGTCACACATGTTGTTTCACATTGTAGAGTTTGTTAGAAGGTAATACAGGTGTTCTGCAAATCTACAGAAGATGATAATTCCTATGCAGTAGAGATGAGCAAATCTTGGCTTTTGGACGATTTTTTGCGAATGCATTGTTACTTAATAATCAGAGATCATATTGAAAATAACAAAATAATGAGCTATATGATTACGGTAATTAAAGTATTCCGATACTGGTTTAAATAAAGACTAGTATCAATACTAAAATATCGATATCGGAAGAAATTATCGATACTGGATCGTATTAGTAGTATTGGAACAACCCTAATATCACTAAAATTTAGATAAATTTGATAATTTTTATATGATTAGAAATTTTATTCTAAAAATAAACTTTGATCATTATAATTGACAGATTCAGTTTAATGTGTAATATATATTAAATATCATGTTTTGTACTTTTCACAATAGTACAATTTTAATGTTAATTTCATATGAATATGAAAACCTATTATGATTATTTGAAATAACATTGGAATTTTTAATTTGGTGCAAAGTTCCATTAAAAAAACATTATTCCATTTGTCTACATAACGCATTACATGAAAGGATGAAAATACTATTGGCTAAATTGTAACAAACATACAGGATAATGGCAGCTGATTCATTAATGTTAATTAATACTCTAATACTCTGTAATTGAAGCAAAATAATAAAAAAGATAAATTGTTTTTAAAACCTTTGATGTAAATTCGACAGTGAAACAAAAGGGGTAACACAATCACACTGATATTTAATTACCTACAATAGTATTATCCCGTGGAACTAAAAATCAAAGCTTTATATTTGATTATACGAATAGATTATTTATTTTAAATATATTAAACAGAATATGCAGTTGTAGATCAATTCGATTTTCTACTTTAAATAATAGTATATTATTATAAAACAATTTTTTATTTTGTAAAATACCCACTAGTAAATGAGTAATAAATTGACAAAAGTTTCATGATATACTTATCAGCACAATAAGTGAAAGACAAACAGCAGCAGTGATGTCCTCATTTAGTGAACATAGGACTATGACAAACCGTTCTCTAGATGGGGTTTCGACTAACGACAAATGAAATGTGGTATGTTTTTCGGTTGGTCTTGGTAACTATTATTTTTTCATTAAAAAATGTCCGTTACTAGTCAAAATGCCTTCTCTTGTGTTCCTACCCTTGTTCTTTGCATTTTTTTTTTACAAATTAGGGATTGCCGGCACAGAGTCTCACTGCTTGTAAATTGGGAGGATTTTCCAATCTCAAACGGCGTCTGACCCGACGCGCCATGGCTGTATTGTTATGACACTGTTCTAAAACAAAAAGACAAGCCTAAAAGTCTTACCTCCGATATTCGATTTCTTCTCCACTATAGAAGTCATCAACTAGTTTTATTACTAATCCGCTACTAAATTTTACTGTATTAAGTCTTAAACTTAACTTAAATGTAAATATTTCTAATCGCGTCATTAGTTGTTTCAATTCATAATGAGCAGAATATAAATTGTTAGTGTACCCGATTGACACAGTATCTACTAAAAGTTAATGGTCCTTAGTATGTTTGCTTACAACTGCATTACTAAAATATAAAAATCTATAAATATCCACAAAATTTCTAAATCCCAGGAATTAAGAGCTAAAAGAATAATTGGGACATAAGATTAGGTAGAAGCGATGTCTGAAATGCCGGATAATTCATTTAAGTTACTGGTAATCGATTTTCCCTTGCGGTTACACTGTGTTGCACCAATAGATCAATTTCAATGATCCTGTGCAATATGTTTTCTTACAACTGCATTACTAAAAATGTGTAAAATCTCTAAATATCCACAAAATTTCCAAATCCCAGGAATTAATAGCAAAAAGAATAATTGGGACATAAGCTTAGATAGATGTCCGAAAATCTGGATGTCATTTAAGTACCCGGTAACTAGTATTCGATTTCCCTTTGCGGTTAGATTGTACTCCACAGACCATTTCAATCTCAGCATATGAAAACGTAAGAGCGTTTGATCTGCAATAACTCCCCCAATCAGAGGCAAATCCATGCGTACCATAACTCAATGTGCTGTCAGCAACTTAAATCAGAGGCTTGCCGAGTACAGGTGTTTGATCACTTGCTGTATGACCTGGTTAAATATCGAGCCACAGAGAGCGGCTGACATAATCAGTTACAGGGTTATTGAATGGTTACACATTGGGAAACCAAACACCACCGCTGTGTGCTATTGATACTGCCGTACCTGCCGACCTATCGACAGGGGATTTATTGCGACTGTTCGCAATTGGTTTGTCTTGGATTAGAGATGTATTGAACCAATTGCATGTTGAATATAATTAACAACAATGCTATCGTCTTGTGATCCAGTTTCGGTTTACTCTTCAATAGGCTATGAATATGGATATTATACTCTTTAGCACAACTCATTAACGAGCTAACACTATGGCTATACATTACAGAATACCATTTAATTAGTTGGAAATGCATCAGACAAATACGGATAGAGGTGACAAACTAAATAGGTGACTTGGGGTTCGATTCACATTGACGGTAACTATTAACTTTTACCTAAAATTAGTAACTGATATGCAGTATGAACTATTAGCATAATTCCTACATTCTAATTAACATATTATTTGCATAGTTGCTAGCTATTAAAAAAAACAATAAACAAAAAATAATCCTTTAGCATATCAGTTTCTGAATGTCACGATATGCGAAAAGTCGGAACAATCGTTATAGTTTTTAATAATAAATATGGAAAAATAAAACGTACAATTTTGTTTTAAAAAAATCAATTTTTAAAATTATTGTCAAAACGTGAAATAAGAAGAAAGATTAATAAAAAAAATAATATCTTTTGAAAAAACTAATTCAATTGATGAAACGGTTTCTACTAAGAACCACAATGATATGTTATAGATGACATGCAACGGACTTGTTTATATGCACTTTAAAATTTTAAGCAACATTTATACTCAAACAAGAAATGCATGTTATAATGAATCTGTTATTCAGAATTACAATGAAACACTGTTTCAATAGAAATTGAATTTTGAAGCGTGACTGTCACTGTCAATTAGACTCCCAACAAAAATTTAATCCTCGGCTTTCTCCAGTAAATTAAATCTATAGATATGACCAGTAGGTTGTTTTAACTTACGTTTATGGTACAGAAATCGGTCAGTTAAATTAATATAACCTGACAGATTAGTTAACTGGTTTTTATAAGATATGGCATTAGATTGCCAAAAAATTTCAGAACTGTTAAATATTACCCATAGTTGCTATGTAATAACCTAATAACTATACTCTGTTACTGACCACATTGCATTGTTCAGTTTATGCAGTACTTAACCATATGCACTATACCAAAATGCCCGTTCAATAACAACGAGGTAATTTCGTCCGAAATTTATAGAAGCATTGAATACCTTCGGTGAATGAAGTCCGTTGCTTGTGACAAAATGTTATCACATGTGGCACTCTCCTCTCCCCGTTGGAAATGGAGTGTAGCCGCGCTTGGCTGGACAATATGAAGGATAATTACCGGAGCGATCCGGCGATACAATTCAATCGGCGTAGCCAAGCCCCAGTCTCACACAATTATGTGCATTTGGCAAGTTGGAGCAGTTGGCTATTGCTGTCTCCTGCAACTTACTCAGGATGCAGCATGCAACTAAGAGATTGCTGATACGGGAGCTAAATGGAAACTGGGGGAGACTGCGACGAAGGACTAATACACAACTTCAACTTTCTTCCTTATAAGGCTTCACGACATTTTTAGTTCCTTGAACTAAGTAAAGGATGTATTGTAATCGCGAAATGTTTCGGTTTTCAGGTTTCAACGGAAATCACTATTTTGACAATTCCTGAATCCATTTTGATTAATTTCGGCGTGACGTCTATATTTACGTATCTCGCATAAATCAAAAATGATTGCTCGTAAAATTTTGATTTTTTTTTATATGAGACTGCTATAACATTTAGTTGTGTACCTTCATATTTCATTAAAAAAAAAAGATTAACCGTAGAATGTAGAAATTTTATTTCTCAAATTATGAATAAGGTGATCGGTATTATTATTATTAAGGTGAAAAAAAAATACTATGATATGGTATTGATTGATAAGTCGCATTGAATTGGACACCAGTTTTAACTTCGTGAAGAGTTGTTCTATATTCTACGTTTTTAATTTTATATATTATAAAAAGTGAAGTTTTGGCACTTCAAATCGGGTATCCTTGGTTATAATAAATCGATAACTAGTTGAATAGAATTTCTTGCAAAGAATTTTATGGTGCGATATCAACAGAATTAGGGGATCATTGAAATCATTGTTTTTCTACCCAATCATTAAAAAATGGATTACCAATTTTAAAGTTGCATTTAAAAAAATAAAAGATAAAATCGTGCTGAAATTGTCGATTATAGTCCATATTCGTCTGATTTAGAATCGTCTGATTATGATCTGTCATCATTGAAAAGCCGAAAATGTTCAGCAAACTAGATACATAATAATAAAAACTCAACAGAAGGGACGCGACACGTCAGAGTGGCATGCAGGTATTCTGTCTCTTACGCTCCCAGCCTACATCTTTTATTTTATAATTCTATCACGATGATGTGACAGCATCCCTTACCTAAAACTTTAATAATTTATACCTGGCAAACACGAATCTAGTATCATATAAGTAAAAATCGTCGTGGATAACATTTTTTTTAGAGAGAGTTAATAGATGTTCATATTGAATAAGATGGTATGAATATCCTTCCTAGAAGTTCAACAATTTATTATATTTGGTTTTGAAAAGTAAAGTATGATAAAGATATCACTTGTAGAATATCTGTTATCTTGCAGAATCCTTCCCCGAAGATTTATCTTATTCTGTGGTAAATAAAAACAAATGCTCCGAGCATTACAACGCCATCTATATGTACATACAAACCGTTGTTTAGCAAAACAACTATATCTAGGAATTCCGCAATCGTATTTGGGGAATGTATATTTATAAAGCGTAGCCATGATTTACGCCCAGAGGAGAAAAGAAAATAATAGATTTGTCTATCTGATCTTGCATTCGCGACAGTGTTGGAAGATTCTGTATTTCACCCTTTCCTAGACGGTCATTCACTTTTCTCCACACTACAATAAATCTGTTATGCATGGCGGAATGTTTAAAGCGTATAAATTAAGAAAATTGCCAGATCCTATTTCTGTTAGGATTTATATTATTAATGAATTAAAAATTATGTTGTAAAAAGAAAAATAAAAATCTTATTATCTTACTATTTTTATCTATCACATAATATATAAAAATTATTGTTAATATAAAACGATAGTTTTTTTTATATAGAATTTGGTATTGTAAATTAAATGCATTAATATTTTTTTTATATGCAAACATTTCTATACTAAAACGTACACATTTATTCATTTATGCTACATTAAAAATAAATGTAAATCTATAAAAAAATGTATATACAATTTGTAGAATTTATCACTGTTCAAAAATTATTATGAACAATATATTTAAACTACACAATAAAAATTATGTAGAATATGGATAATATTTCAACGAAATTAATATTGCAATTAAAAATGAGAGATGAAAGTAATTCAATATGAAATGTTTATTTTATGAGAATTATTGCATACAATAGAAAATGAATATTCATCATTTTTATTTCAACGCCACCGTTAATAATTGTAACATGAACTAATTGTTGCTTCATTTTTAATTTGAAATAAAATAAAACAAAATGAAATATTAATATCGTATATTAATTTACAAATTTATGGACATTGGTAACTTTCCAATTATCAAAATATACGGTTTCTCGTAGGTATGTCCTGGAAAAGTTTTATATTTATAATTTTGATATATGAGTAAATTAAGGTCAATTTTAATTCTCAAAATTTGATGTTTGTCTCGTCCGATGAATTATCAAAAACTTAAACAAAACTGGAAATCAAATTGGTGAATTAGAACAAATGTTGATCTACGGGTCAGTTTGATTCTTGAATCATTAATCAATGGTCTAACGGGAAAGTTGGCGGTTAATCAGAAAAAAATTACTTAATTTGAATAACACTAATACAATAATATGTAATTTCATTTTTTTTTTAAATATATTCCTTAGTTTTTGGTTAGTTCTTTAATCTAGATTACATGGAGACATTGTCCCATTAGATGTTTAAATAAATTTTAAAATCCAAACTTGGCAATTGCAGGTATTCTGACAAACCCAAAACAAATTGCTGTGCTTTTAACTGTTTTACGACGATTCGTCTGTTTTGCATGAAACCAAATATATTCTAGTCAAAAAAATTTTCGAAGAGAATTTTTCAAACACCCTTCTTTTGGAAAATATTATCTAGTAGGATTTTTTTACTTTTTTAACGATTACAATAACAATAAAGAGAAGAGTACTTTGAAGGTGTCGTGTTTAATCTGATAGTTCAGATTCAAACTAAATGAAAAAGTACCGTGACTGTTTGATTTGTGTATTTTTATGCAATCCTGTTAACCAGAAATGTGGTATCGACGTAAGTTTCAATTTGCTGTCGCAATCCTTAACAAAATGTAATTACAAGGAATCCGTCCAAGTTTGCTAAAAAGTAAGAAACCTCTGAAAAAGTCATCAAGGCTTGATAAACATCAGCACGCCCACAATAAATAACTTCATTTTCAACTTACAACTTCGTACAAACCGATAGCAACAAAAAGCCATTCAACAGTTCCGGCGCTGTCGTTCGAGACAAAAACAGAAGAAAAAAGCTGGAAATAAAAGCCAGCAATCGTGGCCGTGGCCGCCGCGATCTCCCGCGGTCACGTCCCGGAGTTTCACCCTCTGGATGTGACGTCATCTCACCAGACTCGCACGTTGCACCAAATATTGACCAGATGCACTCGCGTACCTCACAAACATCTCCAGTTCTTCCAAGCTTCTACAAATAATACAAACCGAAAATCAGAAGATACTGTTCAACAATTTATTTGCAGAGAGGAAAAGTTAAATTAAGTTATTGCAATGAAACTGTTTAAGTTTTAAGTAAATTAAATGTACATTTACGTGTATTTGTGTAATCGGTAGGTATTAAAAAAATCTGATGACTTCCTTATATTTGTATTAAATTATATAAATTTTTTGCTTCATTTTTACAATCCTCCAATCAGGCCTTCAAATAAAATTTCGACATTCTACGGCTAATCCTTTTGAATTCTAAGAAAAATTAAAAAGAATAAAAGAAATGTACAACTAGATATTATAACAGTCCCACAAACAAAATTACAACATACTACGGCTAATCCTTTTCGAGAAAATTCCAAAAAATCCTATCAAATAAATTGTTCTTTTGGCACTGCCGATTTCACTAAAAAAAAAATTGGTGCTCAACTATATGATATAGCAGTCCTACATACAAAATTTCAATAATTTACTACTTGATCTTCAATTTGTAGGTTAGCAATTTAAATTTGTCAATTGTTGATGGATTTTAGTAACTTTATTCTTAGATTATTTATTTTTATAATTAGTTAGTTATTTCTTATTCGCTGATTCAAAATAGTTTCTATAGATATTTATTTATTTATTTATTTGACTTTTACTCCGACAGCGTAGAAATTAACCTTGTCAATCAAGTCACAAAATGTCACTCATGTCATATATTACCACCTGGAGAATAACAAATATCAGCTGTATTTTTTTGAAGGAAAAGGGCTTCAAGTAAGAAATCAATTGAGTATTAAAAATCTATGATCCTCCACCTCTAGTAATATTTAAAAGTATTCCAAGTTTAAAAACTACCTGAAATGATGTAATCAGAGTAAAAAACCTAAAACTGGTTAGAAAAAGTTTAAAATCTTTGGAAACTCTTGTTAGTTTTTATCGTTATAGCATCATCTACCTTTTAAATCTTTTAACTTACATTGAAGTTGCAAATTCCACTAAAAATTCCTAGGAAAAACTAAGATTTACCGATGCTTTGCAAGTGGCAGCCCATATTTCCTCCTCTGGAGAAAAACCTCATCCAGCAGGTCGATCGACGGCGAGATTAAGATTCAGCCGTGCTCTAGAATTCCACATATGCGCTGTGGATTTACACACGCCGTATTTAGCACGAAGGAAACAATAGATAACTCGCTTAATTTATGTGAATGTTGCAGGAATTTATGTTAATGCTCTTCACTTGTTTCTAAGGGAAGTAGACTCATTTAAAATTTAATAGCCATACAAATATTATCATATACTAATTATGTATTTATTTAAATTTTAATATAGTTATAGTTCTGTAAATATATAACAGGTTTCAGGAAATTAAGCCCTTGTTTACATAGACAAAAGTAAGCAGTGTAATTAAGTTATAATTATATTCTAGATAATTTTGACAAGTCAATAATATTAGCGTACAGATTTGTTAAAATAATGTGGGACAATTGAATAATACAGCTAATACAGCTGTCATATCAACCCATACAAACTTGATCACGAAAACATTACTCCTAAGAGAATTTTATAAAATAATATTTGTTAATAACGTGAAACAGGTAAATTATTGAAAAAACTATTATGTTCTCCATTGGTATTCAATTCACATTTGCGGCGATTATGATAATCAGAACTATCCTAGGTATGATAATAGCTATAAATGTATTAAGATGAAAGATTGATTCAATAATTTTATTTAACCTTTGAAATTAAGACGTTCAAAATTCCATTTGACAATAACAGCTATTTAAGCTACAAGAAATGTAAGTACATTTTAACATTTAGGTTACCGAAACTAGCATGACTTTCATATTTACTGTACTACTAGAACTGTTATTTTCTATAACATTTTCTTGACAATGGTAACCATATAGTAAATGTAAATCATAGACTTATGTCTTATAATGCTATGGAAGAAAGTTATGCTTATAATCAATCGTAACGCGAAATAATTATAAATTTCTATAAATTTACTAAATGCAAACAAACACTCTGATTACTGAGCCGGGTTAATATATTACATTTATATTAGGAACTAGTTTCCTATAATCCCATTTTATTCAATTTCAATATATTTATTTCAATAAACGAAATTAATTTTTCGTGTCTTGTAAGCTCAGAAATTAGGTATGAAAATGACGTAAATCAATTAAGACAAAAATAAAATATTTTTAACGGTTTATCTCTCATGTTAGCTGCGTTGGTTTATTTTTATTATTATTCGTAATTACTGTTATCAATGTACGCTAAAAGATATAAGCAATTTTATTTTGTTTTTATTTTTTAAATTCAAAATTAATTCATGGAATGCTGTTAACGTCAACAGTAATTTCAAATAATAATAAAAATATACTATCTCAGCTAACTTGACAGATAAACCGTAAAATTATTTTTGCTCATTGATTCAGATGCAATATTTTATGCTCTACAAATGAAACAAAACTTTGTTATTAAATTATTTCTGATGTAAACATTATATTTTGCAGTAGAATCTATTTTAGTAAATGATGTAAATATTAGGAAATTACCAACTCTATTATTCTAACAAATTTATCGACAAGCTGTATCTATTATGCACAAGCTTTTTGGCTTATGGTTCAATGTAATAAAATGTTAGAGGGAAACCTAATAAAATATGTATATGGAATAAATATTATATATAATAATGGAGAGCTTATAAACCATTAGTTGCTAGTCCATGTAATACGAACTTTCATTATTAATCTATAACAATAATTACAAACACGACTGTTATTATTTTATGCATGGTAATTATCAATTATGTTGATATTATTGCAAATAATTTCATATTAAATTACCAATTGTTCTATTCGGAGATCATTGCAAAAAATATATTTTTTAAAAATGAAATACGTCTCAATTAATTTATTATTTACTATTTATTTTTTAAACAATGCCAGAAAGAAGAATCGTTAATATTTTACGTTCATATATTCCCAGAAGGAGAAATTCTCATCTCTGTTAACATCTTCTCCGTCTCATATATTTACCCACCCTTTCTCTTCATAAACATCTTAAACAGTGGTAGAGTAAGAGTAAATTTAATCTCACATACGTAACGTCGCGATAATTCGTCCCTTGGAGAAACAACGAGTGGTTTACACATTACATAGGCGTCGAAACGGTCTGGGAATTGGGGTACACCTGTGAGGTTCACATACAATCACACACAGAGGGTGTTGAAGCAAATGCACATTTAGGTAAACAAAACTACTTTAAGGGGGTTAGATTAGAAGAGATTAGTTAGTCAGAAATGAAAAGATTTTAAATAATTAATACAAATTATACGTTGGGCGTACATACGTTTAACAAGAAGTCGTTTATACCATTGTTTCCCAACCAAAAACTTACCGCGGACTAATACAATATTAAATTTTTTTAAATATTAACTTTTTTTTCACAGACCCCTAAATAATATCATAACTATATTTTTCTGCAATATGATAAAATAGTAATTTACGTTATAAGGCCGGTTTTTCAATCGTACGAATAAGGACTTTAGAAATGCGTTTTATTTCATACTGTATCATATTTTTCAATTTCAATCAAATATTTGATTTTGGTACATTGACAATTAAGAAAATGAAATAAAAATTTGTCATTGAAAAATTTAAGAAAAAGAATGCTGTTATCTATCATTTAAAACATGTCAGACACAAACTTTTCATAGAAAATTTTTAAAATAAGGTCAGATTTAAAGAATTTAATTTTAGTACACCTTTTATTAATAAATTTCATTTTAAGTATTCCATACATTACTTAGTTTTTCTATAGATACTTATATCTTACCGTAAGTGTAACATATGCATTAATATATTTTCAAAAACTAAAATGGATAAGGCGATTGCAGTATTATTAATTAAAGGCAGGAAACAATTTTTGTTTGTGATAATTGCTTCATTTGCTGATAAAAAAATTTAATTGCACTACTTACAATGTCATTTTAATTCAACACATTAGTATATTTATAATTATAATTAATTATTTTTGAACATCAAAGGAAACAAAGGAAATAGTTCTTCCTGTAATTAGTATTCACAGATTACATTAATTAGAAATTTAAGTAGTTTTTTTAAATTTTAAATATTAATCTTTGTGCTGTATCCGAAATTAATTAATTATCTTAGTTTTCCGCTGAAAATTTGGAACAGAAGATACATATTAATTAAATAATTAGAAATATCATGCCATATACAATTATAACTAGTTTCAATAATACACTCTATTAATCACACTATATGGAACAAATATATTATTACCGATTTCTGCATCAATAGTTGATAAGCAACGAATTATATATTTATTTTTATTGTGAAAGTAACTCATATTACTGCTGTAAATTTTTCAGGTGTGATAGTGACATATAGCATTTCAAAAAACATACACTAAAAATATATGTGCAAATAAATCATTAAATTTAGAAAAAACATTTAAATGTTTATATCAATAGTGCCCTATATTTATTCGGAAATACATGTCTATACAGATATATTATTCATTTTGATTTATTTTCTACATTGTTTCTTTTGTGTGGACAAACTACACAATTTTGTATTTTACTGAAATTTATGTGAGCATAAATAAACATTTGTGCTATAAAAATAATATTCAGAGCGATAATAGTGTAATATATTTCAATTTGTGGTGTATTATCCTTTGAAAATCATTCAATTTGTAGCAAATGATGGCTATATGCGTGCCTAGTGAAATAAATAGCAATTGTATCGTGCATGGAGCTATTTAGCGCAAGATAATGAGCATTACCTATTTTACCCGAACTTTATATTAGGCGGAAACACGAAACTAATTCATATTTCACCGGCTTTCACCAATATCATCTCAGTTCATGTTTTCTTTTATCTAATAACCATATACGTATAATAATGTGTCTCGTGCGGGAAATGTAATATTTTCTATGTTGCATTTTTAGAATTACCTATTATAGGAACACAATTTATTACAAATTATTTTCTAAATATGATAGCAAATTTTTCTACATTATTTAATAATTTTGAGATACTAGATATTATGAGAATTTATTTATATTGAACATATTTTGAAATATTTATACATTTCATTCAAAATGAGTATCTGACATTCTATTACTGTCTTTGTAGCTGAATTCTTGTACTAAATTAAAGATTAATGTTAAGAGCTAATATTTCTTTTCATTCCTAAGTTATTACTTAAAATCAAGTTTTTAACGTAAAGTAGAGTTATCTGTTTTCGGTCAATTTTTTTTTGTAAACAATATTTAATTATCTCTTTTCATATCTGAATTTTTTTTATCCCAAAATTGCTTTTCAATAAAATATGTTTTTAGTTTTTTTACGAAAATGAATAGATACATCCTTGAGGATTTATTAAAGTTATATAAAGAAATGTTTTTTTCACAAGAAACCCAACTTACCAGCGTTTTTTTTTAATTAAAACTTCAAATTATACACCTATATATATTTTCAATTATTTTAAATATCATGTTATATTAATTTCTGAAAATTTAATTATTTAATAATTTTAGTAGGAAATAGGGGTAAAAATACTTTTTTTTCTGTTTTCTTTTACGACGTAGGTATATAGAATTATCGACTGATAAAATTTCTGTATTTTGCACATGATAATTTTCCTTAAAAATTTTTCTTTTTCTGAAAATAATTACATATTAATATATCCAATTTTTGAAATATATTTTTCGATATATCTCCGTTCAAACCGAAAAAAATTGGCTTCGTTTTGTAACACCTTTAGTGGTTAGGTTTACGACTTCGGTAATCTCATTATTCGGTTCCAAGAAAAAAATCGTAATTTACAGATTTTTATTTTTTGCCAAACATGAATATTTTCGCTTTATATCGATCATTGGCAGTTTTCGTTTTTTCTCTTGGAGCACTGTATTCGTTGACGCAAATTTAAATCCGATTTTTATATCGGGAAGTTAACCACAAAAGTAGAACAAACTATACATAAATATAACCATAACCAATGATATATTTGTTTACCATAAACAACCACAGATTGTCCAAGTTCGTTTGACAATCATAAACCACTTACTGTTTGTTTTCTCGTTACTTCTCGTACATTTACCTCCTTGTGCAACTTATTCAATAACATCACTCCCGCTGAAAACTGCAAGTCAATCTGTGATGGCGTCATCGAGAACGCATTGTCGTGCGCCCGCGACCATTTATCACATTACTTTCTGCTACGTGGCTCGCTACAAAGCGCCGCTTCCGGCGAAGCACCGCGACGCCGGCGTTGGCGTCGGTGTTTACGTGTCCGCGAACTCAGCGAACGGATTTCACGGGGTTAATTGGTGCGTGAGATGGGCGGACCTGGAGGGATTCTTCGGGGTTGAATTTGTATTGAATTGGCGGAATTGTGGTGTAAGTTTCCTAGTGCAATAGAGGCACAAGTAGTTAAGGTACATTATAGTAGAAGTAGATCTATATGAAACAGACTTATGCGGATTTTACAACCTTTTATGGAGGGGTGGGAAGCTTTGTAAAGCAGTTTTTTAGAGATGGAATAGGGACTCAATTAGCTAAGGTACTTCTTGAAAATAGTACATTAGCAAAATTTGTTTCTAGAAAATGAAACATCTATTTTACAAGCAAAAGGCAATTTCTTAGGTTAAAGGTGGTTGGTATTTAATTGTCAGGTCTTCAAGTAACTTAGAATCTTGTTTAGTAAAACTTTTATTATATTATATTCAGGGCTTTTTCATCAAATTTTCGGGCCATAGGCCGAAAATAATTTTCTGGTCATTCTTCCCTTTCTACAGAAAGAGTATACAAGATTAGTTAAATTTATGGGAACGTTAGCGACCGTTTTTGGAGCTGATAATTATTGAAGAAATTACTGAAAATCTGATATCAAAGAACTCTTATTGAATTAAACTGACGTTACGGTCATATAATAATCATGTTTAGAACTTTACTAAATATCAAAGATTTTCTGAAATGTTATTGGTTGAATTGTGTAATTTATAGCCTTTCGACGAATATTATTAGGGATGAATGTTAAGATTTATAATGTTACCAACAGTATAACTTGGATATGATTATAGAAGAAAATATTGACCAAATTCATTATTATAAAAAAAATAATGATATTCTTTCTATTTCATAATTTGACAATTTAACTTGAAATGGCACTCGAATGCTTCAGTCGCTATGCTCGTGAATGGTACGCTTTCTTCTCTAATTTGATAAACATCTATTATTCATTATAAAATAAAAAGTTTAATACGCATAATTTTGACAAAAAAAATTTCAAAACCTGGAAGAAATTAATTTTGGCTGTGTGACTTTTCTCCTCAAGCTATATTTTCTTCTCTTCCGTCTTCATGAATGAATATTTCAGTATCAATCAAGTAATGATTCCTAAAAAATTGCAACATCAAGATGCAATATGTGTCTCAGAAAAAAATTATACAAAAGTGAACATTTTGTGTTCATTATGTAAGAAGTTAGTTTGCAAGGTTCATCCAGCAGAAAAATCAATCTACTTAAATCGTAAATAATTTTCTTTCAACTATTGGTACATATTATTATTAAACTATAATTATCTAATACAAGTATTCTTGATGAAGTTTTGGGATTATTTTCGGCTACTACCGACATCTTATATCCCATTTTCGATGTAGAAACTGGTAGAGGTCGAGAATAATTTTCAAAGTTGAATAAATGCCAGAATTTTATTCTCTTGTTATTAATAAAGGTAATTGAACTTTTATAATTCCGTCTTCATCATCTTGCCAAGACAATATTCTAATCATCAAATCTATGGGCATTGGTACATCATGGCAGTCAATTATTATAAATATGCTTTTTCTATTAATATAAAACCACTGATCAATGACTTCCACTAAAAATTCACCCCATAAAATTTTTCAAATACGAGGTAAAATAATAACCCGTGTTTGCAATATGAGCATCGGCGATTAATCACTTGTCCTGATTAGAATTTCGATGGAATTGACAGGGGGAATGAAAATCATTGGGGCTATTACAACCTTTATTCGACTCATTAATTTCCTGCTGTTTTAAACTGATTGTTTTGTTGCAGGTACGTTTTTTGACCCATTCCAACTCAGCATTTGCGTAAGGTATTTGTGTTTTTAAAAATAGAAGATTATTTTCTTCCTCTGTTCTTGAAAGTTCAAGGAAACTTAGAAATAATACAGCGATATTTGTCTTGGAGTTGAAATAGAAAATATAAATATAATATCAAGGCAGATAAATCTTTTAAGTTCACTTTGTATATTAAATTTCAATAATATTTATTTTACTTAATATAGAATCAAAAGATTTAATTTAGAAAACATTGCAAGAAACTGGATTTTCTAAAAATATAAACAAGAAAACACAAAAATTAAATAGATTGTGTTGAACCCGAACTAACAGACTTATGCCGGGGACACAAAGTACGTATAAAGATCATTACGTAAGTTCTTAATTAAAGTTAATGTTAATTGCAATACACTTTTGACATTAAATGTGATTGTGACATAATTGTGTAGTTGTTTAAAGTACTATAACGTTTATTTATATCAGGGCATGTAACTGGTTAAAAAAACCGGTTAATAAAAACCGGTAACCGATATTTTTAACGAAAATTGCGAACTTTAACCGTAATTTTAACCGATATTTTTCAGGCCGAAAATACCGGTAACCGTTAACCAAAAAAAAATAAACCGGTTTTAGCGAACATTAACCTTTATTTTAATATCATTTAGCGAGAAAAGAAATTAATATTTTTTTTTTATATCTGTGTTTTCTATTTGTATTTGAACATGAGTCATGACAGTTATTACAATTAACATTTTATTGGAGAGTCATAAATGTAGGTCTCTTTGGCCGTTAAGGTTACTTAAAAAGTCCAAATAAATATGGCCTTTGTCAACACAGGCAAGTTTAAAATTGAAAAGTGACCTGCGTTTTTCTGAATAAATTACGGGAATTTTTGTGAATATTTATTAATTAAATTGTTTTTTTTAATTGTTATATTTTCTCAGATGGTAATTTTTTATTATTTTTTTAAATTATTTATTCTATAATTTTTTTTAATCAAATATTTATAATTACTTTTTTTTAATTAATGTTAATAATTTTTTAAACCGATATATTAACCGGTTTAAACCGGTTTCCAATTTTTAAAAACCGGTTTTCGAACTAAAACCTTTATTATTACAACGTTCTCTATAAGGGTTAACCGTTAACCAGTATTTATTTTGGTTATATTCCCTGTTTGTAACTAACTTTTAGTAATTTCTAATTACAGTTGAATATAAAAAGTTACAATTTTTAGGTTTTTACTGTAAAATTTTTCATATACAGCTGAAATATTCCAAAAATACCCATGTATGAGTCCAAAATTTTGATTTTTGATTGTTGACACCCTTTAAACCCAATTTTAGGTCAGGTTTGGGTTCCTTTTTACCCATTTTAAGATGTGACAAATTTCCAAATGTACTATACAATATGTTTAGACAATTTGCAACTCATTTTTGGGTATAAAATGCAACACATAATCATGTTAAACTTATTTTTTTAATTATGAACACCTAAATCATTGGTTAGCACTTTAAACCCATTCCAGTGTGTGAAATAACCCAAATAAACCCATTTTTAGGTAAAATTTATTGATTTTTTTGAAAAAAACCAAATTGATAGTCGCCGATGCGCTGATTTCAAATTTTCAAACCGAATTTAATTATCTCTTCCCATTCCTGAGATATTTGGCCTCAAAGTTGCACCTCAAAAAAGTGTGTTTTTTGAACATATCTCTAAAATGGGTAGAGATACAGTATCAACGATTACACCAGTCGATTCTACGCGCAAAGTTACATAAAGAAATGTTTTCTCCGCATATACGATCTTTGGAACGATTTGGTGAAAAATGAGAAAAACGAAAAAAACCTGAATTTCAATTTTTCGCTTGGAAACTTTTTGTCACCAAAATTTTTTATATTCTGGACTTATGTAAATATTGATGCGCTGATTCCAAATTTTCAAACCGATTTCAATTATCTTTTACCGTTCTCGAGATATTTGTGTTCAAAGTTAGACCTGAAAAAATCAGTTTTTCAGGAATAATTCTAAAATGGGTTCAGATACGGCTTTGGCGAGCTCACCAATCGATTCTACGGGCAAAATTACATTTTTGTACCAATTTTCAGATTTTTATTCCAATGGATACAAATTTTATAGAGGAAAAACGAAAATCGTCAAAAATCGAAAAAAATCGCAAGGGGTTCATCAGGCGATTTTTCGATTTTCGCGATTTTCGTTTTTTTGCTCTAAAAATTGTATCCATTGGAATATTAATCTGAAAATTGGTACACTTATGTAATTTTGCCCGTAGAATCGATTGGTGAAGTCGTCGAGATCGTATCTTGACCCATTTCAGGGATATTCCTGAAAAACGATTTTTTTCAGTTCCAACTTTGAACCCAAATATCTCGAGAACGGTAAGAGATAATTGAAATCGGTTTGAAAATCTGAAATCAGCGCATCTGTATTTACTTAAGTCTGAAAAATGAAAAGATTTGGACCCAAAAAGTTCTCCAGCGAAAAACTGAAATTCCGGTTTTTTTCTTTTTTCTCATTTTACACCAAATCGTTCCAAAGAACATATATACGAAGAAAACATTTCTTTATGTAACTTTGTGCGTAGAATCGACTGGTATAATCGTTGAGACTGTATCTCTACCCATTTTAGAGATATAGTCAAAAAACACACTTTTTTGAGGTGCAACTTTGAAGCCTAATATCTCAGGAATGGGAAGAGATAATTAAATTCGGTTTGAAAATTTAGAATCAGCTCATCGGCGACTATCAATTTGGACTATTTTAAAAAACCAAATTTTTTGACCGAAAAATGGGTCATTTTGGATTTTTTCGGCCGTAATATCAAAATTTTAAGGTGCAAATCTAAATATTGTTAGTTTTCATGATAAACTATGATTGTAAATTACTTGGAGATGAGAAAAGATATTAATTTTTATTTGGATATGGTTTGGAAAATATTTGCGAATATAGATAACAATTATCAAAACAAAATTTCCAAATATAAGTACTTCCGGTCATCATTTCCATTGTAGGCCCAGGTTCGTGGTCCAATTAACAACTATCAATTGTTTTACAGACATCCTTTTGTTTAGATATAAATGTAGGTAGTTTCTTTGGCCGTTAAGGTTTTTGTAAATATTCATTAATTAAATTGCTTTTTTTTAATTGTGATATTTTTCTCAGATGATATTTAAAAAAAAAATTTTTATTAATTATTCTCTATTTTTTTAATCAAATTTTTATAATTAATTTGTTTTAATTAATTTTAATTATTTTTTTAACCGATATATTAACCGGTTTAAACCGGTTTCCAATTTTCAAAAACCGGTTTTCGAACTAAAACCGTTATTATTATAACGTTCTCTATAAGGGTTAACCGTTAACCAGTATTTTTTTCGGTTACATGCCCTGATTTATATGAATGAAGTGTAAAAAGTCACAAAACACGAATATATTAAACACTAATTTTTAACTTAATATTTATATGATTTCACGCGTTAGTATTTATTTCTAGTTTATATGTCGTTGTTCGGACAGTCTGCCTCGACTCGACTCACTTCACTCTACTCGACTAACTTTACTGACCCTGACTTTACACTCTCTGCATTCTCCTTCACTTTTAACTGACTGTCCACACTCTAATATGCGAAACTTTATACCTGCGGGTAATTAATCTCGAACCTTCTAGAGTCTCCCGGATTCTATAAAATTCCCGAACAATAGCGTCGTCGCTTTTATCTCACTGATACTTGTAGCAAAAATACCTGACCAGACAGGTCATAGTGAGACATCGGTAGTGAGTCATGCTCAGTGGCGGAACTATAGGTGGGCCAGGGTGGGCCGGTGCCCACCTTTAAAAGTGCCTTCGATTCTTTTTTCTAAACTTCATCGACACTTTCCACTTTATGAAGTTTGAATAACCATTATCAAAATGATGATGATACATGGCAACTAAATTAAGTTATTATCTGTTAATGTCAAAACATTCAACGAAACATATCTTAAGAATTTTATGTTGAGGACAAGATCCCTCTCATTCTTGAAAAACTAGAAATATGGTACGAATTCTTGGACTATCTTTTGGGAAATTTGTTTTCTAGTTATGACAACTGCATGATCCGTCGACGACTTATAATAAAGCTAAAATATAAGTCGAAGAACATTAAAAATTAATGTAGTGTAACAAAACATCTCCAAACTTATTCCCCTCCTTAATTAGAATACAAGGAGTTGCTTAGCATGTCGTAAGCCGTATGAAAAAGCCAGCCGTAAATTCAAATCTGGGAATGCGAGGCGTAGGAGTAATCCCTTTTTTGGGAGCTACCGGAGCGAATTCGATTTCACGCAGCCATTACCGGAACCCGGATCATGTTTAGGGACAATAATCTTATAATACGGACCTATTAAAATAAGCCAAGGGTTTACAACGTGTATTGGAAACGACTGTTGGGAATAGATATATTTATTTGCTTGTCTTATACTTTAACTTGTCAGAAAATTATCGACAACCTTCATATTTGTCTTAGATATTGTTATTGTAAGTGGCAAATAATAATAAATAAGTCCCATTTAACAAGTCAAAGCGAAATATGTGTGTATAGTTGCTAGTAAGTTTTTGTTTTTTATTTTTTTTTTGTGAAATAAGACTTAGTAGTTCCTCCAGTAATAATAGTAAACTAGTTACTGTGTTATAAAACAGTATATAGTACAATAAGCATGGAATGGTATTCATTTCATACATGTATGAAAATTATGTTCCAAGCAAGTTGTACACTATACTATTTCTACGACTACGATTTTATTTGCTAATTCATGTATATTTAAATAATAAACATGTCTTCATTTCAATACTTCTTAACAACTAGTTACGAAACAAAAATTAAACAACACGATTTTTGACAACAACAAGCATCTTAATAGTCGTAGAAAAAATAATTTTTAAAGTTTTATAGCTGCACCTCGACTAGAAATGTGTTTAAGGCTTAAGTATCAAAGTATTTTGTGCTTTTTTGAAAGTGTCAAAGAAAATGCGGATTTTATATAAAAAAATCCGTTCTTTTTTTTATTTAAGGTAAAATTGGATATTTGGGGTTCCTTTTTTGTTCTAAATGTTTTGTGCAAAAAAAATGTGAATGTGTTTTTATGTAATTAGAGAACATGTATATAAGGAAGAAAAACAATTAAATTTATTTAGTGAAAATATATGTACGTATATATTGAAACACTTCTTGTTTAAAGGTTTGCAAACTCCTGTATTAGTCTTTGATTTTATATTTTCTTTCTCTTATTTGGATAAAATTTAATCTATAATTCTGAATAATATTGTATTATACAATTATAATAAACAGAATTTCTTTATTTTAAAAACTTCAATGTTTATCAATTGAACTTGGAACTACGATTTAACCAGTAATTTTTTTTGGTACAAAGAAAAATAATGCTGTAGTGAATTTCAAAAGAAGAGTTCTTGGTCTGAGAACGAAGTTTATTTATTTTACGTTGCGTTGAATTCTTTTGAAGCAACCCTATTTTTATTTTGGAATGGGATTTAATTAAATCTGTGGGAACTATGTCAAATAATGTTCTTGCTTGCTTTCTTTCGAGTGTATTAAATTAGATTAATTCAAACAGCGAAACGCATTCCATTATAAGCTATTTATAAGTTTAAAAGCGTTAATCGAATATCAGAAATGAACTGTGAAACATGAACTGGATCGGTAAACCAGTTTACGAACCGGGAAAATTGGTTCAATCGTGAATCGACGCGATATCGACTGAACAAAAACTACAGCGCCTCGAATTTCGATATTAATTGAAAATAAATAGAATCACAGGGAATTTATTGACGTCATTAGAGCATTAAAACGAAAACAAACAGGCTTGTATTGAAAACAACATCAACTACTCCAGGAAGTAGTGCAAATATAAAAATTAATTGGGTAAATTTGACATGCAGGTTTAAAGTTTTTTGGAGGTGATCATGTCAAATAACTTTGTTACATATTAGCAAACATGAGAGTCTCGTATTTTTCTTGGTTTTGCATCAGTCTTGCAAAAAATGCAAGACAAGAACATGACAAGAGCTATAAATTTTAAATCAAGACAAGGCACGAAATTGTCTTGCAAGAAAAGTGCAGGAATAGCAAGATTTCTTCAATTCTTGTTTTCTTGCGATTTATTTTGTTAATTTGAAATCTATATTTATTATAAGAATATATCTATATAAACATATGTTGCTGATTAGGAATAAAATGAAATTTATATTTTTTAAATGTAGAAACATTAACATATAGAGTTTATTTACATAAAAGTACAAAAATATGCAAGTATTAAAATAATTAATTAAAAATTTTCAATATGCGCATGAAAATGTCATTTTACAAAATAAGATATAATAATAATTATTAGCTCAATACTATTATTATTCTTCGAAATTATATAATCAAGAGTTAAGGCAAAGAATGCTTTCTTATAGCCAGGAAACTTTGAAAAAAGCTTTTCTGCTTGTACAAATATCGCAGATGTTCTACAAAATACTTAAAATAGTACAACTATGTGATTTTTTGGATTTATAATAATCATTAATTAATAATAATTGTTTTATAAGATATATATTTGATAATTGACATTGATAATATATAAACAAAAAAAGAATTAGATGTGATACAAAGAACGGTACCAAATCTTATCTTCGATAAAATATAACTTGCAAATTATTTCGTTGTAAAATTGTCTTTGAACGGAATATTCTTGAAGGAAGGACATCAATTCATTTTAAATTAAAGAAAAATACCCTGAAACCAAAAACTTAAACATCAGAAACATCTGCTGGAATTCAAAGCAAAAATTGCATCAGGTGCAGTCTACCATTACTCTCTTCTGTTTTCTATTAATCCTTGCATTATTTAATCCTGTAATAATCATTTTAAAATTCATACCAATGTAAAGATAATTGCTAAAATAATTAAAGGAATAAAATTTATATATTGCAAAACAAAGCAATGCGAATAATTTTAAAATGAAATAGATTCACAAGAATTACTGACATGCTTAATAATTTGCGCTGGCTAAATGTAAGGCAGTATGTTGAAGTCAATGTTTTAGTATTCATTTATAGAATGGTACACAATGAATTTCCAATATATTTAAAGGGAAAAATTCATTGTATTAATGAATATCATAAGTATTATATTAGAAATAATCAAAATTTTAATGTTGAAAGGTATAACAAATCTAGTATTAATGATCCCATGTTTTATAAGGTAATGGAATCGTACAATAAACTCCCAAGTACCTTAAAAAATGTTAACTCTACGATAAATTTTAAGAAAACAGTGAAAGCTTACTTACACAAACACTATGGTTGATATTACGAGCTCACTTTTATAATAAATTCGCGATTTTAACGCTCACTTTTTTATCAAAATCTTTTGTAAAAACGAACGTTAAAATCGCGATTTTATTATAAAAGCGAACTAACTCATTTTTATAATAATATCGTGATTTTAACTTTCAATTTTACATAAGATTATGATGTAAAAGTGGGCATTAAAATCGCGATTTTATTATAAAAGTGAGCTCGTAATATTAGCCTATAACTTTGTTACATAGTGTACAAATGTAATTGATTTATGTATTATGTATGTATTAGCATTTTTTTTGCCAAATAAACTTCTTACTTATTCCTGCTGCTTTAAAAAAGGTGTTTCAAACAATCTCGCCTTCTTAAATCCAGTGACGTCCAGACAGGGACAAGTATCCAAGGATCCAAGGAGTTTGTTTGGTGAGGAACATCTGACGGTCAAGTTCAAACAAGAAAAGTTTGAAAGAAATATGGATTAGTTTAACTTTACACAACAAAGAAGATTTGTTGGAAAGTTGTGATATTAATTTGAGGGATTAATTATAACGGTAGTAATAGGTACTAAGGACGATGTAAAAGAAATTTATTGTTCTACTACTTGCATAAATTTCAAAGTTTTCTACTGAAGCTTAATTTGCACCCTTGATATATGGTCAAAGTAATTATTAGTCTTTTTTCTTTCACGTTTTAGTATAAAATGGGATCACTAATAATAATTACCAAAATGTTATAATAGCCATTTAGATCGTTTACACTTTGGCGAGAATAGTATTATAAATATGACACAACCGATCTTAAAATTTTTGTAAATTACATTTCCACTTAGTTTGGCCTTGGAATTATAATTCTTAATCAAATCATTACAGTCATTACAGTTAAGGGTAGTTTATTTGAAGTAGACATTTTTGGAATCAAACAATATTAGACATTTATTTGTATTAGATATTATGTAAACAATTACTTTCATTATAAAAGATTTGAAAAAAAATATTGAAAATAACTAACGACAAGTGGCAAAAAAATGTTTGCTTGAAATACGATGTAATTTTTTTGTGAATTAAAAAAAAAATCAATTTATAATCATAATGTCTTATATTATATACCCTTTAATATTTTGTCCTAAGTTATGGAATATTTTGTATTAAATTAAAGTTTTGGTATACAATTTTACAAAACAAGTTCCAGGTATAGAAAATTTGTCAACAAAATGTTTATGAAATAAATTGATTTTTGTTTCGGTTAATATATAGGTAAATGTAAATATATTTAATTTGTTAAACAGTAGATTTAATAACGAAAATGGTAAATAAATTTCCAATTACTGTTCAGCAATAATTTCATTTAATTATATCGTGTAATCTTAATGGCTTCTACTATAAACAACAATTATATTCTATTTATTTATTTGCAATCATTACAAACCATATTGAACCAGTTAATATTATTATATTAGCAAATAAATCATTACCATTAGATTGCGTAAATTCCAATCCAGTAAATGCAATAAGCGTTAAGCCGTAAACCTATAACCATTTGAATTAAACAAATATATCCACATTGTCAGCGATGCTCCAAATAGATGAATAATTGACAGATGATTAACATATAATTAACTATTCAGTGTAATATTCATGTGGCATTCCCACCAGCATGGGGGATGCAGCTAACCTCAAAGAGCAGACGGCATTGCAGAATTCTGTATTTGCGTAGGATTTATGAGCCTGTAATGCAGTAGCGCAGTGGTTAATGTGTTTGAGGAATCTGGGAAGAAATATCGCGCATTATGCCGGTAGTAAACGAACGAATAGTAATATGATTTGTCACATGTGGGGGCTTTTAATATTTTTCATGTTGCATTTTACAGTGTGAAAAGGATAAAATGTTGCTGGTTTATCACACTGATTGGAGCGAAGGATTTCTTTGACTTGTTTCTTATTAAATTGTAAAATCGAATCACATTATTTGGTTGTGTTTACTTGCACAGTCTATGCTAAAATAAATATTAAATCCTTACTATTATTAGAGACATAGTTTTAGTATGAATAGGTTACTTCAGCTAAATAAAATTCTACATTTTTTGTTGTATTAATCAGTGGCGTAGCCAAAATTTTCAAATGGGGAGGGATTTCGGAAGAATAATAGTTACAATAACTGTAACAATTTAAAATAAAATATTTAGAAGAATTTTTATTTTATTTACTTAGTAATATTAAATTTATAATGTAAAAAATAGTAATAATTTATTCTCAATAGGGGGGATTGATCCCCATATACCACCCCTTGTCTACGCCACTAATATTAGTTGCATCTTAGATGCACTATAAATAAAGATATTAATTTGGTTTTTTTTTAAACGTCATAATAGTGACATATTTTGTGACGTGGTTGAAGGTAAATTTCTACGCCGCCAGAGTAGAAATTTATAGATTCTTCTACGCCGCTGGAATAGAAGTAAAGTAAATAAGTATTCATTGGGAACTCATAATCAGCGAATAAGGAATAACTCTTAATAACACAATATAGTATTATGTTAAATTTAAAATTATAATTAAGTGTACATCGATTTGAAACTGTCTGGTGTTACCAACTAAATAATTGACGTTTATATTAAGAAGTATTTTGTCTTTAATTTTATTTTGTTTCTTTTATTTGAACAAAGGTTTAATACAAAAGAAAATATTTATTATTCAATTGCAACTACAATTTTCAAAAAACTGTGTTTTTTATTGGTTTTTGTTGAGTAAAAATACATGTTTTTTTGGATGGGGTAAAATTAAACAACCCTGTTTTAATTCATTATTCTAAAAACTGAAGAAAGTGATTCGTCCTATTTAAGATAATTAATAAACAGGATGAAATATCATCCGTAAAACATGGTAATTGAGTTTAAAAGCCCAGAAGAGAAAATTGTGGATAAAGGGTTGATGTTTAATATTCATAAAATAAATCACACCCTCCATTTGTAATTATCAAACATTTTCCGAGCAAATTAATTTTATACATCATCATTTTTCACAGTTTCCGCTATAATAAAAAGGAAAATATTTCAAAATGAACATTAAAAATGCTCATTTAATTCTATTAAAAACGCAATGAATACTTCTTAAATAAACGATCGCAGTCGCAAGGAATTGTATTAATTAATGAAAAATTCTCCAGACACTTAGAATAATTCTTCATCCGCATCAATTATACATCTTGACGTGCCCCATATTTCAGCGAGACGGCCGCCACTGACTCCATCCGCGTTTGTTTTTCTTTCCCAATTCCGAAATAATATAAGGGTTTTAGCGGCTATGAATAATACAGTGTAATAACGGCTTCGCAAGGATTCTGGATTATTTTTGCTTGGTTTAAGATAGGCTTGTTTTTCAGGATTTAAATTGCTTGTCTTAATTGAAATTGGATTTTTTAGATTGACGAATAAATTAAGATGAAATTAAGATTTCCTTAATTGATAAACAAAGTTTTGATGATTTCAAATTGGAATTATGCCACAATATTTGTGAGAATTTCAAATCTGGAATGAATTTGGAAAAGGACCATTTATTACAAAGGTTTCTCTACCTACATCCCAAAGTTTAAAATTGGAAACATTCATTTTTAAAAATCAACCATAACTAAGCTCTATATTGGAACATGTATTTTTTCTAAAAGTGTCAAAAAATGTTAACATTTGTGAATTAATTTTTAGGTGGAAAGTAATTGCATATATTAGGTTTTTAATGCATTATCAAGGTAACCTTGCAAAGCCGTGAAGAACATATATTTTTTCATGGTTTTGAAATAAATCATGTCAGTAATAAAAAATATTTTAGTCCTTAAATATACATTATATTTTTTCCGAAATCGTTAATTTATTAATTAAAAACATAAATAAATCATTATGTGTTTGTAAAATGTCAGCTAGCTATTGAGATGGGGATGGCTGTGACAACAAACGTACTGTCAAAGAGTCAAATATTCCTTTATAATAAGACAAATCGTTGTCTAAGGTAAATAGTAAAAAAAAATCACCAATAATATTATAGAACAATATGTTTGTTATTTTAGGTAGTGCTAAAATAAACTGCTAAAATATAATACTATTAAAATATAGATTAATTCAGTTGGAATGATTAGTCAGTAAAGTTAAATTTTGACAAAAGAGTCTGTAAAGTGTTACTTTTAGCTACTAGTTTGGCTAACCTCGCGGAGAGATATCGTGTACTTTAGTATCGATTTCGAAAAAATGTTTAGTTTTTATTATTATAATGAAAAGCTATAGTAGTTATTTATTATATTTTATGACTTATATACCGAAATTTGGTTATCCTTTATAGTCACATAATCTTTTGCAATATAAAAAATACCTATAAGTATTTGATGATAGAGAAAATCGCAATTTGCGCAATTGAAAAAGGTAATGTATGGAAAAATATTCCAATAGGAAGACAGCTCGCAAGTGTCAAGATAGGTAAGAAATACGGCTAGATTTGAAAAGTGGATAAAACAGCAAAATTTGTATCTGGAAAGAAACTAAATAATCTTTAAATCGCTCTCAATGTAAAGTCTTATCTCTTCAGTGGGAGATTTACGACAAATCTTTAAAACATTAGATACTTGACTTTAACGTCATCGTTAAAGCAATGCTCTAAATGATCTACATCTAAAAATAGACACAAGCAGTTTCACAATGTCTCGGAATTGTTCATTAGTGGCCAGATTAAACGATTCTATTCCGTGACCGACCACTTTGTCGTAATTCTTAACGCCCTTATTCATTCTTGGTCTCACTATTCGTAAACACGTAAGTACTTCGCAGCCAAACTTCGGCACTAAATTTTCAACTTTGCCATTAAATATTCATATGGAATTTTCAACAACGGAGTAGTTAATACTTTTGACCTGCAGTAATGCGTGTTGCCAATACGGGATATATGCTTTGCTGAACTTGGTAACATGAAAATGAATTATTTAGCAGTTGTCACGCCTTCTCGAATTTAGGGAAATGTTTTGCCCTAAATATTTATGTGGTTGATACATTATTGATAAATCGAAAAGTTTGCCCTTTACATATTCGTTTTATGATTTCATAAATATTTACTTTTTACGTTAAAAAATAATAGAATTACTTTATTTCATGACATATATGAATATTACTGTTCCTATATTTATAAATGTATATACTTCTATTAGAAACACGCAAAAAAGTTGATCTATCTAAAGAATTAAGCAGAAAGAAACTAAAAAAACAACTTTGTGTAGCTACTCAACACATTGTACTTGTACTTTCCATTTTCTATTAATTTTTCAGAGGAAATAGATCACTGATTATAATGGCTTTTTTGTTTTATATTTCCAGGTAGAATCGTTTTGAAAATATTTTAAAATAGAATTTAAAATGCCAAGAAATTATAAAAAAATTGCCAGGAAGAAATGGTAAATGTGCAAGAAATAATAAAAAAGAATCTACCATTTCGCAGAACTGATGATATTTTGTAGTTACCCAAATATAAAAATCAAAACACAATTTCTTCAACGTTAATTGTTGGAAAATATCAATTCACATTCGTTTTAATTTTAAAATCAGATCAAACGTCGCTAATTTTTTTGAATAAAACAAGAAAATTATTTTGGTATTCATGTGAATCGAAAATGTTACTAACATAAAAACCTATAGTGTATAAAATTTGAAGTAGTAATAATATTTTATTAATAAATTAAAAGTGTCATCGGCGCAAAAAATCTTGTGTATCACACGCCCAGAAACTCTTTTGAGAGATCTCGCATAATTTGCAGAAGTTCAGTTTCTGGACTAGTGATAAACATTGCTATTGTATCTGATTTAAATTTTACATTACACTTTTCGTTAGTAAAGTCAAATATTATTAGGATAAAATAAGCACTCAAAGATAACAATAACATGAACAGCAATGAATCACCTTTCATATTTTGAATATTGGATAACTATGTTGGCAAATCGTAATTATTTAAGAAGTTATTTTGAATTACTATCCATATTATTTTTAATTCCTTTGAAACACTAGCGTCTCTAACGCTAAATTTGATCTAAAACCAATTCGAAATTCCATTCCACAAATCTGCAACAACAATCCTATAACAATCTGTACACATTTGTTCTCTTCTAATGCCTAACATCAAACCGGAATCTTTGTTGATGCTTTTACAATTTACTGCATCATTGGGCATACGTGGAGCTATCTGCAGCCAATTTAGAATCAAAGAGAATCCCCGCATTCAAATACAATTAACCGAAGGAATAAGCGCCGTGTGGTCAGTCTGATTGCGACCTCAAAGGATTAGATTATGGATAGATTTTCTCGGGAATTCCACCTGGAATTTTATTACTTTGTTAATTAAAATTTCATGTGTAATTAAATATTTTCTTCTTTTTGTTTTTGATACACTTAATTACTTTTTATTAAAAATAAAAGACAAAGTATTGATTTTGCTTCTCTACGGAGCGTAAGCAAAAGCACTAAAGTTTCTTTATCATAGTTGAGTATCAAATTGTTCTATTTTTTAAGGTTTTGTAAGAAATGAATGGGTAATATAGTTTTTCAAGAGAGGATTTTTAATGATAATTTTTTTTATTTACTTTTAACCGATCATGGTTGCAAAACAGTTGAAAATTTAACCAATGGGTACAGTATTATACTGATAAAATTTTGTTATCCAGATAAATTTCCAGTACCAAGTAAATAAACAATTTTTAGTGTTTATAACTGTCAATTTTGAAATTTATTTTATGTTGATATGAGATTTGATGTGAATTATTGGTACGTGATTGTAATAGGAAAATAGTCTGTATTTAATTTCAGTAAATACAAATATTTGATTTAAATAATTTTTTTTCTTGATTTAAATTGTCATTTAAATCATAGCAACCCTATTTTTAAGGACTTATTTTTGCTGTCACAAAAGGAAAATGGAATATACCCGCAGTTTGCTTTCTTGTTTATTGCTAAAAAGATAAAGCATACAAAATATTTTTTTTCTATAACCTATATGAAATGATGACATTTCATACCTCCTGTCAGTTGCAGAAACATCACATTTTATCTCAAGGGACAGAAGTATTAGTATTTCTATCCCTTGAGATAGAAGTACTATGTCACCAAGACAACAAGTTGAAAAATGCAATAACATTAGAACAAGTAACAACCTACTATTCTAAAATTAATTTGAAAAACATGTTTTGCTTTTCTTATTGAACTTAATTTTTTAAATATTTCACAGTGGTTATAGAAAAAAATATTGTATTATATACGGGGTAAATAACAGATTTTAGCGCTCTGTGTGATTGTAACCCTCCGCTGCGCGTCGGGATACAAATGTCACACCATGCGCTAAAATCTGTTACTTTTACCCCTTATATAATAAATATCTATTTTTCAATAATATCAGGTCTTATTTAAAAAAATCAATTTTTGTTGATAAATCACCAATCACTACTTCTGTCATTGTTCCAAAAAAAAAATAAAATCAAAATTTAGTTGTAGTGTTTGGAAAATATGAATTTTATTACACAGTTTTTAAATGATTTTCAGTTTTATGAAATGTTCTAAAAATATATGTGGATTAAACTATCAATACCTATATTATATGAATGGTAAGATTTGTGTTTTTAATGAAATATATTTTATTTAAATTATTTTAAACTTTATTAACTTAATTATCACTTTATTAAAAATAAATTTTGCATTTCCAAATAATTGGATTAAGTTTTCTGTGAAGTATTCGTTTTCGCAGTAAAGCTCATTAATTAGACTTGTTAAGTTTACGCAGAGTAGAATTTATGCAGTAATTTTTTCAGATTAAACTACGATAGTATTTAAAAGGATTTTCTACTTCATGCCAGATTTTGAGCATAAAAACTTCGTCCACATACTAGAGGAAACAATTTTATTTTTATAATCCCTAGCAACTAATGGAGAATATAAAAGCTTCATACAAATAATTTGTGAGATAGGAAATAAATCTGATGCATAAATTTACAAATATGTAATTCGCCGTAATTAATTAAGTAATTACTGAAACTTGCATACGTTATATTTTAATGATTAATTAATGTTTCAATTTTAAATTTCTATTTAATTAACTTTTCAGACCATATTATTCCTGATAACGAAGCGATATCATTTATTAAATTGTATATTTTAATTATAAAATTTGTTTTCTGATTCATTTGATTTTTATTCAAATCAGTGAAAACCCATTACTTACTGCTATTATTTTCTATTATTTTTAAGGTAAGTGGGGGTGAGATGGACCGGTAGGAAAGATAGACAATTCAAAAAACTTTTGTACCTTATATACACAATTAGTTAATACTACTTCGGTAGGTTTAAACTGAATATTTATGTACATTTTTTATGAACATGTGCATAAGACTTAACGTAACCTAAAAATGTACACAGTTGTAACTTGTAAGTAATTTAGGAAAAGTTGTTTTTGGAGTTGCAGTTATTTAATAAAATCAACTGATACACCAAAGTTTCGACTGTAATATTAATATCCAGTCGATAAAACTTATCCTGCATAAGTAATTTAGTTGTCCATTTACCCTCTGCTCTGAGGAGAGATGGACCAAAGGATTTTTACTTTTAAAAAGAGCAATTCAACGTATAATCAGGAAAAACAATCATTCGCACATAAAAAGGTAGTTATTCCAAGAGTTATGAAAAGCTGTTGTTAAATAGTTAATCACAGTGTGATGATTATGAAAACGAATATGCGGGATGCAAGGAAAATTATTTAAGAAAATGATAAAGAAGGATTATTGGATAAAATTTGTAATTTGTGGTCGTTATTTGTACCAGTGTACAACATATGACAAATGACAACAATATGTTAACCAGTTCATCTTCTCTTAGCCATGGTCCGTCTCACCTATTTATGGGAGGAGAGTTGGACTTTTTTGAACCCGAATAAAATATTTTTTGTAGTTTTCAGAACATCGTTTAAATTTCTTTTTTAGTCTTATAATTAAGCCTAGATTATATGTTGTTATAAATAGTTTTTCTTTTTTAAATATTAAATATTATAGAGTAATAATTATTTTCCCAAAAAGTGGTCCATCTTATTAGCACTTACCCTATGTTATTATCTTATTTGTAGTACTTAATTACTTAGTACATTCACTAAAATTGAGGATTATTTATAACGGAGATGAAATATTTTATGAGTTTCAATATTTATGTGTAACAAAGTTAATATTTGTGTTTTATCGTTTAAAATATACTTTGCAAATATTAGTAACATAATATGTGTATAACAATTTGTGGATTGATTGTTTGAGCACCCGTGCCAAATATAAGATATGAAATATCAAATTACAAAAGCTCGAAATCGATAGGTTGTATCCGAAGTTAGCAAAGTCTTATTCCCTAATAACAGTAAAACCGCAAAGATACTCGGAAAAGTCCTTAAAGCCTGGGATGATAGAATAAAGTAAATGATATACTCGCTTTGCAAATTTCACCCCATTTGGTAAATGCAGACCATTGAGGCGGGCTACATTCATTATAACCCCTCGTGGTTAATGAAAAGCTGGAAAATGATTCGGAATAAAAACAAGAGGAAAGTTCGTGTTGCGGAAAGTGCAACATTGTGGATTTGTTCTGGATGTGAATAGTTTGCGGTCGTTTCATGTACTAAAGTGTTCTCATAATTTACCAAACAATTTATATGTGTAGCTTTTGTTATCATAACTCCTCACTTGTGCACTGTTTTCCCTAAATTTAGTTAGTTATTTCCCATTGTTATCCACTTCAAATGTTACATTATATTTGCTTTAATCATATTACAAAATTCGTATGAAAATTAATTTTCTTATGTAAACAGAAAAATCATGCACCGTTGCTTTTACACATCTTTTTTGTTGTAATGTTTAACGACCACTCAATAAAAGTTATATGCAGCGGAAAGAAGATGATACAATTGAAATATATCCTTTTTGGTTTAAGGAAAGGTTGATGTTTTATGTTTGAAAAACTAAAAATTGTAACTTTTCTTGTTGACTGTGATTGGAAATAACGTGAAGATATGAAAAGATATTAAATATTAATTTTATATTAAAAATAAATAAATTCGTTCTCACGAAAAATTTAAATAAATACACTTTTTTCGAAATCGATACTAAAGTTAGCAAAAGTAGTAGCTAAAGTAAAACTTTGCTGACTCTTATATCAAAATTTAATTTTACGGACTCATCCGTCAAATTGAATTAACCTATATTTTAATAGTATTTTATTTTTGCAGTTTATTTTAGCACTATCTAAAATAACAAACATATTCTATAATATTATTGGAAATTTATTTATTATTTATCTTTGATAATAATTTATCTGATTTCATGCAGACGACGTCTAAGCAGGTGTAAACATAAATGAAAATTATAAGGAAATATTTGACACTTAACAGTACGTTTGGTTATCTCAGTCAACCACGTATCAATAGCTAGCTGACGTTTTACAAACATATAATGCTATTTATTTATGTTTTTAATTAATAATTTAATGATTTCCGAAAAAATGTAATGTATACCTAAGGTCTAAAATATTTTTTATTACTCATATGGTTCATAACCGTAATAAAAAATTATACTTTATCCATCCATGTGATTCTAAACGTTGAGAGGAAAGGGGATTGTTGACATTATCTTGTCGGGTGAAATCATGTAATTTCCGAAGTAAAACAATGTTAAAACTGACAGTAATTTATACAAATATAAAATGGATAAAACATATGAAAATAGTTAAAGATTAAACTAACGAAACTGCCATGTCATAATTAAAAACAAATTGTCAATGCCAAAATCAACTAATTAAATGACATTAATGACATGAATGACATAATCAATTCAGCGGTTACTCTACTGTTCCTATTTAAATTTTGTCGTTGGTTGGACGTAGATAGCTCATATAATACCCCTCTGTAACACGTATAATAAAGATATAGAGAATAAAAGTAACATCTTTGTTAAGTGATAAAAGATAAAAGTTTATTAATTCGTGCAACAGAAAATGATGACGTGAGGATCAACTGCGAGAAATAAAATGTACTTACGTTTAATATGTTTCATAGTAATTTTATGCTAATTTTACATAAGTTTCTTTCTTTCAAGAGTAAAAAGATTTACATATTTAAAATGAAAGTAAAAACAAGTAGTAGATAAGCTGTAATCTTTCTTTATTTTTACACAGACGAAGAAAAAGAACTATGGTAATTAAAATGTAATTAAGTGAAACTTTTCCGGATATTTTATTTTTTCTACGAAATCTTGCGGAAAATTAGCGAATGGTGTTCTCCTTAATTCTCTTGATTTTTTATATATTATTCTTCAAATAATAATATTAGTAAGATTCCAATTTTGTTATTTTTAAAAATATTTAATATTGCACGATAAATAAATCATTACTTGAACCATAGTTTATAAAAAGATACTTAAGTAGATAAACAGAGAAAAAGTATAAAAAGAAATAAGATGATTAAAATGAAAAGTGTAAAATAGACAGGCGAGAGGTTATGTGTTGGTCACATCAGATTGTTTTTAAGAATTGTTTTAAGTACAGAAATCTTTCAGCTCAATTATTTTAATGATGATTACATCAAGGCTTTCTTAAAGGAAAAAACTTTTTTAATAGTTAAAGTTGTAAAGATTCGCACAACTTTGCTACTCCATTAATATCTGCAAGAAGCGATGGTGCATGTATCCCGATGCTGATGCGAATCGGAGTTTGATTTGAGACTTGCTCCTGCTCCTCATTGTAATAATGTGACTTCATTGTGCACGTTGTCCAATAAAACGCTCAGATTTCAATTTGGCTTTGTGTGAACATTCTGCAAGTATGATTATTTTCATAGAAAGTTTCCATTTAAAGAAGCATTTGCATTCATACGCGCTAAACTTCCCAGAGGTCAAATGAGGACGCAAGGATTCCATTTTCTGCTTTTTCTAGCTATTAAACTTCAAGCCGTGTCGTTATAGTTTCGGATTGTTTTCAAGTGAAAACTTTTATGGCTATGAAAGTTTTTAAGATACTTCACACATTCTGCGGAACTATCGTTTTTGCCCGCCATATTTTTCTATTAGAAAACTTATTTCATTTTCATATTTTATAGGATTGTTTGGCTGCATTAGGGATTACTTCAACTTTTTGTCATTATTTTTAAGGTGATCAGATTTCGAAATTCGGAAGGCTAAATATTGTTGTTAATAAAATAAATGTCTTTATTTTATTATTATTTTTGTTACTATTTATTACTATATACTTTTAATCAATATAATAAATGAAAACTGTGTTCATTTTGAATAAAATAATAAATAAAATAGTTGATGAAGTAACCTTACATTTCTCTGAAGCAGGAATGTTTCTTAGAAGATTTTTTTATCCTTGACCTTAATATACAAATTCGAGCAACTTTGATCAAAACTTACTTTGGTGATTAACTAATTCATCAAAGTGTCCACGTTAAGTTGTATTTTGTCACGACAATTTGGACAAAAGCTTTAAATTTAAGATTATAAAATCTTATGTGAGCTCATAACCTCTCACCTGTCGTCTTAACAGTCTTTATTAATATTTATACTTTGTATACTCGTATATGAGTTGACTGCTGACACGGTAAAATGAGTTATTAAAATAATTACTACTTACAGTATTAGTACAATTCCTTCTAGAGTATTCGATAATTATTTGTTTAATATTTTTCCTTTCAATTGTAATAATAATTGTCTCTGTCAAATAAAAAACATTTATTTTCATAGATAAACAGGTTAACTACAGTAGTAACGAATGTACCGAATCATTAACTACTTCTAATGGTTAAATAGGGATAGGTAGAATTGAATTTGAACTATAGAATTATGCCTAAAGACATTGTATTAAATTATTATTTATAAAAATTCTCATACATATATTTATAATTATTAAGATATTTTAGAAGAATACTTCAGATCTTTATGAAAACATCATTTCTGGTTGCACGATTAACTTCAAAATCTAATCAGATCTAATCTAGGGTGTCAGAATGTGATATTCAAAATTTCATATTTTTTATTTTACTGGTATTTGAGTAATCGTTACAACATCCATTCATCCACACACGGAGAGACATCATCGTAAAAATATTAAAATCGTGTTCTAGGAACTTCAAAACGTGCTTATCCATTGAAAACTCACTATCCGATTTTTAGCTTGATTCCAATACCTTTTTTATTGATTGGCGGGAGGTAAAAATGAGTTGAAAAAAAATTAAAATGCAAGTAATACTTGTCACTTAACAAGTAATTTAGGTACCCTGATAGTCGGTAATGTTATGTAATATAAATAATTATGATACTTCTCCAAGGATAAGTTTCGTGAATACTTTAGGAAAACATTTTGTGTATACAAATTTGCATTGTACGATATTCTGTCTTTTAAATGTCTTCTTGCATTTTCTTTTGGAGCAGTTCCCGTCAGAATAAACTAGAAACGTGAGCAACATAACCTCCCAGATACTCTCATTGCAAGAATTAACTGCAAGCATTGCTATCAACAAATGCAATATTTAGTCACCGTAATTTGTATCTGCTTACTTATTCATGACATATGTATGCAAATAATCAATACAGGTTTGTTATTGCACGCCAATAGTTTTAATAAATAATGCAATATTAAACCATAATTGGATATTGTTGTAGCAATAGAATAGTTTATTTATGACATACACAGATTTCATCGATTTATCATTAATACGTTCCAAATATTGTCATGTACTAATAAATTTTTAAGCATTCGTTTCATTACAACTGACAATAATCAAGATTCAGTTTCATATATAATTTGTCTAGGGAATACATCAAAGAGGTAAAATTAACAAGGAAATGAAAATATGCAACGTGTTCAATATTTTTAATATACTTCACAATATAATATAGATAAGTATCAATAAAATTTAGAAATTTGTTTAGTTACAGAGAATAGAATACATAATTTTATTAACAAACTAAGGTAAAATAGTTCCTTCTTATAATTATTTTTTTTTAGTTTTTTTTTTTGATTATGCAATATACGAGTAGTATATGAAGTATTAACGGTAAGAACATTTTACTTATAGAATACAATTGTTAAACTCCAATTATTATCTGAGAGAGGTATTTCTTAATTCCTTACCGTTTGTAATGCTCATATAAATTTTTTTTACGATCAAAAATGAATTTCTTTAAATTGACTCATACCGTTTCATGGAATTTTTCAAACATTCGTTTCATTTTGCAATATGTCAAAGTCTTGTGGCTTCGTTTTTGTGTACGAAATAACTGCGAAAATAATTTGCAAGATATTATCATTACCAATAATTGTAGTATTAGTAACTGCGATTTTAATTTTAATAGCTTTTTACTAAATCATTTCCATGCATTTGTACAAACATGTACCTATTTACCGTTCTAGAACGGTATGTAATCTTACCGTTTTGTTGACGTACCAAACCAGTTTTGTAGTTTTTTTTTGCATCATTATTTATAATATTTTTATTTATCTTAATAAATTGAATGGAGAAATATTTTCTGTGAAAAATTGCCTATTTTATGCATTGCTATATGAACACAAATGTTAATATATTTGGACAGTTGTAGAAAAATATATTTCATTCTTAACACACAGACTTTAAGCGAATAATTTTTTCATATCTTCAAAATGATAGTGTATTAATAATATATTTCTTTCATGCGTGTAACTCGAAGTATTTTATTGCTAGGTTCTAGGTTCCTCAGTATCATTTAAATATAGTAATAATCATTTACAAATTTTGCTAATTCTACAAACTAAGTTGCAAGTAAATAATATACTTATCATTTTTAAGAATTGGAACTGGAATTAGTTTGACATTTCAGGGAGTTAAGAAAGAATATAAATTTGAATCGGATAGTGACTAATCCGTTTTACGAAAGTAGTCCAAAACGGGACTAAATTTGGAGTAAATAGCTAATTGTTTTGTTTGATGAATCTGGATGTAAAGAGTTATGTTATTTTTATATTTAATTTACTTTGTCCAACAGACTGAAGTCCAATTAGAAACAGGGGACCTACAGCTTATAGCGGGTTCTGAATCACTCGGACAGATAGGTATTTATTGTAGGTTACAGTTTTGTCGTTACTGAAATTTGAACCCTAGATTTCACCTCTGCTCAACTAGTCGAAGCTATTACCAGAGCAGAGCAGAGTTTGATTACTCAATATATTAACCGTATTGGAAATCTTAAAAGTGTAATTAAGACATTTCCTAATGTGTACCAACAAAAATTGGAACAACTCTAAATATAACTTTAGTTTTAGATTTGTAGTAAAATCCTGATTTATATGAACAAGTTCGTCTCTTTGTGTGTGCCATTAAGGCATTTGGTAATCCTTGGCGAATTTGCTGAGGCATAAGTAGAGTGCAAGGGAAGAATACGGAATTTGTAGGCAGCGCGTATGAAATATGCGGAGGGCTGCATTGAAACCCGAGTGAGATGAGAAGGCATAAAGCTCTCGCAGTAAAAGTGCTGGATGGCGCCATTCCATTGTTGCTGTTTTCCTTTTGCTCGCCTCACTGTCAGGCGGCACAGCGGATCTCGCTCTTATTACGGTTTTATTTTTTTGCACAGCAAAAGTCACTTGAAACAACGTAACACTTCCCACCGTATTTATTTTCTTTTCTTCCAGAGCTAGATTTGCTTAAATTTATAAACACGAGGTAGCCGCAATGCGCGTCCCAAAGCAACGCTCAAACTCCAAGGATAAGATTTTTGTGTCCGATTTAAAATTAGAATGAGAAAATAAAGAAACCAATTTGCGTTAGTACAGATTTTGGTAACGACCTTACCTTCTAGGCCCTACAACGCCTTTTCAATTTTATTCTCTCGTTTTATTATCTAACTTTTATTTATTTCCAAAACCTATAACCCCATATCAAAGTTATGTAGAATTAAAACAAACTAAACAATAGTATTAAACCAAAAATTGTGTTGACAAACGCGAAATATTCCAAAAATACTCATTTTTGTGCCCAAAATTTCCAATTTGGGAGATAGTGTACTTTGACAGATCTTGACGCGCTGATTTCAAATTTTCAAACGGAATTGAATTATCTCTTTTCGTTCGTGAGATATTTGCTGCCAAAATTGCACCTCAAAAAAGTGTATTTTATGGCTATATCTCTAAAACGGATAAATATACAATCTTACCGATTATACCAGTCGATTCTATGGGAAAAGTTACATAAAGAAATGTTTTCTCCGCATTTACGTTCTTTGGAACGATTAGGTGAAAAATGAGAATATCGAAAAAACCTAAATTTCAAAATTTCTCCGAGGAACTTTTTTTCTCCAAATCTTTTCATTTTCTAGTCTTAAGTAAACATCAATACGCTGATTTCAAATTTTCAAACCGAATTGAATTATCTCTTACCGTTCTCGAGATATTCGTATTCAAAGTTAAGTTTTGGCAATACCTAAAAAAAACAGGTTTTTTAGGTATACCCCATTAAGGGTTAGGTTTACGACTTCGGTGACCTAACCAATCGATTCTACGGACAAAATTACATAAGTGTACCAATTTTTAGATTTTTATTGCAGAGAATACAATTTTTAGAACGGAAAAACGAAAAATGGCAAAATCTGAAAAAATGGCAAGGGGTATACCTTCGATTTTTTTCGATTTTCGGCCATTTTCAGTTTTTTCCTTGTAGAAATTCCATCTGTTGAGATAAAAATCTGAAAATTGGTACACTTATGTAATTTTACCCGTACTATCGAATGGTTAGCTCGTCGAAACCTAAAACCTAACCATTTAAGGGGTATACCTAAAAAACCTAATTTTTTAGGTATAACTTTGAACTCAAATATCTCGAAAACGGGAAGAGATAATTGAATTCGGTTTGAAAATTTGAAATCAGCGCATCGATATTTACTTAAGTTCAAAAATAAAAAAAATTTGGAAACAAAAAGTTTCGAGACGAAAAATTGAAATTTAGGTTTTTTCGTTTTTTCTCATTTTTCATTTAATCGTTCCAAAGTAAGTATATGTGGAGAAAACATTTCTTTATATAACTTTTCCCGTAGAATTGAGTGGTAAAGTCGTCGAGATTGTATCTCTACTCATTTTTGAAATATACTCAAAAAACATACTTTTTTGAGGTACAACTTTGAGAGCAAATATCTCGTAAATGAAAAAAGATCATTAAATTCTGTTTGCAGGTATGGTATCTGCGTATCTAATTGTTTAAAAAAACGTATAAATAAAATTTTGTAAAATTGAAAATTTTTGGAATAAAATTTCGATATGTTTTTGTATTGATTGAACTTGCCTATTTTTTAAATGACATTTTTTGTTTACATCGGGTGATTTCTATTTAATTCTTGACAAATCATTTACAATTTTATTCTTTTTGGGTTTTGATATATTATATACAATGGTAGTGATAGAAAATAGTTAAATTCGCAAATTTCACAATATGCATATATTTGCGTTTTAAAAAACGCACACAATAAAATTTGTAGATGTGCATTAAAATGTGTAACACATATAAATTTGATAACGATTCACAAAAAGGAAGTGATGAGTGCACAGGAAAAATATTTGAAATTCATTTCCAACATGACACAAAATAAATATTAAATCGAATTACGCTGTGAAAAGCACAATTTTTGGATGCAAATACATTGTATATTAGTAAAAAATACGAATGGAAACGGTGGCATTTTTGCATTGTGCAAATTTGTAAAACAAGCCAGAATCTCCAATTTGAACGTGTATGTTTGTATTGATTGAAGCGCATGTAAAGCCCCAAATCGTGAAAATAATGTGGCATTAAGAGCTCTGAGCAAACATTTTCGTTTTTATGTATTTAGCTCAATTGGTTGCACTTAACCTAAATCCTGAGTTCGTGCAAACGGAACATTTTTATGTTGATTCGTTAACGCACCATTGTTTCAAAAAGCAACAAATTACTCACACTGTTTCGCAGCCTGCTTCGATCCTGCAATTATTTATGCTTTATCAAAGGCTTGGAAATGAGCGAAGGAAGCATAAAAACAAAATTAATTAAAAGTTTGAAATGGAACGCAAACTAATAGTGAAACTTTGGTCGTTTCCTTTAATATACTACGTTAATTTCTCTAGTTGTTAATTTCATTTACAGCATGGGGATGCACATGTGTAATTATTATTTACTGCAATTTAATTATTACTCTATTATTCTTGTTGCTCTTATTTTGTTAAACTTTGCCAACAAGTTTTAAAAATCAATCAAATACCTCATTCGTAATTAAGAGTCTACTACTTCCTTTAGTTTTGGTTACTCAATTTATTACTGACAATAAGAATACTCTCAACAGATATCTGTACCTGGTGGTAAATTTGGATTGAGGTATTTGAAAAACAATTTATAAATCTATAAATTTATAACTTTGATATTATAATCCCAAACATTGTATATCTTCCCATATTATAAAACCACTAGTGACCAGACCAAAATTAGGTACATGTAAAGTTCTAGTCACGAATGGTATATAACCATATATATATATATATATATATATATATATATATATATATATATATATATAATTTCCAATTAATAATTTACTACTAAAAGAAAAAAATATATAGACATTGTATCTAAGTGCATGATTGATTTAAGGAAGGAACTTTTTTGGAGTTGCAGTCATTTCATAAAAACCACAAATACACTAATGTTTCGACTGTAAATCAGTCTCTATCATGGTTGCTATGTATAAAACATACAATCAAATAAACAGACATAGGTACATTAACCTTAGGTATTAGACTTACATAAAAACATATAAATTATTTTATAGAAATATTTCGTCAAACATAGATAAAACACATACATACATGTACTTAACAATAATTAACCAATTGACTTACAAGGAGTTTCTAGTTGAGTAACAGTCGATAATTCTAAAAATCTGCTACTAATGGCCAGAGAACAGCATAACAAGATTGTACAACTAATGTAAAACTAATTAAATATAACAGATTTAAATATCACAAGAACTATTGTAACAATTGTTCATAATGTTTTCACAAAATCCCAGAGTAAATTTTGAATGTCGGTCAGTGCGATTACAGATTGTTGATCCCTCTGTGTAAATAACATTTCAAGAGTATGGATTTTATTCTAGTTCCTCTCTGTAGCTAGTATCCTAGAGTCATCAAATTCAAAAGAATGTACTTCTATTTGATAATGTTCTAGTAGGGCATATTTGGAGCTCAAATTTGGTTTTATTGCATTCCTAAGTAACTAAGCAATGTCTATTTTGTCATTACTAATAAAATTACCGTGGCAATATGCCCTAGTGAAAATTGTCAGCGTAATTCGAGTGTGAATGATTCCATTCCAAATTGGATGATATATAATGAACAAAATTTTCAGAAAAATTGTTATTACCATTTCATGACAAAAAATAAAAATTATTGCTTGTTGTTTATGGTTGTAAATAGAAAACACTGTTTGTACATATTTCGGTAATTCGGTATGTTTATTTCAATTTCAAATGCAAGAAGTTTTGTCTCTAAAATAGTTGAGAAAGAGAAACTAGAGATTGCATATATATGATCGCATGACAGTCCGATGTTGTGAAAATAGTATAGTACGGAATAAAATGATTTAGATTTAAGAAATATATGCAAAGTTAGTGGTGAAACTATATATTTCCATTTGGTGCCTTCAATACGCAATTCCACTTTTTATTTATTTATTTAGTTCTCAAGTAAAAACTCCATTCCGTTTGGTTCCCAGGAGATAAAATCCAAGTTTGAAACTCGTATCGCGGTACAAATTCAAACATTATAATACTTGTAGTACACGAGTAGGTACTCCTAGTCTATCCCGTTCTCTTCAACTCTTTCCTCGCGGCTCAAGTTTCCCGCTGTCGCGTTGTTTGCATGCGATCGTAATTTTCGCGAATCCAACTTGTGTTTGTGTAAATAGAGCGATGTGGTGCACGACGCAGAATGTTATGCACCCTATAAGCATTCTGTAATTTCCGCAAGAATTTTTATTTGGTATTTGGGACACGTGCGAGCGAAATTTGTCACCTATGCTGATGATGGACTGACGAGGGTTAATAACCTCAAATTTGGAATTTACGGGAATTTTATTAGGGTTCAAACATGTCAATCAAAATTGTTAGCGTAAAGCGATGATGGTGGAATATCCTCTAATAATTTATCATCCATGAAGAGATAGTTTGATAATAGCCCTGTCATCACCAGTAGTTGGAAATAAAAATTCTTATATGTGGGTACACTTTACTTATGGATATTAAACGTTTCATTTTCTGGATTTATTCATAATAACTAGGAAAATATGTATAATTTAATACATTCCTATAAAACGTCTGTTTTAAATGTTAAGAATAACATGTGAATTTTAATATTTAGATTAGATTCTACGACTACTATGAAAAGTGATATTTTTTTCACACTATATAAAGCTTGAAAGTTGCGTAATTCCTACAACTGTGGGTTAAAGTGTGAGAAATCATTTCTTACAGTATTTGCCAATATTGCGCATGTGTAGTGTGGGAGATATTATTTCTCACAGTAATTGCCATGACTGCGCATATGAGGTTACCTGCGCCATATTGTTTAGTATAGTGTGCCACTCGTGCAGAATCACCTATTTCCCACCTTGTCTGCTTCCAGCACTCGAATTCATCTCGTGCCGCAAATTTTACACCTCATGGGAAATAGACAACTTTTTACACTTGTAACTTTTCCACTTCGTGCGTAAAATGCATCTTACAGGTCTTAATATATAATATACTATTATTTGTTACTCACTTAAATTGTTGTGTATTTAAAGTGTTTGTGCATCAGGGAAACTTTACAAGCTACTAACCTGTAAAACTGATGGCTATAACTTTACAAGCTAATAATTGCATTATTTATTTTATATTATTGAAAATTTTATTTTGTTACTGTTATGCCTATTTTTTTTTTGTAACATTAGTAATAAATAGCAGTCAGAATTTGGTTTTATTTTTATTTACATTAAATTTGGATTTGTTTTGTGGTCTTTGCCAGAGTATTATTTATGAAACAAGTTGATGTATTTCTCAAATAACAATAAACAAATAAATCAAGCACTGATGCAAAGTTTTATTTATATGTTGTGTAAATTTAAAGAATGAAGAAATCGTTGCAGCTATTGGAATAATAAATAAATAAATAAAGTAAATTTTATGATGCAAACGTCTTTTTATGTTGTGAATTACGCGGAAAGAAAAGTTTCTGCTCTGAAAATATTTACGTTGAGCGTCAGAAAACAAAAGACACCGATCTGATATTTATTCCAAGAACCCTTCACTTCACAATTTCATAAAACAGCGATTTCCATCCATACTCCAACAGGCACAGAAGTAAAAAAAGATAATAACAAGGGCCGGTCGGAAGAGGAAATGTTTTCCCAGCCTACTGTGCGAGTGTATTGATTAAGTAGAGCGCAAGGAATTCTCTATTATGCGAGTGAATGGTTCGGATGTTCTCAAGGCAGGCGCGATACCTCGCGAGGTGAATGGGAGGCATTATCTGCGTTAACACACTCTCGACACGAGAGTCATACATGTAGATCTGAAGAATCATGGATCACTTGACTGCAAGGCAAGGGATAATGGGTTTCGTGACGCGAACCAGATTTAAGGATTCCCATTTCGTGTGCCTTATTAATTTCCCACTTTCATGGTTTGATAAGATTTAGGGTATATCTACCTACTCATTTCGTTTCATTATTCGGACTAAATAATTAAATGATTACAAAGAGATAACCAATTCAATTTTCTTACATTCTTGGAGCTAGAAATCCAAGGATATATATGATCTTAAAAGTAGTTCAATTGTTTTTTTTAACAAAAATTAAACTGACAAGAAACATGAAAAAAGCTTTAAATTGAATTTAAATTTGTGTCCAAGTAAAAAAAAAGGCAATTACCTAAAACTACAGTTCTTATTTGTATACGAGGGGGTATTGATATATAGTTAGCCTTGGATGGTTCCAATATCTGAAAGTGAATATGGTTGCTATGGTTACAACTATGATGTTTTATAAATAAGTTGACAAAGTTTGACATCTATAAGTTGAACGGTGATTAAACTGTGAATTTTTGAAAATGGCATGTTTGCGAAAAAGCTAGAATTTGAAAAAGTTGAGTTGCGGTCAGTTATTAAATATTTATTTTTGAAAGGATTATCCGGCAAAGAAATTTTTGCTGATATAACAGACACTTTAGGTGATCAGTGTCCTTCATATGCAACTATTAAAAACTGGGTTGCGGAATTTAAGAGAGGAAGATCAGATGTTAAAGATGAGCACCGCGCTGGAAGACCAATTTCTGTGACCACTTCGGAAAACATTGATTCTGTCCATGATATGATTTTAGCAGATCGACGAATTGGACTGAAACGTATAGCGGAAGCATTGAACATTTCCTATGAACGTGTATTTCATATTGTTCATCACGACTTGGATATGAGAAAACTTTCGGCCAAATGGATTCCAAGATGCTTGAATGCTGATCAGAAGCGTTTTCGTTTGAAGGAAATTTGCCGTAGTTTTGAAGCAGACCCCTCAATATTTTTGGATCGGCTTGTTACTATGGATGAAACGTGGATTCATCATTATGACCCAGAGACTAAAGAGCAATCGAAAGAGTGGAAGCATTCCGGTTCTCTACGACCAAAAAAATTCCGTGTTCAAAAATCCGCTGGTAAGATTCTTGCTTCAGTTTTCTGGGACAAAGATGGGATAATTCTGACAGATTATTTGGAACAGGGCAGAACTATCACGGGAACATATTATGCTGAGTTGCTATCTAAATTACACAAGAAAATTGTGGAAAAGCGCCGCGGAAAACTTACCAAAGGTGTTCTCTTTTTGCAAGACAATGCTCCTGCTCACAAGTCCTTGATTGCAATGCGCAAAATTCATGAAATTGGTTATGAATTGGTTAACCATCCGCCCTATTCTCCGGATTTAGCACCATCAGATTATTATTTATTCCCAAATCTTAAAAAACACTTGAAAGGTAAAAGATTTTCCACAAATGATGAAGCCATACGTGCCGCTGAGAAGTGGTTTGCAGACCAAGACAAAGAATTTTTTTTAGAGGGTTTACAATTATTTTATAAACGTTGTGTTAAATGTGTAAGTCTTAAAAGAGATTACGTTGAATAAATAAAATTTTGTTTTGAATTATTGTGGCGTTTTATATGGTAGGCTAAGTATTTATCAACACCCCCTCGTATTCCACATTCAAATATTAAATTCAATATTTCCCTTATACCTTTTCGTTTTATAACTATACAACTAAAAAAATAATTATAGTCATTCGGAAATTAACATCAATAACTTTTATAGTAAGCGTTTGATTTTTAAAATTCATACATCACATTAAAGCCTGAACATTCGTCTTTAACATGTGTAAAAATAAATATATGTCACAGAGTTAAATTTTTAGTAACATAAATAAATATTTAAAATGATCAGCACTTTATAAAGCTTTTTTCTTACATGCTTATTAAAATTATTATTGCTCTTAAACTATATGGCCAAAAAATTGGTTTTACGTATATTATTCTTTATGTAATATATTTTTAGACAGTAGATTTATAATTGTATATTTTATCATAATAATTGTTTATTTGACATAATTATAAATAATGTCTATTCGCGAAACTACTCAACGGTTTTACTTGAAATTACACTAAGTTAAATAAAACATTAAATCTTATATATATTATAAATTTCACAAAAGAAAACAAAACTGTTTTACAAATATTAATAAATTACACGGTCTATGCATTAAAAATGTTACATACAATTATTATTTATGTAAGTCATGTATATTTTTCATATTTTATGTTTAAGTATCATTAAAAATGTGCATATTAATTAAATATTTATGTTTAAAAGTGATACCACGAACAATAAATGATATGCTGTCTTTTTTTATTATTATTCTATAAACAATTTAAAGTTAAACTTCCTCTTATTCAAATTCGTATAAGAAAATGCTGTCTTTTTATACATTTATTTGAAACCCCACCATAAGAAGTTTATATTTACATGGCAACCATCAACACGCGAAATGAAAGCGTTTTGTCTAAATAATGTAAAAGTCATTTCATGAAGCATTAAAAAAAGGAAGAAAGCCAATGAGACACATTTATTTACAATAATATTTTAGTAGTTATGAAGAAATGAATTCTGATTGGTTAATGAGATTGCTAAAACGCTGTACATTCTGTCCAGTATTCATTTTTAAAAGTGGTTCGCTGTTCAATCTTTTATTAAAATGTGTTCTGCGGTTTTTATTGTAGTCCAGAATTTTCTTATCACAGTTTTCTTATCTTGAATAATAAAAAATATCTATGCTAAGAGAAAGCTCATTGTTGTAAATTTTATTTTCTTTTCAAGGATTTTAGTATTACATGAACTAATTCATTTCTCTTTTTCAGGTACGGTCTACTTTCACAACTCTATTCATTTTATGAATGGTGTAAGTAATAATTTATAAATTCTTGGGTAAAATACACGGTATAGTCGTATCTGGGCAATATTATAAGAAATTTACGTGTAACACTTTAACTTGCGAACAAAATACAAAAAATATTCTTACAGCGCGGTAGCATGCAAGGTGAACGAATTTATTCTCGCCGGAGTTTCGTTAATAATCGATGTTATCATTTCTCAGTATTCGGGAACTTCTAAAGAATTAATTACCAAAAATTGTAATAAATTTCTCTATCGTGATTTGGTGTCCAAAAATTTAATCCATTGAGAAAATCAAAAGACGGGGAGTCAGCGATTCTAGATACCTTACGGCCGAGGCTATTCAAGAGGAATATATTAAAATTCTATTAAATTTATCGCGATGTACAAATTAGATGAGAAAATTTAAAAATATGTCGCTTCATCATTTTAGAGGAAGACACTACTAATAAAGGATGATTATTTTAAGTGGTACACTATCTCTAGAACTATAATGACCGATTTTTTTACCTCTGGTTAAAATGTCGGTTATTTTAAATGACGATTAATTGATGAATATCCCATCGAAAAACTAACTAACTAGACAAAAATATTCATTATTTACTATTTCGGTGCGAAACTTTTCTACTAACCGATGGATAAGAAACCACAAGTGAAAAAATCGGCTCTAAGAAATTCTTGTTGGTTGGTTAAATTAGCACAATGTGTTTATCAACAACTATTTTAATGAACAAAATATTTTTTTTCTACGACCATTAAGATATTTGCTTTTTGTATGTTAGTTATTGCTACTGATACATAGTTTATTGTAAACACATTTTTCTACGACCTCTATGAAAAGTAGCACTTTTCTCACACTGTATAAGTCTTCAAAGTTACGTATTTCCCACAATCGTACGGGTGAGAAATCATTTCTCACAGTATTTACCAACACCGCGTATGCGCAATGTGGGAAATGTCTTTCTGACAATAATTTCCAACACTCCGCATGCGTGAAGTACTCTTTGTGAGGTTACGTACACCATATTGTTTTTTTTATGTCAAATAGCTTTTGTGTTTGTATATTTATTCTGTAACGTTTAGCAATGTGGTAGTAGAATAAGTATAGTATGCCACTCGCGCAGAATCATCTATTTCCCATCTTGTGTCTATTTCATACTCGTATGAAATGAGTACCATTCCATGCTTTGCTTGTTGTACAATATACTATTTCGATCATGTTTTAAAATGTTAATTTCTTAATATGTATCTTCTCATTATATAAAAAATAGTTTTTGAATATATGTATAAGAAATAAATAATAAAAAAAAATGACAAATGATATGAAGAACAATAATAATATGGGTATAAAAAAGTCTATAATGCCTTTGGTACAGAAATAATTATGGTGCAAATAAATACAATTATCCTTATAATCTGAAATCTATAAATGGTATTGGTAGTAATGAATTAACTCAATTTCAATATAATTACATTAAGTCAATATTGAAGCACTAAATGAAATCAAATTATGTTTATATGGTTACCTATTTAAAATTAAAACTTTTGATTAAGTTTAAATTGACAGAAGCATATCAAAGCATACATTGTAGTAAACGATTCAATATTTATTTTCAGTTTTGAAGCATTGAGGAAAGTATTTTCATTTGCCAAATATTTACTCGTACAATTTGTTATGTTTACTTTCCATTACATATGCATATTTGTTTATATATTGAATTAAATTTTATGTAGACTTCAAACTCTGTTGACTTCGTTGTTAAATTGCGATCTACTGAAAATGTTAAATATCAAGAGGCCAATTCAATGACAAAGTAAATATAACTTTAAAATTTATGGATATGTAGTCATCCAAAACACTCTTCCATTTTCATAAAAGAGGAATTATTAATCCACTTTCTACATGGAAATCATCAGAGATCTAACTTTATTAAAAAAAGAATGTTGACAGGAATTTTTGTATGAAATGATGTTTATTATTTTTCACGCCACCATTCCTAATAACTTCTGTTATTTGGTTACCATTGTCAATGGGAAGTTATAGAAAATAACTGTCTTACTAGCAGGGTAATTATGAAGAACAAACGAATTTTATATACATTTGATTGTCTAGCAATGGATAAAATGATCTAAAATTGCAAATAAATAAATGTGAACTGTCAATGAAATGTCAAATATTACAAATACCTTAACATTATTTGAAGTTAATTGCTGCTTGTGACGTGAATAATATATTAATATACCCAATTCAACAATTCTCGTACGGTAACATGAACTTGGGTTCCGCAGGCTTCACCTCAGTTTATACCTTGTCGAATGTTATAATGTACTTACATTCCTTGTAGCTTAAAAACTATAAATAATAAATAACAACAAGAAAATGAAGCATGCGGAATATAAATGAGAATTATATTTCCATAGCATCATAAGTCTTAAGTTTCTGATATTTCATTATATGAAATTATGACAATTTTATAAAATAGAAGTAATATTGTACTGCGGTGTAGGTAATTTTAATTTTAAGAATCAAACTCCAGGTTTTACTATTTGCTCTATATTACCATTTGAGTATAGCAATATTTTTTAATAGATAATAGATTTAGTTGGATCACTAAAAAACAATACTTAATACAATTTAAAAGATTTGAAACAGTACAAAATATGATCCATTATTTTCCGTAGGAGGTGTTTAACACACAATAGTTTTTTTTATTAGGAGGATATGTGGTGAAAAAATTGACTTGAAAGGGTTGCAAACTCAAGTTCTCAGATCTCAATTCACTAGATCGCAGTAAAAAATGGAATTGTTTAAATAAATCTGAGAAAGAAAATATATGGAAGTATTAAAATGAAATATTTTGAACATTTGGTCTCCTCACCCGAAAAAATCATAAATTCCTGCTCTCTCTCGATGCAGCGAAAATTTATTCATAATAAATTTACATAACGTAATACATTTCCCGAGAACTATTCACATTGTACAATTTACTGTGAACTTGCAAAAAGCATCGAGAATGGCTCCGAAATAGTAATAACAGAAATGTTAAAAATTCTCGCTATTCACGGCTTTTCCATTTTGAATGCTGTGAAAGCGCGTTATATAGAAATTCCAGTGAAATGCTCCCGAATGATGTCCGGGCGCGGATGCCAATATAAAGAAACCCACGTAGCGGCGCCGAGACAAGTACAATCAGATTCCCTCCTCCTGCTTATCTGCGAATTTGTTCTCGTGCTTTATTCAATAATACGTATCATATGACGCCTTTCGAACAAATAACTCCTGTCATGTTGGCATGGCACACTGGATTAAACATGCTTCCAAAACATCTTGCCACATTTAACCTACATTTTAAGGTGTCACATTTTTGGTTATAAATCCACAAGTACAATCAGATTCTCTCCTGCTTATCTGCCAATTTGTTCTCGTGCTTTATTCAATAATACGTATCATATGACGCCTTTCGAACAAATAACTCCATGTCATGTTGGCATGGCACACTGGATTAAACATGCTTCCAAAACATCTTGCCACATTTAACCTACATTTTAAGGTGTCACATTTTTGGTTATAAATCCACAACGACAACTAACCGACACGAATTGAACACCACAAAACTTTAAACTCTTTTCTTGACAGTTACAAGCTTAACAGCACTTCAAAAGAAAATCGTTTAGTTGTAGGATAACATACATGTTAATTAATGTTCTTAACTCTGACTTGAATTAATTGGATTGTGAGATATTGGGTTCAAATCCCAGTGTCGCTTATTAACTAAACAAAAATTCTGCTGTTTTCGAGTCGAAGTCGAAGTCGAAACTCGCTAATAACAGTATGTTTCTATTAGTCAATCAATTTAATTATTCTTGCGTCTTGACCTAAAACATATATGATTAGAAGATTATTCTTGACTGGTCGATAAATAAGATGAGGCTAAAATTTTGAATTTCAGTCAATACTAATATTTCGAAGGCTCTATTTGTACATACCTACATATTTACAAGTTATTTCCTATCCCTCCTTTTTGTAGATTCGACTCCCCCAAAATTCTTATTGCTCCTCTGTTATGTATCAAATATATCTCTTATCTACTTTCTCTATTTCGTGTTTCCTATTGAATTTCAGATGTTTTAATATATATTCTTCTTTGCCACATAATTGTTTGTTTTTGTTCGTGTTCGTTTCTACAAGAAAATCTTTCGATTGTCCTACCACACTCTTCTTTTAATTGATAATGTGATATTTGTAATATTGTTAGTACAGATTTTTTTGAACAGGCTATAGGCTGATAAGCTTAGTAAAGGAAGACAGAATTGTACCAAATATATAAAGTACTTGAGAATCTATTATATTATAGCTACGAATGTTGTGCCACAGATAACAATCTAGTTGAAATTCTAGTTCAAATATCTACTTAACTTATTTAATCCTAGAATCTTTTTACCTTTCGGTGTAAGGTTGTTAAAGTTCTCGCTCGTATAATTTCAAATATGTATTTAATATTAATTCCAAATAATAAATAAATAAAAACATGCAAAAATCATGTGGGAATAAACAATTAAAAGAATATATTGTATACATTTAATGCAAGCTTTTATTACATTGAAGTACAAATAAAATGCTATTTAGTTGAATTACCAGATAAAAGTTCTAAATTGAAAAAAAGTGTCATTATTAATTCAAAATAAATAGGGATCAAAAATATTGTATTATACAACAAGGTTGAAAAGACTTTAAGACTAAAGAATTTAAATTACTTGGCAAATTTAAATTGTGATTCCATATTTTATATTTTTCTTGGGTTAATGATTCAAACAATATGTGAATTTGGAGATTTGAGTTTCTTTAAAAAGTGACAATTTTCATTATCAACCTTGGATAATAATCATTTAATATTGACCTAGGTGACCTAGCGGTAGTGAAACAGAATTTCTCATGTCGAATAAAGGTTCATAATAGTAGAGATAAAAACAAAATTGATCATGTTAATACCAGATCAACGATTTTGTCCTCTTGTAGAGCCAGTAACCCTATCTGTTGATTCCGATATTCAATCCATATTAACATGAATGACACTACAATTCTATAATAAAAACATCCAATTTCTTATTCCCTTGTCAAAATCCTTTGACGTCAAACTCTTCTATTTTGTTATTGTGATTTCTCCATTTGACAACCAATGTTTACTACTATTCCGTGGGATCCTCGCTTGTTATCATTGCGTGCATGGCCGCCTAGATGTGGATGTCGATGTGAAACGAAGAGCTAGTCACGCAGCTATGCAATGCAAATGCATTTTTCACTCCGACTACAAAGGAAACGAGAGAAAAAAGATACATTTCCAACGAGGTTTTATTTTTAGTTTATCTTTCCATTGATAGCGGGCTTTGAAATAAATTCCTGATTTTGTTTTATTGTCATTCTGCAGGATGTAGTGCGTGTGTATTGTACCAGTTCATATTTTATATCGTTTTAATTAATGGTGATTTTCTTGATGGATAAAATAAATATTAAACATGAAAACGTTTACTTTGCTGTCATATGTTTATATAGATTAAAAAAAGACTCAGCTATATTTTTTATTATTATTTTTCTAATACTTAAGGCGTATTCCATTTGCACTTGGATCAGATATATCATTTTTCAATATAAATCTCATATTTTTCTTTTGATAAATTAGGAAGAAAATGCATATTTAGGGAAAAGTACAATATAATTATCTGCTCCACCTACATTTTGTCTTTACGTACCAAATAGTCATATAAAAACCTGGTTTCTGATTTTGTTTATTGGTACATTGTTAATACAGTTCGATGGCGTATGGTATTTTTAGGTTAACAATTTAAATCTGTCAGTTGTTGATGGTTTTTAGTAACTTCATTCTTAGGTTATTTAGTTTTATAGTGACATTTAGAACGATATTGCAGGTTTCTATTGTATTAGTTATTTCTCACTCGCTGATTTTATATAGTTCCTACGGATACTTGTTTATTTTGCGGCGTAGATATTTAATTTCTATTTTGTGAACATAATGTTTTTTATGTCGTGGTATAATTTCCACATTCGGCTACGCCTCATGCGTTAAACAGCACTCGACTAAAAAACATTTACTTTACACACAAGTTGCATAAATAACTATTATTGATCTGATTCCATAAGCTAACAAAAGGTATTTCACTATTGTTACATTAAACAAGTATATCAGTTTTTGTGTTGATTGTTAGTTTTTTGTAATTTGAAAAACCGCTGCTGTTTGTGTTTTTAAATCGTCAGCATTTTCAGCTTCAAGTATCGAATTTTTATGAAAGAATTTTAACATTTACAAAATTGTAAGTAAAATAACGAGGTATCAAATTTTGGCGGTGTTTCGGAAATTGTAAACATTCTTCAATTAAAACTGAATCAGTTCAATAATAATTTTGAAATTAAATTACGTATACGAATGCAAAACTTTTTAAAAAGTTTAATTATTTACCTATTTAAGTTAGGTTTTTCCACATATTGAATATTGAAAGCATATATCTTGAAACTGGAAACAGGTAACTATTTCAATTGAACATTTAAATTTTATTAAAATAAAAAAAACATTATTCTCCTGATTTTCTGTTTTTCAATATGTACATACATATGTCTTGTTCATTCTTTCAACATTTCTATCTTAATAATAATTAATAATTCATATGAATACAATTCAATTTCATATTAGAATATTGTTCAAAGATTAATTTTTAATAGGAAAATATTACGTTTATAGAAGTTCGTGGAATTTAAATTTACTGTGGAAACGTCCTTTCTTAAATTTATCATATTACTTTATTGGCTATTGTTAAATACAGAATTTTATTATAAATAAATAAATTATTAGATTTTGTTATTTCATTAAAAATTAAGTAAGGGTAGTTGTAGCTCAGTTGAATAGCACAATTCAACACGAATTAGGAGAATAATAATACCGTTCAGAGGCTTTGGGCTGTCAAATTCTTCTATTAAAATGCAAGTAAAATTCCCATGAAACATGTGAAATTCAGTTATAAATTTTATTTGCAATCAAAACTCTTCTAGGGTTGTAGCGCCAATGAATACAAATTACAAACAAGATCTTTGTATGAACGTATATTATGTATGTTATTTCAAGTTGTTGTACAGAACAGGGTTGTATTTTGTAATGATGAGATACGAGAGCAATTGGGATTTGAATAGCACATTCCATTTGTTTGAAAGAAACATTTCATGCTTAAGATTATGTAAGACTAGGCATGATTTTATTTATCTCCTTGGGAAATAATCACGCCCCAGAGGTGCAAGTTGGCTAGAAATAAGCTGCTTGCTTCTAGGTTAGAACAGTGTTATAAATTGGTGAATATATTGCCGGTTCTCGGCTTGCAGTTGCATAAAACATCCCGAGCAATGCGGCATCAGCGAGGCCGACGAATGCACTGCAATTTATTTAGAAATTAACCCCGCCTGACAAACGAGACTCCTGCTCTCGTTACGCGAGATGCAGACGCGTTAAATATTTAGGACGAATCACTGGAGGTGCAATCTGCACAGATGGAATTGTATTTCTGCTTGCTTTCCTTTTGGAATCAGGAGCAAGAAACTGCAGGAGGCCTTCAAAAATTTACAGCTCTATGAAATCATTTTACACGACTACCATTTCTCAAACTAGATATACCTCTTTTCAGCTTCTTTCATTCTTATTTTAGAAAACGGTTAATAATCGTACATTTCTGGAATATCAGAGAATGAAGTTCACAACTTTGACGAAAAAATAAATAAGTTCTTATATAACAGAAAATGTTTATTGTCTGTTATATTCATAAAAGAATAGTATATTAAAACATAAGTTGTAGATGGCAACCTTTTCAAGCACGAGTTTGAATTTCGGGAACGAGCGCGAAGCAGCGAGTGCCCGAACGAACGAGGGCATGAATTGCCTTCTATAACGAATGTTTTATACTATTTTCTCTGTTTCGGCTTTTATTTACATTATTTTTTATAATAATACTTGATAATTTCCATTAAGGAATTTTTTTGATAGAATAGTTAGGTTGGTGACAGTGATTTCTGTTTCGTCTGTTGCCTAGGTGCTAGGTCAGTTGCCTAGATATTTTGTGTATTTAATGCAATCATGCCAATCTCAAATAACAAAATATAACCAAAAATCGTTTAAGAATGAAGCTTCTTCCAACATCAATAAGCGTGCTGGAATATGATATTCTAATTCCGAAACAGAGAAAATAATTTTACTTTCTACTATTCAAATATTTCCTTAAAGCAAATAAGTAAAATTAATAATTTTTCTGTATTTACTTACTTTTTCTTAGAGTCAATCCTACACATGAATGTAGAAAGACCTATTAGGAATGTTGTGCCACAGATGAATGATTGAATGAATTTGTATGAACAATTTCTTAAAAAAAATGGTTCCTCATTTTATATATTTATTTGAAACTAAAATATGGTCTTTAGTTACATTTAATTGTTAATTTAAATTTTTTATCATAACCAATATAATAAGAGTAATAGATATTGCCTAGTAACAGACAACCGAGTATCAAAAACGACATTTATATATTTGTTTTTTTAACCGAGTTGTTGTTACTTGAGTAAACTTTTTCCGATTAAATTAATAGATAATGGAATTATATTCGCTTGACTGTTTCACAAATTCAACAGATGAAACATGAAACAAACCAACAACAATATGCACATATGAATAAAGGTCTTGAAACAATCTAGAGTCTTGATATCTGGGCAAGGCTTTTTAATCTAGACTTACACTTAGTCAAGTCTTGTCTTGAAATTTCTAGACAAGGAAATATTTTGTAAAGTCTTGTCTTGTCTTGTCTCGATGGCAACACTATTAAATATAATATAATCGTTTAAATAAAAAATTATACATATTAATATTTCATTTTATATTTCGACGTTTATTGAAATATTTAAAAACAAATTAAAAAATTGAGACGAATGGTTTCCATGTTCCTTATTGGAAAAATTAGTTACTAGAAAATATGAAGAAAAACCATATTTTTCGATTATAATTATATCTATACTAGTCTTCTAAAGTAAAATTTATTTAACTTACGTCATAATATGTTAAATTCTATTTTCGATATTAAATTATATTTGCGATGCACTCTCGACGCCAGCTTGAATGTCTATGAGATTTCGTGTGATAAAGCCTCTTTACGAAATAAATATATTTAAAAAAATATAATAATGCAGCAACACAAAGATTAAATAAAGAAAAAAAAACTGAAATATTTATGTTCTTGTTCTAGTTGAAAATAGGGTCGCAGCGGTATGATTTGAAGACTAGGTTAATTTCGCTAACCGTTTCCAAAGCATCGGAACATGGTTTATAACATAATTACCTCTTAAAAATGAATGCAAAGCATGTATAAACAATGTAAGTAATTAAAGAAAACGCAACGTTTCTCACAACACAAAGCCAACTCACGATGCTATCTTATAAATAATTAAAGAGGAAGTTTCAATCAAGCGTTCCCAGTCATTATCTGACAGCGAACAGCTTTACAGAAATCAATTGTAGTGCTAACAAAACAGCTCAACTCTAACTATTAATCACAACAGGGTGAAGTGCAAAACTCGATGTTTTCATGCAATCATTTCATAATGCAAGGCTGTTGACTCTGCACAACATGGCTTTATTAGAAACTGGAATGTGGTTAACAGCTACATTACCAAACTTCCCAGACTTATAACTGAGTTTTCATAGTTATCACAGAATTTTAGATACCAGCTTTATTTTAACACTTTATGGCAATTCAGAGCGGGTCATCAGAATGGCTGGTTTACGATGGATTTAATTTAGAGATTTACATTTATGAATTTTAAATTAGAAATAAAAACACGTATCTCGTATACCAGTTTACAATATATTAAAAAAAACATTTTCTAATTGTTTAATTTGACAATGTTTATGGATACAATATTTTTTTTTCAACATCGGATAGTAAATGAAGATTTCTGACTTTTAAAAAGTTGTGAAATTAGTTATTTGATTCCCGCAATCCTCCTAAAAGAAATGCATATAAAACAAGCCTGTATTTATTTATTTAGATTATGTACATTTTTACATTCATCATAAACCAAGGTATGGGAATTCATATCTACTATAATTATTTATATATAAATTTATAAATTCATCGTAAACAAATCTTTAGTGGAATTGAAACTAAATAAAGGGTTTCTTTTCTTTATATATATATATATATATATATATATATATATATATATATATATATATATATATATATATATTATGTTTCCGATTTGGTCGTTATAGGATAAGGCAATAATTTCATTTTGTCAAAGAGTTAATTGTCTTTATAGAAAAAAACAATTTAGTTATCGTTATCCAAAAATGGAAATTTTGGTTATAGTCTAGACAGTATTTATAAGACAAAAAGTGATAAATTTTAACTCTAATGTTTTATAGATAAAAACGTTCAATGAACTGCAGTATATTAATGCATTTAAACAATCAATAGAAATAGAATAGTAATAGGGAGATTTTTAGGTTCATAATTATTCAATTATATGGTTGTAAATATTAATTAAGAATGAATCTTAAATAAAATTCACAATCTAGGATTACAATTTTCGGTCTTTAGAAAAAAAACTTCTTTGCATTCTATAATTATAGATTCATTTTATTGTTCTATATCGATGCTTCCTATTAAGATAAAGATAACCTTTATGAAAATTTACAGAAATTTTGTTTGGGGATGCTAATTTAAAATTTGGAGGTATTTACCCATAATTACAAATTTACACCTTAAAAGGCGTTTACCAAATGTTATCTAAGTATTAAAGCTGGTAAAGAATAGCCTGTACTAGTTATTGTGCATCAAGGTATTAGGAACTAATATGGAATTTATTCTACGAGGCGATAGCCAAGGTGAATAAACCATATATGTAATAAAATATACTTTAGATCTCAGGTATACATTATATTTTTTCCGAAATAGGTAAATTATTAATTAAAAACATAAATAAATAGCATTCTGTATTTGTAAAAGGTCAGCTAGCTTTTGCGACGGGGATGGCTGTAATAACAAAAGTATTGTCAAAGTGTCAAATATTTCTTTATAATTAACATTTAAGTTTACTCGTGCTTAGACGTGGTCTGCATTAAATCCGATAAATTATTTTTAAACGTAAATTATAAATAAATTCACCAATTGTATTGTAGAATAATATGTTTGTTATTCTAGGTAGTTCTGAAATAAACTGCAAAAGTATAATAATATTAAAATATAGGTAAATTCAAGTTTGACTGATCCGTCCGTAAAGTCAAATTTTGCCAGACTCTGTAAAGTTGTACTTTACTTGGTTAATTTTGCGGAGTGATATCGTGTACTTTAGTATCGATTTCGAAAAGAGGTCTATTTATTGAAGATCTTAGTTGGTAAACAATTTTCAGCTGTTAGTGATTATTTTACCAATTACTAGACTAGGAATTAAAAGAAAACATTCAAATTTGACAGCAGTAGTTTTTGACGCAATTCATCATCATCAATGGCACAACATTCCTCTGCGGAACAAGGCCTCAAGTACCTGAAGTACTTGTTTCGTGACATGTTTTACTTGCATTTTAGAGATGCAGGTTGTCAGCCTACAGTCTCTGCAAGGCCAGCACACACCGAGCCGCTGTGCGGCAACCCATCCAATTGGACAGGGCGGGCTATGTTGCTTATCTACACGATCAGACAAGACACGCCACGACCACACAACCGTACTGGCTGACTTTTGACGCAATTAGAATGCACAAATTCTGAGTGGGGTGTCAGTCAAAATTCGTGAGAGAAACTATCACCATCATTAATAGGAAATATTGCGCGTCACTTCAACAATATGTCATCTGTTAGACTAGTCATCGATCATAATTACTAAGGGTGAATAACGCATTATTCTATTATCGCATTACGTTTAATTCCAATCGACACGAGACATGCGAACTGCATTACCGTCGATATCGCCATAAACAATAGAAGAGCGTCGCCAGTGTTGCTCAATTGCAAAAATCAAATTCTATTATCGCTACCATTGTCCTGTGTACGAATTTATTATCCTGGGACCGGTTGTCAAATTACTGGAAGGATATTAATGATCGCTATGAATTGATGTTTGCATTATTGATATCAAAGAGTTGTTTGACATGGGACTGTACAATAAAATTGTAATTATTTCATTGTCCTCAACTCAATAAATATGTCATATATAAAATTAAAATATATTGATATTATTCGCATATTGTTTCGGATCAAATTTAATTTAATTCAATATCATTTCTACATTTTAATTTAAAAATGTACATTATAGCATATATATTTGTTAATAAATGTATCATATTGGCATTTTACTCATTCAAATTTACATTTAATTTTTAAACAATATAAAGGTGCAGTAATACTTGAATATCTTTAAAAATTAGACAAATATCATGATTTATTTGATTATTTTTAAAGAAATTAGTGATTTTTGATTTTTTTTGAAGAAATCATGATTTTTGCCAGCCCTATTGGCAAGTAAATATTTTGGAGAAGGGATACGTGACATCGCATGTTAGGATTGTTTCTTATATTATAAATTATAATCATATGGTCAAATTATCCAAAAATAAACTTCCTTGATTCATTATATTATATTGCTGTAACATTTACTATTTCTGCGAAATTAACTATTATGATTATTTTTAAAGAAATAACAAATTCAATATTATGAATTTTTTATTTTTTAAACCACAGTTCGATTTTTTCCCGATAATAGTTATTTTTGTATTAATTGCGCGAAGTTTTTGATTTGGTTTCCATCATATAAAAACCGTTTTTAGCACCATGAAAAAATCTTTTTCCAAAGTACTTCGCGCACGGTGTCATGATAACCCACTTTATGTATTATTATTAGAATAAAAATGTTAACATTTTTTGACAGTTATAGAAAAACAAATATTAAAGTTATTAATATGTATTTATCGTTTTCGTTTTTGTTTTGGCCTTTACCAAGAATATATCTGTGGTGTGCATAAAGACATAATTGCTCAATGCTGAAAAACGATCAACCTAAATGAACAAGTCGCGTGAAACTGTACACGTTTATAAACGTACGCTGCACGGATTATAAACATAACTAGAATAGTCGTATCTCTCTCATCAGCTGCGATGTCTCTATAAATCACACTATAAGTACGTCGTCACAATCGCAGGAGGTAATGGAATAAACAAGTCAATGCTGAGTGATATATAGTTCGTCAGCAAAAGTCGTAAAATATGAAAATATAACGCTAATTAAAACGAGTTAGTTCAATAGTTTATAGTGTCGTGAAATTCCAATAACTTTACAACCTAATTTAATCAGCTAATTATTAATAAAATATTATTTCATTGTTGCCAACTATTAACCACAAAAATACCGTTGTGCGTGAGTGGTTCGAAAGACACTATAAGTTGTAGGTCCCTTGCATGGTTTTTGAATACTAAAATTTATAAAATAATATTAAGACATAAAGTAACTTCGCAGAAACAATAATTATGACAAAAAAGACGAAGGACATTTAAAAAGAGTAGAAAGAAAAATAATACGAACTGTATTAGGACTAGTAAAAATTGCAGAAGACGAATATTAACAAGAATTAGAAAGAGAAGACATAGTGAAAAAATAAAGCAGCAGCGATTCTAATGGCTGAGACATGTATGGAGATCAAAAGAAATAGCTACAAGAAGTAGAAGAAGATTTAAAATGAATAGGAGTAACAAATTGGAAGAAGAAAACAGATAATAGGTATACCTATATGGAGAAGAATCAGTATCCTAAATTGTAAATACTTAATTTTTAATACATAATTTATTTAAATGTTAATATTACATTTTCATTTATATGTTAAATGTTCTAACTGCTCCGATTTTGATTTCTGATGATGTGAGTCTATAGGCATATTCCATTTGCCACTTTGAACTGATACTTTTGAATCCGGATCACTTATATTTCATTCCATTTGACTGGATCACTACTGAACGAACTGATCCTAAGTAATATACTCGCAGGGGTAGATCAAAATCAAAACTTTTAACGAGATGTTTCAACACTTCTACTTCCATTTGTTTCATATCTTCAATTTTCCCTACCAAATGGTTTATGTTTTGCAAAATTTTATTAAAATGTTTCTTACTGTTCCTTATTGCACTACACAATATTATTTTTATCGCTCAAAAATTTACAAACAAAGAATTATTGCTACATATTTCTCATATTTTGATGTTGCCAATTTTGTCAATCTTACTAAATTTATTAACAAGAAATCAAATGTTTTGCAAAAAAATTAAAACTAACTAAATAATTATTTCTATTAAGCTTTTGGGGAGCAACCAAGAGATGGCAGGACAAAACGAGCCCAATGTCACCCATTTAAGTTACACGACCCTGGTCAGAATAGTTACATACAGAAGCGACACTCCGTGTCGGTACCTTTCAAGTTACCCTATTCAGTTCTATGACCTTGGAGCATTGTGTAAACCTTTAAATTTGTTCCCTTCCCCTATCTCTTACTAAGATGTGAGGAAACTTACCGATTTTAAACAATGAGCCCTTTAAATTTGTTGACTTTCCCCATCTCTCCCTAATTTTCTAATTTTCGTTTCTCTCTTACTGTCGCTTCTGTATAAACCTATTCTGTGACCCTGGTCAGAATAAAATTTTGTGCTCATGTGCTTCATTTTGGTAATCCATCAAAAGTGCAGCAAGAGCTACAGCAAGGACATTGCGCATATTAGTTGGCTTGTGATATATGCGTATTTGATACGACTATTCTTGAATCAATCTCCAATCTCCAACATCTGAAAGTGAGAGCATGGCGTGCATGGGTGCTCCTGCAACGTGTAATTTGCACTCGGCGTCTCCGGCAGCCCCGTGGGAAACGGAAACTGCCGCGACTGTCAGACACACTTGCACCTAACGCACCGGTGCAACAACAACAAATAACCAAGAGTTATGCACCGGGAATTTATTAAGGAACGAGGAATGGAAGTGTTTGTTTCTTACTGCGCACCAACAATAGTTTACTTTACTTTACTTGTGTGTTGCGTTTTGTTTATGTAATGCATTCTGAGTGCTGTTTTAACAACAGATTAATAGTTAGTAAGGTCAGTAGGTACTTGATACTAGTTAAGGATTTTGCAAATCACTTACAGCCCGCTATTCTTATTTGGATTTTTGTACAATCAACGAAATAACAAAAATAAAATGTAGAAATATTTGATAGAACCATAGATGAGATATAACATAGAGATATAGCATTGCCCAAATATATTGTCGAAAGATCTAAGGTTTAAAATCGCTTACAGCCAGCTGTTTAAGAACAGTGGACCAGTGGAGTAGTTATATGGAAAACTCAACCAAAAGAATAATGAGGATAGGTGACAAACACTATGACCAATATTTCGTTCGTCTAACTGTAAGTGTGCACTACTCAGCTGGCGGATTGTTCTCACGTAGCTGAATGTTAGGCGATACTCGACCATACATAGCTATAGGAGTGTGGCATATCTCTCTGTTATACCTCATCTAAGGATAGAACAATAAAATGTAAGAGAAAGAAGTCAATTATAACACGAGTTTAAAATTTGGACACAGACGCGTAGCAACGAAAGGACGAACAAACAAATGCTTGAATTGCCTTGACTAGTATTTTATATTATTTCCTCTGTTTTGGCTGTTATTTACATCATTTATTAACAAAAATACGTGACAATTTACAATAATTCAAATTATGGTAGACTAGTTAGATTGCTGATAGTGATATTTTGCTCGTTGTCTAGATATTTTGTATATTTAATTCAGTCATACTAATCCTTCTTAACAATATAACAAAATCGTTGGAAGTTCATTCAAATTTTTAAATAAAGCTTTGACTGTTTCTAAGTTACCACTTATTTACCGATTTCTCAATAGATAAGCCCAGTAGTTTGTAAAAATACTGCCTTAGAAATCCAATCGGTTAACATTAAAAAATATACGATCTTGCAGAATAGTTATTTAAATCTAAGGGAAGTAAGTACTTTCAACCAATTGAAGATGCTTTTGAGAATAATCTGAATCTGGTACATTACTTACTGCCAGTAATGCTTATTATGTTTTATGTACTTTCCTGTTAGTAATTTGTAAATATAAATCATTTGGAATCACAATCTGTACATATTTAAAAATATCTGATCTCCTAGTATAATACCTATATTTAAGTATTGAGGACGCTAAGCACATTTAACCGATCGAAGACAATTGTAGAAGAGCGAGCGACGATTTCAATTACTATTTGAGATCGGAATTTCTTGCCGTTCGTAAGACTTATACTTTTTTTGCACGATTAAAATTAAATTTCCTTCCACATTAGTAAAAAAGTACCCAATAAAAGGTGCAATAAAATTCATTAATGAAACATGAATATCTGTGTCCATGACATTTTTCTAACATTCGATTCATTTTGTAATTTTAATTTCAATGAAAATAAATGAATGTTCTGAATAAGTCTTGAGTATTTGTACTATATATGAATTGACTTACCGTTAAGTGAACTATTATGTCAGACCTAGCAACCAATAAGAAAAACCTTATTGTCATATAAAGAGACTCAGTAAATACCCAAGATAAGATAGTTTATGCAAAATTCTATATTTTAATTTCGTTATTGCGTCAATCATACAAAAAAGTAATAACTCATGAGTTTCGTAATGGTTTATTGGAAGATCCAGTCGAAGTCAATCACTTGAAGTAATGTTCCTTCTAGGATTGTTCTGCAATAGAAAAAGAAAAAAAAATAAAGCAAATGAGATAAATGATTTAGTTAATAAATTGATAAAGGGGCAGATAACCGTGATTTGGAAGGCGTGAATAGCCATCCAAATCACTTGTTATGTGTTATATCCTTGTTTTGTTTATCAGAATAGCCATTCTCTCATTCCCTATGAACCTTCATTGTATTTTTATGTGTATGCACTTAGCCAAAAACCTCTCTCCCTAAACCAAATTCCCGTCCCCTATACATTGTCCTACCCTAGCATTTTAATAGACACATACTCCTACAAACCACACACACCCTCGTATATCATCCAGCATGCGGGCGATGCGAGTTTGTTTTCGCTGGTCAATAATCCCGCCGGACGACGCCTGCCGTCGCGACGCTGCATTAAGATAGATATGGCGCCGAAAGTGCGAACCAGAAAGGGTTTGTAAATTGTAATGGAGCGCCAGTTTCAAGGGGCGAGAATTGATGGTGTTTGCGCGAACAAATTACTGAGTTATGTTTCGGAGATTTACCTCACTCATCAATTTTTACTGAAATTATTAATTAATCGGTGTCTGGAAAGTTCTTCTCAGTTTTTAAACTTTCATTACAATTTAATGGAAGAACTAAATAATAAGTTAATAAAGAATAACACTCGATCTTGTTTTACAAAAATAATCTAAGAATCAGTTCATTAAGCCATACTTCACGGCCAGTTAGAAACCACACACAAGTATTTTGCCCTTGTTGGAGTTGATCAGTATGGTCTAACACGGCCCAGAATTACATTTGACAGCAGTACACATCAAGAACACGTTAGAAATACCGTACATAACATTATTATGAATGAATGAATCTAAGAACAACATACTTTTACTTTTTAAACCTTAAACTATACAAAACTTTAATCATAATATCAAAGTTAAATAGGTTGTAATATTAAAAATAAAATTAGAGCAACAATAAGACATATAGCCGCTAAATTTTGATATTGTTTTTCATCCATAACCTAATGTACATTAATTTTAAAAATAAAACTATAAAATTTCTGTAGCATTTTTTTTTCGATATTTTCATTATGTATTGATATAGAAATATTAAGTTCTTGAATTCAGAAAAAAATACGTTGTCGAATAGGCATAAAAAAGATGTATAATTCAATTAAAAAATATATCTTTGTTCTGTAACTTAAGAAATATTGGTTTAAAAAATATTTTATTCTATAATCAAATGCCCCTTTTTTTCTCCTACATCTTTTTTATTTAGTAAATTTTTGTATCTGTAAAACTTCCGTGTAAAACCACGTACCCAACTTTCGATTCCTCTCGGAATATATTGAACAACTTAAATAAATAAGAAATCTGAAATTATTACTTATGGAAAAGAAAAGCCCATACATAAATTTACTTGAAGCTTTTGAAATAAGCAAAGCCTTTAGGAATAATAAAAACCTTATGAACGATAAACAGAACTACTCCAGTCCGAATTACTTGAAAGTGATGATTTTTTAAAAAAGAAAGAGGAAGATCTATGTGGGGTCGAACTGTTCGGAGATGAAATATAGCCTTTTAAAAATTGATTGATTTGATGAAAAAAGTATTGGACCATTTTGATTCATGATCCTTTAAGTAATTGTGATATTTGTAACATCGACTTTTGTATCTATGCTACAAAATTAATACAGAAAAATAGGTAAAAACGTTTTTACTAAGAATGAAAAACCATGCACATAAACTATTTCGAGTTTTTGAAAAGTTGAAAGTGCAATATTTCTTTGTTGCAATTAGCAAAAACTATGCATCATCGATCTTGAGGGGATTGTATAACTCATCGGGATGGCACACATGGGTCCTTGCTCACTCATTAGTACGCCGTGTTTCCACGAGCGCTGCTGTGCTTGTCCTGTCCACTGCTGGCGAAAATTAAAAACTCCGCGACGAATATTAATTTTTTGCGCGGTGCCATGAAAGTTGCAGACAGACTGTCAGTTTTTAACTGCATTTAAGCACGCGAATTTATTCTAGTTGTAAAAACTTTTAGTTTTTCGTCTGAATTTCAGTTCTTGCGAAGTTTTGTTGTGCATAATTAAAGAATTGTTTCATATTACAAATGACATGTTTGCGACAGATTATGTTTACTACTCTCTCACTAAAATTAAAATGTCTCCCCAAATGTTTCTTTTTGAAGTAAATCCTAGTACGAAAATGGTCCTGCTAGTTTACATACCAGATTCCCAAGAATCCTACATGTATTGACATTTCTGAGTTACCTTCTTTTTTATCTTTCTTCTTACCTTACCCTATTTTTTATTTTATATTCTCTTCAATATTCGTTCTCTCTTTATTTTTCGCAAAATGCATTTTAAATGGACGAGCATTAATTTCTATAATTTATATGCGAATGAAAGTAACTAGAATTTTACTTGAAATTTTTGTAGCACGAGTGACTATTTTCCAAAGCAACAAGCAGGAGTGAGTTGTATCTAAGCAACGTCTATTTACTTGTGTAAATTCCGCGGCAATTGCCATTAACTGATTTGTCAACGAGATTTGAATGTGATTGGTTCAATTAACCAAAATACTGTGATTTAACTGGATTTCAAATTATGAATATAATTGTCATTTTATATGTATAGTAGAAATAAACTACTTGTATTGCTATATGAAGCATCAAGAATTTATATTTTTCTTAATTTGTTTTGTTTGTATTTCATTTTGTCACATGATCATAATCTTCGATTTTATCGGTTATGTGGAACATGAACTATTTGATAAATATTGGTAGCAGCGTTCATAACTCATAATTATAATTTTGTACAGAAATTTAATCCAAATATTGTTTTATTTACTCTTTGATAGGTAAGGAAAGGAGCCTGTATATTATACACTTTGAAACTAAACTAACTTTTGACATTAAGATTTCAACGGGGTATAGTTAATAGTAATACATTCAGAATTAGCTTCAAAGTATATATCTAAAACCAACATTAACTGATTTTATTAAAGAAGTGGAGATTATTCACTTGGAAAAATGTGTTCATTAATAAAACTTATCTTTCTTATGAAGGATATGGAAGATAAAAATAATTAAAATGTTGTTCTAATATTAAGTATGTTGTAATGTAGTAGGTACTTTAAAAATATAAGACAATGATTCTTATTCACCATTTTTTACATATGAATATAATTTTAATCGTATTTATGACTGTCAATCCCTGAAGAAGATTCATTTGGGATCGAAACCGGTCAGATCTGAAAAAACTTTCCAACAACTGGCTGAATTCCAAGATTTATTGCCATACTCAACTTTGCTTTATAAATCAACTATTGATAGATAAATTAGTAAGCAATGTGGAAAGTCAATTGAATGGGCAGTGGTGGCTTATTTGGGTAGCGCGCTTCGACTCGCTGAGCAGATAAATCTGTAAGTGGTTTGCAACCCATTATAAGCTGTACTGATCTTTGTTCTGTTGGACAGTGTGAAACAAAATAAATAAAGAAATATATTGCAGAACATCTCCTCGATATGCGTTAACCTTTAAAAACTTATGCAATTGCAAGCATGGTAAGCATGAAACCGAACTTTTCAAAATATGATATTACAATGTGGAATGGAAAAATATAAGCAATATGTCTGGTGCAATATGTCTGGTAAGTCTATCCAAAGTGCAAGTAACTCCAGACTCCACATCTCATGCGATCCGTCGTCGGTCCCCCGACAGTAGGTTTTGATTGGTTGAGAACTTTGTCAATACGCTGTAATATCAGTGCATGTGAGTCACTGTGTACAGTGTGTGCCTTTCCGCGACTAGATAAAGGAAATATTGGATTTTTATTGCAAACTCCGTAACGCAATAACTGTTGACCGGGGTGAGCATTCAATGGGAATCAACGCAAGATAACGAAATTGAAGAAGGTTGGAATTATTGTTCCCAGAAAGATAATACGATGGATTTATTGATATTACGTACATGATAACATCACATTTTACTGCAAATTTGCTTCGGGATATCTTCTTTCATGAACTTTGTACATTGTATGAAACTACCACATATTCACTAAAAGGCACTTTAATAAACGACCACTTTATAATTAATTAAATTTTTAGCGCAGCCAACAATGTACTAAACACAATTTTTCACTTGACACTGTTTGAAGCATACTTCAAATTCAGTTACAATCAAAATTAATTTTATGGTTAAATAGCATGTAATGATGAAAAATTATTACAAAATATTTAGTATTTATATATAATCAAATTTAAATTTAAAATGACTGTAGTTTGGTTAAAATTATTTGGCGATTATTGTAATATTTGCATTTTCTATCTCGAGATTGAATTTTAACGGTATGTTTTCGTTACAGTCATTTCTCAGGAAACTATTAAGTAGGGAAATTTTATAAATATTTTTTATATAAATTTATAAATTTTAGTTCTCTAAAACCACATTTAAATTCATTAGTTTAACATCATTGTCGCAGTGAACGTTAAAAATATTACAACCTGAGAATATTTTGAAGAAAAGATCACGACCGCGAATCAAATACGCAAACATTTTTACGACCTCTATATTATTTCTTAATTTGTTTACATTTTGACAGCTATAATCATTAATACCGTGGAACATTTAAATTTTTACATTACTTTTGTTTTTCAGTTGTTTTAAGTTCCGTATCAGTTAGATACTTTATTATGTTAGCTTGTTTTTTACAGTCATTTTCTGTTGTTTATTTTTACAGAATAAAAATTATATTTGAAAATTAATATTTTAGCGTAGATAAATAAAAAAAAATTTGACAATCCCTTTAAAACACATATTCCATAGAATTTTTTTTTAAAATATTTTTAATTTTATAATTACGGTTGATAAAAAATTGTAGGATTAAACAATGCAGGTATTACAATGATCGTACAATAAGCAATGAATAAAAATTTCTAGCTCGCTAGTTATATGTAGATTAAGTATTTTATTTAAAAATATTTCAGGTAGTTAAATCCTATTGTAAAATATAATAATAACAATAGTTTTTTCTATATTGTGGAAACTATTGTTAATAATCTTTGGTGTGAGAGCTGTCACAATTTTAATTTGCTGTTCATTGTCACATGAAAGCATAGAAAATTGACCCAGTGCAGTCCATCCGCCTTTCAACTCTCTATTCATAGAATAGAAACGTTATTAAAGTTTTATGCGGTAGTTCCATGAAGAAAAGTTTAAAAGAAGTAGCAACTTTGGGCGGACAATCATAACTCTTCGTAATCCAAATATGACGTCCACTTCCAAAACCCAATTATCCTGAAATAAAAACCTAATTACGTTGTATGTAATCCCTCTATTATGCCATAACATTATAATCTCGCTTAGTCGCGTGGTCGCTGAAACAAACCTTCATCAAAAATAATTAAAAATGTAAGGGAAGCTTACCAAGTTTCAAATGTGGACCAGTTCATTAAAGCTCACATTTGCAGGCTACATTAGTAAACCCATAACTAAAAACTTTCTCATTACGGTCCTGTGCATTATAAATAATACACGCACTTTTGTAAGAGAACTTTAATTTTTGCCGGCAACATCGCACATTAGCGCACTTAATTATTTAAACAGTGTTGTCGCATTAGCCTAGGATTATTCGGACGCATTTTGGTGGCAGCGGAGGAAACACATATTGTTGCTTTTCGGCCTGAAACTGTTTGTGTGTAAAAATTTAACACACGCACAGTCTAAACTTTTAGTGAATGCATTGAAAAATTTCAATGGTTCACAATGTGGATGCTATTTACAAATCCAGAAAAATTCTGTAGAGATTGTGAAACTGTTCGTGTATGTTCAGTTCTAAATTCAACTCGTTTGCTTTTAAAAGTTATATTTTCGTAATTTGCACAGTAATAAATTAATCCTGAAAAATAGTATTTTTATAAGTAAATTTAACGATATTAATTTCTGCGATAATCAGTAGCAATTTCAAATACAGTTTCAGAAATATGAGAGTTTGAATTCAGATGTAATCCTATGTAAAATACCGATAGTCATGTTTTTTTTTTGTAAATTTTAAATAGTTGTTCATTAATTTCATGTCTTTCTATTCTGCATTTGTTGTGTAAAAATTCTTATTCATTTTAAATTTAATGTTTATTTTATTCAACACTGTCATCTTTGACACTTACATGGCTGTATTTCTACACAACAACTATTATTTTTTTAAAAAAATCATGGTTTTAAGTATTTTTCTTAGGATTACATCCAAATTAAAACACATCTATGAAACGGTTTATTTTTGGACACATTTTGTCTAAGACTTTTAGATTTATTTTGACTTTTTCCTATTCCTTGAACACATATTTTTTGGCACACAAAACTAAGTAGGGTAACTATGTCATAATTCTATACTATATGTAATTTTGACAAGTTAATATGGTACTATTATTACAATACAGAATTTTCAAAAAACCAAACCTCAGATGTCTTAAAATCCTCGCTCTTCGAGTTCAGAAATCAATTGACATGTGCGGCGGTTATGATACTTATAACAATCCTAGGTATATTAATAGCTATTACATTATACCATATTATATCTTTAGCAATAACCAACATACAACAAGCAAATTGTTTGGAAATATAAAAAGAATTTAATACTTATCAAACTTTCTTCGGATTCTAATTGTTTAAGGAATTTTAATTTTCTTCATGTAAAAAATCTTATGTGGACATTTAAACATATTTCATTATAAAGTAAGACAGGATCTTCTTATCAGTCCTATATACAAAATTTCAACATTTTTACGGCTAATCATGAAGTCAATGCGTTTGCACTCCTGATTTATTTATTATTATTATCGAAATTCTAAAACCTTGTTCGTCTAAGTAAGGATAATAATCCATAAGTGATAAATTTGTGTATTGAAAGGTTTTGTATATTCATGACTTCATCGTAGTTTGACTAATAAATTAAGAGCTTCTAAATTTATTAGTTTGTGCAAACATCTCGAAAGCTCTGACGATCAAAGTCTGTATAGATTGGAACTATAACCAAAGCAAGTTGTTCTTGAACAAGTGCAACACCGAAGTACTTGAAACTGAGCTTCCACCGAAGGGCTATAGTACCCGAGAAGAATTGTAGGGCAATAACAATTCTCGGTGGAGCATAGCATTATCCTAAGTACCCCTCGGAATCTGCATAGTTTCCCGAGCAATTATCAGTTCCTCTCGTTTAATAATTCATATCCGACGACATTCCATTTTACTTTCCACGCCATAAAATGTATTTTCCTTATTACAATACGGGAATTAGATGTTTCTCCCTACACTCGTAACATTTTTCACCTCGTTTCACTAATACGTATCGCATCATGAATTTATGCATTTCATATCGAGGTGCATTCACAACCGGCACGTGAGGCACGTGGATGGAACAGATGGTGTCGCTACACTATTAACGTCTTCCTGTACTCTTATTACTACAATCGGAAACATTAATAGCTACGCGAGATGTGAATATTAATAAGAATCTTAAGAAACGAGTACAACTCGGACTGAAATCTACGGTTCAAATTCTAGTCTAGTAGGCTGATAACATACACAATAAAAATTCCTGTTCCATTTGGGAATGAGATAAATGATGCTGTATTGACGATCATTTCGACTTTTTGAAAAGGCTATAAGGTAAAAAAGTTGGTAAAAAGAGTTTTTCGAATTTTATAAATTCATCAAGAGGCATTAACCTAAAAATGTGGTTCTATCTAGCCATAACTAAGTTAGTGATCCATGTAACCTCTGCTCTGAAGATAGATGGACCACCTTATGATGAGGATTTTTATTGAAAAAAGACCAATACAACCTTAAACAGAAAAAAAATAATTGGCATATTGAAAAGTAGACGATTTAGTTGTTATTTCACGAGATCTGAAGAACTGTTGTTAAGTGGTTAATCAGAGGGTGATAGCAATGAAGAAGCTGAAGATTATGAAAATAAATATGCGAGATATAAGGAAAATGATTTTTAAAAAACAATGAAGAAAGAGGATTGGATAAAATGTGTAATTTGTGATCGCTATTTGCACGATGAGTGTACTACATTTGACAGATGACAACTATATGTTAACCAGTTCATCTCCTCCTCCTCATAGCCTTGGTCCATCTCATCAATCTTTATTTTATTTTTATAAGTAAGCCTAGATTATATGTTGTTATAAATAAATTTTGTTTTTCAAATATTATTTAATATTATAGAGTAATAATTATTTTTCCAAAATGTGGTCTATTTTATCGTAATTTACACCAAAATATGTTCGTGAACAGATAGTTCTAAACGACCTCACAAGGTGAAGGAAAGAAGCGATAGATTAACAAAACTTTCACAACATAAAATAAATAAAACTTTATCATTTTTAATTTCATTCAAATTATTAAAAAAATATGTTTAAACTAAGGTATAAAACAAAAAGCAGTAAAGCAGTACAAAATGTGAAACTATTAGAAAGAACGACAGTAAAGCAAAACAATTCACAGAACCAATTTCACCGTACATTTATTTTATGTATCAATTGAAATATATCCAATAACCACAAATTTTCCAGTACATTCAATACCAATAAATTGTAAATATGATATACTCCTGTACCCATCTTTACGTCATAAATAAACCAATACCAGCAACATTAGCTAAAGAACTTGTTAAAAGAATATCGAATAAATACGACCATTAATCTTGTGTACAATTTAAAAACAGCATTTGCAGAATGAGGAAAATGGTTTCCACTTAAGGAGGAGTTAGTCACGTGGTGCGGGGGGGGGGGGGGTGAGGGGGTTGGCTCCCCGGATATTTATGCCGGTGTTTACGGCGGCCGGCAGCCAAGTGAAAATCCGTTTTTTTCGGCGTGAGCCGACGCATCATTCACACCGACCTAAATAAAGCTTAGTTGCTCGCATTGCACATGGGGCGAACTGACCGGTGGGGAATCGTGCAAGGGTACTTCGTTCGGGGAGAATTTGTCTCCATTTGGTCACCGGTTAATAATTTATATGTATTGCTTTTTACTCTAATGAACTACAACGAAAAGTAGATTCCAGAAATGACAGCACTATATAGAAGTAGTACAGACAGTAAAAATAAAACGAAGCATCATTCTCCAATTTCAGATTTAAACTGGAAGAATTTGTCTCCATTTGGTCATCGGTTAATAATTTATACGCATTGCTTTTTACACTAATGAACTACAATCCACGAAAAGTGGATTCCAGAAGTGACATTACTATTTGGAAGTATTACAGAGAGTAGAAATGAAGCTAAGCATCATTCACCATTTTCAGATTTCAAGGTTTTTCATGATTAATTCTCACAGCGTTTTACTCATTATTTCATTCTCCAATTTTTGTTTGAATTGACGGTTTAAAAGAAAAAAATATTGTGTACATAAGGTTAATAAATATTTCTTTCTGTTCCAAACTGTATGAATGAAAAACATCTGACTGGTGTCAATGCTACAGTTCTGTCAAAAAGGTGTAGTTTAATTTTTGTTTTGAAACTAGTTGCTTCGGCTTACTCGTTTGAAATGAGTACCATTCTATGATTGTTGTACAATATACTATTATTTTTTTGAAATTGAAAAATAATCTAAAATATCACTACTACTAAAATACCACCGCACAATATTTATTTAAAGTAAATATTTCATAAAATGTTTGACACTCGACAGTCACTAAATTTCCCACAATTCTCTATACGCTATGCAAATATTTCAAATGTTCGTTTGTGACTATAATCTTAACTGTGAATAAGTAAATTTTATTTTTTCCCTCTTTGTGTTGGTCGTAGAAAAAGTATACTGTACAATTCGTGTGGAACGCCCATTTCCTTTTCGGATCATATCCACTCTTGTTGTACAATATACATAACTGTATATGTCCGGTAATATTATTACCGTACTGACTCTTCATAATAGTATGGAACAATTGGATAATATAACTGGTAACCATTGCGTCATATCAACTCTTACTTGATCACGAAAACGTTATTAACAAGATAATTAAAACAATAATAATTATTAACAACGCCTTCGTTTCCTGAAATATAAACTATTAAACAAACCACGGATGTGATGAATTATACCAAACACCTTGGGACACAGTCTTGGCACTAGGTCAATAATAATAGTCTTCTTAACATTGGTTGCATATGTATAAGGTACAATAACGTCATATTGCCAATGGGAACAAATTTAGAAATTTTTAATGTATAATTTAAGTAGTAATGACGAATTGTATTTACTAAAGACCTTTACTTAATTTTTGTATTCTTGGTCACACTAATAATGCTCTTGATAAATAAGTATCAATAATATAATCATAAAAAATATATTTTAAAATAAAATGTCGATGTGGATACAAATGTGCAAAATAGGTATAATATGAAATGTTCGGTTTGATATGTGTGAAACTTTTTATCAGCGAATCTAATGAAGCCGTTGTTATTGCAGCGCAGAACAGCTATCGTCCCTTGGCAAACAAATACACTCAGCGCATACAAACAATTCTATTTAACGTATCATTCGTTTCAATTGAATCCACCCTAACATGAGTCCCATTTTTATTTTGATTAAAATAACGCAGCCAACCCCAGCCAGATGGAACAAAAACCGAAATAGGAACATAACGGAGTAATCTATGAAAATCTCACGGCTCCCTATGCGTTTCATCAATTTATCGCATTCGGACGCAAAAAACGCGCAGCGACCAGCGCTGTTTTGTGCGTGTCTCTTGTCCCGCGGGGACGAAGACAATTGCCGGACATGAGCAAAAAATCTAGCGCTAGGACTTTTGTTCGGATCTTATTACCAGAAATTTGGTCAGTCTATTCATTCCTTTGTTTTACCTCGAATATAAGATTTGTTCCAACTAAATACTTCTGACGCTTTGTAATTAGTTCTTCTATCGTTAATTATGCGAACGGTATACCTATAGTTTTGTTGGAACTTATTCTGAACTGTTAATGTTTTTACTGTTAGTTGCGTTAGGTTAGTTTTTCTTTAAAATAAATCTATTAATAAGGAAAATAAAAAAAACTCTCTGGCTCTTTACAAATAACACATTTATAAAGAAATATAATTTTGGGGTAATTTAAATTAAATTGTCACCAGTTGTGACTAACAGTACATCGATCCTCTGATTGTTTTGACTGTTCGGAATCGGTCAGATATTTGTAGAAACAGGCGACTAATAGAGTTTATTGGAACGCACTTTTAGATTGCGCATGTGTCGTATTGTTCCAAATTGATTCGTTGGAACAAACTTATAGAATTGAATCAAGTTATTCACATATGTTGATTGAGTTGACAGTTTGCTTTCGATGAAACATTTGGACTTTGTTTAAGAAAGAACGCTTGCTTATGTTTCACAAATAAAATTTTTTATTCTTTACTACAGTTTCGGCTGTAAAGCTCTCATCCAGGGCTGTTTTAACCAATAGGCAAGTAAGACAAATGTCTAGGTTTCGTAATTCGGAAGGGCCCAGTTTCAATCGGGATAATAAATATATATGTCAAAACTATGTTGTCTTACAAGTTGAACTAATATTGTATAGAAATAAGTGCGTTATATGTGTTGACAAAGGAAAAATAGGTTTTCATTCTAGAAAAGATTTAGGCGTCCAGAAGAATCTATAAAATCTAAATATGTGTTCATTTAACTTTTATTGTTGAGGGCTTACCACATTAAGCTTTTTGTAGAAGAGAATTAATAAATTCTTAATTTGTAAATCATGAGATAGTCTTTTTTTAAACCTTGTATCAAAGTTTAATGAATCGCTGAGATTTGTTTCATTTTCTCGTTATTAAGTTCACAAAACAAGAAATCGTTGATCAACTTGTTGAAATGTACTACTCGTGTGTTATTTCTAATATTTACGTATTGAAGTTTGTTAAGTATATGTTTCCTATTAAGATAATTAATTTTCACAATATCTTTTAAAACAACCCCCGCTGTTGTGTCCTCATCTGAAAGTTCTCCATCACACTTCGATGGGATCTGCCTCCCTGGAGGCTTGTGCAATAACTAAGGAAGACATCACGAGACAGACGCAACATGAATCTTAGCGCTAACTACATTGTAGATAGTTGTGATGATGTTTTGCACAATTTATGAGGCAGTGAAGTTGATGCGAACTCGATTCGTTGCAGGGGTTTTATACTCGCGATAATTCACTGTCACTGAAATGCGAAATGTGGCGTTTAGATTCGCGAGCGGAGAAAGCGATTAATTAGTCGCTAGGGGTGATGAGAGATAACGATGGATGTCTTTAAATAAACTTCATACGACAAATTAAGGATTAGGGAAAAATACTGGAATTTCCACAGGGAGTGAAATAACATATGGAGTTGAGAAGAGGAAATAAAAAAATTGTTCAAATGATTGAATTCCAGTAGTTTTTTTCCTAATTAGAGCTATGTATATAAGTCAGGAAATCCGTGTACCACAAATTAAGGAATTTAACAAACGCGATTAAAAATATCAGCATCAATTTCATATTTATATATGGTACAATATTTCTGGAAATAAAATAAGAAAAGGTTCTCAATATTTGAAATACTTATACCCGTATTCATAAAACGTTCTTTACAGTTATAACGCTTCGTTAAATTTTTTGACAAATTAAAAAATAATAAACAAACTTAAAAAATTATTTTTCTTCAAAGACGAATTGTGTTATTGGAGAAAATATTTAATGAAGCGTTATAACCATAACGATCGTTTTATGAATGTAACCATTATAACTATTGCTATATTTTTTTTTATTTATTTAAAGGTTCTTCACTTTTATGCTTATTTACAAAATCAACATATTTGTACAATATTTTACATTGTACTATTTAGTTTGTACATGTTTATGTTACATATAATATTGTACAGTTCTGTATCTTTGGGGAATGGTATATGTGTAGTAAATATTATGTTTTCTTCTTGTTCTTTGATATTAGCTAGTGCTCAAGTCAAGTAGATGGGGATGTTGAATTCTTTTCTGCATGTATTGTAGACATTCTTCTACTATGTTTTTGGTGTTTAAAGTGTTGTTGCAGTTTTGGCATGTTGTTTTATTTTACAAAGCTATTTCAATGAACATAAAATTATTATTTTTCATCCAGTGGTTCTCAAACTGTGGAGTCAACCATGTATTATGGATTTTCTTATTCGATAGAGAATATTATACTGAATTCAGTGATGTACTATTTACATACTCTTAGAAAACATTTTTTTTTTGAGAAAAATGCATGTATCGTCTATATTACATTTATTTTAGCCCTAAGAAAACTACTACATATCTGAATTCAGAATAAAGTTTTATATCGAAATGAACAAATAAAAATTATTATTAAATATAATAAATCTGTACATTAAAGACTATGAAAATCTACCAGTACAGTAATTTAATTCATGATTATTAAATAAATTCAGAATAAAGATCTTTTCATATTGTCATTTGTGACTAATGTCCGGATGTATCAGAAAAGATTGCAGTTCTTGTTGCTAAGTGTTTGTAATGTGCAGTGCTATTATTCCTTGAGCATGAAAGTAGAAAACGTGTTCTCGTTAATAACATCTGCCTGTCTGTCGCTTGGAATTAAAGACTAATAAAGAAGTGAATCTTAAACAAATTAAGCAAACGTCGCTGTCATTGTGTCATTAGAATCCGCATCCGCTGTTTGTGGTCTTTATCATGTTTCTTCATTAACTTTGTTACTAGGAAGTTTTAAGAGATGCTTAACAAACTTTCAAGTGTTTTCAACTTTTTAACTCATTTTTCCATTATTATTAAAATTACTGGAATCATTCCGACGGCTCTTATCATTGCTTATGAAAATTGCTTCAAGTTTACTCCGAATATAAATTTATGAAATTCTAATTATTTTGCCATCAAGCTAAATCTCTTTCAGGCTCAACTCTCATCACAGTTCGCGTAAATTAATATTGAGATTATATCAGAAGGTTTAACTTTTAAATATGGCCGAATCAATGGGCTCAAAGACGACAATAACTAATTCATAACAGGAAACATTCTTTGCTTTTCAAACAAAACTTTTCTCGTTTAAATAAATCGTAACTCATATTTCATTACTGTTTATTTTTAGCCTTATAAAATACATTGTTTTTGAAGTATTTGTTTGTTTTTTCAGGTCAGTAAGATCTACAGTTCCTTACAAATATTTGCCAGTATGTAAGTAAGTTTATATGAAATAGTTTTAGTAAAGTTAAGAGTATTACATTTAATTTGAATTAATAATTTTTCCATAAAAAAACTTATACAGGTGTCACAAATCTATACCCATTCCATAGGTAATTTCAAGTTGAAAATACCTTATACACGCATGTTTGAAATCAATATTACAGGATTTATGGGTGATATTAAATTTAATAGAGCAGGTCATTATTGCAGTATATTTTATGTATCTACTTAATTATGTTAAACAAAAAGATAATTAGTGAAGTAATTGTTTAAAAGTTCTCTTACTGTCTAAATACAAATTTTAGTCTTTCCTATAATGAAGTAATTCGTCCCTAATTTAGGATTTTTCCGTTTAAACTAAACTCTTCATGTATATAGATCTACCAAAATTAATTAAATACATAAACGTCTTATTGGGGTTCCAAAGGGCCTTAATGGCAGGATTTTTTCAAGCAATATTCTCCTTTCATAGACATATAATGTATACTGAAGAGAAACTACATTTGCGTGAAATGTAAAAATTTTCACTGTGGCAACGATTAGTATTAATACGGAGGATTTAAAAGTCATTGTCCAAATGAATTCTAGACGACGTATACCTAACGATAACAGGCGTATAGGCGTATTCTATTTGCCACTTTGATCTGATCCAACTTACACTTTTGAATCTGGATCACTTATTTTTCATTCCATTTGACTGGATCACTTTATTCCCTCTACAGAACGAACTGAACTTAAGTAATCCACTCGCTGAGGTAAAATAGCTAGTTCAGTTCAGATCCTTTTCCAAAACACCGGGTAGCAAATTTGTAATTTAAATATATTTTAACATTTCTACCAAAATGAGGCGGTGTGCCATTCTGTTGAAATAAAATAAATATCGACATATTCTTGATATGAAAATATAGGAAATTATCGTTAAGATAAACAAAAATGAAACATAAATTGTAAGTGTAAAAGTATAATCATTGTTTGCTTTCTTAGATTTAGTATCGCTCATAAATCCTGTAATATTTCGGACATCAGAGTTAAGAGATAATAAACAGAATAATAGTTACTCAAGCTGCAAAGAATGTAAATACATCATAACATTGCGTACGAGATGAGTTGTACTAGGTACTTACATTCCGAGTCGCTTGTTATAATTGTGTCATTAGCAAATAATATTACAGTATATAAAGTAATATGTGGGACTTGACAATTTAGATTTATTTATTTGCAACTTTTATAGTTAATTTTGCCCCTTGCTGGGCAGCAAAATGTATATGAAATTAGTATGATTTTCATCATTATTCTATTAGGAGGACTGTTATTTTTTTATAATACTCCGTAGACAATGATGATCTTACGTCTTATCAGAAACGTATAACTTATGTTACTATGAAAGTTAAGTTTTACTGTTATGTATAATGAAATGACTGTCTTCGAAAATAGCTATTTATGTAATAAGTATATAATGTAGGTCTTTATTGGCGAGTCCTACAGTTTATGGCAGAGTGAGCGAAACGAACGAGGTAAATAAATAGGGCGAGTCAATAAAGCCTAATTATGTACGAATTGCATACATAACTGTATGTACGTCTGCGAAAGTCGGTTTCTCTTAGAAAAAAGTAAAATGTTCATGATTTTAGAAGAATGAATCAAGTGTGATTTTCTTTTGTTTGAATATGATTTTGTTTGGTCAAGTGTCAATGTCAAAATATATCAAAATTTTGTTTGAAGCAAAATGCAAGCATGTCGGTCTCAGAGTTCTAATAATGAAAAAATAATAATGATTTACTATTTCCTCAAGCAAGCATATAGACGAAGAGACATACAGTGCGAATCGGAAATTGTGTTCTAGTAAGAATGTTGAGAGAACTTCTGAAAATTACTTTATTTTACTAGTACTATGAAGAGGTACTTTATGGCCGCAAAACTATGATATAAATCAAACTTTAACGTGCAGTCGTACATAAAATTTATTTATATACACTGAATTGCAATCGGTGTTTTCGGAATGGTATGAAAACCTTCGTCAATTGACAAACCCTTTCTTTCTCCGTTGCTCTGCCAGAGAAGCATTAGTCTGTCTCTAACTAGGTTCCCGATGTGCCGCGGAGCACCACAGAGTAATGATCTGGTTGAACTTTACCCGCGCGATCAAGTACAGAGACGTGACCGGACAATGGCTCGATCCGGTCTGAGTGAATTCGGTCTTATCGAGCGTTATAGAAAGATATACACTCGAGGAGTTAATTCGCGAGGAGGCACCCGGGCTTTAAATCCGACCAGCGAAAAACTCACGAGATAAGGAGCAGATAGCACGGCGATTGGATGTACAAGGATTTTAAATTGCGATTTGTCTTGGTTTAATTCCAGAAACTACGTGATTCCAGATTTAAAAATAGATACAATTTTAAATTCTGTGGTACAACACAGTTTTAAAAACCGTCGGTATTGTTCGTTACACTTGCTAGTTACTTTATATCCTAGTGATCTTATGTAATACGGGTACCGATGTGGTAAAATTGGTAAGCAACGTTAACGTCCAGTTAGAAGACATACCGCAAAAGGAGATAGTAGTTTTAAAACCTTCTACATTAAGTGTTATTAAAATTTATTACAAATCAAGTACTTTAGATATAGATGTCATCAATTTTACGGGTTTAAAAAGAAAATTCTTGGTGACACCTATACCTCAAACATTTGTTGCATTAGATAACTAAAGTACAGCATACAATTTATAGATTTTTCAGAACTTTTGGTAACTTTAGATATAAATCTTAGATTTCCCCATTTGCTTAGTTTAAGTTAGGATATGCTAACCTATTATTATAATTATTTCTTTAAGATCCTTATTAGGAATATTTGTGTAACACCACTCTTAAAATTTGGTTAAGTCAATTCCGATACATTGTAAGATATTTTGACCATGAAAAATCGAAGTGTCATTCATAAACGCTTAAACTTCCTTCATTTAAGTTCGCAAAAAAACCTAAATTTATGTACTGATATACATCATAAATAACATATGAGCACGAATTAGGGTTCCTAGAATACGGTTCTACTATTTTTATTGTGACGTCTGTATCTCCGTGTATGTGTGTCTGTGACGATTTTTCGTCCAGGATAACTCCAATTATATATGTTATATTCAAATATGATAAATTGATTAAATTTTGACTACAATTGGTTAATCTGGATTGTACGACGGCAATGTCCCATTAGATGTTTAAATTTTCCTTTAACTCTAAGCCATTTGTGGTGTACTGCTTTAAATTGTTCTTTTCTAGTTTTATGATACAGGATTTCTTAATCATTTTATGACAAATCCTCGATTTTCCATAAGACAAGCTATTTGTTGGTATTGTCTTGATTAATGAAACAAACAGCATAAAGAGATAAATTTGCGGGAGATATTTTTAGTATCCATAAACAGTTTTACAGCCCATATGGCTCATTTGAATGCAGTATGTGATGATTAAGTTATCTGGCTTGTCAGGCACCCCTAAAAATAAAGCGAAACCTGTGCGTGCTACAGAGTAGTTAATGTAGTCGGTAATGTCGGCTGACAGTACGAGTGAGTTTCCCTAAACGCCATAAGTAACACAATGGGTTTACAAGATTAAAGCCGTGTCATTTGTCCTCAGTGCGCGTGGTCCGCACGCAGCCTCATCGGGAATTCCCTTTACGCAAAGCAAAGGATAAACCGGCGAAACGAACCGCCCAAATCCAAACTATTTATTTATAAACGCTGTAAAGGTTTGTTACGAATGTTAACATTTTGTACAACATTATTATGCACTCCCTACACATTTCTGTTTGTGAACTCATTCGAGGAATATCTGTAGGGAGTTTATTGTTGACACAATTTGTTTCTTCTTCTTTATTTACTTCCTTGTACGAAATAAAGGAAGTATTATATTATCAATAATTTTCGGTTTTTAGATTTCAACGGAAATATACATTTAACTATCCCTGTCTGTACGTACGTATCCCATAACATATACGCAAAGCAAAGGATAAACCGGCGAAACGAACCGCCCAAATCCAAACTATTTATTTATAAACGTTGTAAAGGTTTGTTACGAATGTTGACATTTTGTACAACATTATTATGCACTCCCTACACATTTCTGTTTGTGAACTCATTCGATGAATATCTGTAGGGAGTTTCTTGTTGACACAATTTGTTTCTTCTTCTTTACTTCTTTGTGCGAAATAAAGGAAGTATTATATTCTCGATAATTTTCGGTTTTTAGATTTCAACGTAAATACACATTTTGACTATCCCTGTCTGTACGTACGTATCGCATAACATATATGCAAAGCAAAGGATAAACCGAAGAAACGAACCACCCAAATCCAAACTATATATTTATAAACGTTGTAAAGGTTTGTTACGAATGTTCACATTTTGTATAACATTATTATGCACTCCCTACACATTTCTGTTTGTGAATTCATTCGAGGAATATCTGTAGGGAGTTTATTGTTGACACAATTTGTTTCTTCTTCTTTACTTCCTTGTACGAAATAAAGGAAGTATTGTATTCGCGAAAAATTTCTGTTTTTAGATTTCAGATATACATTTTGACTATTCCTGAATCCATTTTGACTAATTTCGGTGTGACGTCTATACGTACGTATCATATAACTCGTAGAATTTTGAAATATTGCATACCGGACTGCTAGAACATCTATACTCTGTTTTAAACTATAGACAGTAACTAGAAATTCTAGTGAGAAAATCAAAGCCTGTGATTGGCTGCTGCGCAATTTCATGAATCCGCATTTAACCTGCAAAAATTTGAAGTTAACCTTCTCAGAGATAATTGAAACGTCAAACTCTCAGTAGTTGGCAAATCACTTATTGAATTTGCAAGTGTTTTTTATTTCATTTCTCTTTTTGTGATATTTCACGATTAAAACCAGTTGTTTTTCAGAACTACTTGTATTTCACTAATGCTGTGGTGTAAATGTGATTTCGTCTAGTGCTGTTAATAGTTTAAAAACGGAGTGTAGTTGAGCATCTCCCTTTTTTTATTGAAATCAGGAGTGCTAAAAACACACTTTCCTTGAAGGGGTTTTTTGAATTTTTCGCATGTCTCAAAAACAGTTAGCCATAAAGTATTCAAATTTTGTTTATGAAATTGCTGTAACATCTAGTTATGCACCCCCAATTTTGGCTCCAACTATTCTTTTCAAAAGGGCACTTTACTTTTGATAGAAACTTAATAAAAATGTTAATTTAGTTGGCTTTTAATTTTTATGGGAAGCATTATTTTATTGTTAATAAATTCACATTCACAACTGTCAGAATCAGAATATATTTTAACAATTTGGAGGCCTTTTGGCACCTGGACGAATATACTGCATGGTTACTCGAGAAATACGATGTTTTGTCTTGTGAAATTAGTGACCGGCCTATCTGAGTAACCAATTTACACCTAATTTATCCATAGTTATTTATCAAAAAGCATCTTAATTATAAAGTAAAAACAACATAAAACTGAAAAAATTCCAATAGGACTTAAAAAACAATAGATTATCAAGTAAAGAAAGCTTTTTGCTACATTTGATACCAATCGCATTCAAAAAATCCTTTTGATGATGATAAGATGATTTGATTAACTGCAGCGAACCACAGTATTATTATCACTTTATTTTTTTGTTACAAAAATATCACTTAAGTACATATAACGTCATAAAAATCAGTTCAGGTTCTCTTTGAGATTTAAAAGATCATTTTTTATAAAAATTGTACATCTTAATTTCATTGTAAATGATAACCAAAAATAAATTAAATGAAAAAATTTGTGTAAGTTTACAAAATGTTGAGTAAAATGTAAAATAATAATGATAAATTTCAGTAGCATTTCGCTGTGTAGAATACAGTACAGTGGCTTAGTTACGCGATCGTTAGAGGGTATTGAACGCCCCAGGGGCAGGGGGTGCATAATTCGGGTATCCGTCAACCGACAGCTCTGATGAATGCAAATAACTGCAAGGGAATTTTGAATAATGTATTCTGTCTGATGTTTTTGTCAAAGGACGTTTTGTTGTATGGAGTCTAGAATGCAATTTGTCTAGATGTGTAGTCATTACCTATACACGTACTTCTTTTCAAAGAATTTATTTTTCTGAAGGTATTTTGATATAAAAAGGGCGTGCAGGTATTTTATAATGCAATCCGGATTTTATTAGTTCAACAAAGAACTTTTTTTTTATGTTGCATAGTAATGATCCTCTGTATAGGTTTATGAGATTTTTATTTCTTTTCATGACAGAATCTAAAAAGTTGTATATGACAATTTTAAAAAATATACAGGTAGTGTTTCTTAATTGTTTGGTGCTTCGACTGATTAGAGACCGTATTCCAATCAAAAATATTGTATTTAGTAGTTTCGGTTTTGGTTTCGACCAGTTTCTGACAAAAATACTGGTTTCGGTCAAAAATTGTCCGAAACTTTGGCCGTTATTTCGTTTTTTTCCTTTCGAAGGTATAATTATTATTTTGTTATCGGCATTCTGAGGCTGTTAGTACAAAGGTGTTAAGTGCAATGTGACACAAGATTTCATTAATTTAACTTGAAGAATTGAGACAAAGAGTTATTGTAGAATTTAGAACAAAAAGTAACGTTATTGTAAGAGAATAGCATACATTATAAAAGAACCTGGTAGCAGCAAATACTTCCTGAAAAGACTATTTATTTGATTGTGATTATTTGTGATACTTGTGAGGAGGTGAAAAATAACTAAAGTCTTTCATCTTTTGTAATGATATTAGCTCTATAAAAATAAAGTAATTTTCTAATAAATTTAAGTCTTTTATTTGATTTAATAATCGAACAATTACGTAAAAGGTAAGAAAAACACTAGATTTCTGTGTTTAATAAAAGTTTAACTAAATTTTAATCTAACTACATAAGTTTCATTTTCGGTTACGTTTTCCACGGAAACTAGAACTGGAGCCTAATATTCGGTTACGGTTTTTGTTTCGGCTGAAAATCTTGTTTCGGTCGGACACTAGTATTTAGTATTTTAAATGTGCATTTTTGTATGTGTTATGAAATACCAATTTAAACAAAATTATAATCTATATCTTTTAGCGTTAAATTGATATATTCAAGTACATCATAATGCATTTTGTGAAATAACTTCTAAAAATTTAAACTAATCAATGAATAGTTTACATATGTGCGAATATTCGAGTATTTGCCTTGTGCATTCCGCAAATATATATATATTTTTCGAGAATTTGCATGCAAATAATATCTAATAACTATAGAATATAATCACGAGCACATTTCAATCACGAAATTAAATAATTATTATACTGAAAACATTGCTGGTAATTGACAAATATATACATATAATATGAAATTATTTTCCATGACTTCTTATTCTAGAAAATAACTTTGCTTGGTTTTGTATCAGAGAATTCTATCGTAATTTATACTTCGGTATGTCAGGGTATTGTTATGTGAAAAAGTTTGTAAGAATGGTTTTTCATGTTGGAAGGCGTGTCGCAGTTGTTTCATTATTGTGGAAGAGAATGAAAAACGTTATCTTGAATGTATAATGAATCAAGGGGAGTTGACAGTTTTCTTCTGACTTAGCGTCGAAAATAAATTTGTTTGTTTAAGAATGTCAATATTTTGTTTCTCTTTCTTGGAAATGTCTTTGGAGTAGGAAATATTAATAACCTTCTGATAACCCACTTTTTGTTGACTACTGAAAGTTTGATTCTAACCTGAAATATTAATAGGCTTTAGCATGACGTTTCTTCAGACATGCAAGACATCTTGATAAATCTAATCTTGAATTAACTTTCCCTGGAATCTCGGATCCTCTTCCTTGAGAAAACTACGTTGTTCGCGCTTAACAATCTGGTTTATATTTTCGTCACGAAATTTAAAAGTGAGTTTGATCCAGATTAAAATTTTTCCACTTTCCTCCGAAATCTCAGATAATGAGGCCATTTACGCGACCTGGAATTATTCGTGTAAGTTTCAAACTTTACACGGAATTTTTTTGAACTTTTGAAACAATGAACACAACTACCATCAATATACATATTTTTAACAAATCGTATTTCGTTTTTCCACTTCTCGTGAATTGATATTTATAAATGAGAAATTATATTTCTTTATTGATTATTTGTATTTAATTCCATAAAAATAGTTCACAACAATCTTGACGTCATAAATGAAATATGAGTTTATATATCAAATATTTTTCCGATAAAATATCACGAATGAAATTTAATTTCTTTATGCATTCATATTGTAGCCTTGATTTTATATTGACAGTTTCAATTCTAATATCAAGATATCAATTTTCTTTAGTGCTACAAACAAATTACTTTCCTTTAAAAAAAAGGATCTTGTCTCTTGTCTTTATAATTTTTATAATCTAGTTTCTAGTTTAATATCATATAAAGTATTTATTATTATAAATTTCTATTTCATATTCTTGACACATTTCTCAAATGGTTTGCATCAAAATAAAGTCAATAATTTTAATTTTAAATAAATTTATGAATAACTCATTGACTTTTTTCAACATTTAGGTTTATTTCCTAACTGATGGAGGTATAAAATAAAATATTTAAATTCATATTGTAGAAAATTTAATACAATTTAATTTAATTCAATAAGCGAATATCTAAACAATTTGTAAACAGTACTTTTAAAAATGAATAAAATAAATAATTTATATTTATGATGAAGAATGTTCTTTCTTTTTTGGGACTTCTTGTTTTTTTGTGAAGAAGTCATCTATTATCGTTTGCCTTTTCCTGTCTGGTATTTTTTATGGAACTGATCCATAAACTGCATACGAGTTGAAAGCAACAAAGTCGTGTGATTTCCGAAAATCCGAAATTTTACTTCTGTTTTATATTAGAAAATTATAACAGCTATTTATGAATATGTAAGGAAACAAACATGGTTATTTAAATCATGCGAAAATTATAAAACTAGACGCAGGCGAGATTTGTAAGAGCAAAAGAAATAGCGACCAAATTTCTATAAGAGTTTCATACATTTTTTTTTATTCCCGTTTGAATACCGTGAGTATTTTTTAACGTGAAACATGGGATTTGTTATATCTACGGTTATAATTTGATATTTGATTGACAGCAATGTATATTTGCTTGTCTTATTTAAAATTAAATACAGGGAACGAATTTAACATTTGTTTTTTGGGATATAAATTTTTTAACATGTCTGTACCAAGGGTAACAACAATTTTAAGAATCATTAATAACTTTAGAGGAAATGGTAGAATAGTAGAATGGTATGCTATACAACAACTTAATATAATAACGAACAATTAATCAATAATTACAATCTATATTCAAGAATCCTTTAACTGCTAAGCAGTGACTCAATCCGCTATAAAATTTTTGAATTACATACGATATTTGTGCAATTGTAATATTTTGAGAAATGTTTAGAATTTGAATTTTTAATTCATTTAAATTTTGAAGACTTCCCCAATGTAAACATCTGATTTGAAATGTCATTAAAAAGAATCTGGATATGTAAGATCGAGTGATCTAGTAGATCATTCTAGTATTCTACCTTTTCTCTAAAATTATTAATGATTCTTAAAATTATAGTTGCACTTTATGTAGGTCTGACAGAAAATTTTATAACCCAAGAAACAAATGTCAAAGTTGTTCCCTACGTTTTATTCTAAAATGAGACAAGCAAATATACATTACAGTCAATCAAATATCAAGTCGTAACCATGGATCTAATAAATCCCCATGTTTGTTGTGAAAAAATACTCACGGGTGTAGTAATGTATATGAAATTATGAATTATGAAAAAGGCAACAGATATAAAAAAAGGTAATACCAAGTTTCTATAATAAAATTTTTGGTCATATACAGATTTGAATTGTGAAATATGAGTCACTGTGAATCTAATACAAAAAACTAATAACTGTGTTATTAATAATTTTAAAGAGAATAAGAAATAAATTTTCTCAGTAACTGTATGTTTCTATATTTGCGTATATTTCTTCCAATTTGAGTTCGAGTATAATAACGGAATCAATAACCTAACTAAAATTAGAAAATAAAGAGTATCTTATTAAACGGAAGTAGAAAAATAGGTTTTACTGTATTTGTCCATGCACTTGTGACAAGAATTGTTTTCTTTCTGTATTTTGCATGTTGGCAACAAAACGACTTTGAAATATAGACTTGGGGTTGTGTAGCAAATGGAAGCAAATAGAATAAGGGTTGAAGATAGTGAGGAATAAATGCTGGCCGATTAGTTTAATCTTATCGGTAGTATCGGGCGCCAACCCTTCATTTTTCTTGGGAAATCATAGAGCGCGCGGACGTCCATAAATATCCTGTGACTAACGACATGTGACTCGACCGACATTAACTTATTGGTCAGTTTCCGGCTTCGTGAGTATCGAAATATCCGCCTCCATAAATTTCACGCTTTGCGGATCGGAATTCATACCCACCCTTATAATGATCTGCCTTCAGCCTGCTTGATTTTTCTATTGCCCGTTTTGGAATTTCATCTCCTGAAATATTAGCCATGCATGGGAACAAGGGGAATAAGGACTATATGCACTTCAGAAGAAAAAAGGACTTCTTCATAAAATTGGATATCAAAACGCAATAAGAATCCTTTTATAAACATAGTCTGTAGGAATATCTAATTGTACTTTTGAAGACTCATTTTTTGATCTACTGAAGTGTAAACATAATAATCAAACACTGTTGACTTCTACGTTCGTTTTGATTTTACGCATAACGGTGCAGATATATTTTTTGCCTTAAGATTACAAAAACGCTACCTACCGCATTTTTTTTTATTTAAATCTTTTTTACAATTGTTTAGCAAAACAATTGCGATAAATTAAATAATAGTGTGCTAAAAATATCTCCCATTAGAGTTTTTTCAGTTTTATGTTGTTTTTACTTTATAATTTGGATGCCAAATTTATAGATTTAGTTCTTTTCAATCTTCTTATTTCTGAGGAATCTTCTAATAAATTTAGTGCTAAATTATTAAGTATAAAATCTTGGAGATATACAACTTTTTGATTATTTTTAATGGTTTTGACATTTTATTGTTTATCAAAACTTTTTGTTAGAGAAATTTTAGAAAATATATATTGGCTGTATTTATTTGGTATCTTTAGGTTCAACCCTGAACTGATCTAGAAGTACCTCGTTTTACTTTCAAATGAATGTTCCGTTTTACGTTAGTATTTATAAAAATCAGCAGTAAATTTAAAATAACGTCAAAACTTATGTGGTTGATTTAATTTTGTATGCTATATCTTTTGAATATAAAGCTTTCTTACAAAACAAACCGTCGTCTGTCATGGGAAACAAGGAACACAATTTGAAATAAAGAGATAGCAAACGGGTTGAACTTGGGTTGAATCTACCAACCCTTCAAAATAGCTGGAGCAGTTGGATCACTTCGAGAATCGCTTCGGGTTACTTAAATAGTGCCAAGTAAATAAAACTAACCTATCATATTACTTTAAAAGTCCTAAATAAATACGAGGATAGTAGACCAAAAAATATAATACATTGTGTGTGCCTTTGGTATTTGTAAATCTCTTGGTTTTATTAAAGCACCTGAAGAAGTAAAATACAACTTACTGAACTTATAATGTAAAGAACTACTCCACATAACAATGTGGATGTGGTGCAGAAATAGTGTCGTGGAGGTGACCTTTGGTAGTTTTTTTTTATAAAAAATATCTCAGTTAGCTTACCAAAATTGTTTCATTTACTTCTTCCGTTCTTTATAGTACAACTATATTGAGATAAAATAAGAAATGAAGAGAATTGTACCTTGGCAATTTTGACTCACCTTAAGTTGGTGATTGCTGAGATTTTAATCTCAGTTGTCGAATTTAAAATGTGTTTTTTGTTTGTGTTAATAAAAAAATGGCCAATAATATCGAAGATATTGTATTAGTAACTTAAACAAAAATATGCCGACTGCTGTCAGTAAGATACTGGTACATTAAGCAATAGTTATTTGTGTATCAAGGTACTAAAAGTAATCTTTTTGGGCCGAAATCCGAGTTTGCAGCCGAGGCAGAGCCGAGGCTACAAATCAGATGAGGCCCAAAAAGAACTTTTAGCCGAGGTACACACAACATTTTTTAGGCGATTACAACAAGAAATTATGAATTTTCATTCAAAATCAATTTTTGACATCTGTCAAAATTTACTTTACGGCCGCATTTACTTTACGGCCGCATTTACCTTACGGCCGCATTTACTTTACGGCCGCTATTTTTACTCGCAAATTCATTACTTTTTCATTAATATTTGTAAAGGAATAGTTAAAATTTTACTTACATTTGTTATTATATTCTAAAATAATTAATCACATTAATATGAACTATGTAAATCAATAATGAACAAACTAGCGGCCAAAAATTTTGACTTTGACAGATGTCAAATAAAAATTGATACTTTAAGGTTGCCAGCAGATACGAAAAACAACAATTTAGGTACCAGCCGCCTAAAAAGGATTTTAAAACGCTAGGAGTAATTCTATACCTACATTTATTTACTTTAAATTGGAAAATTTATGTGCATCTTTTTAAAAATTCTCGCAATCCTGCATATATAATTTCCTATATATAAGCTTTAAAAATTTCCGCGTGGAAAATCGTGAGGTAGAATATTTTATAATTAAATTTTATTTGTATCAGTGCTGAGCATGTGAGAAAAAGTCCATGAATAGAAGCGAATGATGTTGATATTTCCCTTAGAGATCAAATATGTCATATTTCCCAGTGTGATTGGGATTAATAAGTTTAGAGCGGTGTGAAAGAGCCTTGCGCTTTGAGTGTTGTTCGCTTTTCCGTGCGATTGGAAATGGTGAGGATTGACGCACGGAACGTAATTTCCAGATTGAAATATTGACATTTTACAAGAAAAGAAATTTAATCTTGTACTCTAGAAATCAAACAAATCTGACAAACATTCTGCATCCTTTACACTGATAAAAGATTTATTTGAATCTGACAACATTCTACATACGCCAAATAATAAATTAAAACCATCAGAGATCTACGATAATACAAACATTGGAAAATCTCACAATGAATAACATCGCAAATCGGTATCTTCAAAGTTAATAAAATAAGAACTTAACTAACAAAGTAAATATTTAAATAATAATTATTATACATAATTGACTCATAAAATGTTATTCATAATACAATGAACTATACTATCAATATTTTAGTGGGCGTCACGTAAATTCTCTTAAAATAACATATTAACTTCAGTGATACAAAACAAAGGTTTTATTACTCATTTTCATTGAGTGTATAGATTATTGTTAATTTGAAGACAAATATTAGGAGACAGTTCAATTAATCTTGTTTAAAGTTTAGAACATGCTTTTATTTGAAATTGTGAAATTGATATAGTACAAAAACATCGAATGTATAAATTTTATTGAATGTGGAAACTTCTAGGGCCTGTTTTTAATAAAATACGGGACTAGAATTATTAGTCCCTACACTAGTAATTCTAATAAAGTTAACTAATTTTTGTTTCTGAAATATACTAGTGTAGAATACTAGTTACAAGTTGGGCACTAGTATTTACTACTGTATTTGACAAAAGATATTAGTATTTGTGTTGTCTGTCAAACCAGTAATTTACTAGTAACTTGTAAATTGTAAACTTTGGCATTTCTCAACATATAGAATTAAGGTCTGAAATGATAAGGGATCAATTTCCTAATTTGCTACTGTAGTGGAGGACCTTATTATCTTACTAGTAGGACAGATATTTTTAAGAATACTCAGTTGACAGTGGTAACCAAATAATAAATATGATCAGAAACTTCAACTTATTTTAGAGAAGTAAATTATGTTTAAGCCAATGATGGTGCGAAAATAATATTTCATTGTCAAAAAATCAATGGCCCGTATTACGAGCTCACTTTTATAATAAAATCGCGATTTTAACGCTCACTTTTACATCAAAATCTTTTGTAAAAAAGAACGTTAAAATCACGATTTTACATAAGATTATGATGTAAAAGTGGGCTTTAAAATCGCGATTTTATGCGTCTGTACTTGATCTTTTGGGTAATGTACCATCGATGAAGAAGTATAAATACTCAGATATAAATTTAGAAATGGGGAATACACAACATCACCACAAGACTTGTCTCGAACTCTGAAGAAGAAGGATATGTCAATATAAACCCTAGTTAACACATCCGTATTCACCAAATTAAATGCTAGACAAAGCCTTTAAATTTTATGACAGCTCTCCATCACGTGTCTTCCCCCCCCCTTATAGCTGAAGGGAAGACGCCTTCCGCCCCGACGCTTGTGCAAGTAAAACAACCCGAACCGAACCCGAACGAGAGGCATTAGAGCCATGGATTGAGTATGTGTGTTGCAAACCACCAAGCGGGTGTCTTATATGAATTACAGTAGTTGCAAAGTTGTTTTCGTTGTAATCTAGTTATTATGCATGATATCTAATATTGAAATTTAATGCAGACGTGGTAATATTAACTCCGAGAATAATGGAGATGTTTACTATCAGATGTGTTATAGATATTACTTAGAGAACTATTTGCGGATCGTCTACGATAGACTATTACGTTCCATATGGTTTTCAGATCGTTTTCGAATAAACTATTTCACTACTTTATTATAATAAGAAAATGGATTTCATTACATTATCAACATCGATAATGTCAGCTGAGTAGTTAGAGCACTTGTACTTTTCAGATTTTATTCCCAAAGTATTTCAACTATTAAGAAAAATATCTCATTTACCTTCTTAATAAACATTATGTTATTTTATTATTCTAAGTTTTCATGAATTATGTTTACACAGATAAAATTTATCAAAAATACCAAATTTTAGGCCTAAATATTTGGTTTTAGAAAATAGTATAAATTGATAGAGCTCAATAGGATGATTTTCACACAGAAATATCTAACCATTAAAAGGGAAACCCCTAAAAAATCTATTTTAAGGTAAAAATTTGAATGCAAACATCTCGATAACTGGAAGAGATAACCGAATTTTCTTTAAAAATTTGGAAATAAAAACGTCTCGAACAAAATATTTATAGGTTTTTCTATTTTCTCATTTTTCATCTAAAGTAGAGAAAACATTTCTTTCTGTAATTCTTCTCGTAGAATCGAATTTTTGAAATATGCTTAAAAAATATACTTTGTTTTGTAAGCAAATATCTCAGGAGCAAAAGAGATAATCAAATTCCGTTGAAAAATTTGGAATCCTTTCAAATAAAATTAAGATAAATTTAAAGATTTTTGGATGATTCACACTAAAATAAAAGTATTACCTCAGCGACTACACAAGTTTATTCCTATGAAGCTAGTATACAAATAAAATAAATTGAAGACAGGCTTCAATCAAACACAATTTGTACAATACATTTTCACAAAATAAATTCTATTTTATTGCACCTAAAATAATCTGATGTGTATGACACATCACATCTAAGTATTGAAGAGTTTAATTTTGTATTCATTGTAGACATAATTATTTTATTTATATCCCTTTAAAAATAAAAAGCATTATATTTCATTACTATATTGTTCAAAAGGACATAAACTTCCTTTTTCTTTGAGAACCAAGCCATTGATGACTGCGTATCCATTCCAGAAACTGCGTTTCTATAAAGACCTAAAATTTTCTACATAGTTCACTTGGAACTTTATATTTGGAACATTGATCCTTTTGAAAAGTGCAGTAAACGACTGATGTTGGTGATGGAATAAATAATTAATCAGGAATGCAGTTGGAAATAATTTATTCGGTAAGTCTAGGCCAACGTTTCGCTGCCTATTGCAGCTTCTTCAGGGCAAAGACTGCATTCCTGATTATTTATTTATACCAATGATCCGTCCGGATTTTAAATCATTTAAAAATAGCGGTTCTTTTTGGTGAGGTTGGCGGAAATAAATGATTTAATTTTTTAATAGTATATTAAAACATAAGTTGTAGAAAGGCAACCTTTTCAAGCACGAGTTTGAATTTCGGGAACGAGTGCGAAGCAGCGAGTGCTCGAACAAACGAGTGCTTGAATTGCCTTCTATAACGAATGTTTTATACTATTTTCTCTGTTTCGGCTTTTATTTACATTATTTTTTATAATAATATTTGACAATTTCCATTAAGGGATTTTTTTGATAGAATAGTTAGGTTGGTGACAGTGATTTCTGTTTCGTCTGTTGCCTAGGTAAATTAGAATTACTTTGTCAGTTTCCTAGATATTTTGTGTATTTAATGCAGTCATGCCAATCTCAAATAACAAAATATAACCAAAAATCGTTTAAGAATGAAGCTCCTTCCAACATCAATAAGCGTGCTGGAATATGATATTCTAATTCCGAAACAGAGAAAATATATGCCCTATTATTTATTCATTCCATTGATCCTTCTAGATTTAAATCTGTTCAAAATAGCGATTCTTTTTGGTCTCTTTTGGTTGGCGGAAATAAATGATTTAATTTTGATATTATAATCTGGCGGTTGTTGAGTAAGTGTTGGTGCTTGACGAATGAACTCCATACGTCGCAGCGGGAACTTGTAACGTTTTTCATGCTCATTATTCACCCAGTGTTTCCACCGCTGGGTTCTCTTGGGGAACATCACTTCACGCCTGTATTCATGCTATGACAATGCCGAACCTAACTTAACCTCATTTCACACCGACTTAATTGAGATTTTCAAATACACGCGTGTGTAATACCTACACCAACATATATTTCACTTTTATGTAAAGTTGAAGTTAAACCTGAACCATTTTGACCGCTTCTCATATTTCTATGTATCTGTCAAAATATGATTCCAAACTGAAATTCATCCGAAATAAATTCTTGTATTATTTCATTTAAATGTCAAAACTAGTAATGACGAAACTAGAAAATAGACGAATTATCTTACATCAAAACAGTGATTTTGTTGTCATCATAGCAACGACATACTTCGAAGCATTGTCTTTGTCTGAAGTATAGAAATACCAATGCTTTTACATCACTTGCTATCACTTTTTAAAATAACCTCGAAAAAGTATGCTAAAATAATCAGTTTCTGAGTCATTGTCTTTTTTCAGAGATGTTCATCTACCTATATATAGTGTTATCTCACTTGCAATCACCTTTTGACATGATCTCGAAAGAATACTCTAACTTTAAAAGTCTATCATTATAATAACTTCAGAACAGAACAGTCCATCATAATACTTGTTCTAAAGGCCTGAACTTAATATGGAGCCTTGTGGGACATATTTATGCACCTTCCCTAGGAATAAAAACTTCGTATAATCTATTTTATAATTTTACCTGTAAAATGAAAGCACTGAATCCTTCACTTGGGATGTTTTATATGTTAAACATTTTCTAACTATTGTTTCTAATTAAGGTATTATAATGCATCAATTCAGTCAAAACACGCTATATAAGTCAAAACAGCTAGAGTAAGTTGAAATAAGCGGAAACTCTCATTAATTTGAGTGATAATAGACATACGATTTGATTCATGCTAATTGGTTCGTCTCTAGTGATAGCAAGAGAGACAACAAAGATACTAATATACATACTGTGGAAAGAGATGGCACAAAAGTATTTTACACATGTTGGAAACACTACGTTATATAGGACGTATATTGCCTATTGGTATCTAGAATAAAACCTGATAAACTAATAAAGAATATAATAGAAGAGTGGTTATTCTCATTTTCTTTTCATTCTTTTATGTATTTACTATTTTTAGGAATTGGGAAGAAAGAATAAGAATAATGGTACCAAATCCATAGTACAGGACCGGAGAGCTTGGAAGAAATGAATGTAGACTATTTTTTACGATTTACGTATTTGTTAGTGACAGATAATAATCCATTAATAATTTATGTATGCTATTCCAAAATAGATTAACAATACGAACATCGTTGTTCGAAATCAGATACAATACAACCATTCGATTATAAACAGATTCTCCAAAATTTATTAAATTACTTTATCAATAATCATTACTCTTAGCAGATAATAGATAACATAACGAGTTTCTAACTACTTGTCAATAACCACAAAATGAATTCCAATTTGATACACAAGTCTGTGATGTGTTTGGGAGGAAGTATTTCTCCGTGCGACAGGAAATCAAAGCGTGCTGTGATGAACGCGTCCCTGGAGTCCCGTGACGTAGTGCCCGGAGGCCCCGGATGCCTCCGGGATGCCTCCGGGATGCCTCTGGAGTCATTGCAAGGGAGGAATGATTGTGGCCAGATGAGGCATAAAGGAAAATCGACTAGTGGGAATAGGGTGTGAAATTTTTATACACTTATGGCAGGAAACTATTTTTAAAATTTTATTCGATTTCATGTCGGGATTGCAATAGAAAAGCAATAGCAGAAGCCACCCCTAGTAACGGAAATCCAATATAAAGTTTTTATTTGTACCACAAAGGTCTGCAAATTGAAAACCGAAACAATAACATAAATTTGGAATTATGAATTAACACCTCTTAAACCTCTTACGTACCAATCATTCAACTCTAGAAAACATAATTATTGATAAATTTGTAAGATTCGCAGATATTCTCTGTTCTCATTTTTGCAATATCTTTAAATTATACTATATGGGTATCCGTGTGTTGACTGTTGACACGGTAAATTGAATTATTAAAATAATTAGTACTTGCAGTATTTGTATAATTCCTTTTAGATTATTCGATAATTATTTTTTTTAAATTCTCACTGCTGACTATAAAACATTTATTTCCATTCCACATTACCCGTAATTGTAACAAATTTATTTGTAATAATTGAATGGGATTAGGTAGAAACAAATTTGAATTATAAAATAATAGCTAATGACATGATATTAAATTATAATTTACAAAAATCCACATAAATTTAAAATTTATTAAGATATTTCAGAAAAACTGTTCAGATTGTTATGGAAACACCACTTCTGGTTGCACGATTAACACCAAAATCTCACTAGATCGAGTCATGTCAGAATGTTTTATTCAAAATTTCATTTTTTTTATTCGCCACTATTTGAGTAATCGTTACAACATCCATTCTTGCATCGACACACTCGGACAGACATCATCGTAAAAATATTATAATCATATTCTACGGATTACAAAACGAACTTATCCATTGAAAACTCACTATCCGAATTTTAGCATAATTCCAATACCTTTCTTACAAGAGGCAAAAATTTATAGGGTGGTGCCTCGAACACCCGAACCTAGGGATTTAACATGTAAAATCAAATTTTTATAATTTCGTGCCCTTATTATATTAGGTAAAAAAAAACTTCAAATAACTGTTGTAGAGCATAAAATTTAGCATCTGCATAAATGAGCAAAAATGATTTTACGTTTCTTTTAAGCTTAAAAATTAGATATGAAAATGAAAAAATTTGCACAAAAGCCGGAAATTATGAAAATATGATTTTTCATGTTAAATCCCTATGTTCCGTTCGGGTGTTCGAAGCACTACCCCGTATATTTATTTATTATTAATCTCTGTGATAAGCATATTGGCATACCTAGTAAAGGGAAATAAAGGAAAGTCTATTGGTTTATTTATTTATCCAACACCGTGTAATTATAACAATATAAGTATGCTGTTTTTAAATAAACAAAGTAGGTCATAAGTCACTAGTGAGCTAAATATATTAGCTCACTGTTTTTTGGTTCGTATCATAGTAACTACGTTATAAAACCTTCTCTACACTATTTTGTTCCTAAATGTCATTTCGAAATTCAAAAATCTTATATGTATTTTATATCAATGATTAAAATGTGTTGGATAAAATGTTGTATGGCACACGTGTGTTAATTACCTAAGTCACAAAAATACCACACTCGGCCTACCGGCCTAGTGAGCTAAACTTTTTCTATGTGACTTATCTGTAATGTAACACACTTGTACCATAAATAACTATTATAACAAATTTTATTGTAAAAATGTTATTTGTGGTGGAAATAATCATTACTAGTCTGCAGAGGTACGACTATAAATCTAGCCAAGCAAGTTGAATCCTAATAAAACTAGCTCCTCTAAAATATGACTGCGGATTGTAATAAAACAAGTGTCGCTCTTCTATAATTCCATTTGGAATGTCCGTAAGTCGCGGTTCGATCCACGATCCACGATCCACAATCCACTGCGTTGTTTACGGCCTCGCTCGACCATTCATCTTCCTCAGCTCGGGATATTGCCGTATGGACTGGGACACAGACACAGACATGGAACCCGCGCTTCAAATCACCCGCCTGACGTGCAGGTTTAATACTGTCTGCTGGAGCAGTGTCATAGGATATTACCATCAATGCGGGATGGAGTGATAATAAGTTTAAATGAAGCCGGGTTCGAGTCTCAAATGCAAGGAAAATATATCAGCATTCAATCTTCCTAGTTAATAACCAAATGTCTGACTTTATATGTCTTTACATGATTTGATATTACTTTAAAAAATGTGTGCATTCCAGGATTCAAATTTAATAATTCGTTATAGATAATGTAACGTTTATTTATTTAGGTGTAGTGTAAATGTAAATGTAATACGAATATTTATATAACTAGGTTTAATAAACGAGTAATAAATTATAAAAATATAATAAAAATAAGTAACAATATAAATAGACAAATATTAACACTAATTAAGAAGTAACTATTATAAATAAAGACCTAAACACTACGAACATTTATTTAAACAGTTAAAATTACGTAATACTATTTCCACAATACATTTATATCATCATCAACTATTTATTTATTTCTACTTTACATATCGCTGACTTGTACTGACCGACACTGACTTTCTTCAGTGACTTTCGGCAGACTCTGACCGATACTAACTCCCTGATCCGCCAGCAGCGACCTTTTAATACCTGCAGACAGCTCATCTTGAACATTCCAGAAACTTCTCGACTCTATAATATTCCTGAACAATAGCGGCGTCGCTCTACGGTGAGATTCGTTTGTTACAATAAATTTAGTATCTAAACAATTTATTTTGCTATATAAATTATAGAATCGTAAAAGCTCTATTAATAATTACAGGTTGTATATTCAATAATCATGTTCAAAATATAAACAATCACTTTCTGTTAATTGTCTAATAAACTATGAATGGTTTTGATACATTATTAATTAATTTTCTACCACAATTTCAATTACACATTGTATATCAAATTTAAACAATAATTGTTTGTCCTTGTTTATCTTGGTCATCATTAATGGATATTACTCATATTTGATAAATTCTTTCTTGACTGCAAACCACTTTATCAATTTGTCACAGTCGATCTTGAATTTGATACAAGGAAAACGCTGTAGGTAATTCTAACATTTAAAATTCAGTAATAACATAACGAGACAGCGAGTGTAAATTGATAATAGATAATAATTTGTTAGATTTTACGAAAACCAAATGACAACAAGTTTGAGAAAAAACATGGAGAATTTTTTAACCGAATTGACATACAATCGTATTTTTCACATATTTTTCTATACGATTTCATGGCTTGATTTGATATTTAAGCTTGACTTAGCTTGACTTGAAATCAAGATACTTTATTTGATGAAACCCAACTATCTAACACATGTCAATAAAGAAAGCTACAGAGACTATCAACACGAATAATCTCTAGAGTTTAATTCTCACTATAATGACAGGAATGGTTAAACGTCAAAAATAATCATTAGAATTTGACTTAAAGCTGTTCCATTCATTTCATAAGTAATAAAAAATGAGATTTCAGTATTACAAAGATTCTAAAAGTAGTGAAGTCTATGATTACATATTTTCTGTTCGTATTTCAATAGTTAGAAAAAGTATCATCTTCTTTCAATCATTTTAGTCCAATGACAAACCAACAACTGCTCGTAATATGACATGAAGCATAAAATTTTATGTCTGTTCATATCAGTTTTTTCATATTTATAGCCGTGATCATACCTCCATGCAGTGGCATTTCGGTTTGCGTATGCCCGCGGTATCCAGCGATGACATAAAGCCGATAACTCCTAGATGGCTAGTTCATAGACATCCGATTAGCACATTAATCACGGGCTACCAGCTCTCTGTCCCGGCGATCGTGTTCGATTCGGCGCTGAATAATAAATATCGCACGAATTATTTATGTCCCCAAATACATAATTATACACCAGTTATCAATTCTGGGGAAGGGGTGTTGTTATCTGTTGGGATTACTATCGATTATTGTCATTTACGAGTGCCGTAATGTATGGATGGCATGATAATGGTTATTATTTTGACACCACACACTTAACCAAATACAAAAATACTAGGTTACATATTTTATCGAATAAATAAATGTAATATTATGTATCTATTTTCTGAATCAAAATTACCAATATTGTTGGCATTTGATAAAAAGATTGAAAATTAGTTACAAATAAATATATTCAATAAATATATCACCAACTGCATAATTCCTATAATAAATTAATGTGCCAAACAACTTTGTCGCTTATTTTGTTAATGGTATGTATACTTACAGAAAACATCACTGGATTCACATTTATATGGGAAATATATGTTCCAGGATTTCTCGTATTATACTCGTATTTTAAAATTTTAAGCTGCAAGGAATGTATGTATATTATAACCTTTCAGGAATTATAAAATGAGGTGACGCTTGTAAAGAGAATAATATTAGGTACTTGCTTTACGAATCGCTTAGGTATTATATTTTTCGCGCCATCAGTAATATTTAACTTATGGTAAATGGGAGAGATGAACCGGTAGGAGAGATGAACTTTTGGCCTAAAAATACATAAAAGTGATATTTCTCATAGGGAAGGTAAATTTTGTTGTTTAGAGACAGTGGCCCGTATTCTGCTCCCATTTTTAACGTGAAAGAAGCTTTATTAAGGAACTTAGAGATGCTTCACTAAGATTTCGTATACACTCATGATTGGCGATAATGAAGCATCTTTTTTAGATAAGTTACTTAGAGATGACAAAGGCAGTCATAAAAATAGTAGGATTTGTGCGTGATTTTGATGACATGGTAAATATTCGGGAATTATTTGGTGTTAATAACAACCCAGTAAGAAATATATATTACCAAATGTAGTTTAGAAAAGACCATATTTTGTTTAATAAAGCTTAGAAAAGGTTGCTGAATATGATTTATAACTAGCACCTTCATTAAATATAAAGACCATCTCTAGCTAAAGAAGGTTTAAAGAAGGAAATAAAGACAAGAGCTGAATATAGACCAGGGTAAGTAGCCGTTTAAAAATTAATGAAGACAACACTGAATAATCCAAGATATACTTAAAAAATTGCCAAAACATTTTTGTACCTTATATACACAATTAGTTAATTACTACTTTGGTAGGTTTAAACTAATTATTTATGTACATACTTTATAAACATTTGCATAAGGCTTAAAGTAACCCAAAAATGTGGTTCTATTTGTACAAGTCATAATTAATTTAGTGGTCGATTTAACCTCTGCTCTGAGGACAGATGGACCACCTATGCTGAGGAGAGATAGACCAGTGGATTTTTATTGTTAAAAAGATTAATTCAAGCGGTAAACAGGAAAAAAAACATTCGCATATAGAAAGGTAGACGATCTAGTTGTTGTCCAATGAGTTCTGAAGAACTCTTGTTAAATGGTTAATCAAAGGGTGATGGTAACGAAGAAGCTGAAGATTATGAAAACGAATATGAGAGATGCAATGAAAGTGATTTAACCCTCCCGTGACCGTGCGGGGTAACTCAGTTACCCCAAAATGAATTTTTTTGCGATAACTTTTTAAATAAATTTTTATCAAAAAAATCCTTCTAGGTATGCCTCTGTGAATCTTTTTCTTACATTATTGTAACGGGTATGTACAATTTTAATTTTAAAATGTATAAGTTTACTTAATTTTTATGCGCTGGGGTAACTGAGTTACAAGTTTGAGATGTGAACTTTGTCCCAGAAAACAGGACCGGAAGTCCAGAATTTCCTCAGCCACATGTGGCAAAAAGGTTTGCAATCTTCACAGAAAAGAAACAAAAACATATTTATGCTGTGAATGTGAAGAGATGGCCATTTAAAAATTTTTTATTCATATTTTGTTTTACTGATGCATTCCAATTATTTTATAAGTTATATTTGTGTTTATTAAAGTAATATATCTTTAAAAACTTATTTTCTTATAACTACAAAACCGTTACAGTTAATGAAATGAAGATAAATCTTTAGAATGTTAAAAATCTATCCGGGGTAACTAAGTTACCCCGCTTGGGCTCCGGCGTAATTTTCAATAGCACGGTCACGGGAGGGTTAAAAAAGAAACGATTAAGAAGGATGATTTAATAAAATTCGTAATTTGTGGTCGCTGTTTTGCACGAAGAGTGTACCACATACGACAATTGACAAATGTTAACTAGTTCATCTCCGCATAGATTGACGATCTAGTTGCTATTCCATGAGTTCTAAAGAACTGTTGTTAAATGGTTAATCAAAGGATGATTCTAATGAAGAGGCTTTTATCTATTGACAAAAATGATTGTTCAGGAAGAATTTGGAAAATAAATGAGTGTAAAATGTCAGTGAGATATTTACAGTGCATAAACTTTGAACCTCAGCAAAATAAAGCGAGTCTTTTCAGCCTTTTTAGTAGATCTTAAAGTAAAATTTACAGCTGTATAAACGTGTAATTCGTATAATGTAATTCATAAAAGTTATTGCAACCGTCGTAAGAATTTCCTCCCGAGAGTAATTAAAATTCCTGGTGGCTTAGCTAGCCACAAACTGGCATTTAGGTTAATGACCAGTTTCAAATTTCTAGAATAACCCTTGAGATTTGCCGGCATTCTGAGTGTAACCTCAGCCCGAAAAACCCGACACTCGCTCATTTCCATGCAGCCGGAACATTTGTTTACGACTGCACTACTGCACTCGCTACTTACACGCCTAACTTTGTTAATTAAAACACAATAACCCAAATTTCATTCTTCGCCGACAACATAAATGGAATCTCTACTAAACCAGGTTTATTTGCTCGAATATTACATCACACGAGCTTCTTTTTCTCTTATTCTTTTTGTTCGTAGAACATAAGAAACATAATGCACTTTATGACCTTTGTTAGTATGAGTTACATGTCTTTGTTTCTTTTTCTTTTTCTTTGCTGTGACCACGTACAGTACTACAAGAATAAATTGAGTTGGTTGAAAATTGAGTCTATTGTGTAAAAACTTAATATTCTCTTCTGTACTCATCCACAGATATTTAAATCATTTTGTATTATTCCCCTTGGAAACATTTCTTAAAAATTAACACTCAGTTAGTCCTGAACTTATACCGCTTGTTAAAATACTGAACTGTTATACTAACTACAATCCAAAATCACAAAAAGGCAAAACGGATTTAATATATAATTTTGTTCCAAAGATTGCTCCATTAGTTTCGTGGAATTAGCAATATTTGTGGATAATTTGATAATTATCACCATTTCTAAATGATACAGAGGTAGATTTCTGGACATATTTGATAACCTAGAAGTCAAATACTTTGATTACACGCATGAGCAAAGCATTCATAAAAATATGGTTATAATCAATTTGTATCTTTTTATTAAATTCGTATTACATGGAAAATATCTATTTATTTATTTCACAAAATGTTTTGTAAAATTAATATTAGAATAAAATACAATGTCCACTAGAAGATCCAGATGAACCTTTAAAATCAGAAAAAAATAATGATTAACCATACTTCAACAATATACTTTGATTACAAGGATGCACCTTGTAATCAAAGTATTTTACTTTTACTGCATTATTTAAAAATGTTGTTAATCATCTACAAATATTGCTAATGCTACCAAACTAGTGAAGTTATCTTTGGAACTAAATTAAAAATTAATACCCATTTGCACAGCTTATAGTTAAATACGTTACTACAGGTTAACAAAAAAGAGCAAAAGTCACCTTAAAAAAGTAGTTAGGTGCTTCAATCTGCTTTACGAGCTACAAGAGGCCGAAATCGGCAAAACCTGAGATAGACTCCTTTAAAGTTTGATTGATATCCAATATTTTCATCCATCTATCAACCAAACTCCAAGAACATAGCATCTTCATTTAAAAGAATGCTTAGGTCTAAATTCGTAATCATGCATAGAAAAGACCTAATACCAGTAGTCACATTTGGTGCACTTTAGTTGATGTGAAAAATATGAAAGAGGTTAAAATAGAAGAAAGAGGTTAGAACAGTGAAATGGTTTAAGTAAATCGTGCTAAAGTTTGATACTTGCTAGATGTGCCAATCTTATGTATCGCAGAATGATCGAAGAGACCTTTTATCAGTAGTCATTACTCAGTCTATAGCTGAAGTGCAGAACTCAGGAAGAGATTATAAACGTTATAAATTTGAAGATAGTAAATGGTGGTGATATTTTTTCTGTGCGAAGTTTAGCTTGAGGATCACTTTGCGATATTGAAACACGATCACAGTCTCTAAGCAGTCACATGTCCTACACTCTACCTGGAGTGAAAAGTGCAGAAAAAGATTAAATCTAGAAATCGTAAAATGATTTAACTAAATCGTAAACTTAAAATATCTGTTATATCGTAGAATGATATTTACATCGAAGAAACCTCCTATCAGTAGTTATTTTCCGGTCTCTAGTACTCTAGCTGAAATGGTAAATTCAGGAAGAGATTATAAACAGTATAAATTTGAAGATAGTTGTAATAAATGGAGATAAAGTTGTGCTGTTTTTCGACAGAGGCGAAGTTTAGCATGATGATCACATTGCGATACTCAGACACGATCGCAACTGATTTTAGTAAATCGTGGTAAACTTTAAATATCTGATATATCGTAGAATGATCAAAGAGACCTTCTATCAGTAGTCATTACCCAATCTGTAGCTGAAGAGCAGACCTCAAGAAAAGATTATAAATTTGAAGGTAGTAAATGGTGGTGATGTTTTTCGCGAGTGCGTTTAGCTTGCGGATCACTTTGCGATATTGAAACACGATCGCTAAGGATGGCCCGCGGGCTCGCGCACCCCTGTTTGTTTGTGTTACATGGTGTGTTTGTGTGTGCGTGTCCGTGTGTGCCGCTTTGATGTGCTATTCCAGGCACGTACGTCATTTATTTTCACTGTCGCAAATTCCCCTTTACAAATTTGACCTTATGCATTATTTATGGGACTTAATTTTTCAGACGTAAACATAGGCAAATTTTGATGAATGTAAAGCGCTATCTGCGTATTTGGGGACGACACGGATGCTTTGTTTACCAGAATTAATCAAAAATTTCCGCGCAGTTTTTACAAGGATTACAATTTTGCCCAAGGCTGTTTTCATATACTCGTTTCATTCGCACCAACGTTTATTATTTCTAAACGCATTAGCCGGGAAAAACGTTCATCGATTCTAAGATTAGTAACGGTACATTATAGAACAGATTGTTGTCTATAACGAGTACTAATATATAATACTTAAATGCTGATATATAAATGATATAGAACACAGAACATAATTTAGCAAAAAAAAAATTAAATCATAAGAAATTGTTGTATTCATTCATAAAAAAAACTCTAGTACAAACATAGATCTGCTCCGATGACCATTTTCTATGTTCGTGCTTATTCGGCGCGAGTCGGTATGCTTCGTGGAAGTACAAATAAATTCTACTAGAGGGAAGGAAAATCGTATCTCTGTTTGCTTCATGACGCCATGTGTGAGGGAGGAAATGGAGAATTGATCAAGTTTTGAAAAGATCTATTCAACCAAGTGGTAATAAATTAATTTTTAGGTTTTTTTTTAGTCGATCTCATATTGTTTTTTCGACTTTATAGGTAAAAACTGTCTACATATTAACAATTATTTTAACATGATAGAAATTCTGAAATTGTTTGAATTAATATTAATTAATAATTACTTTTTTATAGTTATAATAATGGTTATAGAAAAAGTTACGTATGATATGCATGTGAAAAATAAATTTATCTTATCAAAACACAAGTTAGCAGGGTAGCATAAAAATTAGATTAAAAAAAAATATTTAATTTAAATCGGATTTTTTAAATTTTAATCTGATTTATTTAATTTTCTAAAAAGTTATACACACTATTTAAAAACTACGAGGAGTGAATGCTGTGGCCACATTTACACTGACATATCAGGATAAAATTTGAAGCAAATACAATAATAACATGATAAGAGAACTAAACTAAAAAAACAGATCACCGTAAAAAGAAACTCGAAACACTCTCTGACACGATAGCTGATCTGATAAATATCATTGAGTGTAAAACTGGCAGTCAGAAGTATTTATTTTAGAGCTTCAACTTCTGTTCGCTCTTCCTAGTTATTAAATAGAAAATAGTATAATTTAACTTTTAGTTATAGCTTCCGGCTGTGGCAACGAAATTTTTGTTAATGTATCATATTTCGAAGTAAATTTAACAAAAAATCAAATAGTGCAAAACTTTTCCGCGTTATAAATTAAAAATATACCAGTAAAGTCGTTTAACCTAAATGTTAAACAGATTTAGTAGTTATTGAAAGTATTGCTGCAAGGTATAGCTTTTTTCCCCAATTTTCGTAAATCTGGAATATTAAATAACAATAATTACAGAACAAATAATTTAAAGTAATGATAATTTTTTTAATCATAAAGGATTAGTGTGTTAGTGTGTTCAGAATAAAACTGACCGAAGTGTACAACTGATATTTAATTTTAAGAATTATTAATTGTTAATTAAAAAATAACGTTTTGTCCGAGTAGTTTGGATTCCACTACAACTATTCCTTGCAAAAACTTTCTGACAACGACACTAGTAAAAAGAAAATTCAATGAAAATCTTGACCTCAACGCTTACAAGCAAGCGAGATAAATGGGAACGACAAAAGAAAAAAAATAAATATTGTTTCTGCAACAGTGAATTGTTCCATTTCAAGTACTCGTAGTTTAATAATAAAACAAATACACATAGTGATTAATTAATCTCGGGACACAATAGAAAACATACGATACAGTGCTTTGACCATCTTGTGGTTGCAATCTCTTTAGCAATTGAAAGGGGTATAGTTTCCGGACAATGCATTGTAATTGCTGCATCTCCCCACCGCATGTCAAGGTATTTTGACAAGGGGGGGGGGGGGGGGATAAATGAATCACTGAACAGAGGGACACAATTTAATTCCTGTTTGTTATAGTTGTTAGCGACTGATTGCGCCAAATCGAATTACTCAAATTCATTAATAATTTTTCATCCGACCTCTTTGTGCGAAATAACGAATTTACGCGGGGGTCATTATTTGCGGTATTGTATTATTTACAAATGTTTCGCTTTCATGTTAGATTTGTAATCATGCATAATGAATGAGGGATACTTTTTGAAATGAGTTTGAAAATGAAATTTAAATTTTAATTCCTGCATTTTTTGCATAATGGAAATTAAAGCCACCCCTGATCGGCAATGGAAAAAGGGTTTGAACTCATGATTAAGTAATTAATTGTTTAACACTATACAAAGCACAGAAATTAATTTCACATGTTAAATTATTACCGAACACGAAATATGTAAATCAAATTGTACAGCGAAATTTAACAATATCGTGAAATTATGGTGTAATTATTGTTTAAATTTTAATTGAATTTTAAATATTAATCAATTTCTTAATACCTAAGGGAATTTTGAGGTAGAGCTAAAATTCTAGTATACTTATATTACATGGTCTCTACAATCCGATTTTAACATGATGTTGGTGTATGTATGAGTATGTAATGATCTCGTAAACACTTTAGATCTATTATTATCTAACGACAAATTGTAAAAATATGTTTCTAAAGGTTTGTTTTAGGTACCCGTGTAGCGAAGAGTCAATTCGATTTTGACTACAAATATTCAATTTGATGAATATTTCACTTGCAATTTTTATAAAATATGTTACGTTATATCCTTGTTAACAAGATCAAGACAAGAGTTGTAGAAAGTTACCAAAACTATGGCAGAGTGTGCCTGTAAATATGGACTGTCCATTAATGAATCAAAGACTGAATATATGGCAATAGAGAAAAACGATCAAGTGATTTAAATCAATGCAACTCTGGATTTTGGTCAAATGTTTTGTTTTATTTCAAATTTATATAATTTACAATGATATAAAACACATCTACATTAAAATGAAAATTTAATAAGAAATTAGAAAAATATTGTTTTTATTCATGTCGATTAACACTAATTATCATAGGCTAGTTCGATTTATATATTACATAAATTTTCTTTTTTTAATTTTTTTTTTACAGGCAATTAATAAGTAATTGACTTCTAATATTAAGCCAGGTAAAATGAAGTAAAAATGGAATTTAAAGAATTCCGAAAGAATTAGGTCAAATTAGACAAAAGCTACTACTTCAGCTCTTGGTTCTCATCATGCATACATAATTAGATTCTTCAAAAAATTATAATTCCCTCTTCGTCTACCTCCCTTCTAATTATCCTCTATTAAAACACATAATTTTCTGAAAAAGAACATAATTTATTCCTCTAAATTTTTTCCAGCGATATGAACTTCAAAGTTATACAACACAAAGCAAATGAAATCTAAAAAATTTATGCGTGCTGAAAATCATAATTTGGCTTCTTTAATATTAAAACTGCAATTACAACAGAGCTCAAATATCAAAAACAATTAAATTCAAGAGTAACGCGATTTAATATCCGACAGAGCGTTGCGGCTTCCTTCCAAAACGCAAAATTACTAATGTTTAACACCGCCTGCAAAAAATAAACTCCGGGGCGCTCGGAAAATTACTCCATACAGATCGTATAAACTTTAGAAAATGAGAAGAAGGGACGCCCTGTTAGGGACGAAGATAATTTGTGCTGTACTGAATTGACTCACAAGAAAAATAAAAATATATACGAAAAGCGACATTTTGAAATTATTTTATTTGTAATAGTGTAACATTTTATTTATTTAGGTGAAGTGTAAAGAAACAATTGAATCACTAATATTTATATATCTAAGTTTAATAAAGGAAATATGAATTATAAAAGATAATAAAAATAAGTAATACTATGCATAAACAAACATAAACACTAATTAAGAACTAATTATTATAAATAAAGACTTAAGCACTACGAACATTTATTTAAACACTTAAAACTACGCAATATTTATTTTCATAATATCTATGTCACCAACGATCACTACACGTATCAATATTAGACTGTCCTCGCGATCTCCTGCTCGGGGTACGTATAGTAGAACAATTAATTGCTAGAATGTTCTCCAATCCTCTCGTAAATAGAACAATGGGAAGCGAGCGGACCTGTCGAGACAGCATTTTCATTATTTTATTCCTCCATAAATTAATGTTGATGCATTAAAAAATAAAGAAACAATGGTTTTTCTAAAAAATGTGAGTCGTCAGGCTTGTTCAAGTAAATTGATAAATAATAATTATTAAAAATTATAATGTGTAAAAACTTTGGTAAACTTTTAAAAGGAATCGAAATTAGAAATATTATATTTTATTCAATTATAGGGCAACTGTAATGAAATTTGTGACAAAATTTTGAAGAATTTTAGCACAATATCTTACAGATTTACAAAAAATGTTACTAATAAATATTGTTGCTCTTGGCGAGTTCGAATACTATTTAAATTTTATGTACACACCTGTATATTATTTTATTATTTTTATTCAAATTTTAAAAATATAATTCTCTAGGGTTCGATTCCCATTGTCTCTAAATATTTACAAAATAAAATATTACTTGATTTAATTTATTATATAAATGCATAATAGTTATATACGTAACAATAACATAAAATAAAAATTCAGTCACAAATACTCGCTCGTCTTTTAATTCGAACCCTTTCGTGTGAGTGACCGTTTTAAGAGGCTAACCATTGGGAGCTCGGTGTATTTAAAGTCTTGTGGTTCTCGAGATCATAATGGTTAGCCATTTAAAACGGACAGCTTGTATGTATCATGCTTTAAAATTTTGGACATTACTTACTGTGCAACACATATCTCATTAAACAATTGTTAAAAACTAAAAATTGACAACTAAATCTAACTTTACACACTATCGCATATAAAAGATTATCATGTAATATGAAACAAGTTTAATAAACCTCACTTTCATCAAGAGTGTATAAAACACGAGTAGGAAATACAAATCCAAATAATATTAAGTTTTATTATTATAAATTATTGTGCCTGAATTTAATGTAATGAACACATATCTAGATGTAATTTGAAATTGACAACATTGTAAAGTTGTTTCATTACACATTTGATATACTTGCGAACGAAACAGCAGGGTACTGTGTCACTTCAAGGAAGAAGAAAGATAAAGCAGGTTGCTTCCTTCTCGGATACGTGCGTGGCATAACAGGCTGCCATTTGCATACGCTACTCTATGAACTTTATTTAAAACTAATGAAAAATTATGCACCCAAGCAACTGCTCCTGCATCGACAACTTAAATAAAAGAGCGATTCCTTCTAATCTCCGACTTCATGCTAATTAAAATGTTGATTTATTCCAGAATTCATTCACTAAGGAATAAATAAAATACTCCAGAAGAAACTACTTTATGAAGCATATTGCAAAAAGTTCAAAATTAAATGAAAACTTTGCGCTTTTGACATTGCAGTTTTCCTGCGTAATACACCTCGAAGAGATGTTGCAAATGTTTCATACAAATATTTCAATAACTTTTCAACTACTTCTATATTGCAGACTTTATTCAGTTTGATTTAATGTAGAATTTTTTATTTTACTTCGTAAATACTTGCTTGGAATAGGAAGTTATTTATTCACATACAGTGTTTGTAGTTGTCGTTTTAACATACAATAATTTCATAATATCTCAATATGCTAAATAAAAAAACAGTGTTGGTTTGATTTAAATTATTTGATATAAGTCTTGATTTAAATAAACTGATTTTCTGAAATAATATCATGAATTTTGCCAACCCTGTAAAAAGTTGTAAAAGTATCAGAATATATAGTTATCTAACAAATAAATAACAATTTGTTTCTATAAAGTTCTGATGTATCCTTATCTACTATAGATTGTGTTTTGGTTTAAGAAGTAAAATCAAAATATGTTTAAATGTTAGAAGCATATATATATGTATATATCAACTCTGGATTGTGATCAAAATTCCGTAGGCCAAAAATCTGAGGAAACATTTAAATATGCTCTGATTCCTAACTTAATGAAGTCAGATTAATCTTTTAATACTCCCCACTGAAACAAGAGCACAATCTATAGTAGCTTTCTGCTATAGAATGTGGTCTAGTTTTAGTCGGTTGTAAAATAGAACAAACACTTAAAAATTCTCTTATTGCTAACCTACTTAAACCAGAGCACAATCCTGTGTAAACAGCTACTCTAGAATGTGATCTGGTCTCAGCAGGTCAAGAATAAGAACAAACACAATTTTTCTCCAATTCTTGGCTCACTGATTAGATCACTTTTCGAATCTTCCATACGTGGAGGGTGATCTATTTATATCATTTCGGCTCACCCACCAGTAGGCATTTCCATAATTTTTTTATATTTTTATGTGTTAATCAAATGAAAATATTAGATACGTATTTCTTTATTTTTAAAAATAGTTAATAATATATGAGAAATAAATTAATAAAGATTTATTGTGACATCACTACACGAACGATAGCTTAGAGAAAGTGTTTTGTGTGAAACAGAAACAAGGCCGAAGTAGAGGTGAAAGCATTTAGATGAAGTTAAACCACAGAATAGGTTTATACAGAAGCGATAATAAGACAGAGAAACGAAAATGAAAGAGAGATGGAGAATGTGCATAAATTTAAAGGGCTCATTGTTTAACATCGGAAAGTTTTTTCACATCTTAGAGAGAGGTAGGGGAAGAGCACAAATTTAAAGGTCTACACAATGCTTCAAGGTCATAGAACTGGAAAAGGGAATATGAAAGGTACTGACACTGAGAGTCGTTTCTGTATGTAACTATTCTGTGGTTAGACTCCGTTCGGATTATTTCGTCATAGGTAGTCACAGGGGCACATTTTTCTAAATTCTCTTGTAAATATTTTACAATTTAACTCAAATTTTAATTTGCAATATGAATTCTTTTAAAATACATTCTCTTGAAAAACTCTATATAGTATTGCAAGAAAGCATTGAAATAAAAATATTTTGCCCCCAAATCTGTGGTTATCCCCTACGAGGAATCCTGTTTACCTTCACTGAAACTTCCGCTGTCTGTTGACATTTGTGCTTGGGTGACATATTGTCCACCTCGTACCTCGTACCTCGTACCTTGTACCTCTCTATTCTCTATCCCGGTATAATTGTTGCTGGCCGAGCAACAAATCCTCTTTGGGTTAGATTAGCGCTGCATCTGCGATGTTCTGCCTTCGCGTATTACCAGTTCTGAGGGGGTCCCGGCTGATTGCCTGTTATCCTGGTATCAAAGCTACACAAGGGGCTTATGCGCGCCGCTTTCATCTTTTAAATTACTGTCCAATTTCAACTAAATTTCATATTGTTGCCTGATGGAAAGATGGAATGACTTTGAGGCTTGTGGAATACTTTGAGGTTATGTTGTTAATTACTAATTACTAATTAGGGCTTTTTGTTGCAGGTAAGCACGCAGAAATAACTTTTCCAACGAGGTGGATTTTGTGAGTATAACCAAAATAAATTTAATGGTAATATAACGCAGTAATTCGGTTCACCAGGATTTTTCATGAAATATACTTTACAAATTACAAAACTGTACTTTAGAAAATCATAGACATATACACTCATTGTTGGGGCACTTAATATTTATTTGACAAAAGCCAGTCTCGACATTTTTATGCGTGAGCAAATGTGATATATTAAAATAACGTGCGAGAAAGTAAAGGTCTTTAGGAGAATTCAGTCATTTTATAAAAATATAGATAAGGTACACACAAACGTTTGGACTTCAAATAAACTCATCTTCGGGGTTATATTTGCTAAATTTTAAGAAAATTTCAAATTGGGTCATGTACCATAGTGAAAAAGAATATGAAAACATACAACAATTAATCAGTATTAGTGTACGAATAGGAAAATAACTGATACTCTGTACAACTAACAGTTTGTTCATCATTGGCGACGACAGATTACGTCAAAGGCCAAATTTTTCACTTTAAAAATTGATATCTTGCTTAGGTATGACGACGTATTTTTCAGTTTTCACTACTATGTTTATTTCACTCTGTTTTTACAGAAAAAAAAAATAAGAAAAAAATGGCTTAGGACCCAATTATAAAAGTCATTATAGAAACTACTCGCCATGGAATAAAACAAATTATAACACATCTACATCATTCAATCAACTACAATCAACTTCCAAATATTAACTAAATTCGAGAAATTATTTCCAATCCTATTCCTTGACCAGTAAAAATAATCTTCTAATCATTTGTTATAGTATTACTTACCAACCAATCACGAGTAATAAACGTTTAAATGAGCGTTTCATTTTTAATTTTGTTTGTTTAATATAAAATTCCGATTTTGTTTTTTTATTTGATATTTACAGCTTTATAATTTAAAAACGTGATTTTTTGTTAGTCATGAACTTCATTTGAAAATAAAAGTAGGTAGTTCAAATATTTTAAATATGAAGCTATTATCGAAATGGAATTAGTTAAATATATTAGCCAAAACATTTTCATTCTTTGTCTTCAGGATTATTAGTAATCTTTGTTAGATGTCAGACGTGACGTAAGGATATTGTCATACACGCCGAGCTTTGGTTACTGCTATCCGATACTACCAACTAAATATGCTGGTAGTGCAAGCTGACATTTCCTTTATTATCTTAATTAACTTTTCTTGGAACCAGATTCTTTACACAAAGGACTATAAAATATTAATGTTACTGCTAACGATTGTTTTCTCCACATGGTTCCTAATGACGCATCGAATTTGGCGTTAAATTTAATTTTGTTTTCCTTTTTCGTTTTTATTTATTATTCTCTTTTTTGTTTCTTCCTGCTAAAATATTTAAAAGTCTTAAATATTTATTCCTCTTAAGCGATTTGTTTCAGTATTTACATTAATTAATATTCATTTTACTTTGATCCTCCGCAAAAATTTTCTTGTAAATTAAAATTAAAATCCGTAATTAACTATGGTTTATATTAAATTTTTTTAATAATTTCAGTGATGCATCCTTGGAGTATCCAATATTTAATTTTCAGTGCAGCTATGTGTTGTATATTACTAAAAGTTTAATAATTTCCTGCCGCTTCTTCGTTTATTAACCACATAAAAGCGCATAGTTTTGTTGTATTTGCAATATTACTTATAGTGCCTGTGTAGATCTAAGCTACTAATTATATCACATATTTCATTATACCAGGAATTTGTGAGATTAAAGCAAAACGCCACACAATGAGTGATTAATAGTTTTAATAACTTATTTTATATTTAGGACATTAATCTTTTTCACAATTAATTTGTATTATATAAACCTACCGGGTGTTTTCTACGGTTAGTATTTTTTATTGTGAAAGATGGGGATTTATCATATTCTTCGTTACGACTTGATATTTTATTGAAAGCAATATATATTTGCTTGTCTCATTTAAAATGAAACATAGGAACGAATTTGATATTTGCTTTTTGGGTTTTTTTTTCTGACAGGCCTACACCAAGTGCAACAACACTTTTAAGAATTTTAAGAACCCTGCATGAAGAGTGATTTACAGTCGCAACAATTATAGGTTATTTTATTGAATTTATATTATGAAAAATAATTTCTAAAACAAACAAATATTTCATTTTAAGCGAGGTGTTTCAATACTTCTACTTTTATTCGTTTTATATCTTCAAACTTTCCTTCCAATTATATCATATTATGCAAAATTTTATGAAAATGTTTATCACTTTTCCTTATTGCACTATACAAAATTATTTTTACTGCTCAAAAATTTGCAAAGAAAGAGTTTTTTCACCAAATATATTTCGACGTTGTCAATTTTGTCAATCGTACTTAATTTATTAACAAGAATTTTAATGTCTTGTAGTTTTGTATAAAAGTTGAAGCCAAGTAAATTATTATTTATATTAAGCTTTTAGGGAGCAACCAAGAAATGACAGGACAAAATAAGACCAATGTCACCTATTTAAATTACACGACCCTGGGCGAAACGAATTTATTAGTGGATTTTATTAAATGACTGCAACTCCAAAACAAAACTTTCGTTTATTAACATCCAGTCGAAAAAACCAATCCTACATATTTTTTTGTTTTAATTATCGTTTCATTTTATATTCAAAACGAAATGTCGTAGTAACAATTACTTTTGAAGTTTAGTTGTGTACTTTCCCTGATTAAAAATATTATAATAAATAAGATGCCAGATGTCACCCTAACAGTATGAAAAAACCTTTTTCCTAAAAAATGTATATCCTACTTTGTAATAAGAGCCAAATTAGCAAGGGACTCGTGCTGTCCGTATCATACGCTTTGGGAGAAGTGAAGGAACACATGGCTGGGTAGGGTAACGTAACACTTGGGCCTAATGGTGATGTGGGTGAATATGATGCGGTTACATATACTCGTAATTTTACCAAGGACTAATTTACCTATTTACTTCAAACGGCTTTGTTATGGACTCGGAGGTTGTGCTATTGTTATTGCAATAAACATAAACGTTTATTAAACTATATAAAGATTAAACAACACTACATATTAGAAACTTGGTCACTGGTTAATTATAATTAAGGTAATTAAAATATTGTGGTAGTAATAATATAAAGTCATCGACATCATTATATATATATATATATATATATATATATATATATATATATATATATAAAATATATATATATATATATATATATATATATATATATATATATAAACATAAATATATGTTTATGTGTCTTTCGTCTGGATTGGACCTCAATAGTTCAACGATAAGTAAAAATTAGAAGAAAAAAAATAGTGTAGAAAAAACTACTGTAATTACATAATTTATTAAACATAAACATATCTTTAGGTCTAGATAGATCAAAATCAGTTGCAATATCTTACAATTCATACAAAACTCTTCGCAAGAAATAACTCAATAATTTTTTCTTAAATAATGAATTTTTATAAAATGCATCAAATATATAATTTATACCTATTTACGTGATAGTAACTCTAATTTATCCTTGTCATAGAATAGGCAAAATATTATTTGTAATTCGGTTAAAAAACCCTGATTTTTTTCGCTGAAAATGTGGGACTTTGGTATTCAGTTCCCAATCACCAATTCACTCATCAAAAAATAAATGTCCGCATTAGTATTCGAACGCAGCTCAAAAATTCACTAGTCCTATTACCCAATCGCAGTCTCTTTCACAAAAACATAATCTTATTAGTCTGGCAATGAATCTATACCGCATGCAAACATCCCCAGTGGTTAGTAAGCCATCAGGCTGTAATGAGAGCATCAGCCACCCTTCGGCTCCGCACTGCGAGCTGCATTGTCGACGCGTAATCCTATTTTTCCGCAAGTTGTAGCTCATGAGCCCTTCATCCAATTACATGCGCTTATTAATTCAAATGGGGAGGGCGATCTATGCAAACACGTAGGGATATGCTAGCTCTCAATTGCGGCTTGTGGTTTCCTCAATTGTCCTTAGATATATCACCTATCGATGTACATTACTCTGATAGATATATAGATAAGAAAACCAGTATAAATATTGCAAAATATAAATTTTACATATTTTCATTGTATGCTATTATTAAGTTTGCTTCAGCTAACCTCAGAATCAAATACCAAGAATCATAGAAAGACTTATTCGATACGCTGAAGCCACATGGCGGTTCTGTATTGAACTACTATGAATGTCACAAACTGTACTTCAATTTTACAATTCAAATTCATAAGTTCAACAAATGCATAAGTTTATAAATAATTTATTTAAAATAACTAAAAGTATATAAAATATAAAAGCAAATGAATAATACAAGGAGGGGATGAAAAGTTTCCGGAAATAAAAGAAAAATTAACACAGGAAACATTTTATTTTTCTGCTTAATTTCCTTTGAGATCATCACATTTAGTCTAATGTTTTTCCATCTTCTCGATTTTAAAATTAGCATCTATAGCTTCTTCGTTGGGCCGAAATCTTCCACCTGCGATTAACATTTTGAATTTTGAGAAAAGATGGAAATCCGAGGAAACTATGTAAATCGGGCGAGTAGGATGAATAGAGATCACGGAAACGTTCCTTTCAGTTTAATTAATTTTTGTTAAGCTATTCGAAAAAAAAGATCACCTTTTATCATTTCCGGTTTTTTTTTGTGTTATTGCTTTCAGTTGGTCTAAAAGTGTGACGTAATATTGTCCAGTCACAGTTTTTCCATTGCCAAGAAATTCAATTAGTAAAATTACTTCGGAATCTTAAAAGACTGACGCCATCACCTTTCCTGCTGACTGATTTGATTTCGCTTTCTTTAGGGCTCCGCTCACCAAGTCTGTCCACGTTTTTCGACTGAATTTTCATCTCTGAAGTGTAGTAGTGTACCCATGTTTCACCCATGATTATGGAACGTTTTTGTATGCAATCGTATATTTCGTAATGTTAAACTTACTTCCAAAACAACATAAGTCATAAGTTCCTGATAACTTCTGTTATTTGGTTACTATATTGTCAACGGAAAGTTATAGAAATAACTGTCCTCCTATCAGGGTAATTATCAAAAACAGAAATTTCCTATACATTAGGTCCTCTAGCAACGGTTAAAATTAACTATAAAAAGTTACAAATAAATAAATCTGTACTGTCAAGTGAATTGCCACATTTTACAAATACTTTTAACATTATTTGAAGTTAATAGTTGCTGGTGACGCGAAAAGTATAATAAGCAACTCGGTAAGTACCCAATACAATCATTCTCGTACGGCAATATGAACTTCTGTTCCGCAAGCTTCACCTCAACTCATACCTTCTTAGTTATAATATACTTACAATCCTTGTAGCTTAAATAACTACTGTTGTGAGTATTGCGTTATATAAAAGTAATAATACGAGTACCTACATTGTAAATATTTATGGCTGGCATTTCCATAATCAATTTTCCAGAAAGAACAATGTAACAAGTCCATTCGTCCACATTTTTAATTCATTATTCCGGTGTAGGAAATGTTCAAACGATGATATCTCCCAGTGGAAATATAATTGCTAGATATGGTATGAAATATCACAATTTAAAATAGCTCGGTTGTCTAATTTAAACTAGAACAACTACAGGAGATATTTATCGCGGAGTGCATAGAGGAAATTAGAGCTACTCGGTTCCATAGAACATGTTTTACTGTACGATATCATCTTCCGTGTTAGTAATTTAACCACGTGGAGAATTATTACTCTGGAATATGTTTCTACCTATTAATGAATTCATTTTTCATATAATTAAATTCGTGGGTGGTTATCTCTAGACAATCTACTCTTGGATTATTTATCTTTCTTAATTCTAAATATATCACCCTGTAGATACATATACAATATTTCATTTGAATTGATTAGGTTTGTGATGAGAAACAATTTATTTATTTAACGGAGTATAACTCACAAAAAGAGTAATGCAGTAGTATAGAGTTGTATAAAAAGCGAATCTATTAATGAATTCATTTTTCGTATAATTAAATTCGTGGTGGTTATCTCTAGACAATCTAGACTTGGATTATTTATCTTTCTTATTTCTAATTATATCACCCTGTAGATACACATAAAACATTTCATTTGAATTGATTAGGTAGGTAATATGAAGCAATTTATTTATTTTAAGAAGAGTAATTCACAAAAAAGTAATGTAGGTTAGAATTGTAATAAAAAGTGAATCATTCAATTTATAGTCTTTTGAGTTTAATAGACGATTAGTTCCAGTGTTTTTTCCAGTTGTGTGGTCTTAGATCTTTTTGTTCTGCAGTATGAAAATTCTAATTTTCACGCTCTATATTTTATAACGTCGTAAACAATTTTAGTTTATTTTTGATGTTTGCACTTTACTTGTTAAGAGTTTTAGCAAGATTAATGGTTTTATAGATGAAATTTTAAAAATAAGAAGCTGTAGAATACATTCTGGTACTTATTTATTTATATTTCCACCAAAAAGGAAATTGAACAATTTAATAATATTTCATGAGCTTTTCTATTTATCAATTAATAATCAAAATATTATTTCTTATATCTTTACAATATAAAGAAGGGTTTTTTTTCTAATTATCATACACGCTGTAATTGATGTATGTAAATAGGTAAGAATATTTCCTTCGAATAATTTTAACCAATCAGGTTACAATATTTTATTAATTTCGACCAATGGAAATCGAATATTAATGAATATACTGCACATGTGCATAACCTGAATATATTTGACGTTTATCGTGTATTTTATTGTCATAAATCACGTTTATATGACAGTTTTAAATAAATTTTAAAATATTTGTAGTAATATTTTATAGGTATATATTTAACGTGAATTTTTTTTCTAGAAATGTTTAGGTATGTCCCATGTACTTCTGATATAATTATTGAATATATTTGCCGTATAAAAGTTTTGTGCGTAACAAAAGAAAAATTATTATAAAAAATGAGTGTAGAAATTTTAAAATTTAATTAACCTAAATAAGCCTTGTTATTTAAATATAAATTCGCATCGTTTGAGTGTTTATTATTCTTTTCCACGCAATTCACATCAAGAGCTGCGGAGAAAAGCTATAGTGTCCTTTGCACCCTGTATAGAACGTTACATTAATCCGGTCTTTGTAAAATTGTGCGCCTCCCAATGGAAATTACGCAGAGTTCTCTTATTATCATTTTATAATAAATGTGGTGTAAAGCAAAATACGAGGGTAAGAAATTATCTGGCGTGAATTCTGCTGATGTAAGAGTGGGGTGGCTGCAGTGTTGCCAACCCCAGTGATTACGGCTTTTTTCCCGGCTGCTCCTGAAGGATATTTTTAATGCCCCGATGTACTTGAAGTAGATTTATTATTTATTAAGTACCCAGCTGTCGATATTCAGAGCAGATCGTTAGTGTTTTTCATTTTGTTCTGCTTAATTGAAAGATGAAAGAAATATTAAAACATGAAAGTTCATGAACCGGAATATGGCTAGACATGACTTAATATTGAACTTTATTAACCGAATGAATTATCACATCTCCTATTTCATATTTGATATTAAACAAAAATAACTAAATCAATTTAAAAAAATGTTTTATTACAGATTAAGTAAACTATTTAATAACTTTTGATTGCATGTTTAATAGTTATTTATGGTACAAGTGTGTTACATTACAGATAAGTCACGCGGGAAAAGTTTAGCTCACGAGGCCGTTAGGCCGAGTGTGGTATTTTTTTCAAGTGACTTAGGTAATTAACACACGTGTGCCATACAACATTTTATCCAACACATTTTAATCATTGATATAAAATACATATAAGATTTTTGACAGATGGAATTTCGAAATGACATTTAGGAACAAAATAGCGTAGAGAAGGTTTTATAACGTAGTTACTATGATATGAATCAAAAAATAGTGAGCTAATATATTTAGCTCACTAGTGACTTATGACCTACTTTATTTATCTAAAAACAGCATACTTATATCGTTATAATTACACGGTGCTGGATAAAAATTTTAAATGTAAAATAATGTTCATACACATAAATCGAAATATAAATATTCCAGAAATAACTATTTTCGATCGACAATTTTGATTTTAGAGAATAATACCTGGGTATATAGCGACAAAATTGAATTATATCTTATTTCACGAAATGCATAGAAATCTCTTCTTTTTTCTCGCAAAATAGTGGAAAAATTACTTTTTCTACGACCACTGTGGAAAGTGGCACATTTCTCACAATATACAACACCTCCAAATTTGGAGGTTTCATAATCGTGGGTTAAAGTGTGAGAAATCATTTCTCACGGTATTTGCCAACACTGCGCATGTGCAGTGTGGGAAATATCAATTTTCACAGTAATTTTTTTCTTATTGTTCTTCATGTCAAATAACTTTTGTGCATGTATTTTTGTTGTGTAACGTTCAACAGTGTGGTCGTATAGTTTGTCACTCGTGCAGAATCACCTATTTCCCACCTTGTGTAATTCCAACACTCGACTTCGTCTCGTGGGAAATAGGCAAGCACTTGTTGCACAATATACTATTTCCCTCTCTAGAGAGGAAAATATACAGGGTATCAACAGTATAACATGGATATTATTAAAGAATAAAATACTGGAAAAAACATTGTTGTATTAGAAATCTTCACATATGTTTTTGGTACAATTTGTGCAATATTTAAAAATTGACAAAACGAAAATAAAGAAAGTAAATTTAAAAATAATGGCCTATATTTCGAGCTCACTTTTATTTATCAAGTTTCTTAAAAGCGATTTTATAATGAAAGGTAGTTCAGAATACGGGACAATATTAAGGCAACTATGCTTTGTCTAAAAAAAAAATTCAAATTAAATTCTATTTTGTTGTACTTAAAAAACTTGATGTATAACATTACCTGCTGTTATTAGGGTTGTTTGTTTCTTGTATAATTGATGAACCACCTTGTATTCTTTTTTTAAGATGTCATTTGAGTTCTTAACGTCTTGCTTGTAACCGTTATACACTCCAATTAAAACGTAATTATAAACTTTTGACATCCTTTAATTAACAATAGTTGTGCTCTAGTTTATTAATGTTCTTTCATACGCGAATTATAAAGCAAAGTTTAGTCCGTAATTTTTGTTCCAAATTCAACAACTTCGTGAAACGATTGTTTTATAATTAATTGCTGAAATTATAAACACAAAGAATTATTTGTTTCAGGAAAAGTTTTATACAACTCCCAAATTCAATACAGAATTAATTATTATAAATAAAAAAGTTCAAATCGAAAAGATAATTAAAATACAAAGCAAGATAAAAGGAAACATAAACAAAATAATCAGTTTGCATATTGCCTGAAACGGTGAATATATTATCAGGAAAATTCAAAAAAATTTAAAAAAGCTTTGATAATTCCCTGTCTGGTGAGTAAACACTCATGATCAAAGGGTGTTATGCCAAACATATGACGGTCGGGGGTGGAATATGGCGGCTCAAATAAGCGACATGATGGGAAAAACGACGGAATAATAATCAGTTATGTTTCCGCGACTTGGGATGTCATGCCCCATATGGGAACGAAATTTGAGAGCAAATTGAATGCCATATGACACGATGTGAGTGATATGGCAATTTTTGGCCATTAGCGGCATTTACAAAAATTAATATTAACTATTGTGGGAACCGTTTTTGCATGTTTTGACATGAAATAGAATAATAGATATGTTATTAATGATTAGGGGCGAATGATATTTAATACCTACTTAAGAAATGTATTCGATAAAAACAAGAAAATAAGGAATCAAAATAAATACTAATATGGACCTTATTAAATAGCATTTGATAAAAACAAATCTTATAGCCAAATAAAATCGTAGATGCATTTTATTATATGGATCAATTGTTCGGATTATTAATAAAGATATAAAAAAAACTAATAACACAGACAGCACGAGTAAGATTATATTAAAAAATTGAGATATGATTTTTTTACTAGAATATGTCAAAAATTGTCGTTTTTTTGTTAAGGTAGTTGAACGATAGTATTCTTGGTTGATCTCGGTGCTAGCTGACTATTTTTCGGATTGGTATGAAAAGGATTTTTTTTCGATCGGACGAAAACTGACACCTTTCGGATGTGTTTTCGAACCGGAGAGTACATTATTCTGGTATTTTAGTGTAGTTGCTACGATACGAAAATAACAGTCCGGGAATATTCTTTCTGACCGGTGAGAAAACATTCTCATACAGTTACACTGACTATTGTTTTCCATAAATAAAAATAAAATCATATTTATTTCATTATTATTAAATATAAACAGATGAAAGAAAAAATAGTATGTGTACCACGTAGGAAAAGTGATTTCCCGGACTCATCGGTAGTCCCGCTATTTTCTACTAGCTACATATTATAATATTTCATCCGCAAAAAGCATTTATTTGTATTTTTTACTTATTTACAATTTAGTGAAACCAAACAGGAGTGTGATTATTTACAAAAATTAACAAAACCCATTCTTTTTTGTTTTTGTTTTATTTGGTTATGATAAAGATCACTACAATAATCTATCTAAGAAAATGGTGTAGGAGTCTATTTCAATTTTTCATCCTTGAATCCTAAATAACTAAATTTTAAACATGAAATGGAAATGTTGACAGTAATTATAGATCGAAACTGGAAAAAAAAACAAATAATATGTTACAGACATTTGCAATATAGAATAGCAGACTAGAAGAAACAAAAGAGATCAACAAAAAGATGTAATTGAAAGAATTTATGTATATAAAAATTAGAAGCAGAAATATGGTATAGTGAAAAGTGATAAACTGGCGTCCAAAGTAATCAATCATGCAAAAACAGTAAACAATCGTAATAGCTCAAAAGAAGAAGGAAGTATATTATTAAAACTAAAACGAAAATACCACTTAAAACAAAATGGACACTTCATATATGATTTATTTGTTGTGCCACAGATGATAAAGTTGGTATTAATAAGCCTTATATTTTATTCACAAATAGAAGAATTATTTCATTAGTTCTGGAAACGAATTATTAAATTTTAATTATTTAATAAGTAAATAATAAGCTAAACCAGCACTGTAAACTATTTCTCCTTCTATATAAATGATAAATTGATATTATTAAACCATTATGAAAGAATGTGTAACTCCTCGAATATGTCACCTGTCCCAATAAATCTCCAAGTTATACAGTTGTCAATCATCTTTTTCTGCATTCCCAGGCATCTAGTAAATCAATCACAAGCAGCAGTAAATTCTTAAATTAATCATGAGGCACTCCGCAGCAGAACCGAAATAAGTACACGACGACTTCAACTCGGCGTATTCCGTGGAGATCAGTCGTCTTCGATTTATCAAATCCGATGACTTTATAATGGGTTTCCGCGACCTGCAAAGCGACCACCGCTTTATCGCCTTATTGAATTCCTGTCTCGGACTTAAAAACTGACACTTTATATTCTTCTCTTTGTCCATCCACCACGTAAATAGCTTTAATCAATCTTTCTTGTATTTGCAAAAAGAAATCCACAAATTCTGCTGTTTGTTTTGCTTTCATAAAAGTTTTTACCGATGCAAACAAATCAAAATATATTGACAATTCCCAGCTTATTACTCATTAAAAGCGAGTACGTGATGTTATATACCAGGCACTTTAGCTGGTGGGGAAAGTGTTATTCTATATGGGAATTAGATAACAAAAAGTTTGACTCAGTGGTATGCGAATTTGGATTATCAGAACAAAATACTGTTATTTTAACCATAATATTTAAATTACTTATTCTAACAAAATAATTTTCTAATTATAAATGACGAAAACCACCACTTCTTGTTGTTATAAAATATGTTTTATATTAATAATATATTTAAATGATTTCCTGCTAAGTAAGTAAGTGATTTTTGTTGGTTACTTCATAGAATTACGCTACAATAGTTATTTCTACCAATTGGCCAGAAACAGAAATTTTAAGCAAGGCCTGCAAATGTGAGATCTCGCAAAAAAGTTTCTCGAAACCTAACACAACCTTGGATTAAATATTGTGTGTTAAGTAACTTTAAACTAACAGAACCTTAATGAAAGAAAATTCTAAGTAAAAAACTAAAATGTAGTGTGAAATTTTTTATTTGTGTACATTTTCGTGGCGTATGTTTTTGAATGTGTAATTTCATCCTTCTGTAATTTTTTCCTTTTGTAATTTTTTCCTTGTATAATTTCATCCTTACACCAAACAGAAATTAAAAACCGCATTTAATACAAAATGTGCAATGATTTATTTTATTATTCTATCACCTACATAATTTTTCATGTATTCGCACTTTCATTTAACTAAAATATTGTTCGTCAGATTTGATTACGGAAGCAATAATTAATCAAAAACTCTTGTTAATAACCAAGCTGCAGCTAATGTCAACACAAACACGCTGAATAATTAGTTTCATTTCTAATGCATTATTTGTGCAGTGACTGCTAATTTCGTAGTATTGTTGTTTAAAATTTAAACTAACAAAACACATCTAATTGTACGTTTGTTTTTTCTCTGACATTTTCAGGAATTTTTTGTTGTATTGTTTTGACAGTGAATTTTTATCTCATTGTTTTTTGGTTTTGTAAAAATGTAATCATACAGAAAAATCTTTTTACAAAAAGAAATATTGTATAGAGCAAATATTTCATGACCTTTTAATTTTGTATTAAATAATATTTATTTTACAGTAGAAACAAGTGCGTATATGTATTAAATTTGAAAACAGAAATCGCAAAAAGAATTAATGCGATTAAAGATTAAATATAAAATCATTTACGATTATTATCGTATCTTTAGATAAAACACTATACAATTACGAAACTAGTTTCAAATTTCAAACTCTAGTAATTTCAATTTAAAGTTGTTCTATTTATAAGAATTCCCACAAAACATCCAACACGACAAGACAGGAAAGAGGAAGGAAAAATAGAACGAATCTCGCTGCTCTGATCTCTGACATTTATCCCTGAAATACGCGATCTGGTTGCAAGATGTATGTTTGTATATGTGACGATGTATGTATGCCGACGGTATATGTATTCTCGTACTCGGATTCTACAACCAAGTGAGAAAGAAGTACTATTGAAAGGTGTTGTAGAATGATGAGTAAGTCAAGCTCGGTACAGATTTCACGGCAATGATATTCGATATTCATTTGTAATAATATCGATGCAGCATTTATTTTTGTACGTATTTTATAGTATTTAATTTGGAGCTACAATACGAATTAAATATTAAAGAAAACACATTAAATTGTCACCTCTTTCTTCCAGTGAACAACAAAGTACATATTAGATAAATAAGTGACTACCTTTTGTGACATTTTGAATTAGATTTGTGCAAGAATTATCTATTTACGAAATAATGTAGCGCATTAAAAAATTACAATGACAATATGAAGACAATATTGAATTTTAATTCTATTCTAACAAATTAAAAAAAAACAGTCTTATTACTTAATTTACAAACCTAATATATAGCTTCTTAGATTTTTCTTTCGATATTTCAAAGTGTCGATAGTTTTCTTTCGATCCAATACTATACTCTGTTTTTATACTATAGACAGTAACTAGAAATTCTAGTGAGGAAATCAAAGCCTGTGATTGGCTGCTGCGCCATTTAATGAAGTCGCATTTAACCAGACAAAAATTCAAGTTAACCTTCTCAAACGTAATTGAAACGTCAAACTCTCAGTAGTTGTCAAATCACTTGTTGAATTTGCACGTGTTTTTTGTTTCATTTCTCTTTTTGTGATATTTCACGATTAAAACCAGTTATTTTCAGAACTACTAGTATTTCACTAACGCTGTGGTGTAAATGTGACTTCGTCTAGTGCTGTTCATAGTTTAAAAACGAAGTGTAGTATCGATAATTTTGATTCAATATTTTTGATACCCAAGTATCGATACTTTCTCAGTATCGCATATCCTACTCGTGCACAAAACGATCTGATTCTCATTTGTCAAAATATTTCGGATGGAACATGGCTTCAAGTAACTGATGTGTTTATTTTGTTATCTGTTTTATTTGCAAGTGTCAGCCTACAGTTTCTGTCAAGAACCTACAGCTTATAGTGGATTCTCAACCATTTGGTCATAGCGACGTTAGCAATTAAACCCCAGATCTCACACACGACTCAATTCAAAGCGAACTATTGCCAGTCAATTATCAGCTATTGCTATTATAAAGCAATAAAGGAGTTATAAATAATGTGCATAGTGGATTTTCATTTTAAGTTTTAATGGGTTAAGTCAATAGTTAAGTAGTTTTATGATAAAATAACCATTTCAAATGCATTATACATATGCTAGTAATTCAAACTTATATCCATAATAATATTAGTTTAGACTTCTAGTTCGTTCACATGTTGAATAATGTAAATTCCCACTGTTTCTTTATAGAAGAGTTGCTGTATCCGCGACATTGTTAGAGTGGAATTCGGTTTGTGATTGTAAGAGTATCACTAAAAAATCAATATACAAAATTATGTCACTCTTCTTGACTCGGTTTTTATTCAAAAATTACATATATTTTCATATGAAATACCAGTAGTAAATAGAATTTTACTTGAAATTTTTGTCGTCATAGTCACGCCAATGAACTGTTATTGAGTGAATATCGGAAAATTATTATCGATATTAAAATATCGGTATCGAAAAAAAGTATCGGAACCTGCCTACCTAACAGACCAGTAGTTAAAATTTAAATCTGTTTGGTAACATTTATATTCGAGTATAAATTTGTATAATATTTCTCTTGTTTGTCAGATTCATTTTAATATTTGTAATGTAGAACAGTAATTCTCTGTTAGTTTTGTACTAATTCTGGGTAATGAAATAATTGTATGTTTTGCTGCAAAGAACGTTGGCAATAACTGTATCTATCCGTTTATTTCTGCGCAGAGCCGAGCATTGTGGTTTTCATAAAGCTAATAGAAACCACCGCAGCGGCAATATAATAAAATAAAACAAACGAAAAGGAAAACAATTATGATTTACTCAATTCATAATCCGTGGCGGCGTTGGAAACAACGGAGGTTAAACAAAGAAGCGCCGATTAACCGGTTAAATATCACGATCAGCCAGAAACAATCCAGCTGTTCTTCTACAAATTGTTGGAGGGAAGACTCGTTTTCCGGCTCCCTTCGCAACAAACAACATTAATTAAAAGTTCCACCGGCACGAACTAATGATAAAACTTTATTCATCTCTGTTTCATTCTCTCCAATTCTATAATTCCCCGTCAAAAACTATCGATTGGCTATCTCCTCGAAGGAATTTTTCAATTTAAGACTTTTTGCAGTCGCACTTGTTAGGTTAATTGCTTTTGCTGTACTTACAGCACACTTTCTTCAAGTAGTTCTTTTGTGAAAAAGTTAATTATTTCGCTTTAACTCTTTATTTTAATTTCATTCTTTGAGTCATAACTATTATAAAGGAATCAAAATGGCATTCTTCTAGTTTAATTTGCATTTTATTACAACAGAAAGTGTACAGAATAGGGGAATTAATGCACAATTGAATTGAGTCTTACGAATTAATCCAACTTTTAACAGGAATTCCCAATTCCATTATCTCCTCTACTCTTCTATTTCTATATCAAAAGAATGCTTTGAAACTATTTAATCATAATATTCCAATCTATGTATCTGGTATTATTTTTTAATTTCCCTTGACTACTACAAAACAAAGTGAAAACTGAAAACACTTTATGTACTAACACAATAAAAATTACAAAACTTTCTTGTCCAACTGAATGAGATTTTAGAGATAAATAATAAAAAGTGTTCAACATGAAAAGAAACCATTTATAGTGTAAGTTTTTCTGATAAAATTGTTAGATGATGCTGAAATCGCAGTATATAACAATGTATAAGTACAAATGGATCGTTCTATTGAAATTTTCGTAATTTCAAATTTTTTTTTGGGTACGAAGAAAAATCTAATAAGCAATATACTAGGTGTGTAAATTAAGTAATAAGAGAAGGTCTTTTTTAGAATTGCAGTCATTTAATAAAATCCACTAATCAGTCTTCATCAGGGTGATAAATGGTATTAATATATTATCCTGTGGTATAATAATGAATCATTGTTTTTAATAACATAATTTATGAAATATTGGTAGGTATTGGAATTATCAGTCATTTGTATATAAAAATTCAATATTAGCAACATTACTTATTTTTCCTTATATTTTTTAAATATTCTATGAGTAAAGTATAACTTATTCATGATATTATCCTAAAATAATTTCTAGTCATAATAATCAATTACATATAAATATTTCCTTGTTGAAGCTGAAGAGTGACTAAAACTAAAAACAGTTTGCGTTCCAATCCGTGTCGAAAAGGCAGTTATATTTTTTGTCCTATTAAGTCTCCGTGAAAACATGCTAAATATTAGCTCCTTATGATGTCAATGTTTAGAAAATATGATATTCTGAGAACCATATCGAGAATGGTAAACATTTAAATGGAGTTAATAAACTACTGTTCCAAATATTTTGTAAAGCACCAGCTCATTTTAGTTGATACAATATTCACAGTTTACGATGTTTGTAATAAAAACATTGCTCTTGATATGCAGTTTATTTTTAAAGTAGAAGCTTTTTTATGAAGTCGTCGCTTTATGTGAGTCATGTGGGAAATGAACCATTATTTTGATGTATTTTTAACCCATTCAATTTACAAAAGTTTTTTTGTATATTACTTACGGAATATTAGTCATTGCTGGATATGCCAATATGTTAGTAATGATTTGTTTATATCGAAGAAGTCTTTACGGACCTTTCAGTCAATGTGACTTTTACCTTCTAACAGCAAATTAGTATTTTTCATGTTATTATTTGATTTATATTAATAATAGTTCAAAAATATTAATACTTTGAAAATAGTGGGTCAATTGGTTAGCGTGTGTCAACTTGAATTGAACGAGGTGTGAGATCTGGGATTCAAATCCCAGTTTCGCCAATTTGTGTTCGAGTGGTTCGCAACACACCATAAGCTACAAATCCGTTGCAGAAGTTGTAGACTAACAAGCTGCACCATTATAAAACAAGTAAACTTATCAGGACCCATGTACTTACATACCTTAGGTACTTGAGTCCTTAGGAATATTAATCTATACAGATTATAGATTGTATTTTACAGCGCGAGGTTCTGATAAAAACCTGCGATTTTTGCTTGTTAATATGAAATAATGGAATCCAACAAGCGAACTGCTTAAAAATATGATAGGCAATGAACAAGACACTTTAAAAACCAACGAAATATCAAAATCGGTCTAAATAATCAACCATAACCTGTATTATATCTGTTTCATTTTAATTAAATCATTTTAATTTGGGTAAGTTTTATGTTTCTAGAGTGATTTTGAATCTTGTTTTTTAACTTTTCAATTATACATATTGCCATTAAATAATTTCGTTTTTAATGTTCCTCAGTTTAAAAAAATTAAATGATTTGAGATACCGGGCAACTCTATTTGTCCAATGCGTCCATTCCAACGACATAGAAATGTATTATTAAAAAAAAAGTTCACAATTTAACAGTTAATAATGATCTGAATTACTAGTAGTAACCATGGACATATGGTAAATCCCATGTCCCCGATATGAAAATATGAAAAATATTCATACTCAAACTTCTATTTTTGAAAAATAAAATAAAAAAAACAATTATGGGAAATACCTATTGTCGCAGGCGTCGACGATGTGTGATTATTATGTTTACACTTCAGGAGGCCAAAAATTATTAACACTTTAATATAAAATATACATCTTTTTTAATCTGTAGCCAAATGTTTTAGTTATTTTAATTAGAATTATCTTTATTATTGTTTCATTATTTCATACACCTCTAAATTTGAAATTCATAACCTTTCCAAGTTATGTAATCCGACATCTGTGTTATTAATTCGCCGTTATTGGCAATTCCGGCTCAATCCTGTTTTTCCTCCAACTATCGAATCCCTAATAATACTTTGAATTACCCATCCGGGGGCCTTGCTGTCCGGCTCACTTGATCCAATAACCCGGAGCAAGCGAAGCTACTCTGCGATTCATGCGACGCCATTACCCTTGCCTTGCCGGAACTATGAGGAGCACTTAACGCCGTCCACCGGGATGTGCAAATGCCAATGGCAATGCCGACGCCGGCGACACAGATACCGGGAGATGGAGGGAATTTCTAAGTGCGTTACGTTGGTTCGGATTCCGAATTCACAAGCAAATCTCCGAGCAAAATGCCTAATTCCTTGCCAGCTTTCTTTTATATTGTAACTTATTTTACAAATTCTATGGTTCATTTTTATCAACTGTAATTTTTATTGTACCGGATAAATTTCTATTGATCACGAAACCTTGTTACCTAGCAATTTGACAAGAAAACTGTGTTAATAAAATCACGAAATCGATACAAGTTTGAGTTGTCAAACTGATATTTATCCAAAGAAAATAAAATGCTAGAGTGTAATTCAACGAGATAATAGAGATAAAGACATTAATGTAGTTAGTGATAGATATGGTTTCTACAAGAAAGGTAAATAACGTTTTATCACTTACATTCCTTTTTATCCGCTGATAAAACAATTTTTTTTTTTCGTAGCTTGCTTTAGGGTAAGTGGGGGTGAGATGAACCACTTTTTGGAAAAATGGTTGTTACTCTATATTATCATCATATTTGAATAACAAAAATTTAATAACAACATAATAGTATTTCCAAAATTAAGGGCAGCGGTGGCTTAACTAGCAATTATGATTTAGTTATCCTGCCTGTTTTTGTTTATGTAAGCAACACTGGAAAACAAACTCCAGACCCAAATATTTACTCCTTTCAAATCGAAATGAATTAACCAATTGATAAGTCATAACCTGTGATAATATAAAACATTATTTGGTTATGATGTCAACTTTAGTTTTAAGTTATTTGATATTTAATTAAATTTTTTTTGTTTGTTTCAGGTACGTTTCTGAGTTTCTTTGGTTTACACATTTGGTAAGTCTATTTAATATTACATTCGAGAAGGTATGAACAGAGGTGCAGTCTGCGCAACCAAAGTTCATGTTACCATACGAGAATAGTTGTTTTGGTACTTACAATCCAGGTCGCTTATTATATTTTTCGCGCCACCAGTAGCAATTAACAAATAATGTATAAGTGTCAGTTCACCTGACAGTTAAATTTTATTTATTTGCAATTTTTATAGTTCATTTTATCCGTTGTTAGACGACCAAATCTATATAAAAAACATCCCGTTGACAATGGTAACAGAATAACAGAAGTTTTGCGTTGATAAGCAACATGTTGGTTGAAACATTTGTAGAAAAACAATAAAACATCTAGTTCAAGATGATTCTACAGTTAATTTAAAGACTATAATTATTAAGAAATTGGTGTCAAGATTAAGAGAATCCTTTTACCATCATTAGGATATTCATCCAATGTTATTAGGTTTTTTATTTTGAAAGAAAGACAATTAAAACTTTTGCGGAAAGTTCAATAGTTTTGTTTTCGACATATTTTAGATAAACTACTAGATAGAAATACTGGTAGAGCAACATCCCGGCAAGATGTAGGTCTCCGGTTCAAATCCCTGCGGTTGATATATTCTTTTCACAATTTATTTCTTAAATACTTCGTCTGCTGAAATTAGTTTATATTCATTTATAATTCTAAACTTATCTATTGAAGTTTTGATATTGGAGTAATTTTAGTTTACCAATTTTACTTATGAACTTGAATATTATTACAATAATTTATTTAGTAGAGCAACAGTGGGTAGTAAGGAAAGTTCGGTATACTTAATTTCGCGTAAGCTAGACTGGTAAGTTGATTACTAGTCGATTATATTTGCGGGTAATCCAGCCTTATGGCATTTCGATGAGAAGTATTCTCAGTGTGGGTTCAAATCCCGGTGATTGAAATATTCTTATATAAGTCGACTGCTAAAATTAATTTATATTTATTAATAATCCTAAACTTATCTATTGCAGATTTGATATTGGAGTTATTTTGGTTTACCGATTTTACTTATGAACTTGAATATTATTACAAAGTTTAATTTATTTAACAGAGAGGGTAGTAACGAAAGTTCGGTATAGTTAATTTCGCGTAAGCCTACTGGTAAGTTGATTACATGTCGATTATATTTGCGGGTAATCCAGCCTTATGGCATTCCGATGAGGAGTATTCTCGGTAGAATAGCCTGTCAGCGAACCCGTGTCACAGATTTCAGGCGTCCCTCGTGACATTTATGTGACGGTCCGGTCTACTGCGTGGCCGCCGTTTGTTTTGATGTAGTTGAGGAAACTGCGTTACGTACTCTGCGTCCTGAATTTATTATGATTTTCTAATGAAATTTATGACGTAAACTGCGTGACGTTGACGTCCGATTTGGATTGGGGATGTTAACAAAGTCCAGGTATTCGGATGGAGGTTATGTTTATAGAAGTGGACAACGGATAACGAAGTGAAATATGGTGGATATGGAGATATTTAGTAAGGTTGCTGGGTTTATTTATAATTTATTTTAATGTATGTATCTCTCCGAGTATGTATCAAAACTTTACGCTAATATTTTGGATACATGTTTCGCAGGCATTTGTTTTATCTGATTTAGTAACGAATTACCTACCCTATATACAACCATATATTAATGTCCAAATAAATTCGTTTGTATTTTTATTGCGAATAATATTTAAGCAAAAGTTGTGCAAATAATAAATAATAAATTGCTTCTGATCGCAATATCTCAAATAATTCAAATATTTTAGTTGTAATTGGATTCTGTCATTTGTTCAAGACAGTACAAGCTAATATTTAATTGACAGTTGATAACAGAAGTATATTTGATGGTCATGGTGAAAATAATCACTGAAAGTGTATTAAACCATGAATATACCATTTTGAATTTCTATAAGGTTTTCTTTACTAGTACTTCTTCTTTAACTTTACTTGTTACACTTATTAATAATTGAGATATAATGAATATCTAAAAAAAATACATTGGAATAGAATATTTCTTGACTGAACGTTGATTTAAAGGAGGAGTTTAAAAAATACAACAGATTCACATCCTGAAGATGATCCCGGGTAGGATCGAAACGTCGATGTAAATTAATCGTTTTTATTGACTGAAACACAGCAATTCCTTCGTTAAATAAAGTGCATTCTTGGTTATTCTTCTATTTGTTGTTTATAATTCCAATTTTTTCGACTTAGCAGACATCAAAATTCAACTGTCGCCATAATTTTGTTTATGTTTCCCTTATTTAAAATCCTTTTAGCTACCATTCCATTAAACATAGGCAAATATTCCTCCCACCATTAACGTCTTGATAATCTTGATTCCCAAAATGTCATCCCCTATGGCGCTATGGCATCATCAATCCATATTCATGTAGCAAGCTGGCTCAGTGTTCCGCTAGTAGGCTATGCCCGTGCGTCATTGTTGGCGATTGTTTCCAGCCAGGCGTCAGGACGGCGACGCAGCCAGCCGGCAACGAGCCAGAGCGGCTCTTTATAGCGTCGTCACGTGACTAATTACCCCAGAGCTCCGGATTGATCACTAGATATTGGGGAGGCAGGACATGTCAAAGCGCCCAGAAATTAAGACGGGATTGTTTGATTTTGGGGAATGGATGAGAATAATAAGTACAAAGTGTTAAATGGGGTTTCCATGTCTTTAGATTTTTAATATTATTATTATTTTCAAATAAAAATCTTAGTAGAAAAAGATAAATTAATAAAATTTTCATAATCTCGCTATCAGCGCAATAAGTAAAAAAAATATGCCACTGCTCTGTAGTCTGGGATACGATATAAATATTCAAAATTTTATAATATTTTTTACACTTTGGGTTAACAATTGTTACCTATATTGTAGTATCGAAAACTGGATATTAAACAGTTTTTGGTAATTTTATTTTGTAAAATTGGTACTTCTACTTATTGCTGTAAAAAACAATTGATAAACTAAATAAACAAAGCTAATTTAGAAGAATATTAAACAAAATGTCTAATGAATTATGACAGTTATAAATGTCGCACTTCATTCAACATTAACAGCTTTTACATAAATTAGTAGTTTACTTAATTAATTTTTCTAATTTAAATTTGTGGGTTTTTTATAAAATAGGTAACGCAAAGTATTAAAAATTGTATATTATACTCGTTTTATATGAGGTATGTAATATGTATGTAATAATGACATTTTTGCAGGTTGCAATAATATTACTTAAATTGTAACTTTCCCTTCAATGGACAATATCATGTCAAATCAAATCAGCTATTCAACAATTTAAATTTTTGAAGTGTTGCTAGAAATTTAGGGTTTGTTGATTCGAACTGGATATAAATGTCTGCTCTAATATTTCAAAAACAAAATATTGAAAATTCTGTGGTTGTGGTCACTGAAATTATTGATAATTCACAAGTAACTATTTACATTACCCGACTGTAAAACGGGGAAAACAATTGCCTGTGCAAATATTGCCGCAAAAGATTTAACAAAAAAATAATCGGATAAAGTGCGAAAAATTGCAAAGAATAACATTCGCAGTTAGTTATTTGCTGAAATCATTTGTTTCGGGATTAATTTGACCTGTCTACAGGAGGCCGGCCGAGCAGAAATGAAAAGTCAAATCAATACGCCTGCCGCTCTCGCTGCAGAAATTTCAATTTCGTGTATTGACTGCTGTTAAAAAAACAAATTCGTTATGCCATATCCCGGCGAAATAACAAAACACTACGAATTAAAAAAGTTGCCGCCGAAATACAACAGTTTCGATTCAGCAACTCATTTTTTATTACTATTTAGTTTAAACCAGGAAAATTGACGTTTTGTGAATATTTTATATCACATTCACTGTAATACCGAAATCAATAACATTTCATTTATTCAATTAATTTAATTTCAATGAAATGTCATTTAATTATCGACAAAACTGTTTCAACAAAATCGTCAAATTTTTTATATACTAAAAGAAAACGGTTTTTTAGCTAAAAAATGGTAAAATCACAGTAGGATCGTTATGGTGTCAATTTGCTGGATAAATTCATGGCACAGTTAAGATAAATATTAAAGAAACAAAAGGTTAAGAATTAGTTTTATTTAAAAAAATTCACAAACACTTTCAACATTACAAATTGTATACCATAAGTATATTTTAACATGAAATGTAATCATGGTTACGATTTGATATTTGATTGGCAACAATGTATATTGTTTTCTTGTCTCATTTAAAATGAAACATAAAGAATTAATTTGACAGAAGTATCAAATTTTAATATTGTAAGAAATTAGAAAAAAAAAGATCTACCAATTAACACAAAAGTAACATAAGTATAATACGAACAGTTAAACAATAATTACACTAATTTTTTAAAACTCTTGAATTACTTACAATATTTAGGAAATTGTGATACTTTGAGAAACACTTTTAATTTGAACTTTTAATTGATATTTTTATGATTTCCCCTTGTATAAAATTCTGATTTTAAAGGTGAAGATCAAATGATCTAGCGGGCCATTCTACTAATCTACCATTTTCTCTAACGTTATTAACGATTCTTAAAATTGTTGTTTCCTTGGTGTAGGCCTGTCAGAAAATTTTATAACCCAAAAAACAAATGTTTAATTTTAAATGAAAGCAAGTATACATAACTGTCAGTTAAATATCAAGTAGTAAACTTGAATGTGATAAATCTCATGTTTCAAAAAAATATTTACGGTATGAGGAACTTACAATTTATATGGATATCGAACTACATTTAAATCATGGAAGTTGTAAATAACAACAGTATGATTATGTGTGAAAAAGGAAATATGTTTATATTTCGTATATAATTGAAATGGGTGTTTCTTTTGACATATTCATTCGGATTGTGATTTGAATATAATAGAACCTCACGCAGTTCCATATAAAATAGAATTGTGTATTCCATTCATTTGTATCTTCATTGAACAATATGTAAATGCGACAGGAACAGATGATGTGATAAACAGAATTAGATTACATCATTTAATTCGCGCAATTTGCATATTCAACAATGAAGAGCTTAAATGATTCAATACAGATCTGGAAGATAAACTTTGATTCCATGTGTGTTCTGTGGATCCACGCAATGGCTAAATTGTCATATTAAACTATTTAGTCAAATGAGCAATTTACATTCGTGAAATAAATCTAATCACCTGTGCCGAGTAAGCTATTGTTTATCTACTAATTGTCTCAGACCACAAATAGAACATGAGAGCTATGATTATTAGAAACAAGAAACATTATTAGAAATACGATGTGTTTTGACTGGCTTGTTTATTCAATAAACGAATGTTTCTGGAAATCGATATTGTGAAGATTTATAGATGCTTTATTTTTAAAACATGAAAATAATTGAAAGTATCGAATTTTTAGATCGAAAATTTTCAAATTTTACAAAATTTTATTTGTAATTCTTTTTAAAGAATTAGGTACACCGATATCAGATTTATAAACAGAATTTAATTATCTCTTTTGGTTTTGGAGATATTTGCTCTCAAAGTTGCATCTCAAAAAAGTGTATTTTTTGAGAATGTTTAAAAAATGAGTAGATATACAATCTCAACTACTATACCAATCGATTCTACGGGAAAAGTTATATAAAGAAATGTTTTGTTCACATATACGTCCTTTGGAACGATTAGGTGAAAAATTAGAAAAACGAAAAAACCTAAATTTCAATTTTTCACTTCGAAACTTTTTGTCTCCAAAATTTTTCATTTTTTGTACTTAAGTAGATATCGATGCGCTGATTTCAAATTTTCAAACAGAATTCAATTATCTCTTCCCGTTCTCGAGATATTTGAGTTCAAAATTATACCTAAAACATTAGGTTTTTTAGGTACAACCTTTAAATGGTTAGGTTTAGGATTTTGGCGACCTCACCTTTCGATTCTACGGGCAAAATTACATGAGTGTACCAATTTTCAGATTTTTATCTCAACAGATAGAATTTCTAGATGGAAAAAACTGAAAATGGCCAAAAATCGAAAAAAATCTAAGGTATACCCCTAGCCATTTTTTCAGATTTTGCCATTTTCGTTTTTCCTTTCTAAAAATTATATCCTTTGCAATAAAATTCTAAAAATTGGTACACTTATGTAATTTTGCCCGTAGAATCGATAGGTGAGGTTGCCGAAGTAGTATACCTAACCGTTAAATGGGTATACCTAAAAAACCTATTTTGTTAGGTTTTGCCAAAACTCAACTTTGAACATGAATATCTCGAGAACGGAAAGAGATAATTCAATTCGGTTAAAAAATTTGGAATCAGCGCATGGATATTTACTTAAGTCTAGAAAATGAAAAGTTTTGGAGAAAAAAAGTTCCTCGGAGAAATTTTGAAATTTAGGTTTTTTCGTTTTTCTCATTTTTCACCTAATCGTTCCAAAGAACGTAAATGCGGAGAAAACATTTCTTTATGTAAATTTTCCCGTACAATCGACTGGTATAATCGTTGACATTGTATCTCTATCCATTTAAGAGATATAGTCAAAAAACTTACTTTTTTGAGGTGCAAATTTGGGAGCAAATATCTCAGGAACGAAAATAGTTAATTAAATTCCGTTTGAAAATTTGAAATCAGCGCTTCGAGTTCTATTAATGTACACTATATTCTAAAATCAAAATTTTGGACACAAAAATGATTTTTTTTCGAGTTTGTCAACACAATTTTTGGTTTAAACTGTTGTTTGGTTCATTACTGGGTTTTAGAACTGTGTTCTTAAACTCAGATTGGTAACACTCATGAAAATGCATACGTTTATTTCACTTAGAGAAAAGTATAGAATAATTTTTCTTGTATACAATTGATTAAATATTGTACACCAGTTATTGAAATTATTTTATAATAATAGAAAGGTAATAAAATAAAAAATCGGATTTTTTTCAACCCTACATACCTAAGTACATATTTGATAAGTATTAATTTATTATATTTATAATTTTTCAAAGTTATATTAATCTTTCTTTGTTAATATATTTTGACAGCAGGTTCAATAATACCAAAGCTTATCACAATATATGTACAAATTCTTACGACCTTTTGGCTCATAACGGCTATTTATATATAATAAATTATTTTCCGTTGAATGTCTCGAATTTTCGTCGTTTATTGGATATTCTCTGGAATATGGAAATTAAAAAAAATATATGTACGTAAACAATAAAAGTGGGATGATTTATACAGGTTAACCTTTTTGACATTCCATATTTTTTGGTTTCTTTTATTCCGTATTCAGTGATAAATTAAAACTGACGCAAATCCAAAATTCGCTCGCATTTCGGTGGCATTTCGCTTGTAATGAAGACAAACGTTCCAAATTAAGTTTAAAACAAATAAATGTAAAATGTAATTCATAATAAAACTAGGTTATGTTCCGCGCTCCGTTATTTCAATGAGTAAACCAATAAATAAAGCGCAAAGCGCGATTTGTACGAAACCAACGGATTTAAAAACATTTAGAGGTTAATCCCGTTAATTGAGGTTTCCACTAAAACGTGAAATGCATCAGCCAGAATGGCTCTAAGCCCAATATTTATAGCAGCACTTTGCCAGATTAATCTAATATACGCAAACTCTAATGAAAATCCTCCAATGCAAAAATCATATTCGTATTCTACTACATGTTACTCATTTTATTCCTATCATAACATTCGTTATTAACTTCTCATCCTGATATAAAATTCATTAATTTGAAGAAATTATTTTTAAATCACTTTATCCACAACTGTCAAATAATATATCGTTTTTTTTATCAATTAATGATCTTCGTTTCGGTTGCTAATTGAATAATATTGACAGATCGATAGAATAATATTCAATCGTTATTTCAAATTTAAATTTTACCTAGCAAAAGAGTAAAAATCAAATTTCTTTTAAGTAAGTTTTTCTACATAAAAAGCCAAAAATACACCACTTTTGTCATTTTTCATATTTTTGTTTTTTAAAACTATAGCTAAATTAAGCTAGAAATAATTACCTTGCATTTAGTATGTTGTGAAACAGTAACGCGAGCTATTGTTATTTATTTGTTAAAGTGTGATGATATATTTGTTTATAATAAACATGTATTTTTCTTGTTATAGTTGTGGATAAAGTATAGTATTCTATTTGCATTTAAATGTTATTACTCATTCGAATGATTTACAACACCCGCTTTCGCTCGTGTTGGCAAACTTTGTTCTCATGAATAATAGCATACATTACATGCAAATTGAATAACGTGCTATTTTTACGACTATTTAAATATTAGCTTCTTATATGTTTGTTATTGCTACGGATACATAGAATATTATAAACACAATTTCATTTCCCACGGTAATCATAGACAACGTTAAGTTATAAATTTATATCTCACAGTTCTAACAAAAATCTTATTGTTTAATTTTTTTGTAGCTAGGTCTTTATTATTACAATATAAATGAATTAGGAAATAATATCGTGGTCGTAGAAAAAGTATAGTGTACAACTCATAGTCATATGATATGTGTACCATTCTATGCTTCTTGTACAATATACTTTTATACTATATACGCAAGGTAACAAATGAGTAGACATTTCGTCCTAATCAGAATAAACACTAACAAAATACTATTTTTGTGTGAGTAATGATATGGTTTTTAAAATTGCAATTAAAGCTTTTCGAGAAACGTTTAAAATGTCAGCTTTTATCACTAGAACTGTATAATGTACAAAAATGTTTTACGTCTCATTACAGAGAGTGTTTTATTTCCTAAAATGATGATGGGCAATTTATAATTATTATTATGAGTTGGTTAATTCGCAATTTAATTGAAACTAAACTCCGGCCACCTACTAATTAATTAACAATTAAAACTTTAGCAGTAGACCCGCGTTATGGCCGGGTACACCCAAATTAATATCTACTTAATGGACAGAACACAATTACAAACATGCTCATTGCAAATGTACATTATTTATTGCAAAGTTAACATTTCTGACAGCGTCAGTTTATTTCTACAATTGAATCACTAAATTTATAAGTTCTTCTCCTCTGAAGTTATAGACCAAGCAGAATTAAAAGTTGTACATGTACGATAGTTGCTACAAAAACTTGGAGAAAGTATTTAAAAATATTTTTCCTACAATCGGGCATAAAGTATATACTTTTCACGCACCAGTGCTTGAAAAGTAATATTCACGCACTAGTGTGTGAAATCTAGCCGTTGCTAGACAACGAAATTACTTTTCTCGCTCTGGTTATAAATGGTTCTATTTACTTTTGAAATTAGTTTTTAATAATATTTATAAAAATGTATGCAACACTCGTATAACATAGTGTTTTTTTAGTTCGTTCTATTATTTCCGCATTCGACATATGCCTCATGCGTTAACAGCACTTGACTAAAAAACAATTTACACACTAGTTGCATTCCTTTAACATTTATTGATATATAGTCAAACCAATTTTGAAATAGTTTTTCCAGTCAGAATAATACCAATTTTTCGAAAGTTTTCGAGAATGAACGACTTTTATTGCTCTTAGTTAATTTTGAAAGGCCCGAATAATTGATTGGCGTTTAGTTTCAATGTCGTAGGAATAAATCCATGTTTCGTCGTCTTTGCAATGTCGTAGATCATATTTGACAATCTTCCCCTCATTTTTTTGAGCTTTTTTCCAAGCCAACACATTTTTTGGCTATCAATCGAATTATGGGAAAACCAACGAGTACAGAGTTTCTGTACATGCAAATGTTAATACAATATTATAGATATTTGTTTCATGTCGATGCCTAGAAATGACTGAATCTCACAGTAAGTAAGATGTCTGTATGTACCGCTCAACATAGTTGTTTTTATATCAAAGGTATTTCTTGAACGACCTTAAAAATTATCATCACTGCGATTTTTTAGTGTAATTTAAAATTCTTGATACCAATGACAAATTCTTGTATTTTGATGGTACTTTATTACTAAAAGTCTTTCCATAAATAGATATTATATTAAGACGCGAAAATTTTTAATTTAATTTAATTTTTATACGTTGTTTTTATCTGTAACACTCAATAAAAACAAATCCATTTAACATATCATTGTTCTGTCAACGCTTATTTATACAAAAATAACATATTATACAATAAAATTGTTGACGTACGGTGAAACTTTTGCCACAACCCTCGTAAATTGTAATATAATTCATATTTAATTGAAATCCATGTGGATGGTTGATTTATTTTTAAAACAATTCTCATCAGTTGGGTCTAATATTGACTCAAATCTCCATTACTAAATACACCGCTATAAAATTTACCAACCAATATTTGCCACCGACCGCTAGGATTTCAAAATTTCATCAATCAAATAATCATTCTGTCCCAATGAAATTCGCTTCACAAATCGATTAAATTAATTTCCACTGTGCGATGACGCCGCGTAAAAACCTCAGCCATGAAGCTGATGAGCGCAAACAAGACGGAACAGATCGAAGTCACCTTCGTTTGCTCCAATTGTAAGCGTGTCCGAGACGGTTCGCCCACCCTAAGGTATTGTGAATCGACAATAGGTTGTTTCGGTTTATTAGGAGTGAAGGGACGAAGGTAATGCGGTATTGAGTGAAAGTGAGCAGAATTCAATTTAGTTGCGGGAGGAAATTTCCTGTTGTGTAGTTGGACCCTGATTGCAATACCAAATTTATACACTTATTAAATTATCTACGTAATACGTATTTATATGCAAATATTATAAATATAGTATCTAATAGATTATCGCACTTCGAAGCGAATTAAATGAATTTTGAAATTTGGAGATCAATCCTCTAATTACAATTATCAGAAAAAAAAATAGCCAACTAAAAATTGGAGAAATTTAGATCAGAAAAACAAATAAAGAAAATTAATATGAAATGAAGATATTGAACAGAAGACAACTGATTAAAAAAAATAATGGTTGGAAGATTATAAGCAAAAAGAAGATAAAAGCTAGATGAATGGAAAGACCAAATCATGAAAAAAGTACTATTCACGCACAAACGTTGAAAAAATTGGAAACAAAAATTAAATGAAAATAATTGTGATGAAAGCTAAGGCTGTTCCTCAAATGTAAAAAGACAGAAAAAGAAGAATAAATTGGATCAAAGGTGTCGTTTTGTAGGTATATTATCAGCTACATATAAAGTTAAGTACCTACAGATTAATTATAAAAATGGTAGAGCTCACCCTGGATTGTAAAGCTATAGAAGAACAAGAAGAAGAAGAGAGGAAGAACAAGAACATAGCGTACCAAATCGGATGAAAGTTATCATTTGGTATATCACCGACATTTTCTTCGATGGTAAAATTGTTGAATCCAGGGATCTAAGATGCTGAAAAATAAGTTAAAGAACAGGTCAATGATTGACGCTTGTCTTCTAAAGCTAGAAATTGTTTAATTCATTTACAAAGAAAGAAAAGACATGTTGATCGATGAAATCGAATTCGAGATTCAACAAAACAGATTCTGATCTACTTCGAGTGTTGATACATTTTAGTTAGTCTGCTTCTTATATCCAATTTAATAACTGCTGTTCTGATATAATTATACGAGAATAATCGACTAATAGTTCAAACAGACATTCTTCGAAGTTCGAGATTTCTACTTGTCTTCGTTCTCGATGGATTGGAATTTGAAGGAAAATATTGGTGGAGGTGATAATGAGTTATGCGCTAGTGAAATGCTGTTTACGACGCGGATGTTTTGTATTAGAGATAAGGCCGTGAGTTAATTGAACGTTTCAGGTCTCCAAGGCGTATTCCCAATAGCGCGAATACATAATGAAGCACTCTGCATATTAAATTCGCCAGCACACCTCCTTGCATTACTAATTCACTCCTTACAATGTCGCATGCGTATGTTACTCTAAGGTGTTTGACTTCTAATAGGCCGGAGCTTAACTTTATTATCATCATAATATTATCTTTTACTTTCCAATATATGCAAATACCTTTTAGAATATTTACTATTATTTCTCTCTATTCATAACCAAATGCACATCTATTGAAATCAACTAATATATAAATTGTGTCAAATGAAAGAATGAAAGACAAACATCCGTGCCTCCAAGAGATTCGAATTCGCATCGTCTGAATTGCGCACCCTAAGAAACGAACCTTTAATTATTAGTTTTATTTTACTCGTTATAAAAGAAATTCTTTCAAAGAAAACTAAATTAAAAATTTACAGAATAAGAACACAATTTTGAGATCAATTACAGAAAACCCAAGCCTAGTTAAGATCAGTACAATCGATAAATAAAAGAGCTAAAGATCACAAAGAAAATTGGAAACAACATTTCACACATACGTCAACAAATAGAATTCCTAAAAACAAACCATCCTGCAATCTAAAATGAAAAAGAAATATGAGAAGGCCAAGGACAAGATAATGAACCCATAGGCAAAGAATTTAATCCTAGAAGAACAGAAGAAATAGAATATTCTAAAATTTGGTTTTGACGTCAGTTTTAATGGGAATTTGTGTTTCTAGTATAGTAACTATTTTCATACATTTCTGAATTATTATTCGACAAATGTATATCAAATTACACAACTGCGAAATACATCCTCATTATGTAAATAAATTTAACATTGAAAAAGTGAAAAATGAAACAAGGTCAAATAAAAAACAGGAGAAGAAAAATTTGAATTTTAAGCAGTGTTCAAAAATTTAATTTTCCGCTGTAGAGATAAACGCAGTAAAATATGAAACACAAAATTAAAATTTGAAAGTTAATAATTGTCAATTAGCAGCCGTTCGACCCAGGGAAAATGTTCCCAACTTTGAGTTCATTTGTTAATAAGTTTAAATTCATTTCCCGTTGGGTGCGAAAAATCAGGAGCTCCATTTTGTGTCAATATTGATCGTAATAAAGTTTGACAGTACGTGAGAAAAATCTTCTATCAGCCACTTTTTAAAAATTACGAAAGATGTCACCGCCATCATCGATCTAGGGGTGCATAAAAATTCACCTAAAGCCGACGTATAACTTGAAAAAACGTGTGCAGCATGCCGAATTGTGTTTCTTTCTGTGCTTGCATAAATTTTTTTACCGATATATAAAAGTAAGCACTTTGGAAGTATCGTTGCTACATATGTCATAATATGTCTGGCGCGAGATGGCTAGGAAGAATTATTATGCCGGGAGCGTGAATAAAAAATGTTTTTTAAAGCCACGCAAATTCAAATGGAGCCGAATGTACTGGCGTTCATTGATCCAAGTCACTTTTGCAAACATTCTCCGCTCGCGCGTTTTTCTCCACGCAATATTTTGCTAACAATATGGAAATATTTGTTTGATGGTTTTCGGAATAAATATTTATGGCTTGAAAGGATTTCACATTCATCATATTTGATTTATTATTAAAATTTGTGCTCGATATATTGATAATAGATCAAAGTACAACTACTTCGTCGATGTTCATTACTGGATATTGAAATTTGAAAGCTTAGTATTAATTTGGTATCTATTATTGACTCCTTTCATTGTAATATATTGTAATATAATTACTTTTACTTTCTATTCATTATATTTGATGTTACATGGATTATATAGGTACAATGAAACTGGTTAATGTGGATTAGTACCTACAAAGAGAATTTTGTTATCACATATTTTATTTGAATTACTTTTTTTACTTGAAACCCTTTTATTTTGCTTACTTTAGTTTAAGTTATCCCTATGGCAACGGTTAAGTGAAAGTAGCAAGTGAAAATTTACTTTCGCGTACCCCTTTACGAAAAAAACTATGAAGTGGTTAATTTTATAAATAACTGTTAATAATTTTTTTTAAATTATGTGTGGTAAATGGAGGAAACATGGACCGATAGAAGAGATGGACTTTGATGTTAAAAGTACACTAGAGTGATATATCTCAAAGGGAATAGTGATTTTGTTGTTTAAAGACAGTGTAAGAAGCCGCTTAAAAATTAATGCAGTCAACACTGAATAACCCAAGATTTACTTTAAAAAATAAAAATTCTATTAAGCCGTCTATATAGTGGAGGAGAGTTGGACTTTTCTGAACCAGAATAAATATTTTTTGTAATTTTCTGAACATTTAAGTTAATTTTTTTTCTTTATTCTTATAAGTAAGTCTTATAAATGAAAACAATCTGTTAATCAGTTCATCTTCTCAGCCTTGGACTTTTGGGATCCCGAATAAAATATGGTTTGTAGTTTTCAGAACGTTTTTCTTTTCATTATTCTTGTACATTAACCTAGATTATTATGTTTTTAATAAAAAAAAATGTTTTTTAAATATTATTAAACATTAGAGAGTAATTATTTTTTCAAATTGTATATACATATATACATAAAATATATAATTATAAATTCTGCTATTTAGTTTGGTAGGAACTTATTTCATCTTACTTCTGCAAATATTTATAAACACAAACAAACAAATAAACAAATGTTAACAACGTAACCCGTCTTCTATGTTTACTTACATACCCACTTTCATAATTATACCAATTTATGAAATATTTTAAAAGGAGAATTGAACAAAAATCTATACAACTTTCGCGACGAATATAATTCGCTTGCTAATATGCTTTCGTCTACATAACTATAAATTAGAAGAAAAAAAAATACGTCTTTTTTTAATGAAGTAAATTGGCTGTTATAGTGTAACGATTACGCTCTGTAATTGTTTCCATGATTGTATTTTGTTTTGCTTAAAAAAAACAAATTTCCGTGTGAATCAGTGCCAAAAAGTAAACATATGCAACGCAATGCGCTTGCATATATAAGTGCAACGTTAGCACTTCATAGAATTAAAGAAGTCAGCCCGAACTGCACCGCGAAGAACAAAAACAAAAAACAAAAAGACTAACGAATTTCCGGAAAGAGCGGGCAGCATCGCGGACACTTTGCACATTGCGCTGTAATTTACCGACCGAGACTTCCATCTAGTTAAACACAGGCCCGTACCGCTGGGAAATTAACACTCCATTGCAAGACACCTGCAAATAATGCCATAGGTGACAGGAATGGTTCACTGCCGTCGATATTTTTTCCGAATGCAGGATGAAATGACGAAATTACCATATTTTTGTTTTTATTTTAACGGAGGGTTAATTACAACGGCGGGCTTTTTTACATGTGCGAATTTAAACTGAATATTTTACATTTAAATGACGGGGTGCGAATGGTTACAGTTACCATAACGAGAATTCGCGTCATCAATTTTATTTTTTTATGTCATACTGTAAGCAAATATTCACGTGAGATGTATTCTTTTCACACAAATTATCACATCACTTCAACTAATTCACTTATTGTGACCGTTCTTTTCATCACAAATCAACTGTGACTCTTCTCCTTTATAGACATCACCTGACTTTGAGAGGTTGTATGTCTGCTGGTGTTCGAATATCACTTGAAGAATTGGCTTAGGTTTTACTGTCAGTCAACAACAAAATTGACAATAATATTGACGATATTATATTTAGTATTTATATCTAATTTGAACGAATAGTACACATTTGTAGATATACAAGGTATGTAAAATATGTAAATAATAAGACTGGCAACGTATCGTTCGATCTGGTAACATTTAGAACGCGAGACTTGGAGGGCAGGCAGGTGAACGACTTTTTTCATACAACAATTTTAGTTCGTTCTAAAAAGGAGTAACGTCAATTTCAAAAACGGTGTGCTATTAGGTTTTATTTCAGACTTGGGCACAGTGTATCAGAAACTTTTACAAAACTTAAGCAGACCTACGAGGACAGTGTTATTTCAAGGGCCAAATTCTTTAGTGGTTTTAGGTATTTTCAGAAGGAAAAGAGTCGATTAATGATGAAATACGTAGCAAAAGACCTTCATATTCAAAAACATGAAAATATCGACAGAATCCGAGATCTTGTGCCACCAGATTGTCAGTTGACAATTCTAAATGATTGGGGAAGAATTGAATTTGACTCACATCGATTTTGACTAATTTATTGGAGATGAGAAAAATCTGCGCAAAAATCGTTTAAAAAATATACCTGTGGCTCCTCAGCCTCCTTATTCGCCTGACTTGAGTTCTTGTTATTTTTTTTTTATTCCAAGATTGAAAAATCACCTCAATGTAACTCATTTTGGGATACTTTAAAACATTTAAATCGCTGTAACCAACCAGCTGAATGTGATTCCAATATCCGAGTTCCAGCACTGTCATGAGGTTAGGTAGAACCGTCTCCAGCACTTCTTAAAGAAGTTATTTTGAGGAAGACAATATTGAATTGTAATTCTATTCGAACATTTTTTTTTTCAATTTGTCTTATTACTAATTTACACACTTTGTACTTCCAAAGTTGATCATAATTATCATTCCTTTACTTCTAGAAACTATCATTTCCATTTACTTTACTTTAAATATAAGTGACGAAAATAATAAATTAATCTTTTCAATTATAATTAATAATATAAGGAAATAATTATAGTGTTTACAGACAATAACGTCTTTGACAACATAATTAATTTGGGTAAACAATAATTTGACATATTGATACAATTCAAATATTATCTCTACAAACACAAGGAATGAAAGTTCGCGATGTAATTAGCTAATTAGAATATATTACATTAGGCGCTTTCTCATGTCCTTTGTAAACGTACATTATATGTAGTTATATAAATTTAATATCATTTCATGTGTACCTTTATTCAACATTAATTGGTAATCTATTAATTGAAACATGTGTAGTGCCCTTTGCTTGCTTCATAAAGAAAGTAGTAGGTGTTGTTCAATAAAATGTTTTAGGATATGTTTTTAGTTGCTATGTATTATTGAGTTGTCAGATTTCGACTAGAATAAACAGCAATATTTGTGTTCGTTAAAATTATATTTATTTTTATATATATTTTCGATTATACAATATTATTAAATAATATTTTTACATTGGTGACCCCGACGTGATATCCAACCATCAAGTAGAGCTGTTGCAACTGATTGTGCAGAACAATCTTTTAAAGGTATTGCTTCAGGCCATCTGGTGAAACGGTCGATGCAAGTAAGAAGGTAAGAAAAACCTTGTGAATTTGGTAACTTGACTAAGTCGATATGAATTGAACTGAAACGTGAAGTTGGAGTTGTGAATTGAAAAATAGGTGATTTGGTGTGTTTAACTATTTTAGCTTTTTGGCATTGTAAACACTGTTTTGTTTTGTCAGTTAAATATCTTTTCATATTTTTCCAAATGAATTTTGAAGTAATTAATTTAATTGTTGATTTAATTCCCGGATGTGAGAATGAATGAAAATGTTTGAATATAAGATTTTGGAATTGTTTTGGTATGTATGGTCTGTAAGTGTTTGTTGAAATATCACACCATAATTTAACATCTGTTTTAGGTAGAGATATTTGTTTAAATATTAAATTTGTATTTTTGTTTTCGAGTAACTCTTGTAATTCCTGATCATATTGTTGCATTTTTGCAATCTGATTATAGTCTATTTGACTATTTGAATATAGGATGTTTATGGAAATGCGAGAAAGGGCATCCGCAACTGGATTATTTTTGCCAGAGATGTGACGTATGTCATTTGTGAACTGAAAAATGTAATCTAATTGCCGCATTTCGCGAGGTGAATAAGTATTATTGCTGGCTATTTTTGTAATGAAAGTTAGAGGTTTATGATCAGTTAAAACAAAAAATTCTTTACCTTCAAGGAAATATCTGAATTTTTTTATCGCTGAAAATATAGCCAAAACATGTAAAAATATTATTTAATAATATTGTATAATCGAAAATATATATAAAAATAAATATAATTTTAACGAACACAAATATTGCTGTTTATTCTAGTCGAAATCTGACAACTCAATAATACATAGCAACTAAAAACATATCCTAAAACATTTTATTGAACAACACCTACTACTTTCTTTATGAAGCAAGCAAAGGGCACTACACAAGCCCTCCCCAAGAAAGGAAGTAGTAGGTTGTAAAAAATCAAAAAAATTAACACATGTATTCACAAATTTAATTATCTATTGTTAATAAGAAGCAGTGGTGGTTTATTTCATTACCACGTTTCGACTGGAAGTGAACTTGTAAAATTCAAACCCGCTATATGCTGTTGGATCCTGACAGAGACCGTAGGCTAAGAACCTACTCGCTACAATGCAAGTAAAACTAGTATAGAAGCAAATATATTAGGTACACAAAGCATTCTTCAATATGGGAATGTTGTCTCACAGATTATTAATAAATAAGGTTTAGACCAAAGGTTGTTGCAAAAAAGGATTCAATGCAATAAACCAAATAAAATACTGTAAGCTGAGGTATGACGCGTTTCGATCTTTCAATCACCATCAGGTTACCTGATGATTTCTAAAAATTTGTGAGTGTTAAATACTTACTTAATCGAAATTAAAATATATTGTTTTGTTTGACATTTATTCATTAACCACAATTTTAATTTGTTTGAGTAATTATTGCTTAGCAACTTTATACGCCCTCGGGCGATAAAAGGCAAATTACGCTCAGGTTTGAAGGCGTATAAAAAAGTTTATGATTCCAAAATTAAATAAATAACTATTATGTATCAAATGATACTTGATCTAAAGCAGTGAAGAAAGAAGTAATTTTATTTCAAAATAATAAATCACACTGACAGAAGTGAATATTATTTCGTGATAATGTTAGAGCTTGTTAGAGAAATTTCCATACATATGTATTCGTGTACTTACATATTGTAAACTCGGAATTAAGTAGGTATTTATCCGTGTAGGAAAGAATGAAAAATGCAGGAAAATTACGATAAAAGTGCAAAGTACATTTTCATTGTTGGAACTCAGACTGTGCTATTTGTCAGGCTAATCCTGTGCCCGTACACGTATGAATTTTTAATGCATTCAAAGAAATAACAAACGATACGGCACTAGAAGCGTATGAAAATTGAAACAAATTTGTTGTAGCGTAATAGCAAAACAAAATGGAGAAAGAGGTGTCGAGCCTGAGAAGAAAACCCATTTGTTTCATTTATAAAGAGCGAATATTTTAGTTTTTACTCATGTGTAGCATATATCATTTATGTAGAAACGGAGGAATATGTAAGCGCTGAAAAATGGACTGAGCAGTGACATCCGTTCGGCGCTCACGCGTTTACGTTTTATACTTTAGTCCTTTAATGTTGTTCTCTTCAATGTTTTTACCGACACGCTTTTCATAATTATGCCGGGTGTTATGTTATGTTCACATTCTGGAGGTGAAGTGCTACAGCTTGCAAATGCATGAATAAACAAAGTTTTCTCTTATATTATATATTTATGTGTCTTGCTACGTAAATTATGTTTTGTTGGGTTATGGTATCATTATTCAACATTATGATGTTTCCAGTGTTTCACTTTTCTTATGCAACTAATATGTTGATCCAGCAGAAGTAGCTATAATCGTTAGGTACTATACTACTAGAAATTTTCTAATATAAATGTATGAGTTTCTTGTACTCATGTTTTCATACTTCTTACCAGCATTCATCAGACGAATTTTATCTTATTCTTACAATTTTTTCGGTTGATTCTTAATTATCGAATTTTAAGGTTGTTTGAATGTTTTTACTTGGGGAAATAATTCTTCGCTGCAATTGTCAAATTAGTCTTTCTTTTGTAATACACTGTATCAACTAATTTTTTATCAGTTTCAATGTCTATTTTTTTTAATTATTCATTTGTCATAAACGTTTCTAAATTAATACATTGCTATGTAAAAATCATTTCTAAGTAATACTTTTAATATTATCTCTCTATTTGGTGTTTCTTACAATCTTATAGGTCTTTCACCTAATCTTCCTCAAATGATTCTTTATAGTTTTACGTTTAACTGGAAAAATATAGAAAACTTCCATCATAAATAAAAATAAATTTATCCCGTTTTGAAGTTTAGCATGTAATTTTACATATGGTTCATTTGGGATTAATTTCATTAATATTACATGATATGGATGTTAAAATTGCTCATATGTTCCTTTTTAATCAGAGTTTCAAACTCACATAATATCAAATAATAAATTTTAAATGTGCCCTTTATCTTTATACTTGCTAAATACATGTAAAAAAATTGTTGCGAATATCCCCGTAATAATGGTTCTATTTATTTAAGTCTTTTATCTAACACTGTATAATTATAACGCTATAAGTATCAATAGTGTTTTTAGATAAATAAAGTAGGTCTTAAAACACATGTGGGTTAGAAATTATAACTCACTGTTTATTGGTTTGTATCGTAGTTAACTACATTATAAAAACTTTTCTACTCTATTTTTTTAGTAAATGTCAATCTGCCAAAAAGTTTTGTTTATTTTATATCAATGATTAAAAAGTGTTGGATAAAACGTTGTATGGCACACGTGTGTTAATTACCTAAGTCACTTGATATAAAATGTTTGCTGCAAAAAAAGCAATCAAATTCAAAGTTAGCACAATTTTAAATTATTACCTTTATAAATATAATTGTACTTTTGTTAATTAAAAATTATATTATACATTACGTTATCAAATAAAAAGAGAGACAAAATTTATTTCGACCGGACGCTCGAAACCCTAGATCCGGAGCTTTGAGGATTTTAATTCTTATGTAGAAACTTGAAAATACACTGATTAATATAAAAGAGAAATAAATATCAATCCAACAAAAATCATCTCCTTAGTTTCCAAAATTACAAATTGACATCACTACAATAAAGTTCGTTCAATGTTCAATTGAAACGCTATATGTGCATTATCTATATCAATATCAACTATAGTTTGGAGTCCTAAAGAAATATGATGAAGACATATTATTTTTATAGCACAATCCACCCCCTTGCTTATTTGTTTACCCAGCTAACGAACCCCTGCACATGTGGTTAATCTTGGCCGTGTTTATCGACAGCCATAACGTGTTGTTGCGCCTAGGCGGATAACCCTTGAGCAGAGCCATTGATTAGACTCCGGGGCACTGTAACGATGTTATTCCACGAAGCAGGCATGGGTTTTACTCATTAGTTGCTTTGTTTTCCTTCCCGTCCGCCTCTTGCTGGTTGCTGCTTGCTGGATGGTTCCGTGGTGACATGACGTTGCTGGAGTTAATTGCGAGTGAGGATTTAAGTGCCAAATATGCACAACTTACTTATTCGTAGATATGTACATATAAGGATTATTATCAATTATTTGGTGTTGTAATCTATTTTGTTGTCGATTTTGAAATAAGTTTGGAGCCAATCATGGAGTGGGATTCTAAACTACGGTTGATATCATTTAGACTTGTTATGATATCAATTGCAAATATCAACTACAAAGTATACTTGCTATTCTATAACAGTAATGGTTATTTATGGTTGATTCATACTTAATGTACTCATACATGTATAATGGTGACATTTGACATTTGACGTTTGTAATTGATATTTTAACAAGTGCAGTTGCTATTTATAGTTGTTATGAGAATCCCACTCATTGTTTGGCTTCCTAAAGTGACATTGGACTACAAACTGAAAAAGTCATAATATTGCCAAATCAATATGCTCAACTTTGTAATAAATAAGTTTGAAGTCAATAATAGTTTGGCTTCCAAAGATGACATTGGATTACAGAATATGCCACTACTGTAAACTTAAACAAACTGAAAAAGTAATAATACTATTAACGATTATTGACGTAGATAATTTTTCTTTCCATCGAACTACATTTCTACATCGAATAGAATCTCAAATTCCTCATATATTTGTCGTTATCGTAGGATAATTTTTAACATTTCCAAGTTTACTGCTTCAAGAAGGTAACAGGTTCCCCTTAATGGCTCGTCAGTTATTTCCTCAAATTAGTGTTGCCGTGTAATATAGACTTTCTGGACTCTTATTTTGTCTTATCCAAATTATTATTCTAAATCAAGGCGAGAAAATTGTCTTTAAGACTTGATTAATTAAAAAAATAAAATTTTCGAAATATAAATATATCATGCAAAGCTTGTTCCACCCGACTGAAATAGTGATTATAAAATAGAAAAATAATGCTGCCGAAGAATTATCTGTCCTTATCTATAGTGTATGCGCAGGTTAATGTAGAGTCTTGAAACAATCTAGAGTTTTGATATGTAGACAAGACTTTTTAATCTACACTTAGACTTACTCAAGTCTTGTCTTGTCTTGTCTAGACGGTAACATTACCTCGTATCATCCTCATAATGTAAAATACTATTTGTTCTTCGTACTACTATACTTGTTTAGTGAAATTTTTGCTTAATAGAGATCTACTCTGAGAAACTAATTTCAGATCTCTTCAAATTGGAGCGCGCGAATCAATTGAGTCATCGCTCACATAAGAAAAATTTATATGTACTAGGTATTATTAATCTTCACTTTGCATCGACTATGGAAGAAAAATATTGCCATAAAACATAAAATTTACGCGCCTATTATCTTGTTAGTTCGAAGGAAACATCGTGAAATATTACTTAAACGAATTACCATAACCAAATCAGGTTAGAGTTATGACTTTTTTATTAGGAGAAAATTATATTGCGTGCGTTTTTATTTTTATGTGGTTCATTATAAGAAAAGCTGCTTTACGTATAAATAAGAATTGTATCTCAATAAGATTAGCATACATTACCGGTCCAGTAAAATGTCACTAAGAGGATAAAGTTAAAAGAATTCCAGACTGCTCTAAGATAGATCATAATAAAATAAATCTACTTATACATTTTTTTGTTCTGTTTTGTGGTATAGTCGTTCCAGTATGCAGTGAATTTAGGTAATTAAAAGTCACTAAAACTTAGTTATACTTTACCATTACATTACATTAAAAGTGTATTTTTATTGACAGTATGTAAAATGTCACTTTTGCTGTCTAGACATTATAAATATTATTAGTTTCCAAAAATAATTGTTGCTATAGTCACACAACAAGACTGACTTTTTTATTTTATTTTTTTCTAAACAAAAATTTAAAATTTTCGTCTGTTACTTCTCTAAAATAATTTACGTGTTTTACTTGATAATATTTTAATACCACTTGTGTAAGTCTATTACCTGAGATGAATGTAAGTCTGTATATTTGATTGTATTTTTTGTATGTTATCAGCACCCTGATGAAGACAGATTTACAATCGAAACGTCGGTGTATTAGTGGATTTTATTAAATGATTGCAACTCCAAAAAATACCTTCTTTAAAATGTAGATTCAAATTGACAAGAATAAATTATTAATAGTAATAATAATATGTCAATAAACTAAATACATATTTGAACTTAATTTAATGTTTAAAATTTGAAACACCTTTTTTTGTTATGGTAGTAATCTACTAGTTGTTTGTTAATAATTAGTTTCAATTTTGTTTTTGTTTTGAAATGTATTGTCGCAATTATTTTCTTCAGTTAGTTCTATTAACGGTATTGTCTAAGTAAATTGTCAGCTTGACAACAAATATTCTATTATAATAGTAGTTCTACTTTGAAAACTAACATATTGTTCCATTAATAGCAATTTAACTTGAATATTGGTATTAGAACTAATCCAATATTTATTATTCAGAAGTTCTGTTCAAAGCCGAGCAATTTATAGCTCTAATGTACCAACTTTGTCTGTTTGATACAATCAGTTTCCTATTCGTTGAGCATTTATTAAAATATTTGTTCTTTTCCAGGTACGTTTCATTCGACTCTCACGTAAGTTACCTAATCTATTTATGGATAAAATGACTTCGGAGGTAATACAGAGATATGTATGCATTATTTGTATATTAAAATGTAAATTGCTTTGAGTAGGTAAAGATATTGTAGTTTTCCTCAGAGCGCAATAATCATAATTTAAAATCATAGTTCAGGGTTTAATAACTTTCATATACTACGACTTTATCTTAGGATTTACTCCTACGCTTTTACTTTTTGCCAAAGTAGTTTCAGACTTGTATATGATTTCTATTCTTCACACGAAATAACTTTATAGTTGGGAATTAACATTGACTCTATTGTGGGAATCAAATTGTAAATGTCATGTAAAATAAAAATTCCTATTAGGATAAGTGGGAATGAGATGGACTCATTTTTTGAAAAAATAATTAATACTTTATAATATTGAATAATATTTAAAAAACAGAAATTATTTATAAGAACATATAAAAAAGGCTTACTTAAACTATGTTCAAAAATTTTAAAAAAAAATTATTCGGGTTCAAAAACAACTCTCTTTTACAATATAGGTGAGACGGACCAAGGCTATGAGGAGATGAACTGGTTGACATATTGTTGTCATTTGTCATATGTGGTACACTCTTCTTGCAAACATCGACCAAAAATTACACATTTTATTCAATCATCCTTCTTTATAGTTTTTTAAAATTTCCTTGCACGCGTTTTCGGTTTTATAATCTTCAGCGTCTTCATTATAATCACCCTCTGACTAACCAACAGTTCTTCAGAAGTCATGTAATACCAACTAGATCGTCTACCTTTTCACGTGCGAATGATTTTTTCCTGTTGAAATGCTCTTTTTTACAGTAAAAATTCTCTGGTCTATCTCTCTTCAGATTAGATGGTTAACTAATTGTGTATATAGGATACAAAATTTCTAAACAGTTTTTTAAAATATTCTTGGTTTATTCAGTGTTGACTGCATTAATTTTCAAACGGCTACTTACACTGTCATCTGTCATCAGTTATAGCTACTTTTTATACAAAGACAAAATTTTTGAGATCCCTCAATGTCGATATAATCGGATTTTACTGTATCACATTCCAAAGTAAATGAAATAAAAAATATTTGCGTTATAAATTCAAAATAATATACCAGTAAAGTCGTTTTACCAACGAAGTTAAACAAATTTAGTAGTTCTTTAAAATATTGCTACATGGTGACATTACCCACAAACTTTTCCCACAATTTTCGAAAACCTGGGATGTTAAATAATAATAATTTCAAAAAAGTGATTTAAATTAATACAACCCTGCAAATTATTTTGTATTTTATAAAGAATAATTATAATTTTCCAAATTGAAATATATAAATTAAATATGAATCTAGCTATCCATGAATAATATTAATATTTAAATCAATGTTGGCCAAGGAGTAACAGTTAAACCGCAGAGATATACATATGGAGGACATGTAGATTAGATGAGGTATTTCATTGGCATTCTGGACTTGATTAGTTTCTCGTTAGTTGCTAGTTTTTGATAGTGGCTTTAGTTGTTTATTTACGAAACTGGAATAGCTTATAAACTAGGTTGTTAATTTCGACAAAGTTTGTAAATGAGCAAAACAAGAGGAATCAATCGAAGATCGAGAGCAATGAAGAAAGATATGTTAGTTTCTTCTTCAAAATTTATTGATGCAAGAATTTAAATTAAATCCCCCATATAAAATAAAATAAAATTTCAACAATATTCTTGTCTGAAAAAGATAAACTTTGTATTGTATTGATTTTTTAAAGAATATTAGTTTTCGAGTTCAAAGCCAATGGGGTAGGTGACCAATTTCTAAATTTGGTATATGTGATAGCTTGTACAAAAATAATATACCCGTATTTTTTTAAAATTGTTAATTATTTGTTGTTTTGAAGTAAATAAATAATATAGTACTTGGGAGGGGATTATGACGTCAACTAAGTTCATGAGAGGGGCGAAGGTAGACAGAGACGGAAATATGTGGTGTGAGTGAGATAGATAGGTTTATTGCCACACCTTCAAATTTTAACCAATCAGCGTACGAACTTAGTAAACGTCATAGTATTGGACGCTATTTCTATTTAATGCAAATTACTAAACAATTGCTGATAAATATTTAACTTTTTTAATGTCAACGTTCATAAATAAACATACTTTCTATAATTTAATAGTTTTTTCATTAAAATTCTACCTTGGTCACCTACCCCATTGTGAATTTTTTTATTTATATCTACGAGTTTTATCGAAATGGTAATAACAAATATCAAATGACTATATTTAAAAATTTTCTAATGTTAGATTTTACTAGTTTTACTTGCACGAAATCAAAATTAACTACGTTAAAACATGTCAATATCAGATTCACTGAAATTGAAATTTAATTTTATGGTAAATTGAATTACATATCTGACTTTTTGAGCTGTTTCGTAGTTTCCGAAAAATATTAATGGCAGCATGACAGCCGTTCAGATTTTTAAACTTTTCGTAAGCGCACCAAAAAAAGTAGCAAAATCTCTCCAGTAAAATTTAGGAATTTAGTGTGTATTCGTATGCCTGCATCTGATTAGATCAAAATACGATTGAATTCGTTCTGCTAGCCGATAGTATTTTTAAACAGATACTCGCAGAGGTATACCTCCAAGTCTTCCTCTTTCGTCCCGAGTCTAACGTAACCTAACATAACCTAATATAATCTAATCTAACATACCCTAACCTAATATAACGTGACTTTATCTAATTTAACCTAACCTAAGCAAATCTAGCCTAATCTAATCAAACCTAACCTAACCTGACCTAATGTAACCTAACCTCTCCAAACCTAAACTAATCTAGATTAACCTAACCTAACCAAGCCTGATGTTATCTAAACTAACCTAACCTAACCAAGCCTAAAGTTATCTAATCTAACCTAACCTTACTTATCTTATTTTATCATTGAAAAATTAGGCACTGGTGCGCTTCAGTAACATACTTTAGTGCTCTTTTGCAATGTTCATTATGTGCGCATTTGTAACAAAAAATACGATTTGGTGCGCTTTTGTGACGCCGAATTTAATATAGACGTCGAGAAAACGTACTTTTACGAGCCTAGACTAGCAAACTCAGGTTTGGTTGTCATATTCACTTTTTCGTCTTGATTGAATAGTTTCATAGTCAAAGAAAACAAGTCTATTGGAATGGAAATTACTATTTTGAAATTTGTTTAAACGAGGACGAAGCCTGAATATAAAAATTGGGTATTTTATTGGCAATATTTTCTGCTAACCCTACAAAGTTTATGAAATAGACCTATAAAAGAAATTTATTTCCTGACCCCCTACAACATTCTATAAAACACTATTTTATTCAAAAAACGATTTATTTGATAAATTACCTATCGTATAAAAACGCTGAGAATTTTTCTTTATCCAATGCTTTTTGTAAACAATGAATACATTTTTTATATTCTCAATAGCATCTCCGTACAAATTTTAGCAGATCCTGCTTCTCTTTATTATATTTCACCCACAAATTCTATTTCCTTATTATATTTACACAACCAGGAGGAGTAAATCAAATTTACTCTTCTGAAAATTCTCTGCCTGTCCCTTTCATATTTTTTCTGTATAAATGAGAACTTCTCACCTGGTTTGCCACATGTAAATGTAAATAAACAAGGCCTCACTAATGAAGCGGATACGAAACTTCGTTAGCTTTTGTTTTAATTATATTTCATGGAAACAGTTATGTGAAATTACATTTATTCACCTTGCTTCAATGAGTTTAAAAAATAAATAACGGAGCAATGACCTTCTCATTACTAATATTTTCGCTAAAACATGAAAATTATTTTTTTAATTTTGTGAGTGGAAAAATAATTACAGCAGATTATAAATAAAATAAAAAAGCAAAAGACTTATAAAACAAGGTTATTTACTTTTTTAAATTTTTATAATTTTTCATTTTGTTAATTAAATTGACAAACTAGAAGAAATATGAACTTAATACTAATGAAGTATAATGAAGTTCGTGAATCTAAAATCTTTTCTTTTGAAATAAAACACCATTACCGTAATATACACTTTCTTGTAACTTGATATCGGATTCGTTCATTTACGTTTTGAATTGTTAAACAGATGTGTTAAATAAAATAGACAGCGGTGCCTCAGTTCCTTTGGCACGCCAAAAGCCGTAATTTTTTTCGTGTTATCTATTAAGTGGCATCGCTCAAAGACTGAAATAGCAAAATAATAGAGAAACATTTAAAAATTTAAAATCTCATATTGTTAAGAAAAGATTGACGGATTATGGGTTGGGACGTTTTATTAAAGTCAGGAAAAAGCGATTCCAAATTAATATCGATTTGAATATAGCCAGGTTTCAAAGATCGATTTTCATTTTGTGATTTATTTTATTAGATCAGGTAAGGAATTAGTGATTTTTTTTTAAATCATAAAAAAGACAAACCATTCCAGGACATATATAATTCAATATGGTGTTGTTGAGCATTTGTCAATTTTGACAGGTATTTAACAAGTATTAGACAGAATATGCAACGTCACTTTTCTTTCTTGTCGATATTGTTCTTGTGTTATACATATAATAATAAAAATTATAATTAAAGAACAAGTACATGCAATACGATAACTTAATTGAAAGTATTTCCTCCACTTCTCCGCTACTAATTTAATTTCGTTCGGTGCTAATAATCTTGAGAAATATCTGATCTTTTTTAAATCATTATTAAATGATGTAAATCAATTGTCGTAGATCAGCCACAACACTGTTCTTAATTGAGATTTGTGAATCAAATCTCAGCATTGCAAACTATTAACCAAATAAAGAACCGTTGTATCCAAGTGATTCAAAATCCACTGCAAGCTGTAGATCCCTTGCAGAGGGTGTAAACTGACAAGATACTTCACTAAAATATAAATAAATCTTGACATGAAACAAATACCTAACATATTTCAGTCCTTGATTTCATCTAGATTATTAGATATTCTCCTATAAGTTATTTTATGAAAAAGTAAAATGTTGATGATGTCCCAAGTAGGACCGAAACCTATCGAAGTGAATTGAATTTTAAATAAATAGAATGCATCCCTGTATCATTTTAATTATCCTAAAAATAAAACACTTACATTTGATTCATTACTGCTAACGCTATGAACTCAGGCGTTGAATTATTGATGCCACTAACCTAAGTGAGTTATCATCCATAACTCTGAGCAGGTAAGCAGGTTAAACGTCGGTATACAGAGCAGGAAACGGAAGGGCCGGAAGGAAGTGTATGCACGGGATACAAACGCGGGCATCGGTGAGTGACGATGCAGGTATGCTAATACCACTGTATGAAGATGTTGCATTCGAATGAGAACTGATATGTTTATGAGCAATTATAGCCCAACTCACTACAAAGCTTGGAAATTTCATGCTGTGTCTTGGTTTAATTGTACACATTGGTTTATCAAAGCATTATTAAACTGATACATAACCTATTATATTGTGGCATGATATTTGTAAATAAAGGTTTCTTACCATTTATTTTTCTCATACTCTATTTTTTTTTTAATGAGCAATATTGATTTAGTTTTACTTCCGGGAGTAAAAGCCTACTTTACTCTTCATTTTCGAAGACAATTTTACTACAGAATCAAGTATAGGTACATATATGTAATCTAGCCTAGCTTACCAGAAAAATGTGCATAATGATGTTTTGTTTTCAAAATTGTCATGTGTTTGTGAATTGTGTAAACAAAATAATTTGTAACAATTTTTTTGTAGGGTGCACTCATTACTTAAATAGTAACGCGTTTGTAATATTTTCATTATTTTTACTGAAATTAGCATAGCCAATTTAGTTGACTTTGCATTATGAAATTGTTAACAAGATTTCTAAAAAATATTTGCAGAGTGCACTCATTACTTGAGAAATAATGCCCTAAGATTTTTTTCACTATTTTTCTCGTAATCAGCATAGTTGATTTAGTTGATTAAAATTATTTGCGCTAAAAAAAAAAATGGACTTTAAATTTTTAAATTTAAATCATTGACCTCCAAAGGTAACTCTGCCGTTTGCACTTATATTTTGAAAAGTACGACACTGGGATCTTTTATACAATATTACTGTAAACTAACTTACTGGGTTAATGTACTTATCACTAGAAAATGCGATTTTTTTTAAATATTTTAAGTCATTTTCATATTTCTTATTCTTATCAATTATTAACATGTACCTACGTAAGTCTGCAGTGCAAGTTTGCAAAGAAAAGAAAACTACCTAAATAAATCACATTGAACTTTAGTAAATATTTGTCATTGTATTATACTTAGTTATGCTATATGTAATCTGTCTCATTATAAATGTTTTTGAAAGTATTAAGTTAATTTTCATTTTGCTTCGTTTAAAACAGCAAACTAACAATCTTCGCAAATGAAAAAAGTTTCCGCAACAACAAATCCATTATTTAAAACTTATTTCTGTCTGAAATCTTGCGGCTTCTTTCAGGATTAATTCAAATGTCACTCTCCGTGATATTAAAACAAAAAATGTCAGCGGCTTACTCTGATCCTGGCAATAAATAAAATTGCAATTACACGAAAAATATTTACCCACAACTTAAAAATAAATCTTCCAGACAGGACCGTCATAATCAATTTTTCCTTGGGCTATGTTTTCGATGCGAAAGGTGTACAAAAATTCAACCCTGACATTTCGACGCAGGATATTATTTCTCGGCAAAAGAACCATCAATAAGTAATAATTATTTGTTTCATTAGGACTAAAAGGGCAAGTTTTCGAGTGGACTAATAAAAAAACTCAAAAATATTGGGTTTAGAGGTTACGGTTATGGTTTTTACATTAATAAAAATTTGGTTTCTATTGTCGGTAATGGTTTTCTGAAATATTATATTGGTTTTCATTTCGGTTAAAATATACAAATAAATTTAGGTTGTGTTATAGATTTGGGTTATTTCGGTTTCGATTAAAATTGTAAGTTGTTTTAAGTAAAAGTATACTTTAATTTTAATTATTATTACATTAATTACATTATAGAATTTTATAAAAATAAGTAAAATTTATAGTTAATATTTTCAGTTTAGTACAATATTTATATTTATACTGGTTTTAGTACCGATATTTTTTCGGTTCGGTTATGTTTTTGGTTAAAGAATTTACTTTTCGTATCGGTTTTGGTTTCCGTATTTGAAGAAATAAAATTTAAGTTTTGGTTGTTTGGTTACGGGTAAATAAAAAGTCAAATATCAGTGTGGTTTCGAGTCCCTGCTCAAAATATCTTACAAAAGGTAAAAAGTCGAATTTGAAGTTAATCTACCACATGCAAATTGTATTTGTTACATGGATACGTAATTGTTTTTGGTCCTAGGACTAAAACTAGCATTTTAGATGTAATTGATACCAACATATTTTTTTCTTATTTATTTGGAAGGATAGTACAGATTTTCAGAGAGAGTTTTGAAATGGACTACAATTATTGTATTTATTAATTATCAAAAATATAAATTCCATCATTTCTCTTTATACAGAATGAAGCGCAACAGATTAAAAAAAAATTCACCTAAATAGAGTCAATAGAGTAGAGGACGAAAAAGAGTGTATTGTTATACAAAAGGTAATTAATATTAATCCTCATTTAATATTTTGACAGACTTCACATAAAGATTTTTTTAACACTTTTCAGTTTTGCAAAGGTCGTGTTGAACCAGGAAGGGCTAAGTTGTTCCTCGATCTCTTCTCGGACGTGGTGATATATCACGGTGACGTTTATATCACGGTAACAATGGAGAACGGGAGAAAAATGCGGTTTTTCCTCTCGGTAGCGCCTTGCCCAAGCCACCACCAGCATGTGTCAATCAACAGTTGTTGATTTTGTTTATCAGGCACAGCCAACTGGAATTGTTGCTGCCCGCTCGTGATTTATTTCGAGTGGTCTTTGTTTATTCGATTGTTCTACAACTGCTTCTCTGTGATAAAATGGGAAAGTTTATCGATTTTATTCTTTTCTTTTATTAGAACTACTTCAAAATGTAATTTCAAAGATTCCTAGATTCAGAATCAATTCGTTGTTTGTTATTCTTAAGGTTGAATTCACCTTTCCGTAATGAAAATTTGATTCACTAATCAGCTATGAATCAATTAAATTCATCATTAAAAATCATCTAGGTGATCAGAATTAATGATCAACTGATCCGTCATTTTCCATTAATCAATAATCCAAAATCTGATCCTATGGTTTGATGTTAGTTTTAATAAACATATAGGTACATTTATCAAATATTAAATTTTTGTAAATCTATATAAGGTATATTATTGTTTTAAACTTTGAAAATTTGTATAAAATTTTGTTTCTTTGTCATACGAGGAATATTTTTTTAATATTCTTCAAAATAAAATAAATCAAGATTTTTTAATTGTTTGAAAAGCAATATAAATATTTTATTTCATAATCTAAAACGAAATCTGTATTAAACCGAAGAAGCGAGGATATTGGTCTTATTCAAATATTATGAAAATTCAAAACGGTTCATCTGAAGAAAATTAAGAAAAATAACAAAAACTTTTTACGTTTTATGACATTTAAATATCTAGTTTTTTTTTTCTTATGTTCTATGACAATTAAAGTGATAAAATATCATTTATTTGTAAGATATTTTTAAATACTGAACATATTTTGGTTGTTATTAATAGTTTTGTAGAAATAAATACATTTTAATTATACTTTGTACTTTTTTATGTTTGATAAAAATCAATGATTTTAATTTCACAAATGATTTGATTTAAATCATGGTTAAATAAAATTATTTAAATTTGGCAAATGTTGATCTATGGATCTATGGATCAACTTGATTCTTTAGTCAGGTATTCTGTAATGAAAGGTGAATTTGGTTTTTAGGTTTTTCTAATCATATCACCATCAGTTCCAAGCATGCGCAGAAATGGCCAATGACATTAATAAAACGTATTGTCAAGGTGGATCGTAAATGTGTTATTGGAATAATATTTAAATTTATGGCAAACGAAGTGTAGATTTTATTGCAATTTAAATATTTGGTGTTTCGTTCAGTTTGAGTTGAATTTGTTGATTGTATTGATTATTGTAATTCGTAACGTTTTACGTTGCTAGTTATGCGACATATGCATTATTTACTGACTGAAGCTTCTCATATTTTGCTATTCGTGCTTTAGTAATATCGCATTCTAATCCACAGATGTGACAGTGTATTTATACATGCACAACATCCAATATTGCCATGATGTCAGAATCACATATCGCGCATTCCCGTTCAGCATTTCACCATTCTGCATACTGCTGCCACCTCCATTTCGTATGCATAAATTCATCAACTACCAGAAAATTGTGCAACAGATGTGTAGTAATTGCATTCGAAAAATTCACCATTCATAAAGCTTGCCTATACCTGTGCTTTCGAATTGGATTATTTTGATATTGGTGCCATCAGTTTGGCGCATTTTAATGAGTTATGAAAAAGGGAAAAAAACTTGGATTATAAATTATATTGACTTTTAGATGGAAATTACGGAGAATTATCCCAAATAATTAGCTATAATCCAGATAATTTGCGATACCCACAGATTAAAGTATTTGTTTGTAATTATCGATAATGATTCAAAAATAATAAGTATTACATGAAAATTATTTTCATTATCAACGTAGAGGGACGTTAGGAGAAGCATTGGCATTTGCAAGTATTTGAGCGATGAAAAAAAGAAATAGTGATAAACATTTTAATAAAATTTTCAAAAGATGTTGCATTTAGAAGGGAAGTTCGAAGGTATGAAACCAATGGAAGTTGAAGAACGATTAATTGTAAAATTATTTCATTTTCAAGCGACATAAATTTAAATGATGAGGATTATCAGATTTTTTTTTGGTATTGTGGTATTTTCAGATGTTGGTCTTATTATTGATTTGTATATTCTGATTTTGGTAGCTTTTGTTAGCATTTTGCTTGTTAATATTTATTATATATTTTACATTAACAACACAATAAGAAAATTTGAAATTTAGAAATAATAAAAATAAAAATTCACAAAAATTGTCAAGTGCGGGAACCCTAAGTTCCCGGGTGTGTATTTTGTGGCCCCGATCTTGCGAGCTTCGCGATAGAACGAATCTGGAACCAAGTGCACGAAAGAAATTTCTACAATGTTTTTTGTATAAAAATTATAAAATTTGGTAAAAATATTTTTATTTCTTTCATACACACATTGTTTTGTGTGAAGACCTGTTGAAATTGCAATTTCCGATATTGCTGAAGAGACACAACAGATTTTAAGTGTAATGGAAACGTGCGGATGATGTTTCTTTGAAATTTAAATACCGATTTCTATTGTACAATGTATTTAAAAGCGAAAATATATTGTGAACGATGCCGATTGTAGTGGAGAGTGTATTAAACGCTATGAAGTGTAAACACAAACGTAATTTAAATACCTAGAGCGTCAGTTGTATATTGGCATCCCTGCTATTATGATTTTTCCTTTCTTTGCATTAATTTCTCTATTTAAAAGCATTTCATCCTGAGGAATCCTTTGAAGTTGCGACATTTCGTCGTCGCAAAGGCTTCAAGGTAGAGAACTTCGACGCGCTAAGGAATTTCTATGAATTTTAAGATAAAGTGAAAAGTTAAAAATTAAAGTCTGCGATTTATTTCTGGGACTGTTTGACATGCGGAATTTTAAAATGTTTACACTAACTTTCATGTTATATTTGTATAATAAATGAAGTGTGTGGACCTGAATGTATTCGTGACGTATGTTGCATTATGCATACGATTTTTCATTTGCATACGAAAATATATGCAAAAGTACCTGACGTATAGCTTGATAGATTCGAACTAGGTAATAGATTGCAACTAGGACGTAATAGATTACATCTAACAAATCAATTTTGTTGTCCAGTTTATTTTCTCATATTATCGCTACATTAAAATACTATTTGTACAGGTATTTATCGAAAATTTCATTAGAAACCCATTTGATATAGAAATAATCGTTTTAATGTCATACTTTTGCGTATTACCCTACATATTGATCTACTGTTGCTGAGAGTATTTTATACGTATCATAAAAGCAAAATTATTTTTCCTAAATGTCAATTCTTCTTTAAGGTCTACAGGAGCTGTAGCCCAGGGCGGCAAAATCCAGGGGCGGCATATTTTTTTAAATTGCCCTATAGGAACAAGTCAAAAATATAATCAGAAATAATATATGGATCCGGTTTTTAATTTTTAAAAAGCGATAAAAATAATTTCATAAACTATTGACAGTATAATTAATAGACAATTTCTCTTTAATTGGCTATGTTCAGAATAGGCACAGATCAGAACTAATCCATTTAAAGACAATGTATTGCAGTATTACTATTGCATTATAAATATATAATAATAAACATTTAGCATTCCTTGATCTGACAGCGGCGTCCTCTTGTTCTCTCTCCATCAGCTTCGGATCGGACCATTAGGACACGTTCCCCTAAGTGTTTTAAAATACACGTTGTCATTCCAGTTACAATTGTATCAAGCATGCACATGAACTCATGACATAGAAAGAACTGTGATAGGTGAGTCCCAAGTCCTAGACTTGGGGAGGTACTCCGTGAGTAGTGAACGCTAATTGTATCTACTCTCATTACTATATCATCACAGCAGAATAGGCCAGTCAAGCCTAGCTCCTGGCGTGTTCACTCCCCGGGACGCGGGACATCCAGTACTTAGCCCAGTCTCCATAATGAATGCGGCCTAGCACCTCGAGATTACCAATACCCACTATTTAAGGTATTAAGCAAGTTGCAGGTATAAAAAATATACGATCATGCCAACAACATTGTAATGATTTTTTTATGATGCCGTTAGTAACAAATGAGCAACAATAACGACTTATGTTTGTAAATGAGTAAGAAAAGTTTGATACTTAGCGATATACTAGTTATAGTATTCTACAACTGCAATTCTTTGTAAGATGTGTACATGCATAGTATCTCATTATAAAGTCGTGCAACTTTTCAAACAAACTTTATACGTCCCTAGAAGTTCACTCTAGTTTTTATATATTTAGCGTTGTTGCGAAACTTTTAAATTTGAAAAATTCATTGTCTTCCATTAGTTTTAAAATCATAACAGGAACAAGTTAAAAACTAAATTAACAGCAGAACAGAATAAGAACACAACGTAAATATTTTAATTTTTAATTAACTTCATCTCAAGATTAATATATATATATATATATATATATATATATATATATATATATATATATATGATTATTTATTTATAAAAAAGTTTATAATGTGGTTTATAAATAAATCATACTTTTTTCTTCCCCAATTGTTCTTTTTTAATAGTCAAAATTCTCTTACAAGTACACTGCAAAATTTATTATATAAAGTTGCATGTATTCCTATATGGATATATGGAATACAATTACGGGAGTACGCTAAGAAATCAAATTTAAATATTATACAAAGGTTTAAAAATAAATGTCTACGCCTAATTCTAACTGCTCCATGTTATGTCACAAATGAATCAATACATTCTGATTTAAAAAATAAAAATAATAAAAGACTGATAGAAACATATTCTACTCGATATAAAAATCGCATACAAAGCCATAATAATAATTTAGCACTAAATTTATTAGATAATTCCCGCAGAAATAAGAAAATTTTAAAAGAACTAAACCTTTAAATTTGTCATCTAAATTATGAAGTAAAAAGTAAGAAAGTATAAACCTTATTGAGCTGCTCTAAATAAATGGTTCCGATTTCTGTTTCCTTTAATATCCTCTTGAATAACTATTTGTTGAAATGTAAAAATGGTGTGACAATATTTTTCGTTTTCGCTGATTGCACTTAATTTAAATCCGCGTATTAACACGTGGATTTAGAGCGAATTTGTCTAAAGTGAGATAAATTATAATTGTCTGTCAAATCTTACTGGCCACTAGGATTTATGGTAGTTATAATCGGGGCGTGAATTATTTCTGTTCGGGATTAGGCAAAACCGAAGCCTGCGATAGCGACTAGCGATAGAAATTAATGTTTCGTAGTTGAGCCCAATCCTACGCAATTTATAAATAAGTCCAGAGGACAATTTATTATAATTTACCGGGAAATAGGATTGCCCGTCACTTGTTCCAGCAATTCAATTAAAATCAAGTAATAAATGATTCCACACCTAACGAGTTGACTGGAGGAAATTTCATTATTTACCTACACACCTTCCTGATTTTAACGTCGTGTGATGTTTACGTTTTTATTTATTATTTGCTCCAAACAACCATTATTTACTTAACTATAAAACAATGAACCTATGTTTACTAGTAATGTTTAGGGAAATTTAAAAAAGTATTAATTAATTATGAAAATCAAGTTCTGTGATACATAAATTAATATATTGGTAAAATAAATATTATTAACTATAATTCTGTGATTTTAAATTACTTTGCTCATATGCAAAACTTTTTTTTCTTAACTAATTACAGTATTATCTTAACGATAATTTGCTATGGCGACATTTTCAAATAAAAAATATGCCACCTGATTTTAGAAATATAAAACCATATTTAAATAATTAATTGCTGACCTTTCATCTATTATCTTTAAAGACACTAGTGATGCTGTCTAGATATAGACTTTCTAGAGTCTTGTATTGCCTTGTCTTGTTCTTATTCTAGAGCAAGACTTGACAAAATTATAGACAATTTTCAAGATTCCAGATTAACTAGTAAGTATTACGAAATATGAATTTTGTAGTTCCAAACATTATTTGGGAAGCACAAAATTCAATGAAAATTGGAAAATCAATTAAGATTTCGTATCTATACAACAAATCAATAAATGTAATAACATATATATACACAAAGAATATAAAGAATACACTGTGTTGGAAATATGAATTATTGTTAAGTATCTAGTAATCACGTATGTAGAAAAATAATAGAGAGTTTATATTGATTTGTCATCTATGATTATTATTTTTAAGTTCTGTATGTTCTACAGTATTAATAAACCACTGTGTTGTTCTATGTTAATTGTTCTTGTATTTTATATAACCAACAAAGGTTATGGGCCCAGGCTTATCTAGTGGTATTAACAATTAGTGCAGTGAATAGTATTGTGAAGTGACGTCTGGTCGCCGACGCGAATATTATTAACATTTCGTTTCGCTGTATTAAAACTGAATCTGCTATCCAGAATGTCTTCAGCATTGTCCTTCATCGATAAATTGAAGGGTCGCGAAAACTACACATCCTGGAAATTTCAAGTAAAGTCATTATTAAAATTGGATGATCAATGGGACGTCGTACAAGGCACTGTGAAGATAGAAGAAAATAGAGATAAAGACCGCAAAGCACTAGCAAAAATCTCATTATTAGTGGCAACCGATCTAATTCATCATATTGAGAAATGCGAGACATCTAAAGAAGCTTGGGATACAATTCAGAGACTATTTGAAGATTCCGGACTTACAAGAAAAGTCGGACTTCTCCGTCAATTAATTCTAACACGCTTAGAAGATTGTGGATCTACAGAAGAATATGTCAATAAAATCATATCTACAGCGCAACGTCTCCGAGAAATAAAATTTGATATAACTGATGAGTGGATTGGAACCTTATTATTAGCAGGTCTTCCTGAAGAATACAAACCGATGATAATGGGTTTGGAAAGCTCCGGTATCTCAATCACAGCCGATGCAATAAAAATAAAACTATTGCAAGATGTTAAGGCCAAAGCAGAAAACAAATCAAATGATGCCGCACTATACAGTAAAGAACATTCAAATTATAAAAAGAATAATTATATCAAACAGAAACAATATGTCAGATGCTACAAGTGCAACAAACAAGGACATTTTGCCTCGAATTGTCGGTCTAAGAATAAAAATGACGACACTAATAATAAAAAGGGAGACAGTAAAAATACAAATGCCTTTTTGTCATGTATGTATTCAGAAAGAAATTCAATAAATAATTCTGCGTGGTATTTGGATTCTTGTGCATCTGTACACTTAACTAAAGATAAATCCAACATTAGCGAAGCTGTTTCCAAATCCGCAGTTAAAATATTCACTGCGAATAAGCAATCGCTCACAACTGAATCAGTTGGAATTGTCAACATTAACTTGACAGGTGATGACAGTAATTGCAATAACAATGTCAATGTCAAAGCATACGATGTACATTACGCACCTGGAATTGCTGCAAATCTTTTATCAGTTAGCAAGATAACAAGTAAAGGTAATACAGTCATATTTAATAAAGATGGTGGGAAAGTAATCAATAGTAAAAATGAAATCATAGCAACCGCAACGCAGAAAAATGGTATTTATGAATTAAACACACCACAAAATGACACTTTTCAACGAGCGTATATCACAACAAGTGACAAAAATATATGGCACCGGAGATTAGGTCATATGAACAGAAAAAGCTTAAACTTATTAAAGACTATGGCCAACGGTATAGAATGTCTTCAAGTTGACAGTAATCCCTGCGAAGTATGTGTAGCAGGCAAACAAACTCGATTACCTTTTAAATCAAGCAAGTTTCGAGCAAAAGAAGTATTGGAATTGATCCATACCGACTTATGTGGGCCAATGGAAACAACTTCGATAGGGGGTAGTAAATATTTTTTCATTTTAATAGACGATTATTCCCGGTACACATTTGTATATTTTTTAAAATCAAAAGAACAAGTTTTTGATAAATTTAAAGAATTTTGTATCCTTGTAGAGACACAAACTGGCAAGAAAATTAAATGTTTACGATCTGATAATGGTACAGAATTTGTAAACAACCATATGTCAAATTTTTTAACTTCAAAAGAAATTAGACATCAGCGTACCGTAAGATTTACGCCCCAGCAAAATGGAACATCAGAACGAGCCAATCGTAAAATCGTTGAGAAGGCAAGATGCATGCTTCAAGACGCAAATTTACCCAAAATGTATTGGGCAGAAGCAGTTTCTACAGCCGTATATCTCAATAATAGAAGTCCTACAAGAGCTGTCCAGAAAAGTACTCCGTATGAAATTTGGTATTCAAGAAAACCCAATCTGAAGTACCTTAAAATCTTTGGATGTGAAGCAATGTCACAAATACCAAAAGAGCAACGAAAGAAATGGGATTCTCGATCTGAAAAATTATTATTTATCGGATACTGCGAAAATACTAAAGGTTATCGACTTATTAACCCATTTACAAGAAAAATAACAATTAGCAGAAATGTAGTATTCTTAGAACATAAAATGATAAAAGAAGAATCTTTTATTAAAGAAGAAAGAAATAAAAATATTTCTCTGTATTTAAATAATGACAAAAATGAAGAAGAAAATTCCGTTCTTGAAAATAATGGATTACCTGACAATGATCAAATAATATTAGTCAATGAAGAAGATGATCAGACTCCTGAACGAACTCCTGAAGAAGAGATACAAGTCGCTGAACCAATTCAACTAAGAAGATCCATTCGAATTATGAATCGTCAAAATGACCCAAATAATGTGTCATATCTTGTAGCTGAGAATAATGAACCGCTTACTCCAGAGGAAGCACTCGCAAGTCCGCAAGCTCCAAGATGGAAGGAAGCCATGAATGAAGAATTAGAATCTTTCAAAATCAACAAAACATTTGAATGGTCAAATATACCGCAAGGTAAGAATGCTCTTAGAACAAAATGGGTATACAAAGTAAAAAATTCCGAGTCAATTTCTCCAAAATATAAGGCTCGACTAGTTGTTAAAGGTTGTTTACAAAAAGAAGGAATCGACTATGAAGAAACCTTTTCACCAGTTGTTAAATATTCCTCTTTACGATACCTCTTTGCGTTAGCAGTTAAAGAAGATATGAATATAACGCATATGGATGTAAAGACAGCTTACCTTCATGGGTATATTGATGAAGAAATTTACGTAATTCCACCTAAAGAATTTGAAGAGAAGCAACCTGGTAAAGTTTGGCGATTAAGAAAACCTATGTATGGGCTAAAACAGAGTGGAAGGTGTTGGAATCGTCGCTTGTACCAAGTCCTGATTGAAAGTGGTCTTGAACAGTCAAAAGCAGATCCATGTGTCTACTACAAACATACAACCCGAGGTATCATCATAGTAGCCATATATGTAGATGATATTCTCATTTTTTCAAAAGAACCGAGTTTGAAGAAAAATATACAAAGAAAACTAGAATCAGAATTCCGAATGAAAGACCTAGGGGAAGTAAAAAGTTGTTTAGGGATGAAGATCACCAGAGACTGGAAGAATGGAAAACTATGGATCGACCAGTCACAGTATATCGAAAAAATATTGCAGAGATTCGAGATGGCAGACTGCAAACCTGTCTCGACCCCGATGGAAGCTGGTATAAAATTGAGAGATTCGTCGGAAGAAGACTCAGTAAATTTTGATTCACTATTATATCAACAAGCTGTAGGTAGTCTTTTATATATATCTCTAATATCTAGACCAGATATTTCGTACTCTGTAAATCGCGTCAGTCAATTTAACAATAAACCTAAAAATTGTCATTGGCTTGCAGTTAAGAGAATTTTTAGGTATTTAAAAGGATCACTAAATTTAAAATTAGAATTTGATAAAAATAGTAATGATGATATTGTAAAAAGTTTTAGTGATGCTGATTGGGGTAATGAAAACAATAATAGACATTCTGTCACAGGGAGTAGTTTCAAATTTATGGGTGGCTTGATTTCTTGGTATAGTAAGAAGCAAAGAACAATTGCTTTAAGTACAGTTGAAGCTGAGTATATGGCACTTAGTTCCACAATTCAAGAAATTTTGTGGTTCAAAACATTAATTAATGAACTACAACCGACAGTAGAATTCAAGCCATACATAATTTATTGTGACAATAGAGGAGCAATATATTTGGCAAAAAATGACGTTACTAGCCAGAGATCCAAACATATAGATATCAGACATCATTTTATTAGAAAACATATCCAAGACAAAGTAATATCAATTGAATATCTACCTACCGAGAAAATGTTGTCAGATATATTGACCAAACCACTATCTAAGGACAAGCATGAATATTTTGTTAAAATGCTTGGTCTTCGATAACTTTATATTTATAATACAATTAACAATAATTTAAGGGGAAGTGTTGGAAATATGAATTATTGTTAAGTATCTAGTAATCACGTATGTAGAAAAATAATAGAGAGTTTATATTGATTTGTCATCTATGATTATTATTTTTAAGTTCTGTATGTTCTACAGTATTAATAAACCACTGTGTTGTTCTATGTTAATTGTTCTTGTATTTTATATAACCAACACACTGCAACTTTGATAAACTAATATTAGTATTCAAAATGAGAAATCTACGTTAACAATATTTTCAAAGTCTTGTAATGTGTCTAGACGGCAACAATAAGAGACACATAAAAAGTTTAGTTTAGGAGAAAAAACTCAACTCAATTAATATTTATTTATGGTACAAGTGTGTTACATTACAGATAAGTCACGTGGGAAAAGTTTAGCTGGTATTTTTTCAAGTGACTTAGGTAATTAACACACGTGTGCCATACAACATTTTATCCAACACATTTTAATCATTGATATAAAATACATATAAGATTTTTGACAGATGGAATTTTAAAATGACATTTAGGAACAAAATAGTGTAGAGAAGGTTTTATAACGTAGTTACTATGATACGAACCAAAAAACAGTGAGCTAATATATTTAGCTCATTAGTGACTTATGACCTATTTTATTTATCTAAAAACGGCATACTTATAGCGTTATAATTACACGGTGTTGGATAAATAAATAAAATAAAGTGTAATCATGTTCTGCTCTATTAAATATAATATCCTCAATTAATCTTGTAATATTCAATTTTCAAGATTGGTGTCTACGAGTATAGTATTTTCAACATAAATTACGTAAGAAATGTACATTTAAGCTATAGGTAACTATTCGGTATAAACATAAATGAGTTTTGTGTTGCTGTAAAATAACGATTTTGTTTTAACCACAGGTACTTAGTTCATTAGCGATTCTGGAAATAAGTGACCTATTTCATGTGAATCCTCTCCGATTTCGGGAGCATTCTGTAGAAATAATGGCGGATGCGACCCACGCAGAGTTGCCAACTTAATCATGATTTATGTAATACGTTTCACGTGAAATTTATATCTGGTGAGTTTTGTTGTGAACGCGGCTCAGCCCGCATTCCGTCCTCCTTGGAATAAAAACGTCCGCTGATAAAGAAAAGATTTGCTTTTCAATTTGTTACTGTCAAACTGTGATAGAGTGCTTGGACTAAAGAGATTTTGTTGTTAATTTTAACAAAGTAAATAAACAAGTGATGTTGCGAAGTTGCGCTTACAGGAAAAGTTGTGATAATACCTTCGGGCGCACAGCTGAATATGGGAAGTTCCAAGTTTTGTGGCTGACATCGGCTAAGGATCTTCAACCTTTGCTCAACTCGAGAACATCTTACTATCACAACTTCTTTATTGTATTCAAAATTAAAATAAAGATTATATGCAAAATATAATTATAACTATGTCATAGTTAGTGATTCGGTAAAACGAGACAAGACAATATTTTTTTTCTCGTGTCGTCTCATTTTAAATGTAAAATATTTTATTTGGACTCGTTTGTTTCTCGTCTCGAATGTTATTATCTCGACTCGGTCTCGAATCTGGCCGACTTTTCTCGAATTGTCAAGGTTGCCATCTGTGCACAGTGTTTCTAAATCTAGGGAAATTGCCCTACATCTAAATTGAACAATCTTTTGGGAAATTTGGAAGAAAATATATATGTTTAGGGAAATAATTATATACTCCACCTATATTTTGTCATTACGTACGTTATATAAAAATCAGGTTTCTGATTTTGTTTTATTAATACATTGTTAATACTATTCGATTGCTATGGAATTTTTAGGTTGTCAATTTTAATCTGTCAGTTGTGGATGGTCTTTGATAATTTCATTTTTAGATTATCTAATTTTATAGTGACATTTAGGACGATGTTGTAAATTTCTATTGTACTAGTTATTTCTTAATTGCTGATTATACATAGTTCCTACGGATACTTGTTTATTTTTCTTCTACACCAGCGGCGTAGAAGTAACTACTTCTACGGCGTAGAAATTTAATTTCTACTTTCTGAATCAAGTAACAAAAGATGTCACATTCATGTCCTTTGAAAAAGAAAAATTTTATGTCTCGAGACATCTCCGCATAATTATTGAAATTCGAGTATCTCGATATTATTTTCTCATCTTGAAGCTTTGTTTGTTGTTTGTTGATGAGAGAGATTCGAAAAATATTTTGTTTCACCCGAATTTCTGGTCATCGTATACTTACGACCAGTGAAGTCTCACTTGGTTAAACGAACTCCGATTTGTTAAGCGGAATATGAGATCTGTGGTTCGGAACCCACTATAAGCTATATTTTAATTTACAAAATATTATGCTACTCGTATTTGATCTTATATAATTAAGATAATATTGAAATTTTGTCGGCAATTATACACAAATTTAATTTAAACACCATACTACTAGTTAGCGATAAACTCTGCCAAATTTAATTATAAACAACGAGCGCTAGGAATGAAATATTTTATACACCTCAATAAAATTTATTTTCTCATTGTCATTCGCGTCGCATAGATGGAAATGAAGACATGATAATTAAACCCGAATGACAGCCGGAGTATAGGGGACGAAGCATTAAAGTTACTCCATCAAATCAGCACTAGTTCCAGGTCTCCGTCGTCACGTGACCAGACAGGGTGCTTACCCTTCTGGACGTAAGAAACAGAGATGGAGCTGGAGCTGGAAGCGTTCCAGGAATGTATTTTTCACGACATGCCACACAGAGCATTAACATGGATAATGGATTGAAAAAAACGGGAAATTTATAGTGTCATGAATATAGTAGACGCAAACATGCATGTTATTAATATTAATTTTTTATTTCAAGAAACTTTTGGGCAAATTTTTTAATAAAACAATGCAGATTTACACTTGGTTTTTTTACAATAAATGTTGATGTACCATACATTATATTGTTTCATAGAATAATATATTCCACTAAAAATGAATCATTTGTCGACTTCTTTTGGTACCAAATGAAAAAAAAAAACAAAAATCCTCGATCTTTTTCTCTTAAGAAATTATTATTTTGCTTATTTTATCCTTTGAACGACGCATTTTAATGGCTTGGACGAATTATCTGAAAGTAAATTCTTATGTTTTTTGGGTCGTTAAACATACTTTCTTCTTTCAAAGGTTGAAGTATTAGAAAAATAAAAATTTTATCCAAAGAAAAGAAAAAAGTCAAAAAAAGATATTACAAAATAGTATCCGTTATATTGTCTATTTGTATTCTAGTACTATTATTGTACTTTTTTTTTGCTTAGCGTCAGTATTTTTAATCTTGTATTTGTATTGTTATAACTTTTGCAAAGAACGGGAAAGAAACATGAAAAATATAATTATTCGAATTCGTACTATTTGAGGAAAAATGCAATAAAGAGTAAGAAAAATTCGGCGAACGATGTGAAACAAATTATGCTAGTTAAAAAATTAGAAGAAAAAATGTAGAACAGAGAAGAAATAATTTATCGAATTGTTTAAATATATTTAGAAATAAATATAAAAAAAAACAGGAAGGTAATGGACAGAACAAACTTTTGATAATTAATTTCATAATAATAATAAATATTTAAATTGGTTAGCGTGGTAATTATAACCATGTTGATGTTCCATTGCGATGTGTAGAGTTTTGAGTTCCATTCCATTCGTTCTTTAATAATCCAACAACCTGTGTAGGATATAAAGATAGTGAGGCTTTCTTGTCCGATTACGCTGACTGAGTTTAAGAGCTCAAGTACAACATGCTCCGCTACATTTGTCGGCGAATTGAAGTACTTGTCAGTAGGAATAGAGTTCTAATAAAATTACGTGAGCTAGAGGTAGGGCAGCAGTTTCGCAGTCGGGCGGAGAATAGTTGTGTTTGCTTTATTGAATATGCAGATAAAAAGCGCAGGAGCGTTCCATAAGAAGTGCACAAGAGTCCTGAAACTTTCATTCCGTGTCACGAATCACAAAAGATAAAAGAATCGCGGCGGAAGTCGCAACTTCTTCCTCTTCTGTTTCAAATCGCGACTCTGACATGAGCACTTTGTAGTGTGCATGGAACGATATATGACTACGTTTATCACTTTTAGCGCTCGGCAGACGTAAAGTGCATGTACCTTATACACTCCGCATAGACTCTCCTACCTTCTGCAAACAAACTTCCAAAGCAAGTATCACGGGTGTACCGCAAGGTACACACTTAGGTCCTGTTCTGTTCAATGTCTTCTCTAATAATATTGCTAATTACTTCAATTTAATTAATTTATATTTGCGGCCGATATAAAGATATATGTATACACTTTTCTGTTTCAAAATAATGAATATAAAAATGTATTGTGACCTACAGCATAACGTTCAGAAAAATTATCAGAAAATTATACAAAATAATATAGAACTTGTCTTATATTTTAGCATATTTGTTACAAAATATGTTAAATTTTCTGCAAAAAAAACTTTCGAAGTATCGCGACTGGCGTACCGCAAGGTGCACACTTAAGTCCTCTTCTTTTTAATGTCTTCATTAATAATATCCCTATTTCTTTCAAATTTACTATTTCTCTTCTATATGCCAACGATCTAAATATAATAGATTTATTCTAATTTTTGATACTAGTTTCGACCAGTTTGGTCTTCATCTGATGATTTCTGATACTTCTATTTCAAAAAATTGTATAACTTAAAAATATCAACAACATAACATTATAGAATGTTACAATAACGTTATTTTTATTTCGTTATTGTAACTAAAAAAAAAGACTATAAAAATATATAGTACCTTATTAATAGTTATGTGACGATTAACAGTTCAGCCGAATAACCGAATAATGAATATTCGGCTGCATATTCGGCATTAGCGAATAATATATTTTTGTACAATCTGAAAGCGTGATTGGCGGTCCTCGTTGTGAAGATTGTATTTATCCTGAAATGCTCGTCCTATTTTTTAAGGTAATTTCTTGTTTGATTATAATGAAATTTAATTGTTCCAGTTCAAACAATAGAACTAGATATTTTATTTACTCTTATTGTAAATACAAATCAAACCTATTTCGCTTGAAGTTTTACTTGCATTTGCGCCTTGTGAACGTACCTTAACCTCGTAGGATCAATATTTTAAAACTCTTCACCGGTCGTATATCTTTATTTAATAAAATATATTCCTTTCGCTGAACAGTAGAGCTTTAAGGATAACACTGTCAGCTTAGAAAAAAGAAAATCCTCAAATAAATCGCGCAAGCGAGATCCAGCTCAATATTTCAAAATACTCTCCTGTTCCCGGTGTGGCTTGCCGGGCGAGATAGTGTGCATATCCTGGATGAGCAGGAATAAACCGGATCTCTTTGGATCCAATAGCGAGGCACCACTAGCCTTAATAATTAATACTTCATAATAAAAGCAAGTGCTGTAAAGTCTTCTCGGCGACGTGAGAGGGAAGTTGAAGTTTGGACAGCGAGGACTCAAGTGGTTCGAAAATATAAATTATATTTAGTACGCTTCGTGATCCGAAGTTATAGTAGAGAAAATATTATATTAAAGGTACGAAACATATTTGAAGATCCGATGATCCGAGGATAAGTTTTAATTTATTAATTTATTTATGTACTTTTTCACTGATTCTCAATATAACAACAAGAATAGGTCACATTTCTAAAGTAAAGTACATCTCGTAACAGTCAGTAAAAAAAAACTTGCATTAAACGACCGCTCAAATACTAAGGTTATATTTAGGGTGGAATATATACCTATCAACCAATCAATCAAGTTTAAGTTGGCTAGATTTTAAAAATAAAAATTTATTTAAATTTCTGTAGAATTTTTTAAATATTTTTATTATGTAAGGATATCCTTATAGGTAGATAGGTATGAAAGTAATATTAAAAATAAAATTAGATCAATAATATTACGCGCAGCCGCTAGATTTTGTTACCGTTTTATATATATATATATATATATATATATATATATATATATATATATATATATAAATAAAACTATTGCATGGTTGAATTAAAATAAAAATTAACTTTGTGCTGTAACTTGAGAACTACTGGTTTAAAGTTTTCTTCTATAATCAAATGGCCTTCTTGGTTTCCTGCAACTTTGTTATTTAGTATATTTTTGTATCTGTTATAATTTCCTAGTAAAACCGTGTGCTTAATTTTCGATGCCATCCTGTATTTACATGATGTTCATTGAAATATTTATTTTTTGTTACTAAGCCAATATTTTTAGTTGCCGGCGGTTACTTCACTTTAGATGTCTTAACTATATAAACCACTTTGCTAGAACTCAATTATTCGTCGAATTGTCGATAAATAAGATACATTTTGTTGAACGAATTTTGTACGTAAAATGCGGAGTATCTTTCACCGGTTTGAAATAAGTTTTGACTGTGACAATATTTTGTTCGACAGTAAAGTGATTCATTTTCATTAACCGCAATGTCTTTAGATTACAATTGAGCAATTGTAGGCCTAGCCATTCGAAAGAAACGAAAATGATGCTAAATTTAAAATGTGCATTCTTATTGGGACACCCGTTAGTAGAACGAGAATAATATGATGGAATAAAATACACACAAATACTATTTCTCCATATGTTTTAAATACGTCATACATGGATTGCCATATTACTGTAAATATTTTGCCAATGCTACTGTTTCCATACAAAGTGTAAATGATATATTATTACATTATTATCTCACTACCACTTAATACGTCTAGCGAAATAATACCGCTAACTATACACCAACTTAATCTTAATTAAACGTCTAACTACTAAAGCAATCGGTTACTACGACTATACAGTCTAACAAACTGAAGAAGAATATGAGAGAAATGATACTATATAAAGAATTAGAAAAAGAAATATGGAAAAATGAGGAAGAAATAATACAACACATGGTCGGAAACTTGAAAAAAGAGAAACATTTATTCTACTTTACGGAATATGTATTATTTATTATATTCATATTACTTACTATAAATGTTTTGCCAATAACGCTACTGTTTCCATACAAAGTGTAAATGATATATTATTACAATACTATCTCACTATCACCTAATCCGTCTAGTGAAACAATACCGCTAACTATACACCAACTCCATCTTAATTAAACGTGTAACTACTGAAGCAATCAGTTCCTGCGGCTATACAGTTTAACAACCTCCTCATTACGCACCAGACGCATCGACTGTGGATGCAATATGCTTCTGTGCAAGTTCGCCTGAGGATGTCACTTTGCCGCACGGTTACAATAACGGCAAAGTTGCAGTAATTATGCAAGTTGGGAACTTAGAGTTCGGAAGAAAAAGAGGTTTACATGTTCGATTCATTACTCATAGTGAGTGCACCGATCTAATTTATCGGTGGTATCAGTAAGGAACTATTTATAATGTTGAAAGCTTTTGTCAGACATCGGATGTAATTCCTTAGGTGTTTATCATTTGATATATTTGTCATATAACACTAGATGGAATATTAGGGTAGCCCTGATTGGAATCGATAAGAAAACAAGTAAGAAACTATTATCGCGAGGAAAATAGCGAAAAAAAGTATTGTAATCGTTAAATTTTTTTTCAGAATTTGACGAAAGTATATATATTACAGGTGTAAACAAAATTGAACTACAAAATTATAGCTAATGACATTAAATTATTATTTACAAAAATTCTTATATATTCATAATTAATTAAAGTATTTTAGAAAACACTTCAGAACTGCATGAAAACACCACTTCTGGTTACACGATTAACACCAAAATCTAATCAGATATAATCTAGGGTATCAGAATGGTATATCCAAAATTTCTACTTTTTAATTGATTGATATTTGACTAATCCTTACGACAACATCCATCCATTCATCCACACACACACGGACTGACATCATTATAAAATGATTAAAATCATGTTCTATGGACTTAAAAACGTGCTTGTCCATTGAAAACGCACTATCCGATTTTTAGCATGATTCTAATATCTTACTGAGAGAAATAGAAAGGATACCTAAAAAAGTATGGACAAGTAATAGTAATAATAATAATTACTATGCTTTTCTATTACATTTCCTATATATACAACAGTGAGATTTATGAGAATGACAGTTTTACATATTATTTTATAACATATTGTTCATTTATTACATAGTAATAGGGATGAAAACATTTACTTACAACATCCATACCTTAACCATGATTCGAACTCAGAACTTCAATAATTACACGACATCTGTCGGTTATATTCAAGTACAATTGGTCAAAAAACCAACAGCAACATTGAAAAAAATTAGATTAAAAAGAGCATGGAAACAGTAAAAATTATAAAATGAAGACACACAATCATCAAAACCATGGACCAATGTCATACTCTAGTTGAAAATAAAATATGATGCTATAAAGACGAAAGCTTGAGACACACATGATCGAAAAAAAATATAGAGACATTCCTTGCTGATAACTTTAAGATATGGTTCTCCAATTAAACTTTATTATACGATAAAAATTCTTTTGTATTTACGTGACATAAGGTAGAAAATTTGTTATCATTAAATATTTAGCATTCTTTGGAAATATTTTATGAGATTTCCTGTAAGCCATAAAAGATTTTATGTTTATTATAAATAAATCATGATTCCATTATTAAATGTACCTTTATCTAAATGAATCATTTTTCCAATAACATTTTGCTGTATTTGTTCGCGCTAAGTAGAGAAAAATAGCGTTGCACGTAAATTACAATTTGTAAGTGCTTTCCTGGCTTTACGCCCATAATAAATCGCTGTGACTACACGCGAACCAAACAGACTGACGCAAAATTGTGGCAATAAAAATTAAATTAAAATGTAAGTTTCAACTGCAACTACGGGCTACATTTCATTATGATTGCAGCCAGGAAAGTTTTTATTAATAATGCTCTAACTTTATTTAAATCCGGAATATGATGCAGAAAATTGATGTAAATATGGAAAGATTAACGAACTGTTTACCTCATAAAATGCAGAGCGGTGTAATTAAAAGATAATATAACTATTAGTGGAAACTATAGAAAATGCTATAAACGTTATCGCATGCTTCATTAATAAATACTTTATGAGTACACTTCTTTTTTTCTGTTTTACCGCACTGTTGTTGGCATAATAAATAAATTCACATTAAATGTTATAGGTAATTATATTATCCTTAGATTTTATTGAAAAACCGACATTACGATGTCATTATGTAATAATAAATGAATACTAGGCAAAGAAAATTATAGGGCATATATCAAATTTAATGTATCAATTGCGATGTCATAAATGAAGTAAAGAAGTTTTAAATTAAGAACAAAAGAAAATGCAATAAACAAAAACTTACACTCTCAAATCAGACGATGAAAATTTTGCTCAAATGGAGTGATTTTCAACTCGAGTATAGAACTGATAATGTATCGCTTAAATTGAGCTCGTTTTGAGAAGTAAACGAATTTCGCTCTTAGAAGATTATTTTTGTAATTTGTAATAAGATGGAAAATACGGCCCTTCTTTACATCTTGTTTGTTATAGGATGCCGATGATATCATATTTCATAGACAATTTTTTTTTTTTACTTATAGTAAATTCCGAACCACGCGGCACTGCGAAATTTTGAAATTGTTTAATACATTTAATTTAATTTATTCTAACCTTTTTATATTTATTTAGTAATGTAGTTTAATGTAAATGTGTATTTAAATTTGAAACAAGTTGTTCCATCATTTCCTAACTACACTTGACATTACTCATATGTTTTTATCAAAGTACTGCACTACTTTAAACGTTTCCATATTTTAAATTCTAAATTGGTGCTTGTACTCATAAAAAAGAATAAAATTCGTGTTCATAAAATGTAAATACAACGCCAACTTGCTCGTGCATTTGTTCTTTTTTCGTGACCGGCATATGGTTGTAATTACAGCGTTATTAATTAAAAAATACTGATGGTTTTACATATAGAAGTGCTTTAATTTCCGCGGAAACGGCTGTCATATTACAGAGGTGTTTTTTGCAGCGAATGAGTAGCTTACAGAGGGATAATTCATAAGTACAGCTGTGCGGAGAAATAGAACAATTTGTGCAGTTCTAGTTATTAATAATGAGAATCTAATGTACTGAACGCGGTTTCAACATTTCTAGCTATAGATGGAGTAGAATTATTCATTTTTATTTGACTATCGATCAGCTAAACATTAAAAGAACTTTTCATTTTTATTCCATCAATTTGCTATATTGCTACTGTAACTTTTATAGGTAGTTTCAATTACACTATTGTTTGAACTTTAAACCATATTAACTTTGCTTCTATGTATAGAAATATTTTCTAACGAACTATATATACATAAATTGATATGATTCAAATTTTTACATTTAAATGAAATTTACTTTCACTACCTACGATTTATTTATAAAAATAACACAAGTTAAACTTATTGATTAGTAAGTCACAGTAAAGACATTAATTGTTAACTAAAATTCATTTATTTTCACAAGATAGAATTTATTTTTACTGTATTTATTTTCTCAAGATATCAATATTTATTTCTACTTTACATATTCGGACCCTCTGCCTCCACACGACTCACTTTACTTTACTTTTTTAGTTTTAGTTTTAAATCAAAAATTAGGTTGACAAACACGAAATATGACAAAAATAGTCATTTTGTGCCCAAAATTTTGATTTTTGGGAATAGTGTGATCCCGAGGCGCTGATTACAAATTTTCAAGCGGAATTTAATTATCTCTTTTCGTTCCTGAGATATTTACTGTCAATCTTGCACCTCAGAAAAGTGTGTTTTTTTACTATATCTTTAAAAAGGGTAGAAATACGATCTCAACGTTTATACCAGTCGATTCTACGGGAAAAGTTACATAAAGAAATGTATTCTCTGCATATACGTTCTTTGGAACCATTAGGTACAAAATGAGAAAATCGAAAAAACCTAAATTTCAAAATTTCTCGGGGGAACTTTTTTTCTCCAAAACTTTTCATTTTCCAAACATAAGTAAATGTCGATACGTTGATCCCAAATTTTCAAACCGAATTTAATTATCTCTTACCGTTTTCGCGATATTCGTATTCAAAGTTGAGATTCGGCAAAACCTAAAAAAACGGTTTTGTTAGGTATACTCGTTTAAGAGTTAGGTTTACGACATTGGCGACGTTACCAATCGATTCTACGGGCAAAATTACATTAGTGTACCAATTTTTAGATTTTTCTTGCAAAGGATACAATTTTTAGAAAGGAAAAACAAAAATGGCAAAATCTGAAAAAATGGCAAGGGATATACCTTAGATTTTTTCCGATTTTTGGCCATTTTCAGTTTTTTCCTTCTAGAAATTCTATCTGGTGAGATAAAAATCTGAAAATTGGTACACTTATGTAATTTTGCCCGTAGAATCGAATGGTGAGGTCGCCGAAACCTTAAACCTAACCGTTTAAGAGGTATACCTAAAAAACCTAAATTTTTAGGTATAAATTTGAACTCAAATATCTCGAGAACGGAAAAAGAGAATTAAATTCTGCCTGAAAATTTTAAATCACCACATTCATATATACTTACAACCAAAAAATGAAAAATTTTGAAGACAAAAAGTTTCAGGGCGAAAAATTGAAATTTAGGTTTTTTCGTTTTTCTTATTTTTCAACTTAACATTCCAAAGAACATATAGGTGGGCAAAACATATCTTGGCGCCCTTCTGCCACGCTACCCTGCTTTAAAAATATCTCTCAAAATCTATATTATTCCTTCGAAGTAGATATAATCAAGAAAAAATGTCGGTATCATTTACATATTTTAAATTTCTTTTCATAAAATTATGAAAGTTAATGATATATTCATGTGTGTGTATCGCTATCAGTAATAATATTATTTTCCGTAGAAATGTTTTGTATCAAAATCTAATCAATGCTGCGCATGAAATAGAGCTATTTAATGAAAAACCAAGAAAAGAAAGCAAATATTTTGGTACGAAAATATTTCTCAAAGGATTTTGATCGTAAAAATAGGGCAACGTCGATTAAACAATGCGTGATGGAAAAGAAATATTCGGTCAACACAAAGAAATGAAATGCTTTGATACGAAATTAAAAAACTGAACAAAGAGAGCGATTTATTAATAAAATAGCACAACCTCACGCAATTCTCGGCTTCCGCATTGAACGAAACTGCATTGATATTCGTTCTCTAATGCAAATATTAGATATTTCAATTTATAAATGTTCACATGCCGGTTGTTCGCATATTTTTAATATAACAAATATATAAAAAGTAAATATTGAATTAATTCTGGGAACTGAATTGCAGACTATTAAATTATCAATGTATATATTTTATTGCGTTATTTGTTATTTTGTTTTGTGAATCTAACCGGGAACAAAATAAAAATATTGGTTTAATTAATTTTATTTCACATTGCGGTTTTCAATTTGTAAATTAAAAATACCTAAATTATGAAAAATTGTAATTGTATTTTCTTTTCAGGTGAGTTCTACAGTTCTCTCTGCGCTGTCTAAAGCTGTTAATGAGTAAGTTAATTTTGATTGTGTTTAATTTTCTACAGATTTATTTTCATTACAGATAATAAACAAGCTTCATTTTGATATACAAAGTTTAAAAAGTAATTTGATATAGTTCTTCCTTCTCTCTCGGATACATTTATTACTATTTGCTTAATGTGTTTAATTTGAATTGCAACTTTGTTGTGGAATTCTAATATCAAGCTTCAAACAAAATTAGAATCTAAAATAATACCTGAATAAAGTATTTAAAGTGATATTGTTAATTTTAATGTAACTGCAGTGAAGGAACATATTCATTTACTCAACTGCAAAAAGTCCGGTAACATTTTTTCAACCTCGAGTTTAAAACCCACTATAGGCTATAACTTTTTGTATAGGCTGTAAATTGCCACCCTATCCTACGAAAGTACAAATAAAACCTGTTATGAAACAGGCACATTAGGTAATTGAGGTCCTGTTGCATCTAGGAAAGTTGTGCAACATTTGATGTTGATTATTTCCATTAAAATACATTTAGTAAAATTTTTATCTTTTTATTATTAACTTAAATCTTTACTAACCCTAGTTGAATATGTGAACGAGGTGTGTATATTAAGGAATATAAAAAAAATGTTCGAATAGAATTGCAATTCAATATTGTTTCCCTCAACATAACTTCCTTTGGAAGCCACACATAGCTGGAGACGGTTCTTCCTATCCTCATGGCAGTGCTGGAACTCAGATATAGTACGACAAGAGATCTCAAGTTGACGTTTAAATTGTTTTATGGTTGTGGTATCTATTCATAGTTTTGCTCCAGGTACCCAGCTAAGCACTGGATTTGGAAATCCCAAAGTAATATTAGCATGCCTAACTTAATATAGATGGATTACTTTTTTGGTCACTTTTGCATGTCCAACGCTAAAACCATCCATAGTATAGATCCTAAAGCATGAATATGAATGTTTTAACAAAAATATCCATTTCAAGAATAGGTAAAATCTGACTTTATTTTTGTAAAAAATCATATAAATATTTGCTTCCGCGCCCGAATTTTATAATTCTTCATCATATTTTAGCTAAAAGAAAACATTGCAACAAGAAAATTGCTATTTTAAGTGTGGTAGGTATTCTAGAATCCAGCCCATGTAGCTTACAATATACAACGTATTCATTAAAATGACACCCGAAAATTGAATGTTTATTATCTGATTGGTACCACGTTTTGGTCACTTTTGTATGTCCATACTTGAATCACTTTCAACTGGTCGGTTACAGCCATTTAAATGTTTTGAAGTGTCCCAGAATGAGATATCTTGAGGTAATTTTTCAATCTCAGGAAAAGGAAAAAGTCACAAGATCTCAAGTCAGACTGACGAGCTACAGGAATGATTTTATTGGCCAACATTTCATTTTTTTGTAAAACATTTTTGCACAGATTTTTCTCATCCCCAATGAATTAGTCAAAATCTGTTGAATGGTGGTATGAATCAAATTAAATTCTTCCTCAATCATTTTGTACTGTCAACCGACGATTTGAATGCACAAGATCCCAGATTCTGTCGACATTTCCATCAGTTTCAATGATGAAATACGCTGCGGAAGGCCTTCATCTTCAACAATGCCTAATACTACCTAAAAACCTGGCCGCTTGAAATGGCAATGTCTTCGTAGGTCTGCTTAAATCCAAATCTGAATCAAAATCTGATTGCACAGCGTTGTTTGACGTTATATACTCATTTTTAGAACGCCCAAGATAAAATAATCGGTACGGACAACCAAATGACTCTAGCAAGATCAAACTCCTGTTGAAGGTATATAACATGGTTCATCTGCCTCCTCTTGAAGTCCCGTGTCCCGAATATTACCAGATCGAACACTAAGTTACCAGTCTTATTACTTAATTTAGTACACACGTCGTACAATTATATGAATAGAACTCCAATATAAGGATCTGATAAATTCTAAAAAGTTTTAGAGATAATCAATAAAACATTACGAACTCCGTGTAAAATTGAGATTTTACTATTGATATAAACTTTTATTAGTTCTACAATCATTTTAATTCATCAGTATGTCTGTTTTAAAGAGCGATAAAAATAAAATAACAAAGTTAACACAAATTTAATATCGTTTTAAGTAAACCGGATTGCTCCCAGTTGGCGAGTGAGGTGTGAGTACCGCTGAGCGCTAGCGTTGCTTACATGAGCCGCGGCTTTGGGGAAAAACAGGAAAACTGCATTGGGAAGATGCGCTTACACGGGCACACACGGGTACGGACCGCTCCCTAATCGCATTACGGCGTATATGGACACTGCCTGTTCTCACTTATAGCGGATAACTTCAGAGTTGCTGGCTACACTTTATTGAACTGCGGATTAACCACTTTCAAATTAAAACTCTCGTTGGGTCTTCGGAAAATACCTATACGTCGAAAATCTCAACAAAAATGTTACAGTATAGAGTTTTTTTCTTCATTCAGAACAACAGTAACAAAATGTATTATTATGTTGGGGACAAACGGTATAAATAATGATCATTTAGTAAATTCTCAATTGAAGTTAATGTTCATTAGAAAAATATGCAAACACACGGACATTACTTGCAGTGTGCCCTTGAAAAAAAGAGAATAGAGAGTCATTAAAGACATCGTTGTATTTTCTAGATTTAGAGTATTACCCATGCCACTATATTTCATTGTCAATCATCAGTCCAAAAAAGAATCATCTAACTAGATATCAACGTTAACCTCAACATGTCATTCGACTTGCGATGACAACCTTCCGCTTCCGATCATTGGTTTCTAAACGTCATCGGCACTTTCCACGTTATGATGTTTGAAATGATCATTACCTAAATGATCATATGACACATGGCAACTACATTAAGTATTAACCATCAATGATCATTAACTTTTGTCGTGTGTTTAGGGTATTACAAAACTAACACTCGGTCATGTTTCACAACAATTACTTTTACTCTTCATTTTTTTTTCTTTACACTGTCCGTAGACCGAAGTAGAGTAAGAGGACAAGAGACTTACAGCTTATAGTTGGTTCCAAACTATTTGGATTGTCTCTAGTGCGCTTCGATTTAAACTAATGAGAATATTAGATTTGACGTTCAAATCCCAAGTAAATTTTTTTGGTATGTCGAAATAATTCGTAGTATACTATTAGCTGCAGGTATCTTGTTGATGTAGATGGTTGACAACCTTGTAATCATTAAAAATTATGTAAAAACAAGTAGAATTCTCTTCCCGATGTCTACTATATGTAAGGCAATTTGAGCAATCAATAATTTTTAGAATACACTAAATCAATATTGTAGATATTTCGAAAACTAAGTATCTTCAGTAGTCAAAATAATGATGGGAGAGACTAATTTCAATTACTTAACATGTAAACTCTTCCAGAGATCCAATAAATCAAAATACTCAACAACTTAATTATTATTCAAACATTGTCAACCAGTATAGTTGTAGCAAAAAGCGAATCTTGTCTGATCGTGTAAATAAGCAACATAGCTTGCCTTGTTCATTTGAATGGGTTGTCGCACAAAGAATCGATGTAAGCTACCTTGCAGGCAGTAAAATTGACAGTCTGCATCACTGCAATGCAAGTAAAATTTGTCGCGCAACAAGATCTTTGTAATTGAGGCCTTATTACATCACAGAAAAAAGCGAAAATCGAATTGTGGAGAGCTCAAACATCTTCGATATACGTTTTCTTGTTATTGGTATTTAATGACCACACAACTACTACTATAACAGAATATACGAGATAACGAAAATTATTAACCCTGCAACAAAAACAAAATTTAAAATTTATGCTTTACATAAAAGCATCATCAACATTGGAGATTATATTCGCTGTTGAATGTTATCTGCTATCTAGGTTAATGTAAAATGCAACGTACATGGTTGTGTAGTGAAAGATGAACCAGTTTAAAATTCACGATAGTGAAATTTATTCGTGGGGTTGTACAGTTCATTATCATACCTGTTACTTCAAACACCACTTGCGCTATTATTCAGAGAGGGTCGAATTACCGGCAACTACAACTTTAACTTGTACTTTCACCCCCTTCTCTACGAGGATAATTTAGAGTTGGAGAGCGTATGGCAAGGATAAGAACTACCTTCGTTCAGAGAAATGAACAGCCGGCGAATAAAGCACGTTTAGAAACTGCAAGAAGATATATAATATTGTTCTAATATCGATAATTAACAAAAGTACGAGTAAGTTCATAAAGTGTATTTGATCAGTGTTTATATTTTTCTTTGCGTTCATATTTTTCCTAGGTTATAAAATTTTCTGGAAGTTTTTACTTTTAATCCTGTGTTAGCAACATGAATATTTTATATATCCTTCGAAATTAAGATTTTCTACTATGAAATGAGTGAAGGAAACATAGTTCCTCACCTTGTTTTATTATATTTATAATACTTCATTTAAATTTTCTCTCGCTTTTAATTCAACCCTGAGTTTATTATAAAAGTTAGCAAACTTATAACTTTGGTTTTAGTTTTATATTTTATAGGTCTCGATTAACGAATAGGAAATATAGAAAGATGTAGCATTAAGCAGATATACTTTTTTTAGAATTGTATATACCTATATACATTATATATTTAATATATTATTTTTACCTTAGCAATAACAAATTTCATAAATTTTGATTATTTTGTTAGCTTCGTCGTCAAGAAAAATTAATAAATGTTATAGACAATTTACATGTCTAGTAGATATTAGAACAAAAGAAAAAGCTAAATGATGAATGAATAGGAAATATAGAAAGATGTAGCATTAAGCAGATATACTTTTTTTAGAATTGTATATACCTATATACATTATATATTTAATATATTATTTTTACCTTAGCAATAACAAATTTCATAAATTTTGATTATTTTGTTAGCTTCGTCGTCAAGAAAAATTAATAAATGTTATAGACAATTTACATGTCTAGTAGATATTAGAACAAAAGAAAAAGCTAAAATGTTTCTTACAGTCTATAAGCTATGACATTTAATGATGTGTTCTTCTAAGGAATTCTGATCTTTTGAAGGAATAAATTTAGTAGATCCGATAATTTCTATAAAGAGATAAAATTTGTTAGAGCTCAAATCAAATTCATTAGAAAATAGGTTAGCGTAGAAAAAAAGTAAAAAGTGCAAATTCCAATTCAGGTAAGGACGAAGGTTTGTAGCAGAGTGAGCGATAAGAAATAATGTAATTTACTCTGCATAGCAGAACTAGATCCCCCATCCATTAAAAGCTAATGAAACCCTTTTTTCCCCTGCCATAAAACCCAAATAGCAACAATTCACTGTCGGGAAGACGCACGAGCACAACATAACCTTGTCTCAGGCTTGATTGTGTTCCAACGGAACGCATTTCCCGGCTATTTTTCAGATTGCGTCGCTGTGAGATATCTCTCTTACAGTCTCGGCGCGACGCAATATCTGTTTTATCACGTACGGTCGCCGCGTCTTCCAGGATTATTGACCAATCACGAGAGATTAGATTTCTTCCTTGCAACTACTCGGGATTTATTTTTCAACGCGGAGATAAAAATAATTATCGGGCTTAGCGCGGAGATAGTGGCGCGGAGGATGATGTTTGTCGATGGAGATCGAGATGAACTTCGAGTTGTTCAACAGGGATTTGCGATTAACGCATTGGGGGAAAATCCAAGGAACTGCGGCAAAAGATACGTGCAATATTGCTCATAAAAAACAAAATTTGTATTTCTTATAACTGTCTATCATTAACTTTCTGCATATATTTTGATGGTCTCTTTCTCCAATAAGGAATTCAATAATCGACAGGATGAATGAAATGTTAAAGTTTAATATATATCACCCTGAAGAAAACTTATTTGAAGTCGAAATATTGGTGTGTATTTATATTTTAATAAATTAACTGAATTTTCCAAGAACATCTTTACTTAACTTGTTTTGCAATATTAAACCGGCTTTAGTGCTTCAAACTCGATATTAAGTTTCTCTGTGACTTTATAACCATGTATTTATTGGTTTAAAATGCACTATCTAATGCACTCTCCAAGATAGGAGAAATTGACGTCTAGAAAATATCTGCGATAAAATAGATTAACATACCCAGCAGTGTGTGTAATAATTGCTAATTTACCTTATTTATTTTTTTATACATTTGTCATTTTGTATCAAATTTTTTACAAGCACAAAAATTAATTGTTGACTATTCCTCTCATATTCTGTCAAATTACACATTGTAACATTTATTTGTTTTTATTATAACTAATTTTAATAAACAAATAATAAATTATAAAAAGATAATAAAAATATGTAACACTATGAATAAACAAATATAAACAATAATTTAAGAGTAATAATTATTAAAAAAGACTTACACACTAAGAACATTTATTTAAACATTAATACTACGTACAGTATATATATATATATATATATATATATATATATATATATATATATATATATATACGGGTTTATATACCCAAGTAATTAAACTCTTGAATATGCAATAAATGTTGTCCTCTAGAAATTTATTTCCATTATCCGAATTAAATTAAGGTATAATTCATAACGAATTGATGAAATATTCGATAATTTTTTTTATTCATAGTAATATTCTTGAACCAGTTACAATATTCTAATATATAAACTACATCTAGTTTTTGACAATAATTAAATTCGTCTCTTCTCTCCAAACATTTATTTTCGATTGATAAAATGTCCTTACCGTTCTTCATACTTAGTACGTACAATACAGTCTCTTCAAATTAGAACCAAATATTTAAAAATAGTTTTCCTAGTACTATACGAAATATTTTTAAAATTTTATGGAAATAAAACTATAATGTTACACCTACTCAAAAATATTTACCATGAATAATCACGCATTCGCTGTGGTTTGGAGAAGTTAATAATTGCTGAAAGCCCGTTTGACATCGATTTGGGACTTGAACGTTGGACGTCCATTCGTGCTGCGAATAAACACATCTCCACGAGGTAATGGCCGGTGTATGTCCCCAGCTATTATAAACAAGCTTCTCGTGGAAGCCGCTCTCTGGCTACTTCGCCCTCGTCGTTTTGCTCACAACTGCATTACGGGAAATGTTGTTTCCAAATACATTCGTTAGTTTCAAGTGCTGCAAATAAAACTTTCAGCCACCGCACCAAATGGACGGATGGTTTTACCGGAATGTTATTACAAGGCACGATAAATATTTCAAGGCTCTCCATCAAGAAGTATTGATTTCGGATTAATTGTTCAACTATTATGATTAAGAATTTAGAGGACTTCAGTAATTTTCTACCAAGATCATTATTTCCGTTTAAATGGATTATACTGAAGCCATAGCTACTCAGAAAATAATAAATTTGTCTTAATTGTTTTCTCTTCGTGACAAAGAAACAAAAAAAACTATAAGCAATAGTCATGATACTATTAAGAAGAATAGCAAAAGTAAGACTAATAATAAAATCAGAATTGTGGGCATAAGAAAAGGATTAAAAGTTTAACCGTTAAAACAAAGGCTAAAAGAAAATACGTTGAGATGATCTGTGCTCTTAAGCAGAATGTCTAACGCATGGGTAACTTAAAAAAGAAAAACTGAGGCAGGTCAAGACGAAAATGAAACGACGAAGTCAAAGAATAACTGAAAATGATGAACTTGGACCAAAAAGTAGTGAAGAGACAGGAAAAGCTGGAAGAAGAAAATCAAAGAATAGAGCAACTCAAAAAGATAAAGATACTATTACCGAAAATGATATTAAATATCTTCCTAAAATATTACAGAAAATAATATTCTTATAAATAAAATTCTTGAATATTCAGGTAAAAAAGTTAATACAAATCCCCCTCTACTATATCTACATTAAATCCAGAAACTACAACAGTAACAGTATACGTAAATATATTAACAAACTTTCAGAAAATATATTTATTACTCATAATAAATTTTAATTAATAAAGATCCATAATAATATTTAAATATTTTAAATCTCCCTTAGGAGAAAAGGACTAGTGAAATACTTTTCTTGACACCTGTGACAAGGTTAGCGTTAGGACACGAGAATATTCCTCTTGGAATTATTCCTAGGAAAGGGAATTTATACAGGAATATTCCTTCACCTTGAATAAATTCCCAAAAATATGGAATTTACTATTTATTACTTTAGCTGATGCTGTGGTTGGCAATAAATTCAAGGGTGTTTTCTAACTTGTGTCGTGTCAAGTTGTTAAATATAATATTTTTCGTAATTGGAAGGTTTTGATTGTGAATATCTATTTTAATTAACTCCAATAAAACAATACCATCGTGTATAATTGAAAAAACTGCAACCACAAAAATAAAGTTAAAGAATGCATCCAAGATGTGCACTTAGCTAATTGTGCACCAAATGTTCATAGAAAACAAAACAACATCTAATTAAGGAAAGGAATTAATGAAGAACAAAGAAGTTCAATTTTTATAAAGAAAACCACCTATTTCTGGAATTGTGTACCAATAAAACAAACATTTCCTCAAAAAACGAGAAACTTTCCGAAAAAAATTCTGAGGACTATTCCCCAATTTTCCAATTCCAAGTTTTATGTTACTAGGCAGGGTCAAGTATTGAGTAATCCTAACCTATTTCTGTTAGTCATTAACTAGTTTTATGAATTATTTATTTGAAATTGCTTGCTACTTGTTAAAGGTAAATAAATCCAGCACTTTCGTTTTCGCTGTTCAATTATTCCCGATTCATTTTCTCATAAACAACTTTGCTTTGTCGCTTTCGTTTTATGATTCCAAATGTAAAGGGAAAGAAAATTGCTTGCGTAAATGTAAACGAAGACGAAGGTGTTAATTTGTGTGCGTTAAGCAAGCTTGCAAGTTATCGAAGGCGTCGGAATCAATTTGCTCTCATTTATTATGCATGGATGTAACAGAAATACAACTACGTCGATTATTCGTAAGCCCGGAATTGAACTCCGGCGAGATCGAGTCATCTCGAAGTCATCCTAAAGCGGTAAAAATGAAGATAAATGGATAGCAGATAAGTCGGTTTATTTTCGATTCATTAAAAACGTCGCGACCATAATAGATTTTTATAAGGTTTGAGTTATTCCCCTTTTCATTGACTTGCTGTCACCGCTAAGTAATGGGGAGAGACAATATTTTTTAGGCTCTTTATCTTATTAAAAGTTTCTAGTGTAAATAAGACGGTAATCGATACTTTGCGCTGATTCAACAAAAAGGATCAGACCTTAATAATTAAATTACGTGCGGGAAATGACTGTTTTTGTTTTATCTTTTTTAAAAATATGCATGGACGACGCAAAAGTTTGCCAAAGATATTACCAAGTTGCAGATCATTTAAAAAAATTTGCAAGAACCTTTCATTATACAAGATTTCGAGGAGCGATTTTTTGCTCCTCAGTTTACGTCATCAATTATTAAACAATGAACGCTTACTGCAAAATTAAAAAAGATGAATACATATAAAAATTTATTACCAAATTAGGAAAAAATTATTACATCTTTGGAAGTGTGCTTACCTATGTTTGATTGTACTTTTGTTTAACTAATTGTTTTGTATGTTATTAACACTTGATGAAAACTGATTCACAGTCGAAACGTTAAGATGTATATGGACCGCTACTCCAGAATTATTTTGTAGGAATATTTACTTTCTAAGTTTTTGAAACCTAGAGCTCTATTCTCGAAATCGTTCGTAAATTTTAAAAATACTGATCTGTACCAGTTGCGCCTACTTTTCAAATTTGTATTCTCGAAGGTGCTTTTTATTAAGTATTCGCAGGGCCGAATTTATATTGCTGAGGGGCCTTTTTCAAAATGGAATAAAAATTTAATATATGATTTTTTTATAATTGAAACTTATTACTTTCTTCTGTACAAAATCTTCTACAATATCTTCAAATGATAGATGCTTAGAAGTACTAGATGTTTTAGGCGTTGTTCGGTCAACCGTTGTCAGTCTGTATTTTTAATAATTTTAATTTTGAGAACGATCTTTCAGCAGTGAAATATGTTATCATAAAAACAAGATAGATTTTGGAAAGGAGTTTATAAAAACAGTTTGTTAGAGAATACAAATTTGATGCAAAATTTAAGTATTCTTATTTACAGTGTTCTTAATGTACATAATATATGTAAATTTACGAACGATTTCGAGAATAGAATCTCTGATCAGAAAACCGTATATTAAAAATCAGCAGGAGTATTTCATATGAAAGTTATAAAACTATTTTTAATAAAACTTATATTACATAAATAAAAATGGAGGTAACATTGTAAATTTTACTTTTGTTTTTCTTGTATCTCTATTGTCTGTTTTACATATGATCAAGCTACGAAACTGCAATTTCCATTGTATATGTAGTGCCCTTTGCTTGCTTCATAAAGAAAGTAGTAGGTGTTGTTCAATAAAATGTTTTACGATATGTTTTTAGTTGCTATGTATTATTGAGTTGTCAGATTTCGACTAGAATAAACGGCAAAATTTGTGTTCGTTAAATTTATATTTATTTTTATATATATTTTCAATTATAAAATATTATTAACTAATATTTTTACATTGGTGACCCCGAACTGAATCTTCGCACCTTCGTTTTCGTCATGGAAGATGTACACCATGACTCTCTACCACTTCATCCTTCGGAAGCCGAATCTGTTCAACTTTCGACCCTCTCCACTTCTTTTAAGATTCCTGAATTTTGGCCGGCCGATCCAGAGCTTTGGTTTTCTCAAGTTGAAGCTATTTTCGCTTCCCAGAGGATCACTTCAGAGAGAAGCAAATTCGTAAGACTAATTAGTGCCTTAGGCCCACAGTTTGCCGCTGAGGTAAGAGACTTAATCATTGCACCTCCAGTGGAACAACCGTACTCTGTAATTAAAAAGGCACTGATTCAACGATTAAGTATTTCTGAAAAAGAAAAGCTACAACAACTATTAACATCTTCTATTATTGACGACAAAAAGCCTTCACAAGTCCTACGATACATGCGTCAGTTGGTCTCAGGGAAGCTACTTGACGAAACTATCCTCGAAGAACTGTTCATGCAAAAATTACCATTATCAACTCAATCCATTATTTCTTCTTTGTTGCACTGTTCCCTTGAAGAGAAGGCAGAAGTCGCAGACAAAATCGCGAGCATTTCCCAACCTTCAATAGCATCGATCTCGCAGGAAACAATTTCTATCAAAAAACTATCAGAAGATGTCAAGAAGTTGCAGTCACAACTAGAACTTCTGACCACGGAATCACCTTCTCTCTGTTGGTACCACAAGAAATTCGGAAGCAACGCCAAGAAATGCACACCACCCTGCAACATGGAAGATTCTTTCAAAAAGAAAAAGGTTCTTCTCAACGAAACTGCTATAAAAATTTCAACTAATACAAAATTAATACCTTGTATTTCCAGTTGTCATCATCTTAATGTATCTGCAACACTATTTTATTTGACGGACAGAACGTCTGGGCAACGTTTCCTGGTGGACAGCGGTGCTCAGGTTAGTGTCATTAAGGTTGCATTTAACGAATCTAAACTGAAATTGTTACCTATTTCTTTACAAGCTGCCAATAAGTCATCTATTGACACATACGGTTTCAAAACTTTGACATTAGATTTCGGTCTTTCAAAACCTTTTACATGGAAATTTGTCATTGCAAATGTTCAATGCTCAATAATCGGAGCAGATTTTTTGACACATTTCAAATTAACTGTCAATATGTCAAAGAAACAAGTTTTAGAATCGGATCAATACACAAACAAAATACACTTCATAAAAAAAACCCAAACTCCTATTTCACCACAATCTTACTCAGAATTACTCTCACATTATCCTTCTCTATTAACAAATAAATTATATTCAAAATGTCAAATCAAACATAAAGTAAAACACTGTATAACTACTACCAGTTCCCCAACTTTTGCAAAACCACGCCGTCTAGCTCCTGAAAAATTGATGGAAGTCAAAAAAGAATTTAATAATATGCTAGAGATGGGTATAATAAGACCTTCTTCTAGTTGCTGGGCTTCACCCTTACACTTAGTTCGAAAAAAATCGGGAGAACTACGACCCTGCGGAGATTATAGAGCTCTCAATTCACAAACGATTCCGGACAGATACCCACTTCCTCATTTACAAGATTTTACGGCAAACTTACAAAATTCAAAAATTTACTCTAAAATAGATTTAGTAAAGGCGTATAATCAAATACCAATGGATGAAGAATCAATAGCCAAAACAGCAATTACAACTCCATTCGGTCTTTTTGAATACATAGTTATGCCGTTCGGTTTAAGAAACAGCGCTCAAACTTTTCAACGTTTCATTGACATCGTCACGAGAGGTTTAGACTTTTGTTTCGCTTATATAGACGACATACTCATTGCTAGCAATTCTCCGGAACGTCACTATGAACACCTAAAAATTATTTTTGACAGATTACAAAAATTTGGTATTTTCATCAACAAAGATAAATGTCAATTCGGTCAAAATCAAATATTATTTCTAGGACATAACATTTCTCCTTCCGGAATCAAACCTGTACATGAAAAAGTAGATAGTATTTATAAATTTCCAATGCCAAAGACACAAAAACAACTACGAGAATTTCTTGGTTTAGTAAATTTTTATCATCGCTTCATCAAAAACTGCGCTACTATTTTACATCCAATCAACAAACTATTAGATAACAAAAAAAATAGTTCTAAAGAAATAATTTGGACTAAGGAAGCTACTAGAGCCTTTAATATGATTAAAACTAAACTAACACATGAAACAAATCTTTCTTTTCCAATACACGGTGCAAAAATTAATATTATGGTTGACGCATCAGACATCGGAATCGGTGCTGTTCTTCAACAATTCGTCAATAATCAATGGGAACCACTCTCTTTCTTTTCGCGAACTTTTAACTCGACTGAAAAACGTTACAGCACATTTAGTAGGGAACTTTTGGCTATATTTTCAGCGATAAAAAAATTCAGATATTTCCTTGAAGGTAAAGAATTTTTTGTTTTAACTGATCATAAACCTCTAACTTTCATTACAAAAATAGCCAGCAATAATACTTATTCACCTCGCGAAATGCGGCAATTAGATTACATTTTTCAGTTCACAAATGACATACGTCACATCTCTGGCAAAAATAATCCAGTTGCGGATGCCCTTTCTCGCATTTCCATAAACATCCTATATTCAAATAGTCAAATAGACTATAATCAGATTGCAAAAATGCAACAATATGATCAGGAATTACAAGAGTTACTCGAAAACAAAAATACAAATTTAATATTTAAACAAATATCTCTACCTAAAACAGATGTTAAATTATGGTGTGATATTTCAACAAACACTTACAGACCATACATACCAAAACAATTCCAAAATCTTATATTCAAACATTTTCATTCATTCTCACATCCGGGAATTAAATCAACAATTAAATTAATTACTTCAAAATTCATTTGGAAAAATATGAAAAGATATTTAACTGACAAAACAAAACAGTGTTTACAATGCCAAAAAGCTAAAATAGTTAAACACACCAAATCACCTATTTTTCAATTCACAACTCCAACTTCACGTTTCAGTTCAATTCATATCGACTTAGTCAAGTTACCAAATTCACAAGGTTTTTCTTACCTTCTTACTTGCATCGACCGTTTCACCAGATGGCCTGAAGCAATACCTTTAAAAGATTGTTCTGCACAATCAGTTGCAACAGCTCTACTTGATGGTTGGATATCACGGTTTGGTGTACCAGCAACAATTACATCTGATAGAGGCCAACAATTTAATTCCTCTCTTTTTCAAAAACTACTAAAACTTTTAGGAACACATCATATACAAACAACAGCTTATCACCCTCAATCAAATGGCATTATTGAACGTTTTCACAGACAATTAAAAACTTCCTTAAAAACCTTTCAAAATCCTTCACAATGGATCAGTTTCCTTCCGTTGGTCCTTCTTGGAATACGATCCTCCGTAAAAAATGATATAAATTGTAGTTCTGCAGAACTCGTGTACGGCACGAACCTTAAATTTCCTGGAGAATTAATTCCCACAACTAAACATAACATATTAAATAAAGCAGAAGCAAATCAATATTTAACACTATTAAAAAACACAATCAATAAATTTACTCCAATCACTACAAGACTATCAACAAAAACATCACACAACATCCATCCAGATTTATTCAAAACTTCCCATATTTTAATTAGAAATGACACTATTGGTCCCATTCTTAAACCAGCATATAATGGACCTTTCAAAGTTGTCAAAAGATATGATAAATTTTTTAAAATTCTTATAGATGACAAGATAGAAACAGTGTCAATAGATAGACTTAAACCAGCTTATATCAATCATTTTGATTAACACAGTTCAGCAACCTCAATGACACAACTGTCATTCCGTTATATTGTTAATTTTTTTGATTTTTTACAACCTACTACTTCCTTTCTTGGGGAGGGCTTGTGTAGTGCCCTTTGCTTGCTTCATAAAGAAAGTAGTAGGTGTTGTTCAATAAAATGTTTTACGATATGTTTTTAGTTGCTATGTATTATTGAGTTGTCAGATTTCGACTAGAATAAACGGCAAAATTTGTGTTCGTTAAATTTATATTTATTTTTATATATATTTTCAATTATAAAATATTATTAACTAATATTTTTACATATATTTATAAAATACAGACATGATATCTAGGAAACATTGTAGTGAAGATAAATTTGTATTTTTATTGCAAATGATTGTATTTTTAGTAGCGACAAAATAAGAATAAAGCCGTGAATATTCTACTCTCGACTTTTCATATCTGTCATGCGTACAATACAACGTCTTGTCTCGATGTAATAATATGTAAATCAACAGAAAACTCTTCACTATCAAAATATTTTATCTTTCATACTCTCCTTTCCTTACGAATAGTTCATCGTCCTCTCCTGCAAAAATATAAATTTACGTCTGATATACTAGTAAAATAAATGGTAATAGACCTTTGTAATGAATAAGGGTAGTTAATATTCATTAATTACTTCTTTCTCTTCAAACCTCTTTTTGTAAGATAAGTAAAACTTACATTTAAACTACAAAACTGATAAAATTAAATGAAATGATTCTTATCAAGTGACACGCCCTACGCCCTTTCTTAAGGGCTGTTAAATTAAATGATTTTGCTTAGTGTGCAAGTGTTTGATTAATGGTAGAAAAACCATTAGTGTATCTTATTAATTCGATTATAAAAAAATGTAATTAAGGCACTATCGCGTCTGATTTGCAAATGACAAAGACTGCTTCGCTCATATTTTAAGGGTTATTAAGTTCTTGATATAGTTTCCAATTTGAATTTGGGGCAGTTGAAAAACTGAACTATTTTTATTTATTTTCTTTCTTTCAAGTTATTAATTAGTGAAGTATTCGAACTGGGATTAAAATCCTACCGCTGCCAACTTAAGTCTGACAATTAAGACTAATTTTTAATAAATATTTGTTTTAAATAACGACTTAATTTGATATTTAAGCTACTTGACATGGCTTGACCTTAAATCAACTCAGGTTTTAGTCAAGTAGTAATAGTCGAATATCAAGCCAAGTGAATTCAGTGGCGAATTTGATTAGACGAGCAAGGTTTTTGAGGTTTAGAACTTCTTAAAGGAGTTAAATTCTAGCAAACTTTTCACCAGATTTGTATGAAAGAAAAATAAATTTATTTATTCTTTTGTAAGTAGAATTTTATTTTTTAATATTTTTTTCTAATTCCAAAGATTCATTTCAATTTTGTGGTTAACATTATTATATATTATATTGTTTATGATTACCTAAAAAAATCGGCCCCCTTAAGAAAGCGTCTTCGTTCGTGTTCCTACAAATGGAGTGCGTACTTGATAACTAGAATGTAATGAAATATTCCTAGGTAACTTGAACAGCTGAACTTTGTTCACGTCATGTCAAGTTATTTCCATTATTCCATTTATCTCTTACTTCATACTAATTTCAGTGGTAAATTTAAAATGTACAAAATACGATATTTATCAAGTAATATCAATAGAACATCAAGTGAAGTCTAGCATTAAATTTAAGAAAAGTTTAATTTTCAAGTCAGAGCAAGGATTTCTAAAAGACATATAAGACATAAAATTCTAAGAACTTTAAGGTTATGGTTATTATTAGACCCCTGGCAAAAGTAACAATCCTAGAAAAATTAGGGTTGTATTTAAGTTTTTTGTTTGTACTTATGTAATTATGCATGAATCTAACACTTACGTCATAAATAAATAAATAATAAGATAATAATAATAAGCTGATATTTGTTTCTTTATTAATGGGTACCTATATAATACAATAAACTACATATTATTTCAAATATTAGCTGTAACCTTAGAGACACACTATACTTGACTTGATGAAACTACAAATACATTGTGAAATTGCTGTCATGCTTTTGCTTAAAGAATCTTATGTTTTCTTTGTTTCCAATTCTACGTTATAAGTTCTCCTACGATATTTGGTAATTGAATTTGTAAGTTCTTGTGAAGAGACATATTGTTTGTAGACAATTGGATTGAAATAAGCAACTAGATACATGCAGTAGATAAAGCGATTCCCTATTTGTTTCTTTGTGTCTGTGGCTTAAATATCTGCACGTCAATCTTGCCTGCGGCTATTCCTCGTGCGATACATCTCTATCTGAATCTATTTAACAAATTTGCGGTGTAATTTATAATGCTGCGCGGGTGTATCTCCATCTGGACATTAATTTATTTACGATAACGGAGTGGAGTTCTTTATTTGGGCGAGTTGAGCTGAACGTTTTAAAGCGTAATATATTGCAGCTGCAACGGACGGGATATTCAGGCCGCGTGGCTCGTCCACTCAGCAGAACTGCCCCAGGACTCAAGATCTACTGACCTGGGTCACCGCAGGATCAGATCTACTATTTACTCGCTTCTGGATACTGTGCGAGCTTATGTATTACTTCAAATGTTGCTGCTTCAGAGATGCACATTTATTTTTACATCATGACGCTTTTTTGACTTAATTCTAATAATAAATTTTTACACTTTATATACAAAACAAGGTTATTGTATGTCTGCATTTTTTGGGGAACTATTTTTATTTTACTCACTTCTGGATACTGTGCGAGCTTACGTATTACTTCAAACGTTGCCTCCCAAAGCTGCACATTTATTTTTACATCACGACAATTTATTGACTATTACTTCTAATAATAAATTTTTACACTTTATATACAAAATAAGGTTATTGTATGTCTGCATGTTTTTGAGAACTTTTTTTATTTTACTCGCTTCTGGATACTGTACGAGCTTACGTATTACCACAGAATAGGTTTATACTGAAGCGACAGTAAGACAGAGAAACGAAAATTAGAGAGAGATGAGGACAAGCAACAAATTTAAAGGGCTCATTGTTTAAAATCGGAAAGTTTCGTCACATCTTAGGGAGAGATAGGGGAAGTCAACAAATTTAAAGGTCTACACAATGCTCCCAGGTCATAGAACTGCTTAGGGTAATATGAAAGGTACCGGTCGCTTTTATACGTAACTATTCTGTGGTATTACTTCAAACGTTGCCTCTCCAAAGCTGCACATTTATTTTTACATCACGTCACTTTATTGACTATTACCTCTAATAATAAATTTTTACACTTATATATAAAACAAGGTTATTTTATGTTTGTTTTTTTTTTGAGAACTATAATTCTCTAGTCGGCATCTGATTTTGGCATAAATTTCAATTTATATGCCATTAAGGAGGCATGGTTAAAAATTATTTACTTCATTAGATAAATATTTCTTCAACATTTCTCTGATATCCAGTAAAGCTGCAATATAATGAAATAATTAACAAACTCACTTCTACTTAGCCATTGTCGTAAATGATTGACAAATGCAAATATGTTATACCGTTCACAACGATCTACTTATTTTTTTTTTACAAAACTAAGTACAATAACAAACTTTTCCCTTGATCGGTATTTACTTATTCCATACTAGTTATAGAATATACTATTTTATTAAAACAATTTGTATACTATCAAAACAAACAAAAGATTTTAATTGGAGCTATTAATAAACAATTACTATCTCTGCCCTCCATTAACTTTTGAATCAACATCGTGGCTTGTTAGTTAGTGTATAAGAATCCCATTTCAGGTCCAGCATTAGTCAATTCCGTGCTCTATTATGCATACCGTATCGCATTTAATCACCCGAACAAATAGATACATCGGCTCTAACCCGTCCCTAACTCTCAATAGCCCTGGCAAATGGACTACAAGTCTATACATGCTCAAGATCAATGCCTGAAGGATACTCACTTGAATAAACTTGTAAGTTGAAGGATTCTTTTTTTCCAGAAGATATCTGTACGAATTACAGAATCATTAATCAAATCGCAATTATATAGTTTCGAAAGAAGTCTAATGTATTTTGCTATATGATCATAGGTCGGACAAAATAATTTTAGATTTTTGACAAAAGGAACAGTATACGCAGTTAATAGATCCATTGGCTATTTGATATTACATTTTTATTATTTTGCTGTATAAATGGAAAAAAATTGTCTTTCAGACAAATTGAAAAATAAATGCATCAAAAAGGGTATTTTATCTAGTTAATAGCAGCATAATGGGCAGTTGCTCCGATATTACCTAAATTTACTTAAAATTTCCCGTAAATGAACAATATAACTTCGAAATATTTAAGATTGCTGCCAAAATTTCGATTAGCATATTTTTGTTTAAGGGTCGCTTAAAATTTAAGCTGTGTTGGTTCAATTAGGCATAAGAATAGCGTTATTTCACTTGCTTAGTGTACTCCGATTCGAATTGAGCGGGGTGTATGATTTGGAATTGAAATCACAGTTTCGCCAATTCGTATCCAAATAAGAATTCCGCTGTGTCCAAGTGGTTCGGCATCCACAATAACTGTAGGTCCCTTGCAAAGACTGTAGGCTGATAACTTATACTCTATTTTCCGCAGTTGATCCTCACATCATCACTTTTTGCTGCAAAATTATTAAATTTTTATCTTGCATCTTTATCGTATTCGCATGGCATATATAGTAGTTTAATTTGGATATTTTCAAATATTAAATAAACTTGAATAAGTCTTTCATGTCGTTTCTGACATTTTGTGTTTCATTATGTGTTGGTAATTTCCTTATTTTATTCTACAATTATTTTCATACGTTTCATCCGATTTTATATGTGTATATAATACTGTAAATTTTCGGAAATAACACGATTACCCGACAAGATGATGTCATCAATCCCCTTTAAGATAGAATTTCTATAAATAAAGCCACAAGTACCAAAGATGTCTACAAGATATCTACAATTTATATTGATTTCGGAACCACTCAGACACAGCGACATTTTTATTTCATTAACACCGGCATTGCAATTTGAACCTAAGCTAATCAACTACACCACCACCGTAAACTGTTGTTATTTAAACTTAATGAAATCCTAGCGACTGTACCAACTTGTAAGCTTTAACGTACGCGAAAAAGAGCAATGCAGTGTGTGGTTTAGAAAAGCGTGCAATTTGGCTTGTGCCATTATCCAGGCTGAACACTGGCGTAATCCTGGATCCGTGACATCGTGCTGTTTTTCCCTCGTGTCGTCACGCACACCACGGCGGTAATGAGCCGATCGGCACGTCGTCCGAGCCTGATAGAGCACGCAGTCGATACACCCCAACAGAATTGTTGGTGAAAGTCCCCAAGAAATGGGAAGAACTATAACTTCGCAACTTCGGGAAAGGAGCAATAGTGTGGGGTCAATTATTACAAAGTCTAATTCTTAACGAACTATACTTATTTAATCCAAGAACCTTTCTACCTTTCCGTGTAAGGTTATAGGAGTAGAGCGGATTTAGGGTAGTTTCTTCCAAATGTCTCTCCACTGTTTTCTATCCAGCTCTATAGCCAGCTTCGGTATTTAACTAATCTCTGTATACTTCATACCTTATCATATCTCTAACGAATTGTTTCTCATGTATTATCAAAATAAAAAAAATCTTTTTCTGGGCGAAAAGTTGGTCTGATTATTCTCCATATTACCATATTCCATCTTACAATAGTCAATCATCAAATTCGTTCCTAGCCATTGAGATCTCGAGAAATGTAAAAGATACAAAGTCGGTTAAATGGAGTGTGACTAAATTTAAATTTTTACATATATGATACTAGACAAAAATAAAATACCCGTATTTTTAAATCGGCAAATTATTCGTAGTTTACTAGAAAATAAATATTAAACATGTGGGAAAGAGATATTGTAATGTCAGCGTGAGACAGTCTATCAGTTTTCTGACACGATTTTACCATGTAGACGTCACATATCCCTTGTCATTTAATTGCTAATAACTACTAAAATAATGTGTAGTTCTTATTATTATAATCAAAAGCTAAAGGGATTATTTTTTTTATATTTTATGACATATACTAAAATTCGATTATAATCCCATACCCTATTATTTCTCATCTAATAATAGAACATCCTTTCTAGTGTACAGATGTCCATTTTCTCAAATCCTAACAATTTAAAGTCTGTACAATTAGTGCATAAAAATCTTTACTTAACTGTATTAAATATTAAAAGTTTGAAGTTAGTTTAGATTTCTTGAAAAGTTTACGAGCTAAAAAAATTTTAAGATTGCTGCTAATTCATCTTAAAAATGTGACTGTAGAAGGAGCAAACCAGAAACTTATATGAATTGAAACAAAAATGATAAATCTCAAAAAGTAAAATACTGACTTCATATCTCTTACGGTTCTCAAGATCCCACTGGTTAGGTTTTGAAGAATGGACACCTTTATATGTTACCCACAAAGATCAAAATCAGCCAAAGTAGAAAGTGGCGATCTTTTTCTTGCTGTTGCGATTTGACCGGGTAATTTGCAAAATGGAAAGAGGCGATTGGCCAAAGTTGAAAAAAAATCAGAAACTTGCCTAAATGCTATTTAAATAAGAAGAATGCAGTACCTTCAATGAAATGAATTTTGATTCGTCCCGTCACTTTAAGCAATTATGTTTGTTAGTAAACCTGTAGTGTATTGTGTTGTTCAAATATTTGAAGTTGTAAATCAAATGGAGTAACGGGTGGTAAATTACAATGAGACGTATTTCAAGCTCAACATCACATTAATGATGCAGAATGCGATTTCGTTTTCCTTTAAATATTTGAATGCATTAATGAACATCCTTTTTCTTATTATCTGCTGGTGTAAATTCCATCTAGATTTCCCGTGAATGCTTCAACCTTTACGAACCGCTAAATAGTAAAGTGTTTCCCGGAGTCCTTTGCAGGATTAAATTATGCATTTCTCTGCAGGATCAAATGCGGGAGATGCATTTTACTTGTTCGGAGAAATATGGATAAGTGCAGTGCGATACGTATCATTTATCCGTGCACAAAGCAGCTTCATTACTTACCAGATAATGCTGTTATTTACTTACATTGCTATCGTACCTGCTATGTAAGATGGTATTCACTGCGGTATTTGCTGCCACTATTGAGTTAAATTATATATGCCATGCTATTGTGCTTAAATTTATACTAGGACATATTTGCTGATTCCTAACTAAAGCGGATTTCAACAAGGAATAAGATTGAAACAACGCGAAATGTGCTTCTATTATAGGAGTCCTATGCGACGAAACAAAATATATGTCTTTAAGAATTTAATAATTCCTAATTTATTTATTTATTATATTTTGACAATCTATCATCTTTCCATACAACATACAAATTTTCAATATTAAGTAATAAAATGTCTGAGTAAGTGGGGGTGAGATGGACCAGATTTTGAAAAAATGATTATTACTCTATAATATTTAATAAGAATTAAAAAACAAAATTTATTTATAACATCACATAAACTAGGCATACTTATAAGAATAAGGAAAAAATTTAAACAACATTCTGAATGCGACGCGACCCTTATATACCTGCCGCCAATTAATCTCTCGAACATTCCAGAGCCTTTCGGACTCTATAAAATTCCCGAACAATAGCGACGTCGCTTCTATCCCACTTCATTTTTAATGCGACTACCTTACCAGACAGGTCAGCCGTGATGACTAATCTGCTATGAGTCTTGCTCGTTACAATATTGTTGTTATTTGTCTTACGTGGTACACTCTTTGTGCAAACAGCGACCATAAATTACACATTTTATCTAATCATCCTTCTTTATCGCTTTTTAAAAATAATTTTTCCTTCATCCTGCATATTCGTTTTTATAATCTTCATCTTTTTTATTAACCTCACCCTCTGATTAAACATTTAACATCATTTCTTCAGAACTCGTGGAATAGCAACTAAATCGGCTACCTTCTATGTGCCAATGATTTTTTCCTGTTTAGCGTTGTATTGGCAATTTAATACTTGTGCAATTGCCTTAAACCACAAGATTCTATTTCCCTTATGTTTAAATAAGTAAATAACTTTTTGTATGGCACCAAAATCCAAATTCATATTTTGGATAACAGACTTCTTGTTGTTGTTAATCCAAACATCCAAACGATGCAAATGTATGAAATAGGCGTTAATGACAGAAACTGTTTACTAAAAATAAAATTGTAATACAAATATTAATAGAGCATAATTAACCAGTTGGAATGAGACTATTTAAAAGACAATATCTTATTTGAAAAATGAAAAATCCTATTTGACTTATGTAAATAAATAAGTAAAAAACTTTTTGTTGGAGCTTATACAAGAAGACTTCTTGTTGTTAATCCATGCACCAACCGCTGTAAATGTATGAAATAAGCGCTGATGACGGAAGCAGTGGAAGCTCTGTGGAACCTCCGGAGTCCAGGGCTCCGGGCAATGGGCTAAGTGCTTTCCGGTGTCGGGCGTTCCCGCAGGACTCTGCGCTAATTAGTTGGGGAATATGGGGGAAAAATGCTGATTGACTTGCTACAACCCTATCAAGATCAAGGCGGCCAAGGATTGGATTTTAATGTTCGCCCGGAATTTTAATCAATACATTAAGTGTAGATTGTTGTAGCGATTAAAATTTTCATGTGGGGGAATAAATTAAAATCAAAGCAGGCAAATTGAACACACTTTAGGATTAATAACATTATACTTCATTTTAATAAGATGACAGATTATTAATTGAGATTGAGATCCACAGGAAGGAGCTGTCTTAGTTAACTTTAAGATAAATGCAGCGCAATTCAAGTAAAATTCTACCAATTTGTGATATTCCTTCTTCTTACGGAATAGTCTTTTAAGCGCTACTTATATTGTATTTTTTCTACAGTTAGTAAACTTTATATTTTTGCACCAAAGTTAACTTAAGCAACATTGATAACATTTATTATTTGGTTATCACAGTCAAGAGAGTGTTACAGACAATAACAACTCTACTAGTAAGGTAATTATGAAAATCATATTAATATCATATACGAGTATATTTGCATCTGGTAAATTTAATTAAATAAATCTTAACTGTCATTTTGCAAATTCTTTAATATTATTTCAAATTAACTGCTGCTAATGGCGTGAAAAATAATAGGAATGACGAAACCTGATCTTAGGTTCGTCTTTTATTGTTATAATATACTTACATTTCTTGTAGTCTAAATAACGATATCCATGAAGAACTTAATAATATACTTGTGGTAAGAGTCGAAAAAATTAAAGGAAAAAAATTAAAATACTTAGTATATATTTCTTTATTATTTAAAATTTATTTATAAAATAACATTACTTTACTAGTAAATAATTTTAGTAATTTATCGTAATTAAAACGTTATATTATTAATTTGTAGTATTTTAATTTTTTTATTATAGTTTAATTTTGCTCCAGATCATTAAAAATTGATTTCAATAGAATAATTTATATTAATTATCTAAAATATTTGTAACGTCATGATTTACTTTGCCTTTTACACACCAATTATGCAAAAGCACGTTTGACCTAGATTGTTTTTAGTTTTATAAATTAATAATAGATGTCACATCCAATTCTACTTTAAAATAACTACGCAAGTTGTAGAGGAATCAATATAAAAGAATCAAGAAATTTCAGTATTAAAAATAAAATGACATTCTCTTGCAAAGAAACATGAATTTTTAAATAATGCAATGTATATTTTCTTATTTTGATATACACATAATATTAGTATAGTAATGTTCTCAACTATGAAAAAATTATAAATTTTCAAATCAATTACATTTTCTTGTGGCAAGAATAGAATTGGAGTTTAAATTTTGTAGCATTTAAATTTAGAATGAAGCAAAGTCAAGCAACATACCGGTTCTGGGAATATTGCATTTTTAATATTCTAAGGGAGTGCTTTGATAAAGATCTCCTAAGCATTCACTAGTCGAAATAAAAGCATCACAAAAGACTCGTGTAACACACGACCTCAAAAGATAAATACCACATTTCCTTTATGTGTGATTTCGGGTCAAAACACAACAAAGATTGTTGTCTTTCCTGCTGTTATTTATTTCAGCTATTTGCGACCAGGATTCAATCGTATCGATGGCAGATGCCCAGGGCAACAACAAGTTTTTTGCACATTATGTTCATATCTGGGATCAGTCCATTTCATTTAGACATCGAGCTTCATTCTGCCCCTTTGTGATGTTTTGTTTCCTGTATTTTAACCTCGCATCACAAATGTAAACACCGGCATAATTTGAGTGAATTCTGCAACGGTCTTAAAATTCTTTTATTGTTTCTTTTATTTTTATGGCAGCTCTTATATGAATTGGATATTGTAATCAGAGTTGGTGATCGTTCAAATCATCGGTTTCGCTTTCAGTTCTTGTTAGGTTATGTTTATTTATTATTCTACGAAAATTTGTTATGTACTCATTTATTGTAACATAAACTTTCAGCTGTCGATTTTCGATTTCAGATGTAATGTCCAAAAAATAGTATTTTGGTCTTGTGGTACGATTTTACTTCATTAATTTTTATCAAAATTCGAAACAAACTATGATACCTATTGTCATACTTACCAAATAATTATTAGTGAACTAAAAGTTAAACAAAGTTCGTTGTTATTTTATTAGAAACGAAGTCTCTATATTGGATTTTTTTCTATGACATATGGAAATCTTATGACAAAGAAGTCGAAACAGTCGAATGACAATGATACAATGGAAGAATAGATGTACCCATTTAGAATAATAATATTTTGAAAACAGTATCACATTTAATTTATTCAAAGAAGCATTATTATTTTTATTAGATACAATTCATAATAAGTTTGTTCCAACTAGATAATCCTGACGGATTGTGAATATTTCATGTATCAATTCTGAACCGTCATTGTCATTACTGTAATTGTATTACGTTAGTTTTACTTTTACCTGAAAATAAATCTATACATATGGAAGATAAATAAAAGCTCACTGATTCCTTTACAACACCTCATTTTTTAATTTAAATACAATTTTGAAGTTAATAAATTAAATTGTCAGAAGTTCTGACTAACAGTACATGCTCTGATCCTCTGATTTTTTGACCGTCAGAGACCTGGTTCGAGATTGGTCAGAAATCAGTAGGAACAGCCGACTAATGGTCAGAGTTTGGGTTTGTAGTTAGTTGGAACGCTTTTTTCGTACAGTTTCGAACTGATTTGGAAATTTGTTGGAACAAACCTAATAATTACAAATTAGTGCGCTAAATATATAATTCATCTGTGACACAACATTTCTAGATGGAACATGTCCTCAAATATCAGGGTGCTTGTTTCATCACATGCTCTTGCATTATACTGGTGAAGATTTTAAACCTACAGCCTTTGTAAGGAAACTACAGCTTATATTATTTTCCAACCACTCGGTTAAATCTAAATTTTTGTTTGGGTAAAGCTTAGCGAATCTGGACATTTATTAGAATTCTTAAAATTATCTTTAATGTTATGATAAATATTTATTCTTAAAGTATGCATCATCTATATTATTATTTACGTTATATAAATAGTAATTTTCCTTGTAATTGCCGAGTAATAAATTCAACCCTTAAAATATAAAATTCTACGAAAGTGGTATTATTATTCCTCACGCAAGTTATAAAACAAATACATTTCTTTATAAAACTTTAATGCATACACATGTTAAAGTTATTATTATAATCTCTCATGCTTCTTATCTTCTCGATTGCGTGTAAAAAATAATTTTCCCCTTTTAAAATTCACAATCGTAATTGCTGCCTTTGACGGTACCCGTAATAATATTTTATAAATTTGTATTCCATATTGCGCTATACTTTTATGTTTGTTGCTAATGGTCGTTACTCGTTATTGTTTTCACAAACTATTATCAAAAAGTATTATACAAGTAATTTTGTTTTATGGAAAAAGTTATATTGCTTATTCGATCTAGTTTAATTTTATTTCTCTGTATGGAACTAATTGAAACACGAACAAAAAGGATAAAATATTTTACACAGAGCAATAAAAATTTATTCTTTTTTAGTATCGAAATAAATAAAATTCGTAGTTATTGTTTCAACATAAAAATGTTAGAAACACACAGGCAGTTATTTTTACATTTAAATAAACCTTGTAACAAAAATTGTATTTAAACTTTTTGCAGTATATTTAATTTCAAATTTTCCAGTGTTTTTTCTATGTTTGTTTAACTGATGGATCAGTAAGGAATTTCTTGCGGTTCTAAGCAATTTAGAATCATTGAACTGATTTTACTTATGTACGAGGTTTGTAAATTAACTAATGTGACTGGCAACGTTACTTTCGATCTGGTATCATTTTGCAGGTGAACATGTTATATGCCTTCAGTATGAGTTTGAACTCGTTGTAGTCATTCGGTTGTTAGTAGCAATTTTTTTTTGGAAACAGTTTTTTTCTAGTGTGTTCTAAAAATGAGTAACGTTCATGTCAAACAACGGTATGCTATCATGTTTTGCTTCAGTCTTTGGCACAGTGAATAATGGAAACTTTCACAAAACTTAAGCTGACCTACGGAGACAGTATTATTTCAATGGGCCAGGTTTTCGGTGTTTTTAGGCATTTTCAGTAGGAAAAAAATCGATTGAAGATGAAATACGAATTCATGGAGGATTAGAATAATCTGCGCAAAATGGCTTTAATAAAAAGTAAAACATTCCTGTGGCTCCTCAGCCTCCTTATTCGCGTGACTTTTGTTCTTGTGACTTTCCTCTTCCCGAAAATGAAAAATCACCTCAAGGGAACATATTTTGGGATACTTCAAAATATTTAAACAACTTAATTTACAAACCTAGTATGTTCAAAAAATAAAAAAAAAAAATATAGACAAATGTTACAGAGGAAAAATTTAAATTTAGGTTTTTATTTTTTCACCGAATTGTTCTAAAGAATGCATATAAGAATAATTTATTTCTTTATATAAATTATCTCCTTGAAACAAATGGTAAAATCATTGAGATTGTATCTATGGATATCCTTTGGAATATACTAAAACACACTTTTTTGAAGTGCAGCTTTTTGTAAAGTAAACAAAATTTTACATTTAAAATTATAATTGTATTTCTACTATTATAGAAGATAATTTAGAAACGCAAAGAAATGATCAAATTTCAAGCTTACGTGAGGTTCGAAATATAAGGAACAAATAATAATAGTAATTATATATTTAACAGTTGTATGCATGTTGTAGCGATCGAAAAAATGATAAACTATTAGATTGTGATCAAAATGACTTTATTTCAGTTTAGGAAAAGATGTTACATTTGATTACAAAACTTTTGAAAGTTGGTAAACCTTGAACCTTTAGCCTTCGTCCATTTCTCATTTCTGTGATGCCCTAACCTCAAAATCCATACAAAACTAGTGACGTGTTTCCTGTGGAAATGGCGCGAAATTAAAGTTCACTGTTTCTGCAATCGATGGCTTTATTGGTGAACAGTTGACGAACGCAGCTGCTGAGAGAACCAAGTGCGCAACGTACCTGCTACAAACAAAATTACGCAATTAAAACTTTAGATGAAACCAGTATCTACTAATGATAAAACTTTGTTCATCACTGTTTAATTTGGTAGTGCTAAATTACCTGGTTTAGGTGCAGGATCTAAAACTGTAATTAGTGCAATTTTTTGTCAATTCTCCACCATGTTGAGCAACAAAAGTTGCTGGAATTAATACTAATTATTAGTCACTGTTCACATCAGGTGTGTACTGAACTTTAATCACTTTTGCGGAATTGGAGCAAATTGTTTCACAGCCAAATTGCCATTGGAACATCCTGTTTAAAGGGAAGAATTGTCTCATTTTCCAGAGATGTAACAGGCAAAGTTACCACCTTCATTGTTAACGACAATTTAAAAAAATATTATTAGTGATGATTTACTATTTATTTCTAGACTGGTAATTTCATGAAATACCTAGAACAAATGAATCCAGAAATTCTATAGAATAGCTAGTTTAATAAAATAGTATTGATTATTCCACAAACGTCATTTTCACAAAATTATTTGCAATTTTTAGTGATTATTCTACATACGTCATTTTCACCCAATCAGAATGTTTTATTTGATGATAATAGACAGTTTTTAGTGAAAAAATTTGATAAAACCACAGTACAAATTAATGTTAACACCTATCCAGTCTTTCAAATTGTAATCCGCATTCCTTTTTCATCTATTTCATACTTTATTTGTACAACTATATTATTTTATAAAACATCTAGGTAAAAGTATTCTAAAATTTAACTACTATATTTAACATTTGCTGGAAAAGCTGCTCATCAAAACATAATTCCAAGTTTAATGTATCCCAATATATTGATGTCACTAGTATTTGAAATCAAAAATATTTTAAACCATTAAAAGTTTGAAATGTAATTATTAATAACTGGTGTCTCTAAACTCGTAAAGGTTCGGTGACATAAAAATGTTAAAAATAGAAAATTATATTACCATATATGTATGTTTTAATAAAAAACATTAACAAAAAAGTAATTATTATTCATTAATATTTTTTTTAAATAGCTCTGTACAATCACAAAATTTATTTAACTTTTGTGAAGCTAAATGGATTGTGATATGTACAATAAATATCCATCGATTGTCTTTTTTGCGTGTTTATATATTGAAATCCCAAATTAAAAATAGACTATCGCTCCCAATAGGTGCCTTAAAAATATCTCAATGAAATAAATCACCGGAATGATTTGTTGGTATATTTTGATAGCATGAGCGTTTTATTTTGTAAACCTGGATGACCTGGAAATGCACTGCAATATATCAAATGAACTTAAAACTTAAAAGTTTGTGATTTATATGCCTTACTCTGCAAATAGTTTTGATACCAAAATATAATTTCTCTTTTAAACAATTTGTTTGATTTTAATCTTTGATGCGCAACACAAGAGAAAAGTATAAATTAAATAAATACGAACAAGATATTCTTATTATTGAAAGTGTTATTGCTTATTATTATCTTGACTATACAAGGTAGGTACATTATGGGGTATATTATATTATAATATCTGTGCAGATCTTAAACGTTATATGGTAATAGAGACAACGAATTAATAGTGACATAAACATTGTAATATGAAAATAACTTTTTTGCACGGTCAGACATTACAAAATGTTTACAGATAGATCCAAGGCAGTAAGTTTCTTTTACTGGTTGCTATCTAACAAAACCGTAATTAAATTTATATTTAGTACAAATGTACAGAAAAGATTTAGTACCTTCAGTGAAGTATAAAAGTCACAAAACACGAATGTTTTATTAAATAAGGATAAAAATAACATTCTGAAAATATCACAAATTATAAAGTAATTAACATTTAACTCACTAATTATTAACTAATATTCATTTATTTATGTACGACACTATTTATTTCGTTATTTATTTTCATAAGATATTAACATTTATACCCACGAAATATTTATTTTTACTTACAAATAAGAAGTCTATGAAAAATTAAAGAAAAAAGTATTAGAATTTAATAGTAATAGTTAGAAATACCGTTCTCTGGCAAAAATTAACAATTGTATAGTTTTTACATTCTGGTACAAGTGTAGTGCTAACGTTATGTTTATGTTTATTTTATCAAACATAACAAGCGGAAATAATGATTAATAGTAAATGTAATTTAATTTTATCATACCGGTGAAAAGAAATCAGATTTTATGAAAATACGATAATGTAATAATTAAAAATAATTATCCAATCAGAATCAATAAATCCGTTGCAATTATTAAAATTAATCACCCAGTTTTTATTAATTCATAATTAGACTCAATATACAATTACATTTATCGGATTTCAATTCCGCAGTATTTGCATTTTATTATAATCACTCATAGTTTTTAATTACATTGTTTTGAAACAGAGCTAGGTGAGGTAGGCTGTTTTGCACATAAATCAAGTTGGCACTTTTGTTTACCATACCGCGCGGTGGAGTAAACACGTAGACCCGGAAAAAATTAATAATAAATATATTAAAGATGCAGGGGCGATGAAATGCTCCCTTAAATAACCCTCAGGGATATATGAGTTCCTGAAGGTATGGACATGAGGGTGCCGGCTATTGAGGTGCTTTTGACATGTACAGGGGCGGATCTCAAATATTTTTTCTTTTCAACAGGAACCAGGCATCGAGTATATTTTTTAATAATGAACTAACAAAAAACATTTTTTTGATTTATTTTAAGACATCTAAAAAGGCCTGGTATGTTTCATAGCTTCCGTGATTTGTTCAATAAAATTTTCTTGTCAAAAACGTTTTCAAGATCAAGTCTATCGGGTTAATATGCTTCCTAACTTCTGGAATAACATCGTTCTTTGTTTAATGCATTGCCTCGTGCAATATTATTAAGGTTATTACCTTACATATATAGTTATTAAATAGTTATTTACAGTTCAATTCACCATTAGTAAATCAAAACAGATGATCAAAGCTTGATGGAATAATACGGATCATTGATTTTGATTACCTGATTAGTTTGATTTTCTAATGGTGAATTGATTCGATTCATGGATCAGAGTTGATCAGTGAATTCGACCGTTGAGGTACATCAGTTTTGTAAATAGTTAACTGAAACACATTTATAAAATTAGTCTCAACTTCTAACCTTAATATTTGTAACTACCTCTAGTGTTACTAAATAAATTTCACAAATAAAATTGAAGTTTTGGTATGTATTTCAATTTTGGAATTTTTTTCTGGTTTTTGCAGTTAATTTTACTGATTTATAAAATTTGTTATGAAAATACTTGTTGTACCAACTTCTATCTTTCATATTCCTTCTTCTGCAAATATGTCATTAAATTTATAAATTACAGTTAAAAATTGAATTACGATAAAGATTTCGATTTGGTCTTTTTTTTTCTGGTTTCGGTTGTAGTTTTGGTTACTAGCTCTATACGTAGAAATTTGTTTTTTTATAATTTTTAATTTTAGAAAACAATTGTTTTACTTTATAGAAGCACCTAAAGAAATATTATTGCATAATATACAGTGTAAATAATAATAAAATTTAAAAATTATGATCAATAACTTTTATTTGCTGAGACCATTTGTCTAGTGATCAGGTTTCACAACCTAGGAGCTGTGGATTCACATCCCAAAAAGACATGGCTTTCATTATATTACTTTCGTTCATCATCTGAGACTGAGGCACAATTTTCCTAAATGGAAAAAAGTCAAATTTCACTTGAATTTTAGTAAGAAGTACCCACATTTTCTAAAGGATAATAAATAGAAATGAAATATGATCTGGTATTTGCAAGAATGTTCCCGAACTAACCCATTTTATTGTGGAATACAGTGTGATAGTTTTCCCCAAATATGAAAGTTATGAAACAATTTATCATAGACCGTCAACTAGAAAACTAAGACATGTTAGGAAGTCAGTAAACAATTTCGATAAGCGTGCACGAACGCGAATACTTGCATATGTGACTACATGTTTGCGAAGCTTTGATCTAAATTAATTGCACTGTCAAGTGATTAAGCTCTTCTGTAATTAAACGTGGTAATTAATTATCTTGTGATTTTAATTACAAATTAAATTCGTTTTTTACACTTTTTGTACCGGGGTAATTTAGTTGGAATTTATCGCCATTACGAAATATTTAGGCCACTAACGTCCATCAATTTCGATCCATTTCGATTGAAAATAATAGTTGTACACTGACACATATACAACAGAACATACTTTAATTGCAATTGCTGTTAAAGATTATGAAGAATTTACTATTGAACATGCAAGGTAAATTGTGATCTTTATTCTATATATTTAAAGAAATTGTCACCTTAATGATGTTTTTGTCATAGGTTTTCTGAAATCTACAAATTATGTGAATAAAAAAAAATTTTGCTGAAAGCAAAATCTGTCTAATTTATTTATCAAAAGACATTAAAGACACATCTCAAATGAACCTATGTTAATAATATAGTGATAAGTAATTTATTCATATACATTTTATTTATTATTTAATGGGCAGTAATGGCTCTATAATTCCCTTACTTTATGATTATATGAACGGAATATTAAAGTAGAATAATTGCAATTGCAGTAACGGGTTTCAGTCCATATGAACTTTAAAATAGAATAAATTATTGCAGTATAGCATGAAACAATTCTAATAATCATTAACAGACAAAGGAAATAGGATATCTGAGGATCGACTTCTAAGGATGCATTTATTAACCAAATAATATTTCTGAGATTTTAAAAATTCACTGTAACGATCATACAAAAGAAAACTAAATTTTGTAGCTATCATGAAATCGAGAATATTGTCGGTAATTTAATTATTTTTTCACGATACTTGTATTGCAACTATGCTTTTTCACTACTAGCCTAGACACCCACTATTATTATTAACCTTTATTTGTCATAACAATTTTTTTACTACCGCTTACTTGGTACCCATGGTCACCTAGTTCAATAAAAAAATATTATTAACCATGGTCGATAATGAAACCTTTAATTTAAAGTCTCCAAATCTAAATATGGTTTGAATTATTTAATTCAAGAAAAGTATAGATTCACAAACAAAACCAAATTAAAAATCAAAAGTGAGGTTGAATATTAAGAAACAAGTTAATATTCATGTCAAATGTTTGTTATTGTCAATTTTTTTTAAATAGAATTGGTATTGAAATGCTAGTTAGTGCAAAAAATAATACATGTATATACCACGGTAGAGAAGACCTTTATTGACCAGCACCTTGTATCCCTCGGTTGCTTCACAACTCGTGGTACAACTGAGCGCTAGTTCAATAATTATAGTCTTCTCAGCCTTGGTGTGTAATGTACTATTATCGTCCATAGCTACGAGATATGTAGGTGATCTGTAATTTTTTTTTGATATTTTTTCTTGACGACAGATCTTAATAATTTCACTTCTATTGCCCGGAAAGTAATATTGTACTGTTTTTTTTAATACAGTAATATAGCAACAAATTTAGGTAACATAGATTGAAAAAATATAGTTACAAATGTTCCACATGGGTGCTGGCTACACTTTTAATTTAATTTTGACTTATTCTTGTCCTGAAGAAGACTAAAGTTTTAATTGATACGTCAGTAATGAAACAAATATTTTTATCTGAAGACCTACTATTTTAAGATTTATAGCATAATATGTAAGTTGTTTACACCATTAAAATACAATTAAAATAAACATAAAGTGCTTGTGATGCTTGAGCTTTGTTGTCATAGGAACATCATCAACATCAACGATGACAAAAATTTAAAACGAAACACATTGCAGTAGTTTTATTGTATATGCAATGGAATATTCTTCCACCGATGCAACTCAAACGATCCATCGTAACGCAAAGTCTTTCCGCTTTGATATCGACGCTATTGTAATCCAGTTCAAACATCACATGTGCTTTAGCCTGACAATGTTCCCCTATAAATAAAACTGGAAATTTCATCGTAATCCAATCCCGGTCCTGCCTACTGGATGTCACCTTGGTTTGGCTTGACTTGTTCACCCCTGTTTGCGCACCCCGTGAAATTGGAATGTGGCGGAGTTGCGGCTTGCCGCCACCGCCCCGGTCGCTCTGTGCGCGTCCTGACAAGTACATGCAGGGGGTGGCTGCAAAAATACCGCACGCTGCTGCTGTGGTGCTCCCACCGCGCCGACATGAAAAATGCATCATCCAACGTAAATTGATTGATAGGATTGTGGTCAATCATAGGGTGCTGTGGTTTGCTTGACATTGGTTTACACAAAGTTTTTTTGTTTTTTGTCAATTATGAAAATGTAAAAATCAGGAAGTGGTCACTCATGTGCTTGTGTTAGGGACATTCGTCATAATACCTGTGTTAGTTTTAAAATGATCTTCATTTTTTTAATGATCATAAATGAATTTTAGTGTGGTACTTGACTAAGATTGACCATGTAAGAAAAAAGTCTTTTGAGTGGCTGTTAGTCTCATTACTATAACAACTTATTTCTTCATTCCTTATATCTTCATATTGGATTATTAATTGATAGAAGCTTCTTACTAAGGAACTTGTATGAAAAGAAAATACGTTACTGGGATACAGATAGATTTAATTTAATTAATTCAATCAAGAATTGGATCATCTTCAAGAGATGATTTATTAATGAAATATAAATATTCTATACATTTTATTTCATTGAATGATTAAATACCTCCTGAAGATAATTCAAATGCTGAAACTTTTTGTGGTTGATTAAAATTTTTAATTAAAGATGACTCCATCCGAGTACTGTATATAATTTTTATGTATTTTATTATATTTCGTAATTTAATACCTTTTAAAATAATTCAACAATGATATTAAAGAACCCATTAATTCTGTGGAATTATTATTAGAAGTATTACTTACTCTTTGAGCTCTAATCCTGTGGTTTATAAAAGGAAATCCGTACATATCTTGTATTTCTCGGTTGGTTCTTCTTCTCCATGTCCCGTCTTCTTCTTTAACCTCTTCAAAAATTCTCCTCAGTACTTTCCATTCCTAAACGTCTAGTTTCTTTTCATTGTTTTTACAAGATTGTCGATCGAGTATCTGATCTCTATATTCTTATTTTGGTTGCTCCTCCTACGTTTTGGGAAAACATTGTATTTAAAAACATCCTATATGCTTTACTTCCTTTAGTTATTATTTTATTTATCTCTTCATCTTCATCATTTAGGTTGGTAATTAAGACTCAATCAATCGCATATATTCATAATAAAATAAAAATGCATTTTTTAATATTGCCGCGTAGTTTTATCCAGATACGATGACAAGACTTTTTGACATGGTTATATAAATATGAAAAATATTGTAAGGGCAGCTGTGGTAATTTTATTTATCTCTCACTTTTGTCTTATAGAATAAAAGTTCTTGAAATTCAGATAAAATACTTAATAACTTATCAAAAGTGTTGTTACTACAACAGAACTGAAGTGTGAGGTAAAATAGAAGCAACATAATTATCCCGTTAACTACGCGTTATGAACTTATAGTCCGTAATTACAATTTCTACATCGATTACCCCACAAAGTCAGTAAAAACTTAAGCACAGTTTCCAGCCCAGGAGTCTGATCTCTCTTGTAGTTAGCAACAAATTACCTCAAAGAAATTTCGATCAAAGCTTCGTCATAACTTCATTACAGTGGAGACCGCCACTACTCCCGGCTAATTGAATCGTCGCTGCCCCAGAAAGTTGCTAATTAGCATGATTCCTCAAAGACGAACACCTGTCAAGTAGGCTTTGATATCATTGTCTTCCGCAGACAGCCTCTATTGTTTTTTATTGATCCGTGAATGATGAGGACGTAAAGTCACGTCCCTGTAGACGGGGGGTGGAAAGTTCAATGCGATTCTTTTCAAATTTTAAAAGTTACTTCCAAGGGTTATACGTATCGTTTTTCAAATGCAACTCAAATTTCATATGTTTTTATTTTGTCGTCACGAATTTTAAATGTCGCATTTTTTGTTTTATGTAACCTGATGAACTGGAATTTCTTAGTGGAATTATTATATCTCTGATAAAATAGAGAGCAATTTAGTTTTGCCACTTCTTAATAAATATGCTGGAAGAAAAAACAGAAGAAATAATTATTCTTATTATAAGTGCGGTAATAGTAATTTACCTTAGAAGTCCAGTAAATGAGTTTTCACGGTACGAATAAGATGGCTCTGGACGAGGCGACGAAGGAGCTAAGACAGGAATTTCAAAATGAGTACCGTAAAAACTTTTTTACCAGACTTGTAATGTAAATTACAATTACGGTGGTTGATTGTTAGCTTTACCAAACAATTCTTAACATTCAGTAACAATTATCTAAGAATCGTAACAGCACTACTAATAGAACATTAATCTCTACAAAAAAAATTAAAGGCAGAAAGTAAAGGTGATGTCTTTATCAAGAAGATGAGCTGTAGCTTTCTATTGAATGAATAACTTCGAAAAGGCGTATGTTGAAGCTACAAATTGAAAGACTTAATCCTGGAAAGATGCTATAGATATAAAAAGTCTGAAAAATAAAGATTGGAAATCGCAATATTTGGGTATTCAGTCAAACAATCTATTAGCTATGAAGAGGATACAAGTGGTGGATAATAAAACAAAAACAAGAACATATCAACAACATGAAGAAACAATCCAATATCAGAGTACAATTGCAAAGAATTAACAACAGAAAACCGCAGTATTTTTTACGTCCTAGACGAATGAGGAAGTGGAGAATCCTGGATACGAAGAATAACAAGCCGAAGAAAAGAAATAATAATATAAAATATTGAAGATTATAATTACCTCGTAAAATAAAATTTAAATTAATGTAGAATTCAAAACCGAAAGATATGAATTTAGTAAAGAAACTAATCTAATGTAAATCTAAACAACCGTTTCTCTTCGATACCACTTGTTAGAATGTTAGAAACATCTATTATCCCTGAAGAAGACACAAATGGTGAATACCAGAGTATTACGATCCTCATCATCTTGTACAGTCGGATATTTGTTTGGTCTAAAAAACAAAGGATATATAAAATATGAATAAATAACTAAAGATTTTAAAACACTCGTTATAATGACAGCATTCCAACATTCGATTAAAAGCTTAGTAAATTGTGGAGGAACGTTAACTTTGTTGGCTGGTGTAATAGCCCATTAATAAATAAAACTTCTAAGTTTGTGTCTGCTCCAGTTCAGCGGAGAGAAAGCTGAACATGAAAACAAAACAAAATCGCGGTTGATAAACAGCAGAATGGGGACAAACATGAATATTTATCCCCAATCGGGGGTAATCTGTCCAAATATTGATAGGCAGTCGTTAGCCCCAAGTGCGCAGTCTAATTTACTCGCAGATTTGAATTTATATTTGGTTTTATTTCAACTCGTTCCTTTGACGAGCCAGGCTGCCAATCTGCGATTCGCCGGTCAGGCTTTGAATTTATATTGGTTCGTTTCTGGCGAACTGCTTTCGATTATTCGCCGCACGCAGCGCGACCTCACTCGATCCGGGCTTCGTCAACCACTTTGGGAAATTCATCGAGTTGCCTAAACACTTTTCCCTTATTTGCTCTGCACTACATACGGCTGTAATAACGACCCGACCTCCAACGGACACTTCCGACCACGCACGAGGCTAAGATTTTTTTCGAGTGTACAAATTTGTTTTTTGAAAGGGATCACCAGAAAGGATTCTTTGCTGTTTTGTGTTAAACTTAATGGACATGTTACGGGTCGTTCCTATCCAATAGGCACTAAACTTGCTCGTTTCTATTTATTGAAAGCTGTCGACTCTGTAATTCCAAATCTACCAACTGACAAACATATCAACGTAACTATATTACTAAATTGAATAAGCAAAGAAAAATAGTTGTAGATTAATTGCTGTGGTTATTTCATCTTTCCAGGACTATTTAATTTGAGGTAATAAATTACAGGACGACACAATAGATAAAAGAGAAAAAGAAATAGTGATGTCCTTTAGAGAACAAAAATAAATAAAAAACCGATTTCTATTTAAGGATTTGTTTTTATATTTAACGTTTCAGTTTGTCAACCTCACTTTTGATTTTTAATTTGGTTTCATTTGATTTACTTACTAAATTTAGACGGCATAGTTAAATTGTGAATCTGTACTTTACATTTTTCTGATGATACAAACAATATTTGGATGTGGATATTTGAGTTTCTTTAAAAAGTGATAGTTTTAATTATCAACCATGGTTAATAATAATTTATTATTGACGTAGGTGACCATGCTTACAACGTAAACGGTAGTGAAAAACAAATTCTTATGTCAAATAAAGGATAATAATAGTGGGTGTCTAGGCTAGTAGTGAAAAATATTTTCTAATAATGTCTTCATTTGTTAATACAATAAACTATTGAACAAACCATATATATTTTGAATCAAAGCAGATCTTAGATGTCTTAGATTTCGAACCTATATTTGCAGCAGTAATGATACTCATGACAATCTTAGATGTGTTCAAAGCTACAAAATATAAATAATGATAAATTTTAAAGACTATCTTCCCTTGTTTCATCACACACTATTGCTATTTATCTTAGTTATAGTTTATTAAATATTAGTTATGTATTCTGAAATATTTTTGATAATAACTCATAGAGTAAATATCTGTAATAATTTCTACCATCTGTTAACATTTTACAATTTTTCCATTCGTTTGCTTCCACGCATTCAAATGATCGTTTACATACTTCAAACAACATAAAACTGCTGTATTGAAACCGTATTTCAAATATTTGTCATACACATGTGTTATTCATTACACTGAACGTGTTGAATTGATAGATAAATAATGATTTTTTAAAAATTTACAATAAAGTGACAGAAAATTCCAATACCCACAAGTAGTTTTGAACTTGACCCATATTAAATTCCACTTCACCCACAAAATTGACCCTTGAACTTGGCGTAGTCCCTTCTACATTTCCAAATGTCATTGCTAAATAACAAACATCAATATTATTTTTGAACGATCGGATATTTTTTACTGTTTGTGTTACCAAGGTAGGAAGGTATGTTTACAAATTACTGATCAATAAGTGATTTGGAATATTATTTACTTACCTGGGAATCAGTAATAAAAGGTAACAAAACAACGAACAAATTTAATTTTGTTGTTGGGTCAATCGTACGAAAAACCTAATAAGTCTTTTGGGCAATAAATGTTATGTAGAAAGTATTTACTGTCCTATTATTTAAATTACTAACTAAGGAAAGAAAATAGTAATTTGTAAATTATATTTTTTACTAACCTGGACATCCATCATTTATTTTTAATTTTTATTTGACAAGAAATTTTTTTTTTACTAATGTTTGGTAACCATGCTAACCTAAAATAATAATAAATTATTTTTAAATAAACGCAAGCCACCAAATACAAATATTATTTGACTTATTAAAGTTAAGAAAAGTGTAAACTATGACTTCACAATTTAAATTTTCCGTCTAATATAAATAAGAAAATGAAATAAAAACAAATCAAGCATCAAAAGTGAGATTAACAAACTGAAACGTCTGATGTAGCAATAAATGCAACCTACTTTATTTTTGTAAATATTAAGAAACATGTAAATATTCATGTCAATATCAAAATATTTTTTTATGTAGGATGTATTTATATACATATATAAAAAAAAATACTTAACTATCTGCTACTACAGTCCTTCTGAACCCAAATAAAACTTTTTAACTTAGCTGGCAAAATCAATTTATCAGATGATTATAAAGATGTGTGCCATTTTATTTCCGTGCTGATCAAAAAATAATCACTAGCTTATTATTTTTGTGTTCTGTAAACAATTTTCTCAGTTCTAACTGTTTTATTTTTGTTGCAGGTACGTTGAAATAACTTGTACTTCCCTACCAAAGGGTGAGTGATTCAATATCAACTTTTCCGAATAAATTACAACTTATATCAATTTCATTAAAATCTCCACAAGAAAGTGATGGAGAAGTTTATGTATAAATACTAAACAGATATGAATCCCTCGCTGTAAATAATTCATAGGGAGTGTAAAAGTCCCGAGTAGTGAATGAATATGGAGTGATAGGAAGTTTGGTTCGGATTAGTGGGATGGGAGGCATTATGCATTCCGATCACAGGAGGCTCTTGATTTGTATTCCATACAATAAATTTAAGCGCAGTCAAGCATGTTTCATTCCCCTGTGTTAATCGGGAACGTGCTAGGAGACATCTACTGTTTTTCATTTGCGTCTAAGGGCCCACACTTGTAAGAAGTAGTTTGCTTATCTTTGAAAGATAACATGAAGTGCTTTTTGCTCAACAATGAAATGTACACATTTCAATAAAAAATAAATCTTGGCAACAATATTTATAACTGGTTCAAAAGCAACAGGTTTTGCAGTTGTTGCTTATTACCCTCCTTGAGAAATCTTTGATTCATATTTTTTTTATTTATTTAAATCTTTATTCACAACTGAAAACCAACAAACAAATGTGATTAATTAAAATAACGTGCAAGATATAACTCCCATTGGTGTTCTTTCAGTTTTATTTTATTTTTATTTGTTGTTATTATCGTGCTTTATTGTTTTTTGTTGGAGTTGCGTTTGTCCTATGCAAGCAGAGATTTATCTGCTTATTTTGAAGCTTAACGAATGGTTCCGATCTCTCTAATTTACACGCTGAACGTACCATTTTAGCGTGACTTTGAGAAGAGACAATTCACACTTTACCACTGGTTGAAGCAGAAATATTTCTGACTACTTTGGGTCGCTTTTACGCGTAATCAAATTTATATTTCTGTTACATTTAATATAAATTAGAAGTTAATAGTATATTGTGCAACAAGTGCAGAAACCCGCCTTTTTCCCACGAAACGAAGTCGTGTGCTGGAATTACACAAGGTGGGAAATAGGTGATTCTGCACCAGTGACACTATACTTTTTTACGACCACATTGCTATATTTTTGTATCTGTAATAACTTCTGAGTAAAACCATGTACTCAATTTTCGATTCCACTCGGTAGAGTGAGGAAAATGTCACTTTCCGTAGTAGTTCTAGAAAAAAAATAGTTTTTGGAAAAAATCATTGTAATCTATTGGCTTAAATTAAAAAATATTAATGCCCGGTCTTATAAATTAAGTTAAATTTAGTCCCCTAGTAAATAATTTATATTCCTTCAATTGACAATCGAAATTTTGGCAGCAATGTTATTGTCATTAATAAAGTTATTTTTAACGGAATGTTTTTTTTCAATAAATTTACTAGGCAAGCCACTATGCGTAGCATGAAAATCAATATCGATGCAATGAACTAACACATGAACATCAATAAACTTAACTAAACACATTGAAGCTTACAATTAGTTTAGTATCAATCTAACATAATGCAAACATTGTCAACTAATCCGCAAAATCAAAATAGTTAAACAGTTGTATCGAACCCGTGTTTATTCAATAATTGATCGAAAACAGAATGTTAACAGTAAAGATTTGCAAGCATTGATAGAAATTAAAAACGCAACGATTAGTCTATGACGTAGTGCTTACAATTAGTTTAGTATCAATCTAACATAATGCAAACATTGTCAACTAATCCGCCAAATCAAAATAGTTAAACAGTTGTATTGAACCGGTGTTTATTCAATAATTGATCGAAAACAGATTGTTGACAGTAAAGATTTGCAAGCATTGATAGAAATTAAAAACGCAACGATTAGTTTATAACATAGTGGGAGGTAAAACAAACAAAACCTGCGACACAATGGATTCGCAAAATGCACTTCATAACATAAACAACCCTTTGTTTGGATTCAGCAGCCGTGCTACAGGACGTATGACACACGACACAGCGCCATAAGTTCCAATTTCATTTGTTTGGCAGTTTTGCATACTTTATGTCATGAATAATAACTGCTTATAAATTTACTTTGCAGCGTTTTACTAAATTACCATAACGAATTTTATACACACAAACTATTTCACGTATCAAATTACGAAACAAAGTCACAAATTACTAACAAAATCAATTTAAATACCAAAAATAAATTGATGCTACGGTGTAAATTAAACTAAGCGAATTAGTCGTTTGGAAAAAAGCGATACTGAGTAAGTAACGAATTGAAAAATACATACAGGTGTCTTAGCGAAGATGAATCCTCCTTTAACTTTTTTATTATAAGAAATAAAAAAATTAGCTTCATATATAAGTTTTATTATGTTAAATATACTACTTGACAATATACATATGCTATGGAAGTATTGATACTAATGACATCTTGCGGCGTTCACCGCATTTTTTCCGGGAGCTACATAGCAAGGTTTCGTCAGTTTTTAATCGAACATTCTCTTCATTAGCAAAAATGCACATTACTGTTGCATGCTTGCAGTTTCCCTTTACAAATATCTATTATTATCCTAATGAAATAAATAAATTTATACTTCGCAAAAAAACATTTTTAATTATTTTTCACAAAATTAATTATTTATTTTTGTATTATCATCTCTTCCATTGAATATAATAGAAGTCATTGAGTATATGTATATTTGATTATAACAAACAAATCATATTTTATTAATTATATACAGTTATTTTTGATATTTTTCAATTTTCTTATTTGTCTCGAATTTCTTCATACCTATTCATGTATGACAACTAATAACATCATTTAAAGACAAGAAAATATTAGTTTTGATTCCAAGAAAATAATTCTGGGTTCTCTTTTAAAAAAATAAAATGTTGTAAAAAAAGTATTCATACTAGAATCGTATGACTAAAATCGGAACATCCTTACTCATGTTATCGTCTCTTCATATATTTCGAATTAACGAATTACTATTCAAACAATGAACTGTGCTATTTTTTGTCGTCTGGAAATTATGAGCTTAAAATCTTCGGCTTGTAAGCAAAGTTGGTAACCCTCTTCCTCAATAAATGATGAAAGTACTGCTTGCTTTTGTTAGAGGCTGAAACCTCGTGCATTATTTAATTCTGTTGTTTTTAGATTTACGCGAAAATTTGCAAATTTCATTAAACTCGTTTTATAACATACAATGTTTTAAAATATTCACGTTATTTTGGCTCATTATTATGCAAATGCAAATAATACACAAAATTTTTACAAAAATATTCATGTGCAGAATAATTTTCATTTATTTTTATCACTAAATAAAACATCAACATGTATAACACGTAGGACACAACATTAAAACAAATAACAAATGAAATGAAATATTTGTTTTATGAAAAATGTCACTGAAAATTGAAAAGTTGTTGTATAACCGGGGAAAATAATTAAATTTAATTTAGTTTTGTATTTTATTTATCCTATGGATTAATATATTAATTTAGCTCGATCTCGATATGAAATATAGGTAAATATATCACGAATTATTTTCTAGTTCTGGGTATGTCAATATATTTTTTTAAGATTGAATAGAAAAATAAAATAACAACATTGAAAAGAATATTGCTTAATAACATTAGGTGTGGGATGCGATAAATAACCACCCAGTTTCCTTACGTGTTTCATACAAAAAAAATTCCGTTTGAGTAAGTACAAAAATGTATTTGTAATTATGAATTTTTGACATTTTGATGACATTTGCAAGATAAACAAAAAAGACTATAACAAGGACTCCTTACTTTTGTGCTTTATAAAGTTACCACAATAAAATTTTTGATTATAAACGACATAAATAATACTTGCAAAAGTAGAAGAACTAAATATTCTATTTTTGTAGCTATTAATGTTTCTATATATATCTACTTTCCATTCTGTTTTCGCGTGAAATAATCTCATTATTACACTAGTGAAATAATGAAAGCAATAACCTAATTGACATTAGTGAAATAAAGTGTCTTTTATTAAACGGACTTAGGAAAATTTTATTCTCTCTGTGATAACTGTTTTGGAACGACTTTGATTTTTCGATGCCATTTGAAACAATAGATGATTCATGTCAAATTAAAATAATTACATTCTCATATAATATTGTTTTTAATAAATAAAAGTTCACGACCGTAAAAAAAATATTATAGTGAATTTATGTATCTTTGTTAAAGGGTTTATTTCCGACATGGTATAAGTTTGTGGATATTTCCGTTTTCCGATTTAAAATTGAGTCTATTTCAGGCAGGACAAATGAAAGAGTATAACAATCGGTAGTGTGCGTCGCGAAACAAGAGAAGTGGGGTCATTGGTACCAGACAACGTGATAAATAACAAGTTCTGAGCAAGTAACCGAAACAGAGGAAACTTTTTTCGGGATCTGTTTTTGTCCAGAAGTTTTTTATATTCAATGATCCTTGAATTCAACTAAATGTCCAGTGTTTTTCTTAAATCGGCGCCACCCTGTACGGATATATGGTGCTGGAGATAAAAACTTGAAACACTTTCAGACAGATATAACTTTCCCAGTTCCAACTTCAAAGCTTCTATAAATATAATAAATAATAATGCTTCTTTCTTTTTTATAACTAAATCGTGTTTCGAATATCTTGTCTTTCAACTCCTTTGATTTTTTTGTAAATATTTAAATATTTTTTCATATTCTTCTTGAGTCTCATATTCCCTCAAAGGACGATACTTTTCCCTTTCAACATTCTTTCTTATTTCTCATTATTCAGTGCTCTAATTCTCTTGAGCTTTATTAAATTGAAACACTAGATTACTGTTAAATCTAGAGTACCTATGGTACTAGAGTCTCTGTTGGTTTTAAGAATGTTGTGCATTTTAATTCCTAAAATTAAGCAAAAGCAACAACGACAACAACAATATTTCAATATTGTTAGCCTTGGTTAAATAATATACATATTGTATTATATACGCATTTTATGTTCTGTAAAAGATATTAAAATTACAAGTTTGATATAGAATTCATTATGAAACGCATTTGATGTTAAATCAAATAACGATGACCCGTGTGTTTTAATAACGCAATAATAAATAATAACGCACCTATATCAAATGTATGAGTATATACTTCAATATTTTATCTACGACAGATTCAATTGATTCTGAAATACATTTTTATATAATTTTAACATAATGAAAACATTGAAATGTTCTTTCAGTTGTGTCAAATTGTTTAAAACTAATACATTTTACCTCAGTTTTCAAGATAAAATGAGTGAGTCTGAGTCAGATATTGTTCCATAGTACGAGTACATTGAAAATATAATTTTTTATGGAATTTCTATTATGAATTTATTGCACCAATTTTAAGTATTCCTTAAATGGACAATATCACATCGGAATAAAATATGAACTATTCAACATTGCTGTCAAAATTTCGATAAGCATTTTTTTGCTTCGGTATTGCTTAAAATTCAAACCTTGTTGGTGCAACAGGACATCAATACCATTATGAATGTCATAATGTCATTCAAAATAATGTGATAATTATAAATTGGAACACTGTCGTAGATATATAAAATTTTTATTCAAATAAATAAATATAAAAAAAATCATTAATATGGATGACAAGTTATTTAAAAAATATTTAAAAAAGGGGGCACCTGAGCCTAAAAAGTCTCGGACCGTCCTGATTCTCTGGAAAAATTGTAGAACAAATTATGAAATTATTGATATAAATAAGTGAATGTACGTGAAAGCAATCAATGGCAAAACAATTAGAACAGCACGTAACTATACATCTAAAACAAAACACAACCACTTAAAAACAAACAAAAACAATCATCGATCAGCCACCCTTGGCATCAATCCCTTAGCGGACTGAACTAACCGCCAACACACAAAGCCAAATCCGCAAATATTTTTTGCCAAACCACTTCTTCAATATCGCAAACGACCAGGGAAGCAAAACATCCGAGTGGGAAAACAGTAACAATACACTGTCGCCGCTGTTTCGATCTATATAGGCTATATAGGCAAGGAAGAAAAATTAAACTCGTTGAATCTCAACGGCCTTTCATAAAGAAAAGAACCAATAATAAATTACTAGCTATTATTGAATTATATTTTTCTATTTGGAAAACAATTTTGTTATTTTTATCCGTAAATGGAAATGTCTCAAGAATTTGCACAATAAGGTTTATCATTAACCAGGTATTAGTTTATTTATTAACTAAAATGAAATATTAGATATTTTTTATTTCCTTGTACGAAGTAAAGAAAATATTGTAATTGCGAAAAATTTCGGTTTTCAGGTTTGAACGAAAATATCCATTTTGACTATCACCGAATCAATTTTCATTAGTTTCAGCGTGATGTCTGTATGAACGTATCTCGTATAACTCAAAAATGATTAGCTGTAAAAAAATTACATTTTGAATGTGGGACTGTTATAAAATTTAGTTTTACACCTCCCTTTTTTATTGCAACGCTGTGTCAAAAAAGCACTGTACTATACAGATTATTGTTTTTATCAACCTTTATATTTAAAAAATTAATTGTAAGTATTATTGAATATGTTGAATTTCCTTGAAAGTAGGTCTTTGGGGTTAGTGTCTCGTTAGAGAACCAATGAAAGTGAAAAGAAATATTTCTTGAATGAATATAAAGGAAGGAATGCATTTAAATTTTATGGCAAAAGGTTTTCTTCAAGTAGCTCTAATAAATTTTATAATGGTTCTGTTGAAGTTATAAATTACTTTAGCCATTCAGATTTCTCGTAAATGTAGGCGAATTAATTTTATTCAAGCAGATCTGCCACATTTTTCTAAAGTAATGAGTCAGGTCAAGTAGTTAAAAGTGACGGATTGTAAACCTGGCCACCTACATTCGAACACGCCGAGGGAATAAACTTAGCAATCATTACCAGATTTTTTCCTTATTCAATTTAATTCTTAAACAGATATTGTAGCTATCAAACTTGTACAAAACGTTCGTAAGTAGTTGAGATAATGAACGAAAAATATGACTGAATTTGTTGGAATCAAAAATGATTTTGATTACTTTTAAGATTTTTTTTTCAAAATAATAATAAATTAAAATATTATTGATTTTGCGATAATCAACTGCAGTTATTGGTGCCACAAAATTTTGATTACTGATTTTGATGCAAGGTGTAGTGTAGAATTAACATAGAATAAAATCCGTTTGTTGTAATCAAATAAAACCTTTGAATAAACCTTACAAGAATCTAAATTAATAAATTGTAATTTACATTTTAAATTTCAAAAATGGAATCTCACTTGAATCAGAAGATTATAATTAAATAATATAATCATTGGTACCACATTCACAAAATAGCCAAATACTTCCTCTTCTTTGGAGAAGTTTATACATCTAATTCTTTCTTTTGAAGTTATATTTTTGGTTGTAATTGAGGTTATGTAAATGTAATCAAATGTAAGATATTCATATTTTTTATATTTAATACATTCAGTACTACCAACTTTCTTTAAAATAGCTTAAAATTTATTTCACTACTATAATTAAAGTTTTAAAGTGTATATGATTATTAAAACGAGCGTAAGTTTAATACAAAGTAGTTAGCAGCCTATTTTTGTTATTGATATTCATAACAACATTGTTACATAATTGTTGTATTTTTAAATTAATTTTTTGTCACTAATTTTCCTGTTATATGTTTTTAATTTGAAAATGTAGCCATAACAAATTATCGTTAAGGTAACACAAATATGAAACGTCAAAGAAGAAACAATTACTATACAATTAATCAACAAAAATGTATAACCTGTATAAAATGTTTTCAGTTTTGAAATCAGCGAACTATATAATGAGATGTAAATTTTGTGCATAAGCAAAATAATTTTAAAAGCATATATGTAAATGTATATTTTTGGGGTTATGAAAATCAATGTCTCTTTCATTTTCATTCCACGTACGTAATGTCGCAAATATAAATGACATATTTTTCCCGTGAACAGCAGCTCATATTAATCTGGAATCAAATCCAGGTTTATCAAGTCACAGTCACCGCATTAACGCGCTTTGCTATGTACCTCATTTCATTTTTTGCTGAAAATTTCAGCCCTGAACAGTTGTAATACATGGCTCACAGATAAAATCGCTGAATTGTTGGCAAAAAATGATTAAAATCAAAAGTTAACACCCGTGTGAAAAAGTAATCAGACAATTTCAATTTGAACGGAGGATTTACAAGCTCACACGTGGTTTAAATATGTACACTGCAATTTAGGGGGCCATTTTACGAATTATTCAACGGACAGATCCGTTGGGGGACGTTGTCTTTATTTAATGTTACCTTTATTTCTTTCTTGTCGTTACTTGTCTGACCCAAATTCTATTCCAAAGAAATGTAGATTCATTCTCATTTAACAAACATCCCTTACCGCGTCAAGATTGCTAATTGATGTTTATTTTTAGAAGTACAAACAGAACGATGCAATCCGTTGTTGTTACTCAATTAATTGCCCGATTAAAATTGTTGGTAGAATTTTTTTTAAATACTGTACGCGAACTATTAATAAAAAAAAACCACTGAAACCACTCAAATTAAAAAGAAATTTTGAAACAGTATTTAAGCGAATACAAATGTAGCATCAAAAAAATCTGTTATGTATACTTAACGTCCAACTATTATCGTTTAATTTTCTGTTTTTACCTCCCGCCTATCAATATATAGATAAGGGAAGTATTGTTTTTGGTCAAATTTCTCGAATGTAAGTTTTCAACATATGAGCACGAATTATAGTCCCTAGAATACGATTTTACTATTTTTACCGTGATGTCTGTAATGTCTGTATGTTCATGGCTGTGTGTCTGTGACGATTCTTCGTCCGCGATAACTCCAATATGATACATGTAAAATATATATATATATATATATATATATATATATATATATATATATATATTTGGTATTTAAGAGTTATATTAAAAAATGACGAACTGATTACATTTTGACTACAATAAATTAACTGGAAGTAGTACTTTTCTTGAAGCTTTAAATTGTTTTTCCTGTAAATATATTTTTTTTTTTGCAAATTACGTTATTTATAAATCTAACAAATTTTAATTTTCTGCCGATCGGTATAAGTACGTTTATATATAACTTCTAGCTAACCTGAAAAAATATATAAATTTTAATAATTTTACATATCGTTTAGACTGAAGAATTTCTATATGTAAATAAGAAGTAGTTTTATTGTATAATTAAAAAAGGTAGACGAACTATATAAGGAATATATTTGCATGCGTGAATCAAGATAAGTTCGGTTCCGGCTTTATAACGCCAAAATTAGCTGTTTTTCTTTTGGTCATACAAATTGTATGAAGGAAATTTTTAGGTGAAATGAATTAGAAATATTGTGAACTGCAATAACAAACTAATTATAAAACTACAAATTGAATGTACTGAAAAACTTATATAGAATATTTATTACTACAGTGGCGGGAGGTAATGTGTTGGATACATCATATTTTTTATATTTATGTACGAAATTACTTAACAATAAAATCCTGATCATCCTTCCAATATAGAACATTATAACAAGATAGTTAGGGATTAATTAATAATTTATCCCTAAGGTGTTCCTAATTTAAATAACCCGCGCTCCGTTGTTATTCAATTACGCGGTGTTGCCGGTTTTGTGCAGTGTACACGTATGTAATATCAATAATCGTTCCCGATGTGTATCGGTAACTGCCGGCAACGGCGTAATGTAGTACAGTCGTAATGGCAGGATTGTGGCCATCCTTGGAATTTATGTAGCGGTATGACCTACTTCACCTATAACTACCTGATCTAAGATGCTCGGGGATAAAGGGCTCAGGTTCAAGTATAGAATCAGGGGATTAATTCGTGATGTTACCTGCCGAACTTAATACAATATACAAAAGGCACACGTTTCCGTAGAAGTTAAATATACACACTTCAGTATTAATTTTTAAGCATTTCAATTACCTACTATCGGAGAATTATAGACAGTTCATTTGACGTGAATATATTCTATAATTAGGAAAGTTCGTCGGATTTTTTGGATAAATTTTAGATCTTCTCTTGCAAACGTTTCGGTAACTTTATTGTACCTTCATCAGTGCTATAAAAATCAATGACAATGTGTAACTCAGTTTAGAACAGTCGATATTGTTAGTGGAAAACGAAATTTCCTAATTTAACCATCATTCTGGATACGACTCAATATTATTATATTCTATAATAATCAATATAAAAAATTTCGGTAAACTTTAAAATCATCATCATTCATTTCTATATATAGTAGAACTGGATGTATAAGAAACTGACTTGTGCGGATTTTACAACCTTTTATGGAAGGGTGGGAAGCTTTGTGGTCAGGAGTACTAAATTATCTAAACTCAAAGGTATTACTTGAAAAGTAAGAACAGGGCCGTATCATATTCTCGTCATAGGATAGATATTTGCAACTCCGTTTTTTCGACGTCGACGGCTGATCTGCTAGATGTTGAACTATTTCTTCCGAATGTTGTTTTCAGCATGACTTACGTCCACAAAATTATATTACCAGGATCTCCACATATTCGTATTTACAATTTTATGCACACACTACTAAAAACTGCAAGCACAAAAATAACTTTTTGATGACTTTTCCAAAACTGACCCTGCACCTCTAAAGAAAAATTTTAATAACTAATAATTAATCTTAGAATAATTGGAAATCTAAAGATCACCCAACGAAAAGAAAAATCTTTGGAATGAACAACTTGACCTAGTCAAATCTGCGTTGATCTCTTCGCTCTAATCCGTTTTAGATTTTCCTATTATTGTAAAGAAGGTTAATACTAAATTTCTGTCTTTGTTTTTCTATGTATAAATACTAAAAATTTTTTAAGAAGTATATTCATTAATATTTTCTAGGGTTGGCAAAAATCATAATTTATTTAAAAAATCAAAAATCATTTATATCGTGATTTAAATCAATTGATTTAAATCAAGCCAACCCTAGTATTTTCTGATGACCTTTTAATTTGAAATGCGAATATAAATAAAATTCAATATTTTTAAACAATCAAGTATTTCTTATATTTATTTCAATAACTGTTTGTATTTAAAATTTACGTTTGAATTTATTTGAATAATATAATTTTTTCTCAATTTACAAATTTAAATTAAATTAGATTATTATTTGAATATTTTAATCTAGAGTTAAAAGGACATAATTAGGAAATATTTTGAAAGAAAATTTCTAGTACGGCCCTTAGCATCATACAACAGAAGAAAGTACCTGCCTAAAAGAACCATTACCGCAAGTACCTTAAAACTTTATAAGGGCCAATCGGCTTATCCGAAAGTGAATTTCATATATCTATGCATCTACTATAATTTTTAAGCAATTCAATTATCTAGTGATGTTACCCTTCCTATGTATTACCAAGTATAATTTCATGTATATTTCCAACATCTTTACACATCGTAAAGGGCGTAAATTAAAACATAACCGCAAATCGCTTGATGGAGCAGCTGTGAATGATGAAACACGCTTTATTCATAAAATGTAAATTCTACATGTCATCGCGGGTATAATGCGGCAATATCCTTACAGCCTTGCACGAGGCGATAACATTGTCAAGGATGTTTAACCTCTCTAGCCTTGGGCCGTAATCGCCGCACGAATACAGATAATATTTTACTAGCTTACATTAATATTTGTCAAAGATGAACATCTTATTATCCTTGCTATACTGTTGGCAAAGATTATCTAGCGGAGAAACAAAATTTTAACGATACTTGACAATACGTACCCAATCCTATTGTGACAGTGTATTCAACATATAATAATATTTTTTAAATATTTAAATTAATCCTAAAGTCTAACGTTCTACGTACTGGATGCATATAAATTTAACAAAAGTAATACTTAAAAAATAAAAATAAAGTTTTTTGTTTCCTTGTAAGAAGTAAAGCGCGTGCAAGCATTTATGCTCGCAGTGAGAAGCGCAATTCGGCACTGCAAACCACGCAGTTCCTTCCCTAAATCAGTACTGCAGCAGCGTGCTCATAATATTTATCGTTATTTGGGCATTACAATGAAAGACATGCAATATTTTATAGTTCACAATTTTGACTTCAGAAATTCAACTTTAAGAAATAACAAAACAAAATAATATATTTACGTTCATGTTTATTTTTTGTGAATTTCTTAAAGGGCAGCACCCTCATGTTGTAAAGCCACAAGTCGCCACTGCTCTAGAGTGCAAATAAAACTTATCACGAAATAATTGTTTTAAGATACTTAAGATCCTGTTTAATCTAGAAATATTTCACAACAATGATGATATTATGATGAAATAAAGAAGGGAGGCGTTTCATTATTTTTATGTACAAAGTGAAAAATCTGCGTGCCCCTTTTTTAAAATTATACTATCACAGATGTAGAATATATAAGACACAAATTCTACTAATAATACATTAAAAGTACACGTGACTCAAGGTCACGCTTGTTTTATTTTTCAAAGTCATCCGCCAGACTTGATGACTTGCCAATCAAAACATACCCGGTCCCAATCAAAATATTGATATAATTCATAAAGGTGACATCACGCTATAACAAAAAATCCCCATATTTCGGAAGTATTTTAAATATATCATTTTATTTCTTTATTAATATTCATTTATATTTTTTAAACTAATTCCTCTAAATTCGATTGTTAGAATCCCTTATTGTTTATTTGCAAAAATAACATCAAAGTATCCTTTGCTTTTGTATAATTTTTGTTTGCAACGATTGTCAGTTTTTGAAATTGTAAAAATTTCCAGAGGTAACGATATTTCAGCTGCTATTAAATGAAAGTTTCGAACCCGTTGTTATATCTTGAAAACGACGTTTCAATCCAAAATAGAAAAGCAAAGAACGAAGTCACAACTCGAGTAGTGGTAGCCAGTTAAAATTTTATAACTTCACTTATAGTCGTTCGACATGTCGGCAACATAAAGCTCCCGAGAATTTTATTGTACCGGAGTTGTCAGTTGGCAAACACTATTCTTACAACGGACAATAACTTACACGTTTGTATGAGAGATATTTTCTGCTTCATAAGCTATTGTGCTGCAGAGTTGGGAGATCCAATCGTCGATTATTTAGCTTTACATTATATATTGAAGCAAACACGACTGTGACAACATACATGCAGTTTTGTTTTTCCTCTCCTGTTTACCGTTTCTATGAAATTTATACGTTATTACTTCCTACAAAATGGATCAGTTTTCATACTAGTATATATTACAAAATTCTAATAATAATATTGAAAATAATGATATGATAATACCGTAATAAATTAAACGCAGGTATTTTTCTTTAGAGGAATAAAGCTAACCTAATTTCTAATTTCACAAAGATGTATAACTAGTAATAATATTTTTAAGTGCGATACAGGGATATTATTTCAACAAATCATTATGTTTAAACTTGAGGTAGAATTAATTGATTTTGCGAATGGCAATGAACAAATCTTCTGGTTTACAAAAATTTCAAACCGTTACTAGATTTATTCGTATTCAGAATGAACATTCAAAACTAATTGGAGGCAACTTATTAAACTTCCATTATAGTCTAATGTACTAAGTAAACTAAGTCGACGTATGTAAATACTTTTACAATAATAGATATCATTTTTGATTAATGATGTTTAAATCAAGAGATAACCAATTTGTGGTTTTCCTTGTAACAATATGGATTTTTTTCCATAAGTTACCGTAGATCTTAGTGTTTGGACATTGGATCTTACATCCAAGAAACGTCAAGTGTTAGTTTTTGGAAATAAAGATTAAAATCTCTCGCCAGTCATTCTGGATTCATGAGAAAGTGTCCAAGTCATATGTTATCATATTTTATAACAGAGGCATTGATTTAAATTACTTGCTCTGCAATTGTTATTTAACACTACAAATTTAAGAAAATTGGGGAAAAAGCAATACTTTCAAGAAATACAACATTTGTTTAACTTCTTCGGTAATACGACTTCACTGATATATTATTTTGAATTTATAACGCAGAATTTTGATTTATTATTAAATTTACTTTGAAAAATGTTACGGTTATAACGACATCGAAGAAATCCCAAAAATATCGTCGCTGTAGTAATAGTAGTCAAAAGTAAAATAACGTTAGCATATGTGGGCTTTCAAACACATTTTCGACTATAGACAATATCGTTATAAACTAATTTACTCTAGTATTTTATTGTTTCTTTAAATTTTTACTTATTCTCTACAATATGTTTTTTTAATAAATGCAATTTTGTGAAACGTTTTTTTTTTTTAAAATCGGATTTTTATGCAACCCTGTTTTATAATATTCTGATCACAATGTAGTCAACTGAACGGGTTGATCACATTATGTCCAAATGGAACTATAAATTACGTTTATATTTTCTTATAATTTTAGTTCACTTGAATTATATTTTATTTCCAGGTAACGTAAATAAAAGTATTTCTACATATTTATGTTGTTCTCGTTCCTTCGCGTTTTTATGTTTTGTGTCAGGTTAGTTTCCCCCTTCCTCAGTTACAACATTTAAAAATACGGCAGTCTAAATGCATTTTAATTGGTATTTATATGCACTATAGATTAACATGCACAAACAAGAATATTCTTGTATTTGTAATCTACGAATGTCCTGGACATCCCTACAAACGCTGAAGTCAATACGGCTTGCGCTATCTTGTAGGTAGTTTATTAGAACATTATCCGAATTGATAGCCGAGGAGTATATTTGGCGGCCGTGGCAGCACTTGGCTCCGCTGTATTAATATCCGGGTTAGCGCTAATTAATTTCTCCGGAGTTGGACTATCGAAGGAGCAGCAGGTCCTGCGACGCCAGGACCGTAACGGTGCCGATTAATACCAAGCCGACTATTCATTCCTATTAAATAATGGCAGCGATGCATGCGGTTACAGAGATATATTAGATTGCTTGCTAATTGCTTACTATAGTCTCCAACTATTTGTCTTGTTCTATTAAGGACTAAACTTAGAAGCAAATTTACGTTATTGAAGGTAAAAGAGAAAGGATATTTGATAAATGTCGAAGAGACAAATATACAAATATTGAAATATCTTCTAAAAGTAGCATATGTAAAAACAAGTGTAAGATTCTTAAAAAATGAACAAAATACAAGAAATAGACATATAAATATTTAGAGAGATCTTAATGCGTATAATTAGTATTCTGATATTATTTTACCCGTAGAATCGATTGATGAGGTTGCTGAGATCGTAGTGGGCTAACTTCAAAAAACCTCTGTTTTGGTTTAACTTTCAACGTGAATATCTCGAAAACGATATGAGATAATTGAATTTTGTTTAATAATTTTTAATCAACGCGTCCATACATATATACGATGAGTATTTTTGAACGTGAAACATGAGGATTTATCATATCCAGTGTTATGACTTGATATTTGATTGTCAGCAATGTATTTGCACTTGACAGAAATATTAAATTAAAATACTGTAAGAAATTGCAAAATAAAGAACTAATAAACAAACAAGTAAGTATAATAACAAACTATTAAACAATAGTAACAATAAATTTTCAGAAATCCATCCATTAACTGTTAAGCAATGACTCAATCTACTATAACATTACATTCGATGATATTTGGGCAATTGTAAGATTTTGAGAAATGTATAGATTTTGAACTTTTAATTGATCTAAATTTTGAAGATTTCTCCCAGTACAAATTTCTGATTTTAAAAAGGTCAGCAATAAAATGAATCTAGATGTGTAAGATCGAATGATCCAATAGACAATTTTACTATTCTACCATTTTCTCAAATTCGTTCCTTATGTTTCATTTTAAATGAGTCAAGCAAATATATATTGCAAATTCATCAAAAATCAAATATGAAGTCGTAACCATAGTTATGATAAATTCCATGTTTCACGTTAAAAAATATTGACGATATACCTAAGTCTAGAAATTGAACTACAAAAATTAAACAAATATAAATAGAACATTTCATTATTTAGTTATATTTTGTAGATATACATTATAGATTTATGTTCATAAGTTATACTCATATTAACATTAGCGTAAAAATTATACATTGAACGCATACTGAAATTAATTTCTTATTTATTCGGTGGTGTTATTGTCAATTAAATAGCTCATGGAATATGTAGATGAACTTGAGCTCCAGAATACATTCTGCACTAATTCCCATTGTTAAGTGCATCTGTCTGTTCCTGTTCTGTTTGCGTAAGTTTCATGACAGTTGCTCTACAACTACTCCCTGCTGCCACTTCTGTTTTATTGAAAACTTGCAGCCGAGGAACAATCATAGCAGATATTGAAACGCCGTCTCGAGAACCTAATGTCTACACTTCTCAACTTCTCGACAAGGACAAGAAAAGGCATTCAACGTTCCTGAAATATGGGTATTCCGTACATGTGGATTATTTTCTAATTGAAATTGTTCTGCCATTACCCTTTGCAAAAAGTTAATAATTTAATCGATAACTTTGTCGTCTATTTTTATTTGCCGGAATCAATTTTTAGTATCTGCATGAAGAGATTTTAATACACTGCATAGCTGAAAAATTCTGGACCATTTATTAGAATTTCGTTCTTTATTTATTTTATAACAGAACGTGTTCAGCGGTATCTTAATTTGTTATCAAAATATAAAATTTGCTAATTCGTGTGATACGGTACACAATATTTATGAATGCACAAAATAGTAAACACAGAAGAAATAGACAGTTTTATAAAGAAATAGACAGTTTCATCATCTTTCATTCTTTATTACATATTGTTTGTAAATTTGAAATCATCGTCGACATTTATTATTATTGATTATTTTCACTTGAAAATAAACTTATTTCAAAGAAAACTAAAATAAAAATTTATAATACAATATTAAGACTTATTGTAAAGTACTCCGCAGAAACAATGACTATAACAAAAAAAGACGAAGAAGATCTAAAAAAAAGCAGAAAGAAAGATACAACGGACTGTATTAGGACCAGTAAAAATTGAAAAAAAAAAAACAAATATAGACCTAAAGTGAATCATGAAATAGTGAAAAAAATAAAGCAGCAGCGAGTCAAAGGGATGATCCACGTATGAAAATCAAAATAAACAGAGGGAGACCCAGATCTAAATGGCTACAAGAAGTAGAAGAAAATATAAAAATAATAGAAGTAACAAAATGGAAGAAGAAAACAGAAGATAACAATATATGGAAAAGGATCAGCAACCTAATCTAAAGCAACGGGACCGATTTACCTTAATGAAAGGATCTAGAAAGTTTCAAAGTTTATACAACTAATGTACTGCTAATTGAATATCACAAGAAATGTAAATACACAAGGAATAAACTATAGTAAAATTGTCCATAGGTAATGTTTTCTCAAAATTCCAGAATAAATGGAGTGTGTTAACAGATTGTTGATCCCTCTGTATAAATTGTATTTCACGAGTAAGGCGTCCATTCGAATTCTTCTCCGTATCTGGTATCCTAGTGTTTTCAATCTCAAAAGAATAATCTTTTTTTTGACTGTTCTACTAGGGCACATTTAGAGCTTAGATTAGTTTTTAATTTGGCGTTCCTTTAATCCAATGTAGAGGTATCTTTTGGTTTGTCCGATGTAAGCTTTATTACAATAATTACAAGGAATTCTGTAAACAATGTTCGATCTTTGCATTAACTTGTTTATTTAATTCTACGAATTTTTTTCGTCCGTGCACCATATCGTTCTTGTGGAAACAGTTCATATTTCACCCCTCAATTTATTATTCCGTTATAAAAAGGCTAAAATATCACTTAGGCTATTATCCGCTTTTGAGAGCCAATATTACACGCAAAAATGTCTTTCATAATAGAAAATAAAACTGCGGCGTGGACCTCGGCGAATATTCGTGCGGGATCAAATGCCGCCCATTCTCCGGCCGGTATTGTCGGCCGCGTGTTGCCTTTGCCGACACCGGAAACCTATTATGCCACTACAGATCGAACACGGCACGGCAAACTAAACCCGAGCCTACCGCACACAATGCTTCCAGAGGAGCTTCCTTTTTATTCTTTATCACTTTCCAAACACGATGATTTTGTACACATTGTACTGCTTTGGCTAATGACATGGGATAAATTATTTAGTAATAATAACTTCTACAAAATGTTTAACAAATTTAACTTGGGCCGATGGAAAAATTATTATCGTGCCGATGATTGAGGATCTGGACACTAAATGTAAAAAACTTTCTTGAAGGTTTAAATTCGACAATACACTTGCTTGATATAAAGTATGAAGTTTAGGTCTAGAAAAATGCACACCACCATAACAGGACAGAGAGAAGGTATGGGAATCCTTACAAGAAAGAGATTGAGAAAACCAAATCCAACAACAATATGAAAAAATCCAGAATTCATCGTACAACTCAAAATATAAGAACATAAAAACCGTTGGAATACCACTATATCTATTAAAGGAGAAAAATAACATCAGTCAGAATCTGCTACGGGAATGAAGAGAATATCAACAAATACTGGTTTAAACTTGAAGATAGAATGTGCAGACTTTGCGAGAGAGAAGAGGAAACCTAAAATATATATTGGAAAGAGAAGAAAGATCGGAAGAAACGCTATTGAACGAGACGGGAAATAGAAAATTATGGTTCTAAAAAATTATAGAAAAGAGGAAAATATTCACAAAATGTGTAATATATTAACAGTAAACCATTCGAAGCCTGGATAAGGCATGAATTATAAAATAAATATAATACAATACAAGTTTAACCATAGGAACTAGTTCCTTGGAAAATAAGAATTTAGAAATAGAAGATTTTGACCTGTATTACGAGCTCTCTTTTATAGAGTACTATTTTTAAAAGTGACGTCTGGCCTCATAAGATTATAATATAAAAGCACGCTTCCTAACAGCGCTGTTATTATAAAAGTGCGTTCATAATATGGGCCAATATTTCTAGATAAGCTAGTATATTAAATTTAACGTGTCTGTCTATTATTTACCTTAAAGTGATAGATATAAATGTATACATATAAAACAATAAACATTTGCAAGTATTCCTAAGTAATGTTTCTAGTTTATAATTTTCCATTAAAAATATTTATCTAGTTGCAGTTTGCAGACGTTAGACGCAAATAGAGAAATTAATAATTCTAAAGAATTAAATTAAAAATTTGTAAAAATACTGTACAATACTGAAGACTCAATTACTGTCATAAACACAAGTCTCTTATACTTCAATTTCCAAGCACATATTGCTAGATCTTTAATCTATATCTGAAATGAGTTTTGCTTTTAAAAATATATAAAATGTGATTATAATTTTCCTGAAATTGAAGTAACAGTTTGGATAAGGCTACGTGGTATTTGTAGGTATTGTCTAGCAACTATTACCCACAACATGAGCGTAAAATTCTATCACAAATCTCGTTATCGGTTGCTATTGACCGGAGCAATGCCGCTCGCTTGGCGACATTTTGCAGAACCATCGAATTCTGATCACGTCCTTCACGTGACATACAGTTATTACCTGCATCATTTTAACAGGATTACCTACATCGGAAAATTCACCCTTTCCTACGTTCATAATGGCCGCAGGCGCAATTTGCCTCGCTGAAATTTTAAAACAAAAAGCTGCACACTACGGTTTCTTACTTCTCCGATTCGCGCTGTTATCGTAAAGCTAAACGGCAAATCTGCAGTACAAGGACATCAGCATTCTAATTTCGTATCTTCAAATGAAAATCAGTTTATATGCAACATAAGTGAAATGGAAGCATCACTGAAAAAAGTAGCACCTAGAAATGACGTTTATCAGCAGGATGATGGACAAGACTAAACTGGATACAGACAGGATAAAACTAGAAGCAATAATGACGAAACAAGAAAATAGACAATATGAGTGGTTCGGACACACTAATGTAATCTAGATAGATAGACAAGTAAATAAAAAGGGTGTCGAAAAGTAAAATGCAAAGAAGAAATAAACGTAAAACAAGATCTTGATAAATACGAATAACTAGGAGAAATTACTAAACTAGAAAATAGAACAAGTTTGGTCCCTTTAAATAATCTAAATAATAATAATCTAATAGATTATATTGTGAAGAACAGAATGAATAAGGAACACAAGAAGTAGAAGAGATGTATATCAAGTAAAATCTGAATATAAAAACATTAATACCCGGAATCATTAAAAAAGAGCCACTAACCCTCATTGTTAAAATCCTGAAATGTCAAACTTAACTCCAGTCCCAGTTCATAAAAAGAATTAATTATATTATTTAGTTCCAAAGATAACATGATTGTCAGCATTTCTAAATGATACTGAAGAAGATTTGTGGTGATCTTAAATAAAGATATATATTATTATTTGTAACAAAAATAGCATGTACTAAATTAGATAGAAATAATGAAACTAGAAGAAATTACTAAACTAGAAAATAGAACAGGTTTAGGCATTTTAAATTATTTAAATATAGCCAAGTGACGAAGGTGAATGAATAAGAAAAACAAAAAGCAGAAGACATATAAATCGAGTAAAATCTAGATATAAAAACTAAATGATACCTTGGAAGAAATGAATTGAGGAATTTTGTAAAATCTGATACAATAAAAGGCATAAGCATCCAACTGAAGAAGGATAATTTGTACGCTAAACCAAATTTTCTTTTTTTGAATGATATTTAGATGTACTTACATTTCTTTTAGCTGAAATATCTATTATTCTTAAAAGTATACTTTTAATGCAATACTAAATGTTTAATTTTTGTTACAGGTACGTTGAAATAACTTAATAGTTTGCGTCGAATGGGTGAGTGACAATTCAGCTTTACTAAATAAATTACAAATAATGATTATTACATTAAAATCTTCATCAAAGTAAAGTAGAAGTATAGGTATATTCTAAATGTCGATATAAATAACGTATTTTATCATGTTAGGTTCTATAAGCGAAGACATGTATTATTACGAAAAATTAAAAATCAATTAGATTTTCCAAAAAGTGCATTTATAACGTGAAACAATATATCTGCCTTTTTATTATTTAAAATTTATAATTTATAATTTTATTACAATTTATTTAATTTACATTTCATGTAAATTGCGCTATTCTTAAAAAGATCACTATGAATAATGTAAATTAGATGCATTTTAATATGATATGAATAAAATTATTAAGAGGGAAAATTATTTCGAAATATTTTCTCGGAATAAATATTAAAGATAAAATAGAAATATAAAGTATATATTCTATAGAAAATTGGTACATATTTAATGATAAATGTTTTAAAATTCTAAGCAGTTATCTTGAAAAACAAGACAAATGTACATAATTTGAAGTTCTAAAATTATGCTCCATTCGTGTTTAAATTTGTTTGAAATATAGAGGAAAAAGTAGAGCAAGAATAATTTTATATTAAAATGTCTATATCCTGTATAAATTATTGTACTTTTTCCTGTAGCTGCTGGTATGAATTTCGTTTGGAACATAACCTTTTGGCATGAATAAATCATGACAAATGAATCAATAAATAACAAAAATGTTTCCCATTTTGCGTGTAAGTGCGAATGATAGTTGCTCGTGTTCGCGTATGTTCCATACGGGGACGTGATACGAGAATGACGGTTCGCGGAAAATATTGCTACGTCAGGGGCTGTAATTGATAGAGCGAACACGGCCCGTTTAAATGACGTTATTCCGCATTAAATGTGCCAACCAATTCATAAAATTATACTCTGCATAAAATCCACTGCTGCCTATTGCCCCAATCAGCAATATTGCACAAATTTTAGTTAATTGACTTATTTTATTTTCAAATTTTAAATACTATTGTCTTCTCTAATTTACATGTTCTCCATATCCTGATATCCCGCGTCTCAATAACTATAGCTTAAGAATATATTCCTTAAGAAATTTTAAGTCGAAAATACGTGATACATTCATATATCCGAAACTTAATATTACAGGATTTGTAGATGATATTAAATTTAATAGATAATAAAAAAAAACTTAATAATGTTGGTTGACGCAAACTTACTAACACTTAATGACGATAATAACGTAGGATAACCAGGAATACAATATTCAACATTACATGATGATGGGATTACACATTCACTTTACTTTACTTAAACTAACTTTATTTTTACATACTTATACTTAAAATGAGTAAGGTAAAAACTAAACGGAACTAAATTTCTTGTAGTTGATCGATCCACTTTCAGAGCCAGTTGCTCTGGTGTAAATTACATCTCAATAATTTCAGATGCCCAAACCTGAAATAAACTAATTTAAAATTTATGTAAAATTAAACGGACTACATTGTGACTTCTGTCACGACCGAACTACAGCTAACACTACGTAAGACTACAAAACAAATTTTTGTTGAGAGGCAAATCTACCCTATCAATCCCTTATTTAAACACAAATTTTGTCTGTGAAATATGATCTCATCGGCATCTGGCCCCATAATTTTTAAATTTTGTTACAAAAATGACTACGACTACATGCCAAACGCAGAATCATACTTCACAGAAGGAATGCTGTCTACAAACAAGATGAAAACCAGGGCCGTATTTTCAATCTTGTTACAATAGAACTGACCATAGTTCAACTTTATTTTATGTATTTAGTTTTATTACATGAGAGGTCCTGACGATGACAATTTTATATATCTTGTCAGTATCAAGTGTCAATGTCTTTAGAGTATTTCATAGTTCGGCCATCCTGATTTAGCATCGTCCTCGATGTCTTTTTCTTTGGCTCCCTCTTGATCGGGAACAACTTCAGCGGTCCCGACAATTCTGATTAACTTCATCTTCTACTTCTTTATTTTCTAGTTCTTCAGCTTCGTCCTTATGTATGTTTTGTTCACCGTCTTTGTTTTTATTCTCATTTTCGTTTTTATTCCAATATTTGTTTCTTCTTCGGTTCCATTCTTACGTATGTCTTGCTCAATATCCTTTTCGTCATTTTCATGTTTGCTTTTCAGTTTCATTCTTTTAAGTACATATCTTGTTTGTCATCTTCATTTTCAATTTCTCTTTCGATTTTGTTTTCTTTACCTGTTTGTTCTTCGATTGAAATAATTTGGCCTCCTATTGCTGGTACAAAAACAATTTTATTTTTTACTATTTCTAATATGTTTGTTACTGTGAAGATTAAAACATCCAGTTATACATTCCAATAATGATTCTTGCAATGCATTGTACATATTAAATGTTTCACCAGGATTATGTCTCGTGAAAAAATATCAAAATAATTAATAAATCTGCGTGATACAAATTTGGAACACATATGCATTATAAAAAATACAGACTGTTACAAACAACTTCAGTAATAATTCAAAATGTTGATGTTGAAATATGTTGTACATTTGTTGTATGGGGAAAATTATGTCCTTTCAGTGTCAGCCTTATTAGAGAAATGTTAATTCTAATCCAGCAGTTAATTTTTACAAGCGTAAAACCGTGTAACGTAATGAGCGCTAGGAACTGCGGTGTTAACAACGCAATCGTAAATCCTGTATAGAGTGGCATATTTCGGACGTGCTTATGGGCCGAATAAATCACGGCTTCAAAGTGACAACAGGTGATAATAAACACGCAAATGTTTTTAGGGCACGTTTTGTCAACTGTTAAAAAGAATAGCCGAAATTAGGCGCTATATACCCAGATTATGTAACAATGATTTCACTGTTTTTGACAATATTTATGCGTTTTCGCATATGGTTTCTCGGACTTTTTCACTTTATTCAAAGACAGGAATGACAGTTCTTAAATACTGGATTATTGGTCTTTGATGTTTGGGTTTATATAAACAGTCACAATGAGTAGATGTTAGTTTTCAAATAAAGTAAAAATAAACTAATGAACGCAGAGATATTTGTATGCTTTGGCCAGAAATAATATTTAAAAAAAGGACGTACTGAAATTTGTAGCAAACAGTTCTTTATTTTGAAGTAATTCCGTTTTTCGTCGTAGTTTTTCGATTTAATTATCTTTATACCTTTATTACTTATCAGTTTTCTTCTTCAGACGTCTATATTTACTAAGAAATGCTGAGTTTGTTGAAAACTACAATTAGTTAAAAGCTTACACCTACTACAACAGTTCCTGTCGTTGTTGTTGTTGTTGACATAGTATAAGTAAAATATGTAGGAGGAGGACCAAACAGTAAAAAACTGAATACAACGTGACAGCTACTTAACCTAATTTAATATCTAAAGCTAGATCGGCAATTTTGCAAAAAAATATTTCGCTTATTAACTTGCATATCACGTAGTATCCAATATTTTTAGGTTAAATGTAATGGGAAAAGATATTTGGAACCAAAGACCTTTGAGGCCACTTAAGTAAATGATGTTTAAATAAAAAAATAACAAAGATGAATGTTGCCATTTTATACATGAAGAGATACAAAATAAATAGCCATCCGAGATGTAAATAAATATACATGGTAGAAATATATAAAGGAATAGCCATCTGAACTATTGCAAAAATACATAGGTATAGAATAAATATTAGTGTTGCATAGTCATACAAACCATTTTTCTTTAAAAAAAAACTTATAAATCCGTTGGTCTTTCACTACTTATTTAACATTTCTTAATGGGAATAAGGAATAGCCATCTAGGCTATTGCACAAAATTGAGGAATAAATACTAGTGATAAATGATTATATAGACTGTTTTTCTTAAAGAAAAACATATAATCCCTCAGGAAATTTAAAGCTCGAAGCGGAGCGGAGAGCTTTAAACATTGTCTTATACTATAATCTTTTCAATATGCTCTTAATACATATATAACTATTATGATATCATATTGGTTTCAAATGTTTTGCATTAGAACCTTATTTACACAGTGTAAAATTCTTGTACTTTTTCTATTTTTTAATTTAATTTTCATTGGTTATGCCGTCTACTCGCTTTGCACTAAAGTTCCTATTATTAAAATAAAATAAAGAAATGTGAATTATCTGTACAATCAAACTATTGTTACGCTTATTATTAGCTAGTATGCAAGCCGTTATGATAAGGCTTGGCAACATTTTATTAAAACGACTGTGAAACTAGAACGAAAATACAATTAAATCCGTTAAAATAATCTCGCTCATCTTTATTCCATTTCCATGAAGTCAAATGTCTATATTTTCATATTCAAATGAAAGAAAATGAATGGCAAAGAAGTGAAGATAGGTTATTGAAATTGCAGTTAATGCCAGTGATTTCGAAACGGTTACGTGCTTTAATGGAAAATAGATGCATTTTGTAGTTTAATGACCATGGTGGAGTTTCAAAAGGTATTGTTAGTTAAAAGCCTGTTGAATATGCTAAATACTTGCGGAGTATTTGGCTTTGCACCCATTATTCTTTCGACATTATCTATTTTGACACTCTTCATAAATTCACTACCAACTTTTTCACAAAACAAACAAAAGATTTGCAATTAAAAATAAACTAGGAGTGATTTAATAACTTCACGAACTCGGAGACAGTTTAGTTTCACTAGAGATAAGCAACTTTAAATGAACAGAAAAATATATTCTTCGAATTAACTTGACAAATACGAAAAATAAAAAGAAGGAATCTTTTTGACTAGAACTTGATAAATAATGGCAGTAAAATTATATGTTTTAAAAACTACGTTTTCATTTAATAATACAGTAAGCTGCGCTAAAACTGTGAACATTTGGGACTTTATTATACAAAATTACAAGACTATAAATAGAAACGGACAGCGGTGGTTCACTGTACTAACACGTTCTGATTATCTGTACGTACGTATCTCGCAAAACTCAGAAATGATTAGTCGTAATATTTTGAAATTTTGAATATGGGAATGCTGTAACATCTCATTGTGCACCTTCCTTTTTTATAGTAATTGGCTGTGCCAAAAGGGCACTTTACACGTAGTGTATTTTTTTTTAAATTTTTCTCGTAACTCAAAAACAATTAGTTATAGAAAGTTGAAATATTATTTAAATAGTTAACATAACATCTAGTTATGCACTTCCATTTTTTGTTTCAATCGGCTGTTCAACAGGCAGTTTACTTTTGGCAGATACTTAATAAAAATAATAATTTAGTTGGCTTTTAATTTTTGAAGGAAACATTTGATAAATTGACATTGTCACCTCAGAATATAGTTCGTGGGAAATATGTACGAAATGAATGAAAACAATATCTATTTCTTTGCAAAACACTTTTAAAATAATTTTGTGTAATCCAATAAGGAATAGTGATAAACATTGTAATAAAACTATTAAAAGATGATCCATTTCAAAGAGAGGTTCAAAGATATGGAACGAATGGAAGTTGAATGATTACCCATAGAATGATCTCACTTTTTTAAATGAAGTGCAGCAAAAATATGTATAATTTAGCGTACAAGGAAGTCATGTGGTGTCCACATCAGATTTTTTTAAATCGATTCGTTATTTCATAATTTACGAGACAATAATTTTTAAAAATTTAGGAAAGGGATGCTGTCACGTCATCATGGTAATATCGTGAAAGAAGAGAAGTAAACTGGGAGCGTAAGAAACAGTCTAGGAGTCTACCATGCTGACGTCACACATCCCTTCTTCGAAATATTAAATTGTTAATAACTATATTATTGCAAGCTAATGTTTAATTTGTAATTATTGTAATGACAAACTGGAGCGGTTAGTTTTTATATTTTATGACATTGTATACTGAAATTCAATTATGGTCACATTGAGTGGAATGAGATCTGAGGTACAAATTACAGTTTCTATAAACACTATAAACTGTAGATTTCTTTCACAGGAAAGTAAAACTTGCAATATTTCGAGTATTTTTGCCTTCAGGTAATTGAGGTCCTGTTCTATCTAGGAATAAATAAAAATAAAATGCATTTTAAGGTATATAAAGCGATGAAAAAATTTGAGATATGAGTAAAGGTTTTATAGGTAGAGTATTCTTTTTAAAAATGTCTAAGCTTTGTAGTACAATGTGTAATGTGTTGTAAAGCAATGGCAAAGTACTTTGTCCTGAGGCAATAACACAATAATTTACAACATCATATTTTCTGTTTCATTTGCTAGAATCGCCATTGTAGTTATTTACGACACGCAACAAAATCAACAAAATTTTCTCAATTAAATTGTTGTCGTAATTCAGTTTTTCAGTTGACATGCCATAAAAATTTAGCACTTTAGTTTGGAGAATGTTAACCGTGTGTTTCGCAAACATGAACCCGAATCCACAATTGTAATAAAGCATATAAATTGCCCGAGTTCCCTTGTTGGCCTCGTAGCTAGGCCGGCGTACAAGCGCAGGTGTTCGCTATAAAGCTTGCTTGACGTAACATAACCTTTACGCTACGAATCGCTTGTTTCCTGTTTCTCTTCCAGACGCCTACGATTTTTACGCGGGATATGAATGAAGATGAATATCGAACGTAGCCATTTTACATTTTCATTATTTACACAAGCCTAAAAGAATTATTCTTCCATTTTCATTTTAAACAAGTGCTCCTCTTGAAAAAAGACAAAGTGAAATGGAGAGCATCTTAATTATGTCAGTACTCTTTTAGTTATATTTCTTTTATTTTTTATCTAAAGATCCCTGTAGAATAGAGTAGGGTCGGTGCAATACGATAAAAGGTGGCAGAAGGGCCTCCAAAACAAATAAATGAAAATAGAAAATCGAAAAAAACAGTTATTTGTAAAAATGGAAAACTGTACTTTTTACATTTTCTCCTAAATTAATCAATTTGGCATTTAACGGAGTGATCATGTACACTTAATTATGGATTATTTATAAAACCTTTTCAATAGTTACACGTGTTATACCTGTTTATATAATTTTGACGCCCCCGAATGTATAGACTGTACCAAGTATAAATTATATTTATTTAAAATTGTAAGAAAGTCCGTCATATATTACCTGGAAAATAGTTTATGTATGTAGTAGCAATAGGGGAAGTAATTTCCAAAGCCCTTGATACTGTATTTTTCCATAAAACTGAAGACATTTTAAAATATCGAATTTTTAGCTTGAAAATTTTCAAATTTTACAAAATATTGTTTGCAATATTTTTTAATGTATTAGCTACGCTGATACCAAACTTATAAACAGAATTTAATTATCTCTTTCCGTTTCGGAGATATTTGCTCTCAAAGTTGTACCTAAAAAAAGTGTGTTTTTTGAGTATATTTCAAAAATGAGTAGAGATACAATCTCAATTACTTTACCATTCGTTTCTACGGGAAAAATTACATAAAGAAATGTTTTGTCCACATATATGTTCTTTGGAACGATTATGTGAAAAATAAGAAAAACGAAAAAACCTAAATTTCAAATTTTCACCGTGAAACTTTTTCTCTCCAAAATTTTTCATGTTTTGAACTTAAGTAGATATCGATGCGCTGATTCCAAATTTTCAAACAGAATTCAATTATCTCTTCCCGTTCTTGAGATATTTGAGTTCAAATTTGTACCTAAAAAATCAGGTTTTTTAGGTATAGCCTTTAAATGGTTAGGTTTAAGGTTTCGTCGACCTCACCATTCGATTCTACGGGCAAAATTACTTAAGTGTACCAATTTTCAGATTTTTATCTCAACAGATAGAATTTCTACAAGGAAAAAACTGAAAATGGCCAAAATCAAGAAAAATCGTCAGGGGTTCATCAGGCATTTTTTTTCGATTTTGGCCATTTTCGTTTTTCCTTTCCACAAATTGTATCCTTTGGAATAAAAATCTAAAAATTGGTACACTTATGTAATTTTGCCCGTAGAATCGATTGGTAAGATCGCCGAAGTCGTAAACCTAACCCTTAAAGTGGTGTACCTAAAAAACCTGTTTTTTTAGGTATTGCCAAAACTCAACTTTGAACACGAATATTTCGAGAACGGGAAGAGATAATTGAATTTCGTTTGAAAATTTGAAATCAGCGCATCGATATTTACTTAAGCTTAGAAAATGAAAAGTTTTGGAGAAAAAAAGTTCATCGGAGAAATTTTGAAATTTAGGTTTTTTTGATTTTCTCATTTTTCACTTAATCGTTCCAAAGAACGTATATGCGAAGAAAACATTTCTTTATATAACTTTTTCCGTAGAATCGACTGGTATAATCGTTGAAATTGTATCAAAACCCATTTTAGAGATATAATCAAAAAACACACTTTTTTGAGGTGCAGTTTTGACAGCAAATATCTCAGGAACGAAAAGAGATAATTAAATTCCGTTTGAAATTTTGAAATCAGCACGTCGAGATCTATCAATGTTCACTATTTCCCAAAATCAATATTTTGGGCACAAAATTGAGTATTTTTGGTATATTTTGCATTTTTCAACACAATTTTTGGTTTATTACAGTTGTTTGGTTTGTTTTAACTCTACGCAACTTTGATATAGGTTTGTAAAATAAATAAAAGTTAGTTCAAAGAGCAAGCAACAGAATAAAATCAAAAAGGCGTAATAGGATTAGAGGTTTTAGTCAGCGTATCGATATTTACTTAAGACTAGACAGGTACACTAGATTGCACTGCCCCTTTGATTAATTCGTATCTATTAATTGTGTTACTTTTTTTAATATACTTTCAAATATATGCATTGCATTTGATATTTTCGAAATTGGATTTAAAATCTATATATCCCACTGCCCTATTCATTTTTGAACTCGCTTTGTTCTATGAGTATGATTGGAAGCAACGCGATATCTAGCTCACTTCCTTGAGGGGCGCGGCGAAAGCATTGAAACGCGATCACAGGAAGAGCAGACGTCATTGGGATGTGTATGTCACATGTCAGGCACAGACAACCCTACTCAATACACCGCGTAACCGATATCTTAACTATTCCACAGAACAATAACTCCCCTTTCTACGCCTGTTATTTATTTATTGAATTCAGATCAAGTGACACCATGGGCGCTCATAAAGTATATTCCAGGGAGGGGCAAAAAAAACAGAAATATTATCATAAAAGAAGATATATATTCTTTTGCACACTTATACTAACAAGGCTTAAATTTTAAGAAAAACTTATTGAATAGTTAGTAGATTTCATTCCGATCATTTAAGAAAAACATAAAAATTTTAATAATATCCGGTCATTATAGATATTTATAAAAAATACCTTAACACCCTCAGGATACTATGAGCAATCGACTATATATAATATAATAAATATATATTACAGTGATAAACTGCAAACATATACTTTTATTAGTAAAAAAATAAAATTGTATTAAAAAAAACATAAAGAAAAAAATTCTTATTTTTTTATTGATTGTAAAGGCAATTTCTTCCAGTTTAAATAATTTACCATAAATATCAATGGAATAATTTGTGCAACACATAAAAAACCCAAATCCAAAGTTAGGCAAACATGAATAATTTTCTTGTAGAACATAACGGTAGTGAAATAATTAAGTAATATGCCGTCTTTTTCAAATTTGCAAAAAGCCAGGGGAGGGCAGATACCCCCTCTTGCCCCCCCTTATGGGCGCCCATGAGTGTTTTCCTTACCGGAAAAGAATTCATTATTTCGGAAACTTTCGGATAAATGTCTTATAAAAATATTAAATAATTAATTATCAGATATAACTAATCAATAGCACAGTATAGTTACATACAGAAGCGACACTCCGTGTCGGTACCTTTCATGTTCCCCTATACAGTTCTATGAACTTGAAGCATTGTGTAAACCTTTAAATTTGTGCTTTTCCCCTATCTCTCTCTAAGATGTGAGGGAACTTTCCGATTTTAAACAATGAGCCCTTTAAATTTGTGCACAGTCTCCGTCTCTCTCTAATTTTGGTTTCTCTGTCTTACTGTCGCTTCTGCATAAACCTATTCTGTGTCAATAGTATGACTATCAGTACTGACCTATTTAGTAAAAACAATGGCGAACACCAGAAGAACCAAACTCATATTATAAACAACTGAAATAAAAATTTCGAGAACAATAACAATTAATTAAAACAAAAACTTTATAACAAGAATAGTCACAATGAAACCCAAGTTAATTAACGAGTTCTTGCCACTCAACGCTCGCTATCTCACATGCACTGTGTTTATTACAACGATCTCCTTCTATATTCCTTCCATACAAATTATTAGTTCAATGATGTAAGTCTTTTTATCTTCGAGAGTATTAAAATGTAGGTGCATTTCGTATTGATTATTGTAATTCTTAATTAATAATAATAATAATAATAGTAATAGAGATGATATTATCGACACATCAAAAATAAATCTTGTTTTTCATTCAAGAAGATAAAAAATTTCATTATTTAGAAATGCCATATTTTATTCATGTATAATAATTAATAGAATAATTGAAACATAAATATTTAAAATTCATATACACAAAATATCAAATAATTTCGAAAGTACATGCGAGTAATATATTCTTGCTTAAAATATATACAGAATAATTTTATAAAATGTCAAAGTTTAATGTAATTCATAGACCCTAATCCACATTGATCGAAAACAAATGTAAGTTTATATGTAGAGTAATTGTGAATATGATTGAGATATAAGATAGAGATAAAATGTTATTAATTATGTTCACATGTTGACATTTACAGCTATATATATTTCTATGAAAATAACAATTTATTCATTGTAACATATTTTTCGCTTCAAACCAATTACATTTGATATTTTTTTAGACAAGCAACACTTTACAAATTTTGAATGAACAATTTCTTTATCCTAATTTCTTAGCAACTCATAATACCCTTGCGGTTATTATATATCTCGTATTGAACCTTAATTCCATTCTAGTGAATAATAGGTAATGTGTATTGTACCCAAAATCGCGTGCAAGAATTTCAGTTTGAGCTTGATACCCAATGTATTATTAGATTAGGATACGAAGCTAAGCATTACAAATATAATTACACCAATAACTCTTATATATCTCGCAATCGCAATCCTTTCCTTATTTCCATAGTAATTGTTTCCGTACGTGGGAGTTTTTCATCTTATTTAGGTGGATATGTCTTTGTGTAGTTTTTGTTCCATTTTAATTTGAAATTCAATCACGTAAGTAGCATGACGCCGTCGAGTCCGCCGCATTTATCGTGCCGGGATCGGGACGGCGGCCCAACGCAGCGAATGCAAAGTTCAGGATGTCGATCGTGATGAATGTTGTTCTTTGTGCCAACGGCTCATACGCAAACCGAGAATTCTCGGCACATAAGCGAAGGACAATTAAAGAATCATTAATCGTAAAAATCTTATATTCAATATGGGTTATTCATAGTGTGCATCTATATATCTAATCAATTTTAATACCTGATACATATTATATCCGTATCATATTACCAATGGATATTCTCATATTTAAGATAGATTCATGCTATAATAATTAAATTATTGTAAACATCCATGTAAGGAAAATATGCTAAATAAGGTGTAATAGTTATTTAAGTTACAAAGAATGTAAGTATATATTAAGGTATGAACTGAGGTGGAGCCTGCGGAACCGAAGTTTATGTTACCGTATGAGAATAGTTGTATTGGGTTCTTACATTCCGAGTCGCTATATTTTTCGTGCTACTAGCAAATATTTATAAAATGTTTAAGAAATTCGTATGATTTTCATAATACCCTGTTAGAAGGACAGTTATTTCTATATCTTTCCGTTGACAATGGTAACCAAATAACAGAAGTTATCAGGAATTTACAACTTATGTTGTTATAGAAGTAAGTTAAACTGAGATGAACGGTGGTGCGAAATTGTAGGTATATTATTAAAAAATAAACAAATAAATAAGGGTCAAACACAAAACTTTCATATTTTGCATTCAGTATAATTTTACTTCATGATCTTAATTTAATTGTCTAATATTTTCTAATTCAAATTCCTTACTTGTTCAAAATATTAACACATGAACAATAAGAGAATTTCTAGTAAAACAATATAAATTGACAACGACGGTCGTACTTGAATTAACCAAGAACAAATGTGTATTGTTTTATTAAATAAATTCCACCAAGTACAGACTATAAATTCTCTTAATCTTATTAAAAAATTTTGTTCTCTGTCATTTCTCATGTAAAAATGTATAAAGTTCGACATCTATTATTAATTTTAATAATTATATACAATATATTCATCTTTTTTGTATTTTCTTCTACATTTTCATATTTATGTCATATATATTAAAATTAAAGCATCATTTTATATGTCGTCCTTATTTAGATATATACCTACATATAACATTCTATCACTTATCTAAAAATTACGTTCGGAAATCGATTGAAAAATAAGTTAAAAATAGCAAATCCGTAGAATACTGAATTATCTATTATCATATTAAAATTAAGCATTGCTTCATTATTCCGAAACGAAATAAAAATTCATTACACCTCAAAAATGATTAATTTTATATGTATACGAATCGATTTCATGCTGTTTAATTGAAAGGACTAGAAAAGTAATAATAGACTACCACTGGTTAACTCGATACTGTGGCGATAAAAATAACTGTATTTTGGATATGCAGATCCATCATTTGCTAATTTATAGATTCATCCAATTAAAAAACATTTATTAATTAGGGCACATTCAAAGCGGTGTCGGGTAGTAAATTATAAACAATATTCCCAATTAAACATGAGTTAATATAATATTTTAATGACATGCAATTATGAAACAATTAACGAACACAACGAAGAGAAATTTGCAAATGACGTGAGTGTATCTGGCGGATATCCTAATTTGTGGTTGCCATGTGTCCTGGGAATTCCTACAGGCTTAAACAAAGCAAGTTATCCTTATTATTATTACACTTAACATCGTCTCTTTACGTCCATCCCCCACATTATGAAAATTAATCTACCTGGCCCCCATTACCTGGATTTACCAAAAGCTCCCCTTATATTCTCATCCCTTAAGTTTGGTTATAGGTGTTAAATTACTCACTCTAATACAGACTTGGATATAAATAATTTTGGGAGATATAATAAACTACTGAAATTCAGTCGTTTTTCGAAGGCTTTATTTCAGCTCCGACCGGTTTCGACCCCACATGAGTCTTCTTTAGGGAGTGAAAGTCAAAATTGAAAATGAGTCAGCAAATAATAAAAAAAAAATCGGTGAACCATGGATGCATCATGTAGTGTTAAAATGATTTTTAACAAAATCAGAAATTCGGATTTGTACGTGAAAAACTTATGAGTTTAATACAGAATTTTTTTATAATTTTTTTTAAATCGTTAACCTTGATAATAGAAATATTATAAATTTACAAAACTATGTCTTATTGCACCAACGGTCAAGAACTAATAAGTTTATTACCTCTCCCATTCGTCTACCAGTCGAGAAAATCCTTTAACATAAATAATTTTATTGAAGGAAGAGTGTAATTTTTCTGAAACGAAAGTGATTTATTTTAGTAATGTTTCTTGTTTTCTAAATTAAATTCTGGGATTTATGTATTCATTTGTGGGAATGTGTAGTGCTTAGGTGTTTGTTAAGTAAACGCATTAAGGAAATTAGTTCTTTACGGAATTATGTTTTTTTAGGTCACCTTTTCACTTTTATATATATTACCTCTGTACTAAAACTTTGCAATTTATTTAATGAAATGTCCCGTTTATTTACCACGTATATTTTTTCAAAAAAAATCATTAAATACGTAGAAGTAAATGCATTTCTTGCCAGAGACGCCCGCAAGAGGAGGCAAAATGAAAATTGCGTTAAAAAGTTAATATTTTCGCTTATATTTTATATTATGTATGGATTTCAAAAAATTGTAGATACTCTTTCCTGATAAATTTAGAGCAAAACTACAAGAATACAAAGTTAATCAAATTAAATTCTACATTTGATAAGATCATAATTGATGCAACAGCGTGTATGCATCTGCGAAGTCGAAAGTATCAAAACAATATTGAAAGAAGCTTTCGGAACTCATAATTAATCAAAAGACAATATTTGGGTTTAAGTTCTGTTAATCAAAACAATATCGTTTGCAATTTTTTTAAAGTAAAAAGTAACAATGGAATAAAGGGTCTTGCAGTTTATAGATGATATTTTAAAAACGCGACATGATTTGAGAGATGTTTGTTTCCGTAAATAGATGTTTTTCAACCTTGCACTTTTTTTGCAAAATAATTATAATTGCAATAACGACAACAACTATCTCACCAATATATTACTGCGTTGTTTTCAACAAAGTGCATTTCTAATTTTGCGTCGTGAGAACCAATTAGAAACGAACTCTTGAATGTATCAACTGTCATGTAACTCGATCCAATCATAAACACAACTGCTTCCTCGCAACGTCAAAGTCAAGGCCTTCTGCTTTTTGTCTATGCTAGTTATCAGCAAGTGCCACAAACACCTGTAGATGGCTCGCTTTGTCTTCTCAAGATTTAAATTAGAATAATTAGAATTTTAATTGGTATTATGAGGACATCTGAGACACGGTGGTTTCCCTCGAACTTGTTGTTTTTTAAACAAATGTAATTAGGATGAATTTTACCTCAATTAAGACTAAGAGATAGTATGGAATGAGGAGCAGTAAAATGTTAATATGCGAATTAAAATTAATTTACTACCTACGCAAGTATTCATAAACTATGTTAATTGTAGTGTGTGTTGACATTCTTCGTTTTAGCAAGACAGGAATAGAATAGTTACTTTTTTGTTGTTAAATTTATTAAATTAATATAACTCATGTTAACAATTATTACTACGACAACGCGAACTTGTTATTTGGATCTAAGTCGACTTATTTTCGATTTTTCTCTGAAACTAATAGAAAATTTGAAAAGGTTAAAACTGAATTGGTCGTTTTGGAACATGCAATTTTTATATCAAGAATCCGTTTTTCTCGAGAAATAAAAAATTAAAATGTTTTCCTTCTTTGCACCTCGAACTGATTACATAATGTGAATTGTGGTTAGTTTGTTTATTAAAAAGTAACCATGACCCTTCACGAACCGTGAAAAAGTAATCGAGGAAATTTTAGTTCAATTTTAGAATATACTTGTTGGTTAATAGTTGACGACGATAAAAATCGAACTCCAGATTTCACTCTGAAGAATGGCTGTCTTCTGAAACATTTGAAGTATCGAAGACTTCATTTGTTCCATTTTACTTGATATTCGTTTGCAATATGTTTTGAAGTATCTTTCCGTAAAATTAGCCTGGTCATTAATCGGGATGAGTATAAAACAATAACCACCAATCCATTTCGGAATATACTTGTTGGTTAACAGTAGAGGACGATAAGATTCGACCTTCAGAAGACACTTAAGAATGGCTGTCTATTGAAACATTTGAAGTGTTGAAGACTTCATTTGTTCCATTCTACTTGATATTTCTAATAAGTTTTGAAGTATCTTTCCGTAAAATTACAAGACTTTCAAGAACCGTGAAAAACTAACCGAGGAAATTCTAGTTCAATTTTGGAATATACTTGTTGGTTAACAGTTGACGACGATAAGAATCGACCTCCAGATCTCTCACTGAAGAATTACTGTCTACTGAAACAATTGAAGTGATGAAGACTTCATTTGCTCACGTACAAGTGGCATTTTATCAGGAATGGCTCTTGTGTTGAAAGTCATGAAGCAAGTTTTACCTAAATTTAAAAAAAGTTCGTTCTTAATACACCATTCAGATATAGATTTAATAACTTTAGAAACACACAAAAATATTTTTTCTATGGATTCAGCACTGACAACACAAGACAAATTTGTAACAAGTTATGTAAATCATTCACATAAAGTAGAAATAGAATGGGTCCTAAAATTGAACCGTGAGTTACACCTCTTTTTAGTTCAGTTACATTTGAATTAAAGCTATGATTTACCTTGTCATCATAATAGTTGACAGAAACAAATTGTTTTCTATTTGATAAATACGACTCAAACCATTTGTTTGCAATTCCCCTAATTCCCCATATTTTCCATTTTATATAGCAATATTTCATGGTTTAAAGAATCGAAAATAAACCATACCAACAACTTTTTTCTTATCAATGCAATCTATAATATAGGAAAGAGCATTGAATACTGCATCTATTTTACTTTTTTGTGGTAAAAACCCGAACTGATATTTTGAGATGATGTCCTTTGAAACATTTGAAGTGCTGAAGACTTCATTTGTTTCATTCTACTTGATATTCATTTGCAATACATTTTGAAGTATCTTTCCGTAAAATTACCCTGGCCATTAATCGCGAGGAGTATAAAACAAAACGCTGCACTTATCATAAAATATAGTGGCTATAAAGAGATTTATCCCGGGCATTTGCTTGAGACATCCTCTTCTCGGTCAGTGTGTATTGTGTGGTCACGTTCGCTCTTTTCATATTCCGTCATTACTCTCGAGTGAAGCCCGCTTTGTAACCCGACCTCGCCAGTTTCACTTTCCTGAAAGAAGCCGATAGATTGTTGTATTGATTCGGTTTCCTGTTACTCGCAAATGACGGGAATATTTCACGGATGCGCATTCATTCCTCAGCTTTGTGGCGATATTAAATTTGCCGGGATAATAAAATGAGCAACGGCCTTCCTTATTTAATAAGCTGATTAATTTTTTTGGATATATGATATTCTTGGAATTTACTTTCGTTTCATTCAATACTTAACAAGGTTTTTATTTTCCATTAGATTAAATACCAATCAAATCTTCATAAATCCTTATTTTCTTTTCATATTAACATTATATATTGAATACACATCATCAATAAAAGTCACAAAATAAATGACATAAGTTGCTAGTTCCGTATTGATGGTTAGAAAATGATTACAAATTCTTCATTACACAACTTAGTGCACTCTATTTCCCGAAGTTGATCCTCACGTCATCAATTGTAACCATTATTCAAATCATTGGGGGAAGGAGGATTAATGACATCATCTCCGAAGTAAATAAATGACTGACAGTATTATATATAAATATAAAAATAGTGAAACATACGTAAAAAGTTCTGGAATATACTAACGAAACTACCAACACACAATTGCTTGTTCATATCTGGCTCGAAAGACCAATGTATAATCGTCATCATCAATGATTTTTACCAGTTTCAGTAATAACAACCACTTGTTAAAATAATAATTACAAACGTCAAATTTCAAATCCCACATCAGTGTAAATTTATAGAGTATTCTTTATGTATGTAGGTATGAGTATATGTAAGTACGTATCAACCACAAATAATCATTACGCTATAGAATAGCAAGTATATTTTGTAGTTGATATTTGCAATTGATATCACAACAAATCCAAATGATAGCAATCGAAATTATAGAATCCTATTCCAGATTTGACAAAATAACATGGGACAATTGGATAATATAGCTGTCATATCAACTCATACTGACTTGATTACGAAAACTTTACTCACAGGAGAATTTTGTAAAATAATATTTATAAATAACGTGAAACCAGTAAACCATTGAACATACCACGGATGTTATGAATCATACCAGGCCTTAGATGTCTTAAATTCTTCGCTCTCTAAGCTTGGAAATCAATTGTCATCTATGGCTCCATAACTTTCCTAGGTATGTTAATAGCTATTATTTTACAGGAATGACAACATGAATATGAATGATAATTTCAAATTTTTACTAAACTTTTAAAATAGATACCACTTCAGATGAGGTATAAGGTTATTATATCTTATATAAGGGTATCACGGTATTTCTTAAATTATCTGACACAAAATAATAGTCTTTATTCATGTACAAACACTTACAGTTCAAACTATAGGTATATGAATCTTCAACAAAACATATAAAGAAGGATGTTTTCTTTTGCAGTAAGATGAAATAATAATATAAATACATATATATTAGATTTTTGTCAGTACATACTTAATTAGTAAAAGATACCGGAAAAGAAAAACCTGGAATAAAATCGTCCCCAAAAGCAAGTCGTGAAAAGGCAAGATAATTCCTGATAAAACTCACTGTAGAATTGAAATTCTTATTTCCGATCGATGTGATCAGCAGCTTTATTAACAGCGTGTTCAGACACGTAGTACAAATAACAGTATTTCACTGGGTGTTCAGAAAGTCATTACGGTCACGTTTTTCATTTGCTTTTTGTTTGGAAGGCGATTCTCGGCACAGTTGGAGCTGCGCTGCCCCGATGCATATTGGCCACCAGGTGCCCCTGACGACATATTCACTTCGCCGTACGCCTATTCGGATATTGATACTCGCGTAGCGAAGTTGATTTTATTGTACACAAACTCCACACGTCAAGACGGATTCCGAGGATTCAGATTATTCAAATGGAAACGCAAAGTTTCCACTGCTTTTAGATCAAGATATATTGGAATACATATTTCATACACAAACTGCACTTCCCCTTACTATTTTCTATAACCTTCATTTTCAAAATTCCATGAATATATTTTATTTAATTTGATTTAGGACTGTATATAAATTAATTTAAATCGAATGAAAATTATCTGAAACGAACATCTTCCCTAAAAAAATTGTAAATTTGTGATTCCTAAATGAATTTATGTTCGTACAAATCCTGGCACATGTGCGTTAGTTGAATTTTGCAAAACCTAAAATCATGACTTTAATTTTTTAATTAAAACAGTCGCATACGTGTTTTACGCCTTTTTGCGATTAGCTTACTGTTAAAACCATTTCACTGCATGAATTTATCTATGTTTCACCATTTTTACATACCTATTTAAAAAAAAATTCTTGTTTAAACCAGGGACCTGGAACTAAATAATTTTTCGTTTGGTTTCGATTCAATTCCTATAATAATAATTTACTTACGGTTAATATCGTTCCCGCTTAAATAAAATTTCATTTCTCTTCGAACGAAAACTAAATTTTGTTATTTCGAATTAGTTCAGAGATTTTTATATACTTATTTTTAACAATTACTAGTTATTATAAAATAACTAAAAAATAAAATATAATTATATTTCACAAATTTTTATGTTCATAGGATTAGATTCAATATTTATAATTCAAACGAAAATATAATATATCTTCTAATTTTTTTTCGGTATATTAGTTCTAGTAGAGGTTAAAGAGAATTTAAGAACCTAAAATGCTTTCTTAGCTGTAACTTGAGTAGTTGGAACACCAATAACATTCATTGCTGCCAAATATAAATCTGGATACGATCGAAAAAATAAAACTATAAAAATTATAGGTTTTCACAGTTTCAAATAATTTTAATTACTTGTATCATGTACTACATTATTGCGTAATATAGTAATATTACTTCAGTACATCGTGTAAGTACTCAAATAATCATTGATATACGATAATTATTGTGAATTGACAACACTTTACGTGTGTTTATCTGGGGATTGTCATAATGCAAGAATATGAACTAGTATGACATATTACGTACTGAGGTTTATATAATTTAAGTTCTTTAAAAATAAAATGTTTATTTGGAACAAAACGATAACGTTATTAACAAGAAATTTTATTTCGGTTATATCGTTTTCGATCCAGAAATAAGATTTAGAATTTCGTTTCGTTATCGTTTATTTTTTTATCGTTTTCGTTTCTATTCCTTTCCGGGTTCCTTTTTTAAACTATGTGCGTATTGTTGTAAACATTTTAATCCCTGAGGACGATCCATGTAGAATCGAAACCTTTCGGAGTATAAATATTCCAAAATTGATCAATTCTAAAAAGTTATAGCCCTATACTATTTGTGTAAAAGTAAGTGTATTTTTCAAAAACCAGAAAATGCTTTCGGAATATAAGGAATGAGTCTTTATGTTTTCCCCTTTTACAAACCACATTTTCGCATCTTCAAGTCATCATCTGTAAAAAACTTCTTAACATTAAAACCAGCATTCATCCCTCAACGTCAGGTCGCACTATAACAAGAAGAATCCGTGCTCATCTACGTCGTCTGGCTGCAACTATCAAGCCAGTGGTGCAGAACATCCTCGATCATGACTCATCGGAACTCTACAAATTTACTCAGCCAGTCGCTTTGTCTGAACTCATTCTGCGGGGAATTATTCTCTGTCGTAAACCGACAAAATAAACTTAATGGAAATGCGAATGATGATTCTTTCGCCTTCACTATTTCATCCAGGGTTATTATAGGGTTATTACACCAACTTCGCTAATGCAAGAAATTTGTTTTCTTGCACTAAAAGCTTACAGCTCAAATCTAATTATTGGGTACATAGTTTTACATTCGGAAATAAAAATTCTTAGATTAAGATAAGAAAAGATAATGGGCTGCTTACTTACCCACTGTAAGGAAAGGCTATATAGATAAACTATATTATTTGTAAGTAAAACTTTTCACGAAACAATGTGGCCTTGTTCCATCTAAGATTACTGTGCCATATAGCTGATGATGAAATTTCATTTAATAATAAACTTCATTTTGTTCTGTCGGTATCTAACTTAATATAATATTATCACTTCTGCTAGCATTAGGTGAACTAATATGGCAGTAGTAACAGTTCACCTAATGATGTTTTTTGATAAATGACAATGAAATATTATCTTCAACATTGAAACAAAAGATGATGATGGATATTAAGATAATAGGAATGCAACTTTTGTCTTTTTGTTTAACAAATATTTCTTTATTTCAATTTGGAACTTAAATGCGGGTTTAATTTGGCGTTTATCGCTAGAGGGCGTATAAAGTTGCTAAATAATAGTTACTCAAACAAATTAAATTTTTTGTTGATGAATAATGTCAAAAAATACAATAAATTTTAATCTTGATTCATAGAACTATTCAAATTCCTTTTCATATAATTTTTTTGAATAAATATATAAAGAAATCACAGCATGGTATACATATCTACAGATTATTTTCATTTCAAGTAAAAATTTGAAATAAAACGTTGCATGTACCACGGGCATAGTCAAGATTTAGTCCTCAGGATATTTAAAGCTCTCCGCTTCGCGACGAACTTTAAATATTCCCTCGTTAAAAATAATTGAGTTTTGACTATGCTCTTAATACATAAATAAATATTTTGATTGTGACAAGTACAATTTGAAAATAATTGTTTTTAATAATAAACTTCTCTGTGAAAAAATAAGTATTTCAATTTAAATGATTGTGCATTTCCAATCAAAATATATAAATTTTGAGTAGATACTTTTCTATTTCAATTCATTTTAGTGGTTTGTTTTCATTCTAATGTTAATTATTAATATTTTCATACAAAATATAAATATACGAATGCTCATATGGAATGTTCACAATATTTTCAAACAGATTGTTATATTTATCTATAATATTTTATGTTTCTCAATGTTTTTTCAAAATACTAATAAAGGAAAAAGTAAACTGAAACTTCCGGTTGACAGATTTTTATCAAATATTGATCAACCCGGCACTGAAGTTAAATTTGTTCCGTCTTATACGTTCTGCTCTACTAAATAAAAATCACTATATAAAAGATAATGTGGTAATTTTTCTCACTTTTCAAGTTCATTATCCCTAATGCTGTTGATTATATCCTAGACAGAGCGTATTTCTTTTAATTATCCTTGTATTTTTCAACGTCGAATCCGTTATTTGAACCCCAAACTATCCGGCAGCAAGCTGTGAAAATCCATCCCCGTTGCATTACAAATCTCTTTAATGTCATGAAATTCCCTGGTGACAATTATGCTGCTGTAGATAATTACAGGTGACAAGGTTGGCAGCAGGATGGATGTGCATAGGGTTGGTACCCCTGCCGCTAGTTCCCGTCTGCATTGTCTGCGCTGGGGAAATATTAGCGACGACTGTAAACACTGAATTGGCTATTTATTTTTGCCGGTGCTTTCGCACTACAGCGCGGAAAATCAGCAGGAAATTCGTGCCGGTAAATTCACCTTCTAAAATTTAAATCATAAATTTATGCACCCAGTCATGGGTATTAACGGATAATTCATCAATAAATTTAATAAAGTGAACAACAGTATATAAGTTGGTTTATCGGTTTATCCACTGGTATTGTAAAGTATAGTGAAAAAAGTTTCGTCTTTTCTGATTTGATCAACTGGCTGAGAGGGCGAAATAATCATTATTGAGAATTGTTCCATTCATTAGAAAGGACCGTAGAACCACGATAAGTATTTTTATTTAACGTTCTCCTCTATAATAGCCTCTATACAAAAATAGTAAAATTGAAAATATCATCTAACAACTGTATCAAAAGGAGGAAGAAACTAAGGAACATATTAGGCGTATTCAATTTGCCACTTGGATCAGATCTAACTTAAATTATTGAATCAAATCATATATTTCTAATTCCAATTTCCTGGTTCATTTTACCTCTCCACAAAACATATAACGATATTGATTTAAGTGTAATACATCAGAAAGTTTAAATCTAATATCCGACTAATAAAGGAACACCTGTATTATTTGTAAAGGTGTACCTGTAGCCTTAACAAGAAGACAAATAAAGGTAAAAACCTAAAGTAAAATTATACATACAGCAGAGAAATACGCAGATATTATTAAAATACAAAAAATCAGATAAAGAATGTGTTTCCAGAAAACAACCTTTACGATTTTGGAACAACTCTGTTTGTTCATTACCAGACCATTGAATTTTAGTACAGGTGTAATATTTTTTTATGTTGTCAACTCCAAGTAAAGCAAGTATATATATACCTATATATATATATATATATATATATATATATATATATATATATATGTATATATATATATATATATATATATATATATTATATATTATATTATACGATGTTGTAGCGATAATTATTAAAATGGACTTCAATTAGTTGTTGAAATGAACCACTGTCATAATATCTAAAATGATAATTGCAGAAATTAAAAATTCAGGTAGTTCATAAGTTTATTATATTTCAAAACTATGGTTGTGCATTCAAAACTGACTTGTATATTCTTCATCCGACATACTTTCAAATGGATTTTTGGGAAAACTTGTGGTTCTTCTATCAAAACTTCCAATATTAGAAGATGAAATCGATGACACAGATTAATACTGATATTTTACCACATATAAAATCTGACTTTACAATAACTGACAAAAATAAAACATTTGTTCAATGCGCTTTCATAATACTTTCTCGGATAAAAAGACCAAACATTTGACTCTAGTAGTTTCTAATAGCTGGTCCTAGCCTTTACTTATGTAAACATAATCTTTGAACCAAGGAAAATGTGACGCTAAATGTTCTAACTTATAAAAGTGTAGAATTCTTTACAGAAAACTAGTTAAGGGGCATGTTACAATAGTCCTTACAAGTAATAGTTACAACAGCCATTTAATCAATAATAATACCGAATGATATACGAGTACAGTCAGGTATTTGGTTAAAAATGTGTCCAATGAAATCTGTTGGTATTGTCTTTAAGATGTATAGCACCTATTAATTCTTGGTGTGTATAGAGGGCGTGAAGAATAATGCACGTCATGATTTCCCGTCATTAGGCATCCAGGGGTAAGCCTCTAGGGACGACATAGAACTCAGTGCATAGTTTAATGGTAGCGCACAGGAAGATTTATAAATGCGGCTTAGTGCATGTTTGGCGATAGATAATTGTGATGTATCCTCCTCAGTCCTGCCCAAGGAATCCACTTGCCTTTGTGCGAACTGCCGGCTTAACAAAGATTATAATTAATATTCATCAAGCAAGCTTCTTCAGAATGAAACGCTGTCTTTATATTTCATACGCTGATGTATATTCGTCAAGATAAATTCGTCTATTGTATTCATAAAGATTAAATTCGTGATTAAATATCCCGCCTCGTTTTCCTAATGCGTTTCCCCATGAAAATACCCAAGGAAATCCGGAAGGATGAACAAATATGTTATTCTACGTGACCAACATTTCCGCTTACCAAAGAAACAGCTTTTACTGCAAGAATAATGATTTTTTTTATAAGGTTACCAACCTTTTTGCACAATATATTCAAAGAATAACAGGACCGTTTTTTATAGAAGCAATATTTAACTGGGTTAGAATAGTCCATGATTTCATATTGTGAATTTACAGGGATTTGAAAACCTCTAGTCTATAACAACATTATAAAGAGGTAATTTTTGTAAGTTTATTTGTAGGAGGAATTACATATTCGATTTAAAAAATTATTTCACATATTTAGAATGGACTTTCAGGATGGATATATGGGTATATATTATCACGTTAAAATAAAAGGGCTTTTTGAGGCGACCAATTTTGCAACTAAAGACGACGAAAATGCCTGAACGGTAAGATATTTGAAATGCTTTCTACAGAAAAGTTCTATAAAGAGTCAACGACGACATATATCTATATGTTAAGGTAAATAAACAATTGATAAAATATGACTATATATTTATACTGAAATAATTTTTATTGAAATGTGTGGAATCTATATAATTTGGGTTTATTTAAACTTAAACATAATTTAATTGTCACATTTATTAAAGTAAAAAGGATTAAAAAAATTTAAGAAGTATTTGAAGTAAACACTTAGTACAACGTATGTATTAAAAAAAAACAATTCTATACTTTTATTCTGAGTTTTGATCATTTTCGAAAGGACTAAATGATCCTTACTATAATATTCGAGTAGCTGTGAATAAAAACATATGTAGTTATTCGATTTTTTTATTTATCTATATTTGGTCATTCTCATTGAAGTTGTATGATGTATATCGGAGGAAAATTACACCAAAGTATAAAAATGGAAACAATATATATACTCATTTAGGACTAATGTTTTAGGAACAGTAATTGCTACTTACCGATGAAAGTTTACCGTAGTACTTAATAAGAATTGCTCAGTAAATAATCCTATTGGTAGACAAATTTAATGTGTAATTTGAACAGAATGACTATTTGTCCAAGCCTAATTAAAAGGTATAATTGGCCTTAATTACAAAGTCCACTTACCGTTTATGCTTCATTCCATCAAGACACGACGTTAATTCTTTCAAAACAAAAATTAGCTTGTCAACATTTTTTTGCGTAAAATTTGTTCCGGCTCATTAACGGTTGCTATCAAAGTAAATTTGACCCGCATCTAAATTCAAATTCAAGTCTTCAGGCTGTACAAATTATAACGTACTGGTATTAGTGTTCTCTTGATTAATTCACTGAATTTATTTTGCTTAATACCCTCTTAATTCATCCGGTCAAATTAATCATTTGTTTTCTTTGTGTTGAATTTAAATTTGTATCTTGTTTTTACGGAAATCATCAAAGAAGCGTTTCCTTTTTGTCAAGTGCAGCATTAGGCTTTGCAGGAAATTTATTAAAGTCCTACTGTTTCACGACGTGAAATGTTAAATACGTCTAATTTTTCTTTTGATTGCACTTCGTTCATTTCAAACGAATATAATTTTCCATATTCCTTCCTCAGTTTTTATAATCATAGGGAATAGTTTAATAAATACTGATTTGAAAGAAAATGATCTAAGTCTGTAAAACAGTTATTATCTTTCAAGATAAGTTCTAAGATATTTACACTCTATAATGTAAACATCAAATATTCTATATTACAAGAATATTAAAATGACCGAAACAAAAGAAATACTTGGTGATATGAATAAATAATGGGTAATATAAATAAATAGCTGGTGATATAAATATCGAGTAAATAAATATTGCTTAGTCCTAAATTCATAAAACGTTCGTTAAATTTATAACGCTTCGTTAAATATTGTCTCCAATGACACAATATGTCTTTGAAGAAAAATAAAATTTTAGTTTGTCTACTGTTTTATAATTTGTCAAAAAATTTAACGAAGCGTTATAATTATAACGAACGTTTTATGAATACGGGCATAAGTCTTTAGTAATAATTATTGTTCTTAAATTAGTGTATCTATTTGTTTATTCATAGTGTTACTAATTTTTATTATCTTTTTAGAATTTACTATTTGTTTATTAAACGTGGTTATTTACGTTTCAATTATTTTTACACTTCACCGAAATAATTAAACATTACAATATTTCTTGTGAAACAAAAGCGATTGTATTCTTTAACCATTATTGCATATTTTACTTTGTATATAAGTCCTTTACTAAATATATTTGTATCTCTTGTTCATTTTCCTGCTTGCTACAAAGCCCAAACTTATCCACTAACAATATGTCACGCAAGCATTGACCCCTGTTCAGGAGCGTGTAATTACAATCCATATTTTCGTGGAGCACATCTGCGTCCGCATCACCTATTTCCTCCATAAACAAGCGTCCATTGTGCGCCGTGACGCCGGGCGCCGGTTCCTGCGGACGAGTTTAAATCCTGCTGACGCCGCCGCCGCGCGGGCTATCTGCGGCTGACCGCCCTGCCGGCCCGTAAATCAACCCTAACCAGCTCAATTACGTGGTGCAGATTGGACTGCTGCTGCTTATAAACAAATATTACTAATACAAATACGATGTTCATTCCTTCCATCACTCAAATACATTGGAAAATCAGCTATTAAATATATTGAGCCATGCTCATAATCTTTTATTAAGTATTAGTATAGTAATACTATCGATTACAACTACTCACTATTAAATTATTTGCGCTCAGAAAGAAAAATTTATTCAAATATAACTTAGTAGTACCTAATAAAAGAGAAATTTAGTAGTGCTAACTAGTAGCACTAAATGACAATTTTAAGTCCCTACTATTACCTGTGAATTGAAAGATTGTCGCTATAATTAATAATTATTTAATAAGATGGAAAGAGACATATGTGCAATGCATGAATTAAGAGAAAATAACTTGATAAAAATATACAGAAAGAGGAATAATACTTTTAGGAAGACTTACAAAAATTCATTTAAAAAATATACAGAATCTAAAAGATACTGTTAGAAAAGTCAATGATTTAATAAAAAATTATGTAAAAACAATTTTTAGAAACGGTATGGTAGTTTGCAGAAGTAAAACTTTTGCAAAAGTTTTCATGCGTAGCCAATGCTTCTTAATTCGATCTACTTTTGAGGTGTATCTTCTACTTGCCGTCTTGGTGGCTTTTGTTCTCTTTAATACCTATTACCTAATATTTTATTGAACAGCACACAATCCTTCAGTAATTCACTGCTGTCAGAACTGTCAAATATGTTGTTATTTTATAGATTATAATACTAAGCACTTTTAACCTGTATTAACAGATCTTTCATTTCATGCTAACATGTTTATTTCTCTATATATCTATCTCTCTCATTCAACTTTTTCATTAGTAGCCCAGGATTGCCACATATACTTCACTACTAGTTAAAATAAGCTAGTTTTACAATTATGAGCACTAGTATCACTAGTATTAAACTAACCTATTTTAGTTAGTAACTCTTAGTTGCAATAATTAGTAAAAGGTTATGAGCTTGGCTCATTAAGATTATTGAGTTGTTATAGTCACGATGATTGCTTCTAAATTAATTTTATTTCCACCTTCTATATAATTGTCAATTTACAGGCTTCTTGGTAGCTAAGTAAATAAACAATTACAGTAACTACCCAGTAAAAATTTACAAGGCTAGCCTTTTAAAATTTTACAATGCTCATAAAAAAGAATAGAAAATAATGAAAATTTTTTATGCATTTTATTATAAATATTACAAACTTAATTCAATTTGGTTTATGTGAGTAATTATACACATTTATAGTACATTTTGATTCACTGGCGAAACTCATTTTACAACATCTAGCTATGAATTGTTCTACCACCGCAAACTACAATAGAGTAAATATTTTTTTGAAGAATAAAGTAAATTATTAAAAAAAACGTTATAAAGGTGGAAATAAAATTTTGTACGCGGCACGCGTGCAATTAAACTTAACTGGGCTCACTGTATTATGAGCGTTCGCTCCTTCGTCGCTCGCCTTACAAATTTCCAGCTCGCCCTGTAAAGATTAACCTATACCGCTGGCCACGTAAATAACTATTAAAGGTTGATAAAATATTGTAATGTTTATTTATTTAGGTGAAGTGAAAAAATAATTGGAATACAAATATGTATAAAACTAAGTTTAATAAACGAATAATATATTATAAAAAGATAATATATATTAGTAACAATATAAATAAACAACAATAAATACTAAGAATATTTATTTCAACACTTAATACTACGCAATATTTATTTATACGACATTTATATCAAGCAAATCTGGCACATTCTAGGTGATAAGCTTTAAATGATATATTTATTTTTTATTTAAGCGAGAAGACAAAACGTTTTAAGAGACTAATAAGTAAAAACAGTCTTCTCCTTTTAGTTTTTGCCTGATCCTCTTGATTAGTGGATTTTAATCCCTTCATTTAAAGTCCTCGCGAAGAGGCAATTAAATTTCGCTAGTGCTCGGCTGCACAAAGACACGTACATTACAAACATTGCGGACAGCTTTGGTTGTACTTCTTGTTCCTCGCCCGATCGTTGTCGATTCATCGCACGTTGTACACAACGGGTTCTTTGTTTCTCGATGTTCTGATGCATTTACTGCCTCCTGCATACAATGCCGAGCGAATGGTGTCGATACAATTGTCTCGAGCTTTTTGTAACGCGTAATTGGTACTTCTTTGATAGAGACGACTAGGATGCCAATTGTTTATCGGAGATGCTCCGGTGTTTTTATTGCGAAAAGATAAAGATCTACTTAGCTCTGGACAAACAACGAAATTGATTTCATATCAAATCATAATTGGCAGCCTTATTACTGCTGTGTATTCTAGCGTAGCATGAAATGATGAGGGTAATAATTCGTGAATTTAATACTTATTTTATAGTTACAATAATTTATAAAAGTTCTTATAGGTTATATTTTTATTATCAATTAAAATAAATGTAGTTATTTTGTTGTTTATAGAACCTAATTATCAGTTTTGCTTTTCATTCAATGCAAAGTAGAATGGGGTGTGACATCTATTACCAATTTAAACAAGTATAAACGACATAGTTTAAACAAGTCTTTGCAAAATTGCCTTGTGTAAATCGGAGAAAATCAATAATACATCATTAGTTTTAATAAATTACATAGATGACACTACCGTTATCGATTTTTGATCATTTGATATATAATTTATCAATTTTTTTAATTTTCTCAACAATGTAATATAATTTAACAATAAAAATTTAACACTGTGTATATTTATGTATGAGTAACGTTTTAGTAACAATAATAATAATTGTTGAAATTATTTGTTTTTTTATAGCTTTATATGTATAGTTTAATTATTTAGTAATATATTGAGGAACTGGTTTCAATTTTCCAATAAATTTTCAATAATTTTATCGTGACATAACTACAAAATATATTCTAACAAACTTCTGTCTGTTGAACAGTGTAAATTAAAATTTAAAAATTAATTAGTAATTACAGTTTTATCCAGTGTTGCATGAAAATCAGATTTAAAAAAAAAAAAAAAATCAGATTTTTTTTTATTTAAATCGAATTTTTTTATAAAGCTATATAGTTTTACGGCGTACTTAACGCAAGACAATTATTTCTTGTGTAATTTACCTACACAGTTTAATCTTATATAAAAAAAGAAATTATGAAAAATGACAAAACTGGTGTAACTTTGGCTCTTTATGTAGAAAAACTTACTTAATTGTAATTTGGTTTTTATTCTTTTGCCAGGTAACTAAATTTGACATAAGGATTGAATAATTTTATTCAATTAGCAACAGTAATTAAGGTCATTAATTCATAAAAAACGATTGAATTCTAGGTATATTACTTGACAGTTGTTGATAAGAGTTTTTTATTAGTATAATTTTCCCGTAGTGCTTCAATATAAAACCCAGCGCTGGAAAATACAACTTACTGCACTTATAACGTAAATATCTATTTCTTTACCGCAGTTTTTGTTGGTAATTCGATATTAAGGTTTTCCCTGCTTTGTTTTGTTGACTAGTGTAACCTCACAAACAACCACCCCCTAATTTTTGCGGTGTTCTTTATGCACGAGAAACCGATTTAATAATGTGTGAGAATAGCGTAGCCCTCGGCAATAAAACGAGCAAAAGGCTTTCATCTCCCTTGTAATCCTAACTGCTCTTACAATATGTAGGTGTTCCGCTCTCCCTCGTCGAGGACGGGGCCTTTATCCACCGTTCCCACACACTGAATAGTGCCGATAGCGTTTTTTCGCCGTAATTTCACCGTTTGTGCTCGTAGTTTTGTTTAAATGTTGGGATAGCAGTTAGATTAAATCTGTTTGATCTGCATAACGACAAAGAATAAAGACTCGCTTAACGGAAAGAATTTTTAAATATGGAGATGTGTAACATGAATAAATCCATCTGATAAACTACTGAACTCTGTTTGTAATGTTAAACTTTTTTATTTTCTTCTTCCATAACATTGTTTGATTTATTATTCCTTTAGCGGTCATGAACTTTTAAAATAGGCAACATATGTATTTTTTCAAAAAAAATCCTAATTTTTTAAATCATTGATTTCAATCACTTGTTCTGCAATGAGGTATATAATCAAATTTTGATATTTACATATATGGTACTAGACAAAAATCATAATCTCTCTCCTCTTTTATTCATATGAAAAAAATCATCAAAGAGAAACATATTTATTCGATTGTTCGCTACACGTTAGAAGTGAAGAAATTTGATGGTTACATTTTGTTTATATCAAAAGTTTTATGCTATGTATTAATTGGTAAAATTTACTAATAATTATTTTAAATGTCATTTTAGACACTCGTTTGTTTGTTACTACGCAACATTTATTCGTAATTTTTTCCAATAAATTCATGGCTCTTATTATACTAGTTATGATTAAATAAATTAAGGTTTTTCGATACTATGGTTTAAATGTACTGATATTAACAAAATACAATAAAAAATATAATAATTAAAAACAAGTATCTTCTACTTATAAACTTTATCATATGATAGTTCAGATCCAATTAGAACATGTTATATCATTGGTTTACAATGCTGAAGCCACCGTATAAGAAATAATTATTTATATCTGTTTTAATTACGGTAACGCTTTAAAAATATAAGTAAATATATTTAATTTCTAGTTTGATATTATGATCATTTTAAATATTTATATTTTAAAATGAAAAATATGAAATGGATATAACATTTTGAAGAGATCGCTGTTGTTAATTTTTCTATAGTTGGCAACACTAGTGTAATTAGTAACGTTCGTGCAACGTAGTGTTTGTGTATGACAATTGAGTGATTTTTAATAAAATAGTGTTTGAAAAAGTGTGTGTAAGGACTAAATATGCAGTTCCAGAGGATTTTCGTTCCTTCGGCAGTTGTATAAAGGTATAAATATAGATATACAAGTATTTTTATAGTTATAATTAATTAAAAAACAATAACCTCAAAACAAGTACACCAAATTATATCGAATACTAGAAATATCTTTGCATATGAACAAAATGTAAACAATATAATGATGGTTGTTAGTATTTGAACAATTTTTAATGATTTGTTTATGTTTTGTTGATATTAAATAAATATTATATTGCTCTACATATACGAGGTTCGAGGTAAAAAATATTTACAAACTATATTTCACATAAAATATCACTTGTTTTTCTCTCTCTCTCTCTCTCTCGCTAGTCGAGTGCCCGTGAGATATTTTCTCCGGTATAAATATTATCGTTATTAGAGTCTAGGATGACTAGATTTATAAATCAGAAAAGTGCGGCATAAAGGTTTCTAATATAGAAATCAAAACAAATAATAGATGTAAACTTTTAATGCATATATTGAAATAAGAATAGCATTTAGAGATGAATTTAGGCGATTTCTTTTTGTCTAAACATTGTATATTTATTTACGAGAAGATTACACATCTGCGTTATATAAGAATACAGAAAATAATTAATTGGTTAAGCGATTCAAAAAACATATAAGAACCTAATTTCTGATAATTCGTTCAAGCTATTAAAATTTAAGGACTGAAGAGACTTCATCAATATTTGTAACTAAATATGACTTTACGAAGTACAACGTTTATATGTGCAATAATTTATTCTAAAGCGGCTGTTCTCTACAAATACATAATTGATTTAAATTTTAATAACTAAGAATAAAAATTATACGAAAACGAACAATGAAACTTAAATGAAACAAAGATTATTTATAGATAATTTGACAATTCGATCGATCGGCATGACATATAAGCCAATATAAATCGCTGGATCTTTATAAACATACTCAAATCGAGTCGTAGCCACCGTGTGTTGAAAAATTACACTGCAATTATTTTAAATAAATTGAAATGTCTTTATAAACCTTATGTTCCAATTTAGAGTATAATTTTTTCTTCTCGTTTTTCTAAATATAAACATCACTTGGATATTTCTACAAGTTTTATTTCATTTTGTAAACGTTTTTCAGGTCTATGACGTCTCTTTATTTCTTAAAAAAATATTATAGTGAGGTTCAGTTTTGAAAACCAACTACATTTTCTCTTTCAATTTATAATATTAGTAGGTACTAAATTTCAAATCGGTTATGAAACTATGGACAACCCTTCTCGAAAAGATTTTAAGGGACACGGAAGTAAACGAAACAAGATATATTACAGAATGTTTAATATCAGTAGATGCAAAATCGAGTGCAAGATAAAATAATTTAACTAATAATACCCACATTGGTATACCTCATTATATTTAGCAGGATAGATAGAAAGAGCAAAAACTGGTTTCCCATGTTAAATCCCCTATATCAAGGTTTCTAGTATACACCCTGTGTATAAATGGAGAAAACAGTCCTTAGTTATATATTATTTGTGTTGTGGACAATACAATAGAGGCATACACCTTTACGTCCGTTGCGTGTTTGTTTAAAAATTCAGCCCCGATGTCTCCTCGACCTATTTCCTGATTCCTTTCACACTGTGGACCAATTGTATGTTTATTTGAGGAATTTGATCGGTCGATCAGGTCCTTTTTACAGCTCACGCGTCTTTTGAATTTATCATCGGCACATACGCCGCGTGGTCCGAGGTGAGACCGATGCCTGCGTCCAAGGCTTCGGTGGCCGATTGATTTTCTATCCCGGCCGAGCTGATAATCTTCAGTCTCTGCCGCTGAAACTTTAAAATGTGCTCCGCAGGGCCGCAAATTCAATTCGGGACTGACCCTGGCGTCCCTTCCTGATTTGTGGGACTGCGGCCAAATATAAATAAATATTCTCCAACCGTTTCTGACCTTCGTTTAATATTTTCAATTGTAAACAAAATTCACGTTTTATCTTTCCACGTAACTTATTCTGTATACATTGCTAAAATAACAAAAATAAAATTAAAATATATATGTTATTTGAAATTTTATTGATGTGAATTTATATTTCAGGTAGTATAAATTGTTTCAAAATATTATTAAACCAAGGCGAAAAGTTTACATTCTGGAGAGAAATTTGCTTAGGAATATTTTGTGTTGAGGATATTTCTGATTAGGAAATGTTGAATTCTGCATAAATGCAGTCTTCCTTCATAATAAAAAATTCAAAGAACTAAGAAAAATCAAGATTGAGATGAAAATTTTAAAATATTGATGATTTTTTAAATATTTGAGATTTTAAGCATCTATAGTTTTACATCACAATGTAACATTCTCTCTCTGTACCTCTCACTCGCACTTCTATCCTCTTCAGAAAGGCGTGAATACCCAACCTCACAGCCGAATAAATTGTTTATTTTTATTTTACTTTATTATAAATTTATTTACCTTAATGTGAAAGAAGAAAATTAAATACTTGTTGAATACACTAATTTTAAAAATTGATTATTACAATCATTTATTACAAATTATAAACGACGTATTTCATACAATATTTTTTCTACTTCCATCTGAATAAGTACAAAAATGTATTTGAAATTATGAATTTTTGACATTTTGATAAAATTTACAAAATAAATAAAAAAGACAATTCCAAGGACTCCTTAATTTAGTGCGTTACTAAATTACCGCAACAAAATTGTTGGTTATAAATAGATAAACGATATAAAATAGCATTGTCCTTTAAGTATTTTGAATTGTATAATACGAGTCTCTGTGAATCTAATAAATGTATTACGTATATTATTGATGTTTGTGAAGTTAATAAGAAATAAATATTCTATTTTGTATATAAGTTTACTTTCCAATTTGATTTCGCAAGAAATTATGATCTCATTATTTCACTAGTGAAATAATAGAATCAACAACCTATCCGATATTAGTCTCTTATTAAATGGAAGTAAAAAAATATTATAAAGGATTTCCAACACAGCTGTCAAAATTTCGAAATGCCTTTTTTCATTTAATACATATTTAAAATTAAATGTTGGTTGATAATACCCAGGGCTTAAACTTCTAAAGTGTTAGATATTTAACGTATTTTTTAAATATAATGGTAATAATTTTAAGTTATATTGCTCCAATTATATGTCCAAAAATACTCTCAAACTTATTTCATGATAAATTTTTATCGCATATTTTTTGCAATATTCAACCTAGTTCATTTTCAATTGCTGCATTTATTTGACCCGGAGGAATTTACTCCATATATTGTCCTAGTTCTAGTTATTTTCTTAGAATGTGTTCTAGTAATTTGATACCTGGTCCTGATTTGGTAATTCGCTCGGTAATTCGAATTATATGAAAGTCCACAAAAAGAGATGAAATATATTGGTATTATTTGTGGTTGAATTGGAAGGAGTTGAAACTGTTCTCGTAAAATTGAATTCGCCGTGGGTTTATTTTAGAGGTTTCGTTTTATGTGCGATTGGAATTTTGATATTTCATGAAAATTTAGTAATGTTGGTTTTTCTTTTCCAGGTAAGCGCTCATGAATTTTTTGGAAAGGACAACATGGAATGTTTTTGTAAGTGAATCAAATTTCAAATTATTTATGTTTAAGCGAAGGCTATCCGTGATAAAAATTTATGGTTGTGTTTAGAAAATTGAGTCTGGAATAACATAATCATTATGTAAATGAGAATGTTTTACGTTTGTAGCTAAGATAACCAAACTTATTTAAAAGTACTTCAAATGCAAATAACTGGTAATTGAAAATAGTTACCGGACTTTGAGACGCTTGCTTTGTATTATGTTTGCTGCAAATTAAATTCAACGATCATTAATTAAAATAATAATGCCGTCATTTTAATAGCACAACTGAACTACATACATACTATTTACTGAAACTTATTAATTCTTTTCCTTTGTTTAATTGAAATATCCATATAACGGAGAATTTATAAGAAGAATGAATATTTTTGAAATTGTCCCATAATTAGATATTTATTTGCTTCAAACGCTCAGTAGTCAAAAAATAAGGATATTTATTTTTACTTTCTAAGGAAGTATTGTAATCGCGAAAAAACCGATTTTCAAATTTCAACTATCCCTGAATCCATTTTGACTAGTTTTGGCGTAACATCTGTACCTACGTATGTACATATTTACGTATCTCGCATAACTCAAAAATGATACGCCGTAAAATGTTGAAATGTGGTGTAATGGACTGCTGTGGCATCTAGTTGTGCACCTCCCTTTTTTATTGCAATCGGCAGTGCCAAAAGGGCACTTTGCTTATAGTGCTTTTTCTGAATTTTTCGTATAACTGAAAAACGATTAGCCGTAGAATGTTAAAATTTTTATTAAAATATTGCTATGATATCTAGTTGTGCATCTCCATTTTTGTTCCAATCGGCCTTCATAAAAGGGCACTTTAGTTTTGGCAGAAACTTAATAAAAAAAATAATTAAGTTGGCTTTTAATTTTTGTAAGAAACATTTGATTTCCTGTTAATAAATTGATAACATTGATAACTGTCAAAATATATTTCCTGAGAAACAGTAGAGATATGTAGAAAATAAATTTTAAAAAATACGAGTATCTCTTTCTTTGCAACTTTTTAAGCGATTGAAATAACTTTATGCATTTTAATAAGGAATAGTGATGAACATTTTAATAAAATTTTCAAAAGATGATTCATTTCGAAGAGAAATTCGTAGAAGTTCTTCCCTGCCTTGGTAAATAAATAAGTATTAAAAACCAATAGCAGTAAAAAGAAATAAAATATGTGTCTAGCGTAAAAGTAATTTCCTTTTCTTATTTAAGTTTAGTAGAGGTGTCTGCCAAGACAATTTGTAACGGAATTGTATAAAAGTAAATTTAAAAAGTAGAACTCGTAAATATTTTAGTAGATATTAAATTACTTTTCTAATTCGTGATATTTTATGTTTATTTCATCTGGAGTAGCATTCTGGCAGTACATAAACTAAATTATTAAGTATTGATTCTTCATGAAAGTTCATATTTACATTCCATTTTATAGTGAGCATAAATAGTGCAGGTACTTAAGACATACATGACCTAGATTGTGAAGTAGATTTCATTTACTTGAACTCTGCTCCAGAGACGTACTTGCTATTAATTTAGTGTGCATCTGCTTCTAAATTCGCCATTTATTCTCTACGTTACTACTTATTCCAGAGGAAGCAGAATATGCACTACGTCAATACAAAGTCACTAAGTTGATAACGAATGTACCGTTTATATAGAATAGAACATAATCGATCTAGAATTGTTAATAAAACAGTTGTCAGTAATAGATAGTAAATAAAGGTGTAACCATGAATCAATACGTTAGTTATACGCCTACCAACAGAACAGATACTAAAATATCTAGATTTGTTTTGAGTATAATACTGCTATAGACTCATACTGTGGTTAATTCATTAGATTATCGGTTCTAGGAATTGAAGATGTTTTTATCAATAATGTTTTCGTGATCAGGACAGAAAGGTCCATGATTAGAGTCAAATTGTATCATGCAGAGATTTTATGCTTATTTAGATCCTAAAATGCAATATACGTCCTATATAACGAAGTATTTCCAACATGTGTAACATACTTTTTGTGCCACCTCTTTCTACAATACCTATATTGGTATCTTATTATCTCTCCTGCTATCACTAGTGACTAGCCAATCTGCATGAAGCAAGTCGTATGTCTATTATGATGAATCAGTGAATGATTCACTTTTTTCCCAAAGTATGTTTCTAAGATGTCTATATGTACGTAAATTAATGGAAATTTTGAGGACAGAAGTGCAAAATACTACCAAAGAACATATATCCCACAAGGCTCCATATTAGGTCGAGGCCTGTGGAACAAATATTATGATAGACTTTTGTGTACTTCCGACCACATGGCATCTCAACAAATTTATCAGAAATTAAGTAAATTGTAGTAATTTCTAAGGACAGATACGAGGTGTGTAAATTAAGTAATAAGACTGGCAATGTAGCGTTCGATCTGGTAACACTTGGGACGCAGGATTTGGAGAGGAGACAGGTGAACAGTACGAGTTTGAACTGCCTAGAGTGAGTTGGTTGTCCGTAATGATTTTTATCGTAAAATAGTTCTTTCTTGTGCTGTCAAAAATGAGTAATGTCAATATCAAACAACGGTGTGCTATCAGGTTTTGCTTCAGACTTGAGCACAGTGCAATGGAAACTTAAGCAAATCTACGGAGACAGTGTTATTTCAAGGTGGTTTTAGGCATTTTCAGAAGGAAAAGGGTCGACTGAAGTTGAAACACGCAGCGAAAGATCTTCAACAACAGAATCTAGGATTGAATGACTGGTGAAGAGTTAAAAACTAAACGCAAAAATTGTTTCAAAAACAATGAAATTTTGGATAGAAAAAATATTCCTGTAGCTTCTCAGCCTCCTTACTTACCTGAATTGAATTCTTGGACTTTTTCCTCTTCCTGAAATTAAAAAAAATCACATTAAGGTAATTTATTTTGGGACACCTCAAAACATTTAAACGGCTGAAACTGACTAGCTGAAGGTGATTCCAGTACCCGATTCCAGCACTGCTATGATGAAAGGATGAACTGTTTCCAGCACTGTGTGCCTTCCCAAGGAAGTTATTTTAAGGGAGACAATACTGAATTGTAATTCTATTCGAACAAATTTTAAAAAATCAGTGTTATTAGTTAATTCATACACCTTGAAAGTTCATCATTAACTAGTAACTAACACAAATAGAAAACTAAAAATATGGGGCTATAAATAGATAAAAGATTAGTATGAAGTATTGTTATTCTGAATTGTTGCCTTTGAGTATTTTATAAGTCAATTTGTATGTTAATGAGAAAAACAATAGGTGTGTATTATGCAAAAGAAAAAAGAGTTGTGCAGAAGGAAATAAAGCACGGTGGACTGGGCGTGATCCAATTTGTATGCAGCTTAATAATCAAAGTGGAGAATAAATCGTTTGGCTTTTCTTCTTCTAATGCGCTGTAGTAAAGTTTTAGTGTCTTCTCGTGCTGGTTTTAAATTAGTGTTGTTTATATGCAGCTCCTAAGTAGAGCATAAGGAATAAGGACAATATCGTTTGTACGGAGTCCTGCTAATGGCGTTATGCATATCGTGCAAAAACCGTTCGTGTTTGTCAGGATAGTGGAAATTAAGTCAATATCAGCCAGAAGTTAGTGGAGTTAGTGCAGAATGAGAATTCAAATGTGAATTTACGAACCGTTTAGTATGTCGTTATCGTAAGGCTTTTATGGCCGGGACATATCAAATGGAATTGTATTCAAATATCTGCACAAATGCAAAATAACTTCATAACTTCTACGCTCTAATGCACTCACAATTTTAACAATTTATTCCCTAACATACTCATGGAAAATTTACTCTCAGAGATAATAATAACTCTAGTATGTTCGTCCGAGAGTCCAGTTAATTAATTTTAGCGTTAAATGATGTAAAAATTATTATAAAATATTCAATATTTTAAATATTTAAATTTTCTAATTCCAGACTAGAGAGCGGTTTGTCATACGCTTGTTTGATCCAATAAGTGCTATATTTACAAGTAGTAAATCGATTCTATCTGTTTCAGGATATTAAGCCTTTGTTTACATAAATAAAAGTAAGCTGGGTAACTAAGTCATAACTATCTGTACGATAATAATGTTAACATACTGACTTGTCAAAATTACATAAGACAATATAGCAGCAACATGGCGTCATACAGACTTGATCACGAAAGCATTGACGAAACAGTTTTATAAATAGTATTTTCCGTAATGCAACCGGATCGACCAGGTTTGTGGTTGCAAGTTCCGAAAGTCCTGAAATTTACCGGTTTCTATTAGGAACGTGGTCCATGAAACAGGTTGGTAAAAAGTTGGACCACAGCAACCGACAAATATTCCTGGTTTTCCTGGTTTTATAATCCCACAACATTCTGTCATTTAATAGCAAAAGAACAGTTTAATTTTGTTCTATGTAAGTTTTTGTAAGGTTGTGTCAATTTTAAAATGTCATGATTCAAAGTCAAAGTATGCCGAAATAGGCAATAATATTCAGGAACCAGTGTCTACCCAGAATGAAGATCCTGTTTTTTTTGTTTAATTACAGAACATACTAATAATATTATTTATTAATAACTTCTTCCGTTTCTGAAACTGGCAAACTATTGAACAAACTATGGATGTTATGAATCAGACCAGGCTTTTATTACATATGTACAAAAAATAAAAATTATAACCGATAATTCTTAACTGATGAAAACGTTTTGTAAAATATATCTATTTTGTCATTTACATCTATATGACAGGTGATTGAAACACATATATTGTCCTTGACCTAGAGTAGGTAAATTTAAATTTCGTTCTTGATCGAGGAACATGAAAATTGAAATTGGAGAAATTTGTGAAATCATTTATCACGTAATTCATTATTTCCTGAAAAAGACAAATTCATTGCGACAATTATGGCATCAATATTATTTAAATTTTAAGTTTACCTTAAATATAGACATTATCACATCGGAATAAAATATCAAATGAATTAGTCAACATTTTTGTTTAAGTATTGCTTAAATTTAAGCTGGACATTAGTACGGTTAAGCTTATTTTTGGGGCAAATTGTATAATCTGGACAATTTTTCTATAATGCTTCAACTGCATTTATGTATTTTTAGAACACATTTAAAGCTTAGAATATCATCGGGATCGAAAGGTGTTTGTTGTGAAACGTGCAAGAAGAATATAATGTGTCAGTTTCCACGTGAGGATGCCGTGTATTATGTATATTCTATTGGCGTGAAAGTGCAGCAAGCGATTGAATTCCTTGACTGCCGCAGGGTCCGTTCGATTTCAGGGAGTGATTTATTTTTCAGCGTCCCGCGGTTTTTCTAAACTGTCACTGCGGGAGTCTGACATTTTTTTATTATGGATGATGTATGTCACGCTCGATCTGATCATGTCTGTTTAGATATAAATAATTGCCGCAAAACCAAGGAGGATTTATCATGCTGACTTACTGGTTTTAGTCACCCGGCAGTCAAATCGAGATGGATAGACGTCCGCTTAAAAAACAAACGAAACAACGGCAGAAAGGAGAAAATTAATAAAATAGAGATTAGCAAATATAAAATAATTACAGTTTTCTCAAGATATCATAATCTATTTCTTTCGTCTTTTTAACAAGTTTTATCTCTACTAGTAATACTCCGTGTAAACTACAAATTGCTGTCATTGTTAATTAATAAAAGAAATAAGATAGAACGTTGGAACCGAAATTAAAATATTTACTAAAACGAAAAGGTGTATTTAATTATGCTGATACAATGAAATCAAGAACTTAAACAACTAGCCCATTAGATTTAATCATTCTTCGATTTGGCATCCTTAAAATAAAATAATTGAAATTAATAATTTAAATCAGACATTATTGAATTATGACATTGCATATATTATGATCTAAATAGAATATTCCAAACATCTATCAAAACAGTTGGCATTAAAAATGTTTTTTCACTGCTAGCCTAGAAATTAACCATTATTTACCTTTATTTGACATGAAAAGTTGTTTTTTAGGTATAGTTCATTTGGTAATCATCATAACATATAAATCTTCACTATTATTGACCAGCGCCTTGTATTCCCGATTGCTTTGAATCTTGGGACACAATCTTAGTGCTAGGTCATTAATGATAATATTCTCAATATGATATTTTAACGAAACCATCCTAAATTTTTGAAATTAAAAAAAATATATTCCTGTTCCGTGTTTAGTACTAGGGTTAGGGTAGAGTAGACATTAACGACTGATTTTATCATTCTTTAATCAAGGCTTGATCCACTGATCATCTCTGACCAATGAATCAATTCATTTCGTCTTTAAAAAAATCATTGATCAACTGATCCGTCGTATTCCACTAATCAACCTTTGATCATCTAATTTGATCCTCGTTTTGACGTTTTGACATGTATTTATGTACACAGATTTTAGCTATTAAGATTAATCCAAAATATTTTATTTTTATATGGATGATTTTCTTCCTTTTACGTTCTTTTTTCCTATAACTGACAGAAAGTTTAATACATGCGTCAAAAATTTAAACAAAATTGTGAATCAAGTCAACAACTGTTGATCTATGCCAAGCAGCTTGATGCTTGATTCTTGTATTTGTAAATCTCACCATGTCATAAAAACAGTAAAAAATATATCTGTTTAATAAAATAATATATCACACAGCATTTTCTCTGAAAGCTGGAATCAAAACCATAATTTTATTTTTATAGTAGCCAAAACTAAAACCACACTTGTAAATTGAAATGTTTAACAGCTTTGGTAAAATCTGAATACTGACATTTTCTATATAATAAAAATACTTGTATATTCGAAATTAAAAAAGTTGCTTTATTAAAATACTGCTCATGTGGAGTCGACGTACTAAACAAATACAGAAAGGCCTGAGTCATTGTGTTAAAATATGATATGAGCAATTTGTGTTTAACGGGTGAAATTTAAACCCCTCGGAGAGTATAAATCTAGGGTACTCTTCTGTGGTCATTTGAGCAGCAATAACCCATAAAGTGCAAGATAGGCATCGTGTTTATTAGAAACTTATCTGCGCAGATCGCATTTAGTTGACCCAGCCATTACAACACTTGTGTAGATGGAGTTGGCTGAATAAATATTATGTGTATACGCGCCACATCCGTACATAACTTCAATACCTCTATCTGCAAACAGCAACATGAGTGAATAAACAGTGGAGTCGCGAAATAATTACAGAGAAATGAAGACGGAGAAAATTGAGGTTCGGCTCATGCGGTGCAGTGTATGAAGTGTTTGCTCTGGGAGGAAATAAATGACCATTCTATCTCTGTTTCCCTCATTTCCGGTTGTGCCACCCTCATCATCCGACCGCATCCGCTTCTTCCGTTTTGTGTTACCGCGGCCTTCGATACGAGCCAGGGTTGGACAGGCCCTATTCTCACTACAAATTTCATTTTCTTTTGCTTTCTAGACAGAAATACTTATCTTCTTTGTATCAAAAATCCTTTTAACAGATATTCTCCCCTATTCCTCAGTGGTTAATTTTTAACCAGTTGCTAGATTTTCTCTGCAATGAAAATAGGTAGCACTGGAGAAAATATCAAAACATCATTTGTTATGTTTGTTTTTATTTGTCAAAAATGTTAACTGGATAAAAATTCATCACTGACTTACAGAATAGGTCTCAATGTCAGTATATATTAGCTTACTTTAGTAGGCTCACTTATTGTGTTTGTTCTTTTTAAAAATTAAGCTGATATAAAGTGAAATTGAAGTAAGGAGGAGATAAGTTACAAGTTACTCTTGTCTATGCTGAGTCAGTTGAAAAATTAGGTTATGGTTTTTGTCAATCAATAAAATTGTTTCATTATTAAATTTAAAATACTGTTATTTTGTTTCTTTTATAATGTATAACAATATTTTAAATTTATCGTTAGAAGCAATTATTGTATGAAGATATAAATTATACGGACATTTTTATTTACAAGTAGGTCAAAGCATTGTACAGATATTCAGTAATATTCATAGTTCTGAAACACACTGCAACTAACGAAGTCTTTGTTAATAAATACTATAATAATCAATCTGTTTAATACTGAGAATGGTTTTCGAATTTTCGTTGTTGTTCATTTTATTTATAATCACTTCCTGATAACAACCCACGTGGGGTATTAATATAACGGTCGCACACTGTCTTTTCTGGTCGGGCTTATAGTAGAGCAATTAAGTTCTAGAATATTCTCGCATCTTCAATCGTTACGCAGGGAAAGTGCTGTATTCTTGGAGGAAAGTTTTTCTTCGTATTTTTTCTATTTTTTCTCGAATTAAAAGATTAATTATTATATGTTTACATTAAAGAAATAACGCATTTTTCGAATTGAAGGCAAATTAAAAATGTCACTTTTCTCACGGTCGAAGAAAAATAAATTTAACTTTATTTTTCTATTAAAAACTGTTTCGATGTTGAAGTAACCTACAACATTTGATATAGACAGTAACGTATAAAATAAGAGAAAAAAAAAGGAAATTGATTCTGAGATTGGTGTAATTATTGATTATTGATTGATATATCAACTTCATCTTATATTTCTGAGTTATTTCATGTGACATGCAATAGACCTATCATTACTACAAGAAGTAGTATATTTGCAAGTGTTACTATTTGAGGTTTTGCAAAGTATGTTGAGTGCGACCCTGGTGGAGAAGTGTTGCAAGCAACGACATACGTCTGAGAGCGTTGACAAGCAGGCGGATGAAATATGTATTGTAAAACCGCCGGCGGACGGGTTAACAAACGTGGGGCTGATGGCTGAATGCTTTCGCTATTTGAGGCTCGCCGCGGTCAGTGCGGTGGCAGGGAAAATTACTTCGGTCGCAAATGTGTTGTTCGTCTATATTATCCTCCACATCCAATATGCAAATCAACGCCTCGTAATGCCACATTACTACATCATTTCAATATCAAAACCAAATTGTAATAAAATGCATACTAATTTTATTATCCAAGCAATTATTCACGTTTGGACTTATGGAATTCAATTATGGGTGTACTAAAAAAATGGGTACAAAATAACTACTTATTGTATATACTCTATAGGTGTCACTACAAGCAGATCTTTGAAGCTGTAATAGTTATTACATATTAAGATTTGTAAAATATATATATTAGGCACGAAGTGTAAAAATTTCACAAGAGCTGAAAGTTTGCAATTCCACAAGGGTGTAATTGCTTTATAATGAATTATGTACTATACTTTTTCTACGATAACTATTTGACTGTTTTTCGATCACACCATGATCACACAATATAGTGAAAGAATCAGGGCATGTAACCGAAAAAAATACTGGTTAACGGTTAACCCTTAAAGAGAACTTTATAATAATAATGGTTTTAGTTCGAAAACCGGTTTTTGAAAATTGGAAACCGGTTTAAACCGGTTAATATATCGGTTAAAAAAATAATTAAAATTAATTAAAACAAATTAATTATAACAATTTGATTAAAAAAATAGAGAATAATTAATTAATTTTTTTTTAAATATCATCTGAGAAAAATATTACAATTAAAAAAAAGTAATTTAATTAATGAATATTTACAAAAATTCCCGTAATATATTCATAAAAACGCAGGTCACTTTTCAATTTTAAACTTAAGTAACCTTAACGGCCAAAGAAACTACCTACATTTATGACTCTCCAATAAAATGTTAATTGTAAAAACTGTGATGACTCATGTTCAAATACAAATAGAAAACACAGATATAAAAAAATATATTAAAATTTTTCCTCGCTAAATGATATTAAAATAAAGGTTAATGTTCGCTAAAACCGGTTTATTTTTTTTTTTTTGGTTAACGGTTACCGGTATTTTCGACCTGAAAAATATCAGTTAAAATTACGGTTAAAGTTCGCAATTTTTCTTCAAAATATCGGTTACCGGTTTTTATTAACCGGTTTTTTTAACCGGTTACATGCCCTGGAAAGAATTGACTCATTACTAGTACATAGCGCTACAAAACTACAAAACATAAAACAACTATTCCAACTGTCAACTTCTAAATAATAATTTAATAGTATTTAGGTACAACCCCAAAAAACGATACTATGTAGAACATTTTTTGGTTATTTCTTCCTTGGTTATAATTTAACATACTATCGATAAATCAAAAATTCCCTTACAGTTCGATCTGCTATTTTACACACAGTTTTTCGTAATGTGACACTTAGATAACCTGTAAGTTGTACATTAATGGCTATTTATATTAGTGGTCGTAGAACAAACTGTTTACGTAATCATGTTAATAATATAGCACTCAATTTGTTACTTAATTCTACAGAAATATATTGACTGAAAAGGACTAAACATAATTATAAAATACCAAAAATCATAAAACGTCCAGTGAGAATTATTTCTCATAGCCATTTTATTTGATTACATTTGCTTTTTGGTTTTCTTTAATTTGTAAATAAAGATTTAAATAAATTCAAAAAAAGTATTAAATATATAATTTTAATATACAAGTATAATTTAATATTACAGGAAATTATACTTCTTCTATAATTTGTTTTTTTGTTGTCACTTTCGAAATGTGACAAACAAAAAATACAAAGTAAGTTATTGATGTTTACTACGAAGATCCATTCATGACAAAAACATGTCTGCTTTTTCAGAATACTTGCATTATATAATTTCAATGGATTCTTCGAAACGCAATTTAAAAGTTCTTTCCTCAATTCATCATATCAATGCATCACTTGTTAAAAATATATAATGTAATAAATTTCATAAACCTCAAAAGTATCTAGCTTATAAACGACTCATATATTTTTTCTACGACTGCAAAAAAGAAACTTGTTGATATCGTTTACCAGACGTCACCTCCAAGGCACTATAGCCGATATGGAGAGATTTTTGTGGAGGAATTATCGAACTTAATAACACAAAAATTGTCATTGAAAAAAAAATTGTACATTAAAAGTAATAACCTAACGACGTTGGCACCATATTTTACATTCGCGATTAATTATCAAATTTATTTATGTCAAAAAGCAGATTATATTCTAGAATATAATCTGGCTTGACATGTATTATGTATTGCCATATATTCCACGGACGATTTAGTTAAGCAAATTAGGTGCTAAATGGATTAAACAATTCAAATTAATATCCGGCTTCATTAATGCATTTCCTATTGCCATCAAAATTTGAATTCCCTAAATTCCGTAAAATATATTATTCTCTTCTTTGAATCTCAATTTAGAGGTTATTAATGGATGGTTTGAGGTTAGTAAATTGTTCTCATTTAACATATTTCGGTAAATGGAAATATACCTGAAATACAAATCGTGGTGTATTTATTTTCTGTGTGTATACACTCAAACCAATTAGTTAGTATTCTATTCTTTTAAAGTTTTTTATTAAATATGCATACACGAAATAAGTTTTATATTGTACTTACTGCATTAACAAATAAAAAGATATATTGACTACTTACACTCCGTACACCTGTAAATTATATAGAATCAACGATGTTATGAACTGCCATTAATTAGATTACTTCTCTTGAACAGTCATACTTCCCACTAATTTTCTTGGAATTTGGAAGTCAATTTTACTCCATTCTTCTACCATAAATTTAGTAGTTCTTTTATATTATTTGGACGACTTGTTTTACACATTTTTTTAAATAAATCACAGATATGTTTAATGGGATTCATATCTAGAGAGTGAGGAGGCGTTTTTAATTGTTGACTACAATTGTACAATAACTATTCTACCAGTTTAGGTATAGTATGTTTGGGATCATTATTTTATTGAAAGATATATACACCCATTTTTTCAGCATATTCTTCCAAATTCTCTTCTAAAATATTCAAATAAACCACTTTCTCATTAATAAAAATTAAGATTCCCACCCCTTCTGTTTCACTTTCATATTGGTCTGTTGGGCATAAGTTTTTTGTTTTCATTTATTCATTCTTTCTTTTTCAAACAATAATTCGTCCACCTTATCTAAAAAGGTTTATTTTGGTTTACCTGAAACAATTACTGATTTCCTGAAGATTTCAGGGTGGTATATATTTCAAAAACAAAGCGCAAAGATACGTCTACAGAGACTAGTTGGTTTAAGTTTATATGCATACTTGTATCATAATATAATATTATTTCTTTTTTAAAAGTTGGTATTAAAATTCAAAATAAGTCTAAAAATGTTAAAATATCCTCGAAAATATAAATATGTTTAATTAGTTAGAAGAGCAAATGCTTTTCGGATGCATCCCAATTTCCGTCCCTTTAGAAAAAGGGTTGCCCGATGTTATTGCTGCAATTCATTTCCATCTCGAGACGTTGAAGCGAGGATGTTGGTGTTTACTTTCGTTGCAGGGTAATTGCCACCACTAATTCATTTTCCATTTGCGTTTGTAAGGGGGAATATTAATCACGAGTTGCTGAATCCATTAAGTATTGCCTTGTTTATATAAATGGTTTTATTGAGCAAATTCGGCCGCGTCTGTTAATAGACGCTGATCAAACGATCCCTCGGAAAGAGATTGTTGACATGTTGCGTGTAAATGCTCCTATTTTTAGATCCAGATTTTCCGGGCCAAATTGAATGACTTTCTACATATGTTATTTTTATTCTAACACGCAATGGTACCATTTTGGAAATGAAATAGAAAATATTGCTATTTTATGCATATAATCACGAACTTCAGAATAATGAAAAAAGTCCATGAATTAAGATCTTCACAATAAGTTTTTAATATTTATGACCTGATGTCTGTCATGCAAATTTAGCTAGCTGAATTTTATTAAAAGAAACAAGATATGGACATTTACCGGCTGAAGACAATTGCTTAGAGGAAGAGTGAAGCGACGACTCCATTTATTGTCTGTGATCGGAATTCCCTACAGTTCGTAATGTTTATATACTGTTGTTTGTACAATCAAAACTAATTTACCTTTTCATCAATAAAAAAGTATGCAAAACGTATTACCTATATTTATGCAATTTTTCAGTCTTGTCATTTATAGTTGTGTCTTTGTGTCAGACATATGTGCGAAAATAATTCGTTAGGTATTATTATTAATCAATAATTTGTAGTATTAGTAACTGCACTTTTATTTTTAAAAGCAATAAATGAATATAGCAAATCCGGTCCTATTGTCAATATTGCATTAGAAGATAACAATACAGTAACTGCTAATTGGTATACAACAATTTGTTGCCACAGGTATTTGTAAAAACCAGCCTATGACAATAGTCAAGATTACAATACCTCTTTTATTATATATGTGGCTTTCAATATACAGAAACAACAATTTTGTTGAAGCTTGGATATGATAAACTAATCTCTACCCGAAGAAATATACTTAAATAAATGATTTGCCTCGTGACGATTGTATTTGTAAATTTCGCTAATCCCTAAAGCAAACTCAGCGAAATTAGCAGCAAGCAATTATCGAGTGAGGAGCAAGAAAAGCAAACAGCAACAAAGACTGTTGAAGATCATGAAGATGGAAAACAAATTGCAGCAATAACACCGACAAGGGTCCAGAGTAAATAATTGATCTGGCGTATAGGCCTGAAGCGATAGACTCCAGCACTAGGCTTCGATCCCCAGCTTCATTCATCCTGCTCGCATTAAATATTAACCCGCCGTCCTTGTTGTAATCAACTTACAAATCCGAGATACCGCCTTCATAAAAAGCCCTGTCGCTCACAATCTTCAAAACGGAATTTTATATGACAACTTCTGTTCGACACGAAATCCAACACTCTAGGGAGGGGGATATTATTCTCCGACATTTTTAATCTTTAGAACTTTGCGTTCTAAAATATCTAGATTTATTTATTGAGTAGATAAATCAACCAAGTGACATAGACCGTAGTAGATAAACTAGCATAGAAAACATACGTGTAAGTATACGAAATTGATGTATCCATTTGTAAAGGGGTTGCACCAAAAGTTTCCGCAAAACTACTAACAAAAAAAAAAATGACATAAACCGTAGAAGATAAACTAGCACAGAAAAAAAACAATGTAAGTTTAGGAAATTGATGTATACACTCGTGTATACATTAATAAGAGGGTAGCATAGAAATTTCTGAAAAATTACTAAGAAAAAAATGTTTTAAATTTTTTATTGTTTTTTGAAATACCCTCCTTTTAATTCAACATATTTACGTATTCGATAAAACCTATCGTTGAAGCAAGAAATCCATTCTTCTTCAGACACCTGAGAGATCAATCGTAGAATGCAACCGCGCCATTTACACTTGTACATATGTCGGAAACCACACAAGAAATCACAAGGTCCAAAATCAGAAAATCGGCGGGATATTAAAGTACACTATATCACTCAGCGAATTAGCCAAAATATTAGCTAAAGTACATCATTTAGACTCTTATGTCATAATTTGACTTTATGGACTTATCTGTCAAACTGGAATAACCTATATTTTAATAGTACAGTACATTTTTGCAGTTTATTTTTGCACTACCTAAAATAACAAACATATTATTCTATAATATTATTGGTGAATTTATTTATTATTTACGTATGATAATAATTTATTGGTTTTTATACAGACCACGTCTAAGCACGTGTAAACATAAATGAAAATTATAAAGAAATATTTGACACTCTGAGATTACTTTTGTTACACTGCCATCCCCGTCGCAATAGCTAGCAGACGTTTTACAAATACAGAATGCTATTTATTTATGTTTTTAATTAATAATTTATTGATTTCGGAAAAATATAATGTATACCTCAGTTCGATAAAAAGTATAAGTGACTTGAAATGTAAGTACCTAATACAACTATTCTCGTACGGTAATATGAATTTCATCTACGCAAGCTTCATATCAGTTCATACCTTCTCGAAGGTTATAACGCACTTACATTCCTTGCATGTTAGATAACTATTTATGCCTATCTTGACGTAAGCATAACGTATGTGGTTACCTTAATTTAATAATTTTAATGTTATAAAATATAATAGTTCTATAAGTACGGTAAGTAAATTCATACTAATTTCATATATAATTTTATTATTTTACCAGTCATTCTAGGGAAAAAGTTTTATAAACAAAAGAAAACCTGTAATTTGATTTACTTATATCGTACAATGATTTAAAGTTAATTTAATATAATTTGAAACTTTTACCGAAGTGGTTCACCTTTTAAACATCATAGTAGAAATAATATAAAATGGTAGTAGTGTATTTTGTGCGCATTTCACAATGTGCAGTATCTGAACTTTGGAGAAAATTAAACTTCTGTATCAGTTCCTGTTTATTCAGTGAAATTTATTTCCAATATTGGCTAATTCGAAACAGTTTCTTTCTTTTTATTGGAAATTCCTCGCGAACTATTTATCGAGACTTCATCAACTTGGAGAATCGGGATAGTTGAAATTCATGTTATAAATCTCATGGACTGGGTTAATTATTAAATTAAAGTTCGCAAATTGCTTCTTTGTTCGAGGAGTAAAGAGGAAGAAATTCACCGCAGGAATCAATGAGTGCATTCCTGCAGCAGTTTATAACCCCCATTTGTCAGCAGGAAGATAACCTAATGATCTTATATTTTACTTCCGGTCCGATAAGATACAAGTACGTTTTCCAAATGAACCTGACATTTAAAGAGAAACCGATTTACTAGATTCGTGTCGTTAAATCGTTCTTTGTTTCTAAACATTTCTACAAATAAACAGAGATTAAGTGAATCAATCAACGTACTAGTGCGACAAAAATAATATTATTTAAACTTTGTTTCCCTGATTTAATACTCATGTTATCAATTTCTGCTGCATGAATGATTAAACTTGTAGTGTCGTATACTCATGGCATAAATGAGACTTTTATTTGCACTCATTATCGTACGCGGACCTATAAACAGTGTGCAACGAAACATGGAACATAGGACTTTTACATGGAACTTCAAAAATTTGCAGATATTCTCTCTTCTGATTGATTTAGAGCAAAACTGCAAGAGTACAAAGTTGTTCAAAATTAAATTTTACATCCATTAAATGCTCAGCAATGACTCAATCTGTTATAAAGCCTTTGAATTGCATACGGTGATATTTGAGCAATTGTAATATTTTGACAAATGTTTGGAATTTGAACATTAATTTATCTAAATTTTACCATTTCCTCTAAAGTTATTAATGATTTTTAAAATTGTTGTTGCACTTTGTGTAGGCTTGTCTGAAAATTTTATAGCCTAAAAATCAAATGTCAAATTCGTTCTTTACGTTTAATTTTAAATAAGACAAGCAATTATACATTACTATCAATCAAATATGAAGTCGTAACCATGGATATGATACATCCCATGTTTCACGTTAAAAAATACTCACGATATAATAATATGCTATTAAAATACAGACATTAAGAATTATAATCAGTGATACTTCACTAAACTGTCATATAAAAATTTTCTTTTATTTCCATGGCTGCATGTCTGAACAAGGAATGAGATTTGTTTTAGTATAGGTAACCTTAAAAATATTAAATTAAGGTTGCCGTTGACAGAAAATTAAGTCATAAATTTTAAATAAAAGCTAATGCGAAAAACAACAAATCATTGAAAATTCCCCAAGCGAACAAATAAAAAGATTTTACACCGAAATTACAACATAAATATTAACACAACATTAACAATACGAAAATAATTTCTCCGAAACAAATTAGAACATCAGACAAACAAGAGAGTGCGTAAATAATAAATGAAAGCTCGAGTCATGGCCCACTTTGTTCTTCTTCAGCGTTTTATCACCGCCAGAAGCTGTTCAAATATTAAGGGCGCATCTTTCAAGGCCAGGACTTCCACTCATCTCGTACGGGGAGATACTTTTTCATTTCCAATTTGTATTACGAAAAGAACGTCCAAAGAATATTTGCTATTTATTGAGCTCAGCGAGCGATCCACTTGGTGCAATAAAAAAAATAATAAAAAAGCATACTTATTAATTTATTATTACTAGCTACATACCAGCGAGAATAATTTCTTAAGTACTTAAGTAATAATAATAAAACAACATTTTTAAAAAGAACTTAAAGTTCTGTTCTTAAAAAATCAGCACTGGTCACTACAGAAAAAGTCACTACTACCCAATATGTATGTGTGTCTAAAATAAAATTAGTGTCCAACCGAAACACGATTTTCAACCAAAATCCTAACCGAATATTTGGCTCCTCTTAGTTTCAGTCGAAAACGTAACCGAAATTGAAGCTTTAGTCAAATTTTTATCTTATGAGGCTAAACGTCACTTTTAATAAAAGCACTCAAAAGTGAACTCGGAATACACTTCACACAATTTATCTTTTCAATAAGTATTTGTTAGTAAGTAATAGGTTTTTTATAATGTATGCTTTTTCTCATAAAATAAATAAACAATCAGTCTTTGTCTTTTTCAAAACTGAAACTTAGGTCGTATACTAATAATTTTTTTTTTTATCTTTGATAAAAATCATTGATTTTTATAAAAATATTATAGTCTTTGGTATGATTTAATTCCTTTTTAGGAATATTGTCAAAAGTACTCTTCCGAAGTGTAACTTTAAGATTAAATATCTTGGAAGCGAATAGAGCACATAAATACAATTATATTTTAAGCTTAAAAATAATAAATTTTAAGGTGATATATGAAATAACTTAGGAATGGAAGAGAATATTTAAATTGTAATTGGAAATATGAATTAAACAAATAAATATTATATCAGACATCAATTGTTTTTAATTTATAAATATTTACAATTATTATTACGTAAGAAATATTTATCAATAAAAATAATTTGTAATTGTTACCACTGTGAAGAAAGACAGCTAGTAATAATTTATAAGCAATTGAAAAAATTACTGGTTTTCTTCTTGTAGCGGTAAGTCGACCTCTGGAAATTATTCATCATAAAATGCAAAAGGAAGCTAGGAATGAAATTAATTATGAATAGCGCTTGAATATCTGTTGGTAAGGAGTGCAAGTAAAATGCGTGATGATTCTAATTAATTCAGTCGCATTTGTAAATCAATTAAATCGCGAATGATTTGCATTTCTGCAGTGGCGTTTAAAACTCCGAGTGGCACTTAAATTAAACGTGTTTATTTTACCTTAGTTGCTTCAATTAAACAAAAGCAAAAACGAAAACAAAACCAGCACGCTTTGTTCTTCTTCTTTTTCCATCATTTGCCGAGCCGTTAGTCTTGGATCCCGCTCTAATTTGCAAAATACCATTTCATTTAATCGTCCAGTCATCTCTAGTTGTTTTTCTGTCCTTAATGAACACTTAAATCTCAGGGAGAACAGATGCGAAGGGACGCGTTATTGCAATGCGAAACATAAGGTGTGTTATCTCATATTTGCCGCTTCTTAGTTCGGCATGGGAGAAATAGACCACACACAATGCACAGACAACAAAATAAAATTATCTTTCTCGGTGGTTTCAATTACTTTTTCCCATATTATGAACATAATTTTATAATAAAATAGCTTTTGTAAAGCGTGCTTTTACGTTGAAATCTTATGAGCCTAGACGTCACTAATAAAAGCACTCTATAAACGTGAGCTCGTAATATACGTACCTTTGTTTTTATATTTAATTTTGTAAACTTATTCTGATATATTGTGTGTCCCAGAGAAGTGTTGCCATAGTCATTTAACATGGGAAAACAGTAAGTGTTTGGTAAATAAAAATTGTTTGGTTAATAACTAAGTCACCATATTGTACGGCATTACTACATGTATTCCTATATTTTATTTAATACATATTACTTCTTTTTAAATTTGTTGCACACAAAATGACAACTGTCAATTTGTTTTTGCGCGGATAGAACAATGACCATGGAGTGGAAGGTTTTCTATTTGATTTCAACAGTGGAAGTTTCTTTTTCATATTCTTCAGAAATTCCAAGAAATCTAATATGATGGTAATAACATCAGGAAAATCATATTAATTTAATTATCTTTATCAATAAAAATACATGTGCAACATTTCGGGTTTAAAATTAATGTATTAAAAAAGTCATTAAAGAGGTATGCGCAATAGCAATTCACTTTTGTTAGCAAATAAGATAAAGGATCAAAACTGACACGGTAGAAGTTTCTAGGTTTAGAGTACTAAGCTTCAATGTCAATCGTTAACCCAAATAAGAACATTCAACTCAATTTCAACAACCTCAACTCTCATTCGACTTAAATATTTAAAGCGATAACAAAAGAATGCTTCTGATCCTTCGTTTCTAAACTTCCTCGGTACTTTCTACTTACCTAAATGATGGTATTAGATACGGCAACTATTATACGGTAAAAATTTTCTGGAGAGTCAGTCAGAATATAGAACGCTTTATTTCATCTCAGATCGAAGATTTTCATTTCCTAAGAAAGACCCATGTTGGGTCGAAACCGGTTGGACATAAAATAAAGCCTTATTCTGAGTGACTATCCAGAAAAAAAATACCCTGTTGTTCATCGTACCAGTCAAGAAAATCTTCGGAATTGTTAATGTTTATTTACATAGTCAGGTGTCCCAAATAGTAGTTTCTAGATTTAGAGTATTATGCATACAATTACAAATAAGAATAATTTAACCAGAGGTCATCAATAACCTCACTTCAACAACCGAATGCTTTCGATCCTTTTAATCTCCATTGGTACTTTCTACGTTCTACACATGGTAACTGTCAATGTTTATTAACCTTTATCGTGTATCCCGTATATTTGATAGAACGACTGTCTATTCCCGTATTGGAGGAGGTCGAAATGCAGAGTAAACAGCAGGGAAAGTGCATGTGCTGTAATGCCACGCTGAGTACAATTAAACAGCCCTCACTGGCGGCACGTGCGCTATTTGCCTTGCATTGTCAGTTCAGCCCTCGTTACACCCTTCACGATTATTACATTCGTGTCTCATTTGTAATCATTAAATCAATTACCTTGTTGTGATTTGCTTCCACTAAGACCAGCACGCAACAAATTAAACTCATTTTCAGAATTAATACCAAGCTGGGATATTGAAACTCAAAATTTACTTGACGCTTATACTCTAAGGGGATGAGGGGTCTAAACCTCAAACTATTAAGCGAAATAATGCTGTCCAATAGATTTAATAATAGGACAATGTTCAGGGTTCGCAACCCAGATGTTGGAGGTTCAAATCCCCCAAAGGAATATAAATTTATAGGTGTCTTTTGGTCCATCGTGTCATCTTCAATCCAATGCATATGGAATGGCTAATATGGAATTGTAAAATCGGATGAAATGTTAATACTTGCACATTATTTGAATATATACTCTTGTTGTTTTCCTCTAAATTTATCAGGAGAGAGTGTATCCGCAATTTTTTGAAATCCCATGTTCGTTGTACACCCTGTATATATAAATTTATTTAATTAAAAAAAATACATAATATTGCTTTAAATTTCTAATTTCCTAAAATATGTAACGAAAATCTTACTCACATGTTTATAAACTAGTTACATACCATGCTTTTTTGAGACTGAAAATATGAAAAATATATTTCTCGGAAATAAAGACGTAATTATATTCCTTACTACTTAACTATTAGGACCATGAAAACCACTGTGTTGAATTTTAACAACGGAAATAAAAGAAGCTTAATAATTTTTGCTACAATATATATTTTTTCTAAGAAAATATATATCTAAAAATGCGTTTATCATGTTTTTTTTTTGTTTTACTGGTATTGAAATATACGGACGGAATTATAGAATAAGTTTTATATTTTGTAATGTGTCTATAGCAGTTTAATGTGATTATGAAAATTTATTAGGGTTTTGATTTGGTATTACTTCTGTCAATTTTATTATGACAAACTATCCTTCTATAATCTTATATATACTATTTACATAACGATGCTCCATCCAATTTAAATTGCATTCCAAATCCCAGAGCCGGATTGACACAAAAGAAATTGCAAACGGGTCATTTGACAATCTCTTGAATTGTCAGAGGCATTACCATTCATCCAAAATTCCTAATGCGGAATATCCGCGTGCAATCACATATCTCCCGCATACATCAAATCCTCTCCGGGCTCGGGATACTCCCCTGCAGCCCTTCAAATCGTTATAAATTACAGCCGCAGCAAAATAAACTTAACAAGATATTCATACGAGGGATGCCATCGCATTCGTCGCATAGGATTGTGCGGTTATAATGCCAGATATTGTAGAATCGCCTTCTCAAAGCTACAATTTTAAAAAAATTATGACTGAGTTGCTAAAATTAAATTTAAAGTTTTCTTTACATTAATTACTATTTCGAAATGAAATATGAAGAGAATTGTATTTTGATTTGAAGATTTTTTTGACATTTATCTTGGATTCTCCAATAACAATTAATAATTGAATGGAGTCTAAGGTTATATATGAAATAATATAAATTACCCCTAACCTTAAAATAAATTTTACATATACATATGTTTCGACAACTAAGTTGTCATCATCAGTAACAGAGTGTTTAAATTACTCAACATGTAACCAGGCTAGAGGTCTAAACAACTCTGAGTTGTTTAGACCTCTAGCCTGGTTACATGTTGAGTAATTTAAACACTCTGTTACTGATGATGACAACTTAGTTGTCGAAACATATGTATATGTAAAATTTATTTTAAGGTTAGGGGTAATTTATATTATTTCTCCAATAACAATAAAATTAAAAACAGATTGGCAAGAGTTACACAGAAACAAAAATATCATCAATTACAGACAACCTATCCAAACAAACATCGAAATATCAATCAACTCTTCAAATCTTCCTGGCAAGTATTGGTAACGTACGCTGATCTTGTACCGTGAGGAAACAGGATTTTGACATTTTGCACTGTTGAGCGTAGTAAAAAGGCAAAAATACAAAATATACCTACATTTTAAATCTCAATACGTGTAAAATTTCTTAATTATTTCATTATTTCTTATCTTGGTTCTTTTGTTCTTGCGATGAGAAGTCTGCAATTTTATCTTACTCTTTCCATGTCGTTCGACTAGATCAAAATTGAGATTATTATTATTAACCTAGCGTCAAGATTGTATCCTGAGATGCTAAGCAACCGAGGCATACAAAGTACTGGTTAATAATGGTCTTATCAACCTTTTCACTACTAACTATCCTCATCTTTCTTAAAGATTTTTATATTGTATTAATAAAAATTTTAAAAATAAAATATTGACTACATTTGATTTTGGATGTAACATTTCGGTTTGTCAACCTCACTTTTGATTCTTCATTATTTTTATATGAATTAGACGACATTTAAATTGTGAATCCATAGTTGACATGTTTGTTGAGTTTAGTCAGTCAAAGAATATTTATATTTGGAAGCTTTTCTTTGAAAAGTTAGAAGTGGCCCCATAAGATTGTAATGTAAAAGCACGCTTCCTAAATATTATTATAAATGTGCGGTTGTAATATGAGCTATTAATATTAAAATTAATCTAGAAAATATCGCAATGACATTTTTTTTTGGTAGATTAGTAAAAAAATATTTTGTGCATATATGCAAATTTCGTAGAAACAATAGCAGTTTTGGTTTATTGAAATATTTCCAATTATTCAAAATCCATAGCGTCATCAAAAACCCTGTTCGATTTCAATCTCCGAATATCTGTCCAATTTCGCTCAATTACAATTTGGACACGATTTCATTAAGTTGGCATTGTGGTGGTTGTTTTGTTGGCATATTACTCATAATATAAAATATCCGGCGCTTAACAATGGCGTTAATTCATTTGTTTCATCAGCGCATCGGGCTTTGCTGTAATGAATTCGTTATTTGACTGTCCGCTCAGCCTCTATGGAATCAGCCAAGTTTTTGCGACGCTGTCACTGTATCAAAACTGGGGCATGGATGACGTCAGCCATAGTGCCAACGTAAATTGTTTCACATTGTTGCGGAAATTCAGTTGCATTATTATAATCATAACAGCAGTGGATCAATTACTTTGCGCGTTTTGACACGAATTAACCATCGTGTGAAATATGGGATTTCAGTCTCGTTGTCATTAATTAAATAAAATATAGTCCGTTTCGCGGAGTTGATAATCACGTCATCAATTTCTGCAGCAAGAATGATTAAACTTTTATCTTAAGGTGGCTTTACACGATCAAAGAATTTGAACTATTTTATGTCATATTTTTACATCATATTCTTTGATCAAATGGCTCCGCTTTACACGTTCAAAATCTTTGAACTATTTTCCCTTATAAAGTAGGGGTATCAATAAAGAAAAGAAAAATATAGGTTGATCACAATGATATATGATTTCACATTTGTTTATTTTTCACTTTTGACATTTGATAACAACATAATCCCTAGAATTAACTAACATTTGAAGTAAACGACCTTGAAATTTAGGACATGCTCTAAGTGAGAATTTCTATGTCATAGCGTATGAACTATGAACAGTCAAATTTCTTTGAACGTGTAAAGTGTCAGAATCACATTGAACAATACGAAGTAGTAGAAATTGATGTAAACTTATGATCGTCTAAAACGCCCTTTACATCTTTTTCATCTATGCCATGCGTAGGTATACTATGTTATTTCATTATCGTACGTGTTATACAAGGGTATACATGCTCTCTGCATCCAACCAATGATAAAAATCTCATTACACTTTTGCACTTTTTATTTATGCGTTAAGTCACAGTTTTAGTATTAGTCATAACCTAGAAATGTTTGACATATGTGAATGCGGTTGATCGTTTCCACCTCCTGTTTTAAACATAGTCGAAATCCATGTCGTTGGGCATAACACAAAGTATGTAAACTTCCAACTTTTGTCATAATCATAGTCATTGCTTTATTGGAAAGAAGATAGAAACACTGCAGTGTATTGTAATTTCTGTGTTTGCTTGTAGAACTGTTGATTTTGACATCGAAAATAGAAAAATTATATCTTCGGTTCACGGTAAACACAGACAGCGAAAAAACAATAAAATAAAAATGGAGACTTTCAGCTGTCAATTTATGAAAATTATATTTAGCAGTTATATTTCAACATTCTGCAATTTCCTTCTAAAAGTACTAATTACTAATGTAATTAAATAATCAATTTTTTTAGTGTACGTGAAATATGTATTTAACTTATTATTACGTATGACTATGCTTATGCTAAGAGCTGGAAATAGTGAAAATTTAAGGCAAAGACAAAAACTAAAACCTATATATAATATATATCTTTGTGGATACTTTTTTATTCAGGTTAAGGAAAAGAATACCATTGTTTTTGATCGGTGAAAAGTCCTTACCGTTCACTTAATATAAAATTAAGATTGCATCTTTAAAAAAAACAATATTATGTGAATAAAAATTTCCCATATGAAATTTGTAAACAAGTATTAGTTAATTTGGTTTTTATGATTTGAAAATAGCCTCTATTATTGTTAACAATCACAAAAGATATAATAGTGCGAAATAATTGAAAAATTTGTTGTGTCATTAACTGCAGCCTCATACTACTTTTTTTTTGTTTGAATTTTATTAAATTTAAAGCGTAACGTGTAGCAGAAATAATTTAATTATTTTAAAATTTAAATCATGAACTTTATATTATTTTTGTTAAATCAATTTTGTTCCCGACATATAATAAATTTATTAATAAAATTTATCTGTGACAATATTTTATTCAATTTATTAAATTAAACTATTTTTCATAAACTGAAAATATGTAGTTTATAATTGTATTTCCTTTCATAATATAATTTGAATTTATAATTAAAAATGTCCATTTAACAAATATTCATATGAGTGCTTTTAATACATATTAAAAAGTTATTTCTCTTTTTAATTATTTGAACATGAACGCTTGAAAAAATTCGAAAAATATTGTCGGAATCAATTATTTTAATTTATAAATGGCAACAGTTGATATATTTAACTTGCTCAAACATTTTTGTTGTTGTGTATTATTTAAAATTATTGCATTGGAATTATTATTTTCGTTTGAAAATATTTTTGCACAAAAATATCAGTTTACAAAACTGACGACTCAATAATTTCATTGCTACAAATAGGTTTATACCTACATATGTATATATTTTTTGCAAAACATTGCGATAGTATACCTGTAATTACTTGTTTTTTTTAATTGGCTGCATTCGAAACAAAATATGTTCACCAAATATTTCAGTCTGAAAATTTGTGTACTATTATTTATGTTTTCAAAACAAATAGATCACCATGCAGTTCACATTTTTAGATAAAAAATGTTTACAGACAAATATACATAGCGTACATTAAATTAAAATTGTTACATTGTGAGTGGCTTCGTAAATAAATATTTCACGAATGTCAATTGAATCATTATCATTTTATGATTACAATATATATTCATATCATTAATAAACTAATGACTTATTCTTTACCTACTCTACATTAAAACATAATATGATGTTTTTATTTTTATTTTTAAGCTAGTATAGTTTTTCCACGATTTAATTGAATACGGTTCTACACATAATAAGATCTTTCTTTCTGCTATTCTTAGATCTTCGTCTTTTTTGTCATAGTCATTGTTTCTGTGGAATACATTACAATAGGTTTTAATATAGTTAAATAATTTTTGAGTTTACTTTTCTTTGAAAGATATTTATTTTGCGGTAAGTTTTTATTTGCGTGAAATTTTCTCCTTTATTTCCGTTTCTCTTTCTCCATTATTTGATAGCATTATTCCTAAATATTGAATCTTTTAACTTCTTCAAAGGACTAGTCTCCTTTTTTGTCCTTCTTTTCTGTGTCTTTCGCAATTGTCATAAATTTTGTTTTACTTTCGCTTATTTTTAGTTCAATTTTATCACCTTTTGGTAAGATCTCCTTAAACATTTTTATCATTATATTTCTTTATTTTTGTTATTGAAACTATATCGTCAGCAAAAGCTATTATTTGGCTTACTCTTGTTCTCAATATTTCTTTGCTTATTTTTCCCAATATGTATTCTAGTTTAATCTAGAACGAGATTGAATATTTTGCTGTCTACTAGTAACTTTTTTTATTTGAAGAAATACGAGCTTTGTTGTATGAGCAAAATTTTAAATTAGAAAATTAGTCATGACAAAATATATTTTTTAATTTGAATCATACATTTTTTATTCTTTTATGATAGAGTATTTTTTTACTTTTTAATAAATAATGTTGTTTATGTATAAATTTGTAAAAACATTTACATAAAATAATTGCAAAAAAAATATAAACTGGATTAAAGAAAATTACATTGTTGAATAATAATTTTGCTCGTTATTTATATTTAAAACTCTATACGAGTCAAAGGATTTTAAATTTTGAATTTCAAAACAACAGTGAATATTTTAGTTCATATTGGATATAAACTTGTCATCTTGGCTTAGTGAAAAATAACCTCGTTTTAGGTTAAATTTATTTACCAATAAATTTAATTTGATTTATCCCAGTAACTTTCACTATATACTTTTATTAACCCAGTAAATTTGTAGTTTGAATATAAACTGTTGAATTCTCAACCACTGGGATAAAAATAAACAATCTATAATCTGTGTGATACCGAAGCTCAGAATCCAGTACAAGCTTGTATATATTTTATGTAACTCTTTGAGATGTGTATTTCTCGTCGGACAATTTCATACTCCCATTCCACGAAGTTATTTACCGATGTGCTCCAGTGGCGGGCAGTGGGGTGGTAAACGGGGGCGGAATTACCGTTCTGCGCTGCTGGGACGCCCGTGGCCTCAGATTCTCAGCAGGCAGCAGGCTGTGGAGAACGAATAAGCACACTTTAGCAGCTGTTCCGGATTATTTCTCCTTCCTTCTGCATTCCAACATGTTTGGGACTTCGTTTTATTATTGATTATAAGTTAATTATCGGAGCTTACAACTCTTCAAGAGGTACAGCGCAAATATTTATTGATTGGAAATAAATTGAAAGAAAGACCCTTACAGGAATCAAATCGCTTAATAAACTTTATTCATATGTTTTATTTCAACGGAATTTATCTCGCTTAATCTCAATTTTTAATTTTTTTCCTTGTATTAAAGTTTTATTTCAGCTCTTTTTTAGAAGTATATGAATTTTAAAAACATATTACATTCAACTTCATAATAAAGTCAATGATTCTTAAATTAAATGAAACATTACATTAATTTTTCAATATTCTGGCTAAAGCAAAAGTTATTTTTTTTTACTGTTACCATTAAAATTTTTATGATTTTAAATTTAAATTGGATTTGGTATTATTATAATATTAATATAATAATAATATATTCCTTATATTTTGCGTTCATAAAGAAGACGTTTCGATACATAATTTTTTGTTTGTTTAAATCAGAATTAATATAAATTTTTAAATAATTGAATTAAGGTCAATCTAATGTCACCAAAACAACAATTTTATGCAATGTACAAAAAATGAAATAAAATATTTAAATTAGAAAAAAGTTAATATAAAAATATTATATTATTTTTTTTTGTTGCAGGTACGCTGAATTCTCCTTTAATATCTTTAATACTTTTACCTATTCTGGTAAGTTACTATACCAACAATTATTAATTTTATAATCTCTCTTTTAAAGAAAACCAAATATATCTTTGGAACAATTAGGTGAAAAATAAAAAATTCTAATTTTCTAGACATAAATAAATATTGATGCGCTGAGTTCAAGATCTGCATTCTTATTACGCCTTTTCAATTTTATTCTGTCGCTTTATTACCTAACTTTTATTTATTTTCAAAACCTCTATCTCCATATCAAAGTTATATACAAACCAAACAACAGTATTAAACCAATAATTGTGTTGAAAAAACAAAATATTCCGAAAATACTCATTTTTGTGTCCAAAATTTTGATTTTGGGAAATAGTGTACATTGATAGATCTCGACACGCTGATTTCAAATTTTCAAACGGAATTTATTTATCTCTTTTCGTTCCTGAGATATTTCCTGTCAAATTTGCATCTCAAAAAAGTGTGTTTTTTGACCATATCTCTAAAATGGATAGAGACACAATCTCAACGATTATACCAGTCGATTCTACGGGAAAAGTTACATAAAGAAATGTTTTCTCCCCATATACGTTCTTTGGAACGATTAGGTGAAAAATAAGAAAATCGAAAAAACCTAAATTTCAAAATTTCTCTGAGGAACTTTTTGTCTCTAAAACTTTTCTTTTTCTGAACTTAAGTAGATATCGACGCGCTGATTCCAAATTTTCAAACAGAATTCAATTATCACTTTCCGTTCTCGAGATATTTGTGTTCAAAGTTGAGTTTTGGCAATACCTAAAAAAATAGGTTTTTTAGGTATACCACTTTAAGAGTTAGGTTTACGTCTTCGGCGACATCACCAATGGATTCTACGGGCAAAATTACATAAGTGTACCAATTTTCAGATTTTTATTCCAATGGATACAATTTTTAGAAAGGAAAAACTGAAAATGGCAAAATCTGAAAAAATGGCAAGGGGTATACCTTAGATTTTTTCCAATTTTTGGCCATTTTCAGTTTTTTCCTTCTAGAAATTCTACCTGTTGACATAAAAATCTGAAAATTGGTACACTTATGTAATTTTTCCCGTAGAATCGATTGGTGAGGTCGCGGAAACCTTAAACCTAACCATTTAAGGGGTATACCTAAAAAACCTGATTTTTTAGGTATAACTTTGAACTTAAATATCTCGAGAACGAGAAGAGATAATTGAATTCTGTTTGAAATTTTGAAATCAGCACATTGATATCTACTTAAGTCCAGAATATGGAAAATTTTGGATACCAAAAGTTTCGAAGCGAAAAATTGAAATTTAGGTTTTTTCGTTTTTCCAATTTTTTACCTAATAGTTCCAAAGAACATATATGTGGGCAAAACATTTCTTTGTATAACTTTTCCCGTAGAATCGAATGGTAAAGTAGTTGAGATTGTATCTCTACTCATTTTTGAAATATACTCAAAAAACCCACTTTTTTGAGGTACAACTTTGAGAGCTAATATCTCCGAAACGAAAAGAGATAATTAAATTCAGTTTGTAAATTTGGTATCAGCGTAGCTAATTCTTTAAAAAATATTACAAACAAAATTTTGTAAAATTTTAAAATATTTACGCAAAAATACAGCATCTCGGCTGTCAATTCTTCATAAAAAGTGTTTGTAGAATGTGCAAACTAGAAACTTCTATAAATTAAAACAAGAAAGTTATAACTCAAAAAGTAAATTTGCTAAATTCAGTTTTTTGTTCTTATCTAGTGCGAAAACAAAAACATCATTAAAATGGCCAAATGCGATAACCTTGCCCGAATTTAAATGACCATATCTTTTTCGCGCCTCCAATGCCATTAAGACTAGTATTAGTAGAACTCAAAATCGTCCAGAAACTCTCTCTTTGACGGCCTAGGCAATAAATTCAATTTTTTAAATTTTATTTTATTAGAAATGTAAAACGTTAATTCGTTTTCAAGCCTGGCCTGTCAAAATCGGCTCGCTTTCGCAAAAGTTAAGTTTCTGGACTAGTGATATAAATAACTATTACAGTTCTCGAGATTCCAATAGTTAACCTCTTAAAAAGGAAACCCTGAATATTGTACAGAAAATAAGGCGTTATAACTAACAAGTCCCAAAGAATAGTATATTGTGTTATTAAGAGTAAAAGTGATACTTTGTGTGGTGAGCATAGAAGTTTGCACGACGAGCGAAGCGAGTCGGACAATTGCATGCGAGGCACACAAAGACACTTTTACTCTGAATAACACAAGCTATTTTTTCTTCAAACTTAGAAATTTTAAAAAATAAACTACTATTTGACGTTTAATATGTAGGTTACCTGTCAGTTATTCATAATTTTTAGTAACTTTATTCTTAGGTTATCTAGTTTCTATAGTGACATTTAGGGCGATATTACAGATTTCTATTGTACAATTTACTTTTTATTGGCTGATTCTACATACAGCGGCGAAGAAATTAAACGGCAGCTAGAATAAAAAATTATATTACGGAGGCATAGAAATTAAACTTCAACCTTGTGAATCACGTCACAGAAGATGTCACTTGTATGACGTTTGAAGAAAAATGTTATTTATATACCAAGAATATGATAGTACTCAAACTCTAATAATAAGGATTAGGATGGTCTTGAACATACAGTTAGAGTTGAGTAGGAAGCACCTAATCACCAACCTGAACGCACCTACATTCGCCTGCAATGACCGATTGCAGCGCACAGATTACGTTTGTACTACACTGTTTACCCTCGTATTATGATCCGACTGGCACCCACCCACTGGTGTTCATCAGAGCGGCATTTAAACCGAAACTCGATTAGTTGACTACATCCATTAGCGGGTCAAATTGATTCGACATCGTACATCACGTCTCCCCGCCGGCTCGGCATATTTCATCCCATTAATGCCATGCGTTCCCGCAACTCAACAGCTGATTGCGGATTGTCTCCGGAACTTCGCACCACTGCATCGCTAATTGCTCCCAAGTTTTTTAATTGATGCACTTGTTACAAGTTTTGATTTGGCATTGAAGTGGAAGATTTGAATTTTTAATTATCATTTTTCTACAAGGGAGCGAAGAGTTCAACGACATGAAATGAATTTCAATAAGCAAGAAGCTCACAATTTAAAAAAGTTTAGTAATTGTAGATTTTTCTCAATTTGCAGGTTTTGTAAAAACAATTTTTTGTGTAGAATTTTAATCAATGTCTTAGGTAAAGTTTAATATAAAATAGATCATTAAATTTATTCTTATAAGAACATGCATATTTATTACCCGGAGCAAATTGAGTTTAATAATAAAGATTTATTTTTAAATGTGGTTCTATTTATACCCAGTCCATTTAACCTCTGCTCTGAGAACAAATGGACTACCTATGCTGAAGAAAGATGGACCAGAGGATTTTTTTTGTTAAAAAATAAATTTAACCGGTAAACAGTAAGAAATAATTCACACATAGAAAGGTAGCTATTCCATGAGTTCTTGGTCGTTGTTTACACGAAGACTGTACCACATATGACAAAAGATAACAGTCTGTTAAACAGTTCATGTCATAGCTTTGGTACAACTCACATCTAAAGTGGAGGAGATTTGGACTGTAGTTTTCAGATTCAGAAAGTAAGCCTAGATTGTATGTTATAAATATTTCTGAAATGGAAGATTTCTTGACTGGACGTTGATTTTAAGGGAAGAAATTCTGGGTTTCAGTCAACATGGGCGCCCGCAGAGTTTTTTACAAGGTGGGTCGAAATTTTTGGAAAAGACAAATTATAAAGAATGTGTAGAGAATAGAAAACATTTTTATACATATATACAATATGTATAATGATTAATTATTCAATATTCACAGATTCACTGACTTCACAAGTCATGATCTTGTCGTGCCATCTTTGAATACTATAAGACGAACAATTCAATTTCAACTTCAACGCTAACACTTTCTATTCATTTGTTCGTATTTACATTTATTAATACGTATTAAAAATAAATTTGAAAAAAATATTGTCATCAATAATTATTATAAAAGAAGAGATATATTAGACTGAAAAATATAATTATGTTTATTAAAAAAGGTATCCAATTCATAAATAAAAGGGGGGTCTCTCGACCCTTTCGACCCCCCTCCTGGCGCCCATGTCAGTCAATAAAACAAATTCACATTCTGAGGATGATCTCGGGTAGGATCGAAACGACGATGTGTAATCGTTTTATTGACTGAAACCCAGCATTTCCTATCTTTAAATAAATATATTTTTTTAAATATTATTCAATATTATAGAGTAATAATTATTTTTACAAAAAGTGGTCCATCTCACCTCCACTAACTAACCAAATAATAATGCTATCAGAAACTTAGGATTAATGTTAATTTCTAGGTACTTACGTCAACGGCGGCGTGTAAAATAGCGTAATGTTTCTAGGAAATTAATTTATTTTTGAGCTAGATTTAGCTTCTAGTAATAACATATACTTTAAAATGGTGCAAAAATATAAAAACAAATAATCGAGATTTGTTTGTTTCTTTGGGAGTAATTTGAGCGATATATCCCGCGGTAACAAACAGGAGAGATGAAGCTTTGATTTGTGTATTTGCATGCAACGTGCGAACGATTCGCGATTCACTGGACCTGGAATACAAATAAGCAAATAACTCGCGGTTACAGTGGCCGGTGTTGACACTCGCTGTTGACATCTCTTCCTGTTTGAATACTTCACACATCGTGTCATTGTGCACCGATCTCATTTGCTGCGTTATAATATCTATAGAGAACTAATCAGAGAATAACCCGCCGGAGTGGAAAATGGTGAAGCGGGATGCTGTGGGATATTTGCTCTTATGAATATATTAGATACGGCGCATAGTTATAAACAACTATAATCATGGACACTGGCTCGATGGTTACTTCGATTATCACTATCATCAAAGGTGTTGCAGGGATTAATTACTTTGTACGCTGCATATAATACAATATGAAAAAGATTTACAATTTTGCTATCAATATATTGTAAATATGTTATATGTTGAGTATAGAAACTACAGATTTATTAACTCTCTGTCATTGCAATATATATTATTAAAAACAGATCGCAATTTATCATGATTAGTGATTCTGTGAGACGAGACGAGACGAGATTTTTCTTTTTCTCTTATTATCTCATTTTAAATGTAAAATATTTTATCTCGTTTCGTTTATTTCTCGAGTTTTCATGGTCAATCCATAGTTCTAGGGAAATTGAACATTCTTTTGGGAAATTAGGAAGAAAGTATATATTTATGGAAAAATCAAATTATTTTTTGCTGACTAATTCTAATAATTTAAAATCTTATCTTACCAGACAGTCATACAAAAATGCACGAATGTGATTAAACTTAGCACCCAATTAGTTATACCCCATGTCAACAATTTATAAAAGAATTAAGTATATTATTAACTTTTAAAGATAACTCCACTAGTTTTGTGGAATTAGCAATATTTGTAGATGGTTAGCAGCATTTTGAAATATATATTTCACAACCTAGAAGTAAAATACTGTAATTACACGCATGTGAAAGCATTCATTAGAGTATTTTTAAAATATTTTTTTTTCTTAAATTCATATTATAGAGAAAATGAACGTTAAAGTTAAACACATTATAAAATAAAATTAACAATCCTGTAGCTTTAAAGATGTATATTCTTAATATTGTTTTTCATCCTTATTTTCAATTAAGAACATAATAGGATCTATTATACTATCTGTTTAGAGAAAATAAATACGTTTAAAATTATAACACTCAAAATGCTAGTTGAGAGCCAAACTATGATTGGTTACAAAGAAAAATCATGTATATTAACAGAAATCAATCCGCAAATCTTTCGTCGTGAAAACTAATAAGCCATCACTTTCTTTAAAATATAACCATCATGTAAATTAACAAAGTACTCCAACACCACTGAATTTTCTTGTTATTTATTTTGCCTGTCACTACATCCCCTGCTGGTAATGAGTAATCCTAACCTCAAATTCGACACCGCTGATGCAGCTAACTGTCACGTGACATCCCGGCCCTATCTGCGGTTTGCTGCGGAAGCGGAAGTGGCGAAGACCCGAGACTGACGCGACAACCGCCATTGGGTGACGCGTGCAGTCACTGATCCGACTTGTTACAACTCGTAACCCCTTGGCTTTACGTGCGGGGTAATAGTAATAGCATGTGTTTCGCTATTAGGGATGGTGAGATTTGTTTTGTTAAATTAGTTATTTACAAACACAAATAACTACGGATAGGAATTCTAGATATTTGCACGGGTAATTAAAATTTCGATAATGGTGTACATATATGAGTAAATTATCGACGTTGAAAAATCACAGGTCGCGATTGCTAACCAATATTTTTTAAATCTATGATTTGTGATCACAATCACCATTCGCTATTGTCTATATTAAACATTTTAAGAAGTAATAATTCCAATTAGTAACAAAATTATATGATATTAGAGTAGCAATCACAAAGTACAATGTGATAGATGCAAAAGTAGCAGTTCGGCTTCTCAGTGTCACTAAATAATTCCGGTTAATAATGATAATTCCTGATTCTAACTGAACTGTGATCACAATCACTGTTTTAATTCACAGATATAAAAGTAGCAATCACAAATCATACTGTGATTCAGAGTAGCAGTTTCATGCTTCACTAAACAATTCCGATTAGAAACAAACAATTTTGTCAACAATTTACGTTACAGGAAAATAAGAAAAAGTATAAAAGAATGACTTAATTTTCAATAGAAGGAAGTAATAGTGTCTTTAGTTAAGAACTATTTATGCATAATTTAATAATAGAAAAAAATTGCACGATTCTTTTTTAAACATGGAAGATGTCATGACAACAAATTGCACCGAAGAAAGATCTTTCTCAAAATTAACAATATTAAAAAATAGGCTGAGAAATGTTATGATCAAACATCATCTAATACTTCTGAGCATCAATAATGATATTTTAAGAAAAGTGCCAAAACTAAATTTTATGTTTATCAGTACGAATTGGATTTATTTGGCTGGATAAATTAGTAATTAGAAAAAAAATTTGGAGTAGTCTTCATCAGAATGATGAACAATGGTAATAAGTAGCTATCTAATATCCAAAAATATTTTTGCACAGTTTTCATTTTTCACAACAAACCTATATACACTACAGATATATGACCCTCAAAAGGCACATTTACATATTAAGCTCTACAATTTGATACATTATCCATCTCAATTTGATAAATGGTTAAGATACTTGCTTTGTCTAGAGGTTTGGCGAATTTCCTTGAACCTACACTTTTAGTATATAGGACTTTAACCATGCAATGACCTGTGATCATAATCACAGTTACTGGAAAGTAATAATCACAAACCCTACTGTGATTCAAAGGTAGTAGTTTCGATCATCACTTTGAAGACATTAAATTTTAACATCACTAGTATAAAGCGATTTTTATAATGAACGGCTCTTAAATTTATGGATTTGTATGTTCTGGCACAGATGACGAATGCATTATTACGAATAAAATATTAGGTTAGGTACTGTAAAATAGGAAGTCATAAATTGTGTTGTAGAATCGTATTTTATACATCCTCTGATGTTAAGGAACTATAAACTCTTCGTAATTCTTCATGTCAATTTCAGAAATAGGTTTGGAATACGTACGGAGTACGTTTTATATGAAAATAGTAAATGAAGTTAGAGTAATAAAAGCGCAATGTTGGGACTTTATGGAGCAGTAACATGTTAGATATTTATTTATATTGTAGTTCATTCCATTTAGCGCAACCGTAAAGGAAAAATGCACATCCATGTAAATTCAGCATTCGATTGCTATCGTCCACATATGAAGAGACTAGCAGACTGCAACCGGCTATTTGCTCTCAGAAACTCCACTCGTCTTTCCTTTGATCATTACCGTCTGCTTCGGTGAGGACTACGCAGAACCGTACTGGGGGATTTCCCCTGCACTAACCAAATATTTACAACACAAAAAATAGAAAACCTAATACAACAAATTCAGACACTGAGATTCAAAAGAAAACAGAATGCTTGGGGAAAGTCCGAAATAAAATCGTAGATTATACTGATTTTTAAAAACAATGAACCCAAACAGAATTCAAAATCGTGATTATATTTTTGAAGTAATTTTCTTGCTTTTAACTCTCGCCACTCAGTAAGAAAGGTATTGGAATCTTGCTAAAAATTGGGTAGTGATTCAATAGATAAGTACAGTTTGAAGTTCCTAGAACACGACTTTAATTTTTTACGATAATGTTTGTCCATGTTTGTTGATGGATGGATGTTTTTGGAATGATTACTCAAGTACTAGTATAGAAAGTAAGCTGAAATTTTGGATTTTGACACTCTATATTACTTCTGATTAGATTTTGGTGTTATTCGTGCAACAGGGAGTGTTGTTTTTATAAAGAAATGAGTCAAATATTGCATGTTAAAACAAAACTTTTTATTTCATTCAAAATTATTTCTATTGCTCTGTAACCTCCCTACATTAGTATATAACATCCTTAGTTTTCTAAGATGTAAAGATAATTATTTTTTAAAAAGTATACAAAGTGGTAGTATTTGGGGCATATGTTTCAAATATTGCCACAGAAATAGCTATAAAAAATTGCTAGTTTTAATAATAAAACAAAGGAATGTGGAAAAAAGCAAATTAAGCTGAAAAGAAATATTTTCAGGCACATATTGTCTTCATGGACTTAGCTATTACACGCGATCTATTAAGCTGTAAAACTAACAACTTACTTATATAAAAGTTAGTAGTTGCGTTATTTACATTATTGTAAGTTCTGAGTGTTTTGTTTGACGATTCCAATTATTGTACTGTAAATTTTGTTTAAAAAACTCGTTTTTAATCAATATAAAAACTACTTTAAATTAGCAAAAGCAGTAAGTTTATTCTGTTTAAAATAATTAAAGGAAACTATTATATTTAGGATATATAATAAATGGTAATACATAATTATTTGCCTGAAAACTTCAGATTCAAACATACACCGACTGGAACTGAGCGAATTGTGAAGTCTCGGATTCGATTCCCAACGTCGGCAACTATTAACCAAATAACATATCAGTGTGGCAGAAAGTATGTCCCTGGGATCAAAATACAAGTAAATATGTCTAAAAAAAATTCCAAAATTTTGACGTTTACAAGAAATCATTCAGAGAGAATCAAACAAATCTTTCAGGTTCAAATAAAATGAGGCGAAACAAAAAAGATCACATCGTTGTGTGTGTCATTTGTATATACTTTAAGAAAAGCTTTAATTTATTTTGCTAAAATATCGTGTTTTCTGATACTAGAATTGGATTTTATCGTTACTAGTCTTTATAGTAATTTATCGCCAAGGAGAAATAATTGCATAGAGCGTTATTTTGGGCAACAATCTTTGCAGAATGCGGATGAAATTCTGTGCGAACTACAGCATTTCTCTATAGTAAATAGCTAGAATATTTCAGCGTTTTTATCAGGAGAGAAATTTGCGAGTGCGGCGCTGAAGCGGAGTGTTTTGCAAGCTCTAGGACTAGTGCACATTTCCCGATGAAGAGATAGCGGGAAAGTGAGAAAACGAGTAGTGCTCCATTTTTCCTTCTCCAGCAGCTCTGAATACACTAGTTCAAATGAGAAAAGCGCCTGTAATATCTAACAGGAGCTATGATTGATTATACTTATTTTCAAAAGTGTCTTTCGCTGCTTTTTATTCTCGCTACGAGATTTTAATTTATCGTGCACTCGTACATAAGGGACGTCTACTGATGCTTCATGTCTCATGATTTATTCGAATTAAATTCTTTCATTCATACAAGTTTTATTAAATGTATAGAGCGCAGCAATATTTTATATTTATTACTAATTGTATGCAATGTTATTATAACTAGGAATCAACATTGATCCTCTTATTCATTATCTATCAGTCATATTTTTAGTTTAATTCAGTATTTATTGATATTTTATTATTTATTTTTAGAATATTTAGTGGTTTTTGTATTTTCGAATACTTCGCAACTTTCAAGCTTTATATAGCGTGAGATAAGCGCCACTTTTCATAGTGGTCGTAGAAAATAGTGTAGTATTATACCAGAGTGTATGATTTTTAACGTAATTTCGATCTTCCTCTTTTCAATATATATTAAATTAGTGGATTTGTTTTTAGAACTAAATAATAAACTTAATTCTTTTTATGAATTGGTGCTGCGATAGTTCGACATTTCAGCAAAGAAACGGTATATCTTTAACACTAACTCTAATCTGAGCTAACTAATACCATTTATGAATTTGAAACGGAATCTCAAAACGAAATTTAATATTGAATTAGCAGCTTATCCTTTTTATGAATCTGGATGTATAAAATTTGATAGAAATTAATAAAAATATCAATCTAGATTGAAATATATTATATAATTACACAAAAAATGGGATTTGTAAAATATTGTTTTTCATATTAAACAAAGAAAATCTAATATTTCGTATCTCATACAATACGCATAGTAAAAACCTAGTAAATAATCTTATTAATAAAATATTATTTTCATTATTTTTGCTCTGGATTATACTAGTATTTTAAATTTTAATATCGTTCTCGTCTTTCAATTTAGAATTAGGGAGTGAAATAAAGACCAGGAAAATATTTATCGGCCACATATTGAAGGTTTATTACTTGGCTATTTTGGGCTGCAATATCTTTGGATTTTATTACATCGCCGACGTTCCAAATCAATAAAGTAAAAACGCTCTCCAATTAATGAAAGCAGGGACATTACAATCTGCGCCAAAGCAGCAATTACCAAGTTCCATGTGACATATTCATTGGAAAACTAGCGTCATTATGTTTTCACAACGCTTATACGCTCCTATAAATAAACGCCATGTCAACCAAACTCAAGTTCTGTAATTCATCTCGACGAACAGAGCGCATTCTCTCAAGAGCACGATTTAAATTTTATCTGCCCTAATTTCAATTTATTTTAATTGTATTTATATGCTAACTATCTCATTTATTTCAGCAAACATGTAGCTGAAGAGCAGCTGTAAAATTTATTACTCTTATTTTAATTCGTCATAATATTATCAAATGTGAGATAAACTACTGTATATTTTAGTGTAGTAAAGTAAAAATACGGTTAAATGACATATTTCATTAAGATCTGCTTTGCTTTCTCTCAGCAGCTCAAAACATTTAAAAATTATGTGATTGTGGACCTAATAAATCTGTTCAAGATTGTGATTTCATTTCAGTAGGCTTGCTGGAACCAGATTATATCCTACTTTAGAATGTGATCTATTTTTGTAGGCCAAGAATCAGAGCAAACACTTAAGAATGCTTTTTATCCTGAAGTACTAAAACCAGAACACATTCCGGGGCAATATTTTCTGCTCCAGAATATGATCTAGTTCGAGTAATCCAAGAATCATAGCCATTACTTAAGAATGCCATAATTCCTGACCTACTAAAATCAGAGCACATTCTAGAGCAGATTATGATTATTCAGTTTTAGCAATCCAAGAAAAAAGGAAACACTTAAGTGTGCTCTAATTCCTGACCTACTGAAATTAGAGAACATTCTGAACCATCATTAACTAGAATGTGATCCATTTTCAGTAGTCCAAGAATCAGAGCAAACTTTTTATTTATAGATTGACTAGAAATGGTTCTAAAAGCACGAGTACCACCAAATGAAACTTTATACTATCTATATGCAATATAAAAATTATCTCTGTGGTGCAGTCTTAACGTCAGTTAAAGTGCCTAGAATATAGTCTGATGAATGGCATACCTAGTAATGGGTATTATGACGTGAGTGATTAATTTATTTATTTCAAGAAAACATCGATTTCGTTCGGATTTCAATTTGTGTCATATTTGCAACTGTATTGCTAATTATAAACGTAATTCATTCTAGTAATAATCCTAATTGATGATCAATTTCGCGTTAATTTCATTGGTCGAATGCCTGTTTTATTTTAAAATAGTTAATCGATTTAACACAACACATTTCCCCAAACAACACTGTTCATTAAACTCTGCAACCAATTCCATCAACCTGCAAATTTTAATCACAAATTAAAATTTCATCCCCATGTCCAAATTTTATTAGAGTCCGAACCACCCTAGTCGAAGCCATCTTCGGACCAGTAAAAGCGGAATTTACTGAATTCTTGGGGTGCTGCGAATGTTCCCCCATACGCAGGTAATTTTATTGGCAGGGGGTTGGTACATACTAAAGCTACCCCCGTGCAGTTTGATTAGGCCCCGGAGAACAGTAAATAAAGGTGGACATATGTTTACCGCATCGTAGAAACGAGGAGATGAATTTGTTTGCCTGAATTATAAATATATGGTTGTGGTAAATATTTTCACTGCTGAAATTAACAAACGGGTAAAATATACATATCACTTGGATGACAGCAAGAATATATTACAGCGAAGGGGATAATATAAATTAAAAATACAGGATTGAACAAGATATTTTTGTGCATATGTGGTAAATGTCAAAATATTTTTTCCGCTACATTTTTTGTTGTTACAACCACGATTGGTATGTCTCCAGTTTCAACCTGAAGATTCAGATTTTCAATGCATGAATATATGAATATAGTATTATGTATAATATAAAAAACTATGGAAATTTATTTCTGCCGATCGGGACGCTGCCGATCGGTGCCGACTAGTGTGCGATAGCTTTTAGATATTTCTTGATTGGATAGTTTATTTAAATAGACACTGGTTCTGGAAATCATCAAACTCGACAGTTTTGACCCCATATTGGATACTTTTCTTTTGTACTGACAGATTAATAGTACATTATATTATAAGTGACAGTAATAAGTCACTCTCTTGAATATATAATGACAAATCACTCACATTTTATTATATAATAGCGGCTTGTTATACGACGTAAGTTTAAATCCATGAAAAAATATCCTCAATTTATTGTTGTATAGTATTTGAAATATATACCTATATTTGAAATAGATTAAGTATTTTTATAAATATTTTGAAATATTGTTTTTTTAAAGTGTTTTGTGCTTTTATTTTAAATATATCTTAAAAGTATTTTATGTTTTAATAAATTAAAATACTTTTATTAATATAAAATACGAATTTTTAATATATGAAATATATTTTGTATTTGAATAACTATGTGTAAGTGTATGAAATAGATATTAGTATTTGAAATTCATAATGGTGTGTGAAATACATATTAATATTTGAAATACATATTAGTATTTGAGTTACACATTAATATTTGAAATACATATTAGTATTTAAAATACACATTAATATACATTATAAATTCTTTTTTAGAATACAACTACCTCATTACCTTTGGATTTGTAATAAACTTTGTAGAAAAGTTTATGTAATTAGATTTTTAACTTTTGTCATTTTATGTGAAAGAATTAAAAGTATTTAAAATACTCAAAAATATTTGAAATACGTAACTGTATTTAAAATACTTCAAAGTATTTGAACTACTTAAAAGTATTTGAAATACAATAATAAGTAACATACTAATTATATGCAATAAAAAACATGTATTTTGCCAAAGAATTGTAATACACTTCTTTGGTATTTTGTATTTTGCATGTGAAAATCCTTTTTTAAGTATTTTATACAACACTGTTTAAATTATCCATAGATTGTGAATATTCGGTTACTTTTATTAAGCTATTTAAAAATGAGTTGTCACTGAATAATTTTTTTTTAATTAAAAGTGACATTTTTGTGTATAATGACGAATTTTACTAACTTGAAAATAATAATTGTTTTTAGACCCGATAAATGCATAAAATGAAGAAACATATAATTTTTATTACCAACGGGTAGCAACCATAATTACAACTATTTAACAACTCAATTTACAAATAACATCCAAATACCATTACGGACTAAACGACAAAATAAGTAAAACAAAATTGTAATTATTATTTAATTGGATATAAAGTACAATATTTATCCCATAACAATGACAGATATTATGTATAATAATAAATCAGATAAATGATAAATTGATCAGCCCTGGCCGACAATTAATTGGAATCATTATCCTTGGAAATATAGGCGCATATTAAGGCTGTCGTTTATGTAACAGGAGATAATTTATACAAGATATAGGCGTGCGTATGGCTGACACAAATGCGGAGATATTGATTGTGGCCTAATGGCTTTATAATAGCGTGAAAATACTACAAACCAGTCCGATTAACAATTTAACGTACAGGGAAGTAAACTGTTTGATAATTTAATGGGCTGTTCGTGGATTCTATGTGTAATGGTTTCGTTTACTAATCCACATTACGATACATGATAACTACATTTTGGAATATTCATTTGTAAATTGTTATTCGGTTTGTCTTTAGTGTTATCACCAAATATGGTCTTGTTTCGTCTTGTTTTAAAAAATAGTTGCACGATATAGACATGTCTGAAGAAGTTTGGATACCATGAGCTAAAAAAAAATTAATGGATAGTAATATAAGTGCTTTAATAGCATTTCTGTTTAACAGAAGGTCCAATAAAAAAATTTTAAAAATCAAATTTCCATTTCAAATTAGTCGTTATTATTTTATATATCCAAATTATTTCCAATCACAGTTGAAAATAAAAAATTACATTTTTTTCTCTTTAAAATTTCATATATCTACATCCGAAATAATCTAAAAAAAATTTTCATCCAAAATGTTTATTTTTAAAATTTTCTAAATGGATAGATATCAATGCAGTGATTTCTAATTTACAAACAGACTGTAATAATCTCGTTTCGTTCCTGAAATATTTGCTCTTAAAGTTGCAACTCAAAAAAGGATATTTTTTTCGGTATATCTTAAAAATGGTTATAAATACAATCTCAACGATTTTTCTCAGTCAATTTTAACGGAAAAATTACAAAAAGATGTTTTTTATATTCGCTGAAAAATGAGAAAAACGAAAAAACTGGATTTTAAGTTTTTTGCGCAGGAACTTTTTTCTCTAACATTTTTATTTTCTGAGTTTAAGTAAATATCGATGCGGTGTTTCCAAATTTTCAAACCGAATTCAATTATCACTTACCGTTCTCGAGCTATGTAAATTCATTGTTAGACCTGTAAAAAATGCTATTTTGGGGTATACCCCTTAAAGGGGTATCAATTCTATGGGCAAAATTACATAATTAAATTGGCGGAAATCGAAAAAAATCAATTTTCTCGATTTTGTCCATTTTCCGTTTTTCCTTTTTTTATTCTTATCTTAGAAATAATTATGAATTTACTTGATGTATCTGATTATTTTAACTTTTAATGTGAATCTCTGGTAGGTGATTCTTGAAATACATCATTCCTAAAATTGAGGTTAGGGGTATTCTCATGTAGAGTTTATAATTCCTACAATTGGCGAAAATAATGAAATGAGCATTATAAGAACTTCGTAATTATCTCCCCTAAATTTATAGGGTAATATCAAAGATAAGAACAATAGCAAAGAAATCCTTAACAAAACTTAATATGAAATTCAGAAGCTCTTATTGTATCACAATAGCAATTCACAAACTTTTCGCATTTTGGAACTACCCATCTATATTTATTACGTCGTACAAATCATTTGTGGTCTGTAGTGCGAAACAAAGCCACAGAAAACCTTCAAACCACAAGAATTCAACGCGTAATACAGAGAAACTTACTGTCTCTTTGTTTCCAACTTGGTTTACTTAGAGATAAAGAAACGCAAAAGGGGTCTTATTTACGAGCCCTTTCGGGGTGACTTCTTACTTCTAGCGCATAATATGAATAATTAACTTGTAGTAGAGTACTCACAGCCCTTTGTGATTACCTTACATGTGCTATTAACTCCTTCAAATTATAATTCTTTAACGGTAGATGGTGTTTTAAGAAACAGTTAAGAGCCTTAATTGCATCTTAAATCCGAATTTTATGTTTTAATGGGTTTTATGTTAATATGCACCACAAGTTAATATTTAATAACTTCAACGCTGTTTTCTTCTTATGCCTTAACAACGACTTTACTAAAGGGTGCATTCTTAACTACACATTTATAATAATACAGAAACACTGCAGTAAGAGCATTATATAAATCAGCATTAAACCATTAAGAATGTACTTTTTTATAGCTATTTTATTCTCATTAAAACTTGACTAATTATTTAGTATTAGTTTACTAATAATGTACATTACAATGCAAACAGAAAAAGGGTGAGATTCCATAATTGAGGTTGCTGTCATTTTATCCTTTTATGAAGTCAATTACAAATATGAATTACAATAAAACTGCGATTCTATATATATTTGTGTTTGATATATATTCAGACAATTAAAAAACGCTCATTTTCACATGAATAAAAATTTTAATCTTAGTAAGATAAAAGGAGTATCTTTAAATAATACAAGATACATATTCTATACACTTGATTTATTTTTTCATTTGTATATTTTTATCTTTAATTTATAAATTTTGAACGCCCCAGTAAACCAGGCGCCCTAAACCAGTATCTAAATAACTCCTGCCTTAAGCTACCACTATTTATAATTGGTACTTAGCACAAGAATTTGATAATAAAAAAATAAACTAAGTTACTATAAACAGAAATGTAGTATGTATAAGATATATGTCGGTATATATTTAGGTTCTACTCATATTCAGTAACAAGTATTATTAAATATTTATTAATACTTGCGTCTCTGTCAATTTAATAACGATTTGCTTTACTTGAAATAAGTAGGTACATACATGCTAAACAGCAATTTTAGTCGTACTGTAATAATATAAATATTAATTTCTAGAACGTTAATATTTGCTGTTGCCTGTATTGTTAATATGTATATACCTACAAATTATTTCGATTATGATAAATAGATGTGCTTTTGGTCAATACCTTCAAATCTCAGTATATATATTTTCGCTTTTCTTATCTTGGCAAATTCCGTCCATTTTCATATTGAAAAATGTACCTAAGTGAATATTTATATCTATGCCTTATGTTTAATGTTTTATAATTATTTTGGTTTTTCTTATGAAATATATTTTTTTGAGATAATATATTCACTTGCCGAGGTTAAAACAATAAAGTTGGATGAATTCCAGAAACATTTTCCTATTTAATAAACTACCTGGCCAAGAAACATCCCAATTCTCATAGGTAATTTATATTGAAAGAAAATAGTAAGATGTTTCTGCTTTAGTCTTGATGTTCTAGTAGATCAAAAAAATTGTATAAAAAGTATTCTAGCAGTTGCTTCTTGCTTACACTAACAAGAAATCAAATGTTTTGTATAAAAATTATAGCCAACTAAATTATTATTTCTATTAAGCTTCTGGGGAGCAACCAAGAGATGGCTGGACTAAACGAGCCCAATGTCACCCATTTAAGTTACACGACCCTGCTCTAAGCTATATCTTATAGTCATACCACAGAATAGTTACACACAGAAGCGACACTCCGTTTCGGTACCTTTCATGTTCCGCTAGTCAGTTCTATGACCTTGAAGCATTATGTAGACCTTTAAATTTGTGCTCTTTCATTACCTCTCCCTGAGATGTGAGGAAACTTTCAAATTTTAAACAATGGGCCCTTTAAATTTGTGCACCTTCCTCATCTCTCTCTAATTTTCGCTTCTCTGTCTTACTGTCGCTTCTGTATAAATCTATTCTGTGGTCATACTATATAATATACTATAAGACATAGAATTAATTTTATTGCAATACTTTAAATTTTCAATTACACAAGTAGTAATAAATCCTCATATCACATTCGGGATCTTTTCTACTGATGGTCGTTTATCTTGTTACTTTGTGGATAATTGTAATTATGTAAAAATAATCCACTATCTAAATGAAGGCAACAATTGAGGTCAGAATTAGAATGAAGGGTTCGCGTGACGCTGAACGCATTGTTAGCCACCGATGGTGAAGAAAGAGGAAGCAAAGGGTTGTAATTACTTTATTTACAGGCTCGATAAATTTAACCTCTGCTTATTAATTATGCCGATCATATCACTCAAGTACGGGGTAGGACTGCTACGGTGACAAAGCAAAGAATGGAAATAAAAACGCTACAAAAGCGTCAACAATAAGGGATTATTTTCACATTATATTTAATATGAATTGTATGGGTCTATATAATTCACACTACATTGTAAATATTTTTTCTAACACCACTAATGTGAGTAGCCATTATTGTGCAATTTATAGGTTATCTAAGTGTCACATTACGAAAGGCCGCGGTAATGTACGCGATCACAAGAGTTAGGGAATTTTGATTTATCGAAATTAAGTTAGCAGTATAAATAAGACAAAATAATTATAATTAATTTAAAACACTACGACTGATAAAGAAATAAATAAGAAATATTCTATATAGTAAGAGGCATATAACGCAATTCGCGGCACTTGTATAATTATTCACTTTTTTTTATTGATAAATTGTATTTTCTGTTCTATATAAAAAGTATAAGGGAATTCAAAGAATTATTAATATTTATTTTCTATTATATTGTTGATTTTTTTTTTATTACAAATTGGAATCAGAAATAATATGCACATATAAAATAATAAAACTTAAATAATCAGTTTAAACAAAGTATAATTTATTTCGTGTTTTTTTATGTTCATGTAACATATGTTTGTGTGGATATTCTATTAAAGAATTATTTATGTATAGCACGGTGTATCGGATGATAAAAACATAGTACAAAATACTGAAAAAATTATTAGAGGAAACTAATTCCTAATGTCACTTTTTCTATTTCAATTAGTTTTTGGGAAAAATAAAAAAATATTGGGAACCAACTCAACTTTAATCAGGAAATCTTCAAAAAATATATTTTATTTTGGTTCCAAATTTACAAACAGAAATAAATTATCTCGTTCTGTTCCTGATATATATTTAAAGATTCAAAAATAGATATATTTAGAATTTTTCTATATTGTAAACAGACAATGTGTTCCGGACAACCATTTTTCATCCTCACGTCATCAATTGTAACCATGTGATTTAAATCGTTGAGAGACATCATCTTGTCTGGTGAAATCGTATGATTTTCAAAGTAAGCAAATCTTAGAACTGATAGTATTATATACAAATATAATAATAGATGAAACATACGAAAAGAGTTGAAGATTAAACTAACGAAACTACCAACATAGAATGAAGTACAAATTGTCAACGCCAAAATCACTTCTATAAATGACACTCAATTTTTGTCGTTGGTTGGACACGGATAGCATATGTAGCCATCTGTTACACATACGATAATGAGATAGCGAATAAAAGTCTCATCTATGCTACGTATATACGACAGAGATGCAAAATAAAAGTTTAATAATTCTTCCAGCAAAAATTGATGAGGTGAGGATCAACTGCGTAAAATAGTAATATGTTAAGCACAACTTTTTTAGGAAATATTTTTAGCAAATTTTGCATTTTCATTTTCCATTTCAGAGTTAATTACAATTCTAGGTATTTTCATTCCATTACTTTTAAATTGGAATAGTAAAAACACCATTTCTAATTGCCGCAAAATATTCTATTAGCGAGATGACAGAGAAAATTTAATTCATAGTTTCCATTTCTACTTAGCGTCGTACGTGGTAAAATTTTAATTTCAATTATGTAGTTATTTATTTTTGAAATTAACTCTAATGTAATTCCGTTCATAATTACATCCCTTTGTCGTTTGCTGGAAATTCTTAGCGTTAAACCTAGCGGTGTACTTTCCATTCATGCCGCGCTGAAATGAAGTAGAGCAGAGTTGAGTTTTCAGGAGATTGCATGAACTGCAGCGCTGAAACCTCGGCGAGCTTTGTTTCGCCCCGCACCAGCGCAAATATTCATAATTTTGTAATTCCCTGAAATGTTATCATATTTGTGACGGTTTTACACAGGTGCATTTCTTGGAAAGTGGATAGTGTAATTGTTTTTAGCTAATTGTTTGTTGAGCAAATGTTTCCTTTGTAAATTTGATGTAGAATTTGCTAACTGAGTCTTTTTTGTTTCAGGTACGTTTTTTGATCTAATTAACTGCAGAAAAGTTAAATGGAAACTTTGTAAGTAGCAAATTTTAATTTTATAACGAATTTATGAATGACTTTTTTTTCTTTTCCGAGTAAAGAAAAAATAAGTGGACATGATTTCAAAAATTACAGAAACATGTTTAAATTATACTTAATCATTTTCATCATGAATAGTTTGTTAAAATAAACAAGCTTGCATAAAAATACGATATTTTTCAAAAAGGTATAGTATAATTTCAAAACAACGTGTATCACAAAATAGCATTTATTATGGAAAAGAAAAAATTGTAAAGAAAAAGTAAAAATTTAAAAAAAAAACAATAAAAAAACTACAGTAAAATCCGTTCATAACGATAATGGTTATAGAGACAAACTGGTTATAACGTCGAAATTGTGACCACTTGTTTGAAAGCTCACATACGCTAACGTTATTTTATTATATATATATATATATATATATATATATATATATATATATATATATATATATATATCAGTTATAGCGACGTCCGACTATAGCGACAAATTTTTTTTCTTCGGTGTCGTTATAACCGGATTTTACTGTAACACATTTCAACAGAAAATTACAAAAAAATAATATACCAGTTAAGTCGTTTTACCAACGAAGTTAAACAGATTTAGTTGTTCTTGAAAGTATTGCCACGTAAGGGTTATTACCCACACGCCTTTTCCCTCAATTTTCGTAAATCAGAAATGTTACATAACAATTACAGAACATATTCATTGCAACAGTTTTTAAGTAAAATGCAAGTAATTATAATAAAACAGGTAGAACTCACCTGATGTCAAAACCTTTAATAGGTTATAGAACATTTTCTACCGTAAAATTAAATTGCTTTTTTATTGGTAAGCCATTACTTAATAGTTATAGTTTAGTTGAAATAGTTTTATTGAATATAATAAAGTAATGACAGTTGGGAAAGTAGAATAACGAGTGTAATAACATATAAAACAATACAATTTTATTGATTTTGCATTAGGTTGCAATCTAGAAATTGCATACAAAATAATAAACAATGACGTAAATTACTACGTATTATAGAAAATACCAATAATTGAAGTTTATCCTCATTGTATTGTCACTAAAGCTGTCTCTAAAACCAATTTCGTTCAATTGTTTTTGACCGAACTGCCAAACTATTACTCCTGTCCAAACAAACCACGAAAAACAAAATCGCAATTTCCCAATCACTCGCTTGGCAATTGTTTCTTTTGGTCAGTCTCGGCTCTTCTCTAGCTAATTCCGCAGTAAACAAACCCACTATCCATCTTGTATCGGAGATATAAATTGCCCACAACTTAACCTGACCGTGTTCACAGTGTAATTTATCTACTCTCTAAATCGCACACAGAAGAATCTCTTTCTCTCCTCTCACCACATGTGAATATGCTGGAGAGGATTGATGATCTGGGAAAAAATTCAGGGGAAAAACAGAGATTCGATGCTTCAACCATCAAATCAGAACGGATCTCCCTGTTTGTAGACCTCTGATTTGGGGAAGTTTTTAGTGATGTTTTTTAGGTTTGCGTGGATATTGGATTGGCAGGGTAATAGTTTTCTTTACTACTCGCTATGAGAATTAGAAAATTGATATGTATCTCTTATAGAGATATCCGCAGAGTCATAAATCACTAGACGCAAAAACAGCAAACATATATCACTTTAAAAAATGACACGCGAAAACTTTCAATATGTTGCGTGGTAGTTCTATTTATCACTATACATTATTTATATATCTGGAACAGCTTGCTTCAGTGGTTAACACATTTGCAGTAGAAATAATATACCGTGTAATCTGGGGTTCAATTCTCTAGACGACAGCTTTATACAAAAATATGATATTGTATTTATCAAATTTTAAACTTTTACTTATTATCTTATTATATTTAGAAAGAATATTCAATTTGTAGGAGATATAAAAACAAATTCATACAATAGCATAAATTGATTAAAATATCTTACAATATCTACCGTTGCGTCAACTAATAAATTATACTTTCATAATGGAGTAGCGAAATTTACTTATAACTTCAAATGTCTCAAAGTACATTCGATGTTGTAAGTATGTATAATAAATAAGCACGATTCCAAGTATCACCTAATACTATTACTAAATGTTGTCCCGATATTGGAGTACCGATTCTAAGTTATTACGACAAAGTTACAGAAGCTCTTTTGATGGCGTTATAATTAGGTTTTACTGTATATGCATCAGTCGATACAATCCTTTGATCAATGCATAATGACTTACTTAAAATACAAGTAAATATTGTCCCAAAACAAGTATCTGCTGTATTTTTCTTTCTGTCTTTGTTTATCAACTATTTAACTATTAAGGTTTTATGTAGTGAAGGACAGTAGGGATTGAAACACATACTTATATACATATCTATAACTTTACATGTTTCGATCCCGGAACACCTAGATTATGAAACCCGAACACTACCTTCTTGACAAATGGTGTGAGCAACTAACTTATTATTAAAAGATTCTTTATAATGGCATAAAAGACCTTGAGATTGTCATGACGACCTGCTCTTAATGGTGTGAAAAAATGCAACATATGTAATAACAGAATTACAAAAACTTCAATTCCCACATTGCCGTTAACGCCTGCCATAATAGCCATCCCTTCCCCCAAATTCCTTCTTCGACTTTTTCTTTCGTCCCTTCATTACGTTGTCATTCATCCGCTACTATTCACCATTACCACTTGCAATTTTGTTATACAGGGATGTTTTTTCCTTTCCCTAACGTAGTGGTTTACGGTTCGTAGTTAATGCGGTTATTTAGAAATTATGCTCCCTAGAAAATACACAGGGTGGCCAAATATTGAATAGCCTAATAACTCATACAATTTCGGCTAATTGAGAAATTTGATTGGCTGATTTGTTAAGAGGAATTAAGAAATAATTGTGATGATGAGCGGAAATGAATAAGACAATTAGGAACACTTCAAGTAAAATCTCTAGGTAAACATTTTTTCATTGGTTATCTTATCAATCCACATGGTCACTTGGTCAAGACAAAAGCTACTAATATAAACTGGTTAGCAAAATGAACTAGCAATTGATAGTTTCAAGCATTATTTTTTTTCTAAATAAATTTAATTACTTAACTAACTTCAAATTTAATCGAGTATAAATTTTCTGGGATTAGACCGATTTACAAAGCAGATTAAGACCTGAGTTAAATACGAGGTTAGTGAACTCTCATATTAGTTACAATTTTTCCAGCTTTAACTTTAACATTTGTAGCCACAAATACAAATCAATAACATACATAGTCATAAATTGGCTACATAGAGAATTAGTTCATTTTTAGTTGCTTTCTGTTCTGTATTTTTCAAACTAAAATAAATAAATACATATATTTAATTACTATATTATAAAATAAAATTGTTTAACTTTAACGTTTCTGTTTCATGGAATACAAATTTAATAAAAAATATTTAAAAAATTGATTATAACTATACTCCAATGAATGCTTTATGCATGCGAGTAATCAAAGTATTTTAGGTTGTCAAATGTAACCACAAATCTTGCTCAGTATCATTTAGATATGTTGATAATCATGTACAAATATTGCTAACTCCACTAAACTACTGGAATTGTCTTTTGGACTAAGAAATATAATTAATCCTTTTTATGAATTGGGAACGGAGTTAGTTTGACATTTCATGAAGTTAACAACGGGAATAACTTTAGAACTAATTTTATTCGTAATTAGTGACTAATCTTTATAATGAATTCGAAACCGAGTCAAAAAAGCGACTAAATATGGAGTTTTGTCATTAATATAATAAATACATAAATTTTCACTTAAGGTACTTACATTTTTATATTTTAACTATTTTATCTATTATTATATATTATGTTATGTTTTCTTGTTTTACAGGTGTTTAGAATTAAGACTAATTCCTTTTATGAATTCGAAACAAAGTCAAAAACGGAAGTTGTATCTTATCCCTTTTATGAAACTTGTTATAGTATTACTTTTGGTTAATTGATTTTTACTCGTACCATTGATTCTAGAAGCCTTAATATGAAGTTTCATTAAATTCCTCTACGTATTGTATCCACATCCATGGGAAATCTCAGTGACTGCAAAACTATAACCAAAAATAAAATACCTTTTTGGTTCGGAATCCACTTTGGACTTTAGTTTGTTGGAAATTAAATATAATAAATAAATAAATCCGTTAAAATGTCGAAAAACAAAAATCTCTATGATTACAATACCTCTCTTATTTTATGTGGCGGGCGGTAAAAATATAACTAGAATTGAAAGCATTAGGTGAGATCTAGAACACGGATAAAGAGAAATAAATTGAATTACAATATTGTGGATGTGGCTAAAAGCATTCAAGTAAATTTATTTTTGTCTATCTTATCCGAATCTACTGCTTCATTTATTATGATCGCACAAATATTCGTAGCGTAAAATTGTACACCGAAACTGATTTAAATAAAAAGCGAGATGAGCATAATACGAATGAAGATATAGCAGATAACCGAACAATTACCGGTCTTTTACTTCAACTGGAATTAATTCGGCATTAATTTTATACATGCGTGACTTTACGCATCTTCTTTACTTGCGTGCTCTCGAATACCATTACAATTTGATTTGGTAATGCATTTGGAGCAATTCGGTTTGTTCGATCTAGTTCATCCCTTGCCAGTTTGAACCTGTTTTAACTAGAGAATAAATGATAAAAACATCTTTAATTTGTAAATAAAATGACTTCATTTCAGTTTCAACAATTCTTCAATTTGCTTCTAATAGTTTAGTTTATAATAGATGAAGTACTTAACTGAACAATAGATTCAGTTGAAGGTCAAATACAAAAGCTATATATATCCCAGTACCATTCAATGCAGGCAACAAACAGAACCTATAGCTATATTGTTATATGCGTAACTATTGTTGTAACGCTGTACATTGTACGTATTGATTGGACTATATACACATTAGTAAGTAATATTGTACGAGTAATAAACGAGAATTTACACTTGACTGAGTTTCATGTTCCTAAATAATACCTTCAGCTAAAATTGAAACACATTGTATTGACAAAATCAGTAATTTCAAAATATGAGAAAATAAATTTTAAAGGTAATGTGTGCTTCATTTCAGTTGGAATGATTTTAGAAATAAAAAGGAAAGCTGAGATCTCCAATAATCCAAAACCGGGAGAAAATTTATTTATTACTTTTTTGCATGATCCAATATTTTTTTTTTTTCATTACACACCCCATTATTATTAACCTTTTTTGACATGAGAATAGTTTATTATGATACAAGATTTATAAGACGGTATATTGTTCCATGAGTTTTTTGGGGCTCGACGAGCGCAGCGAGGAGTACTACAAAAACACGAATTTTTCAAATAATTTAGATAAATAAATAAAATAAAACCAAATTAAAAATCAAAAGTGAGGTTGACAAACTGAAACATCAAATATAAAAACAGACAGTCAACTTTATTTTTATGAATATTAAGAAACAAGATAATGCTCATGTCAAAATCTTTGTATTGTCAATATAATATTTTTAGTAGAATTGGGATTGAAAACCTAATAGTGCAAAAAATAAAATATATACCACAATTGCGAAGACTATTATTGACCAGCGCCTTATGTCCCTCGGGACAGAACTAGGTGCTATGTCAATAATGATAGTCTTCTCAAACTTCGTGTATAATACCCATACTGTTAAATTAATATTTCATGGTAACTGTTCTTTGAAACCACTTACCTATCAGTAATTTGTAATCATAACTTATTGTCTTGGAAACCTCATAAATTAACACAGAATTAAATATAGTTTATTAATGTGATATATTTAAAAAATAGTAGACTACAATGTAGAAATAAAATCCTATATTGTGTTGGTAGTTTGAGCAAAATAGGTATTTTCCTGCACTTGATATATAAAGTCCTATTCGTCATCGTACCCGTTGACAAATACTTGTAATACGTTACTGACTTTCCCCGAATCAAACTAAATTCAATCTCCATGAAAATGCGTCAAATTCCAGCGATAAAATCAAGCAAGCGTCGAAGAAATAATTGCCCATCATCAGTCAACGGTTCGCCCAAATATCCCACAACACATAAAAAGAAATCCTAAATAACGGCTGGGAAAAAATCTCCGGGATATAAATTGCTGACAATTCCTGATTTGCCGGCAGTTGAACTGAGATAACCGCCTTGAAAACGCCGCGGGTCGGTCGAACAGATCAGCCAGGGGGTTACTTCAAAACAAATGTAGCGATCTTGTTCGGATTCGATGCGTACGCTCCGAATCTGCCCCTTTGGAATTGTCGCACCCTTTCAACTATTTATTGCACGCCAAATTTACTTACAATCGTGTGTGCATGTACCTCAACTAATAATGGAACGAGATATACAGGGTGTTAAGAAATATGTGTTCAAGGTTTATAGGACATGGAGAAGAAGTCAAAATAAATCGAAAAGAATTGTACAACATGTGTCCAAAAAACAAAAAAATAACCGTTTCAGAGATATGGAAATTATAATTCAGATGTAATCTTGTGTAGGTACACACCGACAGACATGATTTTATTTTGTAAATTTTAATTAGTTGTTGCTTAGGAACAAAAATATTTTTTTTAATTCACAAAATTAAGGGTGATTTTCTTAGAATAATAATATATACCAATTTTGAGAAGACTATTATTATTGACCTAGTGCAACTGATTAAATTCAATGATATTGTTTTTACGAAAGGAACCGAATAGGTGGAACTAAAAACGTATATTTTAAATAAAATACACATAAATTGCAAATTACAAAAATATTTTTATTCTGTTATCAGTAGACCTTGTTATATATACCCTTAAAGTTCGATCACTAGATATAAAAATAACCTGTACTGGAGTACATAGACAAAAAATATAAATAACGCTATAAGGGTAGTTAGTAACCCACTATAAAATCTGGGTTCCTGGGTTAGTTGGTAGACAACCTCCATTAATATAAAAGTGAAGATATCCAGAAAATTTCTAAAACTTGTCATTCAGCAGCAAAAGTAATCATTGAAGACGAAAGTTTCTATCTCAGTTATGATTCTTAATAAAAATTTTCATACTTAGGTTTAGGTGTTTTATTTTCATTATATTGGACATAATTTTTAATTAAGGAAATTCCGATATCATTAACAAAATGCGTTAATACTTTATATGAAAATAGTAATCGTTAACGGAGAAGAAGAATGTTTTATTAATATAAATATTTTCTTTTTATAGCGTGCCAATATAAATATGATTGTATAACGTTAAATTTGGTAGGAAAATGAAAACCTTATTGTTTGAGAATAAATTTATTACAAATCATTCGACAATTGAGAAATAATTAATTTAAGCGTAATGAACCACCATCTTCTCTCTAATCCGAATCAATACGTCGGTTAGTACGAATGTATTGCAGTTAATAAGCGGACTTACAAATTTACAGACCAAATCCGGATTATATTTCACTAATCAATATCTGATTAACCAAATATACGACGCTTGTTTCGCATTAGATTGGAATATACTGTAACTACAACTTGTAAATCTAGATCTGTGTAATAGCTGCACATATTACGTATAATTAGAATGTTGTAAATATTGAATGGTCTGCGTTTGCAGTACTAGTTGGTTACTCATCATTACTATAGCCCTTTTCCAAAAAGTTACAACTCTTTTAATTGCAAAACATTGCGGTTTTCCACGTTTTTCATTTTGAACTGTAATCAATAGAAGAATAAAAAATATTACACCCATATTTTTTATTTTTCTCCAAATTGACTTTTAATAATGAAAAAACTGCTAATAAAAATGATACGTATACCCTTTATAACGTGGCTTGTCAATTGACATATCAAGGTTCACTCAACTTCACTTCGTTTCAAAGGTCAAATGTAATGTATTAACTTCAAATGCACCAAACTACAACATTTGGGATCTAGACGTGGATAACTTCACACCAGAACATATGGACGTCACAATTTTTGCGACTTTTTTGTAGTATGATACTTTAAAACGATATTATATAACAGAATTACATCATATAGAACAACAAAGTAGACATGGTTGGTTCGATTTAAACAATAAAAAGATTCACTTATTTTTTTTGCAAGATCTCATTCGATATATACCAGAAAAAAGCTAGTTCCATTTGCCTTTTTTAAATTCTAGTTTAATCACAAGGATTTACAAAATTAATGTTACCTATATTTATTTTATAAAATTTAAAAACATAATTTCATCAAATCAATTTTAAATGCAATATATATGTAACTGCATTGTTTAATATTAAATTAACTATTGTCAACCAATATCACAGAAGTTTCTTTAATTAAATTAAACATTGTTCTATGCAGGGATATATCAATAGTTAAATATCCAATTAAATGTTTTCTAACAAATAAACTGGGTCACATAAATATCAAATCAGCAAAATATAATTAATCAGCAAATTTCATATTCATTGAATTATATATTTAATCGGAAGCAGTACAGAAATATGTCATTTAATATTTTTAGTAAGCCAATTTTAATAAAATATTTTATCTATATTATAAAAATGCATTGACAATCGTTTCGTCCATTCGAGCAAATTTTGTAGTTATATTTCCAATTTATACTTCCTTACACGAAGTAAAGAAAGTATTTTAATTGTGAAAAATTTCGAATTTTAAATTTCAACGGAAATATACGTTTTGACTATCTTTGAATCCATTTTGACTAGTTTAGGCGTGACGTCTGTACGTATATTCTATGTACGTTTTTTCTATTGCAATCGGCAGTGCCAAAAGGACACTTTTCTCATAGAGTTTTTTAAATTTTTTGTATAACTCAAAAACCAACAGCTGTAGAATGTTGAAATTTTGTTTATAGAATTGCTATAACATCTAGTTATACACTTCCATTTTTGGTTCCAATCGGACTCTTTAAAAGGGCATTTTAGTTTTGGCAAAAACCTAATAAAAATAATAGTTTAGTTATTGGTTTTTAATTTTTGTAGGAAACATTTAATAATAAATTATTGAATAAAACAACTATTTTAGTTTTAGTTCTGTAAAAATTGTATTAATTAATAATAAATTAACATTGATAACTGTCAGAATACATTTCGTGAGAAATATGTACCAAATAAATGAAAACCATATCTGCCTGTGCAAGTTTTTGGGCGATTAAAATAATTTTGTGTAATGCAATAAGGAATAGTGATAAACATTTTAATAAGACTTTCAAAAGATGATCCATTTCGAACGAAAGTTCGAAGATATGAAACGACTGGAAGTGGAAGAATGATGATCTCATTTTCAAGTAAAATAAGTTTAAATAAAGTGCAACAAAAATGTGTATAATTTAGCGTAGTGTCCACATCAGATTTTCAAATTTTATTTGGCATTGAAAGGAATTAAAATATCTTAACGAACAATAGTCCCCTTCTTATAATTAACCCATAGAATTTTTCCCGAATATTCTTTTTTAATAGGAATTTAATTTCCTTTTCGACTGCCCCTGAATTTGGTCGTGAAGTGCTAATCAAGAAGGTCGTGTCTTTTGTTTCGTCACGTCTGCTCTTTTGCATCGTTGTTTCTCAAGTGCTTGACTACTTGTCTTGGCTGCCACTTAATTTAACAGGATTTTTTAGATCATATTAGAACAAAGTTCCTCCTATTGTTCGATGTCGCGAGGAAATCTTGCGGCGAATGTTCAGCGCCGATATTTAAAGAGGAACTGCGCGCGGAAGTTAAAGCTGGATTCCAGCTGGAGATAGGAATAATATTTGAGCTTTGAAATCGCTTAGGACAGAGTTAAAGCTCTGGTAAGGTTACGATGTTGAATAACCTAACTGAATTTCTTTTATATTTCACCTATTTTCAAAATTCTCACAATTATTTCGCCATAACAGTAAATTTCCGTCATCATCGAAGAGTGATAAATTAATTTAATAATTTTATAAAAATATGTTCATTTACAGACAAGTAGATATGAAAATAAAAATAATCATCCACGTGGGGTCGAAACTAGTTTGAGACTAAATAAAGCTTGTCCAAATTTGACTGATTTCCAGAAATTACTGCTCTGTTCCTATTTATTGACCAATCAAGAAAATTATTTATAAATAAAGATTTAACATTTTATAATAATTTTTAAATTATTAAACTCTATTTAACTATTATCAATATAAATTTCCCTAAAACTTATTCTTGGTAAACAAGTATCACAGTATACATTATCAACAGTCTTGTAACAGAAGTATTTAAAAAATATAATAATGTAAAATTTTATTTATTGCATTGTTCATAACATACATACCAACCATAAACAAGTTTTATTATCAACACTTTTATTTGATTTTCCACAAATGATTAAAACGATTGTTGATTTTCAGTTTATCAGATTTGGCAGAGGAGACGATGCGAATTCATTTTTATCTTGGATCAATGCACAATAAATTGCATTTTGCGAAAATAAAGGTTTACAATATTGCTCAAAAAAATACGCTAGGTAAATCGGTGATGACGTAAATTTAGAATATATAAATTTTCATAATAATGCATACTTTTTCAATTAATTACTAGAATAGACACAAATAACATCTAGTTTGTGTTTTTACCAATATAAACGTGCCCAAATTTAAAATATTGTAGCGATCTCAAGATTACGTCGCGGGCGACGGCCGGTAGCAGACTTGTCAAAACTCATTCGCTGCCCTTCTGTTGTGCTAACGCTCGAAGGTACGAGAACATTTCAGAACTTAATTGCTCTACTATTTAAGCCTGAGCAGAAGAGACGCGAGGACAGTCTGATATTAATATGCGTAGTGAACATAAATAGTTGATGGAAATAAATATCGTCTAAATCTTAGTTTGTAAGTCTTTATTAATAATTATTACTCTTAACTTAGTGTATATATTTGTTCATTCATAGTGTTAGCTATTTTTATTATTTATTTATAATTTAATATTCGTTTATTAAACTTAGTTATATAAATATTGGTGTTTCAATTATTTTAACATTTTCTCTAAATAAATAAACGATACAATATCAGTGAATCAGTTAAATTATGTTGTTTATATAAGAATATAGTAAAAATAAGTCAAAATTATTATTATAACAAAATTGACAGTTGATAATTTAATGTGACTATTACTTACCAATCATATAAATTCATATTAAAAAACGCATTTTCTTTATCATGGAATTTATCTGCCAGATAAATTTAATATGTTTGGTACTTATCAAAAAGTTTTACAAACCATTGAAAAACGGGCCCTAAGAAATATATTGTCTTCTACTTCAGTGTGGTTAACTAACCTTGAATCCTGGTAAGACTACCCTTGTAAAATTATCGCGAACTTGTGTTTCTTGATGCTGAGGATGATATGGAACGTGTAAATTAATTTGTTGCTTGGCGTAAAGCGTTTGTTGTAAATATTCTGTTTTAATTAAATTGTTAATTGAAGTGTCAGGGGCGCGGAACCCAAATGAAAATTGGGCGCGGGTCGGAACGTTGAGTAGTGGGAAAAATTGTAGTCGTGCACTGTAAAATGTGCTTCATTAAAAACAACCACGGAATGAAAAAAGTCAATTGTTTCTACAAGTGCTTGGAATTGTGTGTCTAGTAGTTCACAAAAACCCTAACTTTGTTGGCGCTGCAATTGTTTTATAATTCACCCGACAAAATGTTACCAAGATCTTGTGAAATATGACATTTAGACATAAAAAATATAAATGGCTTTTTTCTGACTTTTACTTTTTGACATTTCTCAAATTGAAACAAAATATCAAGACAATAAATACAAATATCAAGGAGCGAACATCAATCTTACGAAAGAGCTCACGTTCATATTTGTCAAAATTATTACTGAAACAGTGAACCGCAGTGTTCTCAAACGATTACCCATCCTAGTATTATTTTTTCTGATATTTGCTTGATATAGTACAAGTGGAATAATTTTAGTAATTTTTTATTGACATACAAGCTTTGCAACACAAGTTTAAAATTCTCATTTGTCCAATGCTTTATTTCTCTATATATGTATAATTTCCTATTTCTCATATACATTATACCTAGCATTAAAATATTAAATTCCAAATGTACAGTGACGTCGCCAGCCAATTTTATTTGGATGAGCATAAACCTGTTCGACATTTTCTAAGGTGGCACCCAAAGTATTAAAAAACAATAATTACTAAAACAGAAAAAATAATAGAAAAAATATTTATTTTTTAAATTTAACATCTACGTATGCAATGTATACAGGGTGAATACTGAAAACCTTGACATAGGGAAATAACATGGGAAAACAGTTTTTTGCTGTTTCCATCTGTCCCGCTAAATAAAATCGGGTGTATATGGTATCGTTAGTTAGATTACTTAATTTTGCATCTAATAAAACCAAATGTTGTGTAATATGGCCTTTTCTAACTGTAATATTTGATAAAATAAATTGTATTTTGAAGGTTATCCTTCATATTTTCGAATAAGAAACGTCAAAAACAAAATGCTCCATAGCCGAGTGGATACGAGGGCTGTTTCATAACATAAATAATCTACAAGACCTGGTTCGAGACCACCTCGGCCCTATTTTTTTTTAAAATTAAATTATACTTAAACTATCATGTTTCGAAACATGAAATATAAAATTATACACTAAAAACTAAATTCGAATTAATTGTTAAGTTTGACAGACAGCAAATAATAATTTTATTAAATATTTGGATTTTTTTATTTATAAAAATATGAATATTGCTATTTTATTAAAATAGTCTGATATAATAAAGATATTTTAAGCATAATTTAATAAAAAAAAAGTAGGGCTGAGGTGGTCTCGAACCAGGTCTTGTAGATTATTTATGTTATGAAACAGACCTCGTATCCACTCGGCTATGGAGCATTTTGTTTTTGACGTTTCTTATTCGAAAATATGAAGGATAACCTTCAAAATACAATTTATTTTATCAAATATTTCAGTTAGAAAAGGCCTTATTACACAACATTTAGTTTTATTAGATGCAAAATTAAGTAATCTAACTAACGATACCATATACACCCGATTTTATTTAGCGGGACAGATGGAAACAGCAAAAAACTGTTTTCCCATGTTAATTCCCTATGTCAAGGTTTTCAGTATTCACCCTGTATAGGAGGCCGTAATAATAAAAAATGACATTAATGTTTTCCTGTTTCTAAAGAAACTTGCGAATGTTGTGATATATTTAGATGTAAATGCTGATGGTCCTTTTAAAATTAATAAAACATCTGCTAAATCTTTTAGAAATAATTAATATCTCGAGACAAATTCGAAATTTCGTCAACTTTTGTTCGGTGGCAGTTTGGGCTGTAAAAGGGTTGGTGAATTTTAATATTCCTCGGCACATCTCAAATTACTTCCTGTGCTCCTTCGAAAGATTGTCCTCCTTTTGGGTAATTTGTTTTTCGTTCAGCAGTACGGGAGGACTTTAAATGTTCTCATTTTACACAATCGCATTGCATAAATCGCCGTACGCTCAACTTTGCATTTAAAACTCCACACTAAAATAAAGACGGAGATGTATTATATACGGTCACCCCCATTCCTTAGGAAGCTCGCTTGTTTCATTTTCCTAAGCCAGCTTTATAATCTCTCAGGAAAGTACATTTTATTATTCTTCTTTGATGAGCTCCAGCTATCTTACCCGCACAGAAAAAAAAATTCTATTTTATTTTAAATAAGCTGATTCTTTACTATTTTTCACATAAAATTAATCCTAAGTGGTGCATTGTCCATGTTAGCTAGAGTGTCCAGAAAATGACATCTGACGACCTTTTTGATATAAATATAACATAATATATGAAAATTTGATCAAAAGGAAATTTTAAAGATATTCTTAATTGTTCACATTAGTTAATCTAATTTTACACTTTGTCAAGGCCAATATCAGAGTTATTCATCAGAATAATTTTATCAGAGGTGTAATTTGTAAATTTCAGAATAAATAAACATTTATTCAACACGCACGCCAAATTTCTAAACCGCTACCTCATGTATGTAGGGTTGGATTAAGGCCTAATCTAAATTAAACTTTATGTACACTATGTTTTCCAAAGTTGATCCTCACGTCATTAATTTCTGTTGCTAGAATTATTAAACTTTTTTTTATATACACGTATCATAGATGAGACTTTTATTCGCTATTTCATTATCGTACGTGTTACAAAGAGGTATACCTGTATGATATTTGCGTCCAACCAATGACAAAAATGAAAGAGAAACAATAGTGGTAAACTGCGGGTAAATAGAGTATATTCATTTGGCATGTGTTTATTTACAAGGAAACAGTTAATGTTACATTCACGGTTATAACTATGGATATTCGAAATAAAAAAAGTACTTGATTAACAACTACTAGTGACATAACCATTAATAAGTTTCTGACAAAAATAAAGTGTCCTTTTGAAAAGGCCGATTGGAACCAAAAATGGAGGTTTTACAGCAGTCAACATTCTAGGGCTAATTGTTTTCGAGTTTTCAAAAAATAAAAAAAAAACACTACGAGCAAACTAGTCTTTGGCACTGACGATTGCTATAAAAAAGGGAAGTGCGCATGTAGATGTTATAACAGTTTCATATACAAAATTTCATTTTTGCGTTATACGAGATACGAAGGTACGGCCAAAACTAGTCAAAATGGATTCAGCTTCTTGAATTTTTTATGCTGTGCAATATGATATATTTGCCGACCGTTAATTTGTTTCTCATTTACTTTATGAAATGAGGGTTTTGAGTTAGTGAGTTTTTCATGGAACATAATGACTAAACTAGATTTGCGAGTATGAATAATAAACGAATTGAACCGACAAAACAAAACAGCTAGTGTTTGTTAATTATTAAGCCATAATGGCTTATGTATATTAATATGTACTCCAACTACCCATTTGCGATTCAAATGCCGTAATGCTCATAAAAAATTAGCTTCACTCCATATTCATCCACATATATTTCGCAGTTTCATACCTAACCAAACAACAACTGCAGGAAATATCTATTATTTATTCCAACACACGTAACAGGGAGTTGGGCAGTGGCGGCTTGTACTATGGGGCACAGGGGCGCAGCCCTACTAATAATTAAATAATTATGAGACATTTTATATGTCAATTTTAAGTTAATATTAATTATATTTTATTTAATATCATGTAATTCATCCCTCAATACAACACGGTTAGGTTGGGGGCTTTAATTAATATATATTTAATATCATGTAATGCACCCTTCAATACACCGCTGAAAGTTTGGTGGCTACAAAGCAAGCTAGATCACTCATAGTATTGCCCCGGTCTCCCACCACTTTTTCTCGAGTTTTCGCTATTTTGACCAATAGGAGCGTATTTCCATAGCGCTAGAATAACTAGAAATGGGGCAGTGCCCAGAATTTAGACGAAGATTTCCGAATGTGTCCGACAATTTCTGAGGTAATCAGTTAGCATTGTTTGTGCTAAAAGTTCATGTATTGAACGAAAATTACTTCTTCCTTCTGATGATGATTTTGCAAACGTAGATGGTACATTATTATTGTTACAAATACAAAATAGTAATTATTTAACAACACCATTTTCTTAATGTGTTAAATTACTAAACATTACTTGTACAATATCCATGGCTAATGTAGAATGTGAACACTCTTGTTCTACTTAAAAAAATAAAACATTTTTACAACACAATGATTTGAGATGGACGGTTTGCGCTTTCTTAAACAATAATGAAGTAATCGAACATTTCATTCATGCAAAAGAACGCAAGATGTATTTTATGTTTAAATTGTATTCACATGTTTTTAATTTTTGTGCCCTACCTTACAAAATATCACCAGCCTCACTGGAGTTGGGATGCAACAGAATTTAAATATTTCACTGCAGGTGCGAAGCGACATCTCGTCCAGACACGAAACTACTTGTCGGAAAATGGGATTGGTTAATGATGTATGGCCAAAGCTCCGAGCTTCCCAGCGGGCTTGTGAAAGCTGCTGATTTCACACCGTGGGAGATGGATTGCTTGGCACATCGCGAGAATGAACAGATAATATACATTTATTCCAACCAAATATAAAAAGAGTTACGTTTTTCTAGAATAAGTTCTTGTATAATTAGTAAAAAAATATCTCTGGACTTTCAATAAAAAGCTACAGATTTGTTCTGTATATATAAACCTGGAAGCAGGAAATCGAAAATTCATAAAAAATTCTGATCCCAAACCGGAACTGAATTGTGTCACAATGACCAGGGCAATCCTAATATGCTTTTTCGATTTTATTCTGCAGCTTTATTATTTAACTTTTATTTATTTCCAGAAGCTTTAACTCCATATTAAAGTTGTGTAGAGTTAAAACAAACAAAACAACAATATTAAACAAAAACTTGAGTTGACAAACGCGAAATATCCTAAAAATTTTCATTTTTGTGCCCAAAATTTTGATTTTGGGAAATAGTGTACCTTGATAGATCTCGAAGCGCTGATTTTAAATTTTCCAACGGAATTTAATTATCTCGTTTTGTTCCTAAGATATTTACTGTCAAAGATGCACTTCAAAAAAAGGTGTTTTTTGGCTATACCTCTAAAATGGGTACAGATATAATCTCAGCGATTATACCAGTCGATTCTACGGGAAAAGTTACATAAAGAAATGTTTTCTCCGCATATACGTTCTTTGGAACGATTAAGTGAAAAATAGGAAAATCGAAAAAACCTAACTTTCAAAATTTCTCTGAGGAACTTTTTGTCTCCAAAACATTTCATTTTCTAAACTTAAGTAGATATCGATGTGCTGATTTCAAATTTTCAAACCGAATTGAATTATCTCTTACCGTTCTCGAGATATTCGTCTTCAAAGTTAAGTTTTGGCAATACCTAAAAAAACAGGTTTTTTAGGTATAACTCTCTAAGAGTTAGGTTTACGACTTTGGCGACCTCATCAATCGATTCTACGGGCAAAATTACATAAGTGTACCAATTTTCAGATTTTTATTCAAAAGGATTCAATTTTTAGAAAGGAAAAACGAAAATGGCCATAATCGAAAAAAATGCCTGATGAACCCCTTACGATTTTTTTCGATTTTTGGCCATTTTCAGTTTTTTCCTTCTAGAAATTCTATCTGTTGAGATAAAAATCTGAAAATTGGTACATTTATGTAATTTTGCCCGTAGAATCGATTGGTAAGGTCACGGAAACCTTAAACCTAACCATTTAAGGGGTATACCTAAAAAACCTGATTTTTTAGGTATAACTTTGAACTTAAATATCTCGAGAACGAGAAGAGATAATTGAATTATGTTTGAAATTTTGAAATCAGCACATTGATATCTACTTAAGTCCAGAATATGGAAAATTTTGGATACAAAAAGTTTCGAAGCGAAAAATTGAAATTTAGGTTTTTTCGTTTTTCCATTTTTTCACCCAATAGTTCCAAAGAACATATATGTGGACAAAACATTTCTCTCTATAACTTTTCCCGTAGAATCGAATGGTAAAGTAGTTAAGATTGTATCTCTACTCATTCTTGAAATATACTAAAAAAACACACTTTTTTGAGGTACAACTTTGAGAGCTAATATCATCGAAACAAAAAGAGATAATGAAATTCGGTTTGTAAATTCGTGATTAGCATATATAATTCTATAAAAATAATTTCATACAAAATTTTGTAAAATTTAAAAATTTTTGAGCTAAAAATTCGATATTTTGAAATATTTTCGGGTTTACGCGAAAATACAGCATCAGCGGTCTTGGGAACTACTTCTCCTGTTAGTACTACTTTCATAAACTATTATGATATTAGTTATGAAGTTTATAAACTCACATTTAAAAAGAAGAAAATATATCTGTTTTAGGTATAATTTATTGTAAAATCAAACGATACGCCAAGATCTGATTGTAATATATAAGTTAGATAAAAATATTTTAACGTAGATATTTATAAACTAGAGCATAATTGTGGGGTTCTTCTACTTCCTTTTAATAGGAGACTAGCCCAATATCAATATACCCGAAATAGATATCGTACTCAAGTTATTAATGTACAAACAAATAAATATAATTTTGGCCAAAGGGTAGCGATTTTTTCGCTACTAATTTTAAGCTATTGTGAAATCCCTTGAAGAAAATAAATTTTATAACCTATTTAGTTCAGTGAATTCAAGTAGATTTAGTTATTTTATTTTACAACTCTTTTAAGTGCTCCATTCTAGGTAAATTACTCATCTTAGATCTAGACAGATTAAAGAAGATTGCAAGTCTGAGTGAATAGTTTTGTTTTAGTTATTTTCCTTCGAATAGTTTTCTTATCTATAGTTCGATTTTCAAAAGAAACTTGGGAAATTCGGAAAGTTCCGAACCGAACAGAATTGCTGCAAGTAATGAGATTAAATGCGAATGTGAATTAAGTTACGTTGAATTGGTTTTTGATATGAGAAGTTGGAAGAAATTCAGGACAAAAAAATGTTTGTTTCACAACAATAAAAGAGACAGTGCATTAAATATTAAAGAATATATTTTGGTGAACAATGTGAAAGTAATCGTCTTTTGATGAATATTTTATTCTGTTGGCTAATTATGCTGTTTTGGTTTCAGGTATGCAAGGACTTTATTTCCTTCTCCTACATTATTAATGCTCCTGTTCAATCATTAAAATTCAACCTGGTAAATATAAACCTCAATTTATTTTATTTGCTATTTATTCAGCAGTTTCTATAAAATTTAATATCTTGAAATTTTTATGATAATAAATTCTGTAATGTACTTTAAGCTACGTTTAATAAATTCATTAAAATTTATACGCATGATCTTAAAATTAAATATTGATTACTTTGAATTTTAATAGGGAAATTATTAATGAAAAGAATTTAATATTTTATCGGAAATTCGTATATAAATAATTAGATTATTGCAAATTTTATTTACCGCAGGAAAAATTAATGGAAAGACATAAAATATGCAAACATAAGTTTTTCACAATATTGGAATCTGGGATTCTAAAAACCTAATATAATTAATTCATGAAATAATATATTACTTGTCTGGAAGCTTGAATTTGAACTGAGCGTGAAATCCGGGATTTTATATCCAGCGAAGCAAATTTTACTTAAATAATATATCGGTATGTTCGTATAATTCGAGACCTACAATAAGCTGTAGGTCACTTAGAGAGGCTGATAGTTGACAACCATTAGTAAAAGGCAAATAAAAAATAGTCAAATCAACAACTAACAGGACAATTTAGAGGAATAGTTCTCCAGAACGCGCTCTGATTTTAGATCAAGAATCAGAGCATTTTGAATACTTGCTTTAACTTCTGATTCACTAAAACGAGAGCACAATCCAGAGCTTCATTGCTCCAGAATGTTCTCTGTTTCAGCAGACCTAGAATTAGAGAAAACATAAAATGCTCTAATTCGCGACCAATTGATCCCAGAGCCAAATCTATTAAAAAAAATGTTGCGGTTTTAGCTGGTCAAGAATTAAAGAAAACATAATATAATGCTCTAATTCTCAATCTGTTGAAACCAGAGCACAATATAGAACAGCCAAATCTGATCCAGAATGTGCTCTGATTTCAGCAGGTCAAGAATTATAGCAAACGCTTCAAAATGCTCTAATTTCTGTCCCACTGAAACCAGAGCACATTTCAGAGCAGCCCAGTCTGCTCCAGAATGTGCTCTAGTTTCAACAGGCCAGAATTAGAGCAAACAACCAAGTGCTCTAATTCCTGACCCACTGACACCAAAGCACAATCAAGAGCAGGTAAATCTGCTCCAGAATGTGCTCTGTTTTTAACAGGCCAAGAATTAGAGCAAACAACCAAGTGCTCTAATTCCTGACCCACTGACATCAGAGCACAATCAAGAGCAGGAAAATCTGCTCCAGAATGTGCTCTGGTTTCAGCAAGTCAAGAATTAGAGCACACGTTGAAGCGTGCTCCAATTCCCGGCTGACTGAACTAGACCACGTTCAGGGCTCAGGTGCCCTGGAAGGCGGTCTAGCTAGACCACCAGGCGGGTTGGAGGCCCAAAGGCCCACAACCGCCCCGGCGCCCCGCAAAGCGGGACTGAGTGCTATCGTCGCAGGATCTCCGGTATATCCTGAGACGCGCATTATTATCGGTCATATGGCTTCCTATTGGCTGAAATTCAATCTTTACTTGTGGCTATACTAGTGGGAATTTTTAAATGAAAATTTGCATACATAGATAAATTGATGCGAGGAGTTCACTGGTAATATTTTTAAGGGTGCAACTCAAACCCATTCTAGGGTAGTAGTAAGTTATTAGAAAAGGGAAGACAGTATGATAATTCTTTAAAATAATAACAATTCAGGGCTTTATTATTAATGTAAAAAATATAGGAAAACATTTTCCCTAAAAAAAATGTAGTCTGGCCTATGAACGAAGCCAATAAAAATATATTAATAATACTTTAACATGATTAGTGAAAACAATGTCTCAAATGTCAAATAATAAATAAAGGTAAATATAATAGTATCAGTTTATACATACGCGTACATAGACTTCAATATAAAATCTGCCAGTATATTGAAACCTACTACGATGAATAGTTGTCGATGATGGCACGAGTGAGTGAGTGGCCCGGAACCCGGAACCCGGAACACGGACCGGAATTATCAGCGGCAGGCAGAAGGCTGTGATGTGCGGTGACCTTTATGCCAGATGCAGATACTCTACGCGGTATAAATAACTGCTTTCACGCTCATTCACCAACAGATTATTTATATACTCAAGGGAGGATTACGTTTACACGGGTAGATGTTCTATATAAATGTATCATATTAGTTCTATAATACTTTGTGTGTACAATTTTAGCTTGGCTAAATTAGCATCACAGTCTCTTTCTATTTCGGTGTTATTTTCGCACCCTTTTTGATTTTTGGTCACCTATTGTCAGAACATCAGATAACATCATAATTGATGCTAGCAAGTCTGCAGTACGAGATTTATTAAATATAAAATGTAACATTTTCAATGAAAATCAGACAGCCATGGAAATATAAGAAAATATCTATGTGTCACTTATGACAGTTGAAAAGATGTTTTTGTAGATATTGTACTTCGTTATTAATTATTATTTTTTATTCTAAAATTAATTAAAAATGGATGTGTCTCTCGTAAATACATTAAAAATTTGTTTTATTTTATGTCTTTATTATTCTTTGTATTTAAATTTTTTTTTAGTTGTATTTATAATATTTTTGTAATCTTGGTATATTATCAAACAAAAAGAATATAAATTAAATTTAAATAATATTAAAATACAGGCAATAAGAATTATAATGAGTGATACTTCTCTAAACTGACAGATAGATATTTTATTTTTTTAACGAAAATATTACATTTTTATTTAATATATCTCGTACACCAGACGTGCTGTTACAACAATTATGATCTTATCTGACGTAGAATTTAATTTTGAACAACTTTGTGCTGTTGTAGTTTTGCTCAAAATTTATCAAGAGAGAGAGTATCCGCAATTTTTTTAAACCCATATTGAAGTCCTATGTTTCGCATTTCGTTGCACATTCTGCATACGGAGAAATGCCAATTTACTCATTTTATTAATTTTGTTCACTTTAGAAATCAGTATAATTATATAAAAATGAACATTGAAAGTGATACGAATTGAAGGTTTGTTGAAAGTGAAGTTTAGCGCTGCAAGTGCCATCTGTAGCAGCGTATAGAATTAATTTGGTGTGCAGCAAGTGGTGTTTGCTCCCGGCAAACACCTGTAATTTGCGCAAAGCGTATGTGTAATTTGCAAATGGATACGTGAGAACTGTAATACAATTGATTGCCCGGTGTTTTGATATCTCGACATATGTTACTAATCGCCAGTCATTATCCTCTTCATTTGTCACTTGATTGCAGTCGTTTTTCACCAGGTGTACACACACTAGATATTCATTGCGCAAATCAATTATGTATTTGTTTTTTCTTTCATTGTTTGTACCACAAACAGAAAAGAAATAAATTATGTGTGTGCTATACATGATATTATGTAGCACAGCCACAAGTATATAAGAACTTGTTTCATGACCAGTTTTAATTGCATGTTCTTTTTAATATAAGATTAAAAGGACCAATAATATGAAATTATGAAATTTGTAGATATGAATTAACATTTTTATAGCATTTATAATAGCGGAATTTACCAATAATCCATTAATTAATAATGAACTGATTAAAGAATCAATGATACTATAACAACTATAATTGTCTTATCTCATAAAAGGGAAAAAATTTTGAAGAAGTACGAAGTATGCCGAAATTACAACGAAAGAAGTGCTTTTAAATTTTATAGAAAAGTTTATAAAAATATATTAGAAAGAACTATCGCAATAACGAAGCATGGTACAAAATTACAAGCGAATCGAAGGTTTAATAAAACTTGTTCGATGTAGAAAATCTTGGTAGAGGATTATTTCTACGACATTTTTCGTTTCAAAATGGAATTAAAACCACAACTTAAATACATTTCTATATTTTATTCAATTTATATCTAATTTTAAATTTGGTGTTTTGGAAAAATTCAAAAGGATCCAATATTCTTAAAATTTAAATTTAATTCTGTGTTTAAGGTATATCTTAAAAAATATTCATCCTCTAACGAAGAATGCAAGATTCAAAATTTTATTTGAGACGGAGACAGTGTTATTTCAAGAGACTAGGTTTTTCGGTGCTTTTTTTAAAGCAGACAATATTGAATTGTAATTCCAAAAAAATTAGTGTCACAATCGTGTTTCCAAAAATATTTATGTCAAATCAAGCATCAAAGAGATGATTAGAGCTTGAATAATGGAATATGACGGATTTGTTAATCAAATTAAAATTGAAGCGCTACGACCATGCCACAAGTTTGCTTTTAACATTGATATGTCATAAAGTTACATTTTACCTCAAAAAATAATCTACAAGACTTACTTTTAATAATGAAATATTAATGATAATTAACAAGTTATCATTTGGTAAAGGGAATCAGCGGGAAATGTGGTGAAATCAAAGCAAAATCACTTGGTTGTTGGAAACACACAATTCATGTAAGGAGCTTGGGAGTTTCGTGGAGCTTTATAGTGCGGTTTTGCCCCGGTAGAGGGCAGAGTGCATCCCCCTGAGCCGGGCCTGCAAGGGACAACATATTAGGTTTATGGATCATTTAGTCCAGTGCACTTTATTGCTAAATTCAATATTGCCCAGCGCAATTTCTCCGCTCTTTTGTCATAAAGAGAAATAACAATAAAAATACTGACGCTCTAGCTCCTTTATCGTGGGTTGTAAATGAATAAATATAGCCAAATATCCATTTATTGACTTCTTGTTTTATATCTGGGGTTTATGGGGCTTGTTGTTCATGCAATATCTGATTTTATAAACAATTTTGTCATGTATGTTGCCTGCTATGCTAAATTGATTTTATTAAAACTTTATATCAGAGATAAAAATTTATACAAAATGTCAGTTTTAATTTTATTATTACTGTTCATGAACATATGACAAGCGAATTAGTAATTACATTATATTTTATATTCAATTCTCCAAAAATTAATTAATTTATTCCTGTTATCATTTTTGAGCGATCGTTAAACAGAAAATAAAACTATTTTAATTCTTGTATTAGAATTACGTTTTTTCATAACGTGCGTAAAAAACTCTAATTTCTTCTCGCGAAATAGTGAGGAAAATTACTTTTTTCTACGAACACTTTGGAAAATAACACTTTTTTGACACTATATAAAGCTTTAAAGTTGCGTATTTCTCACAATTGTGGTTTAAAGTGTGAGAAATTATTTCTTACAGTATTTGCCAACACTGCGCATATATGAAAGTACTCGTTGTAAGGTTACGTACACTATATTGTTCTTTATGTCAAATAGTTTTCGTGCATGTATTTTTAATCTGTAAAGTTTAGAAGTGTGATCGTAGAAAAAGTATAGTGTGCCACTCGTCACTTCGTCCCGTGCCGAAACTTTCATACCTCATGGAAAATAGACGACTTTCTGCACTTGTTGCATAATATACTATTCCCTCTCCAGAGAAAATGTTCAGTGTTACCAATAGTATAACATGGATATTATTATAGAATATTGGAAATATTCATTATTATATTAAAAATCCTTTTTTAATAATGATTCTTTTAAAATATTTTTCAATTATGTCTTATTCTTTTTTCCCCCATTATTTCACAATTTGACAACGTGTACTTGAATTGGCATACGTCAAAGTTTACATAACCTAATTTTCTAATTTATCATGCTGTTGCGACTTTTCGTCCAAATAAATCGATTTTTGAAACAAGTTGTGAAAAAAATGTTGTGTCTAACACGAAAGGAAAATACTTTTTCCACTCTCACTCGAATGTTACTCGAGTTGGAGTCATAAAAAGATACTCTTTCCTCGCTAGTTTGATAAATAAACTATTGTTTTCACAATCTGCATGTTTCATTTGTTTCCTGTTGAAGCTTTTCATTTTGCTACTAAATAAAAAAGGCGCTTACTAAGCGATATTTATTTCATTTTTACACTCAATTCAAATTTTCTAAACAAGCCAAACATACGAGAAAAACTAAATAAATTGCAAAAGTACGAAAACACGATTGAGTTGTACAATATGCAGTTTATTCCCGTATGAATTTGGTTTTGAAAATAGAAAACATGTAGCAAATACCCGGTTATTTCACTAAAAATAGTAAATAGTCGCCATTCTCACGTACTAACAATTGTTCATTTCTGTATAAACTTTTATAACCAGTCACGTAATTTATTCATAATATAAAATCAATGTTCCACGGCTGTTTATTTTTTACAACCTGATTTAGTAAACGAGCACTATTATGGAGAATTATTGTTTTGTAGTGCATATGTATGTAAACATTTCATGTAGCTAGTTAAATGCAGAATTTTATTTACATATTTAAAACACGTTTCAAAAATAATGTCAGCGTCAAAGTGAATATATTTTTAATTAACGAGAATATTTATTAAAATATTTGTGCATTTGCCAAATGCATTTAAAGCGCATTTCACTAATGTTTTAATTAAATGCGAAATAATAAGGCTATTTTAATTTAAATAAATACTAAATAAATTAATGTTTTATTTATAGTAATAGCAAACACCAAATAACAGAAAAATAAATATTGCATATACTAAAAAAATTAATTCAATAACATTTAATAAAACTGAAACATATTATATTTGCATTAAAATTTTCAATAATATGTATTTCATTATTCACAACAATGTTTTGATTCTCATGGTTGATAACTAGTAAAAACAATTCAATCAATCAGTTATTAAAGGGGCAGCACAACACACTCCAACTCTATCTATCTCGCTATCAGATTATAAACCGGGTAGATTTTCTAATATCAAACGGCGACTGTTTCGACGCGCTGCCTTTTGAATGACATGTGTGGTCCTGTGGACGAATTAATCGAAGGAAATCTAACGACTAAAACCAGAAGTCTTAGATTAAATTCAGTAGATATTTCGTATTCGATTTCGGCCCAGTTCGTCTCATTTAGAAATTAACCGAATTCATCTTACATAATAAAAAAAACATTTTTTCCACAACCGTTATGGAAAAAAGCATATTTCTCGAACTATATAAAGCTTGAAAGTTGCGTATTTCCCAAAATCGTGGATTAAAGTGTGAGAAATCATTTCTGTAACGGTTAGCAATGTGGTCGTAGAAAATGTACAGTGTGCCACTCGTGCAGTGCAGTTCCACCTTGTGTGATTTTAGCACTCGACTCCATCACGTGCCGAAACTTTCACACCTCATAGGAAATAGGCGACTTTGTTCACTTGTTGCACAATATATTATTATAGCCACATTTCTTCTATGTTAAAAAATTACACACACATAATACTTGTTTATATCATGATTAAACATTTTAAAATTCAAATAAATACAAAATAACATTTCTTTAGGTCACATATATGCATAAAAATGTTGCAAACATTTATTCTTAAGCATTGCTTTTTAGTACTTAAGCAATAACCCTTAATCAAAACTCGAAATGGTTGATCATGTTGTCGCATGTTAAAAATTTAATTTTTTATGCATTATGGCCGGTTGCACCAATAGTAATTTTCCTTGAATGGACTGTATCACATCGACATAAAATGTCGAATGAACTATTTAACATTGCTATCAAAATTTCGATTAGCATTTTTTTTGTGTTGGCACATTGTTCGTAAGTTGTAGGACAGTCAATGAATGGAGCTTAGTTTTTCATGGAAAACAATATATTTTCACCCCATCGCAACAATTCCCGTAAACAAACCCCGCGAATTTAATTTGTTTGAAGGGTGCATCTCTTGAAAAGTGTACACTCTGGTAACATTGTTCGAACTGCAGAAGTTTCAATTTTGAATGAAGCTCCGGTCCGCAATGACAGAATAACTCGTGTAGCGGCGTCTTAATGTAATCTTCCGAGGAGGGATTGTCCTCTTCCCACATCTTAATACAAGAGCCGCGGTCTCTGGAGAACGGCCATGACTTTTTTATAAAGCGAGATGTTTGATGTCTTCGGAGCCTTTCAGCGCCGCAGAAATGGCATTGTAATTCCCTGCATCTCGGATCAGACTTCACAGGCGGCATTGTGCAGAGTAGTTTGCATTACGCTCTTCTGTATTGAAATTGAAATAACCGGAGATATAAATATATCACGAGGATTTAAATTGTTTGAAAGCTTTTTCTACCAGATCGATGTACTACTTATATGAGGAAATATTTATTTTACTCGGAAACCCATACAACGCAATTTTTAAATAAATAATACACATTCGAAGACAAGTTTCATCACGTTTTTATACTACCATTATGCTACGTCCTGAAAATATCCTTTCCACAGATAAATAAACATTTTTTTAAATACGTTTTCTGGTGTGTTTTCGAACCGGAAAGTGTATTATTCCAGTACTTTAGTTTTAGTGTAGTTGCCAGACTATGAAAAATTAACAGTACGGGAATATTTCTTCCGCTCTGTGATAAGATATTCCCGTACGGTATAATTCATAGTTACGCTGTTCTCAGATATTTTTATCAAAACAAAGCAATAACCTTATGTGTTGTTGGTTTTCTGAAATTTATAAATGAAATATGAAATAACTAGGTATGGAATATAAACCGACCGAAAAAAATAGTACATGTACCACATAGCAAATGTGACTTCTCGGATTCCTGGTGTTGTAAGGGCGTTAAAACACAAATTGATGTTACCTCTGCAAACTTTTCTCGCAATAATTCCACTGTGTTACCCGCTGTGTGGCACATAGCCGCTATGTTGCTGAAACTATATTTCGTCTATGTCCATATTATCCAATACTGGCCAAAGAACACTGATTATCATTTCTCAATACCTCTCACCATTGATAGTCAGGAAAAATTGAAAGAATTGTGTTCTCATGTACACTTTCTTCAATAGCAACAATATTTTCGACTGACAGAATGTTTCGACGAAACACAGGGCATTGCCCAATCAGCCACTGAACCGTTTTCCTCAAATTTTGTAATTAGTCGTTGAATTGTGCTCTCGGTAAGATGTTTAGATTTCACGTAGTTCACGAAAAGTTTGGCGAATTGAGGACGAATTTTGATAACAATTTTTTACAATTTCGACGCGTTATTTAGTAGTATACTTTTCCATGATGATTTATGTGATATAAACTTTATTTACAAGTGCTATTTATATAGGACCAATCTTTTTCATCTTAGATGATGCGATTTTTTTAAAAATCGATATTTAAGGTAATTGGCACTTTATCCAGAGGTAAAAAAATCGGTCCTAAGTGAACTAGTTAAATTTAAAATCGAAACATTTTTATTTATAATTGGAATCAATCCGCCCATGTGCAATACAAACAATAAATTATTGAGAACGTAAAATTAAAACGATTAATGATTCCGTGGTGTGATTTTTTTTATGGTAGATTTAACACAAATATTTGTAATTTTGTAATAATTAATAAATGTAAATTGAAGTAAATTCTCCAGTAAACTAGACTATTTTAAAATTAAATCATAAAAAATCTGTAACAATTTAAATCCACTTCATGCTACATTTGTAATTCCACAATCTGCTGTGATATTTCAGCAAACTTAATAAAAATAAATATTCAGCATGGCTAAATTTGCATTTGCGGGAAATATGCAGAAGTTATGAAAAGAATCCGGTTTCTTATCTGGGCGAAGTTGCAATGAATCCACCACAACTGGTCTCGTTAACTAATTAAAAGTAAATTAGTTATAGAGGATTCTGCGACTCGCGTCCTCGTACCCATTTCCACTCCCAGATAGTTATTCCGAGGAGTTCGGTGACACTGTTTCAGTTTCAGACACAAATTCCTGAAATGTTTCCCACGCTGAATTCCGCCAACATTGACTCTTCGTTATTTACTGCTGGACTACTTTTCTGATTTCTGGCACTACATACAAACAACTTTCAGGTTTAGATTTAATGGAAGTGTTTCTAAAAAGGTGGAAGGAAATGATTTTAAAAAATCTTTAATAAAAATGTAGGGATATTCGTCTTAGCTTTAAAACTTAATATTTATGCAACCTTTAATTTATTAAATTATGTTAGTAAAAAGGAAAATCAGTACAAATATTTTCTACACATAAATTCTTTGAAACGATTCTGTAAAAATAATAAGCTTTTCGAGCAGGATTTTTTTTGCACGTAAGTAAACATCAATACGCTGACTCTAAATTTTCCAACGGGACTAAATTATCTTTTACCGTTCTAGAGATATTTGCATTCAAAGATATACCTAAATAAATATGTTTTTCTACGACCACTATGAAAAGTGGAACTTTTCTCACACTTCATAAAGCTTGAAAGTTGCTTATTTCCCAGAATCGTGGATTTAAGTATGAGAAATAATTTCTCACGGTATTTGCCAACATTCCGCATGTGTGGAGGGTACTCTTTTTGAGGTTATCTGCACCATATTGTTTATTATATCAAATAGCTTTCGTGCATGTATTTTTGTTCTGTAACAATTAAAAGAGTGTTTGTAGAAAAAGTATAGTGTGACACTTGTGCAAAATAGCCTATTTCTCACCTTGTGTGATTCCAGCACTCGATTTCGTCTCCTGCCAAATCTTTCATACCTCGTGGGAAATAGGCGATTTTCTGCACTTGTTGCACAATATACTATTTCTAATATTCTCTTTGGTTAGGTTTATGCCTTCGATCAGACCAATCGATTCTAAGAAAAGAAATATAGACGTATACTATATTTCAGGTTTTTATTACAATGGATACAAACAACTATTAAAACGAAGAAATTCGAATTGCCGACAATTGGAAAAAGTTTTATCTTACACTTTTTCAATTTTCGCCAATTTTGATTTTTTATCTATAAAAATTACATTCGTTAGAATAAAGAAAAAGATTTGGAGGTTCAAGTAAAGTATCACTTCCAATTATTTAGTTATACTCAAAATCTTTTTGGCATAGTAAAACTTTTGAAGATATGATACGAGCAAAATAAAAGTCCCATTACTTATTGAAGGATAAGTACATAAATAAAATTTCTAAATAACGAATAAAACAGCTATTTGAAACTAAATACATAACCTTATAAAGCAGCAAGTAAAGATTGTAACGTTAAAGCTGTGATTATCTCCCTTAATTCGCGTAATAGTGTAGAAAATATCTAATCTTGCTTGTAATGCAAAGTAATGAAGCCCGTAATATCTCTGTTGTTCGCAAGGTGTACGGAAACTTCCGGCGGAGATACACGTGGTTTTACCGGCGAAATGAACTTCTCTAGCATACAACAACGAGAAAAAATTGTAAATGTGCGAATAAATGTTTATAGAAGTTTTGACCTAGTTGGCTTTTTGCGAAACTTGGGCGATGCGAAAACACCGAAAGGGCCGGCAACGGATCAAACACAGCTCATGTGATTTTTTGTGAAAATTTTAACACCACCGCAAAATTAACCAATAAAAAGACGCCTTAGGGTTGTGTAGTTTAAAACTAACACGAAAGAAAAACTCCCATGTGTGCCACAAACCTCCCCTAATTTCTAGTGTCTTGTTCATTTTCTTCTTCTATTTTTTGCAGTAATTATTCACATAATGATTGAATTTATAAAACAGCAAATATGTTTATAGATAACTTCTTTATTTACTAAATAAAAAGATGCCATTCGATTACAGATATTGGAAAAAATAAAAACGATTAGAAAATTAACAATCCGATACTGTAAGCTATCATTATGGGATAACGAATCGTTATATCGTTATTACAACGAAAATCGTTAAAGTAGTATTTTTTTCATAAGGAAATAATAATAATGATTTTTGTTAAAACGTCATTTTATAACGATAATGAAATGTCGTTAAGTTGATTTTTAACATTATTTCAAACACGAACTAATGAAAAATCACAAGAAAACTACTCAGAGTGTTCCTATCTCTCTTGTTGTTTGTGAAATGTGATTAAAATTACATGTAAACAATAAAATGGAAAATACCTTAGTTTATATTTCATCTGCGAGAGTGGCATTTTATTGATATTTTAAATCGAAGCTATTTTTAAATAATTGTATCTACAAAACAATGTACACAAGTAACTTGAAAATATTACTTACTAATATTGTAGCAAGTAGACTTTCAGAAAAAATAAAACAGAAAATGTGGAATAATCCCGTTATTGGAGAAGTTTACGAACATATAAGAAAAAAAAATAGAAAGAGTGATATAAATAGAGCAATTTAATAAACTAGTAGAAAAACTATTGCTAAAGTAAATATATTGAAGCAAATTATAGGAAAATATGATAAAAAGAAGAGTAAGAATTTTAGACACATAATAGATATGTAATTTTAAAATTGGTCCAAATTGTTGTGTAAAAATAATCCTGTCTTCACACAACTATAACAAATTGTTGCATGATGAAAACTTGCACTACATCAGTTTAGTAATATACCATAAAAAAATGTCACGTAAACTGCACGTAGCATAAAAATTTATGCCTTGGAGAAATTGAAGTTTTAATTTTAAAGTGACACAATCACGCGAAGGCATCTGGCTTTCATGCATTTTTATTTTATACAGTCATAAAGATATTTTATTTGCGGCTAATTTAACTTCTTATCTTTCAGAAGGAAATGAAATAAGCTTTTAATGTTAACATGACATTCGCAACAACGCAAAGAATGAGTGACGGAAATTTAAATTAGTTGAATTTGCTTTCTTTCAGTTTTCTTCTGAAAATCAATTTCAAGTTTGGGGGAATAATTAGATTTGTATTATTTCTGTCTGAAGAATAATGAAAAGAAAATATCACATTAATTGAACAGTATTCCAAGAAAACAAAGATGTAATAAATTCCGTTATATCCACATTTTGAAATTAAGTATTGAGTTAGCCTAACAAAAACTAGAACAAATAAATTTAAACTATTCTTAAAGAAAAAAAATTGTTGTAATGTCCATCTGTTATTCTTAGTATTCAATTATACTTAAACCAGTGGTGTCATGAAAAAAATAAAGATTCCGAAACACATTAATTACCTACCTACTGATATTGATTTACCGAATTGAGTTTATTGAGTGTTATCGTATGTGGTTTTATTTTAGTATTTAGAGTTGTAAGCGAAAATTCATATATTTTCATGAGAAAAACCAAAAAACTAAGAAAAGTCACGAATTTGAACTCGATAGAGTCGTTTGGTTGCCTGTAGCGATATTTTTCGTAAAACAGTTTTTTTTTAGTGCGTTCTAGAAATGAATAACATCAATTTCAAATAACGGTGTACTATTAGGTTTTACTTCAGACGTGGACACAGTGCAATGGAAACTTTTACAAAACTTAAGCAAACCTACGAAGACAGTGTTTTTCAAGGGGTCAGGTTTTTCTGTGGTTTTAGGCATTTTCAGAAGGAAGAGAGTCAATTAAAGATGACACAGGCAGCGGAAGTCCTTCTTCTTTAAGAACTGATGAAAATGTCGACAGAATCTGGAATCTTGGGTGGTCAGATCGTCGAATGACAGAACTAAATAATCGAGGAAGAGTTAAATTTTACTCACACTACCCTTCATCAGATTTTGACTAATTCGTTAGCCTCCTCTATATCCTCAGCTTCCTTATTTGCCTGACTTGAGTTCTTGTGACTTTTTTCTGTACTTGAGATTAAAAAATCACATAAAGGGAACTCGTTTTGGGACATTTTAAAAGCTGTAACCGACCAGCTGAAGGTGATTCCAATGTCCAAGTTCCAGCATTGCTATGAGGATTGGAAGAACCATCTCCAGCATTGTGTGGCTTTCCAAGAAAGTTATTTTGAGGGAGACAATATTGAGTTGTAATTCTATTGGCATAACTTTTTTTTAAAATCAGTCTTATTACTTAATTTACACAGCTTTTAAGTGTGTCAAAGTTTCTGAAATTGTTGATCTACCATTATTATGGTATTCATTGTCATATTTCAAATTTAGAATTGTCTACTATTTATTTTCAGATCTGTTCAGAAGTCGACGAAAAAAATTAATATACATTTCAGGAAATATTGTTTTTAATAGTCTCACCTATTTTCTTTCCTGGATTAGTAAACTCAGTCTCTATTGTAATATATATGTATATTGGCTCTTCAAATCAAACTCAATTTAAATCCCTGTAATTTTATAAAACAGTTTTTATCAAACTGGCTATTCCATGGAATAAGTGGAATGGACACTCCAATGTTGTAATACATAAAACGTACAATACTGTGATTAAAAATAGTTGTTTTGTAGAGACACCCGTTTTTAATCCAAAACTGCACTTTTTAAAGTGTTGTTGATCGTTTTGTGTGCGGAAAGCTTTTTAGGGTGTAATAAAATTTTAATCCAGGTTGCAAGAGCGATTGAACACAGTTAATCTATTTACAAATTTAATATCGAACGTATGATCACGTAAGCCTTGGTGTATCTAGCACACATGATATATTCGGTCGTGGATTAACTTCGATACAAAATAAAGCTTTTCTCCAAACAACGCCCAAGCTGCAAATTGGGTTATTGTGCCGCTGTGTGCAAATTGCTTGCATTCGATTTAATCATTAATCTATTTGTTTGTTGTTATTGCATGATTCTGTGATATTCCAACGGACAAAGGAAGTCTGCCTCAATGCAGTCGGCTGTTGGATTGTTGCTATTGTCAGGGAACAATGCGCGAATTCAGAACGGTTTTTAAATATCATTTCTCTCGATTCTAATTGCTGCATAATGAACTAAATTCTATATACAGCGTTCTTATAATCACCCTAATTACTGCACGAACAACGCATTTTGTAATCCCTTGTACCAAATATAATAATTTCAATGCAAGCACATACAAAACCCTAAAAAAAAACCATTGCATTATTATTTTCCTTAGTTTGTATCTTCTTAGTTATCCATAACATTGGATTGATATAGAAAATAACATTTATTAGCATAATTATAAAAATAATACTTAGTAGTCAGCAATGGGTAAACTAAAAAAAAAGTTACAAATAAACAAATTTGAACTTGTCAAGTGACGCATATATTACAAAGACTTTTACATTATTTGAATTATAGCCAATATCGCAGAATATATAATAAACGACTGAGACTGTAAGTACCGTAACCGAACTTCTGTTTTGCAAGCTTCGCCTCAATTCATACCTTCTCGAATGTTATAATATACTTACATTCATGGTGGCTTTAATAACTATATTTTAATATAATTATAAGTTTAACTTCTTTAACAAATAAGTTATAAAATAAGACAGTTTTGCTTCGTTTACTAAAAATTAAAAAAAAAATTACTTATATGCATAGTCCCAAAGTTATACCTCATGTAAACATCCTAAAATGTCAAACTAACTTCACTAGTTTGGTGGAATTAGCATAATTTGTTGATGATTATCAGCATTTCTACATGATACAGAGGAAGATTTGTGGTGATATTTGACAACCTAGAAATAAAACACTTTCATTAAACGCATGCGAAACATTAATCAACTATAGTTATAATCAATTTTCTGTTTAAATATTGTTTTTATTAAATTCGTATCAGATGGAGCAGAAACATTAATGTTAATATGTTTTATTTATTTTTTCTGATTTTTAAAGTTCAATCTTTCACTGGATATTGTAAAACGCACTTATGTTTTGAAGTCGTGTCCGAATGATTTTGAAATGTGACATTTGTGACAAGTCTGTTAAGTATTTTCTATGTTTACTCCTAAAATAAACGCTTCAATACATTGCTTTCAAGCTATAACTATGGTAATGAAACTACTCTATGTTTACTAATAAAATAAACTCCGGATATATTAATGGTTTTTTATTTTGACCCCGGTGCTCATAAATGTCACGAGCCGCTACTGTTTATATGTTTAATAAAATTCTGAATTACCACCATAAAATTTTGTCTTTTAAAAACTGCAATAAATATTGAGAATTAAATACCAATTTAAACAAGATTTCATTATCTATGGTACAAGATTTCTAGATAGAATAGGACTTCAAGTATCTAATATACTGTAGTTTTTATTTATTTTGGTGAAGTGTAAAAATAATTGAAACTAATATTTATATATCTAAGTTTAATTAACGAAATATAAATAATAAAACATAATTAAAATAACTAACACTATGAATAAACAAACATAAATACTAATTTAAGAATAACAATTATTAATAAAAACTTAAACACTAAGATTATTTATTTAAACATTTAACATTACGGACTATTTATATACCTGATATTTATTTCCACCAACTATTCACATTCACTATACGTATTAATATCAGACTGACTTCGCGATCTCCTGCTCGGGGTTTATATAGTAGAACAATTAAGTTCGGAAATGTTCTCGTAACCTCTAGAAAACAGAACAGTAGAAGTGCGCGAACCTGTCGTGACTTTGGGATCACTACAATACTTTCAAGACAAAAAGAAAACCCGCATTAGTCCATCAATTCAATTCTTCTTCATTTTGCAATAATAAATTAATAAAAAATGATCTGAAATGGAGTTTAGTGTGAGGATCACAATAGATTTAGTGTAATAGTTTTAATAGAATAACAAAAACTGAAATAAAAGAACCATTAAAAATCGAGTAAACAGTTGGTGTAGGAGAACAAAACCATAAAAAGGATTGTTCCAAAAGTATCATTATCCTGCAATGTCAAATTTTCATTAATCTAAATAATCCTTGTTGGGAGTACTAATAACGCACGGGTTCGCAATACGAGCCGAGAAACATTTGGAATCCAAATCCAGCTTACATCCTGAGCCGGATAACAAACAAAACTGTGTCTGGCTGTGCAAGAGCAAGAACAAGATAATCTTTATATTTCACTTGAACAGCAGCGTCGGCGTTGGCGTCGTCGCGCGTCGCTTGCCGCCATGGAAGGGTTCCAGTTAGCACGCTCTTATTAATATCAGATATGAGACATTATAACTTCCGACTGAGAATATGCCGCGATTTAAATTTAGGAAATGGAGCGAGGATGAAAAAGTGTTAGTAAAGCACTACCTTCCATAAACGATGGAATTATCAAGCTATTTGCATATAAAGTGGGAGTTATTAATTTTTAAATTAAAATTCTGTTTTGTAATTGCGAATAATCGACAAAAAAGAAAAAGTCATATTTTGTAGTAAATGCTTTTGGCATCATTTCGTAGAGGAATAAGGAAACCATGACTGCACGACTAAGACTAATGGTGGGTTTATGCAGACAACTAAATTAAGAAATTACATTCTAAAATTAAACTAAGAAAGTAGGCATCATTGCTTTTTACACAAACGTTTATGCAACTAAAATAACAAAGTAAACTATTGTCACTAAACTAAGAAGTTGGTTATTTTCAACTTTATAGTTTAATTTCTTAATTTTATAATGGAAAACATAATAAATGACACTAACGACGAAATGTTAATAAGCGTAGTTCAAAATTATTAAATATATATACAATAAAAAAATAGTAAATGTAAATATAATATAGCAAAGTAAAGTAAATGAACAAAAAGATGTGCAAAATGTTGAATGAATTCTAATTCTAAATCTCATTATTAATCAGAATTATTTCGTTAGCATTCAATAATAAATACATACAGGAATTAAAATGAATCACATAGTAAAAAACATAATAAATGACACTAACGACGAAATGTTAATAAGCGTAGTTCAAAATTATTAAATATATATACAATAAAAAAATAGTAAATGTAAATATAATATAGCAAAGAAGAATCAGTATATACACACGCGCAAATAGAATAATCATATTAGTTTATTCTTTAGTTTAGTTTTGAGCATAAACAGTCTTCGTATAATTTAATTTTCTATTTTAGTGGTCCAATTTAATTTTATAATTTAGTTGCTGCATAAACCCACCATAAATTTAAAGATATATTTTTACTTAAGATGATTATAAGATTTAGGGAATACATATGCGTAAGAATATTTCATTATTACACTTATCATTTTACTTAATAGTTGTTCATAAGAGATGTTGAATAATGAATGTTGGCAAGCAAAGTTAACGTCCAAATGAATTGGAGGGTTGTTTGTATTATTGGTAAGTTAATTTATGTATAACATAAATTATTTTTTACTTTTAATCAAAAAAACTTTTCGCAAAATTTGGCAGTTTTCTTTTTTGGTTAGAATTTTGTGCAATTAATATCAAACTGGTAATACTTTATAAAATAGATATAATGCGATACCCTCGTCTATCCACTAAATTTCCATTAAGAAATACGTTACACATTGGTATTGTGGAGCAAAATAGAAAAAATGTCTCAATATTGTTCTGGAAGTTATTTGATCAATTTATTATTATTCGAATATTACGTGTGGTCGAAATAAATCACAAAATATCACTATTAACAAGTCTAAATAAAACTCATTTAAGTAGTCAGTATAATAAAATGTTTCTGGATACCGAGATATACCTATATTTCAAAATCGGGACAATCCGGGACATCAGAGAGCTCCATCTTCTACAAAAGGTGGATATCTACTTTTTTGAATGGAAACTAGATGTAGATGTACCAAAAAAGACCAATCTAACCATCAAATAATCTTCTTTGTCTAAAGTCTAAAGCGTCGTAGTCCGTATCTTTTTGAAATCCCCAGTGTAGTGAGCATCTAGAAGCACTTGGACCTGTCCACTATATTCCTCCCATCTCCCACTAAACATGCCGCAAACCACTGATCACTATCAAATCGCCAAACCCCGTCCCGGCCTCCTTGGCCAGTGCCCAGTGCCATAAATCCCCGCGCAGGGCCAGGGGGGCGCTAACAAGGGAAGTGCATTAATAGGGCCCCGCAGAGTGGGCGCTCCGCAGGGCATTACGGCGCCCCAGAGCCTAATTACCGATACACCCAACAACGCTGATTTCATACGGAAATGTAAGAGTTGGTGATTCTCAAAATGTTCTCAAGATGTCAATTTGGTTAAAGAAAATGTTTCTTTATATTTTTTGATTAAGTATTCTTGAATGGTCGATGAATTAGGGCAAAAATTATCTGGTAATTATACTCTGTACCAGGAAAGTATTCATTAAAGGTACATAGAACCGTGTACTTTCATGAATCGTGATTGGTTCTTTAATATTTGTCACGGATCGTGATTGGTTGTTCAAGATCTACTTATTTAGACTAGTAGTAATCGAAGGACCAATTACGATTCACAAAAGTACGTAGTTTTCGGTCAAATTTGGGATGGACTTTTTTTGTCTCTACGAGGGGTGGGATTCTATAAGTTATAACAACTGCACTCAAAAATGTCAAATGTAACGTTGATGGAAATTCAAATTTGCAATGAATTTAAGACATTCTCATATCAATGCAGACCTGCAGAGTGTTCTTCATGTATGTGAGAATATATGTAAGTACATATCAACAATAAATAACCATTATATTATAGAATAGCAAGTATACTCTGTAGTTGATATTTGCAATTGATATCATAACAAGTCCAAATGATAGCAATCAAATTTACAGAATCCCTCCCCAGTTTTCACCTCACATGGATCTTAAAGTTACATATAAAATTGAGTTGAAATATAAAAATTGTGAAACATGGATAAAATCATGTTGTCTATTAAAAAGATTTAGTAAGGTAATTTATTAACATATGAGACCAAGTTTCGACTACTTTACTTTGCTTTTCACGTTTTACAAAATCTAGAGAAACATTTTTTCGAGATTAGCAATAGATCATGTATAGAGTATATCTCAACTACATGCCAGTTTATTACGAGTGCTTTTATTAAAAGTTATATTTAGTCATTTTAGTTCGGAATATGGGCTATTGTGATTCTTAACGATTTGTTGTCCGTGTGTTTATAGGGTTATAAAGATACTTTATTTTTTTCTATTATATAAATTGATTACAAAATAATAATAATACAAAAGTGAATAAGTAAGTGAACAAAAAATTCATAATGTTGGATGAATTCTGAATAAAATATTAGTATTATAAGTACAATCCTAATTTCCTAATTATACATTATTAATATAGATGCTATTTCCATAGTTCGCACGATCTAATATTTTTAACGCACTAAGTATATATCTATTCATAACAATATTTCTATACCACGTACAAAATAATACTGAAAAGATTTTGGTCAGTATTCGAAGCTCACTTTTATTAATGCTTTTGTTAAAAATGACATTCGGCCTCATAAGATTATAATGTAAAGTCAGGCTTCCTAAAAGTGATTTTATTATAAAAGTGTGCTAGGAATATGAGACGTTTTTCTTTGTACGGGAAGCATATACAGAATTTGTAAAAACCATTCATCTTAATTTCCTAACTATTTCAATACAGTTCCTTCTTTTCCTTGCATCATTATTCCTGGGAAGCAATTTGCAGCGGCCGTTTGGCAATCCCTGCCCTACTAACTAGTTGCAGTAACGTGCAGCCTTGCCAGTCACTGAACATCTAAATTAGCCGGAATCTTAGTTGAATGATCCGGGGAAGAACCGCTTCCCATTAAGAAGTTCGTTTTTACGACTCGAGGTGCTGAACTGTCTATTTGTTACTGCTCCAAGGAAACTACTCATAATTGCTTGCCAATCTGCGCTAGTGCGCACTACAAATAATAACAAACCCTAGCAATTTATGTGGGCTTTACGACGAGCTTACGATCATATTGCTAGAATTTTCAGCTTTGGGGTGTTAGGTTGTGAGCAACATTACACGTCATAACATTTCTGAACTTTTTAGTGGGAAAGGTGGATGATGGTTTTTATATTGCACTGTTTATATTCAAATTCTGTGCAATAATAAAAACTTAGAAATTGGGGAAAAAAATCGGTACATCTTATATTAGTTATGTTAAATAATAGTTAATCAAGTATTGCTCAGGAACAGAGAGATAAAGAATACGAGTTTATAGAATAATTTATTATTTATTAAAAGTATACATATATTTTAGTTATCAATCATGGAAACACGAGATACAGGTTTATTAAAAAACTAGAGAATGTATTTATTAACTTTGCAGAAAAAAATATAAAACCTTTCTGAAAAAACATTATTGGATGAGTTGGGATATTGTAAAATATGACTCGAAAAAATGTGGAAAGTAGTTGTTTATCATACAAGAGCAAAAACTGAATTTGTCGGACCTTAGGAATACGAGAGCGTTTTCGTCTGCGTCTTTTAATACACTGTTTCTATTTGAATTTATTGTATTTAATTTATTAAAAAAAAATATTAGTTAAAATATTGCAGTAATCATTTATGTCCAGTTGTACAGGTTATAGTTAAATTCTGAACTATTTGTTAAATTTACAATATCGTATCGAATCGAAATGTCACATTGGTTATTAAATAGTACTATTAAAAATTTGATATGCACTTTTTTGTTATCCTGTAATTCCGTATTTAACTCCAAGTTGAATACAAATGGGCATTAATGAATTTCACTAAATTATTTTTGCGAACGAAAAGTACTTTTTCTACGATCATTATAGAAAGTGAAACTTTTCTCACACTATATAAAGTTTGCGTATTTTTTACAACCGTGGTTAAAGTATGAGAAATCATTTCTTATCGTGTAGAATTATCTATTTCGCATCTTGTGGAGAATAGGCAAGTTTCTGCACTTGTTGCACATTATACTATTTCATATAAAAATATGTACTCCTGTAAAGTAATTTAATATAATAAAATGTAAATTCGAAGCGTGGGTGAGGCAAAGTTTAATAAATAAATACAAAGGGATTTACAATTTCGAGGCGGTTAATTTTCTTTGTTTTTATTAATATTATCATACAAATAAAATTACCTAAATATACACACGGTGAAATATTTTTTACGATGTAAACCAATTCAAAGCAATGAACGTCACAAAAACTGTATCGCTGCAATACTCTTAAAAATTTGTATCATCCTACGCACATCCCTAATTTTTCAGTGTTAGAAAATAATTGGCGAAGTGATACATCAATGTAGGAAAAAGCACCACATAGTTGCAAGTTTGATTAATATCCACATGTCGATAAAAAATCACCCTTTCACTAAAATTTATGGTCCCTTTTCTGCGAAAGTAATTAAGGCTGTCCGTATTCATAAAACTGTAAAGCAGTCACTATATTTCATGTTAAAAGCATACACTTATAAACAATAAATTAAAAAAAGGAATCCCCTTCCATTAGAGGCTGCGATCGGCCGGGCCCGGACATATGTGCCGCCTGATGGGGTGAAATATTACATGACAACACGGATTAATGAGCCGTGGACAATGGAATTATTACCAGATTTTTGCCATTTTGTTATGAAAAGAAATTGTTGTAAAGCCTGCTTTATAATTTTTTGCCGTGCATATTGTTTTTTCTGCAATCAAAGGATCACGCCTTCAATTTTTTTTTTCTAAAACTGTCATGAGATATTGATATTTATATGACAATTAAAACGTTAAATGATTGTTTTTTTGTCTACAGGATGCAAAAGACAATAAGGAAATATATTTTGAAACCCACGACATTGTAACGTTTTATTTTTTTAAGTGTATAAATAATTGAATATTTATATAAATAATGTAAATAAACGAATAATAAATTATAAAAAGATAATAAATATTAGTAACACTATGAAGAAACAAGTATATACACTTATTTAAGAATAATAATTATTAATAAACACTTGAACACTAAGAACATTTATTTAAACACTTAATATTACGCAATTTTTTATACGATGTTAATTTATATCACCAGTTATTTATTTATATCAGCAACTATTTTTTCATATTACCAATTATTTATTTATTTCTACTTTACATGTCGCTGACATGCACTGACCAACACTGACTTTCTTCAGTGACTCCTTGCATACTCTGACCGATACTAACTTCCATGAGGCGCCCAATACGACCCTTATATAAATGCTGCTAGTTAGTCTCTAGAACATTCCAGAGCCTTCCGCTCTCTTTAAATTTCCGAACAATAGCTGTGTCGCTCTTATCCCACCTGAATTTTAACACGACTACCTTCCAGACTGGTCAGCCGTGATGACTCATCTGCGGTGAGTCTCGCTCGTTACAATATTGTTACCAACATAGTTTTTAACATAAAAAAACTAGGTTACCGTACCAAAAATAACACGAGTTACAGTTTACATATACCACAATTTTAAGTTACGATTGTGATCCTTTCCAGCTTAAATGGATAGTGTATAAAGGTACGATTTGAATAATTGAATTAATTTATAATTTAAACACCAATAGCCAGATTCACAAAACAGGATTAGTTTTTAATCCGGTTTAAATATATCGAATTTATCATGAATTTGCCATATTTAAATTTGTTTAAGTGTTAATCTTATTTTGTGAATTTGGCTACAAATTTTTATGTAGGTACTTGTATACCTATATCAATAAAGAGTACATATTGATTCATGCATTCTATTTTTGCGAGGATTGCATATTATTAGCTTTATTGATCCCAATTTGAACATGATTTTCTGTGATGTGGAAATTTATAATTTAATTTATAAGATTTCACGGTGTGTAGTGGATCGATGGTTGCGCCACGCGGTAGGCCGTGGGAGATTTAGGTATTAATTTTCCAGCACACTGGAGACCAGTTCCAGGACGGTTCCAGCCCAGTGTCTGGAACATTATCCGTGTGCTCACTGGCCTGGGAACTTTTATTTATAGGACACTAGGTGCGAGAGCACTCCGAGAATAACAATTTTTAATATGGAGGATAATGAACCGGAATTGCTGCAGAATTTTGGGAAGTTTTCTTTTAAAATAAAATATGCTTTTATCCTAAAAATTATATTATTTTTCCAAAAATATTATTAGGCAATACATTTTGTATTTATTTATTATTTTCAATTTTACATATATACTCTATTTCCCGCAGTTGATCCTCACGTCATCAATAGCACCCATGTGAATCAAATCGTTGGAGGGGAAAGGTGGATTGATGACATCAACTTGTCGGGAGAAATCGTGTAATTTCTCAAGTAAATAAATGTCAAAACTGAAAGTATTTATATGCAAATACAGTAAACTAATGAACACACACTGACGCATAAAATGTTTATCCAAATTCACCTGCATCAATGACATAAATGACATGAATGATATAGTCAATTTTTTTTTAATGTTTGAAAATATCCATTACCACTGTTTCTATTTCATTTTTGTCGTTGTTGCATATACGCTTCGCTAACATACGATTATGAGATAGCGAATAAAAGTCTCACCCATGCTTTGTGCATACGATAAACATGTTAGATAAAAGTTTAATAATTTTTGCAGCAGAAATTGATGACGTGAGGATCAACTAATACAGTGTACCTATATTACATATATTTGATATGGGAATTGTGTTTCACTTCCGTTTATTTGGTAATCATGGCAACCATTATTAAATAACTACTAACTTAGATTGATCCAAATATTATTTGCTCGTTAAATTCAAGGTAAATATAAACTATGGATTTACAATTTAAAATTGCTATCTTATTTAAGTAAGTCCATCTCCAGCTCCTTGTATCCTTCGGTTGCACCGTACCTGGGAAGAAGTTGAGTGCTGGAAACACGCAAGGTGGGAAATAGGTGATTCTATACAAGTGGCATACTATATTTTTTACGAGTGTAATGCTAATCCTAAACGTTACAGAACAAAAGTGCATGCACCAAAGTTATTTGACATATGAAACAATATGGCTCAGGTTACTTCATAAAGACAAAGAGTACCTTCATACGGAGTGTTGGCAAATACTGTGAGAAATTATATTTTGTACACTGCATATTCGCAGGGTTGGTATATACTTTGAGAAAAGTGCCACTTTCCTTAGTGGTCTTCCCTCTTAAACTCGATTGCAGTTACTTGATTTAAATTATTCCAATTTTATTTGTCTACTACAAATTTCATATTTAATGACTTACAACATATGCATATTAAAAGCCTATGGTATATGATATTCATTGACAAAATATTTGATAGAAAATATTCCCTCGCCACAGAATCCAACATCTTGAAATAATTTCCACCGTGGACAAAGTTTGTAAAATATGAGGTCCGGTGCCTCCGGTGTCCAGTACAGCGGAAAGCACTTACCGGAGTCTGAGCGGGTGATCGGCTCGGAAGTCGGCGATACGCGATACGCGATACGCCACGCCATACGCCACGCCGTACGATGTCTGATGTGTTCCGCTCGCTCACGTGACAGTTATGTGACGGCCACGTCATGTTCTTTTGTTTATAGCCTCCGGATAGGCTGGAAGAGTAAACCGAGTAAAGGAAACGGCAATGGGCTGAAATTTATAGCGAAAAAGACGGTGACAACATATTTAACTTGTGAGTGTTTCACTTGTTTGAGAAACAATGGGGTAGGTGACCAATTTCTAAATTTGGTATATGTGATAGCTTGTGCAAAAATAATATACCCGTATTTTTTTAAAATTGTTAATTATATGTTGTTTTGAAGTAAATAAATAATATAGTACTTGGGAGGGGATTATGACGTCAACTAAGTTCATGAGAGGGGCGAAGGTAGACAGAGACGGAAATAGGTGGTGTGAGTGAGATAGATAGGTGTATTGCCACACCTTCAAATTTTAACCAATCAGCGTGCTAACTTAGTGAACGTCATAGTAAAGGACGCTGTTTCTATTTAACGCAAATTACTAAACAATTGCTGATAAATATTTAACTTTTTTAATATCAACGTTCATAAATAAATATAGGTACTTTCTATAATTCAATAGTTTTTTCATTAAAATTCTACCTTGGTCACCTACCCCATTGGTTTCAACAACCTTTTTATTTATCTATGCATAAAACTAAAAATGACCTCTTAACTTAATTGTACATTAAAAACTGAAATATATTCACTACTTTTATATACTAAAATATTATTTTTTTGCACTACTAGGACAGAATAGTTACATACAGAAGCGACACTCCGTGTCGGTATCTTTCATGTTACCCTATTCAGTTCTATGACCTTGGAGCATTGTGTAGACCTTTAAATTTATTGACATCCCCTATCTCTCCCTAAGATGTGACAAAACTTTCCGATTTTAAACAATGAGGCCTTTAAATTTCTTGCCTTTCCCCATTTCTCTCTAATTTTCGTTTCTCAGTCTTACTGTCGCTTCTGTACAAACCTATTCTGTGTTACTAGCCTAGACATCCATCATTAGTTACCTTTATTTGACATGAGAAATTATTTTTCACTTCAGTTTACTTCGTAATTATGATAACTAAAGACAATAATGCAAACTGTCACTATTTAAAAAAAACCCAAGGCTCCAATTCCAAATATTATTCGTTTCATTAAACTCAAAAAAAGTATAAAGCAAGGGCGTCGCTAAGGGGAAACAGGAAGGGGCAACTGTACCACCCCCCCTTAAAAATGTGAAATTAAATGCATGGAGCTTCATTCAGAAAATTCTTTACCAAATTTTGCTAGAAGATAATAAAACTTTACTAGATTAATGTCTTAGTAAATCGAAGAATAATAATGAAAACGAATACAAAGTATTATAAAAATGGATAATTTTTTTGACAGTTTCTTTTTTTTTGTCGCCCAAGAGTAAATTTTCAGAAATGGTAACCAAATTGTAAATAAAGAATTACGATACGGTTATGCGTAAACAAATAAAAAGAAAAAAATCAATGGTTAACAAACTAAATCGTCACATATAAAATAAAATTACATTTTTGTAAATATTAAGAAAGAAGTAAATACGCATGTCAAAATATTTATTATTATCAATTTCTTTTAAGTAGGATTGAGATTTAATTGCTAGGAGTGAAAAAAATATATTCCAGGATTGAGAGGACTTATAATTATTAATCCAGCGCTAAGATTGTGAGAAGCAACCGACGGATACAAGGCTTGGTCTATGGTATATAATTAAAAAAAATAAATTAAACCGAGTTGACCCAATGAAAATTGTACGTGTAAGGTTGTAATTGGTAATATTGGAGTGACATTCAATTATTTAAATTTTCATGTAAATTCAGATTTATTAACAGAACACAATGTAAATGACATCTAATACTAATCTTCTAAAACAAAAAAAATCATTTCCAAATGAAAACGCAATTGGGTTTCACAATCACTTCGTTACGATCACAAAATATAAAAGAGTATTTTTTGTTATATTTTGTTTGACTAAAAATTATTGTCATTTATTTCACTTCATAGAAAAGGAAATAAAATTCAAATCGAGTTAATATTTTATTGTCCTTTCTTCAAAAAAAAATTGTTTAACAATTAATTATTAATCAGCATATTGGGTAAAAAATTTGTCTAACTTCTTGTAGAATCCTTGTAAAGTATTCTAAAATAATTCAGAATAATTAGTATTTGTCTTTATAAAATTATTTCATAAAAATATTACCTTGCATGTTTGAACGGAAAGTGCTTGCCATTCTGTAAAACAAAATGACTTTATTAGTCACACATAAATTTAACTATTAAATAAACAAACAAAATTAAATATAAAAATAAAATTTTGTTGTTACATACATAAATTACTTTATAGAACATTATAATTTTATTGCTATATAAACGTCACAATAATTTTAAATTACTATTAAACTTATATTTTTTTATTTCATATTTATACAAATAATTTTATAGGCAATATTGTATATTTTAAATTAAACTTTTATTTATAAATAAAAAATAAATTAATTTTGAGACTTTTCTCAATTGCGATATTTAAGAAAAGTGTAAAATTGTATATTGTACAACAAGCATGGAATGGTACTGTTTCAAAGAGTATGAAATAGACATTTCAAGCGAGTTGTACACTATACGACCACGATATTACATATTTCCGAATTCATTTAAATTTTAATAATATATATGTTTTGATTTCACTACTTTCTAGCAAGTAGCTACAAACCAAAAATTATACAATACGAATTTGACAGAACTATAACATATGATTTTGTACTTTAACGTTGTCTATGATTACCGAGGGAAATGAAAATGTGTTTACAATGTACTTACATAGTACATTGTAAACACTGCAATAATAAATACATATACAACAAGAAAATATCTAAATGGTCGTGGAAAAAATTATATTACAATAGTTACTTTTTATTCTACACTTCGAAATGTTATGTTTGCATTCGATAGTATGCTCGCAAAAAAAAAAACATTTAAGAATACAAAAGTATTTAGCAACAACATTTTTTCGAAAACTGTAGCCCAAAATTAGTAAAAAAAAAATTGAGAAAATTTAGACGTTTATCAAATCACATATTCTCTGACTAGCAGTTAACATAAATAGTTGACGACAGAAATCAAACTTTTTACATTTATCAATTTTCAAGAGCAATATAACAAATGGTGAGCTTATTGTCGATAATATTTTCAAAATGTCACGAATTTTAATCCCAACGTCAAAAATTTTTAAAAAATTGGGATATGAATGTCTGTTGTTTTTAAATAACAGAAATATTAACAATATTCTAGTGGGAAACCCCAACTTAACACTAACAAATTTCTAAATACTAAAGAATAATTAAAAATGACTACCATCAGTTAATCTAGTAAAGACCCGAATTCATATTCATTGAAGTCTTTACACTAACTAATGATTATAGTCGCTTTTAATATTTCTGTTATTTAAATAGAACAAACTTCCATATTCTGGAACAAACCAGCACAAACCTGGCACCAACTGATGGTACAACCATATTTAATTTTAGAATTTAAAAATTTGGTAATGCCAAGTTTAGGTTCCCAATGAAATATTGTTAATATTTCTGTTATTTAAATAGAACAAACTGTCATATTCTGGAACAAACCAGCACAAACCTAACACCAATTAATGGTATAGTAATTTCATTTTTGAGAATTTAGAAATTTGTTAGTTTTCAGTTGAGGTTTCCAGTGGAATATTGTTAATATTTCTGTTATTTAAATAGAACAAACTTTCATATTCTGGAACAAACCAGTTGAAACCTTGCACTAAGTGATGTTATATTGTTTTTAATTGTTTTGTGTTGCGCATTTTGTAGACAAGACAAATGATTTCGCTTGTTGAGTCCTATCTTGTAAAAATTGACTTCTCTTGACATTTTCAAAAAAAATATAACTATTATACCTAAATCTTGTTCAAAAATTAAAGTATGTAAAAAAAATACTTACCTATTCCGGGGTTGAGACAATTATTCATTTTCATATCACATTCGTTATCAAAAATTGAAAATTTATTCAGAGAATTGACAGCACATACTGAAAACTTCTTATTTTCACATTTAAATTCACAATTCTGTGTAGCGGGATTTCGCACTAATGGATTATCTTCTGATTTCATCTTCTCCTCCCGTTGAAGCTCTTGTTGCATGTTTCTCTCTTGCTCTTGTTGTTGTATAGCAAGATAGTTTTGTTGTTGAGCCACCAAGCTCTCTTTTTGTTGTTCATTATAGTTGACTGTTTGGTCTGGGAAGATTAAAGGTTCGTGATTGTGCTCAAACATGTTGTCGGTTGGGATCATACGTTTATGAACACGGTTTGGCTTTTTCAAGATTATTCTGGATGTATCGTATTCTATTTCTTCAAAATCGGGGTGGAAAACTTGAATATGTTCCTGAATTTTTGGCGTTTTTTGTTCCGATTTGAAATTTTTCAAAGAATCTTTCAACATTTTTTCTAGGTTCATGTAAGTTGGATCATCTTTCAAAGCATGGGTAGCTAGATCTAACGATCTTAATGCTTCTGCCAACTCAAAATCTACTGGTCGTAAAATTTGGTTCAAATTATCAGTCAATTTTTTTTCGGACGCGGTTGGTATGGCCCAGCATTTTGATGCCAGGGTTACAGCTAAAAAGTAAAATTAATATAAATATTGTTGTATACTTATTTGTATACATACTTAAAACTACTAAGAAATTCATGTTAATACAGCGGCATTAACTTTAGAACTAAATTAAAATAATACTATAAAGTTTTTATAACAAGTTCTATTTAATTTTCTTTTGATTTATAAGGTATATTTAATTTTTGTTATTAATATTTAAGCTATAATATGTATGATTTATTCTTTATTTATTTTACAAAGTTTTATATTTTTTAAACTACTTTTGTGGTATTGAATTATGACTATATTTTTATGATATTGTCAAAAAAAATATTTTATATGATTTATTATCAAAAACAAAACTATTCTAAAATACAAATTATATATTTTTATTGATATTTAATTTTCCTGTATAAAAATGATTCTAACCGTTTTATAACTAAATTTTTTATTTTTTTAAAAGCTTATGTCTTTAATTACAAACAGATGAAAATATAGGTCTCCAAATTTGTAGTTCTCATAAATAAGGTTAGTACTACTTTATATTTAGGATAAGTCTGGGAGATTCATAAATGTATTTGAATCACTGTAAAAAAATCTTAGTTATTGTTTTGTTTTATATGTTTACGAGACTCAATTATAACATTTCCTATAAAATTAAAATGTATGTATTCGTTTTGGAATAATATATGTTTTATTTTTATTGCTACTATATAATTTAGTCTATGAGAAAAATAATATATTATATCTGTATATTTATTATGGAAATTCGAATTCCGTACAAAAAACGACACCAATTATTAATATAAAAATTTTACTACTCATTTTTCTTTCAACTTGTACGACTATATACCTATATACAAATATGGCACATTTATAATTTTATATCATATTTAAACTAGAATAAATATTTGGTTAATAAATAAAAACAAACCTTTATTAGATGTTTTATGGATAAACAATTATTTTAAATAACTAATATTATTATTAATTATCAGGATATGGTACATAAAACTAGTATATTAATTTTTTGATGTTTATTGAGTTACCAAATAGGTATAACAGTTATATTTCAATCATAAGAAACATTAGGGATACAGCATTTCGAAAAGGTAATTCATAATAAATTATAATTTCATATAAAATATAATTACGTGTGGAAGTTTACAATTGGATATGAGACACACAAAGACACTTTGCTCTTAATGACATATTCAATTTGTAGGTTATTTTTATAATTTAAATTTGTCAGTTGCTAATAATTTTAGATATTATTCTTAGTTCTATAGTAACATATAGGACGATGATATTACAGGTTTCTACTGTACACATTATTTCTTATTCGCTGATTCTACATAGTTCCTATGGATATACTTATTTATTTCTTAAATTTCTGCCTTGTGAAGCAAATCACAAAATTTGCCACTTTTCTGAGGTTTGAAGAAAATAATATTTTTTATTTTTATATATTTATTTCTCTGGACAAATGTAATGTTATAATTATATAGGTAACTAATAAATAAATACAAAAACAACCAGGTTCTATTTTGTAAGGATTTGACAAAAAGTGGATTACATATATATTCAATTCAGAGCATTTACTTATTTTCTTATTTTTGTACGATCAGGTATTAAAAAAAGGTTTATTCATAATTTTCCAAGACAATACTTTGCTTTTAATGATTGCTACGTCTAACAATGCGATAAAGAAATTCATATTTGGTACAAATGAAGAGAAATGTTTTAGTACATTTATTAATTGGTATTCATTTAAAAGTGCACTTACTAACTACAATTAGGTATTGATAAACAATTGTACTCAAAGTATTATTTTCCTAGTTGTATCTGATATAAAAATACAACCACAAATAACAAAACTGCAAAATTCCAAAATTGTACGAAAATACTATGGAAATACATTTCCGTTTTTCATTAATGAATTTTATTATACTTCATTTTAGATACATTTTTCTTATTAATGTTGAGGAAAATTTAATTTTGACCGTGCAAAAAAAATTATAAACATTACGAACGGTATGGAATACCGATCTCAGACAATAATTGTGGTTGTCGGTTCCCTTGTCCTCCAAATAATTGTCTTCGATCGGTGAAATATCCTTACAGTTCTTAATACACTATGTCACTATACTGTGCAAGAATTTCTTTCTCCTAAAGGAAAGCTGTCTTCTAGTTTTATCTTCTCCCATGTTGTATTTGTTGTTGCATGTGCCTTTCCTTGTTGTTGCAAGGAGTAGTTTTGTTGTTGTGTCACCAAATTTTTGTTGTTTGAAGTTGTCTGTTCTAGCTGAGTTGAGGGCTCGTGCGAAAAATGTTCAAATATGTTTTTAAATTGTGGGTCAAACGTTTGTGAACACGGTTTTTTATTTGAGGATTATTCTTGTGTTGTCTACAAAACCAGAGTTGAAATCCTAGATCTTCGATGCTTTTGTTCCGATTTGAGTTTTGTTAAAGCATCGTTCCAAATTTTTGCCAGGTTCAGATCAATTGGGTCGTTATCCAGAGCGTGGGTAGCCCTTTCTAACGACTTTATTGCTCCCATTAATTCAAAATCTGTTGGCTCTAAAATTTGGTACGATCTTCTGTTGGACTTTCTTGGTAAGGCCCAACTTTGTGAAGCTAGAGCTAATGCTAAAAATTTAAATTATTATTAATATTTTTTAGTAATTAAGTGGATACATACTTAAAATTATCAAGAAATTCATCTTAATACAGTGAAATTAAACTCTAGAACTAAATTAAAATATTTTCATTTATAGATTTTATTCTACTTAATTTTTTTTTGTTTCATAAATTTTCTTTAATTTTTATTATTTATATAAAAAATTAGTGTATATATCATTATTTTAATATTTTCTATGATTGAATTATGACTATATTTATATATGATATTGTAAAAAAGTTATTTTATATGATTTATTTTATCAAAAACAAAACTGTTGTAAAGTACAAAATAATATATTTTTATTGACAGTATGACAAAATTTTAATCTTTTCAAAGTGAAAGTCTTTATTGTTTTAAAAGTTTGTGTCTTTAAATTACAAAAGAATGATAATATAGATCTCGAAATATGTACTTTTGTGACTATAATGAAGGTTAGTGGTTCTTTATATTTATTAAATTAAAATATTTCAGACATCCTACTTATGGTATTTTCATGTCTTGTGCCTGTATATTGTTGTGCTCTTTATAAGAATTTATTAATCATATTGTAAAACAAATATATTCAATAATGTCACCAATAGATAAAATAACAATTTATTTTATTTGTACCCCTATATTTGATGTTAAATACATTTTCAAATAAGTAACAATTATTGATAAGTAATAACTTATTTTCTATTGTATGTTCCATATATATCCATATACGGAGAAGTACAGTATTTCCATTGGATCTGAAAAATAATATACATTTTATTTTATCCATTTTATGAGTAAAAATGGGAATCATAGATTAATTTTATTTTATTGTATAAATAATTTAAAAATAAATAAACATATTCTTACCGCACAACATTCATTACTTATGTATGTATACTCTAAAAATTAAAATTGTATATTAATATTATTAATAATTATATTACATTTACGAGCAAAATTGATAGTTTAAATGAACCATGAGTTATACTTCGGTTATTTAAAAAACAATATTTATATGACTCAACCACAGTTATATACAGAAGCGACACTCCGTGTCGCTACCTTTAATGTTAACCAATTCAGTTACCCTCGAATTTTTATTAAACAAAGTGTCTGTATTTTGCAAGTTCATAAATAAACAATTTTCTATTTCTTTCTTTTTGATTAGATTTAAAATTCATATTACTTATTTCATAGAATAAAATATTTTGTCTTACATATAATTTTCTTAATAATCTAGTGGAGAATTTCACGAGTTAAAACCCAATTTTCTTACTAACTCATATAAGCAATACCTTTAATTAATATAAATCAATTTTTCAATATTTATATAAAAAGTATTTTCTAAACAAAATATGTAATTATGAAAATATTCCCTTGTTGTTTTAAAATTTACAAACTCAGAATTCTCCAAATTATGATTTTTATGTAATGTAAAAATATGTTGTTGTCTAATTCGAAATTTTGTTGAAAAAACGTCTCACAAGATTCACATTTGTGTATTTTTAAACAATTATTTAAAAAGTACAATTTTGAATCAGCCAGTATCATCGTATACATGGATGTTGACAAAGTGTGGTAATCTGATACAGCTTCTTCCACTTTGTGATAACATATTTGTTACTTCTTAGAAATCGATTTATGTATTTTTATATTTTTCTTATTGTCCCCTTATTGAAAATTTCCTAGGCGCGTTAATGATTGATAAACAGAGAAACTCGAACCATGGCGATGTGACGAAACTTTTCAATTTTAAACGATGAACCCTTTAAATTTGTTGGCTTTCCCCATCTCTCTAATTTTCGTTGCTATGTCTTACTGTCGCTTCTGTATAACTATTCTGTGACTCAACGTTAGATCAAAACAATTAGTCAACTTCTGAAAAGTAAGATTAACAGTTGAACTACATGTATCTAGCGGCCATTAGTCAATTTTCTGTCAATAAATGAAGACTAGAAACTAATTCCTTTAGTCCGATCATAGACAAACTTAATTTTTAAGGTTAGGAAGTTAAATATTACAGAACTTACTGTTTCTGGGGTTATTTTTTCTATGTTCCTGCTCAAAGCACTGGTTTTCAAACATTTCCAATTCATTTCTGTCATTTACTACACACACTGGGTTAAGCTTATGATCACAAGCTTGGCTTTTACAAGGGTCCAACTTCTTTTCTAAATTCTTAAATAAATCTGCACACAAATAACCAAGATGCATTTGAATAACTGTAAAAAAATATTAATTATTATATTAGCAAATAATTATTTTATATTTTCACCAGGTCCAATTATAATATTTACTATTAAATTAAAATTTATTTTAAAAAAATGTGGAGATATATATCTTTTGAAATAATTAATATTTTATTTTTTATTGCTATTAAATGATATAGTCTTATGACAAAAATAATGTTTCGGTGTATTTATTATAAAAATTAATTTTTCTTACCAAAAATGACAGTAACTAGAATAAATTTAATATCCATTTTTTTCAATAAAGACTTTCAACTTGTATGACTGTTACGAAGGTAAAACATTTACATATAATATTTTGTCATATTTAAACCAGAATAAATATCTGGTTCATGAACAAAAAACATCTTTTATTTGACATTTTATGGATAAACAATTATTTTAAATAACTCATATTATTAATTATCCGGATATGATATATAAAACTGGTATATTAATTTTTTGATGTTTATTGAATTACCAAATAGGTATAATATAGTTATATTTTAATAATCATTAGGGATACAGCATTTTAAAAAGGTAATTCATAAAATATAATTGATTTTTAATAGATCATAGTAATATTTTATATTTTCCCATATTTATTTTACTGAACAATTATATCCTTTAATTATATTGGTAAATAACAACTAAATATAAAAATAACCACGTTCTATTTCATATGAATTTGCCACTGAGAAATTCTTATTTGCAAATTATTTGCACGATCGGGTATAAAATAGGTTTATTGATTGGTTTTCCAAGACAGTAAGTTGCTTTTCCTGATTGCTATGTCTACAATGTAGTAAGTAATAGTAATTTACCTTATAAGTCCTGTAAATATATTTTTACGGAGTAAGAAGCCTAGTCAGGAATTTTGAATGCTTACCGTAAAAATCATTTAACGGATCCAAGATGTACGTTTTGTTTCATACTGAATCCATTTTTAATTAAATCAAAAGTTTCATTTTGTTAGTTTAATAATTATTGAGAAAAACGCTCTCATTTGTCACTTATGACGAATAAATTTCAAACTTCCAATAGAATTATATTAACATAAGGTCAGATTTATAGAATTTAATTTTAGTACTACAAAAAATAAAAATTTACAAATATTTTAAACTCATTTAAAGGACATATAAGTAAAAATTTATGAAAATAAATACAGTACCGTAAAGAATAAAATTCATATTTGGAACAAATGCACAGAAATAATTTAGTACATTTTTTTATTGTTGTTCAAATTCAAGTGCTCTTACTAATTACAATTATACATAATTAATTTTACTTAACATATTATTATCCCTGTTATTTCTGACACAAAAACACAACCACAAACAACAAAAAGGTACGAAAATACTATGGAAATGGATTTTCATTTTTCATTAATTTTAATATATATATATACCTCATTTTAGATACTTTTTTCTTACTAATATTGATGGAAATTTAATTTTGACCGTGCAAAAGGTAATATAAACATTACGAACGGTAAGGAAAACCGATCTCAGACAATAATTGGAGTTGTCGGTTCTCTTCTCTTCCAAATAATTGTCTTCAATTGGTAAAATGTCCTTACAGTTCTTAATACTTATACACTATACTGTGCAAGAATTTCTTTCTCCTAATGAAAATCTGTCTTCTGGATGCATCTTCTTCCCCTGTTGTATTTGTTGTTGCATGTGCCCCTCCTTGTTGTTGCAAGGAGTAGTTTTGTTGTTGAGTCACCAAATTCTTTTTTGTTGTTTAAAGTTGTCTGTTCTAGCAAAGTTGAGGACTCGTGAGAAAAATGTTCAAATTTGTTTTTATATTGTGGATCAAACGTCTGCGAACACGTTTTGTTATTTGAGGATTATTCTAGTGTGTTGTTTTATACATCTTCAAAACTAAAGTTGGTATCCTGGAATTTTGGTGTATTTTCTTCCGGTTTGAGATTTCTTAAAGTATCTTGCCATGCTTTTTCTAGGGTCATATAAATTGCGTCGTTATCCAAAGCGTGGTTAGCCCTTTGTATCGACCTTATTGCTTCCATTAACTCAAAATCTGTTGGCTCTAACATTGGGTACTTTCTTGGTAAGGCCCAACTTTGTGAAGCTAGAGCTATTGCTAAAAAGTTAAATTATCATAAAAATATTTTAGTAATTAAATGGATACATACTTAAAATTATCAAGATATTCATCTTAATACAGTGAAATTAAACTGTAGAACTAAATAAAAATATTGTAATTTATAGGTTTTATAACAAACTCTACATAATTTTTCTTTTGATTTATAATTTTTCTTTAATTTTTATTATTAATATAATTATTTTTTTTATATTTATATGATTGAATTATGACTATATTTAAATGATGTCAAAAAATTATTTTATATAATTTATAATATCAAAAACAAAACTGTAAAATATAAATAATATATTTTTTATTAATATTTTATTTTGATCTTTTGGCAAGGTTTTTAATATTTTTCAAGTTAGTCATTTATTGATTTTAAAGTTTATTATCTTTAAATAATAAAAAGATAAAAACTTTAAGTAGTTCTCGAAATTTTTAAGTATGTACGAACTCTGTCCCATATAGATTCACAGAATTGCATAATTTTTACGAAACTTTACTGAGTTATTTATTTTTCATTCATTTATATCATTTATTTTGATAAATAATAATATTTCTATGATTGTAAATGTAAAATAATAAAAGATTCTTTGAGCAAGAAGACATAGAAGTCGTTATAGAAAGGAACAGTGACTATTTCTTTTATATAATTTATTGTTATTTAAACAAATATTACAAAAAAAATAGGTTGTTTTACATTTACTCAGCTAAATTTGCTGATTAATAGAATTATATTTTATAATACTAGACATGTAGAAATAATAATTATTAGGCATAAATAATGTTTATTTTTCGTAACAATAACAAGAACGTACAGTAACATTTTGATACTGCCAAGCCGCATGCATGTCTCCTCTTTACAAGTTCTAAGAAATACGGAGGAGCGATTATTTTCTTATATATAGGCAACCAGTAAAATTTTCTCTTATATTTAATATATTATAATTATTTGAGATTTCGTTGTGAATAATAAGATATAAATTTTATTTTAACAACAAATTATTTTATTTGTGAATAATTATTGTTAATTACATTTTCACTACAAATCAAATAAAAGAAGTAACATTTAATGGTAATAAATACTAATACATAAATTTTATTTCCGCTTGTTGTATGTTCCATATATGGACATATACGGATGATTACAGTAATTCCATTGAATCTGAAACAGTGTACATTTTATTTATAAAGAACACATTTTTAAAGAATGAAGTAAAATGAAAAAAAATATTATTTTCTTTGTAAAGGTGTTATCACACGAGAACAATATCGACGATTGAATGTTACCGACGACTTCGAAATCGACAATTTTTTCTTTTATATCTTGAATATTTAGTTCTTCTCGGTTGGCAATATTACGTGCCAAATTGACATTTACTTATTTTTTCCTTTACTAAATCAATTAAAATTCTTTCAAATTCTTTTTCACTTATAAAAGACATGATTGTCACTTCAAAGATTTTTTTTTTATCAAGAAGACATTTTTTTGAAAATAAATATATTCTTACCATACAACATTCTTTACTTATGAAGGAATACACTAAAATAAAAAATTAAAGTTAATACAAGTAGTAATAATATTACATTTAGATCATAACCATAAATTTAAGGATGAAAATAGTTATTTGTATAGTACTAAAATTTGAAAGGAGATCTTTACAGATCAAAGCTAATCATCAAATGGTATTGTTTAATAATAGGAATAAACAAAATTTTGTTTATTATCGAATAATGATTTTAACAACATTTATTGCTTCTATTTTTTCTGCATCATTATAGTAGTTCATGAAAACATTAATAGTTTGTTACCATCAAGTTGTCATGTCAGCAACATAATTTTGTTTTATTTAAAAGCAAACTGTAGTATGTTAATTCCGCTTTTCAATTTTGTGTCAATAAATTTATAGTAACCAAACTTAATTTTTGTGGTTATGGAGATAAATATTACAGAACTCACTGTTTCTGGGGTTATTTTTTCTATGTTCCCTCTCATAGCATTCATTTTCAAACATTTCCAATTCATTTCTGTCATTTATTACGCATACTGGATCAAGCCTACGAGAACATCTACCTCTATTACAAGAATTCAGCCTCTTTTCTAAATTCGTAAGAACGTGTGAATCTCCAAAACACATTTCAATCACTGTAAAAAAATCTTATTTAACATTTTAGTAAAAAAATATTTTATATCTTTACATGAGTCTATATATATTATTAGATTAAAATTTATTAAAAAAAATTGTGGGAAAATATTTGTTTTCAAAAAATATACTCTTTATTTTGTAATACTAATAAATAATATAGTCTATGAAAATAATAATATATGTCTATATGTTTTACTTACGATAGACGATACTAATAATTAATAGAACTATTTTATTATCCATTTTTATTTCAATAAAGACTTTCAACTTGTACGATGGTTTATAAAAAAGTGACGCATTTACACTATTTTGTCATTTAAACCAAGATAAATGTTTGGTTCACATTAGACATTTTATAGCTGAACAATTATTTCTAATAACGCAGATTATAATTATTACAAAGGAAATTCACATAATAAATTATAATTTTTCATATTTCAAAATATGCAATATTTTATATTTACAAATATGGACAATTATGATTTTTTAATTATATTGATAACTAACTTCTAAATATAAAAATAACCAAGTTCTGTTTCATGTGAATTAATGAATTTGACAAGAAGTATATTCAGAGTATTTATATATTTGTAATATATTGTTATATGTAAACTAAAATAATTATTTTGTTGCAGGTAAAAATTAAACATGTTCCATTATATTAACGGGTAAGCTATTATGTTCAATAACTCATAATAAGACCAGACCTGTAATTCAATGGTTAATGTTTAACAAGTTGCAAATTTTTTTACTTATTTTCATTGGAGAAAAAATTTATCAACTAGCTAAAAATTAACCATTGAGTTAGAATTGAAGAAAATCTTGATATTCTTGCACATTTCGTGCAAGAAAATTTCTTGCCTTGTCTTGCTTTAAAATTTGTAGCTCTTGTCTTGTTTTTGTCTTGCATTTTTTTCAAGACTGAAGCAAGATCAAGAAAAATACAAGACTCTCGTGAAACAATAAATGTAACATTCACTTGTATTGTATGATATTGTAGATTAGCAAGAAAACAAATTGTAATAAATTTATTTTTCTCCTGTAATAATCCATGCGTTGAGACAGTCTTTGAAGCTAGTGCATTCAGGTGAAAAATTACCACTTGATTTGAGTTGGATCGCGGTTGGCGTCGCTCAGATTGCGGACTCAAATGTCATTAGAATGTCATCCCTGCGCGAGTGCATTTGCAGCTGCATTCCCGTTTGCTTTAACTGGATTTTTGCCAAATTCAATTTTATTCCATGTCTGGAAGTTTGTCTTGTGATAAAGTTTGCCGACTAAGTTTCACGTAATCGTTGAAATTCAAGATGTGGTTTATGCTATACCCATACTCTGCGGTTTTTGATGTATGGAAATTTTGTTTTTCTCGAATTACCAAACGCAATATGAATTATTGTGCAGTGTACTGCCATTTTAACTTTATTCAAATCGGAGCTATAGTTTCCGCCAGCTCATTTGGGAGTGATTTTAATGCAACACTATCGTAATGTTACAATAGTGTAAAAATCACACTTATTTAGGCAGTAGCAGTCAGATACGAGTATATGTGGTAAAATGTTCAGTTTATAAGAAATTGTCATAAAGAAATATGGAATACGAGTATTTTAATAAAACCAATAAAAACAGTTAAGTAGTATGAAAAATTAGATAGGTAAATATTAATGACGAATAAATTAACTGAATATTTTTTGGTAACTATAAGGTTTTTAGAAATTCGAATAAAAAATCTGTAAAATATTAAATAATAAAATCAAATTATATTATAAGACTAGTTCCAAATATAAAATATTTCAAATGGAAAATTGAATAAGTAAGTAATTCAACATTAAAAATGTCTTAATTGATTCTGAAGTCAATGATTTTTGAGTATAGGATTTTTAAAAGTAAAGTAATTTACTCGTTTTTTGCTTGTTCTAAATATTTTAACTACAGTACTCCTTTACACTATTCAGTAACACTTTATCTTAGTGAAAAATAAACACTGCGAACAGTGTATATTAACACTAAAAATAGTGTGATCATAATAGGAATCTGACTAGTGTTGAAATAATGTTAGAAATTTTATTTTGAGATCAGTAAATTCGAAACATCCTTGTAAATCTAGCTACAATCCTTATATTTTTTTCTATTGCATTAAAACTGAGAAATGGTGTGCTATAGCGAAGTGATAATGTAAATAATGTACGATGATAGCTCAATGAAATGTTTTTGCATGGTATTAAATATTAAGTTGTTTCCAAATTGATGTCTTTCCACATTTGGTATCTTGGAGCCTACCCTACCCCGAAGTGTAAAATCAGTCTATTTCCATTCAAACGACCCAATCTGCAATTCATCCCTCCGCAACACATTGCCGTTTAAATAATAAATGAAATGAACATGACTAAACCCTGGTCGCGAATTCGCGATCCAAACTTCCATTCGGCGTTTGAATTGATGCACTGGCCACGCCGTTGCAGTTGCTGGGCGATATGTTTATTTCAGGAGTGAAAGCACGCTTGATCCGCGGTCCCTCGGTTTATGGCCCGCTAAGCTCGACGGAACAAGCGATAGTCTTAGCTGTTCCCGGCCGGGAAACTCATAAAAACACTTTATTGAATTCGGCCTGATATTCGCTGTTGTAGGATTATGTGGTTTCTGTTGAGGTAATAATGGCTTTGAATTATTTACCCTCTGAATAAAAAAGATATAAATGGTGCCCACATTTCGAATCGTCAAGACCAAAGTCGTATTTTGTTATACCGCACTTTCTTAATTATTTTCATTCCATTACCTTAACAAAAACAACAATATTTATATGTACGTTCCCTTAAATATATTAATGTATAATTGTACCAATAAACTACATTTCGAATCGTCAAGACCAAAGTCGTATTTTGTTACACCGCACTTTCTTAATTATTTTCATTACATTACCTTAACAAAAACAACAATTTTTATATGTACGTTTCCTTAAATATATTAATGTATAATTGTACCAATAAACTACTTGGAGAAAACTCATAAATTTTTAACTGAATGACACCGGATACAGTATCAACCGTGAAAACTTATACAATGAAGAATATGACTATATTTTTTTTCTTCCATTTTATATGATTCTGTACTAAAAATAAAAATACCGTATTTTTAAATCGTTTAGTTGTTGATAATTCCGAAGAAAAACAATAATAGAGTTTTGGAGAGGGGATATGAGACGTCATCTAGGAGAATTAGATAGAGAATTTGAAATCATTCGATAAAAATTATCTGTCAATGAATAATCTACATTTGACAGATTACCCAGCTCGCATTTTTAAAACGATATATGTAAACACTAAACAGCCTTCAAAAATCATATGACATTGACAATGTTGACAGTTGACATTTCTTGACTCCTGGGGCTATAATTGGTTTCATCAGAAAATTGGAATTGTCACAATAGATCTTCTATGTCGTTGTGACAAAAGTGATACAACGCTTAAACTCTCTTTTGTATTACATACCACTTCTTTCGATATTTCAGAGTATCGATACTTTTCTTTCGATCCGATACTGGTATCGATAATTTTGATTCATTATGTTTGTTGAACGTTTCAAAAAATCACTTATTATTTTCATTTGATCACATTTTTCTATAATTTTGAAAGCACTTGATAAGCCAAGTTGGATGTAAATTATATTCGTCTTTTTAATAAATGCAATTGAAAATTTAGAAAATTACAATATAACTCACAATAAAAACATGAATACTTGACTAACAAGTAAATGAATCAAAATTCTTGTTAAATTCGATCACGAAAAAGTCTGCAAGATGATGAATTCTTCGCAAATTGCGAAGAAAATATTCCCCCAATATTTCAAAGCCACAACTGCGTGAATAAATATTCGTATAATTAATTATGTGAAGTATAACAAGTACATTTACGCTTGCGGAACTCTATGTGTCTCGCAACATCAAATTAAATTTGACAACGTAAATATGTAGTACAAGCAGCTTCGCATAGCATTACAACTAAGTGAGTACACAAATTGTTAGGTCGCGTCTCCTTAGGCAGAACAGAGACGTATTTGCCCACGGGAAATACATTACGTACACAGTCTTCTGCTGAATCACAAATATTTAAAATACGTCTCAAGGGATTAAACATTTTACTCATTAATTTTCACAATATTTATTAGAAATATTCTACATTATTAAAACATTCATATACAGTGTAAAGCCTACTTACTAATTAGGAAGCATATATATTTTTTTTAAATGTAATTTTGCATTATTTATAATTTTTAAGTAAGTTTTCGAATAAAAATTCGTTTCGGTCCTGGTTGAGACCATCATCAGGTCAACACAGTGGAATATTTTAAATACATAATATTTCTAAAAAAAAAATGTGTTAAATCTTTATTTGAGTATACATTTTAAATATAATATGTAATACACTCAAATAAAGATATAACACATTTTTTTTAGAAATATTATGTATTTAAAATATTCCACTGTGTTGAACTCATGATTGTCCCAACCAGGACCGAAACGTCATCTTTCATTAAATAAAAATATTTACAAAATGCTGAAGTCTCTAATATTCTACCCAAATTAAATGTTTTATTTTGTAAAAACCCAAAACAAGTAATAATTTTATTAAAATTTGTATAAGTACCAGGTATTAATGTTTCTCGACATGACAAGTACATATTTTTTTTAACGTTAAAATTGTTATAAAGCATATACTTACGTCATATAATATATAATTAAAGAAAAGTACACAGTTATATTGACGTAGCTTCAAATTTACTACTTATGTACCCTTACCTCACTTTTATATGTCTATAAAATAACAACCTAACCTCTGGCACTAAATTTCACGTAAAATTTTACTGAATTGGATTGAGGCCATTGGTCTATGTCCGTTAAAAATTTATGGTTCATAGATATTTCAAAAGTAAATCCAATTAAAACAATATTTTAGCTGCTTCAATATTTAGTTAGTCAAATCATAATTATAAAACAGAACAGATTGATACATCTAGTAGTGGGTAAAAAATTTATATTTATTTTTACACAATTAAAAGTGAACCATTATACCTCATTAAAATTAATCACCACGTTGCTTACCAATGCCAATCCAGTTTACTTTTGCCTTGATCACAAATATTTGTCATAAAAAATAATAGTGTTATTTACTTTGTTGCCAATTTTTAAACTCAGAAAGGCAAAAATAGAGACATGTCGAATGCTTACCAACGTTCTTTAGTTGTGAAGAGGAAAACTAGTATATTGTTATAGATTCAGATTCAAATTTCTCGAAGATAAAATAGTTACATTATAAGTCTGGTAAATGAGTTTTTACGTACGAATAATATGTTTCCGGACGAGGCGAGTAAGGAGTCGAGTCAAAAATTTCGAATGAGTAACGAACGAATAACGTACATTTTATTTCATCTTGTATCACATTATTCAATTTAAATTAAAGGTTTTAATTTGTTACTTTGAAAATGATTACGAAAGCAAAATAAAAATTTTAGTTGTCACTGAAAAATTTAAGAACAAACTTCCGATAGAATTATATTAAAATAAGGTCAGATTTAAAGAATTTAAATTTAGTACTACAAAATATATGAATGTATAAATATTTAAAATCATTTAAAGGACGTATGAATCTTTATTAATTTATTTTTCCTATATTATTAAATAGTTTTAAAATACTTTAACGTTTATTTATACAGGTGAAGTGTAAAAACACATAAAACACAAATATTTATATGACAAGTTTATTAAAAAACGATAAAACAACAAATACTCTGATTTAAACAAAAATATCTCAACAAACATACTAATTAATCATTAACTAATATTTATATATTTATGCATGATAGTATATATTTCTACACTAATTATTTTCACAAGATATCAAAATTTATTTGCACTAAATATTTTTTCTGCTTCTTGTGGCCAGGCCTGGGTTTAATTTATACCTGTGGGTAATTATTCTCGAATCGCATAGAAATATTCCAGAAACTATAAAATTTCTGAACAATAGCGGCTTCGTCTTCTTTCACTTGATCTATTTAGAGGAAGTACCTGACCAAACAGGTCAACCTCGATGAATCATCGGCAACGAGTCATGCTCGTTACATTACCATTGTACTATGTTATGTATATTTTGCTGGCTGTTCAAAAATATAAACGACTTGCCTAATCGTTGACAAATAAGAAAACGTGGAAAAAAAATATGGTCGTGATGAAAAGTACATCAATCGAGATTTGGAACTATCTGACCAGACAGGTCGGCACGATGAGTCATCGGCAATGAGTCATGCTCGTTTCAATGTAATATGTTGTGAATATTTTTCCGCTCTTCAAAAATATAAACGACTTGCCTAATCGTTGACAAATAAGAAAACGTGAGGAAAAAATATCGTGGTGATGAAAAGTACATCAATCGAGATTTGTCGGGCGTTAGTGTATCTGGTCGGCCATACATCATCCGTGGGTGGGAGGGCCGCAAGGGTTGCGATCCGAGTAGGCGACGTGCGAACGGATTCAGCCGCCAGGCAAAGGGACACTCGCTGAGAACCGCGAATTTATGGCCTGACCTTCCGAATACTTCGCACTCATGAATAAGGAACTCGGTTAATACACTCAGGATAGGTGGATGGCTTCATCACATTATTCTCAGGGTGCTAGGCCTCTAATTTCCACGGGTTCGGAGGGTTATTGCTGCCGTATGCTGGGCTAGTTTCAAAAATAGAGGTTGTAGTTTAGTTCATTTGTTTGGAATAACTATATGGTCGGAGAAAGATGACCCACAATTCGAAAAATTGTTCTAATTTATTTGTTATTATGTATTATTTTGAATTAAAATAAATTATAAAAATATTGTAACGTTTACTTCTTTAGGTCAAGTGTAAAAATAAGTGAAATAGGAATATTTACATAACTCAGTAAAATAAACGAAATATGAATTATAAAAAAATAATAAAATAACCAACACTATGAATGAACAAATATACACACTAATTTAAGAATAACAGTTATTAATAACGACTTAAACACTAAGATTATTGATTTAAACATTTAACACTACGTATTATTTATTTACACGATATTTATTTCCATAAAATATTTTTGTTTACTGCCGTATTAATATCAGACTATCCTCGTGATCTCTCCTGCTCAGGCTTATATAGTAGAGAAATTAAATTCGAGAATGTCCTCGCACCGTCGAGACGACTGAACATTAGAAGCGTTGCGAACCAGTCTTGACATGTCTGCTAGCGACGTGACCTTGGGATCGCTACAATATTCAATATAGTTACATAGCTTTAAATATCTATATAACATAAAACATAAATATAACTCATAAGTACCTTGATCCATTAGAGTTTTTAAAAAGAAAATTTCGCAAGAGTCTAAATTCATACATATAAAATCTTTAAAATTAAAGTTTATGCAATAAACAGATTTTTGTCTTGATTTTTACTGAATACCTTCCTGATATATTTTATTAGTTAATTTCGTGTAACTTTAGAAGAGATTTGTCTTAAATGTTTTTGATTCAAACTTATGTCCATGTAGGAGCCGAAATAAATCTCAATATTCATGTTATTAAATCTTCGCGCCTACGTCATTTGAATTTCACAATTTTTATTTCCTCATTTCACATCCGCCCCTTCAAATCCGCCGCCAATATAAACATGCCGCAGATTAAATATTTTTTGTTTCCCTCAAATTTACTTCACCCTAGATATAAAATTCAAAACACCCCTGAAATTTGCAAACAGCCAGATTAAATGTTTTTGCTACATCCCTAACCTCAAAATATTTGCATCCCTTGTAAATCTAATCGATGCACCCTTGTAAGATTAAATATGTTTTTATTTCCCTCGTATTTTTGTAAAATTATCTTTGTAAAGTAATTTATCTGTTCGGAATGATACAGGGGATCCCCTAAATGAAGCAATTTTATTTTACCTGGTTCACGGAGCATGAAAAGTAATCCGAAAACTGGCGAAATAACTGCATTCGACAAATTAAGTAGTTTTATGTCCCCTCAAGGTAGGAATTATACACGAGGATCTAAATTAGATGCAGACTTCTGATTTTGATGTTTGATTTACGCAGGAAAAAAGCTTGTTTAAAACATAGTTTTTAATGAGATTTGAAATGAGAAAGATATAAAATATTTCTTTCTTTATATTTTCATTTATATTCCAATTATTTTTTCATGTTAGAGTGCTACAAAGAATAACATTTCTTTTTCTTAAATAATAGTGATGATATATTTAATTTAATAAAATATATTATATTTAAAGAATATAAGATATGTTTGTTCTATTCTTTTAGTCATATTAAGACAAAATTAATAATATCCTTAAAATAATACATTTTAATAACAAGTTGTATTTTAAGCATTTCATACATTATGGAGTTACTCTATAAAATTTCAGTTTTATACATTAACAACAACTTTAAACTGATTTCAATAGTGATAATTTATTTTTAAGATCAGTTAAATATAATGTGTATAAAGTGTGTGCAACGAAACGCAGAACATAGGACATGGTATTTCAAAAAATTACGGATACTCTCTTCCTTTAAGATTTAGAAATAAAACTACTAGAGTTTAATGTTGTTGAAAACTAAATTCTACATCACATAAGATCATCATTCATACAATAGTTCGTCTGCAGAACGAGATTTATTAAATAGAAAATGTAACATTTCCGTTAAAAATCAGACAGTTGTGGAAATAAATGAAAATATCTATGGAACATTTGTGACATATACAGGTGACCAAAAAAATTCATAAGTGTAATTGTACATTTTCGTAATATTGGTATATTATTTAAGAAAAAGAATCTAAAATCAACTTAAATAATTTTTAAATACAGACAATAAAAAATATAATATATGATATTTCACTAAACTGGCTGTCTGAAGTGTAAAGCTGCGTTCACAACCACGTAATTAGTAATTTCAGTTTCCACTTTCAATTTGCAATTTCAATTTCCAATCAGATCCATTCACAATAAACTACATAATTTGCGAATGTCAGTGTAATGCAGAGCCCCTAACATTCTTTCCAAAATATGTTTATTATTTATAACTATGTTTAAAACAGTGCAGTCTAACAACAATTGTCATCTGAAGAAATATTAAATATAATTATATAAAACAAAAAATGAAACATGCACATACGTCACTTCAAAGTAGAATTGGAAGTAATTTCACTTTCAAATTTTTACGTTCATTTGTTGTGAACGTGGGTATTACATTATAACAATTCAAGCTGAACTACAAAGTAGAAATTGAAATTGAGAATTGGAATTATTTGGTTGTGAATGGGCCTTTACTTTGCATGAATTGTACAACAGTTCATTTGTTATTCACTTGTAAATAAAATTAAAATTATATATAACCAAATCACGCCAGTTACTAATGTTGCCTCAAAACAACATCAAAACACTTATTTTCAATAATGTACACAATATACAATTACTAACTTGTAAAAATTTGCAGTCAGTTTTACAGGTTAGTATCTTGTAACGGTCACTTTTCTTGGTGAATAAACAATTCATGTAAATGCCTATTTACAAGTGTTCGGATGAATATTAGTGGAAGAATTACTAAAGATCACGGTGATATCAGCTTTAATAATTATAATCAGAAATGTCTGTTAAGAATCATCCAGCAAATTTATCGCAAGATCCCAGCTCTTGCCCTTGTATTGAACCTCGTATATAATTCACATCACAATATATCAAATTCCATTGGCGGCGCGGAAACTTTTTGTTGTTTATGAAAGTGCATGAGTGTGTACCCAACTTTGTTCTTCATCCTGCATCTCCTCCCTCATTCTTTATTAAGCCGGGGCTCCAGCCAGTCGTGTTATTGGATACGGCGGATCACTCGTACCACCTGCAAAATAAATGAGAATTTTACCCCAAGTTACGCCATCCGTGGTTTCTCCACTCGGTATTATTTACGCGCGTCCAGACGTATTACTGACCGGTCACCGTCATTTGACAGCCTGGAGATTATATTGATAGGCACAGGAAGTTTGAGTTTGAGTTTGAGTTTGAGGCATGGGGAAATGAATTGTATTGAAAGTGATGAATGGTTGTTTCAGAAATGCACTTTGTGCAACATGTATTGATTTCCGAAAAAGGTTCCTCTGAATTACAAGACATTTATAATATTCTCAATGATTCACAGGGCATATAGCATATACGCCCTTCCGAAAAATTAAGTGAATTTCAAAATTTCTCCAAGGAACTTTTTTTCTCCAAAACTTTTAATTTTCATAATTAACTAAATATCGATGCACAGATTTCAAAACCTGCAATCCTATTATGCTTTTTCTATTTTATTCTGTCGCTTTATTAACTAACTTTTATTTATTTTCAAAACCTATAACCCCTTATCAAAGTTGTATGGCTTTAAAACAAACCAAATAACCGTATTAAACCAAAAATTGTGTTAACAAATGCAAAATATCATAAAAATACTCATTTTTGTGCCCAAAATTTTGATCATAGGAAATAGTGTACGTTGATAGATCTCCATGCGCTGACTTCAATTTTTCCAACGAAATTTAATTACCTCTTTTCCTTCTTGAGATACTTGCTGTCAAAGTTTCACCTCAAAAAAGTGTGTTTTTTTGTTATATCTCTAAAATGCGTTGAGACACAATCTCAACGATTATACCAATCGATTCTACAGAAAAAGTTACATAAAGAATTGTTTTTTCCGCATATACGTTCTTTGGAACGATTAGGTGAAAAACGAGAAAATCGAAAAAACCTAAATTTCCAAATTTCTCCGAGGAACTTTTTGTTTCCAAAATTTTTCATTTTCTGGTCGTAAGTAAATATCGATGCACTGATTCCAAATTTTCAAACAGAATTCAATTATCCCTTACCGTTCTCGAGATATGCAGGTTCAAAGTTGAGTTTTGGTAATACCTAAAAAAACAGGTTTTTTAGGTATACCTCATAAGCGGTTAGGTTTACGACTTCAGCGACCCCACCAATCGATTCTACGGGCAAAATTACATAAGTATACCAATTTTCAGATTTTTATTCCAAAGGATACAATTTGTAGAAAGGAAAGACGAAAATGGCAAAAATCTGAAAAAATGGCAAGGGGTATACCTTAGATTTTTTTCGATTTTTGGCCATTTTCAGTTTTTTCCTTCTAAAAATTCTATCTGTTGAGATAAAAATTTGAAAATTGGTGTACTTATGTAATTTTGCCCGTAGAATCGAATGGTGAAGTCGCCGGAACCTTAAACCTAACCATTTACGGGTTATACCTAAAAAACCTAATTTTTTAGGTATAACTTTGAACTCAAATATCTCGAGAACGTGAAGAGATAATTGAATTCTGTTTGAAAATTTGGAATCAGCACATCAATATCTACTTAAGTCCAAAATATAAAAAATTTTGATGACAAAAAGTTTCGAGGCGAAAAATTGAAATTTAGGTTTTTTCGTTTTTCATATTTTTCACCTAATCGTTCTAAAGGAGGTATATGTGGGCAAAACATTTCTTTATATAACTTTTTCAGTAGAATCGAATGGTAGAGTAGTTGAGATTGTACTTCTACTCATTTTTGAGATATACGCAAAAAACACACTTTTTTGAGGTACAACTTTGAGAGTTAATATCTCCGAAACGAAACGAGATAATTAAATGCTGTTTATAAATACGGTACCAGCGTGGCTAATTCTTTAAAAAAAATTACAATCAAAATGTTTTAAAATTTGAAAATTTTCGAGTTAAAAATTCGATATTTTCAAATATTTTCGGGTTTACGCAAAGTTTAACATCAGCGGGTTTGAAATTACTTCCCCTTTTGTTACTACATACGTAAACTTAATTAATTTTTAGTAAAGCCCATATATTCGAAGGCGCGCTGATAGTATATATACAGGTGTAACACATGTAACACTTGAAAAGGCTTTATAAATAATCCATTTTGTATAAGGATCTCAAACAAATGTCATACGCTATTTTATTTAATTTTTGCACTGCTTTTGTTTTATAATTCTACGAATATTGTATTCATTGTTTTCTTGATCATCTCTAACAATTATTAATTTTGTAGAAAAACTATCAGAAAATATTTCTTGTGTTCCGGTTGATATTAATAAAAGTATAAAAAAGATAATAACAGATATAGAAGATAGTGTCCCATTATTTGCATTGTTATAAATGCCTTATTCATTTTTATTTCCGTTGCTGCAACATAGATAATAAAAGGAAATAAGTAAATACATACGTGAAAAATAATGCGCGCATTTCCGCTTAACGCCCATTGCCATTATTTGTATTAAAGTTAATAACAGGGCAGCAAACAACAGCAGAAATAAGCGGGAAATATGATTGGAAAAACTAGGATATGTAAACAGAAATAAAAATACCCGCACTGTTTTCGTAAACTTCTGCGTAATAGCCAATTAGGACTTGATATTTATTTTCCAGTTCGCTGTTCCAAAATAAAACTCGACAAAAATTATATCACGAACTTGCTCCCCTCAACATTTGTAATTTAATACTTAGAGAAATTACTGGAGATAACAACTTTGGGATCGCATTTCTGGAAAATGTTCGATAATTTCATTAGCAACTTCCACATACGTGGAAATATATCGCCGCGTTTTTCCTAACATATTGAAAAGTCTACTTAGCGAAATCGAATCACGATACTCCGAAAATCAAGTTACTGCCTTCTCCACAAATTGTAGCAATAATTTCAAACAAATCGTCTTTGTCTTATTTCTTCTTCTTCTCAAGCACATAATTCTTAGAAAGAGATACAGCAGGTATTCTTCCTCTGACAATTTTACTTACATTTAAGTGGCAGCTACTGACAGTAAACTGTCTCTGCAGAACAACTACAGCTTAAAAGACACTACAATATTTCTAACTATTAAAGTAGTTTAGAAGAAAACAATATTTTATTTGAAAATTTTACAAAGTTATAGAGTACTTACTTATAGTCTTAACTACATAGATATTTACAAATATACAGTCTATTTCCTGCAGTTGAGCAAAAGTTCTCTTACAAAACTCGCCTTCGTCTCGTTTTGTAATTTTCCTGCGTTAAATAACCACCTAGTTTCCTTACGTGATTCATATAATATTTTTTCTACTTCTGTTTAAATACGTACAAAAATGTACTTGAAATTATGATTTTTTTATATTTTGATGATGTCTGCAAAATAAACAAAAATGATAATACCAAGGATTGCGCATTACTAAGTTAGGACAACAAAATTATTAGTTTTAAACTGAAAAACGATATAAAATAAAGTTGTCATTTAAGTTTTTAAATAGTAAAATACTAGTCTCTCTGAATCTATTAAATGTAATAACTATATTATTAATATTTGTTAAGACAATAAGAACTAAATATTCAATTTTTGTAGCTGTTAATGTTTCTATATATGTCTACGTTCCAATTTAATTCATTCACTAGTGAAATAATGGAATCAATAACCTAACTGAAGTTAGGGAAATAGTCTCTTATGAAACAGAAGTAGAAAAAATATATTTTTCGATCAGATCATTTTATGTACGAGTATTTCTTCTCTAATTCTAATTCTATTATTATATTTATCCAAGTCTTTATTGCTTCGTCTATCTTTCTGCGTTTTTGTTTTTCTAGCGAAATAAAAATACCATATATTTGGAAAGTATAGAAAAATAATATTAATAATCCTCTCGCAGAATAATAAAATTATTGGTGATTCTGAAAATGTACTTGCACGTATAATTCCGATCTAATTTGATTTTTCTTGTAAGCACAAAATAATTGAGCAAATATGTACTTAAAAATAAATCCGATTTCAAGTATGAAATTATTTGAGAAAGCCCAAGAGAAAAATGTATTTAATTGTCGGAATAATTAAATTCAACCACAGTTCTGCAGAAAGGAGATTAAGGCTTACATTGTGCATAGTTTTTCCTAGACATTTATTTATTTTTATCTGTGAAACAGCGTTAATAGTTCTACCTTCCGCTAGGGAATTAAAGCTGAACTGAAGGATTTAATGATATTATATTTTGCCATTATAATGCTTTTAGGAGCATAAATTCTCTTTAGATAAAACAGGTAAATATTTAAGACACAAAACTACCAGTCATTTCATAAATAATAAAAGTTTATGGCAGCTTATGTTAAATATTAACTTTTAGTATAAATATATCAAGATGTTAATTCACATTTTTTCTGTTAGCACAATCGGTTATTTCTTACCGGACAGAGAATCTGTAAATAGATGATACATTAGTAACGGTCTAAGATATTTTTTAAAATGACAACTCTTGTGAAATACAATATGGTGTTTCGGATTATTGTAGATCTCCAAAATAAACCTTAATCGGAAGAGAGTACTTATTGTTCTTCATACTTAAATAAGTGTACTTTACAAATGTTTATTTTTACTGCTACTAATACATACATACCTACAATAAAATATAATATTTCAAGTAAGAATAAAATATTTTGAAATATAAGACACTCTTGATGTTGCATTACTTTGAAATATGACTTCTGAGAACGTCTTGTTAACAAAAGGACTATTTTACGATGCTCTCTACCAAATTATAAGGCAAGTGTAATAAGTAAACGTTTTATATTTCAATGGATTTCATAATGATTTCATGCTGATAAATGATTTAAAATGTTGTCGTAGTACAATAAACAGATCTTTTATATTTGGAACAAAAGAAATACAATAACATAATAATATCAGAATAATGGTAGCTAGCTATGATAATTGGAAGATACAATTAGATGTACCTATGAATTAAAAACATTTGCTGGTAGTACAGATCTATAGTTACAAGCCACTTCAAGGTGCATAGACGCCGGGGTGCTAAATAAAATTTGTCACCTCCTAAAGATTTTTTATATAATAATAATAATAATAATAATAATAATAATAATAATAATAATAATAATAATATAAGGTAAAAGTAAAAATAGTTTTCTTTTTGCAGAAATAAGAATTCTATATAATCATGAATCTACTGGCTTCTCAAAAAATTACCTTTTTAATAAAAAAATAGTTGAAACTGTAATTAAATATTTTATTAAATACAAGAAAAGTTGCTATCTACTATTTGTAAATTTATTTTCATGCAGTTTAAATGCAAACGAACAAACGACCTTGTTTCATTTTTTATTAGTCCAAAACTTTATAAAATTATTCATAATTTGAAAATCAGCTTTTAATTGTTGTTTGGTTTTAATAGAAAAAATTGCTAAATAGTGCAGTTACTATAATATGATATGTGGACGAAATTAAATAATAAAAACGAAGCGTTTCATATAATTGGTGACCGATGATAAAATGGACCGACGCCAAATTGCGGCACAATAGAAACTGTTTATTTCACTGGGTCGCTCATATGGAATCTACACTGCTTTGTTAAAGTACGATATTTTTAAGTTTACTTGCAGTTTACTAAATGGAGAATTTCCAGGTGTTTACAACAGTACTTGTTGAATCACTGTATACTCATTTTGTCATTTTCTGATCATCAAACATACCACCGTCATTGTCACTTTGAATTGGTACTTGCATGTCTAAAAACCGATTAGTAAAATGAAAAATAGCCCAATAATTTCAATGTGTTTCCCTGAATGGCCACAAAACAAACACCAACTCATTTTCAATTAACCGCAAAAACCCTGCGGCAGAAATTGCATTCTCGCGTTCTTGACAGAAATTTATTTCTCATCAAGATCAACATGACTTGCAAAATTGCACATACGCACAAAGCAGTGGCGTGGGGCGTAAGTTCCCTGGGGGCACTGTATAGTAAACACCATCGGGGTGAGATGCGAGACCAATCGGACAGAAATATAGCTGCGTCAGAATAATTAATGGTAACACGACGTTAGCTAAGTGCGAATTTCGTTAGTGTAGTGCAGAAGTTTCATCAACACTAATTACCTAGTGCGAGGTCAGCGGATGTTATTCTGGAGATCAGTTGGCCATGAAAGGGAGACTTGTTTTGATTTAAGAACTAACGAGCTCTTTTGTTTTCCCTTCTTCTTTCAAACCGCGACTTCGCGTTTCACTAAATTCTTTTGTAGATTTTTTACTTATGCATTATTTGAAGGTATACTGGGCAGTGGCGCCGATTTTTTATATTTCTGTCGCGTGCTCAAAACCTAGAAAGTAGGTATATTCTCCGTTCTCTAAAAAATTAGAAATGCAATTAAATGTAAATATTAATTTTTGGTTCAGAAATAACATCCTTGTATTAGCAGCATATTTGTTTACAGTTACACGAAAGTAGCAGTTGCTACGGAAAAATAAATATCAAATGTCTGCGTTCTTCTGACTAGATTTTTTAATTTAAAGATAAAATTAGAATGAAAATTCCACTTATAATTGTCATCTAATTAAATCACAGACAGTATTTTGGTGTATTGAACCAATCAGATTCAAAATTGAGAATCATTGGTTGAAATAAAATTTTAATTTGGTATTTTTTTGATAATTTAACTAACTTCATATCTCTTATAGTACTTAAGATTGCAACAGTAGCCCATTTAAAATGAACAACCTATATATAAGAGACATAAAATTCAGCCTTTAAATGATTTTTGAACTGGAAAAAAATGCAAAATTACATAGGATTTCAAAGAATAAAACAAAATTATAGTTTCTTGAGGTAAATTTATAATATTTTAAAAAAGAGGAAATAATTTCTTCGTGTAATCCTGTCGGGTATTCGAGCCCCCAGAGTGTTACCTTTTATGAAACCAATACTTTTCATTAGCGTAAAACAAAAATAAAAAGTCTGATGTTTCCACCACATTACCTCCCGCCTCTGTAATAATATATTCTATATATTTTTTGTCCAAGCACATTAACTTTGTAGTTTTAAAATTAGATTATTATGACTAAAGAGCGTATCATATGCGTTGCATGTGTCGTTTTTATTAGGTATATCGTTTAATCTAAAATTAATGCCATATATAAAAAATTATGTATATTTTTCAAATCAATATACTTGTTTTACCGCATATTTAAAATTTTTGCATAAAAATGAATTTGCTATATATACGTAAATTGGCTAATTGTAGTCAAAATCATCATGACATTTAAATATAATGTATCGTATTGGTGTTATGATGTTCGAGAAATTGTCACTAACAGAGAATAATAAAATTATATTCTATTGATTCTAATTTGTGCTCTTTTCTGAAAAATATTTCAGTTCCGAAATCTGTGGTAAAGTAGATTAACAGTTGATAATGGTTAATAAGCCGAGTAGATATTAATTTGAAAATTAAAATTTCGTGCTTTTGTGTGTCAAAATGTCCGTAACATAATTTAAAAGTTTGAGAACTTTTCGGTTGAATGAAAAAATGTAAACAAATACCAAGCTAATCATAATCCTGATGAAAAATTTAATATAAACTCCACGTATAAGTTTCGTACCTGGAGAAACTGGAGTACCTGTGTTTTGAAGGACTTTGTCTCTTTTGATTACATTCACGAAGAAAAAATATTTCAGTGTTATTTGAGGATCCAACCAACTCATAATTGAATTCCCAAGTCGTCCGCGGACCTACTGACAAAAATATTAAATTTCTTGTCCGTCGTGTTTACTTTACATCTTCGCGGCTCGAGACTGTTCAAAATAAACCGAAACAAACTTCGGCCTTCTGGAAAATCGCGAGGTATAGGTTATGCATAATGAAATGAAGACAGTCACGTTGGATTTAAAATTTTATTAGTTATTACGCTAATGGTTTCAATGCTTGGAATTTAATAGCTTTAATCCATTTAATAGTTGATTTAATAGCTTTCATAAATAGTGCATTACTTTCATTTTGCAGTAAAACTTTAGAAAAGTGAGAAATTATAAAGAGCTAATTCGTAATTCGCTTTTATGGTCCACACTTAAGAGCAGGAACAAATTTTTATTGTCAGTTTTAATGGGGATATAAAACTATATATTAATTAAAAATTGCAAATTTGTGCTAATCTTAATATTATAGTGAACTAAATTAATAGAACATTAAACGGATGTGAAATAAAAAATAATTAGCGAAACAAATAAAAATTTCCTGCAATCTTTGGTAGAGAATATACGAAACACACACTGCACCGCTGCGAGTCAGTAGTTTTTCGAAAAGTAAGTTTCGACATAAATCAGGGTCCCTAGAATACGATTTTACTATTTTTACCGTAATGTCTTTATATCTGTGTGTGTGTCCGTGTGTATAAGATACATGTAAAAAATATAATATATAATATTTAAGAGTTATATTCAAATATTTTGAACTGATTAGATTTTGTCTACAATTGGTTAACCGGAATTAGTACTTTACATGATGCATTAAACCGTTTTTCTTAAAAAGACGCGTCTAATTTTTTTTTTCGCAAATTATCTTCTTATTAAACATATAGATTATTAAATTTTCTACCTACCTGCATAGTTATACGTTATATGTAACTTCTGGTTAAACAGAACAAAATATTAATTGTATTAACTTTATCGTTCAAACTGAGGAATTTGTATAAAAAAGATGAGTTATTCATGTTTACAAAATTTGACATATATGCTGTTGTCAAATTTTACGTAAATAATTTTCAAAGATAAAATATGTGAATATAAAGTTTGTATTGTAAAGTACAAAAAGATGGAAGAAATATAAAAGAAATAGATTTTAGTTACACCAAAAATAAGTGTTTTCTTCGGTTTCCTATACCGAATTAGAATTTGATACAAGGAAATTTATGGTATAAATTGAATTAAAAATATTCTGTACAACTTAATTTTAAAACTAAATATGTAATGTACTATGGAATATTTATTTATAGATTATATTACTACAGTAGCGGGAGGTAATATGTTGGATACATCAGATTTTTTTTAAATTTTCATTATGCCACTTCCTGTATGTAATATCTATCAAAGCGGAATCATATTGCTGTGAAAATTGCATGAATTGATAAAGTCCTCTTGGAATTGTAGGAAATATTCCTGTACGAAGTTAGAAGCAATATCAGTTTTTCTCACGTACGATTCCCGAAAATGAAATGGAATAAAATAACTGGTGCACCTTACCCAGCTGTTGCATTAGGAGACATTCGTTCCGAATTCAATTTCACAGGTTGTACCCCAGCGTGCTGGATTATTTCCCAATATAAGGATTTTAGTTAACCTATTTTTATCTCGGATTACGTGGAAATTTTTATTTACTAATCCTAAACTTTGTCATTTTTAATCAAAACGAAGTAAAACCGTTTTTGATTGAGAGATTTGAGGTTATGGTCCGAGATTAAATTTTGTTTGCAAAATATTTTGAAGTAGATTTTAAATTAATTGAAATAATGTTGCAGGATGTTTTACATCAATCAAATAGTTTCAAGTTGTTTGCAATTTACTAATGAGTTTAGAACAAGTTTCTCATTTTGCAACTAAAACAACTGATATGCTCTTCAAAATTATTAAAATGCGGAATACCTTCCGTACAAAACTTTTAAAAGTAATTGAAGTACACACTCTTTCATATTAAGTTATTTTTGTATCTCAAAAATAGGTATTTATTTTCTTTTCCCTGTAAATTACGTTTTGAAATTTATTTAAACGTAATAGCAACAGTTCATACAATTTTGTATAAAAAATTGACAGTCAAAATATCATTTAAAAAAACTCTGCTTTGTTATTTTTATTTAGTAATTAATGCAAGCAAATCAGTGGTGTGCGGTGACATTTTTTAATTGGGAAGCGGTTTCCAAATAAGTTCACAATTATTCATTTCAAAATAAATATCGCTCTCATATTTTTTTTTTGTAATTTTGCGCATCCAAAATACTGAGATATGTTTACAATACATTCGTTTGCTTTTGCTTAATATTTAATATATTTCTTTCATTTTCACTATAACTTTGAAACTAAAATTCAGTACTACAATTCCAGTTTTATTATTATTATTCATTACAAAAGGCCTTTAATAAAAATGAAAATTTTCTTCTCGCGAAACAGTAAGGAAAATAACTTTTTCCGTAAAACTCAAGTTCAAGTAGTAAAAAGATACATTTTCTTCTCTAGTTTGACAAGTACTTAACTATTATTTATATTGTATAAACATTGGTCAAAAATTTTAATAAAGTATTTTTAATCTCGTAAATTAATTTAATTAATTTGTTATCATAATATGAGTGGTGAGATGCACTATTTAATGTCATAATTAAATCTCAAAGTTGTGTAGTTTGAAAATTATTTTAAATATATAAAACTGTAGCATTGGAGAATAAACTAACAGTTGTATATTTTTTCTAGCGGTTATTAAAATGTTTACATTTGCAGAAATGTTATGAAAAAAAGGTTTGCAATTAAACTTTTTAAGAATGGCGAGGCTTTAATAAAAACTGCACAGTTCGCTGTTATTTGCGAACATTGCAACATTTTGTACAGCGAAAAAATAAACGCAAATATTGTGACATCGTTTTTACTGAACAAAATTCAACCATGTAGAATGTTCTCCGAAATAACTAATTTATTCCACAGTATCCAAACACCACAAAAAACAAAACAGTTTGTTTACATGTTCAGTTGTTCTTCTTATCTGGGTAACATTCGTGTTTCGATATAGGACAAGAATTTAAATGAATTTTTTGGAAATCACGCGTGGTGTCATATATCAAAAACATTTTACTGCGAGCGACAATATCGCAAATGAAATACCCGCATGCAAATTTTATATTTCGCATAATTAACTAATTGCATTTTGCCGCGTTTTATCGAATGGAATTTGCATGTTTAATTGTTTTTTATTTGTATTAAATGTGTGGGAATGTAGAACATAAATCCCTTTCTTATTTTATAAGTAATGAATCAACTTTTATACTCCGACGTGAGTAATTACATTTAAAATATGGATGTTTTATGTGCTATCATAAATTAAATCTGAATTAATATTATACTTATAGTAATATATTAATAATAAATCACTTCAAACTCGATTTCATTTTAAATTTTAGCTTCTTTTTATTAAGCCATTTTTCAATTGGTACACCTAATCTTTAAAATTTAAGTAAAATGCTTGTATAAGAGATAAAGAAGAATATATTTTGAAAATAATGTAAACATAAGATAATGTATGGCGCCCACATGAGTGAATGTAAAAATGGTTATATTATAAAAGAATTAACATCCAGATTCTTAAAAATATTAGCCAATAACTCAGATTAGTTATACCCCTTGTTAACATCCTGAAATGTCAAACTAATTTTAGTCTCAAATCATAAAAAGAATTAAGTATGTTTTTTAGTTTCAAAGATAACTTCACAAGTTTTCTGGAATTAGCAATATTTGCAGATGATTGTCAGCATTTCTAAATGATACGGAGGTAATATTTGACAACCTAGAAATAAAATATTTGCTTTCTTTTCGTGTTAGACACATTTTTTTCACATATTTCGAAAATTTGGACGAAAGGCGCAGCAATATGAAATCCTGATAATCATTTACAAATATTCCACCAAACTAGTGGAGTTATGTTTGGAATGAAACAATATACTAAATTCTTTTTATGAATTAGGACTGGTTTTAGATAATATTTTAGGATGTTAATAAGAAGTATAACCAATCCGAGTTAGTGTCTAATCCCTTTTATGAATCTGGATGTAAAATATTTACGCAAAAATCAAAAATCGTTCGCACAGATGAAAACTGGTGAACAGTTCAAGTATTCCAGAAATTTTGTATTTTTTCTGAATCTTATTGAAAATACGTAATAAAAATACTTAAAACTAAAAAATACCGTTTTACATAATAATTTGAGCAAAAGAGTACGTATTGATTGTCATGTTCCTTTGAAGAATGGTGTGGTGCAGAAGATTAATCGATATCTAGTAATTCTACTTTCAATCTTTAATAAAAAGTAATTGGAGAGTGACAACAGGTTGTAAATGAAACCCTTCAAAAACAATCTCATCCTAAGGCTTGTTTCCAAGAAGTATTTTCGCTGGAGTACCAAATTAAACTTTACAATCCGAACATCAAAAATGCTCGTCTCCAATCTCAAACATCTCTTGTTAATAACTTGGCAATTCAGGAGAATTTTTCCCTTGCATGCGCCCGAAGCAGCAAAGAATACATCAAGTTAATAAGGGCGAATGCTCGTGTAGTAATTACAAGTTGAACACGCAACGTTTTAAGCTGAAGACAAAACTTTCCGAATACGCGAGTTCTGTTCGAGGTTGTAATCTGACGTGGGATATTCTCTTTTTAGGTTAGGAGGGATGCTGTTTTTCCCAAATTACGAAGATGGACTCACGGTTTTATTTCGCGAAATGATTATTTTTCTCTTGGGACTAGGGGATAATTTGATGAGATAAATATTTGCATACGAAAGTATTTAAAATAAAATGTAACTGCAACGTATATTATTTTCATTTTAAAGCTGATGTACTGCTACATTTTACATGAAATTCGTCTCTAGAGAAATATTCAAATGAGAGAATACGTGTCATACAAAATTTAAACTGAAAGAACATTTCATAATTAAATGTGTAACAACTTCTGTCGTCTTGAACGATATTTATTACTTGACACACAAGATTTTTATAATTTATTTGATCTATGAGATGGTCACTAATAAAATTCATGTAAAACTTGCTTAATAAAGCAACATTTATATTAGCCAATATTGATAAAAAACTTAAAAAACTATCACGATTATTGCTAAATGTTGATCAAATCGTGCCATATATGAAATTTCATTAGATTTGTTCCAATTAGATATTATATTTATTAGTGATTATTAATTGATTCAACAGTCGAAGTTATTAAGAAATAAATTGTGAAATGAATAATATCAACCGCCGGGATATCAACCCGAGACTTGTTCGTCATTTTTATAATTATTTATTAAACTTGTAAATAAAACCCATATAAATAAACGTGGTAATATCTAGTTCCATACTTTTACGAGAATTCAGATACAAATATTTTCCTAATTGAACCAGAAAGATTATTTGCTTTCTTTTGTTTCTTCGAAGAAAATTGTAAAATATTTCGCTGAACTTAAAGTATCTGTTTATGACAAAAGCATTTGCTTGTAAACAATTTTGCGGTAGGATAAATCACGAAATTCTTCATTTAATTGTTAATTATCCTTTTATTTCTTCGCTCTAATTAAATTCCTAAACAGCATGGAAAACATTTAATTAATGATAGTCCAAGAAAAAAGAATGCAACGAGAATTAATTACTATCTAATAAAATCTTTACACTGTTCATAATTGCGAAATGAAAAACAAAAGCGAATGTGCTGAAATTCTCGTAAAAAATAATCGATATTTTAATTTCCGTAAATGTCAGTTTTATGTCAACGATGTTTTGTTGTTTACGCCTTCTGCCCTTTTTGCTCTATAGAGCATAATTTCTCTGCTTAATATACATTATAAATTACTGTATAAAAATTAATATAGATGTGATGGAAATTTATGATATATTTTTAAATTAAACAATGTTGTTACAATGTAAAATAGCTGATGAATTTTTCTTTGTTGTAAGAGTCATCAATCACTTTTAATTGAATTTGAACATTAATAATGAATTTTATTAATAAAAATTGAATCTATTAAACTATAAGTGCAGAATAATGGAGTAAATTATGTGTATGATGCGATAGAATCTAGCACACTGATTTAACAGAAATTAATGTTTATTCATTAGAATTTCGGCAATCTGAAAATATGAATGTAATTAAATAATTTAATTACTTTACATCCATTCAATATTCATGAAAAATTTTGTGAAACATTTAGGAAATTATAATATTAATTCACAGAATTAAAATTAAATGATAACAAAAATACATATATTTTAATATGTTTCCATTTAAAATTCGAACATAAGATTTGACTGAACGTATATATTTTTTTCATAAAAGTTACATCTTTTGTGACGTGATTGACAAAATTGAAGTTTAATTTCTACTCCACCGGAGTAAAAATGAAATAAATTAGTGTACATAGAAACCATGTAGAATCAGCAAATAAGAAATAACTTGTACAATAGAAGCCTGTAATATCGCCCTAAATCTCACTATAAAATTAGATAATCTGAGACACATTTAAATTGATAACCTACAAATTGAACGTCAAGTAGTAAATTATTTTTTAAATTATCTATGTTTCAAGAAAACATAGAATGTGTTATTCAAAGTAAAAGTGTCTTTCTGTGCCTCACATGCAATTGCAAACTTCCATACTCGTCTCACAAAGTATCATATTTTTCTTAATAACACAATTATTATTTTTTAATTCAAGAACAAAAAAAACTACGTATAATGTACAAGTTGTTGAATTTCATTTCCATTTTTAGTTATCGTGGTTATATTTAAATATAATTTTTGTCAACAATGAATTTTAATTTAATGTGGATATTGTAAAATTAAAATATAATTTATAGATTAATTTGTAATTTAGCAATTGCAATTATTAACAAAAATTCTATAAATACCACAATAACAGTGAAAACTGAATCGTTTTACATTTTATAATGTTAGTTTCATATAAAAATGATAATAATTTATTATATTCATGTTTAAACTAATGTTTTTTTCTATTTCAGGTAATAACTGAAGAACATTTACTACTGCGCTGAAATTTGTAAGTGATATTATTACAATAAATTTTTGAATTTTATTTTTAATGATAAACTGCAAGTGGGCATTCTAATATACCGTGAGTATTTTTTAACGCAAAACATGGGATTTATCATATCCATGGTAACAACTTGATATCTGATTGACAGCAATGTACTTTTGATTGTCTAATATAAAAAGAAACATAGGGAACTATAGTTATATGGTGCTTCAAGAAAATTATATCTGAATTACATTATGCTGAAAAGTATTTAAAATAAAAGAAACGCAAATATTGTCATGTTTTTGTTAGTTTTTTTCTAGTCTACAATATTACTTTGGCTTATATTTCAAATTATACCACAGTAGAATATGAGAAATCCATTTTCCAATGACCTAATTGTGAAGAATAGTTGGTGAAACAATCCGCAATTTATAGCTTTCCAAAATCAAACATAACCTATAAACTTGAAATCTATCTAAGTTGAAACTTCATGTCGAACACCAACACACGTCATAAAATTTATCGGAGAGCGATACGGGATTGGATCCCTTGGTGGCGCGTGTTAAGTGTTTTTTGGTGTCGGCGTCGTCGTCGCGACGCCGTATCAACAAACAGCGCCGGAAGTGATATTTGATGTGTTCATTCGCGTCTTGCACCGGGTCCACCACGCGACATTTCCTTTTCCCTCTGTGATTAATTCAAACGCGGCATATTCGATTAATCATTGTAATGATGAAGTGAGAGTAAAGAGTGATCTTCACTGACATTTGGGGGTACATTTTAAAATTTAAGCATTATCTTTCATTTCAAAAAGCTGATCTTTATGGGATCAATGTTTTCTTACAACTCTATTTTCTTTTGGATTATATTTAAAAAATATATATATAATGAATATTTTTAATGAAAGTATTTTGTCAAAATGTTGCTAATTATTATTTTAAAAATTTATTTTCTAAAAATTATGAACATTTCAAAACCAACTAATTTTGTTTCTGGAGTCAAATTGTGACACCTTCAAACTTGTAATTTTTTCATATAATTTGTTTACTAAAACTCAAATATATATTTAAAGTATAACCACAGAATAGGTTTATACAGAAGCGACAGTAAGACAGAGAAACGAAAATTAGAGAGAGATGAGGAAAGCCAACAAATTTAAAGGGCTCATTGATTAAAATCGGAAAGTTTCATCATATCTTAGTAAGAGATAGGGGAACCCAACAAAATTAAAGGTCTACACAATGCTCCAAGATCATAGAACTGAATAGGGTAACATGAAAGGTACCAACACTGAGTATCGTTTCTGTATATAACTATTCTGTGGTATAACTTTAAAACCAAAATTACACATTTAACATTAAGCATACAAAACCATATGAATTTTTTTTTATTTTTGCTACTTTTCAAATAGGTATAACCTATTCTAATCCAGAAATGAGTAAAAGATACAACAGCCTTTACGATCAAAATTACAATTGTTAAAAAGAATTTCATTTTCACTTTTTCAGTTGTTCATAACTTTGAACTTTTAAATATCAATGAAGCTTTGTGTTAAGGGTCTCAATTCGCAACAATGTATATTTTAGACACTTGAAAGCACAAGCACGTATAGAATATCGAACAATTTAAAAAACTAGAGTTTTCTAGGTTGAATAACTTTGCCTAGGGATGTTTCAGCAACTAGAAAAGTTAAAAAGCGAATAACTACTTCCGCTTCTTTGTGAATAGTTTGTAGGGTATTTCAATTTTCTATTAGTTTTATTTGCATCACAATGCTGCACTAAAATATCAACAATTCTTACAGTGGTAACTAGAATTAAAGTTTCAAGATTAATAAATCAAGTAATGTTATGCATTTGACGTTCTAAATAATATATAATATTTATGCGATACTCAGGTATCTAAAGTGTAATTAATTACGATTTGCATTAATCTGCAAATGAATCAGTCTATTAATGTATAATCAATAATTATGCTGCAAGACTTCACTTTAAAGTATGAATTACAAATTTAGCATAGTAATGCTATAAATAATAGTAATTCAAATTTGATTTAACTGAGTATTTATTACAAATATTATATTCATATTCATCCTGAAGGTAATAAATTTATGTAGTTAGCAAGAAGTTTGCTATGCCAGTTTTAATGTGAATGTAGATATTTTAATAATTGTACACTTTTTATATCTAACATTTTTGGTACTATGACTGAAATAATTATTTACGTAACATGGCAGGTTTTTTAGTTTTATTTCGTATTGAAATATAAAAGAAATTATCAAAAAGATTCGACAACATAGCATATTACCACTGTCTAGGTTGGAAAATTTTATTTCCATGCCAATTTTGTGGCAGCGATATAATTACTGAACGATTGCAGAAAAATTAAAGTGGTTACAGTTAAAGTAATGAATTAAAAATAGTAAATTGTAAAATTTATTCAATTTACTGTAAGGAGCATAACTCAATGCCGATGACTCATAACGACCTGTCTGGTCCGGTACTCTTGCTACATAGATCAAGTTAGATAAGAGCGACGCCGCTATTGTTCTGAAATTTTATAAAGTCCGGACGATTCTAGAAGGTTCGAGATTAATTACCCGCACGTAAAAAGTTTCGCAGTCTGGAATTGAAAAATCAGTTGAAAATGAACGAGAGTGCAGAGAGTTAAGTAAGTCTACTCGATGCAGATAGTCGGAACATATTTGGTAGAAATAATATTGATTTTGGATTAGTGTGTAAAATGCGAATTACTTATCAATAAGTTTAATTTTTCTTTTTAATTATTCGTTATTTTTGTTATTTTACATTCTACCCATATAAATAAACGTTTTAGTACCTTTTAATTTAATTGCAATAATCTGGAACATTTTAATTTATATACCTATATCCGTATTTTTTAAGTTAATTATCTGGATCAATTGTATTGCGACTTTTAAGCTCCAATTAATGACCTAACAATGTAGCCATAAAAAAAACTGAATTCCAAATAAGTCTCACCATTATTATTTTTAATTTAATGTTACAAATGTATAACACATGATAGAGACACCATATTCATTAGTTGACAAAATCGCCAAGTAGCTGCAATTAAGTTCAATGGTAAAGCAGTGTTTACTAACAAGGAATTGAATCCCTGCGATTACTTCCGTCATGAGTTCCGGCTGCTAGCGATCAGCTGATCACGTAAAGCAGTTTGCTGGAGATGCGACTCTGATCGCGATCCCATTCCCATAAAGTAGAGAATGCACTGGAGACGTTGCTACCACCGTACACTGCTACAGCCAGTCGGGGAATTGAGAGAGAACGGATAATGCTCCTTTTTACTCCGCTTAGCAGATAAGATAAAAAAGATTTTTCAAAATGATCAAGAAGAATGTCTGTCTTACGACATAAGCTGCAGTACAAAACAAAGAGGTTTTTAAATTTTAAAGCAAGACAACTCGGACTTGAAATTTGATAAGGGAAAGGTTTAACTCCAGATTTAAAAGTGGACTGCAAAAAGATAAAAATACCTTAACTTCTTATTAGAGTATTTAATTTAAACTGTCCACTTTGCCATACTAAATATATCTAATAATTAAGTATTATAGTAAATACGTTGTTTGCTAGTCATCTTAATCTAAATAATATAAATATTTTATAAAAATATACAGAGTGTTTGCTGACAACGTTTATTTTGAGAGGTACAATTATATTAGACAAACGGGCTCATAAAATAACAGATATTCCCCTGTGGTTATTTTTTAACCAGTTGCTAAATTTTTCCTTCAATGATCACTGGAGAAAATACCAAATATCACTTGTAATGTTTGTTTTATTTGTCAAAAATTTTAGCAACTTGTTATAAATTAACCATTAAGTTACAGAATAAGCCCTATTGTCTCGTATCTCGAATTTATCTCGTTTTCTTATTTTAGTACAAAATTTGAATAATAATAATATTATTCATAATTATCATTATAATTATAAAAAAGTTAAACTTACTACTGCTAGACGTCTAGTTAGATGCGAGTGTATCTAGTTCTACTTTACAGAATGTAACATAAATAAGTACCTTAAATTTCACCTTTGAGAGAGCTCACGCAGAACAACTAATTTATTAATACCTTTTTCCGAAATCTCAACTTTTTTTAGCACTTTTACTGCCCCACAAATTAAATGTTATAATTAATCCAGTAAGAAAAACAATAATATAACTGTTTTTTGACAAAAATAAATTACTAATATTCTATCGGCTTATTAACCTGTCTGCTTTATAGCAGTAATAATATATTTATATCGTAAAAGACGATTCTCATATCTTTTCTTCTATATCCTAGCTAACAGGATGACACAAGAACCATTTTTATATTATATCGTAATGAAATCGTTATTATCAAAAAAGTACAAAATTTATTACTCCGATTTTAGACAGCAGTTCTAAAAATTTGAAAAGATGAGTTATACTTTTTCGCGACATGCATGTAAAAATATATGTATTCCCCTTTAGTTTGACAAATAACTATTTTTATAAATAAATAATCAACAAAGCAAATTAATTTATTTTATATGAAATAATTTGAATTATTGTTTTGAAATAATATATTAAAACGTGTTCCACTTGTATTAATTTTGTGAAATTGATTTATAATTGAATTATCAAAAAATGTAATACACTCATTACACATATTGATAACTCGAGCTTGCTATAAATTAAAAATTTCACATAATAATTTTATATTCAGCTGCAATTAATCAACGATATGAACTCTCCATATAGTGCAGCGAATTAATTACACATCAGAGCGACCGGGAGAGCCGAGGTGCGTTAATGGCTACATTCACTTAACCTGATACAAAATATAAATGGCGCGCTAATGGTAGTCATTGAAAGCAGATATTCCTCTTCTATTAGTTTTTGCGACGAAGTTGGCGCTTAGGGTGCATGGAGGGTGTTTCGTGAAACAGAAGAAATAAAGAAAAGAAGATTTATGGTGCGATTTACGTTGCCTTGGTTACCATCGAAGCATCTTTATCATAATTTATTTTCTTTTTGGTGACAAGGCAAAATCCCTCGAGGCGCTGAATATACTAGTTGATTTTCTTTCTTTTTAAGGAATTAGTTAAATGATCCGTATTGCGCTTGTTTTCCTGATGTTTACTTGTCGATGGTAGCATTTGTTTCCTTGTTTTTCTGATTTTCTTTGAGGTGCATACACCCTCAGCGGAAAGCACAATACAAAGTGCATATGTAAATGTATGAGGGTAAACACAATTCTTCCCTTCTTACTTACACATAAAGCTGTTTTTGTTAAAGGGAAAAGAATGTAGCCTAAAAGCAAGATCTTGTTTGCAACGCAATGTAACTAGTTAACCGCTATGTCATTTATAGTAGCTGGAAACTGTCATTAGAAACTATTAAACTACTGTAGAATTCAGTGTATAGACTATGGTTAAACTTGGATGCATTGGTCCCAGTTCGAAAGCACTTGTCTTGCAAATATCGTTTATCTTGATTATTCTGGGTATTAGTTGAATGCTCTAAGGATATAATGGTTACATTACATTTTTCTCAAAGTAGTGTTTTATTATAGATATATTATACCATGAATCCCAAAAATGTGTTGTCATAGGCATTTAAATGGGAAAACAGTTTTTGGTAAATAAAAACTGTCTGGCTAATAACTAAGTAACCATATTGACCAGGTTAATATTTAATGTATTTCTACATACTATTTAATACAGGTTACTTCATTTTAATAGCATAACTTAACAAAAGTTACTTAAAATGATTATATTTATTGCATGATATTTTTATTGCTACAGAATCGTAGGTCTTCGATTCAAGTCCAACTGTTGAAATTTCGATTTAATACATTTGTTAATAATATATCTTGATTAATCCTGTTAAGAAATTATTTGTTAATAAATTTGTTCGCCTTTTTCTGTATATCTTAATTCATTTTAATTATTTCCCATTAAATATTTTTAACAAAACATATTCATAATTTTGTATTAACATTAAAAGTGGGAACCTCACAACCATGAATAGACACCTGTCATTTTACATATAGAGTCATAAAAGCATTACATGAAAAATTAATACTTTTTTGTAAATTTCATTGAATTGTGCTACGTAAGTGAAATAATCTGAATAAAATAAAATGTAGTATCGTCCTATGAAATATGGTCATTTACTTTTTATAGCCGGACAGTTTTTATTGACCATGCAAAAACTGTTTTCCCATATTATATGTCTATGACAACACTTCTCTGGGACATATGGTATATTTATTTACACACTATATTCAACAAAATCAGATTTATTAAAAAATGGAGAAAAGCATACAGCAGCATTCAGGTTTTTTTAGTTCCTTATTCTTTAGTTTTATATCATGAAACAATTTGTCCTAAAATAATTTGTTACTAGAGATTTTTTTAAACTATATGTTCCTTTTTTTAGTTTTTGTTATGAAGAATAATTAAGTAATTAATTAATTACATTTATACATTCCATGAAATGTTCAGAATGAAACACTACATATAAAAATGAAAATCATTTCAGTAAGAATCACTTAACATTATTTTTTGGATATTTTTATTTTATTTTACATATTTACATATTTTAATGCATATTGTATGCGTATTTCAACGCTTTTTTAGTGTATTTAATCCCTTATGTAAAAATATATTTTAAATGTTATAACGCTTCGTTAAATATTTTCTCTAATAACACAATTCGTCGTTGACGAAAAATAAAAAATTTAGTTTGTCTAATATTTTATAATTAAAAAAAATAACGAAGCGTTTATGAATACGGGTATATATATTTATCAAAAACAAAAGGTGCGTTCCGTAAATATCGCGATGAACTTTATTCTTGAATAATTAATATTGATGGATATAAATTTTTATTGGCAAAGAGAGAAATGTATTAATTTTTGGCGTAATAAACCTGAACGTAATGAATCCTGTCCAAATCAGCTTTGAGGAGCATAGAAGCAAAAGCTCCATCTCGAATCCTTCAAACATTCCAGCAAATTCCCTAAACCCCGCTAATGATAAAAACCCTGTGAGGACCAGTGATTCAGAAACCGCCTCCACACACGGCACGCGAGTAATTTAATCATCATTATGAATCGGAACGCAAGGGCGTTGTGAATAGTGCAAAGAGTTAATTCGAAGCGTGGATCGAGTGACTAATCGGAACCAATTTTCAGAGGAACGAACCAATCTAAATTCAAAGCCCGATCGGTCGGCCATCAAATATCCCTCCTACTCATGTAAATGCCGATGGGTCAAAGGACACGGTATAAATATGTACATTGAGGTTAGGTGTTTGTGTTTCATGTGATCGGAACTTTGCTTGCTCTACTAATCGGGCCTACCTTCAGGATTGTTTTCATTATCCTTCCATCCAGGTAAATATAAACAGGAGTTTGTCCATTGCTTCAACCCTCAGGAACGGATTGTCGTGTAATGAAACTCAAGTGGAAAAATAAGTTTTTGAAAGTCAAATGCGTAAGGTACTTGTTTCTTGACAAGTTTTACTAGCATTATAGTGGTGTAGATTGTAAGTCTACAGCCTCTGCAAGGATCCTACAGCTTATAATGGTATTTTTATTTAGTAAAGGATTAAATCATGCACTATTGTTTTCATTATCCTTCCGTCTAGATAAATATAAACAGGAGTTTGTCCTTTGCTTCAACCCTCAGGAACGGAATGTCGCATAATAAAACTTAAGAGAAAAATAAATATTTGAAACTTTTAAATGACAATCAGGAAATGGTGAAGATATTTTTCAAAAGGTCATTTTCACTTATCTATTATGTTCGTAAGTGAAACAGGGCCTCAAATGCGTAAGGTACTTGTTTCTTTACTTCTTTACTAGCATTATAGTGGTTTAGATTGTAAGTCGACAGCCTCTGCAATTATGTGCAACGAAACGCGGAACATAGGACTTTATCATGGGATTTCAAAAAATTGCGGATACTCTCTCTCTCTACGCATTTCGTTGCATACACTGTATATTATTTTCAAATTAATTAAAAGAGAATAGCTTACATCGGTTTGGTCATTTTTCTTTGAAATAATGTTTTCCTTAATCTCTAGATTTTCCAGCCAATTCATTGTTAATCCTTTTTCTGATAGAAGTAAAATATTGAATCATCATTCCATGGATGATTATTACCGTCTAATACAATTGTCGGCACCTTCTCTTATTGGTTCCTCAAAATATGTACGAAATTGCGTCTTTTCCACTGGTTCATTTGAAGATGTAACAGACCTACATGAGTATACGGTGCTTGTTTCTTGACTTGTTCTACTAGCATCATAGCTTCCTCTGCAGGGAAATTATAGCTTATAGTAGATTCCCAACCACTCGTAGATAGCGATATTTCTATTTTCTTAAAGATTGACTTAGCTGGATTTTGAATCTCAGATGTCACACTCCGTGTCAATTCGAGTTAATACAACAGGTATCATTATTAATATTATCTATATATTCCTACATGTAATGTTATTTATTATCATAGTATATTGATCTAATGTAAATATAATAATAGATGGTGATGTCTTAAGGAAAAGTAATACTAGTTGTATAGGAATACCCTGAAGTCTTCTCAGTTACAATAACAATTTAGTTTGTTGTATGAATTTTATTACAATTAGAGTTAGTTAATTAAGATTTGTCTTACATTACTTAAGGATTTATTATTGGATAAAGGTGTCTTCTATTCCATTTCACCATCTTCTATAAGAGGAAGTAAAGTTTTGAGATAAATATTTCAGAAATTATCAACGACCCCCAAGTTATGCAGTTTATTGTCCAAAACCATGAAATTCCTCCTCCTTAAAACGCCGCTGTTTGTCTCCGAGATTAAAACCCGGGAAGATCAGCTTGCCATGGGCATCAGTGGGGAGTGTCGCTGGCAATCAGCCCCACAATAGAAAAATGTCTCTCGCTCCACTTAATCAGTCCCGCGCACACTCTAATTCGAGAAGTTTAGTTGGCCTTGACGCCGAAGTTTCGCGATACCTCCGGCCCTGAACCAGAACTGCCTCAGATGTGATATTGACGAGGTTTACCGTGTATGACGGGCGGGAATAGAATGAAAGTGGAAGACAGAATGGAATGGAAGAATTGCTCATTGTGCGGGGCCTGCAGTTCATTTGTCAAACGTGATTAATTTTCACTATTGGGGCTCTTCCCACAACAAAATCAAATCCACTATACTCTATTTAATAATATATAATTGAGCATCAGTTTACTGATGTGGTTGTCACATACATAGGTTTCCAGATTTGTAAATTACTATTCTAGAACATTTTTCAAAAGGTTTTAATACTTCTACTTGAATTGAAATAGTAAAAGTAATCACGGTTAATAAAGAAAGTTGATTTTTTTTGTCTAATCATTTCATATATAATATTTACCTGAGAAAAGACTCTTTTCATTTAATTTTGTTCGTATAAAATTAATAATTACTTATAAAGCCTGTATCTTGCATTCAAGTTTTAAAATGTGCCACCAATCAATCACAATTGTTGTTTTTGTTATAAATTATTATATTTTTTCATATTTTAGTTTAAATAATATTATTAACTTCATCAGATAATATAATCATTAAATTTTGAATCGAATTTGATAACCTAAACAATTATTTACACCTACATTAATTTCGATCAATTTCTAATAGTTTTCATAAGCCAGTTCCTGTTTAACTTCAGATTGGTGCGAATTAAATTTAGCTACATCAATAACTATACTTTTAACAAGTTTTTTATAGATAATAGTGAAAGATCATTTGTATTTTTATGTACATAAAATAATTCCTAGGGTATGTATCCCCATAAAAAAGTCATAATAGAACGTAAATATATAAACTTTTATTCAAAATAATATGATTACATACATTATATAGGTATTATTGTCTCCAAAAATAAAATAAAAATTGTATGGGTAAAATAATAACTGGAATCATTTTGTCCCATTAAAAAGGGATCGTTTCTCACACTAAATACCCAATTTATGTCCAAATGTTGAAAATAATTCATTTATTTATATATAAACGATATAAAATAAAGTTGTCATTTAAATTTTGTTTTTTTATTGTTTTCGTGAATCTAAGAAATGTAGTATCTATATTATTAATATTTGTGTAGAGAATAAGAACTAAATATTTTATTTTTGTAGTTGTTTATATTTACATGTCTATTTTCCAATATAATTCCGCATAAAATAATGATCTCTTGATTTTACTAGTGAAATAATAGAATCAAAAACCTTACAAAAAGTAGGGACATAGAAAGTCTCTTATTAAATGGAAGTAGAAAAAAACTATAAAGGCCCCTGAAAATTTATCTTAAATTTGTTGAATATGAAGTTCTAATTAAAATGCCACAAGTACGCTATTCAGATTAAATAGCGTCATTCTTTTTATAATAAGTCAAGTTTACTCCACAAAGTCTATTCAAATATTTTGTTTAAAACTCGGATCCTTGTACAAATAAAAGTTGTAGTCAGATAATTATTTCTCATTTTAATCTGCATGCGCAGTCTCTTACATGCAAATTCACTTACTTCGTTGCTCACTCCTCTTGTCTACCTACTTTTTATAAAATATTAAAAAGCTTCCAGTTGCTCTCTATCTTTTGTTTCCTTTTTCTGTGTGAAACTTTTGTTTCTAATTTTCATAAATATTAAAAAGGCGAGGACTAAGTATCACCGCAACAATAATTTTTTTAATGTATCCCATTTATTATTGCAGACCTTTCTAAATTAATAATAACATTTTTAAAGGATAATGTTTATTATTTATTGTTACATAAATAAGGAATAAATTGTACAGTTTCGGCAATATCTCAGACACAATTTAGTACACCTTCAACACTAGGAAGATTAAAATATCTATTTACAATATGATTATTCTTGTAATTCATTGTAACATATCAACTGTGTAAAAGGTTGGTCACCTAAGACGAAATCTAGTACCTAACATATGGGTTTTAATTTATGAGCTTTACTTGCCCCAAAAGTAGTTCACAATAGTGTTTCACAAAACAAGATAATATTTAAATACAGATAATTAGAATTATAATCAGTCATACTTCACTAAAATGGTTGATAGGTATTTTCTTTTATTCCTATGGTTGTCTGATTTTGAACGAAAATGTTACATTTTATATTTAATAAATCTCGTACTATCGACGTGCTATTGCATCAATTATGATCTTGTCTGATGTAGAAGTTAATTTCGAATAACTTTGTACTCTTGCAGTTTTCTTCTAAATATATCATTAAAGAAAGTATCCACAATTTTTTAAAATCCCATGTTAAAGTCCTATGTTCCGCGTTTCGTTGAACACCCTGTATATCTACATTACACGTGTGTATTGTTGGAATTTAATTGTAAGTGAAATGACCAGAACTGTAAGGGTGTCAATTTTGACATTCCGAGATTTTTGTCAGTTTGGAAAAAAGATGTAAGAATTGTTTTGTTTTTTACATTGTACACCTAGAACTGTAAAACGATTCTAATATAATCCTATTATTTGATTCGTATCGTACAAGTAATATTCCATTTATATTTAATTGGATTTGGAGAAGCTCTAAAGTAATAAGCTCCAAACAATGGAATCTAAATTGAGAATCAATAAAATATGACTTCAATTTGTCCAGGGATCTAGTATTTTTTGTTTGAAAGATTTTTATCTAGTGAGTTAAAATCCATTTATATGTAATTGCGTCGCGAGTCAAACATCTAATCCGGACCTGGTGCGACTGTGCTGCCACAGCCTGGAGCGGTTGATCGATAAACCATCTAGTAGAAGCAACGTTTTCTTTGCCCAAAGGGCTGGCGCTTTCCAAATGAAATGTCAAAATTGTGGAAAGATTACTCACGGAATTAGACTTTGAGAGTTTTCTAATATTACTTTTGGTAATTATCGAAGATCGTTTTACCTGAAAGCGAGAAATCAACTTTGATGTCGTTTTCACACATGATATCACACAAAGAAAACTCATTCCCAACTCGAGAAGTGCCGCTCACCTAATTTTACCCCAATTATAACAGAATTGTTTCAATTCATTAAGGGAATGTCTTTCTCAAACACAATATAAAGCTTTTCAACGAGGGAATAAAACAAATTAAGTTTGTAGTACTTATAAATAATATCTTTTGTAAAAGTTAATATAAGATAAAATAAGTTTTTCTTAGTTGATGACTTTAGAAAAATCGTTATAGTAAATTAACCGTAGGTTAATCAAGTTTTCCAAGACCACAATAAAAAAAATTGATGTGGCCAGCACATAACCTCTCACTTGTCCTCTTTACCTTTTTTATTAAAAAAATAATTATCGAATACTCTAACAGGAATTGTACTAATACTGTAAGAACTAATTATTTTCATTTTACCGTGTCAGCAGTCAACGCACTAATTTTATACATATGAGTATCCGTGCGTTGACTGTAAAATGAATTATTAAAATAATTAATACTTACAGTATTAGTACAATTCCTTTTAGAGTATTCGATAATTATTATTTTTTAATATTTTCACTGTCAGTTATAATAACTGTCACTGTCAAACATAAAAAGTTTATTTTCATAGATAAATAGATTAACCGTAATTGTAACAAATTTACCGAATCTTTAATTACTTGTAAAAGTTAAATGGGGCTAGGTAGAAACAAATTTGAACTATAAAAACACTTCAAATTTCATTAAACACCACTTCTGATTGCACAATTAACACCAAAATCTAATCAGATCTAACCTAGGGTATCAGAATGTTACATCCCAAATTTCAACTTTTTTATTCACTGGTATTTGAGTAATCGTTACAACATCCATCCATCCACACACATGGAGTCTGAAGCAAAACGACTATACTTAAAATTTCAAATTGAAATAATTGCTGGTAAATCCCTTTTTAAATTGTATGACTTATAGATAAGTATCGAATGTTTGCACTGCGTTGAAAGTATTAAAAGAAAACTTTTAAACTAAAATGGTAAAATTTCCTTAACAAAGAGAACGCTTAAAATAAAAAGCATTCAGCTCATTAAAAATGTAGAGAAATGTAATAGGGAAAAACAGAAGACACTTTAAGAACCCAGCTTATGCGTTCATTAAGAATTCAAATAAACTTTAAAACAAAACATTCACTAAGCACAACGACGTGTTTGGAAAGTCAATTCCGAGATTATTCGTAATGGAATTCTATTTTAAAAATAATAATCAATATGGGGTCATTCATTCTTTACACTAATTCGTCTTTATATAGTCAGTTCTGCGAAAAAAAAACAACCATTGTGTGGTCACGTTGCTTACTAATATTTGTGAATTACTATCCGTTACCGGTTACAAATCTTCACAATTATTAGATTTACATGGACTGCGTATTTGAATATTAAGCAAAAAAATTTTAAGATTTAAGGCGTACTTTATTCATTTCAAAGTTGCCATTCGGTTTCTGTGAATTATCAATCACATAGTTAAGCTCAATGGTATGTCAATAGTGGCAAATGTTATATTAATTTAGTTGTAAACTGTAGGATATGGAACTAATACACTAAATAATAGTCATTCAGACAGCTCAAATTCGAAACCAGTTAGAATAATTTATCAAACAATTTAGTTCTATGGTAAACTATTGTATAGTTTGACAGGTTTAAAATTAACCACACATTTCACAACGAATAGAAATTCTATAATAATAAGTAACTGTTCCTATATTAAATAGTTTTAGTATTTTAACAAGGAAGAGAGAGGAAGGCCTTCATCTTCAAAAAACAATAAAAATGTCGCAGAATTCGTGATCTTTTGTGTTCAGATCGTCCGTCGGTTGACTGTACTAAATGATTGAGGAAGAGTTGAATTTGACTCATATCACCGTTCATCAGATTTTGACTAATTCATAGGAAACGAAAAAAATTTGCGCAAAAATGGTTTTTAAAAAGGTGAGATTTTGGCCAGTAAAAACATTCTTATGGCTCCTCAGCCTCCTTATTCGCCTGACTTGAGTTCTTGTGCCTTTTTCTTTTTCACGAAATTAAAAAATCTCCTCAAGGTAACTCATTTTGAGACACTTCAAAACATTTAAACGGCTGTAACCGACCAGCTGATGGTGATTCCAGTATCCGAGTTCCAGCACTGTCATGAGAATAGGAAGAATCGTCTCCAGCACTGTGTGGCTTCCCAAGGAAGTTCTTTTGATAGAGAAAATATTAGAACATTTCAAAAAAATCAGTCTTACTTTATTTATTTTAGAACAGAATCGATCATCGATAATAGGTCGTAAAATTTTAGTTAAAAAATTATTTTATTATTATTACTTCAAGTAATTTGAACTGAATTATTTTTCATTTCGTTTTTAATTTTGTGCAACTTTGTGAAATATTTTCATGTTCTTACAAAAAAGTAGAGCAAGATATCATTTGAATTTTCAATTTTAAAATTGCAAACAGAAATGATAGAATCGATCATACTTTTTATTAATAATCATCCTCGAATTGTTATTTCTTGCATTTGATTCCAGGTCTTCCTCTGTGGAATTGCATCTAGAATAATGAATTTAAAACAAAAATAGCAGCCATAATGAATAGGAGGTTCGATTTCAATTTGATTTTGTTTTATTGGGTTTGGTGGGATAGTGAATTTCCTCATAACAATATGTTTGAAATCGGACAGAATAAATGATGATAGAAGTTTAAACGATTTAATTCTTGATTGGGTAACTTTTCAATGTTCCGTAGCTTTATAATGATTAATTGATGTTTTAAACTCACATGAATAAAATACATGAAAGCGATCTGTAAATGTCTTCATATAAAAGATAAATGTCCAAGATTTAATTCAAATGGAATGAATTATAAATGTCACACTGTCATACGTGTCATTTAGCGTGATATTTGCATTTTCTTCTAACCTATGTTATGTTAACTCGTTAATTTTCTTGCAGCTTGCACTCTATGTTAACAGCGTTGTCTAAAACTAATTAACATTTTGTAATTAAACAGTTGGATGCAGTTACTAATAAGATGTACATTGTTTATTTGGAACTGCTAACGAAGCAATAGGAAAACATTTTGTAACGGGACACGACGTTAAATTGAAGGTTCTTCATTATGGATTATGCATTTGAAAAGGATTTTTTCTTTTCTTTATTACTTCAATGGGATTAAATACATTTTTACTTTCAGTGCAAAAGAACAGAAAAGGATATAGAATCAAAAGGATTATTGATCATCAAAAGTAGAGAATTCGTACAACTTCTAGTCTTTTAAAAGGAAAAAATAAAACTCAAGAATTATTAACATTAATTACACTATATTCAAGTATTGAAAAGTAATACCAGGACAATGTGGTCCAAATCAAATAAATTCATCAAATAGTTTAGGCCTCTGACATGATTCATATGTTGAGTTATCTTGTTGCTTTTCTAGTTAGACTGTTGATCAGAACTTAGTAAAAAAATTAAAAATTAAGATGATTGGTTATACACTTACACTTGTTATACGATTTAAAAACAAGATAGTACTTATTCTGTTTGATTAATTTAGTGATAAAATGTTTTTTTGGAAATTAATTTAACTGATGACGAAAATTCATAATTATATAACAAACATGACTCTCTGCCGATGACTCATCACGACATGACCTTCAAATGAGATAAAAGCGACGGCGCTATAATTCGGAAATTTTGTAGAGTACGGAAGACTCTAGAAAGTTCGAGATTAATTACCCGCAGTTATAAAGGGTCGCAGCTTGTAGTATGAGTAGTAGTAAAAGAGAGTGTATAGAGTGTGAAGTCAGAGTCAGTTGAGTAGAGTAGAGTGAAGTGAGTCTAGTCGAGGCAGACAGTCCGAAAAGCGACTTAAAGTAGAAATAAATATTTTGTGGAAATAAATATTGATATCTTGTGAAAATAAATAGTGTAGAAATAAATACTGTCTTATGAAAATACATTAATATTAGTTAATAATAAATTTCAAAAATTGATTCATTTTCAGAAACTATATCGTATATTTATAACCGCACCGCAATTCATTTTCGGGATATACCTACTAATAATCTTGATTCTATAATTTTATTTAGGGTCAACGTTTCACAACCATATGTTGATAATGGTGATATAATAGTTGTATAAATGTATATTTCATGACGATGCTAATTAATTATTTTGGTATTTTGTATTAATAAAATACTATGTTTCAAGCTTGAAGAAAATTCTTGACAGAAATTCCTGTTCTGTTCTTCGGAAACCCCTATTGGCACATTCCAATACATGACAAATTTTCGTCACCCTTAACTACTTCTGTCTGGGCGAGCAATAAAACAAATATTCTCGTTGCGTGTGAATTTTAATAACATTTTTAAAATTTCATCAGATGCGTAGCCGCCTCACGTCGGGAGTTATATTTCAAAGTTCGGCGGGGGTGGAAATATATGCACCCCTGCACCGGCGGTAACGACATCTCGCCGTGTTTCTGTATTTCCATCACGTGTTTGTCACATCGGCGGCGAGGGTAGCGTACCGACGTCTAATGAAGTGCATTATCGAATTTTGTGCCTCTATCGTACGTCATTAATCAAGATTGTGGATTGTACCAACGAAGGAGCTTTAAAATCACCAGATGAAGTTGAGAAATTGAAACTTTTAAATGAAATTTACTCCCCACTTCGGGTTTTCATCAGGGTTAGCTCTATAGTCCCGAGTTCACAAAGAAAAGAAAAGAGTTGTCATACATCCAAGATAGAAATAAAACAAGTTGTGGACCACTCATTACCTTCCATTATTTAAATTTTACGCGCATAATAACGTGTTGTTATGATAGTTTTATCCTTTAGAACTTCATCAGACTACTTATTCTTGGTACAACCAAACGGACTATTACAGTACCACTACTAGTTTTACTTCAATTATTTTAAATTTGATGTTTTTTTTATTTATTTTTTTTAATGTTTACCTATTGAAATGTAAACATTTATTTGTAACTATCTATTTCCTAATGTGAAATCTGCCTTAAAATGGACAAGATTTGAGTTTACTGAAGCTGTGAAAAAGAAAGCAGTACATGTCTTGAAAGAACTGACAAAAGAAGACTTCTAGTACTGTTTCGAACGATGAAATATTGAAGATGATTATAAGTATATAGTTATGGAATCAAAATAAAATGTGAAAACAGTGTCAGTTTCGTTATTTAATAGCCACTTCTCGTGTGCTATATACTAACTCCAAAAATGCAAACATCGAACGTTCAATTTGGATCATTCTTTAGAATATATTCTGTACGTTACATAATTAAATTATCTTTCATTCTGTCTTTCTTAGATCTTTAATATTCTTTGTCACTTGTAATGATTTGTGATTGTGAAAATCTTTGGATGATCTGATATCTATAGTTATTAAGTTATTTTGAATATATGTTTCTTCAAAGGTTTTATTTTAATGTACCTTCCTGGAAAATACTTTAAGTATTTGAGAACAAAAAGTAATAACTTCTTTTGTGCTTTATAAAGTTGTGCGCATAGCCGTTATTTACTAATCCATTTTCTTTGTTGCAGGTAAATAATAAATGAAGTATTTCTACTCACTTTGGCAGCGAACTGTAAGTGTTTGAATAAAATATTCCTTCGCAAATAGTTATAAAGAACAACTCAACTTCAAAAACTTAAGAAATTTATATTAAAACTATAATACAACATTCTATAAGTTAGCTAAATAGATTTGAAGGCGAGGCACGTAATTTGAGAACTAGTACGACAGATTTTAATTTGAACCAAAGCGTCTTCTCGACTATAAATTATGTCAGTTGAAAATTAATTATGTTGAGGATAAGTTTTGGGAACTATTTTTACCTTCATATCCTCTAGACATTACCCTTTGCGTATAATTGTCTTTTTAAAATGTACAAAGTTTAAATTACAAATTCTACACAAGTTGACGGGAATTGTGTATTCTGGCGACAAATGTAAGACTCCGTCTCTCTCTTCTACTTTTCCTACCGCCATGTTTAATACGAAACGGAGGTTAATTGAAAACAACGAAGCGACATTGGAAACTTTGTTTTGTTTTTATTGTTATTTATTTTATTACGTCAGCGTTCGTTTTTCTTGTTTAGGAAGATGCGCTTTTATATTACTTTGTTGCTAAATTCTTTTGTAATCTACATTTCAATAGGGGCTTTAAATATTTATGAGGCTTCGACGTGTTTATTGTGTCTATAATCCTTTTAAGAGGATCTTAATATTCAGAAAGCCGCCACTTGTGATAGGGTGTTTTCTAGATTTTATTACCATTTTCCTATTCTTCATATACGCTTTTACTTTCATTATGCAAACATCCCAGTCTATTACAATGAAATTGTTACATAAAACTTAATTTTGTTTTCTATTTTTAGCAAAATGATACAGTACCAATAAAAATTAATAATTTGCCTTTAAATTACTGTTCTTTATATATTTATTTTACGGATATAGGTGACAAAATATATTTATTTCCAAATGATGGAATCTGAATTTCTGAAGCTGTAGGTTAACATCCTACACAACTAAAATACTTGTAAATATTCATGGAACAGGAGGTCAAATTCTTCTTAGCTATAGTGACATCAATAAATCTAGCTAAATATTAAAAGTTCATTTTCACAACACTAAAAGTTGATACATTTTATCACGATAATAAATCAAATAAAATTGATGATATCTTAATTTTCCTACGAGAGGATTTAATAGAGGCAGGATTACCCGCAAATATTTTCATCTTGATGTGATTCCAAATAAAATAATTAATCTTGTTTTTCCGCAAAAGATGCATTTATTTTATTTTTCCTTGGTATGTATATGATTATGATTTTTTCTTATTTTAAGAAAATACAAATATAATTATTGTAGTAGTATAATTTGAATAGAGTTTTTTCTTTTCTAATTTTTTTTTGTGTATTAATTTTGAAATTAAATTTTTACTTTTCTATACAAATTATACGAAGTATTATTATTGCGAAAATCTATTTTGATTAATTCAAAATTTTAGAAAGACATCACTTTCAAATGAAATAAGTTTAAATGAAGTGCAGCAAAAAATGTATATAATTTAACGTACAAGGAAGTCATGTGGTGACCACATAAGATTTTTTTTCTTACTTTAAGAAAATATAAAGACGATTACATAGGTTTTTTTTATTATTGTATATGCCAAAAAATTGTCCTTCAAATATTATAGTACTGTAACAGTTTTAGTATCTGCGTTAATTTAATTATTGTTTGAATTTGTAGTATTGTTAAATAATTGTGAAATGAAACAGTATTCTTTGTAGAGCTCATGCTGACAGGAAATTCGATGTTTTCTAAATTTCTTTTGGTCATAAATAGTTCACAGTTAAGTTTTGTAAAGTTTCAAATTTCGTTTGGCATTTCGGTATTGTCTTCGAAGGTTTGCTTGGGATGGTCATAAACCATCAATCAGAGACAGGAAACCGTTCTGTAATTCCTGGTACAAGCTGGTTTTTTTGTAATCCTGGGACTGTGGGATTTTGGTGCATAATCACGCCTAGGAGGAAAATGACCAGTATGTTAAGGGAATTACGGAACAGGGATGAATTTTCTAATTCGAAGGAAGTGGGGCCATCTCAAGCAGATTTTCAAGATTTTGAACAGTTGATAGTTGAGAGTCGAGGGATGAGAGTTGGGCAGTCAGTATGAGCAGAAGTGTTTTAAAGATGTAGTCATGTAAGAATCATGTGAAAGTATTGAAGAGAGGTTTTTTATTAATATGTTAGGATTAATTTAGTTGTGTGTTATATATTCATGTAAGTAAGTTTGTTTGTAAATATTTTTATTGCATGTAACTTGTCCTGTTTCTGCTAGTTTAAGTTTATTAATAATTTGTTTGTGTTTTATTTAATATTTCAATATACTATTTGTTACGTTTTATTGATAATTTAATTACCCGGCATCTCCATCTACCATTTAATATTTTAAATTAGTTTTGGTTATTTTAACTTTAAAAATAACCTGGTGGCAGCGTTTTTAAAAATCTACTTTCGGCAAATATTGAATATTTAAAATTAATTATTAACTATTACATCTTTTTCTACCCCTTTTACAGTACCACAATTGGAATGGAGTTATCCATTATTTTTTGATTTTTCGTCTATTAATCTTCAAATTAAATGTACATTGTTTTTAATTTATCGTGGCACCATTACTCAAACGATAGCTGAGAGAAACTAGAGTTTTGGGTGAGACAGAAACTACGCAGAAATACAGGTGGTAGCAGTCCAGTGAAAATAGACTACGTAATTCGGATTACTATGTCACAGGAACACTCCCCCTTTTTAAATTTCGAATTTCTGTTATAAGTACTGAACATTACATTCTATTTAACTAAAATTTTAATATAAAATATAAATTTATTTACAATACGTCCTCTTGGATAACCTACAATTGCATTTATAAGACCAATCCATGGTGATGCAAGAGAAAAGATGACATTTCGTTGTAATTAAATAAGATCCGCTATTCTATGAAAAAGAAGTCCCATGGAGCAAATCCGGCAAGATAATAACTTCCTTAGTCCTGGTTGCTGCCCAGGCGCAAATGAACATCGTCGCAAGCCCTTGCAGACCATGCTAATGTAATCAAGGCGTCGCTGACATCAAACACGTGACGGCGCAGTAATTAACAAACATAAGACAAGCGCCGCGAGACAAGAGACATCTAGTCGGGACATTGTTTACCAAGGGGAATTTTTTATAAGGGTCGTGTGGAAGAAATATAGTGGTAAATAAAACATAAGAGTAATGGAAGTGGGGTGACCAAGAATAAAATCTCCGGAAGGACGTAGAGTATGTGTGTTTTATTTCCTTCGTGGTTCTAGTTTTCATAAATAATAATGTCTTGTAGCCGACTATGATGGAGTAAGGATTTTTTTTTGTAAGTAGTAACGAAAGATATGAATTTTTCAATAAAATTTACGAATAGTTTTTGTAATAAACAAATGAGTGTTAAAAATGGCATTTAGATTTAAGGATCATTTTTGACACAGGTTGTCGTTGTCGCAGAAATTATAAGTATATTTTACCGATTAAATTCATAGCTCAAATAATATTTGCTGTATTATTTCACGAATAACAACAATTTCAAAATAAAACCAAATGTAACCATGATGATGCTATTGTGTTTTTCTCATTTTTCTTCCCTAAAAAACTACCTACTTCCATTAAATGACGCATTCTGATATATATTACATTATTTTTTCTATACCACTATGGAAAGTAGCACTTTTTTCACATTATATAAATTTTGAAAGTTGCGTAGTTCGCACAATCGTGGGTTAAAGTCTTAGAAATCATTTCTCACAGCATTTGCCAGCACTGCACATATGCAGTTTGGAAAATATAATTTCTCATCCTGGAAAGTAACTACTCTTTGTGAGGTTACCTGCGCCATATTGTTTTTTTTTCAATGTCAAATAGCTTTTTTAGCAATGTGATCGTAGAAAAATTATAGTGTGTCACTCGTGCAGAATCACCCTATTTCCCACTTTGTGTGATTCCAGTACTCAACTTGTCTCAAGCCGATACTTTACCACCTCGTGGAAAATAGGTGACTTTCTTCACTTGTTGCACAATATACTATTATTTTACTATTAGACAACAAATAAAAACAATATATGTACTACGGAATAAATTTCAATAAAAAAATTGGATACAGTTAACAAAAACCAGATTTATTAGACAAAAAAATATTTGCACTTCTTCATTTTATGTACCTACTCTTATTAAATCATATTACATTTACCAGTAAACGAAATCGAAAGTACCGAAAATAAGAAACGAAAATTGTCTGGAAAAAAATTACTTCTCAAACAATAATTATAAAGATTTATTTGTCTCAAGATTTTTACAATTCTTAGAGAAAAATGAACTTTATTAAAGTACTTACGAGAATAAGAACAACGTATATTAGATACGTAGGTACAAGGATTATTTTAAAATATAATCTTATAACAACCTAACAAATATGTGAGTAGGTAAATATTCTACATTCTTTAAAAAAAAAACTACAAAATATAGATACATTATTGTACTATTTATAATAATACCAAAAAACAAACAAAAAGTACATTATCCCTAGAGACAAACAATAAGGACATGCTTCATAAATCAATTTAAAGAATAAATCTTCAAGTAGTAAATCTTTTACAAATGAGAAATATGAGGAAAGGCACTTGCAGTTTCCTTAAACTTTAATAAGCGTAATGACATTTGACAATACATAAAATTTTATGATTAGAACAAAAACAATACTTATACTTTTATCAACTATCTCAACACCGTTTTATTCTACTTAACAATATTACTTTGGTGTGGTGGTTTTTTACTAGGAAGAGTTGTTTCCAATATAAATATTACACAACAGTAATAGATTTGTAATATGTCTCATTTTTATTTGTAAATTTGAAACTTTTGCGCAGTAATAGTGGTAGAATAGAAACGAGTGTAGTATAAGTTTGTATAAAACTATAGATATTCCGTATCTTTCTACTTGAGTTTCATGTCAGCATGCGGATATTAGAAACTTTCCTGCAAACTAAAACACGAATACGACTGGAGCGAAAGCCGAACCGAACTCCGGTAATCCTGTGCAGTGTATCAGCATATGCACTGCAATATTTCTCCTTCAGCTCCGATACGGCGAGTGAATGCTGTCTGATACTTGGAGCGAACGACGGGTATGCTCCGCGCACTCGCTGTACGCGTTACGATTTGTACCTCGATTCGCTGCTTGCTTTGCTTTGGGTTCTTTAATTTATTTGGCTTTCAGCAGAAAGGTTTCGAATTCATTTAAAAACGATTGAATTCACACCTCGTCAGAAGAGAAGCAATTTGTTTGCATGGATTAAACTTTTTGGGAATACTTTATGAAATGCAAACTTACAACCTCAAATGCTGCATAATTCAGCCATATAAAGATTTTTACAATTGTGGTTGTGTACAAATATCTAGGACAACTGTGTAAATAAGTGATTCAAGAAATTTCAATAAATAGTACCTATATTGTGTTATTAAGAGTAAAAGTGATACTTTGTGTGGCGAGCATGGAAGTTTGCACGACGAGCGAAGCGAGTCGGACAATTGCATGCGAGGCACACAAAGACACTTTTACTCTGAATAACACATGCTATTTTTTCTTCAAACTTAGAAATTTTAAAAAATAAACTACTATTTGACGTTTAATATGTAGGTTACCTGTCAGTTATTCATAATTTTTAGTAACTTTATTCTTAGGTTATCTAGTTTCTATAGTGACATTTAGGGCGATATTACAGATTTCTATTGTACAAGTTACTTCTTATTGGCTGATTCTACATAGGGCGGCGAAGAAATTAAACGGCGGCTAGAATAAAAAAATTATATTACGGAGGCAAAGAAATTAAACTTCAACCTTGTCAATCACGTCACAGAAGATGTCACTTTTATGACGTTCGAAGAAAAAATTATTTAAACAAATTTCGCTAAAAAAAATCCAGATTCATTTTTGTTAAAGAAAATCAATTCTGAGATACATGGAAAGAGGACAATTTTAGATTTTCTGCCATTTTTGGCAATTTTTAATTTTTTATCGTGGAAATTGTTAAAATATTAAAAAGAATAGTTTTGCTAAGAAATTTGGGTTCAAATTTTGAGGGCTTGTATCACGAGAATGAAATAAAATATCTAAATTTAATTTACATATTCAGAATCAGTATGTCGAAAAGTATATAAATATTTGTATTTCATTTGGAATCATAAACTTCTTTATAAGCTCTCACATGCAAACAATATAATAAATTTTAGTTTTAATTAAGTAAATATTTAGCATTCACAGAACTTTTCAAATTCTTTTTCATATAAATATTTTAAATTTTTAGAAACCAACTTGCTATGTGCTGCCTCAAATTCCATTAATATTTCGCCAAAATAATCAGTACATAACGGTCTATAAATATTTTACAATGACAGTGACACTTCGATTATATTAAATTTGTTAAGAAACAAACAATCTAGCATTGCCAACTATCTATAAAGGATCCACAGTATGGAATAAATACCTATAGAATATTTTTAAGCTGGCGATCAATGTTTGAAATTTCGTTCTCTCTCGTACTTGTTTAACTAAAGAATTGTTTCCGTAAGTCACCCTCGTTTGTCGAAGAGAAATATTTCAAGTACTGTCAAAATTGTTCTCACTTCAGCTGCTAACCGTTATTATAAACATAAAGAATAAGGTCTATTTAGCTTGCAGGAAATAATCTTTTTAACCCGACAAGAATTAATTACAACGAAACTCGTTCCGAGGAAGATAATCCACGCCTAAAAGAAATAAAGAAAACAAGAGCCGTAATAAAGGAGAAAATACAATTTTGCTGCGCACGAGAAAATCTTCTTAACTGATTAATCACTTGACACTAAATTAACATTGGAGTTTACAGCAAGACGCGCGTTTGAAAGATTGCTGAAGGAACATAACCTCGATTTGTTGCTACCCACCTCGCAATTACTTAGCCATTCATACAACGAGAAAAACACTTCTTCCTTCTAAACTTTGCTCTAGGACGTGCACTTCATTTACAAAATTAAAATCTTAATAGATGAACTCTACTTTTTAATGCTACTGCATCATCACATTTTAACAAACTAAAAGGTGTGAGAAAGGACTACATTAAAACATTCCTTGCAAAATAATGAATCCACATTATATAAACTATATCAACCTATAAACTTCTGATTTTAAAGTTCACCAATAAAAATAATCTAGATGTAGATCTAGCAGACCTTTTTACCATTCTACTGTTTCCTCTTAAGTTATTAACAGTTCTGAAATTGTTGTACTTGCTGTAGGCCTGCCAGAAATTGTTATAACTTAAACAGCAAATATCAAATTCAATCCCTGTGTTTCATTTTAAATCAAATAACAAGTCGTAAACATGGATATCATATAAATCCCATGTTAAAAAATTCTCACGGTAGTTACACGTTGATGCGCTGATGTCAAATTTATAAACAGAATTAAAGTATCTCGTTTCGTTCTTGACAATTTTAATCTCGAAGTTGCACATCGAAAAATATATTTTTTGGATACATCTCAAAAATTGTTAGAGATAAATCTCAACTATTATACCATTTTCCGGTTTTTTTTTTGTTTTCCTCATTTCCACAGAGTAATTCCAATAATATATATGCATAAAACGTTTCTTTATATAACATTGTACCTATAATCGACTGGTATAATGTTGAGATTGTACTTGTACCCATTTTTGAGATATACAAAAAAAAACACGTTTTTGATGTCCTATTTTGAAAGCAAAAATTTCAAGAACGAAAAGAGAATTAAATTTTGTTGATGAATTTTAAATCAGCGCATCGACATTTATCCAAATAGCCTATTTCAAGAAAAAAACCCAGATTTGGTATGTATTTAGATTATTTCGGCATTTTCGTCTATACACATATATGAAAACAGCAAAAAAAGTGAAAAAATCAGGGCAGTATCCAGCAAATTCAACGAAGAGCGATTTATAACCTCAAAAAATCTTCCACATTAAATGAAAGCAAGAAATGTCACACCAGTTTTTAGCTGGGGTATAAATGTAATTTAAGTTAGGTTAGCAACTAAAAATAAAAGCAAAAACGCGAAAGTTAAAGGGCAACCTGTTCCCCTTCAAAGAGAAGAAGCAAAAAGCAAACAAACAACGGTGTTTGTTGTGAACCCCAGAGAGGCCGAGTGCGAAAAACATGCGGAATAAACAAGAAAAGATGCGCGCGCTCCTAACGATGTTATTGCACCGCAGAGGACAATCCGCCTCTGTAATTTTTCTCCTTGCCCGTAAAATTATCCACACGAAAATGCATGTCAAACAGCGTAACCTCTAACCTACAAAGCATAATCAGCAAAATGCTGAATTATACGATTGTTGTAACTTTGTTTTCGACACGGTTTTCGTGAGCCAACGTTCACACTTTTTGCCAGAACTAGTGTTTGTAAATTCGTGACATGTACAATCATGTTAGTTCTGTTTATCTTGTTCTCTTTGATAAAAAATAACCTAAAAACTTTGTTAATTTTCTCTGTGACACAAGATATTTTCATAACTAACTTTACTGTATCAAATGTTTGCGTTTTGTTTGCATAGTTTTAATATACGACAATTGTAACAGAAACGCTTTCGCTTCAAATAAAATTTACTCTCTTTGGTAAACTATTAATATTCGCTAAATCTGATGATAGTGATAATAATGGTTATGATCTTAAATCATGCATTTATTAAAGTTGTTATCGTGAGTACATTTTAACTTAAAACATGAGATTTATTATATCCAAGGTTACGTTTTAACCAGGGTCCGACCGAAGTTCGGCTAAAAATGCTGGTTTCGACCAGAGTGTCAATTTCGATCAAAATTAATGTTTCATTTTTAGAATGAAGACAAAACCTTATTGTAGAATTAAGAAAAAAATTAACGTTATTTTAAGATAAGTATGCATACATTATAAAGTTAGAGTAACAAATGCTTCTTGAAAAGACTACTCATATTTGATTATTTGTGATATTTATTAGGTGGTGATAGTTAACTAGAATCTTTACTACCTTGTCTGGCAGGTTCAGGTTTGATCTGAACGGTTTCACTCGTCTATTTTTTGTTTTCAATTTTCTTCCTTTTGAAGATAAAATTCTTATTTTATTATCGTTATTCTGAGGCCATTAGCACAAAGGTGTCAAGAACAAGATGAGGCAAAATCCCATTAATTTAATTTATTGAATTAGGACAAAGATTTATTGTAGAATTTTAAAAAAAAGTAACGTTATTTTAAAAGAATATAGCCTACATTTTAAATGAACCTATTAGTAAGAAATACTTATTGAAAAGATTACTTATTTGATAATGATTATTTGTGATAGACAACTAAAGTCTTTACTTTTTTAGTAACGATAGTATCTCTACAAAATTAAAGTATTTTATTTAATTTACAGTAAAATGTGAGAAAAACACTAGATTTCCGTGTTTAATAAAAACATAACTATATTTTATCGTCACCACATAAGTTTCGGTTTCAGTTACGTTTTCTGCTGAAACTAGAAAAGGTGCCGAATATTCGGTTACGGTTTCGGTTTTAGCTGAAAATTCTGTTTAAATCGGACACTCGTTTTAACATTTGATTGCCAGCAATATATTTGCTTGTCAGAACAATAGGTTAAGCCAATTTTAGTTATTATAATGTTAATATTAAATAATTTAGTTAAACTCATGAAAAAATCCAATGGTAATCATTAATATTAATTATAAAATGATTTGATGAAAATGATATAATTAATAACCAAGCATTTCATTATTCCAAGAGAATGTGCGATGGTAAAAAGTTAATTGACGTTGAAATATGCGCTCAAACATAAAGCGAATATTTTGCATTTGGCATTTGATTCAAATCATCTAACCAATCAAAATGGCTATAATTAATATTGTCAATATTTCAATATAAATTAGTTCATTTAATAACAAATTCTTTTCAATTATTAATGAAATATTTGTAATATAAATCCGTGTTAAAATATGCAAACACATGTCCATTTTCTAGTAATTTTATTGTGTAATTTACGCATTTTGTAACAATCAAAATATATAACTTGCAAATTAGTACAATTATATGTTGATTTATGAACACCGCCACAATGCGGTTATAGTGGAAACGTTGTTAATTTGAATAATACCCAATTAATTTAAATTATAAATGAAGATTGCTGGCAAAATTCGGTTTAATATGGAAATCTGGACATTTTGTTTTCGCGTGACGTGTGGACTGTGCATAATAAAGACATTTCAACGGGTTAAATACCTTAAGGTTGCTAATAAAAGTAACCGACAATTATCCTCATAGTCGCCATTTCCTCACTACCAACATTGTAACAACAAAATAAACAGATAATAACAATTCTGAACAGTACACTGAAAATGAACATTTTATCATAATTACATTCCATTTACAAGAATAATCCCTAAACTTTGCCACAAATAAACTAAAAAAGTAGGTTCATTGTTATTATATACTCGGATTAAACGTTAATACATAACATAGAGTTTATAATTTTCGAAATGTAACGTTTATTTATTAAGGTGAAGTGTAAAAATAATTGAAATACGAATAATTATATCAATAAGTTTAATAAAGGAAATATGAATAATAAAAGAATAATAATAAGTAACACTATGAATAAACAAATATAACCACTAATGTAGGAATAACAATTATTAATAAAAACTTAAACATTAAGATTATTTATTTAAACATTTAACCCTACACACTATTTATTTACACAATATTTATTTTCACCAACTATTTTTGTTCACTACGCGTACTAATATCAGACTGTCCTCTCGATCTCTTCTGCTCAGGTTTAAATAGTAGAGCAATTAAGTTCTGCAATGTTCTCGTACCTTCGAGGGCAGTGAACGAGTCTTGACAAGCCTGCTAGCCGCTGTCGCCCGCAACGTGACCTTGGAATCGCTATAGAAATATATACTTTAATGCAGGATTGATTTTATGACTGGATATTAATAAAAGAAAGGTCTTATTTTGGAGTTGCAGTCATTTAATAAAATCAACTTATACACCGACGTTTCGAGAACTAATTTACAGTCGAAACATACAAATATAAAATCATTTGCCTTTGGCTAATGCTACAAACTTTCATACTCGTATGAAATGAGTACCATTCCAAGCTTGTTGTACAATAACCTATTTACGTATACATTTTCTTATTATAATTATTTTGTTAAACAAAGGAAAGACAGATTATAAAATATATTTTTTTTTAGATTTTAGAGATATTACTAGATATATTTACTTTAAGAACTATTTATATAAATATAGAGCGAATGAAACCAGCATCAAATAACAAAGTTTCACCACCTGAAGTTATATATTTGTTACAAAAACTTTGTTTATGTTTGAAACAAAATAATCTTCCAAACTTGTCGATTTGGAAGTTTTGCAGCGCGCTGTATAATTCAGCGAAGCTCGTGGTTTATTTGAGGCTGAGTGAAGTTTTTAACGGCGCTAAGAACGATAACAAATGAGCGGGAATTCCTGCGAAACAACAGCGATAATTGGCGGCGGTTTAACGGTGCGAATCTTGGTTAAGTGGCGGGAAATTAAACGCCGTTTTATTTGACAGTGATTCGGAGTTTGTCATTCGGAGAATAAAAATTAACTCGCGGCGGGTGGAAATCTTGTTTAAATGCTAAACAAATGACGCCTCTCGCGGGAAAAATCTAAAGCGCAATGCAGATAAATGTTTATTTGTGCACACACGATATGTGGAACAGCGGAAAATTTATACTGTTTGCGCCGAAGAAAAATAAACATTTGGTTTTTGTTTTTGTTAAACCAACATCCTATTATATTTTAATAATATTATAAACATCCTTTATTGATTCTTCATTACTAAGAGGAAAAGGTGACAGATGATTGAATTTTCCATAATAATAGTGAAAAATACATTTTCCAGAAACTTTAAAATTGTTTGTTATTTTCGTTTTATTGTTGTACCTTATTTAATGTTTTTTTTGTTTCAGGTAATAATCTAAGAATGTTTACCAATGCGCAAAAATTTGTAAGTTTTTAAAATAAATATTATATTTAACATATTAATTATTTTACATATCAAAAATTCGACTTAAACTACTTATAAATAAATATATTACCCGTTAATATTTGTTTGAAATATTTTTTCATATAATTTCCGTATAAAAATAAAATCATTTTTCTCTAACTTTACTATTAGTGTTGTTCCAAACACGAAGTACAATATAGAAAGAGTGAGGACTTATAGAGAAAGATGGCTACTGAAATGTGCTTTAAAAAGAGAGAGATAGCATATTGTGTCTATTATATGTTTCTATTAATAGTCCTCGGTATATTACAGTTTATTATTTATAATTTCAGTAGAGGTAAATACATATATTAAAATAATATTATATATTTAATGAAACTTCTAAAATACATAAATTTATTTATTTACAACTATGCAATACAAAGGAAACGGAAGAGAAAAGCGAACAATTTAACAAAGTGCATAAATAATAATTAAAATGTCTTACAATTTGTAATATTTTTTTTATTAGTATACATGTTATAGTATTGCCTGATTCTCATAATAATAAATTCGTATAAAAACAGAATTATTTTACAATCAATTCAAAGGAATTAAAATTTATAAATATTTATAATTATACCAAAATTGTTTCTTGGTACAACTGATCCGTATGTTTAAATTTCAAAAGGGTTTTTTCTGCATACATAATGTACTAAATTTAAATATATTCGTGTTTGGATATACTAAAAGAAACATGTATTTTTTTTTATTTGTTAAATATGTTTGCGGGGTATTTACAAGCTAATTTTCAATTCTTCTCTACATACGTTGTAGTCAGTTTTCTTTTTTTAAGTATAACCATGTATATGATTAATTCCATGTTTCACTTTTGAAAACTACTTGCGGTATAACTGAAAATTGTTACAGAAATTTCAAAAAAGAAAACAATTGGTTTTTGATGTGTTTTAAAATATGAAAATAGCAACATTAAGTTTTATTAAGATTTTTACCGTAAAATTCAATTATTCAAAATTTAATAATATGGTACTTTTGAAACGTAATGGTCTTTCTAATTAATAATTGCATTACTTCGCTCTGTAATGATAGAGCGACTATGCTAAATAATAATTAAAAATTTTAATTGCCGGAGAAAAAGCTCGATAAAAAGTTCCAAGCAAAGTGTGACGCAAGTACTCGTTAGTGACAAAAAGTAGAAAGAAAAATAGGTTGGCACATGGCAGCATAAAAACCCTATTTTAATATTGACGTCGGGGGTTTTTTTCTACAAAAATATGATTGATGTATGTAAATATCCTCCGTAAAGTTTGGAAAAGAAAATAAAAGCAGTGGACAAGATCCACGATGCTGTCACTCCAGAGTAAAGACTCAATTTGTCCCACTTATACGGCAAAGAATGTTAATACATTCTGCATAACATTTACATACACATACATTATTTATATTTGTTGATATATTCAGTAGAGAGACATACACTTACCTTGCACACGAGTGTGGCCTTAATATGAATTCGTTTTTAAAATAAATATCTAAATTCCAGAAATGAATATTCATATTTGAAATGTATTCCAAATTTGATAAAAATGGGCAGAAAATAATTAAAGAATTGTTTTCATTTACATACATTTTAAACAAACAAAAACAATTTACAAATGTTTATTTAATACCTATGCATATTTATACAATATAAGCTTTCGAAAAAAATGTGTGATAAACAAAAGCCATTACACATTTTTTGACGTCCTTTCTTTTGTTTCTTAAAAATCTATATATCATAACAAACCCTGTTTTTCAATTAAGAGGAGCAAATATGGAATTCAGATTTACACGGTAGAAATATGCCAGAAAAAGATACTGTTACTGTCATTTCGTTAATTTGATTATGTGAATAAAATAATCTGGAATCCAGGGCCTGGACTTTCCAAGTATGAATAAACTGACAGATAACTAACTTCAGAATCAATTTATTTGAAGCTATTATCTGAAAAATAATGTGTAATTATCTTTCAAAGTCACTTTATCCATTGTATTATTATACTGTAAATTAATGTAACGAAAGTAATAATTTTGATGTTGGCTTCAAGGAAATACTGATTAATTGCGTAGGCTTCCACAGTCTGAGTCATGAGAAATATTCGATTTCCGGGAATGGACTGTGTCAATTTTTGAGTCAGAGCTCAACGTTTCGCCCGCAGTCGTATGGGGCATCTTCAGGAGCAAGAACGTTTTACTGTCGATAAACAAGGTTACTCGACGTGTCAACCACGCTAGAGGCCAAGTTTAAGCAATAAAGGCGCAAGGGACGACTCAGTTTATAAGGTTACCCGACGTGTAAACCACGCTAGAGGCCAAATAAACCAAGTGAAATCAGAAAATACTGATTATTGACTTCATAGTTGTTCAGAAAAGGTAAATAAGATGCACAATTTATACATGTTAGAGAAGGATAAAAAATATATTTGGTATGTTACGGGCATTTCCAAATGTCTTGATATGTAGGTTTATAGTGAAAGATGTCTCAATTTTGAGTGCAGTGTGAAAGTTCCAAATAAATCACTTTCTTTTATTAAAGGTACTTTATCTATTGAACTCATAAGATTAATAATTTTATTGAGAATACTGTTTAAATAACCTAATATTGACAAGAATTATTAATTCTTTATTTGTACTTTGATTTTTTTTAGTTGAATGTAGTAACTAAATATTATATTGCAAATAAATATAGTAAATATCAAGAACTAGAGATATCAAACAAATAGTTTTTATTTAGTAATATTTACTAATTATTGCTATTACTTTTAAGTATCATTAACAATGTTGTTATAGGGAATTTAGTTAAAAATGAACTTTCGAGAAGTTGCAAGTTTAAATTAATGTACTTGAAAATTTGTACGAGAAATTATGGAGTAAAGTTTCTATCAATAATTAGGAAGCATCTTGTCGAGTGAAACTCGTTTAACTTGTATTGATACAATTTACTTCCAATCAATATTCGCCAAGATCCCTGAAAATTAACTTGCTCCAAGTTTCGGCCAGCGAGAAATTAACCGACAATAATAAACAATGCCCCAGGCTTCCATCTTCATCGGGAAAGTGGATCAACAGGGCTGGGGAAATTCCACCACTGCTAGAACATCCCACATTATCCAAAAGCAAATACAAAAATATACCTTCTTATATGCATTTACATATTCGATATTTTTAGGCAGAATAAAGAAAGTAACAAATCAGCAAAATACGTAGATGAAACAACATAAAAAACATATTTCAAACAATATTTTTCAACCTTCCTTCTCAATTTGTTAGTCTAGGTATGAACTATTTAATGTTATATATGGCACACATATGGTATAAAGTGGATGACAAGAGACGATTAGTGCGATTATGTGGAAGCTAAAAAATTGAGGATGTTCTAGAGATGTTACGAATGAATATTACTTGAAAAATAGTTTATGTGTGTAGTAACAACAGGGGAAGTAATTTCCATAGCTGGGTGATGTTGTATTTTTGCATAAACCCAAAAATACTTGAAAATATCAAATTTTTATCTCAAAATTTTTCAAATTTTACAAAATTTTGTTCGTAATATTTTTTAAGGAATTGGTCACGCTGATACCAAATTTACAAACAAAATTTAATTATCTCGTTTCGTTTTGAAGATATTAACTCTCAAATTTGTACCTCAAAAAAGTGTGTTTTTTGCTCATATTTCAAAAATGAGTAGAGAGACAGTCTCAATTACTTTACCATTCGATTCTACGGGAAAAGTTATATAAAGAAATGTTTTGCCCACATATACCTTCTTTGGAACGATTAGGTGAAAAAAAAAGAAAAACGAAAAAATCTAAATTTCACTTTTTCGCCTTGAAACTTTTTGTCTTCAAAAGTTTTCATTTTTTGGTTTTAAGTAGATATCAATGTGCTGATTCCAAATTTTCAAACAGAATTTAATTATCTCATTCCGTTCTCGAGATATTTGAGTTCAAAGTTATACGTAAAAAAATAGGTTTTTTAGGTATAACCTTTAAATGGTTAGGTTTAGGGTTTCGGCAACTTCACCATTCGATTCTACGGGCAAAATTACATAAGTGTACCAATTTTCAGATTTTTATCTAAACTGATAGAATTTTTACAAGGAAAAAACTGGAAATGGCCAAAAATCGAAAAAAATTTAAGGTATACCCCTTGCCATTTTTTCACATATTGGCCATTTTCGTTTTTCCTTTTTAAAAATTGTATCCGCTGGAATAAAAATCTGCAAATTGGTATACTTATGTAATTTTGCCCGTAGAATCGATTGGTGAGATCGCCGAAGTCGTAAACCTAACCCTTAAAGGGGTATACCTAAAAAACCTGATTTTTTAGATTTTGTCAATACTGAACTTTGAACACGAATATCTCGAGAACGGTAAGAGATAATTAAATTCTGTTTGAAAAATTGAAATCAGCGCATTGATATTTACTTAAGTTTAGAAAATTTAAAGTTTTGGAGAAAAAAAGTTCCTCGAAGAAATTTGAAAATTTAGGTTTTTTCGATTTTCCCATTTTTCACCTAATCGTTCCAAAGAACGTATATGCGGATAAAACATTTCTTTATCTAACTTTTCCCGTAGAATCGACTGGTATTATCGCTGAGATTGTATCTCTATCCATTTTAGAGATATAGCCAAAAAACACACTTTTTTGAGGTGCAACTTTGACAGCACATATCTCAAAAACGAAAAGAGATAATTAAATTCTGTTTGAATATTTGAAATCAGTGCATCGAGATCCGTCAATGTCCACTATTTCCCAAAATCAAAATTTTGGGCACAAAATTGAGTATTTTTAGGATATTTCGCGTTTGTCAACACAATTTTGGTTTAATACTACTGTTTTTACTCCACACTACTTTGATATGGGGTTAAAGGTTTTGAAAATAAATAAAAGTTAGATAATAAAGCGACAGAATAAAATCGAAAAGGCATAATAGGATTGCAGGTTTTGAAATCAGTGCATCAATATTTATTTAAGTCTAGAAAATGAAAAGTACAAGTCCTAGCGACCGATAACGTGTAATTTGTTGTAAAATTAAAAACACACTACTTGAATATCACACTTGGATGTTATAAACTTACCATCAATACATAGAAGTAGAACTGGCATTGGAAATAAAGGACAGTACGGCAGTCAGAATTGCGGCTGAGTAAGTTTGGTTGCCTATGCTTCTCTTACGGTATAAAAGATTACATTATTATGGGTTCTCACTGTGTTCAAAGATGATCTTAATATAAATCAATATGACAAAGATTCAAATAAGTAACATTATGATCGGGACCGGGATATACTATATTAATTTTAAAATACGTACCTATATTTTAGAAATATTTTCTGGATACATTCTACGAGATATTGATGGACTTAAATAGGAATCCAAATGATAAACATTATGATCGAGAGCGTTATATACTATATTAATATTAAAATATATATATTTTAGAGATATTTTCTGGATAGATTCTAAGAGATCTTGAAGGACTTAGATAGGACTCCAAATGATAAACATTTTGATTGAATGTTCTGGTAAATAGTGCACGAAGGAAGAGTTTGAGCTGGTAATGTTAATACATATATTTTAGAAATATTTTCTGGATAGATATTCTACGAGATCTTGATGAACTTAGATAATGATAAATGTTTTGAATGAATGTTACGGTAAAGTAGTGCACTGCGGAAGAGGTTGAGCTGGTAATGGTGAAACAGGAGTTCATCCTTGAAACATCTGAAACTCAATGCGGTTGGAGGGCTGAGGAAGTTCCGAGGAGTGGCGAATTAGCGAAATTAGGATTTATGCCCGCCGCAAGGAACTTGACTACTTATAATAAACATCTTACAAGACAAGCAACTTCAAGAATTACGGCTATTAGACAGGGTGACGTCATATTTGTGTGCTGAATTATGTCACTCTTGCGGCGGGGCGCGTTTTGTGTCAAGGGGTGTTTTCCCAGACGTTATTTATGTACCGGCTTAATTAATGTGTCGACCAAGTGTTTTCATCTGATACACAGATGCTTAACCGTACACATATCTCCAAATGGGCTGCATATTTCATTTCAATGTGGTTACACGTTTAACTATCTTAGTTTACTTGCTACCTAATTTTAGACTATCACTCATACTCATAATCAGATAGAACAAACGCGCAAGAAAACAAGTTCATTATGACAATATAATACTGCGACGTTAACTATATGAGAAAGACGAAAGTTATTTTGATTGGCAAAATCTGAACAAAAGAAGAGAAAACCTTGGAGTATAATTCAGTGGAAATATTTTCTAGAAAAAATAACTTTCATTGGTCAAAGAATGATGAGTTAATGACTAGTAATTAAAAGCCGTTTTAGACTAGCCTATAAATTCTACAAGATCTTGCACCATTTTTGATACAATTTAAATTGTCTAGTATCAAACAGCAAATATTGTATACGATCGTAAATGTAATGAAAATAAACAAAACATGTTCTATTTTTCATACAACCAATATGACTATGAGCATGCGCATATATGAATTTTGTGATCTCTTACGTTTCTAATTATTTGTTCTAACAATTTTTGGTACAATATATAGTACCATTTGTTGTACTATTTATTGTCCCATATATAGACTAGTCTAAAACGGGCTTAAGTTTATGTTCCTTGTTAGTAGTAAAAATACATGAATCTAAAATTACATGATAAATAAATAACTAGATAATAATAGAAAGCTAATACATTTGTATCATAGTTAATGTGTACCTATATAATACAATAAACTACATATTATTTTAAACATATTTAGAATAGTCCAATTCTGATTGCCAGGTAACGAACAACAAAGATTAGAAATTCAAAGCCATAACCTTAGAGATCCGAACATACTATATAGTCCATAGTATTATACAATAAAAGAAAGTACCTGGCTAAAAAAAACCTTTAACTCAAGTGCCATAAAAATTTTATAAGGGACAGTCGATTTATTCTGTAATTATTTTAAAATATATTTTTATACACTATTATATTTCTGATTCTATTTCACCTTTTGTTACGAAAATATATTTATTATTTTGCAAAACAAAATAATACATTTGTAATATTTTTATTTTAAAATATAAATTATAAAAACAGAAAATCCCATTCTACTCTGTTGCAATATTTATCATTTATTGTAAAAGCAAAACTTAATGAATAAAATAACTTTTCGGCAATCATATTTTTCACGGATTAAAAATAAAAACAAGAACATACTCTATTCAATTAACAATTTCTGCATTGTGTAGATATTATTATTGAACAATCAAAGCAAAATTTACCACTAATGTATTAATCCCATCAAATCGTTGTCTTTGACAAATTCCTGCTATTCCTGCGTGGCTCCTCCTGCGTGTGTGGCAGAACAATGAGACCTGATGGATCCTGCAGAAGCAGGAGCAGACAGGTTGCCGCTCGTGAGGGTTGCAGGTTCACACGTGTCGCGTCACACGTGAAGCTGCGACGCGCTTTGAGAGAACAAATGGTGGAGGCGCTGCGCTGCCGTGAAATAAATGTTTAAATAGATGTTCACCTGTTTGTTCATTTGCTTTGTAGTTGTAGGAGTTTGATTTTATTGTGGGCGGATACTAATTACTACACGCTAACGAACTTTACGGCATTGCTAGTTAACAGTATGTTGCCATTGTGCTAATTGCAGACAGAACAAATGTGTATTAATGTGAAATAAAACAATAAATTATTGGAAAAGAACATTACAAAGCAAAAGCTTCACAAATTAAGCATGGGTTCAGAAAGTCTCTATTATTATTTATAAAAGAGTACCAGAAAAATATTATTAAAAGAATATATAAAAATAATTGCAATACCAAATTATTTTTGTGTATTAAATATTATTATTTTGTTAGTTAAACAAACATATCTTTCAAAAACATAAATGTATTGAGACTAAGATTCAAGAAACAACTAATATAATTATTAATTCTTTCTCACTTATAAACCATTGTTTACTTGAACTGTGTATTGAAAATCGACTTTCACAAGCTACTAACCTGCAAAAATTTTACAAATTAGTCGTTTGATATGATTTTGTTAAATATAATTTTGAATAACAAGTAAAATATTGTACAATACACGCAAGGTAACAGATTTACTGCTTGAAGAAGATGACAGGTTCGACAATTACTTTCTATCGGCAATAAAAAATACTTTACATTTACTAATAACGTAAAATACTCTGGGTACTTACTCATAATTTTTTTTATTTTCTCGTTAGACAAAATTTAATATTTCAAATATTTAATTATTTTAACACTCAATTAAATTCTTTAGTATCTGTTATTTTTATTTTATTTGTTATTGTTACGTTATTAAAATAAAAAATAGAAAATACGTTAATATAACGTTATCAGGTATCGTTACGTTACGTTTTCCATTCCTAGTTTACAAACGAAACGTGAAATTTTCTGCGCCATATTATATATTCGTCTCTCTCATATTATTTGTTCATTTCTATATTTCCATTAAAACATAGTCAAAATATATTGAATTTCAATATACGGGAAGTGCTCGTGATCCATACGTTACACTCTCCACGCCAGTTAAAGTACCTTGGATATTGATTTGGCTCCTAGTAATGGACAATAAGTTGTGAGATTATATTTTTATAGAATTTAAAATTCTATTTTATGGATTATAAATTGTAATAGCTTCTAATATTAAATAATTTATGTTCCATTTTCAGTTTATTCACATTCGATAAAACTTATTATATTCGTACATTATAGAAATGTATGTAAATCAAGTTAATGGTATGCCGTTTTCTAAAGGTAAAAGAAACTTGTAAATTTATTTACGTGACATGTGAATATAAAGAAATATTTGATTAAAGATGTTCTCCACAATTCGGATTTGTCCGTATTGAAAAAATATATAATCTTCTTCCAATTGATTTTTGTCTGAGATGGAATATTCTACGCATTGCGTATGTGAAAAATTTGAAGAATAAGAGTTCCTCGTTCTCCCAAAAAGAATTTATTTCATTTTCATAAAAACTCAATTTCAAATATTCAAATTCTCCTCAACACATTTACGTAAATTTACATTTATATCACTTTTGAGAATCACATGACTTTGCACTACCCTGATATAATGTGTTAATATTCCATAAGTTGAGTACAAGTCATTCTCCCCAAGATTCCATCGCTTTATTCATTATATTCGCTTCATAAAAACTTGATAATCTCACACTTTCTTATTTACGAAGCGTCATTATCTGTTAATGAATGTTAATTATTATTGCTTCACAACAAAGACTGGATTTCATTAGCGACCGATGTTATCTACAAGAAAAATATATTTTCTCGGAAAACTATGTTTTTAATTAAACGCACACCCATGTTGCACTGTATTTAAATATTTATTAACATACGTAGAATCAAATTTTTCTTCATAATTATTTAATATTCATATCATAACATTAAGGCAGTCAGATGTACCTAGCACAAAACATTCCAGTCTCAATTTTTTTCTAATTTAAATTAATATATTCTTATTTAAATATATTCCCAAAAGAATAGTATATTGTGTTATTAAGAGTAAAAGTGATACTTTGTGTAACGAGCATGGAAGTTTGCACGACGAGCGAAGCGAGTCGGACAATTGCATGCGAGGCACACAAAGACACTTTTACTCTGAATAACACATTCTATTTTTTCTTCAAACGTAGAAATTTTTAAAATTAATTACTATTTGACTTTGAATATGTAGGTTACTTGTCAGTTATTCATAATTTAGTAACTTTATTCTTATGTTATCTAGTTTTTAAAGTGACATTTAGGGCGATATTACAGATTTCTATTGTACAAGTTACTTCTTATTGGCTGATTCTACATACGGCGACGAAGAAATTAAACGGCGGCTAAAATTATATTACGGCGGCGTAAAAATTAAACTTCAACCTTGTCAATCACGTCACAGAAGATGACACTTTTATGACGTTTGAAGAAAAAATTATATTATTTATAATTTTACATAAATAAGACCAGGCATTAAAGTAATAATTTTCAAATAAAAATAATACACAGTTATTTTTTTATTTTGTCAAAATACCAATGGTAAATAAATACTTAGATCAGTGCCATAGATGACTGGCAAATAGAAGTAGTGATGTCCTCTTAAAATGAACACGGTTACTTTTTATAATTCTAATTATTTATTTATAGAAAATGATTATTTTACAATCATTTTGAAATCTTTAAACCTTGTTTTATACATAAGTGGATTGCCAAATGTTCATCGTTATTGCCTATTTTTCTTGACCCGTCTTTATGAACACTATTGTAGTGTTTATATGGTGCATTAAATGATAGAAATAGTCCTTAGTGATGAATCCATCCCTGTTTCGCGAAGTTAAAACGCCCATCAGGTCATTACTGTATATGGGGCTAGCACTTTACCCGTATTTCGCGTTGTGTTAATGTGCGTGATTTGGTACTAACTGCCGCGTGGGTTATTAAAATGAACGATGTTGCCTAAACTCTCCTAATGATATCGGCATCGCATCGCCTACACAACTTCCATGCGCGATGTGAAAAATTACACGCATTTATCTTCATGACGGTCAGAGGTTGCCGGCTAAATCCTAACCTCCAAACTCAATAACCGGCAACTTCACGCAATGGGGAAAGAGTGAATGAGGGTTGATAGTGTGCACTTCAGACGACTCTAGTTTCAATCTGGCCAATAATAAAAAATAATAAATCTGTTGTAAAAATTATTTAAATATTATCTTTTTTATTAGACAATAAACAACGTTAACATTAGTATATTGTGTTATTAAGAGTAAAAGTGATATTTGTGCATGCGAGGCACACAAAGGCACTTTTACTCTGAATAACACATGCTATTTTTTCATCAAATGTAGAAATTTTTTAAAAATAAATTAGTACTTGACTTCTGTCATTTTTAAATTAAAAATATTTTACGTCAAGTATTTGTATTGCTTTTAGTCATCCGATCTGGTACGGAAACGAACGATAGTGTCCAAATACCGCGTGATTATAAGTTCAGAAACGCAGAAGCTAGGGGTGCGTTTCTGTTTTAAAATATTTTCAAGATTTTTAAAAATTTAATTAAATAAATTGAATTTTATATCTGTTCTCAAAATACAAGGGAAATAAGGCTTCGCCACTGTTTATTTATTTAATTATACATATATTTAACTCAAATCAGAATTATCTCGAATAACTAACCGAACAATAGTTCTTAATTGATAATCATCTATTGGCCAGTTGCTCCTATTTTACTTAAACTTTAAGATTCCCTTAAATAGACAATATCACTTCGAAATAAAATGCCGAATGATCTATTCAACATTGCTGTTAAAATTTCGATAATAACCTATTTTAAGTGTTCCTTAAAAAGTCTTGTTGCGCCATTGGGTTAGATAAGTTGATGAATTAGAACAAATGTTGATCTGTAGATCAACTTGATTATTGAATCAATTGATCAATGAATTAATGGTGAATTCGAGTATAAGTGATTTTACTGTATACATTTATTTATTTTTTTAACGTTGCCGTTCATTTGGGTTCTTTTTTTTATTTTTAATAATAATTAGAAGTAGGTACAATTGTTTATTTCTGCTGTTAATTTCAACCTCTTGAAGAAGACACATGAGGTGTCGAAACTAGTAGAGACCAAAAACAAATTTTTGATTATGTCTTAATTCTAGAACTTCATATTTTGCTGACCATTCCAGTCAAGAAAACTGGTACTATACCAGCAACAAAGCAAATTGACACACCCAAGAATAGGTAGTTGGTCACAAGTAATGTATTTATTTTTATGTAGGTAACCAACATTCGAAACAATAGTAAAATGTATTGTTTAGTGGAACTTAGATGTGAAATCCGCTTAATCCAGCCCTGTGCTACAATGTAATTTATCTAGCAGTGGCGTCGCAAGCGGGGAGATTGATGGTGCGCACGTCAGACACTACCCACTGCTTTACCCCTGTTTAAATGTTCACGCTACCATTCGCCCAAGGTATAAATATATTACCCAATGTTTTGCCAGATTTTTTGCAACCTTTTTAGCTTTATTGTTATTGTTATAGCCACGATTTGGATTTATCTTCTTGAGATTTGTGTCACTAGGTCCTTAATTCAGAGAAATGGGATGGTATTAATAGCCTATAACGATAAGGATTGAATGAAGCTAATGGATGGTTTTATTGTTATGATATATCAATCCAACATAAAATAAATTGAAAAGATTTATCCGATTATTCAATTAACGAAATAAAAGGTTCTTATTTTGTTATAATTTTCACAACTTTGTCATAAAAAATATAGTTCGTATACTAGTGCAATAAATGGAAATTTTACAAATTTATAACTGAAATACTTCAAAGAAAATCTGCATTAACATTTAAGTACTTTTAAAGTGTTTATACGAGTATAGTTTAATAAATACTTCAAATAATATTGTATACAAGAATTACTAAAAAAAATTAGGTCTTTAGTTCAGTTTTACACATCTTCTCAAAAAAGATACGCGGACAAAAATTTATAAAAACTTAAAACGACAATATTTTTTAAAATTATAAAAAAAAACTTATAGGCTCCAACAGAATGTTTTCCAAGAGAACAAAATGAAAATTTCGTATCAAAGTTAATATTTTCGCTTATATTTTATATAATATATCTGAGTTATAAGTTAAATATAACCCATTTTTATGAAAGAAATTAAGTGATATTACTTTTTATTTTTATAAAATATATTTTGAAAAACTTCTAATTATATAATTAAAACAAGAAAGTAAAATTCACATAATATATAAAAAAAAAAAACATGTATAAAAATAAACTGAATAAGTTCAAGCCTTTCGTCATATTAATTCGTCCTAATTGTCTTTTGATGTTAATGTTTTTTAAAGATATCTAAAAATATCCAATAGCCATGAATTATTAATCGCTTCTTCAAAATTAGTGGTTGATAATTACCTGTACCGATGCCGCGTTAAGTCTGGTATTTTTGTATATACTTATATTTTTATTAGTAATATTTTTGAATTATTTTAAGAGCCAAGATGGGGCAAGTAACCCCTTTTACCCTCTCCTTGTGGGCGCCTATGATTATACTTCATTTTCAATTATTCCTTTAGATACTTCATACTTGGACTAAAATGATTTACTTGACAATTATTTTTCCCAATTGTTTTATTAAAATTATCCTTCCTTTTACTAGTAAACATCCCTTTAGAAATAATAAATACAAAACATAAATAATTTAAAATTTACAGTTGAGAACCAAACTACCTTTGAATTAAAATAAAAAACGAATGTATTTTAATTGTTTGTTTGATGTTAAAGCGTTTGTTTTTATTATTAAAAAAATATTGAACTGAATAGGAAAATCAAAGCTTGTGAAAAAGCAGAAATTTTGCAATGCATTGTGGGTAATGTATTGGTAGATGAAAGCACGATTAGACGACAATGAAGAAACATATGTAGAATAATGAGCGAAAGCTTCATCAAAAATTAAAAGTTTGATTGATTGAAGGAAAAAATGGATGTAACAAGGGAAAGCTATTTAGATCATTAAACCGGAACAACTCCATACGACAGCGGAATATTTTAAACTGCAACATATAATCGCTGTTGTCAATCATTTTGTAAAAAACGTGCTGTAATGAACTCTTTTTTGCTGAAAAGCTGAAATATGGCAGGCAAAAAATGTATTCCATGTCGATTTTTGTGTTCGATATGTTTCCGTTTCAACGCGGGCAGTATCGTGTCATGAATTTATGCATTTCATATCTGCCAATTGACGCACGTGCGAGTGGCGCTACTATCGCGCTCGGCTGCCGCACTTCCAAACACAGATGTTGGCCACGCTTAAATTTATACAGGGTGTCTCTACTTGAGTTACTACCCACAGCCTACAGGTATACTGGTGTGTCCAAAATAAAACTCTATAGTTGCCATCACACATTAAACATATTTTTTATATCTGCAGGAATATAATTCTTCGATTGTCAAACAAAATTCTAGTCTATAGTGATTGTTTAGCAATATTTTCTGCACTGGAACGTTCGTTAAGTTAAACTAAAATATAATGTATATTAAGTTGGGAACAATCTTGACAATGGAAAATAAAATATTTTAACTTCTACGACTAATATGGAAAGAGGAACTTTTCTCACATTTGATAAAGCTTCAAAGTAGCGTATTTCCCACAATCATGGGTTAAAGTGTGAGAAATCATGCGTGAAGGTATTCTTTGTGAGGTTATCTAACGTTCAAAGTGTGGTCGTAGAAAAAGTATAGTGTGCCACTTCTGCAAAATCCCCTATTTCTCACCTTGTATGATTCCAGCACTCGGTTTCGTCTCGTGCCGAAACTTTCACACCTCATTAGAAATAAGCGACTTTATGCACTTTTTACACAATATACTATTATTCAATTACTATGAGTTCTGAAAAATATTTTATTAATTTTAACTTACACTCAAACCATTTAGTTTTCGTAAATCAGTAAAAGAAAAACAGTTGTACAATAACTATTCTAGCAGTTTACGTGTACTATGTTTGGAGTCATTATCCAGTTTAAAAATATAATAAAAAAATATATAAAAATCCCTTAAACCCAATTTTTCAGCACATATTTCTAAATTCTATAAACAGTTACTTACCTAAAGTACCTAAAGTATACCTAGGTATTGTTGACCTGGTGATAGATGTCAAAAAATAAACTTGTCGAAAACTAAAACATGTAACTTAATAATTTGTAAATTTAACATTTTTTAAGTAAAATAAGTACCTGAAGTCTAATCATGTGAATTTTATATATTATTTGTAGCTAAATTGTTCATAATGTTAATAAAGTAGAATATTTACCGCATTTCTTGTGACAACTCAGTATAAAAAAGAGTTCCAAAAAGTCATGAAATCATTCTTTTACAACTATTTTCTTCTATATTCTGAATTATATACAAAACTTTTATTCCAGTACATTTAAAGCGTGCAATGGAAAGCTCGAAAGCTGTATTTGTCGAAATTCGGAATATTATTTGAAACTTGGTACGGTTCGCCTAAAATGCAATCACTCCCCTTGTTGCCGAGGCATACCCGTCTGCTAACGAAATCAAAGCAAAATGAAATGTTTTGTACACGAACAAATGCTGCATAGGCAATTGTTTTATTCATTAATTTCATCCGTGTTCGCGATAATCAGCGCTTGTTTGTTTTGTCATGCAGTTGTACAAGCTCACAAATAATTCCGCGTGTGTTTGATTTTAGTTTAATTGTGGTCTGTACTTTTATTCAAATTTATAGTTTTTGTGCAGTAATTGTTTAATTGTTCACTAGAATATTCATTTTTCAACCATTGTTGGCTTACAAGCGCATGTGCGTTGTTTTGCGAATGAAAACAAGCGGCAATAAAATGTGTCAGCATATTTTACCCCCGATTTAGGGATAGCGCACAAAATAGAAATAACTTCTTTTTCATACACATATTTTAAATTTATATCAAAGATATCACGTTTTGTAAAGCTTGTTGGAAATGTATACACTTGCTATCAATCTTTTGCGAACTCTATTTTAATATCAAGTGCAGTAAATAAAAACAATGTCTTTTTTATGCATTTCGTATCTACGGAAAAGAAAATATTGCCTCCAATTTTTCACATAAAAATAAATAATATGTAAAAATTTATTGGCAGTGGTGTTTCGATTCGAACTGAGTGAACTATGAGATGTAGGATTCAATTAAAATGGCCGCTGTATCCTAGTGTTTCAAACATCTCTTTCAAAGTAGCCAATAAATTTCGAGCTGTGGTTTAATCCTGTTGGAACCAGATATTTCTTGCATTAAATTCTTCAAGAGCTGGTGCAATAATTCTTAGATCATGGTGATATACCGAACAGAATTCACGGTAAGGCATAATTTCCTTCATAAGAAAATAAGGATCAATTCGTCGGTGTTCAAGAAGACCGTTTGCCGTGTTATTTTCATAGAGACACTTTGTGTTTCTTTGAAGTTGTCACCCTTAACAGAATAAATTTTCGGTCGGCAACTAAACCCTGAGAAGAGATTCGGTAGCGAGTACGAAATGCACGATGTACCATTGCGTTTCAGTAGTTTTTTGAGAAGTACGTTTTGCCGGGAAAAGTGCTCTGCTTTTTGGACTACGCCATATTTACGATTGAGGGGAATTATAAAAAAAAAACTATCTGCTTCTTTTGGGACTATCTTCATCCTTCTACGGCATACCCTGTCTTCACAATTACCTATTGGATGTAGATGGATTACTGATCTCACGAATTATAAAATAAATACAATACAATACAATTTTATTTGAAAAAGAAATTGTGACATTTTTATCGTCTGGTGTATAAAAGTACATATTGGGTACTTGGTAGTGGGTGATTTTTATTATTTTTTTCAGCCATTGAAGAAAAAGGAACCTTAGGGTTTAAACCCTCTTTAAATAGGCCGAATGGTAGATTTGTTTAAATATGTAAACCACTTCTCAAATTTGTATTAATGGCTGAAATGACGTAGAGTAATTTGAGACATATCTACCTCACTTATGTAGGTATCCATATTCATGCTCTTAAGAAAATTGAAATGTGACATGGTGACCTGCTTGTAAGAATTCCGGGGCATATTTTATATTCCTGCGGAATATATTACAGTTGGTTTGAAATCGAAAGGGGATATTGCCATAACAGAGTCAGATGAGTGTGTCAGATGTCAGATCAGACGCCGGTGCGTCGGCTTAGATCACTCACATTCCCATCAGCCTGACATATCAACGTTTTATGGTTTGCATAAAAATGAATCAAGATATTGATATGCCATATAACGCATTCACTGGCCTCGATGTTTTGTTGTGTAGCCTATAGGAAATTGCAATGATATTGAAATGGAAATACATCTGAAATTTGGTTACATAAAATCGCGAAATACATCACTGAAGAATATTAGGTTCATAAAACAGCAGCCGAATCGAAATACATATTGTTAATGTCATAAAAATATCCACTTTGTTTTGCTGTGTTTATGAAACAAGATACTGATGTACCAAGGACATTATGAATATGTTTACACCCGAGGACGTAAACCGTTTACTATAATATTTATAATAATATAAATAATAACCTAATCACAAAATAACATTCTAATAAACTAAAAAATAATCACACTTGTCATGTTATACGACAGCTTGTATATTTCATTCATAATTACAAAACATGTAATTTCACTTACATACTCAGAAAATGTACAGAAAAGGAAATATTTTATTTATTACTCACTTGTAAACCGTAATTTATTTTCGACAGGGAAACTACCATTTACAACTACGATCCTGTGAAAGTATTTGTCAATTTTACTGGTTATTGAAAACTGTGTTTTGTCCCTGTCATACAAATTTTTGACATAACATTAGTAATTGTCAGAATTTGGTTTAAATTTTAATTTTATTTACAATTGAGGATAGTCATATAATGAGCAAATAGTCGGGAAGTCATGTTTATAATTCCACAGAGCTCGAAATTTAATGGTTATTTTGAGGAAGATGTTCTTCAGCTGACCTCTGTAAGAGGCGGCATTTGGTGACCCTACGCTCACAGGATTTAACTTCCTGTGACTATTTCTTGTGGGGGTATCTAAAGACTGAAGTACAGAATAAGTTTATACAGAAGCGACAGTAAGACAGAGAAGCGAAAATTAGAGAGAGATGGAGAATGTGCACAAATTTAAAGGGTCCATTGTTTAAAATCGAAAAGTTCCCTCACATCTGAGAGAGAGATAGGGGAAGAGCACAAATTTAAAGGTCTACACAATGCTTTAAGGTCATAGAACTGATTAGGGGAACATGAAAGGTACCGACACGGAGTGTCGCTTCTGTGTGTAACTATTCTGTGACTGTTTTTAAGCATTGTCTCAGAACCCTACAAACCCAGAATAATGTAGTCCGCTTGGATATAGTCCTCATATGAAAAGATATGCTTCATAGAGCTATACATATCCTAGAATCCGCCTGCAGAAATATATTGATAACAATTACCACCACTAGGTGATTTAAAACTTCCCGTGCTGTATTTGAAGGAACTAAAAAAAAACTTATATGCCTACTAATTTTGTTATAATTCGTCTTCAAAAGTAGGGAGGTACAATATTTTCTGTACAATATACGCAACATAATAAATATATGTAAAAATAGCTTGTATGATAAATTTACATTTTATATTAAATAATTGAACATCGAAATACTAACATTTTAATTGAAAAGGTAAAAATGCATTAATTAATTTCCTTGTACTTTTTGCTATTACACTTTTGTTCTTATTTATTCTTTTTATACTTTAACAGCCTTAACTGTGGGTTCAACATCTGGATCAACGACTGCTCTATTCTGAATGACTTTTTTATAGTAATAAGCTGAACTTTTCGGTGTTCTCGTCCGTTCAGGAACTGTGATGTTGATGTAGAATAGACCAAATCTATTTCTGTAATATAGACATTGAATGTTACTATATTGTTTTTAACTGTAGAGGAAATATTCTTACGTATAGCCATCGCGCCATTCGAAGTTGTCCATCAAACTCCAAGCAGTGTAGCCAGTTACGTTACAACCATCGGTATGAACAGCTTTTAATACTTCGTTCATATAATCCTGAAAATGAGCATTATCACAAAAATGAATTATACAACTTGTGGTACAAAATTGAATGTACTCAATACATAAGTCTTACAATTTATTTATTGCACATTTTAAAAAATTCATACTTTATTACTCAAAAATAAGTGCCTTTTTTTGGTCCAAAGTTATTGTTTTAAAAAATAGTATTTTTAATAAATCCCGATCCGCTGATTCCATATTTTCAAAAACAATTTGATTATTTCTTTTCGTTTCTGAGATCGAAATTTTTCAAAAAATATTTAAACAAATTTTTTTTTTACTAAAAATGAGTTACTTTTATTATTAATTTTTTTGATATTAACTGATTGTACTACTTTTATCTGTTTCAAGTTTATAAAAAAAAAATATTTAATCAAAACAATACCGAAATAATTTCCTGCTATCCATAGCATAAATAACGTTTTGATGAAAACAAGTACTTGAATTTACAAGTATATTACTTAATAAAATTTTGATATCATTATTAATCAACTTAACTCTCATAATTAATCATATCACGCATGATATTTGAAACATCACCTGATTCTTAAATGTTTATACAATTTCCTATAAGTATCATTTCTGTTTATCTTATTGTAAGTCATTTTTAGATTTGTTTATTATTAAGAACTATTTTCTCAATAATTTTATTAATCTGCTGAAACCGAATAATATTTTCCACATTTTGTAATAAACATAGAGCTGTATTTCTACTAAATCTGAATCTTTTGAAAAAATCATGGTCACTCCAGAAATTAAAATGATCTGGTTGACATCTTACAACGTAAAGTCTCCTATACACCACATTAATAAAATCTATTAATTCTTCGTCGTCGTCATCTCACAAAATACATTGTACTAATTTCATATTTCGACAATATTATCAAAAACTGTCAAAAATTTGAGAAATGTTACAGAATATTTTACATTCGGCCATTTTGGACCAACTTCGTAAATTTATCCTACTAGCAAAATGGTATAAACTAGTTTATCCTCCTGTCATCTAAGATTTGTCCTCTTGGTAACGCTAACAAGATATTGAAAAATCGAAATTCGTTGTTACCATGAAGATTAATTTGACAGAGACTTATCAAGACATTGAAAATCCGGCCCTTAGTAGTTTGATAATTATTATAAGCTGTACCGCTGGCTTAGAAAAAGTAAAATTGCAAAGAAACAAATACTACTAATAAAATGTTGGTACTTACTCTATAATAAGTAACTCTTTCGTTGTCGTTCAATTGTCCTTTATCGGCCCATCCATTTTCAGTTATCAAAACTTCCGGATTTCCATATTCCCTTTTGATCCAATTCAACAACTTTCGTAACCCCCAAGGAACGCTCTTCAACCACCAGGAAGAAGATGACGGCCAACTAGGATCAAAATAGCTGTAGACTCCTACGTCTTTTTCAAAGGATGGTGATTTCCATTTAATGGAAGAAGTATTATTGGAAGTCAGCTTAGTGGTATAGTGGTTAAGGCCAAAGAAATCGTGGGTTCCTTGAACTAGTTCAACTTCTTCAGCGGTGAACGGGGGTAATCGGGTTCTGGCGAAGCCTTCTTCGCGGCTCAATTGAGAAATGCGGTGTTTCATGATAGCTGGGAAGTCTCCTGTTGTGGAATAGATTGGATGTGCCCACCAACCAAACTACGGAAAAATGAATAGTTTTTTAAGAGCAAGGACATTATGTACTCAAGAATGCATCAGAAATGTTTCATTTACATTAGTCTATCTACACTTTATTTCAATATCAATATTAATATGTTATTGACTATTATATACCCCTCGATATAATGTACCTCGTACTCTATCTTAAATTACATCAATAATAGACAAAAAATACACGTAAACATAATTTAAAAAAAAATTTAATTTAATTTTTCATTAATATTTATTGTTAATAAATTCAAGAGAAATTAACTTTACTCAGCAAGTCAATTTTACTAAATATTTGAAGTATCTAAATTTAATCTATTTAACAGAAGTAATGATATAATATCCAATTCTAATTTTTACTTACGTTCATCTGCATTGATCTTTCTGCGGCTTCAATATCTTCAGTAGAATTTGTTGCTGGTTCATTCCATACTGAATTAATTGTAATTCCAACTTTTCCTGTACAAAATTACACATTGAAACACATTTTTTGACGCTGGAAATCCATCTTTCAGAAAAGTTAATCGTATAAATATTATGCTGTGAAAATTTAAAAAGATGTTAAATATCCTGATTTATTAATAAATAAGAATTTCGAATGTTTCGATTACAACAACGCCGGTATATTATATACAAGGTGTCAGTTTTAAGAGGTAAGAAACTAATGTTGCAACTTTGCCCCAATTTAACCGAATTCGTATATCTTACGGTTCTCGAGATCCCAATGGTTAGCCTCTTAAAACGAACACCTGTAGAATGTTTGAAGAATAGGCACTACAAGGGAAAAACTTTTCTAAAGGTGACATTTCTACACGTCTCTTTACAGTTAGAGATTATAATTTTACCTTGTTGTTGTTTGTAAAAGAAGTTATGGTAAGCCCTATAAGCTTTTGCATGAGCTATCAGTAAAGTCTTGCTGCACATATAGTTCGCTATACCATCCGAATAATAGGCCGGTGCAAACACCCCATAAGCATAACCAGTATTGCAAACTTCTATGGGTTCATTGAAAGTAATCCACCATTTGACTCTATCCCCAAACAATCTGAAGGCCAGTCTAGCATAATCTGTAAATATATCAGCTAAGCGAGGATTTGGCCATCCACCAACTTCTTGTAACGGTTGCGGAAGATCCCAGTGGTAAAGCGTCACCACAGGTTCAATCCCTTGAGCCAAAAGGGCGTTGATGAGGTCGTTATAGTAACGAACTCCGTCTTCGTTCACCTGGTTGACGAAACCAGACGGCAGGATTCGAGACCAGGAAAGAGAGAAACGGTAGAAGTCAACTCCAAGCCATGATAGACGGCTGACATCTTCGTCAATCTTGTGGTAAGAGTCACAGGCAATATCACCGTTTGTTCTATCGGCTATCCAATCGGGATGTTCGTGGACTAAACGGTCCCAAATGTTTTCTCCTTTCCCTAAGAAGAAAAACAAATGTTCCATAAAATTGACACAACAATCGAAGAAATATAACAGATTGTAAAAACAATTTACTAACGAGTAGACTTCATTCCCAGAAAGCAGAAAGTCTAAAGTTATAATGAAGATATAATACCAAAAAATAACTTCCAGGTCCATTGACAAAAGTGCATGACACTTATGTCTTCATAATAATAATAATAATAATAATAATAATATTAATACATAACGATGAATATTGCTTAACAACAAATAAACTTATCTTTCTATCTAAATTGTACCGATTGAAAATAAGATATAAATCTTAGGTCATGTAAGGTACATTTGTCAAAATTATTGACAGTATCTTATGTTAAACTAGCCCAACATTCCTAGAAAGAACACGCCGTTAAATATCCAAAATACATGAGTCATTTTTTACTTCTCGTCACTTAGTAAGAAAGGTATTGGAATCGTGCTAAAAATCGGATAGTGAGTTTTCAATGGATAATAATTAATATTTTTACGATGTCTGTCCGTGTGTGTAGATGGATGGATGTTGTAACAGTTACTCAAATACCATTAAATAAAAGAAGATGAAATTTTGGATATAACATTTTAACAACCTAGATTAGAACTGATTAAATTTTGATCGTACAACTAGAAGTGGTGTTTCATGAAGATATTAAGTGTTTAGCTAAAATTTTATAGTACAAATTTCTACCTAGTCCAATTTAACTATTACAAGTAACTAATCATTCGGTAAATTTGTTACAATCTGTTTACCTATGGAAATAAATATTTTATATTTGAGAGTGACAATTATTATAACTGACAGTGAAAATACTGTAATTACTAATTTTAATTTTAATATTTTTTTACCTCAGCAGTCAACGCACGGATACTCATTTATAAAAAATATAAATATTAGTAAAAAGTGTAAAGAGGACAGGCGAGAGTTTATGTGCTTATCCAATTGAATGATCACGTTGCTTACCAATGTTTTCTACATAATCGTACCGTATAACGAACTAAAAATAACAAATTAATACCCATTGCTGGTTGTATTAATTTATCACAGATATCGAGAATGATATTTTCGTACCAGAGATCGTAGAGAATTGTTATCAAACACCAAATATTTTAATTTATTTATTATTTTCCTATTCTGACTTACCGCTTTCATTCCATGCCCCTTCAACTTGATATGATGCAGTGGCCACGCCAAGTTTAAATCCATCAGGAAATTTTAAATACTCTGCTTGGACCGTCCTATTATGATTCACACTTCAAAATAAATAACAACAGTATCAAAATACGTACCACAACAAAGAAATAAATAGAAAAATAATTGAACTCATATCGGGTCAGAGATGATAACACACTAGTTCAACTCAGGCACAACTGTACATTACTGACAGAGATAATATACTTCTAATTATACTTATTGAACTTATTGATAAAAAATATGTGATGATATGTACACAACACTTATAATACTATTTTTATCAATGTGAATTTATAATTATCTTGTAAAACCAGTACTTGTCACAAAAGATTATAATTAGTGTATCGTATTAATATCGAGCATTATATTCAAGGACAAGTTTTCCCATTCGTCATCAATTAGTCAGGGGTCAATTATAAGAATAACAGTTCAATTCTTCAATTAATTTTATTGTTTCAAATTTGATTATTACAGCTTTTAATTCTTTATCATCTGTATAACTGTGGTACTTATTTCGAAACAAATTTTATTGCATTTTAGTGATGCAGGTTGTTAATTAAAAACCTAGGCTCCTTGCCAAGGAACTTACAGCTTATAGTGGGTTTCGAAAAACTGGACGAAACTTATTTTTTATTGGTTTATAGTTGGCAACTCTGAGATTTGACCCCAGATCTCACACTTAGTTGTAGTAGTTGTTTTGTTTATAATTAAAATAATTATTTTGTAAAATATGACAAACATACATAGGTACTTCTAAGAACTTTAAGATATCGTTAATAAACTAACCTACTCCAATTATTTTATTTATTTAGTTTATCAACAATCTATTTATTGCATTTTGAATATTTACAAATATTTGCTCCCCCTTTTAAATTTCTTGACAATAAAACAACATGGGACATATATAAATAATGTGTTGTACTCGTTACGTTATATTAAGACATTAAATTAATATAATTTTATTTGTTCCAGGTATGTTCAACCATTTTTAAACTACTGCCCAAATAAATTGACGTCGAATGTAAGTGTCTTTTAAAATTAATATTCGTTACAATAAGTTCAAAAATAAAATTTAATTCTAGCTGCGTTGTCAATGTTGTCGAAGGTGTAAATAATAATCTATTCCATTATCTAGAATTTGTCCGTCGTCAAGATGTCCATTATCTATATATACCACAGAGTTGCCAAAAGTTATAAACCTTGAAGGGACAGTTACTTTCCAATTTGGGTCTAGATAGTTATTGCTCCCTTCTCCTTGTCAAAATATGTCTTTGGGAACTAGATTGAAGATAGGATAGGAAGAAAATGGGTTGAGACAAAAACGTCAAAAATTTTCTTCTTGGCTGATTTGGTCGATACGATTTCTCATTATGGGTAGTTACCTTCTTCGGAAAAGATTGGGTGTGAGAATCCAGCAAAAAAAAACATTATCTAAATGTATATGGTCTAGTACCAGTTCATTGGTATTGATAGTTATTTTAACATAGATACAGGCTTAAAAGAAATAGACTATGAGTACATGAGGTGACATTAGATTGACGTTTATAAGTAGGTACGTGAGATATTAAATAATACATTTTTAAATAATAGATTAAATCTCTGAAATAACACATTTTATTTATTAGATAAATACTATTGATTCGTTATTATTAATTAATATAAATGAAACATGAACATCCATATTGTGCATGATTTATTCTTGATCGCTAATTAATTTTAATTAGATAAATATTTGTGATTCATTTTTGTATTAAAATTGGATTTTCCTGTCCTGTGATAATCTTTTCAAGTGTTTCACATTATCAAAATATTATAAGAGGATACTTACATTAATTACTACATGGTTCGTATCACATGGCATTAAATGCTGCTTCAATTTGAATGTGAATTAAAAAAAAAATACAATTAAAAAAAAATATATATATATAATATTTAATGTAAACAATATTACAATGGTTTTTGTTCTTTTACTCAAAGTATTTAAACTTCAAGGGCATGATCTTGGATGACTTGTCTGAAAAACCTGGCTGAAGCTTTTGCTGTTCTAGTTCTTTCAGGATCAGTAAAGTTTACGGAAAACAAACCAAATTTAGCCCTAAAACAAAACATTTTACAAAAAATAAATGCGTAATATATTAAAAGATTTACGTATATCCATTTGTCCATTCCCAGTTATCCATTAGACTCCACATCACGTAAGCTCTGACATTGCAACCGTCTTCGTGAACTGCTTGTAATAGTGCATTCATATAATTCTGGAAATAATACATTTAAAGACAAGAAATTAAAAGTATTTTTTGTCGTACTCGTAAATAAAGAATCCTGCCGTCATCTTGAAGCTGTCCAATATCAGGATAACCATTTTCAGTAATGTACACCTCAGGATTACCATAATTTACATTAACCCAATTCAACAGTTTTCTAAAACCCCAAGGAACGTTCACCATCTCTGGTCCAACAGGTGGCACTTCCCAACTTGGGTCTAGGAAGATATTCGTACCTACATCCTTGTCAAAAGAAGGTGTTCTGAACTGTACTGTAGATACGTCAGCAGAGACAAAACGAGTGGTGTAATGGTTGAGGGCAAAGAAATCTGCGGATCCTCGGATTAGGTCTATTTCTTCTGAAGAAAATGGGGGCAGACGAGAACGAGGAAAGTTTTCTTCTTTGCTGATGCGGTCAATACGGTTCCTCATTATTTGAGGGTAGTCACCTTCTTCGGAAAAGATTGGGTGTGCGAACCACCCCAACTAAAAAACAATTTGTAGATGATCTTACAGTACATAAATAAGGTATTTACAACTTAGAGGAATTTCCAGGTGTTTGAACATTTTCCTCGAATAGAGCGCCACAAATTTGGGGATGCCAATGGATGATACAAACATTCAAGATATCTGATTACCGATTACCGATACATTATAAGCAATTGAAATCAAATAAATATTTTTTTAGATCAACTAAATCCGCTCTTCTCCGATAACCTTACACTGAAATGTAAAAAGGTGCATGGATTAAAGAAGTAAAAGTAGATCAACTTTAAAATATACTCAATTCATAACTAACTCTTTCGATTGAAAACAAATTGGTTCAACTTATTAAATTTTTTGACTTCGTAAGGACCTTCGATGAAGAATGAAGATTATATTGTATTGCACTTTAAATCTCGAACAGGGCGCCGATGACAAAATATTATTTTTCTGGGTACTTCAGATATAAAATACAATAGTATGATAGTTAGATAGAACAGATGGTATGTTGATTTTATTTACCCTGTTCCCAGTAGATATTTAAAAGTCATATAATATATTTTTAATAGATACAAAATCTTGTACCTCGATATTAATTAAGCATTACTATGATACATGATTTCTTTATTGTTTTCTTACTTACTTTCATTTGCCTGGTTATTTCTGCTGCTTCTATATCGTCAGTTGAATTAGTAGCTGGTTCATACCACATCGAACTGATTGCTATACCAACTTTACCTAAACCCAAATATATATCATAACGTTTTTCTTCGTTTGGACTATATCTGTTATTAATAGCACAATCAATATTATGACTAACCTTGTTGTTTAAGGTGAAATTCGTCTTGGTAAGCCCTATAGGCCCTAGCATGTGCCAACAATAAAGTCCTCCCACACAAATACCCAGCAATACCATCCGCAGTATACGCAGGTGCCAACAACCCTCCGGCATACCCCATATGGCACATGGACCAGGGTTCATTAAATGTGATCCAATACTTCACTCTGTCTCCAAACAGTCTATAAGCCAATCTAGCGTAGTCAACAAAGAAATCCGCAATGAGAGGATTAGGCCATCCTCCAGCTTCCTGCAGGCTCTGAGGAAGATCCCAGTGGAAGAGCGTCACCATGGGTTCAACCCCACGAGCCAGCATGGCGTCGATCAAGTCGTTGTAGTAGCGAACACCCGCTTCGTTCACCTGGTTCACGTAACCAGAGGGGAGGATGCGAGACCAGGAGAGAGATATACGGTAGAAGTCCACGCCCAGCCATTCTAGGTTGTTGACGTCTTCTTCGACGCGGTGGTACGAATCGCAAGCGATGTCGCCGTTGGAAAGGTCTTCTATTCTATTTGGGTAGTCATGGGCGAATCTGTCCCAGATATTTTCTCCTTTTCCTGAACACCCATTCAAATACTTATTTATACACATAAAAAACCAAAACGACAGGAAAGATTTAATTTAAGTAAAACAATATTATCACTAAAGATTTAATTGCATTACATTTTTGATTTATTGTTAAAAGATTTATCAATCAATTAATCTACAATATTTTTCGTTTCTTCTAATAATAAAATATAATAGAATTCAATACTGCCCTTGACATTATCTTTAATTGTCTAGTGTTTTTGATAACAATATCATTATCTGTACTTGTATTATTGTTATGCAAATTATTTATAAAAAATTATTACCTTTTTAAGAAGATAAGTATTTCCTCATAATATTTACTTTACTTGTACGCATTTTTTAAATATATTATATCAAATGTTTACATATTTGTTATATTTATCTTTGTATATTAAATTTCATAAATTGTCACTGACCACGTTTCATGGACATAGGTTATGTTTTGAATGCTTAATCATATTATTTGAACCGTAACAAATATATTTTAAAATTATAATCATACCATCTTCGTTCCAAGCCCCTTCTATCTGGTACGATGAAGTCGCAACCCCAAATCTAAATCCTTCTGGAAATGGTATTCGCTCAGTAAGTGCACAACTAAAATAACGTAACAACACTAGAAATATTACTTATTTAATATATATTTAAAAGGATAATATGACTAGTTGTTTCGTTTCCATTTAGTGCAAGCAAATAATAGATCAATTATTTGATATAGTGCTTTTATGTTAATATCTTAAAATATTAAACTAGTTTCACTTAATATTTATTTCAAAATATTAATAACCTGAAGTTCTTGTCAAGTTTAAGTGTATTCTTAGAAATTATGAAAACCTTTCTAAATTTTTAAGAAATAAAATCAGAAAATAATTTTCGTAAATGCCAATTTACATGAAAGTATTTTTTATCAATTACTTACCATATTAAGGAAAATAATAAGAATAAATATAGAGCCATCTTTTTAAAAGATGTTTTGTAATCAACTAAATCCTTTGGCAAAAATCATGTGTATATGTAGTACCAGATACTTAATCTTAAATTAATTAAACATTGTGTCTGTAAGATAAAATAAGATAATAAACTTTATTTTAAAATTATATTTTTAATTTTTGATAATACATAATTTACATATAAATAATTTATAATACAGTTTATCTGCTTTTACTCGAAGTATTTAAACTTCAAGAGCATGTTCTTCAATGACTTGTCTGAAAAACCTAGCTGAAGCTTTTGCTGTTCTGGTTCTTTCAGGATCAGTAAAGTTTACGTAAAACAAACCAAATTTAGCCCTAAAACAAGACAGTTTACAAAAAATAAATGCGTAATATATTGAAATATTTACGTGTAACCACTACTCCATTCATAGTTGTCCATTAGACTCCACATCACGTAAGCATTGACGTTGCAACCGTCTTCGTATATCGCTTCTAACATTGCGTGCAAGTAATTCTAGAAATAATTCATTTAAAGACAAGAAATTAAAAATCTTTGTTGTCGTACTCGTAAATAAAGAATCCTTTCGTCGTCTTGAAGCTGTCCAATATCAGGATAACCATTTTCAGTAATGTACACCTCGGGATTACCATAATTCTCATTAACCCAATTCAACAGTTTCCTAAAACCCCAAGGAAGGTTGACAAACTCTGGTCCAACAGGTGGCACTTCCCAACTGGGGTCTAGGAAGATATGGGCACCTACATCCTTGCTAAAAGAAGGTGTTTTGAACTGTACTGTAGACACGTCAGCAGAGACTAAATTAGTGGTGTAGTGGTTGAGGCCAAAGAAATCTGAAGTTCCTCGAATTAGGTCTACTTCTTCTGATGAAAATGGGGGCAGACGAGAACGAGGAAAGTTTTCTTCTTTGCTGATTCGGTCAATACGGTCCCACATTACTTGAGGGTAGTCACCTTCTTCGGAAAAGATTGGGTGAGCGAACCACCCCAACTAGAAAACATTATATAGATGACCTAGTCTATCTAATTTAATTTTTTATTATGGGTACAAATAAATATATATTTTCTATTAACTACTCATAAATTATATGCAATTATATAAATTGATAATTTATTAGGCTGTGGTCTAAAATTTCGAATAGGGCACTGAGTCACAGAGCCGTTCCTACTTATAAAAATAGATTCTGATTAGATGAGGTAACAATATTAATTTTTTGCAACATGGTACTTCAGATATTTAGTACAATAATACAATCCTGTGATGGTTAGATAAAAAAACATATGGTATATTGATTATATTTAATCTGTTCTAAGTAGATACTTAACAATAAAAAAATATATTTTAAATAGATAAAAATCTTTATCTATCTTCGATATTAATTCAGCATCAATAATATGCATAATTTATTAATTGATCTCCTATCAAAATAATTGGTTAAACACCTGTTGAATTGTTATAATTAATACGTTTTCTGTGATATCTTATCAAGTGTCCCACATTTTTAAAAACATCTTTACAATTTTGAAGAGGGTACTTACATTCATTTGCATGGCTATTTCTGCCGCTTCAATATCTTCAGTAGAATTGGTAGCTGGTTCAAGCCAATGTGAACTGAGTGTTATACCAACTCTCCCTAAACCAAAATAGATATCATTACCGTTTTACTTGATTTGGATTATAACACAGCCAATTTGACTCACCTTGTTGTTTATGATGGAATTCGTCATAATAAACCCCGTAGGCTCTGGCATGCGCCAACAATAAAGTCCTCCCACACAAATACCCAGCAATACCATCTGCAGTATATCCAGGCGCGAACTCTCCACGGGCATAGCCCAAATTGCACATGACCCAGGGTTCATTAAATGTGATCCAATACTTCACTCTGTCTCCAAACAATCTATAAGCCAACCTAGCGTAGTCAACAAAGAAATCCGCAATTAGAGGATTAGGCCATCCCCCAGCTTCCTGCAGACTCTGTGGAAGATCCCAGTGGAACAGCGTCACCATAGGTTCAACCCCACGAGCCAGCATGGCGTCGATCAGATCGTTGTAGTAGCGAACACCGGCTTCGTTCACCTGGTTCACGTAACCAGAGGGGAGGATGCGAGACCAGGAGAGAGATATACGGTAGAAGTCCACTCCCAGCCATTCTAGGTTGTCGACGTCTTCTTCAACGCGGTGGTACGAATCGCAGGCGATGTCGCCGTTGGAATGGTCTTTTATTCTATTTGGGTAGTCATGAGCGAATCTGTCCCAAATATTTTCCCCTTTTCCTGAACACAATGTAAGACAATATTATCATTAAGGGTTTATTGCATACAGTTTTGAATTAATTATTAAAAGATTTACCAATCATTTCTAATTTCTTGCAGTAATAAAATATAAAGGGACATCAATGCTCAATTGGATGAATGATAAGGAAGAAATTCTTGAAAAATTCAGTCAATTTATTAAAAACAATTCACACCAACGTTTCGGCTTCAAACAAGTCTTCTTCATGGTTAATATTGTTAAAATTTGAATTACAAAAATAATATAACACACTTCAATATTGCCCTTGACTTTTCTCTAATTGTCTGCTGTTTATGATAACAATAACATTATGTGTACTTATATTATTATTATTCAAATTATTTATAGAAATTTTTTTCCTCTTTAGGAAGATAAGTATGTCCTCATAATATTTACTTTACATTTTGCATTTTTTCAATATACAATTTCATAAGTTGTGCAATTTTGAAAATAGACTATTTTTTTTCTTAACTATTTAATTCTATAAATTGTTATTGACTACGTTTCACAGAGCAAACAAAAAAACATACATGTTTAGAATGCTTCATCATATTATTTAAGCCGTAACAAATATATTGTAAAATTATAATCATACCATCTTCTTCCCATGCCCCTTCTATCTGGTACGATGAAGTCGCTACACCAAATCTAAATCCTTCTGGAAATGGTATTCGCTCAGTATGTGCACCACTAAAATAACAACAATATTTTAAATATTACTAATTAATTAATTAATTTTTACCAATTGCTAAAATTTTAGACAAATAAAAATAAACATTACAAGTGATGCTGGATTGGTTTTATCGGCTGTATATTAATAAAAGAAAAGTTCTTTTTATAGTTGAAGTCATTTAATAAAATCCACTGATACATACAACTTTTCTTTTAATTTAAGTGAAGTTTTTGGTACTTTCTCCAATAATATATTTTCATTGGAGAAAAAAATTAGCAACTAATTAAAAATTACCCACTGACTTACAAAATTGGGGCAAATATATATTTTAAAAATAATAAAACGACTAGTTCTTTTATTTTCATTTTCGTACACCACACGTTACTATTATACTGTTTAAAAAATACACATCACTTTTAAATGGGTCATTAAGTGCACGTAAATAATGGGTCGTTTATTTGATATAAATTGCATTCAAGTTAATACCTTGCAAAACTTAAAATAGTTACACTTAATACTTATTTTGACATCAGGTTTAAATGTCTTCTCAAAAATAACAAAAACCTTTCTTAGTATTTAAGAAATAAAATCAGAAAAAAAAATTCGTTACTGTGACTTTACATGAAGGTATTTGTAACTACACTAGAAATATTACTTACTTGACTTGTTACTTTGTTTTCATTTAGTGGAAGTAAATAATAGATCAATTATTTGATATAGTGCATTTATTTTAATACCTTATAACCTTAAACTAGTTAATTTTTTTATTTCAAAATATTAATAACCTGATGTCCTTGTCAAGTTTAAGTATATTCTTAGAACCTTTCTAAATTTTTAAGAAATAAAATCAGATAAGAAGTATTTTCGTAAATGCCAATTTACGTGAAAGTAATTTTATAAATTACTTACCATATTAAGGAAAATAATAAGAATAAATATAGAGCCATCTTTTTAAAAGATGTTTTGTTAGCAACTAAATCCTTTGGCAATAATCATGTATATATATAATCTCAGATACTTAATCTTAAATTAATTAAACATTGTATGTGTAAGATAAAATAAGATAATAAACATTACCTTAAAATTTTTATTTTTGATAACATTTACATATAAATAGCCATAAACATTAATTATTCAAACATGTAAATTTTAGTTACAATGCATTGTAAATATAAGTGCTAGAATCTATAAAGAAATATTTGTAATTTAACGGAAATTTGCATGTTATAAGAATAAAAATTAAATCCGTGAAACTCATTTACTATACAAAATATATTTAACCTTAATATGAGAAAGATCTGTAATCTAACATAAAAACGAATTTCTCTTACGAATGGTTAACATTTATTAAACTGATGGGCCTAAAAAAATTAAAGACAATAAGGAGTTTTCTTTTCTATTACACATTTGTAATAAGACGCAGAATCTTTCTTGGTTCTTGTTCTATTAGGTGATGTGAAGTCTACGTAAATCAATCCAAATCGAACTCTAAAAATAATTGATTAATATTATTATTTGTAGAAAAGTTTTCAAAACTTACGAATAACCACTGGCCCATTCAAAATTGTCGATATTACTCCAAACTGTGTAGGCTTTTACATTGCAATTATCTTCATATATTGCTTTTAATAGTTCTTGCAAGTGCTCCTAAAATTAGAATTCTTACAGTTTCATTTAGCCTTAGATTAAAAATTGACAATCGATTTGAATGATTTATGCTCGTATTCATAAAATATTTCTTATAGTTATAGCGCTTCGTTAATTTTTTTGACAAATTATAAAACAGCAGACAAACTAAAAATTTTCTTTTTTTTCAAAGACGAATTGTGTTATTGGAGAAAATATTTAACGAAGCGTTATAACTACAATGAACATGTTATGAATACGGGCATTAGTTTTGAGAATTTATTGTCACAAAATATTATCACTCACAAACCAAAGTTATTTTCAGTTCGTTGCTACTAGCAACGATCGGCAAATGTTAACAAATAGCTTTTCGATAAATCATATTTATGTTTATGACACTGTACTGTCAACAACCTTTTGTTCTTTTTATAAACTACTGTAATGATGCAGATCATACATACAAATACAAGCTTGTTCTGCAATCACAGGAAGGTCCTCAGAAATAATGTTTCTGCCGACCTTTCTGTGATTACACATTTTTTTTTATTATTTATATGCATCACTTATTAGCCTTGAAGAAGACACAAGTGGTGTTGAAAAGTCAGTTTTTTAGAAAATAAAGATTTTTTTTGACTGAATACCCAAATATTTTGATCTTCATCATAATTAAATAATTCTTGTAAAAGAAATTGATGACGTGAGAATCAAATGCGGAAAATAGAGTGTATACATATATACTCCTCGGTAACACATACGATAATGACGCACAATAAAGGATAAATAATTCTTGCAGTATAAATTTTTGACGTATCAACTCAGAAAAACGGAATTTATATCTTTTTGGTTTTACGAATGCTTTGCAATATCGATACGTTTCTATTTGACTATATATTGGGGCAATACTTAACAAGGTGATAATACCTTTATATAAGTGATCCTGTTATCATCATGATGTTCATCTTTTGGATCCACGTAACCATTTTCAGTGACATACACCAAAGGATTATCAAATTCCTTTTTGATCCAATTCAGAACTTTTCTAAACCCCCAAGGTACATCGTACAACCAAGAAGCTCCACTTTGTTTCCATTTAGGATCAACTGATACTGAAACATCGGCATCTTTGGCAGTGGAAGGTGTTTCCCAATTCTCTTCCGTTGTGTTAGCTGAAGCTAATCTTGCTGAATAGTAATTCATCGCTAAATAGTCATAAGTTCCTTTAATTAGTTTCACTTCTGATGGAGACAAGTGAAGACGTGATGATGAAAAATGTTGTTGTTTGCTGTTGTTTCTTACTCGTTCTAACATGACAGGGGGGAAGCCTCCTATTTTGGAATAAACTGGGTGTAACCACCAACCACTCTAGAACAGGACATACAAAGAAGACAGATTGTGGAAAATTATTTTAGATAAGAAGAAAATTACATAAAAATTGATTGCTCTGTCAGCTGCTGCTCGATCTTCAAATGTATCTGTCAAAGGCTCGAACCAATAGACATCAGAATTTAAGGCTATCATACCTAAAAAATCAAAATTACAAATTATTACAATGGCCTATTTAATTTTTCTGTTTCTTTCTATCAAAATTTAAATATAAATCTAGTATTTGTACTCTTTCCCATTGACTCATATAATAAAGGAGATATGGTAATCATAGCAATTTTAACATTCCATGATATTAACGGAAGTATACTAATTCAAGATTTTACAATCTTTTATATTTTATGTATACATGTAAAGAAAATTCATCTGAACGGATTGTAATGAATCTATATACAGGATGAATACTAGAACCATTGAAGTAAGGAATTAATATGGGAAAACAATTTTTTGCTATTTTCATCGGCCCCGCAAAATATAATACATCCTATTTTATATAAGAGGACATATGAAAATAGCAAAAAATGTTTTCCATGTTAAATTCCTTTGTCCAGGTTTCTAATATTCACCCTGTATAATTTTATCTTTTGGGTTGATGAAGTGATAGTGTACTCTTATCAGTTTTAGATTTTTGCGAATATACCGTAAAGATAAATATTTCGAATAAAATATTTGGAGAAAATTACTATATATTATAGGTTTAACAAAACAACCTTAACTAAAAAGTAATATTAATTGAAGGACAAGTGAGATTTAAAAAAATATTTTTTACAGTATTTGAAAAATAAAATGTAATTATATTACTCATCAACATGTATAAGGAAGTAATAAAAAATGAAACATATTATAATATATATGAACTTATACAAATTAAATTAAAATATGTTTTTTATCGTTTTTTAACATTTTTTTAAGTTACTGTCAAAGTAAATTTGTAATACTAACAGTACGTGCGCTATAAATTAGTAGATAATACTTATAGGTATTTAGCATTTTACAATAACATTATTGTCATGTAACAAATATTTAATAAATAACAACATGTGACAACTTTCTTCTATGAAAATTAAAAAAGAAAGTAATTCCCAAGTACAGTTTTTCTTTTATTTTACATATCTCGTTTTTATAACTTTATATGTAGGAAATGTTAATAACTTACCATTCTGAGTCGATTTGAACTTTTTTTGATACATTCTATACGTTTTCGCATGAGCCAAAAGTATAGACCTGCTACAAAGATAAGGCCCAATACCATCCATTTTAATACCTGGAGCTTTACTACCATCTCCATACCCCGACTGGCATATATTTGTTGGTTCATTGAAAGTTATCCACAACTTCACCCTATCCCCAAAATTTTCAAACACCACTTTGGCGTAATGAACAAAATACTTAACCATATCCTCATTGGGCCACCCCCCTAGGTCTTGCAATGGTTGGGGCAAGTCCCAATGGTATAGGGTGACCATTGGGGTGATGTTCCTAGCCAGTAAACCATCTATAACACTGTTGTAGTATCGGATACCATCGGGATTGATGTAGTTGGTAAAACCAGTGGGAAGGAGACGAGACCAAGAAATGGAAAAGCGGTAATGGTTTATTCCCAACCATTTTAAATCGTCTAAATCTTCGGTTACTTTATGGTATGAATCACAAGCTATGTCAGCATTTGAATGGTCGATTATAAAGTTTGGATTTGTGTGGGTTATTCTGTCCCAAATATTTTCCCCTTTTCCTGAAAATTTGGCTTGTATAATACATAATATATAATATATCTAACTAAATATGAATTGGCGTTTGTTTTCATACACAATATACTTAAAAAATATGAGTTTAATTATTTTTTCGTCTTTTTTACAATAACGTTATTAATATAATTTTCAGCAAATAATAATACATATTTCTATTAAAATTTTACAACTGTTGTTGAATGTACGAGAAAATACCTAAACCGTTTTCCGTTAAAAAAACAAGTTCACTGGGGCATATAACAAAATTTTGATATTTTCTTATATGATACTAGACAAAAAATAAATTGCCCTTATACGAGAAAATAATTATAAACAGAAGATATATAGACTGGGAACATAAGAAACAGACTGTCTATTTTTGATTATTCTCTGAAATTTAAAAAAAAATTCCAATGGTTAAAACTGAATTGGACGTTTTGGATCAGGCAAAAACTTTGATCAAGAATACATTTTTTTCGTAAAATAAAAAATAAAAATGTTTTTTTTTTAATTTTACCTACTACATTTTTTTTTACTTTAACTTCTGCCTTTTGCTAACTGAAATTTTAGAGTTCCTATAATGTGACACTTTATTACATAATAGTTGTTAAATTAAAATTAACATTATCCTAATATTCTAAATAATATAAAATTTCGAATCTTGAATGGCTTACCACTTTCATTCCATGCTCCTTCAATCTGGTAAGCTGCCGTAGCAACCCCAAACATAAAATCATCAGGAAACTTTGTATTATTTGCTGAAACAAACCTATTGATATTTATATCATTGTTTTTATGTATTTATTAATACTTACTGAATGAAAGTTACAAACAGCAACAACATTGTTTAAACTTTTATGCGAAATAAATAGTAGGTAACATATGCATGGCTATACTTTTATGTATTGAACTAGATAGCGTTATTACAACAACAGGTTGTTTTTCCGTAATTTACAACTTCACTTAATCAATATAAATAAAACATAGGCTTGATAATGTTATAAAAGTTATTGTTTTTATATTTTAATAAGTACTTTTAAAATTTCTTAATAATATTCTCATACTTCGGGAAGGAAATATAAAAAAGTACAATGAAAATAATTTTCTAATTTTTTTAATGAAATGTTATAATGTGATGACACAAAAATGCTATTAAATTTTTATAAACATGAAATGTAACATAAATATACTCTTTTTAAAACATGTTGCGTTAAAGTTTTGAATCTGCCCCTCATCTTTCGATAATTATCTAGTAAGTGTTGCAATTTGGGAATAATCTAACACAGTAAACTCCTTGCAAATTGTTTTATTAATAAGTAAACTATAAAACTGTGTTTCCGCGACATTATCTGGAAAGAACATGTTCAAGGTCGAAATTTAGTAAAAGGGGTGTAACTATTGAGCCGAATATTTGGTATTCGGCTCTAACCTTTAGCCGAAACTTCGGATATTTAATATTCGGCTCATTTTATTTACAACATTAAATTTATAATTCTACATTTTTTGAATAAATTGGTTCGTATGCATGTTCTAATTTTCTTGTTTGTACAACTTTCTTGTAGTACATGGCTGAAGATTTTGGTATGCGTTTTCTTTCTGGATCATTGAAGTCTATCGCATGTAGTCCAAAACGTAACCTGAAAAAATAGTCAATTATGTATGTAAATAAAATATATCAGTATAGAAATAATTTAAGGCATGGTTTTCCAGATTAAAAAATGAATTTTTTTAAATAAAAAAATTACCAATATTGTGCACATTCCACATCAGCTAGAGTGCCTGAGAGGTGACTCCTGGTAAACACTCTTTTAGTTATTCATTATATCATTACCAATATCTGCTACAAAACAGATATTTCTTTATTGTCAATAAATTAAAATTAAATATGAAATATGACATTAATGATTAACATAGCTATTTATGTACTAAGTAAAGAAACAAAGAGCAAAAGTTAAATAATCAACCAAGTTTCTTTACGTGTTTTGTGCGTTATTTTTCGATTGCCGTTTGAATAAGTACAAAAATTTTAAATTACAAATTTTGTGCTTTACAATGTTACAATAAAACAATCGTTGGATATAAACAGATAAATTAATAAATAAAGTTGTCATTCTAGTTTTGTGAATTGTGAAACTGTTTTTGGTATTTTTGTTGTTGTAAAATAGGTAATTCTAACATCTACACCCCACTTTAAATGTCAAATTGATAACCTGAAATATGTTTTTTAATAGAATTTATATTATATCTGAATAGGAAAACAGAATAAACAAAACTAATTTAAAATGATATTAAAATTTCATAACTCATAATGTATAAATTATATTTTCATAATATTTATATGCATATTGACAGAAAAATGTGCTCAACTTCATTCAACAGAATTATCATATTTCACATTTATTTATCTCTAAATTACAATCTGTTATTTTTTAATTAAAAAATTTAAGTTTTTTATAAAATAAGCAAAGCAAAGTATAAAAAAAGTATATTATAATCGTTTTATACGACGTATTGTTCCATTCGTGCTTGTGAAACCCCAAACAACTCATAGAACTATATATGGTCTTATAAAACTTGAATAATAATATACTATAGACTATACTCTTTCTCTAGTGAAACAATGGAATTAAAAACCTAGCTGAGATTAGTAAAATAAACTGTCTCTTGTTAAACGGAAGTAATAATGTATTATAACGATTAACCACATTAAAATTGAATACGATTATTTCAATATTAAAGATTTAATTAAAAATAATCTTACTTGTAACCGGAGTTCCACTCAAAGTTGTCCATAAGACTCCAAGCCGTGTAGGCCTTCACATTGCATCCGTCCTTCTGAATAGCGTCGAGGACAGCCCCGAGGTAACCCTGTAAGACGATTCCTCATAAAAATAATACTCTTTATAGCGGCGCGCCCACTAAAACTGTCAGCCAAATCGGAATTTACCCGCTGCTGGAAACCGGGAAACAAGAGGATAACGGGAATAGAAAATGAAGTGAGAAATGCGAACGAGATGATTTCGAATCTAAGTTGCAAATGCCTCGAGAGAAATATGGCGGTAATAAGGAAATAAAAATAAATTTTAAACCTTGTCCCAGATTTATTGGGGTAGCGATTCAGGAATTTATCGAAAGTTGGAAGTTTTTTCACCAGAAAGTTTTTGTTTACAAATAAGAATTTTTCCTTTGTAATGATTTTACCGTCGAGACTTTTGACCTAGTGGTTACCGCTCAAGCTTCGCAATCTAAATGTTGTGGGTTCGAATCTCTCAGATAAATCGATAGATGTATACTCCGTTCCAGATTGAGAGAAAAGAATAAATCAAAATTTACAATAGTGTTATTAGATTTTTGTATATTATGCTGTAAATAAATCCACCATATAAATAAGAAATAACTTTACTGTCCTTAGAATGCCACAGGCTTTATATCTAGAACAAAACTAACAGGTCAATTCTGAACAAATCTATAAGTCTTACAGATCTGTAAATTTATAAAAAACTGACAAAAACGCATCTATTTTTATTGATTAATATAAAATTATACAGAAGAGTGGCTACTTTCGATGCGATTTTGTTCATTACTTACAGATTTACAGATCTGTAAGTCTTACAGATTTGTTCAGAATTGGCCTATTACTTCTCGAACAATAGAAATACATGTAAACGTTCCGATAGGATTTTCAGAATGATTGATATATTTATATCAACTAAAATAAGTTCTTTATCAAACAACCTACTACGCCTTTTATAAATGTGGTTAATTGTGTCTCCGTTACCCTTTATATTTATTATCGTCTTTTCGATTATTCCTGAACAAAGAATTATTGACACGTTACTGAAATGTAACTGATTTATTATTCTCTCTCATTCTTAAACGGACTTTACACTATAGTATATGCTTACTTTATAATACTTGACCCTAATTTCGTCATTGATAATCATTTCGGTATCGCCCACTCCATTTTCCGTTATAATAACATCTGGATTATCGTACTCCTTTTTAATCCAATTCAACAATTTTCTTAACCCCCAAGGAACGTTCTTAATCCAGAACGTATTGGTCGGTTCCCAGCTATCTGGTTGATAAACATCCACCCCTATATCCGAAGAATAGAACAGAGCACTTGTATCAGGGTTCGACTTCGCTTCTGCCTCGAAGGAAGAATAATGGTTCAATCCAAAGAAATCGGAGGTGCCTCTAATGTACTTTATTTCTTCTGAGGTGAATTCAGGAAGACGAGATCTTTGAAAGCCTTCAGAAACGCTTAGTTCTTTAATTCGTTTCTTCATACTGCATGGCCAGTCGCCGGATTTTGAGAAGATAGGGTTGGCGAACCAACCAAACTAAAAAAGACAGTTATTAATAACGAACATTACCTAATAGCTAGAAGATCAAGAAAAATTAAAAAAAAGCAGTTATTGCTCAAATTTGTAGGTGTTCCAAGTTTATATCCCGTGAAGGGATGAACATATATAAGTGTGTGTTTCACAGTATATGATCTACAGTCACCAAAGAACCGATCAACTTTATCGGATATTTTGCATGTACGACAAAAATGTTTCAATTTTTTTTTGTAACTTATTACTTGCATCTTTTACTTATCTCGTAGTATTAAATTTTGTAGTGGCGAAGTGGCAATTGATAAAAATAATAATATTGATAGATACCTACATTCATTTGCAAGGCTAATTCGGCTCCTTCAACATCTTCACGTCGTTTGGTTTTGGGTTCGTACCAAAATGTATCAATTGTTATACCAATTTTACCTGAAAAATAGTTCTTAATAATTTCTATAACTCTTTTTCTACTACTTCTTTAAGATGTGGTATAAATGCTAGTCATCATCTGTAGCACAACATTCCTAGATGGAACAGAGACGCGAGAACATAAGGTACTTCTTAGGTGACCAGTTTTACATGAATTTTAGTGATGTAGGCTACCCGCTTACAGCCTCTGCAAGGAACCTACAGCTTATAGTACGTTCCGAATCATTGGATAAAGATTAGCAAAGTTGGGATTTGAACCCCAACTTTCATACTTTCTTCAATTCAAGTTCTGCGGAGTGAATCTGAATAAGCTAAATTTTTGCACAGACCTTTGTTTTGACATTCTAAAGAAGGAGGGATGAAATAAGAAAGACAACAGAGAGTAGAGGAATCAAGTGAGAAGAAATACCAAGGCTAGCAAAAAACAGAAAACAGTGGAGAGACATTTGGAAGAAACTACCCTAAATCCGGTCTACTCCGATAACCAGCGAAAGGTAGAAAGGATAATGGATTAAGTAAAGAAGGAAGAAGACGACAGAAATGATTCAGAAGTTGAACTTATGCAACCAGAAGAAGAAAATGAGGACGAAGAACAGGAGCCTTAAAAGCGCTATATCTCGAAAACAAAAACCAGAGTTGTAGAGAATTTTATTCTCTAACAACCTGCGATCTATAGGAAGCAAAATATTAGCAAAAAAAATCGTGACCTTCAAAAATTCAGCTTATTTAGATTCATTATGCAGGATTGTCCTTATTGAACTATAAGGATTTTTACATAATTATTTTTTAAGTAACTATAAAATTAGTTTTTATTGCTTTTAAAATTATTTTCTCAGAAAACCCCATTTGGGAAAAACCATATAATGACTGAATATGCCTCACCTTTTTGCTGGGCCCTAAATTCTTTATCATAAACATAATAAGCCTTTGCATGTGCCAACAACACCGTATAGGAACACATATACTTTCCAACCCCTTTAGTCTGATACCCCGGGGAGAAAATCCCTGTCTCGTATCCTGAATTGCATATATGGTACGGTTCATTGATGGTGATCCAGTATTTCACCCTGTCTCCAAACGCCTGGAAAGCAACCCTGGCGAAGTCTGCGAAGATGTCAGCCAGGAAGGGGTTGGGCCAACCCCCTACCTCGTGCAAGGGTTGCGGAAGGTCCCAGTGGTAGAGGGTTATCATCGGGGTAATGTTCTGAGCGAGTAGAGAGTTGATGAGGTCGTTGTAGTAACGGATGCCATCTGGGTTGATTTTGTTAGGGTAACCAGTTGGTAAGATTCGAGGCCATGACAACGAAAATCTAAATGACAGGTTTTCTCTTTTAGGACAGGGTTTTCCATTTCTGATTAAAGTGCCGGTTAACTTAACCGTGGGTTCATAGAAAAATATCGCATCGAAATAGTAAAGAACGTTTTTGACAACTTACTTCAGTTTTTCGATGCGATATTTTTCTATTACCCGACGTAAAGGTAATCGACATTTTAACCAGAAGTGGAAAAAGGGCCCTTAGTCAACTAGTAAAAATAGGTGATAATGTTAAACGAATGTTCAATTACGTTTACAGTGAGATTGATAACATGGAATTGAAGATCATCTACATCTATGCTTCTGTGGGATTCGAACCCGCGAGAATTACTTTGTAGAGCTTAAGTACTAATTGCTCAAATCTTACGTGAACACTATGTGACTTCCCTATGCGCTTAATAAATTATACACATTTTTTAATGCACTTCATTTAAACTAATTTCATACCTTCTATGGCTAGTTGAGTTATCCGAAAAATTAAAAAAAAACCTTCGAAAAAAATGGTCTTTTAACATTGCCGATTGCAATAAAAAAGAAACATTTATTTTTTATATCTTTTGTAATGTCACATTTGTTATTATTTATAATATTAATAACTGGTCTGTTTTAATAAAATTGAATAAACTAGACTATGGATAAAAGCCAGAAAATAGTTTTTTTATTCCTTAAACCAGGTGTTTTCAACAAAAAACTTAATTATGCTTTACTCTGGTAATAAAACAGATAAATAATGATGTTTTTTATATGGAAATATAGTTTAAAATTTAAATAGTGAGAATTACAATGTTAATTTTAAAATGACTATTTCACTCATAAATTTATAAATCAATCCAAATTCAAGATTCTACCTAATTATCAAATTTTATTTCCATAAAACACAGCCAAAAAGAAAATTTCGGATCCTTTAAACCAATAAGATGCTATATTTTTGCAAGTAAGTGACTTTCCTTAAGTGACACATATTGTTTATATATATATATATATATATATATGTCAAAGTTCGTTTTTGTTCACTTATTTTTATTTTAAAAATAGTCATCTGAATATCATTCGTGGTTAAATTTATCATGACAAATTTTCTTTTTCCTCTTTTAAAATAACCACTTATGATATTATATATGAAAATATTACAAATGTATTTTTTTATTTTGTTAAAATCAAAATCTTAAACAAGCTTTATTTTCGCTATTATCAGAAATTGTACAAAAATATTTCGCATTGATGACGAAGAAATAAAACTAGTTATATAAATTGGAGATACATTTAAAAGAACTCTTAATTATTATATCCACAATAAAGTTGACACAAACCTGTAAAAATCCACACCCAGATTCTTCAATATCTTAACATCCTCGTCTACCTTGTGATAAGAATCACAGGCGACATCTCCCGTACTGCCATCCAAGATCCGGTGAGGTTGACTGTGCACGAATCTGTCCCAAATACTCTCACCTTTCCCTAAACAAATAAAATCTACAATTCGCCAAGTGCCTCCTCTTCGCAATCAAATTTAAGTGTTTCGCAGTAATAAATTTTATTGAACTAGCTTTCGTAGTGGAATTTGCAAGTACAAATAGTGCCTGTTTGTATCAATTAAGAAGATTTGCATATTGAGATTGTATTGTAGGTTTTTCAAATAGGTTCTTGTAAGACCTTGATATGTGGATATAGATTTGTTGTGGTTTAAAATACCCAACCTATTATTATCTTAATTTTTTGGCAGTTTTTATCTCTAAACCTCAATATCTATAACCCAGTTTTAAATATTAATAAACGCAACTCTAGGAATTTTTATTATTTGTCTATATTTGAAATGTTAAAGTCAAGTTAATTTCTTTAACTTATAAATACCATAAATTAGATCAATACATTCATTAATATGTTTTCTCTATATATAAATAAATTTATTAATTTATTTATATATTTTGATAATAATTAATTTTATCATGAACAATTGTATATATGTAGTTCTCTTATTTTGTATAAAAATACATCTAGCAACATCTAGGGTGAAGAATGCTAGCAGCACTATGATAGCTTATATCGATGCGCGCGCAAACATTTACATTCACAGTGAGAAACGTAATTCGGCACTGCAAAACAATGAGTTCCTTTGATAAATCAGTAGTGTAGTACCATGTTCATAATACTTCTAGTGTTTTTTCCGAATTTTTATATATTTAGACATTACAATTAAATAAATAAAATATTTTGTAATTTATATTTTAGAACATTATTAGAATTATTCACAATTATGACCTCAGAAATACAACCTCAAGAAATATCAAAACAAAATAAAATATATACGAAACACGCATTTCCAGTATTTTTGAAAATGTCGTTGCCCTATGATTTAAAGCCACGAGCCGCCACTGTAACCATAGATGTAATTTTAAATTGGAATATCTACTTATGTATTCCTATGATATATCCACGCAATATATTTTAAGATCTCATATCATCTGCTTTTTACTCGATTTAGCAAGCAATTATTCTTATATTTAAAGTATATTTGGGTATTGTTAACCTAATATCAGAAATTTAAAATGGTAATTTTATTAAAAAAAAAAACATTTTTATTTAAACAAACAAAATTTATAAGTATTGTATATTTTGTGGATTTAAATTTAAATCTTTTTATACACATTTTTCTAGTACCTACGTATGTACTAATATTTATATTATTTAAGTGTTGTTTATATATGTATAATACATAGATACAAATTTATTTAATTTATTTGTCGGATTATTTAATTACATAATGTGCAATATAATCCTTATAATTACTTCTATTGCAGGAAAATTTAGTACTTATTCATTAAATATTTAAATTGACATAAGGAAAAATAACTTTAAAAATTAGCATTGACTAAATACAAATTAAATTTGAAGGACAATAAGCAATTATTGCAACACAAAAAAGCTTAGTCAATAAAAAACTTAAATAACAGCTTCATCATGGTAATTAAAGATTATAAGGAAAATTTAGAACATATTATTACATATTTAAATTGAATAGTTTAATAATAACTTAAGCATGTAAATTTGTGATTTTGAACAACCAAAATCATAATTTAAAAACAGATATTTTGAACGGTAACTGTTTGTAGATGATACTACCAGTATTACATTTTTGTCGTGCGGGTATCTAATCAAGAAGTAGCTGCTCAATTTTTTTAGAAACTGACAACACAAGTTTACTGTTTAAATTAAGAAATACAATGACAATTTCAACTATAAAACATGTATTAATATATTTTTATTACACCTCATTAAAAAAAAATTAGGACTAAAAAACCGGTAACCGATATTTTGAACAAAATTTTCGAAATTTAACCGATATTTTTTAAGGCCGAAAATACCGGTAACCGCGCGAAAAAAATTTAATTATTTTTTATATTTGTTATATTTGTATTTGAATATGAGTAATAATTAACATTTTATTGAACAGTCATCAAAATAGGTAGTCTCTTTGTCAGTTTTAGGTATCAAGTTTACAATTAAAATAGACATATTTCTCTAAACGTATTAATAGGAATTTTTGTTTTTGATTTTGTATGTAGCACGGAACATAATCGCTTTTCATTGGTTTTTAATATTTTTTATTAACCGTTATATTGACCGGTTTAAAACGATTTCCAATTTTTAAAAAACAGTTTTCTAACCTTTGTTTTTATAACGTTATCAATATGAGTGAACCTTTACCAGTATTTTTTTTTTCTATAAATAATAATTAACGTATTGTAGTATATAATAAATGAAGCAGAAATATGGAAATAAATCACAAAAACAATGTTTTAATTGCAAAGCATTTATTAACTTATCGTAAGTGATTCTTCTCTTACCACTTTCATTCCAAGCGCCTTCGATTTGGTAAGACGAAGACGCCGCACCAAATAAAAAATCCTTGGGAAACTCTCTATCGCCGGAAGTGGCCATTAATCTGTTCAAAACAAACCAATTGCAGGAACTAGAGCAGAACTATCTGTAGTTTTGTGGTAATGACACATAAAGCATTTAATTGATATGTATATTATGTTTAATGGAGCATTAAATACGTCAAAGTTTGTTTAGAAAAAATGCCGACCAATTACAATTATTGTAATCTACAGATTATTTTGTTTTGACTTTTGAAAATAATTTTGTTTTATATTTTACTGGTTTACAAGTATCAATTAAATACTATTTTGTTACTGTAAAAGTCAATAATGGTGCTATATATATTTCACTGCTAGCATTTAAATTCCAATCTTTTTTTCTACCTATACTTCTATTTATATTTATAATAAGATCCTAGGTTATTAAAAAAAAATAGTAAGAGGTACTCACAAGTATAAACGTCTTAATAATACCCTTGGTAATATATAGTTATTAAAGTAATGTTTATTATTTGCAACATAAAACTCAAAATCCATATTAAAACAAGAAATACTTATATTTATTTCGAGTTATTATGACTGTCGTAATATCATATAAGATGACAAAATATAAAATAATAAAAGGTATAAAATAACTATAAACTATATTTGTATACCTTTCGGCAAAATATATTTCTATATTAACAAAAGTAAAACTATACTTATTCATTTAAAAATAATTTACCAGGTTAATTATCTTCAAAATACAATTAAATATCAATAATAAGATCAACAAAATAAATTTTGAAAACAATTTTGACTATTTTAAACATACCTAGAAATCTAGTAACCTAGTAGCTAATAATTTCACTTGAAAGTTCACTTACATAGACATAAAAATTATCACTCTCATCTTTTATCTTGTAAAACAAACAACAGTTAAATATTTGTGTACTTTATATTTATTTATCCCCACTTTTTTTAATCCTTATCTTGAAGATATGATATGATTACTCGAATTGCAAATCAGTGCTTCTACTTCTGTGTACACAAACTGACTGAATCACAACGTTATAAATTGGAAACCGGTTCTAGATGTAAATATTACTGTTACTTTAGAAGTGGAAGACTCCTGGCCTTCTAAATAAACTTTTTTTTCCTTTAGTTATTAATACAATAGGTAATAAGTTTTTTGACCCTTAAAATATTGAGCTATTTTTTATTTACTTACCGTTTTGAATTTTCTTGCCATGAATGCAATGACCGATTTGAAATTTTATTAAGAACTTGTGACGTCAAAATCCATGATAATTTTGTCTGACTATATACAGATATTGATACCCTTGTTATAATAAAATTTAATACCATTTTACTAACACTATAATAGTTGTAAATATAATTATTACAACAAAAATTGTTTATTATTTCAAATATGTTATTATGACTATATGTTTTGTTTCTTCTTGGCGATGCAATAGTTTTCTACAGTGAAGATGTTCTACTACTTGTCGTTATCTACATTAGTTATCTTTAAAACCAATCACCTTAGGTGTTTGACATTTTACGGTACCTATTAAATTTTTAGCGTTTCAAATATTTCAGTGTAAGTAAAAACAACTAAAACTTGTAGGTAGGAATCTTTTATTTAAAGAAATACAGGCCAAGCTGTTTGCCAGTTAAACTTAAAAGTAATGTTGGTTGCTTTAAAATGGTTGAACATTTCAAATATGAATTATTAATTAAAAATATGTATAACACATTATGTTCCTTGTTCCGCTTATTTATAAGTTCATGCATATTGTATACAGGGTGTCCGTTTTATGAGGCTAACCATTGGGATCTCGAAAAATCGGTTAAATTAATGATGATTTTGTTTTCTCGAAAAGATTCATAGGTTACTACATGTGAGCAAAAAATTGATTTTGGCAATTTTTATTTTCGACTTACAACTTTCTTGTTTCAATTCATACAAATTTCTAGTTTGCACATTCTAGAGATACTTTTTTACGAGGAATTGGCAGCGATCCTCAAGGATTTCAATTTTTTGTAACTCGGATACTTTTCAAGAAATACATGCCAACTTTCATTTTTCATATGGGGCTAAAAGTTGTCTTTAATACTGTTAAATAGAGATTTTCTTCTTCTTTCTCTTATGGTTCTCTAGATCCCAATGGTTAGTCTCTTAAAACGGACATCCTGTATATTACTACCATAAAAGGTACGTAATTAATACATAAATAGCTAAATAATTCTTTGAAAATTCTTTAAAAATTATTTGAAATTTTACTTTTACATTCGCTCAGAATTTAGCTCTTAGTACTAGGGCTGCAAAAAATTCTCTATCGATCAATTAAAATGATCTCAGTAAAAATATCGATCTGATCGATGGATGAATTTCATTGTTTGATTGATCCCATTGATTCCAATTGATCACCGATTGCAGTTTTATTAATGAAGATCGATTTAAAGTTGAGATCGATTAGATCAAAAAAAGGTCGATGATCGATCACAAATTTTTCTTATCACACAGCCCTGCTTAGTACAACCGCAGAATAGTTACATATAGAAGTGACACGCCGTGTCAGTACCTTTCATGTTACCCTATTCAGTTCTATGACCTCGGAGCATTGTGTAGACCTTTAAATTTGTTGACTTTCCCTATCTCTCCCTAAGATGTGACGAAACTTTCCGATTTTAAACAATGAGCCCTTTAAATTTGTTGGCTTTCCCCAGATCTCTCTAATTTTCGTTTCTCTGTCTTACTGTCGCTTCTGTATAAACCTATTCTGTGGTTGAGATCGATTAGATCAATAATGAAGTATAGATTATCGATCACAAATTTTTCTAATCGCACATTCCTGCTTAATCAATAACTTAATAACTATAACAATTTTCAAATGAAATTCGCAAAATTTCTTCCACATTTTTTGCTTTTCTGTTAATAGCTCCGGAGTTTTGTTATCCCTTGAAGTAAATATAATTATTTGATGTTGCAGTGCTAGGTTTGGGATGGGCCCAACGACTGGAGATCCTACCCGCTCAGCCAGAGCAGACCAAACCGATTGGAAAGCCACTTTTGCTCACCTGTAAATCAGACCAGTCGGATCCAAATGCCATTTCCGAGCTACAGTGGAGGGATAACAAGGGACGCATTGTTGAAAAGCTCATGTGAGTTTGAATGATGATTTACTTTATTTCCACCTTCTATATAATTGTCACTTTACAGGCATCTTGGTAGCTAAGTAAATAAACAATTACAGTGCTCATAAAAAAATAATAGAAAATATTGAAAGTTTTTTATGCATTTTATTATAAATATTACAAACTTAATTTAATTAGCTTTATGTGAGTAATTATACACATTTATAGTACATTTTGATTCACTGAAACTGAAAATCATTTGATAACGTCTAGCTATAAATTGTCCTACCACCGCCAGCTACCTTTGATTCCAAAATAAAGTAAATCTTTTTTTGAAGAATAAAGTAAATTAATAAAAAAAAAACGTTATGAAGGTGGAAATAAAATTTTGTACGCGGCACGCGTGCAATTAAACTTTACTGGGCTCACTGAATTATGAGAGCTCATCCTTCGTCGCTCGCCTCACAAATTTCCAGCTCGCCCTGTAAAGTGTAACTTACACCGCTGGCCACGTAAATAACTATTAAAAATTACTAATAAATGTCTATTTTTATTATTATTTTTAATTACTTTTTTTCTTAAGTTTCGCTAAAAGTATAATAATTTAATAATAAATAATTAATTCATGTATAATTGTCTCCAACAGTAATTTCAAATAATAATAAAAATAAATTAACGCAGCTAACTTGACAGATGAACTGTTAAACATTTGTTCATTTTTGTCTAAATTGCATAGCTACTGCTATTTTTGATTTACGTCATTTTCATACTTAATTTCTGAGCTTATAACGCATGTGAAATTAATTTTGCTTATTGATTCAAATGCAGATTTGTAACCCCTTTTATTTATTTTATGCTTTACAAGTGTTATTTGAAGCTCTTTACCGAAAATAATTAGAGAAGCAGGAAATTAGGAAAATATGATTTTACATGTTAAATCCCTACGTTCGGGTGTTTGAATTATCACCTGTGTATATATTATACATATATACCTGTATTGTGCCAAATTATCGAAGAAATCAATAAAATCGATTAATTTAACACCAAATGATCAAAAATCGATAACGGTAGTGCCATCTATGTAAATTTATTTAAACTATTAAAATAATTGATTTTCCCCAATTTACACTAGCTAATTTTGCAAAGACACGTTTAAACAAAGCTATATTTTTTATACTTCTTTGAATTAGTAATAGATGTCGTACCCCATTCTATTCCAGAAAACATATGAGGCAAAAACTATGTTGAAGAATAAATATAAATGAAACAATAAATTATTATGAACAATATACCAAATTCTCATTTCCAGAATATATAAAATAATACTCGTACATCATGATATTGTTAATTATTTTTGAATAAATACAAGAAGGGAATTGCATCATTTTTAATATGTTTATGACAAATTTATGCTGTATTTTTTTTAAATTGTAATCCGATGTTGTTTTGTTTTGAAAGCACCTGAAAAATCCAAAATGCCAAAAAATGTTTATGTCATATTGTGGTATGCGGTTGATTCATTTAAAATTTGGCTAATATATATTCAAAGAGTAATTAAAAATGGATTTCCCTCCGCCGGCTGGACGGATGTGGAACATTTTTCAGTTTCGCTGTCCGGACGGCGCGTGTCATTAATACTCAGCCACCAGAGCAACAGCAGTGCTTCAAAATTCAAAGGAAAAACAAACAGCTGTCGCTCACGACCGTCAACTGTCACTTGCTGATAAATGAGTTATTTTCCTGCCTCTACTCCTTCCAATATTCATACGTGGACATTCCACATTCCGCGTTTTTATTCCAAGCGAAAATATTTTCCTTTCTACCACAATGCTGTTTTTAAATTCTTTCCGAATCAATATCAACAACGCACGCGTTTACAAATATTCTTAAAATAATATTTCAATTGCGCTAGCTGCAATCACAGCACGGGCGTTTAATTATAAAAAAATAAATTCTCTCCTGATTTCTTCAATCAGTTTAACACCTAGCAGTGCTGCTAGTATTGCCTGATTCAATATATTTATTTACGCAGCTAAAAATCGCTGGCATCATTTTTTACTAAATTTAGCGAAAAAAAAATTGTGACTTATGTTACAAATCAGCAATAATAAATTAAACTTTTATTAGTATAATTTATAAAATCAATCTCTCGTCGTACTACGTTCATAAGTAGCTCAGTAGCTCGACCAGGCAGCGCTTTCAGTGTTTTCAACGCTGTCAAGTGCTAAACCTTATCCTTAAATATTTTATTTTATTTTGGTACGTAGGGGAACCGACAGTTAAATTTAGCCAATAAAAGGTTCCCACGTTTTGAAAAATATATACAGTGACTCCCAGTGAAAATGATACATCTGATCTCTTAATATTTTTTTTGTATAAGCAATAGAGGTTTTTCAATTAAATCGAAATCCGAAAAAAATTATAAAACCAGGCACTAAAAAGTAAAAGGGCCTATTCAATTATAAATTAAAAAACATACAAAAATTACTGTGGAGTTTTTTTTTGCCGAGATTTAAATTTTATTTAGAAATTTTAGGGCCCTCACTAAATATTGGTCCTGAGGCCTCATAATTTTAAATCCGGCCCTGAGTATAAGTAATAAAAAACAAACAGTTTTAATACAAAAAAATGTATATAATTTATTATTTTTATTCTTCCCTTAACACAAGAAAAATAATAATTACAAATATTACATCCTTACATAGAAGTAAATTTTACAGAACCATCAAATTTAGAGACACACTGAAAATGATACATCTACAAATAATAACATAGACTTAATATTTAGTTGGACCTCCTTTATTTTCTAACATCATTTTTAACCGATTTGAAATAAAAACAGAAATAAGGAAGCATCCAATATCTAAGAAAAGATAAAAAAGCTTTAAGGGAATTAAACCTGCTCACATCAGAAATTTGTAATTAAGGTCCCTCTCCCTCAGTCAGGATTTACACGGTAAATACTAGAAACCTTGACATAGGTAATTAACATGGAAATGCAGTTTTTTGCTGTTTCCATCCGTCCCACTAAATATAATAGGGGGTTTGTGGTACCGTTGGTTTGGTATAGATTTTAATGTAACTTCATATTGAAGCTTTTGACATGCACCAGTTGATTAACGTTTGATAAAAATCGATTAAACGAAAGCTACAGATTACTCTTTATTGGAAATATTTTGATATTATTTTATCCTTTAAATTATTTTGCTGCTTTTATTTCTACAATGACTTACAAAATCATAAAATCACAGTTTGAAATTTGTTTTCCTTTACAGTTATGGCAACAAAAGGAACCCTTCAATGTACACGGAAGTGCTTCCGGATTCGGGAGTCACTCTCTTCATTACCTCCCTCACAGAGGACATGGCGGGAGAATACACTTGCACTGCAAATTATGCCAATACAGAACCTCTTAAGGCTTCTGTAACAGTTCGCACAATATGTAAGCAATTTTCTTTCACCTTTGTTCATTCTTTACATTATACCTATGTTTAGATCCCATCAAATGGGTTGACGCCCCAGAAAAGCAGTTCCCCAAACTCAAGGAAAACTTCAACATAAAATGCGAAGTGGAAGCGAACCCCGCACCTTCAGTAGACTGGCTGAAAGACGGAGAAACCATCACCACAAACGACAAATACGTTATCCATCCGAAGAGTTTACTTGTTAGAAATGTGCAGGAATCAGATGATGGTATCTACGCTTGCAGAGCAGCTGTTATCTCCACTGGAGAGTTAGACACGAGGTACATTCGAGTTGAAGTGCAAATCCCTCCTGTAATCGAACCAGTCGAAGACGTTGAAGTAATTGAAGGCGAGCAAGCGTCCATTCAATGCAAAGCTACAGGAAAACCAGTCCCCAGTTACACTTGGATCAAGAAAACAACCCAGGAAGACTTATCCAAAACACCTAGATTTGCTGTGAACAAAGCTACTGGATTACTTGTCATCAACGAAGTCAAAAATGATGATCATTCAGCTTATGAATGCGTCGCTACCAACAACGCTGGAACTGCTACAACTATTACTAAAATAAACGTCAAAGTCAAACCCAGATTTATTGACTACACAAACATCACAGTAGCTGCTGGAAAAGAAGCAAATCTCATTTGCAAAGTTTACGGACGTCCTCCACCAAAAATCTTAATGCGCAAATATGGTTCTTTGAATTACTTCGTAATTGGTGTCCAACCTGAAAATAACGAAATAATCTATCAAAATAAAGTTAACGAATCTTTAGATGAATCATATGGAATTGTTACATTCTTAAAACTGAATCGCACTGATGATGGTTTGTATGAATGTAAAGCTGAAAATTCAGCAGGGAAAAGTTTCAAAAACGGTCATGTTGGTGTTGAATTTGCTCCTACTTTCGAGAAATTTAAGAATTTGCCTCCTGTTTTTACCTGGGGCAACAGAATTGGCAATTTGAGTTGCCTAGCTGAAGCTATTCCTAACGCTACGTACGAATGGAGACTGAACGATTTCGAACTTAAAAATGACGATAGATTCAAAATTGAATTTAAATCAAATAGATCATTCCTCTTAGTCAGACCTGGTGCAGAGAAAAGTTTTTTCACTCAATACAAATGCATTGCAAAGAATATCTACGGAACTGCTATTCAAATAATAGAATTAAGAGAAGCGAAACTTCCAGAACATGTTCAACAAGTAAAAATATCAAGTTTATCTGCGACTACTGTACAGTTTGAAATAATAGGACCAGCTGCAAGAGATAATTTACCAGTAAGAGCGTTTACTGCGCAATACAGAGAAGAAAGGTCTCCACAATGGCAATTCAACAAGACATGGTCAATTGGTAAGAAAACAAACTTATCTATTATTCTCAAACTAATTTGTTGTTGTTTCTAGATTCGCCGTACATTGTAGAGTTCCTAGAACCAGAAAAGACCTACTTCTTCCAATTCGCAGCGTATAACGAGGTAGGTTTTGGGCCTTGGGGAGCCAAACAAGGAGTGACAATGTCCAGACGATCAGCTCCAAACGAACCAGCAATTCTCAGCCATCCTGAAGATGGAGTAGTGAGCTCACCGTATCCAAACTTCTTTGAACTGCGATGGAAAATACCAGCTGACAATGGAGAGCCTATTTCTTCATATGACATCAAATACTGTCCGGTATGTTTTATCCTATCTTTTTTTAGTATATTTTTCTCAAAAAAATAGTTATCTACGGGTATGCATTTATTATATCACTGAATTTATAATAAAATTCTCTATCGAATAAGAACATAAAAAACTTAACAAAATTGGTCCTCAAAGTTTGAAAACCACTATTTGATTGATAATTTTATGCTGTAAAATATAAATTGTTTGCTAATTTAACAGATTTCGTAGCTCTTACAGTTCTAGAGGTAGCAATTAGTGTACCACTGAAAACAAACAACCTGTATACTATTATTTTTTTTTGTAATATTATGAAGACTCCTCTTTACTGTTATTTCGAGAATACAGTTTGATGTAAATTTGTTGATATTTATTTAAATTTGAACAACATCAAAAAATTGGACATGGGCTAACTAACTAAACAAAAATTTGGACTAAACTGACTACATTACGACTACTCACTCTATAAATATTGAGAGAGAGGCAGAAATCTGCGTACAATGTACTGCGCAATCTGTTCATGTCTGAAGTATAATAGAGTAATTATGAAAATCATAGGAGTTTTATTCTCATTTGGTCGTCTAGCAACGGATAAAATTATCTATAAAAAGTTGCAAATAAATAAATCTGAAATGTTAAACGAATGGTCACATTTACAAGTACTTTAAAAATTATTTAAAATTAATTGCTGTTGGTATTTCACCTCAGTTCTATCGTTCTCGAAAGTTATAATGTACTTGCAGTCCTTGTAGCTTACATAACTGCTTGAATTATATTTTATCGTTACGTAACGACCTCCTCTCCCTTGAAGCGTTACATAATTTAAGAACAACCCCTTACATGAAATATGATAGTTTTTAATAAAACAACAAATAAGCTTTTTATAATTTAAGGACAACACCTGACAGGAAATAGTTTTGAATAAAATACCAAATAATTGCAAGTATGCTTGTTTGAATTTATAAAAACATTCCCGTAGGTGTGCCGGTTACGTAACGACCTCCTCCCCATTGAAGCGTTACGTAATTTAAGAACATCTCCTTACATAAAATATGAAGTTTTTTATAAAACAACAAATAATCGTTACGTAATTTAAGGACAACACCTTCAAGAAATAGATTTTATGGTAAAAATTTCCTATACGGTCTACACAAATATGAAATTTTTGCCAGTAGAGGGCCAGTTGACGTTACCAGTGGCAAGAAAACAGTGGTCATTTCGATGGATTTTAGAATAACTTTGAAATGTTTGAAATTGTAAAGAAATGTACTTTTTGTTAGGATATTTATTAAACATAACCTAACCTTTCTGATAGTTTCATTCTATTCCAATATGACAAAGGATTATCTGTCATGCATGAGAGTATTTGATAAATATTTGAGAATCCACTGTATAGTAAATTTTAACCGATTTTATTAAAATAACAAACAATTGCGAGTATGCTTTTTGGAATTTACAAACCCATCCCCTAGGTGCGGCGGGTGAACGGCAACTGGATCACCAACCCCGACGGCTGCAACACCATCCAGCGCGGCGGCATCGAGAACCCGGAGTGCCGGATCAGCCCGCTAGAGTCCGACACGCACTACAAGGTGGAGCTGCGCGCGCAGAACATCATCGGCTTCAGCACGCCGGCCGAGCTCATCATCAAGACGGCCCGCGGTGAGCACTACTACCGTTATTACAATGCGTGCAGTGTGTGTGTCTGGAACGCGAGCCTACTCCTAGCTGGAGTCCTCCTCAGTTTGGTTTCTTGGGTTCGGATGCACTGATGGGTTGATGGCGGAAATGAAATAGAGGACACAATGCATATACAGTAAACTCACATTTCGTACATTTATATACGCTTTTCAATTTAAAACAAACATTCTAAACAGTAACGATTAATGGTTAATAAAACTTAATTATTAATAGAATAAAATACACAAGGTACAAAAAAATAAGAGTTGGTGGTTAACCGAAATTTAAAACTTAATTACAAAACGATTTCTCTATAAAAGTAAATTCTTTTTAGTTAGAAACATTTTAAAATTTGTGGTTACTTGTATTTTAGGTAATAAAAAACACAGTTATAATTTTCGTTTAACATTTTTAATTTAAAATTGTTTAATCCGTTAATCAGTGGGGATTTTCCGAGAGAACAATTTATAAAAATTGGTTGAAAATGTAAAAATTATAAAGTAATGTTCAATATTCTTATAAATAATTAAAATTTTAAAAAGTGAACATGTTTCTGTGATGTCACATCCCTTGTTAGAGAGCATTTTGTCATACGATTATATTCAGTAAAGGCTAATAGAATATAATAATGTTTTGCTTCTCTACCCTGTTATGCTGACATCTATGTCACAAAGTTTTTATTAATTTACGACTCCTTTACTATTGATATTTTTACAAAATTAAAATTTAAAAAACAAACAAAAACTGGTATAATTTACAGTTTATATTACATTTTTAATTTAAAATATTGTTTAATCCGTTAATTAATGTTTTTTTTTTTGAGAAAACAATTTATTGTTGTTATTGTAACAAATACGTAATGTTCAATATTTATAAATGAATAATTAAAATTTTTAAAAGTTAACATGTTTCTGCGATGTTACATCTTTGCTAGAGAACAGTTTATCATACGCTTGTAGTCATTAAAGGGACATACTAAAATTTGTTTCTCTATCCTGTTGTGTTTACATCTATGTCACAAAATTTAAATTAAAAAACAAGGAAACCCCATTAAATAAACTGTTCTCTTGTCCTGTTATTAACAAAAATATTTTAATAAATAATTTGTTCTAAATATATAATTGAGGGCTGAATTATTTCATTTAAATATTTAATTAAAACTTTCTGTAATAATTTTTAATAACAGTTTGTAGTATCTGAATTATTTGTTGAGTTTTCCCGCACACAATTTAATCTATTTCATTTCCATGCCAAGCCAATATTTGTTTTTAAGTACGTATAATTTTGCATGAGTTTTAAATCAGTTTTAATGAACAATTTTTTGTCAATTATATTTTAATCAATTCACAGTGTGTTCATTCATCAGCAACAAAAAATTTAGATTAAGCTTAGACCTAAATCAATATTGATGAATGATTTAGGTCGTAGAAAAAGAGTGGAACAATATGAAATAATTTTAAGTTTGTATTAAACATTTTGTACCGGTATGAATGGTTGAGTGATTGTGAATATTTAAAGTAAATCGGCTGTCGGAAATTCGAACGAAATGATTAAGCTCAGCCGATTTACATGGAAGCGGAGCATAAATAACTTTGATTCCTGCTATATAGGAAGCGCAAGTATGACAGCCACATCAACTGCTCTTCTTGTATTAATAATTTCGTCACAATGCGTGGTGGTTATGACATCTTTATTATCGATGGTGACGCGAAATTCATGAAAACTGCTTTCTTTAGTGCAATAATCTGATTATTAGGAACTTGAATGTTTATATCATGAACCATATTCAGTATCTTGTACATTGTAAGTTTGTGTTAAAGACTTTTGTGTAGCTCATGCGATAACCATTCCATCTTCAAATAACTTTCGAATTTAAGAACGTGTTCAGAACGTCTGCTCGCTTCAAGACGAGCTTCTAGCATAATTTTATCAAATTTTATTTCATTTCACTTTTTTTTTACTTTCTATTGAAGTTCTTTGACATGCAAGCTTTTGGCATGATTAAAATTTAAGTTTACTTCAGCAGGTATGTAGTTTTTGCATGTTTTAAGCTTTTTGAAATGCTTTTATTGAAATATATAAATATCGGTGTTGCCAGAAGAAAATATTTATTGATAAATTACAGCTGGTCTGTATAATTTCTGCCAAAATATATAGTATAAATAGTTTATAAATTTAATAATGAATGCAGAATTTATAAACGGGACCCAATTTTTTTTAGCTATAATTTAAAGCAGTTTTCTATCATTGGTAAGATGAATGTATAATTCATGTTTTAGATTTCTAGGTATTGACAATTCCATGCAAATTTGCATGATTGCATTTATAGATTTTATCATTTGCTTTTATTAGGTTCTTGAAAAACTTCGGACAATGTTGTGCTGAATTCTCATTTTTTCACAGATAAACATGCTGTACACGAAATCTTCTCTTTGCTAATTTGATCGTAATATGAAACTATTCATTTTATTGATGCAATAATGCCTTGTATATTCGTACATCACCATTTTATTTTCATTGCATGCTGAATTATCCAGTACATCCAAAATCAATTAGAGGACGGACAAACATCAATTTTGCATACATGTTTTAATTGTTCGCTATATTCGAAATTAATAATTTTTTATTTTCTTTGTCGGTCCTCCAACATCGCGCATTTAAAATTCAGAATATGTTTGATATTTTGAATTTACAACAATGACATGGAATTAAACAATTGGACTTTTTAATTTCTGTATTATATGCTTTGCATGAGAACGAATGAATGTGCATTGTGTAGTAATTAATTAGTTTACGTGTTTAATTAAATTGTAATTTATGTTTATGATGAACATTAATATGTTTACTGATGTAGCCTATATTTTGTTTGTGATTTATCCCGAAATTAGTCCAGTAAACATATTAAATTATTTTGTTAAGTAGTTTAATTTAATGTCTTATGTCTTGCTTCTGTGTTGTAGATTAGTTTCTACTTTAGTGCCTTATGTTTATATCTTTTATGTCTCATTTACTTTGTCCTTTGTTAAAAACAAATGGCCTAATTTATGATATCTGGAAAAATCGCTGATTTATCTTATGTTTTCCGTACTTATTTGAGTTGACGGTATTATAAATTAAGCATTTTGTTAAGGCACTAAATATTTGAGTTAATAATTAGTTATCAGTTTACGTATAAACATGACAATAATTTGAGAATATTCGATTGACAACGATGCAAAATCTACATATTCTACTTAAACTGTATTTTATATTTTCAAGCTTCTTGATTACTTTGTGTAGATTACAATAAATTTAGAACGAACGACGTTGTCAGACCAATGTTACAGAATAATCGCAGCAGTAATATAATTAGTAATTTTTATTTGTTCATTAATTCCCATTACTCATGACAATGGAAAATGTGTACATTTGCATTCATATTAGATATAATGAATATTTATAAATTTAAATCTATCATATATATACACTAATGATTGTAATACATGTGTAAAATACAATATTTTTTATTTTGAAAGAAAAGTATATATAAATACATTAATGTAAATAAATACAGTGGTTAAAAAATAAATTTATTTGTTGTTCAGATCAAATTATTCATTGGAATGAATTGTAAGATAAGCCATCAGTATATAATTGTTCCAAAGCAACCTGTCGTGGATTCTTCCACCATTTTTCCTAAAGTACAGGTGTTAAAAACAGTCATAAATTTTGTGGATACTTATATTAGTGATGATTAATGAGCGAAACTGCTACTTTTGAATCACCGTGTGATTTGTGATTGCTACTTTCCAGTAACTGTGATTTTAAAGTGTTATTCGTTACTAATCGAAATTGTGTAGTGAGAGCGAAACTGCTACTTTGAATCACAGTTTCACAGTATGATTTGTTATTGCTATTTTCATATCTGTTAATTTAAAACGTGACTGAGATCACAGCTACTGTACGGTTAAAGTCGAGAATTTTCGTTACTAATCGGAATTGTTTAGTGAGGCTGAAAAGCCGGACTGCTATTTTTTATCACTTTGTGCTTTGTGATTGCTACTTTCATATTTCATATCCGTGATTGTGATTTTGAAGCGTTATATTTGATCTCAGATACTGTACGGTTAAATTCGGGAATTTTTGCTACTAACTGAAATTATTACTTCGTAAAACGTATAAATACAATAGCGATTGTGATTTTTCAATATCAGTGACTAAAACACAGTTCGTGAAATATCGCTCATCACTAATTTATATGTTGATGTCTAAATATGTACCAAAAAAGAGTCATTTCACCATTTAATATCTTAATGTTAAAGATTTTAAGTTATGAGTTATTTTTTTCTTAAATAAATATTGAATTTTAAATAAATATTTTTGATACAAATACAAGACTTCGAAATATTGATCTTAAATATTTATGACACTTTTTATACACTCTGTATAGTTCATAATATTTTCCATCTTTAAATATAAATAAATATGTAATAATTTGACGAATAAAAAACTTTTTTTAAGCGTTAATGCGTCACGAAGTGCATCAGTAAAAATTTGTAACTCTTAATAGTGAATATTTTTAAGGGGTGTATTGTGTATTTGTTAAAGTGTGGTGGAAGAATCCATTAGAGCAATTATAAAGTGTTCCTGTCAGCTTCATTTTTGTTTTGTAAGTGGCCATTTTGTGGTAATGAGTGATTTGCTTTGTTTTGTTACGAACTTTTGTGATTACAATGAATCAAGAAACTTCATTGGTGCTTTCTACAAGATGTAGACAAGTAATGTACGTAGACAAAATTACACGTACAATTAGATGTAGCTCTTAGAACTGTCGCTTCTTCTCTTCTTTCGGCTTCTCCTTGCATGTTCACAGTCATCATCACCTAATAATTGTATTCATGTCGATGGAACTTGGTCCCTTTGTTCAAACTAAAGTTCTTTGGGTGCCATTCAGTTCTACAACTTTGCCTTTTAGCTGAGAACTTTAGATTGAATCTACCGCATACGAAAATGTAATATAGGTAAATACGTTTAACTTGGGCCTTCACAGAAACATTTCAGACAATATTCATCTCATACAGGGCATGTGACCGAAAACATAACAATATTTATCATTCTTACTGAAATCCAGTTTTTAAAAATACGAAACTGGTTCATTTATTCGTATTTAAAAAAAAATGCGAACAGTATTTTAATCGTACTAGTTATAATCTATCCAGATGTATGTGTGTACATAGTAAATTTTATTGATATTTCATATTTAACCTTTTAATAACTTGGTAAAATTGGTGAACCGAAAATCTGTTTAGTCTTGATAAATATTTTGCAAATATTTCGTAACAAAAAAAATTTTAAAAGAAATTAATTAAAGAAAGTTGATGTAAAACATAAAAGTAATAAACTTGTTGGAAAACAAATAAATTTAAAGCCAAGTGCACACGGTGGAAATGTTCACAATTTTTCCCAAAGAAGAAGTATTGAAAAGTTTCCAAAAAGTTAACAACGCCCAAACCGAAAGATGTTTCGAAAAAATTTTGACTTGCAACTTCTTTATCATATTTTTTTTCTTACTAAACCCGTTTTACCTTTTTGGGACGCTTACTGTTTTCAGTCTTAAAAATATCTGTTACGAATTTTCTAACTCGTTCCATGCCCCAATCACAAATAAATTATCATTATCGATATAATAACTGAATTTCCATGTATTATTTATGATGATTAAAGTGTATTTTGACAGGCAAACTGTCATGGAATATTTGGGTCCAAATCAAATAATTTTCCCTAAGTGTAATCCCATTTTGTGGATATGAATACAGTTATTGCATTAATAACAATGAATACTTTATTTAATTAGCAAAATATTCTAAATTCATCCTTGTCCAGCATGATCTGTTGAATAACACTGAATTGCATTGACATATACAACAGACACGAAAATTAATTTTGAATTTTGTCTATGCAATCAGTAAGCAGTGCTCCAAATTTTTAATAATGGAGCTTTGCAGTTTTTTTGAAAAGGTTTTTTTACGTTACGCCATTTCTAGAAAAATAGGGAGTTATAAATGTATTTAGGTTTTTTGAATAGATTTTTTGTATTTAGACAGAATACACTTGGACATAGTTATGTGTGCTCTTAAAAGTAGTGTATATTCTGAACAAACATTTTTTTAAGTTTGTTCAGATGTTACAGATAAATGTTATTCAAACTATATTAACTTTATACCCCTGCACTAAACTGTATGTTTCAAATTTTTGCATTAACATTTCCTACGAATTCGCAAGCTTAGTTTGTGAATTCGTTTTCTAACAGAAAGAATTCTTGTACATAACATCCCTCCAAACAAACCACTTCTTTTTGGTAATTTATCTTTGTGCTTTAGGTTCAGATCATCACCTAGTGTCTAAATACGACGAACCAGCTATCAGCAGTGCAGCAATTATTGGAATAGTTATCGCAGCTGTTCTGGTCTTCTTGATTGTGGTGGACCTGTCATGCTACTGCTGCAATAGGGCAGGCATCTTGATGGCTTTGTGCGAAAGGACAAGGAAGATGCCTCCTGATGAGGAAGATCCTAAACTTGGAAGGTAATTAAATAAGTAAAACACTAACTAACAGCTTACTGTACACTTTATCACTAAGAAAGTGGAAGTTGATAGACAAATTAAAATTATTTAAACTTGTACTTTATAGATGATTCAATACTCCAGTTGTAATTATAATAAAAATGTTTATTTTATAATCGATTTTAGAACAAAAAAAATAAATGATGAAATATCATGTCGAATTGAAATGGGATAGATAATAATTTCTTATACATCTACTATAAGCTACCACCATATCAGACTTTGAAAGGAAGAAATTATTGTTAATATATTTTAATAAATATGGATAAAAAAGTGCAAAGTATTGTTTTATAAAATAATAAGTTCCATCCACTATTTTGCTATTATAATATTTATATTTTGTAATTTATCATTTGGTTAAGGAAATAACGCAAGAATATGTTCAAATCTTTAATTTTGGATCAAACTTGTATTAAAATATTGTAAAACCAATTACCTAAAACAAAACAGAATCGATTATATTTATTAGAAATCAGTAAAAATTACTTTGCTTTTAGAACTATAATACATATTAGATTAATAAAACCTGATAAGAGGTCATTTTTATGTCTTGACCTAAAATATATAAAAAAATCATGTACAATGGGATCATTTATTGAATTTGTATCAACAATTAATATAATATTAGATGCCTAAGATTTAACAATCCCTTTTGTTAATTATACGAACTTTAAGATCAAACGAGTGAAGAAATATATAGAAGAGGATCATTTGACATTTGTTAAATGTAATGGTAATCATTTGACTTTGCAGAAACAATTAAATATGTTATTAGATGCGTAAGAGATTTTATTAGCCCCTTTTGTATTTGTAACAGTTTTTAAGATCAAAAGAGTACATAAAGATTAATCTTGATGTGAGAAGTGGTGTCTATCAGCTTCGACTAGTCCTATATTAACCGTCACTGTCACCGTCCAATCACTAACCACATCACATACTAGATAGATTGGTTGATGGTTATTTTAGTCTATATGGTTGGCGCTTCCCCCTCCCTTATTGCAGCTACAAGGCGGCCTCTGCACACCCGAACACCCTAGCCGTGCCGCTGCCCGTCAAGTTGGTCAGCACCCCAGTGTAAGAAACCACACCTTCGGTTGTCCGTGTCGAACAGTCAATCTTGTGTATATCTTCCTTTATCTATGTCTTGCGCATGAACTAGCATGGAACTTACCTTTTGTTTCCTACATATCATTTCATATTCGCAAACGTACTGTATAGTATTTCCAATGAACATTAAAACTGACTATTTGGTCCTATGTGTTCTGGAGTTTTAATGAATGACAGAATTTGTCTGAAACAAAGTAGTATATTGTGCAACTTGTGCAGAAAGTCGCCTATTTCTCACGAGGTGTCAAAGTTTCGGCACAAGACAAAGTCGAGTGCTAGAGTCACACACGATGGGAAATAGGTGATTCTGCACAAGTGACACACTATACTTTTTCTAAGACCATACTACCAAAGGGTATAGATCAAAAATATATTACGAACGCTATTTCACATGAGAACAATATGGCACCGGTAAATGATATTTCTCACAATGCACATGCGCAATGTTAACAAATACACAACATTGAAGCTTTACATAGTGTGAGAAAAGTGCTACTTTCCACAGTAGTCGTAGAAAAAAAAATATGTAAAGATTTGAAGCGACATTTTAAACAAATAAATAAAATCATTTTTAATTTTTTGTAAACCTTATAACAAAGAGCAAATAGTAATTTGAAATATTTGACGTTTATTGCTACTACTAAAAATAATTTACGTTTATGATAAAGTTATTAAAAATCGATAACATGGACATCTTTAAACTTATATTGCTTCCATTTCTTTACGCCTTTTAACGCAAAAATCAAAAAAGAAGTAGAATATCTCCTAAAACCTTTATTTCGAATGGTAAAATATTTTTTGACACGAAAATCAAACTTTAAAAAGCTCCATTTAGTAATATTTGTAGAAAATAGATTTAAAGGCAGTAAGTGCTTCCAACCGGTTAAGAATGATTTTAGAAATTTCGATCTCCAATAAATCCGAAACCGGTAAACGTTTTCATACTGTATTTACTGCCCTGGAAATAAACATTATTATTATTATAACAGAACACACCGTGCTTATTATGTTTTTACACGATTGACGCAATAAGGAATTTAAAATGGAAATATTTGAAAATTGTTTGTCACGAGTTATCATTTTGAATTAAACTTTGATTATTGCGACGTATGTTCGAAATCACTTACCGATCAGTATTTTGTAAACATAACTTATTACTTTGGAAATTCTATCGGTATACATTAAAAAATAATATTATTATAGTAGACAAAAATGTATTATTTTATTTTCAGTTACACTGTTGATTTAAAATACTATGCATTTGTATAAAAACTTGCATGATTTTACATTGTACATAGCGATTAATATTTTAATTATAATTAGAATAAATTCATTTTATTTTCAAATGTATCGAATATATATTTCAAAAATTGTTATTATTATTTGAGATAGTAAAATATTTTGAGTTTAGCACGTATTATTTATGTTAGACTAGTTATTCAGATATTAAATAAAAATGTAATTATAGGGAAGAGAAAGAGCCGTTGAAATCAGATGGAAGAACCCCAGTAGTGACAGACAACTTGAAGAAAAGCTGCTCGGTGGAATACGACGGCAACCGTGTCCAAGCGAGAACAGGGGAAATTATCGGTAAAAATTCTGCCGTATAAACCCCGACCCTCCCCCAGTATTACATGATTTACATTCTCTCTTCATCCATTGCAGATTTGAGATATTCGTAAACCAGCGACAGCAACGTTTTGTTAGTTGTTGTGGATATTATTTGTGTTGTGTCTATTTATTTGTGTAAAATCGTAAAAGAAAAACACTTAGAATCGTTTTTAATTAATATTTCCTTTTATCTGTGTAATTCTTCTACGGTTAAATATTAGTGTAGTGCCATTTATTGTTTAACTGTTCCGTTCCTAAAGAATGAAATATTTTTCCAAATATTAAAGCTTCAAGTTGCCCCTAAATGTGCCAAAGTAAATTCTATATCCACAGTTGTTGTACAGCTTCACATATTTAACTTTAAATCCAGCTTCAGCTAATGTCGTATTTCTATGTCCATTTTTGTGTGACTATACGTATATTTGTCCCAGTTTCATGTGCTTTTGAACCAGTCTCAAAATCTCTGGATCAATTATTACTTTAAGCTCTTTTTGAGACTGATTCAACTAGTGTAGCATCACATAGTTTTAAGCTGCAATCAAATGTGTAAATAATAAACCGTCAATACTGTCAGTAACTTATTTTTAAAGCACAAACTCTTTATCTACCATTTTGAAAGACTGATAAATAGGATAAACAAGAAGCGCTCTTAAAATCTCAAAATTATTTTATTTTTCGGATGTTTGAAGAATCATTTCTCGCTCAAGTTTAAAGCGTCTTGTAGTTGTTAATGATGCATTTTAAATTTGAACGAATTGTCAGATATATATGTAGAGTTGTCACGTATGAAATACGATTAATTGTTCTTTGTATTTTATTTTATTATTCTAAGTAGGTAGTGTTTTATAACTTTTATTTCTGAGTTTCAACTGAGAGAATACTTTATTACATTTATCTACAGAGTACTTAAGGCCTTTAGTACATAACTATATATTCAAAATTATTTGAAAATGGAACTTCTATAATCATATTTGTGAGCTATTGTATAGTACTTACTTTAAAAACAAACCAAAGTTTTAGATAAGTTTTCATAGATAAATGTATCGTATTTGTGCTATTGTTCACTTTAATCTACATATTCATTTTTCATCATACTATTGTACTTCATAGGTTAAAAAAACCAAGTTTTCTTTGAAAAGGATTTGGTAAAGAGCTGAATATTTAATTTGCATTAATAAACATTTATCGACAATAAGAACTGTAAGAAACTAGATTAAGTGTTCAGTAACACGTACATGCTTAGATATAAAATTCTTATGCCATTATTGTGGGTGTAATTAATAATAAACAAACATATTTTTCATATAGGTAATGAAATATTAGTTATCTATCAATCACTGTATTCTTGAGCATAGAAATTTGCTTTATAAATACATATGTGCAAATAAAATTTATTATTCACAATTCCTTTACCAACTGTTTGTTTTAATTTAATTATTTTATGTGATTTTATACTTTATTTGTATAACCAGTATTAAATAAATAATGTTTTATTTACCCATAAATTTTAAAAAGCACTAGGGGTAAGTAATTATACTAATTGTAAAAGACCCAGTAATTGAAGTACTTATATTATTTCATTTAAATGTATTGCAATTAAATGAATTAAAATATTAAACTTTAAAAGATATGTTAATAGCAATAAATAATACAAGTATTTCTAAAAATTAAAGGTACCAAAAACACTGTCTAAATTCAATCAGGTAAACATCGAAAGGTACTTTTATATCAATAAATAACTATTTTATGTTATACTGTAGCCATTTCCTTATTCCAGACGGTGTGTCACGTAAAGAAAAGATGGTTTTTGTTTTAAATACTTTGGTAGTAATGCAGTTAAAATTTTTGTAAAATAAGGTGTAGAAGGTTTGTATCAGTTTATATTTATTCTCTACTATTAGTCTACCCTTCTACATGTATTTTACAATATCTACAATGAATCTGTTCTTGAAATTTACAGCCTATATTACCGAAGAAAATCCTTTCTGATTCTAATATCAGACCATATCCAAACATGAAAACTAGTGAATCCTTTCTGAAAACCTCAGGCAATGTTATTCAGGGAACAAAATGGTTAAATTTGTAGCCGTTAACAAATATATGAGGTACGGAATACATGAGGAATGTTTGGTAAAATACACGATAATATATTCATAACGTGTATACCAAATTTAAACCAAATCAGTGACAAAAAGTGTTTTTGGAGTTTCAAAACCATGGAATAGTCCAGGGTTTTTTCAAGTTTTTCAAAAATTTTGAGTTAGACACGATATCATATAAAGTCGGCCGTGTAGTTCACGGATTCGAAGTCCGTTTTGCACGGAAATACCCCGTTCTCGCGTAATTCGCGAAAATAGGTCATTTTTTAATTGTGGTAGGCACCACCCAACACGCCCTTGTGTCACCAATACATAAATATAGGAGATTATTTCTTATATGATATTTTTTAAATACTTATAAATATTGAACCACACTTCGGAAAAAATTAAATTATAATGTATCTTATGCCAGATTTTATGTAGAGTTCAAATTTTGAAACAGAAAGGCATTATCTTTAACCGTGTAGGAGTGGGAAGCTAAAATGTAAAATTTGAACACATTACAAAAATGACATTTTTTTAATTTCTTATAAAAATTAAACCACTCACCAGAAAAAATAAAAGTATAATGTATCTTATGCCAAATTTTATGTAGAGTTCAAATTTTTAAACAGAAATACTATATCTTTAACCATGTAGGAGTGGCAAGCCAAAATGTAAAAAATGAGCAAATTACAAAAATAACATTTTTTATTTCTTATAAATCCTAAACCACTCTTCGGTAAAAATGCATGTCCAGTGTATATGACGCTAAATTTTAAGTAAAATAATGTACCACTTAAAATGAACATCCTGTACATTTACTTGTTGTATGTAGAAGCTAAATGTTGTCTAAAAACGGTTTTTGTATCTGGGAAGTCTTTAAAACTGGTTTGATGATTTGTAGAACAGTATTAGGATGGCCGGGGTACTTGAAGATGTAGGGGATGATCAGATGAAAATTCAAGGGATGTTTTTCGTTCTTGCGCCTGCAAGAAATAAAAAAAAATACTAAATAAAACTAATATTATTTAATCGGCATCTTCCTTCATGGTGTCAGTTATTAGGCGGGGCTGACAACCTGAAAGTAGAAACCTCAAGTTCTAAAAACTTAAAAAAAAAAACTGACTATTTATTATAATTTTAAGTGTATATTAAATATTACATACTACTTATTTAATGGCATTCAATTAATATGTAAAATCTTATGAAATGTAATATTCAATTGAAATAATAATAAACTATCAATTTTTGCTTAGTTGTGAATCCTTATTAATCTCGACCCCAAACAATACTGGAAAATTTAAATAAATTCTTTCGTGTTATTATTTCAAATATACAAAAATAAATCTGAGCCCCATCCACTAAATGTCGTTTGTAAAGGTGGTGAATGTAGGCAACACCCAGCACGATCTTGTGTTACCAGTACATAAATAGTTATATTTGTAAATTGATAAAGAATACTTTAGGCTTCAATTTAAAATGTAGGCAACACCCAACACGAACTTATGTCACCAATACATAAATACAGGAGTTATATTTGTATACATATATTCTACAACACAATAAGACACGAGAAAAATCTGAAACTTATTCCGTAAGTTCCTAATACACTTTTGGATTCATATAAAAATAAAGGGTGCAATATAAGGGTGGATTACAGCATTTCAAATAAAAAAGATACTAAAAATATTACACGACCAATCACAGACGAGATTAAGTTTTGATTTTTTGAAACCAACCAATCAAATGATAGTATTTTTTTTTTAAATACTTGTATTATTTATTGTTATTAATGTAACTTAGAAACATTAATTATTTACTATCAATTTATAACAACATAATTTACAGATATTATGAACAAATAAAAAATAAAAAAATAAGACCTGTAATGGAAAATTAAAGGATTTATTTATTAATAGAAAAATGATGTAGATCAGGATACAGGAATTTATATTCATATATTGGTAAAAATGAAATCATTAAACAATTTACTCTATTGAATTAATTCAAAGTTTAGAATGTTTGCTTGTCCTGTATATGGTATAAATTTTCATAAATAAAAACATATACGTCTTATCTAAAAACAATTTACAAGTGCACAAAATATTAAAAATTTATGTACAAATAAAATATCTACAAAACATATGCACAAAATTATATTTATAGAAGAAGAAAATGTTTTAAAGTATACATTCAGCTGCACTAAAATATTAATACATTGTATATAATTTCACCTGATTGTTTTATAGACAATTGAATATGTAAAATCAATGAGGAAATAAATCACTAATAATCTCTGATGGTTAAAATTGTAACGAGTTCAGTTACTTCACTCCAAATATAAAATTATTAAAAAATAATGTTTGGAACATACTTATTCACAAATAATAACAAATTCTATGTTCCATATTTGTAGAAATGAATATTTGTCTTTGGAGTAAAAGAACCAAAACTCGCTTCATATGTGAGTCCAATTAATTACCTAACTATTAGTTAAACAAGTTCAAGTTAAGAAAATACGAATACTATTTAATTTTACATCTAATCTCAAATGTACAACCTGATACAATCTTAAAGTTATTAAAATTATTCTTGAGAAGGACGTACTTAGTTTAGTTTTGGAAGTTTAAAATTTGCTATCGCTTAAAAGTCACTAAAGTTCTAAAATTCCGACTTACAGAATCTAATTTGTACCAAATAAAACTGGGAACAAATAAAAATCCAAATAAATCGCACAATAAAGCAAATTAACGATGAGACAATATTCATGAAAAAGATATGTCATAAAAATGTCACCCTTATTGCTGTCCTTATAATTTTACTAAATGAAACTAATTTTACGTAAAAATATATAATCTCTGTAAAAACGACTTTGTATAACTAATGAATTTTGCATGAATATTATGGGTAACATTTTAGCTTATATACAAGTGAAGGTTTCATTCCTTTTATTTTTCTATTTGTATTTTCATGTTCATGTAGTGTTTTTTACAAGACAAAAAACAGAAAATAATTCCGATTAATAGTTAACAAATTGGGTTTAAAACCAACTTGATTTAAAAATATATTTAAATTAACGGTTTTCGGAATTTTTAACGGTTTTTTGCCCTGGGATTTTGTAAATTTCTTTTTAGAAGTTAAATTCCGTCTTAAGGTCGTCACACACTGTTCGGAACCGATAGGAAGAATCTAATGCTACAAAAGAAAACCGTTTTCTTTGACTTTATGATTTGAATAATTACAATTAAGTAAATCAATGAGTTTTTATTCTTCGGCAGTCTTGGTTTAATAATGTATTTAGAACTCAATAGAAATGAAATGAGTGATTACTTTTCTAAACAAATGATTTTCGTATGTTTTCAGCTAGCCCGAGTAAGGATATAATGCCGATCCGATCGTTTCCTATCGCACTCTTGTCGACGGCGCGATCGGTTCGGCACTAATCGGAAAAGTTTCTCTGCAGAGAATGCCTCGTCCGGCCGTATTGTTAAGCATCTACATAAGAAACTATGGAAACTTATTTATGCCGATCTGTTCACTGCCGGTCGGTGCAGAACAGTGTGCGATAGCCTTTAATCATGTCCCATTATTATTTTGCGTTATTGTAGTGCATACGGTTTTGTACAAATTTAGTTGATAGTGGATGAATATACACAAGGTGGATGTAGTCCTTGTCACGAATCTCGCGTCTACATCTTAAGTTGACTAATTTGTATGATTTGTTTTACACGCAATTCGAAAATAAATAAAAGAATAGAAACGGAACAGTAGTTTGCAGCAGCTATATTTAAGTATCACTAAGACGGTAATTAAAATCTATCTACACACATAATTTACATAAAAACAGTTAGTGTATAAAAGCCATACTTGTTTTGTATCACGTTTTTACAGTAAAAAATCTAATAAAAAACACACAATAACCTAAATGTCCAATTCTTAAATCAATATTTTTGTAAAGGTTCTTTTCATGCACACCACAATTCCTTGACATGAGCAATTTTGAGCAAATAAACCTTTCGCGGACAAAATTACTTAAATTCACACATAACGCGCCTTCAAATTTATTAATGGAACACTGAAAATGTATTCAGTTAATCGTAAACAGTAATGAGATAATTAAATGGAAAGTTTTAGTACCATAAGCATGAAAACTAAGTTTAATTTACGTTTATATCTTTGATCTTTTAGTTATTTTTATTCGAAAATGAATTACAACAGTTTTAACATTTTCGGTAACGTTAAAAAAATACTATATTTTTTTCATTTGTATTTCAGAGAGCTTCAATTTTATCTGAATAATTATAATTGAAAAGCATCATGTAATTAACTGTAATTCAGATTAAAAAAATGTATGTCTAAAAAGTATCCAATCTTCGATTTTTACATAATTTTCGCTTCGACATCGGGATCTACAGTTTATTCTATTGGCAAAAGAATTTTGAAATAATTTATGGGACAAAGCCAAGTTTATCCGTCTTTTTACTATTCTATAAATATACCGATGCCGATTCGTTCCATCGGCACACATTTCATAATTGAAATTTCTTTCAAAAGGCAGCGCGTCGAGTCGGTCGCTTTAGATTAAGAAATCCTTCCGACTTACAAGTACTTATAGTTTGTAATGAAATTGCACAAGAGTTTAGAAAGAATAAGACCATATGAGGGGGCATTTTGTGTTTGCCTTGTTTCAATTCAAGGCTAGGAAAAAATATACTATATTGTGTTATAAGGAAAATTTGAAATAGTTTGAAATGTGTTGCTGGTTTAAAATTAAAATAATTTTTGACGTTTGACGAGCGGAACACTGGTAGTTACGCCACTGATATTGAGCAAAGATGCTGCATCAAGTTATGACAAAAGTTTGGTGACTCTCAAAGCAAAACATTTGTTAAGATTTGTCAGGTGTTGACGACGCCATGGTGGGAAAACAAATGAAGGAATGGTTCAACCGATTAAGAAATAGCTACACATTGGTGGAGGCCATAAAGCCACTCGCTGATATTGAGAGGGTGCAAAAACTTAAAGGGATATTGTCCTTTCAACGTACGGAAGATTGCTGAAGAGGTTTGATAAGTAAAAGTTTCGCGCATGCAATATTATATGAGGATTTGAACATACGCAGAATGTCTGCGAAATTTTTTTTAAGCTGCTGTCGGAAGAACAGAAACAATTCCGTCTTGGCTGACTACCAACACTGATCCTGAGTTTTTTAACATTCTAACAACTGGAGATGAGTCATGAAGCAACATCTTTGCTCAGCACGTTCAGTAAATACTTGAAATAATATAACACTTCACACAACTGCGCATGACGCACCCAATGGCGAAGCAAAAATTCAGGCATGCGCATTGCGCATGGGGGTGTTTATAGAAAGTGGAGCCGCCCTACCGTCATTATATTTCGCGGGAAAATTGAAGAATGAATAGTTTTTGTCAATCTGAATTACACTTTCAGCTTTTTGAATTACGTAACACACTTTATTATTTAAATAAAAGCCTCAAAATGTAAGGATTATTTTCTTTTATTGTTATTTTAACTGTTTTTCCCTGCTAGAAATTTAACTGTGCAAGATATGAACGTGAAATAAACTATTTCTGCTAGAATGAATTATGGTTCGAGATTAAATTTGAAGGCCCGTCATAATTTAACTCACAAACGTATCGTTTTGTACTAAATTTCGTGTAAACCCCGGGAAATACTGGAATATTCTGTGCGGAAATAAATGCGAATCTCAAAGCCTTGAGGTGTGGACAGACATGCAATACAGTAACCACTAAACCAGCGTGAGTAAATGCAAGAAATGAGAACCCTGAAGCTTGGAACCTTGTCACTTGGAGTTACTTCTCCTTTGGCCGGCAACCCTTCCCACAATAGTGTCCGCCTTCACCGCTTTACACATTGTCCTTAGTAGCTTCGCTTTCGTAAATAGAAAATCATTATTTTCTATACAAAGTGATTCAAAAAGATGTAGAAAAAATGGAATCTGCGATATTATACCGTAATACTGAGTTCTCATGCGTTGTTGCGTTTAAAATCGTAACCAACACAGGATTCGTACATACATCAATTAAACATTGACACAAATGCTTTATTATAACTATATTTATATTAGAGAGAGTGTGACAAGAATTGTATTTATACCGACTTGTCGTACAAAAAACTACGTCCAGAGCAAAACTTATTTAACGCCCTCCAAACATAATTTTCATTATTATTTATTATTGTGGCTAAAAAACTGTTAAACCCATATAAATCAAAATAAAAGTGATAAAGAAGGTGTAAAAAAGTTTTGTATAAATTTAAGGCAGACAGCAAAAGCTTAAAATATTTCTGTCTAAATAATCGTAAGACAGAACGGAAGAGTTTTGACAATTTTAAATAAATATGAAACAGTTTTCAGTCAAAAATATAGCTCGGTATTTAAAATATTGTTAAACTGTTTGAAATATTCTTCAAATTTGCAATAAAATTGAAACAATTGATAAGGTTTTTACAGATTTTTTTTTGTCAGAAAGAGTTGAAAACAAATGTTGGCGTCCGTTTTTCCTTCTCCTACAAACATTTTCATAATTTTGGTAATTTAAAACTACTTTTTAAAGAAACTAAACATTTTTTGCGTCCATTTCGCCAGAAATAATTTTTATAATTTTTGTGGAGTTATTTCTCAAAGTTGTTTTAAATAGTTTTTAATTTTTGGCGCCCATTTCCACGACCCTGTCAAATGATAAATGATTGGTGCTGTGAGAAGAGATTTATTGATACGATACACAACTAGTTGTGTTATAAGTTTTCATAATTTTGAATCATCCTGTATATCTATCAAAAATTTTTAAATATGCTTATATAAAGAATAATTTGTACTTTATCATTTATAGCATTCCATGTAGTACTGTGAATAAAATTGGTCTTGAAACCCAAACCTTGTGTCCCCATCAACGTTAAGGCAAAGCTTCTAAGAACAAGTAGAGGTTGCCGACTCCGACTACAAGTACGCACTACACAACTTCACTAGGATGGCCAGGTAGGTGAGGGCCGTGCGCTAGTACATCAGGTAGGAGTAGTACTCGTACACGGCGTAGAACATCTGCAGGTGCACGTAGGTGGACGTGATGAAGAACAGGTGCAGGATGAAGAACCTCAGGCAGTCCTGCTGCACCAGCTGCGCGGGCGTGGGCGTCGAGCAGAACTGCTCGCTCGGGATCTCGCCGGTTCGGTAGAACATGTCCAGCATGCGTTCTTTCTCCTCGAACCGCGCGTACAGCCAGTGGGTCATTTCGTCGTGGTCTAATGGCACCTGCCAGACAATCAAATATATGTTTCTACTTCCCTTTAATAAGAGACTATTTATTTCAGTAAGGTTTTTGATTCCATTATGTCACTAGTGAGATAATGAGATCATTATATTAAGGAGTCCTTGGTATTGTCTTTTTTTGTTTATTTTATAAATGTCATCAAAATGTCAAAAATTCATAATTTCAATAACTAGTAATAAATAAATTCTGTAATTAAAAATGTTTTTCTACGACCACTATGAAAAGTGGCAGTTTCCTCACATTATATAAAGTTTCAAAGTTGAGTATTTCCCACAATCGTGAGTTAAAGTGTTAGAAATCTGCGCATACTCAGTGTGGCAAATGTCATTTCTCACAGTAATTGTCAACACTGCGCATGCGTGAAGGTACTATTGTGAGGTATCATATTGTTTGTATGTCAAATAGCTTTTGTGCATCTATTTTTGTTCCTTAACGTTTAGCAGTGTGGTTGCAGAAAATGTATAATTTGCAACTCGTGCAGAATCACCTATTTCCCATCTTGTTTGATTCCAACTTTTACACCTCGTGGAAAATAGGCGACTTTCTACCTTGTTGCACAATATACTATTATGCTAAATTTTGGTTTACAATGAGACTTTGCATAGTTTGTAATGATCTTATAATGATACTGCAGAATGACGTATTTGTTGTCTTGTTAGTTGAAAAGCCGCTAGAAGGCAAAGCATTAGTCCGAACTGTTTTTGTTTACGTTTTGAATTTTATACACGCAGGTCCACAAATTATTTACATATTTTGCCAGATTATTGAATTGTCCTAGTCCTTTGCTACGTCATCAAGAGGGGTAAATTCAAGGGATAATTTTCAATTTTTTGTTGTAAATAAAAAAATACTTATATTATTTTTTTCAAAGAATATCATATTAAAAATAAATCAATCATTTGTGAAATACACTATTAGGCTATTGTTTACATGTTGAAAATTAAGTCATAAATAACATTTTATTGCCAATTGTATATAATGATTTATATTTCAAAATTTTAGATGTTGTTTATTTTATATTTACATCTCTAAGTATTGCCATAAAAATTTCACAACTGCATAGGTACCTTATACTTTAACTTTTAGAATACAGTAATGGCGATCCGTTTTTTTATTTATTTATATCATAAATTAAGGAAATATATTTGTAGAAGATTGGATATCTACCTCATCATCTGTGAAAACAAATTTTAGCGCCCCTTGGGATCGGCTTCGGATCCCCAAATTTCATTTTTTTTCCTGTTCCACATTTATTTCTTTATATTGTAAATATTAAGCAGTAACCATTACATGAAATATATATTAAGAACACAATTAATAATATGATTTTAAAACATTATTTTAAAATACTTATAGTAATGTGGGGTGCTTAGTAATTTTAAATTTTATCCTTTATTCTTATTTTCTAGATTTTTTTAGAATTTTAACAGAAAACATATTACAGCTTAGATTTAAATACTTGAACTCGTATCTCGTGAATATTTAAAATTTCTAGAAAAAAATCGGGCCTTGGAAATATGGAAGAATATTATTAACAGCTATAAGCGGAATCAATACATATGCATACTAAAAATAATACTCTACTCTTGAATATTCTTTGTTCGCTTATAAAAAAATTATCAGAACTTCCTGTGATATCGATATCCTAAAAAATTTTCAAATTTTTGGATTGGTGCGCAAAAAATAGGGAAAAATGGGTTTATATTTTTTCACTATCAAAAAATTTGACATACTGGTTGATATTACAGGAACTTCTAATAATTTTTTCATAACTGAGCAACGAATATTTACGCAATATATGATAAAAATCTGAAAATATTCTGCTGTAAATTAACGTTTTAATACTTTAAGAATTTTTTGTATTAAAATTTTAAATACTCAAAAAATATTTTTCTATATCAGTATAAATATCCAATACCTAGTTGACTATCGTTTCTCGGCTAAAGCCTTTGTTCTAAAAATAGTATTTTTATCTAAATTTAGCAATGAGACTAATCTTATTTTCCTAGAATGCGTAAAATATACATACATAAATGTATAATGAATCACAATACAAATGCAGCCGATCCTAATACATATTTATTTGCCTTTCTACTCAATGTAAATTCACTCACTACAAAGAGTAAGTATTTTACATTGTGTGCAGAAATTTTAATTTTATAATGACTGCATTTAATTTTTATTGTAGTAGTTTTTATTCTATAATTGATATAAATATATGTTTTATTATTCCGGAATTTTAAATTTTATAAATATAAATATCCCTTAAAAACGAATAATTACAACTTTTATTATTTTCTACGCCTTAAAATTGCCAAATCATCTTCATTATTCATTGCCACATTCAAAACATTGTATTTCTAATCACAATTCATGTAAAAATACAAGCAACAACTATAAATTGAAAATAGGTCAATACTGCTATATTGCAAGACGTCTTATTTTTATGTAAATATAAATTTTTATTTATTTAAAATTATAGTTTATTTTATGAGCTAACATAAAAATAAATTTTATAACATTAATAAATATCTTTTATCGAAGGAATAGAGAAATTTTTCCATACCATTTAAAAAAAATTGGGACTATCTTTTTTTATCATTTGTGCCACAATAATTAAAAATAATTACCTTTCGACATGATACATTGTACTTAAAAGTAAAACCTCAATAATATTTTTTTCCATACGCAATAAATAGAAAATAAGTAAACGAGAAAAGTAAATGAGTCAGCTAACTAAATAAAATGTGGATAACCCGATATTTATTTTACAGTTCAATGACAATTAAAAATTGTTATCTTCGAGTATGAATCACATACAACAAAATGAAAATTAAAATTAGCAAAATTAAATTGTAATGATGAAATACCAATAAAAATTTAAAAATATAAAAATGTTTAATGAGAATGCGTAGAAATATTTACAAACATTGCCACGAGATGTTCCGGGACAAATGTAGATAAAAATTCCGTATCGTGTAATTCATTTCGTAAGAGTCCGTTATCGTCTGGTCAGATAAAGGTCAAGGGTTGGGAAACTAAAATAAACTTACCTCTGAACACGGATATAATCTATAAAACAGTATGGTTTTGCACGGTGGTCGATAGCCTAAAATTATGGTTGGAAGATCCAATGGTTTTCCTTCGGGATATGCAATCGTAATGTCTAGTATCCAACTCAAGTTGTTCGAGAGGATTGACTCTACAAATATTCAAATATTTTATTATTTAAATAAAAGATAATAATTTTTAAATTTAATACTCAAAATTTCTTTTATTTAATAATGTATCTATTGCTTTTATCAAATTTGATAAAATTTATCATTTTAACAAATGTATTTTTTACAAAAAATTATCAATTTTAGTTGAACAATTGTAGCTAAAATGTAATTAAAACGTTCCAGAAAAACAAATAGAAATAAGAAGTTTATATTTTTTACTACAAAAATGTCACGCGATCCACATTATCTTGTTAAACAACTTAATAGCAAATTATATGTTGTGCTAAAATGTGCAATAAAATTAATGTTCTATTCTTAATAAATATTATTATTATTATTATCGGATGATTAATGTATTCAATTTAATACATTCTAAGAATTGTGCGAATAGAATAAGTAAAAAATTCATGAAAAATGATAAATAAGTGAAAAATACACCACTCACCATTTATGTGTTCGGAGTTATTATTTCTTGTTTCGTATTTGGGGCCAACGGTATCGATAATGGCCTGTAAAGCGCCTACCCTCGGCAAGGAGACGTTTTGTAAAACTGGTAAATTATTTTTTAAAGCATATCGCTGGGAAGTTTCCCTTCGTTTTCTCAGAAAACCACCTTCGGGAAACAAAACCATCCATAGTCTCTTACGAGGAATGTAAGAGTTAAGTAAGTGTTTTACTAACGCTTGCAGAGAACCGTCGCGGTTTTCTCTACCCTAAAACAAATATTAATATTGAATCCGTAAATAAAATAATCAGCTGTGGCCATAGAATAAGTTTGCGGTACGACACAAATTACACTAAAAATATATTTCTCTTTTCAAATAAATTTTGTTACTAGCATATTTTACAGCTTGATATCTATTTTTTTCAAAATATCTATTACGAAATATACGCAAAAAAAACTTTTAAAATGATAAAGAAAAAGCAATAACTTCTAAATTTGGGACACCGAACAGATGCACTAATTAAATTAATAGACAGGGCCTAAATTGCGTAGTACAGTGTACGTAGAAGTCAGCTTTACACGTTACAAATTAAGAAATGTAAAACTTCAAATATTTTAATAAATACTATTTATAAAATTAATTTCAATCAGGATAATTGTATGAAAACAATAAAAATGCAAACAGAAAATTAAATGTAATTGTGGACTTAGCATCGATTCAATTATTAACGATCTCAGTTCTCTTATTCATACAGCTCTGTAAAAAGGGGTTACCAATAGCAATATACTATTCAAATTTAGCGCTCGTTAGTGTGAGAAGTTTCTTGTGTATCTGTTCGGCGTTCCAAGTATAGTTGATCGATTTTTATCAAAAATTGATTAATTCGTGTCATTAATGTTTAAAACTTAAATATAAAGCTTTATAAAAATTCGTTCAGTTGAATTTGCTCTAAATGTGTACACATATGTCCGGACGAACGAACCAACATGCATCATATTCAAAATAGTAAAATGTAAAGACCTTAATTCGGGGACGTTAAAATCTCTAAGCCTCAAAATTGATTACAATAACTAATTAATTATACAATACACCGGCGCTACGATCGTTTGGCGTGATAATAGACCGGTAAACGTGACAACAATGGAAAATATAGCGGGAATAAAAAATGTTGATTAAAAATAGCGCAACCCCTGGTAATGATTTTAAAGTTCTCCGCTATTTTTTTTCTATTGTCAGGTTTACTGATACTAAGCAAACCAATTTTAGCAGTAAAAAGAGATAAATACGTTGTGTAATGATCAATTATAAAAATCTTTTACTAAAAGAGCTGTACACAGAATTAAAAAAAATAAAAAATAGAAGTTCTTATATGAATATATTTCATTCAGTTTTAAGATAAATTAGTAAGACACAAATTGTTTTAATTCCATAAAAATTTAATATTTTAGACGTATTTTAGCCTTTGACGTTTCAACAGCGCCGTAGTGGACATTTGCGGTACCACAAATCAAGAAAAAAAGAGAACTTTTCTATTCAAATATACAATAAATTCTAAGAATAAGAACGTAACTAATATGTAAAAATAATAACCGAATTTTCCTGGTTAACAACAAAAATTAAATATATGTTTGTTTATAAACAAAACGTCAAATTTTGTGCTGGATATTATATATCTATCCTTTTCTACAGAGACAATATACGTCATAGTTAATAGCGGTAAAAATCTCGTACGCCTAGTAATTTATTATAAATGAATTATACACTTTTTAAATGAAATTATATATTTGTTAACATTGTTCTATAGTAAATTAATGAAAACATTCAAAATATGTTAAATATTAATGAACCAAGAGGCCAGTCGTACATTATTACTATTATTTTATTATTAATACTCACGAGTAAGTTATTTTAGACTTTGCGTGACTATTTATAAAGGTGTTACGAAATATACCAGAAATAAAATAATGAATAGGTACAACTACAAAACTTTGAACTATGTACTCTAATGAAATATGAACTTTTAAAAATAAACAAAGTTTGCATAGTATGTCTTCATTCAGTTCAATAAGTACATGATTTTAAATTATAAGTTCAATACTACAATTTGTAAAATAAGTGGGTGTGTAATTGTATCACAATAGTACATAATTTTGAGCATTTCTATAATTTAAGCTTTAATTCTATTTTATCATCCACGTACACCTCAGTTATAAGATCTAAATTTCAAGGCCGTCTCGTCAAGGTAACTCGGAATCGGTCACAACAATAAAATAGCATCGATAAAAAATTTGCATACACAATAAAAAATTACTACTGTATTATTCATGATCGGACTTACAGATATGATGAAGAAGTCTTGATGTAAGACGCTGACTATGCCGAAGTTTGTGTATTTGAACAATCTGTCCATGATCCACATGATGTTCGGCAAAACCGTCGGTTTTGTGTTGAACGAAGCCATCAGAAGCGGCACATCGGCTGTGGATTGGTGGTTGGCGATGATTAATGTTCGCTCTTTCATACATTTTCTGATGTCATCGCCCAGCTCTACAACTGCAAGTGATACAAACGTTTATAAATATATTAATTTAATTAAAATTCAGAACGGAACTGACACATTCAATAATGAATTGAACATAAATATATAATGAAGAAAGTGAAAATAATCATCATAATGGAGTTGTTTTCAAAATTATATTACATAAAATAAAGTGCAATAAACAAAAATATTTATACCATTATTTGTTATTACTAGGAATAGAAAAATTTACATAATAATTTGATTATTATTTTAAATATACCATTTGATGACATACATAGAAAAAAGTCTGATTTACAGGTAGCGACTATCAATTTTTATTTTTAAATGGTATCCTACTACGATTTTAGTAAAATAACATCAAAACTTTGTATTTTGAATCACAGAAAAGCAATGGTAGTGACGTCACGAACATTATTAATTTATTACTCATGTACTAATATTTTATGCAAAATAAAAAAAAATGTTTTTCTACAATTTATAGGTTAGCTAAGTATCACAGTATAGACAGCGGTGTGTAAAGTAAATAAGTAAGACAAAATAATTATATTTAACTTAAAACATTTCGACCAATGAAGAAAGAAACAAGAAATGTTCTACATAGTACTGTTATATTTGGTTGTAAATAGGTTTAATTTATTATTTTGAGGTTAACAGTTTGAAATAGTACTAGTGATTTGTTAAATATTTCAGTGTATTATGTGATCGAAATACAGTCAAATAATGGTCGTAGAAACAATATAGCACATAATTCGAGTTGTAAAGCAATTACGCACTTGTAACTTTTCCACTTCGTGCATAATATGCATCTAACAACTTAATTGTAATATGTAATATACTATTAATATTTATAATTGAAATTTAATATTATGAAAATAAATTTGGTTGTAAATAAATATGGTCTGATGTGTAAATTATTTAAAAAAATGCATCATGATAACAACTGTTTTAATTTATTTATGTGAATAATTTAAATGTTGCCAATAACAAAAAATAGCAAAATAATTGCAGTAATTTAGTCACCAGGTTTAGTGATAATATGAAAGTAAACAGATGCATCCAATAGAAATTATTACAAAAAGTATATACTTTATAACTCAAATGTTTTTATTTGTAGGAGATATAGATTATTTTTTAGAATATTCATCTTAAAAATAAAATTACTAGGAATAAAGTTCATCTTATCAAACTTAAATTAAAAGCAAAAAACGAAACTAAGATATACTAGAATTAATTTATACAAATATTGATCCAATTATTTATTTATATTACATTGATTTGCATGTTGGTACAATAAACAATTCAAAGTAAATAATAGCGTATTTAAATTAAAAACATAACATAATTTTGAACTGGACAACCGGTCATTCAAATAAAATACATGAATCTTACATTAACATGAGGTCAATAGTTCGCTTGATTGTTGATTTAATTATGAGGAATTAAATATACAAGGTATTCACATTGTTTAAAAATCAAATTATAGGCTATCATACATTTAAAAATATTTTAAAAAATGTTGTTATATAAAATAAAAATAAGTAATTCATTTGGAAAATAAATTTTAGGACTAAAACGTGTGCTTTTGACGTTACAATTGAAAAAAATACAAGAAAAATAAAATTTATCGTTTTCTATTTAAATAACTTTAAATACTATCAAAAAGATAAAATTTGATACAACGCTTATCTAAAGGACTAATCCTCAGTTTACTTTTTGATAAATTTTATGTAATGAATGATTAAATTTGTAGTTTTTCATATGAAAGAAAATGTTTAAACAAATGAACTCACTGTCATATCCAGCTGACCAAGACCACATGGATACCATTGCCAGCAACCAGTGGAAGAAATATCCTTCTATCCTCCAGTATACCTCTGGATTCAATTTTCGTAATGGAAATAATAAAATCATCCATACTACGTATGTTGGAATGCAATAAGCATTATTTATTAACACGAATCCGAGTCGAAGTGCACCTTTAGAAACTAATAACAACGATCTAAAACAAATGAGTAAACATAACACCATTAAAATACTGCGATTTTGAACTTTGATACATACAAAATTATATAATATAAGAATCATTATATTATATTTTTTTTGAGTGATTTGAGTCGTATTAGGAAAGGAGAAATTAAATAATTAAGTACAAGGTTATTCACAAACGAAAATATTGCAAAATTCACCAAAAACACTTTTACTTACTCGAGTAGAGGCATACTGTTATACTGGTTTCTTTAATTATTTAAAAGATGAATTATTTACACATAAATTGAATTATATACTGCATTAACGTTTTCCGGTCTTTTATTATGATTCAATAACCAAGTTCCACCACAGACCCACGTTCAAATCACAACACACTGAATTTTACAAATTATATTACATTTAGCATTAACCCTATTTCGCGAGAAGGTGCATAAATAATTTAATTATGAGAAAAAATCAATTTAAATTTAATTTTGATGGTATTATTGTTACGTATTCGGAACTTCATTATCACGATTCATTGATGATGTTACAAATTGTAATTATACTTGGCAATTTAACGAGGGATTTGTTATTGCGGTAGTATTACTTAAAATTCCATGCCGAACATTTTGCACTACACAATCTATGAACTCATTTAATAATTATGTAAATACTCGGAAAGTGACAGCAATTTTATTCATCTTCATATGGTAACAATATGTTACCAACCTGCAAACAAATTTTACCTACAAATGCCAATCGTTTAAATAATTTAAAACAAGCTTTTAAAAATTGTGATCAATACATTTTATACTTATATTTATCCTATAAATTGTTCTCTATAATTAATATTATAAAAAATTAAATAAACATGAAATATCTAGTGACATTTTACTAACCAAAAATAGGTTGCAATCTTGAAGTTATGTCAGGGTTTGGTATTCGAGATGTCTTCATTGAACATTTTTAATTCTTTTAAAACATTTAGTAATAATTAAATGATATTTTAATATTCTGTAATAAAATCAAATAAGTTTATTATTTTAATTAAACTATATACACGATAAAGATTTATCACTGTTTGCAAGTTAATGAAGACATCAAAAGTATTGATTGTGACACAGTCTTGTAGACATTTGAGCCTCGTTGAACAACAAACTATATACAACAAACTTTTATAATGGCTCACGAAATATGGAATTCCGATATAATAAAACCACCTTTACGTGAAACATTTACAGCTAAATCACCAGATATAGGTATGTTGTAACATATCATGTAAGTTTTTATATAATGTTGAGACATAACCCATAATTTGCAGAAGTTACCAACGTTGTTTCGCTCATAGTTGAAGCAACGAACACACATACACAGCCAGACATTCTTCGTTTGGAATCGTGTATAATGCGAAAAGTGATCTACAGACTTAAACTTCAATTTCGTCACGATAAAGGATTTAAGTTTTTCGAAGCAACTAACAGAACTTTGAATAAGTTTCTTTCGTTTAACATCACGAAAGATATGAGGTATTTCTTAGATTACTTTCCTCGAAAGTATGAAAAAATGATGACTTTACCAAGCAGACAAATGCTGGAATTCTTACTTGTTCGATTACAAGGATATGCACAAGTTTGTGCAAGAATAGTTAATTTATGTTTTAATTGTACAAATTATATGAAAACACGGTTAATATTAGGACATCAGTGGGAAATAGCTGTTGTCGTTATAGCGATTGTAAGCAGAATTTGGTTTATTTGTCGCCATTTATCTCTTAAGTGTTGTTTATTATACAATAATTTATTACCACTGTTAGACCAGTTAGAAATAATTGGGCAAAAATGGTTACCAGATCTTTACGAGTTTCCACAAGATTTAACCACGTGGTTAAGCTATGATTGGTTAATCGAAAAACCAGATCTAATATTCGAATTACCAATTGGTTTACCCAAATATATTCTTGATGATGATGATGTTGAATTTACTGGTCAGTACAGATTAAACAACACAATCATCATTCCTGATGAGAGCGATGAGGAAGATGATACATCAGATGTTAAATTTGTTTGTAATCTTAGTAATAAAATGATTCGGTTAAATAAAAAACAAGCCAAATTTCTTCAATCTAGACTTATCATTAACGTCGATGATTCTGATTGTGATGATAATCATCTTGTTCCTTCTACATCTTTTGATGATATTCTTGAATTATTGGACGATTCTGTTCAAATTGTCGAAAGCCCAAAACAGGGTACATCAAATGATGATGATATCGTGGAAATTAATGACACATATCAAGAAAAGAATGACGAGTTCATAGAAGACGAATCTGATGAAGCTGAAGAAGTAGATGATCAGGATGAAAATATAGAAGAGCCTGCAAAGGAGAAAATAAAAGAAAATGGAAATCTTGAACAAATTGAAATTTCAGATGATGAGGATGAAGATATGGAAGAACCAATCAAAGAGAAAAATAAAGAAAATGATAGTTCTGAAGATGAAAGTGAAATTGAAGAAGTAATTATTGAAACAGACGCAGGAGAAACAGAGGATGTGGGAGAACCAATTGCTAGAGAAGAAGAAAGTGATGAAGAAGACAGTGTTGTGGAAGTAATACAAGAAGAATGTGAGAAAGAAAATATAATTGTAGAAGCAAATCAAATTAAAAAACAAAAGCGAAATGAAAAAGAAAAACAAATTGCAAAACAAAAGCAGATTGAAAAAGAACAGAAAATTGCGAAAGAAAAGCAAATAGAAAAAGAGAAGCAAATAGAAAAAGCAAAGCAAATAGAAAAAGAGAAGCAAATAGAAAAAACGAAGCAAATAGAAAAAGAGAAGCAAATAGCAAAAGAGAAGAAAATTGAGAGAGAAAAACAAATAGCAAAAGAAAAGCAAATGGAAAGAGAAAAACAAATAGAAAAAGAAAAGCAAATGGAAAGAGAAAAACAAATAAAAAAAGAAAAGCAAATGGAAATAGAAAAACAAATTGCAATAGAATTGGGAGAACAAGTCGCGGAAGAAGAGGAAGAAAATGAAACAGATCTTTCTCTATTGACCCATTTACAAGAAATTGAAAAACCCATCAAAATAAGCGGAAGTCTTTATAAATTCGACACAACTGAAAAATTAGAATCCTTACTAGACGACGAAAATTTCCTGCGTAAAACCGGTAAAAGTAGAAGGTGTTTATTCACAAATGTTAATGATCCATATTGGTACCACATTGCATTTCATATTAAATATTTCATTGCCATGACTATCAACAACATTCAAAACAGAAATAAATATATAATTAAATCCAAAAACCTACTAGCAGAAGTTGCTAGGGAAGAAATAATAACTACAAACGATATAACTACAGAAAACAACATTACGGATGATGTAGAACCAATGTCTTTAAAAGGAAAGGAATATTTAATAAACTCTATAGATTCACTGAGTGACGTACAAGCATTAATAACTAAAGAAACTTACAATCGGAATAAACATAAAAGAGCAAAATGTCTATTTTCCCACTTCAATGTAATTCAATGGAAAGAAATATGCAATCAAATTAAATGTTTTGTAATAATAGGATTACAAAAACCTATAAAGTCTAATATTTTCTTGAAAAAAGCGAAAGCTAAACTTAGACAATTATTATTAAAAGAAAACGAAAATGCCAGTTCAGATGAAACTGATGTAGAAGAACTGAAACAAAAATCTAGCGAAAATCTTTCAGAGATTTATAAGAGTATTACACGAATTGATTTTTATAATGATATCTTTCAATATATTCAAAGAATTGAAGATTTCGTAGATCCTCCAAGGATTTCAAAAGGTCTTAAATTGAAAATGAGAAAAAATACAAAAAGAGTTCATTTAGAAGGACTTGTTCCCAATCATTATGAAGGTCCACCGAATAAAAGAAGAAAAATTATGGAGGAATCTCCAAATAATAATAGTCTAAAAGCAAAAAACAACGTGGGCAGTGTTCAAGAAAAAAAAAAACTTCAAAAAAACGAGGAAGGAGATAAAACGGCGGAAGAAGCAGAAGAGAAAGAAAAACAAAAAGATACAATGAAAAACACAGAAATAGAAACACAATCAGATACAGAAAGACTTAAAGCAGCTCAAAGAGCAGCCAGACAAGCGGCAGTTTTCAATAAAGTTTTGTTCTCAGAATCTTTCTTTGTCCCTACAATGCCTAAAAAACTGAGAGCAAGAGAGAGAAGGGAAGCAATGGAACAGAAGAAAAAAGCAGAAAAATATCGCCCATTTCAGTTAATTAATAATAATTTTGTCCTTAGTTGTAACAAAGCTAAGACAAATCCTAATATCTTAACCAAAGAAGAAATAACACAACAGGAACGAGAGAAAAAACGAAGGGAAGAATACCTAAAAGAGCAAAGTAGTAAATTGGACGAATTTTGGCAAGCAGAAGAAGATGAAATGAATAGACTTGAAAGCGAAATAACACCAGAAGAAAGAGAAAAAAGGATGAAATTGCTAGAAGAAGAAATAAGGAAAATAGATGAAAAATGGACTCTTGCTGAGGAAGACATAAGAGAAATTGAAGAGAGAACTCAAAATAGACGATATAATCCTGCTGCATTTGTACCGCAATTCCAAAGAAATGTTCCAAATCGGCCTAATGTAGAAAATAAACCATTTGATTCCAATATTCGAGTTTTATCTAAAAGACACAAAAGAAGATTAAGAGAGCAAGAAATGATTCGACGGGAAGCAGAAAAAATAGAAAATAGAAGAAGAGAATTAGAAGAAGAACGAATTAAACGAATAAAACTAGAAGAACAACAATATAATCAAAAACTTGAAGAACGAAACAAGCGAATAAATGTAGAAGAACCAAGTACATCAACCCAAAACATTACAATAAAAACCGAACCTCCAGATTTCCCAATAGAATATGAATTAGTTCCTGCAGTACTCCCCATCAAAAAAGAAGATCCTGACCAAAAACCAAACATCCATAATATTAAACCTAATAGTACAAATAATAGACCAAGCTCTTCAAGTAATAACAATAAACGACAAAACTTCCAAAATCGGAATTTCTCAAACAGAGGTCCAAGTTTAACAAGCAAAGAGCGAAAACAACTGCAATGGGAAGAACAACAAATGTCACGAATGAGAGCAGCAATGGAAAACGAAGAATACTTAAGAAGAAGGTATGCAGAAGAAGAATACAGACGCGCCTATGAAGAACAAATGAGACACGCTTCAATGCCATATAACGGGCCATATAGAGGGCCTTACAATTTGAATTATGGAGGGCCCTACAATGAAAGTCACGGACGGGCCTATGAAGGAGACTATAGAGGACCTCCTGGTCATCCATACGGTGCCTATTACCGTTGATTGATAATTTAAATCAACGCTGTTCCTAAATTTTTGTGTTATTTAATTGTTATTTTTTTGTTCATATTGTTCTAAATAAGAATAAATCTTTCTTTTCTGTATTTTGATAATAAATGTTATTTTATTTAATAGTTTTCTTTAAATCATAATCCTACTGTTCATATTTTTGTTTTTTAGCAAAGAAAGGTAAGTAAATACAATAAATTATAATGTATGAAGAAAAAACCTGAAAGCGACATAAATAGGTAGGAATACTTTATTAATAATTTTGATAATACAAGTGTGTTTTAATAATTTCTTAAAACTATAAATAAATAGCATTTTTTCGAATTCGATACAAAAGTACACGATATCACTTCGCGAAGTTAACCAAAATAGTAGCTAAGTAAAATTTTACAGACTCTTATGTCAAAATTTAACTTTACGGTCTTTTGCAGTTTATTTTAGCACTTTCTAAAGTAACAAACATATTATTTTATAATGTTATTGGTGAATTTATTTCTTATTTACCTTTGACAATAATTTATCTGATTTTATGCAGACGATGTCTAAGCAGGTGTAAACAAAATGAAAATTATAAGGAAATATTTGACATTTTGATAGTACGTTTGTTATCACAGCTATCCCCGTCTCAATAGGTACTTGTTATTGTATAAATAATGCTATTTATTTAAGTTTTTAATTAATAATTTAACGATTTCGGAAAAAATATAATGTATATCTAAGGACTAAAGTATTTTTATTACTCACGTAGTTTATTCTCCTCGACTATCGCCTTGTAGAATAAATTTCATATGCATACTACTTATAAATAAATTGCAATGATCATGCCGAACATAATAATACGGCATATTTATATATATATTTGAATTTCAAATGTTAATTATAAATTCATGAGCAGTTTTTATTGTAATAAGATGTATTCGTTTTTTTGTAAGATTTCATTCTGTTTTTTGATTGAAATCAGTCTATTTTCCTTCACGTGTTCTTTTTATCCTAGATTCTGTTTCCTGACTATAAAATCTATTCTAAAGATAGAAGTATTATTTCCTTTCGACATTTTATGCCTCCGTGTCAAAATCGATACATCGCTACAAAATATTCTTTCGTATATTTATTTTACTCGTCCATCAGTGTAATTAACGTGTGAAAATTATTCTTCATAAAACTGAAAGCGTATTTTTGTGACAAGTTATTAACTTTTATGATTTTTAATATATTTTTCTTTGGAGTGTGTAAAGAAAAATGTTAGTGAAATATTGGCTACGTGCAACAGAAAATACAAAATAAAATTGCTTTAGATATTGAACTTGACAAATCATTATGATTTATTATATAGACCAAAATAATTTTTCGCTATATGAGTTTTCTTAAATCTTTTGCAGAGTATAAGGAAAAATTTATTGGTTTAATTTTAATTTGAAACACAACTACTCGTATAATAGAAAAATATGAGTTGACTACCAGTTCAACTTAAATGTAATGTTGTTAGTCTATAGGACTGTGATTCGGTTTATGATATTCATTCTTTCCAAATATTTTTTTGTATTCCCCAGTCTTATCAATATTAATTTCTTATAAATAATTTCAATCAAAAATGACTTTTCCTTAATATAAAATTATTTTTGTTTATAAATCCATATTCAAGTAAAAAACTAATATAAACGAAAACAGTGAAAACATTTGTAAATATGAGGTTGATATGAAAGAGTATAAAAACGAATTTCGAGTTAAAGCTTCAAATATTTTTGATGAGTTGATTGGCAGATTACTTCAATCTTCAAGCTCAAGAAAAAAAAAATTACTAGGTACCTGTACATTATAAAATAAAAAAGACTAGCATTACCGTTTCTGTTCTACAAAATACGAATTTAAAAAAAAATATAAAAGAAATTGATTATATCCATACTTCATTGAATGCTTTGCGCATACATGATCAAATTATTTTACTTCTAGGTTGTTAAATATCACCACAAATCTTCATCTGTATCATTTAGAAATGCTGATAATCATCTACAAATATTGCTACTTTCCCAAACTAGTGAGTTATCTTTGGAACTAAATAACATGCTTAACTCTCTTTATGAATTGAGACTGGAGTTAGTTTGAATTTCAGGATGTTAATAAGGGGGATAACTAATTCGGTTTAGTAGCTTATCTTTTTTATGAATCTGGGTGTTAGTTCTGTTCTTTGTTTCTTTTTTTATTTTTAATGTAATTTTACGTTAAAAAATGTCGGACCGACCTATGCCCATCCAAATGAAATTAGCTGGCGACGTCATTGAAAATGGCAAGTGTTAATCTTTCTGCTTTTTTTATGAGTTCGTACAAAAGAAAAATCAAATAGATAGTAGTAACAAGAAAAATAATTAAATTAAGTATTTCAAGTAGCTTGTTTTTATCACGCTACTTGACATTTTAAGTTGTCTTTGGAATTTGAAGCTAAAATATATCTACAGCTTGGGTCGATATTTTTAAAGCTTGGCCTAAAAAATTTAATATTTGGTTTGATTTTTAAGCCAAACCGTAAAACTCTGGTGTCTTGTAGTTAGCGTTCAGGTTTCACAACTTTATTTCAATTTTTGTGACCTTAATCCTTACTAATTGAGTTGTCGTTAAATATTGGAGAAACAATTGTTAGTATGTGAATAGGTAAAAATATTGATGAAACTCAGGGGTTGTCTGAAAGGAAATCGTATGTGGTTTATTTTCCAAATGAGATGGATAAGACAATTAGGATAATATATTGTGTTTTGTTAGAGAATAATTTCATTGTATAGCGTGCATTATGTGACAAAGTGTATTTACTATAATAGTAAGTAGGCACTTCCCATCCTTTATACTTGCCTTTATCCTGCATTCTCTTTGTGCGGCGAATCTTCATCTCGTGTTCTCCCGCAGTATTCAAAGTGATGCATTACCAGTAGCTACGGACACGAGTGTTTGTAGTTTTAGTTCCACAGGCGCTCTATGCAAACATGCAGCTAACCTGCAAACATCATTGTGATTAAAATCCTCATTGTGCTACTAGGGACAAAAACTAGCTGTGTTTTATCACTATTATTAACGACGGTGTTCACTGATGGTTTAGGCTCAAGCAAGAGGCAATGGCCTAGCAGCGTCGTGGGTTTGGGCGCCAAAATATATATTGGCTTTTTCGTTATTTTTTATAGTTTAAGATAGTATTAAGTGCATAAAAATGTATCGAAAATGTATTTCCTAGAATCTGGATGAGTTAGTTTTGACAGAAATTTGACAAAAAGTGCCAAAGAAGTAGTTGAGGGATTATCAAAACAAACGATACAGGCAATACGTTTTAATTGAATTTCAAATCATTTTTCATGCACAAGAAATATTTGTTAAACTATTTCCAGAACAATAAAATACAGACAATATATGTCTCATACCTATTTCCACTTTTTAATTCAAAATTATATATTTCTTATTAACACAACATTAAATTCCATTTTTATATAATGAAAATTATAGGTAATTTTATAGAAGTTATTAAATCAGTCTTTTACATTTCCTAATTTTAAAGTTTAGTTAATAGCTATTTACCGGTTTCAGGATATTTTACATATTTTATGTAGATATAAGTAACGTCATAATAGTATACCAGGTAATAATATTACCGAATACAGTATTTCTGATTTATACACAGTTTTAAAAATTTTCCTAACTCTCCCAATTGCAAATTACCTATATGGCGAAAGGATCTTTCTCCGAGATTAAAAAAAAAATTATATCGTAAAACTGCGAATACAGCAAGGTTGGCAGACTAAAAAAAGTATAATTAAAAATTGGTAGAATATGGATAAATAGCGTGATGGTATATTTATTTTATTTTATTTCATTAACAATTTTGTATGTTTATATGTTTTTTTAATCATTTTTCTTTATTTCTTATATATTTTTTGTATAATATATGTATGTGTAATTATATGTATAATGTTTCTTGTTCAACATTTTAAATTCCAAGGGTCGTTTTTTATAACTCCGGTTAAAGTATCGGTTATCTTTACTGTCGATTAATGTAAAAATTTCACATCGAAAAATTGCCCTAAGTTGTTAAAAAGATACGTTATTTACTACTTCGATGCGATACTGTTCTATTAACCGACAATTAAGGTAATGGATACTTTAACTGGAGGTGAAAAAACCTGATCTATAGGTCTTGAAAATACTAGATCCGCCCCTGCATGGGACAATTGTCATTTCATATCAAAATCAAACCATACAGACTTGATCACGAAAACGTTAAAAGAGAATTTTTTTAAATAATATTTATTAACGTGAAACCGGTAAACTATTGAACTATTGAACAAACTACGGATGTTATAAATCATACCAGGCCTTAGATGTATGATTTATAACTATCCAGGGTATGTTAACAGCTATAACACAACTAAGATGATTATGAGTACGAGTATGAGTTCCTAAAATGCGAGGTTTTAAAGATATCTAGATGACATGATTCTTAGCATTCATGGTTCGTTTGATTAATAAAGCTTTAATTTAAAATAAAAAAATTGTCACACTCTAACAAAATCGAAAAATAAACCTTTTTGCCTTTTTAAAACATAAATGTACTTATTATGTGATGTACAAAAGTAAAACAAAAAGAATGTAATGTAATATAAAAATGTAACATTTTTTCTCATTGTAAATTATTCATTATTCTATTTTCCTTTTTGCACACATTGTCCTGTTTCATGTAGGTACATGGAAATCCCATTTTTCTCTTTGGTAAGGCACATCATGTGTACTTAGCGCTACAATATTTTAATTAAAGAGCAAAATCACCTTTCAGTTTAATCATAGGGATTAAATTTTACTGCTGATGCGATCTTAATATCCGCTTCCATTACGTTCGATTGTTCTCGCATACTTCTACACTGGTTCCAGCTCCAAATGAGATAATAATAACTATCGATTAATTTGCGACGCCGATATCTCTCACGTATTGCCTTTTCTTTCGGCAAAAAACCAAAAATTATATTCACAAGAAAGAAAAAATGTTTAACCATCTTTTAAGAATATTAATATGACTTTTCGGAGCTGAACACAACTATAAGTAATAACCTCTAACATACCTAGGGTTGTTATGAGTATTTTTCTAAATCATAAAAAAGACAAATGTTCTGGTTGATTATCAAAAAATTTCCAATATTTTGTAAGGAAATATATATTTATATATACAGAGTGTTTTATTTGAAAATGACGAGTTATTGTCATTTGAAATTGAGTAAATTTGATTAGCTTTATTGAACACTCTGTGTAATTACATTTAAAAAAAATATGTGAAAAAAAATAAAATAACTCCAGTACGTCTTTATAGAGCAAAGCGTGTATTTAGTCTTTTCTAGAGCATAAACGGAATAACTTGATAACGCCGTAGAAAACTAAAACAAAATTCTTATGTCCATATAGAAGAATGAAATGCAATTGAAAAAATATAAAAATATATAGAATGTTCCATTTAAAAAAAGGCAAACAATTCTCGCCGAGCAGTAATGCAACACCCTGTATATGTGAAAATAATTTTACGTTATGCTCCTTGAGTGGACGGATAAATTTTGTTAATAAATTTAAGCTGTATTTCTGCCGACAAGGGAGATATCGAAGACGGGCATTTCGATGACTCACCATGTATATAAAATCATTAAAATTAAGTTTATTTAAGTGAAATATTGATTTCGATTTATTCATTCTCTGAAACTATAATAGTTTTTTTTTGACCTGAAAGGCAATGTCTTAGATAAAGTTTGGTATTTTTAAGATTTTCCAAAAAAAATTAAAAAAAAACTATTTTCGTCTACATAACTTTTTTTCTTACAATGTTAAAAAATTTAGTGAACTCTCGCAATTTCATAAATTTCAGTTTATCAAATTTGAATATTTTTTGTGATCTTTATTTGTATTACCAATATGGAAGTATTTTCAGTTAACATGAAATAAAATAAAGAAAATCTAAACGGGAATGATAAATTATAAAATTTAAATTGCACTTTTAAATTATAAACTTTCTCGACTTGTACAATTGTTGTTACGTATTCGAATAGAAACATTAGATCCGATCAATTTGTAAGGATATGGTTTGCAAATTATAATTGCTGAAGCTTGTCTATCTTTTATCCATCAAGATTATCCTGTGCCTGGAAGTGACTTACTGGAAGATGAAGTGCCCGGGGGATTATAAAGCCCCGAGATAAAAGCTTCTGGAAAAATTGCCGTGATTTGATTATAATGACGTACTTTGTGTACCTGTGTCCTATTAAAAGTAAGCTTTTAACTTTTATGCGACAAAATTGGGCTTCGCTATTTTTACATAAATGAACAATCTTCCTCTAAAAATAATTTTATTCTTATATTTTGAATTAATGACACAAATCTTTCAGGACTCATAGTTATTGTCAGTCAGTTTGTTTATCTGTTTTTTTAGGATTTTTTTATTTTGTCAATTTCATACAATGAAGAAAGAACCGATTTATAGTAGTCAAACGACTGGTTTTATTAGTAATTCAAAATAAGTTTTTGTCAGTTGACCGTTATGCTTATTTGTATTGTTGGTTGCATTTTATACTTTTGCTACTTTGTACCTTATATTTCATGTAGGTACAACAAAACATATTGAAATTATATTTAATTTGTTTATGGGAAAACTCGATATAAAATGTTATCTATTTCCTTCTCAGAGTTTGATGTGAATGCTAGGATAATGATTATTGATGTTGATGTAATACACTAGTGGACGTTGAAATCCGAACACCAAAAAATAATAGGAATAATTTTAGCATAGAGGTTTCTTATTATTAGATGAATTAATGATTAAATTATTATTAATAAATACTTAAACACTAAGAACATTTATTTAAACATTGAAAACTAAACAATATTTCTTTACAAAATATTTATTTAACTGTTTCTTTATATAACCAACTATTCATTTATATTACCAACTATTTATTTATTTCTACTTTACATGTCGCTGACATGCAAGGACCGTTACAGACTGACTTCAGTGACTATCTGCATACTATGACCGATACTGACTCCCCTGACTCTCTAGAACATTCCAGAGCCTTCCGAACTCTATAAAATTACCGAACAATAGCTGCGTCACTCTTTTGCCTCTTGACCTTTAACGCGACTACCTGCGGATTTAAATGTCTGCTAGTGTATGTATTGACTCTTGAATAAAACTGCTAAAAATAGAAGCAATGAATGGTTTCTTAAAAAAAGTAATTATTAATAAATATATCTAAAATTTTATAAATTGTCGGTCATGTGAACAGTTCAATAATATAAGTACATTAAAGTTTGAGGAACTAAATTCATAATCTCAGTGACGCTAGTCGAGCAGAAAATAGTTCCAATGTAGTACTGATGATGTATTAAAAATCACATTTGAGTAAAAGCTGATGGGATGAGTTCAACACAAGGACTATTTTACTACAGAATAACAGACTTCTTCTCTTTTGAATCTCACGTTCTTGCAAATAAAAAACTATGAGCAGTAATAAATAAACATTAGAGCTGCTCATCGTGCATGTAAATCACATTTGTGCATCCCTTATGCAGATCCGGAATCTAATCCGGGCGGAATTTGATATTTCATGAGATGACAGTGACAATAGTGGTGTGTAAACATGGTTTATTTCATGCATTCATGTAAATGCGCCGGCCGCACTAATATTTCAGTCACGTGGCGCCTCTGGCGGCGAACATGGCAACTTGTGATACGAGACAAGCGACAAGCGAGCCCGGAAGAATTATTCCCTTCTCGGGCTGATCGCCTGGTCTCAGTCTACCCTGCCGGCTGGCTATTTAACACCGGGATTATTATTTTAAATTAATGGATTACAGGAGGGTTGTATTTAAACAACTCGTGGCTTACGAAACACGGATGAAACTTTGTCGCCCAGGTCATTTATTTTACTTAAAACAGGTAATTAGTTTCATAATTTGTGGAAATATTGGATTAGGACTAGGATTACCAACTTTTAAATTCCGCATTGTTTACACAAATATATTCTGGAGATTTTAATAAATACTTTGTTGTTTCTTGTTCTTGTTACAATCTCTAAAACTTACATTTATTTTTGGATTTTCAAAAATGTGTAACATGCTCGTTTCGCGACTGTTCATTTTTGTATTTTTAATAATTCATACACTCCAGATGTTAGGTAGATTTAAAGCGAAGGACGCATTCTTTGGGCCTTCCAGCTTGTTTTCGAAAACGATGGATCTGTCCATTACTGCATTTTTAACGATTATTGCTTAGGGAATAAGATGATTCAGATAAATAGTGATTAAGAACTTTTGTTTTTATACTCTTAAACTTCAGGGTTCGAAAACTCTCTTGTTGCGACCATCGACTGTTGTGGACGTCATAGATTTTCTTAGTGAAATAGCTAAGTAGTTGTTTTCTAGTTAGTGAATTCAATTTATGAATGTAAAAATGTTTTCAAAACTAACTGTAAATGAATAAGAATTTAGAGTTCATATAAGAATCAAGATACGCATTATAGTCTAATTGAAGTGTACAAATGTATTGAATGAGGTAGATTATTCACATAATTTTATTGCTGGAATATCTTATTTAATATAGCATATAGCCCAACCTATTCCGATCCATGCCTATGACTACGTTTATTTCGCTGTGCCATAATCCGCTTAAAAGTTAACTTGCATTAAACCGTTGCTATTAAATAAGGACAGATTGAAAAATTTGCTGATATCTTCACATCAGTTTTTGATTATTGATTACTTTATGGTCATAAAACAATTACCTTAGGTATTTAAGTTCCTCTTCCGGGTGAATATCGTGATACATATAATACTATACTTTACGTCACCAATTGTAACCATGCGAATAAAATCGTTGGGGGGACGAGGGATTGATGACATCATCTTGTCGGGTAAAATCATTTGATTTCCAAAGTAAATAAATGTCAAAATTGACAATATTATATACGAATATAATATTAGATGAAACGTACGAAAAGACTTTGTAAAGTAAAATAACGATACTACCAATACACAATGAAGCATCATCGATGCCAAAATCACCTTAATAAATGATATGACATATTCAAGTTTTTGAAATATTTGAATATATCCGTTACCACGGTTACATTACTGTTTCTATTTCAGTTTTGTCGTTGGTTAGACGCAAATAGCTTATATATAATACCTACGTACGATGACATATCAAGAAAAAGTCTCATCTACGCCATGTGTGTACTACAAAGATGCAAGATAAAAGTTTAATAATTCTTGATGACGTGAAGATCAACTGCGGAAAATATGTATGCATTTTTAAAAAGCACACATCATTATTTCTTTTTTATATGCGAAATTACTTTTTGAATCACTTTTCGCTGATCCCGTCAACGAATCATATTTTTTCCAATCCCTTTTTATCTTGAAATAAGCCATTCCGACGTGTGATTATATTCGGAATGAGCGTCGAAATGGCAGACGCACATTAGCATCCGTAGATAACGTTCCGTGTTCCGTCTGTTTGCGAAAGGCATAAAGTTTAGTATAATGTAACATTTCAATCCGCTGACCTGGTTAATACATCGGCCGAGGACCTAATGTTGGTAGCGGCGGAAAACCGAGATGTCAATTACAATACAAAGTGCGGTTATGGCTCGGCCAGGGTAACCCGGTCATATATGGGCTGGGGTCGACCAGAGACTAATATCATTGTTATTACCGTCAGTGCTTCTCAACAGGGATTCCGCAATCCTTAATTCGAGCAAGGTGGATTAATGGTTTATACCTAGCAAAAACATATCGTTTCAAACTAATACGTAATGTTTCAATGTATTCACTGGTCTCAATTTTGAGCAAAAATAGCAACGAGGGGTGTTAAACAATATAAATACAATTGTTATGATATATTCAATAATATTATTTTTTTTGATTCAGCCTTAGATACAGGTCGAACAGAAATATCGTAAATCGTCGTTTCAGGAGGATCAACCACAGTCCATTATCAGGATTATCGTAAATGGTTCCAGACTTGGATTTAGACATTTTTATTTGAGGGTTGAAATATGATGGTGAAATTATTCCAAAATATGCATTACCTATAGGTAATATTAAACAAAAACTATTAGTTGCATAATTAATAATAATTTATAATAATAAATATTGAAGTTGCGTAATTCACACAATCAGGGGATAAAATGTGAGAGATTATTTGCCAACACTAGGCATGTACAGGTACTTTTTGTGAGGTTACCTACGCCATATTGTTCTTTATGTCAAATAACTTTCGTGCATGTATTTTTGTTCTGTAACAGTGTGATGTTAGAAAAAGTATAGTTTGCAATTCGTGCAGAATCATCTATTTTCCACATTGTGTGATTCCAGCACTCGATTTCGTCTTGTGTCAAAACTTTCACACCTTGTGGGAAATATGCGACTTTATGCATTTGTTGCACAATATTTTTTTTTTACAAATTAATATTTCCTTTCAATTAAATAAAATTAATTGTATTTGCATAAAATTCACAATATTTTTGTTGGAGCTAGTAGTCAGATATTTTTTCTCGGTGAATTATTAATAAATTAATACATTTTAAAACATGTTAACAAATTTTTTTCTAAAAAAGTGTTTATGTTCCATTTCAAGATAAAATTTATAGCTTTTACGAATTTAAAAATATAAAAATATGTGGTAGGTATCATAATTGAATTGATTAAAAAAATACATTTGCCAGTGTCAGAAATGATTTACTAAATTTTTAGTTTAACAGTTAATTATAATTGGGAATTGGGATTATTAACATGGTAAATGAATTTTATTGTTTGAAATGTCAGTGGTTACTGATATTTTAATTAATATTATTAAATGGTAAGAATCACATTTTTTAAATCTCGGAAAATCATAAATTTTAATTGATTAAATAAATTAGTTTTTCTTGTCCTGATTGATATGGAACGAAAAACATCTAACTACTAGGTCACCGGTGTTAATAAATATTAATAACGGTCTATGAATTGAAAAGAAATTAATTATTCATTTGGAAGAAATGTTAAAAATTTCCGTGATAACTAAAGCCCGGAAGTTTTTTGTGCGTACGAAACAATTTTCGTATCTGGATTTCCAAGACTCGTTGAATATTACAATGCTATGAATAATAATCCTCTCGATTCTGAAATTAATATTTCACTTCTCGGATAAAAATTCCATTCCGCATGAGATACCGCTGCGGCAATAAAAACTTTAAGAATAGTATGTTTAAATCTGCGCCAGAATCTTTTAAACCTTCAGCGCCGCATCCCAGAACTTAGGAACTGTACAGTTTTGTTCGTTTCTTTAAACAGCCACAGCACGCCCCAGCCTTCTATGATTTCACAGGGAGAAAGAAAGCGTTCGTAAAAGGAAAAAACTTTTACAAATGATTGGTTTTGGTTCGAATCGAATTTCAAGTTGAACGTGTAGTTAAAGCCGGGTATTCCTAGAATAGAATTTGTTCTCGCATGGTCTAAAATATAAAACGACGCGCAACTTATTCGTCTTTGATCTTTCCGATACAATTTTGCTTCATATCTCACAGACAGAGGGACAATTACAAGAAAGTCACTGGCCATGGCCGGTCATCTTATTGCAGCCTCAACAAACTTCAAAATATATATTTTATGCCATCTTCCTCATATAACCAACAATACAAGTATAACGTGAATATTTTTTAACACGAAATTTGGGATCTATTATATCCATGGTTCCGACTTGATACTTGATTGACAACAAAGTATACTTGCTTGTCTTATTTACAATGAAACATACGGAACGAATTTGACATTTGATTTTTGGGTTATAAATTTTTTTGACAGACTTACCCCCAAATACAACAACAATTTTAAGAATCATTACCAAATTTTGAGGTAATGGTAGTATAGTAAAAAGGTCTGCTAGATCACTCGATCTTACACATCTAGATTATTTTTATTGGTGATCTTTAAAATCAGAAGTTTCTACCGAGGAAAATCTTCAAAATAAGATGAATTAAAAGTTAAAATTCAAATCATTTTTCAATATATTACAATTCAAAAGTTTTATAGCAGATTAATTCGTTGCTTGAAAATTTATTATAATTATTATTTAATTGTTCGTTATTATACTCACTTGTTTGTTAGTTGGTTTATTAGTTCTTTATTTTATAATTTCTTAAAATATTAAAATTTAATACTTCTGTTAAATTCATTCCGTATGTTTCATTTAAAATGAGACAAGCAAGTATACATTGCTGTCAATCAAATATGAAATCGTAACTATGGATATAATAAATCCCCATGTTTCACGTTAAAATATATTCAGGGTATAAAGCGAACCTCTGTTAAAATTAATGTGATATGAAGAATTGCTAATAGTACTAATATAATATACGAGTAATAAATTGATAAAGTAACGTCATCATGTATATTTCGTTTGTCGTCTCATTTTTAATGTAGAAAGTTTTGTAGACCTGTAGCGTACTTAGTGTTCATAAAGGACAATGATTTCGGAAATTTCAAGAAATGTTTACTTAAAAAAAATTATAGTTGGTACTTGGTAAAAAATGTTAAAAAATAAGAAATGTATTTTTTTTGCATCAAATGACGCTAAATACAATAAACAAACAATAATTTTTATTTTATTGTTCAAATGCCATGTCTGCAAAAACTAATTTTCCTTTTTTATCTCCTATGTGCACCTCGAAAAAGAAACATCCGCTATATAATTAGACGATATACGAGAGGACAAAACGATTGTGACAATAAAAACAATAGTCCATATTACAAACACTCTTTTATAAAAGTGACGTCTGGCCTCGTAAGATTATATTGTAAAAACACGATTCCTAAAAGCGTTATTATTATAAAAGTGTCCAAATTGTTTGTTTTATTAATAACTATGGTTTTGAATAATAGACGAGTTTTTTAATTATTTCAACTTTTGGATAACAATAGTTAAAAACGGATCTAGGATTATGTTATTGCTTAACAACTTACTAAAAATAAAATATTGTAGTAAGCGATGGTGTATTTATTGCTACAGTTTACTTATGAACAGTATTTTAATTAAACGTTTTGTAATTTAAATAATTGTAAAAATTTATACTAACCACCGGAACTATAAAAAATCAAAACAATAAAATTAAATTTGCTCTCAGTAAAGTCACGGGAGAAATGAGAAAAAAATACTTCTTTAAAAATTGGATGAAGTAAAAGTCAAAAGAAAAAAAATAAGATATGGTATTTACGACTAAAAATAAATGGATCCTTAATGTAGCTAGGACTTCAAACACTCCCGAAAGTAAATATATCAAGCAACGTGAACAAAAACAAGATTAATAAATAATGCGTATAATAAAAAATAAAGTATTTGTTCTGAATTATAATCATAAATGCCATTTTCTAAAAAATGGAAAAATTGTAGAAGCAGTTGCCTTTTCATTATCATAATTTGGATCCCAGCCCCAATAATAACATTGAACTAGGCTTTAACTATTAAACAAATAAAAAAAAATCCAGAAAAAAAAGCTAAATACAAAAGATGTAATTTGGTGGAACCAACCCTGCTTGTTAAATTAACCGAAATGTCAAAAAGAAACGAGAAGAGAGAAGACAAGTGAAATGCAATAATTCCATCACGTTAGCAGCGACAGGCTATTGTTTCAGCTTAATATAATTTATACTCCTCATCCGAAAATATCTCTGAAGATAAAAATATTCGCCAAATCTATATCTGCGTGAGAGCAATAATTCTAGTGTTTTTCTCGGTGACTGATTTACATATAAAAATAAAAATTTATGAGATGAGTTGATGGCAGCCATCATGACGTGCAAAGTGATTCTGGAAATAAAACGGCGCGATATTTTAGTTTGGCGAGATAAAGCATTCAAGGATAGATAAAGCGAGTCGACAGCTTTGAGTGAGAATATGGGAGTGGACTTAGTGACAAATATTATATTTTACATGCAAGCGGAATATTTTATACAGCAGCATAATATTTGTTTCATACGTCGTAACGTATTTACCAAACACAAGATGAGCGGCAAAAACTCTTGAATAATGAATTCGTATACCCATGGAATCATGGAATATGGAATGTATCCAAAGTTTAAGTTTTTCTGTAATGTTCAACACTGCTCAAATAAGGATTGGAGATTTATGACGCTCAGCATTTTAAACAAAACTTATATACTGGATTCAAAAAACGTAAAGATGAATAATAAAAAATTAAGTACTTGTATCATACAACAAATAATAAATAATTCTTAAACAATTCAAAATTACTTTGGTTCTATTAAAAGCAAAAATACATTTTAAGATCAATAATCAAAAGAAGGAACTAATGATTAAACACCAAACTCAAAATACTATTTAAAAATGGCTTTAATAAATTAAATGTCTAATGAATATGAATTAACGATGGATATGTTAATTGAATTGATTTCGCCTATTCTAACAAATTCATTAGTTGAATAATCTGCGAATGAAGATTTAGCTTCTTATACAATTACAGCATTCTTAAGTGTGTGCTCTAGTATTTCTTTCCTTGTAATTTTATGATTTGATTCTGGTCATTATAAGAAATTTTACTCCCAAGGAAATTTTGAAAAGTGACGCCCATGATCATCACCCTTCTATTGTATTGACACATCCAGCCAGAATATTCGAGAGTTTAATTGCTCTGGTATATAAACCCAAGCAAATAATAATTATTACTGTTAAATATATGTTTATATTTCTTTATTCATAATGTTACTTATTTTTATTATGTTTTTATAATTTATTATTCGTTCATTAAACTTAGTTGTATAAATATTCGGGTTTCAATTATTTTTCACTGCGCCCAAATAATTACACGGTACAATATTTTATGAATTATGAATTCAGAAATGATATTCTGATTAAAATAAACACATTGAAATGAATGTATATATTATCTGTATTAAACAAAGTTGCAAAATCTGTAGTTTCTGACGTATGCGGTAGAATATAAATTGATACAACAGCAAATTTAATTTAATAACAACAATTTCATAGACAAAACCAAAGAAAATAACAGCGGATATTCTGCTTGCCAGTATCACATTTCCTATAACAATAATAGTTTTAATCCACCGGAATTTATTAAACAATAAAACCATGGCTGCATCCCAAACTGCGCTGTTAATTAGCGAGAAATAATTATCAGGGATTTGAACAAAAACTAAACGTAGCAAAACAAGCAGTAGATAAACAAGGTCTGTTCGAGCGGTGCTGTTTCCGTGTGCAGAACAAAGTTTATTTTTATGCAGCGATAATTCCTGCAACGGGGCTTTCGTTATCGGTTCAACACCAAAATCTAATTTAATTACGAGTTGCATTGAAGATGTGCAACTATCAGCTTCCGCCACATCTGCACTTACCACTTCCGGGGAAATTGCCACAAGGTCGAAAACTTATAAGTCAACTTATCCAAAATTCAAAATACCAAACATATTGAAAATACATTTATTTATTTTTTGTACGACCAATGTTTCGCAGTTGAATTTAATTAATAAGCCATAGTAAGAAATTATTGATACATATGTATCAAAGATATCGAATAAAATTATCGATACCAGTATTGAATTGAAAGAAAAGTGTCGATATTTTCTAGTATGGAACGGAAAAATGTAGAAAGTAATAACAAAATATAAATATTATAAAACGTAAATTATATATCGTGCAATAAGTGCACAAAGTCAACTATTTCCCATGGGGTGTGAAAGTTTCGGCACGAAAAATTTTTTCTACGACTATATTGATATACGTCACAGAATAAAAATACATGCATGAAAGCTACTTGACATACAGAGTATAGCTTCGCCCATGCGAGAAATGATTTCGCACACATTAATCTAAGATTGTGGGAAAAAAGCAACTTTGCAGCTTTATATAATGTTATGAAAAGTGCCACTTTCCATAGTGGTCGTAGAAAAATATTTTTTCTACAACTGGTCATAAAGTACCTATTTTATGCCCTCTTTAGAGTTTGTAAAGAGTCACTTTTCACACATTGGTGCCATATTTATCAATTGTGTATTTACTTTTGAAATTAATATTTGTAGGAAAAATGTTGTATGCAACACGTGTGTGACCTGTGATATAGTGTTTTTTTTTCTCGTGCTATAATTTCCATCTCACTAAAGGTCAAGTGAGAGAGCGACGTCTCTATTGTTCGGGAATTTTATAGTCCGGAAAATTCTAGAAGGTTCGAGGTTATTTGTTATTTTGTTATTTTTATTATTATTTAATAAACTTGTTGTATAAATGACTTATAACTTTTTACACATCACTCATATAAATAAACGTTACAGTACTAATATTAATAAAATATCAAAAGATTGGTGTCGATACTAAAAAATACCAGTATCGAAAGAAAGATATAGATATCCGTACCGGTACTGTATCAGCAGTATCGGAACAAGGAATTGACAAGTAGCAGGCGATTAAATTTTAATTTAAAAATTACTACTCTTCTCAAATAATGTTTTTTGCTTCTCCTTTGACAAAAGCTTATCTTACTTCCATATCATAAGTATAATAGTACTGATAACATTTATTATTTGGTTACTACCATCATTTAAATGTTATAGAAAATAAAAGTCCTTCTAGTAGTTACGGAAATTATATATGGAATTTGGTCGTATAGTAATAAGCAAGTTAACTGCGAAAAGTTATTACTACAGAATAATTTAAAATGTGACTTTTTGACAACTATCTTTTTATTTCATCTTTTTTATTATGAGTTTGACATGTTCAGAATTAAGATAAGTTTTTCATTGTTTTGAGATTTTGTAGCGATGGTGTGTCAGGGTTGCCATGGTAGTTGAAAGAATTGTTTTCTTGTTTCTCCCAATTGTTTGGTTGTTGATTTTGTTTAGACTGAGCGCAAGCATGTTGCAGTCAACTGAAGTTTCATGTCTTCTAAATTAAAAATAAGATTGAGGATTCTGCATGCTGTAAATATTTCCTCTGCTTCGTTCCCGAAAGAGGATAACTTTGTGTACCAATAACTTTAAACTATAGTTGGGAAATGTAAATTTACGTTTGGCTGCTTTCATGAAACATTAATACGAACAGAAAACACACTGCTTGAATGTGCAATATTTATACGTACATGAACAGAAAAATGAAAATCGGGGATATGAAATAGATACTACAAGCTACTTATTTTAAAATATACTGTCATATTTTCCTACCTTTTATTATATATTTTCCAGAAACAGCATTGTTGGTGGAGTGCATCCCAATTCTTGTTTTAACATCTGAAACAAAAGTAAACATTATATGAAAAAGATAATAAAAAAATAAAAGTGAAACTATATTTTTAGAGAAATCGTCCGACGGTATTACATCAACTAATTCTTTAGGTTAATTAATAAATGATTTTTTGAAATAAAATTTGTAAAGTTGTCTATAAATACGATTGCTTCTTTTCTACATTTTATCTAAATTGGTAATGCACGCGAGACGAGTTGAGGCAAGAAATAAAAATTATCGATCTAGTCGCACATTCAAATTTTTTATATTGATCTCGATCTTGCTCTCGTCCATATTTTTACATTTCATATCGATCTTGCACGCGAAAGTCTCGCTTTAATTTGCTCAAGCGCTCTGTGACACAATTCTTGGTGCAATTTTAAATTAAAACATTCTTTCATTGATAATTATATTTAATATATCATATATCATATTTGCCAAATAATGATTGTTATTACCAGTTTTGTTTAAATTATAAATTTGTAATAAAGTTGATTTTGTTTTGTCCATAAATACAATAGGTACCAATAAATATATAATAACTAGCATATTCATATAAATAACTCAAGTTTTATAATTTGAATTAAAATGAAAGGCAATGTATCACAATAAAAAGCTTACTTAGGGCCAGTAATGCAAACCGGACCCATACATTACATACGGGTTATATATTTTTAGATATAAAGTCAATTTCATTTGCAAATAGTATTTAGTTAATTATTTAAAAAAAATAATTGTTTATTTATTTATTACAATACTTGAACGGAAAATTAATCGTCCAAATCATTATTGCATTATAGGGGGTGTCCGAAGTAAGGAAACACCAAATCATGATGTTAGAATCGTAAATGTACCAATCCGTGGTGTCTGTATCACAAAAGAATTATACCGTGGTGTCCGAATCACAAATGCACCAAACCGTGGTGTCCGAATCGCAAATCCACTAAACCATGGTGTCCGAATCCTGTATGCACCAAACCGGGGTGTCCGAATCGCAAATGCACCAAACTATGGTGTCCGAATCGCAAAAGCACCAAACCGTGGTGTCCGAATCGCAAATGCACCAAACCGTGGTGTCCGAATCCTGAATGCACTAAACCGTGGTGTCCGAACCGCAAATGCACCAAACCGTGGTGTCCGAATCGCAAATGCACTAAACCTTGGTGTCCGAATCCTGAATGCACTAAACCGGGGTGTCCGAATCACAAATGCACCAAATTGTGGTGTCCGAATCGCAAACGCACCAAACCCTGGTGTCCGATTCCGGAATGCACTATACCGGAATGCCCGAATTGCAAATGCACTAAACCGGGGTGTCCGAATCGCAAATGCACCAAACCGTGGTGTCCGAATCACAAATGCACTAAACCGTGGTGTCCGATTCCGGAATGCACTAAACCGTGGTGTCTGAATCACAATAGCACCAAATCTTCGTGTCCGAATTAGTTTTTAATCTAGCCAAGTACTCTCACTGACCGAGTCGCTCATCACTAAATCTCCAAAACTGTTAGGCCTATGAAGTTCAAATTTGGTATGTATATTTAACATGGCTTCTAGGTTTGTGCTGCGAAATAATTTTTTGAAATTTGACCCCTAAATGGGTTAAATGGGGGTTCAAAGTTTGTACGGGAATTTCGAAATAATGAAAGTTAGACATGAAAATTTGTATTTAGAATGTCGGATGGAAATAAACTATTTACATTAACGTTTTTGGAAAATCAATCCCTTAATTGGTGTAATGGGAGATGTATTGTTATACGGGAATTTCGAAATATAAATGTCGTTATTTTATTAAATATTTTTCTGTTCTCTTTTCAAATAGTGGAGTTCGCTAATAATTTCAATTATATAAAGTTATCAGTTTCAACAGTTATAATAGGGTATTATTCACTAAGGTTGAGAAGATTATCATTATTGACCTAGCGCCATGCTGTGTCCCGAGGTGCGAAGTAACCGAGGGACATAAGGCGCTAGTCAATAATGGTTTTCTCAACCGTGGTACATATATATTTTTTATTACTAGAATATCAATTTCAATCCTACTAAATAAATATTATATTGATAATAAGAACATTAACTTGTTCCTTAATATTTACAAAAATAACGTATGTTGTCTTTGTTTTTATATTTGACGTTTCAAATTGTCAACCTCACTTTTGATTTTTAATTTGGTTTTATTTGATTTACTTATTTATTTTAAATGACATATTTATATCGGGAATCCATACTTTACACATTTCTTGATTTAAATGATTCAAATAATATTTGGATTTGGAGACTTGAGTTTCTTTAAAAAGTGATACTTTTCAGTACCGACCATGGTTAATAATAATTTATTATTGACCTAGGTGACCATGGTTATCAAGTGAGAGGTAGTGAAAAAAAAATTCTCGCGTCAAATAGAGGCTAGTAGTGAAAAAAATAATATATAAATACGTTTCAAATAACTATTGTGTTTCTTAGTTGGAAATAATCATGATTAGAGAGTGTCATCAAATTATTGTGAATTAATTATTTGTTGTGGTAGAACGTAGAAGACCATATATATTGTGAAAGGATTAATGTATTATAACAAGTAAATATAATTTGATAATAAAAATATTAACGGTTAAATCCTCGGATTAAAAAGCTGTTACCGTAATCATTTTATGGATCTTTCTCTCTCTGGCGTGAAGAAAACCAACTGATTTAAAGCCTAGGCTCAGGAAAGGTTTTACTCCTTGATTTTATGTCGTCATTTCATAAAAATTCAATTATTTTTAGTGGTAATTAAACGCACCGTTAGCGGGCTTTACTGGATAAAAATGGAGAGAAATTGCTACTCTGTTTCTCCTTTATTTACCGGTTTTTAACTTAATGAACAACTTGTAGGAATAAGAATATTGCAAGAATTGCCAAAGGAACCCAGGGTTTTATTGGAACCATTCCACAAATAATTTTCTCGCTGTTATTGACTTTATTTCTTGGGTTTTACTTTTTAACGACGAGTTTATCATTCTTTGTTCTTCTTTTGTTTGAACAGTCGCCAGTTATAATTTCATTCGTTACAATGTAATACATATTTAATTTTAAGAAATCACTTACTTTACTCGCAAAATGGATCTCATTTCCTCTCCATCTTTGCATTTAATATTTGAAATACAAATTTATGCAACAATTTAAAAAGTAAATAATATTTTCCAAGAAGCATGTACAGCTTTTTCATATTAATAAGGAACACATTATTTAATTACTTATTCTAATATATTGCAAAAAATATTTTATCTTACAATTGCACTATATTCACAACAGAATGAACTATAATTTTAAATAATATTCCTCCTATAATATTTATTCGTTTTTATTTATTTTCTTGCGACAATAAGAAAGATTGCAGATTGCAGTCATATTTTATATTTGTCATGACAGATTTATAAATGAATTATCATTGTTAATAATTGTTTCGAGTGACCTGATAAATGAATAAATGACAGTAAGAGGAACAAATTAAAAATCAATAATAAAAACGACAGATATACAGTTTATCACAATTTGATTCCATCATTTATCATACAATTCAATTTTCTATTAGAGGTAATTTTTCAATATTGTCAACAATTTTACAAGTGAATAACAAATAATATATTGTACAATATACGCGAGGTAACAGTTTTTACTGCTCTAGGATGTGACTCTTATCACCATCAAAAACCATTTTTTTTTCTAATTTTGACATATAAAGTGTCACTTTTCAAAACTGATTGACGTTTTGAAACGCCAAATTTTACATAACTAGTTAGAAAATAAAAATTTTTCATCACTGAGTGATGAAAAGTGAATTTCTTAAATTGAACAATTACGCAATTTGTGCGTAATATACATCTTACAACTCTTAATATGTAATATAGGTACTATTTTACGTGCACGTGCCCTTATAATGATGTTTTTCAAAAAACATTGAAAAGTTCTATACAAAAACTATATTTACATATAAATATGTAGTTCTATATTATGATCTAGTTTTTTGTAGAAATGTTAACAAATAATTTTAAATTGCTCGGGATTTTGTTTACTATAAAGTTATCAAAAAGTAGGACAAATCTGCTGTGGAATTAAATTTGGTATTGAATTTTTCATGAAAGTTATATTTATTGTAATTGGTAATTTCCATACAGCTTCATTTAAAAGTTAATAAAGTTTAATGAAACATGTATTCCCAATATAGAAACCTCGGTATGTAAAATTTATAGTAACAACAAATTTGAATGAGAATTGCTATTAAATATTTGTTATTAGTGAAACAAATCCCACGAAATGCAGCATTATTTCAAAATCATCACACATTTAATAACGCAAAACCGCAAGAGTAAAATTGAAATTGTTACCGAACATGCATTAACAAAACTGGAACAAAATTATTAAATTAATCTCGTATTCGTTACATTTATGTTTTCCCGTAACCCAGTTTAAATGACATTTTTTCTACCAAAATAATAGACGGTTGAAATTTGATTTGAGAGCAACCCACGTTGTGCATACGTCTCCCTGCTAATTCTACTTCTACAATCTAGTGTGAAAACAAAAGAACACCAAAAGAAACAAACAAAATCGAAATTCAATTTAAATGTAATCGCAAAAAAACACCTGAGCACACCTAGCGATTTTGCCTGCCTTTTATTTCATTTTTGCCAACGCGTTAAATTCAAATTTTGTTTCAGCAGAAACCATCTGTGAATTATTTGAGAACATGCAATAAAACACAAATTCAATATCGCTTCTACAACTGCGTGAATTATGACACCAAATAGTTGTTTATGTATTAAGAGTTTCATGAAGATGCTTATAATCGAAGTTATAAATATCAACTAATGCTCCTACTTCGTATTATACGTCTCATTATTTTTCATTTATAGGGTCTGTCAATTAGTACTTCTAATGTTTAAAATTTAATAAAAGACTTGTATATGAATTACAGCAAGAATATTTATTGCGACTTGTAACACATTTAATGCTATATGTATTGAAAATTTTATCGTTCAAATGACTTCGACGGATCATTGGTATGTGACTATCCGAGAGATCCAGTTTGCAATTACTTTTTGGCATAATTTGGACTACATTTCAGCAATGGTTCGAATAATGTTATTCTCCAGGTCGTTAATTGATAATGGCGTATTGGTAGAGATCAGATATTTAACGTAGTCCCAAGGAAAAAATCTAAGGGCATTAAATCACACAATCTTACTGGCAAAATTGATGTTACCTCTTCTCGAAATAACGCGCTCTGTAAACTCGCAATAATTCCACCGTGATACCCGCTGTGTAGCACGATCTTGCTGGAACCCCATTTCGTCTATTTCTGGTAATCATCTCTCGATATCTCTCGCCGTTGATAGTCACAGAAAACATTTCTCACGTACCAACACTTTCTTAAAGAAAGTTTCGTCAATATCAACAATATTTTCTACTGACCGAACGGTTTGACGAAGGACAGGTACAGCCCTATCAGCAACTAAACCAGTTTCTTCAAATTTTGTAATTAGTTGTTGTATTGTATTTTCGGTAGGATGGTTATGTCGACCATAAATTTCAAGTAACTCACGAAAAGTTTGGCGAATTGAGGACCAATTTTAATAATAAATTTTCACAATTTCGATGCGTTATTTAATGGTAAACTTTTCCATGATGAAATGGCAGCTATGATAAAACAAAAACGTCGCAGAACGATAGCGTTGTCAATTCAAACAAAACCGCAATTAACTGTCAAAGCCATATGCAATATCCCTAGGCCTTAGATAATTAACGAAATAATTTTATGACAATTGCCGTTGTAATGCTGTTATCTTTAAACAATATGCTCGAGGATGTTGAAATAAAATTATAACCTATTTTATGATTATTTGAAAGTAAAACAGTAAAACAATGGGGTATGTATTATATACGTTATAAAATATAAAACAACTAACCATTATAGTTTCTCATTACAATAATAAAAACTAACATTAGTTTGCACTAATGCAGTTTTCCTATCACCATTAAGATATTTGCCTGTTGTATGTTTGTTATTGCTATTGTAAAATATCATTTCTCACGGTAACCATAGATAACGTTAAGATATAAATTCATATCTCACAATTCTGTCAGAAATCGTATTGTTTAATTTTTATTTTAAAGCTATTTGCTAGTAAGTAGTAAAATGAAAACATCTTTATTATTAAAATATAAATGAATTAGGAAATAATATCGTGGTCGTAGAAAAAGTATAAGGTACAACTCGCTTGGAATGACCATTTCATACTCGAATAAAATGAGTACCATTCCATGCTTGTTGTACAATACACTATTTTGGCTATTAAATGTTTTGGAGAAGGGATTGGGATGTCAGCATGTTAAAATCGTGTAAGAATACTGTCTCTTTCGGTCCCAGTCTATCTGTCTTCTTTCATGATTCTATCATGCTAACGTTATAATATTCCTTCCCCAAATATTTAACGTTTATGACTCGTACAGGGTTGAAACTGGTCGGAGTAGAAATAAAACCTTCCAAAATTGACTGAATTCCAGAAATTTATTTTTCTATGCTTTTTATCGATCTTCTAATAATTATTAAATAAGATGTTGATGACTTTGTTAGCAACATAAAACAATGCGTATTTTAATTTTGCGTTTCTGCCAGCTATTTTGTTCTTAGATTAAGTATTAAGATGTAGGTATACAAAAAAAAAATCAAAGAACTGTGAATAAAGTAATGAATTTATAGCTGCTAAATTGTATCACTTTTGTTTACAAACTTAAACTCTTTGACATACTCTATAAAGTCTATAAAGAAATAAATTTGGCGAAAGTAGAGCCAAGACACTTCTTCTCTTCTTAGAGAATTTTATTGCAAGTCATCCTCCAAGTAGGACTGGGAATAGGAGAACGTAATGGATGTCACTCCATAGATGAGATGAGTCTTTAAATCAAGTCGCCGTGTTTGACGCTAGATGAGAAAGCTTGAAAAGCTCAGAAGCCCTATAAAAAGCTTCAGCATAATTTCCTCCCAGTTGTAGTGCGGCTGAGAGCCGACTGGAGGTTAAGGTTAAGGAAATCCAACATTTGGTGGTCTTTTTTCTCCAGCTGTCACGCTTATTCGTTTTCAAACGAGAATTTATTTGTATCGGTGACATTTATTGCCATTTTGACGATGAATGTTCCGCCGAAATCATTTCTTGTTCTTTTATTTTATTTACGATCGACGGCTTATACATCTTTAATGTTTTTGGTGTCAAATAATGCTATCTTATCTTTGGGATTATAACTTAAATTTGGTGCCAATTTGCGGAGATAAACTTTCGATAGTAACAATCATTCTTTAGTACGGAACAGAACAGAAATGAACAATTAAAATATACGATACAAAAATTATTATTTATGTATTAAGGGAATAAACTAAGGGTTTATTCTCAAGACTGTAATTAGTACCGGGGATGGAGCCAAGGACATTTCCAATTGAGAGATTAACGAAGTTTATTCCCGAATTGCAATCGAAACTTTTCCCCTACCATTAAATTTAAATAATTTATTTAAGATTAATTTTTAATTGAAATTTGCTCAAAGACACAAGATTGTAATATTTTCTTTATAAAATTCTGTAGTCAGGAAGAATAATTTTTATTTATCATTTGCTTTATTGCGTCATTTACTTTATTGCTTCACTTTATTTCCTAGGGAATATTTTGACATGAATATTTACTTGTTAATATAATATTCACAATAATAAAGTAGGCTGTCTGTATATATATATTTGACGTTCCATTTTGTCAACCTCATTTTTGGTTTTTAATTAGGTTTTATTTGATTTACATATTTAAATTACATGTCAATTCTTTACATTTTTCTTGAGTTAAATGATTCAAACAATAATTGGATTTGAAGATTCGAGTTTCTTTAACAAGTCACAGTTTTCATTATCGACCATGGTTACCAAGTAAACAGCAAATAAAGTTTAATAATAGTGTGTGTGTAGGCTAATAGTGCAAAAATAATATTGTCCTTTTCAATTACAACGAAATAATTTTTAAGTAGTTAAGTTAGTTTAATAAAATTTAATTTAAAATTGATTTATACTAAGAATTTTTTCATATATTTTGCAAGTACAGATATTTACTCTATTTCCCAAGAAATGTAAAAGTTTCAGCACGAGTGGCACATTATACTTTTTCTACGACCACATTGGTAAAGTTACAGTGTTAAAATACATGCAAGAAAGTTATTTGACATAAAGAATAATATGGAATAGGTAACCTCACAAAGAGTACCTTCACGTAAGCACAGTGTTGCCAAATATAATATGAGAAATGATATTTCCACACTGCACATGCGCAGTGTTGGTAAATACTGTGAGAAATGATTTCTCACACTTTAACCCACGTTTGTGGGAAATACGCAACTTTGAAGTTTTGTATAGTGTGAGAAAAGTACCACCTTCTATAGTGGTCGTAGAAAACATCCATTACCTATTATCCTACGACGAATTGTATTTCTAGTTAGAAATACTTGTAAATAAATAATCACGATGAACTAGTAGTGCTGAATAAAATTTAAATGAACCCATCAATCACTTGGTAATAAAGAGTTTGAACAACCACAGAAAAGCCTGAAATGGCCTACTGAACTACTATATGTCCATTTTCCCCGCTATAAAATTTTTAATTAAACTAGATAGTGCAAGCAAGTTGGTGAAATTCAACAGCAAATCTAGCAACCTTTGTGAAGAGCGATCGTCAGCTGGTGATGACGCTCTTGACAAAAATTTAATCGCGGGATACAGTTGTTGTTTTTTTAGTGCGGCGTGGCCATTCTAATTAAGTTTCAGCTGTGTGTCCGTTGATTGCCCGGGTGTAAAGATTTTAATTGAATTTTAAATTTTGCGTGCGTAATAAAGCCATGGTAAGCCCGGCAGCGAAGCTGGAACTGGGCCGCCGAATTCTCAGATGGCGGCTCATAAGTCCGGAGAACGAGGCGCCCGGAGGCCACCGGACTGGGAATATGAAAGTGGGTGGCCGCAACTAGCGCGAATTTTAGGGTTTCAGGGTTTCTTTATGTAGTCAAGTGTGCTACATTTGTGACAAGAATTTTAATTAGTAATGTCAACTGCACTGGAATATTTCTCACCTGATCTTTATTTACATTTCAAAGGTGTTAAATAAAATATTTAAAAAATAATATAATCGTTCCACGATAACAGTGATACCATCGATAATAAAAATGCACTTTAAGTTAAGAATTACAGATATTAATCATTCTATAAAATATTGTGTTTCAATAGAGCAGTGGTTCTCAAATTTTTCAATATGAAGACACCCAAAATCGACAATATAAAATTTTCGGCACCCCTAACATTATGTTCATGAAATTTTAAATTTTATTAATCTTAGGGAAACATGTGAGCTACAGTGATGTGCCGAGTACGGTTTGACTCGAGTCAGACTCGATTCCTGCTTTAGAACTCGCCTACTCGAATACCAATTTATTTTGATTCGAGTACGCCGGACTCGATTCCGGTACTCGAGTCAGGAAGAATCGATTCGTACTCGCTATCTCGATTCTATTTATGCGAGTTCAACTGACTCGAGGTCTCGTATTCGAGTTTGGTTAACTCGCTCGTACTCGCAAACTGTTTACTTAAGCAATGAAGTAGCGCGGGCCTAATAATACAAACAAGTTTAAACCTGCATCTTTTTGTTTTGATTTCTTTGTTTGTGTCAGTTAGCACTAGTTAGCAGTTATTGTGAGTACTGAGTAAAGTCCAGTCGACTGGGAAAAAATATCACGTTTGTTTACGACTTCCAATGTAGACTCTCTAAATTGAAATTTTTTTTTTGGAGTGGACTAGTTCTACTGAGTGAGTTTATTTAATTGTTCATTAATACCGGAAGTGAAGTGATTAGATTGTAATTAACTTTATTATAGAATGACGCCGAAAAAAACCTCAGGTGTATGGAAGAGTTTTGAAAAAGTGGACGGCGGTAAAATAAAGTGCAAAAACTGTGACTCCCTATTTAAAGATTTCAAAAACACAACTAATTTGTTAAAGCACTTAAAAACATCTCATCCTATTATTTACTTGACTCAGATTGACAAATCGGACTTTAGTTCTGGACTAGAATTTTCAGACTCGAATTCTGGACTCGAATTTCTAGACTCGAGTCCAGCCGGACTCGAGTCAATATTCGAATACCAAACATAGAATTCGAGTACTGGTCTCGAATCAGAGAATCGAGTCATGATTCGAATACCGTATAAATTGACTCGAGTCGACTCGATCCATCAAAACAACGACTCGGCACATCACTAGTGAGCTAGATGTAATTTACATAATTCCGTTATATTTGGGGCGCTTTGGACAAGCATACTCGCATTTCATGTTCTACCGACTTCATTCTTCCTCTCTTTTTAGTTTTGATGTTAACAAACGTAGAATTCGTCACATTCACATAAGAGGTAGAAAATTGAACTAAAACTCGTAGTGCTTTGGCTCCTATATTGTTATATTTATTTTGAAAAAATATCCAAAAGTATTGTAATGAAAATTCAGAATATTTTATTTGCAACATATCCAGTCAAAATTATCAGGAGATATATTTGGAAAATAGTAGCAAATCTGTATTCCTACAGTTAACAAGTGTTTTAGGTGTTCTTGTTAACATTTCCAACTTGTCTCAATTTCCAAAATTCTGTCTTGTTTTTAAAAGTTCTAATTTTATCGGACGATTTGCATCTCAAATTTTTTTGCATGCTGGAATTTATTTATTTAATTCTACAAATACATTTTTAAACAATTACAAAATTCAAGTTTGCTTTCTTGTTGAAAAAAGTGAGTAATTTGTTCTATTATTTATTCGTAAACAAGATTCAATACTCATTCTTTAGAAAACCATATGACATCAAATGCTCAAATCCAAGAATTGTTAATATACCTACGATGCTAAATTTGCCTTATTAATTATAATAGTTTTATTCACCTATATAAATTGAGTGAAGAAATGTTTTCTATCACCGTGAAAAACGTTTTCCAAAATCGTGAAAAATCCTTTTCCCAGTTACTTCGCCTGCAGTGTCAAGGTACATAACAACTGTGAAAAAATCACCTACTTTACGTATTGTTATAAGAATAAAAATGTGAACATTTTTTGACAGTTGTAGAGAAAATATTTTTATATTTTTACTATTACAAAAGAAATGAAGTGGTTTCTATGTATTTTTAATAATAAGCTATCATCAACGATGCTTGAGAATATATAATTTAATACGGATTTATGCATCCTGTGATGAAAAGTTTTGTAATAAAAATCATATTACAAGTTTTATATTTCTTGTAAAGATATCAAATTGTTTTGAAAGAGAAAACATATTTGAAAAAACTATTTTTTGCAGAACAATTGAAAGCTTACAACGTGACAATATTCAAAAGTTGGTAAATAAATTGCGCGATAAAATGCGAACTTTGATCTTTGAAATAAAAACTTTGGGAATGTGAAAGAAGAACGTGGATGGAATAGAATCCTGACAAAAGAATATTTCGTGAATGAACGATTGTTCCTTTTGGAGTGAAGTACCATTCCCTATAATTTTAAGACAATTTGATTCGCTAAATTAAATTCAGTATTACCCACCTACCGCTTTTAAAACCTTCAAATTGAGAACTGTCCTTTGACATTTCCAAATCCCTTTAAAAGGTATTCAAATAAAATTACTAATTAAAAAAATACTGAGGTAAGAATTACAGATATTTTTGATTGCACAAATAATAGGTACATATTTAGTATATTTTAGTAAATAATGCAACAAGTTATTGTCAATAAATAAAATTCAATAAAATTAACTATTATTAAACTATTTTATTTAAATTTTTTTTTCTTCTTTAAATGAACAATTATAATTAAAACAAATTTAACTTGAATCTAACTTAATTTAATTTAGATTTCTAAAATAATAAGTTCATTTATTAAACTATCTCGTTATTCTATTATTTGTAGAATACATTTTAAAGGTAATATCAATGTAAGATGGACAAGGAAATTAAAAAATATTTAATATTTTCAGATTTTCAGTTTTTGTTAGTCTTCCAGAAAATTCGAATCTTTTTCCACTACTCGTTACAATTACAATTATTTACCTGAGAGAAACATAACGAACTCTTTTTCGCTACCTTTACTCTTAAAATATTTGTTATTATCTATATTAAAATCTTTGTGTAATTTAAGAGCTAATAGTGAAAAAAATAATAAGACCATTATTGACCAGTGCTTTGTATTCCTCGGTTGCTTGGCAGTATTTAACGTTAGGTCAATTATGGCAGTCTTCTCAACCTATGGTGTATAATGTACTATTGACGAATTGATGTACGAATAGTATTCATTTTTTTTATAAAAATATGAAATTACGGAGTGAGAGAAATATTTTCATAACAAAGTATTAAGTGCGCTCAAAAAGTTCAATTTTTTACACTATTTGGAAATTAAAAAAATTTATGAATTGAATATTTTTATGAGAAAATATATGATCTTAAAAGCAATAAACGCTTCAAACTTTCAACATTAATAATTGCTGCAGTAATAAACAAACCGTAAAAATATCGCCCAAGTATCGTAAAATAATTTTCTAGCACATTAACTTAAAAACTTTTTTAAATCCGCGCTGGAAATTCAAATTACAGTTGGCTGTGGTTGGCCACACATGAAATTTCATCTCTTTCCCTGGTCTTCTGATAAAAAATGATATTAAAGGCTGCAGTAACTGACGTGCGCTCTTCGTATCGTTATCGCAAAGTCTACATTAAGTTGGAGGTTTTTATTTTCCGCCAGGGCTTTGGATAGCCAGCTTTATGATGTAAACCGAAGCCAAGAACAACTGTGGGAATCGAGAATAACAGAGATATGGATTTGGTCTCTAACGACCATTAATTGATAAACGAAATCGTAAAAGAAATATATTTTTTATTCGTATATCATCTAGTATAAATGTAGTTGGTAATCTTTAATTTTTTTGTGATCTTTTTTGTGTTGTTATAAAATTAATATTCTAGTTTTGGTGGAGTGTAAGATCTGGGGTTCGATTCTCGATGTCGCCAACTAGTAAACCAAATAAAAATACCAATGGCATGCGGTGACTTTGGTTATAGGGATTAGGGATGCTGTTTCATAAGAATTATAAACAAATACAGGAAATTACAAAAATAAACAATTAATTTATTTTAATACTAAAATATATACTTTTAATATGAAACAAAAATTTTATTGCAAAAATGACGAATATTTTTTTGTTGTATTATTACTATTTTAATTTCGCTTCTTTCACTTTTTATAATATTTTATTTTTCATTATAAGGTCTTGAGCTAAAACTTATTTTATATAAATTTTCAATTTCTGATTACATTCTGTAACAGTAGTCATCAATAATTAAACTATGAAAATTTGGTCAAACTAAATTTGTGGTGCGTATCAATACCTTGTACAAAATATTTTATGATTTACAAATATATTTGTAAATATTATACAATAATTATTTCCTGTTAAACATAAAAATATAAAATATTCTTTGCTAAATCAAAAATCAATCCAAATAATTTCATACGAGTTACGAGTGGCTAATGAATAGAATCACTGAAAGCGCTATGCCATATTTTGTAGTGTAGCATGCAACTATCTTACACAGCGCTTCCATTGGGGTAGGCATTAGAAATTTGGTGTTCGCCTTTTATTAATTTTTTAACATAAAAAGAGGTTATTGAGAAGAATAAAAAGAAAATTTAAATTAAATTTTTAGAGAAAATGGAACTCAATACCTAAATGATTTTATGAATAAGTTCCGGATTTATGAAATTTGTTACTAAATTACCTGAAAATTAATAAAATTAATATAAAAGTATAGTATTTCGAAGAAGTAAAAAAACTCTTTGTACTACGAGTACAGAATGTTAAACTATAAATAACATCGGTTTTGATTTTGGATTCGTTTCTATACAATATTTTGTTAATTTTCTTTACGGTAACACGGTTTAAGCTTTAAATTCGATTTATAAATTAAAATTATAAAAAAAATTTAGGCAATAATGCTGGTGGTTAAGATTTATCCAATGCCTTTTAATAACAATAAGATTAAAAAATTAATTTTTCAAAATTTGAATATGAATGCTTTGTGTAATAGAAATAAGTACCTACATTAAATTTAAATAGTGAAAGAACTCGTCATGAGCAACCATATTTATTACTAATTTTTTTTAGAAATCGCATTTTTTTAGAATTTGATCGAATAAAAGATGTGGTCCATCTTCTTTAAGTGATGGAAAAACAGATAGATATCAGAATTGGATTCCCTGTTTTTCCCCAGGTTTGGTTTCATATTGACGCGAATTTAAAATTCATAAACTTTTAACTTGTTTTAAGTTTGACAAACTTTTCAACTGTTACGTCAAGTTTTCTTTATTTGTATGGATATCGTAAATTTTGGATACTTCGGAGATTTTATTTTCCTATTTATTATAAAAAGCTTATATTTCTCCACAGGATTTTATTTGTTTTTTCTTTCGGCTGTTCCGTCATTAAAAGGGGTCGGATGTGCACTTTTATTTCCCAAACATTGCAATAAAAATGTTCATTTTATCAGGCAATTATTGCATCAGGGCCGTAATTGCAAATGGAGGAAATAGAGAGCTGGGAAATTGAGAGGGCTTCGAGGAAAAAACCCTTTCATTTTTTCAACGCGCAATAAATGAGTTTTTTAATGAACTGCATAATATCGTCATAAAAGCCATTGATGTGAAGGATTTTTCATTATTAAACCAGAAAATAAAATGGACGGCCTGGTTTGAGCACTCATCATTTGCACAATTGTGAAATAAAATCTAGGACGTCATAATGATAAATTAATTAAAATATCGAAATACGTAAATATGACACATTCCACATTATAAAATTCAATGAACTAGACTTAAACGTAATTTTCACAGTAGAATAAAAAACTAGCAAAAATATTTACTCTCTTATTATATTTTTCGCGCTATCGGCAACAATCATCTTCAAATAATTTTAGTGTTTGTAAAATATGGGCAACTTGATAGTTCAAATTTATTTATTTGCAACTTTTTATAGTTAATGTCCGTTAATATTCGACCAAAAATTATATGAAATTATTATGATTCTGAGCATAGATTACATTTACGAGGAGAATGAAATAGTTATTAGTATCACTAGTCCATAAAGTAAACTTTTGCGAGAGCGAGTTTATTTTGACAGGCGAGGCCTCCAATTAATGCGAGATCTCGCAAAAGAGTTCCTGGGCGTGTGATACACAAGATTTTTTGCGCCGATGATACTTATACTTTATAAAAGAAATATTATTACTATTTAAAATTTTATGCACAATAGGTTTTTATGTTAGCAACATTTCCAATTCACATGGATATATAATTTTATTCAAAATATTTAGTGACATTTGTTCTAACCTAAAAAATAAAAATTATATGAATTGATATTTTTCAATAATTAATGTAATCATCATAAAACACTGGTATAATATGAATAATAAATCAATAATAGTTGTTTCAAATAACGTTTTAAATTTCTAATAAAAAAAATTAAAAATTTTGACAGAAAGTAAAGCTAAATTATGTTGGCATTCCTACGTTTTCCCGGCTTAGGCCGGCAAACAGAGAGTTTCTGGACGATTTTGAGTTCTTTAATACTAGTCATAATGGGACGGAGACGCGAAAAATATAGTATATGTAAAGTTGATTGATTCGACTGTCACTTCTCGTGACATATTAAAAAATTATTTAAAAGAGTTAAAATAAAATACTTGGTCAGTTTCAAAATTTTTAATATCGAAATACGTATTGTATCTTTCGCGATTAAAGATTTTAAAACTGACCAAATATTTTATTATAATTCTTTTAAATAATATAGTATATGACTTGTTTCTATGCTCTTCAATTACTCGTGAGTACTGTCATTTACTAATCATGTAGCATAATAGCCAATTAAAATCCCATCTGCAAATGTATAGTTTAACTCCGAAGCAATTGACTCCACATTATCTGAGAGTTTGCCGGCCACTTAATCGGCAATATTGACGTATCCCTACAAGCAACAGATCCTGATCCTGCAATTGCAGGAGGGCAGTTGCGTCAGGTATACGACCGGAAGGAGAATATGGACAACACAAACGTGCGGTACGCTGTAGTTACACGGTCCACCGTGCCTGTTAGTGTCGCTAGCGTTACACAAACGAAACTTATGTGCGAATCGCACCGTTTGCATACATTAGCACCAGCAAGATTGCAGGTGACGGTGAGATCCAATACTCTCGTTTTAAGTGTAATTAATAAAGCAGGATACAATGCTACTTTACCTACTCTTTATCTTGGTGATCTCTAATTGCGATAATAGATTATGTTCAAATTCTTACTTTTATTTTAAGATAAAATAAACAATAAAATTTTGTGAAGGGAAATTGTAACGCCAGCGTGGTAGAATCGTGAAAGAAAACATACAGCAAAAGAAAAAGTCTACCTATTCTTCAACGATTCTATCATGCGTCAAATATCCATTTCTCGAAACCTTAAATTGCTAATAACTATATTACTGTAGACTAATGTTTAGTTTTTATTATTATAATGAGAAGATATAGTAGTTAGTTAGTTAGTTTTTATATTTTATGACTTATGTACTAAAATTCGAATATGATGATAAACCTCATTGTCGAAAATGTACGGAACGTTATTCATAGTTCATTTTTAACTTTGTTTTTAAACTTTGCAGTATATTTTCAAACCAAAGCACAATCCAGAGTAACTAAATCTGCTCTGGTATTAGCAAGCCAAGAATTGGAACACATGCTGAAGTGTGCTCCAATTCCCGGCCGGTCGAACTAAACCACCTTCAGGGCATCAGATGCCGTAGAAGGCGGTCTAGCCAGACCACCAAGCGAGGCGGAGGCCTGAAGGCCCACTACCGCCCCGGCGCCCCGCAGACCGGGACTGAGTGCTAACGTCTCGGATCCCCGATAAATCCTCAGACGCGCATTGAAACCGGTCATATAGATTCCTATTGGCTGATATTAAGTCTGTAAATGTAGTTGTACTAGTAGGAACTTTAATATGAAAAATTGTATACATAGGTACATTGATGCGAGGAATATACTAGTAATGATATTGTTATGAGTGTAATTCGCACCCATTTTAATGTAGTAGTCAGTGACTTAAAAATAGAAGGAGATATAATAAGAGATAAAATTATAATAATCCAAAGCTTTCTTATTGATGTAAAAAAAAAATGCTGCGCTAAGGAAAATGTCTCCTTGGGAGCATTACGCCTAGGAAAATTTTGCTTGGGGGCATAAGTCCCGATATCCCCACGTAGTCGGCGCCCATACCCTGTACATATAATAGTTCCTAAAACTTTTGTAAAATATAAAAGAGAAACTTTGTTTGTATATCAGTGAAAATGAAAGTATCCTTTTTTATCCGCATCGCTTGTGTGTGTTATAAACAAGCACGTGTATTTTCATCAATCTTTTGTACCTAATCTCATGAAAACAGAATACGTTATTAATGATACAAGTTGATAGAGATGTTAAGAGGATAAAAAGAGATAATTCCTTGTATGAAGATCTCAAAGACTACATCATCCACTCCTGAAAACCACGCGCCACGTAGCTTAAGGCTGCTGCCCACTAAATTTACTTATTGATTTCGATTCAACATCCGCGTATAAATTCTCGGAAGAAAAAGCGCTGACGTGCTGAAAGAATACACGGGAATTAAGAACGCAATGGTATTAGCCATTCAATGGATGATTAATGACTTAATGTGATCACAAGGCGAAGCTCAAGCTCAAATAACTTCATTACTTCTTTTTGTATTGCACCTAGAATAAACACGACGTGCACAAACAACCAAAAGGAACGGAAAGAAATAAAAGTTTCAATCAATGTTCCACAACTTTCGAAGAATCGCTTTCTAAGACACGAGCAATCATTAGATTTAGAATAGAGAATTAGAATTCTTCCGTTTAATAAGAGATTCTTTATTTCACTAATTTCTGTTAGGTTTTAGATTCCATTATTTCACTAGTGAAATAATTAGATTATTATTTCACGCGAAATCAAATTGGAAAGTAGGCATATATTGGAAGTTGTTTTCTTCAAGATGCATATTACATATTAACATGGGAAATCAGTTTTTTGTAATAGGAAGATAAAAAAAAATAATTCGGTAGCTATAGTTTTTTTAAATTTTATATCCTTAAAGTTCATTTTATATTTACTATAACTAAGTTGATTCATTTATTAAGTAATAGAAATGGTAGATGGTTTTATAAATAAAACTCCAAAACGACTTATTCACACTGTTCACTTTAATAGCTTAAATTACCGACCGGTTTCGGTCATTTGAATGACCATTATCAAAGTACCGGTGTGACTATAAGAATACAATAAAAATATTTTACAAAAAATTAACAAAATAAATAAATAAAATACTTACACAATTGCAAAATTATAGATTCGTCGCTGGAGTAAAATATGGTAAAGAGAAAAATTGAAAACCACAAATAAAAATAGTCAAAAAAATTTTTTTTCCAAAATCGTTAGCAAAATACATTATTATTCAACTTAAAACAGTGAGCAAAGTAGCATATTGAATCACAAGTGAGCAAAGTAAATAACTTAAGTGATCAAAATACACTAACTCTGAGCACAATGTTTTCATGGGATTACAGACATTATAATACATTTTACAATGAGATTATGATCAATTCCAATTATAATTTATAAACATAATTGTACTGTTGAGATTTTCATTATTAAATAAAGAAGTACAATGTTTTGTTTTTTAGAAAAATTATATTTTAAGATTGTGGAAAAAATTATGTTTAGCACACGTGAGCATGTCTTTTTTTCACTTGTCCAGTTGGCACACTCGCTTCGCTCATGTGGCCAATTTCTGGGCCGGTGAGAAAAAGACATATTTTGCTCACTTGTACTAAAAATAGCTATTTTTGAAACAGAAAATTGCAACATTCGTGGTAGACTAGCAGATCTACAATGCAAGAATAAAAGTGTAAGGACTAGAAGGTGAGCAGAAAAGGGACAGGAACGATCACGTAATGCCGTCGATTAGGATTTCGATATTGGCGCTGTTATTTAAATTTTTATTATTTCATGAAAAATGGATTCAATAAAAAATCTAGATATTTATGTCTTTAACCAAATGTTAAGAATTATACTATTTTATTTGATTTTGAAAAGTTAGTGAATAATGTTATTGAATAATAATCTTGTAATCCTATAACGTAATTATATTGGATTATATGATTTATTTGGTAACAGATTTGGTGGTAGATTAATCTATGATGTGGAATTGGAATCAGACATAATTGTGATGTTGAGAGATGTTTTCATGAGTAAAGTACATTAATTCCTCGAAATCGCAGTAATGTTACATCGACATGAGTGTTAGAACGGGATATTAATTCAACGGTTCAATCCCAGCTAAACCATTTGGATTTACTGCTGTGAATGCGAGCAAATATGGTTCATGCCAAGTTCTATTTAGGAAGACGAAGCTTCAATATCCTCAGCGTAAATCGCTCGTGCTTACTCCCTAAACGCAGCCGTTGTTTCATTTATAAAATAAGTACAAAAAGGTGGCTAAATAGTTTGATACAGACATATACATAGGTGACACCAAAACTTCCATGTGTAGGTACCGAGGTTTATTGACGCCGAAGTGCCAAATAAAATTTGCTACCCTCTTTTTTATTGTTTATAAAAGGTAAAATAGTTTTTGCTTAAAAAAAACTTTATATAATTATAAATTGACAGGTTTTTTTAAAAAATGACCTTATTGATAATAAAATTTTTGAAATTGTAATTAAGTATAAAGTTTAATTTTTGGGTATTATTCAGGAAATATATTAAGTTAGTAACAAATTTACAATAAAAGTTACTATCTACTATCTATAAATTTATGTTCATATTATAAAAACAAACGATCTTGAATTATTATTTTTTTACATTATTTATAATTTGAAACTCAGCGTTCAATCGTTAAATTAAAATATTAAAAATTTACTACAATTTAATAAATGAAAATTTGAGTTAAATCATTACATACACATATTTAAAGAAAGTAAAACATAATTCACTTTAAGAAATTTTATTCTTATTTTTAATATTTAATTGCCATTGGTTTAAGAAAATAATATTTGATTGAAAAAGTTAGGTACATTCTATTTAATTAATTTGTATGCTTGTCGAACTGTGTTTTAAAATAAGTAACCTAATGATTAATTTTAAATTGATATAATATTGTAACGAGCGAGACTCGTCGCAGATGAGTCATCATGGCTGACCTGTCTGACCAGGTAGTTGCGTTCAACGTCAAGTGGGACAGGAGCGATGTCGCTATTGTTCGGAAATTTTATAGTCTGGAAGGCTCTGGAATATCCTAGAGATTAATTGGTAGCAGGTAATTTAAAGTTCTCCGCACCGCGTCAAGCTTTAAAAATTCTCTCGTTCTATAATCTTGTGATTGTGCCCTTTATTAAATAAAAACTATTTTGATGGCGGTTGATTATTAAAATTCATACAATTTTGTTATTGAGCATCCTACTTCAACCCCTATCTTTGTCAACAAATTTGATCTCAAATCATGTGCACTAAAATCTGTAGATACTTTTTTCTAACAAATGACCTTGGGTACTTGAGGCTCTTCTGCATTCAGGAAAATTGAGAGATGTTTTAAATAAAAAAATCTTTCTAAAAATCGCTGAGCAGATATTTTCTTTTATCCTCTGAATACATAATATTTATTCTCCACATCTAGGCCATAAGGAATCGAAGTATATGGAGTGTTTTCAGAGTCTACAACGTCCGAAGTATAATAAATTGAATGAGTGTTGTAATGTGTGAGAAGAAGGAAGTTGTTTGTGGGAGCTTTTAACTTTTTATTTTCTACTCCAGGAAATAATCTTGAACTTGATTCAATAATACGGTAATACTCTTTCAATTACGTTTAGTATCTTCGAAATATTGTGGATGTACGGGAAATGAGAAAAGCTTTTAAAATCATTGTAACAACAATTTTTGTTGTACAAATAATACTCCTTCCAAGATTACTAACAAAATCAGTAAAAGATAATGGTATTTCAATGTATATAATAAGAGCATTTTTAGTTATTTAAACTACAATGAATGTAACTACGTTATAATATTCGAGAAGGTACGAATTGATGCGGAATTTGCAGAGTTAAAGTTAATGTTACCGTACGAGAATAATGTAATACTTACATTCCTAGTAGCTTATTATAATTTTCGCACCACCGACAGATTTAACTTAATATCAGTGATGGGTTGACCTTAACTGCTGGAGTGCAGCAGAAATATGAAAAATTTAATATAAAAATACCCATTATTAATTAATAATAAAAGTACATTATTAATAAATATGTGAAAATCAAAATTATTTCTTTATTTTATATGATACTGTGGCTGAATAATAATACAACGGTAAGAATACAAGGATTTATAAATTAAAATTTATCTTAAATTACTGTTGACTAAAGTTTAAATATATGTTTCAAAATTAATGTTATTCAAATAAATAAAAATTAATTTTCCAAACTTATCAGGAACAATTGGCAGTTAAACAGCTTCTGCAATATCACATGCTCTTTTGTAAGTTTTCGCAGGTGTTAGTAATTTCAATTCTTTAGGATTGTCCGTTCAACACTTGAACTAAACATAGGAATTACGGATAAAAGTCACGGTAAACCATATAAAAGACAATTTAAAAAAGACATTTAAAAATTACTCAATTTGTGGTTGTAATTAAAAGAATGTTTTGTTTTGTTTTTCGTGTTTGCTGTTTGCGGACGATCATGGCGAAAAAATGTGAACTGAAACTAGGGTGAGGTTTGTTACATTTGACTGAGAAAATAAAGAAACACGAAAATTTACTGCCCCAAAACTACAACGAAAAATTAATAGATAAGTTTGTCGAAAACAAGGAAAGATGTATTTGTTTAAAATTTAAATTAATACTATAAAGAAAATTGGATTCCTTTGATTAATATTAATATTTCCTTTTTTGTTTGATACAGTACACCCACAAATATGTAGCACGAGCCGCTACTGCTTCAAATAATGGTAAGTTGATAAACGACCAAATATATATGAAAATATACACTTCGTTGACTATAGTAACACATTTGTTTACTTCGAAAATCACACGATATCACCCTTCAAGATGATGTCATCAATTCCCCTTTTATCCTTGACGATTTGAATCCCTTGGTTTGATTGATAACATGATGATCAACTCAAGAAAACCGACTTTATTTTAATTGTTTGGAGTTGCAACATGGACTCGTACATTAATTTCTTCTAACTTTTTAATTAAACAGTGAAATATGCCTGCAAGAAATTTCAGAATTGTAATTCTTGCTTGTTCCACAAAACCTTTCCTACTTGTGTCATGAAAAAAACAATTGGAAATGTCATGTGACAACCGCTGCGCAACTAAACCTTTAACCACATCATGTAAATCTCCTTTCGCAGTTCGAAATGCTCGTTTTAATTGCCAAGCCTGCGTACCGAAGCCGCAATTTTCCAAAAAATTACACGGAGGCATGCAGGACACATTCCTCGCAGGATACAAAGGACTGCAACGGTGCAGGAAGCTAAACAAAGGACGGGATGGTCTTTCCAGTTTGGTTTCGCATCATGCAGTTTCCGCAGGAGTTCTGTCACCGGGGATGATATTTTGCGCTGAATTGCATTTACAATATTCGGGTTTCAAATTCTTAAGATAGCAAATGTAATTGTCTTCATTTGTATTAAAATTAGATTACGATACAAACAACAGTAATTCGTTAAGTAGTTAAGGACCAATAACGAATTGAAAACTATATTTTCTTTATTAAAAGGTTAAAAATCCTAATTCTTATCATAAGGCCTCAAAAATCTATGGTATGGTTTATATCTAGAGTTATCATGTCAAGTTGTTTGATGTTTTTGTGAATCATTTAATTTTGAAAATAAAATTTTCCTTAAATACAGTACTTTATTTGATTTTCTATCAAGCATTTCAATCTACTTGGTATTACTTGATAAAAAGATCGCACTTTGTACATTTCAAAATTATTACAGAACTAGATTGAAGTGAGGGATAAATGAAAAATAACTGATGTGAATTGATGAGCGAAAGACAAATTAGCTGTTTGTGTTACCTAAAGATATTAGATTAAATTCTAGAGTAATTCTAGTAACCTTAAAATTGTAACCTTGTTTAAAAACAGGCTGTTAAAAATAAAAATCTGATGTGGACACCACATACGCTATATTGTATACATTTTTTGCTGTACTTCATTTGAACATATTTCACTTGTAAGTGAGATTATTCTATACCTAATCGTTCTTCGACTTCCATTCGTTTCATATCTTCGAACTTCTCTTCGAAATGGATCATTTTTTGAAAACTTTATTAAAATGTTTATCATTATTCCTTATTGCACTACACAAAATTATTTTAATCGCTCAAAAATTTGCAAAGAGAGAGATATTGTTTTCATTTATTTCGTACACATTTCTCAGAAATACATTCTGACAGTTGTTTAAAATTATTATTTTTATTAAGTTTCTGTCGAAACTCAAGTGCTCTTTTGAAAAGGCTGATTGGAACATGTTCTATTTTTTTTATTTTGTTGCAGAAAGTTATAAATAGTTAATTGATATATTCCTATCTTATTTTATTTCTTGTTAACAAGTTGCAGGTTAGAATTATTTATGATTTGCTTTTGTAAATAAAAAATACGTTTATTAAAAATCCATTTGTGATTTCGCGATACTGCATAATAAAATTTATTTTATTTTCTTTTGTGAGAACATACATTTTCCTTTTTTATATTGATACAAAAATGTGCAGCAAAAATTTTTGTCACTCGAAATAGTTGAAAAGACTGTGTTTATTCATAATATTGATTTCAGTGTAATATTCGAATAATATAACTAACCTCACAACTGAACTAATGGAAGTAATGAAATTTAAATACATGAACCACTAACACAATTTTGGATATTTAATGATTTATGCAGTATGGATACAATGTAGCTAAAATAAGGTCCATTTATTATTCATCAAATAATCAAAGTGCTTATTGACTTTGCTAAATTTGAAATTTCGTTCATAATGAATTTAGTTTCCAAGGTAAACTTGCTTAAAAGTTACAACCCATTCAAAAAGTAAACTTTAAGTCAGCAAACTGGAAAAATGTTGATTATTCGATGCAGTTTGCACATATTTGTAATTCAGATCATTCCATTAATCAAATGTGTAGGAAGGATAATACGGCTAATTAATTACAAAAAATGTGAAATTTTTCCTGTGATTTGCATATGATCATTAATCTTGATAATGGCGGAAATGTAATTACTAATAATTAAATAATTAGGACGAATAATATTCTGGATAATGAGTATTTTTGCGACAATGACACTAGTTTTCAACAAACATGTTTTCCACAAACCGAGTTTTACATTTAATTATTAATTTACACTTTTAAAACCATATTATTAAAATTGTGTTATTTACTTCATTGTAATTAATAAAACAGAACAATATTTGAAATTACAAATATAAAACATTATAATATATAAATTAATACATTGTGATATATTATTTAATAAACAAGGTCACATGGGGTTATTATGACACAAAATGTAAAATATATTAAATTAAGATAAATATAGATTTTGTACAGGTGAATTGAAATTGTGAAAATAAATAAACTATAACAATAAAATCTTGTTTTATTTTCTCTTTATTCGGAAAATTGAGATATAACTAAAATTCTATGTTATTCTGGTACTGTTCTTGAACTATATGGCTAAAAAATAATTTTTACATAAATTATTCTTTATGCCGCATACATTTAGACAGTACATTTATAATTGTATAATTTATCACTATAATTTTTTATTTGACATTATTATAAATAATGTATATGCGGGAAACTACTCAGCAGATTTTTTGAAATAATAATCAAAGGTGACAATATTTTATTATTTGCAAAAAAACAAACGAAACTGTTTTAAATATAATAATAATTTACATGGCTGGTGCGTTTAAACTGTTACAATATAATTTAAAGAAATGATTATACATATAAATTTTCTCATATTTTCTTTTAAATTATTATTAAAAATGTGCACATTAATTCAGGTTTAAAAGCGATATTAAGAAGAATAAATGAAATGTTCTAATAATACTCTAAAATTTAAAGTAATAAACATGTTCATTAGTAATTTAAAGTTAAACTTTCTCATACTAGAATTCGTAACAAAAAATATTGCCTTTTCATATATTTATTCTATTATTTTTTAAATGGATGGACTTAAAAATCCTTATCTTTCATATGTATAGAAATGAATGATGATTAAAGTGTTATTACAGAATATATTCACGGTCACAGTGAAGAGACTCATATTATTTATCCGATAGTAGTGTCTTATTTATATTATAGCTTTACTGATAAAGTTACCAATAGTTATGTTTTGTTTTCAAATATAAATAAGTATAAACTTTCTTTGAAGTACAAAATAAAATAACATTTAAAAATTTTCTCTTTGAATACATATTTTTCAGCGTTTCGAGACAGGTAATATCTTCAGGATATTATCTTTTTCAATTTCAGATTCCTTAATTAATAACTGTTCATATTTGCCGAAAACTCTTTGAGCAATACATCTATGTAAATACTTTTTTCTTGTCATAAACTTCACACAAGACAAATTATCCTGAGGTCACTTTTCTTCTTTTTCTCATATTTCTTCTTCTACTTCATTACGTTGAATATGCTCTCGGCATCATCATCATTTCTACTTTCAACTCAGCTTTTTTCTTCTGAATTTGAACAGAGATTTTTAGTTAACTTTTTTTGGTTTTTGTCTCGAATTTACCCCATATTATGTTTTATATTTTCTCCACCTCATTCTTACCTCTGTTATGTTTTATTAAATATATTTATTTATTAATAAAAATATCTTTTAAATCTTATATTGGTTTAAATCGCATTGAAATGAACATTAATAATATTGAATATCATGCGTAAAATAGAAGATTTTTTCACAGTTCTTAGGTTACCTTGACACAGTGCGCGAAGTTCTCTGATAATAGTTATTTATGCAACTAGTGTGTAATGTAAGTGTTTTTTTTTGTTTTTAGATAAAAGACCTTATGTTACACAAGTTTTGCATTCAACATTTTTCCTACTACTGAAATATTTACAAAAATTAATTTCAAAAGTAATTAAAACCATTGATAGATGTGCTGCCACTAATACCAGAAAAGTGATTTTATACATACCCAAAATAATAGTATATTATACACCAAGGTTGAGAAGCAACGGAGGGACTTAAGACATATTTAAATTGTGAATCCATTCTTTACACTTTTCTTGAGTTAAATGTTTCGAAAAATATTTGGATTTGAATACTTCTAGTTCTATAAAAAGTAACAGTTTTCATCATCGACCATGGTTAATAATAATTTATTATTGACCTAGGTGACCATGATTACCAAGTAAGCGGTAGTGAAAAACAATTTCTTAGGTCAAATAAAGGTTAATAATAGTGGGTATTTAGGCTAGTAACGAAAAAAGTATATACATTATGCCCGTTTGTAGGAAAAACTTTTTTTCCTCTTTTGGAAAACGGTTTTTCACAGTGATGGAAAATATTTCTTCATTCATTTTATATAGATAAATAAAAAAAATAATTAATGATGCAAATTAGTTCTAGAAAAAATATTGTTTGTATTTTTTGGGCGAAATGTCAAAAAAGTGACATCTCACACTCTAAAAACACAAACTTTCTGCACTTAATACAAAAATAATTATATCAACCAGACGAAGAGAAAAAAAAAGCTGTACGGATTTCAGTTAGATGATATAAACTTTGATAAAAACAGTATTAAATTACATACTCTGCATGTTGCGACATTATGAGCAGGTGAACGGTTCTGAAAAACGAAAGCCATGAAAGATTAAAGTGTCGTTATAGGACTTTCGCTTTCATGAAAGGTGAGTCGGCAATTTCAGCATCGATTCCTGCAAGACTCCGGTCCGAACAGGTCCGGCTGGGAAAAACCCGCCAGGTCGTGTTCGGATGCGACTCGTGATAAATATATCGCGCTCTTTTTTGTTGCCCCTGTTTTTCTTTACGAAAAACTAAATGAGAGCAATCTAAATTCGCTCAAGTAGCAAATTACCTACAAGAGATGAAAAATTGCCGCCATAAATTTGAGATTTCTCGTGGTTTCTCATCTGCTTGTTTTGATAAGGATATTTTTGAAATTAATATTTTCCCTTTTCGGCCTGTAGGAATGAATAAGTCACAATTATCTTCAAACAGAATTCAGAGAATTTGCTTCCCAAAACTACAGTTTATCATATTTCGTTGAATTTTTCTTTATAACTCTTTTCTTGGAAACAGAACAATTAATAAAAATCTATTCCTCTGATTTCCCAGTTTTGTTAGTAAATATTATTTCAATATAATTTTTATTTGTACTTTATTTAAATACGTATAATCCTAATCTTTATCAGCCGTTCACGTATTTTTATATCTCAATCTGGTAAATTAACAGTGAATGTGCTTTGTTTTGGTTTTGCAGAATGATAATTTTCTACTTTAAGTTTTTATTTTCTCTAGTATTATAATATAATAACTACTTACTATTAACTGCTTTTAATAAAATATTTTTGTAGGTTCATATTAAATAGCGGAACTGAAGTTAAGATTGTTAAAAGAGTCAGTTTAAATTTTAAAGGTAGGTAATATAAATATTCGTTTGTCATCTTTTAATGAATATGAAAATGTAAGTTCCTATTTTACATTTTGTAAATTATAAAACAGAATCAATTTTAATAGTACACGGTTCAATTAAACTAAAACGAGTATCCTTAAAGAATACAATTAAACTTACTTAAGAATTTACACTCCGCAGAGAGAGCCTTTTCAAACAGGAAAACAACTAACAGATTCGTCAAGATCGATCAGATTGGTCTGATCAAACAGGATCGATCTTTTCTGATCGATTAAGATCAAAAATAAGGATGGGTCATCAATCACAAATTTTTCTGATCCCATAGTACTAGTCACAACTATTGAGCCGTATTTAATTGGGAAATTTGAGTATAACACTAAACTGATCCTGAACGTACCCGTGTTGGTACCAAATAAAAAACAAATTTTGCAGTTGGTGAAAACTTTAAGCGGTAAATATTAATAATATTAATAAAGTTATTTATTTAAAATTTTCGACTTACTTTATAAAAGTATAACTTCTAACAGAAATTGAAATAGAAAGAAAAAGCAAGATGTAAACAAGATAGAAAAAGGTTGAACTCACCAACCCAGCAAAACAGCTGGGTGAGTTGGATCAGTTCGAGATCTATTCTCATTTACTTTAAACATACCAAGTACACAAAATTAACCTACCAGGTTACTTAAAAAGTCCCAAATAAATATGACCTTGATGACCACCTGGGCATCACGTAACGAAACTGGGTAGTTACTTTTTCAAAGCCAAGCTCGAAGATGCAAAGAGTGCTTCCTTCGTCATAAATCTATCCATTACCTGCCATCTAAAATGTTCTAATACCAAAAAAATACAAAAATGAACAACCACATTCTGAACATCCCTCATCTTTAACTCAATATTCTTCTATCTTGAATCTGACCCCTAGCTCTCCCCAACCTATAACCTGCAGAATGCAACCTCCATGCGATATTAACACGATTTTGAGTAAGAATTGTGATGTCAGGTCGAGTGATTGATCACACGTGACGGCGCTGCTGTCGACGCATCGACGTGAGTTAGCGGCGCGCTCCTGGGATTCAAACCCTAAATCCAGAGGCTCAGCCCTTGTCCCTGTCCGCGGCTAATCGAAACAGAATCCTCCGGAGACCCACCGGAAGGAGAAGACGTTTTCCATGATTTAAACTGGGGTTGAATTATGGATTATGATTATTTTCAGCATATGTGGACCGATCACATATCGCATATATTTTTGAGGTGTATTAATAATGACAGTGAATATTGATGAATTAGTTGTTAAGGTTTAGCAACTTATGAGTTGGTAGTTCGAATCCCGTGGAGGCCTAAATGTGTGGTGTAAGATGGAAATTATTGGCGTGCTTTCTATCTTGTTTGTAGTTCTGTATTTCTTCTGTGGTGTTTGATTTTGTTATAGGTTTCTAGACTTTGAGATCTCAGACCTAAAAATTACATTTTACATCCAATCACAGGTACAAATTTTAGTAGTTTTATGTGGACCGTATCATCACATGTCGCATATATTTTCGTATTAGTTGTTAACAAGGTTTAGCAACTTAAGAGTTGGGAGTTCGAATCCCGTGGAGGCCTAAATGTATGGTGTAAGATGGAAATTATTGGCGCTTTCTATCTTATTTGTAGTTCTGTATTTTTTCTGTGAACTTTGATTTTGTTATCGACATCTAGACTTTGAGATCTCATCACAGTTAAACATGAAAAGTTATAATTTTTAGTTTTTCACAGATGGAAATTACAGGCCTTTCTATCTTGTTTGTAGTTCTGTATTTCGTCTGTGAACTTTTATTTTGTTATTGGCAACTAGATGTTGATATATCAGACATACAAATTACATTTTACATCTAATCACAGTTCATGTTTAAGTTATAATTTTTTGTTTTTCACTCTAAAATACCCATTTTTGGATCCAAGCTATGTTGATAGATATCGATGCGTTAATTTCAAATTTACGATAGTTTCTGGGCTTGTGATACAAAAGATTTTTTGCGAGTATGACACTTTTAATTTACTAAAGAAATATGATTTTTACTTAAAATTTTATACACTACCTATAGTTTTTATGTTGGAAACATTATCGATTCTTGTGCATTTATAAACAATTGACTTGTTTTATTCAAAAAAATTAGTGATATTCGTTCTAAGCTAAAAAATAAAAGGAATGTAAATTGATATTTTTCAACATATGTCGTAATCATAATCGTAAAAAACGATATATATATATATATATATATATATATATATATATATATATATATATATATATATATATACAGGGTGAGTCTGGGAAGACGCCCCCCCCTTTAACTTTTTTATTATAAGTAATAGAAAAAAAAGACTCATATAAAAGTTTTATTATTTTACATACACTATTTGATGGCAGATGTAGATATTTTTTATAAAGTCTGGTTTACAAGATACGACTATCAACTTTTACTTTTCAAATGGTAACCTATAATTATTTTAATAAAATAGAAATCGCCGATTTTTTCTCTTTTCAACGATGTATTAATTTTTATTAATGTATTTGAAAAATTTCGAGAAAAATGAGAATTTAGAAATATTAGAAATAATTTTTAAACAAATATTATAGGTGGCTATGTTTCTCAAAATCGGGTAAAAATCCTTCTCAGTGTTCTTAAACTCGGTTACAAACCGCTCCCAGGAAATTCTTTTTGCTCTTCTTATGATGCAAGTCGATTCACCAATTATTAGAATCATATCAATTAATTCGTTTTTCGTGAACTTTTCAAAATTTTTTTTTTGTTTACAAAATATGTTAAATTAAGTAACAAACAAACGTATATATTTTTGACATTAATTTAATTGTTTTACATTGTTATGTTTTGTTTATTTTCGCATAGGCACCTATAATATTTGTTTAAAAATGATTTCTAATATTCTAAATTATATCATTTTTCTCGAAATTTTTCAAATACATTAATAAAAATTAATACATCGTTGAAAAGAGAAAAAAATGGCGATTTCTATTTTATTAAAATAATTATAGGTTACCATTTGAAAAATAAAAGTTGATAGTCGTATCTTGTAAACCTGACTTTACAAAAAATATCTACATCTGCCATCAAATAGTATATGTAAAATAATAAAACTTTTATATGAGTCATTTTTTTCTATTACTTATAATAAAAAAGTTAAAGAGTTAAAGGGGGGGGCGTCTTCCCAGACTCACCCTGTATATATAACGAATAATATATAATATAAATAATAAATAAAAATAATCGTTTTAATTAAGGCCTAGTTCGGAAAACATAGATTCTGGAAAATTTTGAGTTCTGTAATACTAGTCACACAGGACGAAGACGCGAAAACATAATTTATTTATCTCTTTTCGTTCTTGAGATTTTTGGTCTCAAAGTTTCATCTCAAAAAAGTGTATCTTTTTTTTGGATATATCTCCAAATTAGATAGAGGTACAATCTCAACAATTATACCGGTAGATTCAACAGGCAAAGTTACACAAAGAAATTTCTCCGCATATATGTTCCTTGGAACGATTCGATGAAAAATGAGAAAAATAAAAAAACCGGATTTTCAGTTTTTAATTCAATTTTTTTTATAGTGTGGAGTTAAATTCTAAATTTTTAAACAGAAATCATTGATCTCTTTTTTAAATTTCTTATTTTGACGGATACAACTTAAAGAGCGAAAAAAGGAAAATTGGGCATAATCGAGAAAAATATAATAGGTTTATCCTTTACGATTTTTCTGGATTTTGGTTATTTTTACTTTTGCTGTTCTAAGAATCTATTGATTTTATCAAATGATTCTTCAAACATATTAATAATATTGACAAAATATACTACATGTGTCTCATAAAAAGAAGAAAATATTTAGAAATTTTAAGGTACAGCATTTCACGTACGGTCTCTGGGTTGTGTAGTTTTGTAATTATTCAAAATACCTTTCATTTATTTTTAAATTAGGAAAGAAAACAAAATAAGAAAATCCATTAATTTCGTTGTCTATTTGTGTATCATTTGTTCGTAATTGGAAATAGTTTCTCTATAGTATCCTCATAGTAAATAACATAATCCTCTAGTGTATCTTTTTACAGGATCCGTGCCACAATAGGTCGTAATTCGAATTTACTGACAGGCAAATAAAAGCATCCCAGAGCAATTCAGCGGCGTTGCCTTGTCTTTGCATTTTTCCGCTAGGCGGCAGCAAACATTGAAAAAGAAGCAAATGAGGTTCGGAAAGAGGATTTGCCCGTCAAGACGAGTTGCTCACACGAGAGCACACGTCACACGTCGCCTCGTGACGTCACGACACACAAGATCATTTTGATGTATGTTGATGTTTATGTGTTTGGAAACGCCGTTGAATAAAATGAATGTTCTGTCGACTGGCTTGTTGTCAATTTCCGTCACTATCTGCTGTTTGCATTATACTCACTATTCTCTACTGACAAATGCACACTTCATTAACATTTACACTTAAAACATAAATGTTTTTATACTTTGCGTTAATTAACTGTTCTATTTTTATTTCGAAAAAGGTTTAATAATATCGGATATTGTTAAACTGTTCTAGGTAATCTTTTTGTTGTAAAATTGGTACGTCTAAAAAGGTTCTTTAATACAATTTGGAATTATTTCATATATCTTAATGTATAGATTTGAATTATTTTTCGCAACATTATATATGAATTATGCTTAGATCATATGTCACTAGATACGTAAAACAGATCAGATTTTGGTCATATTCCCTTCTTTATTATATGAGGCGAAAGTATTCAATGCCCGTGCTTAACTTGCTTGCATTGCCAACTCAAACATAAACATTTATTATTGCAAGTGTTGAACTCCATGTCATATATTTTTTTATGTCATCGTCGTATATGTATATATCAGAAATTATTCTAAGAAAATTATTAACAATGCTTTTGTTTCAGTAGTACAAATAATCAAAATTATCATTTCATGCGTAAATAATTAAATATTATAAATACCTTTATTAATTATTGTTTATAGTAGCACGTTTTTGAAGCGACAAATTTTACCATTTAGCTTTCCGAAATATTTCTTCAGAAAAGCATGTTAACTACAGATGAATAGTCTTGATGAGATTTAGGTAGAAAAATAAGAAAAGAAAAAAGATGCGTCCACTGGGTTAACACTTGACATTCAAAAGAATTTTTAAATTATGTTTAAAAAAGAAATGATTTGTTATCGACACAGATATTATTTTCTTGTATTAGTATGACTGGATACATTCTCCAAATATTGTTGTTTGTAATATTTACCAAGGTTGGTAATATTTATTTGATATTTTATTTTGATATTGTTTTTAGTTATGTTTGTTCGAAAATATCATGTCCATCAAATGTGAAGAATAGTTTTAAAATCAAAATCAAATAACAAATGAAATTGGAATTCCGTAGCATATCGCATATTCAATTGAAGTGAAGTCGAGTAATTTTTCTTGTCATGCATCAGATAGTAACATACTCTGATTGGTACAGACTGCTGAGCGAAGAAAAACAGCCATACATCACACATAAATAATATTTATAAAATTCCTTTCACATTCCCAATTGTTCGCAGACAAACCCAGTTGGATCCACAAGGAAGCAATATCCGGCATACTTCATCATTCTATTCGCGTGTGCATGTTATAGTTATGCGATGCACGGATGATAGAAAGCTGCATTGCCGTATGCAGCTGCAAAGGCACGAAAGCCCCGGGTCAACCATTGTGAGACACGAGCGAGCTGATATACTACAGCGCAGGGGATTCATCGACATCATTCTTTTTCATCATTCCAAATTTTGAAAGAGATACATTTTTCTTGCTTTTACGACCTTTTTTAAATCTTATAAAACAAATTTAATAAACATCAAATGCAGAGATTCTATTCTAAACTCTTTATGTGTCCTCAAAAATAATAATTGAGTGGCGTTAAATCTGGTGACTTCGATGTGTCAAATTTAATGTAAGTTTAAAAGATAAAATAAGTAAATATGAGTAATTTTGCTGTAAAATTAAAAAAGATGGAAGAAATACAGGCATGCGTGAATCTAGGTAAGTTCGGTTCCGGTTTTAGTAGCTGTTTTTTTGGTCATACAAATTTTATGAAGGAAATTATAGGTATGATATGAATTAAAAATATTCTGAATTGCAAAAACAAACTAATTTTAAAACTTCAAATTGAATGTACTGAAAAACTTATATAGAATATAATTATTACTAAAATGGCGGGAGGTAATGTGTTGGATTTTTTAAACCTTACGACACAAATTTAATAAATATCAAATGCAGAGATTCTAAACTCTTCATGTGTCCTCAAAAATAATTGTTGACTAGCGTTAGATCTGGTGTCCTCGGTGTTCGGAAAAATCAGGGCATGTAACCGAAAAAAATACTGGTTAACGGTTAACCCTTATAGAGAACGTTATAATAATAACGGTTTTAGTTCGAAAACCGGTTTTTGAAAATTGGAAACCAGTTTAAACCGGTTAATTTATCGGTTAAAAAAATAATTAAAATTAATTAAAACAAATTAATTATAAAAATTTGAAAAAAAAAATAGAGAATAATTAATTAAAATTTTTTTTTTAAAATATCATCTGAGAAAAATATCACAATTAAAAAAAAGCAATTTAATTAATGAATATTTACAAAAATTCCCGTAATATATTCAGAAAAACGCAGGTCCCTTTTCAATTTTAAACTTGCCTGTGTTGACAAAGGCCGTATTTATTTGGGACTTTTTAAGTAACCTTAACGGTCAAAGAAACTACCTACATTTATGACTCTCCAATAAAATGTTAATTGTAAAAACTGTAATGACTCATGTTCAAATACAAATAGAAAACACAGATATAAAAAAAATATATTAAAATTTTTCCTCGCTAAATGATATTAAAATAAAGGTTAATGTTCGCTAAAACCGGTTTATTTTTTTTTTTGGTTAACGGTTACCGGTATTTTCGACCTGAAAAATATCGGATAAAATTACGGTTAAAGTTCGCAATTTTTGTTCAAAATATCGGTTACCGGTTTTTATTAACCGGTTTTTTTAACCGGTTACATGCCCTGCATATTTCTGACAACTTTTTGCCAAAAACAAAAGCTGATTGACATGGTAATTATTTGTCATTTTTTATTTACATTTCATACCAAATACGACGTACTTCTGACAATTTTTCTCCAGAAACAAAAGCCTGTTGACATGATTTTTGACATTTTTGCACGCCAAACATAGTCGAGTACTTACTTTTGAAATATTTTAGCTGAAAACAAAAGACATTCGACAAGGAATTTTTTTGTCATTTCTACACGCCAGCCCTCATCAAATAATCCTTTCATTTGATACCAAACACGAGTTACTTCTAAAATATTTTAGCAGAAAACAAAAGATAATCGACATGGAACATTTTGAAGAATATAACGGGCGTGATCTTGAGTAATAGTACACTTAAGTTGTGTACTTTTAAAGTGCTATTTGTTTGTGTCTTATATATTAACTTTTATTATTCCTTTTACATCTGTGACTGTATTATTTACGAGATTATAAAAGTATATTATCCTATTATTTCGGCCCTCTACGTTACGGGAAAAATACTGATATTCGATTTTGTCATTTGTTTAAGCCTACTTGATTGCAATTTTAAACACCTGATAAAATTTGTTTTAAACGATATTTCTCTGGAACTAATGATCGGATTTGAAAAATAAAAAAACTGTTGAGAAGAGAATTGAAAGGCCTTTCGAACTGTGTCATGTTTGACACTCTTTTCCATTTAAAATTTTTGAGGTGCAGTCCACCCCCATTTTAGGGTTGAAGTTATGCCATTGGAACTAATCCATTCAGGTGTTCCCCCTTTATACTAAAAATGACATGTTCGAGCGTTTTTTGCAAAATTGATGTTAAGTGGCCAAAAATTGCGCTGATAATTTTCATTGAGCCAGCCTGTATATAGAAGGTGGAAATAATAATATAAGAAACAGTTAATAAACAAATAATTAGGACAAATGAACTTTATCTAAACAAAAGGATGCCTGTAAAACAATTGATAGTTGTTAATTGGACCACGAACCTTGGCCTACAACGGAAATGATGACCGGAAGTACTTATATTTGGAAATTTTGTTTTGATAATTGTTATCTATATTCGCAAATATATTCCAAACCATATCCAAATAAAAATTAATATCTTTTCTCATCTCCAAGTAATTTACAATCATAGTTAATCATGAAAACTAACAATATTTAGATTTGCACCTTAAAATTTTTATTTTACAGCCGAAAAAATCCAAAATGACCCATTTTTCGGTCAAAAATTTTGGTTTTTTAAAATAGTCCAAATTGATAGTCGCCGATGAGCTGATTCTAAATTTTCAAACCGAATTTAATTATCTCTTCCCATTCCTGAGATATTAGGCTTCAAAGTTGCACCTCAAAAAAGTGTGTTTTTTGACTATATCTCTAAAATAGGTAGAGATACAGTCTCAACGATTATACCAGTCGATTCTACGCACAAAGTTACATAAAGAAATGTTTTCTTCGCATATATGTTCTTTGGAACGATTTGGTGTAAAATGAGAAAAAAGAAAAAAACCGGAATTTCAGTTTTTCGCTGGAGAACTTTTTGGCTCCAAATCTTTTCATTTTTCAGACTTAAGTAAATACAGATGCGCTGATTTCAAATTTTCAAACCGATTTCAATTATTTCTTACCGTTCTCGAGATATTTGGGTTCAAAGTTGGAACTGAAAAAAATCGTTTTTCAGGAATATCCCTGAAATGGGTCAAGATACGATCTCGACGACTTCACCAATCGATTCTACGGGCAAAATTACATAAGTGTACCAATTTTCAGATTAATATTCCAATGGATACAATTTTTAGAGCGAAAAAACGAAAATCGCGAAAATCGAAAAATCGCCTGATGAACCCCTTGCGATTTTTTTCGATTTTTGACGATTTTCGTTTTTCCTCTACAAAATTTGTATCCATTGGAATAAAAATCTGAAAATTGGTACAAAAATGTAATTTTGCCCGTAGAATCGATTGGTGAGGTCGCCAAAGTCGTATCTGAACCCATTTCAGAATTATTCCTGAAAAACTGATTTTTTCAGGTCTAAGTTTGAACACAAATATCTGGAGAACGGTAAAAGATAATTGAAATCGGTTTAAAAATTTGGAATCAGCGCATCTGTATTTACTTAAGTCCAGAATATAAAAAAATTTGGTGACAAAAAGTTTCCAAGTGAAAAATTGAAATTCAGGTTGTTTTCGTTTTTCTCATTTTTCACCAAATCGTTCCAAAGATCGTATATGCGGAGAAAACATTTCTTTATGTAACTTTGCGCGTAGAATCGACTGGTGTAATCGTTGATATTGTATCTCTACCCATTTTAGAGATATGTTAAAAAAACACACTTTTTTGAGGTGCAACTTTGAGGCCAAATATCTCAGGAATGGGAAGAGATAATTAAATTCGGTTTGAAAATTTGAAATCAGCGCATCGGCGACTATCAATTTGGTTTTTTTTCAAAAAAATCAATAAATTTTACCTAAAAATGGGTTTATTTGGGTTATTTCACACCCTGGAATGGGTTTAAAGTGCTTAACAATAATTTAGGTGTTCGTAATTAAAAAAATAAGTTTAACACGATTATGTGTTGCATTTTATACCTAAAAATGAGTTGAAAAGTGTCCAAACATATTGTATAGTACATTTGGAAATTTGTCACATCTTAAAATGGGTAAAAAGGAACCCAAACCTGACCTAAAATTGGGTTTAAAGGGTGTCAACAATCAAAAACCAAAATTTTGGACTCATACATGGGTATTTTTGGAATATTTCAGCTGTATATGAAAAATTTTACAGTAAAAACCTAAAAATTGTAACTTTTTATATTCAACTGTAATAAGAAATTACTAAAAGTTAGTTACAAACAGGGAATGTAATCGAAATAAATACTGGTTAACGGTTAACCCTTGTAGAGAACGTTATAATAATAAAAGTTTTAGTTCGAAAACCGGTTTTTAAAAATTGGAAACCGGTTTAAACCGGTTAATATATCGGTTTAAAAAATTATTAACATTAATTAAAAAAAAAGTAATTATAAATATTTGATTAAAAAAAATTATAGAATAAATAATTTAAAAAAATAATAAAAAAATACCATCTGAGAAAATATAACAATTAAAAAAAACAATTTAATTAATAAATATTCACAAAAATTCCCGTAATTTATTCAGAAAAACGCAGGTCACTTTTCAATTTTAAACTTGCCTGTGTTGACAAAGGCCGTATTTATTTGGACTTTTTAAGTAACCTTAACGGCCAAAGAGACCTACATTTATGACTCTCCAATAAAATGTTAATTGTAAAAACTGTCATGACTCATGTTCAAATACAAATAGAAAACACAGATATAAAAAAAAATATTAAATTTTTTTCTCGCTAAATTATATTAAAATAAAGGTTAATGTTCACTAAAACCGGTTTATTTTTTTTTGGTTAACGGTTACCGGTATTTTCGGCCTGAAAAATATCGGTTAAAATTACGGTTAAAGTTCGCAATTTTCGTTAAAAATATCGGTTACCGGTTTTTATTAACCGGTTTTTTTAACCGGTTACATGCTCTGGGAAAAATGGATTCCCTTTTCAATCAACCGATTAGATATGTTCTAACATTTCTGCAGAATGAAGCGGTGTGTCATTCTATTGAAATCAATGCGTATCCATAAAAAATATCAGGTAAGGTATAATATCCCTAGGTTATTGATAATTACACAATAATTTGATGACAGTTGCCGAAAGACGATGCTTGATATGTACAAATAACATGCTTGAAGACATTATGACAAAATTACAAGTTATTTATCAATTATTGATTATTATTATTATTTCCATAAAAGGAAGTATTGTAATTGCGAAAAATTTCGGTATTCAAATTTCCACGGATATATCTATTTTGACTATACCTGAATCCATTTTAAATAGTTTTGGCGTGATGCCTGTAAGTACGCACTCGCTTAATTCAAAAATAATTAATCATAGAACGTTGAAATTTTGAGTATGGAATTTTTTGCTTTACTCAAAACGATTAGCAGTAGAATGTTGAAATTATGCATCTCCATTTTTGGTTCCAATCGGCCTTTGCAAAAGGACTCTTTAATTTGGACAGAAACTTAAAAGAAATAATAATTTAGTTGGTTTTTAATTTTTGTAGGAAACATTTGATTTGAAATTGGCTGTCAGATTATATTTCACAAGAAATACGTACGAAATAAATCAAGACAAAATTTTTGGCAATTAAAATAATTTTAGGGAATTTGATGATCGACTGTTGTGGGATGGAATATGGAGAATAATCAGACAGGCAGTTAGTTGATAAAAACATTGAGGTTGAAGGTAAAATAAGTAGCATTCATACGATAAAAATTTATATAAACGAAGATTGTCAAGATTTAAAACAATAAATAAATAAATAATATTAAGTAGTAATCCTACTCTATACTTAAAAAAATTTGGGTGAAATAACGTCGTGAATCCCCTATTTTCGTGGACCAACTAAATTATTATGTTTCTTCCAGTTCCAGCAAAATTTATGATAAATAAGCTTTCAAAACTAAACTTTATGATTCTCGTAATTTTTATTTCGTCAATAAATTTAATAATTAAAAAGTTTTGCAATTATTCTAAAAATTATGACAAGTATTTAAAATTCTTTTAATTAAACTAATAACGCATGTGAGCACTCAACTCTTAATGGTTCATATTAAAATTTGTATTAAAATAGGGACGATCAATAACTAGATGGGAGTTTTGCGCATTTTTACGTAGAGGTATAGGAAGTTTATAATGAGGTAGATAACGATTACGGATTAATTGCACATGCATAAAGTCGTAGAAAGATCAAGAGTTCATTAAAAAGAGCGGAAATGCAAAATACGCTTATCAAATGCCGCTTTTTTATTTTAAAACGTTGAAATGTCTATAAATATTCTCTTTTACAAAAAAATTACTCACCACTTTGAAGATTTCTCTATTCATTCTTTTGCATTTATATTCTGCCATTTCATTTAATTCCTGTAACAAAAAAAATAATTCTTTTACCATTTGTTTATCCTATTTCATTTAAATTTTTACATTTTTATTTAAAATACATATATGTTTTAAGACAAAAAATATTATTTTCATTTATTTTACTACAAGAATCAGGGCCGTATTTACGCACTGGTTATACCTAGGCTGCACCACAAAGCGCTCCAAAAATGAATAACCGTAGAATGATGAAATTTTGTTTATGGAATTGCTATAACTTCTAGTTGTGCAGCTTCCTTCTTTTCTTGCAATCAGCAGTGTCAAGAGGACATTTCTCCGAAGAGTTTTTTGAATTTTTCGCGGAACTCAAAAACAATTAACCATAGAATGTTGAAATTTTGTATGTGGAATTGGTATAATATCTAATAGTGTACCACTCTTTTCTATTGAAATCGGTAGTGCCAAAAGGGCATTCTACTCGAAGGGTTTTTCTTACTTTTTCGCTTAACTGAAAAACGTCTAACCGTAGAATGTTGAAATTTTGATTGTGGAACTGCTGAAAACTAGTAGTGCACCCCTCTTTTTTATTGCAATCGGCAGTGCTAAAAGGCATTAACGCTCAAAGGGATTTTTTGTATTTTACGCCTAATTTAAAAACGATTTGCCGCAAAATTATCTCACTTTCAAATGTACTAAGTTTTAAAAAAGTGCATAAAAATGTGTATACTTAAGAAAGTCTTGTCCTTATCAGATTTTTTTCTTGCATTTACATTTCTAACATGTTTACTTAAAAAAATACATAAAAAATCATATCTCTGGCGCCTACAGATTTTAAATACGGCCCTAGCAAGAATAATAAAAACATTAAAATCTAAATTTAAGCCAATAAAATATTCGGCATTTGTGTTTCCATTCCACGTTGCAATTTAAAGTGGAGAGCATTACCACAGCATTAAAATATGAAAATATTTCCGTTGAAATATGCGCCAGATTATAATTTCCACGCCTACATACAATAGTAGAATCGATCGCCATAAATTCCTAGCTTAGCAGCATATTTTAACAGTCGGTATTTATTCTTTTGTCCTCGATAAATTACCTCGCAATCAAGATAGCGGTGAGTATACGTGTGAGTTATGAAGTAGGTAATCCGAAGCCGTGGGGTGTAAATCTTAGTGGAATCTGTGCCAGGAATTGTCAGCAGTTAGTAAATCACTTTTTTATTATTCGTAATTAATAGCCGCGATGGAGAAAAAGCTTGTGTGTGATGTAATAATTCTCTTCCGGGGAGAGATTCCGTTGGCATGGTTACGAGGACCAGCTGGACTGAGACTGTTAGCGCTGATTAAGCCAAGACGTGTGGCTCTGACGCTCAGCGGAGGTTAATCTCACGTAAGATGGGATGCGCGGATTCAAAGGGTTTACGAATTTTAAATTGGAGTGAAGCTGTAATAGGAGTACCCAATAAACAGAACTGGGTCACAAACAACAGCGCTGTGATGGCAAAACTGTTTCATGTTTCATATACCAGTCATTATTGCAAATATTAAATAAATATTGCAGGTGTTTTATTACTAATAAAAGTGAATAGTCTTTTAAGGAGCACAGAATAGGTTTATACAGAAGCGACAGTAAGACAGAGAAACGAAAATTAGAGAGAAATGGAAAATGTGCACAAATTTAAAGGGCCCATTGTTTAAAATCGGATAGTTTCCTCACATCTTAGAGAGAGATAGGGGAAGAGCACAAATTTAAAGGTCTACACAATGCTTCAAGGTCATAGAACTGTATAGGGGAACATGAAGGGTACCAATACGGAGTGGCGTTTCTGTATGTAACTGTTATGTATTAAGGAGTTTAAAGATTAGAGCTAGTAATTCTGAAGACGCGACGAGACGAAATTTTTCTTTTTCTGATACTGTTTCATTTTAAATGTAAAATATTTAGTATCGTTATTATTTCGTCTCGGTCTCGAATCTCGCCAAAATTTCTCGAGTTTTCAAGGTCGAATATGGTACCCTAGGAAAATTCAACATCCTTTTGGGAAATTGTGAAGAAAATATATATTTAAGGAAAAATCTAAATATCTACAATTATTAGTATAAATATGTAATTACAGTATAATTATCTGCCTCACCTATATTTTGTATTTTTGTATTTTGTATTTCTAGTTGTATAATTATGTTGAAAGAAAGAATTTTTTTGTTAGTTTGTTACATTGTTTATCAGCGTCTTTAAGTCAGTTTACAATTTCTTCAAGATTATCCGTTATATGGTACCTAATCAATTTAATTGGCTGCTTACATTTTCCAATATACAGACAACATTTGTCAATATTCGTTCTAGAATACATCTTATAGATTGATAGCTGGGAGTATCTTACCACAAAAGATACTCAATAGTATACAGGATACAAAAAGTATTTAAGATATAGAATCTTAAATACTTTCTATTTTATGTAAAATGTATCTTTTATCTTAGAAAGTATATTCTATTATAATAAGTATCTTTTATCTCAAAAATGTATCTTTTGCCTTAAAAAAGTATCTTTCATCTTAAAAAAAGAATCTTATTATACATAGAATATCGAAACATGTTAAAACTAAACTACTCAATTTGTCTGAGTGAATTAGTTTTAGTGTTTATGCTGTTTATTGAGTTAATTTGTTATTATTGCAATTCCAACATTCTTCTTGTAATTGTAATGAAAGAGAAGCTGTAAAATACAAACAAGCTGTTTGCTTCCGACGCATTTAGCCGAGGCCCATTGAGGGTTTCCAAGATGACGTATTTTAAAGAAATTTTTATTGCCAATGAAAGAGTTAACACGTTAACTGCCACCATTAAAAAAAAAGTGGGTCCCTTGGGCCATTTTTTTTTACAGATTTAGGGTGTTTTCATATTAGAAAATACAAGTATGATAACAGAATTGATTTTTTTCAATGTTGCTCTAAAATTTGAAGAATTTATTGAGGCACAAAATTTGCAGTATTTTATCATTTCAGAGATTAAAAAACAAAAAAAATCATGCGCTAAGAATAGGTTTTGATCTGCCAAGCCACCGAGAATTAAACTACGTTCACAGATATGCGTTGCGAGGTACAAACGTTAGACCACGAAGCATAATGTCTATTCAAATACTGAGGCACAAACGATGTATCTCAGAGCATACGAGGATATTTTAGTGAGACACATAAGATGTACCTCATGGCAGTTAACGTGTTAAATAGAATGTAATGATATAAAAATTATTATAAAATGTTAAATATTTATAAGAGAAATTCATAACTTGCAGTTATTAAGGAGATGTATCTACCTATTTATAAGTATCTCAAGGTGGATATCTGAAAGTATATAAGATATTGAAAAGTATTTAAGTTATTGAAAAGTATCTAAGATACTTTCATGTATTTTAAGTAGTTATATTAGATACTTTTAAGAAATATTTATACCTTAAGATACTTAGAATAAAAAGTATCTAGATACTTAAATACCTTTAACAAATTTATGTATCTTTTAAAAGTATCTATAACTCTAGCTCTGATTGTCACTACATTACCTCGTTTCTCAATGTTTTGAAGTCTGGCGCGTATTCATCGTCTCTTTGAGCGTAAGCGGATGAATTTTGGAAGAGGAAACCCGTTTTTAATGATCTTTTGATGGAATGACACATCAAAGAGTCCTTGGCGCGCGTATTTAATATTTACATAACAAACAAAGCAGTGCAGTGGTAACATTGAATATTGTTGAAGTTGCTATCGCGCCTCGCAGGGAATTTAATTTTGACTCGACGTCCCACTAGCGGGATATTGCTGAGCTATTTTCAAACCTCTTTACCGCCTGCATCGCTTTCCCTGCCAACTAAGAATGCTTCTCTGCTGCATAGAATTTGCAATATGGTGGAAAAACTCGAATATATTATTTGCTATGCTTTTGCAACAACCGAAGAAGGATTATAAATGTGATGCATATTCCAGTTTTATTAAACTTACAACTCAACTTACAATATTAACGACAGCGCTGGACTAATAGAGCAAATGATGATAAACTATAAAATTTATTAAAGTTTTAAATACCTGCTTTTTTGTTTTGTTATAAGGAAAAAAAAACTTATTGGCCAGGTCAATATAAGTTTCACAAGAAGTTTGATTTCTGGCTGGTTTAAATTAAAGCTCAACTTATTTTTAACTTGAAAGTTTGTTTTATGTTAAAGAATATTGAAATAATGTAATATTTAGATTTAATAAATTTTTATTATAAAATTTCTACAGTGACGTCGCCAGCTAATTTTATTTGAGTGGGCAAAGACCGGTCCGATATTTTTTTTTTGGGTGGACACCCAAAGTATTAAAAATTCCATATTTTTTTTTGATAATTAAATTTTAATTAACAAAAAATAAAAGCTTAACTAAAACGACATCTTATAAAAAGAAAGGAAGAACATAACTTTAAATGATATTTAAATTAGAATTATAAACTCAGAGTGTTTTGAAACAACGGTGTCTATTACTTTGTCCAAGTTCATTTTATGCAGCATTTGTAATAATTAAACAAGATATATACTTTAGAAAAAGAGATTTTATTGGTCTCTAATAAATAATTGTTTTTAGTAAAATTTGTAGCTCTATTTGTAACAAATTTATATCAATTTTGTAATGTAGTCAAATATGTAATATTGCCATAGATTAAAATTACTTTACTTTCAGGATTCAATGAACTTAAATAGATGCTTAATTTCAATTATAATACTAGATCTGGTATCCGTTTTACTTCCATTGTAAATTCTATGTTTGCCTCATAACAGATAGTACTACTTCTTGATACCAGATCATAGTCAGATTTCCCCTTTTTATTTAATTCAAAATTATGTTAAGTGAGGCAGTAGGTTGGGCACAATGCCCACTCTGGCCAATCTTTCGCAATCTAAGTAAGGTGAATGTTATTTCTACACGCTGTGGAATATTTATCATAAAGTGAATTTGTTACAAGTGTTTTAAAATGTTATATTTCTGGTTTATTATATTTGAAATTATTACTTGCTGTTATAAAAACTGGATTCACCTGATGATAGTGATAGTGATAGTGATAGTTTGTTCTCATTCAATATGAGCTCTTTTGTCTAATAAATTGTATTTTTTTAAACTATGTCAATTGTAAGTTAATGTTAATGGAATACATATTTTGTGTATATTGCGGTAATATAGAACAGAATCTAAAATTTCGTTTTTTTAATTTCTTGAAAAGAACATAACAATGACAATGATATTTTTCTTTTTTACCATATAATGAAATTTTAATGCAAGTATTTCTGTGATCTTTATTCATAATGCAAATTATGAGGAAGTATATAAACTGCTCTGCATTTTTCAATATGAGTACACTTTATATGCAAATAAAATTTCATATACATGAAAATATCTTTTTTGGTGTCACAATAAGCCACACTTAAAATCGATAATACGTATATAGTGACATTGAAAATTCAAATTTAATGAAAGTAGATATATTTCATTTACATACTTGAATGTGCAGTTCAATTTTCAAATAATACTCAAACATTGTTATTTTTTAAAACCTAGGGACTCTGAAAATCATTGCGAACAAAAGACCATTAAATTACAAACATTGGCAAATTACGAGGCCATTTTAGTGAATTATTTGCTTTGTTAAATAAAATATATGTAGGACTGTAACAGCAAAATTAAAATACCAGTACAACGGCAAAAGCACAATTTAAAAGATTTGTGATTTTTTAATGCTGTATCTAAAGGTAAAAGGTACTAAATAATAAACATTTTCCTTTTTATGAATTGGGATTTTAGTTCGTTTCAAGACCGGCGGTATTATAAAATGACACCCCTTTTTCGAATTTTTTTTAGATCTTTCGTATTTCGAACGGTTTTATTGAAACGAAAAAAATGTATGCTTCGAATATTATACATTTATTTAACTAAATTATAAAGACATTTAAAGTTGGCTGTCAGTAAGGTCGCTACTATATAACAATTATTAATTTTATAGATGTATCTTTTGTAAAGGTGAACAATGAAAAAATTGAAAAAAAAATTGAAGAACTTTTTTTTTCAAAAACATTTTATTTTGTAGACTTAAGTAAATATCGATGCGCTGATTTCAAAACCTGCAATCCTATTACGCCTTTTCCATTTTATTCTATCGCTTTATTAACTAACTTTTAATTATTTTCAATACCTATAACCCCATATCAAAGTTATGTAGAGTTAAAACAAACCAATCGACAGTATTAAACAAAAAATTGTGTTGACAAACGCAAAATATCACAGAAATACTCATTTTTGTGCCCAAAATTTTGATTTTGTGAAATTGTGCATTTTGATAGATCGCAATGAGCTGATTTCAAATTTTCAAACGGAATTTAATTATCTCTTTTCGTTCCTGAGATATTTGCTGTCAAAATTGCACCTCAAAAAAGTGTGTTTTTCTATTATATCTCTAAAATGGGTTAAGATACAATCTCAACGATTATACCAATCGATTCTACGAGAAAAGTTACATAAAGAAATGTTTTCTCCGCATATACGTTCTTTGGAACGATTAAGTGAAAAATGAGAAAATCGAAAAAACCTAAATTTCAAAATTTCTCCGAGGAACTTTTTTTCTCCAAAACATTTCATTTTCCAGACTTAAATAAATATCGATGCGCTGATTCCAAATTTTCAAACAGAATTCAATTATCTCCTCCCGTTCTCGAGATATTCGTGTTCAAAATTGAATTTTGTCAATACCTGAAAAAATAGGTTTTTTAGGTATATCTCTTGAAGGATTAGGTTTACGACTTCGGCAACTTTACCAATCAACGGGCAATATTACATAAGTATACCAATTTTTAGATTTTTATCCCAAAGGATACAATTTATAGAAAAGAAAAACGAAAATGGCAAAATCTGAAAAAATGGCAAGGGGTATACCTTAGATTTTTTTCGATTTTTGGCCATTTTCAGTTTTTTCCTTGTAAAAATTCTATCTGTTGAGATAAAAATCTGAAAATTGGTACACTTATGTAATTTTGCCCGTAGAATCGAATGGTGAGATCGCCTAAACCGTAAACCTAACCATTTAAGAGGTATACCTAAAAAACCTGATTTTTTAGGTTTAACTTTAAACTCAAATATCTCGAGAACGGAAAGAGATAATTTAATTCTGTTTGAAAAAATTTTGTAGATAAAAAATTTCGAGGTGAAAAATTGAGATTTAGGTTTTTTCGTTTTTCAAATTTTTCACCTAATCGGTCCAAACAACGTATGTATGAACAAAACATTTCTTTATATAACTTTTCCCGTAGAACCGAATGGAATAGTAGTGGCGAATGTATCTCTACCTATTTTTGAAAAATACTATAAAAACACCTTTTTTTAAGTACAACTTTGGTAGCATATGTCTCCAAACCGAAAAGAGATAATTAAATTCTATTTGTAAGTTTGGTATCAGCGTAGCTAATTCTTTAAAGAATATTACAAACATAATTTTGTTAAATTTGAAAATTGTTGAGCTAAAAATTAGATATTTGTAAATATTTTCAGGTTTTCGGAAAAATAGAGCATCAGTGGCTTTGGGGATTACCGCTGTTGTTACTTCGTTTACAAACTATTTTCTCAAGTAATATATGACCGCCCCTTTTCTGCTATTTGTTTTTAAAACTGCCCAGTTTTTATATAATATCGAACCTTAAATTTTAAATGATGCTTGATTCGAAATAGGTATGTAAAATTTTGAATTAAACGGAAGCAATGAGCTCAGGTGATTGAGTTAGCCAACCGGGACTGGCGACTGTTGAGCAAAAACTGTTTTGAGTCTGTATGCAAATAGAAGCACCGACAGTGCATCCATCTGCAGTGCAATGGGCAACATAACCTCATTAGGCCCGTGTTAGTGGGGATATGATTAGGCCCGCTGTTTGGAGCAAAGTGCTAATAATTACCAAGTAATGGCGTCGGAGCAATTTGATTTCCATCCAATTAATAAAGTCTGCGATGGAGTTTCTGCAATCAATTAATGCTTTTATGCACTCATTTAAGGTGGATTTAATACTATTTACTCGATACGGACTAAGAATTCCATTAGCTAAATGCATTCATTGTAGGGGATAGTTGTTTGCGATGAAGATGGCCATGCAAATACAGTTTATAGATTGGGTTTTAGATTTTATAGTTCGTAGTTGGTGAGGAATTATGAGCTAAGTTTAAGATCTATCCCACCTACACATAATCTTAATCCTTGTTGTAACATTTGTCTGTCTTTAGTAGATCTGATGATGTATAGTATCGGCGGACCAGAACTAAAATCTCTAAATTTACTAATTCAGTACAATAAGCTAACATTTTTCAACTTAAACCCCGGACTATTAAGCTAATTTTACAAACTTTGTATTAATTAATTAACAATATTAAACTGCTACAGTACAAGGGATACAATCCGTGCCTAATAAATATGTAGTACATATTCACAAAAAAAAACCTTACTATCTATACTGATATCCGATATAAGATGCTAACCATTGAGATCTCGAGAACCGTCAGATATCCGAAGTTGGTTAAATTGGGAAAAATTGGCGTATTAGTTGACCAAATAAGTTTGTTTGACAATTTTGAAATTTATTCAGTCCAAAGATTTGTCTTTCCCAAAATTTTGTATTGCTTTAATAGTATTATTAACCCTTTTAGAGTAGAAATTCGCTATTAAAATTTAAAAAAAAGTTTTAAGACTATCTCTCTAAACAGACTTGTCAATCTTGCAATGATTGCAATTGAAAGTGACATACATATATACGACAAATTAAATATGGATGAAATAATTCTTAAATTCGTGAATATTAAAGCTCGTAAAGTTTGGATCTCATTACATGTATAAGTGAACATAAAAGTTTTATTTTGTAAATTTGTATATAGGAACTTACCGCTTTAGATAAATAAATGTCTAATATTCAAACCGTACATTATTTTCTTTCAATACAATTGTTCAATATACAAAGCAAGATTAAAAAAACTAAAAAAAGTATGTCTAAAAGGACCGTTATTTTTATAAGTTCCGAAAGGGCGCGACATTCCCTACTCCCGGCCCTGTTCATCAAAAATAATTGCTCATTATTTTTCCTATTGGATCAAATTATTATGAAAATATCTGAACGACTCGTTAAGTTATCGAGAAATAAAAGAAAACTAATAAATATTCTGTTATACCTTTCTGGCACTTCAGAAATTTTATTAGACTTTAATTTATGTTGTAAGCATCTTAAATGTTTATGTGTGTTTTAATGACACTGCAAAATGCATCTTAGCATTTTAATAATGCAATATTCATGTCTAATAAAACTATAATGAAAAATACAAATAGTAAAAACGCGTCGCGTGGAATACAAACATTGTTGTTAAGTTTATCCTGAGAAAAGACATAAATTAAAGCTTTAACATTTATGTTTCCATCATCCCATTCATCTAAATGAAAATATCCACCCGAACCATAATAGAGCAGAGCGAAATCTGCAGTTGCAGCTGTTTAATAATATCGTAGAAAAAGATTTATGTTCCGCGCCGCCTTACATCGTACACGTTTCATATTTAATTAATCATCCCCTGAAAAATAGCAGTGTAAAAGCGCACTTAGAAAGAGCGCGAAAAGCAAGAGTGAGATATGAATGCCACACGTGACTTGAATGCCTTTTGTTGTTCTCAAAATCAAAGCAGGCGAGAAAGAAGACTATCGTTTCTATTCTTTTAAATTGCCGCTTTGTGCTGTGTGTATTATCACATCAATTCTTCTCCGAATATACTTGACGTTTCAAACAGATTATGCTCTTTTCAGCCTGGGTATTCACCAACAAACTGAAATATTGCCCTCAACAACTGACGTTCCGACACAATTCAATTATTTCTATATATCCATACTTTAATTTGTTTAAATTAAACTTTATTGTTAAACAGCTGTAAACCTAAAAAAATAGGTACAACTATGAAGATATCCCAGAAATAGAAAATATTATTGAATTTTGTTTCAAAAATTAAACAATATAAATTTTCATGATTTCGTTTCTTAATCCAGTTTTACATTATACTTTTTTCGTCTATATTATAGTATTAGATTCATAATTCATTCCAGCAATTTATAGACAAATCTGGTATAATGTAAATTAGAAATCTTCATCCGCTCTTCGTCCGAGATTCTAGTATAGAAATATACGTGCGGCTCTCAAAAACGTTTTTTTTTTAGTATATTTCAAAAATGAGTAGATATATAATTTCAACTACTTTACCATTCGATTCTACGGGAAAAGTTATATAAAGAAATGTTTTGCTTTTTGTTCTTTGGAACGATTAGGTGAAAAATAAGAAAAATGAAAAACCTAAATTTAAATTTTTTGCTTTGAAACTTTTTGTCTCCAAAATTTTTCATTTTTTGGACTTAAGTAAATATCGATGCGCTGATTCCACATTTTCAGACAGAATTCAATTATCTCTTCCCGTTCTCGGGATATTTGAGTTCAAAATTATACCTAAAAAATCAGGTTTTTTAGGTTTACCCTTTAAATGGTTAGGTTTATGGTTCCGGCGACCTCACCATTCGATTCTACGGGCAAAATTACATAACTGTACCAATTTTCAGATTTTTGTCTCAACAGATAGTGTTTATAGAAGGAAAAAACTGAAAATGGCCAAAAATCAAAAAAATCTAAGGTATACCCATTGCCATTTTTTCAGATTTATGCCATTTTCGTTTTTCCTTTCTAAAAATTGTATCTTTTGCAATAAAAATCTAAAAATTAGTATACTAATGTAATTTTGCCCATAGAATCGATTGGAAAGGTCTCCGAAGTCGTATCCTAACCCTTAAAGTGATATACCTAAAAAATCATTTTTTTTAGGTATTGCCAAAACTCAACTTTGAATGCGAATATATCGTGAACGGTAAGAGGTAATTCAATTCGGTTTGAAAATTTGGAATCAGCGCATCGATATTTATTTAAGTCTAGAAAATGAAAAGTTTTGGAGAAAAAAAGTTCATGGGAAAAATTTTGATATTTAGGTTTTTTCGATTTTCTCATTTTTCACTCAATCGTTCCAAAGAACGTATATGTGGAGAAAACATTTCTTTGTGGAACTTTTTTCATAGAATCGATTGATATAATCGTTGAGATTGTATCTCAACTCATTTTAGAGATATAATAAAAAAATACACTGTTTTGAGGTGCAACTTTGACAGCAAATATCTCAGAAACGAAAAGAGATAATTAAATTTCGTTTGAAAATTTGAAATCAGTAAGTGTAATTCTATCAATGCACACTATTTCTCAAAATCTAAATTTTGGGCACAAAAATGAGTACTTTTGGTATATTTTGCATTTTTCATCACAATTATTGATTTAATACTGTTGTTTGGATTGTTTTAGTTATGCCTCCTTTTCAAGTCTCGTATCCCGAGTGTTAACAGATCGAACAACTCGTATAATAATGTAAGTTTTTGTTATTCCTAAAAAAGGCAAACGTATAAAATTTCAAAATTCCGACTGTTTAAAGTAGTGTAAAAAGTTACATTTAGAAAAGCTAATAGAAGAAAATTGAACATACGGGCTTTACTATAATTTTCTACTGTACTGACATGTAAATTATACAAAGAGTATTTGTACAGAATAAAATTTAAAAGTTAAACCAATTCAAACAGAGAACGAACTGAATAAATACATTGTAAAAATACGGGCATTTAACACACTTATCGATTTTCCAAAATAAATTACACTAGTTTACGTTAAAGTAAAAGAATAAATTTACGCCGCGCAATTGTTTCACTAGTGTAAATTTACACGAGAGAAATAAATATAGAAACTGGATAAATGGGGCCATTTCAAATTGAACGTTTTGTTCTCTGCATTATTTATTCTCCTACTTCCTCTGCGAACTAATGTACACGGAAATTAAATTTAAGTTTCTGCACTTTTTGTGAGTATTAATTATTTAATTACGCTTTTAATTTACATTGCAAATGCTACGTATATATTCACTTCAAATTTAACCTTTTAATTTTATCAATAATAATAAAATTGTATCATTCAACAATTATTGTAAATTGTTTTTTTTTTTGTATATTCCCGCTATTGAAATTTGTTGTTTCTTATTTGGATAAGTTTGAAAACCTTTGTTTAGTTTACTTAAGTTCTCTCTATGCCAATGAGTGAGTGAAAGTAGTAAGTGAAAATTTACTTTTATTCACTCCCCTGTTATTACCGAACGAAATATGAAGAAATTATTTTATATACGTATACATATTCTAAAAAATCTAATGTGCCACTGTAGAAATATATTCTATATAAGTTTTTCAGTATATTTAATTAATAGTTTTAAAATTAGTTTGTTATTTCAGTTCAGAATATTTTTAATTCATTTCGTACCTAAAATTTCCGTCATAAAATGTGCATGACCGAAAAACTTACATGAAATTCGTGCTCATATGTTAAATACTTAGACTCGAGAAATTTGACCAAAAACAATACCTCCCTTATCAATATATTGATAGGCAGGAAGTTAAAAAACCATTTAATTTATACTACAATATAGTATTGGAATTATTATTTTTTTTTTTTCGAATTTTACATGCACTTATCATTTTCAGGCTTATGACATATTAATGGTACGCGTTGTCAATATTAAATGGAAGTTTACTATTTTCTTTTTAAAATTTTATCGAATATTTTATATATGCGAAGCCTTTCACAAACGTATCCATTTATTTATTTAAGTATGACTTTATATTGATAACAAGAATGCACTTCATGTTCATAGTGAAATTATTACCTGTTACAAACGAGTACGTACAAGAAATAGTAAACTACAAAGTAAAATTATTCTCTCTCTACTATGTTTCATAAATTCTTTTAAACATTACAAGTTGTGCAACTTCTTGGCTGCAGCTCCTAATAAATAAACATGATTTTCAATAAATTTTCAATGGGATAATACATAATTTATTATCCTACTGCATAAAGTTACTTGCTTCGTAAAATAAAAACAATTTCAATTTCTGCGCAACGAAATATTGGATCGTACTTCCGTTTAAGAATATCAAATTGACTTCCTCTGCAAGTTTCGATTTGGTTGCGAGTTGGAGATACTTTGATAATTTAAATTGATATCCATCCCTCAGACATGTATAAGAGATGCCATTTATTCGTTTCTAAAGTATTTTTAATATTGAATCAGCATTTCTATTTCTCAGACACGAGGTATAATATATTAATATAATGATATCAATTTAAAATATGAAAAATCTTATGATATAAAATTATGTTAGAAATAAATGTACTTATTTATATTAATAAAATATTTTTCCGAACTCATAATAATTGAATAAAACTTTTTTTTAGTTTTAGTTCTGTAAATTTTATTTAACCATCGTTTCGGCAGCATGAAGAAGAAGTCTACAAGCAATGCTGACGGTAGAAATAAGATGTATGCTTCGCTTTTGTATGTTGACAATGTCATAGAAATGATAGGTAGAATCCTAAGAAAGAAGAACATGAAAATATCGTTTTTTCCGTATGTAAAAATAAGACATAAGTTGAGACAATTTAAAGTCGTTATCCCTTTTCAGTCCTCAGAAATTTACCAAGTTCCATGCTTCTATGGTAAAGTGAATATCGGTTAGACTGGTAGAACTTTCTATATCAAATGAAAATCAACAATCTATTAGTTTGAACCAGCTTGAAAAATCGTCAGTCGCAGAGCATGCTTTGGAGTATTTTCATGAAATAAAATTTCAAGACACGAAAATTATTTTAATATCTAGATCTCTTAATACGAGATTAATTAGGGAAGTTGTTGAGATTTTTATAACTAAGAATGTTAATCTCATTCACAACAATGGTTTCGAAATTAGTAAAGCGGGGCTTCCTATATTAAATACGATATAATTCGTTTCTTAGTTACTTGTTTACTTTCTTTATTGTATTTGTCATTAATCTGAAAAAGGCAGCAGTTTATGCTGCCGAAACATTGATTAAATAAAATTTACAGAACTAAAACTAAAAAAAAGTTGTTTTATTTAAATGTATTTAATATTTATAGTTAGTAAAGAAATATAATAATATAAACCTTATAAATTAAAATTAAGCGTAACACACCTGAAATATTTATTTAAAAAAAAATACTATTTTGGAAATAGTTCAAGCGTATTCAAAGATCTCAACGTGCTGATTTAAAATTTTGACACATAATTTAATTATCTCTTTCATTCCAGAGGTATTTTTTGCTTTGTGTGTTTTTTAGTATATTTCAAAATTTGATAGAGATACAATCTCTTCTACTACCCTATTTGATTCTATAGGAAAAGTTACATGATGATAAGTTTTTCCACATATACGTCCTTAAGAACAATTAGGGCATCTTATTAAAAAAATTTTTTGAGGGCAAATATTTCAGATTGAAAATTTGGAATCAGCATATCGAGTACTAACCTAGCATTACCTTGCATTTTCGTCGTAATGGACAACCTTTCTTTATAAGCAACGTTGTTATAAGTGACATTCAATTTTAAATTGTAGACAGGTAGATTAAGTGGCCACATTAAATATTTATAACAGTGTTTTTCTTTTCGAATTTCCATGTCTAGACAGCATGAAACTTATTCAAATTACACTTTTCTAATAATATTCAAATAGCATTTTTTGCCCGTCGTAAATCCATTTTTAGTGCTTCATATCATGTCCCTTAGACAGGTTTATCCTCCGGTGGTTGCACCAGATCCTCCGTCTTCCAAAAATCCAAAATAATATCAATTTGATTTGCACGAATAAATGCGAGATTTTTTGCTGGCGCAGCGAAGCCCAGCCGTGACACAATGAGCCGCAAACCAATCGACTCGGGACGCCTGACATTTTTGTTTGTGCAACAAAAAACGAGGGATTCCCAGGTTCAAACCCCAGCCAATCACCGCGCAAAACGACGGCGCTGTTGTTCAACAAAACACACCAACTACGAAAAAGAACACCGCTAGGATTTAAACTCTCTATTGACACTGTTCCCAAACATAGAAACATTTTTTCTAATGGTTTTTTTCACTTTCCAAAGTTACACTCGCTCTGTTCTAGATTTGCCAATGTATACTTATCAGATAACATATACATATGGGATCGAAAGTTGTAGAATAATAGTAATTTGTATCATAAGTTCGGTAAATGATCTTTTACGGTTTTTAAATAAGATGTTTCCGAATAAGGCGACAAAGAAGCCAAGTCAGGAATTTCGGAATGATTACCGTGAAAATCATTAACGGACGAATGACGTACAACGTTTTATTTCATACTGTATCAAAGGTTTGATTTTGTTACATTGAACGCAAAATAAAAATCTTTGTCATTGAAAAATTTAAGAAGAAAAACGTAGTCATCTGTCACTTATGAGCTTATGACATGTCAATCATAAACTTTCAATGGTATTATTTTAAAATATGGTCAGATTTAAATAATTTAAATTTAGTTCTATAAAATATAAGAATCTACACATATTTTAAAATCATTTAAAGCACGTACAAGGAAAAAATTGTGAAATTTATATATACAGTACCGTAAAGTTTTATTTATTGGACTGAATTCTCAATTCTAAAAATGGAAATGCAACACAGTATGAAATAATAGTATATTGTGCAACAAGTGTCGAAACTTTCATACTTCGTGGGTAATATGTGATTCTGCACGAATGGCACACTATACTTTTTCTACGACCACACTGCTAAACCCCAGTGTGAGAAAAGTGCCACTTTCCGTAGTACCATAGAAAAAAAAATTAGTGGTTCTCAATTTACAGCACACAGTTATATTTCTTCAAATAGAATTTTACATATTTTTCATGCCTATTCAATAGCGTATCTTTTCTGAATTCAACTATGTAATTAGTTTTATCTCCTTACAAAATAAAAATATTGAAAAAATGCGATAGAATTCTAAATAATTTTTTTTTAAATAAAATAAATTCGTAATTTTGTTCAGACTTAACAGATTTAGAAAGACTTTTGGCATAATTGTCTACCCTTGTCTAAATTTCAATGTATAATATAGCTTTTTAAAAATAAAAATGATATAAAATGCCTCCTCTCATGAAAGCAATTTTTTTGAATACGCTATTCCACAGAAGTACGTAGAATTTAGAAACTGATATATTATTAATTGTCATACCTAATTATAACGTATCATAAAAGTTATAAGGGCGTAGGAATGATTTTTCAAAATATTCTAAATTTAATGAATTTGAGTTACAAGTAAAAAAAATATATAATTTCTTAAACACAATCGGAGAATTTGCAGTCAGCCATCGAAGAATCTTGATTTGAAAACCGCTGCCTCAATTTGATATCGGTCGTAATTCTTTTTTGATGTTGAGTTGTTTTGAGTGAAGCCATTCTGAGGGTTCTCAAAACGGCGTCTTTTTACAGTTGGCCCAAACGGCACATATATCCTCCCGGGGGAGTTCATTACTTCACTTATCGGCGGCCCTTTCAGCGCTACGCAGTGGGCCGTGACTATTAAATCATTAGGCTTTATTTCCGGGCTTTTGCCGACATCGGGGAAACGCTACTAACCTTATCAATTGCATCGGCGGTCGATCGATTTGAATCACTGACTGCCGGAGAAATATTCCGCATTCAAATCTCACCAACCCTGAACACTCCAAGGAATACGGCGCGCGAGCCAATTTTATGGCCTACATTTATTTTAAACATTACTTGTACGTTTTATTAGCGCTACAAATTGTTCCCTACAATGTAGTTTTGAAACAAGATAAAGGGGCGGACTACATACATTTATTCCGAAACTTTTCCCTACCTCGTAACTTTCCTAAATATCTCATGTTTTGTAACGACACCTCGATTTAAATTGTGATATAATACAACAATACGAGGATGTATTCAAAAAATAAACGATGATAACCAAAACCAAGGTGTCGGTTACCGACTGGTTCTAGTCAAGTGACTATTATTATTGAATCATTTAAGTTATTTTCTCGATAAACCTAAAATTATTCTTTCAATAAGTTTCGTCTATCGTCTTTTATATTGCTTTACGAGTACCTACGCCTGTATGGTATTGAAAAAATAAGTATTATAAAATCATACAAACCATAGAAAATAGTTGCAAAAATCAACTAGGCTATAAACAATATATTAATCTTAAAAATCTTATGGAAACAGACAGAGGATGTTTCCAAGAGAATCAAGGAAAAAATCACGGTTGAGTCTATGCGCTTCGGTTGTAACTGTCATAAGTTTAATAAAAGTAGCTAAATCTATCAGGCGATTCAAATCTTGGGTAAAATGAGTCAATACCACAGCTTCTCAGTTAGATGAAATGTTATCTAAAGCCATGGAAACAATTACATAAAAAATTATTTCGATCGGATGAAACTGATACGTTTTTCGGTATGTTTTCGAACCGGAAACTGCATTACTTCTGTATCTTATTTTAGTTGCTAGGCTACAAAAAATAATAGTCCGGGAATATATTTTCTCTGTTTCGGAATTAGAATATCATATTCCAGCACGCTTATTGATGTTAGAAGGAGCTTCATTCTTAAACGATTTTTGGTTATATTTTGTTATTTGATATTGGCATGACTGCATTAAATATACAAAATATCTAGGCAACTGACAAAGTAATTCTAATTTACCTAGGCAACAGACGAAACAGAAATCACTGTCACCAACCTAACTATTCTATCAAAAAATCCCTTAATGGAAATTGTCAAATATTATTATAAAAAATAACGTAAATAAAAGCCGAAACAGAGAAAATAGTATAAAACATTCGTTATAGAAGGCAATTCAAGTACTCGTTCGTTCGGGCACTCGCTGCTTCGCGCTCGTTCCCGAAATTCAAACTCGTGCTTGAAAAGATTGCCTTCTACAACTTATGTTTTAATATACTATTCCGACCTATCACAAAGATTCCCGTACAGTATGCAGTTCATTATTTTCCGTAAATAAAGATGCAATCATATTTATTTCATAATTGTTGAATATAAGCCGATCGACAAAAATAGTATATATATATATATATATATAATAGTAAATAGGAAAGTGTCTTTCCAGACTCTTGATGATGTTGCCTACTATTAAAGCAGAAATCTAAGTAACTTAGTAAAATTAAACCATTAAAATATTTGAAATGGAAGAATTAGGAAAAATCACCAATTGTCCTAATTGACTATTGAAGTATGATTTGTTCGTTCATGATTAATTTTAATAACCGCCCATAACAAACTGTTAATTAAAATACTCTGGGCATAATTAAGAACTATGTTAATTTTTCGAAGCGTACGCTACAAAAAAGTAATTAAAAACTATAATCTGTTTTAGTCGAAGAAGCAGTTTATTTTCTTTAATAAGCAAACAATAATCTGAACTCCAATTCTCTGGAATCAATAAAATCAGCAAGTAATTGTTTTCCTGCAGGGAAAAACGAAACAAACTGAAATTAACTGCGTTCCGTTGAATAAAAAAACTGTATAAAGTTTCTCTAACATATTGATTTGTTGGGAATTTGCTAAGTTAACGAAGTTGTGTACTATTAAAATAACTCAGGGCAAAATAGTTTCTGCCATACCGTCTAAGAACTTCGGATTGACCCTTTATGAAAATAGACACAGGAAAGAACCAATGTTGAAATTGGCTAAGCCTAAACTAATCTAACTTTATTTTGACTCAATTTTCTTAAAGACATTTGGACTTCGACGAAAATGGTATAATTAAGAACTATGCGTTTTGTCGACGTGAAGGATTATTACAAATTATTTATAGGTATTTTTTTTTTCGATTGCAAAATAAAACAGAAATAAAAAAATAATATTAGGTTAATTAATTTTGTACAACTTCTGCTGCGTCTCACTAAATGTATAACGAATCATTTGCTTGTAGTAGCTAACTTCATGTGGCTCAACTCGTTTGTAAAATGTAAAATATTTCGAAGCTCTGGCTTACAAAACCATAATGACTAATGAATATCAATTTTTTTTCTTAATGATAATGGCCTTAGAATATAATTTAAAAAATTTGAAACATAATCGGGTATATTTTTATTGATTTTATTACAATGTGTCAAATAGAATGACAGCAGATTCTATTAAGTTTAAAATATGGACTACCTACAGCAAAAGTGTCGTTCGTATTTTGTTTAAATTTCATTTTTGGTACATTTTAGAGAAAAATGGTTTTAAAATAATATTCTTAACGACGAACTGATTTTCAAACTGTAATTTTAATGAGGAAAAATCGTACTTTACTTTAACTCTTTAATGTAAAGGAACATCGGACTGCTAATACATTTTTTTAAAGTATTTGGTACTTTCATAAAAATATAAAAACTAAAATTTAAATTATATTTTATAAAAAAATCAAAATATGAAAAACAGTTCGATGTTATTTAAAAAAAATCTAATACCATTTTTCTCTAAAATGTAATAAAAAAGTCTTATTAGCAAATTACGAACGACACTTTTGCAGTAGGTGTACTATTCCTTTAATAATGAATAACATGTTATTTAAAATGTCTGTACTTGACAAGGAGCCATAAAATACTCGGCACGAAATACCTCGTATTTCGATTCGGCACCTGGTCAATAATTTATCATTTTCCTGGTCTTATTTAAATAATTATTCCCTGAGTTGATTACCATATGCTTCAAATCGTCAAGAGGAAAAAGGGAATTTATGACAGCATCTTAGCGACTGAAGTCATATATGTAATTTTCGAAATAAATAAATGTCAAAACAGACAGTATTATATTCAAATAATTGTAATAATGGATGAAATATACAAAACGAGTTGTAGATTAAAGTAGCGAAACTACCAACACAATGAAACACAAATTGTCGACGCCAAAATAAAACTTTAATAAATGTCATGAATGACATCAAGAACTTCATTTTGGTTAAACGCAGATCGGCAGATAGTATATATACGTACAATGACTTAGCGAATAAAGGTCTCATCTATGATATGCGTATACGACAAGGATGCAAGATGACGCAAAGATCAACGCAAATAAACTTAGTTTATATCACATTGTATTTATGATTAAGATGTAATTTTGTGGCCCAATATTTCAGCGTTCCGTATTTGTATTTCCCTCTGATATAAATTAAAATCCAAGGTATATTTTTCTTGATATTTAAACCATAGCTCAGCAAAAGTAAAGTTGGACAATTTATTGTCCCGCAACCCTTTTTACATCCTTATTTACGAGCGGGCGCCTGGGGGCCAATGATTCAGGATCAATACCCTGGGCGTTGATTATTCCCAATGATCGTTATCGCGGGATGCGGGGTCGCCCCAGGAACGCTAGGATTGCGGGAATTTTTTAACGTCGGGAGCGCGCCAAGACAGCGGCTGCGGGCAGACGGAATGAAAGCTAAGGACGTGTGGAAAGATTGCCGTAATAGCCGGTTTATGAGGTTACAGCCGGCTCGCTTTGTAATGTCACATGCTCATGATGGACTACGGAAGGAACTTTAGGGTCTTGAAGTAACTAGGATTCATGGGCGCCCATAAGGGGGGGCATTTGCCCTCCCTTGGCTTTTTGTAAATTTTAAAAAGACAACAGATTACGTAATTATTTCACCATCGTTATGTTCTGCAAGAAATTTATTAATGTTTACTGTACTTTAGGGCTTAAATTTGTTATGTGTGGAACAAATTATCCCGTTATTATTTGTGCTTAGTTATTTCAACTGTCATTAGAAAGTAGAAGCACGACAATTAACTACTTAATTTTATCGAGGTTCTTAAAGATTTTTTGAGGAATTTTCAAAAGATGGAAGGAATTTAACAATTAGCTTTACAAACCAATCCAAAAAATAAGAAAGAATTTTTACTTTATGCTTTACTTTTGAACGATTCTACTTTTGCTAATAAATATATGTTTTTATTATCTCTATAATATTTAAGTTTCTCTTAAATTGTAATATCACATCGGAATAGAATTTCTAATGAAATATTCAAAATTGCTGTCAAACTTTAGATTACGTATAATTTTTTTGTTGGTGTTGCTTAAAATTTAATTCTTGTTTGCACAACTGGGCATTAGAATATATTATCTATTTTATAATAATAAGTCCGTTTTATTGAATTTCGCCCCACCTCGAAAAATATTCTATGGGCGCCCATGCTAGGATTGCCAATTGTCCTTCATGTTCTCTCCTCTCGTCCTCCTTTTAATAATAATGTCCTTTTTATTTATGCAATTAAATTTTTTGCTCAATTTTTTTTATTCATGTTATCAGTTTCATTGTCACTTTTTAATATAAAGAGAAACACAGTAGGTACTATTTCTCCGAGTACCAAATAAAGGCCGTTTTAGATTATCCTATAAATTATACAAGATCTTGCAACATTCTTGGTACAATTTAAATTGACTAATATCAAACAGAAAATTGTTATATTATAAACGATCGTAAAAGTGTTGAGAAAAACACGTTGTATTTGTCATATAATCTGTCACTCAATTTGGATGTGAGTGTACGCATATTACGTGTTTTCTAACGTTTATTTGTTTTTTTTTTTGTGTATATAGTGTGTTTATAACAAATTTAGTGTTACTACTGTTAAAGTTTTGTAAGTATTGCAAACTTTAAATGTAAATGAATTATGCCCAGTTGCACCAACAAGGCTTATTATTATTTATTGTCCCATATATAGGCTATAACACAGGGTTTATTTTGTTTTCTGTATTTATGAGTATTATTTTTAACATTATGTTTGATAATGAGTTTGAATGTACTCTAACAGAAGTGCGTGAAGCTTAGAAAAACTGCCTGAATTATTTATTACCTATAAGTTTGACTTGTCAAAATGGCAATGAAATTTAAGAGAAAAATTAGCCGGTAATATCTTCTCCGGCTAACCTGGAAGTGAAGTAGGTAAGAAATGAGCCACTTTCCAACTGTTTGGTTGGCTAGAAACAGACGTATTACTAACCGATTGTGAATAAAAGATAATATTTCTAAGATCATTGCACATGTTTTTTGTATACCTTTATCTTCTGCATTTTGTGATAGAGGCTTTTTCATCATGCATGTCAAATTCGAACAGAATGACTTGTTTACGTAAATGTTGACATAACTTTTTTGAATTTTATGATTCGATTATAAATCAAATAAAGTCCCTCTAGAAGCTGTTAGAAACAATCGCAAATATAACTAAGAACCATAAGTAGGTAATGGAACTTAGAACAAAATTTTGTAAAATTTTAACTCAATTTTTAGGTTTTCAAGTTTTTAGTAAATATTGTTGCTCACTGATTTAATGTAGTCATTTCTGTTACACCCTGTATAAGGTAATTAATATGGAACCTTATAAAACACGTGTATTGTTATATTCAATTGTTTGTGTTTGTTAAGGTTTCGGTTTAATATGTACACGAACTTACAAAACATGAATGTATATTCATATTGTTGATGTTTTGTTAAGGATATGATCTGCTTTGCAGTTGGTATTTGCTAATTAAAACAGTTTTACATGTGTTAAAACGCAGAAATACTTGAGCAAGTTGCGGATCTTTGACGCGAGATCGTCACGTTAACGACATTGTTTTGCGGATAATGAATAATGGCGTCGCATTGTGACGGTGTAGGGCATGTAGTATGCGATGATTAATATTCAAGACTTTCGATTTCGCTGCAGTGTTATTAGAGATAATTACGCACCCTGAAGGACCGGAATGCGACGCCGGCGTCGAAGGGATAACGCGACGCACAACGACGACGTGTCAAGGTGAATGATTAATTTTGATTTATTGCGTGTAAATGACAGGTGCTGAACTTCAAGTGTTTCAATTAAATTGCTTAAACGCCATGTTGCAAGTGTGATTATGGCAAAAACTTCATATTGCCCACAGATTATCTCGTAGGGATCGTCCTACGCTGCATCTACAAGCCACACTTTCTTATCATTACATTGTTATCAAACTGTTTAAGGATATATTACAATAGCCTGAATCTACACGAATATATTATAACATAATCAATCACTTTCTTACAGTACTTAGTAAGGATCATAATTAAACAAAGGGGGCCAAAAATAGGTGTAACACTAGTACATTGTGTAATAAGTAGGACAAGTTATACAGTGTATGCAACGAAATATAAAACATAGTATTTTAACAAGGGATTTAAAAAAATTGCGGATACTGTCTCCCCTAATAGATTTAGCGCAAAACTACAACAGTACAACATTGTTCAAAATTAAATTCTACAAAATCATAAGTAATAAAATAGTACGTCTGCAGAGCGAGATTTATTAAATATACACAAAGCATATCTTATACATACACATACACAGATGATACGAAGGTCAAATGTAAAGTTAATCATTAGAAGAAAAGGTGTGCATTGACATGAAATTATTATTTTCATATATTGAAGCCGGCAGATTTTCAAAATAAAAAAAACATAAAATGTGGGATGACCCCATTGTATTTTGTAGAATCCTTGTTTTTGTTTTAAAATTGCAAAATAACTATTTTTTACGGAACATTCTAATTGTAATAATTTTTTTAATGTAGTAGTCAAAATATTAAAGCGTATAAAATATGAAAAAGAAAACCTGAATTCCCATGAAAAAAACAATACATATCATATTAATTATTGCTACTTTGTTAATACTGTTTTCCAGAAACTATATGTAAATACTGTAACGAGCGTGACTCACCTCAGATGAGTCATCACGGCTGACCTGTCTGCACAGGTAGTCTCGTTAAAGGTCAAGTGGGACAGGAGCGAGGCCGCTTTTGTTCGGAAATTGTAAAGAGAACAGAAGGCTCTGGAATGTTCGAGAGATTAATTAGCAGGAGATATATAAGGGTCGCATCGGGCGCCCTAAGTAAGTCATTATCGGTCAGAGTGAGCAAAGTCATTGAAGGAAGTTAATGTCGGTCGATGCATGTCAGTGACTTTTAAAATATCGTGTAAATACATATTGAATATTTGTTATTCGTTTATTAAACTTATTTATATAAATATCCGTATCTCATTTATTTTAACACTTCACCCAAATAAATAAACGTTACGATGTAATTTTCAGTATTCAGTTACTGCAGAAAGGGGGTCTTAAAATTTTATGTAGAAAAGAGGGAAATAGTTTAAAAACCACTAGTGCTATTTTCAATTAATTATGTTTAAATTTTTTTTAGTTCATTAGGTAATTTTTTTGTTACCATATTTCTAGTAAAACTTTTCATTAAAAATTTCTCATATGATAATTAGTTTGATTAAGGTTTTATTGTCCTTATTTTACTGTGTTTTGTATCTAATTAAACGAGGATAAAATATTAAATAATAAACATTTAGTTTATGTGCAAAAAGAAATAATTACATTAAATATTTCCCAAACAAATAAACCTTGCCTTGTTTTGTGCTGGGTACGAGTACATAGCTTATGGCCTGGAATGTAAGGTATAATAAACTAGGAGAAAATAAACACTACATTCGAGCTACCTCTCAAAATATTTATTTTAATTTAGTAATCTTCTGTTTCTGAAATTCCTGTTTACACTGTCCGTACTTGAGTAAATCTGATACTGCTTTATTTATTCGTTAAGAATATTAACTGAAGTATGATGAAATAATTCTTAAGAGTTTTGATTTTGTTACATTTTTTTTAATAAACTTAATGGATTCAGCTGTAGGCTTTTGATGAAACATTATTAATAGTTATTTATGGTACAAGTGTGTTACATTACAGATAAGTCACTTGGGAAAAGTTTAGCTCACGAGGCCGTTAGGTCGAGTGTGGTATTTTTTCAAGTGACTTAGGTAATTAACACACGTGTGCCATACAAAATTTTATCCAACACATTTTAATCATTGATATAAAATACATATAAGATTTTTGACAGATGGAATTTCGAAATGACATTTAGGAACAAAATAGAGTAGAGAAGGTTTTATAACGTAGTTACTATGATGCGAACCAAAAAACAGTGAGCTAATATATTTAGCTCACTAGCGACTTATGACTTACTTTATTTATCTAAAAACAGCATACTTATATCGTTATAATTACACGGTGTTGGATAAAACAATAAATAAGAAAACACTTGATGTAGGTTTCACAAAATAGATTTTATTATTTATCTATTTCGATTTTTTAAGCCTTATTCAGAATTTTCTTAAGAAGGCCTAAGAAGCCGAAATCGATAAAGAATAAAATCTATATTATGAAACTTACATGAAGTGTTTTTTATTTATTGTTACATTTTTTTGCCTGTACTGATTTTCGTTTTCGAACTAAAACCGTTATTATTATAATGTACTTAATATGAATTTTGTTACATGCACTAATACAAAGTAAATATTTTGTTATAATTTAGAGCAATATTTTTTTGTGCATTAATTAGGTATGCTGTAAATATTTCTTTCGTTACTCCACAACATCAGTCAACTAATTTGTGAATTATTCGCGCGTACCGTATTAATCAAACATTTAAGCAAACTTTTCCAGTATAATTATTAGCCAATTACGCGGTGGAAAAACACGCGTCTAACAACTGGTCCCATCACGCAAATTCGAACGCTACTCACGCACTTAATCGTGGTTCGAAGCATTCATTTTCCGGTGACAATTAAATTTCTTTCCTCTCTTCGCTTCGGGACTCTGCCCAATTTATCCCTTTCCAAATCGTATATGACCACTGTCGAATAGCAAAAAAAAGAGTATAAAAACTGAAAATTAACCATTGTGACTACCAATAATATTGACAAAAATTTATTATCTTGTAATTTTACTAAAATTTGCATTTGAAATTAAAATTTATATAACGGCGCTATAACTCTGTTTTTCTCCGGAATTATCAACAATTAAGTGATTTGAAAAAATGTGGGTATTTTTATATATATATACAGAATCATAAAATGGAAGAAAAAATATGGTCATGTACCCCATTATGCGCAATACATTTATCCTTTTTTATTTTTATTAAATTTAATAATAAACGCATAGGCACTGATTCTTTGGGTGCTTCGGGGCTCGAGCACCCGACAATATTACACGAAGAATTATTTTTTGTTTTCAAATATTTTAAATTTAGCTCAAGAAAGTATAAGTTTTGTTTCATCCTTTGGAAGCCTATGTAATTTTTTATTTGGTTTTTTTTTCTGTACAATAATGGCTTATTTACTTCCAGTTCAAGAATCATTTAAAGGCTGACTTTTCTGTTGTCTTCTATACAGTCTGATCATTTTAAATTGGCCACCATTGCTATCTTGAGAACTATAAGAGGTACAAAAATAGTTAATTAGCAAACAAAACTTCTATATTACAAGACTATGAAAATGAGCGAATCAAAATTTTATTTCAACCAATGGTTTTCAAAATATGGGACCTAATTTTCTTATTTTAAATAGAACACCTCATACATTTTAGATATTTCGACGCTACATAAAAATACGAAACTAAAGATAAGTTAATTGTTAGTTAAAAAATATCATCTCTATATTGACATTGTTTGCCCATGAAAATATAAAAATCAAACGTCAAATCTATGTTCTTTTTACTCTAATTTTGTCTTTAAATTAAAAAATCTAGTCAGAAGATCGTTTGACGTTTGATATTTATTTTTACATAGCAACTGCTATTTTCAAGTAACATTATACAAAATTATTGGTAATGCAGAGATTATATATTCATTATATTTAAAAATTAATACATATATTTATTTTTTCATTTCTTTAACTGCTCTAATGACATTTAATTGCATTTCTGATTTTTTGGACTGTATACTTTTTAGGTTTTGAGCACTCGACAGAAATATTAAAAGTCGGCGCCACTGAACAAACAGTAGACAATATTAATTGATGGTTTGGAAGGATAATAAAATTTTCCTGGAATTCTACTAATTAATATGGAATTTCTTCATTTTCAAATGGAGCACTATAAGATGAAGGTCCTTTGTAAAGATCATGTTCCTAGAAATGATGTAACATAAAATAATATAAATTACTAATATCTGTCTCCAGTTCTCCGATAACCTTTTTGCAATCCTTAGTTTTTCTGACCTTGCTCTAGAATGTCTGGCAAATAATAATGAACATTATCGATGGGCGAATTTATAGGGGATGATTTCCGAAGCCTACTGCGATTCGATCGCCTGTAGCGTGAAGTCGCCTGCAGCTAACTTAATTCCCATCGTCTTTTGGCGAAAGAAACGTTTCTTTCGCGCGTTTAAAGTCGCAGACTTTCGGCTGCCGAGTCACTGGTGTGACTGGAATAATCCTATTGAGGTTATTTTGCCCTCCATCAAATTTTCTTAAAGAATTCTCCAACAGTAATGCCTTTTGTAATTAACGAGATTGTCAAGAATAAATCAAAATTTGTAATTTATAATCTGTAATTAATATTAGTTGGAAATATAATCAGTACTTCGGAAACAACAATTGGTAATTAATAACACATTATTATGTCTAGTTCACAATTGGATCAGGAAATAGTTCAATAAATAATGTATAGTAATCAATGATTAATTAGAACAATTAAGGAACTGCTTTGATTAAATTAAATGCAAATAACAGATAATTATTATTATTAATGATATACTAATAAAAGATATATTTTCGCCACATGCATTGGTAGATACAATAGATACATAATAGAAAATTTGTTATACCGTGTACATTTTAAACATAATAAGATTTTGTTGTACAAGTCATAAAATAGCTATTTATGTAAGATTCTCTCGCCGTACGAGTACCTATTAGATATAATAAGATTTTGTTGTACTAGTCATAAAATATTTATTTAAGTAAATAAAAAAATAAATTATCATTTTTAAAAAACGATCCAGGTTTGGAAATGGCTCACTTTTCGTTAAAAAAACAATAGGATATTCCAAGTTTTTTCATTTTTTAATATTTTAATCTGTACATAAAAATATTATACCCGTATTTTTTATTATTGTTTAACCTCAATATTATATGTTTCATTTTAAATTTAAAGTTTTGTCACAAATTGCATTACCTGCTTATGGTTCAATAATATTAGTTATGTATCAAGGACAAAAAAATGCTTAAAAGCAAGACTACAATGTGTATTTTTCGTTGAGATTCACATTAAATTTTGCCAATTCTATTTTAATAGATTTAGAAATAAATACACATTTTTTGTGTCGGTCGTTTATTGTGTTGTCAGATACAAGAATTAATTATTATTTAATAATAGGTGCGCCGTATTGTTTTTTATATTAAATAGCTTTCATGCATGTATTTTTGTTCTGTAACGTCTAGCAGTGTGGTCATAGAAAGAGTATAGTGTGCCACTCGTGCAGAATAACATATTTCCCACCTTGTTTGATTCCAGCACTCGTCTGCGTCTCGTTCCGAAACTTTTACACCTCTTGGGAAATGGACGACTTTTTGTACTTGTTATACAATATACCTACTATTAAATGTAAAAACAAAATTTGCGGAACAAATGTTTTCAACATATTCGAAGGGTTTGTTTTGTTAATAATAAAATAGTAATGAGAAATAAACAAAACAAAGAAACATATAAAGGAAAGTTCAAAGCTGATATCGAAATGTAAATATTAAAATATTTCCTTTGTGTATGTGAAATTTAGATATTGAAATTCCGCATTTGAAGTAATGCTGGAACAATAACAATAGCATTCTGCAAATTCCAATATTGTGAAAGTAATCACACCATGTTCGATCATTTTTCAAGTGGCGCGATTCGCTTTGAGTTTGTAATTCCCTAATTCGTATCACGTTTATTATTTATTCCTCCGGGATGAATTTCAAAAGGAATAAAGGAGCAGGAGTAATCCTTCGACAAGGAGGCGCAGCTGTAGACGTAGACGAAGCCTGCTGCGAAAATGAATTTGCCGAAATGAAATTTCAGAATAAGTACTTATTTCATTGTGTATATATCTTATTCTCAAATCATAAATTTTCGCGTCCAATTTGCTTGGATGTTGATTTTGTAATATAAATCGCGAGAGTAAAAAATTTTAAATTTGTTTCGTTTTATTAGAATATGGATTACAAACTAATATTATACAACAACAAGATTCTCTCGCAGTACGAGTACATTTTAGATATAATAAGATTTTGTTGTACTAAAAAATAAATTGCCATTTTTAAAAAATGGTCCACATTTGGAAACAGCTCACTTATCGTTAAAAAAAATAGAGTATTCCAATGTTTTCATTTTTAATATTTTAATCTATACATAAGAATATTAGACCCATATTTTTTATTTTCGTTGAAAAGCTTGTAACTCGCAAGTTTCATTGTGATATTAGGTTAATAAACAGAAAATTACAAATTATATTCACTTTAATATAATTTATACATGGTGAAAATTAATAACCAATAAGTAAGGCTTGGAATACCCTATTCACGTCATTCAGCGATTAAATTTTTTCATTTACTATACTCTGTTTTTAAACTATAGACAGGAACTAGAAATTTTAGTGAAAAAATCAAAGCCTGTGATTGGCTGCTGCGTCATTTCATCAAGCCACATTTAATCAGACAAAATTTTAAGTTAACCTTCTCAAACGTAATTGAAACGTCAAACTCTCAGTAGTTGTCAAAACATTTGCTGAATTTGCACGTGTTTCTTGTTTCATTTCTCTTTTTGTGATATTTCACGATTAAAACCAGTTGTTTTCAGAACTACTAATATTTTATTAACGCTGTGGTGTAAATGTGACTTCGTCTAGTGCTGTCTATAGTTAAAAAACGGAGTATAGCTAATTATAAAAAATGTAGCGTTCCAAAACATCAGTCAGTTTTGAAAAGTGGTACTTTATATGTCAAAATTAGAAAAATATTAGATAGCTAAACAAGTGTTCCGTCAAGATCTAGACTTTCTAGATTCTTGTCTCGTTTTGTCTAAATGGCAACAATAAGCCGAACTTAAAATTTGAAAAGAAAAAATATAAATTATTCGTATTTCTACTAATGGTATCGTTATAAAATTAATATAAAAAATATAGTATCTCATTTAAAATAACAAAGTTGCTCTCCATAGTTTCAGAACCATTGAGTGTAAAATAGAAATTGTGTGCTAATTTAACCGATTTCGTACCTCTTATAGTTCACGAGAGCAAGAGTATACCACTTAAAATATTGAGAAGAATTGGTTACATTAGCGTGGTCATTGACAATATTTTTCTGTGCAAGAACGACTTTCTTAATCTCAAAATTTTATAAACAATGACTAAAGGTACGAAATGATCATAAAACAATAAAAAAAAACTTGGAAGATCAAAAAGTAGTACAGTTTTAACTTAATTTCCAAAAGGCTTACAAGAAAAAGGAAGTATTTAATGTAAAGAAGTTATTACTGACAATTCGGAGAAATTTACAGCTAATGGATAAGAAATTTTGAAATACTGAAAAATCTGCGTCTTTATTATACACTCTATATGTTTTTAAAGGTCCCTATTGCAAATGATGGGAATTACTTTTCCGTATTTTTCTTATTTCTCCAAAACTTTCTTACTCGAATTTAGCAAATCGTAATTTCGTTGCGGTCATATATGAGAAAGTGTGGGCGATAAAAAATTATGTTTTTTTGAAATATTAAAAAATCTGACGTATTATATCGTCTTTATTATACACTCTATATATTTTTAAAGGTCCCTATTGCAAATGATGGAAGTTACTTTCCTCTATTTTTCTTATTTCTCCAAAACTTTCTTACTCGAATTTAGCAAATCGTAATTTCCTAGCAGTCATATATGAGAAAGTGCGGGCGATAAAAAATTATGTTTCTTTGAGCCTTCAATTATCCTAATTGCAGGTAAGAAGGAAGACAAATTACCTTGGCCAATTCTCTCGCTGCGGAGTTTACCTCTGCAATAAAACCCTCTTCGGCCTACCAGCCATTATAAATGGATTGCGTGGCTGCGGCCGCAGTATAACACTGTTTATTTCAGCTCCTGAAATGTCCTACGTACGCGTATGAAACTTTCCACAAACTTCTGCAATATTGACCAGCATAACGCGGAGAGGATGAATTTTTAAGCAGGGACCGTGAGATAAATCATTTTGTCAATTACCGAATCTGGTTTTGCCCTTTGGTTTGTTTTGTATATTTATTATCACAGGAATTTATTACTGCTGTTTTTGTGATGAGTGTATTAAAAATTCATGATAAAGATTTCAGAAGGAATAATTAATTTTTTGCGCCACCGTTCACTAAAGTTAACTTTCTTCCATAGCAACATAAATCGTAAGTTCCTGATAACTGATCAAATCAATGAGAATTTACAGAAATAATTGTACTACTAGCAGGATAATTATAAAAAACATATAAATTTTATATAATTTTGGCCGTCTAGCATCGTTTAAAAGTAACCTTAAAAGTTGTAAATAAATAAATCTGAACTGTCAAACGAACTGTCACGTTTTACAAATACTTTAATATTATTTGAAGTTAATTGCTGCTGATGGCGTGAAAAATATAATAAGCGAGTCGGAATGTAAGTACCTAATAAAACTATTCTTGTAAAGTGACATGAACTTCGGTTCCTCAGACTCCACCTTAGTTCATACCTTCTCGAAAGTTATAATGTACTTCCATTCCTTGTAGCTTAAAAAACTATAAACATAAGTTTTCTTAAAGGAAAGTACTTTTGAAGTTGCTATCATTTAATATTAGTGTATTATTATATAACGGATTATGATATAGTCATTATTGAAGAAGACGCAAATCATCTGAGTGAACAATGATTATAATGCTGAATACAATACCATACTTTTTCTACTCCTGTAAATTCGGAAAAATTTATAAATATTTCAGAAAATGACAAATGACTATACCGTCAGCTGTCAGACGACTGTAGGAAAGATGATCGACAGCACGACAGATTTCATATTAATGTGAATAATTGATTTCTGGTTCTGTGATTGGCCGAGAAGAGTAAATTATGACTCATATTTCACTGTCCTGAAATATGGCTACTACAGTTAATAGAAAAAATGTTCCACATTTCGTTGCATATACTATTTTTTTCACAACCTCCTATTCAAAACAAATATTCAAATAAAATATTGACACATTGATTTTTCACAATCAATTGAAATTATACAGTTGCCTTGCTTTTGGTATTTTTGTTGAATTTTTTTTACAAATGTCATGACCACGGGAAATTATGTATTTTAGCTCCCATGGGAAATAATGTGACATTTTTATTACTATTTTAAAATCATAGAAACTAACTTTTACTCGGTCATGAAAAATACGTACATACATACATTGTTCCTTTTTTTTTTGTTCTGAATATGCTACCTACATCACTCTTAATTACATATGTATATTATTTTATGAGTTATGATCCATTATCAATTATATCAGATAATTTAAATTTTAATATAAAGAAAACCTTTCATATATACCTACATATATAATTCATATACATTATACTGTTATATTGTAATATTTATGTTTATTATAAATAAAAAGATTTTTTATCTTAATGTAGAATGTTATTTTTAGTAATACTTTTTCCTGAAATATAAATAAATTATATTATAAGATTTATATATTTTTATACATAAAATTTCTAGTTAAAAAAATACTTAGTAACGTGTAGTACGAATTGATGATTTAAGTATGATATGTTTATGTGATTATTTTATAGTTTATATTTTTTAGTAATAATTAAAACATATTCAGGTAAGCAAAACATTGTTCCAATAAAATATTAATTTATTTTAAGAAAATCATGTTCAAAATTTAATTTAGTCAACAATTACAAACAAGGTTCAGCACTAGTCCATCATAGTATATATGCGTGTATTCATTAATATATAATGTGGCATACATGTAACTTCATTTAAACATAATTATATAGTGCAGCACAGTTTCAATAATACAACTAATTTTAAGTAAAATAATCTGGAAAATATTTATATGAAACATATAATTTGGGAAGAAATATATTAAGTTAATTTAAATAAACATTATTGTAATTGAGTATTTTCATAGTTACAATATTAAATGTAATAAAATCATATTAGGTTTTTCACGATAGACAGTAAAGAAAATTCAATTTAGAAAATTTATAATATGTTTTTTAAAAGAATTATCATTTTACAATTAAACTTTGATCTTTGCTATCGGTATATAATATTCAAAATCACTTTGATAAAAATTTCAGAAGGACGGTAAAAATATTTTAGAGCCTTGAAAAGATGAAAACCCATTCCTTACCGTTTGTGATGCTTTTTTTTTTTGCAAGTTTTGTTTGGACGTAGCAACCTGTAAAAACAACCTACTGTCTTGGAAACCCAATCAATAAACTTTATCTAATGCTCGATCGTGCAAAACATTTTTTTTCTCTACGAAATAGGTTGTACTTTCTTGGTATATTCACAAAATTATCATTACAGATAACAAGTGTCAAGATGATTTATAAATCAATAAAATAATTATCTGAAAACCATATTGTATCATTGTATTGCAATTGTATGGTATCGCTTAACAGTGCATAGCGTAAATTGCCCGATTAGTTCAGCAATTATTGATATCAGTAATAATTATTTAGTTATCTCATCGAAACAATATGAATGCATGTGCGGAAATAATAACACTGAGCAGCTATCGCAAAATACTGGAGCGCAAAGTGTAGATAACATGCAAATATCGCGTTACGGATGAAGTTGGCACGTTCCCTGACACTATCGCTGCGAAGTGAGTAACGAGCAGAGAATATTGCCCGAAAGGCATCTATTTCTAATACATTGGCGTCAACGATTATATCTGATGAGGCTTAATGTTTCTAATGGCTCCGCAAATTGTGAAATATGGACCTGAGACTACGTGCGATACAAACTGACCAACACGAATAAATGAATATGAAATATGAAGCCCAGTTCCATGCACATACGATAGTTACCATTAAGTGTGTCATTAGGGCCCTATCGTTTCCTTGCAGCTTGTTATTAATTACCTAACATTCGAACTACAAATTTTTTAATTTATTTTCGGTGGCAAAAGTACATAAATAGTATATTGTGTTATTAAGAGTAAAAGTGATACTTTGTGTGGCGAGCATGGAAGTTTGCACGACGAGCGAAGCGAGTCGGACAATTGCATGCGAGGCACACAAACACACTTTTACTCTGAATAACACATGCTATTTTTTCTTCAAACTTAGAAATTTTAAAAAATAAATTACTATTTGACGTTTAATATGTAGGTTACCTGTCAGTTATTCATAATTTTTAGTAACTTTATTCTTAGGTTATCTAGTTTTTATAGTGACATTTAGGGCGATATTACAGATTTCTATTGTACAAGTTACATCTTATTGGCTATACGGCGGCGACAATATTAAAGTTACATCTTATTGGCTATACGGCGGCGACAATATTAAAGTTACATCTTATTGGCTATACGGCGGCGACAATATTAGACGGCGGCGACAATGTTATACGGCGGCTAGAATAAAAAATTATATTACGGAGTCATAGAAATTAAACTTTAACCTTGTCAATCACGTCACAGAAGATGTCACTTTTATGACGTATGAAGAAAAATATATTTATTTGTTACCTTGTTACTAAAAAACATTTTATTCAAAACTAAAGTCGTAGCTTTGGAATATTTTACATACGACCTGAACCTTCTCAATTTATCAGAAATATGTAATATCCCAAGACCTCCTGATTTTATCCAAGAACTTTTATGCTTAAAAATAAAAAAGGTTGTGTGGTATTTGGTGAGATAATTCCAAAGACAACGCAAAATGATACAACTTAATTATTATTATTTTTAAATATAAATTAATTGTCACAATGACGATTATAAACAATAATAATTGTTTATTTACTTAGTAGCGAAAAATCGGAGTAAAGGAAATTTCAATTTTTGTATCATGATTAGATAAAAATTATAGTGATTCGAAATATTTTTCGAATTTCGCTCGTCGTCTCGAAATATCTCGTCCTCAGCAAGATAAGAACGATTTTAAAAACAATGCTTCGAAACGAGAAAATAAAATTATGATTCTTGAACTTCAAAAATTAAAGTCGGTCAAATTTTATTATTTTTTTGTATCGTCACCTAGATTTATCTTAGATACTTTACTCCAAGTATTTGAATTTAATAAACTGCCTGCATTTACGATGAATAACATTTAAAAAGTTTTCTGCGAGAATATTTGAAAAATATGTTACTAATATATGACAAACACGCGAAAAATGTTACTTATTTCTGTCAGAGTGTAGTAAACATTGAATACTGAACGATTGAATTGTGTGAAGAATGTTATACGATAGAATAGTAAAATACCGAACGAATATAAACTTGAGAATCTCAAGAATTCTATACACTATCTAACAATAGTAAAAGTGTAACATTGAAAAACGAAGTAAGAAACTTGAATTTTTATAATCTTAGTGCATTTTTCAAATAACTCTCTGGTATACGCAAAGATAAAATGTAGATGGAGCAGATAATTATATTGTAGTAACAATTTTAGTCTGAAAAAAATAAATTGATTTTTCCCTAATTATATATTTTTTTCCTAATTTCTCAAAAGAATATTCAATTCCTAGATCTAGGGAAATTTTCCTAGGTATGAAAAACTCGAAAAATCTGGGCGAGATTCGAGACCGAGATGAGGTATAATATTCCAGACCAGAAATAAACAAGACGAGATAAAATATTTTACATTTAAAATAAGAAGATATGAGAAAAAGAAAAATTTCGATTCGTCTCGTTTTACAGTATCACTAAAAAAATAGTCGTTCAAATTGTCTACGTAATTTATTGTGGGCAGCGGTGACACACTTGGTTTAAATTAAGAAAGTACGAAATTTGGGAATCAAATCAGAGATGTAGATGTTGTTGACTTATAATCAATAGCACTAAAATGCAAGTAAAATTTGATACGAAACAAATACCTCAGATAATTTATAATTCATGGGTTGAAGAGAAGATATTGTGTAAAATATAATACAATATATAGCGTGTGATACAAACTTTTGATACTTTGTTTTTATACACTCGTAATTAAAGTGTTATTTATCGAACTTATAACTTCTTTATGACCAGATTGTATAAAATGCATTTGTAACTTTAAATTATGAGGAAGAAAAAATATTTATTTTTTATTTGAGAAAAGCAAGAAAGAGTTGTATTTGTTGTAGGAACATCCCCCATCCAATTTAACTCCATGAAAACGACATTACGTCTTGGAAGAATTATGATTAAATAAAATAAAGCAATCTTTAATCGCGCCGTCTGTGCTAAGTTAATTACATCACGAAAATTAATTTCCATTCACATATTTTATCTTCATAAAGACACAAACAAAGAGTTATTTGACATTCCCCGAAAATGGACTCGGCGACGATTCGGCTCTAATTTATTACTGGAATAACAACGCAGGTATAATGAACTAGGCGGCTTAGTCGTAGTTAGGGGAGTACTCCAAATTTTAAATTAGCACCCCGAAACAAAATTTCTGCAAATTTTAATAAAAGACAGAAATATTTTCTCCTGCAAACCGAAAAATGATTCATAATGCTAGATTTATTGTGAATTAAAAATTATTTTTGCAATACCTGCACAGTAAGTTACCCATTAATAACAAAATTTAAACACAGTAAGTGGAACTTTTATTGCAGATTTGGTTTCCATAGTTATAGTAAACACTTCCCGTGCACGGTGGACAGTAAGTGTGTTACTTACAATTCATGGTGGATGGTAAGTATTTAGTTTCCACATCATCATAAACATTCATGGCACTCTTACTCTAAATTGCAATTCAACTTTTATTTTTGACATCAATCTGACAGACGTTAATTTTGAAATCTATTTTTCTTTTTCTATTATTTTTGTAGGTATTGCAAAAAATAGCTTACTAACCTTGAACTGTAAGTGATATTTGAAGTCTCGAATGTTTAGGAAATCTCGACCCTTTGGGTCTCGACTTCGCAAACAACATTCTCGACCTAAAAACTGTCACTTACAGTTCACGGTACGTAATATACTATTCCTAATTATTTATCACATAATGCAATAATTATACACCTAAAATCAATTTTTCTTAGAAAATTTTGTTGAAAGTTCCAAATTCATAATTATACCATTTTTAAAGTAAAGATATTTTGAAAGCGGAATTAAAAACTTTTCTAAAGAACATGATGAGCAGTCAAAAATTAAATGATATTAGAAGTGTACTTAATTTAGGTACCTACATTTGATTTGTTAATTGATTAAAGTCAACTAAACTTCTGGGGAGCAACCATGAGATGGCAGGACAAAACGAGCCCAATGTCACCCATTTAAGTTACACGACCCTGATAAGTAGTACGTAGCAAACATTAATTATGTTTGTTTGCATTAAAATAAAAATATTTATTTATCTTGGGATGCGACTTTCGTTTATTTTTGGCTGATGTATGAGTGACAATAATTAATGAAACAGACTTATGTGTTGTGGAACATTTTTCGTACGTCAAAGCGTAAGTACATGAATTTTATACAGTGGCTTTTCCACATTTCCCTTGATGTTTGTTTACTGTGGCGACATTTCTCGTGGAAAATTTACAAAGGGTTTATGATTCATTTTTCCCGCCTTGCCGGCACTTATATTCCAAAAAACATACCTTCCCTGCGTTAGGGATTTTATTGGCTGTAACTTTAAATGCAAGTGAAGGTGGCTCTGCCTTCCTTTTATGTTTTGTTCGATTGAAAAACGTGATTTGAAAGGTTTTTACGATATTGGGGTGTTTTTGTTACATTCTGGGGATTTTTTTATTGGCGGTGTTAGATCGGCCGTTTAATGGAGTGGTACACGCCCTTTAAGGCATGCAAGGAAACAAATCCTGTAAAAACTTGTAAACAAAAACCTCTAATGGAAATATGTCACTGGGAATTTACGGAGGAACCACACCCAGTATACGCAGGAATATTGAATCAATGTCGGCTTTTCCGAAAATGTGTCACCCTGTATTTATTTTTTACTGTTAAGGAATTTAATAGGAAAAAAGTTTCGGTTTCACTTTTAAATGATCGCAAATTAAATTTTAATAATTTATCTATACTTTTTGATCAGAATATTTTGTAAAATCGAAAGCGATTTTTCTATCAGTAGTTACAGTTATTCGTTCTTTATAAAAGACATTTCTAATGATTTCATTTAAGATTGTGAATATATCTTTTGAGAAATTTAATAGGACGAAATAAAATTATAGCTATTAACATTCCTACGATAGTTTTGAGTATTATAACCGCCGCAGATGTCAATTGAGGATTTTAAGACATTAAGGCCTGCTATGATTCATAACATCTGTGGTTTGTTCAATAGTTTACCGGTTTCACGTTATTAATAAATATTATTTTATAAATTTCTCTTGCGAGTAAAGTTTTCGTGATCAGGTCTGTATGGGTTATTCTTATTAAGATAGGACAAGTGACCCATGTTATTTTGCTAATTCTGTACTGACTTACAAAATAACGTAGTCTACAACTATGACTTAGTTACTCTGCTTACTTTTACCTTTACTTACTACACTGATATGAAAATAAATTTACAAATAGTAGATAATACCTTTTTTAGAAGACCATTATTGACCAGTGTCATGTCACAATTTGGCACTAGGTCAATAATGATAGTCTTCTCAACCTTGGTGTATATAATTTACAAGAATATTATATTTTATTACTAATTAATACATTTCCTGAGTAATACCCAAATATTATAATTTATCTTGAATTAGGTTGGTACATTTTCAAATATTTTATTATTGAAAAGGATATTTTTTGAGAATAACAATTTTATTTTTTATATTTTACCTCATATTATTAATTATTACTAATAATAAAAAAGATGATGACAAATTTTATCTGGCACCCCGGCGTCAATGCATCTTAGACTACACCACTAAAATGTAAGCAAAATGTCACAAAACAAACACCTTAGGTACTTGAGGTTCTCTCTTGTCTAGAAATGTGCCACAAATTATAATTACAAAACTAAGACAAAAAAGCATATTCTGAAACAAATAAAGTGATTTAGTAGAATAAAGATAAATATAGATCAAGTAAACAAGTGAGAAAAGGTTTGTTTTAAATAATATATAATAAATTTCTTTGTGAATGGCGAACTCTTAGAATTCAGTAATAAATCCTGCAGACATAATGATAAATTTGTATATCGATTCACTCTTTCGCTATGTAGGGCGTGAAGAAGGAATTCACCTGTTCCAAACTCATTAGCAGCATTGTTCATTTGTTGAACTTCAGTATCCACTAAACAAGCGAATGTCGTTACTAGTGCAAGATACAAACTAATTCAATTGCACCGCAACAATACTTGCTTTTCATTCGAAACTTCTTTAATGAATTTCAAGAAATCCAACAATTACATTTGAGCCTTGCATTAGCCACTCTGAGCTACCTAGCCAGGTTTCAACTTTTGTTTTAAATAAAACTTTTAAAAGCATTGCATCACGTGTTCGCGGGGTTTTGTACAAACCCGTACTGTACTTATTCGGGATCTTACGATCTTGTGTCTCTTTAGCGGTATTTAAAATGAGAGGTGTTTAAATCCTTACCTTCAAATAAAACAAAAAGTTGGTTTGCAAAATAAAAACAGCGTTTGTTTGTTTAATGTATAAAGAGAAATATAAAATATTATTCAAAGTTAAAATATAATTTCATTTAATGTAATGCTAGCCATCATATACAGGCTAAAATTAAAAATTAATGTACAAAAACTTGGTCAAACTAAAATAGTGGTGGATATCAATACTTGGTACAAAATATTTTATGATTTACAAATATATTTTTCAATATTATACAATATTTATTTCCTGTTAAACATAAAAATATAAAATATTCTTTGCTAAATCAAAAAACAATCCAAATGACTCCCTACGAATAACGTGTGGTTAATGAATAAAATCACTGGAAGCGCTATGCGATATTTTTTTCTTAAAGCGCGAATGTGCATAATCTGCCTATAGTACAAGATTCATTCATACCTTGCACAGCGTTTACATTAAGAGTATACATATATGAATTTATATACAATATAATGAGTGGTTTTTAAGTATATATGATTTGTAATAAAATATAAATTTTCAATAATTCAAAGCTTCCATGGATTGCACGCCACTGAAATACGATAATACAATCTATTGTTATACGAGTATATTCTTATTGGCATAACTGACTAAAAGCAATTTCAGAAATGTTAATTGTTAATCTTGAACAAGAACTGGTAAACTTGGAGTAAATTAGAAATCTGGAACTACTTAATGCAGATTACAATTACAAGGTATTGTTTGTGAAATTCTGAAGTACTGTTCTTATTCCAAGAACAACAAGGCATAGTTAATAAAAGAATGAAAACTACTAGAATACAAGGCAAGAAGTCTTTTTTTTAGTATACTCCATAGGTAGTGTATACCATATCTCCTGACATAATTAATAGCATACAAATAAAACTAAAACACTGGATCAGGTAGCTCATTTATTTATCATTTAGCATTTTCATGTGGAAATATATATTACCGTCAAGTAAATAATATAGTGCCATATTTTAAAATATCAGCAACGTTACTAACATGATTAGCCAATAAAAATAGTAGATACTAAATAAAATATGAAAATGATAGCTTTTACCAATATTTCTATTGGTTAAAATTTTTAGTAACGTTATTACGAGCTAGCAACTTATTTACAGAATAGGGGTGAATATGCATATATGTTATTTCAAATTTAATTTTACTCTAAACGATATAATAATTAAGTACTAGTATATAAGTACATATATTAATATTGCGCCTTTGAAATGTTTTTTCTTTTGAAAAATAAAAATTCTATTGCTGTCAGACAATTATTTTCCTTCTATAAAAAGCGCTCCAAATCCAACAATCTGCACTTAAAGAATTCAAGATACCCATTAAAATTCGCGAATTCATTGTGACCCTTGGGAAGTACTAAATGTAATGCAAATACTTGTAGCATCGTTATCAGACTTGATCAAAGTGTGCCATGCCATTACGAGCTTTCAAACATAAGAAGTTGGAATTTTGTTACGGAGTGTGGGTTCGGTATACGTTCTCATTTGTATAATGCACCAGAGAGTATACAGATGTTGCCTGGATTGTAAAAAGCGGTTTAGCTCTAGAAAGGAATATCTAGAATGAGGAGAACCAATAAAGATATTTTCATTAAATTCAAAAATTAGGAAATTGAAACTGATGTATCAAAACAGTGTCGTACGCAAGATTTTGAAACCTGTTCAAAATGAACTAAAAATTTACCATGAAAGTTGTTTTATTATTAATTTTAATTTATATATTGTAGCGATTTCAGGGTCACGCCGCGGGCGACGACCAGCCGTTACTGACAGGTCGAGACACGTTTTAGGCACCCTTCTATTAGCAAAGTTTCTATTGTTGTGTCGCATCGAAGGTACCAGAATATTCCGGTTTTAATTGCTCTGATATATAAACCCCCAGTAGAGAAGAATTGAGAATAGTCTAATATTAATTCGCGTAGTGTACATAAATAGTTGGTGGAAATATTGTGTAAATAAATAGTGCGTAGTGTTAAATGTTTAAATAAATATTTTTAGTGTTTAAGTCTTTATTAATAATAATTATTCTTAAATTAGTATTTACAGTTGTTTATTCATAGTGTTACTTATTTTTTATTAAGAGAAATTAAACGATCAGATATTCATACTCATATAACAGTTAAACTTAATTCTTTGCTATTTCAACACGAATCTTATTGTCTGGATACACTGGAAGATACTGATCTGATAATTGTTTTTAAATTATCGCATAGGTAGTTGCTACTGATTTAATTTTAGTCAGACTATTTTTTGTCCTGAAGATTAACGTTTTTGTCAAAACGTCGGTAATGAAATAAATATCTGAAGACTGCCTTCCTTAGACGTTAGACCTCAATTATACTACACTCGACCATTACTCAAGTTACTTTGATAATGCTATTTCAATCACGTTAAACTTCCCCATTGACATGACTGAAAAAATGGTGTACCATCATGTTTAGTATCAAGGGACATTAGTATATTATTACTTAATAAACTAGTAGTGCATAACACTACAAGTTTGGTGGTTATCCCTAGCGCTTGAATTTCCCCTGTGCCTCTCTGCCTTTCAGGTGCATTCACCACACGATCAACCTGTATTTCAGCACGGCAATACAGCACGTACGACACAGCGTTCATTATTTCGCTGCAACCGAACTATTAATGACTGGGCTTCGATGCAGGAATTAAGGTAATTGATGGAAGCTCCAAACGGTAATTTTGTGTGAATTATTTAGATAAATGTGTGAATACGACGCTGGAAACTTAACAGCTTGAAGAAACCAGAGTTTTCAGTTTCATTAAATGGATTGGACTTTTAATAACTTTGGCACAGTTTCAGACAATGGGTTTCGCTTTTAGAATGGAATTAAAGTATATCTACTCAATTTACATATCGGAATTTCTTCTCCATATCATCATGGCTTACGTAACCTTTTCTAAAACGATCCACATTAAGCTCTGTTCACTGCAATAAAATTTCAATACGGCTTTAATCTGATGTGGCCAGCACAACTCTCGCCTGTCATTAATATTTTTATTTTTCATGCATAGACTTGCGAAAAAGGTAAAATGAATTATTAAAATACTTAGTACTTACAGTATTAGTACAATTCCTTTTAGAGTATTTGATAATTATTAAAATTTTCAGTGTCAATCCTGTCATTTATAATAATTGTCAATGTCAAATATAAAATATCTATTTCCATAGCTAAACAGATTAACCACAATTGTAACAAATTTACCGAATCAATAATTACTTGTAATAGTTAAATGGGGTTTAGTAGAAACAAATTTGAACTAAAAAATTTTAGCTAATGACATAATATTAAATTATTATTTACAAAAGTTTTCATATATTCATAATTAATTAAGATATTTCATGAAAGCACTTCAGATCTTCATGCAAACAATAGTGCATGTTGCACTAGAGTGTCAGAATGTTATATCCAAAATTTGAACTTTTTTTTATTTACTAGTATTTGAGTAATCATTATGACAACATGCATCCATCCATCCATCCACACACACATGAACAGACATCATCGTAAAAACCTTGGAGGAAAGAATAGAAGGAGGGAGCATCTGTTCGCAAAAGTGAAGCCATCTCTGATACCATTACCCCCACTCCAACCCGCACCATGTCGCTGTTTGCGACCATTATTTTAAAATAAGATTTTATTATCTTTGCAAACAGAACATAGATGTATCTAAAAATATAAGAAATTATTCAAACAGACTAATATTATTTAAGGGACATTAATTGTAAAGAATTAATAAAATATTTTATAAATAAATTTTTCCGTTGTTATCCTTTCCTTTCCTTCCTCATGATACGTGATTTTAGTATCTATTATGTATATTAACGTTATGGTATGATAGGAAGTAATTTTTATTTGAAATTTTATTATAAATGGTTTTTTTTTATATCAATAAATTTTGAAAATATTTTTGGGACGCTTCGACCTTTATGTTTCTAGTACCCTTATAAATTAAATTTACAATTTGTTAATTAAGCCTATTTTTGTTACTCCTTCAGGCACATAGTGTCAATTTAACTTTTTGTTTTGTTATTAAGTAAGAAAGTACTGTGTATGAATTCGTAACTAGCGCGCTGTCCCCACTCTAACCCGCACCAACTGTCATTTTCGTCCGTCCCCACCTGGCTTCAATCCCCCTACCCATAGTATACGCTAATGCTATCTCCTGTTATATTCTTTCCTCCAAGGTAAAAACATTAAAATTGTGTTTTAGGTACTTCAAAACGTGCTGATCCATTGAAAACTCACTATCTCATTTTTAGCAAAAGTAGTTTAGTAAGAATGCCATAATAAAATTTCTGTTGGATTCACAACGAAAATTGTTTTGAAATGAAAATGTTCATAAATGTTATAGGTTTCGTCGGGGTATTCATATGAAAACATTATTTTTTTCAGATGACAAGAGAAATAATAATTCGAAACAAATATTGTAATTTGTAAGTGTATCAAAGTTTAATATTCTTTGGAATATATTAAATAGTTTGAAAAAGACATAAACTTGTTTTTAAAATGTAAATGTAGACCTAAATATTTAAATTTAAAGGATAAACAGAAACATTGGACGTACTCAAAAGAGTAAATTTAAATTTTACTGCTTCTAGACGGGCTTTTATAGTATTTGGATTTTATTGTGATCCTCATTCCAAGTACATATGAAACACACAATTTTAACTTGGTTACACATACGTGTTGAATATTTATTACGTTCCATTAAATTGTATTCATTTTATTTGCCTTTAGGAAAGAATATTAAACAAAGGCAAACAACACTCATTTTCGATCGCTGTTTGGAAAGCAATACTTTCCAGGCATGTAATTGAAGCATGTGTAATTGTACATAAACATTTAAAAAACTGTTTTTCCACAATTACATAAAAAAATATAGATTAAGGGTAATAAATTTTACTTCAGAAATATTGAATAAATATAAAAAATATATAAAAAGGAAATATAAAGGTACAACTAAAAATTACATTTAGTTGTCCCAGTCTGATTATGACTATTAATTGTCGAACAGTGTGTTTAAAATATATTGTAGCGAACCCAGGGTCGCGGCGCGGGCGGCGGCGCGGGCGGCGACCGCTAGCGTGCAGGTCAGAACACGTCCGTTCGGTCCCCATTGTTCTGATTTCAAGGAATCAAAGAATCTTCTAGAATGATGTATTTTAATATAAATACCCCGACCAAAAGATCGCGAGGACAGTCTTGTGTTAATACGCGTAGTGTACAGACGGTGATATAAATAAATAGACAGTGATATAAATAGTGTTGAAATAAATATCGCGTAGTTTTAATTGTTTAAATAAATTATCTTAGTGTTTAAGTCTTTAATAATAGTTGTTAGTCTTAAATTAGTGTTTATATTTGTTAATTCTTAGTGTTAGTTATTATTATTTATTCTTTATAATTCATATTTCTTTAATTAAACATAGTTATATAAATATTAGTGTTTTAATCAATTTTACACTTCACCTAAATAAATAAAACGTTACAATTGGTGTCAGGTGTGAGGATTATTAAAAACTGTGAAGTGTAAAATAAAAATAAATAAAATGGCAACTAAACAAGTCAAATTAAGTGAATTAAAAGTGGCCGATCTCAAGAGGGAGCTAGAGGAACGAGAGTTGGAGACATCGGGAACCAAGTCTGTTTTACAACATCGTCTACGGCAAGCCTTGGTAGAAGCTGGTGAAAATCCTGATGACTTTTTATTTGAAATTACGGGTAGCTTGCCCGATTTTGGTAAAATTATGGAGGAAAAGTTGGCGGAAAATTCTAGAGAATTGAAAGAACAATTGATGGAAAATTCTAGAACATTGAAAGAAGAATTAATAGAAAATTCTAGAACTTTAGAACAAAAATTAGAGGAAAATTCTAGAAAACTAGATGAAACTTCTATTACTTTAGAACAAAAATTGGAAGAAAAATTAACAGAAAATTCTAGAAGTTTGGAAGAAAAATTGAACGAACAATTGAAAGAAAGTTCTAGAAATTTAGAGAATAAATTGGAAGAAAAAATAGAAGACAATTTAAAAAATCTGAAAGATGAATACGATATGAGGATTGCAGATTTACAGCAAAATTTCTCCAAAATTTCGTTACCGTCGGTTTCAAATTTTAATACAGCTAAGACTGATGAAACTCAGGAAAAGAAACCAGAAAGTAGTTCTAGACTGCATATAAAAACACCAGAATTTGACGGCAAGACTTCGTGGCCGAATTATGTAAAACAGTTTGAAGCTGCTGCCAAAGCGAATGGCTGGACTTCCAAAGAAAAAGCTACAGCGTTGACAGTTTCGCTGCGTGGAGAAGCCATCGATATTCTACAAACGCTAAAAGAAGATGAACAAGAAGATTACGAACAACTTGTTAAGAGATTGGATATGCGATATGGCAATGCGCATCTGGAGCAAGTGTACCAGACACAACTGAGGAACCGATATCAGAGTTCTAAAGAAAACCTTCAAGAATTCGAAGCTGATATAGCTCGTTTAGTTCGTCTCGCACATCCTACAGCTCCCGAAAGCGTTTTGGAATGCCTAGCCACACAAGCGTTTATTTATGGGGTCCGAGATAATGAAACTCAGCAAGCACTACTATTAGCTCGACCGAAAACTGTAGTTGATGCACTGTCATACGCCTTAGAGTATGAAGCAGCTAAACAAGCTTCACGTAACCTATTCCAAGTGCAAAATATCGATGCTGAGGGAATTGAAGACAAGATAAAGCGAGTTGTATCTGAAATTCATGCTGAAAGAAAGATACTTCATTGCTGGAAATGTGGAGAGCTAGGCCACCCGCAAAGGCTGTGCGGGAAACTGCAAAAACAGAATACTGCAGCGAATACTGAAAAGAAGTTTAAAAAGAAAACGGGTGAAAAAGTAGCAACAGCCCCTCTTGCTGTTGAAGAAATAGGAGTGAAGAAAGTAGTTCACGGTGTAAGCCTGGCGAGAGAGAAGACCCGTGAAGAAGAGTGCAAGCACTCTTGTCATTTGGAAGAGAAACTTGCCACCGTCAAAAGGACAACGGTAGTGGACGGGAGATGGCAACCTGAAGACTTACGGAGGGACCAAGAGAATGATCCGGACTTAAAGGTCATACTTGATTGGAAGCATGGCGATGGCAGGCCAGTTTGGGAAGACGTTGCACGACACTCACAAAGTGTAAAATCGTACTGGGCGCAATGGGATTCTATTGTGGTTGAAGAGGGCCTCCTGAAACGTGTCGTAGAAAATACGGATGGTACTGAGAGTAGAACCCAGTTGGTAATTCCTAGGAACAGAGTACCGGAAGTATTGGAGGAGATCCATGACGGATCTGGTGGAGGACATTTTGGAGTGAATAAAACCCTCGAGCGGCTACGACTACGATTTTACTGGGTAAATTGCAAGGAGGATGTTAAAGAGTGGTGCAAGAAATGTGTGGTCTGCGCGGGAAGTAACGGGCCACATAGGAAAAGAAGAGCCCCAATGCGCCAATATAATGTTGGAAGTCCCTTCGAACGCATTGCGATTGACGTGGCCGGACCATTCCCAGAAACTGATGAGAAAAATAAATACATTGTGGTAGTAATGGACTACTTCACTAAGTGGGTTGAGGCCTACCCATTACCCAACCAGGAAGCCGTAACGGTCGCTGAAGTTTTGGTTAAAGAATGCATCTGCCGATTTGGAGTACCGCGAGAGATACATTCCGACCAAGGAAGGAATTTCGAGTCCGCCCTGTTCCAAAATATCTGTAAGATATTAGGAATAAAGAAAACCAGAACTACTGCATTACACCCGCAGTCTGATGGCATGGTTGAACGGATGAATAGAACAATAAATCGGTATTTGTCAAAGGTAGTCTCTAACCATCAACGAGACTGGGACCGACATCTTCATCTGTTCTTGTTGGCTTACCGTTCATCAGTGCATGAGACAACAGGGCAGACACCATCTAACATCTTATTCGGGCGGGAGTTGCGCTTACCATGCGACCTGGTATTTGGCAGTAAACCCGGTGAAGATCTAGCCGGGGAGGACTATGTAACGGACTTACGGAGAAGAATGAATGACATCCATGAACAAGTCCGCACAAACATTCAAGGTGCCAGCGATCGGATGAAGGACCAGTATGACGTCAAGGCTGAAAAAGGTGGTTTTCAACCTGGGAATTTGGTGTGGCTTTACAATCCACAAAGACGACGTGGCTTATCACCGAAGCTGCAAAAGAATTGGGAAGGTCCCTACGAGATCGTAAAAAGAATAAATGATGTGGTCTACAGAATTAGGAAAACACCTAATGGAAAGCCGAGAGTAGTCCACTTCAATCGGTTAGCCCCTTTTGCTGGCGATAATTTTGACGATCATCGTGGAGCGACGGTTCGCCGGGTTATAGCTGAGGAACCCACATTTGATGACTTTATGGAAAATCATTCCACTGGTCACAAAGCACGGTATGGCGTGACACGAGAAGAACAACGAGATCTGTTCACCGTGTCCCCAGAATATTCCCTCGCTCACTGTGTAGCGAAAGACATTAAAATGTCCCGCGGCATCGCTTCAGTTTTTAAAAGAAAATTTGGACGAGTACAAGAACTGGCCAACCAACGTCCAACTGTCGGGAAAACGCTACAACTGAAGGATGATAACGTAGAACACAAGCGGTACATTTACTATCTCGTTACGAAACAATACTCACATCAGAAGCCGTCATACCGCAATTTATGGGACTCGCTGTGCGACATGAAGGACCATCTGTTGGAAAACGACATCATGAAACTGGCAGTACCGAAGATAGGCTGTGGACTAGATGGTTTGGATTGGAGGATTGTTAGAAGCATGTTAGAAACAGTCTTCCGCTTTACCGGAGTGGAAATTCTAGTTTGCAGCTTCAACTCTACCGGCCAAGAGGAGCTCAAACGGACCGTCGACTGTTACTTCTTCAAGACTTCCAGATGCACCAAGGGTGATGCATGCAGATTTCGTCATAACGAACTGTTCCGGGACGAAACAGTCTTAAGGAGGGGGCAATGTAGCGAACCCAGGGTCGCGGCGCGGGCGGCGGCGCGGGCGGCGACCGCTAGCGTGCAGGTCAGAACACGTCCGTTCGGTCCCCATTGTTCTGATTTCAAGGAATCAAAGAATCTTCTAGAATGATGTATTTTAATATAAATACCCCGACCAAAAGATCGCGAGGACAGTCTTGTGTTAATACGCGTAGTGTACAGACGGTGATATAAATAAATAGACAGTGATATAAATAGTGTTGAAATAAATATCGCGTAGTTTTAATTGTTTAAATAAATTATCTTAGTGTTTAAGTCTTTAATAATAGTTGTTAGTCTTAAATTAGTGTTTATATTTGTTAATTCTTAGTGTTAGTTATTATTATTTATTCTTTATAATTCATATTTCTTTAATTAAACATAGTTATATAAATATTAGTGTTTTAATCAATTTTACACTTCACCTAAATAAATAAAACGTTACAATATGATTTTTTTTTTGAAAACTGGGGAACATTTTAAATTGTCCATAATATCAAAGGTGGATTTGAGCCATTTGGATCGACTGGATCCAATCAGAACGGATACTGTACTTTTTATTATTTTTAATGTATATATTCTACAAATAGAACTTTTGGAAATCATAAAAACATAAAATGTATTAAAATTTTGGATTTCCAATATTTTTTATTATGAACTATTTTTTAAGGTTTATAAAACAATAATATGAAATTAAACACCTGACAATCATGGTTATATTATCAGCTATTTATTCATCAACTCTTGGAAAATATTTGACAATATCAGAAAGTGTTGTTTGAGTCGAAAAATCATAACCGAAAGCTATAAAAATATGAGATCAACGAACACCCAAATAGCGGGAGGGGAAATAGAAATTTTATTGTAAAATTATATAAGAATATGTTAGACATTTATAATTTGTATTTTTTAATGAAAACTATAAGTATGTTTCAAATTTTTTATTTCACTTTTTCATGTCTGTACAGTAAGGACAAATCTTCTGTAGTTGTACGAACTCATAGTGGATATTGTTCAACGCCATGTGGAGGAATGTAGCTTCGACTTAGTAACTATTAACAATATAATTAAATATATTTTAATAATGTGAATATAAATTTATATCTAAGAAATATTTAATGTGAAGATGTTAAAAATCCTATATATTTTTTCTAAATAATGAAATAATTTCCATTGTACCATATACTTATGTATGTATTTAAAATGTAAGAATTAACTTCAAGTTCTTCCTCAATTCGAAGATAATATATTATTTTAGAATTTAATTAATCGATTAAAAAAAATATCTACATTTACTTGATGTACTCATGTGGAAAATAAAAGTAAAATAAAGTTTTGATTATAGGTATGTGTTGTACTAGTGCCTTATTGATTCTACTAAGTATTCTGTTATGTTGTCTTATTAATATCAATGTGAAATCATTAGACCTCCTTGACTAACAATGTGCTGATTGAGTTACCCGATAATAATTAATACCTCAAGCACTACGTCTTACATGTTACATATAAGATAGATTGAAACAATAACTTATATATGACAGTCACCTATTTTGTGAACCAATGAGAATCTGCTTTTAAATAAATAAATAATAAATAGTTTGTCATAGAGTCGAATACTCATTGATAGATAATATTTACTTTAAATTTGGAATAAAAAATGCTGATAAATTTTGAGTTTTAAGTTTATTTGTGAATATTAAAACAATTTATAAACTGTCTTGGAAAATTGATATTAACTGATAATGAAATATTTTGACTGAAACTATTGTTTCGTAAACAAATAATTCTGGTCTTTTTTATGCGTTGTTCAATGTAATTGGATATAAAAACCGAATAATTAAATTTGAGTGCATTCAGTTTCAATTGGCCGTTACATGAATTTATTCAAAAATAATTTTATTTCCATGTCATAAACAATTTACAGCTAACGAAGTAAAATGATTAGTGTTCCATATTTCATTAAACAAATGAAAATTCTGCTATCAGGTTTAATTAAATTTATAAATTTTCATGGAATAAACTAATATCAAAAAATACGTAATGTGTTCATGGAATTTAAATAATTAAAATATTATATATTTAGGTAAAATAGGGTCATTTACGCTTTTTTGATTTTTATATGTTAATCTTCAATTATGAGGTACACTATATTTCCCACTGTTGATCCTCACGTCATCAATTGTAAGTGTAAACATGTGATTCAAATCGTTGGGGGGACGAGGGATTGATGACATCCTCTTGTCAGGTGAAGTCGTGTGATTTTTGAAGTAAATAAATGTCAAAACTGACTGTATTACATTAAAATACAAAAATAAATGACACATACTACAAGAGTTATAGATTAAAATGTTAATTCTTTTGTTTAATGCTTTATTGTACTTTCTTCTTTTTAACTGAAATTATTAGGGAAACTTTCAAATTATGTATATAAAGACATAAACAACTATTACTCTATAATAATTAATAATATTTAAAAGACAAACTTTATTTATATCAACATATAATCTAGGCTGACTTATAAGAATAAAGAAAAGAATTAAACTACAAAAAATATTTTATTCGGGTTCATAAAACTTCAATTCCCCTCCACTTTATAGGTGAGATGAACCAATGCAAGGACGAAATGAATTGGTTAACATATAATTGTCATTTGCATATGTGGCACATTCTTCGTGCAAACAGCGACCACAAATTGCACATTTTATCCAATTATCCTTCTTCATCGTTTTTTTTTTTTTAATAATTTTCATTGCAGCCCACATATTCGTCTTTATAATCTTCAGCTTCTTCATTATCATCTTCTGGTTAACAATTTAACAAAAGTGTTTAGAACTCATGGAATAGCAACTAGATTTTTTTTCCATTTACCAGTTGAATTGATCTTTTTAACAATAAGAATCCTCTGATCTATCTCTCCTCAGCATAAAATGATCCATCTGTCCTCAGAGCAGAGGTTAAATGGACGACCAAATTACTTATGACTGTGTACAAATAGAACCACATTTTTAGGTTAGGGTAAGTCTTATGCACATATTTATAAATAATTAGTTTAACCCTACCTAATTAACTAATTGTGTATATCAAATACAACTTTTGGCAATTTAAGTAAATCTTGTGTTATTCAGTGTTGACTGCATTAATTATCAAGCGGCTACTTACACTGTTACTAAACAACAATTTACATTCACTATGAGAGATATCTCTCTAATGTACTTTTAAGACCGAAAGACTATTTCTACTCTAACTATTTAATCTTTATATCATTAATAATTAAAACTCTTTTTTCCTGAGAACTTTTTTTTAATAATCCATTGGTCTGTGTTTCGTAGAAGTAATAAATATTTGAAGTTATTTATTTTTTGGGAAGACACGTTCTATTGTTTGACTTGAGATTTGTTTACGTTATCCGACAAGAAAACGTAAACAACAACAAATATCCCAAATTAACGATCCTTGACTGGCATGGGCAGAAAGCTCGATCCTGGATCTGGTGACGCGGAGTCCAGGAATGGCGAATGACGAAACGACGGGAGAATCGCGTTCGCGTTCACGCCATGATCACCCACATGGAAACATTAGGGCGGAAGGGACAATACATCCCCGATAGCACAATAAAAAAATATTGGACCGACAACCGAATCGACGAGAGAAAAAATTTCATTACAACGTCAACTCGCCAGTTTATTATTTGCACTTCATTTTTTTCTCTTTCCATGCTCACTTCTATATTTAATTAAATCTGAACGACTACATTCATTCAAACTTATTTTTTGAAATATACAAAAGTGATGTTTAAATAGTAAAATAATACAGTTATTTCTTTATATTTCTTGTTTCTTACAAGATTTTTATATTCAAATATATTATTTTTTTATTAGACAAAATAATTATTTTGTTCCTTTTTCTATAGATAACACTATGTTTACTTTCATGTTAATGATTTTACCATCAACATGAGAAATGATTGTTTTTTGTCTACAGCATTTTTTTTAGTAAAATAAAGAATCACAATTTAATCAAATCTATCACTTTATTGTCTTCGTTGTTTTCTGATTTCATTTTAATAATACTAAACAAAGGAATATTGAAATACTTAATTTGAAAATTGATATAATTTAAAAAAATTGTTTATTGTTTGATTTCTGCTGTCAACTAACTGAACTGATTTTCAACTATCAAAGAATATCTGATTTGATAAACGTCAAAATTTTCTTTTTGCATTTTTACTAATCACTTGATTGCGAAATGCAACAGAAACTCTTTTGCGAGATCTCGCATTCAGTCAAAATAAGCTTGCTCTGGCAAAAGTTTAGTTTCCATGAGAGTGATACGAACTATTGCAAATTTTTTAAAACTACCACGGAAACGGACTACAATTCTCCAAGAATGAATTTGAATACACTTCATTTTGAATACTATTTTTTACTGATATTGACAGAAATTAAATTTTGATCGTGAAAAATTTTTATAAGCATTGCGAACGGTAAGGAATACCGATCTCAGATAATAAATGGAGTCGTTGCTTCGCACCTCTGCCAAACGTTTGTCTTCGATCGATAAAATGTCCTTACTGTTCTGCGCTATCAGCAGTAAAAACCGTTTTAAAATATACATAGATTGATAAAATAATCAGTGTATTATTTTTTGCAAAATGCCTGGTAATAAAATCCAAATTAATGCCATGTTACAAGATATAGAAGATAAGTTGTATTAATTAGATTTGTTTAAATTGTACTTTATGAGTACATTATCTCAAAAATAATATGAATAAATGAAGTACATGTAATAAACATAATTAGTTTGACTTTTGGGACCCACAAACCCCCCCTTAAAAATCCTCGAGGCCATAACCATAACAGCTCATTAACCAACCAGCAAACACATGTCCTGCGGGCGTGGGTTTAATAAGACACTTTGTGAGATTAATGCCCAAAGTTTGCCTTTCTGACACTTCCGTTGCACTTTGCTGCTTGTGACGTGCTGTGACGTCACCTCCCCTCCACCGAGGCAGATAAGCCGACAGTGGAGAATGGAGTGTTATCAGCTGACTTCGAATCCCGAAGTGGATTGGAAATAGGTTATATCGGGGTTTTTGTTTTGTGGTGTCTGGAGAAATCCCGATTTTGTAATGTTTTTCTTACTGGCGATGGAATTGAATTTGTAAGATGTCTGATAAGCAAAACATACTGAATGGGCGGTAAACTATATCTTGCACTTCAGCAAAAGTTTCAAAGAAAATAAATAGTTCTTGGATTCCATAATCAACTTTGCAGAGAAACTTAAATTGTAGTTCATATCGACAAGAGATTGTCATCACTACACACACTCTATGATAAACTAAAACTCACTTATAGTTTTTATATTTTTGGTGGAAAATCTTACACATTTTTAAGTTTTGTCAAAATAATAAAATAAAAATTTAATAGTCGCTTAAAAATTAATGCAGTCAACTGAATAACCAAAGATTTACTTTAAAAATTGCCAAAAAAAATTGTACCTTATATACACAATTAGGTAATTACTACTTTAGTAGGTTTAAACTAATTATTTATGTACATACTTTATAAACATATGCATAAGACTTAACGTAACCTAAAAACGTGTTACTATTTGTACACAACCCTAAGTAATTTAGTAGTCTATTTAACCTTTGCTTTGAGGACAGATAAACCATCTAATGCTGAGGAGAGATAGACCAGAGGATTTTTATTGTTAAAAAGATCAATTTAACCGGTAAATAGGGAAAAAATGTTCGCACAAAAAAGGTAGACGATCTAGTTGCTATGCCCTGTGTTCTGCAGAACTGATGTTAAATGGTTAATCAGAGGATGATGATAATGAAGAAGATGAAGATTAGAAAGACGAATATGCGGGATGCAAGGAAAATTATTTAAAGATGGATGATTGGATAAAATGTGTAATTTGTGGTCGCTTTTTGCACGACGAGTGTACTACATATGACAAATGACAACAATCTGTTAACCAGTTCATCTCCTCATAGTCTTGGACCGTCTCACCTACATAGTGAAGGAGAGTTGGACTTGTGTGAACCCGAATAAAATACTTTTTTGAAATTTTCAGAAATTATAGTTTAATTTTTTTCCTTATTAACGTAAGCTTAGACAAAATGTTATTATAAATAAACCCTACTTACCCTACTGATATGACATTTATAAGACTTGAAATATAATATGCTTTTTATTATAATCTTATTATATATTAAAAAAATTTCTGAAAGTAGTATTATTTTTTAAATTTAATATTATTTATGTAAAACAAGTTTTCATATTTTTATAATTTATAAATTGATAAAAACAAACATTTCAGATTTTAGAATATTAATTATTAATGAGTTTTACTAAATAATAAAATTATTTACGATTTTAAGTTTTAATGAAACATAGTATAAGTGTGAAATTCATGAACGTGAAGTTTTTACCGTTTAATTAATTGATTATCTCCGTAAAGTTTTCGTTATCCTTGTTGAACGTTGGCGCATGAGGTAATTCCGTGAAGGATAACGTCCTGTAACTAGCTGTAGAAACGTCATTCCGTCTGAGTAATAAAGGACATCTGTATTCCCCGTGTACGATGATAATTCTGTCAGTCAGGCGACCAATCACCCGAAATTGTGACAAGTTGACGTCAGGATCCTTCATCTTATGCTATCAGACCCACATTTACGTTAAGATATGCTCGAATTACACTGATCGTACTCAAAACTTTCAAAAACTGCTGACGCTTTTCGCTGCTCTGTCAAATCCGGAACCCGGAAAATCTCTATCAACGAAAGATGTATTTTCAGCATAATATTTTTTACGCCATTTTAATATTTTTATTGTTATATGAATTAAAAATGAAATATCAATACTTATATTTTTGCATATTTGGAATTAAATTAACAATTTATATGTCACTAGTTCATTTTGTTACAGTAGTCACATTTTTTAGGTATATAATATTCGCATGACTTTAATGAGTTGCTACGACATTATTTATTGATTTCTATAACCTCAGGTATAAACATTTTCATATTGCCCTAGGCATATAATAACAATAAGTATATTATACACTAAGGAGGAGAAGCAACCGAAGTTAATATGAAATTATTATTGATCTACGTTAATAATATTACTAAGTAAACGGTAGTGTTATCATGTCAAATAAATTTAAATAATAGTAAGTGTTTAGGTTAATAATAAAAAAATACTTTTTTTTTACAAGTGTCAAAAATACCTATTAACATTTTAATTCTAATAACAATTCATAAAGTAGTCGAGTTTTCACAGTTGTTAGGTTACCTTAACACCGTGCGCGAAGTATCTGGGAAAACGTTTTTCAAGATTTTGGAAATAATTATTTACATAAGAGTCAGGAAAATGATACATTACTATCAAGGAGCCATATTGAAATACGAGGCACTCTATTCCAAGTATTTTATGTCTAGGAGTCAAGTACACATATTTTTCTGACGAATCATGCTGTATTAATTTTCTCTGAAACCTTTGAATATAATAAAAAATAATTTTAAATTTAATAAATAAATCAGATTGTCTCTAAGTATTTAGTAGTATAGTATAATGATTTGCAATGTCTTGAGAAACTAATCACAGCGACCAGTTTCCAGTATATATAAGAGAAATAGCAGCAGAGGTTGTTGCAGATGTACTGCCTAAAAATAAAAAATGACGTAGAATTGGGGAAATTCAACTTTCGCGCCGCATTTTAGGAGCGAAAATAGTTCTTTAGCTCCGCTTTCAGAAAAACCTTTTTTTACGATGATGAAAAACTTTTTTTTCACTCAATTTATACAGATAAATAAAAATATTATAATTAATGATGCAAATTAGTTGTAGAAAAAACATAATGCTCTTTATACGAGTCATATGTTCATAAATAATCTCGAATTTCCCAGTAAGTTTACGTTTGCTACAAATTTTGAGCATTGAATTTGTTCGGCTGATTAAACATGGAGATGAAAGTAGATGGCTCTGGCCAAAGGCGCAGTAATAATTAGAAAATTAAGGTTAAGACATCGGGGATTCCCCTGCGTAACCTGTAAGCCCGGGATATGGAAATTGCGTTATCAACAGCCGACACATTACTACATGTTATTTAAGCAACTTCCCAACTTATTTAAATTAAGGTCTCATTTAGAACGCGACCCTGTTTGATTTTAAGCAAGTTTGAAAAGTTTGGGATGATATTAGCAGGGAATTTTCACATTGCGAACTTTATTAACCTATTTTGTATGATTTATTTAACCTCAATTTTAATTTTTACATTATTAATTAATATGAGAAAATTTATTCCGTGTGTATATAAATTTTATTAGACAAATCAACACCGTTTTACATTTTTTACGACCACTAAAATAAATAGCCATTATTGTACAACTTGTAGGTTATCTAAGTGTTACATTACGGAAGGCCGTGTGTAAAATACGAGTTCGCACAGTCTGGTTTTTTGGAACACCGGGATAATTTTAAAAATATGGTTGAAACTCCAAAATTGGGAGGTCTCTAGATTTAAATTATTCAAGAAATAAATATTTTTATGACACTTTAATATAAGTATTCGATATAATGATAAATTAAGATAATTTTCGAAGACGACCTACAATTAAAATGAGAGTAAAATGCATGTTACAACTCTTAATATATAGTATTCTATTGTCTACTAATAATAATAATAGTATCCCATCATTCTATTGTGGTACATAAGGCAGATGAAATCAAGACTAGAATATCTATTTCTAGACATTCTTTTACTTTTAGTTTAGTGGTGTAAGTTGCCAGTCGACAGCCTCTGCAAGGGACTGTCCACAATACTTTGTTTCGTCCTCCCATCCTCCTTTTAATAATAATGTCTTCCTTACTTATACAATTGAATTTTTTAGCTCATTTTTCTTTATCTATTTTATCATGTTATTTCCAAAACTATGTTTCAATTGTATTTTTATTTTATTTTATGATTTGATCAAATCAAATAAAGTCCGTCTAGAAGCTGTAAAAATGAACGAAAATTTAAGTTTAAAAAGTAATTTTAAGAAGTATCTATACTTTATGCTACCTTTAATAGATAGGTACAAGAAAAATTGATATAATAAAGAAATTTGATGATTAAGGAATAGTTCATCTATTTATCATGTCCTGATAATAGTTGACAATCCTATACTCTGTTTTTAAACTATAGACAGTAACTAGAAATTCTAGTGAGAAAATCAAAGTCTGTGATTGGCTGCTGCGCCATTTCATGAAGCCGCATTTAACCAGCAAAAATTTCAAGTTATCCTTCTCAATCGTAATTGAAACGTCAAACCCTCAGTAGTTATCAAATCTCTTGTTGAATTTGCAAGTGTTTTTTATTTCATTTCTCTTTTTGTGATATTTCACGATTAAAGCCAGTTTTTCTCAGAACTACTTGTATTTCACTAACGCTGTGGTGTAAATGTGACTCCGCCTAGTGCTGTCTATAGTTTAAAAACGGAGGATAGACCTACAGTTTATAGTAGGTTCCGAATTTGGTTAAAGATTGGCAACGCTTGAAATTTGACGTTGGATATCTCGCTTTGCTCAGATCAAGTCGGATCATGCTAACCAAGTGAGCAAACACTGCCCATTACTAGTACATTATTGGTCATAAGACAATAGAGTTCTAGTAATATACGGCGAAGATATAAAAAGAACATTATTACAGTAACTAATAGTTTGAATTTAGTAACAAATGTTATGAGTTTATGTAAATTTTTCAACGTTTTATGTTGAATGGTGATTGGTATAAAATAACGTTGACAAGCAATGGGTGTGTGAATAATTCATAGTCATAGTCAGGGATAAATGGCGTAATCGCAGCAGATGTGAAATGAAGAACATTAGTTAAACCGTCAATATGAAACTAACGCGGTATTAATTCGTGTCGTGTTATTGTATCCGGTAAACAACATTAATCCCAGACCGGACGAGATGCAAGCGCGGTGTCAGTTCGACCGCCAGGCTCTACTGACAGAACGCGATTACATCCTAGACACTCAAATGTGTCCCCTGCTGTTTCGGTCGGAGACGATAACTGTACTACTTATCACTCCAGGAAAGAAAAATATGCGTTTTTCACCTTTAACTAAAATAGTAAGTAAAAATATGTTCCCACATAGTATTTGGGTCCAAATTTTTGTTTTGGAAAAAAGCCCATGCTGATAAATCTGAATGTGATGAATTCTAATAATTTGTTTTCATTTGAGGCATATTTATCCTCAAAGTTGCTCTTCAAAAAAGTGTGTATTTTTTCAACTAGACTAGGGATTTAACGTCAATTATTTTTTACAAGTCTAGAAAGCTCTACTTTCTTTTCGCGAAATTGTAAGAAAAATAACTTTTTCCTGTCTAGAAAGGAAAATTTGAGTTCGAGTGGTAAAAAGATATACTTTCCTCTCTAGTTTGACTAATAACTCCTACCATTCGATTCTACGGGAAAATTTATATAAAGAATTATTTTCTCCACATACAATTACGTTCAAACGATTAGGTGAAAAATAAAAAAAGAAAAGAAAAACCAAAATTTCAAATTTTAACGGTGGAATATTTTAATGCGCTACTACCAAATTTTCAAACAGTATTATTTCTGATTTCGAGATATTTGTGTTCATATTTATACATTAAAAAAATTCAAAGCCTCTTGAAATGTAAACATAACAATTTCACATTTTAGTCGATGTTCTTTAGCTTTAAGAGGTTATTAAAAGAAAAAATATATAGAAGTCGTTTTGAAAATATATCTACCAAAAAAATATAATTTTTTCAAGTACAAATTTGATAAAAAAAAACTGTATTAGAAAAATTACACTACGGAAATAATTCTTCCGGCCTGTGACAAAGTATTCCCATGCAGTACGCAATAATCTTAGGTCTTGTTGCTGGTTGTCAGACATTTATCAATGAAATGAAAAGTATCTAATTATTGAATATACAAACCAACTGAAAAAATAATATGTGTACAACATATGAAAAGTGTCTTCCCGGACTCCTACAGTTCGTCCCCCAATTTAAACTATCGTCCGGGAATATATCACTTTTCTTATTTGATATACAATATACTGTATTTCAGGTGTGTAAATACAATTTTTTGTTCAAACTTAAAAATTATAATTTTTAAGGTGAGCTATTATTGGAAATTGTTTGGCGACACACAGTAATGTTCAAGTTAAAATAATAGTGTACCGAGCATACATATAATAAATAAAAAAATGTAGGGCTGTTCTTTTGTGCGGCAAAACCACGATTTTTATTTTACGTTACTACGATTTTGATTATTTATCTTTATTCACATTGCCGTTCACAATGAAGCTTAAATGACAGCATAGCTTTTTCTATACTCGTATTGTGACTGTGACTGATACACTTCTGAACGTTGTTTACCCTAACTGTTACCGATACCACACTCACACCCTATCATGTAACTCAATCGCAGATATGATTTCACGCATGGGTACAGGGAGCTTACCCTACAGCAGCGCCCCTACCGTTGGTTGTAAAACGAGTTGACCCGGGAAATTTTACAAACCGCAATATCGCCGTCACGCGCTCGTATATTTTTACAATCGCCGTTAGATTTTATGAACGCGACAGAGGCGGCGGACGCATATGGACATGGGGGCACTCTGTCCCTTATATTAGCTTCAAACGGCGTTATAGTGTCAGTGATGTGTATATGACGATTGGTGATTTGTGATTTGATTTGTGGAATCTGAGAAATGGAATACACATCAAAATGGGTGTTTATAGCGTATTTATTTTCTATTTTCGGTTTACAAACGGAATATACTTCCTGAGAGATTGCACTAGTTTAATAAAGCTATAAAATAGACATTTTAGACTCAACTTTAAAAGCATATTTTAAATTCTAATAAAGAAAATATAGAGTAAAATGAAAAGTTTATAAGTACGAATATTTCATACAGTATATTGAGTCATATAATGATAGTTAAATATTCGTGAAATTTACAGTAATTTCAAATCCTTAACATATTTTTTTTATTTTATCCTCAAGAAATAATTGACTAATTTGCCGCTGAAAAAGATTGTAAAATATTTTTATATTTTTTGTATCTTATTTCTTTATTAAGCAAAGGGATATATTTTTTTCATGTTAAATGTTTTGTAAAACGTAATAACACATTTTTTTAAATTTTTTATTATTATTTTTATCTGATCTATGAAATTCAAGAGGATCATTTACATTTATATTATTTATTAAATGATTATTTATATTTCGTAACATATAATTTTGATTTTGTTTATTATTACAAAAAAATAGGTATTTCTGTATTAAGTGCACGACGTTTGTTTTTCGATTGTCAATTTTGTCGCACTAAAAACATTTTGCGCACAAAATGCAAACAATATTTTTCTACAACTAACTTGCATCATTAATTATAATATTTTTATTTATCGATATAAATTGAGCGAAGAAATGTTTTTAATCACCGTAAAAAAACGATACCAAAACCGTGAGAAAAAGTTTTCTCAGTTACTTAGCGCACGGTATCAAGGTAACCTAACAATTATTAGAATAAAAATGTTAACATTTATCTCAATGCCTATATGTTAGTAAATTAAAAACTATATTGAGATATACGGATATACCTCCTTTTTATGTTTCTATATTTTATCTAACCGAATTCATGTTGGGTGGACATTGGTTTTATAATGGTTATCAAAAGAGGTGAGAGACAAAAAAATGTTGGGAACCACTGGGTTAAAGGTTCGATTTTTCTTATTTTTCTTATTGTGTATCAAAAGTTTTCTATTCTATTTTTGATTAACAGCGCCGGTTTGTTTGTATGAGCATAAGAAACATAAATATAATAAAAAAGTTATTCTTTTGTTTCTTATAAATAATATAGAAGAACATTTAGTTACTTATCTAATAACATTTTATTTAATATCTAAATTAACTTTTAGTTGTAGTAATTTTAAGTAGTTTTTTGTGAAAATAATTTTGTACCTTTTAAAGTTATAACTACTTAAATATGCAGTTTTTGTAGTTGAATATCACGCAGTATAATTCGGAGTATAATTTCAAGCGCACATACAAAAATAATTTATGCCGAGATGAGTTGGTAAGTTCATATTCACATCATTAGCAATTCTAAACTCGTGCATTAATGCAGTGAAACTGGGCTGTATTGGATACCTGCCCTGTTTATAATGGATTCAAACTACTTTGGTTACTCCGGACACACTCCGACCAACTCGCCGTTCATTTGTAATTCAACGAACTTTCAACTTTGCCTTACTTGGTCACTGTTACATTCCCAACTACATTCGCCATTTTGTCATTATCGTCACTCTCATGGTCCACAAACATACAGTAAGGCTTTATATTAATTTCATATATCTCATATTTATTTATTACCTTCTATTAATTGGAAATAAATTTTCATTATTATAATTTGATTCCGTAAAATCGGAATTAAATATTAATTATATTGAATTTTCAATATATTATAAATATAATAGTAGAGTTAGCTTTATTATAGCTTCAAATTAAAAAAATTCACTAAAATTTGGAATGTAGTACTTTAATATAGCATGAATACTCTTTCTCCTGATAGATTTAGAGCAAAACTACAACAGAACAAAGTTGTTCAATAGTTATTTGAATTATTAGTCCAGAAACTGAACTTTTGCGAGAGCGAGTTTATATTGACAAATGAGAGATCTATTAAAAGTTTATTTGAAGATACATTTACTGCATATATTCACTCAACAGAAATTCTAACATAAAAAATTTGATGTGGACACCACATGACTTCCTCGTACGTTAAATTATATAGATTTTTTGTTGCACTTCATTTAAAGTTATTTCACTTGAAATCGAGATCATTTTACGGTTAATCCCTCTTCAACTTTCGAAATTTCCTTCGAAATGGATGTTTTGAACATTTTATTAAATAAATAAAATAAAAAAAACTTTTTTAATCGCTCAAAAACTTACAAAAGAAGAGATATTGTTTTCATTTATTTCGTACATATTTTTCACGAAATATATTCTTACGGTATCCGATGTCAATTCATTAACAAGACATCAAATGAATCCTACAAAAATCAAAAGCCAACTAAATTATTATTTTTATTAAGTTTTTGCTAAAAGTAATGGGCCCTCTTGAAGAATCTGATTGGAATCAAAAATGGAAGTTCGAAAATCTTACAACATGACTATAATATGACTAATAAATCGAAAATAGAGGTTTTAATTCACGGTTTATATTTGCGATAAAATAAAATAGAAAATTTTGACAGTTAAAATATCGTAACGAGCGAGACTCACCACAGATGAGTCATCACGGCTGACTTCTCTGGTAGGTAGTCGCGTTAAAGGTGAAGTGGAATAGGAGTGACGCCGCTATTGTTCAAGAATGCTAAAAACATCGGAAGGTTCTAGAATGTTCGAGACATTAATTGGCTGCAAGTATATAAGGGTCGCGTCGGGTGGATCATATAAATCAGTGTCAGTCAAAGTGTGCAAAGAGTCACTGAAGAAAATCAGTCTCGGTCAGTGCATGTCAGCGACATGTAAAGTAGAAATAAATAAATAGCTGGTGATATAAATATCGTACAAATAAATATTGCGTAGTAATAATGAAGTGTTTAAATAAATTTTCATAGTTCATACTAATATTTATTATCTTTCTATAATTTATTATTAGTTTATTTAAATTAGTTTTATAAATATTCGTATTTCAATTATTTTTACACTTCACCTAAATGAATAAACGTTACAATATTTAAGTTGGCATTCCTACGTTTTTCTGACCTAGGCCTAGATAATTTTTAAACGATTTTGCGTTCTATAATTCTAGTCATATCGAACGGAAGCGCAATACATTAAATTTTACATCATATATCTCATTTGACTGGAGTACTAGATATATTAAATAAAAAAAGTAATATATCTATGTTAATGTTATTAGAAAAAGCATTCAACCGAATAAAGGTATCATGGAGAAAATACCGGAAAAACATTTTTTCATCGTTAATGTTTAGTATTTGTAAAATGACCTGAAAATTATAACCATCATAAAATATTATGTGGATGAAACATTATTCCTGAAAATGACATATTTCTAAGTAAACATCATCCCATTCGTGGTTGGCAAAAACATAAAAATCCCGACACTCAGAAATCCGGGTAAGAAATCCTGAAAATATCTGGAAGACGCTTATGTGGCAGATCGGATCAAGTGTGCCATGAAAAAAGGAACTGGTGGTACAGTAACACGCAAGATTATTTCCTGTTTGTTCTGCGGGTTTACGAGCGTCGGACGTCGACGTCGGCGTCGGCGTCTCCTAATCTACATGCGCAGACTCGCAAGCGATCGTCAATTTTTATCTTTTTATTTAATTGGATCATCAGCGAACCGATCGCGGTGTGCCGTGCATTCTTATTACTGCAAATCCGCCGTTGAAAACAAGAGGGTGCCAACAGGGTGATAATTTGTAAATTCGGGGCTTAATCGATTTTTGAATTTATTGCGGGAAAAATACGGACGTTTTGGGTGAAACTATGAATACTAATTTATTATTCCAGGCGTGAAAATGACTAAAGTCTCCCTAGTGACCTACCCTTCATTAATGTTTGTGGTTTACCGATGTAATTTGATGTTTGGCAACCAAAACACCACTCATTTATCAATTTGCATAGCCAACATTTAATAAATATGATATCTGATATTTCGTACGACCTTAGGACAACATTAATTTATTATGATTTACCTAATGGACCCTAAATTAATTAATAATATAAACTCAATCACTCAGCGTGCTCCGTCTCGAATTAGGTGTTCCATTATATTTTTATTCTTATATTATTAGTTTTCAAACAAAAGTATTGGACACATTTTTTTGTTTTCAAATACTTAATAATACACGAGAAGCATTAATAAAGAAATAAAGATTTATAATGACGTCATTACCCAAACGATAGTTTAGACAAAGATTAGTGTCTCCTACATATTTAATAAAATTTATTGCAATTAATATACCTAGGATAGTTATGAGTATCATAATCGTCGCAGATGTCGATTGAATTCCGAGATCGGAAAGCGAGGTGGTTTATGATAGATTTAATTTACAAATTTTCAATTTATGATTTAGATTTTAAAATATAAACCCACTCAAAACAAATGTGGTGGTTTTATGGACGATTTATAAATTTATATATTTAATATTTCGATTTGGAACATAATAAATTTTTATGTTCTCAATTCTAAATTCCAAATCCAACCAATAACAAGAAAGCATTCAACTGATGTTTAAAGGTTAAGTTAATACCAAATAGCAAATATCAGTTTGTGAGTGTTTTGGTAAAATAAAAATAATAAGACATCAAATTCATTTTGCACCTTCACCTCACTTCAAAGAAATGTCAAATCAACAGTTAAACATTAAAACTAAATATAATATCACGTGTTACGTTCCGATTGGATAAATTCAGGAAACTAAATTTCATCAAAGACCGGAAGAAAATATAAAAATTTTAAATAAAAATTTCGAAATTAAAATAAATAAATTGAAACCATCATAAACCAGTCTGAAGGCCTGGTATGATTCATAATATCCATGGTTTGTTCAACAGTTTTCCGGTTTCACCTTATTAGTAAATATTATTTAATAAAATTTTTTTGTAAGTAACTTTTTCGTCTGTATGGGGTCATGTGACAGCTACATTATTCAATTGTCCTACATTATTTTCACTAATCTGTCTAGTAATATTATTACCATACTGACTTGCCAAATTACATGAGGTGCAAGTATGACCTAATTACCCTGCTTACTTTTGTCTATGTAAACAAAGGCTTAATATCTTGAAACCGGTAAAAAGAATTAAAATATTTAAAAACTTAAGATAGTAAAATTATTATCAAATAACCTGGTATGCTTTATTTAGAAATTGTGAACTTTATAGTGTATGAATTTCATTTTCATTCTTATAACATCCGGAGTTTTTCATTCTTCATTCATTTTAATTTGTTTGAGTAACTATTGCTTAGCAACTTTATACGCCCTCGGGCGATAAAAACCAAATTACGCGTTTGTAGAATTGGTTTTACTCGACTGGATAGTTAGGATTTTTTTTTAACAGGCAATTAATGAAATTCAATAATACATTCCTGTATTGCTATGATTATAAATTTAATATGATATGAAATGATATGCTGAAAGCATATTCTAGAATAGAACCCCACAGTCAGTTTCAAACGAAACCTACGCTTGTTCCTAGAATTGTATGCATGGTTTAAAAACGTAGGCGTTGTGCAAACCCCGAATACCTGCTCATTGTTCCGTAATTCATTATTTACTGCAAATCTAATGTATGCTGCCACACGATTCTATTCTACAGCCTTTCAGCAGCCGATTTCACGAACAAGTGAAAGCGCTGGGAAAACAAACACGTAATTAATATCAGCAGGCTGTGCATGAAACCAACGATGCGCAGCTGTTTGCCAAGACGCGAGACAATAGCGCATCGAACAACAGATGAATAGTGGCTACAAGCAAGTTTACGTTACTAAGTCAACGTACAAGATGACTTATTGTTTATTATATATGTGTAATCATATGTTGTTAATTAAATTTATACTAGTTGTTGTAGGAGCACACAAAATTGGTAGAAATTTATAAGGGCTGTTTTGCAGCAACATTTATTTGCATTCATCCATTCATGTTATATTTTTTCAATTTTAATTCTTTTTCATCATAATCCCTCTTTAAACGTAAATTGTCGTCGATAATTCGATGCACCAAACGCACAAAAATATGAAATGAATTTCTATCATAATCCTGCTTTTCAGCTCAGTTTTTTAGATTATTATGTATGTATAAAAAATTTAATTCGTCACAAGGACTTTCATGGTATATTAAAGAAATAGTTTTACAAGACATGTTTTATATACCTACATACTAATAGAATATTGTGCAACAAGTGCAGAAAGTTGCCTATTTCGCATGAGGTGTGAAAGTTTTGGTACGAGACAAAGTTGAGTGCTGGAATCACTCAAGGGCGATTCTACACCAGTAGCACACTATACTTTTTCTACGACTACACTTTTAAACGATATAGAAGTTTATATCAATTCTGTTTCGTGACCATAATAAAATAAAAAAATGTGTATCAAAATGAATGCATTTTCGAAATGCAATTGCGTTTCATAATGACTTTATTATGATTGCAAAATATAAAAACACTTATTTGTATCTACTTTAATTCTAGTACGTGACGAATAAAAGAAAGAAGAACTAGAAAAAGTAAAAATGAAAATAAATTAGGAAAAGAGAAAAGAGATATACAACTAGGGACAGAAATATTATAACAGGTACAAAAAATTAAATATTTGGGATCAATGATATCAAAGACGAAAAAATTTAAGATAAAATAAAAGAACGAATAATTGAAGGAGGAAGATTGTACAGTAGCATAACAAATACATTCCTCAACAAAAGAGAAATATTGAAAAACACGAAAATAGAGATATATTGAAAAGTCATAACACTTATACTGACGTAGGGATCAGAGACTTGGAGTATAGCAGAATAACAAAGGACGAAGATGGAAGCAACTGGAATGCAAACAAAACAATAATGAACAAAATAAAAAATGAAACACACCAGCAAATTTTAAAAGTCAGAGCTCTAGAAGAGAAAATCGAGAAAGTACAATTAGGATCGTTTGGTCACCCGAAAAGAAGATCAAAGTACAGAATAACTAGGAAAGAGTACGAAGCAAAAACAAGCAACAGGAAGACAAGAGGTTGATGAAGAAAAATATGGCAAAACGAAGTAAAAAAGCGGTAGAGAAGAGAAGAGTAAAATGGGAAAATATTACGAAATACACTCAGGAAAAGATGGAAAGAAATCTGGAGCAGACCAACAAGGTAGAGCTCAACTTCACCTACCTCTCACTCGAAAGGTCAGGGAGAGTAAATAAGTAAGAATAAACATAAAGCCACTAATAATATGAAAATAGAACAATACATTCAACAATGCCAATCAGACGCTAAGACTTCACTTTTAGAAATAATTGTTATGATTATGGTTTATGGTCTTGCATAATTTATAAATTTGAAGATCTATTCTATTGTATATAAATTATTCAGAACGTTAATTTAAGCTTTATCGCCATCAAAATGTCAAGGAACATAAGTCTGAGAAAGAAGAGGACCCCATAAAAAGTTTAATTTAAAATAATGAGGGCCAGATTTGCACCAGATTCTTAGTAGCCCTTTTAAATTTACGAGGACGTTTATTAGTCCTTAAAAAGATTTTATATCAACAGTGATTTGTTAATCAAAATTAAACAGATTTCTCGCCATTTGTTTTCATTATTATATTACTTGAAATTGATGATACGTACTGCATTTTGTCAGTGCTATAAATTATGAAATATGGTTATGTGAAAATATGAAATGAATATGTCTACAATTTTACTGTTTTGCTGATGCCGTTAAACCTAAATACACAGCGATAAAATAAATTACATCAAATTGCTGATCATGCATTTATAATTATTGGCACATGAAAATTATGTTTTATGTCGCTGAAGTACTGGCCAGTTAACAGAGGTTAAAGTTTATGCCAGTGTGAAACTGTACACAAGGACTTACATTTGCTAACGTTACACACAATGCATGAAATTTACTTACATTAAAATGTCGTAAAACTGGAAACTAGGAATACAGTTCACGCCCAATTGCACTATAAACACTACATTACACTAATAGTAAATTAAAACACTTCAATAATAAAGTTTTAGACGCGCACGAGAAAACACAACACGTCACTCTAAAAAACAGCTGGACTGAACATGATTGCCAATATCAAATAAATTAAATACACTACATATTAAAGTTGTTAAATATATAACTGCTTTTTTCGAATTTAAAATGTTAATTTTTTATTTAATAATAAATAAAATATTTCAATTTTGTAATAACATATAATATTTTTTATATTTCTGGAAATAATTCAATGTACCTTACAAAAATTTATATTTTTTGCATAATATTTTTTAATGTTTATCTATTTAATTTACAATACAGTGTTATTTTTTAAATTACTTACCAATAGGTAATTTTAAACGTTACTTTTATATTCGGAAATAATTGGAAATATAACATCGACAGAAGTTTAATTAAGTAATGTGATTTCGTTTGGATTTTTAAAATAATTTTCAGCAGCAAGCACTAACTACCCTTAATATTTAAGAAATTTTTAATTATTAATGATAGTAAGTTCTCTCTACTGGTTGAGGATGATCGAATAATCTGAAATCGGAAAAACAATTACTACATAATGAATTAATTAAATTAAAACTTGAATCTATTTGAAATATTTTATTTGATAAGAGTTGTTATTTTCAAATAAAACTTTGACCGTTAGTAAATTTATTGGATAAATCAAATATGCAGGAATGCAGTCATAAATTTTATTGTTAATACCATCTTCTGATCAGTAATTTGTAAAAATTACTTACTGTTTTGGATTCCAACTGACAAATATTAAAAATACCCGACCGTGCAAAAATAACAATTATTTGATAATCTGAAATATTTTCACTAATTAGGCAAGGAGGTGTAGAAATTCTTGACCCATTGAAACCAGGGCACAATCCAGAGCAGCCAAATCTACTCCAGAATGTGCTCTGGTTTCAGCAGGCCAAGAAATAGAGCAAACACTTCTGAGTGCTCTAATTCCTGATCCACTGAAACCATAGCACAATTCAGAGCAACTAATTCTGCTCCAGAATGTGCTCTGGTTTCAGCAGACCTAGAATTAGAGCAAACTTTTTTGTGTGCTCTAATTCCTGACCCACTGAAACCAGAGCAGTATCCAGAGCAACTAAATCGGCTCCAGAATGTGCTCTGGTTTCAGTAGACATAGAATTAAAGCATACACTTCTGAGTGCTCTAATTCCTGACCCACTGAAACCAGAGCACAATCCAAAGCAGCTAAATCTGCTCCAGAATGTGCTCTGGTTTCAGTAGGCCAAGAATTAGCGCACACGCTGAAGCGTGCTCCAATTCCCGACCGGCTGAACTAGACCACCTTCAGAGCACTGGATGCCCTGGAAGGCGGTCTAACCAGACCACCAGGCGGGGAAGAGGGCCCAGAGGCCTGTTGCCTCCCCGGCGCCCCGCAGAGCGGGACTGAGTACTAGCGTCTGAGGATCTCCGGCATATCCTGTGACGCGCATTGTTATCAGTCATATGGATTCCTATTGGCTAATATTCAATATCTAATAGTGGTTGAACTAATGGGAATTTTAAAATGAAAATTTGTGTACATACTTCTTTTGATGCAAGAAATTCACTCGTAATATTACAAAGAGTGTAACCCACACCCATTTTAGGGTAGTAATCAGTTACTAAAATATGGAATAAGGATGTATAACAATTCTTTAAAATATTAATATTGCTGCATTTATTATTACTTATGTAAAACCTGCTGTGCTTTCCTTGAACGTATTGTCCCTAAGGAAATTTTTCTTAGGCGGATGAGCCCCGATACCCCCATGTAACCGACGCCCCTGATTAGATATACTATACTTATTTATGTTATGACAATCCGCGTTTAAATCAAATTGAGTTGAAAATTCGTTGCTAACTATTTCCCTTATAAAAAAATTCTCTGTGGTATTCTCTCTATACTAGCTGTAAACGACCTCTATAGAATATGACAATAAGTAGACAAGCACACCCAGTAATAGGTAAAAGCCGCAAATGATAACTATTTCAATTTAAAATTTAATTAAATTCAGGAAACCACTTCTACAAGTTGAAAATATTTAGGCAAACAATTGCGGTTGCTAAACGCCTGTGATTTTTCTATAAATTTGGGCAAATGGGCGAGCAATATCGTTTGGGCTGGTAATGTAATGTTTTAATTTAAAATGTAATTGCGCGTTTGGAGTAATAATACGCCGTTGTGTTTACTTTGTGCAAGAACTAAAACTCATCTGATTTTCAGGAAATGCTTGCCACGTGCTTTCACTACATATAGTTACATTTTGTGTACAGGCTTGCGATTAACTTTCGCAAGTTGTTCGCGTGGAAATAATAGGTTTAGTGCGATGAGCTTTTGTCAAGGAGGTCAAATTATATACGTGGAATTATATCACGGTACTGCAATTCACGAAATATATTGTTAGCAATGTTTTATCGTTTTAGTGACATTCCTTATATAATATTTCTTCTTAAAATAGCTGCTTCTATTTATTATTATTGTTATTCATATTGTTTACCACCCTTGTTGGAGTTCAAGGGCGTCGCCAATGGAGAGCGGTGAGGGGCAGCTGCCCCCTTTTCCCTTTAGAGGCTTAAATTTTAAAGATTTTAAAAACAAAGTAGTCGAAAAATACCCTAGTATTCTTGTAATAAATGATTAGAACTTTATAAATTGTATTTATTTTACCTACAATTCATATCTTCTATCTAACTGTCTAAGTTAGCGTATTTCGACGTTATAACCAGTTTGTCACTATAAGCGGTATCGTTATAAATGGATTTTATTATAGTTTTTTTCATTCTTTCTTTAAATTTTTACTTATTCTTTGCAATAGTTTTCTTTTTCAAAATAAATGCTATTTTGTGGAACACCTTTTTAAAATTATAGTATTCTTTTATAAAAAAATCAATAAATTATGATGTAAATAAATAAATCCGATTTAAATTAAAAAATTGATTTTGTTACTTATTTTCTTAAGTCGAGTACAACAAATAGCTTTATTTACATATTTGGCGGTACTTCAAACTGTATGAATACCTCTCATTCAGTTTAGAGAACCTCAGTGCATGAGCACCCCATTTCTCAGGTAGTAAAGATTACGGTATCTCGGTAATTGGTTTTTACAGAGGGTCATTTTGATCTAATTACTATAGGGCAAGAAATAGAGAACTTTACAGTGAGTGAGCACCCCTTTCTCAGGTAGTAAATATTACGATAGGGCAATAACTGGTTTTTACGGAGGGTGATTTTGGTCTAATGACTACAGGGTAAGGATTACAATACTTTACAGCGAATGAGCACCCCTCACACAGGTAGTAAACAGTACAATGACTGGTTTTTACGGAAGGAGACTTTATATCTCTTTAGGACAAGAATTGAAGTATTTAATAATGAGCTAGCACCTCTCTCTCAGATAGTAAACACAGGTTTTTACGGAGGGTGATTTTGATCTACTTCGAAAGCACTAGTCTTACCACATTTAACAATATGTTTCTGGTTGGGTTTGTAATTATTTTTGTTCAATTCAAAATTAGTTTGTACGCAGTCAGTGGTGTATTAAGGAGAATGAATGTTTAGGTAACCTCCCTAAACTACGTGGGCTGGTGTACACTTACCTTACCGGTGTCGCAGTCTCCGTGACACGCCCCTTCATTGTCGCACGCAGCACCACCATGTCTAATTAATTTAGGAGCTGGAACAGTTCATAAACGTCGCCAGGAGACTTGAATGCAAATGAACACAGCTTCTGAATACCACTGTTTTATTATCATTCTTATCTTACATTAATCTCATTAAAATGAAAACTATTTACACGTCAAGTCCTTACGTTTACATTACCTTACAAAATTGGCAGTCGCTAGTCACTTGCTGAAGTTGGTATAAAAATTTATACTATATCTTATCCCTTGATTCACATGGATATTTTACACTGAAATTTTGATGAATAGCTTACAGTTACATGATATATACGGTCCAAAGTCCAAAATTTGCGGGAGGTCCACGCACATCAATTCTACACCCAGAGATTAAATTGGGAACAAGATAGTCGAATTTTGTAAAGTAAAATATTTGTTTTTGTTTGGTCCGTTTGTTAAAATTTTGTGGTAAAATAATAGATGGGTCCCTTGGAAAATTTAAGGTTTAAGGAAATGTTTTTAACCTTTTTTTTCAAGCAATACTCCCATCACATAAAACTACATTACAGTACATATTTACATTGAGTTTTTACTGAAATTTACACGAGAAATAATTGAATAAACACATATTTTATGTACAATAACATTTATGGAGTTTTGTAAATTTCAGTAAATAACAAATATACATTTAATTCCAAAGACCAATATGTAAAAATATTTGTTTTTTAGGGGTTTCAGTAAAATTTATTGTATTATATTTTAAATTATGATTTCGAAATCTAAATGTAACTTAGCTACAGAATCTAACGATGATTTTAAAATTACTACTTTCAATGAACATATTAAAAAAGAATTGAGTAAAATAATATTTGTTCTTCCAAATAAACCAAAAAAGAAAAATAGTAATATTCGACAACGAATTAAAAAAATTGGAAGATTGAGTCCTTTCGGTTTCTGAGTCCTGTAATATTTGCTCTTCTGCTCTGGATTAGTCTTCTTTGAGCAATATTAAAAATTTCAATAATTTTTAATAATATTATAATAATCTAATTTAACTTTAAAAACTAGAACAATATTTTACAAACGGACTTGGTTTAATATTTGTGATCTAAGCTATGGTAGAAGTAGGCCTTATAGAATTCTATTGTCACTTGTATTAGAAGATGATTCTGAATGTATCGCAATGCAAGTTAGGATGTTTCAAAATAATGACAAGATTATTTGCTTTCTCTTAAGCAGAGGCACGCAAAAGTGCTCTACGTCTGCTGAAATCAGAGCACATTCTGGAACAAATTTAGTTGCTCTGGATTGTGCCTTGGTTTCAGTGGGTCAAGAATTAGAGCATTTTAATGTGTTTGCTTTAATTCTTGACCTATTGAAATCAGAGCAAATTTTGGAGCAGTTTTGGCTGCTCTGGATTGTGCTCTCGTTCAGTGGGTTAATTATTAGGGCATTCAGAAGTGTTTGCTCTAATTCTGGGCCTGCTGAAACTAGAGCACAATCCAGAGCAGTCAAAACTACTCCAGATTGTGCTAACCCTGAAGAAGACTAACGTTTTAGTTTTTATTTCTTATTGAAGACTGTTTGTCCGATTATTTTCCCTTAGACCTCAATTACTCTACAGTCGACCATCACTCAAATTATGTTACAGATAGAATTCTACCGGGCCTATTACTACCACTGATTCTAATTTTGAATGAGCATATTTCAAGTGAAAGTACTATTAATAATAACTCATATAAATCGTACTGAAACCCCTTATGGGAACCCTAGTACCCACTACCCCACAACCCTAGCCCAGCGCAGCCAGCGGTATCACGTACCCTCGTCGTCGTCGAAGTCGGCGTCGTAGGTCTGCGTCTGCGCGTTCTGCACGATGCCGTGGCGCGCCTCCACCACGCGCGCGCTGGTGCGCAGGAAGTGCCGAGGGTGGCGCCGCTTGTACGGCTCCCACTCGGCACCGGGCGATCGTCAGTGCGTCACGATCACGTCCGGCGCGGACTTCGTCGACTGGATGCTATGGAGGAGGAGACAATAGAGACCGCGTGCATAAGTGAACTCTAAACTATGCAACACAAAAGCCAACAAGCAGCAAGCAGTATCTAACACAAAAATACCCATTTTGGGTCCAAAAATTTATTTCTGGAAATAGTCCAAAATATTAAAATTAAGTGATTGATACAATTTTTAGTTTTTCACTCCAGAAATTGTCGATTGAATGCTATGAGAGGACGACACAGTAAAGATGGGACTATGGGTAGATGCTAATGCTAGACTATGCAAGACAACAGCCAACAAGCAAGCAGTATCAGTTTCAATATCAGAAGTAGCATAAAAATACTCATTGTTGGGTCCGCAATTTTTATTTCTGAAAATAGTCGGGCGCGGATTTCGTCGACTAAATTCTATGAAAGGACGACACAATAGAGAAGGGGCCACGGACATAAGCAACTAAACTATGCAAGACGAAAGCCAACAAGCAAGGAGTATCAGTTTCAGTATCAGATATAGAACAAAAATATCCAGTTTTGGGTCCGCAATTTTGACATATAAACTGTCACTTTTTAAAATTGACTAATGTTTGAAAATGGCACACGATCAAAGTAAAAAATCACTTTTGAATAAATAGTGAAGAAAATTTCTTATTTCCTAACTGTTTACGAAAAACATTTCAAAACATAAGTCAGTATTGAAAAGTGACACTTTATCAAAATTAGAAAATGAAATGTTTTCTCCGCATTCGGTGAAAATAAATTTAACCAAGACCTTGAGGAACTGTTTTCTTTTGATGTTCCTGGTTCAATTTTCCATCATATTGAATTTCCTATTTTTTTTCTCGCATTTAAATTTAAATTAGATATAATATTTGATAAATATTCTGGTAATTTCGTTTTCTATTGATAAGATTGATCACCATTTTTTTAAAACAATATCTAAATGACAGGAACTGAGACGAAATCGAATCCGAAATACTTCCGAATATTTTTATATGTATAGTTCCTAATCCATTTAGTTTTAAATTCTTAAAATGCAGCATTAATTAAAACATTTTGAGATAAAACGTAAAATTGTATAATCTCTATATAATCCGAGATTTTTGTATAGTTGAACTATAAGAATATCCACAGTTTTAAATAAAAATATGTTGATTTTAAACCAGTCTTCGTTTAACTCTATTTGAAAATGATTAGGTTTCAATGAAAAATCGTTTACGCTGACTCGTCCTATCATCACAAACGTAATTTATACATGTCAAAAGGCAGCGCGTCGAGTCGACTATCGCTTGAAATTGGGATTTTACAAACCTATTCTGTGGTTGTACTACAAGAATATCCAATGTTTTAAAAAATACGTTGATTTTAAAGTAGTCTTCGTTCAATTCTATTTGAAAATAATTTGGTTTTAATGAAAAGTCTCCGATGTCGACTTGTCATGTCGTCGTTTTACATATGTAAAAAGGCAGCGCGTCTAGTTCACCGTCGTTTGAAATTGGGATTTTAGAAACGGTAAGCGGTATGACTCTTTTTAGCGTGCATGATATAATTTAACATAAGTTTGTAAAGGGTAGGAACATACGAGACGGCATTTTGTTTAGTCACATGCACATTAAAATAATATTTTGACAAATGTCTGAACCATCCAAAATCACCGCCTGTAATCTAACTAAAGCAGCAAGCACCAAACATCAACCATCAAGCATCCACTCCCCTACCTGTAAGGCCCGCGCTGCTTGTCAACCACCTTCTCCACGTGGATCTTGCCCTCGGTGCGGTAGCGGTCCTCCTTCTTGTAGCCGAAGGTGGAGAAGGGCGCGGGGGGGCTGGGGTGCGGCGCGGGGGACGCGCTGCCCCCGTGCGGCGGGTCGAACAGCGACTCCCGCGTCTGGCACGCCGAGTCGCACATCTCGTACTTCTCCTCGTGCTCCGGGAACGAGGTCTCGCGCGGGATCATGCCGTAGAGTTCGCCGTTGAACCTGGGGAAGATTCGGTGTTGATAATGTTAATAATGTGGATCAATGTTGTAGTTTTTATATGGGTAGTGTCTTAGATGAGGTATGACACAGAGATATGGCATTGCCCAAATATATTGTCGAAAGATTTAAGGTTTAAAATCGCTTGCAGCCAGCAGTGTGAGAACAGTGGACCAGTGGAGTAGTTATATGGAAAACTCAGCCAAACAAATAATGAGGATAGGTGACTAACACTATGACCAATATTTCGTTCGTCTAACTGTAAGTGTGCACTACTCAGCTGGCGTTAGGCGATTCTCGAACATACATGTTTTGCTTGCTCAGTAATACGTAGCTATAGGAGTGTGCCATATCTCTATGTTATACCTCATCTAAGGGAAGTTTCATCTGTGTATAGTATTTTACATTATTAGCACAGAATAGTTACATACAGAAGCGACACTCCGTGTGTTACCCTATTCAGTTCTATCACCTTGGAGCATTGTGTAACCTTTCATGTTACCCTATTCAGTTCTATGACCTTGGAGCATTGTGTAGACCGTTAAATTTATTGACTTCTCCTATCTCTCCCTAAGATGTGACGAAACTTTCCGATTTTATACAATGAGCCCTTAAAATTTGTTGCCTTTTCCCAACTCTATCTAATTTTCGTTTCTCCGTCTTACTGTCGCTTCTGTATAAACCTATTCTGTTGCATTAGCGAGGTAAACCAAATTTTAACAGTTACTAACTTTACATCAAAAATTTGTATGACAGGGAACACAGTTTTCAGTAATGAAACTATTAACCAGTAAAACTGATAGATACTTTTACAGGTTAGTAGTTTTTAAATGTTAATTTCCCTGGCGAAAAATAGTTCAAATAAATCACGGTTTACGAATAAGTAACAAGTAAATTATTTTTTTTACGACCATAAAGTTTCAAAGTTGCGTATTTCCTACAATTATGGACTAAAGTTTGAGAAATCATTTCTCACGGTATTTGCCAACACTGCGCATGTGCAGTGTAGGATATATAATTTCTCACAGTAATTGCATACGCTGTACCTGCGTGAAGGTAGTCTTTGTGAAGCTACCTGCGTCATATTGTTTTCTGTCAAATAGTACCGAAACTTTCACACCTCGTGGGAAATAGGCCATTTTCTGCACTTGTTGCACAATATATACTATTTGTTATATGTAAACCGCCACTTATTTTAATTTTTTATTATCCTTGAAAATTCACTTTTACAAACTACTAGTCGATAAAATTTCACAAGTTCGAACTTGCATTGTTTACATTACTAAAAGTTGTGTTTTGTTATTGTTTTGACATAATATTAGTATTTGACAGAAATTGGTTTTTGGTTTTCCTGTTGAGGAGGTGACGAGGTGGTCAATACATTTTATCCACAGTAAAATCTATTTTACCTTGCTAATAATGTAAAATACTATAAACTAATAACAATGTATTGGTTTTCTCTAACTTACACCAGCCAATTTTGCAGGGACATCTTTAATATGAATATTACTTGGACAAATAGTTGCGTAAATCCCAAAATATTTAAAAATATCGAATTTTTAGCTTGGAAATTTTCAAATTTTACAAAATTTTGTTTGTGATATTTTTTAAAGAATTAGTTACGCTGATACCAGATTTACAAACAGAATTTGATTATCTCTTTTCGTTTCGGAGATATTTGCTCTCAAAGTTGTACCTTAAAAAAGTGTGTTTTTTGAGTATATTCCAAAAATGAGTGGAGATACAATTTCAACTACTTTACCATTCGATTCTACGGAAAAAGTTATATAAAGAAATGTGTTACACACATATACGTTCTTTGGAACGATTAGGTGAAAAATAAGAAAAACGAAAAAACCTAAATTTCAATTTTTCGTCTCGAAACTTTTTGTCTCCAATTTTTTTTTATATTGTAGACTTAAGTAGATATCGATGACCTGATTTCAAATTTTCAAACCGAATTCAATTATCTCTTCCCGTTCTCGAGATATTTAAGTTCAAAGTTATACCTAAAAAATCAGGTTTTTTAGGTTTACCTCTTATATGGTTAGGTTTAAGGTTTCGGCGATGTCACCATTCGATTCTACGGGCAAAATTACATAAGTGTACCAATTTTCAGATTTTTATCTCAACAGATAGATTTTCTAGAACAAAAAATCTGAAAATGGCCAAAATCGAAAAAAATCGCAAGGGGTTCATCAGGCAATTTTTTCGATTTCGCCAATTATCGTTTTTTTGCTCTAAAAATTGTATCCTTTGAAATAAAAATCTAAAAATTGGTATACTTATGTATTTTTGCCCGTAGAATCGATTGGTGAGGTCGCCGATGTCGTAAACCTAACCTTTAAAAAGGTATACCTAAAAAACCTGTTTTTTTAGGTATTGCTAAAACTCAACTTTGATTACGAATATCTCGAGAACGGTAAGAGATAATTCAATTCGGTTTGAAAATTTGGAATCAGCATATCGATATTTACTTAAGTTCGGAAAATAAAAAGATTTCGAGAAAAAAAGTTCCTCGGAAAAATTTTGAAATTTAGGTTTTTTCGATTTTCTCATTTTTCGCCTAATCGTTCCAAAGGACGTATATGCAGAGAAAACATTTCTTTATGTAATTTTTTCCGTAGAATCGACTGGTATAATCGTTGAAATTGTATCTCTACCCATTTTAGAGATATAGCCAAAAAACACACTTTTTTGAGGAGCAACTTTGATGGCAAATATCTCCGAAACGAAAAGAGATAATTAAATTCCGCTTGAAAATTTGAAATCAACGCACTGAGATCTATCAATGTACACTATTTCCCAAAATCAAAATTTTGGGCATGAAAATAAGTATATTTGGGATTTTTCGCGTTTGTCGACGCAATTTTTGGTTTAACACTGTTGTTTGGTTCGTTTTAACTCTACACAACTTTGATATTTGGTTATAAATTTTGAAAATAAATAAAAATTAAATAATAAAGTCAAAAAATAAAATCGAAGAGGCGTTATAAATAATATAATACATGTGTGCGTATCACACTTAAAATATAAACTAAATCTGACAATTAAAAAAACATTTTCGTTCATGTATCAATATTATAATTTTTCAAATGTGTCAAAAGGAAATTAAAACCGCAATAAAAACAAAAAAAATACGTTTCTGTTAATTTTTATAAATAAATGTATGACAGTAATTTTTTTTAGAATTGTTCTTTGTCTATTTTAGGAAATTCACTAAATTGTATACAAATATAAATAGAGAATAAATTAAATATTTTTTAACGAATTTCTATTCTATTTGAGAATAAATAAAAAGTAATGAAATACAAGAATAAAATTATAAAACGATCACATGCTGTTATAGTAATCCAAATGTAAAACTTGATATATTACAGTATAAAGCTCAAACAATAATACTTCATATAGATAATGAGTTATTTGTTAGACACCTACATAGTGATACAGAATTTTTTACAACACCTACGACAAAAAGAAAACATTTAAAATGTCTGAAAATATGACAAAAACATATGATCAACTAATGCTGATGTAAAAAAGCAATTTAGGTAAAATGAAAAATACGTCTGAAAAAGAGATTCATACAATTTGTACTACGAGTAACATGTTTTAAAAATGTATTAACTGTTGTCACACACAGAATGGTATTCAAGCGAAACGTGTCAGAATATTTCACCAATTTTGCCCTAAGCATTGCCTGAAGTTTAGAGGAGCTGATAAATAATTTAAAAGTTTTTTTCGTGTCACTTGTGATGAACTGCCCATGTTTACCTTATCGAAAATTCTGCTTTTTATATAATACGGGCGACAAATATGATTTTGAATTTTGATGAGAAAAGGGCTCGATAGAAAGATTTATCATATGGCATATATCGTACAGCATACATATTATTTACTCATATTTCACATTATGAAAAAGTTGCATCACTGAAAAAAGGAATTTCATTTAGCTTCTTTGTATATGAAGTATGTAATTTTATGAATGTATGTTTTATTATATATTTTTATATGTTAGTATTACTCTTTCAAAGAATATTTTTATTTACATCGGGTGTTGTAAAAAAGAGACACAAACTTAAAGTAGATATAATAAATAAAACTTGTTGCACATTAACAAGGATATGCTCTTTGCAATGGGATTTATTTATTAATGTTGTTATTGACTATTATTTAAAAAAAAATCTAATGTACCACCAAATAACTTCCTTGTACGTTGAATTATACATTATTGTGGCAATTCATTTTCCAATTCGTTCCATATCTGCGAACTTCCCTTCGATATGGATCATGTTTTGAATTTTTTTTAAATGTTTATTACAGTATTAAAAAAAAAACTATTTTAATCGCTGAAAATTATTAATCTGGCTCTGCATAAAATAATTGCGTAATTACCAATGATCTAGGAATAGTACAACAAAAAATAACTGGTTAATAGAAACCGGTAATCGATATTTTGAACGAAAATTGCGAACTATAACCGTAATTGTAACCGACATTTTTAAGGTCGAAAATACCGGTAACTGTTAACCAAATAAAAAAAAAACTGGTTTTAGCGAACATTAACCTTTATTTTAATATCATTTAACGCAAATTTTTTTAAATATTTGTTTACATCCATGTTATTTATTTTTATTTGAATATGAGTCATTTAAAATTTACATTTCATTGGAGAGTCATAAAGTTAGGTATTACGAGAATTTTTGTGAATGTTCTTTAATAAAATTGCATTCCTTTATTTGTATATTTTTTCAAATGGTAATTTTTTATTATTTTTTTACATATATTTTTTTAATTATTTTCTTCCATCTTTTTAACCAATACATTAACCGACTTAAACCGGTTTCCAATATTTAAAAACCGGTTTTCGAACTAAAACCGTTATTATTATAACGTTCTCTTGAAGGGTTCACCGTTAAACAGTATTTTTTTCTGTTTCATGCCCTGATTACAATTGATAAGTCCCATAGAACATTTGTCCACCATTAATAATTCTGATACTGTATGATTTTCAAAATGTCATACTCAAGTTATGGAATGCAAAATAATCGCAAAAATTGTGCTATCGGCAACTGTTAAAAATTCTAAATTATCAAAATCGTAGGGGCGTCATTAAGTTTTTAAAACAGGGGGACATAAAAATGTTATATATATTTCCACTAACCTGTGATCATTTCCCTTGATGAGGATAGGCAGGAGTTCTCCTCCAGGTACATAGCAAGGAGTCTGCTCTTTGGTACCGCTGTCGAACTTCTGTGACGGTGAGCTGTGGCTGCTGTTGGACAACGAGTGTTCCGTCATCACCTTCTTCGCCTCGGCAGCTATAGCGGCTTCCTCGAGGCCCTTGTGCCCCAGGACGTTTAGTTGTTGCTCGCGGGATTGTCGGATGTGTTCCTGCAACGAAGAAATAAATCATTTGATGACTTATTTATAAATAACAAAATATATTACATAATATTTTTATTTACAAAATTATAAACATTTAGAATTGCACTAATTTAATTAAATAGATTCAAATAGACATAGTATTGACAATTGGTAAACCTATATATCGCTTATAAGCGAGATCTTTTTGTCTGACCATTGAATTCTTATTTGAGAATTAAGAAAAGTCTCTCTTCACATCTGCGTTATGTACGGTATAGAAAATTAATAATTACAAACAATTTATAATTAAAAGACTTATTCCTGAAAAATCTATCAGATAATAATAATAATAATAAGTATTAAATTTTGATACGACATTCAGTCAATATTTCGAAGACTTTATTTCTACTCCGATCGGTTTCGACCCCACATGTGTCTTCTTCAAGGAGTGAAAGTCAAAAATAATAATGTGTCAACATGTAAAAAATAGTGAACCATAGCTAAATTCATGAAATTTGTTATTCAAATGGTACAGAAGCATAAAAACTTCAAGTTCAAATTTTTAATAAAAAAAATTGAAACGTTAAGAAAATAATGCACAATATACATATAAAAAACATTAATTTGAAAAATATATTTATTTTTATTTTAGAATATCATTTTCAAAATACTTTTTTTATGTTGGAATATCATTTTCAATAGATATATAACTGATAAAGCAGTTAATCGTTCTTCAAACATAATAGAACGCAAATAATTTTTAATATTTTTCAATTCAATTCTGTTTCATATGTATATCTTTCTAGTACTTTAATAAATTTTCCTTATTTTATTCTTTTAATTTGCTTATATCAGAAGTTTAAAAACTTCATTGTATTCTTTTAACTGAACGAATTTCTCTGTAATTGATGACTAAAATTGCCTCGTATTAAAAAATTTTCGTTGTTTATTATATGGAGCATTCTGCATCATTTTGCTTTCAAAATTTTACGACATTTAATATATCGTGTGAAATATGAATAGATATTAAATATTTAAACGAAAAAATCGATTGATACACGAATAAACCAAAAAAATAAATAGGTATATTATTTTTTTAAGAATATAAAAAACAAAATAGTAAACTACACTATTATCATGGCTACAAAGAGTCCTTTGTGCGGGGCAAAATTATTTAAGTACACAAATAAATCTGCTCATATTTAAAACATAAAATGTATTTCTTTGTTCAGAATGAAAAGAACATTTTAAATTTTCTACTCCAGCATCAATGATAATATTTTTTATATTTTAAATTTAGCAAAATATTTAAAATAAATAATGTAGAGAATATATAAAATCTACTTAGAGTAAATATTGCTGCAGGAAGAATAAAATACTTGAATAATCCTAACCTACACAAATCCGAAAATTTAAATGCATAAATATGTACCAAGGACAAATACGAAAACCCAACGTACTTTTATCTTATTTTTAGGATTACAAAGTATAGTTTTATGTTTTTAGAACAACCAAATTTACATATTCAGATTTAACTTACTGAAAAATGTAACAATGTGCTGAAATTTAAAGTAAAACAGAAAAACAAAATTTAATAATTTGCATATTCATGAATAAAAATATTCTTTGTGGCTGTAGTATCTTGAAAAAATTGTTATCTGAAAAAATATTGGGGAAATAAAAATTTAAAAAATAAATTTTTAATTAAATAAATACTGCAGATTTATTCGCCTGTAGAAAATTCAAATATTTTATATAAAATATTACAAACATTCAAATATTGTGGTAATATTACCGGAAAAATACCTAGAAGTTATGTTGCCACATGACTTTAAATTCTCACATGTATTGTTGGTCACAGTTACAAGCAATACGTAATTTTTTGAAAACATTATTTGTATTGTATATTAGTCTAGAGGACCTGTTTATTCTTGTACGTTATGTAGCGCCATAGGTGCAGTAAATTAGGTTAGGATTAGATATGAAATTAGCAGAAACCATTAGCTTGACAGTCTGTTGTTTATGTATTAATTGCAACTAACGTCATGTTGAACATAAGAAAAATATTTCAAATTTCGTCCTACACATGTTCAATTGTTTATCCCGAACAGAATTAATTGTTTTAGCTTCTAATATATTAATAAAAGCATATAAAACAAAAATTTAATTAAATATACAAACAATACCATGTTGTTTAAACCAGATTTTGAAGTTTATTTCATGTTTTACTTAACGTTTTAATACTGTCCCTCGTAAAGCTAATGAAATTTTCTATAAAGCATTTATACATAAAGTTACAAAGATAAAATTTAAATTATTTCGTATTATAAATATAAGAGCGTATGTTTAATTTATTTAATTTCATATGAAACAAGTGTAACAAACTCAAATTTTAGACTTTAACATTTCAAATTATTTGCATTAATTATAGAACTTTTACACAGAAAAAGTTTTCATTTGTAATTTTAATTAGTCAGAAAGTGATTACTTTAAAAAAGATATAGGTAAGTAAAAAATTGAATATTAGTCTGCAAATGAAAAATTTAATTATTATAGAGCAAGTGCTAATTAATATAGAAAAGTCTACTAAAATAAAAGTAATTAAAAAGTTAAAGATTTTTTATCAACTTAAAAAAATTGTAGTTAATATATTTTATGAAACTTAAATTATACTTTCTTGTGTGTTATTAATTTTTTTATAAAATAAATATAAAGATTTTATATTTTTATTTAACTAACGATATAAAAAAATATATTAAAATACTAGAGGAAAAAATTACTCCCAATAATAATTGGAGCAAATAACATATCATGTTATTATCTTCATTTTTCATTGTTCAATTTCTAGAAAACACGGGGCTTCAAGTATCTGAGGTACTTATTTTATAACAATTTTACTTGCATTTTAAAGTAAAAATTGTCATCCTACGATTTCTGCACGGTTACATTGCTTACCAATGTTGATCGAACAAAAAAAAACCTATCAATATATTGGTACCAATCTATAAATATAATTCTAAATATATCTTATAATTTTAAAAACAAATTATACCTACATGAACGTATGCGCACTATTTTTTTATATTTATGTATTTTCAAAATATATTATATCGTTAATGAGTAAAATCTAGGATTGTATTAATAAATTAATTTCAGATTTATTTATTTATTACATTCCATAATTACTGTTTTGTACTACTAGCGTACACACCCATCATTATTAACTTGTTTTGTATCATATTAATGCAATTTCTTGTAGAATATATTTGCTCTAATTCTGCGCACTTTTCTTGAATATGTCAATGTGACAATCAAAATTAACCATAAATTCATTTACATTTAAAGTTTGCAAAAATTACAACGTTACCAGTAGTAACACTAAGTTTCTTTATTCACACTATATACAATAAAAACAAATAAACGTTAGAAACGCGTGAGATCACAAAATTCATATATGCGCATGCTTACAGTAAAATTGAGTGACAAATTATATAAAAAGTAGAATGTGTTCTGTTTTTTCAACACATTTACGATGGTTTGCAATATTTCAACCAATATGTTGTTTGATACAAGCGAATTTAAATTGTACCAAAAATGATGCAAGCTCTTGTACAATTTATAGGCTGGTCTAAAAAGGCCTTTACAATATATTTTTTTTAATTAAACTTTCTATAGAATTTTTAGATTATTGCTTTAACAATATCGTATTCAATTTTATGTGGAAGTTGGTTATTTTGTCGGCAATAATTCGGCTTGAAAGTGATTTAAAACGTTCCAGACATTTCGCAAAAACAAATCACAATTATATTCGTAGTCCTCGACACAGATTAGTCGCGCCAGGCGGTTTGAAGCTGGTGAGCTACAGGAAGCACATTTCAACTTATTTGCGGTTATGTTCGGAACAGTAGTAGTAGAATAACATTTCGTGTGCGAACTAGCAATAAAACTAGGAAAACTACAAGTTATTACAGTTTGTTTCAAACATTCAAACTACTGCTGTGAAAGTAGATTCGTTCCAAGTTATTAAGCGAATCAAAAATATGTTAACTCGTGTTCTCCACACAAACTGCCACTTACAGAGTGGGCGTGGCAGGACTGCAAAGCCAAGGCCTTCCCGATGATAAATGAACTATTTTTTGTGATTAATTTTGTAATTAACGTAAGGACTATTAGGTTCAAGCGATTCGCTGTAATTCTTCGCAAGGGGGTCTCAAAAATTGGAGCTCATATTCTGCCATTACCTAGCAACAACGGTCCAGTATCAGGATAAGAAATTATTTTATTAATATCAAACTTTTGTTAGTAATAGTAAGAAAGATCTTCGAATGTTGTCTAACTTCTAATCGTTGTAAAAATTAAATTAAACAATATTGCTTGGAACATTGGACAATAATAATAATATATAATGACAGTGAGTATAAAGCTATATTACTTTATACCAGGGCATGTAACCGAAAAAAATACTGGTTAACGTTTAACCCATATTGAGAACATTATAAAAATAACGGTTTTAGTTTTCAATTTTTAAAAACCGGTTTAAACCGGTTAAATAAAAAATAAAAAAAATAATAGAAAACTTAATTAAAAAAATAATAATATTAGGAACAAATGAAAAGTGATTATGTTTCATACTGCATGCAAAATCAAACTAGAAATTCACAAAAATTCCGATAACACATTCAGAGAAATGTAAGTAATTTTTTTCAATTTTAAACTTGATGCCTAAAGTTTACAAAGGGACTACTTATTTTTGTTACTCTCCAATAAAATCGAAATTGTCATGACTCATATAGTCTTATTCAAATACAAATATAACAGATATAAAAAATTCAATTTTTTTCGCACTAAATAGTATTATTAAAATGAAGGTTAATGTTCGCTAAAACCAGTTTATTTGTTATGATGAACGGTTACCGGTATTTTCGGCCTTAGAAATATCGGTTAAAATTACGGTAAAAGTTCACAAATTTTAAACAAAATTCAAAAAAAGTCAATACATTATTTTATTTATTAATATTTACATAGTATGTTATAATATAAAATTTAGTTCGTGTATATAAATATTCAATAAAAAACTTTAAAATAATAACGGGGACTAGTTGGTTTGAGTGTACATCTGTTATAAAATAAAATAAAAGGGCCTTTCCACATTTTCAAACACACTGTATATTTTTTTACTATATGGCAAAACAAAAGAAATATGTAACAATTATAATTAAATTAATTAGAAACAAATATTTCACTTATGTCTTCTTACCCATTGTTGGGTGTGCCAATTTCGTACGTCCTAGACGTCGGTAACTCTACAATTCTATTTACATATACATATTTATTTTTTATTTAAATTATATTTTATACTTGATATTGTTAGCTAATACCCTACTATTAATTTAATATAATAATTTTAATATAACGTTGAATAACTGTTAGCTATTTCGTAATCCCCCTACCTTTATTCATTTATTAAAATGATAATTAACGACACAGAAATCTTCAGTGTCTTTTCAGCAGTCATCAGGTGAGCACAATTTATAATTTTATTTTTTAATTTGAATTTTAATAATTTATTATTGAAACTAGTATGCAGTTTTTTTATAATTATTATTAAAAACAAATTTTGTTATAAATAAACTAATTCATATTTTTTATTGTTTCAGGTTCCAGCTACTTTCTAGATATAAGATATAGTTATAAGATATAGACGTAAGGGGGGAAGCAGGTACTTCTCAGTTTTTTTTCTCACCACTGAAATAGTAAGTTCAATTTTGATATTTAAGAATAATATCCTCCCTGAATATTTTACGACTTCATTAAATTTAATTCCCATAGGCTCATTTTTAATTTAAATTATTTCCGTGATACATTGTTGACATTGTTTAATCTTAACTTTAACTGATACCGTATTATGCAAATATATTGCATTAAATTTATTCCTAAACAAATTAATAAGACTTGGCACATTAGGTATGAAATGAGATCTAGGTATAAAGTGTGGAGTGAACATGTGAAGTATGATGGTTAGGTGTGATGTTTAAATATAAGGTATGATGGTTAGATATAAGGTGTGCTGATTAAATATAAGGTTTGTTGAATGCAAGGTATGATGGTTAAATTTAAAATGTGATGCTTAGATATAAGGTGTGATGATTAGATATAAAGTGTGCTTCTTAGATATAAAGTGTGATGCTTAGATGTAGGGAACGGTATGATGATTAAATATAAGGTGTGATGAATACATATAAGGTGTGATGATTAAATATAAGGTGTAATGATTATTATAAGGTGTGCTATTAAATTTAAGGTGTGCTGATTAAATATAAGGTGTGTTGATTAAATTTAAGGTGTGCTGATTAAATTTAAGGAATGCTGATTAAATATAAGGTATGATGATTAATATAAGGTGTGATGATTACATATAAGGTGTGATGATTAAATATAAGGTGTGATGATTAAATTTAAGGTGTGATGATTAAATTCAAGGTGTGATGATTAAATTTAAGGTGTGATGATTAAATTTAAGGTGTGATGATTAAATTTAAGGTGTGATGATTAAATTTAAGGTGTGATGATTAAATTTAAGGTGTGATGATTAATATAAGGTGTGATGATTAATATAAGGTGTGATGATTAATATAAGGTGTGATAATTACATATAAGGTGTGATGATTAAATATAAGGTGTGATGATTAAATTAAAGGTGTGATGATTAATTTTAATGTGTGATAGTAAAATTTAAATATAATATAATTTTAAATATATGGTGTGATAATTGAATATATGGTGTGATGATTGAATATATTGTGTGATGATTAAATATAAGGTGTGATGATTAAATACAATGTATGAAAATGTATATATAGTGTGATGGTTAGGACTGAGATGTGATATGTATAGATATAAGGTATGATGTATGAATGGAAGCAAATCCTTACTGCAAAACTACCCGGGAAGTTTTCAGTAAAGACGAGCTTTTAGGTACAACTTATTTTAGGTTTATAATGTGCCTTGTTTTATTAATTGTTTTGCTTTTGTTTATTTATGAGTACATTATTTAATTCACTATAAATGTAAATATTACACAACTTTTACTATGCCATTTTTGTGCAAATATTGCTAGATTTAATTTTTTAATTTACTCCTATTACTAATTTCAATCATTAATTTTTCTCTAAAAAAATTATTTTTGATTTTAAAGTCCTCCAATTATAATATTTGAATTTTGAATGTGCAATACCCCGTAGCATATTATAAGTCGAGGCACTCCTTTCTCTGCTTACAGCATTCTGGTCGTTGGTATGGGTTGCACGGAAGGGTTGTGATACCGCCCTCGTATTAGCGTGTCTATAAGTTAGAGTTACGGATGTGCTTGGTGCATCTTGCTGCCCTTTTACCATTTTGGGCGTTAGTACTGGAGGGCCGGAAGGGTGTCTGACCGCTAGCGTGTTGAAATGTCTAATTGTGGAGTGAGTTTGTACATAGACTATAAAAATTAATATTATATTTTCATTTTCTACTTCTTTCTTGGTTTTCATGCCAATGCCCCTGACCCTTTTCGCTGGAAGTACACTGCATTAGTTTAAGTCGCGCCGAATAACTTTTAAGTCGCGATTAGATTTAAGTCGCAATAGTTTTAAGTCTTCCTCCTTTCCTTAAACCCAAAACCATCCCTTCCCCCCTTGCCGTCGTGGAGAGACCTTGTCGTGGTGGCAGGGCTTAACCATCCTCTAACCATCAAATGTAAAATAATAGAGGATGGGACCAACATCTCCACTTTAATATTATATTGATATAATTTACAGATGAAGCAATTTTTATAAATTTCTTTCTTCAGATATTTTTAGGGAATAATAGATAGAAATGAAGCAGAACCTATTTCAAATGGTTTAATTTCTTATAGAAGCAGCAATTTATATTGGTGAGTGCAAAATATTTTTTTATAAATAATAGTGCAGCAAATATTGTAAAATATGTTCATATATTTTAATAATTGTAAAAATAACTAATAGTTTTTTTTTTATTAATGAGTAGTTTAGAAAAATATAAAATATTTTTTATTTTGCTAGAGCTAAAGAAATTATAATATAATTTTAAATTCTTAATTCTTATGTGTTATTTAAAAATGTATAGTAGTAGATATTAAAATATAACATATCCAAAAATTATATTTAAAACATTATATTTTTATAGACTGACAAGTTTCAGGTATGTTTCTATAATGACAGAAATGCAGAAAGAAGAAATATTTAAACCGTGAAAGAACTATGGTTGAAAACATTTCTAGAAAACTGGATGGATCAGAACCTCGAAAATCGTAAGTGCTTTTCTTAAATTTATAATTTATATTTCCACTAATTGCATAATCATTAATTGTTATTTATCCTTATTTGACATGAGAAATTGTTTTTCACAACGATTTTACTTTGTAATCATGGTAACTGTAACATGTTTTATGACGAATTTTTCAGAATAAATCAAATCAGAAAGAAAAATAATTTAAAAAAAATTTTAAAAATTACCATCTGAAAAAATATAATGAATAAAACAATGCAATTTATTGAACGAATATTCACAAATTTCCCGTAATACCATCAGAAAAACCCAGGTCACTTATCAATTGTAAACTTGACTAATAGTGACAATAGGACTACCTACTTTTATGACACTCCAATAAATTATAAATTGTAAAAACTGTCATGACTTATATTCAAATACAAATAGGTAAATAACACAGATATAAAAAAATTAAAATGATCGCGTTAAATGATAGTAAAATAAAGGTTTTTAACCGGTTTACTTTTTTGTTGGTTAACGGTTACCGGTATTTTCGGTCTTAAAATTATCGGTTAAAATTACGGTTAAAGTTCGCAATTTTCGTTCAAAATATCGACGACCGCAGACAGGTCGAGACAAGTTTAAACACCGTTCTATTGTACTGACGCATCGAAGCTACCAGAATATTCGAGAGATTAATTGCTTGGATATATAAGCCAAAGCAAAAGCGACCGCCAGGACCGTCTGATAATACTAATAGTGGTGAACATAAATAGTTTAGCGGTAAATTCATGGTTCTTACTATAATATTTGGGCCCGGTATTTCCAAGTATTAATAAAGTTATTATTATTCATTCAAATTAACAAAACAAAAATAATTATTTCGATGTTGGATACAATGACTTCATGCATGTTTAGGCAAAGTGAATATAAAGCACAATTTGTACAAGTCAAAATGTAATACGTATAGGTTTGTAGTAATATATGCCTAAATTTTGCAGTGCAGTTTGAATGTTCCAAATAAAGTTGTAATGGTGATTACTTGCCCTTCTATATATTTATCCCTGTAAATCATTGTGCAGGAATAATTATTCTCTAGCAATAGAACCAAAAAAATGATTAAATGTGTTAAGGACAACTGATATGTTTAAAACACTTTATTTTCTTAGAGGTATTTTATTTATTGAATGATGTCATATATTTCAATTAGAAATAATATTTGGATAATGCTAAACATTGCAAGTTGTCGGATATTTTACAAGAATTATTATTTTTTCGCCAATCCATTTAGGTAGTTCACTTTTTCTCTCACTCTATATGGCCGACGTTCTGGATTTACAAAATCATATATTTCTTCTAACTCTTGGTCCTCGAGTTTTTTTAAATCATTCAAAATATCTCTTTTGAAATTTTATGTATAGGTAAGAATTGACAATTATAAATAAGAGAGAACCAGTTAATTTCGAAGTTTATGTTCCCAACAACTTATATTATACTGTAGTGGAAAGACGAATTCACCTAATGTTCTTGTGGTGTATATTAGAGGTCATTGACACACCTATAAAAACCCATCCCTACCAATTTACCGCCCATTTCCCGTAAGTTGAACGACTTCCGCATATTCTTCCCTTATTTAAAGCCTGTAATCCTGGCTAATCACCTCGCATGTGCGGGAGGACGAGAGAACGAGCCATTAGTGTCATATCTCTTTTGAAATGTTATTATTTATAGGTAAGAATTGACAATTATAAATAAGAGAGAACCAGTTAATTTCGAAGTTTATGTTCCCAACAACTTATATTATACTGTAGTGGATAGACGAATTCACCTAATGTTCTTGTGGTGTATATTAGAGGTCATTGACACACCTATAAAAACCCATCCCTACCAATTTACCACCCATTTCCCGTAAGTTGAACGACTTCCGCATATTCTTCCCTTATTTAAAGCCTGTAATCCTGGCTAATCACCTCGCATGGGCGGCGAGGACGAGAGAACGAGCCATTAGTGTCACGTGGTGCAGGTTTTCCCGCCGCCGGATCCGGCATGCGGTCCACTTGATAATTACGTTTGCAAATAACGGTATTTGCATACGTTCGACATGAATGCGTTCCGCCGAATACGAATTGCGGGCCGCAGAGATCCCGATTGTAGTGACAGTGCATACGATGTAAGGATTTTTATGTCGAATTGAGGTTAGGGTTCAATGGGGGATTAAATATGGTGCAGTTTGTTAGGTTAAGTAAACCAATTACCTTTTGTTATATAATATATGTATAATATATAATATAAGACAGTTTGAATTTTGACACATGAATTAAAAGTTCATTTTAGGTGTAACAAATAAAAAATTATGTCAAAAAAAAAACGTACCCCAATCTGTTATAAAATAATATTTTTAACAAAAAATGATAAATTCTCTTTAGTAGTATTTATAGAGTAAAAGTATCTTTTAATATCTAGAAATTTTATATATTGAGTAAATATAAATTAATGTTCTATTTCAATGTTTTCATTTAATTTTTGCTAAAAGCATCTCCAGTGTTTGATCTAAATTAATTTTGTTATTTTGTTTCATAGAAAGAAAATATGATTTAAAAAAGTAATTTAAAATAAATATTAAATATCAGTAGGTACATATTGTAACGTTTATTTATTTATATAGGTAATATGAAAATATAATTGAAATACGGATAAGTTTAATAAACGAAATATGAATAACACTATAAATTAAAAAAATTAATACTGTTTTAAGAATAATAAGTATTAATAAAGACTTAAACACCAAGAATATTTATTTAAACAGTTAATACTACGCACTATTTATATACACGATAATTATATCACCAACTATTTATGTTCACCACGCGTATTAATATTCCTGTAGTCTATTCTGCTCAGGTTTATATACTAGACATTAAGTTCTGGAATATTCTCTGATCTTGGATGCTTCACCACAACAGAAGGGCGACTAAATTCGTCTTGGCTAGATTATAGTACTAGATTCATTTGAGATATTTGTAGACAAATCTATTATAATGTAAATCAGAAATCTTCATCCTATATTCGTCCAAGATTCTAGTACAGATATATACATCCGTCTGTAAATTTCTACATGAGTTTCGTATTTTTTTCCACGCATACCAACTGTTAGCTGCTTTCGTCGTTCTCGCGTTTTTTTTTTCGTTTTTGCTTTGGTTTATTATCATTTTACTATTCATTTAATTTGGTATTCACGTCTATAAAAAAATAATTCGAAGGTCTCTGACATTGTGCGACATAATCGGAAGAAATTCGAATGAAAATCTGACAAAAATATCTAGTAAAGAAAAAAATAAAATGTATCGTACTAGGAATATCATGCCACAGTACAGAATGAAGAAGAAAAATTATTTGTAAGATTTTCTCTTAGTCCTTATAAATATAAATGTAAATAACTATTTTTTTTTACTTTATCTAAAAATTTAATAGTGTTTAATTTATTAGTAATGTAGTTATATCGTAGCATTTAATGCATTGTTACAACTAGGTATATAGCAATACAGAATGAAGAAGAAGAATATTTGGTTTGCCAGCTTAACTATATGTAAGAAATAAAAAAACTGTAGGTATCTTATTGCATTTTGATAATATAGTCTACATAAGCGAAATATATTAATTCTAATAGCTAATATAATTGATGTGAGATAATTAGATAAACATTTCCTATTGAGTTGAAGCCAACCGCGGTCGTCCGGGCATTAGTCAATAGTCATCAGCGATTGCAGTTCAATGCAATATGAACTGGAATGTCAAGCGCAGATGCATATTATTATTTCCCTGCGCGCTCGTGTAGCCAAATTCCAACGGCCAACTGTTCGCGAATTTTTCAGCTAAATAAATATTTACATCCGCAGATTGTGCAGCATTTCAATTTTAAATTGTCGGATAAATAATTTTCCGAAAAGTTAGCCGACTGGTTTACTCATGATATTAAATTTTTCAGAGACATATTGCAAAATGAAAAATATAAACTGGAAATGAATTTTCGACAATATGTCAATAAAATTTGTTGGTAATCTTTTCGGAAGATATGTAAATACTCAAAAAAATTCTATTTCTAAAAATACAAATTTTTAGACAGGTAAATTTCAATTATTGTATAGAATTTTTACAAGTTAACAGAACAATTTAAATAAATTTACATATTAGTACGTTTGTATGAATATGCTAATTTAAAAATAATAGTAAAATAAGTTGCATAAAGTTTTATTTTTGTTATTGTAAATAATGTTTAAAACGCAATTCATTCATGCATAATATTGAAATAAATTCTATTGTTATTTTATTTTAAAATAAACTATAAATCAAACGAAAACATAATAGAATCTAAACTTCTGCTTTTAAACTAACTTAGTAAACTAAAATTATCTATATTAGATAAGTATTATTAAAAAAGTAAAACATTAAGTCTTCTAAACAAAATTAAAAATAACGTATTAAAAATATAATAATAAGGGTAGGTTTTTCAATGTCCTGATAAGTGTTCGATAAATCCTGTTAAATTAATCCTCATGGTAACCACGAATTTCAGTTTTTCAATATCATCTTGTTTGATTTACCAAGAGGATAAATCTTAGATAACAGGATAATAAACTAACAGCTGCTTTATACTGCCGATAAAATTTTGCCAATAAGGACAAATTTAAGTTCGTCCGAATTCGGTCGAATATAAAATATTTTGTAGCATTTATCAAATTTTTAACAGTTTTTGATATTATTGTCAAAGTATGGAATTAGTTCAATGCATTTTATGAGAGGGACGACGAAGAAGATTTCATAGATTTTATTAATTTAGTGTATAGGAGACTTTACGTTGTAAGATGTCAACCAAATTATTTTCATTTCTGGAGTGACCATGATTTTTTTCAAAAAATTTAGATTTAGTAAAAATACAGCAATGTATTTATTACAAAATATTATTGGGTTTCTTGCTAGCAGCTAAATAAAATTATGAACATAATAAAATATTTCGTAAATATATTTAAAATTAAATATCAAAATTTTATTTACACAAATTTTGCAATTATCTCTTTGGAACGTGACCGATCCAAACTTTCAACCATTGATATTTTATTAGTCAAAATTAATACAACATTCAAAATTTGTTTAAAATAGCAGTTGTTCACGTAAGAATATAGCAAATATAAGTCAAAATTATTACCAACTTAAGAGTTGACAATTAAATCTGGCTGTTACTTCTCAGTCAGATAAATTCATATTGAAAAACGCATTTTCATTACCATGGAGTTTAGCAGCCAGATAAATTTAATTTGTTTGGTAGTTAACAGAAAATTTGAAGACGATTGAAAAATTGGCCCTTAAAACTAGGGAAAAATATAGATTTTTTTTAGAGATTGTAAAAAATATGATTTAGTTTCCTGATTATTAATAAATAACACATTAAATTTGATATAGAGCAATTTCTCGTTTAATATTCTGCTTTACATTCAATTATGCAAATCTTCTGAATTTAGTTCATTACCGTTTCAAAACGAGTGGAAACATTAATACCGCAGAACTGTGTGTGAAATAGGATGAAAATGAACATACCTGGATGGTGTGATGGTCTCTTATAAGCTTCTTGATGCAGTTGTAGAAGAATGTGAAGCACATTCCAGATAAGATGAGGGAGAAAATCACCATAATAATGATGATATGTTCCGAGTTTAGAAGCGCTGATTTTTTCGTCTGGAAAGAAACAAGCAATAAGGTTTCGTCGCCCACATTCATTAGCTGGAAGTGATCTAATTTTAACAGGACACCCACGTAAATCTAAGTTAATTAAATTGAGATTATGGAAATTTATTTATTGTTTTGTTATAAAAATATATCCACGACTGTCATTCACAAGAAGCTATAAATAAAAGACAAAATTAGATTTGAAATAAAAAAAACATTACGCAGATGTTGTGATTATCATACGAAGTAAAGTAATGTTTTATGTTATCAACCCACGATGTTGAAAATATCACTAGATTTTATTTTGCTTCAGTATATGCAATGCATATTTTTGCATATTTTCAACACCATATTTCAATCTTAAAAATATCTACATCCAGTTTACATATATTTCATTTAAATTTGAAAAAACCATATACAGTTTTTAAAATACCAATGACAACACGTAATAATTATTTCCCTAACAGGACAGGGAAGTTAGTCTTTTCATGACGAATATGAAATTATTTGTCGAGGCAAATAAACATGATTAAGATATGTAAAGGTAAATACTCCGCGTCGAGCTTTAAACATTCCCTCATACTATAATCTTTTGATTATCCCTTAATACATAAATAACTATTATATATTTCATTTCAAAGTTATTTGATTTTGTCCAGTGGAAGATTTAAATCAAAATCAGAAAAAAAATTAATTACTTCATTATAAACAGGGCATGTAACCGGTTACAAAAACCGGTTAATAAAAACCGGTAACCGATATTTTCAACGAAAATTGCGAACTTTAACCGTAATTTTAACCGATATTTTTCAGGCCGAAAATACCGGTAACCGTTAACCTAAAAAAAAAACCGGTTTTAGCGAACATTAACCTTTATTTAATATCATTTAGCGAGAAAAAAAATAAAATTTTTTTATATCTGTGTTTTCTATTTGTATTTGAACATGAGTCATGACAGTTTTTACAATTAACATTTTATTGGAGAGTCATAAATGTAGGTAGTCTCTTTGGCCGTTAAGGTTACTTAAAAAGTCCCAAATAAATACAGCCTTTGTCAACACAAAGAAGTTTAAAATTGAAAAGTGACCTGCGTTTTTCTGAAGATATTACGGGAATTTTTGTGAATGTTCATTAATTAAATTGCTTTTTTTTTTAATTGTTATATTTTTCTTAGATTTTTTTGACACCCTTTTCCATTTAAAATTAGGTGCAACCCCCATTTTATGGTTGAAATGCCATTGGAAATCCATTCAAGTGTCCCCCTTTATACTAAAATTGCCGTGTTCAAGCGTTTTTTGCTTTAGGTGTCCAGAAATTGCGCTGATAATTTTCATTGGACCACTCATAATCCGTCTGAAGATCGATGACTAAAACTCGTTTTTTCTAGGAGAAGATGACTCTAACAGCTTTTCTCTAGTGACTAGACCTGGCTCGTCTAGTGCAGAACTATTGACTATGACTGAACTAGACTACCAGAGTCCTAGGAAAAAATATGATTTAAGAGTTAGAGCAGGCAGTCCTCCTCTAAGAAGCGATGTTCATGTTGAAGTTATTGTCACAGACGTAAATGACAATGCCCCTGTTTTAAAAGACTTTCAGGTAAGAATTTGAATCTGTGTGGCGGTCGTAAAATAAAAAAAATGTTCCTGGATATTTTTATTTACTTTTTATATATTTATATCACTTTTTGAATATCTAAAAATAGATCTGAATCCTTGTGGCGGTCAAAACATTTTTTGGAAATGAGTTTTGTCTTTACAGGCTTGTAACTCGTAAATTAGTTGAGATACAATAAAAATTCTTACACCAATCGATTCCTTGGGGTTTGACAACACGATGTTAAACCCTAAATAATTATATTAACTTTGTCCCAAACAGTTTGAAACAATGTTAAACCTTCCACAACATTCTGAAATTAATCCCAAACAATGTGGAACAGTGTTAAACCTTATAGAACTATGTAGAACATTGTTAAATTAGTATAACTTTCTTAACTTAATCCCAATTAACTTGGAACAGTGTTGAACCTTATATAACAATGTGAAACCCTAAATAATTATATTAACTTTGTCCCAAACAATTTGGAATTCTGAAATTAATCTCAAACAAATTGGAACAGTGTTGACCCTTATATAACAAAGTTAAACCGTAAACAATTGTCGTAACTTTGTCCCAAACAATTTGGAACAATGTTAAACCTTCCAAAACTGCCTGAAATTAATCTCATACAATTTGGGATAATGTGTAACCTTGTAGAACTATCTAGAACATTGTTAAACCCTGTACAACTGTCTCATCTGAATCCCAATTATCTTGGAACAGTGTTGAACCTGATACATCTATGTTACACCCTAAACAAGTTTCTAACTTTGTCCCAAACAATTTGGAACAAAGTGAAACATAGTGCAACTGTTTCTACTTACTCTAGAACACTTGGAACATCTTTCTGCCTTCTACTACTGTCTTTTTAAGTCTTCCTAGTAATTTCCAATAATAGTTATACATTAAAACTTACAATTTATAGTTTTTCACTCTAAAATTTTTCATATACAGCCAAAAAAATCCAAAAAGACCCATTTTTAGGTCCAAAATTTTGATTTTTGAAATAATTCCAAATTGATAGTCGCCGATGCGCTGATTTCAAATTTTCAAACCGAATTCAATTATCTCTTTCCGTTCCTGAGATATTTGACCTCAAAGTTGCACCTCAAAAAAGTGGGTTTTTTGGATATAACTCTAAAACGGGTAGGGACACAATCTCAACGACTATACCAGTGGATTCTACAGGCAAAGTTACATAAAGAAATGTTTTCTCCACATATACGTTCTTTGGAACGATTTTGTGAAAAATGAGAAAAACGAAAAAAACCGGAATTTCAGTTTTTCGCTTGGGAACTTTTTGTCACCAAATCTTTTCATTTTCTAGACTTAAGTAAATACAGATGCGCTGATTCCAAACTTTCAAACCGATTTCAATTATCTCTTACCATTCTGGATATATTTGCGTTCAAAGTCAGACCTGAAAAAAAATATTTTTCAGGAATAGTCCTGAAATGGGTCGAGATACGACCTCGGCGACCTCACCAATCGATTCTGCGGGCAAAATTACATAAGTATACCAATTTTCAGATATTTATTCAGGCGGATACAATTTTTAGAGCGAAAAAACGAAAATCGCAAAAACTGAAAAATCGCCTGATGAACCCCTTACGATTTTTTCCGATTTTTGGCCATTTTCGTTTTTTCGCTGTAAAAATTGTATCCATTAGAATATAAATCTGAAAATTGGTACAAAAATGTAATTTTGTCCGTAGAATCGATTGGTGAGGTCGCCGAGGTCGTATCTCAACCCATTTCAGGACTATTCCTGAAAAACTGAATTTTTCAGGCCCAACTTTGAACGCAAATATCTCGAGAACGGTAGGAGATAATTGAAATCGGTTTGAAAATTTGAAATCAGCATATTCTTCTTTACTTAAGTCCAGAATATAAAAAATTTTGGAGACAAAAAGTTTCCGAGCGAAAAACTGAAATTCCGGTTTTTTCGTTTTTCTCATTTTTCACCAAATCTTTCCAAAGAACGTATATGCGGAGAAAACATTTCTTTAAGTAACTTTCCGCGTAGAATCGACTGGTATAATCGTTGAGAATGTATCTCTACCCATTTTAGAGATATGGTCAAAAAACACCCTTTTTTGAGGTGCAACTTTGAGAGCAAATATCTCATTAATGGAAAGAGATAATTGAATTCGGTTTGAAAATTTGAAATCAGCGCATCGACGACTATCAAGTTAGACTAATTCCAAAAATCAAAATTTTGGACCAAAAAATGGGCATTTTTAAATTTTTTTGGCTGTATATGAAAAATTTTAGAGTGAAAAACAATAAATTGTATAACTTTTCAAGAATGTCTATTATTGGAAATTACTAGGAAGACTTAAAAAGAAAGTTTTAGAAGGCAGAAAGATGTTCCAAGTGTTCTGAAATAAGTAGAGAGACTTGCACTATGTTTCACTTTGTTCCAAATTGTTTGGGACAAAGTTAAGGCACTTGTTTAGGGTGTAACATAAATGTACTAGGTTCAACACTGTTCCAAGATAATTGGGAGTAAGATGAGACAATTCTACAGGGTTTAACAATGTTCTAGATAGTTCAACAAGGTTTAACTTGTTTTCGGAAAGAAGGTGGTTATTCCTGTGTTTGTACTGCTGGTTTTACCGGTTCAAATTGTGACATAACTTTAACTAAAGACGCATGTAAAAGAGATATTTGTAAGAGTGGTTCAACTTGCACTCCCCTTAAAAAAGGAAGGTTTATTTGTGAAAACTGTTATCCCAATAATGGGTATGAACATTATACAGAATTATGTGAGCTTAAAAGTAGAAGCTTTGGAAAAAGCTCGTTTCTTACTTTTCCAAGTTTGAAACAGAGACATCGTCTACATTTGACTTTAAAGTAAGTACTAAACTAAAAGCTTTTTTGAATTTTTTTAATGGATTTCTCTGTTTTTTTTATAAGACACATTTTTTATATTTTTACTTTAACTTGTACGGAACAGGTTTACCAAAATAAAACAACATGCAAAATTAATAAAATTAAGTTTTATAAGCTTGTAACTCAAAAACTGTTAAAGATATAGTCTTAAAATCAGAGCATGTAACCGGTTAATAAAAACCGGTAACCGATATTTTCAACGAAAATTGCGAACTTTAACCGTAATTTTAACCGATATTTTTCAGGTCGAAAATACCGGTAACCGTTATCCAAGAAAAAAAATAAACCGGTTTTAGCGAACTTTAACCTTTATTTTAATATCATTTAGCGACAAAAAATTTTAATATTTTTTTTATATCTGTGTTTTCTATTTGTATTTGAACATGAGTCATGACAGGTTTTACAATTAACATTTTATTGGAGAGTCATAAATGTAGGTAGTTTCTTTGGCCGTTAAGGTTACTTAAAAAGTCAACGAAAATTGCGAACTTTAACCGTAATTTTAACCGATATTTTTCAGGTCGAAAATACCGGTAACCGTTATCCAAGAAAAAAAATAAACCGGTTTTAGCGAACTTTAACCTTTATTTTAATATCATTTAGCGACAAAAAATTTTAATATTTTTTTTATATCTGTGTTTTCTATTTGTATTTGAACATGAGTCATGACAGGTTTTACAATTAACATTTTATTGGAGAGTCATAAATGTAGGTAGTTTCTTTGGCCGTTAAGGTTACTTAAAAAGTCCCAAATATATACGGCCTTTGTCAACACAGGCGAGTTTAAAATTGAAAAGTGACCTGCGTTTTTCTGAAGATATTACGGGAATTTTTGTGAATATTCATTAATTAATTTGCTTTTTTTAATTGTTATATTTTTCTCAGATGGTATTTTTTTATTATTTTTTTAAATTAATTATTCTGTAATTTTTTTTACTCAAATTTTTATAATTAATTTCTTTTAATTAATTTAATTATTTTTTTAACCGATATATTAACCGGTTTAAACCGGTTTCTAATTTTTAAAAACCGGTTTTCGAACTAAAACCGTTATTATTATAACGTGCTCTATAAGGGTTAACCGTTAACCAGTATTTTTTTCGGTTACAAGCCCTGATTATAAATTATAAAAGATCAACCTACAAATCGTTGTATCCAATTGACTTTGAAATGAGACGAGTCTGTCATGTATTCCCTATGTTTATTCATAAAATAAACGCCTCAATACATTGCTGTCATTCTGTAAATTTGTATTTTACTCTCATTACCTTCTCTTTTTCCCTCTCCATCAAAATTGTTTATTATTTTCTTTACGACTAATATTTATTAATTAGAAAAAGAAAATTGAATGACGCTACATATTTTTCATTTGGAAGAAGAAAAGAAATTATTGGAATTCAATCCATTTTTAAAAATTTTATTTCAATTCCTATAGGTTTTGAAATTAAGTAAATTTTCTTCAGGAACTGTAAAAATTTCATTTATTTATTTATAGTTTGAAATTTACGTACTGATCACTTACATAATTTTATTTTATATTGCAATATAAAATATACTTGTCAAAAAAGACAGCCTAGGTAAGGAAATTAAAGTCCCTTGTAATTCGTGCATAAAAGTCCTACTTCACATACTTGTACCATAAAAAAGTATTATAGTACAATAATTCTAGAAGATATAATGAAGCGTTCAAAAATTACCATTTCATAAAAGCATAAATGACATCATAAACTTCGCGGTATCTTCAGCAACTTCGTCCCCTGAATTTTGATTTTGATGTTCACCCTTTATTTTTCGTGTAAAGCCATTGGATTTTACGCGGAAAGCAAATTTGGGCAAATAGGCACAATGACTTATACCATAAAGGGAAATAATTAAAACAAGTTATTAATTTTGCGCAAGGTAATTTGCCATAAAGTAAAATTGGTTTCTTTTACAACTGAGAACGTAAAGTAGAGCCAGGAAATTAGTCGTTTTATAAAAGCTTTGAAATTAGGCCACGCAGACGCACCATACAACTTAATGGCCATACTTTACGTTCCGTTGTTTATTGTTTACAGAAATGTAATTCCACCTTGCTCATTCGTTGCTAAAAGCAAAGCGCAATTTTTACATTTTATCTAAATTTGTAGTGATTCATCCCAACTGAACATCCGCTTTAAAATTAAATTCCAAAAAACACATTCGCTGCAATGAATGTTTAATGATTTACGCTAGGATTTCACACTAATTTTACATTATGGTTATATTATTTCATTGGCGCAAATTCGCATGAAATATATACCGTACATTTTCAAAATATTATACGATGTATAATAATAATACTTTAATGTAGTTAATTTAAATATTTTTAATGTTGTAGTTATTTAATATAGAAATAATACTCTATGGATTAATGTAAGTATTATTTGTTTTATTGGGATGTACCAATTTGTTTAATTATAAATTTCCATACAGCAGAGATTATAGTTTCAAAATTTCATTACTCGTATATTATACATCAAAGTTCAGAATATTATAATTATTGACCTTTTGCTTCGATTCTTGGAAAACAATATTTGTACTAGGTCAATAATAGTCTTGTCAACCGTGGAATATATATGAATATAGTTCTTCTCATATAGTATATATACTTAGTTTTAGTATACCTAGTTCATAAGGGGAAACTATTAGTTCGAAATTACTTTTAAAAAACATGAAAATGCAATAAACACAACACTATATACGATTTGCCGACAATTGTATTAACAGGTTAGTCATTCGTTGCAGTGGTGATTCAAAATTTTACATGCAACAAAATTTGAAATATAGTATATATACTGTTAATTTCTACATCAATGCACAGACAGATTTAACCGAGAGGACAAAATGATCATGACAATAAAAAAGTGTTTATTTCACTAATATCTATAAACTTATAAGCTACTATTTTTAAATAATAAAAAAGGATTTATTTAAACCTTAATTTACAACTGGTTAGCAATAAAAAACCAACAAGCAAATGTGATAAATGAAATAATAAAGTGCGAGAAATAACTCTCATTGGAGTAGTTTCACTTTTATGTTGTTTTTACTTTTTTTTACATAATTCGTTAGACACTTCCTCAGAAACAAGAAAACTGAAAAGAACATATATATTTACTTATTCTATGGATCCTATAACAATAAAAAAAGAAAATGAAAAAATATGCAAGGTAAGGAAATATTTTGAAGGTGTCCTTTATAAAGAATATGAAACGTTTCGTCACAAAGAGCATGAATGATATTTCCTTTATTCATTTTGAATAATTAAATGAATCATCCCTCCCTGATAAAAAATGACAGAAAAACACTTTTTCCTGCAAGAAAGCTTCCGCAAATGGAGGTAAATAAATATTTATGAAAAGATTCCGAGAAAAAGTTAGTCACAGGGCAGTAATAAATAACAATTATAGTCCTCGCCTGAACTTCTCAAGGCGCATTTCAACCCGGTCAAGTTAAAATTTTAATTTCTCCACTGAATTTATTCAAATGAATGTGATGCCTTCATTTAGACAAATGTACATCACTTAAAATAATTAATTCTTTGTCTGTTGATTACAGCGCATTGTGGCGGGATACGGTCTTTTCATTTGCCAGAACGACGACGACGGTGCTTAGCAACACCAGAAAAATTACCCAAGATTTTAAACCGTTTCGTGAAGTTTCATGGCGAAAAGTTGGAAGGAATTTCTAGGGTGACAGCTAATAGCACGAAATGTACATTGGTCGCAGAGAGGGTTAATGTAATTGCACAAAAACTTGAATATATGATGGTGGAATAGTTAGAGTGGCTCTGACTTGAACAAATAAAATATTGTTTTGTATCAGTACCAAATTTGGTAACATCCTTAAGTCATCAATTGTAACTATGTGATTCAAATCATTGGGAGGGAAAGGGGATTGATGACATTTCCGAAAAATAAATGTCAAATCTAACAGTATTATACAAAATTATGAAAATGGATGAAACATACGAAAAGAGTTATAGAAACTAACAAAATTACCAGCACACAAGAAGGACAAATGGTCACCGCTAAAATCACCTTCATAAAGGACAGGAACTTTAAAGACATATTAAAGTTTTCTTAATGTATGAAAATCGATTACTGAATTTATATTATTGTTTCTTTTTCATTTTGGTCATAAAAGTTTCATCTATGCCATACGTATACGACAAAGATGCAAGATAAAAATTTAATAATTCTTGCAGCAGAAATTGATGACGTGAGGATCAACTGCAGGAATATAGTGTACATAAAATTGTGTCATACTCGTAGAAGATATTTTTAGATGAGTATTAGTGATATATGTAAATGGTTTACAAACGCATAATGCTATTTATTTATGTTTTTAATTAATAATTTAACGAGTTCGGAAATATATAATGTATATCTAAGGACTAAAGTAGTTTTTATTAATCACATGGTTTAATCTTCTCTGCTAAATTCCATATGCGTAATAAAAAATTATACTTAAGTCCCTTGATATATAAATAACTATTAAACGCTCAAAAACTTGCAAAGAAAGAAATTGTATTCTTTTATTTTGTACATATTTCTCAGAAATATATTCTGACAGTTGTTAATGTCAATTTATTAATAAGATATCAAATGTTTGGAAAATAAATTAATATTTCTATTAAGTTTTTGCTAAAACATATTCAAAATATTTAAAATTTGAATATGCGGGAATAGCCTATTGGTTAGGATATCACTATATACTAATGTACTAATATTCAGAGTCTATAATGGAGCAACCAAATATTCAAAGAAAAAATATTAGGAAAAACTACAGATCCTATTACCAATAAGATTGTCCTGTCGTCAGAAGAACTTTTTGTTTGTGGGTATAATCGATATCTGTACGCTCAATTTCAAGTCCTAACAAGTATATATTTACCCGACCACACATATGCGTTATTAGTTGAAAATGAGTTTTCGCTATTATGGCATTACCCATATATGAATTGCAATTTAGGCATAATGATGAATAATGGGAGTAAAAACTTCGGGCTGACACTGCACCCAAATGAAGTGGAACATTTAATTACGCGCTCGATCGGAGTGGCCGCGAGTTATTCAGAATTTCATTATAAATTACAACAATAAAACGTAATTTAATCCTAGCGAGGTCAAAGGGTCGGTGTAATGTGCGGTATATATCTCGAGGAAGTGAAACATTAGTTGAGGAAAGTGAACGCTTCGCCTCAAAAAACTCACGCTCCTTTTTTGCCAAGCAAGCATTTACTCGATTCTCCACAATACCAGCACTAAAATGTATTTTAAACTGCTCTTTTGTTGCCGCGAGATAAATTAATACATTATTCCTTCAATGGAATTTATTTTACTAAAGTATAAAATGTCATAGAATTATTACACCCTCTTTATTTTCTGTGCACTATACAAATTCGTTTTTATTAATCACTTTTTATGAAAATAAAACTAACTAATGATTAATACAAACTTTAGTTTGGTAGAATATGCGATAGTTTCTGGAATTCAGTCAATTTTTCAACCTCGACAGCAAGAATTGAAGAGTTGATTGATTTTTCGATGTTTGTGTTTGTATAGATTGATCTAATTGATATGATAATTTTTGTTTAAATCAGGTGATTTCTGTGTAACTTTTGCCAAACAATTTACAACTTTATTGTTTTTAAGATACATATTTTTTCTTTTAGCTTTCTGAATTATTCCTTAAGAAAAGCACATTGGGTTGAAGTTCTACTTCTAACTCAGTAGTTCATAATTCTTCCAAAGTATGTTTAAAACATTATGCCAATTGTGTACAATGTCAGATATGTCAAAATTGATATTAAATTTGACGTTTAATTTGATTGGAATTTGCTGCCCTTAGTAAGGTACGCTGATCTTGTACCGTGAGGATACAGGATTTAGAAGAAAAGAAATAAAAATACAAGAGAATTTAAATTTCTATGTCTGTAAGTAAAATTTCCAACTTAATTATTTGATTACTTTTCACGCTTCTAATTGTTATATTTTTTTGATAATAATAAAAAAATGCTTAAATTGGTTCATTTGTTCATGTGGGGAGAACGACTGGATATAAGGTAGATGAAATCGAAATTACAATTCCTTTTGTTTCTAGACAATTTTTCTTGCAATTTGATGTACGTTATTGGCATATAGATGGACTTATAGTTTATAATGAACTCCGAACCACTGCGCACAATAAACCTTTAATTTAGTTAAAGGCTAGCGAAGATTTGAGCCAAGAGCGAGCTAACAAAGAGCTGTCTGAAATTTTTTCTCTTACGAAGTAAAATCCATTTTAGTAAATATATAACTTTTTTCTATAACCATTAGTTAAAAAGTTTTCTCTTAATAATGACTAAAGAAAAAAATGTATCACAAGTTTAAGAAGTTGTATTATGTTAAAAAGAAAACATACAAATTTTTACAGACAGACAAAAACTAAATATTTTTGTCCCTGAACTACTTAAAATATAAAGAAATTGAGATGATTGATCTAGCAGAAAATATTTCATTATTCTGTTATATTTTTACGTATCGTTAACTTCTCATTATTTATCTTCTTTTCATATTGGCAAGCTTGTAATTTTTATGCGCATTTATTTATCTCAACTTTTTGGCGGTCATCGTTCATAATTAAGTTTAAATTGTAATTAATCCAGTGCATAATGATACAGCGCCAAATACAGCATTTAGGGGTGGAATTGTGCTTGCCAACTAATAAAAATTAATGCGTTCCCCTGCCGCAGTGCGACTGAGGGCGCCACTAGCGTCAGTGACAGATCGCGGAGGTTACGACGATTCTTCCTGCGATTACAGCAGGAATGAACTGGGTTGTGCACGATTTAACACGTTCGTAACGTGAAAACAATTGAGATTTCGATTTTTCATTAGGAAGGAAATTAAAGGCTAATGTTTTCATATGTCCGCGAAAATTGGTTTTAATTTTCAATGAAGACAGTGAAATAGAATGTTGTTTACATTGTAACAGTCGAATTTATTTGATCTCAATAATGTAATAATTGAAATAACATGTTTATATATTATCGACAATGGTTGGAATGTGTTTTTGTTTTTCTAAAAGCTGAGTAAATAAACACTGCATTATTAATAATGCGTTTATTAATTAAATATAATACATCTAGAAAAACCATTTTAAAATTGTTGTTATTTCTACGTAATGTATTTTGTTTTTATTATTGAAATTTAAAAAATGGGTAATTAAATCGTAACATACTTTAATTACTCTTTTATTTGTAATAAAACTCAGGATCGTCCCTAACTAAATTTAATTTAAAATTTTGTATGAAGTGACCTATAATTTTCAATTAATTTTAATTTATAGTTGACAAAACTATTCATTTTTAATTTTTATAATTATTGACTTTCTCGAAAATTAATAATGTATACGAAATTCTTTAGAATGCTCTAATTCTTGACCCATTGAAACCAGAGCACAATCCAGAGCAGCCATATTTGCTCCAGAATATGCTCTGGTTTCAGCAGACCTAGAATTAAAGCAAATACTACTGAGTGTTCTAATTCCAGACTCATTGAAACCAGAGCATTTTAAATACTTGCTCTAATTCTGGTACCCTGGTTTTAGTAGATCAATTATTAGAGCAAAAACTTCAGAATGCTCTAATTCCTGACCCACTGAAACCAAAGCACAATCCAGAGCAGCCAAATCTGTTTCAGAATGTGCTCCGGTTTCAGCAGGTCAAGAATTAGAACACACGCTGAAGTTTTCTCCAATTCCCAGTCGACTGAACTAGATCACCTTCAGGGCATCAGATGAACTGGAAGTCGGTCTAGCCAGATCACCAGGCGGGGCGGACGCCTGAAGGCCCACTACCGCCCCGGTGCCCCGTAGAACGGGACTGAGTGCTAGCGTCTCACAATCTCAGGTATATCCTGGGACGCGCTGATATTCAATCTGTACTGTAGCTCTATTAGTAGGAATTTTCAAATGAAAATTTATACACAGAGGTACATTGATGCAAGGAATTTACTGGTTATATAGTTGCATTCCCCTGACCAGTCTTGAAAATATTTAAACATTTTTTATTTTTCACCTCTGTTGCTGCTTCCTTATATCTATCTACAATAACCAAATCGCTGAGATTAGTTTCGCAAGACATTAACAAATTGGTTTTTGTTTATTTTCAATTTTTTCGGCTCAAAGTGCCTTGTATTCCAATACGGTTACTCGACAGTAATGCATCATTTTCCTGACTCTTATGTAAATAGCTATTACTGCTGATACGACGAAATGACCTCCTTGAAGCAGTAAAACTTTTATTTATCTTGCGTATATTGTTCAATGATTGGTAACCACTTGTAAATAAAATTACAACTAAACCAAACTCTGATTAATACTAATGTTATGTAATGTAATTTTCTATAATGTAAACTATGTAACTAGTAAACTGACAGCTAACTAACAGGTTAGGTAGGTTGTAAAAGTTCGTTCCCAAGTGAATAAATAAAGCATAAATTCCTTTGCTATTCATTTTTTTGTTGTGTCTTTATATTAGAGACATAAAAGTCACAGATTTGAACATGCATAAGTTTACACCCAAAGAGAAGAAAGGTAAAAAGCTTAAGAGACTAAGCAATGAAGCGCGAGGTGAAAGATCATTTAAGACTCACATTACACTCGTCTTCATCCCAACGGAAGCGGCAGTTGATCCGGCCATTGCATCTGAGATCCAGTGAAATGCACGTGGCGTCCTCGCAGTCGTACTCGTCGCTGGCGCAATCTGCAACAAGAGACGCTAATGAGCACAACGCAAGGTGTTAACTTGCAAACAAGAATGAGGGCTTTATTTGTGTGCTAAGTGGGGGGATTAATTGGCAACACAAGAAAAAAGTGACTAATTCGTTTTTCATTTAAAATAATCAAGGACAGTTGCAAAACTAATATGTAACCAACACTTAGCAACTTAAGGTATAATGTATAAGAACCAAAGACCACATAGGCCATAATTTGTACACAACTTTAAAAAAAAAACTGTGTCTTAGGAAAGTTTTACATACGCCAGATATTTCATTATTCATGTTATGCATGTTATAATTATTTATTATCATGAACAAGAAGTTAAGGATGATTTTGTATCTATCTTCAATAATATAAATTTTACGCTGTCAATGTAATATATATATATATATATATATATATATATATATATATTAAAATTTAAAAATATTTGTTGTATTTTTTAAATTTAACTTTGATCGTTCCTATATTCCTATTAATTATAAGATTACCTACTCAATAAGTAATGTTCGAAATCATTCACTGATTAATTATAATTAATTTTCTTGAAAAAACATTAAGTAAATTACTAACCTACAATGTATTTATTTACAATTTGCACACTTTATTATAATCGTGGGTAAAGGTGAGAAATCATTTATGTTTGTTAGTTTCCCTACGCGATCTTGTCATTTATATAAAAAGTTTTCATGAAGATATATTTTGTTTATTTTTCATTTGTAAAATACATGTATTCGTCTCGTGTTAAAACTTTCACCTCTTATGGGAAATCTTTTTTTATATCTATATACTAGATGTAAAAATTAAGTAATAAGACTAGTAACTTTTTTTTATATCTATATACTAGATGTGAAAATTAAGTAATAAGACTGGTAACTTGAGACTTGGAGAGGAGTTAGGTGTACATGTTATATGCCTTCAGTACAAGTTTGAACTCACTAGTCATTTGCTAGTAAGTAGCGATTTTTTTCATAAAACAGTTTTTTTCTTGTGCATTCCAAAAATAAAGCGAAATGCAATGAAAACTTTTAAAAAATTTAAGCAGACCTACCGAGACAATATTATTTTTAGGCTTATTTTCAGAAAGAAAAGAGTCGATTGAAGATGATGCACGCAGCAGAAGGCCTTCATCTTCAAGAACTGATGAAAATGTCGACAAAATTTAAGATCTTGTGCATTCAGATTGTCGATTGCCAGTAATGAATGATTGGGGAAGAGTTAAATTTGATTCATATCACTTTTCATCCAATTTTGACTAATTCATTGGGGATGAGGAAAAATGAGATTTTGGCCAGTAAAACATTCCTGTGGCTCCTCAGCCTCCTTATTCGTCTGACTTGAGTTCTTGTGACTTTTTCATCTTCCCGAAATTGAAAAACTACCTCAAGGTAACTCATTTTGGGACACTTCAAAACATTTAAACAGGTGTAATCGACCACCTGAAAGTGATCCAGTATCCGAGTTCCAGCACTGTCATGAGGATAGGAAGAACCGTCTCCATCACTGTATGGCTTTCCAAAGAAATTATTTTGAGATAGACCATATCGAATTGTAATTCTATGCGAATAATTAGAGAAATCAGTCTTATTACTTAATTTACAAACTTCGTATTACAGAAAAAGTATAAAATGTGACTACATTATTATTTAAAAAGATGTCGGATATTACATTTCTAAAAAAGATTTATCTCTAGTGCAATCGCGCTATCAAATCGACTATAAATTTCAATGCATATTGCAATTTTCACAATTTAGAATGACAGCTATTAATCTGATACATTTGGTCAAATAAATAGGTTTTAATAAAAATTTTGTTGCATGAATTTAATTAAATCTGTGGCAATTATTTTACAAAGCAGCGTAGAGGAGGCATAAACAAGCACGCAAACAGTTGCCAGTGTGACATTTTACACGGATTGTTCCCCCTGGGAGTTTTCTACGAGCGTGAAATATTCTTAACTGCAGCTGCAGCCCGCGGGCAACGGCCTGCATGCGCGGTTAGGAATTCATGATGCCGGCATGAACGAGTAATTGCGATTTTTGTTGCTTTTTCCTTTATGAGCCAAGCACGGCAATTGAAATTTGTTTGTGACTCCATACTGGCGGTTAATGTTGATACGCATCCACTAAAATTGTGATTTTGGTTTACGAGATTTTGGAAAAATCGTAAAATGTTGCAAATTTTAAATTGCTACTGTTTGGAGATCAAACGCAAATGATGTCGTTTATATACGTAAAATTTTTTATTGGAAATTGGAGTTAATTGCTTAGTATCACGTCCTGTTGTCACACGCTTCATCTTACCTTGGGTTACAATAGAATAATACTGTTTTAAATATATATATATATATATATATATATATATATATATATATATATATAAAATTGAAGAGTACCATAGGACTAAATACAAAAATTCGTAAACTATTATTTTCGATCGGACAAAAACTGACACCTTAAGTGCTTTATTCCAGTATTTTAGTGTAGTTACTAGGCTACGATAGAGTGACCATTTATTTCTTATATGAAATCAGTACAAGACCTTTGTTCTGTATAGTATTATTCAGCAAATAATGGTAAAATTGTGTCAATACTATTGCTCTAATTTATTGCTATTGCTATTGGTACAATAACAGTTCTTTTCCAAAAAAATTTCAAGTCATTAGTAGCAGTGGCAGAAATTTAAGTTAATATTTAAATTGTATAAAAATGTATAAATGCCAATCATTAAATATTTACAAAATATGGAAAATCAGTACATTCAGTACGGTATGTAAAAAATCAGTACAAGGGTCTGAAAATCAGTACGAATGGTCACTCTAGACTACAAAAAATATCAGTCCGGGAATATTTTTTCAGCCTTTAAAAAAGCGTTCCCGTACAGTATTATGTTATATTTTCCAAAACTGTTAGAAAGCTTGGGCGATGTTTGGTAAACGATATCTTTATCGATATCTGTAAAAAAACAAATCTGATATATTGAGTCACTAGATTTACTATGACATTTCTATCTAATTTATGTAGGACTATTACTAAAGAATTACAAATTGAATGAATTGAAGTTGGCTATGTACAGTTTTTGATGTTGAAAATATTAAATTGCTGATATTTAATAAATAACAAAACGTTATTATTTAAAATATAACTTGTTTCAATTTATTAATTTGACTGTATTAAATTTGCTTTTCAATTCATTCGTGAATATTGTTTACATATCATTTATAAATTGATACTCGTACCATGAATTTGTTGGATTTTGTTTCTGCAATATACTCTTATATTTATTTTTCATATTGTTATTTTAACTTCTATTGAAATGTTGGATCTCGATTCATGTTTATTCATCGACTGTTAATATACGTTGTATTTGTTCTCAAAATTGATTGGACACAATTTATTCTTTTTGGTGTATTAAACAAAAATAAAACAAATATTGTTTTAAAACGAGGACTTTTATTTGTTTTATTCAAAAGGAACAATTCGTCGCCTTTGTTCCGGCCGATTTCATTTTCATTTATTCATGTGTAAGGTGTATTGGCTTGAATATTATTTTATAAAATAAATATGAAAAAACACGAAAACAAATATTCATATTCATTGTTATTTTTATTGAAAAGCGAAATTATAAATCTGTTATTTTAAATAAAATATTTTTTTCAATGTAGGATTGGTTTTATCGAGTGGGTGTTCGGTGTTAATAAAATAAGGTCTTTTTGGAGTTGCAGTCCTTTAATAAAATTCACTAATACACCAACGTTTCGACTGTAAACAATGCGAATTTTTTTTTTGAAAAATTTTCACATAAGACCAATTTTTAATGTTTCTTTGAAATTAAAAAAAATACTTAATCATAATTTATAGTGCAAATAATATTTTAAGCAAATTAAAATGAGCATACAACCTAGTTGGAATTTACTGGGGAAACAGTTTGTAGTCTCTACCTATTACATCTTCCTAAAATGTTAAAAAGTATTTACATTTCATTTAATGTAAATATCTATTACTTTTATAAACTTTAAATATATGAAATTATGAAAGTTATGTATTCTGTATGTGGATAGCTTTTAACTAAAAACTCTCGTCTCTGTAGTCGTGGAATGACAGTTTCATTTGAAGTTTCGAAGTTTATATTGACTGCATGTGCACGATGTGTGGATGTTTTAATAGTGTTGACTGTTCACAGAAAGTTATGAGGTTGTGGTATATACGAATTTGCATAACTGTTATGGTACCGTACGTGTAAATGAACCTAGGGAAAGTAATGCACTAATATTATTACTGTAAAGTTACAATCAATAACAAAGTAAAATGAAATATGCTTACAATATTTATTTTTATTTTTAATGTTAAAATGTGACAACGTTAGTTTCAGAGCAATGAGAATATTTTGACTCGCTGTGGCTAACGGAATATATTACATACCGAGCTAACAACTACTAACAAATATGCTACTCAAATAAAACCAACTCAGAGCCAAAAAGGATGCTTCAACAATTAATATTAAAGAAAGAAATGTTACTAAAATATATGGATCTTATGAGACTTTACTACTAGATACATGATTATAAGAAAATTCTGGATTCAAATCTACATAAATGAATATACTATAACATGACAGCCAGTACGGTTGAATGGTTGTATCGTGTCTTTTCTGATCGTGTGGATAAACAACGGAGACCAACCATACCAAATTGGATGGGTTACCACACAAAGACTCAGTTTGTGCTGGCCTTACAGAGACTGTAGTTTAACAAGCTATTCACTATAATGCAAATAAAACTTATCGTGAAACAAGTATCTTGGTACTTGAGCCACTGTTCCACATAGGACTGTCGTGCTACTTCTAAAGTTGATACTCTAACGCGGGGATGTATTAAAAAATACACTTAAAGTAACTATGCCGTGAGAAAACTCTATCGGTCTAAAAACATTTGCGTGACCATCTCGTTCATACTGACTACAGCTAAGGGTGGCAAACTCTTACAAAATATGGTATCTCTTAGAGAGATAAGTGAAAATCACAATGTTTCCTTTTCACTTTGTTGTAAAAGCAAATCTATTTTGGACATTTTCCCACGTATGAATGACAGTTAGGTCTAATATTTTTTAAAGTTTAATAGTGAAAACTAAACCACTGTTAATCTCGAATGCAAATCAAGTATCGAAACAAAGAATTCCATTAGTTATGAAAGTTTTTGAAATGAGGAACTTGCAGGATAATAGAAAACTATGTTGGAATTTATTCAAATGTAATCAACCTCAACCGGTTTCGACTCCAGTTGGGTTATACGCTAAAACGTGATTTCATTTAAATAATCACCTCCTGAGGATGACTTAAGTTGGAATGAAACGAGTCGAGGTAGATTAAGCATTCCAACATCGGTTTTTATTATCCTAAAAGAATGCCATATTAGCACATGACAACGTTTATCTGGTAGTGTCATAACCCGTTTAAAAGTTAAGTGATTTAACTTAACTCTGTTGATTTGAAGTGATTACAGCTAATCTGCGTTAAACCGTTGCCATTAAATAAGGACAGATAGAAAAAATTGCTGATATCTTCACATCAGTTTTTGACAACCTTTGTAAACTCTGTATTGTGTTTGTGTTCAACAGGACAATGAAAATTAAAGAAAATAATGTTAATAACACAAGTTTATCAACAAATTGTGATACAATATTTCAACGATTGGACTACAATTTATGTTTATGTGTGAATTTGCAATTATAATATAAAAACGTTCACGATAATCAATTTGAAATACTTGATCCCTAGCAAGAACTGTCAGAACCATTCCGTTAGAATTTGAACTTACAATTCAGGGGTGAGATTCTATAAATTCGGTTGCTATCATTTGGACTTGTTATGATATCAATTACAAATATCAACTACAAAATACTTGCTATACTATAACAGTAATGCTTATTTATCGTTTATGCGTACTTACATACACTCATACATATATAAAGAACACTCTACAAATCTACAATGATGAGGGAATAGTCTTAATTTCGCTACAAAATTGAATTTCCCCCATGGCGACGTTTGACGTTTTACATTTGTAATTGATATATTAACAAGTACAAGTGTTATTTGTTGTTGTTATGACTTATGGAATCCCATCCCTGTTATTATTTGTAGTTGTTATGAGTTACAGAATCCCACCCCTGACTTGTCCGATCGCCAAACAGATAATTTTCAGAATTTTAAATTCGAGAACTACACGGTTCGAACGCATTTTAATAAAATGCGCATGCTCACTAGTTCAACAACTCCTTAGAACTGTAGGTTCAAACGTAATTATAGATTTTCAGAAATAGTTCTGAAGTTGACTATAATTGTCCTTCCCTTTACTTCTAAAAACTATCAGTTTCTTTCATTTTACTCTAAACATAATTGGACGTGTCGCGTGTGTTATTTTCCAGATGTGCAAGTGTCCAATTCTCAGAAAATCAGATTATCCCTGCGATAAGTGTTTCGTATCCCAAACCACTTCATACTTTTTGTTTTGTTACTTATCACCCCCGTAATTTAAGAGTATTTGTAAACCTAGCTGTTAGAAATATTTTTGTATACAGTAAGAGTCAAGATGTAAACATTGTATTGTACACATCGCTCCGTTTCAATAAATGTATTAAACGAATACAGTCCACATTTTATTCATAAAGGACAGAAGTCAATTGCGAATTTCTGCCGAACCACAACCAATAATGAAACAATAACCGCACTTACTCTCATTAGTCTTCTTCTCGCGGTAGGCAGTGAAGAGAGCCTGGAAGTTGCTGTTGATGGCCTTGGACTCGGCGAGGAAGCGCACGAACATGGTGTTGTTCTTGGAGGAGATGGGGTCTGCGATGGACCCGCAGTAGTTCTTCTGGCGGGACGGGATGTCCGTACGGTCGCTGAACACGTCCACGAAGTTGCTCTCGCAGTCGTTCGGCTTGTCCAGCTTGAACACCGGGAACGACAGCTGGATCTGGAAGAAGAAATAAGAGAGGTTAGAAGAGCTTGAAAGATATAGGGGTTGGAGGTCATGGGGGAATAAGGTGGAAGGTTAAGGGTGTACTAAATTGAGGTGTATTGGTCAACATTTAAAAAATTAGGGTTTATTAGTCCAGTTTGAGTCGATGTCTAATGAATTACTTTCATACAATTTTTTCCTCTAATGTTTAATGATCGCTCAGCAGTCTAACGGTGACAACATACAATATGATATAGTGTTTTCACAAAATACTTAGTAAATAAAGATTTTAATAACATTCTGAGAAACTAATTATTTTGGTATTCATTGATTTTTACTTTCTTATAGGAAGTAAACGCAGTATTGTAATAACGAAAAATTTCGTTTTTCAGATTTCAACGGAAATATACGCTTTGATCATCAATGAATCCATTTTGACTAATTTTGGCGTAATGTCTGCACGTACGTACATATGTATATTTGCCATATAATGTTGAAAGTTTAAATATGGGAATGCTATAACGTCTAGTTGTTCATCTCCCTTTTCTATTGCAATCGGCAATGCCAAAAGAGCATTTACTCGAAGGGTTTTTCTGATTTTTTCGCATAATTCAAAAACGATTAGCCCAAGAATGTTAAATTTTTGTTTGTAGAACTGCTAACATCTACTTGTGCACCTTTTATTTATTGCTATCATCAGTGCTAGAAGGGCATTCAGAGAATATTATGAATTTTTCGCCTAATGAATGACCGTAGAATGATCTCACTTTCAAATGAAATAAGTTTAATTGAAGTGCTGCAAAAAATGTGTATAATTGAATAGGCGTACAAGGAAGTCACATACCATATTTTTGAAACTATTAATATGTATATAAAAAAGGTGTATAATAATACATTTCTTTTTATAGTCATAGTATTTTAGACCTCTGGCTTCGACATATTGTTATTACTCTGATTTTAACATTCATTTTAATATATAGATAGAAATTAAAGTGTTTCCAATACTTTGTAATTATTTTAAGATAATGTCTGTCAGTCTTTCGGTATATTTTTGGTAAATATTAGACAACGAAGATGGATAAGCGTTTCGTAAATATTCAGATTTATTTTTAATAGTTAATAGAAGTTTTACATTAAAGTAATATTTTAAATCATTTTTTTTAGTGCATAGGTGATTTTTTATTACTGATTTATACTTTCTAAAAAATCGCATATCGAGATTAAGCGCAATTTTTATCGAAGGAAAATGACACGATGGATGAAAGACACATCTATGCCTTATGCCCTTCCGGAAATTTAACTCACAACACCTGAGTATACCATAATTTCTTTTTAAGCAGATCCCTTAAAATATATGCAATATATATATGTTGCTCAAAAAATACATAATACATTATGAGTGTGTATTTGTACATCGTTCAGTTTTAATACAACACTACAGTTCGCTCTGTAAAATACATTTTACCACACTTAAAAAGTAAGCTCTCTTTTTTGAATAACAGTACAGACAAAAATTTATAAAGTTGCATATGATGTAGTTTCTTCAAGGTATATAATTTAGCTTTTACAGCTCTATAGTTTCTGTGTGGGTCAAGCTTTTTGCAAGTGTTAACATCGTGAAACGTGCCTTTATGCTTTTAGTAAGCAAACACTAGCGTTTCAGGACCAATTTCCCCATCTACAATTTCCTTTTCATGTGCTGTAGTTTACCTACATAACTGTTGCACTCAAGTAACTTCTTCAGCCCTCGTGGTGTAAAAATAATGTATGTTGCGACGCTCTAAAGTGTACCGAACAAGGCCGAGAGTAGCCGAAGCGAAGCGATAGATGATTACAAAGTGACTGCAGGGCGAGTGGAAGCTCCAGGCATGGCGAAAGCTCAGGCTCAGACAAGAGAGGTAATTTGCGGGAAATAGAAGGCAGAGGAATTGTAATTGGGTATGAGGTAATGAAGTATCATTTGTTTCTATGGCTGAGGAGTTTTTACTGCGAGCAGTATTAATAATATACCGGGGTATTACTCTTTTAAATTGTTTACGGTTTCTCACGTAAGACTCTAAACTGGTAATTCGTTTGCTTGCCTTAGAAACATTTCTCTTTTAACTCGCAAAGACGAATGGAGTGATCGTCTCAACGAAATAAAATACATTTCAGACAATTCACATACACTTACAAGTTTTACAGACTTCTACATACTTAAGATAAGGGTATTCTTTTTCGATTTCAGTAACTACTCCTATTTTTATTATTTCCTACAAACTTTTAAAAGCTTTTTATGTAAACGTAACCGTAATCTGTTTCACTCACTGTGAAATATTCTAATTCTTGCCCTAAAATAATGGGGTAGGTGACCAATTTCTAAATTTGATATATGTGATAGCTTGTACAAAAATAATACACCCGTATTTTTTTTAAATTGTTAATTATTTGTTGTTTTGAAGCAGGGCATGTAACCGAAAAAAATACTGGTTAACGGTTAACCCTTATAGAGAACGTTATAATAATAACGGTTTTAGATCGAAAACCGGTTTTTGAAAATTGGAAACCGGTTTAAACCGGTTAATATATCGGTTAAAAAAATAATTAAAATTAATTAAAATAAATTAATTATAAAAATTTGATTAAAAAAATAGAGAATAATTAATTAATTTTTTTTTTTAAATATCATCTGAGAAAAATATCACAATTAAAAAAAACCAATTTAATTAATGAATATTTACAAAAATTCCCGTAATATATTCAGAAAAACGCAGGTCACTTTTCAATTTTAAACTTGCCTGTGTTGACAAAGGCCGTATTTATTTGGGACTTTTTAAGTAACCTTAACGGCCAAAGAAACTACCTACATTTATGACTCTCCAATAAAATGTTAATTGTAAAAACTGTGATGACTCATGTTCAAATACAAATAGAAAACACAGATATAAAAAAAATATATTAAAATTTTTCCTCGCTAAATGATATTAAAATAAAGGTTAATGTTCGCTAAAACCAGTTTATTTTTTTTTTGGTTAACGGTTACCGGTATTTTCGACCTGAAAAATATCGGTTAAAATTACGGTTAAAGTTCGCAATTTTTGTTCAAAATATCGGTTACCGGTTTTTATTAACCGGTTTTTTTAACCGGTTACATGCCCTGCATACTTTTTGCCAAAAACAAAAGCTGATTGACATGGTAATTATTTGTCATTTTTTATTTACATTTAATACCAAATACGACGTACTTCTGACAACTTTTCTCCAGAAACAAAAGCCTGTTGACATGATTTTATATAGTATATAGAAGGTGGAAATAATAATATAAGAAACAGTTAATAAACAAATAATTAGGACAAATGAACTTTATCTAAACAAAAGGATGTCTGTAAAACAATTGATAGTTGTTAATTGGACCACGAACCTTGGCCTACAACGGAAATGATGACCGGAAGTACTTATATTTGGAAATTTTGTTTTGATAATTGTTATCTATATTCGCAAATATATTCCAAACCATATCCAAATAAAAATTAATATCTTTTCTCATCTCCAAGTAATTTACAATCATAGTTAATCATGAAAACTAACAATATTTAGATTTGCACCTTAAAATTTTTATTTTACAGCCGAAAAAATCCAAAATGACCCATTTTTCGGTCAAAAATTTTGGTTTTTTAAAATAGTCCAAATTGATAGTCGCCGATGAGGTGATTCTAAATTTTCAAAACGAATTTAATTATCTCTTCCCATTCCTGAGATATTAGGCTTCAAAGTTGCACCTCAAAAAAGTGTGTTTTTTGACTATATCTCTAAAATGGGTAGAGATACAGTCTCAACGATTATACCAGTCGATTCTACGCACAAAGTTACATAAAGAAATGTTTTCTTCGCATATATGTTCTTTGGAACGATTTGGTGTAAAATGAGAAAAAAGAAAAAAACCGGAATTTCAGTTTTTCGCTGGAGAACTTTTTGGCTCCAAATCTTTTCATTTTTCAGACTTAAGTAAATACAGATGCGCTGATTTCAAATTTTCAAACCGATTTCAATTATCTCTTACCGTTCTCGAGATATTTGGGTTCAAAGTTGGAACTGAAAAAAATCGTTTTTCAGGAATATCCCTGAAATGGGTCAAGATACGACCTCGACGACCTCACCAATCGATTCTACGGGTAAAATTACATAAGTGTACCAATTTTCAGATTAATATTCCAATGGATACAATTTTTAGAGCGAAAAAACGAAAATCGCGAAAATCGAAAAATCGCCTGATGAACCCCTTGCGATTTTTTTCGATTTTTGACGATTTTCGTTTTTCCTCTATAAAATTTGTATCCATTGGAATAAAAATCTGAAAATTGGTACAAAAATGTAATTTTGCCCGTAGAATCGATTGGTGAGGTCGCCAAAGTCGTATCTGAACCCATTTCAGAATTATTCCTGAAAAACTGATTTTTTCAGGTCTAACTTTGAACACAAATATCTCGAGAACGGTAAAAGACAATTGAAATCGGTTTGAAAATTTGGAATCAGCGCATCTGTATTTACTTAAGTCCAGAATATAAAAAAATTTGGTGACAAAAAGTTTTCAAGCGAAAAATTGAAATTCAGGTTGTTTTCGTTTTTCTCATTTTTCACCAAATCGTTCCAAAGATCGTATATGCGGAGAAAACATTTCTTTGTGTAACTTTGCGCGTAGAATCGACTGGTGTAATCGTTGATACTGTATCTCTACCCATTTTAGAGATATGTTCAAAAAACACACTTTTTTGAGGTGCAACTTTGAGGCCAAATATCTCAGGAATGGGAAGAGATAATTAAATTCTGTTTGAAAATTTGAAATCAGAGCATCGTCGACTATCAATTTGGTTTTTCAAAAAAATCAATAAATTTTACCTAAAAATGGGTTTATTTGGGTTATTTCACACCCTGAAATGGGTTTAAAGTGCTTAACAATGATTTAGGTGTTCATAATTAAAAAAATAAGTTTAACATGATTATGTGTTGCATTTTATACCCAAAAATGAGTTGAAAAGTGTCTAAACATATTGTATAGTACATTTGGAAATTTATCACACCTTAAAATGGGTAAAAAGGAACCCAAACCTGACCTAAAATTGGGTTTAAAGGGTGTCAACAATCAAAAACCAAAATTTTGGACTCATACATGGGTATTTTTGGAATATTTCAGTTGTATATGAAAAATTTTACAGTAAAAACCTAAAAATTGTAACTTTTTATATTCAACTGTAATAAGAAATTACTAAAAGTTAGTTACAAACAGGGAATGTAATCGAAATAAATACTGGTTAACGGTTAACCCTTATAGAGAACGTTATAATAATAAAGATTTTAGTTCGAAAACTGGTTTTTAAAAATTGGAAACCGGTTTAAACCGGTTAATATATCGGTTTAAAAAATTATTAACATTAATTAAAAAAAAAGTAATTATAAATATTTGATTAAAAAAATTATAGAATAAATAATTTAAAAAAATAATAAAAAATTACCATCTGAGAAAATATAACAATTAAAAAAAACAATTTAATTAATAAATATTCACAAAAATTCCCGTAATTTATTCAGAAAAACGCAGGTCACTTTTCAATTTTAAACTTGCCTGTGTTGACAAAGGCCGTATTTATTTGGACTTTTTAAGTAACCTTAACGGCCAAAGAGACCTACATTTATGACTCTCCAATAAAATGTTAATTGTAAAAACTGTCATGACTCATGTTCAAATACAAATAGAAAACACAGATATAAAAAAAAATATTAAATTTTTTTCTCGCTAAATGATATTAAAATAAAGGTTAATGTTCGCTAAAACCGGTTTATTTTTTTTTGGTTAACGGTTACCGGTATTTTCGGCCTGAAAAATATCGGTTAAAATTACGGTTAAAGTTCGCAATTTTCGTTAAAAATATCGGTTACCGGTTTTTTTAACCGGTTACATACCCTGTTTTGAAGTAAATAAATAATATAGTACTTGGGAGGGGATTATGACGTCAACTAAGTTCATGAGAGGGGCGAAGGTAGACATAGACGGAAATATGTGGTGTGAGTGAGATAGATAGGTGTATTGCTACACCTTCAAATTTTAACCAATCAGCGGGCGAACTTAGTAAACGTCATAGTATTGGACGCTGTTTCTATTTAACGCAAATTACTAAACAATTGCTGATAAATATTTAATTTTTTTAATGTCAATGTTCATAAATAAACATACTTTCTATAATTTAATAGTTTTTTCTTTAAAATTCTACCTTGGTCAGCTACCCCATTAGATTAAAATCATTGTTCAAAAATCCAGTCACTGTAATAATTACTAAGAGAAGGTGCTCGCTTACTGTAAAGTACTCTAATTCTTGCTCTAATGTAATTAGATAAAAATCACCCTCCATAAAAATTAGTCACTGTAATATTTACTACCTGCGAAATGGGTGCTCATTCACTATGAAGTACTGTAATTCTTGCCCTAATTAAATTTATTTCAAAATCATCCTCCGTAAAAACTAGTCACCATAATATTTACTACCTGCGAAAGTGGTGCTCACTATCTGCAAAATACCCTATTTCTTGCCCTAATTATATTGTAACTAGCGAGACTCACCTCAGATGAATCATCACGGCTAACCTCTCTGGTCTGGTAGTCGCGTTAAAGGTCAAGTGATAGGGATAGGAGCGACGCCGCTATTGTTCGAGAATTTTATAGTCCAGAAGGTTCTGGAATGTTCAAGATTAGCTGCCCGCAGATATAAAAGGGTTCAGGCTGGTGGCTCGAGGAAGTCAGTATCGGTCAGATCAAAGTAAATATAAATAAAGAGCTGGTGATATAAATATCGTGTAAAAAATATACATAAATGTTCTTAGTGTTTAAGTCATTATTAATAATAATTACTCCTAAAATTAGTTTTTATTTTGGTTTATTTTTTTTGTTATTTATATTTATCTTTCTATAATTTATTATTCGTTTATTAAACTGAATTATATATATATATATATATATATATATATATATATATATATTTGTAATTGAAATTATTTTTACACTTCTCCTAAATAAATAAACGTGACAATATTAAGATTATCCTCCGTAAAAACTAGTCTGTATATTGTTTAATATCTGTAAAAACTAATCACCGTAATATTTACTACCTGTAACAGGGGTACTTACTAACTGTGAAATACCCTACTTCTTGACCTAATGTAATTATTTCAAAATCAACCTCCGTAAAAATTAAGCACCGTAAAGTTCACTATCTTTGAAAGGAGTCCTTAATGTAATGAAGAGGGAAGAAACAAAATCAGCCTTCATAAAAACAAATCACCGTAATGTCTTTTATTTTTATTATTTGTATAATTGTTACTAAATATGACAAATAATTGCCTACATAAACCTTTACTTTACACGAAATAAATTTCCATGTTTCAATTATAAATAATGAAATAAATTTCAGTAGAAATTGAATGTGGAGTACATTTTATTAATGAAATAAAAAAGTTGTTCACGTTCGTTCACCCTTATGCAAAATGGAAACGAAGTAAGAACACTCCACCTTATTAAGAACACCAACTGCGGAAATGCAAGAAGCTTGTAGCATTTACTATTTACTTTCCTTATAGCGCAAATTGAAATAAGCCCCGAGAGTCCAATATCTCCGCTAGGATCGTTTGTCAAATGTTTTACTGTGTTTCAATTATTCCTCTCTGAAATCTATTTTCTGGGAAATTTTTCCCGAACGAACGTCAGTATCTCGTAATTGACATATTTACCGACGAAGAATAAATTTAACTGATTGTTCTGTCTGCAAAATGAATAAATATCAACGGAAAAATGTGGAATGGAATATTCAATTTGCTCAGAGCGATTCTTGGTTTCAACATTTTATCATTTTCATATTAATATTTGAGTAGAAGTTTGTTGACATTTTTATTTCCTTTTAGTGCTCCTTATATATTTTTTAACTTTACGTATTTTACAATAAAAAAATAAATTGCAGAAGTAAAGACGGAAGTCATTAGAAAAGTAGTTAAACCAACTTTTTCCTTCACCTGTGAAAACTGGACAACAGAAAAACAAAAAAGTAAAGTAACGAGCACTGAGATGAGGTTTTTGAGAAAAACTTAAGGAAAGACGAGAAGATAAGAAATGAAGTATACAGAGATCAGTTAAATGTAATACCAATCGAGGTGACAATACAACAGGGTCAACTAAGGTGGATGGGACATGTACAAAGAATAGACCAACATAGACTACCAAAAAGAATATTTGAAGCGAGGGAATTCGGAAAAAGAAAAAGAGGTAGATCCAAAAAATCATGGAAGGATGAAATAAGAAAGACAGCGGAGAGTAGAGGAATCCAGTGGGAAGGAATACAAAGGCTGGCAAAGGACAGAAAATTGTGGAGAGACATTTGGAAGAAACTACCCTAAGTCCGCTCTTACACCGAAAGGCAGAAAGATTCATGAATTAAGAAATTAAGAAATAAATTATTCGTACACATATAAGTGGTTACAGAATCACTTTCAAACAATCTTACTTATTTTCGATTGAAGAAATCGAATTTCAGAATTTATATTCTGCTGAGAATAAATGTGGAATGAATTCACAGAGAATGCACTTAATCTTTAGAGGTTCTCTCTTGCACAGGTGCGAGATGTATTTTACATATTAAATTCGCTAGATTGGTGTTAATTTAGTTAAAATGTACTGAATCATATTAGCTGCAATGAGAAATGTTATTACATTACTGTGTATAATGAATGTTCTGCTTCAGTAAATTGATTTCAGTTACTTACTTCAAGTGTAGCTACTTTAAATTTAATTACTCTTATTTGTCTTATTGGACAAGATATTCAGACAAAGACATTCATAATTAATTACAATTCTTAATTCTTTCGAAAGGCCAGCACAATTTTTGATTCCATCAATGAATCGAAATTGTAGTGAATTATTAAAAATATCTTCAAATTTAAAATAAGTAACTTAATATCAGTTATTCTAATATGTCAAAAAAAAAAACTGTTTAAACGTAAAGTTAACCTATTTAGAAGAACATTAATGTTTGGTTTTAGGACTTGTACGAAATAGATATTTACGTAATAAGTTGCGAAATGATAGTCTTTTAGGCACATGACATGAGAATTGTTCCCACGAGCGCAGCGAGTAGTACAGCACGCCTAAAACGCTCATGAGAGCTCAAGATATGAGAGTTAGCTGCGTGAAAAATATCATTTCCTTTCAAAAATGTATAGTGAAAATTGAACGAAAATTTTTAATAATTTAACATCATGTACCAAAAATATTTATAATAAATGAATAATAATAATAAATGAATATTTTATTAAATTATTCTAGTTTCAAGCACTAAATTATGACTAGTACTGAAATGTATTCACTTTTCAATATTAAATTGCGAATCGAAAAGATGTCATTATGAAACGAAATTATAAAAAATATTTAATTTAATCTCATTTTTTCCTTACTTACAATTTAGTGAAAATAAAATTCCTTTCGACGAAGGATAATTCTAAAGAAACACTGTTACTGTCACTGTCATTTATCATTTTAATTATAATTTTCAAAATAAAAATGTGATAATTTTACAAATTGACGGAATATTTTTTTGTTTTTGTTATATTAGTGCAGTTAATTCATAATAATTAGAGAACTCAAGTCTGTAGCTTTTGTTCTGATGCCAATGAGTTGATATATGCAGATTGTAGATCTGGAGGATTGATAATCACGAGGTGCTAGGCCGCATTCATTATGGGGACTGAGCTAAGTACTGGATGTCCTTCTTCCCGCGGGCCGCGTCCCGAAGAGTGAACAAGCCAGTAGCTAGGTTTGACTGGCTCATTCGTCTGTGATGATATAGTAATGAGTTTAGATACAATTAGCGTTCACTATTCGAGGAGTACCTTCCTGTTACCTGTCACATCTCCCTTCTAAGTCATGAGTTCGTGTGTATGCTTATGACAATTGTAACTGGAACGACAATGTGTGTTTTGTACAACTTAGGGGAACCCGTCCTAATGGTCCGAATCGACGCTGATGGAGAAATAGCAAGAAGACGCAGTTATCAATTTAAGGGATGTGAAATTTCTATTATCATTTTTTCTTATTATGCATGCCCTGGATCAATGGCGGATTTAGTGAGTCTAAATCAGCCACTGTCCTGGATTCTTGATAAGAAATAGCTATAATTGTAATGTATTGTCTTTAAATAGATCAGCCTTGATTCATGTACGCCTTGAACATAGAAAATTTCCACATTAATTATGTTGCCCATAGTCTACGTAATAATTTTTATCGTTCTTTTACACTGACGTCGATTACATTTTTCGTTTAACAATTTATAACCTTAATACGATATTATCTACTTTTTCGACAAAATATGTGTTCCAAATTACTTGCCACAAAATAAAGTTCAATAAAGAAGATTTTTCTATGTTTTATATGTTTTGGTGAACGAGCGAGCTGTTAATAAGATTTTAATTTCATTTGTGGCTTCTGAAGGTTTACCCTTAGACTGAAGTAACCTATACTACTCGTATTTTATTTACTGTTTTAATTTATACCTTTAAAAAAGTATAGTACATTATATGACTCGTTTATAAATTCTTCAGTTAAATATTCTCTTTTAGGACACTTGTCTCGTAAATATTTATAAAATTTGTTACTCAATATACAATAATTTATAAATGATTTTTTATTAATTTTATCGATATGAGAAATGCATTACAAGTGTTCTTATAAAATAAATGAATATCCACAATTCTCTATTAATTCATATTTTTAGCCTAGAGTCTAGGTCATTTACATTTAACCTCAACAGCAATTTTAAGTTAAAATTTTAAAAAGAAATTTATAAAAGAAGTTTGGTTGATAGATGACAGTCGAATTATCCCCATAACGGTAATTATGAATAAGAGCCTGAAATAATTTTTAACTTAATGAAGTGAGTTTAAAAGTTCCGTGTAAAATTAATAAAGATCTTTCTTTTATTTTGTAATAAAGTTTACTGTCGTTCAGAGCTAACTAATAATAGCTCATCTCATTACTTTTTTATTTAGAAAAACTTTCGTTAAACTCTAATATTAAACCAATAAATTTGAGGCCACACGACAGGAGCTCAGGATGAAACACCGAGTGTAATATAAATCGAGTCAGTAAACAACAAGATACAATATTTGATTTACTATAATTAAAAGTTTACATGAAATTTTAATAAAAGTACACGCAAATATGCGGTGAGCTAATTTGATATGTTACGACTGCAGTTTTCAGATTAATTCTTCTTCTCATTCTTCTCATTTTGTAGATTACAAAAGTTTAAAACTGTTAAGACAAAGTTTAGCAAAGGCAGACGGAATGGATAACAAATTAAATGCTGAGAACTTCATACGCGGAAGTACGTACATAAAGAGTAATTATTATTTTTTCGTTTAATGTTTAACAAATTACTTAACTACTAAAGTCAAATGCAGTCAACGATTTATTTTATTATTATTATTTTCTTTAGTGGCGTTTAGTCAGGTAAGCAAGGTAAGCTCTGCTTACCCAGGAGTTCTGGAAAATACTACCCAATACCTATAGTGTATTAATTTTTAAATAGTAATAATATTTCTTAAAATAAAATTTCTGGAATAGTGATACAAATAACTATTGTGAAAATATCAGCATTATGAAAGAATTTATTTTTCTTTACTTTTTGTTGTTTCATAAATCTTGTGGAGTATATTTTTAAACTTGAAAAGGTTAGTGACCGCTCTTTCGAGGTTACTTTTAGATCAGAATTAAAAAAAAAATAAAAATTCATCTATAATTTTTAATATTGCATAGCAAGGCTACTACTAGTAACAGTGTTTAACGATCTATAAATTTAAATTTCGAACCATACAGGAATTTAAAAATATTTATAAATAAAATAATAAATATAGCAAATATGTTGCAATACACAAATATTTCAAATTATATGAATGAATGCGCTAAAATATTAAAACTATGAGCATTTATAAAACATGTAGCCAATCATAATATGCAGATTGGGTATTTTATTAAATACATCTGGAATGTAATAATAAATTTTATGCACGCCAGCAACTAGAAATAGAAGAGATATTTTACAATTTTCAACAAAGTTAAGTAATAAAGCATAGTTAGAATTATAACCCAGGCAAACTTTTCTAAAAACGAGAAAAACATTTTGCATTTAAAGTGAGTTTCATTTAATCATATTTTTCATTCTTTGGGATAATATTTAGACCGCACCGGAAAAATATTGTTTGTTTTAACAAATGATGTTGAAATGTATATTCATATTTATCAAACAAAACAGCATCTGTTGCAAATTGCAACTTGAATGCAATTTGAAACATCATCGCATCAAATCATCATCACATCATCATCATTGCCATTAGCAGTGCAAACATTAGTGCGACAGTATCATCAACATTACTTCATCATTAATGCATCTTCATGCATACCCAAATAATGTCTTTGTAAACGTATGTAGAGAGATTTGAATATAACCTCTAAACCTCTTCGATTGTTATTTTGATGGAAAATGATAATGAGGAATAGCAATACGTGATTAATTAGTTTCTAATTTTACCCGTGCGTATAAGACAGATAAATTGAACTTTATGATTCATTGTTAACAAATTATAATTCAAGTTTTTGTTTTTAAAAGAATTGGGTATCAATGTAAGGTTTCACAGAAAAACTTTGGGTCTTACAAAATTTGTAATGAATTCAATTTTTAATTTGAAACTTCCATTAGTTTGTCATGTATGAGTAGGGATGTTCCGATACAACTCATACGATACTAGTATTGATACTTTTCTTTCGATACCGGCATTTTAGTATCAGTACCAATCTTCCAATTTTTTATTAATATTAGTATATTTACCCCAGTATTGCAACAGTTTGTTTGTATAAATATTTCTTTTTGATGAAAAACACGAAACTTTTTTTTTATTGCTTCTGGGAAAAAGGCTTACTTTCTCTTTTAATAATGGTTGCAATATTTTTCTTTCGATACAGGATGCTTAAAAATATCGATATTTTTCAGTGGCCTATGTTCCATAGAAAACTGGGGCTCAATGTAGATTTATAAAATATATATTGCCATAAAAGGACACTTTACAAAATAGGTACTTTTTAAAATGAAATCAAATTTTTTCACAGGAGAATAGAATTTTGAATTAACTCATTTGAAAGAGGATAACTTTCGAGCCTGTAGCAAAATAAAAAATAAAAACTTGATTTAAAAACTAAACAATATTACCTAAAAAAAAACAAATCGGGCATATTGAAGTACTAACAGTTTTTCTAAAAATATATTAATTTGATTTAAAACGTGTAAGACAACTGATACGGATAGTGAAAAAAATATAACATGCAATTCAAATTTGACTGAAACTACTGCATGATGATTTTTTTTTAATTCAGATGAATTCGGTTAATTCTCTATTGGAATTAATATTGGATACATCTTTTTGAAAACATTCTAAACATTTCTAAATGAGAGGAACTAGGTCGAAATTGAATTCGAAATATATGCCGAATATTTTATATGTATCTCCTGACTAATTTGGTACAATTCATCGTCAGAAATCAAAGTATTAGATAAAATATTTGAAGAGTAAATTCAAAAAGTTGTATAACCTTAAATTAATCCAGGACTTCTGGTTTTAACCTTTAAACTTCGTTCAATTCTCTTCGAAAATGATTATGAATTTCATCAAAATGTGACGCTGATTTGTTCTATCATCGCATACTTCATAATTAGTCCACAGGACCATACAAATCATTCAAAAGGCAGCGCGTCGTGTCAGTCGCCGTTTGAAATTGGGAAATCCGCCCAATTTACAAGCGATGTGACTGTCTGCAGTGAACTGATAGCACTTAGTTTATAATGAAATCGCATGTGGTTTTATTAAAATTAAAATAATTTCTTGACGTGAGTCTGAGCCAGTGTTTTGATATTTTTGATACCTAAGTAACGATACTTTCTACACTGTCCATCGAGTTTATAATGCTTGCATATAGTTTCGTTCGTTTGATCGTTTGTTAAAATTCCTTTCTTTATACTTGCCCCACATGTAAGTTATGTGAGGAATGTTTGAAAAATGATCCGCTAGTCTCTGAAAGACGATCTACGATCTTGTAAAGTTCACTAAGTACTCATCTGTTAGTATATTAGAGGTATTTTTTTGCAGTGGTGCCATCTGTGAGGAACGCAGGTTATTATTAGGTAGCGAGTGGAATTTATTTCTAGCAATATTCTCATGTGGGGTGCTTCTCGGTTCTCGGATGCGGTTTTTGCCGGTTTCTTGGCGCGATTATAATTCAGGAACGGCGGTGCGCTTTCATGCTTCCGCGTCTTCTATTTCTCGGATTTCGAGCTGAATGGAGACGGTGCATTGTACGCTGTTAGTTACGCAAATGAAATACGAACTTCTTTTAAGCAATTAGTTTGCTACTCGACGATTTTATAATGTATTCCGGCTTTTAGCGAAATCTTTACACGACATGAAGTGCTTTATTATGTGGATTAATCATTTTACAACTTATGCGCAATATATTTTAAAAAACTGTTTGTTGTTTTACTTTTATTTTTATTTACCGCGTCTTTCTTAAGAAAAGTTTTTAACGTAAAATGATATTTTTCCATCTGAATTAATCCAAAAACACCTATTTTCCTATTTTCATTAGTGTTTTATAGCTTTTTGTTCAATCCTGCTTTAAAAATATATACCAACCAATTTACAAAATAAAAATTTTATATCAAAAAAAGAGATTGTTTAGAAATACAGTGGAACTACTTTACCTCGAACTTCTGCAATTCGTATTATTTCCAAGTCTCATGATCATTCTTATTCCTTTTTGTATGTATTTTTGTTTCCCGAATTTCTGTAACACGCATATTTCTCTAATTCGAAGTGATATTTCAATCGTATTTCGAATATTTTGGAGGAAGTCCCTTTATACGGATAGGAAAAACCTCCAAATATGTAAATATTTACGTTTGAGGCGCAGGAAATATTCGTTGTTCATTATTGTATGATTCTTATTATTCAAATGTAATAAGACAATTGTACGACACATTAACTAGAGTTTATTTTCTTTTCTTCTTCAATCTAGGAAATTGTTTCTGATATATTTTTTTAAATTAAGTAGAATATTTTGGGAAGCAAGAGAGATGGTCTTGTAAAATACAAAAGAAAAACATTAATGAATACTTTAAAAATCATTTTTTCGACGTTTCCGTAATTCAATGTTTAACTATGAATGGAAATACACAACGACATAATTAAATTTGAATTAAAAACATGAGTTTTCTATTCCTTTCGGGTCCTCGAGTACAATAGAAAATGATTAAAAACCTAACAATTATTTTTGACTATAATAATTTGAAAATTTTAAAAAAATATTCTAGTTACAACAGGTTTTTAAAAGTAGATAAAAAATGTCGGTCTATATTTAAACCACGTTGTAGATTTCTGGAAAAATTATGAAACTTAAGATTTATAGGATGTTCTTTAAACTACTAAAGGCAAACAAAAGTTTTAATTTTGTTTTTCCCTACTTCATATTTACCCAACTACTTGTTGTGTTTTTAAGTTTGCGTTGGGATTTATCATTAAAGTTTGAGGTTGGTGTTATAGTGTATCTCTAACAAAGTTTAACAAAGAAAAGATAAATAAACTTATATTGTTCTAGAAATGTATGTAGCCACTAAACCACTAACGTCACATAACCTTTCTTCAAATTGGACATCTTCACAAAAGAATTCCTTTATTAAAATCATCATATTTCATATGCAGTGGAATCATGTTTTTAAAAAGCAAAAACAATGTTTGTTTTTCTAGCTATACATATGTTTCTTAATGAGAGTTTTTATTGCATCGTGAACATTTTATTGGATGCTCACAGATCTAGTTAATGCGAATATATGTTAGCTATGAAAATAAATATAGAATATCGGGTCTAGGTTGCAGTTACTTAATGAAAATCTATAATTATCTTCAAGTTTATTTTTCGAAAGATGCAGCTTGTTGATATAATTAACATAGACTTTGAAATGAGTCTTTCAACAAGCTGTGACATTTGATTTGCATTTCCAAGTAAAAAATTACTTGTTTTTTATATATTTTTTCTCTACAATTCCCATAGGTATGGAATCTGAAATCTAAAACATATAATCATTTAAACAATAATGTAGACAATATGTGATCTAACATGACTGATTTTTTAGTAACAATAAAATTATTAAATTAATTAATAATGGATAAATGTACTGTTGTACTACTAAAAAAAATAATTAACATTATGAATAAATAAATATAAACACTATTTTAAGAGTAATAATTACTAATAAAACTTGAACACTAAGATTATTTATTTAAATATTTAGCACTACACACTATTTATTTATACGTTATTTATATCGTCAACTATTTATTTATATCATCTACTATTTATTTCTGTCATCAACTATTTATTTATTTCTATTTTACATGTCGATGACATGCACTGATCAATAACCTTGACACGCTGGACGCGACTCTTATATTCCTGTCGCCAATTAATATCTTGAACATTCCAGAGCCTTTTCTAACAATAGCGGCGCCGCTCCTATTCCACTTGACCACAGAATAGTTACACACAGAAGCAACACTCCGTGTCGGTAGCTTTCATGTTACCCTATTCAGTTCTATGACCTTGGAGAATTGTGTAGACCTTTAAATTTGTTGACTTCCCCTATCTCTCCCTAAGATGTGACGAAACTGATTTTAAACAATGAGCCCTTTAAATTTGTTGCCTTTCCCCATCTCTCTCTAATTTTCGTTTTTCTGTCTTACTGTCGCTTCTGTATAAACCTATTCTGTGACTTGACCTTTAAGGCGACTACCTGTTCAGACAGGTCAGCCGTGTTGACTCGTCTGCGGCCAGTCTCGTTCGTTACAATATTAACGTTCATTTTTTTTTTGAGGACAAAAATCAGTGGAATCGAGGAGTGGAGCACATATCAACTATAAATTTGGATATATATTTTACGCAAATAATTCTCTTATTTTCATTTAGTTTTGATGAATATTTTAATTCACTTGTACATATTTAATAAATTTTTAATTTTAGTTACAACCAACAGATGGCTCCAGATGTCACATTTTAAACTTCAACAGAACCCTTACCTTCCATCCCTCCTTGACAGTGATGACCCACATGCAGTCCAGCGCAATGTCGAACTCCTTCACCATCTTGACCCGCTCGTCCGGGATGTCCTTGCTGGAGAAGATGCCCTCGCTGCCGTTGATGTTGATGCGGCATGTCTCTATCTCCGGCATAGAGGGCGCTGCAACAAACAGACGGTGAGCACTCGGGCATACCAGACAAGTGTCACCCACAGAGGAGGATTATGGGATAGTGATGCATGTTGTAGCTATAGCTCGTCTAATATAGAAATGAATCTGCGCGAAAGACGCATTTTCGTTCATATTTTCAGCAACCAATGGGAGAAGGTACCCCCCATTGCGTTTTTTACCAGTGGCGTACTTAGTTCTTAGTTCATATGGCAGGGCCGGCCCGAGATTTTTTAGCGCCCCAGGCGATAATTTTATATTGCGCCCCTATTTTTTTATATTAAATAACTTGTTATCTATATTAATGATTTTTTTGCATTTAATTATATGAATCATTATTTTATTTATATACGACAGCGTTCTAATTTTTAATTATCACGTTATTTTGAATGTAATTATGAGATTTATAATGACATTGGTGCCATTGCATCAACAAGGTTTGAATTTTCAGTAATACCTAATCAAAAAAATAGTTAACGTTAATTTTATTCCGATGTGATATTGTCCATTTAAGGAAAACTTAAAATTGGTGCAATCGGCCTTGAGTATCATTATGAATTATTTATTTTATAAGATAAATAACAATACAAAGTCGATCAAAATTTATATTTTCATTGTACTCGTACTATGGAACAATATCTGATTCCGACTCACTCATTTTATCTTGAAAACTGAGGTAAACTGTATCCGTTTTAAACAATTTGACAAAACTGAAGAAAAATTATGTAAAAAATGTATTTCAGGATCAATTGAAACTGTCGTAGATAAAATATTAAAGGATATACTCGTACATTTGATATAGCCTCATACTGAAACTTGCGTGATTAAAACACACGGGTCATCGCCACGTGATCTAACATCAAACGCGTTTCATTATGAACACTATATCAAACTTCTATTTTTAATATCTATTACAGAACGTAACATGCGTATATAATACAACATATAAATTATTTAACCAAGGCTAACAATATTAAAATATTGTTGTTTCTTTTGCTTAATATTAAGAATTAAAAAAATCAAGTCATAATGCGCCCCACGAACGATTGCGCCCCAGGCAGTCGCCTGGTTCACCTGTACCTTGGGTCGGCCCTGCATATGGGGAAACTATATTAGGAAATTATTATATAATATTAAGGAAATTCGAAATTAAGATTTAAAGAACATATAATTGCAATGAACAGAAAACAGCACAGGATTTGCCGATCTTACATGTAGCAGAAAAAGGATAACTATAATATATAATTTGGCTTGAAAATGTAGAGATTAAAGAAGCTGTTATTTAAAAGGAAAATATTGTCAGTGACCAAACCGATGTAATCCATTCGCCTTTACTTAATTAGAATTTTTTTATGATGTTCATAAATGTGATATTTTCTTTTGTTATTCATAAACATTATGCATTTTAAAATATAAATATTTACAAAAATTCAATTTGTTATTGAAATAATCCCACGGCAATGGTAGATTGCTTTCCCATTTATGGTTTACGCCCCTAGTTTATTGGATCAGTGCAGTTTTGAACTTGGTTGACATGGGGTAGGTATAGCTACATAACCCAGAACTGCACAGGGCAACTGATAGGCCAGGCATGGGTCTACGATACGTGTAGTATGTACTGTGCGGCACATTGAACACCATTAGAAAAAAAGTATATTTATGTTGCCGTCTCCTTCAACTTGTTTGTTGCATTATATGCGCGAGAATGATTGACAGGTCCTTTTCTATTTAGGACGAGCTATAGGCGGTTCGGGTAAAAATAAGTGAAATTAAGAGAATCATATAAAGTTACTTTGTAATCGGGGTATGTGACCAAATTTTGAATTTAATGTATGTACTACATACAGGTGTCCGTTTTAAGTGGCTAACTATCGGGGTCTCGAGAACCGTAAGAGACACTAAAGCTACGTTTCTACCTCTTAATATAGTCACATATTTAGTATTAGTCATAAACTTGAGATGTTTGATATACGTGAATACAGTTGATCGTTTTCACCTCCTGTTTTAAACATAGTCGTAGTCTTTGTCGTTGCGCATAATCACAAAGTATGCATAATTCATACTTTTGTCATAGTCATAGTCGTTGTTTTATTGGAGAGAAGATAGGTACATTGCAGCGTATTGTAAATTCTGTGTTTACGTGTAGAACTGTTGATTTTGAGGAAAATAAAAAATCAATAATTAAATCTCCTGTTCATGGTAAACACAGACAGCGAAACAGAAAATAAAATAAAAAAGGAGACTTTCGGCTGTCAGAATTATTTTAGCTAGTTCACCACAAAAATCTAATTTATGAAAACTATACTTAGCAGTTATATTTCAACATTCTATAATTACCTTCTAAAATCACTAATTACTAATATAGTTTAACAATTAAATGTATTTTATTGTCCTGGCAATATGTATTTAACTTTGTATTGCGAACGAACATTTACCAGAATAATGATTATGACTATGCTTATGTATAAGAGCTAGAAATGGTCAAAATTTTGTACATTCTACAGACACTTTTTTACGAGAAATTGACAGCGGTTATCAAAATTTTTGCAGCTCGAACACATTTTGAGAAATTCATATTAACTTTCAATTTTCATATGGAGCTCAAAGTCCGATAGTACTGTTGAATAGAGATCTTTTTCTCTTTCTTACGATATAAAACACATGTACATTAAAATGAAAATAAAGTAGGAAATTAGAGAATTACTGATTTTATTTTATTTCAATCAAATATGCTTTGGAAACAAAATCAAAAATCTTTTTTTATGTCATGAAAGGCTGGATACTATATATCATATGAATATTTAATTGCAAGAAATCTTATATATTTTTATTTCATAAGATGTATTGTTAATTGATAAAATTAATTAGGTTTATCACAAATAATTTACAGTATATCAAATTTAACAGTTCTAAATCTGTTCAATTCATAAATTATAACTAATAGTTCTATTCAAATAATTTTATTAAGCCATTTATCTATTTGTAACCTGTATTACTAAAATGCAAGTAAATTTCTTATGTACTTGTTTCTAATAAACATGTTCTATAGGGATAGGAAAAAAAAGGATAAATCTAGGGTAAAGAAATTTAGTTTTAAAGAAGTTTTTTTATAGTGCAATTCTGTGAAAGTTTTTCTTAACTGTGCTATAAGCATGAATGCCCCAGACAGATCTTAGATCTTAGTGGATGGTCTATAAACGGTTATCAGCAGACATCTCACGTATAGAAAGTATAGACTGCACTACTGGCGAATTTTAAAAGCGGTTAATAGGGAGCGCATGACTTGAACTTGAATTATGTCACCCACAAATTAAATCCATAATGTAATTTGGCCTGCATTCTGTAATAGAAGTCATTTTCAGATTCTATTCTATAGTACAATCGCGTTAACCTGAACACTCAAATTTGTGAACTCATAGACGTAACCAGAGATTTGATGTTTAGTTTATTTTTTGACAACAATATAATATGAAAATAGCAACAACTATTACAAAAAATATCATACTCGTAAAGTAGCGATTTTTTGCTAAAAGATATGAAGAGTGGCCATTTTTAGGAATTTTAGGAATAGTGTTTTTAAATAGATTTTGATTAATTTTAATTTAGAAATAGAATGGAGAGAAGTATGTAACATGCTCAAAACACATAACTATCATAGTAATTCTTTTAAAAATGATGTACATAGTTAATAGAATGATGCCTACCTTTAACGACAAATTTTCTGATTTCGATATTAATTTTCTAAAAATATTTCAGTTTAAAAACAATTCATTAAATACTTTAATTAATTTATTCTATGATACTTACTGTCATCATTGTAATATATATGTATTAATTATTTATGTATCTATATAATTCCTTTTATATTTTATGTATGTATAAATTTGTATTTTTAATGTATTTGTATAAATTCGTGTTAACGTTCGCTTCGGTTGTTGGTTAACTAAACCAAATAAATAAAATAAATAAATAAATATATTGAAAATTTCGCTGAAACTACCCTACGAGGAAGATTTTTTATTAAAATGAATTCGATTTATTCTCTATTGAAATTTTTAGCTGTATGGGCATTTATTATAACTTTTCATAACTTTTGATTACTTATCATGGACGTTTCGGTGGTAAAACGCTACCAATTTCAGCATTACAGAATAATTTTTACAATTATTACATTTACATTTGTTTGAAATTTTACATTTTTAGATGTCAAATTGAAAACGTCCCAGACCGACATTTCAAGAAAATAATAATAATTCGTCAGAAATTCAAAAGGCAGCGCCTCGAGTCGGTTTCTGGATTTATAAACGAAAAAATTTGAAAAAGATATAAAAATTCAATGTCAGGTAATGAATTCGGATAAAAAATAGCCTTAAAAGTAGATAAACTGATAAAAAAGGAAATAGCTTTAAATAAAAGGTTTCTTCAACAACCTAATCATCAATACAGGTATTTATTTCATAAGTATTAGTTTTATTATCTATATTATCCTTTATTTTATAAATCCTCGGAAATATAAACATTTCGCTAATTTTAACAAATCTTGACTGTACTACATTTGCACCGATTTTATTAGCACTTCAAACCATATTGTCTAATTGTTTGATTTAGCAGCGCAACTCATGTGTTATAAATTAGTTGTTTACAAGCAGAAGAAAGCCATTGAAGTTCATATTCGGTCAATAAGAAAGCAATTAAGTTGGGTAGAAGTCTTTTGTTGGTTTGAAGTTCCAATAAATATTTCCAATTGCGTCGCGGCGTGTCCATTGGGGCAGCGTCGTTATTGGCAGCGGAGTCCACGGCTGGAATTCTCGGGGAATTCGGTGTCGACCGCGCCCTCTAGTTGTGTAATGTGCAAACAGAAGGGTCAGTGCAATGGTTTTAATTTTGACTTGTGTTCTTTGTACAACATTTCCACCATTTCCACTTGCGTTTTTGTGTTACTTGTTGTCAAATAGAGGGTGATAATGGTGAAAATATTTAGAATTGATTCTTACGAAAAAAAAGTATGGCGTAAGAATATGGAATGTTTTATATACGATACAGCAGATCTGAAAGTTTGAACATTTGATCATGTATTCAAAAAATCAAAAATATATTTGCTCCGAGTGATTTCACGGAAGCAATTCGAAAAATAATATGACATCTTTATAAATTGGAATTTAAAGGTGTGAAAAAGAAATATATATTCATTGTTGCTAGGTGACTATTATAAGATTTAGTCCTTTAAAATAGCATTTTGCGGACTGCAAATAGTCCCTATAGTAACAATTTTGGGGGGCGTGCACAAATAGTATATTATACACCAAGGTTGAGAAAACTATTATTATTGACCTAGCGCCAAGTTATGTCCCGAAGTGCGAAACAACCAAAGGACATATGGCGCTGGTCAATAATGGTTTTGTCAACCGTTGTATATAGATTAAATTTTCTCTACTAGCATTTCATGATTAACAATAATTTATGATTGATCTAGGTGACGATGGTTTCCAAGTAGGCGGTGGTTGAAAACAATTCCCATATCAAATAAAGGTTAATAATAGTGGGTATCTAGGCACGTAGTGGAAAAAAAATTACCTTCTAACGTAAATGTTTTGTTGAAAGCTATATTGAAAAATATAAAACAGACAAATAATTAAATTTCCACGTTTTAGTTCCCTAGAAAACTAAGAATATCCTTCGTACAATTCCTTTTTATTTCATCAATAAACCGATAATTTCATTATTTATGCTTTTATTATCATATATTCTTTGCAAATGAAAGAATAATTGCGTGATCTTCATATTCTTTGATGTCTATAATTTAGTTTGAATAAAATTACTACTCTGAATACATTTTATCTAATTAAAGTAGATTTGAAACTTATTTGTAAAATGAATAAAACTTCTGAGTATCTAATTACAATTTTATTTACTCGTACTATTTTAGTTCACATATTATAAAATATAATAATTAATATAAAAAAATGTTAATGTGAATTTGCTTATCATAATTAAATAGCTCATTAGTATTATTTAAATAAATGAATAAAGGATATAAAATTAGTATATAACAAATGAAAAATGTAGTAATTAAAATCATAATTAATATGTTTATCTACGTCAGGGCGGTAATATGTAATAAGCAGGGCATGTAACCGAAAAAAATACTGGTTAACGGTTAACCCTTATAGAGAACTTTATAATAATAACGGTTTTAGTTCGAAAACCGGTTTTTGAAATTTGAAAACCGGTTTAAACCGGTTAATATATCGGTTAAAAAAATAATTAAAATTAATTAAAACAAATTAATCATAAAAATTTGATTAAAAAAAATTACAAAATAATGAATTAAAAAAATTCGAAACAAATATCATCTGAAAAAAATATAACAATTAAAAAAACCTATTTAATTAATGAATATTCACAAAAATTCCCATAATATCTTTAGAAAAACGCACGTTACTTTTCAATTTTAAACTTGCCTGTGTTGACAAAGGCCGTATTTATTTGGGACATTTTAAGTAACTTTAACGGCCAAAGAGACTACCTACATTTATGACTCTCCAATAAACTGTCATGACTAATGTTCAAATACAAGTAGAAAACACAGATATAAAAAAATATTAAAATTTTTCTCGCTAAATGAAAAATAAAGGTTAATGTTCGCTAAAACTGGTTTATTTTTTTTTGGTTAACGGTTACCGGTATTTTCGGCCTAAAAAATATCGGTTAAAATTACGGTTAAAGTTCGCAATTTTCGTTAAAAATATCGGTTACCGGTTTTTATTAACCGGTTTTTTTAACCGGTTACATGCCCTGGTAATAAGTACACTAATTTCAGTGGCTCGTATTCTGCTCCCGTCTCTAATGTTACAGAAGCTTCATTAGGCAACTTAAAGACGCTTCACTAAGATTTCATATTCACCTGTCATGATTAGCGATAATGAAGCATCTTTTTAAGTTAGTTACTTAGAGATGACAGAGGCCGTCTTGAAACTCTTGTTTAGTCATCAAAATGAAAGAATTTATGTTTGTATTTGGTGTTAATAATAATCAAATAAGAATATGTGTTGCCAAATGTAGTTTAGAAAAAGACTATCTTTTGTTAAGGAAAGCTTAGAGAAGGATGCTGAATATGATTATAATTAATAACTTCATTAAACATAGAGACCGTCTCTAACTAAAGAAGACTTAAAGAAGGAGATAAAGACAAGAACTAAATACGAACCAGTTTCATTAGCTTATTTATAATGGCACTCAATGTCATTATGAATTATTTATTTTGTAACACAAATAAAAATAGAAATTCAATCAAAATTTATATTAGCTTTAACATATGGAACATTATCTAACTCAAATTCACACAACTGAGGTGAAATGAACCCTTTTTAAAGAATTAGACATAACTAAAAGATTATTTTCGAAATCGATACGAAAGTACACGTTATCACTCCGCGAATTTAGCCAAAGTAGTAGCTAAAGTAAATCTTTACAGACCATTATGTCAAAATTTGATTTACAGACTCATCTATCAAACTGAATTAACCTATATTTTAGTAGTATTATATTTTGGCAGTTTATTTTAGCACTACCTAAAATAACAAACGTACCATTCTATAATATTATTAATAATTTATCTGATTTCATGCAGACGACGTCTAAGCAGGTGTAAACGTAAATGAAAATTATAAATAAATATTTGAAACTCTGACAATAGGTTTGTTATCACAGCTATCCCTGTCCCTATAGCAAGCTGACGTTTTACAAAAACATAATACTATTTATTTAAGTTTTTAATTAAGAATTCAACGATTTCGGAAAATAATAATGTATGTCTATGTCTAAGGACTAAAGTGTTTTTTATTACTCACAAGGTTTCATACGCGTAATAGAAAATTATACTTTAGTCCCTTGATATACAAATAACTATTTTTTTAACAAACAATTTTAATGTTTTTCATCATGTTAAAAATAAAATGAAAAATGTATTTTAAAATCAATTTATATTGTTGTAGATAAAATACTGAAGGATATAGCTTCACAATAAAATTTACATGATTAAAACTTAACGTCACACATTTCATTACGAAAGCTATATCAAACTTGTATCCTTAATATCTATAATCCAGCTGGAAATAATAGTAATGACTTTTTGCGGAAATTCAATATGTAACGTACTAAAAGAACATTAAAAACAATCTACGATCTACAACGATTGTAAAAAGCTGGTTTCTATAGAATGAGAATCCCTAGATAGATTTTAATTCAAACAGATAAAATGTATAGTGGAAAACCTTACAGTTTGGGATGTTTTGTTGGTTGTTATAACTTTAATCAACGAGTTTAAAAACTTTGCAAAAGGAAACAAAATGAAATCTGTTCGCATAAAGGATTTCTGCGGCGATATAATTTATAAAAACTATTAAACTAACTGCCCGCAGTCCGGCAGCAGAGTTATTATCGACTTCACGGTTGGTAGCTCAACTCGCAGTTTTTGACAATAAAATAATATATGGAATACAATGCACTCCACTGTAAACTTTCAACAATCATTGTCATGGATTTTCCACATAGAAAACAAATCGTTTTTCCAGAAACTGTAAAATTTTTCACGTTAAGTTTATGAAAGCCATAACCTCAAAATATATAAAGGAAAACATCTTGCAAGGTTATGAAATCTAGTCTTAAATAAACATATAACGCGTTTTATATTTATAGTAAAAGCAGATACTGCTATAACAAACTTTTTAAAAATATTTTAATACCTAGGAAAACCTTATATCGAAATTTTGAAATTGGTATATCCAACCGTAAAAGAATGTTCGATTATACAGGGTGTCATCGAAATGTCCGTCTTCGATATCTCCCTTGTCGTTATTTATTAACAGAATTTATTCGTCTACTCAAGGAAAATAACGTAAAATTATTTTCACATATACAGCGTGTTGCATTACGGTTCGGCGACAATTTTTTTTTAAATTTAAACACCCTATATATTTTTATTTTTTTTTCAATTTTATTTTATTTTCCTATACGTACATATGAATTTCGTTTTAGTTTTCCGCGGCGTTGCCAAGTTATTCTCTACAAAAGGCCAAATTACTTATTGCTTTATAACGGCGTACTAAAGTTATGTTCATAGTAAAAATTAAGATTTTTTTTCTGTACAACTGTAACTGCATTACCATGATGAAAATGATTATTATTTATTTTTGAAATGTTACATTTTATGTATTTTATAAATATTATAAGAATTAAAAAGTAATTGAAAACGTAATTTATTATATATTTTTAATTGAAATTAGTTAGTAATCAATTAAAAATCAATACTTTGGGAATAATTATATTCCTTGAGGAAGAATTAAATTCTGAAAGTAATTGAAATGTCAGTAATTGCTAGAATCAATTATTTATTTCAATTAAAAATATTTTGTTTTAAAAATATCTCAAATACAATTACTTTTTTTAAAATGTAATTGAATTAGTAATTTAATTACTGAAATAAGTAATTACTGTTTATTTATTTTACAATTTTCAATCTGTTTCTATTTTTTGTTTAAAATGAAATAAACATTTTGCGGATATTGCAAAAAATAAGCATCATTTGTTTACTTTATTTTGAAAATTTAAATCGAATCGCCAAAACCAGAGTATTATGTTTATCATGAATTTAAAATTCTGTAAAAATGAATTCTAAAATTCCAATATTTGCAAAAACAGCTAAAAAAACTTGTACATAAAATTTTAAGTATGTTTTCAATAGGGTTTACAAAATTCTGACAAATAACAACGTCATTTTAAAAAACATTTTCACAAAACAGAATTTAAATCTGAAAGCACCATAACAACTGGAATTACTGTACCACTAGAATAAACAATGTTGGATATGTGGTAAAAAACGAGAAATGCGTAATTTTAAATCATGTTTTCAAAGTGAACAAATTTTTTCAATGTACATTTTGTTTTTAAATATTTCCATACTTATTTGAAAACAAATGCTGAATATTTCAAAACATTTGCTTGAGTATTTGAGCCTCTTTGTTGATGGTGTTTAAAGTTATGTTTGGGATAAACAACGTAAACTGCAACCTTGTTGTTGGAATAAACAATTACTTTGTGGTAGGCGTGTAATGTTAGGTGTTAAGTACTTAGAAGCCCTCCGCTTTTGTTCGAGCCTATAGAAATTTCTGTTTGGGCGTAACAATAACTGTTCAAATCAAGCACAAAATAAACAATAAACTTCGAACAAATTCCACATACAACATACAGCATAATACTAAAAAATATCTTTAGGCAATAATATGAAATTTATAATGAATGAATAAAAGGTCGATAAAAATAATAATTGTTCGGCAAAATATGTAAACGCTGAGTAAAAATAACAAATGCTTGATAATATGTATGAGTATATATGTATATAGTCAGTAAAACAAATGCACAATAAAAATTATAAACGCTGCATTTAGGAAAATGTCGAGTATTTAATATTTTTATCGCATCAATTATTTAAAAATAGATTATACCAATATTGCGTTTACATTTTTCAGCGAGCATTTTTAATTATATATCTTGTAAAATTTAATAAAGTAGCTAACAGTTTATAAGCAAAAATCCTTTTTGCTGGTGGTTTTCTTTATGCTTATTTTTAGTTATAAATAGCCAGTGCACGAAAAAAAGAACAAATTAGAGATTAAATCCATTATTATTAATCATATTTAATATCAAATATTTTATAATAAATTATTTAATTAATGATTCTAAAATGCTTGGATAAATAAAATTCCAATAAATGTTTATTAAAACATATTGTATACTTAGTACGGCCAATGAGGTCTTTTCCATTTTTATCTTTAATCAATAGAATAATGAAAATTATTAGACCCGTATTTTATATTTTTCCCCAAATAGACTTTTAATAATGAAACAACTGCTATTAAAAATTATATCCTTCAAAACGCGGCTGTATTACCTCACTTCCTCCCTTGTCCAGTGATGTATCAAGGTTCTTAGCCAACTTCACTTCGTTTCAAACGTCAAATATAATGTTTTAACTAACAAACTGACAAACTGAATAATCTGCAAATATAGCGGTACATAAAAGCCTTACAATGCTTTAAATCACAGACTGTCCACTTTACCAACTTTCAAACGCGCCAAACTACAATGGGATCTGGCATCCCTTGGATAACTTGGATAACTTTACATCGGAACCTATGGACGTCACAATTTTTGCGACTTTTTTTAGTATAATACTTTGAGACAATATTGTTTATTGTATAACATAAAAAGTAAATAGAGCAACAAATTAGACATTGTAGGTTCGATTTAAACAAAAAAAGGTTTACTTTTTTTTGCAAGACCTCATTTTTGTCCAAATAAATACCGCTGTTTTCAAGTGGTTCAGAATCAGTTATAAGCTGAAGACCCCTTGAAGAGACTTTAGGTTGACAAATCTTTCCACCAAAATGAAAGGAAATTGATCATGGAACGGGTGAAGTCCAGTTTTCAATTTGACCTCTTTTTTAACATTTGCTGATATTTCACTTGTACTAGTCCTTTTTGAAATCATTAAACGCTTTAGAATTCAGCCAATAAGAAAATAAAAATACAATTCTGTTCGGGTAGTTCGAGATCAACTACAAGCTATAGATCCCTTATAGACTTTACTTCACCCAAAAATGACCATAGAATGAGTGAAATTCATTTGTTAACAATGAATGAAACAGAGGCTCTGTTCTTGTTTAACTTTTGCTGTTATTTCACCTGTCCTAGTTTTGTGAAAATCTGTTCATTCCTGTAGTCCTTTTTAAAATCATTAACCGCTGTAGAATTCCGCCAATAAGAGCAGCTATAATGACGTCATTACACATGCTCATCACTTCCCCTGAGACTATGTGCAAGCCGGATGAATGATCGTGTGTAGAATCTGTATGTCATTGATCCAGGGTAATTGACCCTAGTCCTAGTAGTAACCCTCAACAGAAGGTATTAATAGTTAGCAGTTCCAGTGTTTGTTGTTTGTCTCTCGTGTTTCGATAGTTAGTTATTCCGCAGTCGTATTGATTTCAAAGAAACAATACAACTTATTATTCCGATATTGGAAATTTCACAGAGTAAATATACTGTGGAAGAAATGAATACAGAGATATTTAATAATGTTTTATTTAGCGAAGTAAAACATAGCTTGCATTTTGGGCAATACCTTATCAATATTGACATGGATAGATTTGGAATAGTAGTTAGCTTATAATGGTAACCTCTTGATATATTCGTCTTCTTCTACATCTTGGCTTGATCATTTAAAAGTAGTAGAAGCTTAGTAACCTTCCTACTTTCAATAGGTAATTGTGAAGGGACGGCATGTAGTAGAAGAATGAAGATAGTCGCTAAAGGCAAAGCCGATAGTCGGGAAGTTATGTTTATAATTCCCGCAATCGTAAATATGACATGCTTTAAAAAGCAGCGTATTTTTCGAAAAACTACTGAATCTCTCGGGGTATAGTTGTCGACCGAAAATATGTTCTGTTGGAGGTTTATAACTTCAAAGAAACAAATAGTGTTTCTATGAAAAGTAATCGGTGACAATGGACCTCTCGAACACCGAAGAATTGGTCCTACTTTTTTATATATTCCAAGAGTTTTTGCATCAGCTCGTGAAGAATTTAATGCAGGAAATGTCTGAGCCCAACAGGATTGAACCACAGCTCAGACAGCTCGAAATTTAATTACTATTTTGAGGGAGATGTTCTCCGATCAACTAACCTCTGTAAGAAGCGACATTTCGTGGCCCTGCGCTCGCCGGATTTAACGTCCTGTGACTATTTTTTTGTGGAGTATCTAAAGACTCAAGACTCAAGTGTTTAATAACCTCATATGAAAAGAAGCTTCATAGATTTTTGCAAAATCTTAAAATCCGCCGGCAGCAGTACCTATATTGACAATAACGGCCACCACTTACAAGAAATTATTTTTAAAATTAGGTGATCTAAAACTGTAGTTGAAGAAATTAAAAATAATTTTTTTATATGTATACTCGTTTCTTCTAATTTACCTTCAAAACTAGGAAGATTGCTTTGCCCCACCCTGTATTATACTCTCTTTCAGAGAATTAATAAATAAAATCAAAATTGCAATTTTCTTATTCTGAAACGGCCTATAGTTGGCTTTATGAGCTTTATTTACTATTAACGATAATATTCTTCTCCTTTCGGGGTGGCACTTTAATTAACGAATTTATTAAAATAAGAACACTGGCTATCATAAATTTATGTAGGTTATATAACAAAATATTATTAATAAAGAAAATATCTTCCGTGTGATCTTTGTAAAATGAATACAATGAAAATAATTAATGAAAAAGTCTGTTTGATTGTTTGTACAGCAAACAAACGTAGATATTAATTTTGAGCCTGCCATTTCAAAGAAACGGAATCATTAATAAAACCTATTTTTTTTTCTTGGAACATTTTTCTTGTTTTCTTCTCAGATTTCTCAAACAATAATATATATTAATCGTTTAATTTAACCAGAAAGTAAGTGGAAAAATAAATGAACAGTAGTTGCTCATTTAGCGCACTCCCACTTGAATTGAGCGAAGTGTGAGAGATCTGGAGCTCCAATCTCAATTTTACCAATATTTAACCAAATAAAAAAACCATATTATGTCACTGGTTTGATTGGATCGGAAGTCAATGTAGGTTCCATGCATAAGCTGTAGACTAACAATCTACACCAATACATGCAAATTAAACTAGTTACGCAACAAATACTTTAAAGAATTTGAGGTATTGTTTCTACGTCGTAATTAAAAAATAAAATTCAAAATCATTTTGTGAACGTGAACCTTACCCAAATAACAAATATTATAAATGAGTTTTATTATTGTTTAACTTCAATATTATATCTGATGTATATCATTTTAAAGTGAACGCTTTGATACATTGCCACAGAATAGGTTTATACAGAAGCGGCAGTAAGACAGAGAAACGAAAATTAGAGAGAGATGAAAAATGTGCACAAATTGAAAGGGCTCATTGTTTAAAATCGGAAAGTTTCCTCACATCTTAGAGAGAGATAGGGGAAAACCACAAATTTAAAGGTCTACACAATGCTTCAAGGTCATAGAACTGAAAAGGGGAACATGAAAGGTACCGACAAGGAGTATCGCTTCTGTATGTAACTATTCTGTGACATTGCTCTGAATCAAATGTGAAGTTGTAACCATATTATACTCGAAAATTGGGTACTTATTTAATAGGAATAGGGCAAACATTTTCTGGTAATCCATGTTTGGAAAGGTTCCGACTGATTTCGATCTCACATGGGTCTTCTTCAGTGAATGAAATCATGTAAATCAAATTATGTTGAACTATAAAAATTGTAGAACATGGATAAATTATATAGTTTATTAATAAAATGGTTTTCACTTGTGCTACAGATTAAGGTATTTAATGTTTAAAAATTGTTGACTTTAGAAATCTAACTTGAGATTCATACTCCGCTTAATTTTAACACCAATTTTAATTCTAGATAATTTAAATTATGTTTATACTATTAAAAGTAAATAAATGGAAATTACAGTAATTGTGATATCTCTTTGTAGAATAATTATGAATTTAGTGCTAGTACCAGAAAAGGCACACTTAGTTCGAAAAACTTCTAGTAGTCAACCATCATCTTTAGTATCCACTTAGTTGTTTTTAGTGTTACAAATAGAGTAACATTATTAGATTTCACATATGTGCTTGTATTTAGAAAAATATAAATTTATCTTAAATAATTCACTTTATTGTATCGCGACCAATACAAGTATTCTACTTAGATCGTTGTAAATGATATACTTATAAATAAAACAAATTAAAAGTAAAATTGACTTACTGGATGGTCGTTGCACATACTCATAGACCGCCTTGAACCCATTGTACTCTATGTTCTCATCGCTCTTGAAGTGCAGCCAGAGATATCTATCAGTGCTGAAGATCATAGGCGGAAACTCCTTGCCACAGAACTGTCCCAGTTGCTTCCCGTAGCCATGCGCGCCGTCCCGCACCTCCAGGAAGTCGAACTTGCACTCCGGTGCCTGCTCCAGGTCGAAGAAGTCGCGGAAGTCTAGCTTCAGAAGGTGACCCCGGGGAGCTGAAAGAGAGAAGAACTATAAGTAAAATACAAGAATTCAGTTCACACCGTTTTGTTATCGGTAAAATGTAGGAGGTACTAAATCAAAGTAGATTTGACTTTCATTGTTGTTAGTATTACCAAAGTAACCTTTTCGATTTTATTCTGCCGCTTTTTTAATTAACTTTTATTTATTTTTAAACCTATCACCTCATTAAGTTTGTGTACAGTTAAAACAAACTAAACAACAGTATTATCCCAAAAATACTCACGTTTGTACCCAAAATTTTGGTTTTGGGAAAAATTACACAATGATAGATTTCGACGCACTGAGTTCAAAATTTCAAACGAAACGAACAATAGGTAACTAAAATACAACAATTCAGGGATGGGATTTTATAACTTCGGTTGCTACCATATTTGGACTTGTTATGATATCAATTGCAAATATCAACTACAAAGTATACTTGTTATTCTATAACAGTATTGGTTATTTATGATAGATACGTACTTACATATATTCTTACGTATACATATGAAGGACACTCTATAAGTCTACACTGACATGGCTATGTCTTAAATTCATTGCAAATTTGAATTTCGGCTATGGTTACATTTGACATTAGACATTTGTAATTGATATTTTAACAAGTACAGGTAATATTTGTAGTTGTTATGAGTTATGGAATCCCACCCCAATTCAGTACGTATCGTTACTGTTAAAATGTAGTAGGTGCTATATACTAAATCAAAGTACTTTTTACTTTCATTATTATTTTTCGATTTTATCCTGTCACTTTATTAACAAACTTTTATTTATTTTCGAAACCTATCACCTCATATAAAAGTTGTGTAGAGTTAAAACAAGCTAAACAACAGTATTAAACCTACAAATATGTTGACAAACGCGACTTTTGATTTTAGGAAATAGTCTACCTTAATAGATCTCGTTGCGCTGATTTCAAATTTTCAAACGGAATTGAATTATCTCTTTTGGTTCCTGAGATATTTTCGGTCAAAGTTGCACCTCAAAAAAGTGTGTTTTTTCGCTATATCTCTAAAATGGGTAGAGGTACAATCTCAACGATTATACCAGTCGATTCTACGGGAAAAGTTACATAAAGAAATGTTTTTTCCGCATACACCTTCCTTGGAACGATTAAGTGAAAAATGAGAAAATCGAAAAAACCTAAATTTCAAAATTTCTACGAGGCACTTTTTTACCCCGAAACTTTTCATTTTCTAGACTTAAGTACGTATTCATGCGTTGATTTCAAATTTTCAAACCGAATTGAATTATCTCTTACCGTTCTCGAGATATTCGTATTCAAAGTTGAGTTTTAGCAATACCTAAAAAAACAGGTTTTTTAGGTATACCTTTTTAAGGGTTAGGTTTACGACTTCGGCGACCTCACCAATCGATTCTACGGGCAAAAATACATAAGTATACCAATTTTTAGATTTTTATTTCAAAGGATACAATTTTTAGAGCAAAAAAACGATAATTGGCGAAATCGAAAAAATTGCCTGATGAACCCCTTGCGATTTTTTTCGATTTTTGGCCATTTTCAGATTTTTTGTTCTAGAAATTCTATCTGTTGAGATAAAAATCTGAAAATTGGTACACTTATGTAATTTTTCCTGTAGAATCGAATAGTCACATCGCCGAACCCTTAAACCTAATCATTTAAGAGGTAAACCTAAAAAACCTGATTTTTTAGGTATAAATTTGACCTTAAATATCTCGACAACGGGAAGAGATAATTGAATTCTGTTTGAAAATTTGGAATCAGCGCATCGATATCTACTTAAGTCCAAAAAATGAATTATTTTTAAAACAAAAAGTTTCGAGGCGTAAAATTGAAATTTGGGTTTTTTCGTTTTTCTTATTTTTTACCTAATCGTTCCAAAGGAGGTATATGTGGACAAAACATTTCTTTATATAATTTTTCCCGTAGAAACGAATAGTAAAGTAGTTGAGATTGTATCTCTACTCATTTTTAGAATATACTAAAAAAACACAATTTTTTGAGGTACAACTTTGAGAGTAAATATCTCCGAAACGGAAAGAAATAATTAAATTCTGTTTGTAAGCTTGGTATCAGCGTAACTAATTCTTTAAAAAATATTGCATACAAAATTATGTAAAATTGCAAGCTAGAAATTTGATATTTTGAAATATTTTTGGGTTTACGCAAAAATACATCATCAGCAGCTTTGGAAATTACTTCACCTTTTGTTATTACATACGTAAATTATTTTACAAAGTATTATTCATCTCAATATTATTTAATTGAAAGCTACCATAATTCTTTCCATGAACTGTTATTTCCACAGTGTATACGAGATGTTTCTAATGTCCACAAAGATAATAATCCAAAGGATTTAAATCAGAGAATCAAACTGGCCATACAATAGTAGTAGTTTAAATTTAGAAAAAGTAACCATTGCCTTCAGAATGGGGTGGTGCACCATCATATTGAAACCGCAATAGTGTTGCCAACTACACAAGACAAATCAAAACTGCAAAATCTTGTCTTGCATAGAAATTTGATGACAAGACAACTAAGTCTAAGTCTAAATTAAAAAGTCTTGTCTAGATATGCGCTAAATTTGAATAGAATATTACTATTGGTAACCCTTTAATTACGATTAGTTTGCTGTTTGCATCTTGTATCTCTGAAACTATATTTTTTTTTTTCATACTATTATCTTATTTTAAATTAATATTATAAATACTATTTATTAAAATACTTCAATAATTAACTTCGTTTCAAATATAAACAGAATTGTTTAACATTTGAAACGTGTAAATCTGACTTCTGTGTACACTCTACTGCATAATTTAGGCCCTGTTCATTAATTTAATTAGTGCATCTGTTCGGCGTCTCAAGTTTAACAGAATACAATCTATGTTTATATGAATTATTTTACTCAAACTTATCTTCCTAACAAACTGTTAAAGTTTGATATGCTCGTGATAAAATTAATGTACTTCAAACTCCTTCAAATAATAACATAGTAATAAGATACCTAATATAAAAATTATTATGAAATATGAACTATTTGCAATCAATTTATAATTGTGTTTTCCTGTAACGTCGAATCACTTTGGAATGTAAACTGACTAATATCTTTTTGTCATTTACGTACAGATCTATTGTGCTAAAACATAATTTCGGTTGTTATTGTTTTTCAAATCGCGTTTCAAATTCCATTCAAAATCCAATTTGTCGTTCATTTGAAATTGTAAACAAAGATTAAATAGAAAATTTAAAATGGAACAAAACTGTAGTCTGTAGTACCATCTCAAAATGTAATAATCTACTTTCATAACATTGTGTCTTGTCAAAAAATACAATAAGAAATAATATAAAACGGAAAGAAATAATAAAAACTTTAATGTCTTCCCGTTCTTTACAAAAATATTACCCTCATTTTTGTTGGTAATTTGAAAATATTTTTGCTACTTTTATTATCTTTCAGAATTTCCAGGAAAAACTAAAATGTCCTAGTATTTAGATATAATACAAAATAGAATATTAAATGATGTATTAGACAGATGTACTCGTATTTGAAAAGATAATATATTTTTCTTATTAATATCTTGCTATATAACTTTCTTATCAAGTATAAGAGCGAAAGCTGAAGTAGATAGATCTCGTCCCAAGAGCTTATTACTAATTTAAGATAGTACTTTAATAGTCAAATTCTAGGGGTTGGTGTTAATGAGTTATTAATAATTGCCAGATTGAAACTGTGCTTTAGGATATTCATGCAAATTTATGCTGAAGTTAAATATAAAATTTGAACTACAGTAAAACAAATTTAAGGAATACTAACCAATTTTTCTTTTTAATCTGTTTGTTTTATTTATAGGAATTTGTTCCAATCGTTGAATAGAATCCCAGATTTCATTTCATAGTCAAAGAATCATTTAGATCTACTAGCCAGTTTTTCTTCAATCTCTGTTCAATATTTGTTAGTATGAATTTTTAATTTGTGATGATGTTTTTTTATAATACATTTCGAATGACTTCAATCTCAAGATTAATTTTGAATATAGTTCTCTATTCACAGGTGTTAAAAAGTAATATTCCAATATTGGAAACTGTACTTTGAAATTATTCGAAGTTGGAAAATTAAATATAGGAAAAGTCGCAACGAAGCTAGATAACATTCAATAGAATTTTAAATACGGTAGCCAACGAAGCGTTCGAATTTTTCATTGAATCCAAATGAAATTTAATTAGTTAATTGCGCTTTTAAACACTTTTGTTTCATTTGTTAAATTCCCTGCAAAGTTACGGTAAAGAGTATTGGGAGAGAATTTAATATTCTAAAGGGAAAACTATCCCAACAAAAATTCCCAACAAAGTGTGAACTCGGTGATAGTTTTCATCCTTCAGGACCTGTTTAAATAAATTCCAAGTTAAGTTGTAAAACTCCAGGAGGGTATTCAAGATTTGTGAAAGTTTCCCTCGACACATTCATAATAAACTTTCCGCAAAATAAACAAAATGTTTATCTTTTCTTCTCGGATAGAGTGCTTTGATTCAATCTGCTTCATTGTTTTTCAATCTATTCAAAATACAAAATTTAAATACGGATATATTTCTGGAATCTACTCTATGAGATAAATTTGACGAAGAAAATTAAATATTGATATCTACAGTGAAATGAGTGGTGTGAGAATTAATCAAATAAAAATACCGCTGAACACACCATAAGTAGTTTTAGATTTATGCAAAGTTTTAGGTAGACTAATTGCTTGATGATTATTATTATCGTACATAAACGAGGAGTGTAAATTAAGTAATAAGACTGGCAATGTAGCGTTCGATCTGGTAACACTTGGGACCCAGGACTTCGAGAGAAGTCAGGTGAACATGTTATATGCCGTCAGTACGAATTTGAACTTGCTAGTCATTTCCGTAACGATTTTTTCGTAAAACAGTTTTTTGTGTGTTTTAAAACTGAATAAAACAACGGAGTGATATCAGTTTTTGTTTCAGTCTTGGGCACAGTGCAATGAAAACTTAAGCAGTCCTACGGAGACAGTGTTATTTCAAGAGGCCAGATTTTTCAATGGCTTTAGGTATTTTCAAAAGGAAAAGAGTAGATTAAAGAGAAACACGCAGTGGAAAGCCTTCATATGAAAATGTCGACAGAATCTGAGATCTTGTGCATTCAGATCGTCGTTTGAGAGCATTGAATTATTTGATGCACAACACCGTTCATCAGATTTTGACTATTTCATTGGGGGTGAGAAAAATCTGCGCAAAATGGTTATAAAAAAAATTTCGGCCAGTAAAAACATTCCTGTGGCACCTCAGCATCCTTATTCGCCTGACTTGAGAACTTGTGACTTTTTCCTCTTCCCGAAATTGAAAAATTATATCAAGATAACTAATCTTAGGATACTTCAACACATTTAAACGGCTGTAATCGACCAGCTGAAGGTGATTCCAGTATCCGAGTTCCAGCACTGCCATGAGAATAGGACGAACCGTCTCCAGCACTGGCTGGCTTTCCAAGGAAGTAATATTTTGAGGAAGACAATATTGAATTGTAATTCTATTCGAACAATTAAAAAAAAATGGATTCACAAAACAGGTTTTATTAGGTCAAATGCAAGTTAAATTGAACGTATTTAAACCTGTTTAAGATCTAATCCTGTTTTGTGAATCTGGCTGTTAATGTTTATGACAACTACAAATGTCGTATGTATTAGAATGAGGACGGTACGATCCTACATTCTATTTCCCGCTGTTGATCCTCACGTCATAAATTTCTGTTGCAAGATTTATTAAACCTTTATCTTGCATCTTTGTCGTATACACGTAGTATAGATGACACTATTATTCGCTATCTCATTATCGTACGTATTATTGAGTGGTACATATTATGCTATCTGCATCTAGCCAACGACAAAAATTAAATAGTAACAATAATGTAACCGCGGCAACAAATATTTTCAAATATTTTTAAAAAAGAATATATCATTCAGGTTGACAATTTATGCTTCATGGTGTGTTGGTAGTTTTGTTAGCTTAATCTACAATTCTTTTTGTATGTTTCATCTATTATTATATTTGTATATAATATTGTCAAAGTTGAAATTTATTTACTTCGGAAACAACACGATTTCACCCACAAAAAACAATTTATGTGTGTCTTCGATAGATTCGATCCCGTAACACCTGGATAGCAAACCTATAATGCTAACTACTAATCTAACGATATTCTCTAATGGGTATTAATAACACTGGTGATTCAAATACGTTGAAACAATACAGAGGGAATGAATGAATTTTAATATGCATGTAAATTATTCAATAAAGCAATACTGTGAGCCATGAACACGAATACATTTCAAGTATTTGGCGTAATCCGTTAAGAGCCTTTAGACATTTTTAACCTTGGTATATCGAGACCGTTTAAAGCGGATTAAAGGGATCAAAATAATCGGATCAACTAAAATATTTAAGTGGTTGAGATTAATATCGCTTTAAATTTAATGGCAAATAAATTGAGATGGACGTTAGTTCGACATTTCATTTAATAATTGGATTGTTGTTAATTTTTATTTACTACCACTACTATTAGAAATGTAACTGTAATACCATTCATTTATAAAACTCCTAGAATTATTTATAAACTGAAATCTCCGATAAGACAACTCTGTCTGTCATATAATAATATATCACGACGTATTTAAATAGACATATTTGGCGACTCCTTTATGAGATTCAAATGTGCATTATTGGAATACTTTAATCATTGATAAAGATGCATTTGATATTCCTGGTTTTAATAAATCTAAATTTAAAGGATGTTTCTCATACATTGCTCCTTCACTCTATAACGATATCCCAAATTATTTAAAATTACTGTCACTGCCAACTTTTAAGCTGCATATTAGGAATATGTTCAATTTAGTAGATTAATATTTATTTCATATTGTATTAATTGTAACTACAGTAACTATTTTCTCTTTTATAGACAATTATAAATTTACATATGTATATGTATTTGGGTTAGGTGGAAGACCAGCCTTTGGCTGAACCTCGCCTTTGAGAATAACTCAATAAAGAAATTTATTATTATTATTATTATTGTTTTGACACTTTATAATTATGTTATGTTTGTCTCATTGTTTACTTGTCAACACTTCCTTATGTTTGTATTGATTGTATAATCGTCCTGAAAATGAAATCTTAGTATCCTATTGGATTGATTTTTAATAAATTCTTAACAAATTCTTTACCGAGGGCATTATAAATATGGTTATACCTGAGTATATGTATATATAGAGTAACAATACTTTATTTCTTACCAAAATATTTAGTCCATCCAATACACATGGTAAAGAAGACAGAAATTATAAAGGAATCAGAAAATAATAATAAGAATGAAATGATACCAGCATACATGGTAACGAAGACGTAAAATACAAATAAATCACAAGATAATAACAATGAAATGGCACTAACACACTCGGATATATATATATATATATATATATATATATATATATATATATATATATAACATATTTAGTAACACAATTAGTAGATCTACGATATAAAGATATATCCAGTCTCTTGCGTTCTATAATAAGGCAGGCAGTACATTTACATATTGTCGAATTTGTCTGTTTAATTGCAAATCATTTAGATTTGTTTCAAATGACTTTGTAGTTATAGTATTATTTAAACCGGAAAAATCTCTCTTAATCTCTCACAGACAATGGTGACTTATTTGGTTAGCTTACGTACGAGCACATTATAATTTTAAGTGAAATTTTACTTTTAATTTATGAAAGAAAATATACTCCTCTCAACCCTAAAATCAAAATTTAATATGATATTTCAGAGTTAAAGCTCTGTAACATTATAAAGGCGAGATTTTATATGACTGTATTTCCTTTGTAAAAAAAATTAATGTATTTCTGTGTGAAACATTTTTGTATCCATTACGTTACATGAAATGTAAAACCGAATTCTGCGGATGATTATAACTTAAATTTTAAAATACGATGCGTCATTTATAAAACGTCAATATTTGAAACGTTAGCATTTTGCGTATTTGCGAATGGAGACATATTGCATTGACAGAATTAAATCGAAGTTTCACTTCGCTGTCACCTACATAAAATTGCTGGAATATAAACAGTTATTTTGTGAGTTTGATTGGCGTGCCTTTATTTCGGCTTTACATCTTTTATATTCATGACATGCAATTCCATGAGATCTAGTTACTCTTGATATCATCAAATTTTCTTCTTTAAATCTGAATCCAAAGATTTGAAAATTTACTTTGTAAAAGTCTAAGAATAAATAATAAATATTAAATACATTCCGAATCGGATATGAAAATTGGGATAATTAAGTGTCCAGAAAATATTTTTCGGAACACCAAGAAAATTAGACAAAACATCGAAGAATCCCGGAATTAAAAAAATATATCTGATGTGGACTTCCTTGTACGCCTTTTAAATCGTACATATTTTTTACTGCACTTCATTAAAATTTACTTCACTTGAAAGTGAGATACGATCTTCCAATACATGCCACGTACAAAATTTCTGACATTCTACAGTTAATTATTCCAAAATATGTAGATTGTGGTACTTTCAGGAATATGTAGGTATTCTTTTCCATCCTCCGTATTTATGTGTAAATCTGTATTATTTCTTCCATTTTTATATATTACTGTTTTGTTTTGCAAAATCTTGCCTTGTATTTAAATTTCAAGAGAAGACTTGACTAAGTTTAAGTTTAGATAAATAGTCTTGATCTTGTCTTGTGGAGATATCAAGATTCTATATTTTTTTAAGATTGTAGATTAACATGCGCTTGCGCTTCAGAGTAATATAGAGTTAACTCTTCAGTAGCGTTTTCTTTTTATTTCACAATCATTGTTTCAGCTAGAGAGATAAGAGTTTAAAAAGTCTAGATCTAGACGGAAACACTATTTCTCTTGTAATTCTTCTTTGAATCTTGTTATTAAGGCTATGTCGTCTGTATATGCCAGTGCTTGGTGTTTATGTTGGTATGTGCTGCCTAACTACTGCGTAAAATAAAGAAGTAGAAATAATACTGGCCGGACTGTCGTTAGAATTTAAAACAATAACTAACGACAATATTGTTGCAATAGCAGCATAATTTAAGAAAATATTTATGCATATATAAAAATAATCTATGTATAAAACAGAGGAGGCGGAAATACAAACTAAAACAGTCTAACGATACCAATGCATACAGGATACGTATCCAACAACATAAATTAACTTTTCGTTCGTAAGAAAGATAAAACATCAAAAGAAAAAGTTGATCAAAGCCAATCCATATCTGTAATATTTCTCCCTTTTCATGTACAACTTAGTTTTATTAAACCAAAAAACATTTTCCAAAGTAGTAGAGTGTATCAGTGGATATATTGGCTTTATCATCGGGGCTGACAGCGCCTGAAGTCGGGGAATCCCCGTGTTGTGGCGAGCTCGCCCGTGACAGTTATCTCGCTGCAGCGCCGCGCGGCGGTGTAAGTAACTAATAGATTCGGGCCAGGGCGATAGTGGCTTAGTGGTCGCGGATTCAAGTTTCTCAGTGATTTAATATATGTCCTCCCAGCTCACTAGATCAGAGGTGATTTATTACTTTCAAGCTCAAATTCGGCGTAAATTGGAGCTAGTATGAGTTAGTTTACTCGTGAACAGAATACTTCACGCGAAAAGGAGATTGTTCATTATTAACCCTTGTCTGACAAAATTTCCTTGCCACTATGTACACATTTCTTCAAAGTTTTCAAAGAATGCAATCATTTTCTTTATAAATGATAAATTCTCTGCTTTTTATCAATAATTAGTTAGGATAAGTTGGGAGAGATAGACCTGTAGGAGAAATAGACTTTTGTCTTTAAAGTACATTATAGTGATATCTCTCATACGGAATATTAATTTTGTTGTTTAGAGATCTAGTAGTAGTAGCCGCTTGAAAATGAATGCGGGCAGCAATTAATAATCCAAAATTTACTTAAAAATTGACAAAAATATTTGTACTTTATATAAACAATTACTTAATTACTACTTCGATAGGTTTAAACTCATTATTTATATACATACTTGGGCATAAGACTTAACGGAACCTAAAACTGTGGCTGTATTTGTACACAGTAATTCGTAATTTAGTGTTAAATTTAACCTCTGCTCTGAGGACAGATACTATCTTGCTAAACCAGAGGATTTTTATTGTTAAAGGCTCAATTCAACAGGTAAACAGGAAAAAAATCATACGCAAATAAAAAAGTTGACGATCTATTTAATATAAGTAGTCCACCTATGCAGAGGAGAGATGGAACAGAGAATTTTTATTGTTAAAAGAACAATTTAACAGGTAAAGAAGAAAAAATTATTCGCACATACAACGGTACAAGATCTAGTTACTATTCTATGAGTTCTGATGAACTGTAGTTAAATGGTTAATCAAAGGGTGATGATAATGAAGAAGCTGAAGATTATGAAAACGAATATGCAGGATACAATGAAAATTATTACAAGTAACAACGAAAAAGAAAGATGATTGGATAAAATGTGTAATTTGTAGTCGCTGTTTACACGAATAACCACATATGACGACAACAATCTGTTAATCAGTTCATCTCCTCGTAGTCTTGGTCCGTCACACCTATATGGTGAAGGAGAGTTGGACTTTTTTGAACCTGAATAAAATATTTTTTTGTAATTTTCAGAATATAGTTTAATTTCTTTTTTTGTTCTTATAAGTAAGCCTAGATTATATGTTGTTATAAATAAATTTTGTTTTTTAAATATTATTCAATATTACGGAGTAATAATTATTGTTTCAAAAAGTGGTCCATCTCACCTACACTAACCTTACACCAAATTGTTAGAAAACATACAGCCAAAACCGAAGTTTAATGTTTTAAAAAACTAAAACTTTACTAAGAAATCGAAAAATCTACAAAAAATATCTGCCGAAATAGTTGAATGCTGGTTCGAATATGGTGGAAGCGTTGATAAATATATGTCTGGGTCTTTATTGTATCACTTCTTCACTTCCATTCGACTTACTAGTACTAGTAACTGAGCTGTCATGTAACATAAAAGGAAGAATTATTTCATTTGTTTTTATTTTTTATTGCGACGAAACAAATGTACAATTTTGAAGTAGTATATGTAGATAGATACATAATCTTTGGTTCTGTTCCAAGACCAAAGCCGTTTCCTTCCTCAAAGATGTTTTACGGAATCAGGTCAGTGACTTCCGAAGAGTTTCTATGATGTTATCGTAAAGATTTTATCGTGGACGTTTGTTGTGGTTGTTTTTCAGTGATTTAACAATAAATTATTCTTGAAAAGTGCTATGTAGAAGTTACAACGTCCACTGTTTTATAATTTCCCTGTTTATATATTGTCATTAATATTTATTCCAGACTCGTGCAGATTTTAAATTTAAACTCATTGTCAGAAAATGATTTTTAATTTGTCAGAAACAAATGAATGTTTTATATTTTGATTAATAGCAAGATACGTTCATTATGTTCTGTTTTTAAATATGATATTTTCATTTGTAAATATCATTATTTTGTTTCGTTGTCCCTATAAATATGACAGAAGATTAAATATCTGTTACATTTTTGTTTATAAATCATATTCATTTCAGAATTTTTGAATATATACATTACATATATTTTAGCACTTCAGCCGATATTAATATAGACTGATAAAAAATTCATGTAATTTATGATTGGATTACATTTTAATAACATTTTGAGAGGTTTATTGATATTAAAATTGTAGCTGTATTTTATTAAATTGGAATTGTAAAATTACTGCAATATTTAGTTTGTCTTAGTATTTAATAAACTTATTTTATTAAATAGTAAAATTTATACACTTATAATTTTACTTAAATGGAATAAGTTTATGTATGTTTTTCGATCAATCTTTTTAATAAGGGACTCTTTATTAAACTAATATTATTTAGTTTATTAATTCTCCGGGACTGAGTGCTAGCGTCTCAGGATCTGTAGTATATCCTGAGACGCGCATTATTATCGGTCACATGGCTTCCTATTAGCTGATATTCAATTTGTAATGGGGTATATGACCATTTTTTTTTTCTTCCATTTTATGATTCTATACCAAAAATAAAAATACCCGTATTTTTTTAAATCGCTTAATTGTTGATAATTACGGAGAAAAACAATAATAAAGTTTAGGAGAGGGGATATGTTGACGTCACATAGGAGAATTAGACAAAGAGAGATGCTAATAGAAAAAAAAAGAATAGTGCGACCCGCGCGAACCTTTTGCTACCTGATTCTAACCCGTAACCATGGTAACCAAACAATAAACACGAGCGAGTGTTTATATACTGTCACTGAGACTCGTCAGGAACCAGATTTACATTATAACATTCGTTGTGTAGTTTCAAAATATTTTAATTTTATTCTATAAATTTCCTAAATTGATATCTCATATATTGTTTCATTAATAATTATGACTAATTTATCATTAGCAACATTTATTCGATATCATTTAAGTAAAATAAATAAGTTCATTAAATTCCTACTTTTAGCATTGTAAACTGCTCTCTCATTCTCCTAGGTGACGTCAGAGATAGGGCGCTGTTACATATTAATTGCGAATTTCAGTGAAATTATAAGATAATATTTAGTTTTTATCATTATTATCGGTAGTCACAATGGTTAATTTTTAATTTTTATACTTTTTTTCTTTCAATTCGAGAGTGGTCATATAGCCCATTGTGGCTGTACTAGTGAGAATTTTAAAATGAAAATTTGTATACATATGTACTTTGATACGAGGAATCCACAGGTAATATTATGAAGGGTGTAGTTCACACCTATTTTGGAGTAGAACTCAGTTACTTAAAAATGGAAGCAGGTAAAATAATTATTTACAATGATAACAATTCAAGCTTTATTATTGACGTAAAAAATTCTACGCTAAAGGAAATATGTAACAAACATAAATAGCTATTTCGGTATAATATAAAAGACTAATTTAATCACCATATGAATCATAGTCTAGAACATATATTTTTTAATAGGGTGTGTTATTCTGTTCATTAAAATAATGAGATTTTTTCATGAACATAATTAATGTCATGAGTGCACAAAAGAAAATGAAATAAATAAATAAATGTGCAAATGAACATTATGAATGTTATCGCATGCAAGCATGCAACTAGTTGCATAGTAACTACATGCAAATGTGACATTCATCCAAATGCACTAGGAATGCGAGCTTTGATGGTCTCATGAGAGAATAAACAACCCCCAGGGCACACATAACCCAATAATAAATCCACTTTTAATTAATCCATTAACCCAATTAACGCTTTCTGTGTTTGGGAGTGAAAAAATGCATCTTTGCAATGAGCTTCGCTTAATGGGGAATATTTAATTAACAAGCCAGCTAATGGATGACATCGATGTTTGCTAAATGAAAGGTAGTGAAAGGATGACAGGCTCTGATGTGGATTCAAATATTCGGAAGCGTTTTTGCGATGGTTTCATGGATATGCAGCGAGTTGTAACATATTTTGTTTCCTAACTCAAACATTTTAGAAATTCATCTGTCAGCTGTCAGCTGCCGATAAGGTTTTTATCAAACCAACAATTATTTATTTTTAACAACTACTACTACAAGTAATGTGTATTCAAAAATTATGTGCACACTTGTAAAACATATTCAACCCAACGAAATTTAAATCACATTAATTTTTTTAAATCATTGATTTTAATCACTTGTTCTGTAATTGTTGTTTAATATCCCAGGTTTACGAAAATTGGGGGAAAAAGGATATGGGTAACTTCGACGGTAAAACGACATTATTGGTATATAAGACAGATATTTTTGCAATAACGGGAGATTTTTTTGTTTAATTTATTTAAAAATGTTATCCGGATATATCGACATCGAAGGTATCTCAAAAATTTCGTCGCTGTAGCCAAAAGTAAGCTATAACCAATGAAAGTAAAACGTTAAAGTATTAGGGCTTTCAAACAAGAGATCACAATTACATTCATAAGCGATACGTTGTACACAAATTTTACTGTAGTATTTTTTTGTTGTTTTATTTTTTTACATATTGTTTACAATATGTTTTTTCTTTGCATAATAAATATACTATACCCATAGGTGTACGAGTAGTCTTTAAAATTCAGGGATGCTTAAGTCGTTAAGTCCTAACCATAAAATAAAATAAAAAGTTCATTTTCAATATTTAATACTGCCACATTAGTAACGCAATTTTGTGTCATAGTAGTTTTCATCTAGTTTTTTATTCTAATAAGCAGAATGAGTGTCATATATTATAATGCGGGTCATCTTCAGAAAAGTCACTAATTGAGTTATCAAAATATATTTCTTTACTCCAAACGTCCAAATGCGGTATAATAATTTATATTGGAATTTTCATCAAAATTTGGAGACTTTTTTTCATAGGTAATATAATAAGAACAATTAATTTATCAGGAGTAATACCACAAGACCTGTTGATTATATCGAACAACTTTTATTTTGCATGATTTTTTTTCTTAGCAACAAACACTACAGCAAACAAGGTTTACCTAATGTCAGTTTGCTTGAGGGATATTGCCAAAAAGCAAACAAATGAGTGCTTAAAAATAAAAGTTTATCTGAGAAAATTAGAGAAGTTCTGCAATGTTTGATGAGATAAATTTCAAAACAAAGACAACGGAAAATATTAATTAAATGTCACACTGACTGTTATAAATAATAAGAGTTTATTCACTTCATAAAAATGTATCGGAGGTAACGACATTTGATCAGAATGATACTGTTCCCATTGGTCGAATTTATAACAAAAAAATTAATATATATTTATAAAAAGTTTTTCGCCGTCTAGCCAATTTTTCGAATCAGAACTTGTCGTGAGTAAACTCAACTAGTAAATCAATAGGGCTGAAATTGCGGACATATGGGCATTGACACTATTTTCTCGCTGATGTGGAACCGCTGTTTTAAACATAGAGCAAAAGAGAATTTCGCACTACGTAATCTGTGGATAACGGAGCAAAAAACTTTCAGGTCATTTCGCTGTATAGAAATTGCGTTTAGCGTTCGTTTGTTAGTGAATATAACTGCAACTGCAGTGCAGGCCTGTTTGTCAACAGTAAATTTTAATGACTCTCCCCTGTCACATTTACGTTGTTGGGATAATAATATTTAAATCACGCATGATGAGAATACTTCTCGCTGTATTTTTATATTTCCCTGCACTTTATTTTGACGTGGAGTAGGAAATAAAATTGGAAATAAAGTTTGTGCCGCATGAAACACTAAATTTAAAATTATGCATGCATATGAAACTTGAAAAAGAAAAATAAAAGAGAAAAAATAACAAAATGGCTTTTATTAAATTAAAATTCTGTACAATAAAATATTGCACATGCAGTTTCACAAACAAATATTAATGTTTTCACCAAAGACTTTGCTCTGTAACATAGTATTATTTACTTTTTTTGGAATGGATGTTCTTGGCTATGTAATTTATTCAAAATACAATACTACTATGAATCGCACATTTTTATATTTACCGAAAATTAAGAATATATCACAAAAGGCCGTTTTTTCAATCGTCTTTCAAAGTTCCTACTAACAACCAAACAGATTAAATTTATCTGGCTGGTAAACTCCATGTTAATGAAAACGCGTTTTTCAATATGAATTTATCTGGTTGATAAGTAATACCCCATTTAATTGTCAACTCTCAAATTGGTAATCATTTTTCTTATACTATTTGCTACATTCTTAGGTGAACAACTCTCATTCGAAATAAATTTGGAATGTTGTATTAATTTTGACTAAAAAATAAAAATGGTTGACAGTTTTGATTCATAGAGATAATTGCATATAAAATTTTTGTTTTTTATTTTAAATTTACGAAATATTATATGCTACCCATCATTTTATTTACTTGCTAGTAGAAAACCGAGTAATATTTTCTACATTTTGTAATAAATACTTTGCTGTATTTTTACTAAATCTAAATCTTTTGCAAAAGTCATGATCACACCAGAAATTAAAATGATCTGGTTGACATCTTACAATGAAGACTTCTATATACCAAGTTAATAAAATCTATTAATTCTTCTTTGCTGTCGTACTCTCAAAATACATTCCTTACTAAATACTACAGAATATTTTGTATTCGTTCATATTCGGACCAACTTCGTAAATTTATCCCACTGGCAAAATTTTATCGGCAGCATAAACTAGCTGTTAGTTTATCCTCCTGTCATCTAAAATTTATCCTTTTGGTAACACTAACAAGAAATAGCAAAACCGAAATTTGTGATTAATTTAACACAGACTTATCAGACACTGATTAGGAAATTAAAAAACAGACTCTAATTTCTTGACTTCTTCTTTTAATTGAATCACTTGTAATTAACAACTGACAATTAATCGTGCTTCTTTATTTGTAATAATGGCAGTAAATATTGTGACGAATGATTCTTATGCGTAACATACGTGCTGTTATTTTAGTCGACACAGTATCATTGTATATTGTGCGTACGTTTATTGTGCGTAACACAGATAAATTGCATATTACCCGTATGTATATTGTGTGAAATGGACTGTTGTGTCGAGTGTACTATTGGGGTCACTTTTGTCCGATAATTGACTTCTGTCGAATTGAAGTTCGAAATGACAACCACCACTAGTAATCGACATTCTGTGTATTCGATAGCACTCAATTATTTCATTTGTCAATATATTCTTGTCTATCTATTTTTATGAAGATAATGGGTAAATAATTTCTCATGGGAATAATGAGATATTATTTTTAAAAATTTATTTTAATATAAAAATTTCAATTCTACGATTAGGGTTTTAAAAAATATATATTTATTTTAAATTTTGAGATGTTGACATAAAATGTGTGAATCAATTAAAAACCACTTACTTATTTTATTTTCATATATGTGTAATACACAAAATTTTTATAAAATCTAATTCTTTCTTCAAAATCCTATATAAATGCGTATTGAATTGAGCTCTTCTGCCACTCATCACGTGAACTTTATATACATTTCCTTTTTCTTCTTATTAGTTTCAGATATGTCTATCTCTCTCTTGTGTTCATTACATCTTGCGAGATATAATAACAAAATATGTCAAAAATATATTGGGATAATTTAGAAATAAGTAATAAGGTGTATTAATTTAAAATTAAGTTGAGAATTGGAGAAGATAATACGTCCTTGGATTTGAATTAACATCTGAGAAATTCGTATCATACTAGAATAGTGACGTCGTGGTACAATGAAGTGACTGTAATGAAACAATAATGAAACTATAAACTAATCCCTTAGTAATTAATCACTAATTGCGCGTTTGTCCCTTGAACAAAACATGTAACCTAGATTTAGCTGCTTTCAATTTGTCTTTAGCTAACAATGCATTCATTGCCGGCACTATAACCGTTCGCAAATTGAATTCTCCCGTTGTAGCGGCAAATTCAAATCTCTGTTGCCGCTGAAACAAAAAACTGTCTATCTTGTCGCTATGGAAATGAGTTTGCTGCCATTACCGTCCGTGTTAAACGATTCTGTTTGCTTCTACGAAGCGTGTGTTTAGAGGATATATGGCTGAGATAGCATTGTTTGCCAACGCGGTAAATATTTATTTAATATTTTGTTTATTTATATGGCTTTATATACTTAGCATTAATGGAGGCACTTATCCTTAAAATGTTTATTTCCGCAGGTTTACAATATGCAGCGCTATTTACGACGGTTGCCAATGACAGATTTTCAGGAAAATCACTTCTTACAAGGTTCGCAGCTCGAAAGCTTTGCAACATTTTTCCTTAATAATCCACGATAGTAATCTTATATTTGTTTATAACCTAAATATCCCTTTAACAAAATGAATTTATGACTTTTCTAAAGTAAAATTGTATTTATACATCTGATATAATCCAAAATACCAATTTTGGAGGGAAAAATTTTTGTTTTTGAAAATAGCCCTTCTTGACACCAAATTTACCAACAGAATTTAATTCTTTCTTTGATCCTGAGATATTTGCATCTCAAAAACTGAGTTTCTGGTTATATCTCAAAAGAGGGTAAAGCTACAATCTCAACTATTACATGTATTAAATGTTTTCTCTACATATATGTTCTTTGGAAGGATTCGGTGAAAAATGAGAAAAATGAAATAAATCTCTATTTGAGTTTTTAGCTCGAAAACATTTTTTCTCCAATTTGTTTTCTTTTCTCAATTTAAGTAAATATCGATGCACTGATTCCAAATGTCTTACCTTTCTCGAGATTTTTACTTTCAAAGTTATACATTTAAAAACTGTTTTTTGAGGGTATACCCCTTAAGGGTTATCCTATAACATCGGCGAGCACACCAGTCGATTCTACGAGCAAAGGCACATATGTATACCAACTTTCATATCTTTATTCCAACGGATACAATTTTTAGAAAGGAAAAAAAAATTGTACATTTATGTAATTTTAAAATTAACGAAACTACCAACACATAATGATGAACAAATTAAAATAACCTTCATAAATGACATTGATGACATAAATTACAGTTTTTTTTAAGGATAGGGAAATATCTATTACCGCTGTTACATTACTGTCTATATTTTATTTTTGTCGTTGGTTAGACTTCTATGCTATGCTTATACGACAAACATGCAAGATATAAGTTTTATAATTCCTACAACAGAAATTGATGACGTGAAGGAATAGAATATATACAATAAAATATTTTCATGACAGATTTAATTTTCCAACAAATGTTTTCCATGTAATGAAAGGCTGGTATTATAAACATTAATTCGTTTTAAAATGAAAACAGAGTTTGTACTAAAATGTTTGTAAGTCTTTGAATGAGTCGTTGTTTATCAAAGTCTCTTGTGAACTTTCTCCAATATGCAAGTCAATTGCTCGGAGTTATAAATCCACGGTTCACATTGTAGTAAGAATGTTTTCAGCAGGAGATAAGAGTTTGTTTTTGTTTGTGCGCCGATATTATCTTTGTAAAGTGAAATGTAATTGTGGGAATTTGTATCCTACTTGATGGCATCCTCGATGGCTTGTTATTTGTTTTGTTTCGACGTTCGCATCGTATTTCGATTTGGAATAACTTTACCCGGCTTGTCTGATGGCCCTCTGCTCCCGGTTTATTTAGTCACGGAATCTGCTATTCCTTCCACGCAGATACTTCGTCTGAGAGGGAATTTATATCTGGCGGACAACCAACATGCTACGGGGAATATTAATTTTTGGTAATTATTCATTTTATTTCAACAGATTCTGTCTTACGTTGGCTTTTAAATAGTTGTTGTTTAGTAACAAGTGACAGCAAAGTTTGACTGATTTAAATATCATTTTTTACGCAAGTTGTTTCTCCGCAGGAATTATGAGAAAATTTTACCAATTAACTACCGGTGTTCCGAGGACTCAAGAGGTCCAAAATTATTTTTAATTTTATCCCGCTACATATTCCAAAAATATTTTAATTTTTCAGTTAGTCGCAAATAAATATCAATAATATTTACAGCAGGCGTTCCATTTTTGAAATTCATACATCATATAAAAACTTGAACATACCTTTATAACATGTTTAAAAACAAAGGTATGTTATAGAGTGTAATTTTTATTAACATAAATAAATATTTAAAATGATCAGCATTTTATATCTTTTTTCTTACATGCTTTTTAAACCTAATATTTCTCTTAAACTATATGAACAGAATAATTCATTTTTACATATATTATTCTTTATACAGTACACTTTTTTATGTAGTACATTTATAATTGTATAATTTATCGTAAAAATTGTTTATTTAATATAAATATAAATAATGTCTATTCAGGAATCTATTCAACGGTTTTTACTTGAAATTAAAATATGTTTATGATGCATCAAATCTACGAATATTTTATTAATTTTACAAAAGAAAACGAGACTGTTTTAAAAATAATTATAATTTTAATAGTCTGCGCGTTTAAAATGTTACAACATAATTTTTAAAAATTATTATACATCTAAATAATATATATTTTTTCGAATTTTATGTTTAGGTATCAATAAATATGTGCAATTATTCATGTTCAAAAGCGATATCACGAACAATAAATGCAATGCTCTATCTTTTTGTTTATATTATTATATAAACAATAGTAAGACACTTTTTTACTTTCTGGTTATACATTCCTTTTCTAATAGTGCATGTTCATTAGCAATACGTATTTTAAAGAAATTTTTATTGCAAATTAAAATTTGGGTTAATTAAAGTGTAACTATGTAAAAATTATTATAAAATGTTAAATATTTATAAGAGAAATTCGAAAATTAAAAAAGGGGGCGTATCCCTGTGGTGTCGTTAACCGAACTGTATATTATGATAAAACAAAAAAGATGTCATGTTCAAAGTACTATAATTCAACGGAAGTCTAATATTATTTTCATATTAAACATATTATGGTGATTATTTGAATTTTGAATATAATTAAAGTAACTTTTTAGATTAAAAGTAGGTAATTCTAAATTCGTTGCTTTTAAAATTTGGAAACTTTTTGTTTGTTTCGAATTTTCTTTTTATAAGTATTTCATTAAAAGTTTAATTAATCTCAACATTAATTAGAAACAAATTAACAGCTTTGGCCTGTAATTATACAATAATTACAAATGCATCCTAAATGAGATTAGCATCGAGATGTTCATGCTAATATCCTTCAAGGGTTCTAAAATCAAATAACTGATGACATTGCTTTTTATATTAGTCTGCGTATTTTTATACCTTTGATCTAAAATTGGAAGAATTAATTTAGCATAAGTTTACTTGTATAATTCATTATAAATAATCTTTTTTTTTTCTTAAGCGCTTGTGTGGTCAATAAAGATATTGAATTGGATACTATATAATTTCATTCATAAGTTTAGAAAATATTATAGCTAAATTAATAACAGGTTTTATTTACTAATTCGTATTAAAGTAGTCACAAATTTTCTACCATATGTTTAATTTCCTGAAATGACAAACTAACTCTAGTATTTATCTATTATAATAGTAAAGTTAACTTTCTTTATTTTATGATAGAATAATAACTTCAAAGTATTTATTTATTTATAAAAAATTAAAAACATAAGAAAAAATATATCTTTGTCTTTTCTCATTCTCTCCATTTTAACAATTCTCTTCGGCTTGTATGAAACACAGAACAGATAGCAACTGATAACTGACTAATTGTTAAAACGGTGATAATTGTAAGTAATAAGCCGTTTGGAGAATTAACGAATTTCCGAATTTAATTCCGCCCTTATTCTGTTTTGTGAACAGCTCTTAATACCATAAAATTTAATCCGGACTAAATAAGGATTTAGCTAACTCCAAATTTAATCTTTTTTATGAATCTGTCTGATTAATATTAATTATTGAATCGTTGTATAATTTTAAACGTTTAAACTTTGCAATATTTTTTTTTTTATAAAAACTCGATATTGATGACTCATGGCGCCCGGCCTCTATGATCAGAGTCCGGGATATTCTAGAAGATTCGAGATTAATTACCGGTAGGTATAAAGTGTCGCAGCAGGGATTGCTAGTTAGTATGTGTAGAGAGTTAGTGAAGACAATCGGTAGAGTAGAGTGAAGTAGAGTTGAGTCGAGGTACACGGTCAGAACAGCGACATATAAAATAAAAATAAATATTTTGTGAAAATAAATATGATATCCGGTAAAAATAAACTACGTAGAAATAAAAACTGTTTAATAAGACTGCTTGCTATTTTTGTCATTATTTAATAAACTTGTTATATAAATATTCATGTTTTGTGACAATTTACACTACACCCTTATAAATAAACGTTACAGTATTTTTGCAGAGTATCAGACAAGTATTTTCCTTTATATGTTCAATATATAATTTTCCTTGCTTTTGATCCGTTCGAAAACAGAATTTTCCTTGACAGAAATAAGTGTTTCTATGTGCCTGAACTAATTATATCAACAATCTGTTTCGTGTACAATCCATAATTTACTATCGGTGCCCCATCCATCAATTCTGACACGTTCCAAACCAAATTGTAAGAAGCCTTTGAAGTCGTCTGTGTTCTACTCGTGGAAATATTTGCTTTTGATGAAGGAAATTAATCTTTTGTTTATGTGTAACAGCTGTTTAAATTTTAACATAGCCTTGTGAGAGGAGACTGTTTTTCTAGTATGAATCGAATGAATATTCCCTCCATGTGTCACAGGCGTGTTCCGAATACTGCGACTTCATTATGGAGTAAATTAATTAGATTTCACTTGATGAAGTAAGTGATAAGATGTCTCACAAATTTGGATAATTGGAAATGTAATAATTAACAAGTTTCCAGATTTGAAATGGGTGGAATTAAAAGCTTTCAGTGGTGTTCTGAAACATCTTAGGAGTATAACATGAACTTCTTAAGCATTTTAATACGTAGTCTGTCAGTAATAATTTTTACTACTCCTTATTAATTTCTTAACTGTATTACAATTAACTTTCTGTTCTCTAATTAAATCACAATTGTTCGAACGTCTTTTGTATCATCAATTAAATATCTATGCTTGTCGGAAGGCGACAAATTCGAAAGTTCGAAAGTAACCAGCTTCGTACAATATACTCGTTTAACACCGTTTTCATTTTATCACAAAATAATTATTTACAGATCAAATGTGGGAATGATCGGTTTCCGGATGAGTGTTTTGTTGCAATACAACGATTCCGGGAACCAAGTTCACGCAACAATATTTTTTGTATGAAAGCGCCAATTTTTCAAAATTTCCTGGGAGCAAATTTCTTACAATAACTAAAATCAAAACAGAGAATTACACGAAAAAAGAAATACAAGAATAAACACTAATTCCTGACCCACCGAAACCAGACCACAATCCAGAGCAGCTAAAACTGCTCCAGAATGTGCTCTGGTTTTAGTAGGCCACGAACTAGAGCAAGCTTTTAAAAATTCGCTTATTTCTGACCCACTGAAACCAGAGCAAAATCCAGAACAATTAAAACTGCTCCAAAATATGTTCTGCTTTCAGCAGGCCAAGAATTAGAAGCAATACTTTTGAGTGCTTTAATTCTTGACCCACTTAAACCAGACCGCAAGTCCAAGAATTAGAGCAAACACTTTTGAGGGCTCTAATTCTTGACCCACTGCTCTGCACTGCTCCAAAATATGGTATGCTTTCAGCAGCCCAAGAATTGGAGCACACGCTGAAGCGTGCTCCAATTCCCGGCCGGCTGAACTGGATCACTTTCGGAGCATGAGATGCTCTAGAAGGTGGCCTAGCCAGAGCACCATTTGAGGCGGAGACCTGAAGTCATATGGATTATTCCTATTGCCTGACATTCAATCTGTAATTGTAGCTGTAATAGTGGGAATTTTTAAATGAAAATTTGTATACGTAGGTATTTTGATGCGATTTTAGGGTAGAAGTCAGTTACTTAAAAATGGTCTTTATTACTGATGTAAAAAATGCTGTGCTAAGGGATATATCTCCTTGGGGGCATTGCACATAGGAAAATTTTCTATAAGACTAGGTATCCATTCTGTTAAGCGTGCATAAACATAACATATATAGCATGGAAGAAAATTACAATTTTCCGAATATTTTTTTTAATAAATAATAAATATGTATTACAATAAAAGTTATTAAATTGTATATGATTTTTTTAAAACAAACTAAGAAAAACAACTGCCTCTCTGGCCTACCTCTTACTACGCCTACGGCTGTTAAACAGTTATATAAACATATTTTAAGGGAAGCTAAGATTTTTCTATTTTTCTTTTTGTAGGAAGGTAATTTTCTATAAGACATATGTTTTGAAAGAGTAAACATGTAAATATTTATCTTGTGAATAATTACATTATCTTACAAAGACTAATCCCAGATGAAAAGTTACTCCTTCTAAGACGTCTCAAGGGTCGTGTAAGCACTGCGCCGCATTCAAAATTAAAAAGACAATTAAAAATTTCCGTCGGTGAAACACGTCGACAACATTGCCCTCAGGACGCCCAGGGTTGTACAAACTGTTCCACGCTACAATGGCGCTAACCATCTAGCTTTCAGTCATGTACACCCCTACCATGTAATTTAATACCCACGTACTTTGTATGTGTAGAATTTCTATACAAGACGGATTTAATTATGGGAGCATAAAGGTAAATTGGATAGAAGCTTAGTGGTGAGTTCAAAAGGTCAAATGAATCGATAAGGGAGATGAATAGTGAATAAACATCATTAGTTTATAATGACATTTATCCATGTTTTCCCGGATGATACCCACAAATCATTTGTGTAAATGATGCGTTTTAACACAAAGACTACACTGTCATGTTATTTTGAGCATACTGAAAATAGGGCAAAAGTCAATGTCATTTACGTGCAAACTATTTTATCTTACATTAGTAGTTTTTGAGGTACTTCATCCGTTTATTTTTACTGATTAAAGAAAGTAAGGGTTTCATTTTTAATGTAATTTGTATACATAAAAAATATTAGAGCCATATTTTTTATTTTCATTTAAAAGTTTCTAATACGCCAGAAAAGAATTCTTAAAAGTTTCAATAAATGAAAAACATAAACGATGCGTGTGACGTTAACGACACCGTTGAGCCAACAGCCAATAGCAAACTAGCATGACGCGCTGGCGCGTTGAAATAGCCAATAGCATTTGCCAGTGCCCGTGACATCAAAAACATGGTGTAAACTGAATTTTATACAGTCGATTTAAATGCTTTAATGTTTTTTTTTTTAATATTAGGGTTAATAATGATAAACATTGATATCCAATAAGTATTTTCTTTAAAGCCGTAGGCTTGAGAATTACTATTATTATTCACAAGTGGGAATATATGAGTTTATGTTAACATTTTATTTAAATATATAGATCGGTTAAATAATATTATACATTATTAGTGCGATGGATATTTGTACACCGATGTCAATCGAGATCACACGATCAAAATAATTCATCAATCAGATCGATCAAATAATCAAATCGATCAAACGATCAGATCTATATTTTTTACTAAGATCATTTCGATCACAGTATATAGGCTGATAACTTACAATACTATAATTCAACTAATTCTTCTTACGAAACAAGTAATGTTGTAATACAGATGATAATATAAGCTTTCAATTTTACTGTTACATGTACCAGTTTTAAGTTTAAACCAACATCTGTTAAAAATTCAAAAATTGTACAATTTAATTAACATATTTTTATTTCACATAAATAATGTATAAATGCAAATTTTATTTCATTTTCCCAATGGAGTTTTTAATGTTTTTTTTTTATTTTTATACAAATAAATTTAAATATGTACATATACCTATAAATATTGTAAAAAAACTCAGCTATCATCATAATAGGTGAAAGAAAAACAGAAATGGTATTGTTCTGTTTTAGTGAACTCTAGCTGAGGATGTGATGTCACAGACACGCTTACTTATAAATATTGAACATTTTGTAATAATTTTCATGTGACTATATTTTATTTAACCCAAAAATTATTTTTTAATGCAAATTTAAAAAAAAATATTTTCTCAGAAACCCCATTGCTGCTGATTTGTATCAAAAATAGAAGCAGCATTTAGTACATTATCTGCAACTTCTATTTTTATACTTCTTTTCGCTTCAGTTCTGAACTCCTGAAAACACACGGCGCTATCTCCTTTAAGCAATTGCTGAAAAGTGAATCAATATTTTTTGAAAGATGCGGCAATGAGTCCCTTGACAAGCAGCTCTGAGTTCCCAGTCACCTCGTGACGCTAAAGTTATTAGAGCATCGTAGTAAGCTGGCAGGAAACAAGTGCAACGCGGCGTGCAGTGTTGTCAGCTTTCCAGCTTGTTCTCTCTATAATTACGTTTCCCTAACAATGTTATGTTTATATGTGCATATCAGGTAAATATTAGCTTGGAATAAGACCTTTGTTCGGCAAATTATAACTAATTTCGTTTGTGGTTTCCATGTCATAAATATATTAATAAGGTTGGCAATACTGCTCTAGTAGCTATATTCGGAACGATTATTTAATTTTATATCTCTCCTAGCTAACGTTGTGGAGTTTAAGCGAGTACATGTTAACTATAACATTTATACGTAGTTACTATAAGCACTTTACTTGATTAGTACCTACTTAATGTACTACAAGAGTTTTGGCCAATTATAAATTTCCTTCCTCATTTAATTATAAACAGGAACATTGTTTATGTATTACAAACAAAAAAGAATAATTATTAACATTATTTTCCATATCTGTGGTTGTTTCCTTTTACGACAATAATTCATACTGTGGAAACTGACCAGTATTTGTATGAAAAGGCAATTTTACAAAACGAGCATGAAAGTTGAAGCACGAGCAAAGGACATTGCCACTCGTGCGTTGCTTACTATTTTTATACAATCGTGTAGTATTAAAATTGATATTGAAAAAAATGTTTTCATTATTTAATAATTATTTACTAGCCAATTAGTTTTATAGTTATTATCATACCTAGGATAGTTATGAGTAACATAACAGCCGCAGTTGCCAATTGAATTCCAAACTCGGAAAGCGAGTATTTTAAGACATCTAAGGCCTAGTATGGTTTAAAAGATGCGTGGTTTGTTCAATAATTTACCGGTTTCACATTATTAATAAATATTATTTTATAAAATTTTCTTGTGAGTTACGTTTTCGTGATCAAGTCTATTTGAGTTGATATGACAGTTATATTATCCAATTGTCCCACGTTATGTTGATAATTCTGTAAGGTAATATTTTCACCATACCAACTTGTCAATATCACATGGGATACAATTATGTCTTAGTTATCCTGCTTATTTTTGTCTATGTAAACAAAAGATTAATATCCTGAAAACGGTAAAATTGATTAATACCAATTGGTTGTTGAAGACAACATATAAATTCTGAATAAAATTATACTTATTCAAAGGTTGTGTTCTCTCTAATATTAATTTATGTATAGTTCTAGTTCTAGGCCGGTAAACAGAATGCTTCTGTAGAATATTGAGTTCTCTAATACTACTTATAATGGAACGGAGGCGCGAAAAAGTCATTTGACAGTATTGCAAGTACTTTCCTACTTTTTCAAAATTCCGAATAATTTAAAACAGTTTTTTCTTCTGTTAATATTTGAGCCACATAAATTTCACTGAGTCTAGTTTTTGCTAATAAAAAAGAAAACATTTTTAAATAAACGGTAATATTTCTCATTTTTTATTTTAACAGTTTTTTCGTTACATCATTCTCCATATTTTCGTTGAGCTTCAATACCCTTGAGCTATAGCTCTATTCAGAATATGAGAAAATAAGAAATGGATAACCTGTGAGAATTTATTATTCTTGTTTTTTCACTGTCAAAAAATATGACTTATTTATTCAAATAAATAAATATGTGGTTCATTTTTATTTATTTAGTTTTCCTTCTACAATTTAAAGTAGTGTTAAAGTTAATAAAGTATAAAAATATCTTGCAGTTGGCTTCCGCAAGAAAAAAAATCAAACAAAATCTGTAAAGGATCTGAAACGTAATCCTCTTACTCCTTAGAAAAAACTCAAAGATGCAAGAGCTAATAAATGCCATAATTGATGGAAATAAAAACCGTTTATTTTTTATTAAGAGTCTTTTCACAAAGTTTATTATAAAAAGAATTAATTCCTTCCCGCTAAATATTTGCATTGTAATTTATTACGCTTATAAATATTCACATTGTTTATATTGTATTTTTCTATATTCATAAAATTGAGCCTTGCAGCATTTTTATAAAAATTGAAATATAATTGTCTTTGTTTTCTCTCTACGGAGATAAATATGTTAAATAAAAATGAAAAATATCAAAGAAAACAGAGCATACTCGTATGTACTACAAAGTATGGAGAAAAACTACGAGCTTAAATTTAAATTTACATTTTTAAGTATAAATTTTAAATAACTTAAATTTAAATCATGTATAGATTCTTATTAATGATAAATTTTTAATTATATTATTGAGGTTATCATTTTTTAGTTAATCTGAAAAAAATAAACCCATATTTTTTATTTTGTGATAGAGTATTATTACATGTTTTTAAAAAAAAAAAATAATTCCTACTAATGACGCGATTATTTACACAAACTTGTACCAACACATGTAATGAAAAAAGAAAAACTTTTCTTCTTAGTATTATGACTGTTATGTAGATGCAAATTAGGTTTCTTACCATATTTAATATGTCGAAATTCGTGAAAATTGAATTGGTTCACTTACCTAGAACAAAAGATTAGAAATTAATATATGTTTCTCTATATTTTCAATAAGCTATGATAGAATAGACAAATCTAATTATATAAAAAAAATGTTTTTTTAGGCAACCAGTACAGAAAATTATTCATTTCCATTTAATACACCATTTCAACTCGTCAAAAAAATCTCTTATACATTCTCATATAAATTGAGTACGTCTCGTGCCGCAAAAATTATACTCGCATGTATATGAATGCCTTTTTGCACTCGGTACATTATATACTATTTACAAAGTGCACTCGATACCCAAAAAGAATTGTCATAAATTTTCTTTAATCCTTTTTTTTCACTATTTTTCATATAATCAGCAGGGCTGATTTCTTTGATTAAAATGCTATGGGTTTGAAAAATTGTTTCTTAATAAAATTCGTAACATTTTTGCAGGGTGTTCTTGTTACTTGAAAAGTAGTGCCCTGAGATATCTTTCACTATTTTTCCTGGCATATGCGAGGGTCGATTTACTTGATTAAGATACTTTGCGCTAAAAAATTATAAATAAAAACTAACATTTTTTGCAGGGTGCAACCGTTACTCGAATGGTACTTAATACCTTGAGAATTTTTCTCATAATTATCTGGGTTGAATGAATTAGTAAAGATATATTGCATTGATAAAAGGATTACTGAAATATTTTAATCTTCAAATTAGGTGTTCACACACGTTCGAAAAATACGTTACGAGATAAGATCGCTCAATCTTAGAGGGGAGAAAATTTTACGACTTTTTCTGTCTCAGTCTAACTCTCAGCAGCATAGGAGCAGGTATACCTAATTATTTTCTTATCTTTAAAGATATCCACATAATTGGTTTCCTACGATGTAAACACAAGTAATTGGTTCTTGACTTTAATTAGATATTATTTCGCATTTAAAATAAACACTGAACTTGTATTTCAAAAACTATGTGTTGACAATTTTTGTAACTGTTTTTCGTGTATTCTACATTACAATGTTCGGTTAGTTCATAGACATAGGCACTCGTACTATGCATTAAAAAATTGTAAACAAAATTTGATTTTTGCAGGGTTCATTCATTTCTCAAAAAGTAGTGCCCTGGGATTTTTTTCATTATTTTTCCCGTAATGATCTAGCTTGATATAGTTGATTAAGATATTTTGCACAAAAAAAAACTAATAAATTTTGTTACAAATTTTTGCAGGGTGCACTCTTTACTCAAAAACTAGTGCCCTGAGATTTTTTTTACTATTTTTCCAGTAATGAACAAACTTGACATAGTTGAATAAAATATTTTGCGCAAAAAAAATAATTAAATTTTTTCAAATTTTTGCAGGGTGCACTCGTTCCTCAAAAACTAGTACCCTAAGATTTTTTTCACTATTTTTCCTATAATCAGTAGGGTCGATTTAGATGATTAAGATACTTTGGAAAAAATTATAATAAATTTTAGTCTGGTATAATAATACACTCCTTATTCAAGAATTAGTGCCTTGATTTTTAAAATTATTTTTCTTATAATCAGTAGAGTCGATTTAGTAAATTCTATATATAGGCTCTAAATAATTTATAAATAAAATTTGAAAGAATTTTCTGAAGCAACACATTTATTTCGGTAACCAAATAATGTTGTGTAGGTATTTTATCTAATCTTGCAGTATGAGGTTTTACAAGGAGTAAAATATGTTATTTTTTACAAGTAAAAAAAAACTAAAATGCTTCATTATAAGCAGAACCTATTGTCAGTTTTCATAGTATATTATTCAATTAACATGTATAATATTTGCTATTACTCATGAGAATGAAATTTATCAATACGAACGGAAGCATTCGAATGAGTAATAGCCATTACATGCGAATAGAATACTATACTTTATCCACAACTATAACATGAAAAATATAAATTTATTACAATCAAGTATGTCATCATACTTTGATAGATATATAACAATAGCTTGTGTGACTATTTCACAGCATACTTAACGCAAGGCAATTATTTCTAGTGCTATTTAGCTACAGTTTAAGCTATAAAGCAAATAAAAGTATGAAAAGGACAAAACTAGTGTAATTCTGGTTTTTTATGTAGAAAAAAATTCTTATAAATAATTTGCTTTACTCTTTTGACAGGAATAATGAAAATTTGACATAACAAGTGAATAATACTATTTAATTAGCAGTACCGATGGTCATTGATAACAACGATTGAATTATAGATATATTATTTTACAGTTGTGGATAAAATATAATACTTAACAAAATCATCCGATTATGGACGTTCTCTCTATAATTTAGGTTATTTTTCCAATTTATAATACGGCTTATATTGTATATCACATGTGAGTGAAATATCATTCGTGAAAATTTCCAAACTTGCGCTTACGCGCTCGTGCGTTCAACATTTAACTCGTTTATTTTTTATTTTTATTTATTGCACTCACATATAATATATAATGTATTAGTTATAAATTATAATTTATGTGTAAGTTTATTAATGTAAAATTTAAATCCTATTAAAGTACTAGTGTTGTAATGAGAATAAGGTTAATATTTCAACTTAAACAATTTATATTTTTGTACTAAATGAAGTAAAAAAGGGCATTCACCCTTTGGAGTAATTAAGTTGTATTCAATGCCCCACTTACAGTTTAATGTAAGCGCAAAATTAAAATTAAAATAACAGGGTTATAAATTGTGTAAGTAAGGTCTCAGAGCCACAAATGTAGCTCTATAATGAAAAATAAAGAAAGAATGTTTTCCTTCTTTGAAATGCTGCGAGAAACTTGATGCTGATTAAATTTTTTACAGCTTTCCAACGCGGTGTTATATTCTGGATAAGTAATTTGTGGCAGGGCTTAAAAACTTTTTACAAGTGATATTTTATCATTCTGAAACTGCACTTCGCCGTTTTCAGTTTCAACATCTCCTGAAAAATATGTTTACAAGCATGTCATTCAAATGTTTCAGAAAACTCACAAACTTTTAATGACAAGCAGGTACAGAGTTTTTCAATTAGCCATTAATTAAAATATCACGGTAATAAGATAATTCTTCCAGTACAAAAATTACAAATATTTATTTCTTTTACAGATAAGATCACGCTTGGCTTAGACTAAGACAAAAAAGTCCTTTAAGGTCATGAAAATTTGTACTAATCAAAATTAATTTAAACAGCTCATTGTGAATTCCGAACCACTCGGATATAGTGGTATTTTGGTTAAATATTGAAAATGGATTAATATTTTAATATTGCATAAACAATAATAATATAGCATGGAAAAATTTACTTAAAAGAAACCGAAATTTATTTTAATATCCAAAAAAGAAACTTTAATGCCAAGGTAAATAACTGTTATAAAGTGACTAGTACATTTATTGTAAGGTACTGTTTTTATAATAAGTATACATATAATTTATTTTTATTTGCGTTTCTTTTTAGTCAGATTATTCGCAAATAATTTACACAAAATAATAAAATAATGTTATGTTTTACTGCCGTTTACTCTTATATTTATTATATTTTACTTAAATTATATTCACTGCCGATTTGACAAAATATTATTGAATAAAACAACTTTTTTGTTTTTTTTTACAATCGATTAGATTAAATCAGCCTTAGAAATCGTCAGTGGCAGAGCATGTCTTGGAGAATTTTCATGAAATAAATTTTCAAGACACGACAATGATTTCAAGATCTATATATCTTAAAACAAGATTAATTAGAGAAGCCATTGGGATTTTTAAAACTGAGAATATTAAGCATGACTTCCTACATTAAATATGTTATAATTCATAATTCGTTTCTTAGTTACTTGTTTACTGCCTTTGTTGTAATTGTCATTACCCTGAAGAATGCAGTAGTTTATGCCGAAACGTTGGGTTTAATATATAATTACAGAACTAAAACTAAAAAAGTTGTTTTATTCAATATCTATGAGTTCTGAAAAATATTTTATTAATTTACAAATTATTATTTAATTTCTAATGAACCCTGATGGTGCATTTTGTTATGTTTAGTTTTTGTGGAATATAGTGTAAAAAAATTGTAAATTACCATCGAAAACTGCAGTTTGTAAGGTTTAACATCTCTTCTTAAGAAAAATATCAAAAGAAGTATATAATTGAAGTTTGTGAACTAGGACTTTTTAAAACTTTCCTCGCAACTTTTAATGATGATCACAGTATATTAGTATGTAAATATTTCCAATTTAATTTTAATGAGCTTCATATCAAAGGTTTCGAACTCAATTAAAAACGTTCTTTGCTGTTTACAGAAAAATTTATTGTGATTTTCTCATCTTGGAATGTTTTGCAGAAGGAAATTATTAGTCGCATATATCTTGGCGAGGAAGCAATTTGATCCTAAATGAATTTAAATTACTCTCATTTATTCAAAGAACCCTCTCATACTTTTTCAACGGACGCTTGCTCCCACGCCTTTCGCAACCGCAGAATTTTTTTTGATGATAATGATTTTCTTATTTTACTAACAAAAAAGTTCTTAGAAATGTGATGATAGATAAAAAAAGTACATAAATGAATTTAAATACACTGTGCACAATATTCAAATTAACTTTTAAGTTGATAACATAACATATACATATGTATGGTGATAAAGTAATAATATTAGTATCTTCAAATATTTAATATATGTACATATATGCATTAATGCATTATCGCATATTCTCTACCTTAATTACATATTTTGATAAACATGTATGTATATTTTAATGATTTCATGTGGATGAATATACAAGGGTATAAGAATATAATCTAATAATCTAAATATGATTTGGAAAATTGAAATGTTTATTCGAACATATTTCCAATTGTATTGCTAGTTTAATAATACATAATACATTTGTAGGATTTTTGAAAAGACTACTTATTTAATTGTGCTTATTTGAAAATTCTACAAATGAGAATAATGTTATATTGAAAATATAAAACTTATGTCAGTTGTTGACATCTGTCAAACATTATTTAGGTTATAAAAATAAAAAAATTAAGAAACAATTTCTCACCGAACATCCCTCAATCATTGATAAATAACTTATAATTTTATGACAACTTCCTCAGGCACGTTGCTTGTAGGTAACAGTTCAGACGGACACTAAGCAATGTGCTTTCGGTAACTGTCATAAAATTATTGCGTGACCTAGGGATATTGTTGCTGATAATATTCCGTTATCCTGATAATTTTCCGTTATTCAGTAAATAAACACTTGTTTGTAACTGTCAGTGTTACAGTTAATTCATATTTCATTATAATAATAATTAAATTGCTTCATTTTGCGTTGTCTTCGCGTCTTTGGAATTTATCTCACCAAATACCAAACGGCTTTTCTTATCAGATTATCTTTTATTTTTAAGCACTAATTTTTGTAGCTTTTCGGCAAAAGCACTCAAGCAACAAACATGCAAAAAATCGTGCAAAGTAAAAGTTAATCGATAAAATCAGAAGGTCCTGTGAGATCACTTCTGATAAATTCATTAGCTCTTGCTTATTTTGTTCTTGCTTAGTAGCATTAAATCATCAGGTCACAAGAACTATTCAGGTATAATAAAATTTGTATGCCCATGTTCAAAAGTTTGTAAACCGACGAGAAAGATAACAGATCAAGAGGTTTACAACACTATAGTAGTTTATAAATACATCAAAAGATTGTTGTCATCACAGATATCGTATGTCAGTGATATAATAGTAGTAAGTGTTTTTTAGTCGAGTGTTGTTTGAAATTATAGCACGATGCAACATTTTTCTTACAACCGAAATATTAACAATTAAATTAAACCACGTTACGTTACTTAGCAACAACTACTTTACCTACTTAAAAGAGGGCATAAAGTATGTATTCTATGTCTGGATGTAAAAAAAACAAGTTTTATTTGAAAGCTCATAGCAATGATTTGAAAATATGTTTGGTCCGTAATATCAATTTTCTGTCAATAAATGAAATCAAGAAACTAGATCTTTCAGGTAGATAGTAAAGAAAATAATATTTGCGTCTATTAGAATATTGTCCGTTGATGCGTCCACGAAGACAGTAAGTTAATTAGGCTGTGGTAGTTTTTATGAAAATGGTGACTCGTGATTGTCCCTTCGGATGTGTATTGACCAATCCCGAAGCAATTCCATGTATGGGTAGCAACCCCAACCTCAGAGCAGTCCGTGAATAAATTAGATTAGTAGTGGAGATGGCACGAGCGACGGCCGATGTGGGACGTTTGCATCTCGCGCGAAAAATAAATTGCGGGTCGTATCGATCAGGGGTCAAGGTGGCGGTGACCGCACGTTTCAAGTACCTCAGCCTACATTTGATCAGCCAATAAATATGCTGATTGATTCGAATTCCTCGGTGTCTGCAAAACACACAAGAGAAATTGGATGGATTCGGGATCAGCGGGAAACAAAAACACCCCGGTAGTCGTTTTTCCCGGCAGGAGTCGACCTAGTCGACTTCCTTTAAGATTTCCCCGCAAAAAATCCCGTGTTATCGCGTTGTTTCTCTTGCTTTTTATTCACTCCTGGACCGGATTAATTTTTCAAATTCCAAAACAGATCTCATAGTCTATCAACTTTACTCCGCTACATTAAAGGGATGAAATGAAATCAGCCAGGATTTCTCAGGATTCAATTTCAAAGATGCGTTGATGCCTTTATTGAATCAGTGCCCATTATACGAGCTACAGATTCACTTATATTTACCTCTATGTAGAACTCTACAGCAGGGGTACCCAACCTTTTCATGGGAAAAGGCTAATTTATTGCAGATTCATTTTAAGTGCGGTCTATCTTAGAACTCTTGTATGCTATATAATTCCAATGACAGATATACTTATTGTATGTAGTAGGGTTTATTTTAAATGTTTTTATTGTGCATTTAAAAACAACAATACATATTTATAAATATCAGTTATTAGAATACATTAAATTCATTTAGCTAACTCTTTCATATATTGCTAATTTAGGAGCAAGTTGGTCTTTATGCATCAATAATACACTGTTAACTATTAGATTTGACATATCACAAGTATTTAATACTTTGAAACTAGTTACGGATTCTTTAGATTTGATAAAATCCCATAATATTAAGTTAACAGGTATATTCACTTGCATTGCAACATCTTTTCGAAAGATTTTTGTTGTGCAGTTTCGATATATGTTTAAAACAGCAACAATAATGAATTTTAGTGATAACTATCATTATTATCTCCATCAGCCCTGTAAAACTTCACTTGAAATATACATATACTTTTATACAATACAATTTTCTACAGTCTTCAAATTGTTCATATTTAGATTGGTTGACATTTTGTGACATTTGAAAATTTTTAAGCAAACAAGGACAGAAACACCTGCAGGGGGCTGTCTCTCTCGGATTGAGTTGATGCCGCTAGTGAACGTTTCAGTATTATTATATTTCAGTGGTTTCAGTCACATAGAAACAATTGTATGTACTACATGTTTCGATCCTACCCGGGATCATCATCAAGATCTTTAAAACGTTCCCCGATATGAGTAAAACCCAGTTATTCCTTCTTTTAGTTAATAATTTCAAGTTCCGATTACTCAAATCTGTTAAAATATTTAATGTATCAGAGATACATTTGGTCATATTCGAAATATTTACAGCACGAATGGAATTGGATAAAATCTTATTATGTATTATTGTTATTTTTTAGTTTTAGGGATTTTTTTTCACATTTTGGTATATATTGATAAAGAAAATAAAATTTGGTTAACTGCTCCGGGCGCATTAAAATTTGACTACGGGCGCCGTGTTGGAAACCTCTGCTCTAGAGTCTAGAGGAAGCTAAGGGTGAACCTTTGCCCCTTCTTATGTCAACCGCAGGGCAAAACCCTACTACTCTACAGGAGTTCCTGTTTGTTCAGTTTCAGATTAGGAATGACGATGGGTACCCGGGTACCCGGAACCTACCCGATAATAATGTACCCGGGTATCAAAAATAGTACCCGATTACCCGAAATGTACCCGTTACCCGTTTATTACCCGTTACCCGTTTATTACCCGTTACCCGAAATCTACCTAAAATCTGTTGTTGCCAGTGAAAGACAGTTTTCAGCTGCCGGAAACATTGTAACCACACGATAATCAAGATAATTTTATACTGCTGATATACTCGTATGTTATATAAAATAACAATGTTTTTTTTTTATTTCCATACCAGAAAATAATATTTTTTTCTTCATTTAATAAATTTATATGCAAATAACAAAAATTTATATTAAAAAGCTATTTTAAGGGTATCAGGTAATTATCGGGTATCAGATTATTATCGGGTATCGGGTAATTATCGGGTAACGGGTAATTATCGGGTAACGGGTAATTATCGAGTATCCGGTTCTACCCGGGTATTCATGTCGGGTACCCGGGTACCAAAATTTTCAGGTTTCGTCATTCCTATTTCAGATGCAAGTTTACTAACAATAGTAGCTTCTTTTTGTCTCAGTATAAAGTGAAATGAGCTGAGATTGTTGAGTAGTAAAAATAACAACAATTACTGTGGTTTGCTTCATAACTGTCTCTGAAAATCTGTACTATCCTTCGAACTAGATATAACTAAGAAAATAATGTCTGAATCATATACATCTTTATTTTATATAGCTTGTTTCACAGTATTGTAAAATAACTACATTAAATCCTGACACTCATAACTAGTAATACTGTAAGAGGATTAAATAAAATTTACTGCTGCTGCAAAAATGTCATATTTTTCAGGGTTGGAATAAATATTATTTAGAACCTTTTTTTTTCAATAGAAATATATTGTTTATTTTGATAAACAATTGTAATACATACACATTTTAAAAAAATAGTATGTGACTTGCTATTGACCTACTGATTTATTTTGTGAATACAGTCCACTAAAATGCAAGAAAAATTTCCACGAACAAATTGTAGTACGTGCGACTCTATCTATATTTTGTTCCAAATTTCGCTGAATATATGAGATGGTTCAGACGTCTGACACTTTCTATTGTACGTGTAATTTAATACTACGAATTTCCCCAGATATGAAATTGATATAGAGAATTAATTAAATCACGGATATACCAGGACGTATAAGTACTCGCAATTATTCTATGAATTGTTATATTTGCAATTAGTGGAAAATTCAATTTAAATGCTCCGTGAATTATTTAAATTTGCAATGCAATTCAAATTAATTTACGCTGATTGTGAGAATAATATGATAACAATTTCATTCTGCTCATATATTCAATACATGTGCATTATTATGGTAAATAAATTAATGTGTGGCTTAATTCCTAGAATCTTGTTATTATACACTAATATACAATTTAATTGTGTGAACAATATTCGAACATTCACATTATTCTAGTTAATAACAATTAATCGGTTCGATAATGATGATAATAAATAATTCAAATCAAAATTTGCAACAAGAAAAATCAATTGTAATAATTACGTTCAACCTAGAACATGTATCCATTACATTCGTACAATATTCCGTATGGTTATTTTGCGTATTGTAATTTTTTTGTTTGAAACTTCAATGAAAGTTATGACGATTATTAAAAATCCGAAGTAAAAATTCTTTGTATTAAGCGAGATATGAAATTATTATTATTATTATTATTATATTGCATGTACTCAAAATTATAAAGACAACAATTAAAATAGTATATTGTTTTATTAAGAGTAAAAGTGATACTTTGTGTGGCGAACATGGAAGTTTACACGACGAGCGAAGCGAGTCGGACAATTACATTCGAGGCACACAAAGACACTTTTACTCTGAATAACACATTCTATTTATTCTTCAAACGTAGAAATTTTAAAAATTAATTACTATTTGACGTTTAATATGTAGGTTATCTGTCAGTTATTCATAATTTTTAGTAACTTTATTCTTAGGTTATCTAGTTTTTATAGTGACATTTAGGGCGATATTACAGATTTCTATTGTACAAGTTACTTCTTATAGGCTGATTCTACATACGGCGGCGACAATATTATATACGGCGGCGACAATATTATACGGCGGCTAGAATAAAAAATTATATTACGGAAGCATAGAAATTAAACTTCAACCTTGTCAATCACGTCACAGAAGATGTCACTTTTATGACGTTTGAAGAAAAAAATATATATGAAAGAATTACAAGTATGATTAATTAGAGAAAAACGGGTATATTGAATTACATTCAAAGAGACCTTCCTCTATGGTATTTTCCAAGCAAATAGCTGCTAAGTTGTGTAATACATTGTAGTTCCGGTAGAATGCAGTGCATCTGCAAGTGGTCAGTGGTTCATTGTAACCAGAGTGGACGATATTGTGCGGAGTACGACTGCTGGTCATAATTGCTGAAAGTTTGATGTTTACGGCGGTTGAGTAGAGTTCAAAGACTTGTAGTTGGCTTCCGATTCGACAAAGTGGAAGCCATGAGAACGCTCGAGTTTTACGCGCAGGAAAAGATATGTGAGAACTACTAACGCTATAACTGCATTGATAACATGCTTGCTTCTGCATGCCGAATTTAATCCACTCCACTTTGTTTTAGAGTTGCTATTCAATTATTACACTATATCGAAATGAATCTAAATGACCCTTGTCATAGTTTTTAAAGATAATGCAATTAGTATGCCATTGTCGACAATTTAAAATCAAGGCAACATTGCAGGTAACTCTGACGGCAATGTTGTCCAAAAATGGAATATTGGGCAACTAATGCTTATTAAATATGAAACATAATTTTTCTTGATTTAATTGATTCTTGGGCTTATAGATCACTAAAAACAATTATACAGATAAGGATAATACCCTGGAAAAGCAAGTATATCACAATGTTTCTAATTTAGTCAAAATTGCTGGCAATATTGCCAGGAGTACTCGTTGTTTCAAGATTGAATATGCGAATAGATAACATAAGATACTAGAGATAGATGATAATGTTTCTTATTATATAAAATAGTAGAGACGGGACTTATTTGGCATATTTTAATAACGAATATATGGTTACAAGAAATAGTAAAGTACAACGCTGTTTTATTACATTAAAATGTATCATTATAGAAAATGAATTTTAAACAAAAGATATGTGTTTATTACTAATGTATCTATATTTAAAGTAATTAATTTATCTAGCTATATTGTTTGGTGGTAAATAATTAAAGTTTTCTTGAATCTGAAATAATTAAATTGAATAGTCATTAAACAAAAATTTACCTTCACAAAAAATAAATAAAAATAATAAATACACTTAAATTATATTACTCGGTAATGCCAAATATTCAGTTAAAAATTCACCGAATATGCATTATTCGATTATTCGGCTGAACTGCTATTCGTCATATCACTAGAAAATAGTATATTGTGCATCTAGTAGGAAAAGTGATATATTCCTGGACGATGGTGGAAATTGCAGCATGAGCCGCAGGCCATATTTATATTCAATAATAATGGAATAAATATGAATGTATTTTTATTTACGGAAAACAACGGAAAATGCTTTGTCACCGGTCGGAAAACATATTGTCCGACTGTTATTTTTCATAGCTTAGCAATTACACTAAAATACCGTAATAAAGCAACTTTCCGGTTTTGAAAACATACCGGAAAAGTGTCAGTTTTCCACCCATCGAAAAGGAAATGTTTTTCTACAGAAATTTAAAAATCCTTTGCAACTGAGTAAAATAATTGAAAAGAGGAAAAGAAGATCTTTATCATTTTCAGTATGGTTTCTCTCATGAAATAACGTCGTGTGAAATAATGTTTGTGGTATTCGTCATGTACTCCCGGTATTTGAAAGCGGCGAACAGCAAAGTTTATTTTTATAGCTTTTATGGTAAAGTAAGACGTAAAATAAAACTAGGTAGAACATAAAATAAAGAAGTAGTAGATTTACAAGTTCTTTGCTCTGAACTATCTGGCTTTATTCATAGTTTATTTTCAGTACAGGCTTAATGTACATTACATGAAGCCCATTAAAGAATAAGTATGTAAGAAGCTCCTTTCCTGCTTTTTTGCATTTCTGTTAATTTTAACAACGATTCTAGGAGTGTTTCATGCATTTGTCTTGTCTAGGGCAAATCTCTTACGATTTAAATAACGACCTGCGCGACTTTCTTTTAAATCTTCTTTGCATTTTACCTAATCTTTCACTACTAATCTTTTCTTAAAAACACAGTTTGAGTTTCTTCTAAGAGAAATAAATTATTTCTCGAAGTCCGTGATAATTTATTTATTTCCCTGCTTTGTACTACAGGTAATTTATTTTGCGACTAATGTTTTATTTACTTTTACAGGATTTATTTTAATCTACACTAACAAAATAATTTGAATTTTAACAGCGATGTTGAATAATTCATTTAACAACATGTATTTAAGTCCTTTAAGAATGTAACAAGATGGAAATTATGGCCCTGTTTTCCATCTTGTTTGTAGTCCTGCATTTCTTTTGTGGAGGATGATTCTGTCATCGGCGTCTAGTAGTTGACATTTTTGTTATAAAAATTAAAATTTATAGGACCCGATCGATGCCGATGAGATAGTAATTCACAGACAAAATTTGGATATTTAGAAAAGAAGTTGAGAGGGTAGATTTGCCTCTCAATAAAAAATTGTTGAATTCTGTGCAGTCTTAGATAGTCTTTTTAATTTAGTTTTTGTTCAATTTTGGCGACTGGAATAATTCAAACCGGTGTTGATAGATGCATAAGCTAACAAAACGCTACAAAAAACTGTCAAAAGTCTTATCTTGAAATTTCAAAACAAGCACTTTCTTATTCTAGATCAAGACAAGAAAATTGTCAAGACTCTAGATTAACGAAAAATTTAAAATTCTCGAAATATAAATATATCATGCGAAGCTGAAACAGTGATTGTAAAATAGAAAAAGAACGCTGCTGAAGAATTATCTATCCTTATCTAAGACGCAGGGTAATGTAGAATCTTAAAACAATCTAGAGTCTGGATATCTAGATTTAGACTTAGTCAAGTCTTGTCTTCAAATTTCTATACAAGATAAGATTCTTGTGTGAACTGCAACACTAGGTGAATCATTCCGTGTACTGATTTACAAATTATGTAATTCCGTTTAGACTTCTTGAATGTTTCGTGTTATTTTATTCAGAGTAAAAATATGTAATAAACTTTAAATTACGTAAAGTTACATTAGTCATCATCGCCCCCCCGTTTATTTATGAAAACATAACTAGCAAGCATATTTCACTAAGGCAAATGACAGTTAGTAACCTTTCGAATTTAAAAAGTAATAAATGATTTGAAACTAATAACTGAAAACGCGAAAAACAATATATTGCAATAGAGACAAAAAATCCAGATACAATAATTGAATAATACCACAGGGAGAAACTGAATAAAATGGCCGAGAAATAGTTCCAACAAAACAAAAGACATTTATTTACAATGACAACGTTATTTCACATTTCCATTAAAATTGCGGTGGAGAATTGTCTTGAAGGGTAAAAAAGAAAACTGAAACTCTGTAATGACTTCTAGAGACAGAAGTAAACAGTTGTTATGACAATATGAGTCCATTAATGTACTTGGAAGCCTTATATTGCCTTTATGACCTACTATAACCTTGTTTACAAGTTATTCCGGTAATCAACAGGAAAATAATTACAATTGCTTCATGCTGGCAAGAATATCAAGTTTTTTCGTTAAGGCATCCTGAGAAAAATACGAGTAGTATATTCTCAGAAATCTTACATTTGACGTGGAATGAGGTTTTCCAAGATTTTTATTTATTTACCTGAATATAATTCTAAAATACATTTGACTCATATTTCCAATTAGAAAAGTAGCAAATCAAAACAAATAATTTTCGCAAAATCTCTCAATAGTAGGATTACCAGTAGTAATATCTAATGTCGATCTGTTATTAGTCTGTCTAGGTCCATTGGTTTATTTTAGTAATTTATATATAAATATATGTATTATTATATAAAAAAAATATTGGAAACCATTATAAAAGAACTGTTTGAAATATATTCATCTAAAATTAAAATAGAACTTTGTTCTTCGGTTAACAACAAAACTGCAAATATAGAAGCTTATATAATGTATTATTTAGTCTAGAAATTTTAAACATATGCAATTTTAAATTCAATTTCTATTACAAATAAAACGACATATGAATTTAAATATATGTTAATAGACCATAAGTGATAGGATTTGGCAAATAATTTCCGCATTTACGATATTGGAATTGGGTACAATTTGTGCTAGAACTGCAACATTAAACTAGTTAAACAATTGCGTACTTTATAGGCTACAAACTTCAATTTGTATTGGTTGTGTGGTACTCTAAACCTAATTCTCTTATTCAATTGTTTCAATCGATACTTTCAAGTGTACAATGTTCTTTTCAATCGATTGTATACATATAAATAAATATAAGTTCAATAGTAATAATTATATTATGTGAAAATAAACTTATTGCCATGTAATTGTTTAAGAAAATAAAATTAACGATTACTGTTACAGAATCTTAAGTTCAAATGATTTTGATGTGTTGTTTTATTGTCAATAAATTAATCAGAATTTCTTTTCATTGTTAATTTTGTAGTTATATAGTAAACAGAGTGTGCTTGAATATTCAATGTTTTTTTTTTTTGAAAATTTTAATTAATGAGATGAATAACAGTGAAAGTGAGAACTTTATAAAATATATACACCAGCTGAAGTTCTAAAGGGATTTTATCGATTCACTAAATTGTTAATAAATAAAAATTGAAAATTGTTATTATCTAGCAATGGGACTAAACATTAACGCCCTGTTAAAAAGTTTACCGGTTTCAGGATATTAAGCTTTTGTTTACAAAGACAAAAGTAAGCAGAGTAACAAAGTCATAATTGTATACAATATATAATTTTGCAAGTCAATATAGTAATTAATATTTACCGTGCAGAATTGTCAAATTAACATGGGACAAATGTCATAACATGTCAACTCATACAAACTTGATCTAAAAAACGTTACATACAAGAGAAGTTTATAAAATAATATTTTTTAGTGAAATCGATAAACTACTGAACAAACCAAGGATGTTATGAATCATACCAGACCTTAGATGTCTTAAATTTCTCGCTTTTCAAGCTCGGAATTCAATTGACATCTGCGGCGGTTATATTCAAAGCGTCATAACTATCCTAGGTATTAATAACATATTTTTCAGAATTCATAGCTTTTGAATAAAACTACATTTTTCGTTTTAGTACTGTAATTATTTATTCATTAAACCCAACGTTTCGGCAGCATAATCTGCAATAGTCATTATCCTAGGTATACTAATTGCTATTAATGTTCAAATATCTTAATCAAAAACTGTGTTATGATATAGGTATTTCTTAGGATAAATTGTTTGTAACTTTGTTTTAAATTTCTAGTTTCCAAAGCATTTAAAACAGTGTAAAAAATGAGATGCAAGTTAGTTTCATTAGTTAATAGTTAACAGTTCGCGTTTAATCAGAAAAAACTAGCATGCAGTGGAACATCCGCTTATAAACTGCAGCTGGGCGATTAGTATTCACTGGTGCCACGCTGTCCAGCAAATGCACGATAATGTCCGGCTAAATATTTTAAACCCCATAAACCCCAGCCGTTCCGAATGATAAGTAAACACTATGCCGCTGAAAAATGCATAAACCTTCATGTATATTTCAACGTTGCTTTTATTTGTTGTGGTCAGATATATTCACTGGATATGCCGCCAAGATATTTCAAGAAGAGCTACTTAAACAGATTTAAACGGGGATACTCTGGCTCTGCATATCAAGTTTACATTCGCAGATAATATGTGGAATCTAAACTTTGGCAGATATATACAGAGATAGTTATCGAAATACGAAGTATATACATACGTATCTATGATTTGGGATATGGTATTAAAAGAAAAGTATGGGGTACTCGATACTAGTACCGGAGGGCAAGTATCGATGTTAATAAGTAACGGTACGAAATGAATAGGTACAGTATATTTCTTGTTGAAACCCACGTCATCCATCGTAACCATGTTATTCAAATCTTTAGGGGAAAAGTTTTCGAAATAAATGAATGGCGAAACAGACAGAATTATCTATATACAAATATAATAAAGAATGAAACATTCAAAAAGAGTTGCAGATTATACTAATGAAAGTACCAACAAACAATGAAGCACCAATTGTTTAAATCGAAATCACCTTATTGAATGACATGAATGACATACATTTTTTTTAAATATTTGAAAATATTCATTACCGCGGTTACACTACGGATTCTATTTCATTTCTATCGTTGCTAAACCGCAGATACAGTCTGTGCTACAAAATGCGGATTATATAGGACATATTTAAAAAAATTGCAGATACTCTCTCTCCTGATATGTTGAGAACAATACTACAACAGTACAAACTTGTTCAAAATTAAATTTTACATTAGATAAGATCGTAATTGACATAGTACGTCTGTAGTACGAGATTTATCAAATATAAAATGTGACACTTTCGTTAAAAGTCAAACAGCCATGGAAATAAAAAAAACATATATAAGTTTTGTGAAATATCATTGATTATAATTCATTAAACACCTTATTCCAATTTTATATTGTCGATTTAAGTAATATTGGTTCAACCAACAATTATTGATAAACCTCATTATTCTTGGCTAATGTCTCTCAGAATTTTTTAGTTCGCTCTTTTTCCAAAAGGCATATTTCACGATTACGAAAATACAATACGATCATCCACATATGACAAAACATTATCTATCTAATCTACAATAAATCATCGTTATTATTACAACCAGTAACAGGTAAAGAACTGAGAATTGAACCCCAGTGTTTCAAATATAAATCACATTTTTCTTCTTTGAAACAAATATTAATGAATGTTAAAAGTATCGATTACAAAAATGCTAGTACCAGAATAAAAAGCATCGATACATTCATATTTCTCGCTCGAAGTGACAGAGTTTATTGAGGTCAATATTTTTAAACTCCGATATTTACGCTGATCCCCGCAATCTGAGCGCGTAGAGGTGCAGATTAGGTGCGTAGATGCCGAATGTAAATGGGGAGATATGATTTATGAAAGGCAATGAAGCGAAATATGCAGGGACGTTCTTTCTTTCACCCATCCCTGTCAAAACGAAATCAATTCTTTATGTTATCTTAAAAGCCTTAATTTTGAATCTCAATGTCTTCCTTCCGATAAGGAATAATTCATTTCGAACGTCGATGCGGAAAATATTTTCATAAGAGATTTCAGAGAGAAGATTTACTGAAGCAGGTGCACAGCTGAAAGTATTGAAGTAACGAACGTTGCGATATTTCGAATCTGACGTTTCTTTTCATTTCTAGTTGCAAAATGCAGGTTCTTAACTATTGATATATCTTATATTTAAAGAGAATAAAATAGTTGATTTCTTTTGTTTTTGTCCGTAATATATTGCTCGAAATAGTAAAAGAGAGAATTGCCGAAATAGTACTACTTAACAGATTTTTTATTACATCTATTAATTGATATGATTTGGTACTAAAATTAATGTAACTGTTTGCAATATGTTTATTTTATTTACATTTGAACTCTATTAAAACTATGTTATTTGAGATACACTTTTCAAGATAAAACGAAAGATATCTTCAAAATACCTAAATCGTACCGCCCTATCTTCTAAATGAACTTTGAAACTTTCTTATGTACCTATGCTATATAATGCCTATTTTTTATTTATTTAAATATTTATTTACAACTGGTTAGACAAAAACCAACAAGCACATGTAGTAAATTAAATTATAACTCCCATTGGAGTTTCAGTTTTATGTTGCTTTAACTTCATCATTTAGATGCCAAATCTAGAGGTTTTAGTTCTTTTCAATCTTTTTATTTCTGAGGAATTGTCTAATAAATTTAGTGCTAAATTATTAATATGATTATGTAAGCAATTTTCATATCGAGTAGAGTATGTTTCTGTTAGTCCCTTAATCTTTAATTAGGAAGTTTTTCAGTAAAGAAATTTGATAAAACCACAGTATCATAATCATGGTTACATTTTGGTGGTATCAAAAATTTTATGTTTGAACTGTTGTTATTCGTGTAATAATCAAGTAATTATAATTCAAGCTATGAGTTTAATTGGTAAAATCTACACATAATTTCTGCGAAATAATAACAATTTGGGTCAAAAAAGACCCTTAAATCACTCCAGCTTCGCTGTCGTTTTTCTCTAAAAATAAACTAAAAATGGGATATCAGCTTATAACCGGGATTATTCTATATTCCAGCCAATATGGTAAGTATTCTGTAAAACTCTTAAATATTATGTTTAAAAATAATGTTAATTTCTCTTTACAAAATGAAAATGAATCGCTTAATTTGAGTTTTCATGTTCTGATCGATTAAATTTACTGTTGTTTCTGTAATCTCTGTCTAGATTCTGGGGATTTGGAGACATATAAATGAAAATCTATCTGTTTTCGTTGCTATCTTCATATAAATGGCACTTGTGGTCAGAGCTTCGCTGACCGAAGCCTGTTGGAACTTGCTCGCTGGTTTTGTTGTACTTGTCTTCCGGAAGATTTATGTTGCAGGATGTGTATGCATAAAACGGATTTTTTGCTGACGTACTACACCGAATCTCCTGCAAATATTTGTGCTCAGTATGTATTTGGAATTTTTAGGGCATGTTAGATTAATTGTTTTTTGTACGTAATTTTAGGCATTTGCCTCTAATAAGGCTGTTACACATGATGCTGATAGAGTAAATGATCTCCAAAGAAAAGAAAAGATGTAAATAGATCAAAAATCTAACATACTTATATGGAAGGAAAAGTATTTGTAACAAAATTTATGAGTACCTATTTAGTATTGGTTGCACTTTGTTGAAATTCGTAAATTGAAATTTTGTTATATAGGTTTAGATAAACCCTGTATTTACTTCTAAATATACGCTCTGAATTGTAATTAGATTACAATATACTGGGAGTTTATTTCATCAGTAAACATAATGTAGTGTCATTACCATAGTTACAGAATGGCAGTAATGTACTGAAGCGTAGATTTTATGTGTAAACATAAGGGAGTACTTGTCAGATTCGTCGCATTCCAAACCAATCGGATACAACGACTAGTAGGTTGATCTTTTATATTTTATAATGTAGTAATTAATTTTTTTCTGATTTTTATCGTTCATCTTGATCTTCAACTAGACATTGTAAAAATCAAATCATTTTGAAATTAAATAAACAAATATATATATATATATATATATATATATATATATATATATATATATATATATATATATATTTAAGTACTACATTATAAACTAAAAAAGATTAACTTCAATGTTTCTGTTCCATGTAATACGAAGTTAATAAAAAAAAAATATTAAAAAAATTGATTATAACCATACCTCAATGACTGCTTTGTGCATGCATGTAATCAAAGTATTTAACTTCTAGGTTGTCTAATATCACCACAAGTCTTCCTCCATATTATTTATAAATGCTGATAATAATCTACAAATATTACTAATTCCACCAAACTAGTGGAGTTATCTTTGGAAATAAGAAATATACTTAACTTTTTATGAATTGGGATTTGACTTAGTTTGATATTTTAGGATGTTAACAAGGTATATAACTTTGGGACTAACTAATCAGGGTCAGTGGCTAATCCGTTTTATGAATTTGGATATAAATAAATTTATAATTTCTTTAATTAATATTAATATTTCTTTAGTCTACATTACTTATTCCTATGTTTATTCATAAAATAAACGCTTTGTATAATATAGTATTGATATATTTATATATACTCTATATTTACTGATAAAATAAACTCTCGGTATTAGAATATTACCAAATTTATGTTGGTCATAAATATTGAAATAACAATCCGTATCATTGCGGAAACATAATCTAAATAATACACGTTTGTAACTAATTCATGGTTCAGATGTTTACAAATGGCAAATGTTACCTCGTCCAAAATTTGTGTAATTAGGATTGAATTACTCTATTATTTATGTTGTCTAGAAATAATACGAATATCAATATTTGCTATTGGCAATTAAATTAAATAATAAACACATTTAATATTGCTATTGTTATTGTTTATGTTTCCTGGAATGCGTCCTACGCACAAAGTGAAATGAAGGACTGTTTAGATTATACTAGTATATACAAAAATTTTATAAACAATAAATGTTAGTCTAATAAAAATATTTATCGACTTCATACCTATTTTTATTGGATAAGTGTTTCGCAGAAAAATTTCCATGAAATGTGGTCACCATAACATTTAAATTAGACCTTGCACAAATAAAAATAATATTTGCGTTAGACGACCAAAATTTTTATATCTCCGCTTAATGATTATGTGCATGTGTAATGGTTATTTATTTTATACGTCCATGGGAGTAAATCTCTTTCATCTTTGAATTTCTGATGCAACAATCTATGCGAAGGGAATATATTTTCACTGTAAAGAAAATATATATCCCGACGAATGGTATATTTTTCAAAATCATTTAAAATTCGCATATTAACAGCTACTTTACTAATTAACCTTCAACTGTAGTATAGAGCACTTGAGTCATTTCTGCTGTTTATGATATTAGCGCATTCTCGTTATCGTTACTTTTAAAAAATTAAACATTCAGAACTAATTATTTTGTATCATCTGATAAATGTCTGCGTTTTTGATTCTCGGTCATTTTTTTTTGTTCAAAATATTCGTTGTCTTGTAACTTTTCTAATGTTCTCTGGACCAATGCTGTTGAATTATGAATTTAAAATGTCATTCTAGAGAACAACTAAAATAGTATTTATAAAATTTCCCTAATTAATAATTTTCTAAGAAACAATTGTATTTAAAAGACGAGGACACAAGTAGACTTAATACCTACCTACTGAGAGAAATCAGTCTCCCGTATAAGAGAGTCAAGTCAATCGACAAATAATGTTAACCAAACTATAACGAAAATGTTATCATTCCATTAAAATTATTGCACAGTTGATATTAGAATGAAGCCAGGGCCGTCGGGAGGAGTGAACCAGGATAGGCACTTCAAAATTTTGAATTAAATGAAAAGGGGAAATCCGACTGATCTGATATATCAAGAGGCAGAAACTATCTGTAATGAGTCAAACATAGAAATTGCAATAATTTTTATTTTACAATACAAGCTACAAATTTCACTAAAAATATTTTAAAAATATGAGGACGAATTTTAAATTAACATAGAAAAAATTGATTAGAGACGCAAAGTCGCTTTTTTTGAAGTATATATCAAGGATAATTAATATTATTCCAGTTTCAAAGGCAGGACGTGAAAGAACTTTTTCTTGTTTAAGAAGAATAAAGACTTATTTAAGATATACTAGGATGCTATGAACCATAAAAGGCTTGCAAATTTAATTAGGAAAAAAATATTGAAAGGTAATTAGCAAAAAAATGAATTTGGACAAAGCAATAAATACATTTGCTTCAAGACATCCTAGACATTGATATTATGGAAACAAAAAAAAATGTACGTGTGATACACGATTATTTATATGTTTAAGGTCATTTTCTGGTCTTGCTTTTCGCGACAAGACAAGAAATGACTAAACAAGACAAGAAATCTTGTCTTCTGAAACAATAGACGTAACTAAATAAAGCTTTGTTTACTGCTAAGTATATTATATTTCTGATTAGAATTCGCGAATATTCTGTGCTTTGCTGTGTATTGACACCTTAACAAGATGAGAGAAAACAATAGCCCTTAACCTCGAAAACTAGCACCTGCACCAGCACCAGCAACTAACACAAGCCACTATCAATCCCATCGTGGCACATTGTCACCACCGCCTTTTGTCTCGTAACTTACGTCACGCTTGGTCAAAGTTGGCTGGGTGCCTCGCCTCCCTTGATGCCTGATCAGTCACAGTGCATTGCTGCACTGGAGAAATCAATTCCGTCGCCGTTGTTTTGTTTCCGCCGTCTATGAAATACAACGCAGTCGGCGTTGATACGCTACTCCATTGCCAGGATCTGTGGTAGTTACGGCCTTGGAGGAAGGCCAAATAAGTTCCAATTGTTGTATCTAGATATAGATTCCAAAGGATGTATATAGTATTCTTGGTTTGTTTATAGGGGCTGCAATTTGTCGCAAGATTTGTAATAATGAGCGAATGTGATACTTGAGATACGGCAATATAATAAAACAACAACAAACAGAATAAAAACTAACCATGCTATACTTTAATAAATTAAAATATTGAATGGATATAATGACATTCTAAAAAAATTAGAATACAAAACAAAACCAAAACGCAGACCATTAAGTTAAATAAAGAATTAAAAAAAAAAATAATATTGACTTTTGGTAGTTATAGTCGTGAAGGAAGGCCAAATAAGTTCCAATTGTTGTATCTAGATATAGATTTCGAAAGATGTATATACTGTTCTTGGTTTGTTTATAGGGGCTGCAATTTGTCGTAATATTTGTCATAATGAGCGAATGTGATACTGAGACAAGGCAATATTAATAAAACAACAAACAAAATAAAAACGTCAATATTTCTCGAAGTAAACTAACCATGCAATACTTAAACAAATTAAAATATTCAATGGATTTAATGACATACTAAAAAAAATTGAGAATACAAAACGAAACCAAAATGCAGACCATTAAGTTAAATAAAGAATTAAAAAAAAATGAATATTGACTTTTGGTAATTACAGCCTTGGAGGAAGGCCAAATAAGTTCCAATTGTTATATCTAGATACAGATTCCGTAGGACATATATACCTACTTGTCTTGGTTTGTTTATAGGGGCAGCAATTTGTCGTAAGATTTGTCATTCTAATGAGCGAATGTGATACTTGTGACACGGCAATAATAATCAAACGAGAATAAACAGAATTAAAACGTCAGTTTTTCGAAGTAGCTTAACTATGCTATACTTAAATGAATCAAAATATTCAATGGATGTAAAGACATACTAAAAAAAAAAATGAAAATTCAAAACGAAAGTTTGAAAGTTTTATAAAGCATTGAAATTGACTTTTGGTATATCCACATATATTCATAATGTCATGTTACATAAATAATCTTTTATATCTTGTAATTTTGGGGTAAAGTAAAGGATCACAATTTAATCAAATCTGTCACTTTATTGACTTCGTCGCTTTCTCATATCATTTTCACAGTATTGAACAACGACTTATTGAAATATTTCACTTGAAAATTGATAGTATTTACAACCAGGGCATGTAACCGAAAAAATACTGTTGAACGATTTACCCTTATAGAGTTTTAGTTCGAAAACCGATTTTTAAAATTTGGAATTCAGTTTAATAATTATAAAAATTTCATCTAAAAAAAATATAATAATAAAAAAATATCATCGGAATAATATACCAAATAAAAGAACAATTTGATTAACGTTTATTCACAAAAATTCTCGTATTATCTTTAGAAAAACACAGGTAACTTTTTTATTGTGAAATTGCCTATTTTTATGACTCTCCAATAAAATGTAAATTCTAGAAACTATAATTTTATGTGCGCTAGACATTATCAAAGTTGGTAAGCAATGTGAATATGTAAAAATAAGTTGTGGTGACAAAGAAGAAAATCTGCTCTATAAATTTGTAAATTAATAATTTCGCAATATAAAGTAATAATGTATTAAATTTATTAGTTACATTTATGGAAATATTAGACAATGAATATATGAAATGCATTTATGTAATTAAATTTCAATTTTAGATGGCAAATTAATTTAACGGACCAATAATTTTAATAACTGTAATAAAAGTTAAAGTAATAAAAGCAGTTATTGGAAATAATGTAAAATAAATTCATCAGAACAAATAAAAATCATTATATTCTTTTACCTCCAAATTAATTAAATGTAGTCATACATTAATTTTTCGTGCCAGTTTTATTTGCTTTATATTTAAACGTGTCGATGTGACTCCGATTTAATAAAATTGTAATTGTTCAATTGAATCTCATTAATTGAATTGGATTTACATACAAAGATAAAAAGTTTTCATCTCGTATATTAATAATGCAATATCTACACCACTATACCCAAAACGATTTTATAATGAAAATAATGCTCTCTAAAATTCTGATTAAAAATCGCGAATGTTGTTTGATAATATATAAATTTAATAATATTGCCACAATAACCTTTTTCATTATAATGTATTTCATTAGTGAATAATTGTTCTGGACCAGTACAATATTAATTTTAATATAATTTGGGCTGCTTTGATATTCTATTTATTTACTCACTAATTTTGACTTCCATTCAATGATAACCTACAACATTACATTAAAAGCGGTATTTAATATTCCACAAAGCTGGAATTCAGAACTATATTTGAATTATTTCCAAATTATGTCTATTATTACATTTCATGTTCTGACGATTTACTGTTCATATGAATGTCGAATTAGATGGATGAGTCCAAATAATAATTAAAATAATTTGATATAACAGGAATATTGTAATTATTATTATTTCGAGCTTTAATGGATGTTCACAAATTTAGGCCTCGATTGTTACTACTTGTAACGTGATGTCTATCCAAAACATAACGAGGGCCTACTGTTATATTTTAACAGTTTAACGATCATATTTGTAGGTGTATGTGTAATAATTATGTATTATGTATAGATACACGATTATTCCATTTCTATAAATCATAAAATTATGAAAATTTGAATGGAAATATTTTGTTATACTGCGATTTTATACTATAATTGTTCTTTCACATATGACTATAATAAAAAATCTGATTTAAATTAAATAAAGCTGTTTTTTCCAGATATTTGTGAGATTCTACATTATTAAAGGTGGACACCACATGACTTCCGTGTAGGTACGCTAAATTATTCCCATTTGTTTGCTGCACTTCATTTAAACCTATTTCACTTGAAAGTGAGATTATTCTACGACTAATCATTCTTCAACCCATTCGTCTCATATCTTCGAACTTCCCTTCGAAATTTATTATCTTTTAAAAATCATTATTTCTTATTGCATTACACAAAATTGTTTTAATCCCTTAAAAACTTGCAAAAATAGATTTATTTCTGAACTCTCACGAAATATATTCGGACAGTTGTCAATGTCAAATGTTTCCTACAAAAATTAAAAGACAACTAAATTATTATTTTTATTGAGGTTCTGTCAAAAGTAAATTGCCATTTGAAAAGGCCGATTGGAATAAAAAATGGAGAAGCATAACTTACAGTAATAACTACATAAAAAAAATTTAACATTCTACGGTTAATCGTTTTCGAGTTATGCCCTTTTGGCACTGCCGATTGCAATGAAAAAGGGAGGTGCACAACTAGATGTTATAGCAGTCCCATATATAAAATTTCAAAATTTTGTTGCTAATCATTTTTGAGTTATGCAATTCAGGGATAGTTAAAATGGATATTTCCGTTGAAATTTGAAAACCGATTTTTTTCGCGATTTTAATACTTATTTTACTTCGTAAGGAAGTAAAAATGTAAATAAGTTTAGCTATTTAAAATAATAAACGTAATTGCATTAATAACATAGTTAACTCAGTGGTTAATTTTTAACCAGTAGCTAAAATTTTAACATATAAAAACGAACATTATAAATGTTTTGATATTTTCTCCAGTGTTATCTGTTTTCATTGGAGAAAAAAATTAGCAACCGGTTAAAAATTAATCACTGAGTTACTGAATAGAGGGGAGTAAGACTTTAGTGATACATATATTTTAAAAAATATTTATCAACCCCTAAAAAGTATCCAGTTCTGTGTCTTCTTCTGTTTCATCTTAACTTTCCTTCAGTATATCTTATTTTTGTCTCCTTATCTTCAGCTATGCTCGTTCTCCATTTATTTCTTGGACTCTCCCTTGTCTGTTTCCTTGTGGATTATGCTTGTATATTCTTTAAACCTGACGTATATTCTCTAAACCTGACTCATTCGGTTTAGGTGTCTGTACCACAAAAATCGTTGCAATTTTATAAATGACGATAAACGAACATCATATAATTCTTATAACTTTGAGTTTCATTTTATACGCCCTTAGTTTGTTGTTCCTCTTGTAAAGCATTATTAAGCAAGTCTTGATTGTATGATTTATTTGTGAATTGTTAGCTTTCGAGCTAATAAATCTTGCAGCAAATGTAATATATTCCGACACAAATCCATCTGTTTCTATTGTTTCCCCTCATAATTTTCTAATTCTATCCGTGTGTATTAAGACAGGCGTATTATCATCTATCATAGTCTATTGAAACTAGCGCTACAGCGGGTTACGTGTTACGTGTAGCCGCAGCAACAAGGGAAATGAGTCCATTGCGATGTGGCTTCAGCCATTTTCTCCCGACAACCGGACCAGCTATCTCCATACATTCATAGTTTGATTTACACTCGCCTACAGCTTGAAACAATAGCGTGTGGCGGGCAGATTGTGCGGAATGTGGAATTAATGAAAGAAAAAATCACACTTCACCGTACCAGGAAGAGGTTTAAAGCTGATGCTCTATTATCAACCACTGCAAAAATAAAATCTGTGCTCATATATATAAAACAACAAAGATCTAAGAATAACAGAAACAAATACCTATGTTGTTGTGAGAATAAAACTAGGACTAGTAAAAATTTCAGAAAACTAATACAGACCTAAATTTAGCAAGGAGTTCAACAATAATTACCAGAAAAAAATTCCAGTGAAGAAAATAAGTAAACACGGAGTCAAATACTTATATATTCAAATCAAATCTTGGCGTAACGTTTAAAGAACAATAAATTATACAAAAGATATATATTATACAAAAGATATATTTATATTTGCTGCATTTGTGCGTAAACCCGAAAATATTAGAAAAAAAAACAATTTTTAGCTCTAAAATTTTCAAATTTTACAAAATTTTGTTTATATTTTTTTTAAAAGAATTAGAGACGCTGATACCAAATTTACAAACAGAATTTAATTATGTCTTTTTGTTTCGGAGATATTCGCTGTCAAAGTTGTACCTGAAAAAAAAGTGTTTTTTGAATATATTTCAAAAATGAGTAGAGATACAATCTCAACTACTTTACCAATCAATTCTACGGGAAAAGTTATATAAAGAAATGTTTTGCCCATATGTAGGTTCTTTGGAATGATTAGGTGAAAAATAAGAAAAACGAAAAAACCTAAATTTCAATTTTTCACCACGAAAGTTTTTGTCTCCGAAGTATTTAATTTTTTCGTCTTAAGTAGATATCGATATGCTGATTTTAAATTTTCAAACAGAATTCAATTATCTTTTCCCGTTCTCGAGATATTTGAGTTCAAAGTTGTACCTAAAAAATCAGGTTTTTTAGGTATACCCCTTAAATGGTTAGGTTCATGGTATCGGTGACCTCACCATTTGATTCTACGGGCAAAATTACATAAGTGTACCAATTTTCAGATTTTTATCTCAACAGATAGAATTTATAGAAGGAATAAACTGAAAATGGCCAAAAATCGAAAAAAATCTAAGGTATACCCCTTGACATTTTTTCAGATTTTGCCAATTTTGATATTCCTTCCTAGAAATTTTATCCTTTAGAATAAAAATCTAAAAATTGGTACACTTATGTAATTTTGCCCGTAGAATCAATTGGTGTGGTTGCCGAAGTCGTAAACCTAACCCTTAAAGGGGTATACCTAAAAAACCTATTTTTTTAGGTATTGCCAAAACTCAACTTTGAATATGATTTTCTCGAGAACTGGAAAAGATAATTGAATTCGGTTTGAAAATTTGAAATCAGCGTATTGATATTTACTTAAGTCTAGAAAATGAAAAGTTTTTGAGAGAAAAAGTTGCTCGAAAAAATTTTGAAATTTAGGTTATTTCGATTTTCTTATTTTACACCTAATCGTTCCAAAGAACGTATATACGGAGAAAACATTTGTTTATGTAACTTTTCTCGTAGAATCGACTGGTACAATCGTTAAGAATGTATCTCTACCCATTTAAGAGATAAAGCCAAAAATCACCCTTTTTTGAGGTGCAATTTTCAAAGCAAATATTTCACGAACGAAAAGTGATAATTCAACTCTGTTTGTAAATTTGGTATCAGCGCGTCAAGATAAATTAATGTATATTATTTCTCAAAATCAAAATTATGGGCACAAAAATGAATATTTTTTGAATATTTCGTGTTCGTCAACACAATTTTTGTTTTAATACTATTGTTTGGTTTGTTTTAACCTTACACCCCTTTGATATGTGGTTATAGGTTTTGGAAATAAATAAAAGTTGGATAATAAAGCGACGGAATATAATCGAAAAGGCGTAATAGGATTCCAGATTTGAAATTAATGCATCGATATTTACAGTTCTTGAGATTAGATTAGTTAGGCAGCGGAGATAGAGAAATCAAGTTGGAAGAAATACCGAGGTTGGCGAAGGACAGAAAACAGTGGAGAAACATTTTGAAGAAACTACTCTAAATTCGCTCTATTTCGATAACCTTACACCGAAAGATAGTATAATTCAAGGATTATAGGTAAGTAAGGATAAAAGACATAGATAGTTACAATACAACTAGTGCAAAAATTGTATTATTATATCTACATTTACTTCAGTCAAAAATATAAATTATACGTAAATTGCTAAAACAGAAATGTAAAAAAAAAAGTATGCACAGATAAAACAAAGCTTTGTCAATTACTCTGCGTGGAAAACCCTTTGTTATAATTCATTATAAATTAAAAATATATGCTAGTTCTCATTGCTTTTTGATCGCTGAAACGAAAATAATTGAATAAAACAAAAGTTGTACTGTTCAATTGCATATTTTATAAGTACTCCAATTACCTCTTCGTTGGTAGAATTGAAAATGCATGCAGGTAATTCTGCATTGTTTTCAGCGCTGACATTAATCTCCTCGCTGAAATTTCAGAGGCTGTTGTTTCTAGTAGTTCAACGACCTATATATCTAATTACATAGAGCCAGTGTCAGAGCGCTGCTTCTCTTTGAAATGAGAGAAAATAGAAAATGGCAATAGACTTAATAGTCAATTATAAATAATGGAATCCGCGATGAAAGACACAGCATAGGACATAATTATGCTTTGTGGAAACTAGAATATAGATAATTACTGGGTTTACTAGCCCTTCAACTATTATGTATGACGTTATTTAAAACGATTCGTTGAAAATGAGAAAAAAGAAAGAACAAAATTTCAATTTTTGGTTCAAGAACTTTTTTTCTCCAATTTTTTTGGATTTAAATAAATATCGATGCGCTGATTTTAAATTCTCAAAGAGAATTAAAATATTTCTTATCATTTACGAGATATTTACGTTCAAAGTTATATTAAAAAAAAGGTTTTTAAGCAAAGCTCTCTAATGGGTGACTTCACTAATCTATTCCACGAAAAAAAAATACATCAATGTTAAAAAAATTCTTTTATCGAATTTAATACTTAGAAAGGAAACACTGAAAATAACTAATATAGAAAAAAACGATTTTTGTTTTTTCTTTTTAAAAATGTAATATTGACCGTAGAATCAAGTTAAGGTCGTATCATCGACCCATCAGATGGCTTTGGGTTTAATTTTGAACGTAAATATCTTGTGAATGGTAAGAGCTAATAGAATTCCGTTTATAAATTATATTTACCTTAGTCTGGAAGATAAAAATTTTTGGAGAATAAAAGTTTCCGAGCAAAAAATTGATATTCATGTTTTTCGATTTTCTCATTTTTCACCGAATAGTTCTAAATTTTGCCCGTACAATTGGTTACCTATTTTAAAGATTTACCTAAAAAACACACTATTTTCAGATGCAACTTTGAAAATCTCAGAAGAGTCAAGAGGCAATTAAATCTGATTGTAAATTAGAAATTAGCTCATCGGCATCTATCAATATGGACTAATTTCAAAAACAAAATATTTAAAAAAGTTTTATAACTTTTTTAAACAAAATTACCGTAAAGTGAAAAGAGCTGGATTCTAACAATACTATAATGTTTTTTTAATCTCTCCGCTGGTTGCAGAACAAATCCCAAGCGAATATTTCTTTTTGTTGCATATGAAGTATCTACTTTAATTCTTCTCTCCACAATTATTTATCTGGAGAATTTGCGTATATTTCGAAGCGCAACATTCTTATTCCATTGTTCGCTGTATATGTCTTTACATATGCATTACTTGTGCAAGGAGTATAATGCAGGATTTTCATTCCTCTTCATTGCGTTTGCCCCCAGGAATTACAAACGCGGAATTGCCAATGAACCCTATTTCTCCGTACCCTCAATGCTCCAAATCTGATTTATATGCCATTTATTTTTATATTTTATTACTGGAAAAGCTTTCCTCGTGGCTTGCAAAATATGATTAGCTACAATATTTTATCATCCACGTTTGTGAATAGGAAAGTCAATATTACATTTTATTTTCGGAAATACTTCAGTAAAAACTGTACACAAAAAGTTGATAACATATATTTGTTATTTTATTTCATATTTCCTGAAATTTCTTTTAAACCGTTGATTGAGTTACTTTTACAAATATTATATAGGATCTTTCAACTTTGAAAGTTGATTGCGGTTTTGTTTGAATTAACACCGTTTTCCTTCTGCATGTTTTTGTTTTATCATAGCTGCCATTTCATCTTAGAAAAGTATACCATTAAATAACGCGTCGAAATTGTGAAAATTTATTATCAAAATTCGTCCTCAAATTCGTCAAACTTTTCGTGAGCTATGGTGAAATTTATGTTCGACATAACCAACCTACTGAGAGCCCAATTCAACGTCTGATTACAAAATTTGAGGAAACTGGTTCAGTTGCTGATCGGGTAGTGCTTCGTTGAAAGGTTCGGTCAGTCAAATATATTGTTGCTGCTGAAGAAAGAGTACGTGAGAACAGAAATCTTTCAGTTTTTCGTAACTTTTAACGGCGCAAGGTAATGAGAGATGATAACCAGTGTTCTTTGTACAGAATTGGATAATATGAACATAGACGAAATGTGGTTTTAGCAAGATAGCGCTACATGCCACACAGCGGGTAACATAGTGGAATTATTGCGAGAAAAGATTTCAGGGCGTCTTATTTTTCAGATTTTTTTCTTTGGAGCTACATTAAATATCTGATCTATACCAATAAGCCAGCAATATTACTGAAATCCAATCCACATTACACCAAAAAGTAATCGCAAATTGGATCTCTCGGAACGTCACTTTCCAACGATCCGCGGAGGTCATTTGAACAATATTATTCAAGTCGCAATAAAAATTCTTGCTGTAACTCATGTACAAGTTTTTTTTTATTAAATTTTAAAGATTAGGCGCATCAGTTGAAAGACCCTGTAGTATAACTGGAATGACAAAAGAAAATATAAAAGATCTAGAAAGCTAAAACAAACAACTGAAAATAACCTTCCTCTTCTCTTATTCCTTTTCTACAAATAAAAGAAAATCATCACGGCATGCCACTAACAAAACATATATTTACATTTCATTAAAAATAACTATCCTAATGCTGCAATGTAGCCAACAAACATACTTAATTTAAACAAATGGGGGTCGTTATTACAAAACTAAATAATTAGAGACAGAAGAAAATAATCCCCTACAAGGGTTGACGTTCCTACAAAAACGCCTACATAGTTGAGTTCAGATTTACTGGAAGCCGTTGTTTGATTTATTAATGCACCCGTTGAAATATTCTTTCAACAGATGTTGGACTAACCTTCACGAATATTTTAAAGGGATGTGCTTCTTAAACGTTGGGAATATTGAAAAGCAGATTATTTAATAATGCAACCCTTGTGAAATTAAGTTTTTAATTTTTGGATAAGGTATTCAAGATGTCAGCTGTCAAGGGTCTGAAAGATGTTTATAATTACTTCCGTAATTAGATCACGGGAATTTGATTTTAATAAAGGAAATTCCCTTACGAAAATATTTTCTTCAAACATAATTTGGTTTCATTAAGTAATGTCAAGTTCAATTAAAAACAAAAAAAAATGTTAATAGTAAAAAGTTAGGAACCACGGCCCTTATGAAGTTGTTTAAGCTCATTTGAGTTGCCTGAGTATATACGTAAACATCAAGTAAAGTTCCGAAGTGCATATATACAAACTATAATTTCTTAATAAACTAATAAATAAATCAGAGATTTTATGGATCGTCATAAAATGCTTAAAATTTCCGCACTTATGTTCCCAAAGAATTTATATCTGCTGTAATTAGGACAAGGCACACTTTGTCATACACATAACACATGCACATAGTTGGATTCTTTCCTAAAAAAATATTGTGAAGTATGAAAGTTAAGGTCTCCTATAATAAGATTTGAATAATAAGTAAGTAGGTTATTTCTTGTTTTTGTAATGATTTTTATTGAATTTCTGCGTAGTTCTTCAATCTGAATTGGTTAAATAGTGGTATTGTCCCACAAAATGTTTATATTTTTTCTTTAACCCACCATTAGAAAATACAGGTATTCTGACAAACCCAAAGCAATTTGGGATCAAACACACTAAACTGTTCTTTTGTAGATTTGACGACCTCTAGATTTTTCTTGTGACAAATTATATATTGAGAAAATGAAATAGATGAAACATAATAGTACGTAGGTATCAAAATTTTTATACGGTATAAAAACCCGGAAAGAAAAAAATTGTTATTATTATTACTATTATTATTATTAGATAAGATATATGTTATAATTTTTTAATGTAATAATTAAGCTACGTGGATGTAACGAGTAAGAACATCTTATACCCAGAATATACCACGAGTGACGTTGAGAAGGCCCACTTTTTGGAAAAAATCATTATTACTCTATAATATTAAATCATATTAAAAAAATAATTACTTATACCAACATATAATCTTAGTTTACTTATAAGGATAAAGAAAAAATGAAACTAGGGTAAATGGACTACTAAATTACATATAAATGTACAAATAGAACTATATTTTAGGTTACGTTAAGTCTTGTGCACGTGTTTATAAAGTATGTACATAAATAATTAGTTCAAACCTACCAAAGTAGTAATTATCTAATTGTGTATGAGGTAGTAAAAAGAAAAATACAAGACTTGTGAAACACTACAAAAAAGTGTGTTTTTTGAATATATCCCTAAAATGGGTATTCCTTACAAGTTTTTCAATATTAGTCATTTAAATTCGATAAAATAAAATTTATAACATTGATGTTTTTTTTTCGTGGAATATATTAGTGAGATTACCAATATCGTATCAAGCCCCATTAGAGAGCTTTGCTTAATGTAAGGTACAAAAACTTTTTGGGAATTTTGTAAGCAAATCTTGGATTATTCAGTGTTCACTGCATTAATTTCCAAGCGACTACTTACACTGTCTCGAAACAACAAAAGTTCATCTCTCCCACCGGTCCATCTCCCCCACTTACTCTAATGTCATGTATCATATGATCATTTAAGTAGTGATAGTTTCAAACTTTATAAAGTATAAAATGTCGATGAAGTTTAGAAAGCAAAGGATCGTATGCTTTCGGTTCTAATCGCAAGTCAAATGACAGTGGAGGTTGTTGACGTTCAGGTTCATATTGATATAGTGGTAATGATAATATTCTAATGCCCGTATTCATAAAAAATTCGTTATAGTTATAACGCTTTGTTAATTTTTTTGACAAATTATAAAACAGTAGTCAAACTAAAATTTTTATTTTTCTTGAAAGACGAATAGCCTTATTGGAGAAAATATTTAACGGAGCGTTTTAACTATATCGACTGTTTTATGAATACGGGCATAAATACGGACTCTACTACGGTCTCTTTTATAATTCTCTTTCTTCTTTTTTGTTAAGGATACATTGCATTTGCACAAGAAACCAGTAATGTCCATAAATCTATGTATTTTTTTAATGAGCATTAATTGTGAATTAATTTAGTGATCCATACATACACATACCATGAGTACACGCCATTAGTATTCGAGGAAGTTGTAATAAACATCAGCAAACAGATGATAATGAATGTTCCGTAATGTCCACTCTAGTTAATCTATATAATATCAATAGTTGTGACAGAGTTGATTGGTTGAGTGGATAAACACACTTTCAATTAGCAGGTCAGTTGGTCACCACTCCAGTTACAAGTTATTCTATTCGAGTTCCGTCCGGCGATTCAACTGATCCAACTCGGGTGCCCTTTTAAACGGATTAATTGAAACGGTGGATCTTCAGCGTGTAGGATAGGAAGCGTTTAATTAGTTCATTACGGGTCACTCATCCGAAAGAACTGAACTCACTCAAAATTATTTCTCTCTCGCCCAAATTGCCTTCGATGCCAATCAATACTTCATTCTAACTTAGAAAATAATCAGCGGTTTATTTAAGTTATAAATAAACTCCCAAACTTTCACACGAAAAGAACTAATAACAAAGTTTTAAACAATGTACAGAATAAATAAATCATTTATAGATTATTAGCCAATATTTCTCACACATATCGATTTTGATATATTTATACTGAGGAGGATATTTCTAGCGCTATTCAATCAATTAGATACCACTTTGTAATTCGTTAGGTTTTTAACTATGAGGAGCGAATGCGACAGTCAGATTTGCTATATATAAAAAGGTATCGGAAAATTTTATTAATGTAATGAGTACATAATAGAAATTGAAACTATATAATCTCACAAAAAAACTGGAAAAAGAGTTTTATTTAATGCCTATTTTTATTGCCCAACGATACTGAATTATATGCGATTATTATTACTGTACGATTTAGTACATTTCTAAATTATTACTTAAAATCAGAAATACTCTGACATGAGACCTCAACATAAACATTACGTTCAAACAGTAAAAACCAGTTATACTAAATACCCCACCGATACAATGAAAAGATCGAACCTTCTATATAGAATTCCATGTAAATACTGTAATAAAGCTTACATCGGACAAACCAAAAGATACCTCTATACTAGAATAAAGGAACACCAAAGGAACGCAGTAAAATCATATTTAAGTTTCAAATGTGCCTTAGTAGAACACTGTCAAAAAGGAAGAAATCTTTTGAATTTGAAAACACTAGAATACTAGCTACGGAGAATTTGAATAATCGCCTCACTCGTGAAATGTTATTTATACAGAGGGATCAACAATCTGACATTCAGCATCTTAGCTCCATTTACTCTAGGATTTTGAGAAAATATTATAGACAATTGTTACAATAGTTTATTCCCTGTGTAGTTACATTTCTTGTGATATTGAAATCTGTGATACTTAATTAGCTTTACATTAGTTGTACAATCTTGTTATGCTGTTCTCTGGCTTTTGACTGGCTAGCGGTAGGTTTTTACAATTTTCGACTGTCAGTCAACTAGAAACTTCTTATATGTCACTTGGTTGATAATTGTTAAGAAACATGTACAGGTGTGTGCTTTATCTATGTTTGACTAAAGATTTCTGTAAAAAATAATATGTTATACTTCTTAATATTTTACTCTGATGAAGACTGATTTACAGTCGAAACGTTGGTGTATTAATGGATTTTATTAAATGACTGCAACTCCAAAAAATCTTCTTCCCATTTTTAAATTTGGTTAGTTCGGTGTTCTTGGGTGATTATTTTAACTCGGTCTGATAAAAACAGTATTGGTCCATTTTTACCTGTTGATTAAATCGAAAAACCTTTGTAAACTTCATTACATGCTGATCCGTTTAAAAATTTCAATAATTTAAAATTCAACAAAGCATTTTGATGCTGAAAAAACATTGTTGAAAATCATCTACATCCCAATCCACCTGGGGCATTGCTGTAACTCGTTTGTAAACATTCGGTTTTGCTGATAACCACCAAGTTTGTTCTTTTCCCAACATTTCTCTAATTGTTTTTTAATTACACGCCAACAAACCGTGAGAGAATTGAAAAAACGAATTGTAATTTTGTTTAAATTAAAAATTGAATTAAAATACAATTACATTGCAAAAAACAATGAGATGCTTATGAAGTTTGTAGGTAAAACAAGTGAAACGAGGTGGATGAACATGATTAAATTAAGTGTGCATGTGATATTGGCTAACAGGACATGACAATTTTATTATACAATAAATTTAATTGTGTTTTTTACACATCGAAATTAACGTCACGTAAACCAATGTATTTATTTGGTACTTTTATCCAGAAGTAATTCGTTTTGCTTCCAAACGAATGTTCCATTTTATAATTCTAGTTAAAAAAATTATAAATTTAAAATAATATCATATTTTTGGTGTGTCAAAGTAAATGTCAAACATTGTGTCGTTTATTTCATTTTGTATGCTATATACCTTTTAATAAACTTACTTATAAAACAAACCGGTGTGCTGTCATGCCTGTCATGGGAAAAAAGGAACACAAATCGAAAGAAAGAGATAGTTACCGGGTTGAACCTGGGTTGAATCAACCAACCCCTCCAAATAGCTAGGGTTGTTGAATGACTTCGGAAATTGTTCCAGATTACTTAAATAGTCCCAAATAAACAAAACTAATCTACCAGGTTACTTTAAAAGTCCTAAATAAATATGACCATTAATAGCAAGGTAAAAGTTTGTATGATTTGATATGATTTGACAATTGTCCCTATTATTTTGACAATTCTGTACGGTAACATTATTACAATACTAACGTGTCAAAATTACATAGAATGCAATTATGACATAGTTACTGTGTGTACTTTTGTTTATGTAAATAAAAGTTTAATATCCTGAAACCGGTAAAAGGTTTTTACTGGTAATTTATTTGAACTCTTTTTCACCAGGGAAATTAACATTTACAAGCTACTAACCTGTAAAAATATATGTCAGTTTTACTGGTTAGTAGTTGCATTGTTTCATTATTGAAAACTGTGTTTTATCCCTGTTATTTAAATGTTTAACATAAAATTCGTAACTGTCACAATTTGGTTTTAATTTTTATTTGATTAATAAGTGAACAGCAAATAAACTATTGTTCAAAATACGCGAGGAAATATTTTTTCATTCATAGTTATTAGACATGTAAGCGGTTTATAACATGTGTTTGTTATTTTCCTGGAAATTAATTTTATTTAACTTACATGCTTAAAGATAATATTGCTAATAATATTAATAACACTGGAATTATCGTAGGTTATTTTAAATTTAAAAAAAATATTAATAACTATAATTTCATTAATATAGTATAGGTACTGACGTTCTTTATTTCTTTATATAAAATAAGGGATCGAAAATTAAACTTTTTTGATCAAACCATTGAGTTAATGTTCGAAAATATTCTATAGATGTGCTGAGAAATATTTGGTTTATTTTGCATACGGCGGTTGATCGATGACTCCATAGGGATGTTGTTTAGAAAAACTAAGCTCTTTTGTTCCGGTTTTTAATTTTATTTCATCAAATATAAAAAGACAGGTAATCAAGTTCTTGTAAATACTTCACTAAGAACATTTTAACATGGTTTTGATTAAAATTACAAGTCTTTCATCTTTTTGTGAAAATACTGATTCGCTGTAACAGTAACTTATTATTCATGTTTTCCTTTATGAAAAATAAACCTGCATACTTTAATAATAATGCAAATTCTGAAGAAATATCCATATTTTTCTAGACGACGCATGTCATTTCAAAGTTCAGCATTCTAATTAGAAAATAAAATGAAGGAAAATGTTGTCATTATGCAAACATAACGTGCTTTAGCTTGTTAGCTCACGTAGAATGAGTTCAGCGAAAATAACATGGCGATATTAATTTAATTTTTATTTAGAATTCAAAATAAAAAGGCGATGCATAAATGGAGACAACACATAAACACGTAATATGAACTGTATCAGAGAGACTGGGACGTACAACAACAAGAACAGCAAATTATAAAGTAATACAACATCAATCACAGAATCTACTGAAGAAAAAAAATACATCAAGATGATTGCTAGATTCAGATGTGGTAATGAAGAGAGAAACAAGTATTGACTTTCAAGTAACGAGATAAGGTATAGGATTTGCGAAAGGGAATCTCTGAGGTATCTAATGACATCGTGCAGGGTAGTTTGAAGAGAAAGAAAAGAAGAAGAGGTTATGATTCAGGATTTGGGATTAGGACAAAATTAGATGAAATGAGTTATTAAGTAAGTAGAAGAAGCGTCTCTCCTAGTCTAACGCGTATCATATGTTTTTTTTCTATGTACACATTATTAATATTTAATCATTTTGGTACAAAATTGTATACCAATTTTGCTAGATCAGCTTGTCTAAAACTATTTAGACATATCTTACGGAAGCAAAGCAATAGTTATTTACACTATTAGTGTGGTAAGTTGTATTTTACAGCGTGAGGTTCTATATTTTTTTGATGAAATCAATCAATGTACAAATACGTAACGTAAACATAATGTATTATATTTTTTCGCCAACTTATTTTTAAAAAAAATTCTAGTTAACCTAAAGTAATAGATTCCAAAAAGCAAGCTGCTTTCAATTTATGGTAGGTTTTGCAACAAGACGCTTTGAGAAATGTCTAAACGTCAAAATCTATCAAAATAAAAAATGTGTTTCCCCAAAACTTTATTTAGGGAGAAATTGTAGTAGGTAACGTTTTTGTAAGCACCTTTATTATTACAATTATTATTATTTTTTTAATAAACTTCTAAAAGCAATGAATAAAATTTCTGCTGCCGAAGACGTCATCGATATGCACTTATTATGTTTACTTTTCAGAACAGGTAATAAATGTTATAAAATATAAAATGAAGATATTAACTTACCTTCTAAGACTTTGACGCAGTCCGTCTGGTTGGGATAAGGGTTGGGATACCCAGGACTGTAGAACTCCATACGTTCCTCATCGCCCTCTTCAAAGGGGCGACAGGCTTCTGTTTGGGGCGGCAGTGCCGAGGCTTGCCGGGCAATTCGGCGCCCATACGGGACAAGCCCCCCATGGGCTTCGTTACCTAAGGCACAAAGTTACATGTTTAGGATATTACTCATTCGTCCGAGATTAGATCATGGACTATATGGTGTCTTTCAAATAATTTTTGAATAGAGATTAATTTATAGCATATTCCTAAAATGAACCAGGGTGTGATTATGGTTTAACCGTAGTTACAATATGACCGGTATCACGGTTGAGAAATGGAATGTTTCTTAAGTAACCTCTCGAAAGCTGTCAAATACGATTTGCTGATGTCAAAACCAATTGTATATTCGGCTCCTCTTCTAGTTTCGGCCGAAACCATAACGTAAATCGAAATTTATGTGGTTAGTTAAAATTTAGTTAAATTTTTATTAAGCACAGAAATCTTACACTTGGCATATTTGTATTAATAATATCTTCGAAAGGAAGAGAACTGAAATAACATACAAAACAAAACTATAAACTAACAAACAAAAAGAAAATATGCGAGTGAAACCATTTCGAACAAACCTGAAATGCCAGACACAATACGAACACTAGTTTCAACGGGACCGAAACCAGTATTTTTGGTCGAAACTGGCCAAAACCGAAAACGAAACCGAAACTTGGGTATTATTAGATAGTATATTATTGTTCTTAGTTATTTAAAGGAAGACGATAAATAATTTATTAAACTAGATTATTAATAATAACGAATATTTGAATAATATTTTTAAATCTTATATTTTACAGAGTTTCGAAAACCTAATAACCAGATCGTAACTGCCAATTTATTGCGGTTAGTTTGGTCACTAAAAATATTTCAATAATGTACATGGTTACTGAAAAAGTAGTCGCGGTTATTCTGGTTCAGTTTTAGAATACACCATTAGTTAAATAAAAGTGTTAAAAAAATAATATTTACAATTGTCATACTTGTCATTCAAAACTGTATAGATAAGTTTTCAACTTTTTCTGAAACGATTATAAAGTATCGCTTATAAATTACGTGAAGGCGGCATCATCATATTAATGATATTTGAATGATGTCGTAACTCAGGACCATAAAAGATTTTTAAGTAGGTAGAATTGTTAAATTGCTGAATTTAAAATTTAATTCCAAAAATTTATAGTTCATAGAAAGATTCATTGCTGTTTTCGTCTAAGAATGAAGTAATTTTAAACTAGAAAGATATTTAAAGTATTTCGCGACAATATTGTACGGAGCGATTTTAAAAATAATACGAGGAAAAACAAGAAACTATGCTATGAAAATAATTCTCGCAAAATAGCTGTTCAAGCAAGATAAGAATTTATTACTTTCCTAGTGTTAAAATCCCCATACTTTACATTACAATACACTAGCATATTTCTCTACTATTCCTTGACATTTCAATTCAAGAACAAGATGCATAATTCTCTAAGGATATTGCAAACATTGGTTAAAGTTTATTTGTACATTTAATTATTTTTAGAAAATTGTAACAAAACTATCTACAACAGTAAAAGAAAACAAAAGAATTTAAAACTTACCCGATAGAATAAAGTGGCAGGAACAAGTCTGGATGAGCAAAAACAGCACGCCAACTGCAAAGAAAGAAAGAAATTTTAATTATTTCAAACTAGGAAATATTACTGGAATTTATTCTAAGTAAAATAGTTTTAAATCCAAATTAAAACTTTTGTGTAAACAATCAGATTATATTTTCATAAGAGGTTAGTGTCTACTGGAAATTTAATCAAAATTAAAATCATTATTAGTTTACCAACAAATGTCTAAACAACTTGCTTTATTTCATTATTTGATAATCCTTCTTTACAATATACAAAATGGACACGATACTTGTTTCCCGTCAAGATATACTTGCATTTTCGAAGTGCAGGTTCAGTTTTCAATGCCTGAACGAAGACGAATAATAACAGTATCTCACCATTCCATTGAGGAATGTGGGATATATGAAATCGAGATAAAATTCCATCTATTTGTAAATAAATTTTTCTTGCATATTAGACATTTTTGTTGTCCGACTTCAGCCCCGGCTAGAAACGTACAACTACAGCTTATACTGGGTTCCGAACCACTCGGATTTGAACCTCAGTTCTCACACTCCAATTAGTTTTTTGCATTTTAAAACGCAATTATAAAAATTTTTATTTGTAACTTATTTGTCAATTTGTGATTTATTTGAACAGTTTATTAATCTTAAAAATTAACCTTTACAAGCTACTAATTTGTAAAATTGATAGCTAACCTGTAATAGTATTTTACAGTATTAGCGAAGTAAAATAGTTTTATTGGTGTTAGGAGGAATTGACTAGCGAACCGTTTAAGCGATCCTGTCACATCCTAGAAGCCCTTGGACACAGTTCAATGGAAAGTTTTACAAAACTTAAGCAGATCTACGAAATCAGTGACCAAGTTTTTAGGTAGTTTTAGGCATTTTTTAGAAGGAGAAGAGTCAATTAAAGATAATACACGCAGCGAAAGGCGTTCCTCTTCAAGAACTGATGAAAATATCGGCAGAATTTGGGATTTTGTGTGTTCAGATTGTTGGTTGACATGATAGGGGAAGTTAAATTTGTCTCACACCACCGTTCATCAGATTTTGATTAATTCATTGAGGATGTGAAAAATCCTTCTCACTTTCTTATTTGCCTAGTTTGAGTTCGTGTGACTCCCGAGACTGAAAAATCACCTCAAGGGAACACATTTGGGGACACTTCAAAACATTTAAACGGCTGTAATCGAGCAGGTGAACGTGACACCAGTATCTGAGTTCCAGCACGGTTATGAGGGTAGAAAGAATCATCTCCAGCACTGTAAGGCTTCCCAAGGAACTTATTTTGAGGGAGACAATACTGAATTGTAATTCTATTCGAACATTTTTTTTAATCAATTTTATTACTTACACATCTCGTACATGTTTACATTACTATATTCATAATTGTTCAACAGACATTATCGTAAAAATGTTAAAATCGTATTTAGATGCCTTGTTGAATTAGGTTTGGTTCAGATCGACTTTTGTTTTACATTTAGTTGTAGCCATTAGCAACAGTGCATAAATTAAGGGGAAATTAAAACGTCTTGCAAACAAATATTCATTACAATTAAAACAGAGTCTCATCAAAAAATTCCTCCATAAAAAGAACCCTTTCGTAAAAATGCTTTGTGGTACATTTAAACATCTAATTACAAGGGAGAAAAAGAGGAACAAACCTTTTTTGTGCGGACAATCCTTTAAAGAATCAAGCAGGCAAACTCGAAACAAATGCCTGCGCGTTTCGTTTGTATTTTTGCCCAGCTGGATGAATGCCAGTTAGGCTGTTCACCAAATCTCAGAGATTTTATGATTCTTTACGAATATTCTTGCTCGAATAATATTTTACTAAGCCATTCAAACGGAAGAATCACAAATCTTAAGAGTTACAATGAATCAAGGAAATTTTCGCTAATTCTCCGCAATATTCTTTTACGAGAAAAAAAGATAAATGATTTATACTCAGTGACATTTCTAGCAGGAACGAGGACGTATTGTAATTATTCCATCTTTTTCGAGATTTTGATGGAAGTCCACATATCGACATTAGACACATTTTAGTGTTAACAATTTTTGCATTACATTTGCTTGTTCATATATAGACTAAATTTAGGTATAATTCTCATTAAGTTCATTAGATTAATAATACCTTTTACCACAAAAACGAAATAGCAAAAACATTGTACAGACTAAGATATCCTATAGTAATAGTATGCAAAACTTTTCACTAGATAAACTCCTTTCTGCCCAATAAAGAAATCCATTATGTACATAAATTATACATGAGTATTTTTGACCCAATATTAGAGATTTTTTGTCAAAGATAATTAATATATATTTTAATAAACATTTTTGTTTTCTATATTATTTAATACGAGTTAATCTAATTTGTTAAAAAGAGATCATCTAAATTTGAAATTTATTTTTGTTTTATTTTTTTTTTTATATCGGTTGATTTTACAATGGCTGTAGCTGAATTATAACTTATATATTAATAAATGAATAACAATGTTTATTCTTCCGTGTAATGAATAATGTAATGCTGGTTATATTATTAAACTATGAATAATTCTAAATGTATTTAGAATAGGTGCAACGGTTTATAATTTTATGACAAACATATATTTTATGGTTTATGTTATTTTAAATTTATAGCAGAACAGATATAAACACAATCAACTGAAACATTTCAACACTATTTAGAATTTTGAAGGTTAAGTCACGGCTTGCGTGTATACAATTTTAAATAGTGTCTCGAATTTAAAATATTTATTTAAAAATAAATGACAATTTTTGTTTATATTTAATCAATTATGCATTTTTTGGGAAAAATGAAAATATATATAAAATGACCCCCCACATGAGGCAATTTTTTTTATCTAACCAACTTTATATCTCTTATAATTCTCGATATCCTTAAGTTTAAACAGTTTAACTGGTCATCATGTATGTAAAAATGTGGTATTAACGATAACATTTTTTATTGGAAATAATAAAAAAGACTTGTAAATAAAAATGTTCCTATAAACAATGTTTTCCAATTTGTTTGTGTTGAAAATATGCAATAAACAATAAACTTTATGATTGTGAATAAAAATCAATTTGCGTCAATCTGTTATTGTTTCATTGTACAAAATTAAAACGAACTGCAATTTTTTGGAAAAATATTTTCAGACATTAGTTTACGCATAGAATAACAAACGAAAGGAAATCCTCTTTCATCATTTTAGTTATATTTAGCGAGATGGTGAACATAAAGCATATTGTAAAGTGAAAACATTTACATAATACTCCAGTTTGAAAATGAAGGATTCGCATTGTTGTTTATCCATACCATTAGCCTTGAAGTTGACTAACGTGGAGACTAACGGTTATTGTGCGTAGTTATTGTCCGTAGCCAGTGGCGGCTTGTGCCTTAAAGGAATGAGGAGGCAAATTATTCACTTCAAACTTTAAACTCTGCTTAGTTAAAAAATCATGGAATATATTGCTAGCTAATAGCTCCGCTCCTGATAAAAACAACTATGCTTAAATAACAATACTAATACTCCTACTCGGATTGAAGACCGCATCATTCGCATGGAAACTACATACTGAATTTTACATTGAGCGACAGCCAGACTCCCAATCCAAACATTCCTGGAAAAGCTGCTGCACCGTTACCGAGAGTTGCTATGTTTTCTCTCTGTTTAATTAATATATTTCATCTTTCTTCTTGAATTGATTCAAGGTCAAAACTAGCTTTATCTTCGCTTTAAAGATGGAATTTTAAGTTTGTGTCCGGCTCATTAAAGAATATATATTTCTCTCTTTAAACAACACATATAATTGAAAGAATGTCTACTAATATATTTTTTTATTATAATAAATAAGTCTTCAAAATATTCAATTTATTATTTGTAGAAAAATTTTAAAATATTTATTAAACGTGCACATTTTCTTTATTTTTTAAGAGGAGGCAGTGCCTCCCTTGCCTCCTCTGACGAGCCGCCACTGTGCGTAGCTAACATCGGCCATTTGCGATTCATTTTTAATTCCAGAACGATTTCAATTTGCACGGAGAGCTGTTCATTCCTAAACGCATTTAATGTCATTTTCTACTGGTATTTAATAGCGCGCATTTATGCTTGTTCCAGATTTGTTTTATGGATAATTCTCCGCGTATGTTCGCTCGTGTTTTGTGTTCGTTTACACTTAATTGCGAATGGGATCGGTACCGGAGCGAACTTGTCCAGATTCAATGCTTTTTACGGCGTATTCATTTAAACAGCCTTTCAAATTTATGAATAGCAGTAACGCTAATGTTCCAACGGATTCATTTATTTAGATAAAATTAGGCTCAATTTGCTTTGTTCCAAACGCCATTGTTACGGCACACAAAATATTTCGTGAATTATTATGCGCTATTTATCGACGGAGTGACATCGCTCAAAAGATAAAGCTCAATTTTTGTTTTAAACTATATAATTTATATTAATTTCAGTCGCACTTTATTTAACCCTTTGTAAAAATATAAATGTGAGATATAAATAGTCAAGTACTAATTTTCCTTTCGATTATTCTTTTTATAATAAAAGTTATTTTAGTTACAAGTAATGTAAGTAAATGTTTATTTTCAAAGAAGTTTAAATAATTAGGTCGAGGCGTAAGACAAGGACTTAGTAACTTTCGAGGATATAAATTATGTAAATTCTACTGAAAAAATTCTACTGAAAAAATAGTTATTTTTATACGACCATATTAAGAAATTTGCTTGTGGTATGTTTGTTATTGCTACGAATACATTTTTTAAGGGTGCGATTGTGTTTTTTTTTTACTTTTTGCAGTGGTAATATACACTTTTTTTATTTTAAAAACAATCGCTTAGGTATTTTAATTCGGTAAAAATAAACAAGTTCATTTTATTTTGCGTTTTTTCATTGGTAATTCAGCATCACAATTAATGAAATGTAAAATAATGAAACATTTAAACATGTAAACAATAGTCTTTATTTAAATATTTATTGTTAAATATGGACAGTTGATATGTGGCTGCGTATATTTATATTTTCTTTCAACATATTTACATTTAATTAAATGCAGACAACTAGCTAATAATTAACACCTACATATATTTTATTTCAATTTGTATTCTAATTACAGATAAACTAAATTTTAAATATAAAAAAAATCATCATGAAATTCAAAACCGACATTACAGTTATTTATGTCCAGTTTTTAAATAATTTGATCAGTTTTTATTTTCGTTGGTGAAAAACAAATATTTTTATTTTCTAAAATTATGTTAAATATTATAGCTACCAACATACCTAGGATGGTTATGGGTATCATAACCGCCGTAGATGTCCATTGTATTCCGAGCTCGGAGAACAATGATTTTAAGATATCTAAGGTATGCGCTGGAATCACGCTATATTGACATTGGTATTGCATTGACAAGTCCAAAGCGATAATGTGTTATCAAGAATGTTGAGTGACGAAATAAACAATGGTAATATTGCCTGGTACCGACCTCTTGACATTAAAAGGAAAAAAAAGAAAAATGTCAATGTCAATGGCGTGGTTACACCATTGGCATGATTTATAACATCCGTGGTTTGTTCAATAGTTTTCTGGTTTTACGTTAGGTGTCAATCAAGGAATTCAATTGTCATCTGCGGCGGATATGATACTCGTAACTATTCTAGGTATGTTAATAGATATATTTGTTACTCACACATTTTAAAAGCTACTTACTCGTAAAACTTAGCTGTCAGTTTAATTATCAAATCATAGCAAACCATGCACTCCTGATCACGAAAACGTTACTCACAAGAGAACTTTATAACATAATACTTATTAATAACATTAAATCTGTAATAGTATATTACATAACGAGCGTGGAAAGTGGTAAATAACTTGCGAGTGTAGACATTGAAGAACGAGGCGCATAGCGCCGAGTGATTTAATACACGAGCATGTTAGACACTTTCGAGCGAGTTATGTACACTATTTTTCAGACGACCACAAAAAAATTCATAAAAAAAAGTGTTAACACCAATATAATATTCAGCATAGAATATATTGTCCACAGAGAGTTTGGAGACAGTTTTTTAGATTGTTCACTTACATAAACTAATAAAACATGTTCCGAGAATGATTTATCTATTTTATTTTCTTTACGCCAAGCCATAAACTGGTTTTAAGTCAATTCATTTGCGTTCTTTAGATTTAGGCGGCAAAAGATTTAATGTAGTTTCTCTTGCAGCCTGTAAAATTGTAGGCGGTGTACAATCAATGATATCTTCGTCACTTGCGTCCATGTTTGACGTTGAAAAAATGATTAAATGCAATATTCGAACACAAAATTTCTTTTTTCACTGTTAAACACAAAACGGCTGCCAGCTGACATTTGAGGTTAGGTTCAACCAGTGGCGTTCAGCGTTCAGCGCAACTCAATTCGTTAAACGTGCGTAATCTAAAACTGCGTTAAATAAATAATACTAAATAATACTAAAATATTAACAAATATAATAATTAATAATATTCAAATTGACGGTTATAGTAAATTAACAAATATTTTATTTATTTTTTTGTCGAAATGCCATCTGAAGTCATTTAACGGAATTAAAAGTCATAACAGCACTAGTGTGTTATAGTCATAACAGCACTAGTGTGTTAAGTTGCACTTTCCGTTGTTATTTACAGTGTTGTTATTGCTACTTTCGTAGGTGGTCGTCTGAAAACTATTGAACATACCTCGGATGTTATGAATCATACCAGGCCTTAGATTTTTTAAAATCATCGCTCTCCGAGCTCGTATTTCAACATCTGCGGCGTTCATGATAGTCATAACTATTCTAGGTATATTATTTACATCTCTAATACTGTAAAATACTATAGTTGTTAATAGTTATATTGTTTACATGATTGAAAATTGAGTTTTGTTATTATTTTGACCCAATATTAGTAACTGATAGGTTTTGGTTATAATTTTAATTTTACTTACATGAGTGTAAAAAATAAACTATTTTACAATACTCGTATATACAGGGTAACAGTTTTACTCCTTAAGAAGGTGATAGAATGGGGTATTCCAAGCCTACGGCTTTTAAAGAAATTCTTATTGGATATCATTGTTTACCATATATAAGTAATATTAAAGTGAATATAATCATTATTTTTCTGATTTTTAATACCATAATATCAAAATGAAATTGTAATGCATTTGAATCGAGAAATTAAAATTCAGTATCAGCCTTGTTGTGACGAAGAAGGCACTCGCTTCAGCCTATTGGCTCTTGTTCGAACGCGCCACGCCTCTGACTCAGACCTACGAATGATGTTCTCAGCTGATTCTCAGTGCCTGTGACGTCACACGCACGGCCAATTTTCTAGGGTGTAATTTATTGAAACTTTAAAAATTTATTTCTGGCGTGTTTGAAACCTTTTGGCGAAAAGAAAAAATACGGGTCTAGTATTTTTATGCATAGAATAACATATTAAAAAATGAAAAAAACTTGGAATACCCCATTGCCAATCATTATCTCCTACAGTAAAGACTGATTTACCTTGCTAATAATGTAAAGTACTATTCCACAATGAATACGGCGTTACGTATTTCAATCAGTCTGCTATGCGTCTGTTTGTAAAAACCACAAACCTTGTTACATATTCCAACAAAAAATTGTTTTGAAAGTGGCACTCGTCAATTTTGTTTTTTCCGGGTTCATTGTTTGTACATCTCTCCATAGTGATGACATATTGATGAAAATTTACTTTCATAACAAAGCACCAAGAATTTCAATTTCTGATGCGAGATATAAAATATTCACTTCTCTGTTTCTATATTGCCAGCTCGCGTGTAGCAATATGATTTCATTTACAATTGCGACTTCAAAGAGTGTTTTTCCCCTTGAATATTTTTACGAACCTGTTACTGGTTGTTAGGGATTTCAATTAGATTTACTTTGACTTTGTAAGTTTGATTTGTGGCTATACATACATATATTGGCAATTTAATTATATATACGAATGTGATATTATTTTCTATTTTATGCCTTCTATAATATTTTAATAAGATCAAAATTTGATATGAAGTTTTGAAGAAAACTTTCAATTAACCGGTGAGTAAATATTATAGAAGTTTGTACAATAAGTTTATAGGTATCTTTAAAGTTCATTTTCTGATCAATTTTAAATATCTAATAAATTATTAAACATACAAAAGCAAGATACTTTGGACTTTCTACTATCGATGTTTGAAATTCAGTTCGCAGTGTAATATCATAAAAAATATTCTCCTGTTTTCCATCTTTTTTATAGTTCTGCATTTCTGTGGACAATGTATGATTCTCTTATCACCAGAGAATCGATATTTCTTTAAGCCTCTAATAATATTTTTAGAAAAAAGTTTATGAGCAAAAAAAAAGAATCCTATTTTTTCGTTTTTCTAATTTTTCACCGAATCGTTCCGAAGAAAGTATGTGCGGAGAAAATAGTATTTATATAACTTTATCAGTAGAATCAAATGGTATAACCGTTAAGAATGTATCTTTACCCGTATTGAGATAAGCCAAAAAATCCTACTTTTTGAAGTGCAACTTTCAGAGCAAAAAATTTAGGAACGAAAAAAAATAATTAAATTCTGTTCATAAATTTGAAATTTGAAAAAATTTAACTCTACTTTTAGAGAAACAAAAATTTTGTACCCAAAAAACCCTACATAAAATTTATTATTGTTTATTGTTTGTGAGATTTCTATTTCTATTGATTCGACAAATAAAAAATGCAATTGGTCGACAAGAATAGACCGAATCTAGCATTAATTCAATTGACTCGCGTTTATAGTTAATCTGTGTTAGTTATCGTTATCGGTTTGAATATATTATTACTCCAAATATATTCCAATCAAAATGATGCACAATATTGTTAGAGCAAGTGTTTTACCATAAATTTGAATTGCTGAATACAAATTTATTTAATAAACACACGTTCTATCAATCATTATTAAAGTCCAATGAATGTATTTCCTCCATTGGTCAATATTATGTTTCCACTGTCATAACAGCTTGTATCCACAGTTCATTTCCCGGGAATTTATTCAGAGGATCTACAGGTGTGAAAATACATGTTAATGTAATCCGCTATCGTCAATACCGCACGCTATTCTAGGCACGAGGCGTCCTTTATTTATCCCCATTTAATTAAATTAAGCATTTATGCTAAACAAATACACATAGGACAGATGGACTATTTGCAGAGGGGAGCAAATTTATCTTAGTATTAATTACGTTATTATGTCCCAAGTCAGCAAATTGTACAAATCAATCTTCTAAGGATATTATAATTGAAATTGCTTAGGAAAAACAAAACTCCATTTCCCTAAGAGGATATGTATTACTGTTTGGATTAAAGAATAGTTATTTACGTATAGAGGACCGAAAGAGAAGAGATTTTATTCGTCCATAAGCGTAAATCTCCTTCGGTCTGAGATATGTACAACATTTTACGTACTAATGTTATCAAATGGAATGTAATTTTTAATTTACGATGACATGTCAAAAACATTAAGCAGATTTGTTGCATTGGTAACCTAATGTTTTCTGTAAATAACGTAAGCACGTTGTAAATAAATAAAAATGTGAAATGTCAAGCAAGTAGATCCTTCAGAAAATTCTGTACTAAATTTAGATAAATGCTAATAAAATTTTAACAGATTAATGTCCTGTTAAATCAAAGAATAGGTATGAAAATGAATACAAGATATGACAAACCTGGATAAATGTTTTTGACTTTGACATTTTCATTACCGCCCGTGGGTTGTAACCTTTAATTTCCGCCATGGTAACCAAGATGTAAACAAACATTTTAAATGCATTAGTGCGTAACATAATATTACGTATTGTAAGTTGTAAGATGCATATAACGCACGAAGTAGAAAAGTCATACAAGAGTCGCAAAGCGGCGAGTTTGTAATTCCACAAGTGCGTAATTGCTTTACAACTCGAATTATATTCTAGAGTTTTTCTACGACCATTATATGACTGTATTTAGATCACAGCACGATCAGACAATGGAGTGAAAGAATTGTCACATTATTATTGAATAGTGCCAATTACAGAACATAAAAAATTGTGATAATAAAGAATAAATTTTTGAAAAATTCATGGACTTCACTGGGATTTGAACCCAGGGCCTTCCCATTTCCGGTAGGATGCTCTACCAACTGAGCTACAAAGTCCCGTGACGTTCATGAATCTTTCACCTGTCTTTAGCATCCTACCGGAAATGGGAAGGCCCTGGGTTCAAATCCCAGTGAAGTCCATGAATTTTTCAAAAATTTATTCTTCATTATTAAAATGTTGAATCGCCATGCGGTTCTAAATGTTATAACTTTACTGTGTAAAAACAGTGTGTCAGTTAAAAAATTGTGAAACTGTCAATCTCAAAATAATAAATTAAAACTATTTACAACTCAATAAAACAATACTATGTAGAAATTTTTTTGTTTATTTCTTTATTAGCCATAATGTTGTCAATTAGTTATAATTATTTTGTCTTTATATACTGATAACATATTTTTGATAAATCAATAATTCCCTATCTGTGCGATCGATTACTTTTTACACAAGGCTGTAGTTAAAGTGATACGTAGAAAAATACTTTACAGAAAAAAGCTCTTAGCAAGAAATGTAATTATCTATAAAAATTAGAAAGAGAACTTTATTCTCAGGATTAATAATAACAATAATCAAGCATTCTTAGAAATATATTTAGAGTGCTGTTCTTTGTAGTGTTTTGTACACAGCTCTACTTAGAAATTAATAAGTAAATAAAATTATCATCTGCGGCACAACTTTCTTAGAAGGAGCAACAGTTTTATTGGCAATATACTTAAAGCTTGCAGAGGTAATTGTGTTTGATTATTATAAAGGAAATTTCTGCACGAACATATGTGTTTCCTAGAAACTGAATGAGCTTGTTTTAAAAGTAATTTGACAATAAATAAACGAACGCAATTTCTTACAGGTAAAACATTTTAAATGCTGAATCTTCAGGTCATTTTTAATGCACAAATATATTTGTTAGACTGTTTCCAGAAAAATCTGTCAAACCAACTACTCTCATAAATCTGTTTCACATCTCTTCTTATATTACAAATTCTTGGCGACATTAATTAAAACTTATTGTAAATTTCCTTGTGTCACAATATTAAATTCTATTTTTATATAAAAAAAATAATAATTTTATACGAGTTAGCATTAAAAGTAATTAGTTCAGTCTTTTACATTTCCCGTGACTGTTTATAATTACTAAAAAATGAAAAGTTTAGTTACAAATATTTACATTTGTAAATTGTAAAACTGTAATGCTGGATTTTAGAGCTAATGTTTTAAATATTCATCTAGTATACAATATTCACCGTAAGTAAGTTCTGATTGGTCCAAATATTTAAAATATTGATACTGTATTCGTTGAAATATTTAATTGAATATTGGTTAACTAAAAAAATTAAAAAACTTAAAAAACTTAAATTACTGATTGCTTAAATCTTGGGAACTAAAATATATTTTTATTTTATTTAACAATTTCTAACGATGTCATATATTTTAATTGAAAAAAATACTAAAATGAGTATAATGAAAATCTTAGTAAAAGTATGATAGTTTAAGGTAAAATTGGAAAGAAAAAACACCACCCAAAAAATTCTATTAAAAGAACAAGGTTAATTATCCATAATTCATTATTGTTTTGTGTGAGACTATAAAAAAAATGGATAGGAAATTCAAACATATCTTCTTAGTGAGGTATTTTTAGACTCATAATCTCAAATATCCTATTAGTAATTTTTTGTAGGTATCCTATCTATGAGTAATTCAATATTTCATAAGAAATTAATACTTTTTGTATGATGTAATTAAAAAAAAGATAACCGTAAAACATCAGCAAATAAAACTAATTCCATAAAAGCCTAATCCGCGTCCAGCAAATTACCCAAAAGCAAAATCTCCGAAAACAAAAACATATCACATCGCACGTTTGTTTTCTGACAAAAGACAGTGATTCCTTCAGCGACGTCCTATGAGTGTTTGCTTTCAGCTGGGTTCACACATATGTCGGTGGTGGGGGTAGGTAAGTGGTGGGGGTAAGTAGGTCGACATGACGGAGGATGTCATTGAAGTCGGGATGTCGATGGCAACGCACACTGCGATTATATTTGGAGACGTCTGCTTCAAGATTTTGGCAAGCGAGATTATTTCTTTTTTCACTTAAACGTAATATTTCGCGTCCAAGGACAGATTTAATTATAAGTGAGATAATTTTAAAGATTGGCGATGGAATGATGTTTGGAATAAATTATTGATGCGGTGATTTTAAAATTTTGAAATGGTTTATAATTCTTTGGAAGTTCAAGTTCGAAACGTATCCACCCTATATTTTTTACAATTGATCCCAAAAAAAAACTAATGGATTAATATTTTTATATGCATATATTTCCCAAAATATAATAGATTTATTCCAAATAGATATTCCTGCCGTTTAGTGATTAGATCATGTATCAGTTCATGTACTATGGATATTTTTGGAGCATGTTTTTGTTGGAATGAATATCGGACTGGTTCTGAACCCTCAATGTCATTACTGTCAATTGAGTTAGGTTAGTTTTACTTTTATCTGAAAATACTCGTAAATCTATAACTATAAAAAAAATTCACTGAATTCTTTAAAAATCGTTTTTAAACTTAAATATAATTTTGAGGTTAATTAAATTAAATTGTCAGAAGTTCTGAACAAAATGGTAAAGGAATGTTGTAATTTAGAAAACGTATAATAAAAAATTCTTACCTAATATCATTTATTTTTTCTCCAAGTGTAACGATCTTCCGGAAAATGAATACGACAAATTACAATTACCATAATTAATTAACTTGAATTACAACTTTATTTATATAAAGAGGAATAATTTGAACGCAATCCGATTATACATTAAATGATTTAATAATACTACCTCAATTTGCTATTCAATTCATTGCTGGGTGACCCAGAGTGCTCTTGGGTACTCTACTTGTAAAGAGTACACCACAAGGACAATTTTTATGTAGCAGATTAACACTAAAAAGTTATGGAGGCATTCGAACTTGGGTTTTCTAGATCAGACCCCAATATAATCTACTAATTTAAAATTGTTTCATAAATGACAATTTAAAAGTTACAGAATGTGTTCCTAAACTTTGTTATTTACCTATTTTATTTTTGTCTCTTTATGATATACGTACATTATTTTTCATAGTTTGAAGTTGTGATAAAATTTGTTTATGCGAATTTAGTTTTACATTTAATGAAGTTTGGCACAGATAATTAAAACAGATAAAGCTCATTTATATGATCATTCAATATACTGTTGTTTGTAAATAGGTATAAAAATAACTAGTTTATTTTTTGTCATAAAATAAATACGTGTACTGTATGTGAAAACATGTCATATAATTTATACAAATCTATAGCCAGTAATATTTATTTTGTCAGCCTTTAAATGGTACATACAAAGTAGGGATGAAAAAAGTGCAAGAAAATATAATTAAAAAAGTAAATATAGTATATTGTGCAACAAGTGCAGAAAGTTGCCTATTTCCCACGAACTGTGAAAGATTCGGCACGAGACGAAGTCGAATGCTGAAATCACACAAGCTGGGGAATAGGTGATTCTACACGAGTAGCACACTATACTTTTTCTACGACCACACTGCTGAACGTTACAGAACAAAAATATATGCATAAAAGTTATTTAACTCACGATAGTGGGAAATACGCAACTTTAAAGCTTTCTATAGTGTGAGAAAAGTGCCACTTTCCATAGTGGTCGTACAAAAATATATTGTACTCTTATTACAACCAACTCTTAACACTAAAAATATAGGAACATATAAATTTTAGCTTCAAACCAATGGATTAATATTTTTGTAAAAAAATATAAAAATATAGAATATATTTAAATATATATTTTATGAGATTAATTAAAGGAACGAACGTAGGAAGAACAAACAAAAACAAAATTTATTTTTAATTATAATTAGCTATTATTATTCTATGAAAACTGATATAATTTTAGCTGACAACTGCAACGTGATTAATTATATTATTTACTAAGACTGAACATTAATGAAGCTAAAAATAAACGTCTAGATATCATAAAATTGTATTTTCAGCAATTTATACCCATGACAATTTAATATCGGCATTAATTAACCTAGTAATAATAAACGAACAATTGTTTGCTTAACAAATAAACAAAAATGCTTTCCAAGCTTTATTAGCAAAAGAAATATACGTTATTCTATATTTTAGGAAATAATCAATCCGTTTGTAGAACTTTCGTTTCGAATTTTGAACTGATTTATTAAAAATTCCTAAAACTTGACATATTTTTATAAAATAAAATTGAAGTATATAATTTAGTAATTTCTTTCTCCTTCTGTTAGACATATATTCTCCTATAAGGTTTTCTATTAAGCTTTATTAAACTTTTTCAAAATTTATCCTCCTTAAGGAGTAAAAGGAAAAAATATTAGTTTCATTCGCTCCTCACATGTCCGGAATAAATTGTAATCCCAGGCGACTTGCCGAGACCTTCTTTGAACCATGTGTCGAGCAACATCACTTGAGAACGTATGAAATTGGTATTATAAATTCATAAAGTCAAGCTCACAGTTTCTATATCTGGATTTATTTACATAGGATTTCAATTTGTGTTAAAGAGTAAAACAGGAAAATGCATTCGGATAATGTATTAGTATATGAAACGCGACGTACATATTTTGTGCAAATAGTAAGTTACATTAATAACTTCAATTTTCAATATCTTTGTAAATCATACACGCAAAAATTGTAATTTTTAAGGTTAATATTAATTAAAAATAATTTGGACACAATTAAAATGAGAGTGGTGCTATGCATAATAAGGCAAGTACAGTCAAGTAAAATTCGACCTTTAAAAATAATGATTGTTTTCATACTAATTTCCAGACAAAAGGTGTAACTGTTTTAAAAGTTATTGTTTGAAACACTTTTCGACGCAAAATCAATGAGGTCTTGCAAAAAAATTAGGTGAACCTTTTTTTGTTTAAATCGATCCTACAATGTCTAATTTGTTGCTCTATATGATGTATTTTTTATGTACATTTTATGTTTTATGATCAATCCCCCCCCACTCACATTAAAAATTAATTATATGCTATTTTTTGTACATTGTAATATTGTAGTATATAACTATTTTCTTTTAATTTATTAAAATTATTGTAATTATTATTTTTTACAGAATTAAAAGAATTGTATATTTTTTAAATTTATTGATTTTTTATTCTGTCGAAATCCCTCCCATTTGAAATTTCTGGGTACGCCACAGTTTTAAAGTATCATACTAAAAAAAAATTGCAAAATTTGTGACGTTCGTAGGTTCTGGAGTGAACTTATCCACGTGTGGATGCCATGTCTTAAATATTGTGGTTTGGCGTATTTGAAATTTGGTAAAGTGGACATTCTGTGATTTAAAAAATACTTTCAATTTCTACTGAAATAAAAAATCATATTACCTACAACTTAAAATATAATCTAGAGTGTTGAAAATTGTCTAGAAATTTGTCAAGAGTCTTGATCTAGAATTTAGATTAAGAAAGTCTTGTCTTGTCTTGTCATTTCAAGACAAAACTTTTGCCAGTCTATAGTCTTGAGAATTTAGACAAGAATAGACAAGAGTCTAAAAAGTATAGAAGACAAGACAAGAGTCTCGAAAGTCTAGAAGACAAGACAAGAGTCTAGAAAGTCTAGAAGACAAAACAAGAGTCTAGAAAGTCTAGATCTAAACGGCGTAATTAGATTATTTAATAAAAAAAATTGGTCATATTTTAATACTATTTATGACTCTCATAAAAACTGATGATTTATAGCTGAAACTCGAAACATTGGTATATTAGTCAATTTTATTAAATGACTGCAACTCCAAAAAGTACCTTCCTTTCATTAAACATCCAATCAAATAAAACCAATAATACTAACGGATTAATTTGAGTATTTCAAACAATGTTTATTCCAACTAGTTTCCCAGTTTGGAGGTTATTTACGTTTTGGGGGAGAAAACTAGCGTTGGAAATTCCGGAAATTCTATCTCTCGCCATCTCCTCTAGACCCTTGATTGAATGCGTTCGAGGCTGAGGCTTAGGCCGGGAAATAAAACGTGATATATAGCCGTGGACGTGGGGGCTGAGAAAAATCCGCTAACATGACCCAACCTACATTCTTCCCTCCAACTATGTTTATTATTTACCACCAGGTAAATGATGCGGAAATTAATTCGCTCTGAAAGGCGCAGAGTGTTTGGAAATACAAAGGAATCAATTTTAAAATAGGGGAGAGCTTTCGGGTTGGGATAAGCCAGAACAAATGTTTCAAAAGCTTCGATTGCTGCAAATGGAGAGAATTGTTTATCGAGGATTCTACCTTCTTCTCTATATTGTAAATAAAGAAGATGGTAAGAATTAAACATTTTACCAGTTTCAGGATATCAGGTTTTTGTTTATATAGGCAAAAGTACGCAGGGCAACTAAGTGTTAATTATATCCCTTGTATGGAAAAAATATTACCGTACAGATTTGTCAAAATAACGTGGGACAATTGGATAATACAACTGTCATACAGACTTCACTTAAACATTAGTCACAAGAAAATTTTATAAAATAATATTATTAATAACGTGAAACCGTAACGGAAAATTATTGAACAAACAACGGATGTTTTGTATCACATCAGGCCTTAGATGTATTAAAATCCTCGATCTCCGAGTTTGGAATTCAATTGACTTCTGCGGCGGTTATGATACTCATAACAATCCTGGATACTATGTTAATAGCTATTACCTATATCAAAGTAAAAATCAACAATTTGATCATTATATTTATAACTAACAATCCATATATGTAGCAATAATTAAATAATTAGTTTTTTTCTCTGAAGAATAAGATGAAGACTTTAGTAATTTTGCTAAAATTACGTAGCTTAGAAAAATTGAAGAAGTTTAAATTTTTGCTTTTGGAGTTAATACTGGGATAGTAACCCTTTCGTAACGTAACATAATCAAAAAGAGTGAATAAATATTGACTTTTATTTTACGATTTCAGAAATATTACATTAGGTTGCCAATAAGATTTCAATAATGCCTTTCTTCTTCATTTACTTTAATAATCAATTTTACTATTAATATTTGGAAATATAAAATTTGGAAAATTCTCTCGCCACTTTTACTTAGATTCTACTGGAGTTGGTTGTCAGCTAAAATAATTCTAGATTTAGCGTTTTGGAAATCGCTAATGAAGTGTGCCACCGCTGCATGTGGATTTCAGTATTATTGGATAATAATTTGTCTATTCTTCAATAACCTATTATTACTACAAATTTTCCAAGAAAACCAATTATTTAATACCTCAAAGACTAATAGATATAGCTTCATGTACTCATTGACCGTTTCAAAACTCAAATCGAGAAAATAAAATATTCATCAAAATATATTTAGGCTGATTTACCCAATGAATAGCAGTGCTAATCAGTTTTATCATATATTTTGGTAACTTATTTAGAAAAGGAAGTTTATCGGACGTTACCTCTTCAACACTACCTATATAGCAAGAGTTGAGAATACTCTACATAATAAATCTTTATATGATAAATATATTTAATGTAAAGAGAGTGTATTGAGGTGAAGATAAATAAAATAATTTTAATTTATTTAAAAAAATATATTATAAGAATATGTATTTATATATTAATAAACCACTGTGAATGATTAAAACGAACAGCACCAAGAACTTGTCCTTTGAATTTAGAGATAAGTATTAATTGTATCAATTATTAATGCAGACCATGTCTTTGTCCCGTTTGCATAATCGGATTGTTGAGAGCAAGAACATCTTGTTTCTTATTGTAAGTTGTAACACGTAACGTAGTATTGGTAACACAATCTAAACAACCAACAAGACATCCGATGATAACTTTCCAGTTGAGATATAGTTTGTTATCTAGGACACTACAATTCTAGTAAAACCAAGGTCTCAAGTACCTTAGGTACGATGCGTCTTCATTTGAATTGCTACTTTAGCATAATAATGTAATATATACCAAGTTTGATTAAATTAAGATACGAGTATATTAAAGACAAAGATATAAATAATTTTTAAATGAGGCACGTAGTATTGTGTATACAAATATTTTACAGTGGTGTATACATTTTTGAATTATTTCTTCTGTAATATACATGAATAAATATATAATACATTTATTACCTTAGAAACGAAGCCTTGAAACAAACGAAAAAGATGTGCCGCAAAGTCCAAAACCAAAATAATGTCCACATTCACATATTCACATTAAACACTGTATAATTTTACATAGGAATTGTCTATCATAAGAGTTGAAATGATGTTCAGCTGTTTTCCACAATGCCAACTTAACAACTAACATGTTTTCATGCGCTTAACTTGTCCAAACATTAACAAATGAATCCGTATTATATATTGTTGTTGATAGATGGCTCTAGTAATAATGAAATATGAATATTTTATGATTTAATGTTATTGTCTAGTAAATATTTGTATACGAAGCAGTTGCATAACAATGCAATTGGCAAATTTTAAGATTGCCCTCAAAGAATTAAGCTCGTCATCGTTTTTATTTAAATACTTTCAATGTCTCTTAGAACCTCAATATTTTTAATAACAATTTTATCATAAGAAATAAATATTTTCTCGGACTTTTATTTTAGCTAAATTTTTAATTATTTTCAAGTCAAAATTTCATGCCAAGGAATGTTCCATTGACAGTATTGCTAAATTGTGCATCCTTGTTTCATGGAATTCCTCAAGTATGTTTTTATTAATTTTTATTTTAAGAACAATCGTTTGGCACTTGCAGTAATGATGAGGATTGTTAAAAATAACATTAACTCCGGGAAGCTTAACGGCACAAAATAATTCATTATACTCGAAGCTCCATCTGGTGGAGGCCCCTGATATTTTGTCAGTCCTGGGATGGGATTCTGTAACTTCGGTTACTATCATTTAGTCTTGTTATGATATCATTTGCAAATATCAATTACAGAGTAAACTTGCTATTCTATAACAGTAATGATTATTTATGGTTGATACGTACTTACATATACTCATACATGTATAAAGAACACTTTAGAAGTCTACACTGATATGGGAATGTATTAAATTCATTGCAAATTTGAATTGAATTGTTATTTGTAGTTGTTATGAGTTATGGAATCCCAATCCTAATATCCTATTATTAAGTCTTTGATATGAGGTACATTATGAGGTTGCCATTGTAACGCACTGATACTGATATTAAGTGAAAGCATAGAAAATGTGATTTTTACACATACGAAGTATGTAAATTAAGTAACAAAACTGGCAACGTAGCGTTCGATCTGGTAACACTTGAGACGCGGGACTTGGAGAGGAGGCAGGTGAACATGTTATATGCCTTCAGTATGGGTTTAAATTCGCTAAAGTCATTTGGTTTTCCACAGCAATTTTTTTTTTCGTAAAACAGCTATTTCTTGTGCGTGCTAGACATGAGTAACGTTAATTTCAATTAACGGTGTGCTATCAGGTTTTGCTTCAGACTTGGGCACAGTGCAATGAAAACTTTTACAAAACTTGAGTAGTCTTATGGAAACCGTGTTATGTCAAGGGGCCAGATTTTCGGTGGTTTTGGGCATTTTTACAAGGAAAAGAATCGATTGAAGATGAATAACGAAGCGAAAGTCTTTCATCTTCCAGAATTGACAGTACTGAATAATTGGGGAAGAATTAAATTTGATTCACACCACCGTTCATCAGATTTTGACTAATTCATGGGGAGAAAAATCATCGCAAAAATAGTTTTAACTTATGACTCTTCAGCCTCCTTATTCGCCTGATTTGAGTTCTTGTGATTTTTTCTTCTTCCCGAGATTGAAAAATCACCTCAAGGTAACACTTTTTGGGACACGTCAAAACATTTAAACAGCTGTAACCGTCCAGCTGAAAATAATTCCAGTATCCGAGTTCCAGCACTGCCATGAGGATAGGAAGAACCATCTCCAGCATTGTGCGGCTTTCCAATGGAGTTATTTTAAAGAAGACAATATTGAATTGTAATTCTATTCGTCTTATTACTTAATTTATATACTTCGTACGATACTAGACAGAAAATAAAATACCCGAATTTTTGAAACCAACTCATATTATTCGTAATTAAGGAGAAAATATATATTAAAAATTTAGGGAAGGGGTATTGTAACGGCAGCGTGATAGAATTGTGAAAGTAGACAGATAACCTATCGTTTTCTACGATCCTACCATACTGGCGTCACATACCCTTCTTTAAAACATTTAAATACTAATAACTATATTATTATAAAGAAACGTTTAGTTTTTATTATTATAATGAGAAGCTATAGTGGTTAGTTTTTATATTTTATGACATATAATATTAATTAAATTATTAAAAATAATTAAACTCTTGTATAGAATTTGTATTTTAATTAGAACAATAAAATTGTATGAACAAAAACACAATAATAAAATTTTTATTTTTGATATTTTAATTTCCTTGTATGTATGATGGACAACAAATAAATTTATGACATTTGTTTTTATGTAGTAATCAAATAATTGTATTATATTCGTTGTTTGAAACAAATACGCGTGTATTAATATAGTTATATTTTATATCCTATTACGTGTTTTTCTACGCAACAAAAAATACATTTATAAATAAAGTTTTTTATAAAATTAGGTTAAATATATGTTCACCATAAGGAAAAGAAAGTAATAACATAAAAAGAAAAGACACTAAATGTAATAAGATGACAAACGGGGTCAGAAACACAACTCTAATTTCGTTTCAGTTTCATTTTCCTGAAAAACTTGTCTCGTAACTTCCGTCTCAAGTTACTCTCATACTTTCCTATTACACTTCGGTAAAGAAAAACGGTGTTTCAATACTTATATTATGAAACTTTGTAGCATTTTAGCATTTACATTTCCGGAAGATTATTGCTCAATAACTATGAAAACAAAGTAGAACCGAACAGAATATCACTAACTTTATGCACTGTTTATGAAAGAAATCTTGAAACTTATCAATACGGGATAATAAAAAAGTTATAAAATGTATGAACGCAAAGTTTAGAACTTCTGCGTTCTTTACATTCAGTGGTTATTAAAGTAAATTAATAATGGAAAATAGTTTTTCATAACTTACTCTGCAAATTCGTACCGAAAAATAATAGTACACATTATGTCATAAGTACGAGTACCTATATAGAAACTAGTATCAAAAGAATTTCTAGGTCGACAAATTAAAATTAAAGAAATAGAGAAAATAATTTGTGATTAATATTTCATTATTATATAGGGGATTATAATAGTCATTATTCACAAAGATGAAGTTTGCAAATCATCCGAGTGAATAATGACAATGACCATAATGCTGAATATAATACTATATTTTTTCTACTCCTATATAAATATGTCTCCATTTTTTTTTTGATTAATTATAGTAGCCATATTTCAAGACAGTGAAATATGGCTCATAATTCACGCTTTTCGGCCAATCACAGAACCAGAAATCAATTATTCACGTTTATTTTATATGTGGACCACCTTTTCTATAGTCGTCTGACAGCTGACAGTATAGTCATTTGTCAATGTGTATTTTTATGTTGTCATTTTCTAAAATATTTATGCGTTTTTCCGAATTTACAGGAATAAAAAAAAGTATAGTATTATGAGAGGGATTATTATCATTATTCACTCAGAAAATAATCCCTTTTATAATAATAAACTATTAAAACGACATCATGAAAATACACAATGACAAAAAAAATTGTGATCCAATAATATATTCCTGAAAAATAATAGCGTATTTCATCATACATAAAAAAACAAAATGTTAAAATTACTGAATAAATGACATGGTTATTTGTTATTGGTATTTGCGTATTTTTTAAATATTCCACCATTTACAAAAACATATTTAGCATCGAACATTTGATGTTTCTGCTTATCGTTTTTAATCCATAAAACCTATTTTTATTTTTAAAAATAATTGTTTACTTCAAAAACGCAGGAATTTCCAAATGCGATGAAATTCATCAGTTGTAATATTTATTTCAAATGTTTAATAAACTGTAACATCATCACTGCTGTGAAATGTAATAAACAGTGAAACGAAATTCCTAGTTAAATAATAATTATTTGTGTTTAAAATGAACGCATCCATACATGCATTTACAAAATTACGAAAACAATATATCCGGTACTATTCAATTAATAGTAATGTAGGTTTCATTTTCCACGCCTGCAGTGTTATATAATATTTTCGTTAATAGCAAATTTCATAAAATATGACATGAATTTCATATTTGCAACTAAACATAATATTTATACCACAGTTCGGTGTTACAATTTTACAACCTCAAAATTGTTCGGTACGTTCTAATAATTATAACCTACATATTCAGTTGATTAATTTACAAGGAACGTAAAGATGTCGTAACATACGAGGACGTTGTAATAGACCAACAATCAAGAAACATTCTAAGATGACCGGTTTACTATTTAGAATTTTTTGATTTGTCTGTTGGAATAAAAATCTGAAAATTTGTACATTTATGTAATTTTACCCGTAGAATCGATTGGTGAGGTCAACGACGTCAGTGTTTTTTAGAGGACTATCTTTGAACGTGAATATCTCGAGAACGGTAAGATATAATTGAATTCTGTTTAAAAATTTGTAATCAGCATATTTATATTTACTTAAATACAGAAAATAATAATTTTGGAAGTAAAAAAGTTCCCGAGCGAAAAACTTTTTTATCTCATTTTTCACCGAATGCTGAGAAAACATTTCTTCATGTAACTTTGTCCGTAGAATCGGCTGGTACAGTTGTTGAGATTGTATTTTCCAACTATTTTTGAGATACATAAAAAATATACCTTTTTGAGGGACCAATTTAGGACCACAAATCTCAAGAACGAAGATAGATAATTAAATTCCGTTTTAAAATTTTAAATCAGCGCATCTGGGTCTATTTTCAAAACACAATTTTTTTACCCAAAATTGGTATTTTTTTATAATTTTGACTGTATATGAACTATTGTACAGTGAAATCCTAAAAATTATAATTAATTGCCTTTTTGTGTATTTTTGTACTCTATGTAATATTTTATAAAATAAAATGAAAAAGTGTTAATAGGTCAAAAAATAAAGATAAAAAACTTCATGACCCCTCCATATAAGAATTATTATTATCAGATCAAATACATAATAATAAATATTTTAAATTAGTTCGTAGATCGAAAGAGTAAACAATATTCTGTTTGTCTATTTCGGTATATCTTTTCAATAAACAGAAACTTTCCACGTTTTGCAAAGAAAACACAAACTTTAGAATAAAATAAACATACGAAAAGTTTAAAACTGTTTCCGTGTACAATTTTGCTTTATTGCTTACAAAGATCGAGCTAAAATTCCCATAAACATATCGCAAGCACACGCCACATAAATACGACGCCGGATATCGAAAATAAAAAGAGCAATGTCTCAGAAAGGAACAAAATGATATATGAAAATCCTCGAGGAGTCTAAGTAGTTATAAAGCGCACAGAAACAAATCATAATACCTTTCTTTTCTTTTAAAAGGAGTTTTTCTACTGTGGTGTACTCTGAAACAACAATACAACAACTGTACTGTAGGAATAATAATATCTAGTTATCTTCTAATTATGAATAATAGTGAACATAGAATGGAGTTTTCTTAAATGGTGGACGGAGAACAGAGAATGAAATTTCTGGAATTCAGTCAATTTATTTTCGGACCCACGTGTCTTTCTCGGTATCTAAAGGATTCAATTTGTAAATTATAATTTTATTGAAGTAGGGGAGAGATGGACTAACATGAGAGATGTACTTATGGTCCCAAAAGTACATTACAATGATGATAAGTTGTTCAGATGCAGTGTAAGTAGCTCTTGAAATGTAATTCTGTAAACACTAAATAATTCAAGATATACTTTAAAAAAATATTTAAAAAGTTGTGCCTTATATACACAATTAGTTAATTACTTCGGTAGGTTTAAACTAATCATTTATGTTTATAAAGTATGTACAAAACTTAAAGTATAAGTAATTTAGTGGTCCATTTTACCTCTACTCTAAGAACAGGTGGCCCATCCATGTTGAGGAGAGATGGACCAGAGGATTTTTCTTATTAAAAAAATCAATTCAACTGGTAAAAAGGAAAACATTATTCATACATAAAAATATTGATGATCTAATTGCTATTCCATGAATTCTGAAGAACTGTTGTTAAACATTGGACTTTTGAACCCGAATAAAATATTTATTAATTGTTTTTAATATAGTTTTTTTTATCCTTATAGTTAGTCTACTTTAAAGGTTATTATAAATAAATTTTATTTATTAAATATTATTCGGTATTATAGAAAAATAATTATATTTTCAAAAAGTGGTTTATTTAACCTCCACTTACACTACATTATATGAATAATTTGCGTGTGGGTTTTTAACATAAGTATTAGTATATTAACATAAAAAGTGATAGTCCCTGAAGAAGATCCACGTGGAGACGAAACCAGTAAGAGACGCAGACACAAAATAAAATAACTGAATTCGAAAAAAAATGTTAACTTTCTAATTTTTCGGATACTTACTCCAATATTATAATTATAATATATTTTCTGATGTGTTTATAATTAAAAACCTCTTCTACTTATTAATAGAACTACAGTTGAGGAAACAAAACTAATTAACTCCTCGTTAATTAGTTTTGTTATTTATTCCAATAATTGTTTCACTATATATTTATATTTTATTTATAGTTCTTTAGTATCGTTTTGACATACGAATATAGTCTACTTTGTCATTAATTGATAAGATATTTGAATTTCCCGAAATTGTTGACGTAAAGAAAAAATATCTGCAACAAAGAAATAATAAATAAAACAGCTGATGAAATTCCAGACAAGTGAATAATCAGACCCCGTGCAATGTCCTTTCATAAATATGATATTCGCACGAAAGCTCGGCGAGGTTAGCTCAGGAACGCACATTCGCAGGATTCGTCTCCTGCGTGGTTTCTTGCATCAGGACCGGCGGAAGGATTTGCAGTGAATATAAAGAGATTTTGAGATTCAGATTTCAAGTACGTTAGGATCGGTGTTGAGATTGTTCACACAATACAAAATGCAGGAAAATTCCGTTATCACCTTACTTTTATATGTGTAAACAAAAGCGTAATATCCTGAAAAGTGGTAAGTAATAACTGTACTTATTCGGTAATTTACCATACTGATTTGTCAAAATAACGAGACAAAGTAATCTCAAAAGTACTTGGTCACGAAAACGATTTTGATAAGAGTATAACGGCTTCATTTTCTGAAACCGATGTGATATTAAAGAAACCACGGATGTTATGAATCATTCCATGCCTTAGAAGTCTTGAAATCCTCGCTCTACGAGTTCGGATTTTAAATCGATATATGTAGCAGTTATGATACTCGTAACGTCATAACAATCCTAGATAGATATGAGAATTGGGATATTTCTTTGTTAGTTACTTAATTATATAGATACCAACACCATTGACATTTTACTTCCGTGTTCGAAATAAAGAAATTTCCGGTTTTCAGATTTCAATGGAAATGTCCGTTTTGACTATCCCTGAATCCATTTTGACTAGTTTCGGCGTGACATCTGTAGGTACGTACGTATCTTGCATAACTCAAAAACAACTAACCGTAGAATATTAAAATTCTGTATGTGGGACTGCTTAACATCTAGTTGTGCATTTCACTTTTGTATTGCAATGGACAGTTTAAATGAAGTGCAGCAAAACATGTGTCCCCCTATTTTCCGCAGTTGATCCTCACGTCATCAATTGTAACCATGTGATTCAATTCATTGGGGGAGAAGGGGGATTGATGACATCATCTTGATGGATGAAATTATGTGATTTCCGAAATAAATAAATGTCAAAATTGACAACATTATGTACAAATATAATAATGGATGTAACATACGAAGAGAGTTGTAGAGTAAACTAACGAAACTACCAACAAAAAATGAAGCACATATTGTAACCGGAAAAATAACAGGAATGACATGCATCACATATTCAATTTTTTTAAATACTGTATCTATTTGATTTCTGTCGTTGGTTAGACGTACATATACCCCTCTGGCTCTGTAAAAGGTACGATAATGAGATAGCGAATAAGTCTTATCTATGCCTTGCGTATAGGATGAAGATGCAAGATAAAAATTGAATAATTCTTGCAATAGAAATTGATGTCGTGAGAATTAACTGAGGGAAATATAGTGTATTAGGCGTACAAGGAAGTCATGTGGAGTCCACATCAGATTTTTTCTATTTTATTACAATGACATTTTATATTCCTTTTACGGTACGTTAAAATCTACTTGTAAATACTATGAATGGTACACTTTTATAAATTTCCTCTCGTGAAGAAGACTCCTGTAGGATTGAATTTACTGAGGTAGAAACAAAAAAGTTGATTGATTTCCAGAAAGTACCTTATATTAATACTAGGTATGGTAATAGCTAATAATTAATATAAAAAAAACACTTGGTCATGTTTTAGAAGAAAATAGACAAGGCTGTCATGCTAGGTGTGTTTTTCTGATATTCACTATTAGACTTGTTTCACGTTTTGCAGCAAAATTGTAGTTTTTTCAGAATAGCTACTATTTGTTACTGTTGCATTGCCATCTAATTACTTAAAAACAAATGATTTTCCTAAACTGTCTCCCAATTTCCTTTGTCTGTTAAGTCCAAAACTTATATCCTTCTTCAGTAAATCCCGGAATCTCCTGATCCATCCCTGTCTCCGCACTCTTCAACGCTCGCGTCTTATTTACTTTAAATTCTCGGCTGCCGGGCCGAGAGGTGATGTTTGCACTCGCGGTTCCAGAACACGTGAAATATACACGCAGCCCCACGCACGGCGGATTCCCGGAGCGTCTGGAGATACAGGAATGGGAACGGATAAGCCATGCAAATGTTTGCTCCCGTTCCTGCTGTGTGTAAATCGTTACAATGCGAGTTTTTACGCAGATTTGGATGTGGCTTTCCTTAATAACTTATTTAGAATTGCTGGCTTTATTATCTTCTATGCTATTTTAAATGTTATATGAGCTAGAAATAAAGAGAATTATTTTTTTAAAGGAACTGCAATTATAATTCCAAGTTTTATTTTTTAACTTGTTTTCTTCTAAACCACTAACCCGAATGCTTTTTACTTCCTTGTATCATTGAATAAATATTATTATTATTATTTACTCAATGAAGTAAAGAAAATATTGTAATCGCGAAAAAAATCTGTTTTCAGATTTCAACGGAAATATTCGTACTTGAAATGGATATTGTAGTGGGTAGGTACTTGGTGGAACATATTTGAATATAGGTAAATAAAACAGAAACACTTGGTTATTCCACAATAATTATTACATTAGTGACGATCGTTTCCTCCTTTCAGACATCATCATCATCAGATGTATTTAATAGGCGTTCAAGGAAGTTTTGTGTCTTGTGGTGTCCATATCAGATTTTTTCTGATAGAATTTATTATTACTGGTTTTATAATCTACCATAATAGAACCTTGATATAACGGACGTAAACGCAACATTGACGAGGCAAAGATAATAATAACGAATAAGATGTTACGTACAACGTTTTATTTCACACTATATCACATTCATAAGCGTGCACAGGGTTTTAGTAATGGGGATGCCCAGGTACAGACGGGAAATTTAATTCATACTATATTCTTCAGTTTTATTAAGCGAGAGAGCCTAGGTAATAAAATTCATAATATTACTTTATAATTACTATATTTTTTCAACATAAATACAATTTTACGAAAAAAAAAATACTACTCGAGACATATAATCTGTTTTCACAGCAACATACTACGCTCGTATGGTACGAGTTTTTAAAATTCATCTATTATTTTCAAAACATCTATATCCACAACCGCACTAGTCTTAGTAAAAATCTTCATCTTAAATCAACTTTACCACTTTAGAAAATTTGGATAGTTTTAATTTGGTAATGGGGGTGCCCGGGCACCCCCAAGCACCCCCCTGTGCACGCCTATGATCACATTTTTCAATTTACACCAAAAGTTTAATTTTGTTACTTTGAAATTAAGAAAGTAAATAAAAAACTTAGCTGTTGAGAAATTTAAAAAGGAAACACCGTTGGCTGTCACTTACTTATCATAAACTTCAATAGAATTATATTAAAATTTAAGATTTAAAGAATTTAAAAGTATTACAAAATATAAAATTATACACATATTTTAAAAACATATAAAGGATGTATAAGTAAACATTTATAAAATTTATGTATATCAGACTGAAAACACAATTATAAAAATGGAAATGCGACACACTATTAAATATTTTTTTTTTCCAGACTGTTATTTATCGTAACCTAAAAACTACACTAAAATATCGGAATAATGTACTTGATCGAAAAAAAAACTTATTATTATAACGCACCTTTGGTTTTATCGTAAACAAAATAAATAAATTTTCATCTTTTCGTTATGTAAATACAGTAGTTAAATCAATTTATAAGTAAGTAACCAGTATAGATAATATACAAACTATCTTTTTTTACTTTGCCTATTCCTACCTATATATCACCTACTCAGATACAGAGGAACTTTTAGTTAAAATGATTCACGCGTATTTTACGCAAAATAGGTTTAGATTAAGCTTCAGTGCTGTTATTTGGATCAATACAAGCTCTATTTTGTAGAGTTATGCTCAAATAATGTGTGAGTATACTAGACGGGAACATGCATATGTTTACTATGTAACAGGAACACATGTATATTAAACATCAACGCAACATGTAATAATAAAACCGAGTGTAATTGAAATGCTCTTTTAGTGCTCCGGTAAACACGATGTTCGGCGCTAATGTAAATATCACTCATGAACAATTCACAATAGATCAATATGGGAAACACGTACTCATCACTCAAATACAAATACTGCGAATAAATAAGTTATTTTTCAATAAAACAATACTTTGCTTTTAGTGTTTGCACTATTTTTAGTGAAACAGTATTTTGCAAGTGAGCAAAAAATTGCATTTACTGAATCTCAGCTACCAAACACGATCGCAAAGGCTACTAAAACTTTTTTTAGTTTAAGATCTGTAATATTGTAATGTTTATAATGCCGAAACGAAACATTGGTTTAAATAAACATACAGAACTTTAACTTAATTGTGTTATTATATTGATACTTTCTTTTTAATTATATACAGGGTGAGTCTGGAAAGACGCCCCCCCCCCCCCCCCTAACTTTTTTATTATAAGTAATAGAAAAAAATGGCTCATATAAAAGTTTTATAATTTTACATATACTATTTGATGGCAGATGTAGATATTTTCTACAAAGTCAGGTTTACAAGATACGACTATCAACTTTTATTTTTCAAATGACAACCTATAATTATTTTAATAAAATAGAAACCGCCATTTTTTTCTCTTTTCAACGATGTATTAACTTTTATTAATGTATTTGAAAAATTTAGAGAAAAATGAGATCATTTAGAAATGTCAGAAATATTTTTTAAACAAATATCATAGGTGGCTATGTTTCTCGAAATCGGGTAAACATCATTCTCAGTAAGTAACAAACAAATGTATACATTTTTGACATTAATTTAATTGTTTTACATTGTTACGTTTTGTTTATTTTCATATTGCCACCTATAATATTTATTTAATAATTATTTCAAATATTTTTAAATATCTCATTTTTCTCGAAATTTTTCAAATACATTAATAAAAGTTAATACATCGTTGAAAAGAGAAAAAAATGACGGTTTCTATTTTATTAAAATAATTATAGGTTGCCATTTGAAAAATAAAAGTTGATAGTCGTATGTTGTAAACCTGACTTTATAAAAAATATCTACATCTGCCATCAACTAGTATATGTAAAATAATAAAACTTTTATAAGAGCAATTTTTTTCTATTACTTATAATAAAAAAGTTAAAGGGGGGGGGCGTCTTCCCAGACTCACCCTGTATATATATATATATATATATATATATATATATATATATATATATATATATATTATTTTTCTTTAAACTAGACATTTTAAAAATATTTTACTACTTGATGCCCAATTTGTAGCTTATCGATTTAAATTTGTCAATTGTTCCGACCGAAATTTCGGTTCTTTTATGCCAAAAATTTGCTGAAATTTCGGCCCAGCTGAAAATAGTGTTCGTGTCGTTTCTGGAGGTTTCACTTTTTGAGTCAAAACTGAGTTTACGGTCCAGAATTATTGTCTGTTTCACTGAAGGGTCAGTAAAAATTGAAAAATTTACATTTCCAATTAAAAATTAATATCTTTTTATATCTCCAAGCTATTTCCAATAACAGTTGAACATGAAAAGTTCCAATTTTTAGGTTTTTTGCTGCAAAATTTTTCACATTCAGTTGAAATAATCCAAAAATTATCATTCTTGTGTCCAAAATTTTGGTTTTTGAAAATAAATCGTATTTATAGACTCCATTGCGCTGATTCCAAATTTGGAAACGGAATTAAATTATCTCTTTTCATTCTTGAGATTTTTGCTCTCAAAGTTGCACCTCAAAAAAGTGAGTTTTTTAGATATATCTCTAAAATGAGTAGAGATACAATCTCAGTGATTATATCAGTCGATTCTATGGGCAAAGTTACATAAAGAAATGTTTTCTTCGCATATACATTCTTTGGAACGATTCGGTGAAAAATGAGAAAATCGAAAAAACCGGAATTTCAGGTTTTCGCTAAGAAATTTTTTTTCTCCAAAATTATTTATTTTCTAAACTTAAGTAAACATCAATACGCTGATTCCAATTTTTCAAACCGAATTCGATTATCTCTTACCGTTCTTGAGATATTCACGTTCAAAGTTAGACCTGAAAAAAGAGGTTTTTCAGGAATATCCCTGAAATGAGTAGAGATATGACCTCGGCGACTAAACCAATCGATTCTACGAGCAAAATTACATAAGTGTACCAATTTTCAGATTTATATTCCAACGGGTACAATTTTTAGAGCGAAAAAACTGAAAATGGCCAAAATCAAAAAAAATCGTAAGGGGTTCATCAGGCATTTTTTTCGATTTACGCCAATTTTCGTTTTTTTGCTCTAAAAATTGTATCAGTTGGACTAAAAATCTGAAAATTGGTACACTTGTGTAATTTTACCCGTAGAATTGATTGGTGAGATCGATAAGATCATATCTGAACCCATTTCAGGAGTATTCCTGAAAAACCACTTTTTTCAGGTCTAACTTTAAACGCAAATATCTCGAGAACGGTAAGAGATAATTGAATTCGGTTTGAAAATTTGGAATCAGCGTATTGATGTTTACTTAAGTCTAGAAAATAATAAATTTTGGAGATAAAAAGTTTCCGAGCGAAAACCTGAAATTCCAATTTTTTTCGATTTTCTCATTTTTCACCGAATCGTTTCAAAGAACGTATATGCGGAGAAAACATTTCTTTATGTAACTTTGCCCATAGAATCGACTAGTATAATCGTTTCTTTTTTTTTCAATTTTCTTCCTTTCGAAGATATAATTTTAATTTTATTATCGTTATTCTGAGGCCGTTAGTATAAACGTGTCAAGGACAAGATCATATTAATTTAATTTTAGGAGAATAGCATATATTATAAATGAACCCATTAGTTAGTAACAAATACTTGTTGAAAAGATTACTTATTTGTTACTAATTACTTGTGATATTTGTATGATGGGGATAGACAACTAAAGTCTTTACTTCTTTAAGTGAAGATAGTATCATTAGAAAAATAAAGTTATTTTTTAATAAATTAAATTATTTTATTTAATTTAACAAACTAGATTTCCGTGTTTAATAAAAATTTAACTAACTTTTAACTTAACTGCATAAATTTTGGTTCTCGGTTATGCTTTCGAACGAAACTAGAAGAGAAGCCGAATATTCGGTTACTGTTTAGGTTTTGGGCTAAAAATCGTATTTCGGTCGGACACTATTTTTTGGTAAATTTATTTTTAGGTTATCTAGTTTTATAGTTGCATTTAGAACGACATTATAGTTTTTTATTATAGAAGTTATTTTTTATTCGCTGATTCTATGTAGTTTCTATGGATACCTACTTATTTATTTTACTTTTACTTCAGCTGCATAAAAGAAAAAAAAATATCCGGTGGCGTAGAATTAAACTTCAACATTGTCAATCACGTCACAAAAGATGTCACCTTTAAGACGTTTGAAGGAAAAGTTGCTTTATTTGATTATTATGAGTTCTGAAATTCTGAAAAATATTTTTTTACACAGGCTACTTTGAAAATATTTAACTTTGGTGAGATACAAATGTGGATTACAAATATTTATTTATTTTAGTTATTTACCTTTTAGATTAGATCATAGGATACAAAATAAAACAAAAAATTCAAAACACGTTAAATTTATAAATATTGCTACAAATTATGAGAATATTCTCAGAATTTTATTTTTAAATATCCTGTAAACAAACTTGAAGTTTAATTTGGCAATACGTCAAATAGTATTCAGTAGAAGGAAAGTGACACATTGACAAACACTCATTGAAAATAATATATTCATGACAAATTTTCTTAGATTTCTAAATATCTCTTTCTAGGTATGTGAAATGATGAGTATGGTCGGTATTTTGTAAACAAATATGAAATATACTCGTATAATCACAAACAATTTAAATATGTACTAAATAAATAGAGATTTAAATTTTCAAAAAGAAACCTGAATTTTCATCTGGTAGGTGGAGAAGATAATTATATTGTACATATTTATGCTAATAATTATAGTCTGAGAAATATTATTTGTTTTTCCATAAATATATTTTTTTCCTTATTTAGAAAAATTTCCCTAAGTATGTAATATTCGACGTTGAAAACACGAGAAATCACGGCGTAATTCGAGATCGAGATGAGAAATAAACGAGACAAAAAAAAATTAGAAAAAGAAATTTCTCGTTTCGTCTCGTCTCACAAAATCACTAATTTTATCGCACTACATACCATACCATGATTTTAAATATGTTGTTTTTTATATTTTTTGATGAATTTTCCACTAAGAATAATCTGAAATCGATTATCCACCAAGCATAATAGATAATTTGACCTCTGCCATCCCCATTCTCGTATAGATGTCTCCGCCGACCATAAATTCGTCAGCTAGGTCCAATTAAAACGATCCAACTAACCACACAACGGCAGGTTCGTTCTCTGTCTGGTCAGCATTGTCTTATCAGGCGGTTAGCGGGCGCTAAACACCAGGTTATCTAACTGACAGAATGTGAAATCGCGTTTCTCGCAACATTTATTCACAAAGCCTGAATTATCTCGCCCAAAAATCATCTAATTTGCCTTGTATGCTTGGAGCGGTATCAGAATCCTGCTATCTTGCTACGTGCTCGGGTTGTAAATACAAACAAGTGAATTTGCACGTAAACAAATCTCGCAAATGTTTTATTGCTGAACGAAATCATATATATTTATTTATTTATTCTTTTCTTCTTGTAGGGCATGACGTTCCTAGAAGAAACAAGTCTTCAAATATTGAAGTATAATACATCTTTTTATCTCTCGTCACTCAATAAGAGAGATATTAGAATCATGCTAAACATCGGATGGTGAATTTTCAATGGATACGCACGTTTTGAAATTCCTGGAACACGATTTTTTTTTTTTACGATGATGTCCGTCCGTGTGTGTGGAAAAATGGATTGATGGATGTTGTCGTTACATTTGCTCAAATAATAAGTAATGAATAAAAAAGTGAAATTTTGGGTGTAACATTCTGACATTCTAGATTAGAGCTGATTTAATTTTGGTATTAATCTTAAAACTGGAAGTACTAATTATTTTAATAATTCATTTTACCGTGTCAACAGTCAACGCAGGGACATTCCCTGTTTGATAAGAAATCACTTACAGATCAGTAATTTGTAAACATTAACAAAAATAACTCCTTTGCAAACCGAATCGGTAAACATTAAAAAATATTCAATCGTGTCACAAAAATTCTTTTTGCTCATTATATACTCGCGCTAATTATTTTTAGGTTACGTTATAGGTATGTGTTTTAATCTAAAATTCGTACCGTTATTTTTCAGATTTTGATAAGGAAATTTAATATTAACAAATTTTATTCTCATTCTCTTAGGAAAGGTTCTAAAATTATTACATGGGTACGTCTTACACACCTTTGAATCCAATTTTTCTATTGTCCACTACTTAAATACAAAAGAAGAGTTTAAAGATAATAATTTATCTAAAGAAACTTACAAGAAAGTATCAATGAATTTTCTTTATGCTGAAGGACATGAAAACAAGAGAAACATATTTTGGGAATTCAGCAAAGGACCTGGATAAAATATGAACTTTCTGGAAGGAAATGTGATGACACCCGAACATATTTTACCCCTTCTCTTAATGTCACCCCTGAGTGTAACAATAGTTTTATGCGGACTATATGCTAATGTCCCTGTGATAATATTTTAGGATTCTCTAAAACAACAGTATAAATTCAACCAAGACCAAGTTTAGTAGCTATTGAAGTGCAAATTACCCTCTGTGGAACAAGCTACGTTGACATACAAATATTCTAGACATAACACTTATTAAAACATAAATATTTCTTCAATTTATTTCCATCTTTCTTCACACAAATTAGAATTTTAAATCTTTATTTTATCACTGTTATCAGGTGTAGTTGTAATGTACGTACTTCTCAACAAAAAGTTTTCTGATAATACTGATAAGAAGTTTGTAAGTTTAAATATATCGCTTACAAAGAGTTGCACAAAAGCTGTTGAACTACAGTTAAACAATAATTTATGGGCGTTAATTTAGATTTTACTTGCATTTTGATACGGGTCATTACCCTGTTACAGAAGACTTTTGTTTTAAATTTATCTTTACTTATCTAACTTTTATAACAATCCAAAGAATAGCAATAAAATATATCAAATTTTTTATGGTATCGGTACCAGTGTATTATGTTGCAAATAATCCTTACAAAAAAGTGTGAAGTAACATATTATTTACAATATCTTTATATCTTCTTTATATCCATCAACTTTCATCAAAACAAACGATTCAATTCTCGTAGTATTGTAAACAACAAAGACCAATCTCCATGGAATCGATGTTTCACTAAATATACTCTATTTCCCGTAATTGGTCCTCACATCATCAATTGTAACTATGTGATTCAAATCATTGGGATGAAGGATTGATGAGATCATGTTGTCTGATGAAATCGTATGATTTCCAAAGTAAATAAATATCATTACTGATTTATTATATACGAATATAATAATGGATGAAATATATAAAAAGGGTTGTAGATTAAACTGACGAAACTACAAACACACAAGGAAGCACAAAATGTCAACTCCAAAATCACCTTTATAAATGTTACCGCGGTTACACTCTGTTTCTATTTTATTTTTGTCGTTGGTTGAACGTAGTTTAATAATTCTTGCAACAGAAATTGATGACGTGAGGATCAACTGCGGGAAATAGTGTAGACATATTTATGAATCACAAACAAAATGCTACAAGTACTTTTTAGCTCTATTTTCTAAATTATTGCAGGTATAATAAAAGCAGAGTTTGACACGTATTTAATACGGGCAGCGGTGGATCACTTGGTGCCAATGTTTAACCAAATAAAAATACCGCTATGTTCGACAGGTTCGAAATCCTCTAAATTTTCTTACTAAAACAACCTACACCATTAAAAGACAAATAAAAGGGGAAGAACACTTTTCAATTTAACCTGCGGCAAATTTGTTCTAGGATTGTAACGGCAATGGTAATGAGTACATATTTTTTAAATTGACATCTGAAAAATACTGACGTAGCAAGTACATAACATCGAGCCTCACAATTTATTTATAGCTATCGAAGTTAAGATACCTGGATTTCCATTACGAGAGGTAAAAATTTCATTAAATTTTTCTTCGGGTATTTGTCAGGTGTTAAATAATTGTTCTCTTTCTCTCATTCCTTCCAACTTTTCAATGGAATTTTCAGCTGTCTGAGATATTCGATCCAAAATTAATACCAATGCATCTTCATCGTTCACTATTTGTTACAACTTGGAAACGTTTTTCTTAGGCATCTCGAAGCTCAGATAAAAAATTTGATAAATTGTTTTCAGATAAAGTATTTCTTTGGCAGTTATAATTAATGACGATGCTTATTAATATAAGGAGTAAAAGACTTTTTTCTTATTGTTGATTTCCAGACATGAGCCGTGTCTTCCAGGGTATCGATCAGGGGATTTAAACTTTCTCATGTTTTTTAAAATTTACCGCGAGGTCTGGAAAAGTTTTCCACTAAATTAATTGATAAGAAGGAATACGTCTTGTTACACAAGGAAGATTAATTTCGATGTTTTTCTTTTGGTTTTACATTCCTACTGAACGATACTTGAATTAATGCCGAATGTTTTAAAAGGCTTGTGTGATAATCAAAGGACTTGTACATTTAGTCACGATTCGCTCCACAAGTTGATCATTTACCCAAAGAAACATATTTGGAATAAAAGATCTACATTTAGATAAATACTTAATAAGTAATTCATACTTTATATCCAATATTCCATATTGTCATTGTCATTATCTTCTGTAATTAATCTTGTGTTGAGAGACGTAAATCTTGAAGAAGTTTATGAAATAAATAATTACAACTAAAACTAAAAAGTTGTTTTATTCAATATTTAACAAAATACAAATCTTGCATTACGAGTTTTTGGGTTAAGTTGATGTTATTTATATATCTTTTCATTAAATTCCAATTTTTAAGGAAATACTAATAGAAAATAAATACTACTGTGACAAGCAAAATAAATTTGTAGTTTTTTTTTTAAGAATATAAAAAATATAACCTCAAATTATTTATATTAAATTTCATGATATGTAACTGTTATTAAAAATTATTTGTAAATTATTGGCCGATGCGAGTAATATATACACCTCGTATAAATTTTAATGATATTTGTGCATTATTATTTTATTATTTAAAATATTTTATGCATGTTTTAATAACTAAACGAAAAAATTATATAAATATTTCTGACACACGTCAAATTTAAATAAAATAAACACGAAATATATGTACATGTTCGATTAACTCATTTATCATTTATGGCTATCGTAAAATAGAAATGTATATGAATTGTACATACGAAAAATTGACATATTAATTAGTAATATTTAATTTGCAAACATTTGAAATACGTCTAAAATTCAATGAATATTCAAATTGAAAATCATAATTGGAGTCAAATTTTGTTTGTTTTATATAATATTCATTAATATGAAATACAATTTGAAATTGGTACACGCATTTATAATGTGTATTAATTAGTTTAAAGCTTATTAAAGGTTAATATGTTTTTAATTAAATTGAACCAATGTATACCACTGGAATTTTTATTAATCTGTGTTTTTTCATTCGGGTTTTAATAGATTATTTAAATGCTAAAAATGGTAAATTATAAATAATGTTTGTAGGTATGTATTTACAGAATTTTTATTTAAATTCATTTTAATTTTTTTTGTATATGATGTGACGTTTTATCGTTCTAAAGATTTGTTAGCATAACGTAAGCAGAAACGAAATTTAATGGATGTAGAATTATGATATTGCTTAGCAACTAAATCAGTGCAAATTAAATTCTCAAGCCAAGTGATGCTGATTTTTATTTTCTAGTATAGTTATTTGTATCACTAGTCCAGAAACTGAACTTTTGCGAGAGTGAGCTGATTTTGACAAACTGAGCTGAAAGCGAGGCTTGCAAATAATGCGAGATCTCGCAAAAGAGTTTCAGGGCATGTGATACATAAGAATTTTTAGCGCCGATAACACTTTTAATTTATTAAAAAAAATATTATTACTACTTAAAATTTTATACACTGTAGATTTATAGGTTAGTAACATATTCGATACATGGATGTATAAAAAGTACACTTATTTTATTCAAAAAAATTAGTGACACATGTTTTTACCCCTCGTATGTGAATTGAAATTTTTCAACAATTATCATAAAATACGAATATAATATGTATGATAAATCAAAAATAATTGTTTTAATTAACGTTTTACATTTCCAATATAATAAAAATATATTATACAAGAATAAAGTTTTGTAATTCAGTTTATGTTTTTGTTAAAAATTATAGAATAATTTATTTGTACAACAAAAGACGAGTGCATTCATCACTATGATTTAAATATTGAACAATGTTCTTTAAATCCCTACAAACGAAATATGACAGATTTTTTTTTCCATTTTTAGAAAATCATTTTCCATTTGATGATACCCACGTGTGTAACCCATTTCGAAACCACAAACCACAGCCAAAATAAATAAAAATAAACAACAGATATAAAACTAATTGGCACGAATCGTTCCATACCAGAGACCCTCAACAATAAATATCTCGCGGTCTCGCAATTCGTTATCTGTGGATAAACTGGCAACACCGCGAATTTGAACTAGCCGCGCAGAAACGAATGAACCCATCCATAAACCGAAATCAACCCCTGTGACTGCAAATATGGAAATTTATGAGTTCAAGTATGTCACATCGCGCATTACACCAGAATTGGGATTAGGATAAAGTTTTGAATACTAGAATTTATTTATAATTCACAAATTGGATTTTCTGGTATGAATACATCGTTTATAGTTCATTTTATTTCATGTATAAACATGAAATTCAATTTATTTTTTTGATGTACATAAATATGAAAGGATTACTAAAAATAAAACATTTTTATTTACAAATGCTCAAATTAAAACACGGTTTTTCAATTTCAAATAACAAAATTCATCACGGAATACAAAAATGTACCAATATAATTTTATTCATAAAACTTAGTTGTGAGGCTTATAGAAATTGAAATTATTTTTTCTCGTTAATAATTTTCTATCATAAGTTAGAAAAATAAATAATAATAAAATAAATAAACATCCATACATATTTTCCAACAGGTTTATTTCAAATAGATGTTTCGTGGTACACGAATATGCAGGCAATGTAGTTCCAAATTATATTTTTTTTAAAACGGACTATAGACTAAACAATTTTTATTCAAAAGATTCTAATGAAAATTCAGAATATTTCATTCGCAAAGTATCCAGTCAAAACTATCAATTTATATATCTGGAAAATAGTAGCAAATCTGCATTCTTAGTGATAAGAAGTATTTTAGGTGTTATTGTAAACATTTCCAATTTGCTATCTATTTGAAAGAAATTTTCGTCTTTTATTTTCTGCATGTTAGAATTTACACCCGCGGCACTCCTACAAGTAATAAAAGGCACCCTTAAAGTGCCGCGGCACCCAATTTGAGAACCACTGACCTAGACAATAAAAATTGACACACACATACACATACACCTAAATAGACACCATGGTATATAATTTAAATGTAATATTCCTCAAACGTCTTTAGTTGGCAAAAACAAAAAACAATTTCAGGTAGATAAAAACATTTTCAGTTGTTTTTTGCGTCAACCACATGATATGCTATATGTGTACTTGAATTGAAACAAGCCAATTTGAAAAAAGAAAAGTCGCGTGAATGGTATAGTAATTGTAAAGAATAAATTACATGAATAGAGAGAGTTCATGAAAGGATATTGTTGACCGAGTCAAGATCTTTGCGGGTTGTAGCGCTATTGAAAAGAGGAAGCGGAAATGGAAGGGTACACGTGTGGAGTGCAGCGACGAAGAGTGATTGCCGTGTTACATGCATTCAAAAATACATTCACGATTTGATGTTTTATTCAGTTTCAAAAATAGAAAGCTAATACAAAGGCAAAATATCAACGCGCTAATATTGTATGAAATGTGGTTTTTCCGAGAGAATAATTTTTAGATATTTATATTGAAAATTAATTTTAGGGTTAAATGGAGTATAATGAAGCGAAAATTATTATAAAATAATTAATATTTATAAATAAATAATTAAAATTTATAAAAGTGAGCGCATCTCTGTGTGATGACCAATCGTCGTTTTATGTTTCTATGTTACCTATTGAAGTAGTTTCCTATTGGGATTTGTACAAAATATTTCACACATGTCATTTGCACCCAAAAACATGAAAGATACCAAAAGTACTCATTTTTGTGTCCAAAATTTTGATTTTGGGACATAGTACAAATTGATAGATCTCGACGCGCTAATTTCAAATTTTCAAACGGAATTTAGTTATCTCTTTTCGTTCCTGAGACATTTGCTGTCAAAGATGTATTTCAGAAAAGTGTGTTTTTTGGCTTTATCTTTAAAATGAGTATAGATATAATCTTAACGATTATACTAGTCGATTCTACGAGAAAAGTTACATAAAGAAAAGTTTTCTCTGCATATACGTTCTTTGGAACGATTAGGTGAAAAATGAGAAAATTGAAAAAACCTAAATTTCAAAATTTTTCTGAGAAACTTTTTTTCTTCAAAACTTTTCATTTTTTGGACTTGAGTAAATACCGATACGCTGATTTCAAAATTTCAAACCGAATTGAATTATCTCTTACCGTTCTTGAGATATTCGTGCTCAAAGTTGAGTTTTGGCAATACCTAAAAAAAACAGGTATTTAGGTATAACACCTTAAGGGTTAGGTTTACGACTTCGGTGACTTCACCAATCGATTCTACGGGCAAAATTACATAACTACGCCAATTTTTAGATTTTTATTCCCACGGATACAATATGTAGAAAAGAAAAACGAAAATGGGAAAAACTGAAAAAATGGCAAGGGGTACACCTTCGATTTTTTTCGATTTTTGGCCATTTTCGGTTTTTTCCTTCTAGAAATTCTATTTTTTGAGATAAAAATCTGAAAATTGGTACACTTATGTAATTTTGCCCTTAGAATCGAACGGTGAGGTCGTCGAAACCAAAAACCTAACCATTTAAGCAGTATACCTAAAAAACCTGATTTTTTAGGTATAAATTTGAACTCAAATATCTCGAGAATGAGAAGAGATAATCGAATTCTGTTTGAAAATTTGGAATCAGCGCATCGATATCTACTTAAGTCTACAAAATGAAAAATTTTGGAGACAAAAAGTTTCGATGCGAAAAAATTGAATTTCCGTTTTTTTTATTTTTCACCTAATCGTTCCAAAGGACATATGTGGACAAAACATTTCTTTATATAATTTTTCTCGTAGAATCGATTGGTAAAGAAGTTGAGATTGTATCTCTACTCATTTTTGAAATATACCTACTTAAAAAACACACTTTTTTGAGGTACGAATTTGAGAGCAAATATCTCCAAAACGAAAAGTGATATTTAAATTCAGTTTGTGAATTTGGTATCAGCATAGCTAACTCTTTTAAAAAATATTACAAACAAAACTATGTAAAATTTGAAAATTTTTGAGGTAAAAATTCGATATTTTCAAATAATTTCGGATTTACGCAAAATACAGAATGAGTGGCTTTGAGAATTACTTATAAATAAACTATTTTTCCAAGTAATATTCAACAGGGCCGGAGGTAGAGCATAAAACGCCCTTCCGCAACTGTTAAAATAACGCCCTTCTTAAATAATTTTCGTATTTCGAATTGTTTTATTAAAAAGCAAAAAAAATGTACTCTTCTAATACTCGAATTATTTAAAATTTATTTAACTAAATTGTAAAGACATTTAAAATTGGTTGTCAGTATGGTCGCTATTATATAACAATTATTAATTTTATAAACTCACATTTAAAGAGAAGAAACTATATATTTTATATAATATATCGTAAAGTTAAACGATACGCCAAGATCTGATTTCAATATATAAGTAGGTATCTAATCCATTCTCATTTGAATTTTTTAATTTTTTTTTGCATTCTAATGTAAATACCCCATTACCTAGTTGCGATATAAAAGAAAAACGCTTTAAAAGTCATGTGAAAAACATGCAAATATTATTTTTGGGGAAAAAATAAGTACCCGTAGTTTTGTTAAGAAAAACGTACATTCCGTTCATTTAATAAGCATATTAAATTAAAAAATTAAAGTTATTTGCATATGTTATGTTACCGACAGATAAAAAATATTTACAAATTCTCACACAATTCACGATTTGGTTTTTATTCAGTTTTAAAAATTCCATCAACATTTAGTTGAATCCATTCAGCGTTTGTTTTTTCAACGGCATTTAAATGATAGTTATTCATAAAAGTCAGCATTGGTTAACATTTGCATGGACTATTTATATTTCAATCAAACGCAGACGCAAAAAATAAAACAAAAATTTAAATAGCTTGGAAAAGGGAAGAAAAATTGTCAGATTTCAAACCGTTGATAAAACTTTTTAAATTATTCACCCCAAAACGTAGTCAGCTGTAAATGATATAAAAATGAAAAAAGGCATCGGGCAATTTCTCTCTGTCAAGAAAACAAAATTGTTTCATCAACGGAAAACGAATGAGCCAACAAGGATTGAACCTGAGAGAATGGATTATATATATAAAGAAGACCCACGTGGAGTCAAAACTGTCGAAATTGAAGAATAAATTTGGCTACATTTCGGAAACTAAAGCCTATTGAATAAATACCCAGTCTAATAGCATCATATTTGTAATAGAAAATATGATTTCGTTTTATAAAAGAAATATTTTTTGTTCATTGCTCCGTACATTTTTCTTTCGACACTTAAAAGTATCGATACTTTTCTTTCGATCCAATACTGGTAACGATAATTTTTATTTGAAATTTTTAATACCCAAGAATCAATACTTTCTCAATATCGAATATACCTAGTTGCAAGTTATCATCAGGGAATGGGGAGTACACTAAAATTATGTTGACATGTATACAACTATTGAATTTTGTTTCTTGGAATTACTCATAGTGCAAGATCGAAAAAACTAACAATCTATTTAGAGTTTTGGTAATACCTTTAAGTAAAAGACAATAAGATAAATCAAGATGGTCATTCATAACGGTATACATGAAAATTGTTCAAATCGAAGTAATTTTCTGAACAATACAGTACCTATTTGTGAAATTGCCTATCGAAATTTTATGTTTAAAATCTATATTTTGAATCATTTTCTTTAAATCTTGTCAAAAATTACCTGATGTTTGTCTAATACATAATTACAATCATTCCATTCTATTTGGCAGATTCCTGTAATTTCTGGGTCTCTGCTTCTAAAACTTTTTTAAATTATTCACCCCAAAAAGTAGTAATCTGTGAATGATATAAAAATGAAAAAAGGCATCGGGCAATTTCTCTCTGTCAAGAAAACAAAATTGTTTCATCAAGGGAAAACGAATGAGCCAGCAGGGATTGAACCTGGGAGAATGGATTATGCGCCTGGCAAATGAACCCCGCGCCAACTCAGCGAAACTAAAGAGCAGCGATTTAATGCTCCCGCACAGAATAGATTCCGGGAGATATGTAAATTGATGGCGCATTCAAATAAATGTATGGGCTTCACAGACAACCAGTGTTTAACTTTTGTATAAATTGCCATGTTATGCGCACTAAGTGCCAAGTGTGAACGGAACTCGAGAGATTCCTAGGGGTTCTCAAACTTTACAACAGATGGTTCACTTTGTAATTAGTTCCTAAGGCTTAAACGCACCTCTAAGGTTTACCTGGATAATAATACTGTAATCGATCCAGCTCACATCTCATTATATAGTGCGCAACATTCCTAGATAGAACAGCACTTCAACAACCTAGAGTTCCAGTAGTGCAGATCTCTTTAAGGGACCGATAGATTGAAATGTGTTTCAAACTACTCTAACATTACAGAAATTTATTTGATTAATAGTTAACAATACTAGAATCAATCCATTTCACATCTTATTACCGCAACATTACTAGATGGAATAGGTTCTCAGGAACCTAGAGTATTTATGATAGTGAAGATCTCAGCAAAGGACCTACTTGTAATCAATTTCATAGTACTCGGACATAGTGGAATTTTATTTGATTAGTAAAAGACTATGCTAGTAACAGAACTCCAAGATCTGACAATTTATACAATGGGAATTTTAACATAATATTGTTCGCGATAGAGGTTCTTTTTTTTATTGTTTAATGACAGGAATGACTGCTCTTGAATGCTTGATTCTTGGTCTTTGAACTTAAGCTAATATAAACAGTGAGGGTGCATTGATATTCTGTTAAAAATTGTGATAGTAAAACCAGGGATGTAGTTGTACAAAAAAGTTGCAGGGCGCTTACGTTAACAAAAAACATAATAATAACATATTTGACCAAATTACGCGAATATTCAGAAATATTCATCAAAATGATAAAAATAAATTACGTCGTATTTACCACAAGATTCCTCTGGCCACATAGTTGAAGCCACGAGAACATAAAATTGAAAGTGAATCGAACTGCAAGTATATTTTATATAGACAAGTATAAAATATACTCTCAGTTTGATTCAACATTCTTTAATGCATTGATGGCAAAATAGCAAGCGAGTTGCCCCCTGAAATCACTATACCTTTGGATAAAAAAATATTCCCACTGATTAATTTTAAGATATGTATGGATAAATGCTTTGGGCAGAAAAAATATTTTAAAAAAAATGATATATATATATATATATATATATATATATATATATATAACCATAGCTCCACAGTGTAAATTTTCTTGTACAAAAATTCAATACGTCATTTTCAAGACGGAAACAGTACTCATTTATCTGAGAATATTTAGTTAAAAAAACAACGTATCAAGTCTCCTAACATAACATTCCATCAAGAGTTCTATTCATGTCTAAATGTTTTGTAATTAGAATCGGTGTAACTCATACCGTTTTCACAAGATTGGACCGAGGAAAATAAACATCAAAGAGTTTCGCAGAACATTTTATTGAAATTATCAATAATATCCATCTATTTACTGGAACAGTTATTTTCGTCAAATGATAATATAATCATCAGAATCGTTTGAAATTGAGTCAGTATCATTCATAATATACATAATAGATATACTCAGATTTCATGGAGAATCAGGAAAAAAATATACGATTTTAATTTTTTTTGTACCAAGATATTTTACTAAGTTATAAAAGTTTCTTCCCTGAGGAACTTGTATAGGGAAATAAATCAACCTGAACCAGGTTCGGTCTATACCCATACGAAAGTAATTTTTTAAATTCTTACTGTGTTACACATTTTTATTTAGTTTTTTATAAATGAAAGTTTTAGTCGGAAATTGGACAAGGTTGTACATCAAATAAAATTCAAATGTTGTTAACGTTTCGGTTTATATTAAACCATCCTCAGATTTTTAAATTTTGTTAATAAACATTGTCCTTTAGTTTCTTTGTGAATTTGACAAAATATACAGATTGATAAATTTAAAATTCAGTGTTTTTAGGTGTATTGACGATTTTAGAGAAAAATTTAATGCAGGAAGTTTAAATCTACCACTTGTATTAAAAACTCCCTGGAAATCATTTCAAAAATTTTGGGAATAACTGGCCTGGGTTGAACGGTGGTTCTATTCTTGCCAAGTCGAGATTTAACTATCCCAAGAGATCGTAACTGCGTAACATAAGGTAAGGAATGTTCCAGAAACTACTCGACGGCGGGATGGCACACGGCCAATTTTTCCAAGGAACATAATTAAGATTATTTTAAACCATTGTAAAAATTACTACATAAATATGCGCATATTTGGCTGGCTAAATATTTGTGTTACACGAAAAAACTCTGCTAAAGTTTTAATTAAAAACTTGATAATAAAAAGAGGAACTATGAACGTACACAATTACAAAAACTTCGTATAAAATGTAGAACAACATTGCAACTAAACGGAAACAGATGGATTACTAAGTTAACAGAGCTTTGGGATTTACAAGGAATAACTTTATTATTTTATTATTTTTCATTCTCTTCACAAACAAAATAAATTCTTTCGAAACTAATTAAATAGGTCTACATAATAACTAGAAAATTTGGAAAAATCTGTATTACTGCAACGAAGAAGTTTTGCACAAATTTTCGTTAACATTTTTTTGTTCTATACATTAAAAATAGGGTAGTATTTTCACAAATTCATTTCCTTGAAAATGTATGTTAGTAGTGCATTATTAAATTAAAAAATAATGAGTGATAATTCAAATGATGATTAGCAATTTTACTCGATAGAATAAATGAAAAGGTTAAGCGGAAATTAAATACAGAATAAGGTTTTCGAGAAGGAAGATCTTACACAAGACATAAACATAATTAGGATAACTATTGACCAAATGATGGAATTTCAAGGAAAGCTTTACCTAATAATACATAATGTTTACAGAAAATTAAATCTTTCAGGATACCTTACTCTAAAATCCTTCACAATATTTACAGTAAATCTTTTTCCTAAATTGGTAAATTCCAAAAATGCCTAGAATCTGACAAACACTTATTTTCAAAAGTCATTTCGTACCATTGGTTCCGATCGCTCTTTTAGATCTCTAGAATGGTTAACTGACAAATCCATCTTGATTCTTTTTTGCTGATGATAGAAATTAATTTTCGAAATATTTTTATCTGTTAGAACAATGCCAGAGATCCAAAATCAATCAATCATAGATTTAGGGCCGGTTTTTCCATTTCCAGTTAAAGTGCCAGTTACCATAACCATGCGGGCTAATAAAAAATATCGCATCGAAAAAGTAAATATCGTATATTTTTAAGAACTTACGTCAGTCTTTCGATGCGATATTTTTTTGTTAACCGATGGTTAAAAGGTAACCAGCACTTTAACCAGATATGGAAAAACTGGCCCTTAAAGAGATCTAAACAACTATGTCATCTTAAAACAATTGCTAGAAACGCTAATATTAACATAAGGTTAGAGTTGTTGAATTGAAGTAAATAGAACAGTATTCTTTAAAGACAAATATTTAAATTGCCGGTAAACAAGCGGTGTTTCGCTAGGCAAGACACGAATCCACAAACAATCAGTTGTGTCGTAGGACAAAACCAGCGACAGAATAGCAATTACACGGATCCGTGTGTGCTCCTGATCCTGAAGCATCGCCCCCAGCGCTCCTGGCGGCTGGGGAGGACACCTGTCGAACGCTTGCCTAGACGCAGAGCGATAGCGATACGGGATGAATATTGGATTATGTGTTTACCATTCGATGGTGGAGATAACAACAGGAATGGGAAGAAGCTAATTACATATGAGGAAATATAGAATATAATGTGGCTTGAAAACAAATCCTTCTATTTAGATAATGCTCACTTGCACAAATTCTATGAACTAAATAAAGGGAAAAATCTCATATAATGTGGCTTGAAAACAAATACTTCTATACTCGAATTTTTATAAAAAAGAGAATTCCATTTTTATCTGTCATCTACTACCGATACATGATAACCTGTCGGTGATTTATACAAATTTAATGCATTGCTACCTGCGTAGAATTTGGCTAAAAGAAAAATATGTAATTGATTAATTTTACCTAGCATCATTTTTTGCTAAATATTTATTTTTGAAAAATTAAAATAGATACGAACACAACGTGTATAAACATAGTACATGCCAAACAACATGCTTGTGCAGTTGTATCAAAAATCAAAAACGTTCTTTTTATCGCATCGTTCAACGATACAAATTAAAATGAGATAGTATATGGAGACGTTCTGAACAGATTTATGTCGAAAGACGCTTTAATTGTGCCTTCGAGCTTGTTTTCCGAGAAGTATCTGTCCTTTTCCGTTATTTGGTGTCCTCGGTGGCCATCAATAGTTGGGATATCTTAGGATTTTTCATACTTAGGGGAAGAGAAGAGTCGAGTAAATAGAGATTGAAAACTTGGGGATTTTTACTAATAAATGGGATTCCAGACTTCAGAGTACGAAAGATCTCTCTTGATGCGATATACGAATGTTGGGATATCTTGACTGAATGTCAGACACGTCTTGGTGTTTTAATGAAATAACCGAATAGATGTATTATTATTTGTAGAGGCTCTTTTATCATTTGGTATATTATAAGTAGTTTTAATTATTGTATCTTTGTGACTCCGTGTATTATAAATGTACGTTATACCTTCATAAAAATTAAAACATTGCAATGCATTATATCTGAAACATTTCTATCTACGTAATGAAATTTAAATATAAAGAGGCTATATGGTGACAAGTAATAAAATAGTATATTGTGAATCTAGTAGGAAACGAGATATATTCCCGGACGATGGAGGAAATTGCGGGACAAGGAGACTGTGAAGAAAATTTTGCTATATGGTACCTGTACTATTTTTTTCGATTGGTTTATATATGATAACTATGAAATAAATATTATTGTATTTTTATTTACGAAATGCTTTGTCAACGGCCGAAAAAAATTTCCTGGACAGTTATTTTTCATAGCCAAACAGCTACACTAAATTACTGGAATAATGAACTTTCTGGTTTAAACAGACCGAAAAGTGTCAGTTTTCGTTTGATCGACAAAAATATATAGGAATAACAAGAAACGGAGGTAATATGATGGATCTAATTTTGATTTAGAAATTACCAATGAGAAAATGTTGTAAAAGAGGATAGTATTAAATGTAAATGAAGTATCAATAAGTATTAGTATTGAAATGCAGTTTATTGTTAGACCTAACAATGCGTCTTTTCTTTTTATTGACTTCGAAGAAAAGAAATCACATTTAATTGTCCGTCCCAGTACAAAGAAATCCTCACGTAGTTTTATTCGCGATGGACAATGCAATGTATATCAGCGAATTCTGTTAGTGTTTACAATGCGAACACAATAACCCGTGGTATTTCTCCGGGTGAGAAATGTCCGAGTTCCCGCGAACAAGAGTCCGTCTCGTGTCGACTCGGCCCAGATTGTCACGCTTGCAATTGTCAGTCCACGTGCGAGTCCTTTCTCGCTTGACCACCCATACATCACTAGCCTCTCTCTGCCTCTCCGCCCGTTTGTTGACTCCAGGATGTGGAGAGGAAATCGCCACAGCCAAACACAGGAAACAGGATCGAACAAGACTTTCGGGTTCTTCTACCGGTTATCGTAGGTTTGTTTACGGTCAATTAAACCAATGAAGTATATATTTGGGAGTATATTAAAGAAATAATTGCTAATCGCAATTTTGATAGGATTGGTATTAAATAATTTTTTCCTTTATTTCTAATCACGTTTTCGTTTCTAATTTTCACTGTAACGAGTACGAATAATTTACTTATTTTTCTTGTTTTACGTTATTAAACCTCTATTTACATATATAAATGAAAGTTATAATTCGCCTCAAATAGAATTGGATCTGTCAATCATTTTCGCACATCAAATACAACGAACAAGTTAAAGGAGACGGCAATATATGCATCGTTTTTTCCAATGGTGTGCAATGTGCCAAACAGTACATACTGCAACCATCGTAGACTCTTGTCTCGCCTATATAGTACTCACATCATTTAAGATCAAAGCTGCACTGATCAATAAGCTAGCGGCGTAAACGTAAACCATAAACGGGAAAGCATTCTACCAATCTAATTGTCTATTTTTATTATTTAAAAATAGTAGTTTTTAAATATATAGATATTAGTTCTATTAACATACCTAGGATAGTTGTGAGTATCATAACTGCCGCAAATGTCAATTGAATGCTGAGCTCGGGAAGCGACGATTTTAAGACATCTAAGATCTGGTATGATTCATAACATTCGTGGTTTGTTTAATAGTTTACCGGCTTCATTATTTTATAAAATTTTCTTGCGAGTAACGTTTGGGTTAATATAAGAGCTATATTATGCAATTTTCCACGTTATTTTGACAAATCTGTACGATAATGTTATTACCATACTGACATCAAAGTTACATGAGATACATAGGAATGTGATACGTATTATTCTACCTATTTGAATCAGGATATGAATTTCATTACTATTGAAATAATGAAAAAAAATTGAAAGTAGATATGTATGTGTAACATTTATTAAAACATTAGCTATACATGACAAATTTATTTATATCGTATTTTTGTTTGCTAAGAACATTTCATATATTTTTAATACACACACCAAATGAACAAAACAGGTTGAATTATGACTTGAACAATATTATTCATGTAAAAAATACATTCAGTTTATCCTCAAAAACCCAACTCGTTTTTGTAAATGTAGCAAAAATAACTAGTTAACGAAAAACTTGTTGGGAAATAAACAGCAGAATGAATGAAATGTGTGCAAAAACCTAATATAACTCAAGCTGCACAAACAAACGTCCAAAACTATCGCAAGAGATTTGACTTATCGCATTCCTGACACCTGCCAAACACGCGGTGATTTATTATTTCAGACTCAATCTCAAAAAGAACAAAAATTTGAAACTAAGCGTTAAAGCTGAATTTCAAGTCGGGGAAAAATGGAATATCTGAAGATGTATCAATATTTACCAGTCGGAAAGTTTTTAAAGTTTATGAGGAGACAGACGAAGAGGGAATTTTAAGAAGGAATAGTTTATTTAAGAGATCGTGGTTTTATAAAATGGTGAGTTGAATTTGTAAAATCTGACGACGGTTTCTACATCTTCACAGGAATATAGGTGTACTCGTATTTAAATTTAATGACAACAAATCTACATTTATTTGTTCATAAAATATCTATAATTTTAAATTTTGAATATTATCCACAAAGAATGAAATTAAGGTACAGTACATTATTAAAATGAGTTTATAATAATAACAATAAATTCATGTCGTATATGATACATGTAAAAATATAATATTTGGTATTTAATAGTTATATTCAAATAATGAACTGATTAGATTTTAACAATAACTGGTTAGCCGGAAGTAGTACTTAATATGAAGCATCATACAATTTTTTTAAAAAAGATGCCTCTAAATTACTTTTTTTTGCAAATTACGTTATTATTAAACACAAAGGTAATTTAATTTGTCTAGGACTCGCTGCAATGAATGTATTACTCTGAAATTAGAGCTAGAAAATAATATTTTAAATTCGATTCATTTCATAATTTTGTGTTTTTTGATTTGACATATTATTGTTTACATGTTTGTTGTTTACTAAATATGTGGATTAGTTTCTTTTTTATTTTGCTGTGATATACAAATGAATAGATTAAAAAAGTAGTAATATTGTTATCGAATGAAATTTTGGGCTTTTGAGTTTTATTAAATTTTATTTCCGTGTAGCGGATTTATTTTACATATAGACGATTCGAAGCAGAAATCAGTCATCAGCAGCAAGATTTAAGTGGATTATAAATGCGTTATAAGTACATGTTGTTTTATAAAAGTTCCTTTATTTTGATATCAATATTATTGGTAAATGTCTAATCAATAATATATTATACATAACAGATTATTTACATGCTTCATTTAAATTTCAATTTATAACTACAACGGATTTGTAATACACTTATATCTTTCTAATGATGGATGGATTTCTGATCCAAAACGTCCTCATCTAAAATAAACCATCTTAAAGGAAATAAAATTTAATGGAATTCAAAACCCCAAAATTTAATTTCTGAATTTCCGAAATCAACCCGCAAATAAAATACAATTGTATCACAAATACAAGTACAATTGTTTTATAAAAGTCCCTTTACTTTGATCAATAGTATTGGTAAATGTCTAATCAATAATATATTATAAATAATAGATAATTTACATGCTTCATTTGAATTTCAATTTATAACTACAACGGATTTGTAATCCACTTTCTGATGATGGATGGATTTCTGATCCAAAACATCCTTATCTAAAATAAACCATCTGAAGGGAAATAAAATTTAATGGAACTCAAAAGCCCAAAATTTCTGAATTTCCCAAATTAACCCCCAAATAAAATAAAATTGCACCCGAACGATTTGCAACCCATTTCTTTCCATTACCTACAAGATCAGAGTTTGTTTAATAATATTTGAACTTCATCCTCTTTGTTTTAATCCCCGCACATCCCTTTGAGAGAATTCCATCTGCCGTCGCGATCGCCCGATCTGTCATCTGTAATCCGGCGAGGGCGACGCCCTGCGTCGAATGCAGGAGAGCGTCGAGCCACAAAGGAACGCAGACAAGAGCGTCGCTGCCCGCGTTGTGATTTGAAGGCAGTTGAGGTTAAGTGATGCTCGTGCTTCAACTTCAACCAACTCCGTGTTGATGCTTGATTACCAGATAGAGGACGAGTCGAGTGGACGAGTGGACTATGAACTTTAGATAAAATTGTCAGACAGCAAGTGCATCAGGGTATTTCAAGATGCTTCTGCTGAATGTAGTTAGATACAAGTATATAAAAAATAAAACATCTAAATTCTAAAGGGTTCATAAACGATAGCGTCTTTCACAAAGGTTATTTACGTCACAAGTTCGATAAATGAGTTTTTATGGTATGAATAAGATATTTCTGGACGAAGCGACGTAGGAGCCGAGTCAGGAATCAAAATGAGTACCGTGATGATGGAAAACACAAACTTTCAATGTAATTACATTAAAATAAGGACAAATGTAAAGAATTTATATTTAATACTAAAAATATAAGAATTCACAAATATTTTAAAATTATTTACTGGACATATAAGCAAAATTTATAAAGTTTACATATGTATAGTAACGTAAAGAGTAATAATACCGTAAAGTCTCATTTAACGGACTGAAATCATAACTGTAAAAATGGAAATGCGACACAATATGAAACAAAATATATTAAATTAAATAGCTACAATTATTTTGTAGGATTTGTCCGGTAAATCTCATTTACCAGACCTGAAATCAGTCCGGTAAACATGTAAATAAGTTACAGTATGAAACAATAGTGTATAGTGTATCTAGTAGGAAAACTGTCATATTCCTGGACGATGGCGGAAATTGCGAGACGACTCGTAGGCGAGGCTAGCTATATCAAAAGTCACTTTAACTACATGGTACACATACTATTTTTTTATCGGTTTATATTCAATAATTATGAAATAAATATGATTGTACTTTTATTTACTGAAATAACAAACCGCCTACAGTCCGGATAATCTTTGTCACAGACCGGATTTTTTTCGTGTTGTATTTTTTCGTAGCCTAGGTACTACACTGAAATATGGGAATAATGCACTTTTCGGGTTAAAATGACACCGGAAAGGTGTCAGTTTTCATCCGATCGAAAAAAAATTAGCTATTGTTACACAGTAACAGCCTAACAGCTGTTCAGTGCGTGCAAAATGAACCATTAAATTTTTATTTTTAAAAATAGATCCCGTTTAAATGAGGAATTGTTTTAAGGCTGAAATTGTAACATCATAATTTCAATAGCTATTTTGTAAATAATATACGTAATTGATAGATATATTTTATTTAAAACATTGGTGTTTAGGATCTTTTTATTTATTTTTAATGGATAATACTAAAGGTACTAAGTTTTCGCTTGAGCGGAAATTATCTATTCTATTTAGTTACTAGTGTTTTGACGAATAGCAGTTCAGCCAAATTGCCGAATAACGAATATTCGGTGAATTTTCAACCGAATATTCGGCATTACCCAAAAATGTATTTTTCTACAATCTGAAACCCTGATTGGTGGTCCTCGTTGCGGAGAGGGATGTATTTATTATGACGTGTTGAAACTTTTTATTTTTTGTTCAGGTAAATTTTTGTATAATTACTAGTTAATTTAATTATTTCCGTCTGAAGAAAAATTTTACGATTTATCACCAAACAATATAAATATATAAATTATTTACTCTTAATGTAGTTACATTAGTAATAACTAAACATATATTTTTTGTTTAAAATTTATTTTCTGTAATTATATATTTCTATGTAATCAAACAGCTTTGTACTTCACTTAGTGCTTGTAACCTAATATTCGATATTAAAATATGCCGAATACCGAATTGTGAAAATATGGCCGAAAAGGCCGAATACCGAATAATTATTCTATCTGTCTATTATTATAGAATATATGATTATTAAATTGTCAGCTTGATCTTATTTCATAAATGACTTACAAATATTTGATCTTTTGGTAACAGCAGTAAAGAAACGACAGTTATTATTTATTGCAGACATCGGGAACAAAACACATAAGTAAATGTGATTGCGGGAGATACATCAGAGGAATGGGTTTATGTGCACGTTTTGGCGCAATGTATCTGGGACGTGTGGCGGCTTGTTCGACATGTTGAGACACTCGGTCCAGAGCATCGCTCTCGGCTTTACAGGCTTCGCATTACATCTTTTCCACGCTGTTTCCTCCCTTTATTCCTCTTTCTCAATGCTCTTTTTGCTGCTGATGTAGGGCGGCAGATCGGACTAAGTCAACTCAACCCCGGGAGAATGATGAAGCGTCAAACTAAATATATTTAAGAAACTTGTCTACAAAAAGTTGTTACATTTAGAACCGCATGACGATTCAACATTTAATAATGAAGAAATTAATTTTAGTAAAATGCTCTACCAACTCTACAAAATCCCGTGTAGATAATGAATACAAAAGGTTATAATTCATTTAACTGAGATACAGTAAAGTTATAACATTTAGAACCGCAAGACGATTCAACATTTAACAATGAAGATTTTTTTTTTAAATTCTAACTTCACTGGTATTTGAACCCAGGGACTTCCCATTCAAGTAGGATGCTCTATCAACTTTACAAAGTCCCGTGTAGTTAATGAATGTTTCTTCTGTCTTTTTCCGCGTTTACAACAACTAAACTCTCTGTTTCGAGCATTGAATACATGTTGACAACTAGATACGCTTGGTGGTTATCGAACCACACCGCAGTAACTAACTGAGACACTGTTTTTACACAGTAAAGTTATAACATTTAGAACCACAAGACGATTCAACATTTAATTCTTCTATATAATTGTTTTTGTTTGTATGTTAAAATAGATTCTTTGTCGCTTCGTAATGTTAATTATTTTAGCAGTTGCAATGTATTGAGTCTTCGTTTACATAGGCAAAAGTAAGCTTTTCGATCCCCCATGGGTCTTCCTCATGAGATGACCTTTATAAATTTCATCTCCTGAGGAACACCCATGGGGATCGAAATTGTCCAGGTTGAGAATTTCAGAAACTGTCGTCTTATTAAGTCATAATTGTATATACACGGTAATATCATTAACCTGCTGACTTGTCAAAATAACATGTGAAACTTGGATAATATAACTGGAATCATGGCGTCATATCAACCCATACAAACTTGATCACGAAAACGTTACTAATAAGACAATTTTGTAAAATGATATATACTAATATCGTTTTCCTTTTCTGAAACCGGTGAAATATTGACTATTCATCTGAACTCTACAGCGGTTATAATGCTTATAACAATCTGTATGTTAATAATTTTAATTCTGCGGACAAAAAAAAACCTGTTAAAAATATACCTCTTGACCTACCAAAATATAAAACACAATCTAACCTAACATAACATAAATCCAACTGACCGTAACGTAACCTACCATAATTTAATTTAATCGCTTTTTTTGACGGGATATTAAAAAATATCCAATGAAAGTTAATATTAAGAAAGTTATTTGAGGGAACACACGACAAAATAAACGTCAAAAGATAATACTTAATTTAGTCATATGTCATTTATCATCATTTAGGTAAGAGTCTTTTCTTATGGAGGAAAGTGCATATGAAGCGAAGAAGTTTAAAAAGCAAAAAAGCTTTTTTATTATCAACTGAATACCTCTGAATCCAGGGCAATAAAAACGCCATATGAAAAATTTTAATGTTTTTTTGTTAATTTACTTGAATTATATTACAAGGTTTATTTATATGAGTGAAGTGTAAAAAGTAACAAAACATGAATATTTATATTACAAGGTTACTAAATAACAACAAAATATCAAACACTCTGATTTAAATGAAAATAACACAAACTAAACTCACAGATTAGTAATACACACTTAACACACTAATTATTAACTAATATTCATATGTTTATACACAACAGTATTTATTTTTATGGTATATATTTTTGAAAGATATCAAATTTTATTTCCACTAAATATTTATTTGTACATCATATAGCGCTGTTTTCATTGGACTGACCGATTGCACTGCTTGGTCGCGACAATTTATACCGTTGGATAATTATTCTCGAATCTTCCAGAATCTATAAGATTTCGGAATAACGGCGTCGCTCTTATCTCACTTGACCTGCTACGTGATAGGTCGATCGCGGTGAGTCATCGGCAATGAGCCATGCTCATTACAATATTATTAAAATAAAAAAAAAATCCTCCAATCATTGATAATGATTAATACCCAATTGTATTAAATAGGAATACATATAGTATAATTATATGCAATATTATTGACTTAGTTTTTAGCTGGACAGATTTTATTTGTCAAAAACTATTTTGCCTTGTTTAAAGGACAACACTTTTTTCAGGCACAAGGTATTTGTTTTGTTTATCTAATTTGTAAATGTGTTGTTTTTTTTATACAAAGTATGTGGTATTTTAAAGAGAAGAAACATGAAGAGATAATACATACGGTGTGCTTTATAAATTCTGGTTAAGTTGAGATTAATTGCGACAATTTCCCGAGGTTAAATTATCCCGGGCCGTTTTGGGAAATCTCGCGCGTTGTGTCGGGATTATCCTGGACCTGGCTGCGCTACAGAGCCGTATTAGAAAGTAATTGAAAGGATTGGAATTGTTCACGTGTCAGCCGTTCGATTTGCCGGCAACTTGGCGGCTGATATATTTTGTTTGGTTTCCTTTGAAGTGGATTACCTTTTTATTTGTCTTGGGTTTGTTTTGGGTTCAAGTTTCGCGGTGTTGCTTTTATAGAAATGTACCTTTTATGCTCGATAAAATACGCGCCATTTCCATTTGCACATTTGCATACGAAACACTACCAGAAAGTTTTTATGTCGCTGTTTATTGAAATAGTGTATCAAATAGATTATTTCCAAACAAACACGGAATTTATTCACGATCGATAATTCATTACTGTCTTCGATTTATCTTCCACAGCTTCCAAGAAAATGCGAGAGAAATAGAAATTGAATTAAGAGATGAACCCGATAAGATTTGGTAATAATGACGCTACGGAGTAATTCGTTATTCAATAGACACACAAATTCTGAAATGTGCATCACGAAATAGTATATTGTGTATCTAGTAGGAAAAGTGACACATTCTCGGACACCTGTAGTCAGAGAAGTCACTTTTCTTACGCGGTACAGAAACTATCTTTTTTTTCGGTCGGTTTATATTCAATAATTGTGAGATAAATATAATTGTATTTTTATTTACGAAAAACAATGGACCGTGGACTGTACGAGAATGCTTTGTTACCGGCCGAAAAAAATATTCCTGGACTGTTATTTTTCGTAGCCTAGCAACTTCACTAAAATACCGAAATAATGCACTTTCCGGTTCAAAAATACACCGTTCGATCGAAAAAAAGCAATAAGGTCCTCCACCATAGTAGTAAATTATTCAAGTTTTTATTGGCCTTAACATCAACGTCACAACATAATACTTTTCTCTCTAACATATCTACCAAATTCTATATTATTTAAAATAGTTGTTAAATATTGTGCGATCAGGAAAATTTGTGAAAAATATATTCAGTCATATGTCAGTGACTTTCAAAACTCAGACTATAATATTCTTAATCATTTTTAAAACATACTTACATGTTTTTAACAGATGAAATTGATAAATTAATGTAATTGAATTTTTTTGTGAAAACCACTGTTTGAGAACCGAATTACCTTAACAAATCAGAAATAAGACTCATATAATTTTTTTAAATAGTAGAGAACTCTTTGCATTTGACTACATAATTAAATCTAGCATTCTGATAAAAAAAAATTTTTTAATTTTCAAAATTTAATAAGAAAAACAAAAGATGCCTTAAAACATTAGAAATCGTGAATAAATTTTCATTTTTATAAATAAATAAAAAGCAAGTGCGGTATCTTATTTTATAATAAAATTTAAAAAATAAACTATGTGATAATAACTGACAAGATAAACTAAAATATATATTCGAATTTTGTATTTTACTAAAAATGGTTACTTCAAAAACATTTGTAACCCAAAAATATGTATATTGTCCAGTTGTCGAATGAAAATGAAAGCAAATGAAACCGGACATCAAATTGCGGATGTCAATCCATTTGTTATCGATCACTTAACCAAAACTCTAACCAACGAATGGTGACAAAATACAAACCACATGCATGTCAACCTTAAATGAAGAATGACAGTTGATGTAGATATATGTTCAATATTGGAACGATATGAGAACTATAGTTATTTATCAGAAATAAACAGGTTATTATGATTTATATATTTGTTACAGTTTGATATTCTTTTTTATCTTTTTAAAAACGTTGCTACACTAGAGGATATCATTATTTCTAACCTGCTCATTTCGCGTACCTTTTTAAAAAATAATAAGACCTGTATTATATGTTCATTTACTATGTGTAACAATGAAGCAAAAAAATTATTCTCTGGAAACAAACACGCGATATTAAAGTCTTTTTTGTCTTCCTACAAAATATTGCAAATGTTTGTCTTATTCAAAAGCTTGTTATCTTTGTAGAACATTTTCAGGTAGGTAATACATATTTAGTAGCTCGTGAAATGAGATGATATATGTAAAAAGTTGTTGAATTTAAGTTTAAAACTTTGAAAAACCGGAGAGAAGAAAATGCCATATTTTGATGCCAACAAAACATAACTTTTAACAACCAGTTGAGTTGCAAATGGTTACTTTGTGCTAAATAGAAATTTATTCTTCTTTTACTGAATTGTAACTTCGGTCTTTTATGAAATTTCAAATCAAAATGGCGAAAACATTCATACTGAGAAAATAAAACTTTTTTTCACTACTAGTTTATACTTCCTCGAAGGTTATGTATTTACGTTCTTTGTAACTGAAATAATTATTAAACCCTGTTTGTTTATCATCATTTTTTATTAGTAGATTGATTTTTATTAAATCATCTTACTCTGAAATTATTGTGGTTTCAGGCAAGTATTTTTGATTGACTTTAATGCTACAAAATCCTCTAGCAATTAGATTTATCTGCACAGTGTGACAGAAATTAATAGAGCGGTTTTAATTAAGCTTCTCACTATTAATAACAAACAGAATACTATCTACTATAAGAGAACTTTAGACACGAATGAAGATAAAGAGAAAGGGTAATAAGAAAACAGCACCTAAGGCTTATAATTTCTTCCTTACTTCACATATATATACATGACTCTTAAAATTACTTTTGATTCTTATTTTCTTCCTCTTTTACTTCCTTGTATGAAGTAAAGGAAGTATTGTGATCTCGTAAAATTTAGATTTTCATATTTTATCGAAAATCGGAAATATCCATTTTGACTATCCCTGAACCTATTTTGACTATTTTCGGCGTGACGCCTGTACGTAAGTATGTACATAACTCACATAACACAAAATGATTAGCTGTGGAACATTGAAATTTTTTATACAGGACTGCTATAAAATTTAGTTGCGCACCTTCTTTTTTATTGCAATGGGCAGTGCCAAAGAACACTTTGCTTGTTTTTTTTTAATTTTTCACTTAATATTAATAATATTGAAATTTTTTTATGGAATTGCTACAATATCTAATTACGCACCTCCATTTTTCGTTCCAATCATCCTTTTCAAAAAGGCACTTTACTTTGGGCAGAAACTTAATAAAAATAATTAAAATGTAGTTGTCTTTTAATTTTTGTAGGAAACATTTGATTTCTTGTTAATAAATTAATTATATGATTGACAATATTGACAAGTGTCAGAATATATTTCGTGAGAAATATGTGGGAAATAAATGAAAACAATACCTGCCTTTGCAAGTTTTTGAGCGATTAAAATAATATTGTGTAATGCAATAAAGAAAAATTTTACAATAAACGCTCCACTTCGAAGGGAAGTTCGAAAATATGGAACGAATGAAAGTTGAAGAACAACTAGCCTTAGAAAGATCTCACTTTCAAATGAAATAAGTTTCAATGAAGTGCAACAAAAAACTTATGTAATTTAACACACAAGGAAGTCATGTGGTTGTGGTATCCACATCAGATTTTTTAATAGTATAAAAATGGTTTTATATTCTTGTAGGTTAACAGTAATTTAGTATCAAATATCTTATTTATTAACACAGGGAATATGAAGTCCAGTCGGTAAATTGACCGACTGTAGTACAGTGGTATAGTGTAAACATTAGATAGATTGCCTGAGAGGTAATATATGGTACACACAGTGTACGTTATGAATTATTATTACCGATATCTGCGGTAATAGCTATTAACATATCAAGAATTATTATGAGTATTCATAATCGTCGAATTTTGTAAAATAATATTTACTAACAACGTCTTCATTTTCTGAAACTGATAAACTATTGAACAAACTACGGATGTTTTGAATCGTACTAGACCTTAGATGTCTTTAAATCTGCGGCGGTTATGATACCCATAACAATCCTAGGTGTTATTAGCTATAACACTTGCTGTAATGAAAATTGAAATTTATTTTTAATCTATTTAAATTTGATGATAAACTATTGCGTGTGTTTCTTCAAATTTAACCTAGAAAACCCATGGATATTGTTAGAAAAACAGATGCATATGCAGTGACGAAATCGTATTTATATATTTGCTAAATTTATTACATTTACAAAATCATTGTTATAAATTATGCATGTGAATATGTTAGACAACAGTTGGCACAAGAACACAAGATCTAACCTTACTTATTACCAATTCATCATCCTAATGCACAGATGTATTATGAAAGTAGAGCAAACTACAATAAGACAAGCTCTTAAATTTAAAATTTAAATAGCACTAAGATTGAGAATTAAAGATTGTGGTTCTTTGGAGATTCACAACCGATTAAAGATTCATCAAACGCCTCGGGGGAATTTAAGTGCGCTAGTTTTAAATTCAGCATATTCAGGCAAACTGAAACAAATAAGCTACAAACCGATCGAAGGAACAGAAGACGCCGGCTGTAAATTTCCCCAGGAGCGCCGCCCTACCGGAAAGGGAAAACGAGGTGAACGGAATGGGATGATTTGTTCCCGAAACATTATTTACCTACACTCATTTTCTACCCTCACTACCTAAACAACCACTCACAGCTCTCCGATAACTTTGCCATCGAATCTGTTACGATAGGTTCTCACATAAGTTTTTGTTTGCCAAACAAATGGATATTATTCACATAGACTGATAGTTAATTAAACTAATCTATTTGTTAAGATTTAGAAGATTGGGAATGCAGAAATAAAAAATCTGATGTGTCCAACACAATACCTCCCGCAAGTGTAGTAACACATATATTCTATATAAGTTTTTCAATACATTTAATTTGTAGTTTTAAAATTAGTTTGTTATTGCAGTTCAGAATATTTTTAATTCATTTCATACCTAAATTTTCCTTCATAAAATTTGTATGACCAATATGACAGCTATTTTTGACGTTACTAAAACCGGAACCGAACTTACCTTGATTTACGCATGCAAATGTATCCCTTATATATTTCTTCCACCTTTTCTAATTCTAACAATAAAACTACTTCATATTTACTTATTTTATCTTTTACATTTACTTACATCAAATTTGACATCATATGTCAAATTTTGTGAACATATGAATAACTCATCTGTTTTATCGAAATTTCTCAGCCTAAACGATACGTAAAATTATTATAATTTATATATTTTTTTTCTATCTAGCTAGAAGCTATATATAAACGTAATTATGCAGATCGGTAGAAAATTAAAAAATCTTTATATTTAATAATATCGTAATTAGCGAAAAAATTGTATTAGAGGTATTTTCTTTGAAAAACGGTTTAAAGCTTCAAATAATGTACTACTTCCTGTTAACCAATTATAGTCAAAATCTAATCAGTTCATCATATTTGAATATAAGTCATAAATACCAAATATTATATTTTTTCATGTCTCGTATTGGAGTTATCGTGGACGAAAAATCGTCACAGACACACAGACACACACACATGCACACACACACGCACACACGGACATACAGACATCACGGTAAAAATAGTAAAATAGTATTCTAGGGATCCTAATTCGTGCTCATATGTTGAAAACTCATACTCGAGAAATTTGACCAAAAACAATACCTCCCTTATCTATATATTGATAGGCGGGAGGTAAAAAACTATTTATTGAAATAGTATAATTTTAGTGTTTAATTCGGCGATCGATTTCGGTTTTAGACCATTATCAAGCATGACATATGATTATTATTTCTACATTCTCTATCTTCTAAATCCTTATTGTTATCATTATCATTAATGCATAACAAACTGGATATTTTTATTAATAAAATAAGTCTATTATTAAATACATTTTTTTGCCAAATAAATTAAACTTTAAATTTATAATTTAGTTATAATATAAAATTTAATGAGGAACATAATTTAGTTAATAAGAGATCTTGAATTTTTTCAAATAACATTTTAATAACCTCAATTTTCTTTAAACTTTCTTGTTTTAGAATTATGAACACGGTGTGCATTCAGAATATTTAATTTTCTAATTTTATAGGGATAAATTTTTTATTACATCTAGCTGCAGATTTTTAAACTACAAAAAATAATTACATTAAAATCTATTGATTGATTGTATCAGAATATGTAGGTATATAACTATATGAAATCGAAATAAAATGTCTATTGCATTATTGTAAGTAGGGATGTTCCAATACTCTTGATACGATATTTAGTATCGATACTAATCTTCTGATATTTTATTAATATCAGTAATTATCCAGTATCGGAAAACTTGAATTTATTTAATCAAATATGATTGTTCCTTTCTTACTTACATTTTTATTACCTAGAAGTGAAAGGCTTACTAAATGGTTTTTTCTTGGTGCCTACAACATTTTTTTTTATAAAACAAAAGAATAGTAGAAAATATGTTTATGTTAAAAAATATACATTTTTTTCAAATGACACTTTTCTTTCGATATTTTAAATATCGATACTTTTTTTTCTATCCGATATTGGTATAGATAATTTTTATTGTATATTTTTGATACTCAAATATCATTACTTGCTAAGTATATTATAGCATATCCCTAATTATAAATTTTTGATTTAACAATGCTTATTATCATATTAATATATTTTTGCGCTAACTTTCACGTAAGTATAACTTACTTCTATAGCAACGGAAGTCGTAAGTTTCTGGTAACATTTATAATTTGGTAAACCATTGTCAACGGAGTTTTATTATCATAGGAATTTAATAAACATTTGGCCGTCTAGCAACGGAAAATATTAACTATGAAAAAGTTGTAAAAATATAATAAGCGACTCGAAATTCATGTACCTAATACAACTAATACCTAATACAACTAGGTACTCTTGTACGACAACATGAACCTCACCTCAGTTTATACCTTCTTGTAGGTTATAATTTACTTACATTTTTTGTGGCTTGTATGACCATTTTTATTATTAATTGTTTATAAATATTAGCAAAGAGATTAGAATATCAAGAAAAACAAAGTAGTGGTTAGTAAATTCTAGAATTACCACTTTCGGAAAACATCCTTCTCTTTATACATAAACCTTTAAATCCAGGTTTTACTATTCATTGCTATTTAAATTTTAAGTAGTATTAACTACACCAGTTTATAATTTAATTCTTATTGTGAGTGTGTGAACACATTTTCTAGTATTTTTGTACTTTAGAGATAATTTATTTGTCTAAAATATCTTATATCTATAATAGATTATAGTCTGTTCTGAACCAATCGAACACAGTAGTTTTTTTTAAGTAGTTAATAATTATTGACGATTGGATTTGAACCCCAGAGGTCATACTCTACTCAGATCGATTTCTTTCTGCTGAATTTTTGTTTATAGATTTGCAATAATTATTGTCCTGAAAGTAACTTTGAATTGGTGTTTAGCTTTTTGTATTTATAATTGGAAGCCACTTACTTATACCGACGTTTCACAGCAAAACATTAAAGCACGAAAGAAAATCACTTGGAGCAAAACTCCCTTCTTCCTACATTCAAATACACATGTACTTCAAACCTTTTGATCAATCACTCGCTCTCTCAATTTATCACGGGGAACCCAATCTATTTCCCGCGGCCGGAGGGTGGATGCCGAAGGCGTAATGATTCCCTATCAAAAGCTGTGGACTCTGATTCTTCTAACTGATCGCTATCTGAGGCTGGAGTCCGCGCCCTTCCCACAGCCTAACCGCTAACGCCGATGCGGTCGGAGGAGATAGCGGGATTTATATCAAGTGTTTTTAATGTTATTGTGGAGATAAGAGCTAATTGTTATGGGATACTCAAATTGCACAAGGGAAGATCGCCAGAAAATGTAATATATTGTCTGCATTATCTGGGATGTCTTGTACGAAGAAAACTCAGGATTGTATGGTTGTGACCTGTTGGATTCAGTTAATGGTCAACGGTATGGTGATTTCTTGGACAAAAATCTGGGATAATTCACTTTATGGCTAAATATAAACTGGTTGATGATAACTTTGGAGATCGAGACAAAGTCTTCTACGAAGAAAACACAGGATTGTAAGGTTGTGACCTGTTGGATCTAATTAATAGTCAAGGGTAGCGTGATTTCTTGGACAAAAATCTGGGATAATTCAATTTATGGCTAAATATAAACCGGTTGAGGATGATTTTGGAGATCGAGACAAAGTCGAGTAAGTAGAAAACTTTCTATTTCCTGAAATGATTGTACTATTTTTGGTGTGATCTAACAACATAAAAAGAAATATCCAAAATGAGGTGTATTACAAAATTACAAAAAAATTATAATAAACGAAGTAAACTTTTGTGAAAACCGAAAATCCGTTTCTATGGTATTTCTCAAACATTCGCTATAAAGTGAGTTGATCTTCACGTTAACAATCGTAACCTTGTGATTCAAATCACTAAGGGGAAAAGATGGATTGATGACATCATCTTGTCGGGTGAAATCGTGTGACTTCCGAAGTAAGTGTCAAAACTGGTAGTATTATAGATAAATATAATAATAAATGAAATGTGCAAAAAAAGATGCAGATAAAACAAACGAAACTACCAACACACAATGAAGTATAAATTGGCAACGCCAAAATCACCTCCATAAATGACAATAATTTTATCGCAGTTACACTACAGTTTTTTTTGTCATTAGTTGAACGCATACACGTAAGAGAATGAGATAGCGAATGAAAATATCATCTATGTCATATGTATACGACAAGATGCTAGACAAAAGTTTAATAACAGCAGAAATTGATGACGTGAAGATCAAATAAGGGAAACCAACTTTCCTATATCATTTGTGTACATTTATACTAAATATGAATTTACTTATAGTTCAATCAACAGTAAGTGAATTCCTTACAGTTTTCTTATATACAGAAATCAATAAAAGTAACTTACTATCATGAAAACATACACCGCAGATAAAAAGACTTATGTACTATCTAGGAAGCTCAAACAATAAACATTTTTATTGGTTTCAGATTATTGTTTACATAGACAAAAGTAAGCAGGGTTACTATGTCATAATATTATATCATATAATTTTGGCAAGTTAGTATGGTAATAATATTACCGTACAAAATTGTCAAAAAAACTTCATTGTCATGTATCAAACCATGCAGACTTGATCACGAAAACGTTACTCACAAGAGAGCTTTATAAAATAATATTTATTAATAACGTGAAGTAGGAATTTAATTAACATCTGCGGCGGTTATGATACTCAGAACTGTCCAAGGTATGTTATTAGTTATTAATGGCCCATCGTGCAAAAATTTTATTCCGTTTCTATTTTCAGTGTATTTATTAGGGCGTTTATAATTTTTACTTATATAAAGTGTATGTTGTAGATTACGTTAGGCAAGTCGCTGCACAAAAAATAGAACGTTTTAAAGCAGGCACTATAAACACAATGCATGAAACGCATGAAATCTCATAAAAATTATGATGTTTAAGATGACGCAACATCATTGCTTATTTGAGGCAACTAAATCTTATGTATTCTAATAAAGAGAAAATTAAACCTCTGATACTGCTTGTTGAGGATTCTTGTCGTTATTATGAATATTACAGCGAATATTATACATAATACGATATAATTCCGTGGTTAGTTCTGAGATGTAGTATTAATTGTGTGGGAGTCCCCTGCCTATGCTTTAATTATAGTAGTAATCAAGAACGGATTAAAGATTCTGATTGTGGTATTGCAAAACTTATTGGAGCCAATGTCTGTGGTAAAACTCGTAATTGCAATTTTGACCTTTTGGGATTTCGAGGTTCTAATGACGACATAAGAAATATGTTCAGATGAATCCAAGAACTAACAATATATTTACAGAATAAATATGAAATTCTGATAATCAGAAATATAAAAAAATGTAATTGCAATCGTATTCTTCTGGGAATTTTTTATTTGTATTCTGTAATATCGAAGAAATGAGAATGTTTTTTTGTTAGTCAGATGTTAAATCTACAATAAAATAGCTGTACCCACCAATGTACCCAATTAAATACTTCACCACTATACATAACTTTGAATTAAATGAAAGGAAAAATTTGACTAAGATCTGATATATCAAAAAACTGTAACTATCTGTTATAAGACAAATAAAGAAATTTGAAAATTTAAAGATTTTGTACGGATGAAGCGACAAATAGTGGAGGTGGAGATATGTAGGTCCTATTTTAAGGATATAATACATTTAGATGTAAATTACATGTAATACAATTATGACTTAGTTACCCTGCTTACTTTTGTCTATGGAAACAAAAGCTTAATATCATGAAACCGGTAAAAATAAATAAGTACGAATTTCAAATTCAAATAGAAAATATAATGTATTTTTTTAAGTTATTTTTTTTTCTTTTTACCAGTTCAACAGTTGTAAATAAAGATTAAAATAAATAAAAAATAAAGACTTATTTTAGGAACACTATAACAAATATTATAATGCAATTGTCAAAAAAATTTAACTTGCATAAAGTAATAGACACATTTGCTTTAACACATCGTAGAAAACTATGAAAACGTGTAAAATTTTAAAGATAACATTTTTGGGCCCCAATATTGATATTTTTGTAACATTTTATGTAAACGCAGTTTAACGTTTAAAACATCTAAGAAAAAAACCAGTGTGTCAATTTTCCCTCCTCTAATTTTGTTCCCGCAAATAAACTAGAAACTTTTTCACATCTAAATATTTAACGAGTTCCAAAGCTACGTCACTAAAATTTGTCGTGTTAAGAATCCGACTACTGCATATTCATTACCCCTGGATGATATGTGATAAAATCCCAGTGAAGTTACCTCGAAGTTATCTCGAAGTTGATATAACATATACAATAAAGTTAGTTTACGTTTCGGGAATATATTGTTGGCATCGGATGGTGATGCTGATGAAGGATGAAAAGTCAGGAAGAAGTTTACACTTTCCCAAGATGTCTCCTGGGCCGATGCCGACGAAAGTTTTACAGCCGCATTAAAACTGCGTATCGCAAACCGAGAAGGATTATAACAGGAACAAATCATGCCCTTGGAACATGGCACGTGATTTGAATACAGCTCATTTGGGGAGGGCTTCGTCATCGACTTTCACTCTATATAAGTGGGGCATTTCTACACTTCTAGGTTAATTTCAGGAAGGTGACAAGTCACAGCACGTAGTTACAGCTGTTACTATGAAGGCTTTATCAGCATTGCACTAGCTGGTAAATAACAGGTGATTAACTGAATCAAGATCATGTTTAGTATACAATGCTTAGATGAGGTATAAGGTAATGAGGTTTAAAATCGCTTGCAGTCAGCTCTTTGAGAACAGTGGACCAGTGGAGTAGTTATATGGAAAACTCAACCAAATAAATAATGAGGATAGGTGACAAAACACTATGACCAATATTTCGTTCGTCTAACTGTAAGTGTGCACTACTCAGCTGGCGGATTGTTCTCACGCAGCTAACTGTTAGGCGATTCTCGACCATACATCTTTTGCTTGCTCAGTTGTAAGTAGCTATAGGAGTGTGGCATATCTCTATGTTATACCTCATCTAAGATACAATGCATAGAAACAAGTAGGTATAATGGTATCTCGCAAAAGCATTTCCAACTGCTTTTCATATTTATAATAATTCTTAATTGTAAAAAAAAACATTTAAGGAAGATTATAACAGGAACAAATCATGCCCTTGGAACATCGCACGTGATTTGAATACAGCTCATTTCGAGAGAGCTTCGTCATCGACTTTCACTCAATATAAGTGGGGCATTTCTAAACTTCTAGGTTAATTTCAGGAAGGGGACAAGTCACATGACGAAGTTACAGCTGTTAGTGTGAAGGCTTTATCAGCATTGCACTAGCTGGTAAATATCAGGTCATTAACAGAATCAAGATCATGTTTAGTATACAATGCATAAAAACAAATAGGTATAACGGTATCTCGCAAAAGCATTCCCGACTGCATTTAAGGGTAGTGCTTTGTTTATTTGGTTTTCATATTTATAATAATTCTTAATTGTATTAAAAAAACATTTAAGGAGGATTATAACTGGAATAAATCATGCCCTTGGAACATCGCACGTGATTTGAATACAGCTCATTTCGAGAGGGGAGAGGACTTCGGCATCGACTTTCACTCAATATAAGTGGGGCATTTCTAAATTTCTAGGTTAATTTCAGGAAGGTGACAAGTCACAGCACGTAGTTGTTACAGCTGTTAGTATGAAGGATTTATCAGCATTGCACTAGATGGTAAATATCAGGTGATTAACTGAATCAAGGTCATGTTTTAACACGTAGTGGGTAGCGTACCTAGTACACAATGCATAAAAACATGTATAAGGGTAGTGCTTTGTTTATTTGGTTTTCATATTTATAATAATTGTATTGGAAAACACTTACAAATATTTGAGGTTATCAATTAACGCAGTAATTTAAAGTACAAACTTTACAATAAAGCAATTGTTAACGCAAAGTATAAAAAAGTATTAGGTACCAATTATAAAAATTATAAAAAAATAGAGCTAGCTTAACAAGGTACTTATTATATTACCATATGGTTTGTAATTGAAAAATTAAAAAATCTGAAAAAAATCTACTTTTTATAGAATGAGATTTTAAACTAATTACATCAGTGCAAGAATTAGAGTAATTTACAGTGGGTGAGCACCCCTTTCTAAGATAGTAAACATTATGGTGTCTAGTTTTTACGCGGGGTGATTTTGATCTAATTACAATGGCCGAAGAATTAGAGGAATTCAAATTAAGTCAGCACCCATATTTCAAGTAGTGAACGTTACTGTGACTAGTTTTTACGGGAGGTGATATTGAATTAATTACATTTAGGCAACAATTAGAGCATTTCATTTTTATTTTAAAATTAAATATTAGTTAGTTTAACATCCGCCTAATGGACCTTGATGGTATTGTCTCAACGTTTCCCGTTTAAGCGGAGTTGACTAAATTTAATATTTTTAAAATTATCATTTTTGACCCAAAAATAAGTATTTTTAGAGTTCTTGGGTGGGATTCTGTAACAACATAACGCACTCAAATAACAGATAATTGCGTTATTTGAGACCGTTATCATAACAAAAGATAAATAGTATCTGTCAGTTTGTCCATTTCAAAGACTAAAATTTAATTCATTAGTAAGTAATACCTAAATAATAAAAAAAAAACTGTATTTTTTTGTTAAATGAGGATGGTATGATACTTATTTCATCTGAAATTAAATATTTGATAACTACAAAATTTTATGTTTATGCCTATTATTTCTATCGGTTATATAACGCACTCAAACCATAACGTACTTAGTTACAGGATCCCACCTCTTGTCTGATTAAAAATATCTAGAAACTGAAAGAAATATTCATACACCAATGTTTGTATAAAAATGCGTTTTAAAATCTTTATTATACAAATAAATTGTTTGAATTATAATCTACTTGGAATCTATTTTTTCTTATTGTTGAATCTAGGAAGATGAAAAGAAATATGAAATTTATATTCGAAAGAAGAGTCTTCTGAAGATGAAAGATAAGCAACAACACACTTTGCGGTGTTGCAAACTTCATTTTAAATCTCCTTTCATAAGTTGAGTGAAAATTTCATGCCGCAAGCAGTTTTTCATGTACTTTGTTTTGTTGTACAACAAAGTTCAGCATGCGAGTTACATACTTCAATAAATAATTGAGTTCAATTCATGTCAGACTGGAAAGTTCAGGCTGCATTAAAGCATGATCGAAACGCTGTCAGTCGCTGAGAGTCGAGATTATTCACTGTTAAAATGTTTAATTCCACATGGGAAATATGATCGCTTTGTTTCTATTATTGTAAGTGCAGTGGAAGAGTGAAAAATGCCCCAGTTTAAAGCCATTTTTCTCGTTTTTTCGCAGGTATAATGCAGAATACGGTAATTTGTCTTATGTCACATTTATACAGAAAGAGAAAACTGTACACATGGCACTCAAATTATTCTCCTCTATTTATCTTTGTCTTCCTTATCAAGTTATAAATATATCATATTCGGATGGCCTCTGCAAACTGCGAGCACCAAAAGATACAAATAGTCGGCAAAGGCCACACATCATTTCGCATGGGCTGCAAATTCTCTTTTTCTTCGCACAAGCCCATAATTCAACTCTACTCCTGAATTCCTAGTTAATTAGCCTACACACAAACATTCTTTTTCCTTTTTGCAAACTTGTTTTTTTAGAGTTGTGGCGTATTACTTTTGATTATTTATATACCTATTCGTAATTGTAGATAGGATAAACTCTTCCAAAAATGTATATTAACATCAACAATATTTACCAAGTTTTTTGAATAAATATCGAAAAAAAAATCTTTTCCTACAATTGAGCACTCACTTGTATTTGAAAACTTACTTCTGTTTTAAAAGGGACTCTTTATTTCCCTAATTTCAGTAGGTTATTGATTCTATTATTTCACTAGTGAAAATAACTAATTTTAGTGTCATTAAGAGTTTAATAATGACACTGAGTGTCATTGCGAATTATTTATTTTGTAAGACAAATAAAAATTTAAATTCAATCAAAATTTATATTATACCTATGTCCTATGGAATATTTTATCTTGAAAACTGAGGTGAAATGTACTCGTTTTAATAAATTTGACATAACTAATAGTTATTTACGCAACAAGGAATGTAAGTACATTATAACTTTCACGGAGGTATGAACTGAGGAGGAGCCTGCGGAACCGAAATTCATGTTAGCGTACAAGAATAGTTGTGTTCCGAGTCGCTTATTATTTTGCGCCACCAGCAACAATTAACTTAAAATAATTTTAAAGTATTTGCAAATTGTTACACTTCACTTGACAATTCAGATTTATTTATTTGCAACTTTTTATAATTACTTTATCAGGAACTTAGGTACTACTTATGGTGCTATGGAAGTAAATTAAACATACAGGAACGGTGGCGTGAAATATTTTTTTTTATTGAATATACAAACTTAGTAATCGTAATAAAATGTATTTAAGATGAATTTAAACTGTTGTAAATAAAATATTGAAGGATACACATTTTATGTAACCTCATAATGAAACTTGCATGATTAAAACACACTTTTCATTATGAACGCTGTATTAAACTTGTAAATTATAAGTAGTTGAAAACATGATTTTACAAATATTAAAAATTGAACTGTGCACATAATTATTAAATTATTGAAATGTAGTTTCTACAATAATTTAAATTATTGCCCTAGTTTTAAAGTTTTGCCGTCAGCGTTTAAATAAATGAGGTCATACTCTGTCGTAAGCCAGGATAATTTCCAAAAAAATATCACGTTCGTTTGTGGACGAGTTCTCCAGTATTGCTGACAGCGACCCTTAATTTTTAATTTGGAATGTTGGCAGCACGAAGTAAAAAACAAAGTTCAGCTCGATACATTGTAAACAAGTTTTGTTTTTCACAAAAAAATACTCAAAACTTTTAACAATTTTTTACAAAATATTTTGTTAACAAAGAAAAGATATTGTTAAGTTAACATTGAGTGGAAAAATAATTGACTTAGAAAACATGTCCAGGAAGTGCTTTTAAAAATAATCTTTCGTAAAAATTGATTTAGTATAATAGATTTTTTTAATATAAACATAACTTTAAAATTTAGACTTTATTTTGAAGAAATTCATTCCATAAATTATTTGTACATTGTTATGTTCTAAATATTTTTCTAGAAAATTAGCGGTTCTAGGGATTCGGGTGATACAAAATATTTCTCAAATCTCGCTCGTCTCGTCTCGAAATATCTCGTCTCAGGCGAGACGAGAACGATTTTGCAAATAAAGCTTCGAGACGAGAAAATAATATCGAGTTTCTCGAATTTCAATTAGTACACCAAGAATTCTCTAGGTTTTAAAATTATTATTTTTAAACGTCATAAATGTGACATTTTGTGGCTTGATTCACATAGTAGAAATTTAATTTATACGTCACAAAAGTAGAAAATAAACAAGTATCCGTAGGAAATATGTAAAATCAGCGAGTAAGAAATAATTAGTACAATATAAATCTGCAATATCGTCCTAAATGTCACTATAAAACTAGATAATCTAAAAATGAAGTTACTAAAAACCATCAACAACTGACAAATTAAATTATTGAACCTAAAAAGATGAGATAATAATATTAGAGACGAGAAATAAACGATACGAGATGTATATTTTACATTTAAAATGAGACGATACGAGAAAAAGAAAAATCTCTTCTCGTCATGTCTGACAGAATCACTAGTTCATATTGAAAAGAAGAACTGTAAAAAGTTTAAAAAATGCAAATGCAAAATGCATGTTTCTTTTAGCTGATTGAAAACCTCTACGATTTCTTATCAATACAGAATTTTATCATTGAAATTTCAAACCTTTGTGAACCTGCAAAAAATATATCAAACGCAAAAAACCCAATCCTTCCATTCCTCCATTCACACGCGAAATAAATCCTCTGGCCTTAATCCATTAATTTTTCTCGTAATTCGAGCTCAGGTCAGTTGTAAGCCACACTTCCCTGAGGTAGACAGAGAGCTTCTAGTGCTCATTGCTCGTAATGTGTTCGACAAAGACAGATAGTCTTATTTGTGCCGCAGACGACACATGAGCAGAATGCATGAGGTATGGAGACAAGGATGGAAGGATGGAAGGATGGAATGATGGAGAAGGATGGAGAAGGATGGCACAGGAGCATTAGCCTGGAGTGCAGCTGCTGAAACTGAAGATAGTTTCAGCCACAAGGAACATTAAAATGTAATTATAAATATTTACGTACAACTGGTTTTATTTATTGTTTTTACAGCAATCTATTGTTTTTCCTTTCTGGTTTATTTTCTTGGCAGACAATGTTTACAGAATTTACTTCAAGTTCAAGGAAAAACAAAATAAAATATTGATAATGTTCTGGTTCCACGAAACTAAATTAAACTTTATTCATAATATAAAATATTTTCTGTTTGGTTTGGGGGTTTAATTTAGATGCATGGATTAATTTTTGAAGTCAATTTATATGTATAGTATCTTCGTTCAAGAAAATATATAATATGGCAATTTTTACTTTGGAGATTCCATTTAACAGAAAAAAACTAAAGAAAATCGATCTGCGTCTTGTTGAAATTATTGCTCTATATGAGTTGCTCAAGTTTGTTAAAAATATGCGAAATAAATTTGATATTTATATTTTGTTAAATATTTGCAAAATAATATTAATGGACAAGAGTAAACTATCAGTTTTCGTTCATCGATTTTTACCAAATCATCATATTGTAAAGATTATTCAATTTGCAAATAGTAATTAATAATGCATTTGTAATAAAATATTATTTTCAGCCAATAGTTTGACTAATTATAAATTAAATGTTTTACATTATTATAAATAATATATAATAAATGAACATGACATTCGCTATATAATATCGTGACTTTTATAATAATTCAATTGGCAAATTAATTAACAATTTGCTTCTAGCGACCAATACTTACAAATAAATTGTAAATAATAAAATATTGGAAACATAATTGCCAATAAATCATATGCAAAAATAATAAAACAAATTTGTTAATTAATTTTGCAAAAATAAATGAATATTTATTAGTTTTGTGCCATATGGTAAACAAACACTTAATGTGAATTTTCCAATGGAGTTTGCTACAGTGTATGACTTTAGAACAATACATAATTGATAATGGAAACTATTAACAAATGTTTGATTCAATTTGTGAGTCCATAATGCAAAGTTTAAACAAATAATCTAGGAATAATTGAAGGCACGCGCGCTGACGTAAATTTCAGACAAAGCACAACACACTATAAACTGAATTTATAATGAAAACACAGCGTATTGTGTGTATCTATCACGTTGTAACATTTCATCACATGCGACAATAGTCGCAATCGTGAATTATTAACAAGTTGCAACTAGAATAAAATCGCTACAGTTTATGTTGAAAACTTTTCCATTATATTATATTAAATTTATTTACAGTTCAAAGCACAATTTGTAACGATAACCTAATCTTTAAAATATTCATATGTAATACCACTATACTCTGTTTTTAAACTATAGACAGTAACTAGAAATTCTAGTGAGAAAATCAAAGCCTGTGATTGGCTTCTGCGCCATTTCATGAAGCCGCATTTAACCAGAAAAAAATTCAAGTTAACCTTCTCAAACGTAATTGAAACGTCAAACTCTCAGTAGTTGTCAAATCACTTGTTGAATTTGCACGTGTTTTTTGTTTCATTTATCTTTTTGTGATATGTTACGATTAAAACCAGTTATTTTCAGAACTACTAGTATTTTACTAACGCTGTGGTGTAAATGTGACTTCGTCTAGTGCTGTCTATAGTTTAAAAACGGAGTATAGTAACCAGGGCATGTAACCGGTTAAAAAAACCGGTTAATAAAAACCGGTAACCGATATTTTGAACGAAAATTGCGAACTTTAACCGTAATTTTAACCAAAATTTTTCAGACTGAAAATACCGGTAACCGTTAACCAAAAAAAAATAAACCGGTTTTAGCGAACCTTAACCTTTATTTTAATATCATTATCGAGAAAAAAAATTAATATTTTTTTTTATATCTGTGTTTTCTATTTGTATTTGACCATGAGTCATGACAGTTTTTACAATTAACACTTTATTAAAGAGTCATAAATATAGGTAGTCTCTTTGACCGTTAAGGTTACTTAAAAAGTCCCAAATAAATACGGCCTTTGTCAACACAGGCAAGTTTGAAATTGAAAAGTGACCTGCGTTTTTCTAAGGGAATTTTTGTGAATATATATATATATAATCAAAACCTTTCTACCCGGAGGTGTAAGGTATAGAGAACAAAAAATACATTTCATTTATTACATTACATTTGGTACACAAATTTTGTCCATTCTTTTTTGTTTCTTGACATCTTCTTGGCTTCATCCCATGGTACTTCTCTTTGTCCTAATATCTTCATTATTTCGTCGTTCCACGTTTTCTTGGGCCTTCCTCTGGTTTTCTTCTTTTGTACTTTGGTTTCCCATACTTCTTTTGCTGGTTGGTGTGGTTTCATTCTATTTAGATGTCCGAACCATTTGAGTCTCTGTGTTTCTATGGTTGTGTATAGTGCCTCTATATCTAATTCTTTGCGGACTTCTTCGTTTCGTATTCGGTCTCTGCGGGTTATGCCTTTCACTCTTCTTAAGTATTTCATTTCCATTGCCTGTAGTCTGCATTTTTGTCTTTCAGTTAGCACCCAACTTTCACTACCATATAAAAGTACTGGCCTGTATAGTGTTTTGTATATTGTCATTTTAGTTTTAATGGATATTTCTTTCTTCCCTATAAATGTTTTGGTTAGCGCATAGTATATTTTCGAAGCATTTACTATTCTTTCTTCTATTTCATGTTCCATACTTCCATCGTTTTGCAGTATTACCCCAAGGTACTTAAATGTTTGTACTTGTTCTAATTTTTCCCCATTTAGTGTTATGTTGGTTTCATTGGTGTTATTTCCAATAACCATAATCTTTGATTTTTCTGTATTTATTTTCATTCTTCTTAGTGATAATTGTTGCTCCCATATCTTCAGGTTATTTTGGAGGTCTTGTTCTGACGCTGCACAGATCGTTAGGTCGTCCGCGAATGCACATGTAGACAGCATGGTTGGTTTTAAGTAGCGATATCCGATCTGTAGTGGTTTTACTCTATTCTTAGTTTCCTTAATTACGTCATCCATCAGAATTATGAAGAGTAGCGGACTCAGCACACCTCCTTGTCGTAGGCCATCATTTATTGTGAATTCTTCTGATTGCATATTGCTCTTCCTAACATAATTTCTGTTGTTGTTGTAGAGACTCTTGATTCCCTGTCTAAGTTTGTAACTGACTCCTCTTTTCTTTAGACTCTCCCATATTTCTTTCTGTGGAGCTCTGTCAAATGCTTTTTCTAAGTCTAAGAAAGCAAAATATGCATTTGTTCCTTTTAGTTTTGTTTTTTCAGCTATCTGTTTCAGGGTGAATATATGGTCTTGCGTACTTCTACCTTTCCTGAATCCGCTTTGAACCTCCTCTAGCTGGTCTTCAACAGTATCTCTCAGTCTACTTTCCAATATGGCCTCATATATTTTTGCTGCGATACTTAGTAATGTGATGCCTCTGTAATTTGTGCATTGTCTGCTGTCTCCTTTATTTTTGTATAATGGAACAATTATTCCTACTTTCCAGTCGTCCGGTACTTTACTTTCTTTCCAAGCTTTTTTAAAGATACATAGTAACATTTCTTTACCTTTTTCACCTAGATTTTTTAGCATTTCTGGTGTTATTCCATCGTGTCCTGCTGATTTCCCTCGTTTCACTGATTTTATTTTTTCTGTTATTTCTTTTAAAGTTATATTATCTAGTTCTTCTTGTGTACCATGGTTGTCAATTTCGGTTTCAGAATTACTATCTTGGTCTTCATTTTGCAAGAGATCTTGGAAATACTCTTTCCACCTTTCCATGATTTGTTTATCCCCAGTTATTATATTCCCATTTTTGTTTTTTACCTGTTTCATTTCGTATTGTTTAGGATTTCTTATGTTTTTTAATACTTTGTAAAATAACTTTTGATTTGATTTGCTGTCTTCTTCCATTTTATTTCCGAATTCTTCCCATGCCTGCTTTTTGGCGTCCTGTATTAGTTGTTTTACTTTCGTTCGTTGTTGTTTATATTCGATGTAACTTGCCTCCGATTTATCACTCAAGTACTTTTTCCATTTTTCCTTTTTACTTTTTACTTCTTCCTTTATGTGATTGCTCCACCATTTGGTTTGTTTTTTGTTTCTGTCGACAACTATCGTGCCGCATGCTTCTTTCGCTGCTGATAAAACGATACTCTTAAATTTTTGCCATATTTCTTCAGTATTTTCATTTTTCCAATTACTTCTGTCTTCTTCAACTTTATCTTCCACTGCGTTTTTGTATGTTTCTGCAATATCTTTATTCTGCAGCTTGTATGATTTAATTACTTCTTTAGATTTAGTAAATATTTTATCTTTATTTCGTACTGGTTGTGTTGCAGATTGGATTCGTAGCTTTGCTTGTAACAAGTAGTGGTCGCTATTTATTTCCGCTCCTCTTTTTACTCTTACATCTAAAATTTCTTTTCTGTATTCTTTATTTATAAGCACGTAGTCAATTACTGACTTTTCGTTTCTACTCCGAACTTCTCTCGTGTACATATGTATATCTTTGTGCTTGTAAAATGAATTTGCTACTATTAGGTTGTTCTGCACGCAGAAATTTAGTAGTCTGTTTCCGTTGTTGTTACGATAATTTTCTCCATGCGGACCAATCACGTTTATTATTTCATTTTTCCTCCTCCTTCCTACACGGCTATTATAGTCTCCTAAAATTATCAATCTATTTGTTATGTTTTCAATTTGATCTGTTAGTTCCTCCCAAAATTTATCCTTTAGGTCCGCTTTTTCATTTTCGTCTGGGCCATAAATCACTATGACAGTTGTATTTGATAACAGTTCTGTTTCAATTTCTATTTTTAAAATTCTCTCGGATATAAATTCCCATTTTTTCAGATAAGGGACAAATTCTTTTCTTACTATTAGTCCTACTCCTTCTTTTGCCCTACTGTCAGGATTTACACCACTGAACAACAGTATATGTCCATTTTTAATCTCCGTTATTCCGTTGCCTTTCTTTTTTGTTTCACAGACTGCCATGAAGTCGAAATTTGCCCTTTCGAATTCTTCCATTACTTCATGTTCTTTACCGTTTAGACTTCTTGTATTCCAGGTTCCTATTTTCCATCCTATCCATTTTTTGGTTCTATCTTTATTTGTATTTTTGTTAGAGTGTTGTATTGTCGTGATATTTATTGTGCGGTCTTTGTAAGTCGTCAAGCCATCATCTTTTGCCTGTGTCGTTTCCTTGTAAACGTCCTGGTTCCATTTATCTAGTTTTTTGAAAATTTTAACTCATTACTCTCATCATCCCATCTCATTTCTTTTCCATTCACAATCAATTTCATGTATCCTATTTTAGCCTGGTTGCCTTTGTTTCTTTCCTCACGAGCTATTTTCCTAATCTGTGCCTGTACTTCTCTTTCTTTTTGTGTTAGATCCGAATCTATGTAAATCGACGAGTTGTTTTTCCTTAATTTACTTTTTTCTTTTAGAATATATATTTTGTCGGTCATCGTTTCGGTTTCTATCACACATCTATTTTCTCCTATTTTCCACGCGCTGCGTAATTTTATGTCAATTTGTAAATGTTCTTTCAAAAAAGTTTCCAATAAACCTTTAAGCATTCTTTCATCTATATTGTTTACATTCTTTCCAGTTATTACCAAGTTTTTCATTCGCTTCTCTTTTTCTAAGTGCTCTATTTTATTGTTAAGATGTTTCAATTCTTTCTTCATAATTAAATTTTCCTGCTTTAATTCCTTCAATTCGTCGAAATTCTGCTGTTGTTCTTTTCTCATGGATTTGATTTCATTCATCATTTCTTCATTTCGTGTCATAAGAGTTTGCATCATTTTAAACATCTTATCCTGTTGATCTTCACTTGTATCTTTGTTGCTCTTGACTGGTGTTCGTCTGAGTTTTTTACTTGTTCCGAATAATCCCATGAATTCTTCCTCTCTCCTACGCTTAGCTTCATCTCCAGTAGTATCACTTTCCGAATCTCTTTCATTTTGTTTACCCGATTGGGAACCCTTCGGTTGCTGATTCATTGCGTAAGGAACCTGGCCCGGATCAACTCCTCAGAGGCTAAATTCCTATCAGTGAGTTCGCGATTCTTATTTCAATTATTTTTATATGCAGCAGCACTCGTATCCTACGTGTTAGGCTGGTTGCTTTTGTTGCCGCCTTGAAATTCGCACTAATAATTCGCTTTTAATTCACAATAACAAGCTAAAATTATTATTTAAAGTTCGTTAATTTTATTTGCCTTTAATTCACAATAATAAACTAGAAATATTAGTTAAAGTTTGTTATTTTTCCAGCTATGCTAAGGTTGCGCGCGCACTTCCTACTGAGACAGCTGAGATGTGTCAGTCAGAAAGTTTTACCCACTACCTGTTCACTTTTAATTTGTGGAAACAATTTTTAAACAATGTCCACTTAAGAGATATCACTCCGAGTAAATCTATATACGAGTACTTACAAAATTACTATTTCTTAGAGTTTGTAATTTTTCTAGCTATGCTGAGGATGCGCGCGCACTGCACACAGAGACAGCTGACCAGTGTCAAAAATGTTTTTCATTCACCAATTATTCACTTTTAGTTCGCAATAACAATTTTTAAACACAATCCGCCGTATAGATAACACTCTGTATAACTCTATACACTTCCACAATTACTATTTCTTGTCACTAATTGTATTTTGTATAATAATTCTCGAGGTTCGAGGGAATTTATTGATACTTGACAATTGTGACCTTCACCTTCAAAAAAACTCACTTAAGTTTGTGAATATTCATTAATTAAATTGCTTTTTTGTTAATTGTCATATTTTTCTCAGATGGTATTTTTTTTAAAATTTTTATTAATTATTCTGTAATTTTTTTTAATAAAATTTTTGTAATTAATTTGTTTTAATTAATTTTAATTATTTTTTTAACCGATATATTAACCGGTTTAAACCGGTTTCCAATTTTCAAAAACCGGTTTTCGAACTAAAACCGTTATTATTATAACGTTCTCTATAAGGGTTAACCAGTATTTTTTTCGTTTACATGCCCTGATAGTAACTAGAATTTTTCTAGAAATTTTTGTCTTTATTTTAAAACAGATAGTTTTCGGTTACAGAATAAATTTATATTTTCTATCGGTTAATTAATTACTTGCCACAATTTTATTTTTAATGTTAGTGAAAATGCTGATGTTAATTTTACTGTAAGTTTTAATTTGGCTGCCTAAATTTCGCGGCAATTGCCAGTAACTGAAAATTGTCAATGAGAAGTGCATCTGATTGGATAAATTCACCAAAATACTGTGATTTAGTTAGATGAGAAATTATGAGTGGAACTGGTAGAGAAATAAACTACAAAATTAACGCCTTAAATAGGGAGAGCAATAAATGTAATACACAGTAGCTAAAAATAGTACATTATACATCAAAGGAGAAAATTTTTCTGAGATGCAATTTGTACTTTAATAAATACATACTCGTAAAATAATAACAAAAGCATGCATGCAATTATTAAATGAAACTACAAGAGAAAAAAGTTTTTACATATTAAAAATCAACATCATTGTTTATGGAACAATATTTAATTATTTTCAAATGGCGTTATCTATGTATAAAATTGATGTTGATATAAAATTGTTAAATTTCCAATTGTTTATGTAGCTGTAAAAATATAAATATTTAGTTGTTTTCAATTACCCATACATTTGTTACACTTTAATAATTTCAAATTACAAATTTGTAATAATAAAAATCTTAATAACGAATGGTGCAAGTAGTTCTTTAACAACCAGTTTGTTTACTTATATTTATCCAACAGACTTAGTTAAAGAAGGACAGAAAGTTTTACAAAATCTTTTACTTTTTGAGTTAAAAATGAGTTTATAATAGCCAATCATTATCTGTTTTTTTTTTTTAAATTAGTATTTTTAACAATAAAAATTCTCTGGTCCATCTCTTCTCAGCGTAGATGATCCATCTGTCCTCAGAACAGAGATTAAATGAACCAGTAAATTACCTAGACTATGTTCAAATAGAACTACATTTTTAGGTTACGTTAAGTCTTATGGACATGTTTATAATGTATGTATATAAATAATTAATTCAAATCTACCGAAGTAGTAATTAACTAATTGTGAATAAAGGTAAAAGAATAGTTTAGCAAGTAAATCTTGGATTATTTAGTGATGACTGCATTAATTTTCAAGCGGCTACTTACACTGTCTCTAAACAACAAAATTAACATTCCCTATGAGAAATATCAGACTATTGTACTTTTAAGACCAAAAGTCCATCTCTTCTACCGTTCCATCTCTCCTCATCTAATCCTACTTGTACATAATGGACATAATGAATTTTTTTTTTAGTTTTTTATAATAGTGACACTTTGATGAAGCTGTAATTATTCATCAAACAAATTTATTTGCATTTTTTTTAAGTTTGAAAATGACGTGACACTAATTAAAACAATTTCTTCTTTGTGTTTGCTTTTTCTATTCCTTTGATGGTGTTTTTATCCAGCATCTAATTAATAGATTCTTTGAGTATAGTTTCTCCTAATTATGAGGCATCAAAACTCACTAATTAAACCGTAATATAAGAAGAAAGACACTCACAAACTCTTCATTTTAATAAAAAACAAACGAGTGCGCTAACTTCGCTCGTAAATCGAAGTCGGCCATGAGACGAGTATATATTTCATCAGCCGAGATGGCGAGAGCTCTCTAGATCCTCTCAGCACGGCATAAAAGAAGAGAATGCACCGTGACAGAATATTTAACGAATTGTGTTTGCGCTATTATTAAAAAGAGTATTTTTAGTTCAACGCCCTACTTCGTAAGGAGAATATTTTTAGAAAGACAACCTAGATGAAAAATCAGGGATTACGTTAAGTGGACACACTCCAGATATTCGAAATATGTAAATATTTTTCTACAACATCCTTTAGTTATTCTGACCACGCCTTTTCAATTTTGAAATCTTACTTTATTTTAATGCTATACACAATAATAAAAATTTAAATAATCATATCTTGCTTTATTACAGATATCGGTAGTTTTCGGCACTGTGACTGCTGTGGAGAGTGTATTGTATATACTATTTTACTATGGGAAATAGATGGTAATGAATTTGACTTCATACTATTCGAACTCAAATGTCAAGAACACCAGTCGGTTCCATTTTTATCTCCCGTCCCTCAGTAAGAGAGGTATTGGAATCACGCTAAAAATCAGACAGCGAGTTTTTAATGGATAAGCATGTTTTGTAGTCTCTAGAACACGATTTTAATATTTGTACAATGTCTGGATGGATGTTATTGTAACGATAACTCAAATACTAGTAATTAAAAAAAGTTGAAATTTGGTTAAAATATTCTGAAACCCTAGATTAGATCTGATTAGATGTTGATGTTAATCGTGCAACCGGAAGTTGTTTTTCTAGAAGATGTGATGCATTTTTCTAAAATATCTTAATTAATAATGAATATATGAGAATTGTTGCAAATAATAATTTAATATTATGTTATTAGCTAAAATTTTATAGTTGAAAATTGTAATTACTGATTCGGTAAATGTGTTACAGTTGCGATTAATATATTTACCTATGGAAATAAATGTTTTATTGACAGTGTCAATTATTATAATTGGCAGTGAAAATATTATAGAAATAATTACCGAATAATCTAGAAAGAATTGTACTAATACTCTAAGTATTAACTATTTTAATAAATCATTTCACTGTGTCAGCAGTCAACACACGGGTATTCATTATTACATTTTATAGATATTGCAAAAATAAGAACCAAGAGAAAATCTACGAAGCAAAAAATGTAGCAGATACGAAATATAAAAAAAAAACATAGAAGTGATCCTGATTATAACAGAAAGTGTAAAAAGAACAGGCAAGAAGTTATGTGCTGGCCACATTACATTACATTTTTTTTCACTACTAGCCTAAGCACCCGCTATTGTTTATCTTTATTTATTTACTTAGAAACTACAGATATAACAAATAATCATTGATCTTTATAATTTTCATTTGTGTTTATACCTGGTTAGACGTCTGCATGAATCAGGTAAATTATTATGAAAGGCAAATAATAAATAAATTCACCAATAATAGTTAAATTTTGACATAAAAGTTTTACTTTAGCTACCACTTTGGTTAATTTCGCGAAGTGATATCGTGTACTTTAGTATCAATTTCGAAAAAAAGTTATTAATCTAGAATATTGGCTTTTAAATTTTAATTTTGAAAAAAAAGTTAAACTTTTTTATTATCCTTCATACAACACATATATAACAACATTTTGTTTTTTTTTCCCACAAAATTTTTATAATAAGTTGTTTTTATATTTGAGTTTTATACGATATAAAAATTTGTTTACACAGGCTAAGGTAGGCAAACAGTACCGTTTACATTTACCTCACCATACCAAATTTTTACACAAACAAACAATTTATATTTACATTACACCGATTTAACTAAAACAAAATATTTCCCCACAATAATTGACACGTAATTCCCAGTTGATTTTTATATGTTTATTTATCATTTGTCAATTCGTTTACCAAATTGTGATTTGTCAAAGCAAATGTTGGTTTAGGAATCAAACAAAATAACGTTCTGTTACCATGAGAGATATACATATTTATTAGTGAACCTGACAAATGAATATTTTGATAATAAAAACGAAACGTACAAAATTTTATTATTTTGAATGAATAACGAGATATTTACAAGCAGAAAATATGCGGAAAATATACGACATAAAAATACTGGAGTGAAAAAGGTAGCCTGCTCCAATATATTAAAAATATCTTCAGCTACTTTTCATTTCCGACTCATTAAATAGCTTTTTCTTTAACTTTATAGGTACGTGGAAGAAAAGCGATATTTTTTGTGTCTTTATTAAATCTGTCTCAAACATATTTCATTAAAAGTTAGTTTTTCTGAACTTCTGACCTTATTTGGGTTATTTAGTCACATAATAAATTCTGCAGACTGCTTTTTATATACCATGTATTCTTTATATTTTTTACTTAAGTATTTGCTTTTATATTTTTCTTTACCTACTACATTTTTATAAAAGTACACGAAATATATTGTTCTTTTGTTAGAAAATAATTTTATTAATGTTCTTCCATATCAAAGAATTCACATCATAATTAATTATTTTATATCTTTGAGGAAATAGGAATATATTTCCTTATTATTTACAAACTTTATATTTTAAAATGTAATGCAAGAATGAACATTATAGGAATATATAACTGTATGTTTTAATCTTCAAAATATTTCCTTGTTAATGGTAACTTAATGTTAGGTACAGAAAAGGCAAATAAATGAATTTAAAGAGAGCTCTAAGAGGAATGCAAATATGTTTTAACATTTGAGGAAGAGCATAATGATATTTTTCTTCGACTAATATGAAAAGTGGCACTTTTTACATATTATTTAAAACTTGAAAGTTGCATATTTCCCACAATGGTGGGTTGAAGTGTGAGAAATTATTTCTCACAGTATTTGCTAACACTGTGCATGTGTAATGTTACCTGCGCCATATTGTTTGTTATATCAAATAGCTTTCATGAATGTATTTTTGTTCTGAAAGGTTTAACATTGTAGTCGTAGAAAAAGTATAGTGTGCCACTCGTGCAGAATCATCTAATTCCCATCTTGTGTGATTCCAGCACTCGACATCGTCAAGTGCCGAAACTTTCACACCTCATGGGAAAAAGACGAATTTCTGCACTTGTTGCACAATATACTATTTGTTTTCAGGCAGTCATGTATTTGACGGTTATATAAATATAACAAAATAATTATTATTTTAAAACGTATATGCGAAAGTGCAAAAAATAGTGTATATATCACATGACTAAAGTGCCTTTAATCCCTCAAATGATTATTTCCCGCTACTACAGCTCGTGTAATAAACTTCACTCTCATCATTACAAACTGAAATAATAAGAATCACAGTTTATCTGATTCTTGTTAAATAATTAGTCATATGTTATTGATAAAAAATATAAAATATGAAAAAAGCAAATGCCGTTAATTCATTCGTTCATTCACCTTTTATGAAAAACGTGCCCATTGCTCGATAAATGAAAGAATATGTACTTTAAGAAAGAAACTTCAGACTTTAAAGTACGATTTTACGGTAGAAACAATAAGACGGGAACGAACTTCAAACCAATATTTATTTAATTCTGTGAATAGACGTTGTATCTTTCTATTATGCCATATAAACACTCATTTGTTTTAAGATTCAATAAGATTCGTAAAAGCTCAATGTTCGCACATAAAAGAAACTTTGTTATAACAAAAAGACAAATAAACTTTAAAGCACTCTCATCGAAGCAGCGTTAAGTAAAATCAAAGAAAAAGTCATGACCTCGTGAGGTTTTCATCATTTTGATTTATCCGCAATAAATATAGAATGTTGTATAAATCAATACATATATCAATGCTTTGCCCGTATGCCTGTTTTTCTGCTACTTTAAACTTTAAGATTTATAGGCACACACAACGTTTAGAACTGCAACTGCAATTCGATTTCGGATTAATACGTTTTCAATCATTCTGTCTGGTCGAGATAGTGTAATTTATTGTTTCATTCAAGTGGAAAACAATAAAAACATTAGGAATATAACAAGAAATCTAATTTAGGGACACATTTGTTTTAGTAAGACACAATGACACAAGAAGGTTTATAAATAGACGTTTCACACTATACTATATTTTTTATAAGAACGTAGTAGGTGTCATAGGAGGCAGCCGTTTTTACAAATATGAAATACGAATACAGGATTGGTTTTATTAAATACGAATTGGGAATCTGTACATTCCTATATTATATATTATTACTTTGTAATTGAGGATACTGAGGGTTATTAATAAGTTGTAAAAATAAATTATTCATCATGTTGTATTCGGTCGCTGCTGTACACTTGAATTTTCTGTGCTGTGATTGGTTAAATTTTTTATCCTGTCTTATTTATATCGTAATGTAATAGTTATTTGTATCACTAGTCCAGAAACTAAACTAAGCTGAAAGCGAGGTCTGCAAATAATGCGAAATCTCGCAAAAGAGTTTCTGGGCGTGTGATACACAAGATTTTTTGCGCCGATGACACATTTAATTTATTAAAGAAATATTATTACTACTTAAAATTTGATACACTATAGGTTTTTATGTCACTAACATTTTCGGTTCACATGGATATATAAACAATTCAGTTGTTTTATTCAAAAAATTTAGTGCCATTTGTTCTACCCTAAAAATTAAAACGAATGTGTATTGATATATTTCAATAATTAACATAATCATAATCATACAAGACGAGTATAATATGAATAATAAATCAAAAATAGTTTTTTTATTAACGTTTAACAAATTCAATAAAATAAAATACAAAATTTTGACAGATGTAATCCTAAAATATTTAACTTGGCATCTTTACATTTTGCCGACCTAGCCCGGAAACAGAGAGTTTCTGGATGCTTTTGAGTTCTATAATACTAGTCATAATGGAACGGAGGCTCAAAAAATATTTATTTAATAACTTACTTAAAATATACGTAGTGTTCTTCACATACAAAAATGCAAGAGATGAAATATTTTGTTGTGAAAAGGGGGATTTCCAGTAAGAGAGCATTAATATGTACGAGTGGGATTAATATGCATACTTCATAAATTAAATTAAATTATAATGAAATTCTATACTTGAAAAAATCCGCAGAAATTTCGCTTATACAAACACCACATGTTTGTGAATACCGCTACTCACAAAAGACATCTTAATTAAAAATGTAGGGAATTTAATTTTTTCATAAATTCATTCACATAGAGATTAAAACACTCATGAAGGAACAGGAATGAATTACGTCCTAAATGAAATTCCTGTGAAGGAGTTTTCAATTATATATGCGAGAGAGTGGTATTTCTATCTGTACGCACTTTGTATATCTGAGAACCTGATAAATGACGTATTTATTAAAGCTACATGTCGTGTGCAGCAAGCCTACTCGACTAAAGTGCTGATTAATTTCCTGCTTACGATTAATCATTCCCACTTACACCGTAAATTCTTAGACTATCGAATCATTAACCCCAACGGAGAGTTGGCACAATACTTATTTTAAGACAAAATCGACATCGAGTAAAGGTGGCTTTACACGATCAAAGAATTTAAACTATTTTATGTCATATTTTTACATCATATTCTTTGATCAAATGGCTCCGCTTTACACGTTCAAAATTTTTGAACTATTTTCCCTTATAAAGTAGGAGTATCAATAAAGAAAAGAAAAATATAGGTTGATCACAATGATATATGATTTCACATTTGTTTATTTTTCACTTTTAACATTTGATAACAACATAATCCCTAGAATTAACTAAAATTTGAAGTAAATGACCTTGAAATTTAGGACATGCTCTAAGTGAGAATTTCTATGTCATAGCATATGAACTATGTGCAGTCAAATTTCTTTGAACGTGTAAAGTGTCAGAATCACATTGAACAATACGAAGTTGTAGAAATTGATGTAAACTTATGATCGTCTAAAACGACCTTAAAACACGCTGATACTTTTACAGGTACGTAACTTGTAAATATTAAGTTTTCCTGGCGAAAAACAGTTCAAATAAATTACGTTTTTCGACTGAATCACAGAATATGTTCATATAGAAGCGACAGTAAGACAGAGAAGCGAAAATTAGAGAGAGATGGAGAATATGCACAAATTTAAAGGGCCCATTGTTTAAAATCGGAAAATTTCCTCACGTCTGAGAGAGAGATAGGGGAAGAGCACAAATTTAAAGGTCTACACAATGCTCCAAGGTCATAGACCTGACTAGGGGAACATGAAAGGTACCGACACGGAGTGTCGCTTCTGTGTGTAACTATTCTGTGACTGAATTACAAGTAAACTTATTAACATACCTAGGATAGTTATGAATACCATAACATATCATCGCAGCAGATATCAATTGAATTCCGAGCTCGGAATGAGGATATTAAGACATCTAAGGCCTAGTATGATTCATAACATTCGAGGAATGTTCAATAGTTATTTTGATAATTCTGTACGGTAAATATAATTACCATACTGACTTGGTACATGATACAATTATGACTTAATTATCCTGTTTATTCTTGTCTAGGTAAATAAACAAAAGCTTAATATCCTGAAATCGGTAAATTGCTATAATTTGTTCAAAATACCTATGTATATAGTGTATTATCAAAAGAGAAAAAAATACTCCATATTATACTTAAACTGACACATTTGCAGCTAAAACATTAGATAACATATTGAAAGTATTTTTTGGAATCAGTATTTTAGTTGGTATTTCAAGTAATAATTTACTTATATTTGTATTATTTAAATTGTATTTATAAACTGTAATAGACCTAAGATATTTTTCAAGAAATTTTGGAATTTATTATTTAAATAATTTATTATTACGTATTGTTTTAGTCCCAAGAACTTTATTTAAAATGTATGTATAAATAAGAATTAAAAAATAATTACAATTATTTCAATATTCATAAATTTGTAAATCAAAAATAGTACGACAAACTAAATTGAAATATTTTAACTGTATTATCAGGGCGAAACATCCATAAGACTATTTTTAGTCTATGCAGAAGTAATACATTATTTCATTTCCACATTATTTTGAATATATAGAGAATGCTAAAATATTTATAATATTTAATGTAACTGATGATTTTGAAATATTTCAATTTTAAATTACATAGGGATTAAAACGTTTCGAAATACAATAATAAATCTACTGGTTATAATAATGAAATATTATAGGGTACTGATTTCATACGAGTGTATTTGCAAATCATACGAATATGAAATGGACATTCCAAGCGAGTTGTACACTATGTACAACATAGGTACAAGAAGAAAATATCTTAATGGTCATAGAAAAATTACTTTATCAACTCGTAAAGTGTTAATTTAAACTAGATAAGTAATTTCTCATTTGTGATACAATTACACATACATATCTATGTACTAGCAATTAGACTGAGTATGATTACCATGCCAACTATTTAATTGTAACGCTCTCCACAAATATGCAAAATTAACCGGTAATACACATGTGTAGTACCACAGTTTCGATTCACAATGTTTCTAATAACCGAAATATATTTTGTTATAATTTTAAAATATTTAATAACTTGTCAGAAATTTAATGTAGCGAATATTCAGAATATATTGTCAAGCTTCATAAATATAAATTAAAAAATGTTTTTAAACTTTCATTTCAATCTGTTTTCTTACACTTGAGAAAATAAATTCGGTGGCGCATTCAAAAGGAATAATATAAAAGTTATTTAAAATTTAAATAACAATAGAACTCATTATATCCAGCAAAAAAATTTAAAAATAAAGTGTACAATACAGAGAACCCTTTTCAAGATAAATTAATCAAAAAGTAGTTATGAAGAATTTAGCATCTAACAATTTCGTTCCTCGTAAGAAAAACTCGGCAAAGACAAAAGTCTAAAATTAAATTCGCAAAAGTTGCCACGTCAAAATTCAATAAGGGTTGTAAAAATGTAAATTTTCTTACAGGAACTTACAGAAACTTACAGCATCCTCGATGCAAACAGGACATTGGACCTGTCGTATCCTGATCAACTCAGCACAGCATTCCAAGGGCCTTAAAATAACTGAAGATCGCCTGCCACTCACAAAGCACAACGAACTTGTCTTAACCTCAAACTCAAACACGAGAAATATAACCTCAAAACCGAACTCCACCTCTAGAAATGTGAATGCGTGTGTGGGAATTCCTACGCGTACGTGATCTAACTAAGGGCGCGAATACAGCTCGAACTCCCGCGACGTCCACAAGCGAACTGACGGCGCCGCGGCGCTGGCCAGCCGACGCAAGTTCGGGCGCAGTCGACGCTCGCTCGCCCGATGCTTAAAATACTCGACAAAGTTTCGGATGCGATTGTTTTGGCGGTACAAGATAATGATATATGCCGAGAGGTGGCGGTTATCATCGCGTTTTATGTTTTTGTTTGAATTGTCGATTTTGGGTTAAACATTTGAATGGGGCGGATGAAGGGTTTATTAATGGTAAAAGAGTTTGCATTCGCTTTACAAATTTTTGCGTCAAATCGAATCATAAACCAAATTGAAATATTGTTTTGAATTTCCTTTCAGATGTTTTCTTTTATTTCTAATCCTTGTCAAATATTATAAAATATTTTTTTTCTTCAAACGTCATAAAAGTGACATCTTCTGTGACGTGATTGACAAGGTTAAAGTTTAATTTCTATGCCTCCGTAATATAATTTTTTATTCTAGCCGCCGTATAATATTGTCGCTGCCGTATGATATTGTCGCCGCCGTATAGCCAATAAGATGTAACTTTAATATTGTCGCCGCCGTATAAGCCAATAAGATGTAACTTGTACAATAGAAATCTGTAATATCGTCCTAAATGTCACTATAAAAACTAGATAACCTAAGAATAAAGTTACTAAAAATTATGAATAACTGACAGGTAACCTACATATTAAACGTCAAATAGTAATTTATTTTTTAAAATTTCTAAGTTTGAAGAAAAAATAGCATGTGTTATTCAGAGTAAAAGTGTCTTTGTGTGCCTCGCATACAATTGTCCGACTCGCTTCGCTCGTCGTGCAAAATTCCATGCTCGCCACACAAAGTATCACTTTTACTCTTAATAACACAATATACTATTCTACCACTAATATAAGTATCCATTATTGTACAATTTATAGGTTATCTAATTGTCACTTTACCTATCACCATTTATGAAAATGTATCAAAATTATGTTAGCTGTATAAATAATTAATTTAAAACATCGACTAATGAAGAAATGATCAAGAAATGTTCTACATAGTTCTTTTTATAGGATTGTAAATAGTTTTTTCTACGACCACTAATGTAAATAATCATTATTGTACAACTTATAGGTTATCTAAGTGCCACATTTCTCAGTATTATTTTGTAATTAATATTTGCCCAGATATAATTTTTTTCCAATCCAACCCTGTAGTTATTTTGAAATAATGATTGAACAAAATTAAAATAATGTAACAATATTTTAAATATAATATTGTAACATGATTATATTGATTCCCCCAAAGCACATATTATAAAATTACAACATATTAAGTTTATGAACAATAAATGTAGGTACATATTTACAATAATTGTTATTTTCAAAAACAAATATGGCTTATGAAATAAATTATTAATATACTGCCCGCACATACAATGGCAAAATATATAATGATTATTAGAAAATGTTGTATATATTTATGACAATTAAAATAATAAATTTGTAATAATAATGAGTATACTTTATTAAACAAGGATTAAATTCAGCAAATTCCGTGAAAATATTTCGAACGATAATGATCCGCTTTACCTATAAACTCATAATTTAAACAAATGATACATTTTCCATAAAAATGCAAATATTCCCTGAACAAATAATTGCGTTAAATACAACAAAATATTAGTCTTTGTTTCATTTCTGACAGCGGCGCACCGAAAAAATTTATGATTTCAGGTATTGTGTTATAAGTAAAATATGTCACTAGTTTTTATTCGCGTTGTTTATCAGCGAAGTGACAGATCCGTACTAATGTTTTTTGCTCAAGCCCTCTAGCCGATAAATCAAACAGCATCTCTGTCAAAAACACCGCCGAAAAGGGTTATAAAAAAATGACAAACGTCACTCAAATATTGTTTTCACAAACGTGCTACAAAAAGCTAAATCCAGAGGAACAATTGCTCTAGAAGAGTTGGAATGATCGGCTCGCGGAAATATTTGATTTTTCATTTATCGGAAACAGGGATGTAAAAATGTAAATTACCGGGTAAATTACAAAATAAATTACCGTAATTTACCGTAAATTAAAATTTTTTATTACCGTAAATTACTGAAGAAATTACGGATAATTTACCAAAATTTGAGAATTATTTTTGTGTGAATCTGGTTCCGAATCTGAATCAGATGAGGAGAGTGAGGATGTTCAAGATCAGGATCAGGATATTTCAGATTTAGAATAATTTTCACGGTTTTTTCTAGATTATATATTATATAATAATTAATGATTTATTTTTGTACAATGGATTTATCATTTAAAATAAAATTTTTGTTCCAGGTACCTATGTGTTTTTATTTTTCAATTATCAAATTGGTTCCACCAACATAACTTAAATTTGAAGCTTGGTTTAAATAGACAATATCCTATCAAAATAAAACGTCAACTGCCTTATTTGACAATGCTGCCAAATATTCGATTAGCATTTGTTTGTTTAAGTCTGGCCTAAAATTTAAGATTGTTGATGCAACTGGGTTGGGTACAAATAATTCATTCTTATAAGTCTTAATTTACGAACATTTTTTTAATTTTTCTAATGAAATCATATTTTGTTATTTTGTAAATTACATTATGGGTAATTTCTTTGTAATTTACCGGTAATTTCTCAATTAATTACGGTAATTTCAAATATTTTACAGAAACTTATATTTTTAAATTACCTGGTAATTTAAATGGTAACAAAAAATGGTAAATTATTCATGGTAATTTACCGAAAAAATAAATTACGGTAATTTTACATCCCTGATCGGAAACAATCATTAGTGAAGAGTACTTCACCCTAATTCGGTATTGTTTACTTCATCAATACGATAGCGCATGGTTTCAACAGATGCAGGGATGTTCTAACTAGTTATAACAAGTTGTTGCAATTGTCAGCAAAACTAACTTGTACTGTTGATATCTAACAACTTTGTTTGATATATGTATGTAAATCTATTATAGTATATTATACACCAAGGTTGAGAAGATTATCATTGTTGACCTAGGGCCAAGTTGTGTCCCAAAGTGCAACACAATCGAGGGATATAAGAAAAATATTTTTTAGATTTTATTTTACTTACATCTTCATTGTTGAGACGCTATGTTGTCCGCCTGAAACAATAGATATAAATTTTAATATTCATAATAATAGAAATGTCACACAAATTACTTATTAACCTATTTTTTTAAGTTAACAATGAATTTCTTATATACACTATTTTTCTTTAACTGTTGGCTTGGTAAACATTTATTTTAAACAATTTTTTAAGATTAATATATTCTCAATTAGAGCAGAATCTTAAAAATTACATTACGGGCATCGGTGACTCACTTGCTTTACCAATCTTTATTTATCAAATACAAAATCCGAGTGGTTCGGAATCCACTAAAAGTTGTATGTTCCTTACGGAGGATGTAGCTGGATACATACATCACTAAAATGCGAGTAATTTTTTTTACGAATTAAGTACACAATAAAGTATTTTTTTTGCTGTAGATCAATAAATACAAATTTTTGGGCTCAACAGAGATTAGAAATAATTTGTGAACACAAAAAATAATACAATTTTATTTTTAATTTCTAATTATCAGTTAAACAGACAATTTATAATAAATAATATCAATAATACAGTAATAATATAAAAAGAGACTCAATAAATTAATATAACTTGACAAATTTTTCGAAAAAACAGGAGAAATATTTTCTAAAATATCGAATTCTCGTTTTATATTTAATTTGTTTATTTTTTGGCCCACATTATTTCAACAACGGAATCAATATTTTTGGCAATTTCAGTTATATGCTCTGGATAACTATAAAATTTCTAAATTGTCAACAAAAACAATAGGTACAGTGTTTATTCTTGAGAATAATCTCAGAACTTTATTCTCAATATAATAACGACATGATTGGTTAAAACGCAGATACTTAACAAATATTTTGTTTGGTTTCATAAAAAGTCAAAAATAATCTTGAAGATAATTGTTACATTTTAAGAAAAATATAACGATAATTATTTCTTTGTTTTGGGATGGAATGGAAAGGGTTGTTTTGCTAATGACTGGTCTGTGTTGCACAACGTAACTCCTGCCACTTGCGGAATCGAGACATGACACGGGCAAATGTGAACGCTGCCGAGCAACGTTATATTTCCAAATGATTTCGCGGCAAATCTGTACTTTTATTTAGGTTTCAGCATGCCGCAATGATAACGCCGGTTAAACTCAACTTCTCGTAAACTGATTAACAACCAACTCAGTTATCGAATCAGGAACATTTAAGAGAATTTTTGTATGGTTTTACAAATCAACAGCAAACAAAGGGGAGCTTAATTTCATTTGGATTTATTTCGAGTTAAAATTTTAATCTTGTAAAATCATTACGATATTCTCACATTTAATAACAGATGATTTTAAATTTTTCTTTATAAAGCACACAGAATTTTAATAAGGAAATTAAATCAAACAAAAAATTTAATCTTTCAATGTACCTTGATTCAAGTTTAACATCATAATTAATTTCATATATTGCAGTTGATACAAACCTAAGAACAAGAAACAGATAAGAAATTTGATAAACCAATACTAAATCATTGAATAATGAATAGAAAAATTGTGTCAAATGAGAACTGAAAAGAAGGACAATTAGTAAAAAAAAGTGTGAGAGTAATAAATAGTTCTGAAAATAAATAACCAAGATCAAGTATCTAAAGCAATTGTGTGAGAAGTGAGAGTTTATTTTCAGTAATAATATAACAAGAGAGTGAGAATTAATTAAAATAATTTGGAAGCTGTATACCTCCAGGGCTATTACCAAATGGCAATAAATTAAAAACTGGAGAAAATTTTCTAATTTATTAAACTCTAGACTGTCGAGTTATATTTAATTAGATTTTGTTTTTATTCATAAATTTAATTTCGCGCGATCTGATATTTGTCAACAAAAATAAAAGTTACAGAGATTATTCCCGAGAATAATCTATAGCTTTATTCCCATTATAATAATGAAATGATTGGTTTAAATACAGACATGTGACATTTGATTGGTTTAAAGAATCGTTAATGAAATAAATCAAATAGAACAGAAAGTATATATGGTTGCAAATAAATGAAGAAAGTAAAGTAAATATTAGATGCAAAGCATTAAATATATCACGGATTAGAATAGAAAATAGAATAAGTTGGGCATTTTGGAATAATTATTATTACTCTGTAATATTAATAATATTAAAAAAAACAAAATTTATTTATACCCACATATAAGAAAGGTACAAAAAAGTTATTTGTATATCAAGGGACTAAAGTATAATTTTGTTATTACGCATATGGAATTTATTCTACGGAGCGATAACCGAGGAGAATAAACCATGTGAGTAATAAAAAATACTTTAGTCCTTAGTTAGTTAGATACCTATACATTATATTTTTTCGGAAATCGTTAAAGTATTAATTAAAAACATAATTAAATAGCATTATGTGTTTGTAGCGTCAGCTAGCTATTGAGACTGATGATGACTATAATGACTGTGATAACATACGTACTGTCAAAGTGTCAAATATTTCTTTATACTTTTCCTTTTTGTTTACAACTGCTTAGACGTCGTCTAGTTGTTTAGTATTATTAGATGGAGATAAAGGACTGATTAGTATTACTTTTAATAACAAAGTCTTTCTAAACTTTTATTTATATTATTACAAAAATAAGTCCTTCAAAAAAGTTTATGTTGTTACGCCGAATCTATTTAAGCTCCAGTGTCAAATAATCTTCCTAACAAGTTCAGAAAATGTTAAATTTGGAAGCAAATTGATCAAGAAAAACGATATTCAACTTTCCTAACTTTTGTTTTCCCTTATCAGAAAAATAAAATTTGTTTCCTATAAATATATTCCATTTCTCTTTTTTCGAGTGAAAAATTGTTATCCTAATACAAAGCAAATCTGTTCGGGGAGGGTAATGAATAATTTATGTGGAGTGCGTCCTGCAGAATTTGTTTCGAGTTTACAATCTGTTCGGGCCATCTTGCAGCGTGGCACAACGTGGGGATTTTTTATTTTATGTGTGTTATTCTTACAACCAAAAACGCGGATCATTTTTCGTATTTTATGTCCACACAGCACTATAAATCTAGAGCGAGTTATAAAGAAACAAGTTCCTGTAACCGCTGTGGCTGTGGGTCACTATTGGTTACGGGTAGCTTGCTTCCAGAGTATCCAGAGAGTTTCCAGGGGCGCTGGAACAGGGCCGGCACAATACGGTAAGCAAGGTAAGCGTGGCAGAAGGGCGCCAAGGTGTAAGGGGCGCCGTGTTTCCAAAATAAATAAAAAAAAAAATCGAAAATGAAAATACTTGAAAGTTAATGTAAAAATTTATATTTATCGATTTATTTATATAGGTATTATTTATAAATCCTTTTCAAGAGCCCCCAGATATATAGGCTTTACCAAAAATAAATTAAATTTACCAATGAATCTGGACAGTTTTAATTTATGTTTCGTCACTTCGAGACTTCGGCATCGCAAACGTCCAAATTTGTTTTGTATTTTAAAAGGCCTTAAATGCGTTTTATACTACATTATAATAATGGGATTTTATATTAAAATGCAAAACTATGTTAAAATAAGATTATTACTATTAAAAATATCAAATTCAAATAAATGGGAATGGAGTAGATACTTTATATTAAAATCATATCGTATCATTTAATTTATATAAAAATTGTACATAAGATATATTTCCTTCTTTTTAAAAATGAGTTCATAAAATAAATAATTATTAATATAATAGTTTATGCGTGTAGTAATAATAGAAGAAGTAATTCCCAAAGCCGCTGATGCAGTATTTATGGATAAACACGAAAATATTTGAAAATATCGAATTTTTAACTCGAAAATTTTCAAATTTTACAAAATTTTGTATATAATATTTTTTAAAGAATTATGTACGCTGATACCAAATTTATAAACAAAATTAAATTATCTCGTTTCGTTTCGAAGATATTTGTTCTCAAAGTTGTACCTCAAAAACGTGTGTTTTTAGCGTATATTTCAAAAATTAGTAGAGATACAATCTCAACTATTTTACCATTTGATTCTACGGGAAAAATTATATAAAGAAATGTTTTGTCCATATATATGTTCTTTGGAACGATTACGTGAAAAATAAGAAAAACGAAAAAACCAAAAGCCAAATTTTTTTATTTTTTGGTCTTAAGTAGACATAGATGCGCTGATTTTCAAACCGAATTCAATTATCTCTTTCCGTTCTCGAGATATTTGAGTTCAAAGTTGTACCTAAAAAATCAGGTTTTTTAGGTATACCTCCTAAATGGTTAGGTTTACGGTTTCGGCGGCCTCACCATTCGATTCTACGGGCAAAATTACATAAGTGTACCAATTTTCAGATTTTTATCTCAACAGATAGAATTTCTAGAAGGAAAAAACTGAAAATGGCCAAAAATCGAAAAAAATCTAAGGTATACCCCTTGCCATTTTTCTCGATTTTGGCCATTTTCGTTTTTCGTCTCTAAAAATTGTATCCTTTGGAATAAATATCTAAAAATTGGTACACTTATGTAATTTTGCCCGTAGAATCGATTGGTGATGTCGTCGAAGTCGTAAACCTAACCGTTAAAGGGGTATACCTAAAAAACCTGTTTTTTTAAGTATTACCAAAACTCAATTTTGAACATAAATATCTCGAGAACGGTAAGAGATAATTCAATTTGGTTTGAAAATTTGAAATCAGCGCATCGATGTTTACTTAAGTCTAGAAAATGAAAAGTATTAGAGGAAAAAAGTTCCTCGGAGAAATTTTGAAATTTAGGTTTTCGCGATTTTCTCATTTTTCACGCAATCGTTCCAAAGAACGTGTT